>CM045768.1:126901161-129608661 GCA_025200525.1 Camellia lanceoleosa
ATCAATTTCGAATGAAACGTCAAATTGACGTAAATCCCTTTCTCGCAGACTGCCACCCAATGCTGCCTCCACAACATCCAACATTGGAATACTTTGAAGCCATTCCCTTTGTTTCCCCACCTTCCAGAAGGAGCTCCTCTTGGGTGCCAAGCTTTCCTTCCCCAATAAAATGGAGAAAAAGAAATCCACCAAAAAAAGAAAGAAGGAAAGAAATCAAAATATATTACACAACTCAGCAAACCCTAGAAATTAAAAACAAAGAGATCCCTTAAAAGGAGATGATACAGAATGTCAAAAGGAAGAGAAATGATAAATTTTACTCTATAATTCTTCTAATTCTTCAGATTTATCCTAAAAAAATCCTCACATTTCTCTCCGACCAAATCACTGAAAGAACCACACAAATAACACAATCTCAAAGCACTTGGGACTTTCTTCATAAACCAAAGCCTTTATAATCAATCAAAACCATTTGAACACGAGTAGCTGATGCCACCCAATCAATTTCCACCAGCCAAAATAGTTTATGCCATAGAGCCAAACTCAAGACAAAGCAAAAACAAATTATTTATGTTCTCCTCCTCTCTTCTACACATAATACATCACTACGTAAGTAAATGACAATGATGGCTCTGCTTCCAAACCATATAGGGTTTCTTATAACCCATATCATTTGGCCCGCTCTAATAATTCGTATATTGCTTCTATGGCTGCTTCTCATGTCCGATTTCTTGGAATTTCAATTTCTTCGAAAACCTTAATGATTAGGAAACTATTGAATTGACCTCTTTATTGTCTACTCTCAAGGGTGTTTCTTTGAGGCCTAATGTTACTGATAAAAGATTGTGGACTAGGGCTATTCATTGTTTGATGTTACTCTATTATAAGTTACTATTTGATATGATCATTGACAATCCAAGTGTAACCCCTTTTTGTCCCTCAAAAGAAGGATTTGGAAGGCAATTGTGCCTCTTAAAGTATTTGCAAGAAAAACAAAAGATCAAATGAAGTTTCTAACTTCTATACATCCTCCTAAAACAAGACCCTTTCGCCATTACCCACAAATAAACAAGTATCTTGGACCATCAATCACATAAGAATCCTAACCATTAGCTTGAACCCCATACTTGCTCTTAATAACAAAGTGCTACAAAGATTCACATTTCAAAGGAAATCTCCCAAAACCATTGCCCATAGTCATTGCCAATCCTACACTTACTCTTCCCAACATAACCCCATCAACCACTACCCTCTGCTCCCAAAAAACAGTAATCGAAAGCCCATGCATACCTAAAGAATAAACCTTAGAATCATTGTGGTTGTCCCAGTCCAAACAAGGAATCAGCCCAAGTCCACAATCATGGAGCTTCGAACACATGGCCCGACCGAGTGATTGGGCTGATCAACCAAACCGGTCATGGAACAACCCGAACCTCCCCACCCAATAATTTCATCCCCTTTCTTTGTCATCTCTCCTTGATACAAAGATATCCCTTTGATCAACCTCGAAGGCTAGAACCAAAAATCCCTTCTATTGGGAAACCTGTCTCCAAACGAACTTGTAAACCTTCCGTCTTGTCTGCCCATACCCCTTTCACCCTCCTTTGCTCCTTATAGCCCAAAACCAACATCGAACCCATCCAAATTAGATTATTGCATCCCACACTCTCTATCATCACATACATTTGCTCTAATGTTCTCGAGTATCCTTCCCTTTTTGTAAATCAACGTTCTCCTCTTTAAAAGATACCAACCCTCATTCTGTCTGACATGTAAAAGAAAATGGTATAAGACTTGGGTCATTCAAGTGGGTTGTTTTCTTGAAAGTGATTTGAGATAATCTTGGCTTTAGATGAGCCATCTCATAAGAAAGGTGTGACTATTGAGTCATGCATAGCATTCATGCATTCATTCATATTAGGAAATTCTCTCACCTTGCTTCTATGGTATATGTAATGTGCTAGTTTAGAAGAGAACTAGGAGAAAGTGAATAGGGATGCTTTTGGTGGAAAACTTAGGAAATTAAGTATTGTAGAGTCTAATGAGCACTCTATTAAAAATTAAGCAGGATTAGCAAAAGTTAAGTAACATTAACTAAGGCCTAAGTAAGATTAATTAGGCTAATGAAGAGCTAAACATGATTAATTAGAACTAAGCATGGTTAATTAAAATAAGTGCGTAATTAGCGAAACACTTAAGCTAATTAATTTTTGGTGATGCACACACACACCTCAATATTTCCTACAAAACAAAAGAGAAGAATAGAGAAGAAAGGAGAGAGTTCTTGAGTTCTTGAGAGAAAAGGGGGAGAAAAGGAAGAAAATTAAAAAAACAAAAAAGGCTTAAGAGAAATTCACAAAAATGCAAGAAATTCAACCCTCTTTCTTGTGTTATTGATTTGATCTAGCTAGAAAATCATTTAGGATAGGTTTTGAAGGATTTAAGTTGGAGTTTTAGTGAGAGTTTTGGAAAAGTGAATAGGTTTGAAGAATTTGCAAGAAAAACCATGTTTTGATTTGTTTTAACTTAGGATCATTGCACACAAATGCTAAACTATGTAACACACATTATCTATTCATGTTTTGGAGCCTTAAACATCATGTTTTGACGGATTGAAATGAAGAAAATGGAAAAAGGTTTGGAAAGAAACTAGGTTGAGAAATTCTTGAATCAAATCTTGTTTTTGGTTGGTTTAACCTTGAATTCATGCATTCAAATGAATTTTTCATGAATCATATATCATTTATTCATGTTTTGGAACTTCTAGAGTCAAGATTTGAAGGTTTGGAATGAAGAAAATGGAAGAAACACCAAGAACACATATTGACCTGTTTTGACTGATAGAAACAGTCCGTGCTGCCAGAAACTCTACACGAGTGGATTGAAATTACACTATCGATGGAAGTCACTGCCTCAATCCGCCTGAGCAGATTTTCCAATTTAAGAAATCCACCCGAGTGGATTTGCTAGCACATTTACCCGATTTCATCTTTTTTGCTCATTTTGATGCACCGGACCTCATTATACTCTTTTGAGACTTAAAATAGAATTTGAATAAGGCTTAAAAACCGACCTAAAGTAAGAGTAATTAAGAAATAAATTTAGTTAACGGGTTATTTCGCTTCATTTCATCGATATTTGTATGTTTGCTTGTGTAGGTCAAAATCGAGAAGAGTATAACCTGAACAAGAGCCATTGTGAGCAATATTATTGCAAAGTTATGTTTTAAAATGGTTATTTGAAAATTCGATGATGTATCTTGTTTTTGAGAAGACTCTACTTTGTATTAGTATGAATGAATGTCCTATATTTTCGTACAAATCTAGGCATCCTTAGATAGTCCTAGCCATTGGAGGACAACTTAAATGCACCATGGCCGTTGTTGAGATCTCCTTTGCCACTCGAGGGTGGGTTGTTTAATTGGTATCCAAGCAGGTTATTCCTTCGTTTCACTCTATTGGATGTACTATGCTATCATGTAATGTAAATGTGCCTATTTTGTTAGAAATGTTTGAATGTTTTGAAAGTGTGATATGATATCTATACTTTACAAATGGTTTGGAATTCATTCATGTACCACTTCACTCTGATATTATTCACTAAGCTATGACTCACCCCTTTTCCCTCTATATATGTAGGTGATCAATACGAAGAGTAGCAATAGAAGGTTTTGGATTTGAGAAGTTGTTTTTGAAGAGTCTTTTGTTTTGTTAACTCTTTTGAGACTTTTGTACTTTTGAAAGGTGAGATTTTGTCGAGTTGTATAATAGTAAATAGGTTTTTGTACTTTGTGGTTGTAAATGTTTTTTTTTTTTTTTTTTAATTAACCAAACTTTATTAGAAAAGCTTCAAAAAGATGCAAAAAGATACAAAACTGAAAGCCACCACGGCTCAAAGAATTAACAAATCAAATCCTCCACAAAATCTAAAAAAGCCAAAACATCAGGATTGATCGAGTGTGTCACCCAACTATACAAAACCGTAAGAAGGCAACTCTCTAACCAAGGGACCGAATGAGATAGCCCTTGGAAAACACGCCTGTTATGCTCCAACCACACCAACCATAGAAGACAATGAGAAGCGAGCAGCCACGCCTTCCGACGCCTCCTCCCAACTCGACCCCCAGCCCAACTTTGCAGAACGGCCTTAACTGAATGTGGCTGCACCCAAGCCAAGCCAAAGGTTGCAACAACAATCATCCAAAGACGGGAAGCGACCGGGCAATGAACCAGCAAATGGTCCACCGACTCCGCATCACCACAACACAAACAACACCAATTGACCAAAATGTGGCCACGACAAATCAAATTATCCAAGATCAAAGATAACGTCCCAACATGGCCGTTCACACAAAAAAGGCCACCTTGGACGGCGTACCTACCACCCAAACACATCTCCAAGGGAATACAACAACCTCTTCATGAACAAGCGCACCATAAAACGAGGATACCGAAAACTTCTCCTTAGCCCTAGGGCAATCCCATACTAAAGAATCCTGCCCAACCTCTTCAATACGCAAAGCATATAAAAAACCCAACAGCTCCAATAACTGATCTTGCTCCCAATCCTGTACATCGCGGCGGAAATGCACATTCCAAACAGTCGAATCCCCGTGCCCAGACCGCACAGCACCTACCTGCACCTTCGTATCAGCTACAATACCAAAAATCAAAAGAAACTGCAATTCTAAGGAAAGAGCACCACACCACCTATCCCGCCAAAACCAAACTCTATTCCCCACTCCGACCTTCAGCTTAACCCTCCTCCAAAACTCCTCCCACCTCAGCCAAATCCCTTTCCATAGACCAAGACCATGGGACCGCCCCACCCGCCCTGAACACCACCCTCCCCTCTATTCACCAAACTTGGCTACCACCACCCTTCTCCAAAGACGGGTGCTCTCCTCTACAAAACGCCACAACCACTTACCCAACAAAGCCACATTAAACAAAGCCAACCTCCAAATCCCGAAACCCCCATTCGCCTTGGGGCTACAAATCCGGTCCCAAGCCACCAAATGATAGGAGTTGTCCCTCCCATTACCCCATAGGAAATCCCTTTGCAACTTCTCAATCCGCTGCGCCACTGACACTGGGATCACATGAACAGACATAAAATAAGTCGGGATGCTAGATAAGACACTCTTGATCAATGTGAGTTTGCCACCTTTAGATAAGTATTGCCGTTTCCATCCTGACAACCGTCGCTGCACCCGATCCACCACCCTATCCCACACTCCCTTGGCCTTGAAGGACGCCCCTAGAGGTAACCCCAAATATGATACTGGCAAAGACACCACGTTACACCCAGATAATCGCCAAGATCAAGCGTCCGCACCACTCACCAATCGAATCAATTTCGACTTACCTGTGTTCGCGAAGACTCGACACTGCCTCAAAACACAACACACATCTTAAGTGGCCAAGCTGAGCATCATTCGCTCCACAAAAAATAAGCACATCATCAGCATAAAACAAATGGGATATCGTCAAAAATGCAGGAGCCACTCCCACATCAAACCCTTGCAACAGACCTCCCTGCACTACCCTAGATAACAACCGCCCCAGCGCCTCCATCACCAAGATGAACAACAAATGAGATAATGGATCCCTTTGCCGAAGCCCCTCTGTAAGTAGGAAAGAAACCCACTGGGAACCCATTGACAAGGACCGACATCCACACTGTGGTGATACAAAATTGAATACACCTCCTCCATCGATCCAAAACCTAATCTATGCAACATATATAATAAAAACTACCAATTGACATTATTATATGCCTTCTCAATATCGAGCTTACAAATAAGCCCCGCCTGCCCCTGCCGAATTCTCGAATCCACACATTCATTCGCCACTAGGACCACATTCAGAATTTGGCGACCACCCACAAAAGCATTCTGAGACTCAGAGATCACCCCTTCCAACACACCACGTAAACGATTCACCAACATTTTTGCCAAAAGCTTATACACACTAAATCAGAAAAATATGTGGAACAAGAACACAACAATATTTATGTGGTTCGGCAATTGCCTACGTCCACGGAGAGCTGTCACTATAGAATTTTTCCCGGAGGGAGATTACACTCACACCTCACCTTCACTCTCTATAGAACTCTCAAACTCTCACAATCTCTCACTGATGTGTTGTTGTTGTTTCTTGATATCTCTACCCCTCCTCCTCACCTCAATTTATACACAATTGAGGGAGGAGGTGATTGGTTGTCACCAAACCCATTCCACTCTCTAGTGGGTTGGCCATTGGGGTAGTGGAGAAGATGGTCCGCATTATATCTTGCCACTATATGTCCACTATGACCACTAACATATTATATACATCACTAACATATTATGTACATCCACTAACATAATATTAATGCAATAATAATCAAATTTCCGGCCTCCCCTCAATTTGGTTTGAAGATATCTTCCATAGCCCGACTTGCTAGTCGACTTATCAAATTGCTTCTTGTGTAGTCCCTTGCTAGCACATCACTAATTGTTCACTGTTGGAAGGTAGGTCATACATTATGCGGCATTGATTTTCTCCTTGATGAAATGTTTA
This sequence comes from Camellia lanceoleosa, assembly GCA_025200525.1. NCBI lineage: Eukaryota > Viridiplantae > Streptophyta > Magnoliopsida > Ericales > Theaceae > Camellia > Camellia lanceoleosa. The sequence continues at coordinate 126,907,725 of CM045768.1, forward strand.
TCCACTTCTATATGTTTTGTGCGATCATGTAGAAGCTGGATTATGAGCTATAGATATAGCTGTTTTGTTGTCTCACAATAGACCTTCATAGGTGTCGGGTGAAAGCTTTAATTCTTCAAGAATTCTTTTAATCCACATTACTTCACAGATTCCATGACAACTCACGAACTCTGTTCGCACTACTTCTAGCTACCACATTCTGTTTTTTACTCGCCATGTAACTAGGTTCCCACCTACAAAGGAAGCGATATCCGGATGTTGATCTCCTCTGCGTAACACTTCTGCCCGATGCGCATCTGTGTATACTTCAACTTGAAGATGTCCATGTTTCTTGAACAGTAAGCCTCTCCCTGGAGTTCTTTTCAAATATCTTAAGATCTTATAAACGGCCTCAAAGTGCTCTGCCCCTGGTGAGTGCATGAACTGACTTACCATGCTGACTGCAAAGGCAATATCAGGCCGCGTATGAGACAAGTAAATCAATTTCCCTACAAGTCGCTAATATTGTTCCCTCTCTTTGACTTCTTCAGCCTTAGCAGCTTGTAACTTCAAGTTAGGCTCGATCGGAGTCTCCACCATCTTACAACCAAGCATACCTGTTTCTCCAAGGAGATCAAGAACATATTTTCTCTGATTAACGAATATACCTTCCTTGGATCTTGCAAATTCCATTCCGAGGAAATACTTGAGGCTCCCGGATCCTTAATGTGAAATTCTTTTGCGGTTTCTCTTTGAGGTCGCTAACTCGCTTCATCATTACGTTAAAATGATGTCATCAACATAAACAATCAAAATTGCAATTTTACTGTCTTTTGAATGTTTATAAAATATTGTGTGATCTGCTTGACTCTGCGAGAAGCCACAACTGATAACTGCCTTCCCAAAGCGTTCAAACCACGCTCTTGGTGATTGTTTGAGTCCGTATAATGACTTGTTCAATCTGCATACTTTGTCGCTACCAAGTCTCTGCTCAAATCCCGGCGGTAGGCTCATGAACACCTCTTCTTCAAGATCACCATTGAGAAATGCATTTTTAATGTCAAGTTGATGTAGAGGCCAATCTGAATTTACTGCAAGAGATAACAGTACTCTAATGGAATTTATTTTAGCAACAGGAGCAAACGTCTCCTGATAGTCAATCCCATAAGTTTGAGTGAAGCCTTTAGCCACCAGTCTCGCCTTGTATCTCTCAACGCTTCCATCTGCGTTACATTTTATCGTAAACACCCATTTACACCCAACTGTTTTCTTGTCTTTGGGTAGATCAACTATCTCCCAAGTACCACTTCTCCTTAAAGCATTCATCTCCTCCATGACGCTAATTTCCAATTCGGATCATCCAATGCTTCTGTATATTCCTTGGAACAAACAAGTGTGAAATCCTAGATGTGAAAGCTCTATGGTTTTAGGCATCTTTGATAGGAGAGGTAATTTGCAATAGGATGTTTAATGTAATTTCGGACACCTTTCCTAATTGCTATAGGAACATCAAGGTCGGAAATAGAAGGAATAGGATTACCTAAAATTTCGATGCCAGAACTCGGGTGGACATTCGGGTCATTAGGATGGACATTCGGGTCATTATTCCTCAGATGAAATCGCTTCCTAGTATAAACACAAGCTCGAATTTAGATCATTTTGTAGTACTTCTCCCCTAAACAAGAATCTTCTTGACTAGGCACCATAGAACTTGGTTCTCCTAAGTGATCATTATCGCAGATGTGGTTTTTGCGTAGGATAAATGACATTGTGGAGCGGGGTAGAAATATCCCAACAATTGTCTTCTACTCCTCTTGTCTCCCCCTGATGAGTAGTGTTGGGGAAATAGGATTTTGTTTCCACAAATGACACATCCATACTCACATGAAATTTCTTGGTTTGAGGATCGAAACACTTATACCCCTTTTTGTTTGAGGAATAACCCAAAAAAACACATTTTACAGCACAGGGGTCAAGTTTTGAACGAAATTGACTGGGAACATGAACATAGGCAGTACATCCAAAAACTTTGGCGGGTAAATCAGAAAACAACCTCGTGTCAGGAAAAAAATGTTTGAGACAATCAAAAGGTGTTTTGTATGTTAACACCTTTGTAGGCATCCTGTTTATCAAATAAGAAGCTGTTAAAATTGCTTCACCCCATAAATATTTAGGAACATGCATGTAAAACATTATAGCACGTGCTACTTCAAGTAAATGTTTATTTTTTCGTTCTGCAATGCCATTTTGTTAAGGGGTATCCCGACATGTAGATTGATGAAAAATCCCTTTTTTTTCCAAAAACTCACCCAACTGCTCATTGAAATATTCTGTTCCATTATCAGAATGTAAAATACCAATTTTGGTTTGAAATTGGTTTTCAATCATATTATAAAAATTTGTGAATAAATTTTTCACGTCAGATTTTTTATTCATCAAATAAATCCAACATAAGCGGGTATGGTCATCAATAAAAGTAACAAACCATCTTTTACCAAAAAGGGTAGTGATTTTAGAAGGGCCCCAAACATCACTATGAATCAAATAAAAAGGTTTGGAAGCCTGGTAAGGTTTTGGCAAATAAGTAGAGCGATGAGATTTTGCAAAAATGCAACTTTCACAATGAAAAGAAGAACAATCAATCCCTTTAAATAATTCTAGAAATAAATGTTTCAGATAAAGAAAACTAGGATGTCCTAGCCTATAGTGCCATAGCATTATTTTTTCTCGAACAGATTGAACTAGTACTATTAAAGCTCGAGCTTTTTTATTACTAATTACTTCATCAAAGTAGTAAAGACCTTCAAGCATCCTAGCACGCCCAATCATCATCCCCAGTTACGGTCTTGAAATTCACAATGGGATTCAAAAAATGTAACACGACAATTAGAATCCTTAGATAGTTCTTGACAGACAAAAGGTTCTGAGCTAAGTTGGGGCGTGAAGAAACGACATTGAGATTAATTTTCTCAGTTAGTTTAATAAATCCTTTTCCTGCAATAGGTGAAAAACTACCATCGGCTATTCTGCTTTTGTCATGACTAGAACAAGGGAAATAGGTACTAAATAAATGGGAAAAACTAGTCATGTGATCGGAGGCACCGGAATCTATGATCCACGGAGAGAAGTTTAGGCAAGAGAAGGCTTTAGGATTTCTACCTGTTTGTGCCAAAAATCACTAGGAGTCTGGGATGAGGAGTTGGATTTTATCGCTTTAAGAGTTGATCAATCTCTTTGTTGAAGGACCGAATCGGCTTTATTAGCGATAGGAAAGCCACGATTCTTCTCTCCTTGTTTCTTTGCTTTTCCAGTTGGAGTTTGCCATGGATCTTCCAACACGTTTAGCGTGTATGGCGAGCTTGTTGCAAAAAATCACACGCACCGTGGCTTATCATCAAACTTCTTATTTGGTAATTTGCGGCCTTGTTGGCCGTTTTCACCGGAATGGCGTGGCGGGGGTTGAAGTGGTTTGGACGTGACTTCCATAGCTATAGCGGTTTTAGAAATTCATTGTGTTTTGTTGCTCGATACCAAATCGAAAAATATGTGGAACAAGAACACAACAATATTTACGTGGTTCGCAATTGCCTCGTCACGGAGAGTTGTCACTATAGAATTTTTCGGAGGAGATTACACTCACACCTCACCTTCACTCTCTATAGAACTCTCAAACTCTCACAATCTCTCACTGATGTGTTGTTGTTGTTTCTTGATATCTCTACCCCTCCTCCTTACCTCAATTTATACACAATTGAGGGAGGAGGTGATTGGTTGTCACCAAACCCATTCCACTCTCTAGTGGGTTGGCCATTGGGGCAGTGGAGAAGATGGTGCTGCATTATATCTTGCCACTATATGTCCACTAACAGCCACTAACATATTATATACATCACTAACATATTATGTACATCCCTTAGTTGCACGAAGCGGGAGCGGGAGCGGGGGAACGTGACCACTTAGAGGAGTCGTAAATTAGGAGCGCTTTTGTATTATTTTTATTAATTATATTTTATTTATTATAATGAATAATAAATTATGTTAAAATAAATAATAAATAAAAATTATATGTTTTATTTTATAAATTTTTAAAGATTTTTTTATTATATATGATTTAAATAAATTTCTTTTAAACAATTAGATAATTTATTATATGTTAAAAAGTTAAAAAATAATTGTTAAAAAAATAAATAATAAATAAAAATTATATTATATATAATAAAATAAATAATTTTTTATTTTACAAATAAAAATTATATTGTTTATAATAAATTATATTATAATTTATAAATTATAAATTATATTTTATATATAATATTATATATATGATAAATTATATTATATATATATATATTATATATCTATGATAAATTATGTTATTATATAAAACAATGAAAGAAGAGGAGATCGAGGTGAGAGACGCGAGAGGGAGAGAGAGACGAAGACCGAAGGACGAAGACTAGGGCTTCGACGGGAAGTCAAATGGCGAGATCGAAGTCGTCGTCGAACGGAGGATCGAACCAGCGACCAGGTACTCTCCTTGCCTCTCAATAGTGCTCCCTTCCCGCATCAGATCGCGTTTCCCTCTCCTCAGATTCGCGATTCTGATGCGATCCTTCCTCAGAAGCGCAAAATCGCGATTTTTCCTCGGAGTCGTCGCCATCTGAGACGATTCCTGCTACTAAGGTACATCCACTAACATAATATTAATGCAATAATAATCAAATTTCCAGCACACTACCTAAAAGACTGATAGGTCGAAAGTCCCGAATATCCTCAGCCCCACCCTTCTTGGGAATCAAGACAATAAATGTAGTATTGAGGCTGCGCTCAAATTCCCCTGTCTGATGGAACTACTCAAACATGGCCATGACATCTGCCTTCACCACCCCCCAACACTGTTAAAAAAAGGCTAAAGAAAAACCATCTGGACCCGGCGCCTTATCACCAGGCATACTTCGTAAAGCCTCAAACACCTCATCTTCTGCAAAAAGCCGTTCCAGCAAACAACTATCATCCTGTGAAATAGCATCAAACAAAACACCATCCAGGCCCGATCTCCGCACCTCCCCCTTATCTCAAAATAAATGCTCGTAGAAACCCATGATTCCTGCGTTAATCTCCTCAGAAGATGACAACTCCACACCATTCATTCGCAAGCGGCCTATCTGATTCACCCTATGATGAGCATTTGCCATACAATGAAAAAACTTAGTATTGCGGTCCCCATCTTTCAACCACAGGCATCTAGATTTCAACCGGAAGCTAATCTCCTCCATCCGAGCAACCTGGGCAAACTCTACTCGAACCCTCTCCCGATGAGCTAAATCCTCCACAAATAATCCCCCCTCAATCTCTATTGCATCCAGCTCCTGCAATACAGCCAATACAGAGGCCTTTTGCGCCTCCAAGCGGCCAAACACTTCCCTATTCCATTGCTTCAAGTCGGACTTGAGAAGTTTGAGTTTCTGCGCAAGACAGTAACTAGGCAAGCCTAACACAGAATAGCTAGCCCACCAACCTTTCACCCGCTCCGTAAAACCCTCAGATAACAACCACATATTCTCAACTCGAAACGGCGCTAGTCCACTCCTAATTCCCCCACTATCCAATAAGACTGGCCAATGATCAGATAGAGGCCGCAGTAGACGGACTTGAGACACTTGTGACAAATGCTTCTCCCACTTCCCTGTTACTAAGAATCTATCAAGCCAAGACATCGCTCCACCCCCAGACCACGTATAGCCACCATGTTGCAATGGTAAATCTACCAACTCCAGCTCATCGATAAACGATGAAAATGCCCGCATAGAACTCACCACCGACCTGGTCCCCAACTTCTCCCCCATACTCCTTACCACATTAAAATCACCACCTACACACCATGGAACCCCCCACCGAAAGGCAATGCATTGCAACTCCTTCCAAAAGCTTAGACGCTCCCCACCACGAACTGGCCCATATACCCCTATGAAGGTCCAACGAAAATCATCCTCGACACACAGAGAAAGACAAGATCGAGAAAGCCCCCACCTCTTCCTCCTCCTTCACCACCACCCTCCTGTCCCAACAAAGAAAAACTCTCCCTGCCACCCCTAAAGCCGGCAAAAAAGCCCAATCCACAAACCGACCACCCCACAACTCCCTTACTAGCTCCCTCCCTAGACACTCCAGCTTGGTCTCCTGAAGGCACACCACATCTGCCCTCACACTTTTGAGCACCGATTTTACCAACACCCTCTTCCCCCTATCATTCAAACCCCGCACATTCCAAGTCAAAATCTTTAATTGCATTGCAACAACAACTGGTTTCCGCGGCCCTTTCTAGCACCTCGCTCATCTCCACCCTTACTCCGATCATAATTGATGGAGCACTCCAATTTCCGTAACTCCCGAACACCTTTCCCACTATTTTTCATAGGCTTCTCCACTTCTTGTATAGGAGTACCGTCCCGCCATGACTCCTCTATAGTTGAAAATATTTTAAGGGCTTCATTCTCGTGCCCTTGAAAGAAACCCTCAAAAATTGGCTAACCTCATTAATACGAGAGAGGACCCATTCTAAAACCTCCTCTATACTCGAGAACCCATCTCCTTGAAACTCAGTTTCTGAAATAGAATCACCATCCTCGTCCATGGCATCCTCCCCAGCTTCCCAATCTCGCAACATCATTTGGACCACAAGGCCATCTCGCTGCGCTATATCACCAATGGCGTCGTTTCGGAAGACTCCGATTGTCACCTACCCTACAGCGCTGCTCATCTACAAAGGAGCCAGCGTGATGCGAGGGAGAAACAGCATCGGCAGAGAAAATCGACTACTGTGGGCCCCTTGGCCGGTCACCAACGTTCCTCCCGTGAGCTCCCATCTTCGCCGCTGGCACCCCAACACGAAGCGAAACAAAAACCCGACTAAGTTTCGGCTTGGTTTGACTGGGTTGACCTAAAACAATTCCCTCTAGGTTAGGTTGGCCTAACCCTTGCCCCAAGTGACCCATCTCACAGTCCAAGCGCAAATCAGTAGATGTTTTTGTGTTGGCCTGCCATTGCTGACCCTTTGGAATTTGGGCCTTAGCAAGGCCCACTTGCGTGGCCTTAAAACCCTCTTGTAAGCCCACTCCGTGGCCCAACTGAATTGAAGGCCGCAAACGACGGCGCCAATATACAGTCTTCCCCTCAAATTTACACAGATATTCCTTCACTCCCAAAATCTTCGGGATTCTTCGATTCAATCGCCGTGAATCACGACCTTCCTTTCCTAGACGAAGATCCACACCGACCACAACCGGCGGCACCACTAGCTCCACCGTCGACCTTTCCTCTACCCACACCAGCAACGAATAATTCCAGGACCCCCATCGGATGGAGATTCGCTGTGGCGTGTTCTCCAAACCCCTAACACACAGCTGAATAGAGCCCAAATCTGCCAAAGACTTGTCGGCCTCCACAAAGCCGCCACACTGATCGCCGATTTGACGGAAGACCTCCTTCCCACGAAGATGAATAGGCAAGCCCACCACTTGGATCCAAACCCCCTTTTCTAGCGACACCATATTGCCCGAAGCACAACGCACCAGAGGCGTCCACCATTCCAAAATCAAATCACGACCACCGATAGTCCATCGCCGCCGTAATAACTCCTCCGCCTCACCTCTAGTTGGCAAAACAAACAAGAAAGCCTGATCTCCGATGGGTCGTACCTCCACCTTTCCCGAAAGCTTCCACCACCGACTAACCCAGTCTGAGATAGCCGCAAGGCTGGTCCCTTTGCCATCCATCTCCCGAAGTTGACCCACTAGGGATCAATCCAATAGACGAAACTAGTCTGTTACCACCGTCGTGTGAACTGCCTTCACCCCTCCAGCCACACCACGATTTGACATCATGCCAGTCCCAGCAATGGGAAACACCTTCCCCTTTAGTCCACCAATGTGCCTCACCCATCCATCCCCTAACCCAAACCCTTTAATAACCAGAGCCACATCCCCCCACCCACCTCCAAATTCCGACAATGGGATGAAAATTTGTTCTCTACGGTTCCCTACCGTCACTAATATTTGAAACGAAGTAAGACTTCCTTCCTCCTCTCTAACCCAAATGGCTACACTATGACTGCCCCCACGAAGACGATCCAGAAATCTGAGACCTTCTGGTTCCCATGATGCCACCCACATTTTGTCCACAATCCATCTCGCTTCATGACCAATCAGCACTACCGCCCGTCTAAGCCCCTGACCCCGCTCTGTGATCGAGTCTACCGACGGCTCTTCCAATTCAAAAGACCGACCACCAAGGAACAGAATTCGTTGGCGAGGTCCATTTGGTGACGTTGCAGGTAACATAATTAACTCCTAAAAACCAAGAGCATTTTCTCTCTCTCTAGCTTTGAAGATACTTAGAAAGTCCAAAAAGCAACCTGGTTGTAAATATTTGTACCTTAGTAATCTATATACATGATGTAAATTATTCAAAAGTTAAGTAATGAAGTTTGTGTTTTTTATTTCATATCTACTTATGCACTGCTCTAGTGAACTTAATAGATTAATAATGAAAGTTTCCGCTGTATAGCCCCAATATATCTTAGTTCATTCTTAAATTTGACGAGTTAGGCCTTTGGTAATCAAGGATTACTGGCCGGTCACCTCACTATCCTATAGTGGAGGGATAGGGTCATGACAAAAGGGCCTTCAAAACCAAAGGCTTAGTTGAGTGGGCTTGTGGGTTAGACTAAACACGGGACGTAATTAACAACGTGTTTATGTTGTTCAGGCCTTGTTTCCATTGAACCATGCACCAAATACCCAGCCTGAAAAATGATGCAATGCAAGATGTTGCTTTCCAAAACCATGACATCTTGTCAACCACGACCTCCCTCTCATGCACATTTGCTCCCCACTAAAGATAAGGGACAATCATGTCGACAAATATATCATCCCCACCAAGACCATCAAGAGAACTCGGAGATCTGCATGCACCACTTTCGTCATTGTCTCCCTCAACCCTGAGAATTTTGCTGCTACCTCTCCACCATGAGACGTAAGCATCGTCGGCCCCTTCATACCACTCACATCTATCTTGCCAAAATCCTTAACAAATCCATATCGGAACATAAAACCATCAATCCAATCCTTGACCACTTGAAGGTCCTTGATCAGAGCATTCAAACCCTTAAATTTCCTTACCAAACCCTAGAAATTTCAAATTACTATACCATCAAAAACGGTTCCACTACCCTAACATCCTCATCCATCGTACCTCACTAATTCAAAATAAACAATTCTTGAGGCCAAGCCAAGACCTCTGCCTCCTAATCAAAAGCCTTCAACTCAAACACTTTCTTCCCGCGACCAACTAAAGCAAATTCCATCAACACCGTTGAAGCACCCGTTCACTGACCACCATACCTGATTCAAAGATAACACAACTTTTCTCTCCTATTTTGATGACTAACTCTTTGTCTTCAAAAATCTTCCTTCCCCTTTTGTTTTGAAGGCTAAAAGATTACAACAATCTGCTCCCACCCTAAGAAACTGAGACTGCCCGAAAAAATCCTTGTTGAACTTGAGATGCCTCTCTTATCTTTATGCCCAACAACCAGTCTCAAACCCTAGCAAGGTGAGAGATTTTTGGAATCCTTTCCTTGACTCCATCATGAGCACCTGATTCCCATTCTCACCATTTCCAAATGAACTCAAACATCTCCAAACCTAAATGAACAAACCTCCTCATCTCCCCTCAACAACAAAAGAAAAAATTAATTTCCCTTTTATCTTCTTTAGCTTCTCTGAAATAATCAAAATGGAACCCAAAATCGAAACCCTAAAACTACAAGGAACAAGAAACACTAGTAGAACAAAGAAGAACCAAAAGAAAAGAAAGGAATTGACAAACAAACCACTTAAAAACTGGAATCAACGGGAACCAAAACTAGATCTAAGCAAATCAAAACCCGAAGAAAGTGAGTGCCAGATCAAAATATGACTTGAAAAAACTGAAAGAACACGACCCTAAAGAACTAGACCTCATGAAGACAAAACAGCACTGAAAACAGAACCCTAAACAAAAGATAATCAAGAAATGATGGAAACGATGAAGAAGAAATAGGAAAGGAAGAAAATCACTAATCGAAACACCCCGAAAGAGAAAATTGAAGCCCAAAGGGGCTCTGATCAAAACCATAAACTGAACACATGAGAGAAAATGATAACTACATTGCCTTTCTAGTTACTTAGGATTCTAATGTTGTAAGTTACATGCCACATTACCTTAGTGCCATGGTTAGCACCATCTAATCATGTTTCAAAGAGATACAGGGAATCATACGCATTGCCTTAGAAAATAAGTATGCCTCACATATTGGGCACAATGCTATATTTAGAGAACTCATAATCTCAAAAGAAACATAAATGCCTACTCTAAGAACCGAATGAACAATACCCTTTAAATTAACAGGAGAAGCAGTCATTCCAAAAACTGATGGCCTAGTCTCCGTAGGTGTTGTGTGATAGAACTCAGACATCACTAGAGAATATGGGTGTTTCTTCACAGCATGATGACATTCATCCAGAATAAGTAGATTGATAGCTTCCATCTTTATTATGCTGTGTCTTAGAATGTTCAAAAGTATTTGAGCTGTCATCACTAAAACCTGCAGCAGAAGCAAAGAGTTGCAGTGAGTAGAGAGTAAAAACTATCCCAAGATTATTGATAATTAAGTACCAAATATAAGTACTCATTCACAAAGCAACCTTCTGCGACCAATTGCAGCAACCTTCTTTTTACTTTTTTAAGTAAACATGGCAACTTAATTCACTTGAATTAAGATGAAATCCCATGATGATAATACAACTTTGAGTTGACATATGTACTTATTTTAACACTCAGTTACATTTTTACATATACTATATACTGCAGGCTGCAAGCTCTGTTGCCGATAAAATCATTAAGTTTTCCACCCGTATTTTTAACTTGACCGTAAAATCAAGTAACGAAAACCTATTACCCACAACATGACAAATTGAACTAATACTTAATAGGAATAGTTGTACTGTGATCAAATCCAAAAGTAAACAGATTAACATATATAAAGTAGCCCTAAAGCAATCACATTATACCAGCTGTGAACAACTCTAGAATAGTTTTCTACCAAATAGTTTAAGATATTTAAACTATGTTACCATATCATTTGTAAATTTATCAATTATGATTACATAGAGTGATACACAAATGAAATTAATCAATCATCTACGAAGCATGGACACAAACAAGCACGCAATACAAACATGGTGACAAGGATTTTTTCAGTCAAAGATCATTCGCAAATAATAATAAATAAATAAATAAATACAACATAATAGTAATTTCTAAAGTTTAACGGAGGAGCTATATTGTTTATTGGATCCCACGTCGTTTTGTTCAAACTAGTCATGTAGCCCCATGTGTCTAAACACTGGACACGTGTCCCCCAAGTGTCCAAAGTGTGTTCGAGTCTAAATTTTTTTTAAAAAGAATATGACATGTTTGGACATGCATCCAACATGTGTCAGGACGTGTTTGATGAGTGTTGGTGTACAACACACCTTCAACACCAACATGCCACCTTCTTAGAAGTGTTTGTGCTTCTTAGTTAATCACACTAGCCAACCAAACAACCACAACTATCATGGTTGCCGCAATGCCTTCCCAACCAAGATAATGTTTATGATCTAGAGGTCATACGCTCTTCACAGTATGCATCTAATTATTATTCAAGTCACACCCGCTACACATGGGTAGGAATTGGGCATCTCTGTTACAGAACCCTTCATTGTTGGCACTGACAATAAATAATTGGTTCTTCATTGCTACTTGCTAAAGAATTGATACATACTTAATTTGTATGATGAATTAATCATATATGTAATGTTAGTCTCTCATTACAGTTTGGACCATGACAACACCATTTATACTTACAGTTGAAATTTGGCATTTTAATGCTTAAAACCATGATGTATTGCATTCCATAGTGGTTCAAATATATTTGTCTTCTTCAGTCCATAGTGGTTCATATATATAAAAGAAGAAAATAAAGATTATTGGGTTTATCTTGACATTAACACTTTTACTTTATTTTAGTGTCCATTGGGGCCTAAGAAACACGAACACTTCTAAGAAGGTAACATGTCATGTCTGACACAGACATGACACAACACTAGTAGGACACTTAGACACACATAAAATACATTACAAGTTTGAATAAAATAACTTGGAATTCAATGATAAAACAAAAATAATGTAAATTTATACCTATTCTCATCCTCTAGACTTCAAAAATTGTTATCTAACTTAAATATTCATATATATGACCTAAAATAATTATTTATCCTTATATATGGCATTATAACAAATATATATATATAAAATTATATATTTCTCACGTGTCCAATACGTGTCATGTCTTACATTTTTTGAAATTTTCTATGTCAGTGTGTCAGTGTCGTGTCTGTATCCGTGCCTCTTAGATTGGCACTTGCTTAAAATAGTCATCCAACAGAACTTGAGTGCAACTGCTTAAAATAGTCATCCAACAGAACTTCCCTCAGATCTCATGTACTACCACTCTATCACCAGTAAAGGGAGGGAGAATTGCAAACAGAACAAAACCAACTAACATAGCATTGGATTTGGGTATCATAAAGATGAAATTCAATGATCTGTTGTCACTAAAATGCAAAACCATTAATGTACCAAACAAAATTTATGCTTTGGTATAACATGTGCAGATCTAAGCAAACAATATTTCAGAAGTTATGTTAGAACATCATAACTTCATAAATGCAAACATAAATGTCAATAACAGTTGCCCAGTGTCACAACTTCACAATTGCAAAGCATATACGTATATATGCATAGCATTAATCATTAGAATATTTTATATAGATATCACTGAACTACTGGTGGGACTGTAATCTTGGTCAAATTTGAGGCCTACAATACAACTAAATCAGGTTTCGGAGATGAAGAATTAGCTAATCATTACACATATTTGTATAATGATATAGTTAATGAATAAGGTAATCTTAGACACAACATTTATTTTATTTTTGTTAAAAAATTTTAAAAAAAAGTTCCAAAAAAAAAAAAACAACAACAACAACAACAAAGGAAAACAAAGGGAAGTAACTCAAGCATAGTTTTCAATGTTCTGAAGAGCAACATGATCTCATTTCCAGTGTGAACAATAATTTTTTTCCTTTGAAACATCACCAAAGAAGAAAGGCATGTCACAAAATAAGGAAGAACCATAATGGATTTCTTCTATACAAAATCCTATGTTCAAACGAAGGATGCTAGAAACATGAATTGACAATCATACGGAGCTCCTAGAGACATAATCTAAGTTATCAAACAACTGTCATGATAATGAGCAGATAAGGTAGGCCAACTTAAAATAATATGCCTTTATCGGTAACAATGAATCAACGATCAAGTCTATCAAGTGGCTTTCAATGCTTGTGTTGCTTAATCGTATTATTTAACTGCAATACTCATCAAAAAACAAAAAAGATGATTTAACCACAATACAATGATTGTACTAGTCCTTCGGAAAGATAATAATAAACAACAAGATATAAATAGATACATCTAGAAGACAAGGATAACTATAAGCACAAACACTACAGCTACCTGCTTTGTTTCAAACTCACGCTGCCACCTCCGAGCATCCCAGAAATCTTGGCCCATTTCACCACAGTAATGGCCTACTTGATAACCAGTTTGCTCACGAATAACTTCTGCTTGCTGTATATTGGACAAGAAGACAACAGCATTATTTCAGTTTGCAGTTGATGGGCATCACCCAGGGGTTACAATGTTAAGCATACAGTTAGTAAAATATGGGACAACAAAAGAAAATACATTGTATGCACCGGTTTAATACAACGATTCACTGAAAAGTATGATGACAATTTCTGTACAATAAAACAATAACAGAAAAATCTATATTGAGAGACAAACTCAACTTTCTTTTCAAGTGAACTCTTACAAGTACTGATGGAAGAAGGCCAAATTTGTCTGTCTTCGATTCTCATATCTCAAGTTCTCAACAATGAACATATAATTCTAGAAAACCATGCTTATTCATCTAGCCAAATCAACTAAAAAAAATCTATAAAAAAAAAAATTAGTAGTAGTGATGAGTCTGATGACAAAGTCTATATAATATTGCCTTTCTTGCAAATTGTGAGCTCCAGGGAGTTAGAAGGCCTGATTATGTTATAATATTATCTGGCTGGTACAAGATCCTTTCTCAAACTTTTAGTATGAGCCTGAGTCAAAAAACTAAAAAGAAATGCAAAGGGGAAAATTTTCATCTATTTTGTATCCTCTTGGCGACATGACCAAGTGGTAAAGGCGGAGGACTGCAAATCCTTTTTCACCAGTTCAAATCTGGGTGTCGCCTGATCAACTAAAGACTCGAAATCTCCTATTTTGTTCTGCTGATATAACTAGCCTAATTATTCCCCAGCAAAAGCAGAGGAAAGGGACTGCTGATACTTCTTTGATTCTAAGCATCAGGTCTGGGGGACAAGTTTGTAAAAGACTTCGGAGTGGGACCAAAAAAGTCCTGAACTGCAGGATAGCTCTAGGGAAGAACCCTTGCGCACCAAAGCTGAAAAACGGAATTGAATAAGAGAATTAATCATTTAGCTGAGACTGTACAGAGAATGAAGGGCATTGTGTTAATCATTTAACAGAAGTACTACACAGTTCAACTCAAACAGTTTTCAGAAGATTTCAGATTTACAGGAAAGCAGGAGTTTCTTTCATTTATATATGTGGAGTTATTTAGCAAACCTCTGTTCTTTAAAAAATTATTTCCCAAATACAAGTTGTTTTGAACTTATTTCTCAAACACACATTTCTTGAAGTTGTGTTTCTACAAAACACTAAACCTGAAAACTTTTTGAAGTCATGCTTTGAAAATACAATTTCAATTAAGTGCTTTCAAAACATGACTTCACATCTGATGTCGCAAAACAACATGAGTTTAGGAAATAAAAATCTGATATAAAACATAAAATATCATGTTTGAGAAAAATGTTTTCAAACAACATGGATTTGGTTTTAAAACATAAAATAAAATATTAGAACACCTCTAATCTAAATTCAAGTTTGAAACTTATGTAATTAACCTCTTTTGGTCAGCCCGAAAAAAAGTAATAGATCTATGAGGAAGCTCATTCAATTAGATATGGTAGATTAAAATGAGATACAAAAGAGTTGACGGCTGAGCCGTATGAGGTAGGAAACTCTCAAGTACAGTTATAAGGGAAGGAATTGACAGATCTATTCTGACCAGGGAGAACAGGCCATTCGACAGGGAGATTCTGTGTGGATATATTAAAAATTTAATGGCAGAGACGGGGGGTAGCAAGTCAAAAACACTTTATAATTCTGATATAACCAAATCCTAGAGGGTGTTTTGCCTCTTTCCCTTTTACCCTCCACATATTTCTACGTTTTATTTAGTGCCTACTGAATCTTCTTTCACGTAATTGAACCTCATTTATTCAAGTAACATTTAAAGTGGATTTTACATATTTTTGAAGTACATCATATTAATATCAAATCTAATAATTGTGATGGCTACTACTATAAAAATTGTAATCCTGTTGTCTTCACCTAATTTTATTACTGCAGATACCACTACAAACCATTTAATTCAACAAGTTAAAAACTTCAACTGTTTAGCAATTAATAACTAAGACAATAATTAATGCTATGCCATATGATTTATTTAAATTTCTACCTCTGTAATTAAAAATTGGAGTCGCGGGAAAAAATATACTTGCAGTTATGTCTATTTTAAATTAACTGTTGTAAAAAAAATTTAAAAATTAAAATAAAGCTCCAATGCACTAAGCTTCTCAAACAAACATTATAATATTTCTTTTGTTCATAGAAATTGACATTTAAATCACAAATAAGAAGTATTTATTTAATCTCGCTTCCAAGAAAAATTTCTCTGTATCCACCACTATACAGTTATGACACAAGTTATATATGTGTATACCAACTATATGATATAAGTATTTATTGTGGTAAAGTCTAACACAATCCGCGAGAAGTCTTACCTGATAAACAAGAGGAACTTTAGGAACCAAAAATACAGCCAGCATTCTCCTGTTTTGCATTTGCAAGTCACTGCAAACACTTTTTATGAGGAGGACAGCAATGAGGGTCTTCCCTGCCCCTGTTTCAAGAAAAGCTATCGTATTTTTCTGCTTAGCCTGTTCGAGAACATCCAACTGGTATTGACGTGCCTGTTCCTCGGGATGTTTCTCCTTAGCCTCTTCAGGTTTCTTCTCCACCTTCACAATGCAATCCTGGTTTCTCTCAGAGGGTGCCTTCCCCTCTCTGTTTCTTTCAGATTCCCAAGTACCCAAGTGGAAAACCATCTCATTTGAACCAGGGCGCTCTCTCTCCCAAAAACCCTTGGTTTCCCTCCAATCCCTATCTCTACAGTCCCTCTTACCACTGCCATAGCGTTCTCTTCTCCTGATCTGATCTCTCTCCCTCCTGTCAATATCCTCCCAATCACGAGGCCTCTTCCTACCTGAAGGTCTCTCCCTCTCCTTAGGGCGGTATTGCCCTCTGTTCTGAAAGTACCTTTCAGTCTTGCAATTGTAGTCATTAACGCGAGCTCTTTTGTTGTACCTTCCTTCACTAACTTCATCGTCCCGGTCCCTATAAAGATCAGTGCCCCGAGTTTCAAGCCTGTGGACTCCATTTCTTTCAGGAGAATGGTTCGATGATTTCTTGCCATTGCCATTGCTATTGGTTTGATAATGATGCTTGCAAGTCTCAGTAGTGGCAGCAGCATCACTGTTGTTGTTACTAAGAGATTGCCCTCCATTGTCATTATTCTTGTTAGCAGCAGCAGCAGCATCATCATCAAATTTGTTCAATAATTGGTCCTCAAGGACTTGTTCCATCTTGGGCGGTCCTCCAACAACAGGTAGACCATCACCATTCTTGATGCTGTCAAGAATCTGATCGATTCCTCCAAAGAAACAAGGATCTGGCCCAGCCTCCAGATTGGAAATACCATCGGCAGCCTCCGAAATGGCAGCAGCATCCAAATCAACAAAATCGTCAATAAAATGGCAGGGGATATCCTCACAAGCATCCAGCCAGTAAGAGGGCCCCCGTACGTCTTCCTTCTCCTTCTCCTTCTCCGGAGGATTAAGACTTTCTGAAACCCTAGCCTCATCGTCCATTACTTACTACTCTTTATTAATTTACTATGATAACACACTAATTCAACAACACAAAAACAAGAACAGCACAAAGAGACTTGTGTTTGAGAAATAAGTTAATCTATCTATCTAGTTTGCATATTAGCGTGAACACGCAAATAGTTTAGCCCACCCAACTAAAGTTGGGTGATTCAAAGATTCCACGCATGATGATTCTGCCCTCTCAACTATCTATCTATCTCTCTCTCTCTCTCTCTCTCTCTCTCTCTCTCTAACTCTGACTACACAAACAAACTCTCGGCTGTATTTGGTTAGGTTTTCCAAACATACTTTCATCTCTTATTTTTAAGTGTCTTGTTTATTTGGATTTTTTAAAAATTAATTTCTCGTCCACTTTTGAAAACTTTTTTTAAGGAAGGAAAATTTAAGCTAATTAGTCGTCCTCTCGAACGTCTACCTTTCAAGAACTAAAGATCAAGTTAGTAATTGAACCAATTTTGATTTTGTCTAATAGTACTGATGGATTTTAAATTTACAGTGATGCTTCATATAAAGGTTTGAGATGTGTGCTAATACAAAATGATAAATTGATTGCTTATACCTCGCAATAACTCCGACCACATGAAAAGAACTATCTGACCCCTGATCTTAAACTTGCAGATGTGGTTTTTGCACCAAAGATTTGGCACCATTATCTGTACGGAGTGACTTGTGAAGTGTATACTGACCATAAAAGCCTCAAATACTTCTTTACCCAAAAAGAACTGAACATGAGACAGAAAAGATGGTTAAAGCTGATTAAAGATTATGATCTGCAGATTTTGTACCATCCAGGGAAGGCAAATACAGTCACGATTGCCTTGAGCTAAAAATCTATTGAAAATTTGTCATGTTTGCTCACTGGCCAGAGAGAAATGTTATGTGACCTAGAAAGGAATGAAATTGAGATAGTCCTGCGTGAATAAGGTGGAATCCTAGCCGTCATTTCTGCTCAGCTTGCAAGAAATTAGAGAGAAACAACTTGAAGATGAGTTCTTGAAGAAAATTGTTGATAAAAATGACTCAAAACCGGGGCCGGGATTTGTGCTTGACTGTAGCACTTGTGTCTTTTAAGGCTTTTGGTAAATGTATTTGGACCTTTCATTCTATTTTGGGAACCTTTGGTGTGTTTGTTGGAAGTCCCACATCGGTTACAAGATACATTTTTAGGTGGACAAACTTCTATATGTTTGTTGGAAGTCCCACGTCGGTTGGGAGACACATTTTAAGGTGGACAAACTCCTATATATAGGTGCAAGTGCATAGGGTTAGCTTACCAACTTCTATGGTTCTTTCTTGGTTTAATAAGTCATTACGAACCGAGCTTGAGTTATAAATTTTAGTTGTGCCGAGCTGGATTTTGGCCATAATTCCATTGGGATTTCGGCCATAGTTCCTTCGCCAAAGTTGTGTTATTTCTTGAGGGCTTTGTGGTGTGTGGTGGAGATCGAGTTTCAACTCTTTTCATCTTCTCCGTTTGAGCGCCGAATTTGAGATAGGGATAACCCACTCCTCTTTATGAGCTTTGTCTTTAAATTTTAGCATTTTGATATGTTGGGGGTTGTTGGGTAATTTTGAGAAAGTTTAGGGGCTTTTGTGCAATTTTACAAAAGTTGAGGTTTTATTTATAATAAACCTATATGCATGTTTAGCATAGAGAAATGTTAGAAATGGGAATGTATGGGAATGTATGGGATTAAAGGGTGTAGTTGAATTATTTATCGCTCACCTAGTTGAAATGTTGATTTTATATTCATTTTGTGCATTTATTTTTACATTTAGAAATAACTGCTTTGGGCTATCGGTGGAGGATAGTCTTGATTGTTGTAGACAATGCATGATGATTAGGCAAACTAAAACTAATCACTAGAAGGTGTCATTGAGTATGACGTTTAAAAGAATACATTAACTTTATGTATTGACTGATGATGTGTATAATAATTGTTTATATGCATTGTGTTGTGTTGGAGGAGAGAGGGGATGTACTCCACGGTTTAGGGGTAGAGAGGGGATGGACCTCTAAACCGGGTGTTGTGTGGGAGAAGAGAGGGGATGGACTCCGTAGATACAGCTCGTATGCTTATCTGTTGAAGTGTTGATATAGCTCATATGCTTATCGTTGGAAGTGTGATATAGTTCTTATACTTATCAGTGGAAGTGTTGATATAGCTCATATGCTTATCTGTTGATGTATTGATATAGCTAGTATGCTTATCTATTGTGAAATGAGGAAATGTTTAAAATGAGTTACTGTCTCATATCGGTTATTTGGTCAGGTTCTGGACTATGGTTATGAATTGAAAATTAAAAAGGAATGGAAACGAAACTGTAATGTGATATGAAAGAATGTAAAAGTGTTAACCATCTATCAAACTGTTAATCTTTTAGTCATTGTTCATAGCTGGTTTAGTGTATTTCTCTCTTGGGTCATTAGCTCACCCTATCTGAGAATATCATTTTCAGTGCAGTAGCATGCCACCTCCAAGGGTATAGCTTGGGAGGCTTAAGGCGGGCAGACTTTATTGTCTTTCTTTCTTTTAATGTATTACATGTGGATTCAAGCCAAGGGCTTAATGTGTAATTGAGTTAGTACTCTCTTTTTGTAACCAAGTGTTAACTTGGAAAGTTGTAAGCCCGTAGGGCATTAGTTTGTTGTTAACATGAAATACATTTTGTAATGAATTACTCTGATGAATAGAAGAATGAAGATCTTTTATATATCAATGCATGTTAAAGGTGATGGGTTTTATGTATTATTTTGGGGCGTGACATTGACAATAATGTGTTGAAATTTTAGAATAGACTTTTGTGTCTTTGGATTGTTCTGACTTGAGGAAATATGTTATGACTGAAGCACACAATTATAAATTTGCTATACATCCGAGGAATATGAAGATGTATCATGACTTGAAACAGAATTTATAGTGGCCTGGGACGAAGAAAATTATTCCTGACTTTGTGGCTAGATGTTTGCATTGCCAACAAGTTAAAGCCGAACATCAACGACCTGCAGGATTACTTCAGCCGCTTCCAATATCATAATAGAAATAAAAGCACATTACGATGGACTTCATTGTTAGACTGCCTCACTCATTTCGAGGTATGGACTCTATCTGGGTGATTGTTGACTGTTTAACTAAGTCTGTCCATTTTCTGTCTGTTAAAACTATTTATAGTACGGACAAGATGGCTAACATTTATATGAATGAGATAATGAAGTTGCATAGTGTGCCAATATCTATTGTATCTAACAGAGATTCGAAATTCACATCAAGGTTTTGGCAGAGTTTACAACAGACCTTGGGAACTGAATTGCGGTTAAGTAGTGCATACCACCCACAGACAGACAACCAATCTGAACGAACCAATCAAATTTTGGAGGACATGTTACGAATGTATGCCTTAGATTTCCAAGGCAATTGGGAGACCTACTTACCGTTGGCCGAGTTTGTATATAGCAATAGCTACCATTCAAGTATCGGTATGGCTCTTTATAAAGCTTTGTATGGTAGAAAGTGTCAATCTCTAATTTGCTAGACTGAAGTAGGTGATAGACCATTGTTGGGACTGGAACTTATGCAAGCTTGAGAAAATGAAACTGATTCAACAGAGACTGAAAGCTACACAAAGTCGTTAAAAGAGTTATGCAAATGTTCGAAGAAGAAATCGAGAATATAAAGTCGAGAATCATGTGTTCATTCGAGTAATTCCTATGAAAGGGCAAACGCGGTTTGGAGTGAAAGGAAAATTGGCACCGAGGTATGTTGGGCCATATGAAATTCTTGAGAAAATCAATTCGATGACATATCGAGTAGCCTTATCACCAGTCATGGAATATATGCATAATGCTTTTCACGTCTCAATGCTTTAGGACTATCTACAAGATCTGTTACATGTTATTGAACCAACACACGTGCTTTTGAAGGATGACTACACCTATGAAGAGAAACCAATTCAGATTGTGAACCGCTGGATCAAAAGATTGAGGAACAAAAAAAATCCCCTTAGTGAAAGTGGATTAGCAAAACCACGGAGGGACATATGCAACATGGGAGACGGAAGAGGACATGATGAAGATATACCCTGATTTGTTCATTTTGGACCCGATATTCTTCTGAAACAATGGTAATTCGAGTTTGGAGGACCAAACTCTTTAAGATGGGAAGACTGTAACAACCCCGACCTGTGATTAGCCGATAATCCATGATTAAGTATGTTTAACACGTAATTAAGAAGAAATTTTGGGGTAATTACATATACATTGCATTATTTGTGTTTATATCTGTCTGCTGTAGGAATATCTGTTTGTGTTTTGTTTTGTTTTGCGAATTGAATGCTTTATCAGCATCTAATCATGAAATTGATTTGGTTTCTATGTTATTTGGGATTTTTAGAATTTTATGGTAAGTTTTATTAAAATTCAATTCGAAACGAATAAATTTGAATAATTAGTGTCCATTTGATTAACTTTAACTAATCACCATTAACTAAGCCTATATAAGGCTAGTATGTGCTTCAACTCCTCTCTTTACACCTCGTTGAGCCTCTAAAACAAACAAAAAGTGAAGGTGAGTGAGAACTTAGGAAGAGTGAGAGATTAGGAAGAGAGAGTGAATTCAAGAAGAAGAAATTGAGGAATTGCTAGGAAACTCAAGGGAATTGGCTTGACACCTTAGTACATTCACCATCTAGAACTTAACCGAGAAGTGAAGGTAAGGATGCAACCCTTGGCTCATGACTTATAATGCCTAGACCATGAATTCAAGAGGATTAAATTGAGTAATGGAAGAATTAAGCTAGAAATGAAGAAAATTTAGCCATTCATGCATGCATGCACTTTCATCACATTTTTTGAGTTAAATTTCAAGTAATTCTCACATGCATGCACTAAGTCTACCTTTGTTTTGAGAATTCATCTTGTTTTGCATTATATTATACCAATTGATCATGTCTTGGAAGCTTTGAAGCCAAACCATCTCATGCATGTTATGTTTTCAAAGAATTGAGTTTTGTTTTGCATAATCGGCTAGCTTTGGGCCTTGATTTTGCTAAATGATCTTGAATTCTCAATGTTTTCCAACTTCACACACGTTCCTTAAGTTTTTGGGCCAAGAGAATGAGTTTGATGTGTTGAATTCGAGTTTTGAACTTGGAAGAGCAATCTGGAAATTCTAAATTCTGTCTATCCGCTCAAGCAACAGAACCTACGCTCGAGTGACCACTTTGTATTTGGCATTCTCGCTCGAGCGACTAAAAGTTGGCTCGAGCATAAAAGGCATGCTTCCAGAAGTTACACATTTTTACAGACCGCTCGAACGATCGTCGAGCGTACGTCGAGCGAAAAAATCAAGCAACCAGTACTTTTGCTGAGTTTGCAGATCGCTCGAGCGAAGAAATCTGTGCTCGAGTGACCACTCACATTTTTAAACACCCGCTCGAGTGAATAAAGTTGCACTAGAGCAAGGACCCTATTTTCAACAAATTTGCCCAAGTGTTAAACAGCATGTTTTGGCATCCTCATTGCATCTTAGACATTCTTAGGCCATGGTTAAGACATAATAATAAGGTTAAAGACCTAAAAACACACTAAGAATGAAATGAAACAAGTTTTATCTGGTTGTGTGTTTCAAGTATGTATCTGTTCTATTTGTATAGATCACGCGCCGAAAGCTTTTTGATTTGTTTGCTCTGTCTGTTTGCCTCTGGAGCCATATGTGAGTAATAACTTAGTAAAGCTATGTTCAACTTTATTTATTTTTTGTATGATGAAATAAGATTTGTTTTTTGAAATGTTATGTTATATACAATAAATGATTGTCTAATTTCTGAAATATATTCATGACATTCTTAACATTATATGATATCTGTTAGCTGTTACCCGATATCAGAGGTTTCATCATGAAACTTAGTATGTCTGATATTTGTTACCCGTACTGGAGACTTAATTATGGAGTTCAGCATATCTGTTATCTGTTACCCGGATCCGGAGGTTCCTTTATGGAACTGGTTATACATAACCACCATCTTTTCTGTATATGATCTGTATTTGTTCTATTAACACTAATGGATGTACCACGTATGATTAAGCATGACCTCTTATTTCTGTATATGAGTGGAACAAGAATAATAATATGAATCTGTTTCTGATATGAAATTTGATTTCCGAATCTGATATGGAACATCATTCAATTAAAACCCTTTGCTCTTTTATTATTCACTGGGCTTCCGCTCACTATTTATATTATATATGTAGGTGATTAGGCACGTAACCAGGCTCAATGATGATCGCTTGGAGCTTGTTTTGTCGGCCAACCCTTGTGCCTCCTGAGGAGATTCCGAAAGTCATATGGTCATGTTTTGTGAATGTATAAGACTTGGTTTCTTTTGGTATATGAACAAGTTTTATGTTTATCTGTACTTTGGGTTAAGTCCCACATTTGTTTTATCTGTATCAGCGGGTGACGTAAGACTATTGTATTATGACGTCACGTGCATGTATATAAAAGTTTTGAAATTCTGTCCCATGTATGTCAGCACAGCTCAATGGACTATGAATGTTTTGATATATTTGCTTCCGCAGCCCCTTATTATGTCATAATCTGTTCAGAGGCCTTTGGTAATCAAGGATTATTGGCTAGTTATGACGCTAAACCTATAGGGGCGGATTTGGGTCGTGACACCTGTATCTATGTTCTCTTAGTCAAAGCCCGTTGTTTTAGAGCTATCTCCGATAGGCCATATTAAATTTGAGTAAAAATTTAGTTGATCGTTTGATCTAATACAATATATTTCAATTCTTTTATCAATTTTGGTCAGTCGCCGATCATCTATTTAGAGTAAATTTTTATTAAATTCATCTTAAAATTAGTTGTCCAAAGGATGTCCGTACAATAGTCACCTATAAATTTGATAAAAGGATAAATGCTCCTTTCATTTGATAAAAATATCATTGTTTTCTTTATTCATTACCAAACTGATGAAATAGTTGGAGCATCGTTTTCATCAGTTTTTCATCAAATTTAAATTTGATAAAACATTTAAAATTTGATAAAAGATCTTATGAATGATTCGAGATAATCTTAGCTAGTTTAAAATGAGGGATGTGTTTACTTTCTAGCCAAGCTTATAATCACCTAAAATTAAAATTTGATAAAAGATCTGATGAATGATTCGAGATAATCTTAGCTAGTTAAAATGAGGAATGTGTTTACCTTCCAGCCAAGCTTAGAATCACCTAAAATAGTCAAAATCAAAAAGTCATTATCAAATTATCTTCTATTTTTTTTGTATGTCTTTTCATAAGAAATAAAAAAAAAATCAACTAAAATAATTAATTCTCCAAACAACGCTCAGTTCCAATCACAAGAGTTTTAATAACAAAGCTTGTTTGGATTGGATGATTTCAAAGTAAAATAAGGTAATCCTACTTAGAAAATGATTTTAAATCATTACATTCTTCATTTGAAATCTTTTTATTCCAATTTTACTCATATGCAAAATTACCTTTTAGTGCAAAAGATAAGAAATTTTTTAAAAATTGAATATCTATTTATACTCATTCCACTTTAAATCTTATTTCCTTTTTTTTTTCCTTTCTCATTTCATCTTCTATATTGCACATTTCCTTACAAAAGTGTAAATTATAATATTTTGATCATAAAATAAAACAATGGATGAAGAAATGGTGATGAATGACCAAGAGAAAAGCAAAATGGTGAGTTTTTTTATTTTATTTGTATGTTTTCGAATAGAATTTGGAAATGGTTGTTCAACTTTTGTTCGGTGCACTAAAACTGAACAAAACCAAACAACCTAGAGCTCTACTGCCAAACAAAACCAAATCGTGCAGACAACCATTACTAAGCAAAATTAAAACATTCTTATATCCATTGCTAAACCATATAGACCCATTATATTCGACATCTCATAACCTAACACACCTTGCATATTTGACAGCTCACAACTGGACAAAGGTCATGTATTCAACGAGCTAGTACAAAAATGTTCGTCAAATTTGGATCAATGAAAATGTAAAACAAAAAATCAAAGGGGAATGCTCTGTGATGCCCCAAATTCTATTCTAAGAGTTGAAGTTTAGGAAACGTCACTAATGAATCATTTGGTCAATAATCAAGTAAAATCCTAGGAAAGATCGGATGGGTAGTTGGAATAACCTCCCTTTTAAGTCTAATCTCTTTGAATAGCAAAACTACATTCTTGACAAATCTTGACAAGATATTAACACAAGGACAATATAAGTTGACGGGGAAATAAACGATAGGTCTACACAAATAATGTATATGTACAGGTGAAGTAATAATTACAAAAGTTACGCCTTGGTTACAAAACAAGTAGTTCCATTAATATTATATTTCAAAAATGATTACAAGATAAACTTAAACAAAATAAGTTCTAATTTTTTCTAAGATAGCCATCGTCCTCGAAAGTTTCTACTGCGCCATTGTTCGGATAAAATTCTTCAACACTTGGCATGAAACACCATGAGTTTGGAATGCCTAGTAAACTCATACACATCTCATCCATTTTTTCCAATCCAATACACAATCACAATTAAGATAAATAACAAGTATGATATTCAAGTCAATAGTTAAAGGAATTACAAAGTTAGGTGTTAGTAAGATAGAAATCCCCTAAAGAGATTTCAACCTCCCAACCACAAGAATTGAACTCGGATTATTCGATATCCCCTTTTGCTGCTTTACAAATCTTACCATAGATGCCTATAACGGTTACTTACTGCATATCGCCAATTGAGGACCTCAAATGAGACAGTAAACAAGGGTCAACATCCAAAACCTCCCCAACCTTATAACACCAATAACAATAACCACCTAGGATCTGAATACGATCAATCTATTCAAGGGTTCCGAAACAATTCACTTGTGTAAGACTTAATCTTTGAATAGGGAACACATCCTACTAATCAATATTTAAAATCGACATGTCATTATCTCATAAAATTACTGTCACGACCCAAACCCGGCCCTATGGGTTTAGCATCAGAATCGCCAAGAATCCGAGATTATCAAGGCTTTGACAAAGAATCTGATTAAGCAGTCTGAGAACTGGCGGCCAATATCTGATAGTAACTAGTGTCCATTGAGCTGAAAATCAGTATGCCAAAACATTTTCATGCATTCATCTGATGCAGTCTATACAGTCATATCTGATCATTGATATTGGGACCTAATCCCTCGAATGATGCTGAAAAAAGCGATGTGATCCACGACCCAAACCGGCCCTATGGGTTTAGCATCAGAATGCCGAATCCGAGATGTCAAGGCTCAATAGAAGAACTGCTGAAACGATGTCTGATTAAGTAAGTAACTAGTGTCCATTGAGCTGAAAATCAGTATGCCAAAAACATTTTTCATGCATTCATACAAGATCTGATCTATACACGTCATATCTGATCATTCAAGATGGGGACCTAATCCTCATGATCTGATAAAGACAAGAAAATAGTATACAATAGTACAAAATAGTAAGGAGACCGATAGGGGACACAAAAACACCCAAGCCATAGCATGGCAACTTGAACCTCGCAGTGAGGCACATAGGCTGGCTTGACAAAACTGGGGACCGACCCACGCTCCTAGCTCCGGTCTGGCTGCTGAGAACCTACATATATATATATAAATAGTGAGCTAAAGCCCAGTGAATAACATAATGCATAAAGGGGTTATGAATGAATGTCCTTCTGATAATGAAATCAGTTCATTAAACAAGATATTTCTTCTTCGATATTTCGATCAATCAGCATATGTGGTACATCCATTAGCCTATAAGCAGTAGGTCCAAAAGAACCGGGTCTTAACAGACCTTGATAATGATGGCCATCGATCGATATGATATGGTTCCACAAGGAACCGCGAGCTCTGTAACAGTAACGGTAATTGCTAAGGATGCCACAATACAGTTTAGAATACAGGACATACATTCATTCAGTAAACAATATCAGTTTAGTATTCAAAAGATAACCATTTTGAACGTATCTTTACACAAACGTTACTCACAGAGATTGGGCTAATAGCAGCTAGAGCGCGTCCCGAAACCAACCCTAAGCAGTTAAAAAATTGAACACACTTTAAGTTTAACAGTTGGGAAGTATAATAATTAATTCCTTATTATGCCTCGGTGTGTTCTATGTCTAAATCCTCATTAAGATGCCTTAAACTAGGCCTAAGAATGCCTAGGATGGGATGAGGATGTGCACAGAAATCAATTTCAGAATTTTCAGTGAAACAGGGTCTCCGCTCGAGCGCGTCTTTCCCCGCTCGAGCGGACAAACAAAACAAAGGTCCCCGCTCGAGCGTCAACTTCCCTTCGGCGTGACACAATCCTCGCTCGGCGCACATTCTCCTTTCGGCGGGTGATGGCGATGCAAGAATCTTTGGATGCTCGATTTCTCGCTCGGCGTGAAATACTCGCTTCGGCGTCTTGTAAAACAAGTCAACGAAAATGCTGGGAGCATGATTTCCGCTTCGGCGCTACTTCGGCGGCGGACATAAAAAATCTGGAAAATCCAAGTTTGTGTTCCAAGTTCAAAACTCAAGTTTGATGCTCCCAACTCGATCCTCTTGGGCCCATTTTCTGGAAAACTCTTTCAAACACATAGAATAACACGTTTTAAAACTCAATTTAAGAAATCAAGGCCCAAGGGTGTTTAATCAAACTCATTTTCAAACCCATTTCCATGAAT
Organism: Camellia lanceoleosa; assembly: GCA_025200525.1. Lineage (NCBI taxonomy): Eukaryota > Viridiplantae > Streptophyta > Magnoliopsida > Ericales > Theaceae > Camellia > Camellia lanceoleosa. Next base: position 126,935,703 of record CM045768.1, read on the forward strand.
ACCATTTCAAACTCCAAGGCTTCAACTCTTGCTCAAATGAGCTCAATAGTTGGAAAACAAAATGAAAACATGGACTTTGATAGAAACATGAGCATGCATGTACAATCCATCATGAATTCAACTCAAAAATACACCAAGATGGTCATGCATGCAACAATCAAGCTTCAATTCAACATTCTTGAACTTAAAACATGGCTTAGCTCTACAATGATGCATGAAACATGCAAGATTTAGCTCAAGACAACAAGAAGAAGATGATTTCCTTACCTAGAGTGTCAATTTCAAGGTGTGGAAGCTAGATTATGCCAATAATACTTCAATTCTAAGCAATCTCCAAGCAAATTCAACAATTTGGGTCCAACTCTCTCTCTCTCCTTCACTCTCTCTAGTTTGGTCAATTTGAGGCTCTCAATATGGCTGATCAAAGGTTGTGTAGGAGTATAATAAAGGCTCAAGTATAATATAATAAAGGCCCACTACCAATGGCAAAATCGTAAATAGGCCTAAGTCTTCAATTAGCTCAATTTAATCTAATTTAATCATACCTAATCACATTTTGGATAATTATACCATAAAATCAGATAAATTCTCCTGATTATGAAACACTAAACGGTTTCTAATTAACGCCAAATAAGGCCTTCAATTCGCAATTTAAACACATGAACTCAAACAGATAATCAATCAATCAAACAGATAGAAATGCAATATAATAGATAAACTTATTCAATTTCAGTTTCGATTTCAATCGGTCTATTCAGTACTTTAGGTAATTCAATTATCAGTCATTATCAGTTCGGTTCGTGATGAATCGAGACGTAATTACATGGTTTATCGGTAATCAATACGAGGGTTATTCTGATCTCCTCCTTATAAGGAGTTTAGTTCTCTAAACTCGAGTTACCTTCAGTCTGGAAGAAAACAGGATCCAGTGGAAACAAATCAGGATATCTTTTCGCCATGTCATCTTCCCTTTCCCAAGTGGCATACACACCACCATGGTTCTGCCAATCAACTTTCACTAATGGGATCTCTTTGTTTCTCAGTTTCTTGATCCGTCTATTCACAATCTGTATAGCCCGTTCCTCGTAAGTGTAGTCATCACTAAGCACTATCCGAGTAGGCTCAATCACATGAAACGGATCTCGAAGATAGTCTCTCAACATCGAAATGTGGAAGACGTTATGCATATGCTCCATTTCAGAAGGAAGCGCAACTTGATACGCCACCGGATTGATTTTCTCAATAATCTGATACGGTCCGACATACCTAGGCGCTAACTTGCCTTTGACTCCAAAGCGAGTCTGGCCTTTCATTGGTGTCACTTTCACAAACACGTGATCACCCACTTCATATTCTCGGTCTCGTCTTCTAATATCTGCATAACTCTTCTGTCTGCTCTGTGTAGTTTTCAGTCTCTGTTGTATCAGTCTTACCTTTTCAGTTGTTTCATTCACAATCTCGGGCCCAAGCAACGGCCCATCTCCAACTTCTGCCCAGCAGATTGGAGATCTACACTTTCTGCCATACAATGCCTCGAAAGGCGCCATTCCAATACTCGAATGGTAGCTGTTGTTGTAGGTGAATTCAGCCAACGGTAAATGACTTTCCCAGTTTCCCTGAAAATCAAGGACACACATTCTCAACAGATCCTTTAAAGTCTGGATGGTCCTTTCTGACTGGCCATCTGTCTGAGGATGATAGGCACTACTCGATGCCAATTCGCATCTGTAGGCTTTGCCAGAACCTCGATGTAAACTTCGAATCCCTGTCAGAAACAATAGACACAGGCACTCCATGCAATCTCACAATTTCGTCAATATAGATCACAGCCAATTTGTCTGCATTATAAATTGTCTTGACAGGTAGGAAGTGTGCAGATTTAGTCAATCTATCAACAATAACCCAAATAGAGTCCATACCTTTTCTGGAGCGAGGTAATCCAACGATAAAATCCTTCGTGATATGCTCCCATTTCCACTCTGGTATGGGTAAGGGTTGCAGTAAGCCCGCGGGTCGTTGATGTTCAGCTTTGACTTGTTGGCAGTGAAGGCATTTAGATACAAAGTCGGCAATTTCCTTCTTCATTCACGCCACCAAAATTCATTTGAGATCTTGGTACATTTTCGTATTCCTGGGTGAATCGAAAACTTGACTAATGGCCTTCTTGCGTAACTCTTCTTTTTCAATTCGGTGTCATTTGGCACACACAGTTTTTCTTGAAATCTCAATACATTGTTGTCAAATTTGAACCCCGGTCTCGGTTTAGAATCTCTTTCTTCAATAACCTTTTTCAAGAAATCATCCAGTTGTTGTTTTTCTTTAATTTCCTCAATCAATGCTGGTTGAGCAGAAATAGCAGCTAAGGTTCCACCTTGTTCTCTCAAAACAATTTCAATTTCAGACTTTTCCAGATCATGAAGCAATTCCTTCTGTCCAGTCAACAAACAGGCTAAGTTGGCAATTGACTTTCGGCTCAATGCATCGGCAACAGTGTTAGCTTTTCCCGGATGGTACAAAATCTGTAGGTCATAATCTTTGATTAGTTCCAACCATCTCCGTTGTCTCATATTCAGTTCTTTCTGAGTGAAAAAGTACTTCAGGCTCTTGTGGTCAGTATACACTTCACATGTTGCTCCATACAAATAGTGACGCCAAATGTTCAATGCAAAAACCACTGCGGCAAGTTCTAAGTCATGGGTCGGGTAGTTCTTTTCATGTGGTCTCAACTGTCGGGAAGCATAAGCAATAACTCTCCCATTCTGCATTAAAACACACCCCAAACCCTTATGAGAAGCATCACTAAATACAAGATAACCATCCGTACACGAAGGTAGAGTCGAGAATCGGTGCGATCTGAAGTCGGGTTTTTAATTCTTGAAATCTTGATTCCTTTGGTCACCCAACAAATGATATCCCTTCGTGGTCAATCGAGTCGTGGTAAGGCAATCTTGGAAAAATCTTTGACAAATCTTCGTAATATCCGACCAATCCCAAAAAGCTTGGACTTGATTACATTGGTCGGTCTAGACCAGTTCACTACAGCTTCAATTTTCTGCGGATCAACAGAAATTCCATCTTTGCTAACAACATGCCCCAAAAACATAACATGATCAAGCCAAAATTCACATTTAGACAATTTCGCATACAGTTTCTGTTCTCTTAAGGTTTGTAAGGCAAGTCTCAGATGGTGTTCATGCTCTTCAACAGTCTTAGAATAAATCAGTATGTCATCAATAAATACCACAATGAAATCATCAAGGTATGGTTTAAAAATTCTGTTCATGAGGTCCATAAATGCAGCAGGGGCATTCGTAACTCCGAACGGCATAACTAAAAATTCATAATGGCCATACCTCGTTCTGAAAGCAGTTTTATCAATGTCTTCCAGTTTGACTTTCAGTTGATGGTACCCCGATCTGAGATCAATTTTGGAGAACACTTGTGCACCCTGTAACTGGTCAAATAAATCATCAATACGCGGTAATGGATATTTATTCTTTACAGTTACCTTGTTCAATTCACGATAATCAATACATAGTCTCAGTGAGCCATCTTTTTTCTTCACAAACAAAACAGGTGCACCCCATGGTGAAGTACTGGGTCTGATAAACTTCTTGTCTAACAGTTCCTGCAATTGTACCTTCAATTCTTTCAGTTCAGTTGGTGCCATTCTGTAAGGAGCTTTAGATATCGGCTGTGTACCCGGAATCACATCCACAGTAAATTCAATTTCCCTGTCAATCAAATCCCCTGGCAAATCATCTGGAAACACATCTGGGAATTCTCTGACTATAGGAATACAATTCACATCAGTTTTAACACTAACATCAGTAGGCACAGTTAGCACAGAACACAGATATCCTTTACACCCCTTTCTAATCAGTTTAACAGCTTTCACAGAAGAAATCAGATACGGAGGAGGTACTGCTCCACTCCCATTAAACACAAATTCAGGTAAACCCGGTGGACGGAAAACTACTTGTTTTGTTACACAGTCTATAGTGGCATGATATTTTTGTAACCAATCCATCCCCAATATTACATCAAAGTGATCAATATTCAATGGTAGTAAATCAATAAATAGGTGCATATCCCCAACAATAATCTCACAAGCAGGATACATATATGCACATGTCATGGATCCCCCAACAGGTGATGATACAGCTAGCAGATAGTTCATGGGTTCTAAGGGTCTATTCAATTTACGCGAAAAAGCATGCGACACATACGAATGTAGACCGAATCAATCAATACATAAGCATTTTGAGCACAGATAGAGAGGATACGACACCACATCTCGATTTTTGCGTCTCCGTACTAGGGGCGAACACTCGGCCTGCCTCATAGGCTCTTTCCGTAGCTTTGGGGTTCGATTTTGGTGTTGCGGTGATCTTTCTGCGCTTAGTGCTTTTACTACTAGCTTAGGCGGAGGACGATCTTTAATTACATGGCCCACCTTGCCACACACGAAACAAGCTCCAGAATCGTAGCAAACCCCTTTGTGCTTATTGCCACATACGGGCAGGTGGAGTAAACCCACTCCTTAGTGGGGCTAGTCGTCGACCAGATTCGCTTCTTGGTTCTTTGGGTTATGCTTGCCTTTCTTAAATTTAAAACCCTGCCTTTTTCCTTGCCACTCAGTTGTTGGTGTTTCAGACTGTTTCACTGCTGCAATATTCGTCTCGGCCATCAATGCCCGGTCGAGAACACCCACAAAAGTCGGTAACTTTAAGACACTTATTCTGTCCAGTATAGCAGCACTAAGGCCTCCTTCAAACCTTCTGGCCTTCTTATATTCGGTATCCACCATATGTGGTGCATATCTAGCAAGTTCGGTGAATTTCTTCTCATACTCGGCAACAGATGTTTTGCCCTGTCTCAGTTGTTCAAACTCCGTTACTTTTCTGTCCCTGATGCACTGGGGAAAATACTTTTCAAAGAAGGACTCCTTGAACTGAGTCCAAGTCACAATAGTATTCGCATCACGGGTCAACATCCACCACCTTCTTGCTTCTTCCTGAAGGGTGAAGGTTGCTAACAGTACTTTATTGGCTTCGGAGCACGGAAACATTTCAAACAATTTTTCTGTTTCAAGCACCCAAGCTTCAGCCTTTAGCGGTTCTAAGCCTCCCTGAAAGGACGACAGTTTCATCTTGCTGAACTTATGGGTCAGTGCAATAATGTCCACCTCATTAACATTCACATTCTGTACATTCTGTTCCGGTTGCACCGGAGAAGGAAGAGGTGGGGGCTGTTGGTTCGGTTGTTGATCTAGTCTTTCAATTATCAGTCCCATCATTTGTTCAAGTCTGGCCATTCTGGCCTCAGAGGATGATGATTCAGGTTCATTTGCATTATCCATTTCATTATAAGCAATTATAACAATTATCATTATAAGCAGTTGTATCATTAAACAGTTTAACATTTTAACATATAATCAGTTAGTCATAAGCACACACTTTTCAAGTTCATGAGATGCCCTAATTACTTTTCTAGGACACCCTATAGCTCATTTGGACACGTGTGTGCCGTATAACTCGTGGTTAAGTATCGCTCTGATACCACTCTGTCACGACCCAAACCCGGCCCTATGGGTTTAGCATCAGAATCGCCAAGAATCCGAGATTATCAAGGCTGATTAAGCAATCTGAATACGCTTTGAAATATCTGTACAATAAGTAACTAGTGTCCATTGAGCTGTGAAAATCTATATGCCAAAAACATTTTTCATGCATTCATACAAGATGATCTATACACATCATATCTGATCATTCAAGATGGGGACCTAATCCTCGATAAGATCTGATAAAAGCGATAAGATCTATACAATAGTACAAAACAGTAAGGAGACTGATAGAGGACACAAAAACACCCCAAGCCATAGCATGGCAACTCAGAACCTCGCAGTAAGGCACATAGGCTGGCTTGACAAAACTGGGGACCGACCCACGCTCCTAGCTCCGGTCTGGCTGCTGAGAACCTACATATATATATAAACAGTGAGCTAAAGCCTAGTGAATAACATAATGCATAAATGGGTTATGAATGAATGTCCTTACAGTAATGAAATCAGTTCATTAAACAGTATTTCAGTCTTTCAGTATTTCAGTCAATCAGTCATATGTGGTACATCCATTAGCCTATAAGCAGTAGGTCCAAAGGACCGGTCTTATGAACTCCAAGAATGATGGCCATCGATCGATATGATATGGTTCCACAAGGAACCGCGAGCTCTGTAATAGTAAACGATAGTGCTAGGGATGCCATAATACATTTAGAATACAGACATACATTCATTCAAGAACAATATCAGTTCAATAAACAATTGATTCGATTCAAAAGATAACCATTTTGAACATATCTTTACACAAACGTTACTCACAGAGATTGGGCTAATAGCAGCTAGAGCGCGTCCCTGAGAGCCAACCCTAAACAGTTAACAAATTGAACACACTTTAAGTTTAACAGTTGGGAAGTATAATAATTAATTCCTTATTATGCCTCGGTGTGTTCTATGTCTAAATCCTCATTAAGATGCCTTAAACTAGGCCTAAGAATGCCTAGGATGGGATGAGGATGTGCACAGAAATCAGTTTCAGAATTTTCAGTGAAACAGGGTCTCCGCTCGAGCGCATGTTTCCCCGCTCGAGCGGACAAGCAAAACAAAGGTCCCCGCTCGAGCGTCAACTTCCCCGCTCGAGCGTGACACACAATCCTCCGCTCGAGCGCACATTCCTCCGCTCGAGCGGACTGATGAACAGTGCAAGATGCTGGATGCTCGATTTCTCCGCTCGAGCGTGAAACACTCCGCTCGAGCGTACTGTAAAACAAGTCGACGAAAATGCTGGGAGCATGATTTCCCCGCTCGAGCGCTACTTCCCCCGCTTGAGCAGACATAAAAAATCTGGAAAATCCAGGTTTGTGTTCCAAGTTCAAAACTCAAGTTTGATGCTCCCAACTCGATCCTCTTGGGCCCATTTTCTGGAAAACTCTTTCAAACACATAGAATAACACGTTTTAAAACTCAATTTAAGAAATCAAGGCCCAAGGGTGTTTAATCAAACTCATTTTCAAACCCAATTCCATGAATACCATTTCAAACATGACATGCATGGATTAAAACAACTCCAAGGCTTCAACTCTTGCTCAAATGAGCTCAATAGTTGGAAAACAAAATGAAAACATGGACTTTGATAGAAACATGAGCATGCATGTACAATCCATCATGAATTCAACTCAAAAATACACCAAGATGGTCATGCATGCAACAATCAAGCTTCAATTCAACATTCTTGAACTTAAAACATGGCTTAGCTCTACAATGATGCATGAAACATGCAAGATTTAGCTCAAGACAACAAGAAGAAGATGATTTCCTTACCTAGAGTGTCAATTTCAAGGTGTGGAAGCTAGATTATGCCAATAATACTTCAATTCTAAGCAATCTCCAAGCAAATTCAACAATTTGGGTCCAACTCTCTCTCTCTCCTTCACTCTCTCTAGTTTGGTTGGCTGGGGGTCTCAATATGGTGATCAAAGGTTGTGTAGGAGTATAATAAAGGCTCAAGTATAATATAATAAAGGCCCACTACCAATGGCAAAATCGTAAATAGGCCTAAGTCTTCAATTAGCTCAATTTAATCTAATTTAATCATACCTAATCACATTTTGGATAATTATACCATAAAATCAGATAAATTCTCCTGATTATGAAACACTAAACGGTTTCTAATTCGGCCGCCGATAAGGCCTTCAATTCGCAATTTAAACACATGAACTCAAACAGATAATCAATCAATCAAACAGATAGAAATGCAATATAATAGATAAACTTATTCAATTTCAGTTTCGATTTCAATCGGTCCATTCAGTACTTCAGGTAATTCAATTATCAGTCATTATCAGTTCGGTTCAGCAGTAATCAGTACGTAATTCAGTAGTTTATCGGTAATCAATACGAGGGTTGTTACAATTACTTAATGAATGAAAACCCGACACTACCCTTTTTTAGTTTCCCGTTGAGTTAGGTATATTATGTTGGGTTAGAACAAATCATCGAAATAACAAATAATACACAAGTATAAACATTTCATGACATAAATTTAAATAATTATAACCACAAATATACATAAATAACAAATCAAAGCTTGATCAATTAATAAGGGCACATTCAATCAACTAAGAGCATGAGAACACTAATTGCAACAAATTTCCAGATTTGTATTACTTGGGAAACAACTAGCAAAATGGTATTTTTAATGGTCTCGAAGACTTGACCTTTCTAGGGTTTGTATAGAATTTTATCAAATTTCAAAAATTAGGAACTTGAACTATAGATGAAAGAGAAAGTAAAAATGAACAAAGAACCAAACCCCTACTAGAGATAGAGAATAAATGTGTTGTTTGTTTGAAGGGATTAAGCAATGGGATAGGACTAATAGTCTATCTGGACTAATAGTCTGTTGTTTGGTTCAAAATTTTTGTACCGGACTATTAGTTCAAAATCTGTTGGACTATTTATCCCATGGAGGGAGGAAATACAAATCATGGGATAACTCATCACATGAGATTAGGTCATGAAATTACATTTTTGACCCTCTATTATTTAATATCTTTTTAAAAATAAAATCTATTTATTAAATTATTTATACTTGATAAATTTATTAAATTATTTATACCATTATACTTAATAAATTATTTATTACATTATTTATACTTAATAAAATTTATTTATTAAATTATTTATACTTAATCAATTTATTTATACTTAGTAAAATTTATTTATTAAATTATTTACACTTGATTAAATTATTTATTTTAATAATATGGTATTAATTATACTTGGTAAAGTAAAATAAAATTTAAAAATCTCAACTACAAATTAAAATAAATTTATGTAATTTTTATTAATATTCTATTTATTTAATTTTTTAAAAGTTCTAGTAAAAAAATAAAATAAAATTTATAATTCAGATTTAATATTCCTATTATTTAGTAAATAATTCAAAAGGGTAAAATAATCTTTTGAACATTTTTCTTTCTCCGTAATATTCTAAACAAACATAGGATTCAATAGAATAGTTCAATCCAGACATCTAATTCTATGACTAAACAAACATAGGATACAAATCCAGTCCAACCAAATAGTTTGGGGACAATGTATTTCAGGAGTAACAGTCTGATGGATTATAATCCCCCCTTATTCAATTCGTCTAAACAAACACACTCAAAGTGTCATCAGCTACTCTAACGTTACCTTGGCCAAAACAAGAAGAATAATAATAGAAAAGACTAGAGACACCTATCATGTGGTTAGTGGCACTAGAATCAATAATCCAAGAAGGAGGTGATGATGTAAAAATACCTATGTGGGTAAAATTGGAAGAAGTAAAAGTGGAAGGAACTGTTGTAAATGGGAATCAAGTCGAGCCATCAAACACCTGAAAGTGTGTAACTCATGATCCTAAGAAAGAGTACTGGGCTCACAAGAAGTACTAATAGCAATATTAGACACATGCGTTTGGAAATGAGCTGTACTACCACAGCCCCAAGTAGAATAGCCATTCAATTTCCAACAATGCTCTCAATTATGTATGTCTTTTCCACAGTAATCACACTTCAATTGATCTCAATAAACCAGTGTATCCTACTGCTAGACTAAACTAGACTAGGCCTAGGAGCTCGAGTGTGAGGAGCAACAACCAAAGCAGAACGATCTTGAATAAAGAAATGAACCATATCACACTCTTGTTTGACAAGAGCATAAGGCTTGCGTAGGGTAGGAAAATGTGAATGACCCAATACTTGGACGCAAATTTGACCAAACTTCAAATTAAAGCCAATAAGAAAGTCATACATATGCTTATTTTTCACAGTTTGCTAAAACAAAGTGGCATCTTTGGAACAAATAACCTGGAAACTCTGGTAATAATCTAGTTCCTGTCACAAATTACTCAACTTAGCATAGTATACCGCGAGTGATCTACCCTTTTGATCTAAGTCCCGAAGCTTCTTCTTCAACTCATGTGCATGTGCATCATTACCCTGTTGGGAGTACACCTAGACTGTAATTGTCCAAATCTTATAAGCAGTATCCAATAAGAGGAAACTCTGACTAATGGTAGGCTGCATAGAATTGGTTAGCCAAGTCATAATTAGAGCATTTTCAAAAATCCGCTAAGCACGTAAGGAGTCATCATCAACCGATTGGGGAAGAGAACCAGTAATAGTAATAGTGAGACTAAAAAAATAAATAAATGAGAATTCAATATATTTTTTGTATTTTTGTGTATTTATTGATTTTTTAAAATATTTTTTTACAAATATTTTACTTTTTAGATATATCTAAATAGAGGCATTTCCCTAAATAAGCCAAAATACTAATTCAATTCCCAAACTAAGCCTAGTTTTGAAAGAATTCCCAAAATAGGCTAAAACGTGGTTCACAACCACGCTTTCAACGTGTGTGCGCCTGTCTCGCGTGAAAATTGGGAAGTCTTAAAAGCGTGGTTACAAAACGTGCTTTTGATTAAGAAAGCGCGGTTACAAAATGCGCTTTTGATTAATTTTTTTTCGAAATCATTTGCTCAACCACGCTTTTATCAAAAAAAAAATTTCTTCTGAAATAACTTTTCTGAACCACGCTTTTATCCAACAAAATTTTTAAATGCGAAATCATTACGAACCACGCTTTTACAAAAAAAAAATCTTCAAATCATTTATCAACCACGTTTTTTGGCAATTTTTTTTTTCATTAAGTGAAATCGTGGTTCACAACCATGCTTTTAAAACTTATATATAATCTCCCCAGCCTCGTGTTTTGCATTCATGCTTGTTACAGTTTCACTCTCACGCTCCCTGCTCTCTCTGTCGCTCCCTGCTGTCTCTCTCTCGCTCTTACTACTCTCTCTCTCTCTCTCTTTCTCGCTCTTACTGCTCTCTCTCTGTCTCTGTGCTCGAGCTCCCTTTGCTTCTCAGTACTGTCGGTACCTCTCTCGTTGGTATGGCTTCTGTCATCTACTTTAATGTGTTTTTTGTGTTTGTGAAAATGTGAATAAATTAGGGTTAGGGTTCATGAATGTGGGTATAATATTGGTAGAATAAGGTTCATGAATGTGAAAATTTTGTGAAATCAGAAATAATAAATTAGGGTTAGGGTTTATATTTGTGAAATCTGTTTAGAAATCTATTGAATGTGAAATCTTAAATCTTAAATTAGGGTTAGGGTTAGGGTTTATATTTGTGAAATCTGTTTAGAAATCAGTTGAATGTGAATGTTGAATGGTTTATATTTATCTTAAATCTGTTTATAATTGTGAAATCTGTTGAATGTGAAATCTTAAATCTTAAATTAGGGTTAGGGTTAGGGTTTATATTTGTGAAATCTGTTTAGAAATCTGTTGAATGTGAATGTTGAATGGTTTATATTTATCTTAAATCTGTTTATAATTGTGAAATCTGTTGAATGTGAAATCAGATTTCTATTGAATGTGAAATCAGATTTCTGTTCAATGTAACATCTGTTGAATGTGAAATCTGTTGAATGTTGAATCTGTTTAGAAAAATTTAAATATTATGTTTGAAATGAGAAAATGAGGGTTATGGTTTTCTATTGAATGTGAAATTAGAAATGAGGGTTTTGGTTTTGAATTAGGGTTTTAAATTGATGAATGTGAAATCATTTTTCAATTAGGGTTAGGGTTTTGAATTGATGAATATGAAATCATTTTTCAATTAGGGTTAGGGTTTTAAATTGTGAAATCAGAAATGAGGGTTATGGTTTCAGAAATTAAGGTTTAAGAAATTTATGATAAGTTAAATTTTTTTAATAATGTTATATGATTTTTTTTAGGAACAAATAATTTTTACATAATCAATAAATAATTATCTATAATAATAATAATTTTTTTGTATATTATTATCGTAACTAACTTTATAATTTATTGGAAAAAAACATGGCAAAACACAAGAAAATCTAATTTTGTCTATGTAAAAATTATCTATAATTAAAATTTCAAAATTTTCTATCCCTTTCTTTCAAAATTTCCAAATTAATTTTTTTTTTCTTTCACTTTCACTTTCCACAAATTTTTCTTTTTAATCAAAACATATTTAAGGAATAATCATGTCATTCCCTTTTATTTTCATTCCAATAAATTAATCACAGCCTAACAATATTTACGATATATTAAAAAAAAAATAGAATCATATAATATATATCAGTGTCATACAAAATTGAATTACAAGGAACTATATTTAATTTGTCATGGTTAGTCTAGTACTAATTATCCCGAGTCCATAGATCCAACTGATCATTAAATCATTTTTTCTTTCTCTGTTATGGAAAGTATAAGGGGATGTTTGGTATAAAAGAAAAGCAAGTTCAGTAAAAAAAAAATGAGGAGAAAATTAAGGGGAAGGGGAGAAAATTTTCAGTTGTGAGAGGGTGGTCGTGTCCTTCGCCGCGAATAGTCTAAGTGAAACCCAAGATGGTCGTCGACGACGTTCTTGTGATTGTGAATTACAAATATATTTTATAGGGTTTTCAATTGTGAAATCAAAAATTAGGGTTATGGTGTTAGGAATTTGGGTTTTGAATTGTGAATCCTGTCCATATTTATTGCATTGTGAATTGTGAATCCTATCTATTTTTTTACAAATTAGGTTTTTGAATTTTGAATTGTGAATCTTGTCTATATTTTTTGAATTGAAAATATAATTTCTGATTGCTTCTTAGTCCTGTCGATATGATTAAATCTTGTTATTCTTTCGCTTATCTCTTCAGCTTCATCATTAGGCCACTATAACTAGTAGAAACAATTTTTTGGATTGTTTTAAGAAATAAGTTAAAAGCTAATTTTTTGTATTTTATAATTTTTTTTTTGGAAAAACGTGTAAAAAAAATACTGAAAATGCCTTTTTACCTCTTTCCCAAAAAATTACCAAAACATTAGAAGTCAAAAAATTTGATATAAATAAATGACTTTTTAGAAGTGATCCACAAAAAAATTGATATAAACATTAGAGGTCAAAAAATTTGATCCACAAAAAATTAGAAGTAAAAAAATTACTTTTTACCTCTTTGCCAAAAGAGGCCTTTCAAGTCGTCATGGAAAATGCTATTATCAAAACATTTGACATAAATAAAATAAAATTTGTTTAAGAATTATGATTGAAAAAATTAAAATATTTGATTTATAAAATGAGTCATTCTCGATAATTTTTACCCACTTAAATTATCCAATTGACTTATTCTCTATGCACCTACATTATGTTTATTCAATTAAGTTTTAACTTTTTATGATAGTTGGATGTCTGAATCATTTTACGTATTTATCGACTAATCTTACAATCCACACCAAACGTCCCTTCCACGTAGATTCGACAAATCTCAATTAATACCTATAAACATGACACATATTGAGAGTTCAACTTGAGATCTGAAATGAGCATACTTAATTTTTAACACATAATGACAGCTCATTAACATTAATGAAACTCAAGTTTGACTCGATTCAGGTCGATAATTTTTTTGTTATGTTTTTTATATTGCTTAAAATTATGAGAACTCATTAATTTTTTATTTATGTTATTTCTTACGTTATTTTCCTAAGTTATTTCCTACGTTATTTCGTATGAGGTTATTTCCCTAAGTTAGGGAATAATCTCAGAGGAAATAACCTACCAAATAACTTTGTCATTAAGGTCCCTATTGGCAGAAGCTTGAGCAAATAAAAGTAACTTCTCTTTAATTGTCCATAAATCTCGCTAATTGGACCACCAGTTTTAAAAAATTAAGTGAACAATGTTTGAAATAAAAATTAAGAACAAGTCATACAAAATCAGTCGAGTTATTTCAACTCAATGAAAAAAATAATAATTTCATAGAAAAAGTTACACTATGATTTAAGATTTTTGTATGACTTGTCCAATTTTGTCCAATCGCACAGAATAAATACAATACTTGATACAAATTATACTATAAAATTATATGAACAGAAAAATAAAAGAAGAATCTTCATAATGTCTTTATATTCAAAATTATTGATATATCTGTCTAGTTTATCGAAATACTAATGTCTGAATAGATCAAGATTTATCAAAATATCCTGAAAATAAGTGTTCTTTAAATTGTTACCATTTACATGCGTACGATCAAATCATTTCCCAAATTAGGGGCTTTTCCCAAATTAAGGCAAAATAGTAATTTATTTTCCAAAGTAGGCTTAGTTTGGATAGAATTCCTAAACTAAGCTAAAACGCGGATACAAACCACGCTTTCACTATTTTTGTGGCCCTCCCGCGGACAATTTGTAAAATCTTAAAAGCGTGGTACAAGCCACGCTTTTAATTAACAAAACGTGGTTACAAATCACGATTTAAGGAAATTTTATTTATACATAAATTTTTAAGTAATTATTTTTTTAAAGTAAATCTGATTAAGGGAATTTGATTTATACATAACCATGCTTTTGTTAAGTAGTTATTTCTATCTTCAGAAAACGTAGTTGCAAACCACGGTTTTACTGTTAATCCGTGGATAATAACCACTTCTAAGCAAAATGTAAAAATTCAACAAAAAATTCAAAACCAGCACTCGTTCTTGTTTCTCACAGACACTCACAAACACTCTCTCTATCCCTCTCTCTGACACACACACCCACAACACTCACACTCACATCAAACATATATAATTTTTAATATATATAATTTTTATTTTGTAAAATTCAGACCAATATTAAATATATATAATAATAATTGATAATAGCAAATAATAATCAACTATATAAAATGATTATTTTTTTACTTTAATTCTTAAAATGTAGTTTTTTTATTTAGGTAAATTACATGACACCCCCCGAGGTTTATGTTTATGGCGCTTATTCTCCTACCTTTGAAAAAAAAATTCATTGGAAAAAATAAAATTAATTGGAAAAATAAATTATTTCAAAAGAAAAATTAAATTAAAAAAAATTAATTGTTCTGAATTTTATAAAATAAAATTTATATATATTAAAAATTATATATGTTTAATGTGAGTGTGAGTGTTGTGGGTGTGTGTGTCAGAGAGAAAGATAGAGAGAGTGAATGCTGGTTTTGAATTTTTGTTCAAAATGTGTTTTGAAAACACGTTTTTACATATTTTACTTACAAGCGTGGTCACGAATATGTATAAATCAAATTTCTTTATGTATAAATCAAGTTTATCAACACTTTATAATTTATATAAAGTCACAACCTACACTCATAATTTATGTAATGATTAGAAATTTAGGTAAATTAGAAATATTGTTACTTTGATGTAGATTGTTATTTTGATGTAAAGTTAGATTTACCTACACTCATAAGTTTACCTACCTCATAAGATTGTTGGATTTTCCTACACTCATAAGTTGACCTACACTCAAAGTAACAAGATTAACAACTTACACTCATAAGTTGATGTAAATTACTTAGATTTATAATTTATCAATTACCTAAATCAACTTACATCAATTATATTTATTTAATGATTACAAATGTTGTTACTTTATAATTTATAATCATTTTTAACTCATATGTTAATTTTGTATGTGTTGTAAGATTTGTTTCTTAAAAAGCTAAAAAATCAAAAACATTATCATTATTTTAACTCATATTTTAATTAAAAAATCAATAATGATTGTTGGATTACAATTGCTGATTACTTAAATAAAGTTTTTGTGTCACAAGTAATTGTAATTGAATGAGTTAAATTTCATATAATTCTTTTACAAGTACAAGCAGATATAAGTATATTGTTGCTATTTTAATTTTTTTTGTCCTAATTGAAGCAAGTATATGGAGACTGTTCCAATTATTTTCTACTGGGGGGGAAACATAATTCGGTGAAGGCGTCTCATATGATGCTGAGCCGAAAGAGATATATGCGGTGCAAATTGGCACTACGCTTAGCAATTTGAAGGAGATGTTTATGTCAAAGGTGGCAAGTTACGGGGAAACTGTCCGATTGACCTTCAAATGTAGATATCCTTATCGCCAGTGGCAAACACACAACAAATACAAGATATTACCGATCAATGACGATGAGGCATTGAACACCGTATTAAGTATCGGTGCAAGTTTTCAAGCACCAAATTGTTTGGAAGTCTACATTAATAAAGAGGTTGTACACAATATCCCGAACATGACACAGATGGATTCTCGTCCGTTCACTACATTGCTAATGCATGGGATTGACACAATAGCGTTTCAGTCTCCTATGTATGAATCAGATCAATGTTATCCAATGGGCTACACACAATAGTCATTTGAGGGCCATGGTGTAGAATCAAGGTCACGTGGTGGATATGATTATGAATTTGACAATAACAAACAAGATGTGCCCACATGTAGCCATCATACCACTCCGGTTGAAATTGCTGGTAATATGGCAGAAGCAGTGAACAATGTGCAGTTTGCTGACAGTGACATGTACGGTCCTGATGTTGCCCTAAACGACGACGACAATGAAATGTGTGATGAAGAAAATTTATTGGGTGGATCAGATGATGATGATGATGAAGAAGATAATGCCCAGGCTCCCGTTGACCCTGAAAATGCCCCCATTCCACCTAGAGTTGAAATCCCTTTCTATGACAACATTCACATGGGTGGTGATTTTAACATTACTACCCGTGATGTCGTTTCCCGTAACCGGATCTGGAGCGCTGAAAATCCAGAGTTGGACAGAGGAATGGTTTTTGTTGATAAGAAGCAACTTGTACATGCTGTGAAATTGTACCATGCAACAAATAATCGAGAGTATAAGGTTGTAACCTCCAAGCGAGACGTTTGGGTGTGCAAGCATTGCAAGCTTGGTGGTTGCGTGCATCTCTTAGTAGGAAACATGGTCTTTTTGAAATCAAGCAGTACAGGGGTCCTCACCATTGTTTATACCCACGAATCAACAGGGACCACACTAATATTAGCTCCAGTTACATTGCTTGTCATATTTTGGGACAAGTTACGGTTAGTATAAAAAATAAATTTTTACATATATATACATATTTGTTTGTTTATAGTGTTTTCACCCAGAGAATCTAACTCATATTTGATTGTCGTATACAGAATGAACCTGATATGCCAATTAAGAATATCATCGAAGATATCAAAAAGACCATGAACTATAGTATATCATACAAGAAGGCGTGGCATGCAAGGGCAAAGGCAATTAAAATGGTATTCGGTGATTGGGATGAATAATATAGGCAATTGCCTAAATTCATGTATGCATTATAGACATCTAATCCTGGCACCATCGTCAAATGGAAGCATAATTATACCGGGCATACAACCATTATGCTCGTATTTCACTTTGTTTTCTGGTCTTTCAAACTCGTCATCGATGGCTTTAGATATTGTAGGCCTGTTATAACTATAGATGGTACATTCTCATACGGTAAATACACTGGTGTGTTGCTTGTAGCAACAATTGTCACTGCCAATGGCAAAATATTACCGCTTGCATTCGCTGTTGTCGACAGGGAGAGTTTGGAGTCTTGGTCGTTCTTTATTCAAAATATCAAGGAACATATTGTCCTGGACCGACAGGGAGTGACTTTGATATCTAATCGAGCTGAGAGTATTTTAGCTGCTGTGAGGCGGCATTGGCTGAATCCCTCGCTCCAATTTGTTGGATATCATCGGCACTGCCTTCGACATGTTTGCAGTAACTTTAACACAAAGTTCAAAAACAAGGAACTCAAACAACTTCTATGGAAAGCAGGGAGTACTGATCAACGACGAAAGTGTAATGGTTACTTAGAACAGATACATGCTATTAACCAAGAAGCCATCAATTGGGTCCACAACATGAATCCTGAGGACTGGGCCCTTGCATATGACGGTGGACATCGCTGGGGGGTATTGACCAGTAATGATGCAGAGTGCTTCAACAGCGTCTTAAAAGGTGCAAGGAATTTACTTATCTCAGCTATGGTTGAATTTACATTTTGACGGCTCGTCAAATATTTTGACGAGATGGGAGCCCAAGCTGAAACAGATGTACGGAATGAGTTCCAATACCTTAGAGAGATGCAAAAAACTATCGAAGAGGGGATCGCAAGAGGAAATACTTTCCAGTTGATATCGTATGACAGGTTAGTTTGTAATGTGAAAAAATTATTATTATTACGTTGTTAAGTTAATTACACCTAAAAACATGAACTTGATTAGTTTGTATCAATTTTGTCTTATAGGCCCCGCCGCGTATTTGAGGTGCAAACATCTTTTCGCCGTGGACGAGGTCGCAATAGACAGATTGTGCGGATGAATCAACCCACGTGCATTTGTGGGAAATATGAGATAAGACACTATCTATGTTCCCATATGTTCGCTATAATGTCTGAATGCGGTGACAATCCATTCGAGTACGTTGATTGTCACGACCCAAACCCCTATGGGTTTAGCATCAGAATCGCCAAGAATCCGAGATTCAAGGCCTATATGATGAAACGAAAAAGCGAGTTCAGGGCCTGGCGGAAGCCAATACAGTAAATAACTAGTGTCCATTGAGTTGTGAAAATCTGTATGCCAAAAACATTTTTCATGCATTCATACAGTTTAGAACAGTACAGTCTATATACAGTCTATACAATCATGTACAAACATTTAGTACGGGGACCTAATCCCTCGATAACAGTATAGTAAAACATTAAGAGATCTACTGATACAAGAGTACAAAACAAGAAGGAGACCGATAGGGACACAAAAACACCCCAAGCCATAACATGGCAACTCGGAACCTCGCGATGAGGCACATAGTGGCTTGACAAAAGCGGGGACCAACCCACGCTCCTAGCTCGGTCAGCTCACGAGAACCTACATATATATATATATAAACAGTGAGCTAAACCCCAGTGAATAACATAATGCGTAAAGAGGTTATGAATGAATGTCCTTACAGTAATGAAATCAGTTCATTAAACAGTATTTCAGTCTTTCGGTATTTCAGTCAATCAGTCATATGTGGTATACCTATTAGCCTATAAACAAGAGGGTCCAAAGGACCGGTCTTAGACCAACAAAGAATGATGGCCATCAATCAGTGAACAGTATGGTTCCACAAGGGAACCGACAAAGCTCAGAATAAGAATAAGAAATGGCGATAAGTGCTAAGGATGCCACAATACAGTTCAGAATACAGGACATACATTCATTCAGTAAATAATATCAGTTCAATAAACAGTTCAGTTCATTATTCAAAAGATAACCATTTTGAACATATCTTTACACAAACGTTACTCACAGAGATTGGGCTAATAGCAGCTAGAGCGCGTCCCCGAGAGCCAACCCTAAACAGTTAACAAATAGAACGCACACTAAGTTTCACAGTCGGGAAGGATGATAATTAAATCCCTAAATTTCCTCGGTGTGGTTCTATGTCTAAATCCTCACTAAGATGCCTTAAACTAGGCCTAAGAATGCCTAGGATGGGATGAGGATGCAAAGATGTGCACAGAAATCAGTTTCAAAATTTTCAGTGAAACAGGGCCTCCGCTCGAGCGCAGGTTTCCCCGCTCGAGCGGACAAGCAAACAAAGGTCCCCGCTCGAGCGTACATTTATCCGCTCGAGCGGACTGATGAATGGTGCAAGATGCTGGAAGCGCGATTTTTTCGCTCGAGCGTGAAACACTCCGCTCGAGCGTACTGTAAAACATGCCAAAAATACTGGGAGCTTGTTTTCCCTGCTCGAGCGGCACTTCCCCCGCTCGAGCGGACGGCCAAAATCTGGGAAATCCATATTCAACCTCCAAGTCCCAAACCAATTTTTGATGCTCCAAATTCGATTTTCTTGGGCCCATTTTCTGGGAAACATTTGTAAACTCATATAACAACATGATTTGAAGCTCAATTTAAGAAATCAAGGCCCAAGGGTGTTTCAATTAAACCCAATTTCAAACCAATTTCATGAACAATTTCAAAACATGTCATGCATGAACTTTAGTCCAAAATCAAGCTTTAACTCTTGCTCAATTGAGCTCAAAAGTTGGAAAACAAAATGAAAACATGGACCATAGCTTAAACATGGACATGCATGTACAATTCCAACATGAATTCAACTTCAAAATGCACCAATTCAAGCATGCATGCAACAATGGAGTTCCAATTCAACATATATGAGCAAATTCATGTCTTAACTTCTCTATAACCATGATACATGCAAGATGAAGCTTAAAGACAACAAGAGGAGGATGAATTTCCTTACCTAAGTCTCAATTTCTTGTCTAGAAGTTCAATTATGCAAATACACTTCAATTTACTTCAAGTCTTCAAGCAAATCAACAAGAACAAGTCCCTCTCTCTCTAACTCTCTATGTTTGGTCGGTTAGAGGCAAAAATAGGAGCTGATCAATTGATATGTTAAGTGTGATAAGGCTCTAGAATAATAATAAATAAAGGTCCACTATAGGTGGCAATTTGGTAAATAAGTGAAATTTGGCAATTAGCTCATTTTTTTAGTCTAAGCTAATCAATTTAATCATACCTAATCACAATTCAGATAATTATACCATTAAATTACAAATATTCTACTGATTTCAAAACACGAAACGGTTCCTAATTCGGCCGCCGATAAGGCCTTCAATTAGCAGTTTAAACATATGAATTCAAACAGATAACCAATCAATCAAACAGATGCAATATGCAATTCAATAAATAAACTTATTCAATTTCAGTTTCGATTTCAATCAGTCCATTCAGTACTTTAGTTAATCCAATTATCAGTCATTATCGATTACATTTAATAGTAACGGTAGCTAATTCAACATTTATCGATAATCGATCGAGGTTGTTACGCTTCTCCTTATAAGGAGTTTAGTCCTCTAAACTCGAGTTACCTTCAGTCTGTAAGAAAACAGGGTTCAGTGGGAACAAATCAGGATATCTTTTCGCCATGTCATCTTCCCTTTCCCAAGTGGCATACACACCACCATGGTTCTACCAATCAACTTTCACTAGCGGGATCTCTTTGTTTCTCAGTTTCTTGATCCGTCGGTTTACAATCTGTATAGGCCGCTCCTCGTAAGTGTAGTCATCACTCAACACGATACGAGTAGGCTCAATCACATGGAAAGGATCCCGGAGATAATCTCTCAACATGGATATGTGGAAGACGTTATGCATATGCTCCATTTCAGGAGGAAGTGCAACTTGATACGCCACCGGATTGATTTTCTCAATAATCTGATACGGTCCGACATACCTTGGTGCTAACTTGCCTTTGACTCCAAAACGAGTCTGGCCTTTCATTGGTGTCACTTTCACAAACACGTGATCACCCACTTCATATTCTCGGTCCCGTCTTCTAATATCTGCATAACTCTTCTGTCTACTCTGTGCAGTTTTCAGTCTTTGTTGTATCAGTTTTATCTTTTCAGTCGTTTCATATACAATCTCGGGCCCAAGCAAAGGCCCATCTCCAACTTCGCTTGACAAATTGGAGATCTACACTTTCGCCATATAATGCCTCGAAAAGCCATTCTAATACTCGAATGGTAGTCTTTGTTGTAAGGCGAATTCAAATGACAAATGACTTCCCCAGTTTCCCTGAAAATCCAGGACACACATTCTCAGTAGATCCTCTAAAGTTTGGATGGTCCTTTCTGACTGTCCATCTGTCTGAGGGTGATAGGCACTACTCAGCCTCAATTCGATTCAATGCATCTGTAGGCTTTGCGAACCTCGATGTAAACTTGAATCCTGTCGAAACAATATATCTGCACTCCATGCAATCTCACAATTTCATCAATATAGATATGACCAATTTATGCATTATAAATTGTCTTGACAGGTAGGAAGTGTGCAGATTTAGTCAATCTATCAACAATAACCCAAATAGAGTCCATACCTTTCCTGGAGCGAGGTAATCCAACGATGAAATCCATCGTGATATGCTCCCATTTCCACTCTGGTATGGGTAAGGGTTGCAGTAAGCCCGCGGGTCGTTGATGTTCAGCTTTGACTTGTTGGCAGTGAAGACATTTGGACACAAAGTCGGCAATTTCCTTCTTCATTCCTGGCCACCAGAAATTCTGTTTCAGATCCTGGTATATTTTCGTATTCCCTGGGTGAATCGAAAACTTCGAATTGTGGCCTTCTTGTAGGACTCTTCTTTTCAATTCGGTGTCATTTGGTACACACAGTCTATCTTGAAATTTCAGGACATTTTTGTCAAATTTGAACCCCGGTCTCGGTTTAGAATCTCTCTCTTCGATGATTTTCTTCAAGAAATCATCCAGTTGTTGTTTTTCTTTAATTTCCTCAATCAATGTTGGTTGAGCAGTAAGGACAGCTATTGTTCCACCTTGTTCTCTCAAAACAATTTCAATTTCAGACTTTTCCAGATCATGAAGCAATTCTCTCTGCCCGGGGAGCAAACAAGCTAAGTTGGCAATCGATTTTTGGCTCAAAGCATCGGCAACGGTGTTAGTTTTTCCCGGATGGTACAAAATCTGTAGGTCATAATCTTTGATCAGTTCCAACCATCTCCGCTGTCTCATATTCAGTTCTTTCTGTGTGAAAAAGTACTTCAGGCTCTTGTGGTCAGTATACACTTCACATGTTTCTCCATACAAATTGTGATGCCAAATTTTCAGTGCAAACACCATCTGACAAGTTCTAAGTCATGGGTCGGGTAGTCCTTTTCATGTGGTCTCAACTGTCGGGAAGCATAAGCAATAACTCTCCCATTCTGCATTAAAACACACCCCAAACCCTTATGAGAAGCATCACTAAAAACAGTGTAATCATCCGTACCTGAGGGTAGAGTAAGGGCGACCGTGCGATACAAGTCTAGTTTTCAATTCTTGAAATGCCGATTCGTTAGTCGGTCTAGTCAAATGATATCCCTTCGTGTCAACCGAGTCGATTGGTAAGGCAATCTTGGAGAAATCTTTGACAAATCTTTACGTAATATCCACCAATCCCAAAAGCTTGGACTTCGGTTACATTCGTTGGTCTAGGCGATTCACTCTGACTTCAATTTTCTGCGGATCAACAGAAATTCCATCTTTGCTAATAACATGCCCCAAAAACATAACATGATCAAGCCAAAATTCACATTTAGACAATTTAGCATACAGTTTCTGTTCTCTTAAGGTTTGCAGGGCAAGTCTCAGATGGTGTTCATGTTCTTCTCTAGTCTTAGAATAAATCAGGATGTCATCAATAAATACCACAATGAAATCATCAAGGTATGGTTTAAAAATTCTGTTCATGAGGTCCATAAATGCAGCAGGGGCATTCGTAACTCCGAACAACATAACTAAAAATTCAAAGTGGCCATACCTCGTTCTAAAAGCAGTTTTATCAATGTCTTCTGGTTTAACTTTCAGTTGATGGTACCCTGATCTGAGATCAATCTTGGAAAACACTTGTGCACCTCAGAATCGGTCAAATAAATCATCAATCGCGGTAATGGATATTTATTCTTCTGATTACCTTGTTCAGTTCGCGATAATCAATACACAGTCTCAGTGAGCCATCTTTCTTCTTTACAAACAAAACAGGTGTACCCCACGGTGAAGTACTGGGCCTGATGAACTTCTTGTCTAACAATTCTTGCAATTGCACTTTCAATTCCTTCAGTTCAGTTGGGGCCATTCTATAAGGAGCCTTAGATATCGGCTGTGTACCCGGAATCACATCCACAGTAAATTCAATTTCCCTGTCAATCAAATCCCCTGGCAAATCATCTGGAAATACATCTGGGAATTCTCTGACTATAGGAATACAATTCTCATCAGTTTTAACACTATCATCAGTAGGCACAGTCAACATAGAACACAGATACCCTTTACACCCCTTTCTAATCAGTTTAACAACTTTCACAGAAGAAATCAGATACGGAGAAGGTACTACTCCACTCCCATTAAACACAAATTCAGGTAAACCCGGTGGACGGAAAACTACTTGTTTTGTTACACAGTCTATAGTGGCATGATATTTTTGTAACAAATCCATCCCCAATATTACATCAAAGTAATCAATATTCAATGGCAGTAAATCAATAAATAGGTGCATATCCCCAACAATAATCTCACAAGCAGGGTACATATATGCACATGTCATGGATCCCCCAACAGGTGATGATACAGCTAGCAGATAGTTCATGGGTTCTAAGGATCTATTCAATTTACGCGAAAAAGCATGCGATACATACGAATGTGTAGACCCCGAATCAATTAACACATATGCATTTTGAGCACAGATAGAGAGGATACCTGACACAACAGTCTCAGTGTTTTGCACGTCTCCCGGTACTAGGGCGAACACTCGGCCCTGCCTCATAGGCTCTTTCCCGGTAGCTTTGGGGTTCGGTTTTGGTGTTGCAGCTGATGCCTCATAGGCCCTGCCTCATAGACTCTTTCACGTGACCATTTTATTATTTCGGTGAAAAAAACAACGATAGTTTTGCAGGTCGAAGTGAGTTGGACGGTTGTGTATTTACTTGCACTTTGTTTCATAGTTGTTTATGAAGAATATTACTTTAAAACAAAGAAAATTTAAGCATTTAATTTCATTTATAATTTTTTGAAAACACCAATTTGTACTGAAATCGTCAATTCCAAGTGACTACTTATTGTATTAGAAAAGTAAGCATGAAAAAATAGTTTCATGTGACGATGTGACAACTCATTGCATGTTGTTTTATTTGACAACTCACTGCTCCAATATGAAGGGATTGCATTGTCATCTTCTGGCCTACAATTATGATTTTATCTGACAACCACGTTCGTGACTACATCACAAGTACACAAAGTCACGGGTACTTAGGATTGCATGAAATGTAAAGCTAAAAAATAATATCACGGGTATCACTTCTTCCATAGTGCCCCAGCATGCATTATCGTCACTAGATCATCTCTAGTTAACCCTCAGTATGATGTCTATAAATAGCGACACCGCCAGTATGATGTTTGTTCAAGTCATACCAATAGTAATATATCTACAATTACTATTATTATTTGTTTGTTTATTTTATGAACAATGTCTTTAAGAGGTGCAGGAAGTTCACACCAGCAAAGAAATCCGAAAGTGTGGCTGCTACCTCCATTTACTTATAACTACAAGAGCGAAAAGTACTCTAGTCCGAAAGATTATTATGCTGGTATCCGAGCAGAATGGGCGTTCAGGGTAATAGAGCAAGAAGGATTGTTTAATGATCTACGTAACTTTGGGGGCACCGGTACCTCATCGTCGTTCATTAACCATGGCTAGACGAAATGTGAGTGACTATGAAAAAACAGTTAGCAAAATTAAGAAGGAGAAAAACATAATGTTGATGCGGAGATGCTGACATTTCATGCTTCAACTAGTGTCACGACCCAAACCCGCTCCTATGGGTTTAGCTCAGTAACCCCAAGAT
The DNA here is from genome assembly GCA_025200525.1 of Camellia lanceoleosa. Lineage (NCBI taxonomy): Eukaryota > Viridiplantae > Streptophyta > Magnoliopsida > Ericales > Theaceae > Camellia > Camellia lanceoleosa. The sequence continues at coordinate 126,961,090 of CM045768.1, forward strand.
GTCGAGATTACCAAGGCCCACTTGACGATATCTGATAACACGAGTACTGAGGGCATGGCGGAAGCGAGCGATAAATAAACAATGTCCAATGAGCTGTGACAGTCTGTATGCAAAAAAAATTTTCATACATATAGACATTCAGTACAGAACAGTATGCACAATATTTACAATCATTCAGTACAGGGACAGACGAGGAGATTAAAACACCCCTAAGCCATAGCTTGAAAAGCTCGGAACCTTGCAGTGAGGCACAGTGGTTGGCTTGACGAAACTAAAGTTTGCCTGACGCTCCTAGCCTCGGTCTGGTGCCTGTACACCTACATATATATATGAGCAGTGAGCTAAAGCCCAATGAATAACACAATGCGTAAAGGGGTTAAGAAAGAATGTCCTTTTAGTATTTTAAACAGTTGTTTGCCTCGGTAGATCAGTTATACAGTCGGTGGCTTATACTTCATGTCATATCAGTCATTTAGAAATCATAGTAATCGTACGTGGCACAACCGATAGCATATGATGCAGTGGTAGTAGTAGTGTCGATCTGATAGTAATACTTGATAATAGTATAATGCGATAAGTCAAGATGGCGATAACGATATGATATAATGCTTGATAGCAGTAGCAATACTTGATAACAATAACGGTCTTGATAGTAATGTAGCAAAGATAATAGTATAATGCTGATACTTGATATGATGCAGTTCTTATGGACTCAAGAGGTGTCTCGCACAGATTCTAGAGGTGGCTCACAATGTAGCACTTAGGTCCGTGTAGCACTTTGCTCCAAATTTCACAAATTGGCTTAAAGCCCAGTATGGACTCAAGAGGTGTCTCACACAGATTCTAGAGGTGACTCACACTGTAGTACTTAGGTCTGTGCAGCACTTTGCTCCAGAGATATCCGTGACGATGGCGATCTGATGTGATGAGGTCTTAAAAGACCGAACAGTCAATTGATGACCATCAATCAGTAAACAGTAGTGGTTCCAACGAGGGAACCGACAGAGGTCTCTGTAAAGATGGCGATAATAATAAGCGAGTTGCTAAAGATGCCACAATATAGTTCAGAATATAGGACATACATTCATTCAGTTAACAGTAAACAGTTCATAAACAGTTCAACTCGATACTTGATTACATTCGATGCGATTCGAAGATAATCATTTTTGAACATATTTTTACACAATTGTTACTCACAGAGTTCTGGGCTATAGTAAGCTAGAGCGTCTCCTCGGTAAGCCAACCCTACACAGTATACAGGATGAACACACACTAAGCTATATAGTTTGGGAAGATCAATAACTTAACCCCTAATTGCCTTGGTGTGGTTCTACATCTATATCCTCATTAAGATGTCTTATACCAGGCCTAAGAATGCCTAAAATGGAATGAGGATGCAAAGATGCATTCAGAAAGCAGTTTCAGAATTTAAAGAAAAACAGTTCCCCGCTCGAGCTCAGGTTTCTCCGCTCGAGCGGACATGCAACAAAGGTCCCCGCTCAAGCGTCAACTCCCCCGCTTGAGCGTGTGACACAAGCCTTCGCTCGAGCGTACAATACCCGCCGGCGATCAGAAGCGATGAGAGATCTTTGAGAGCTCGATTTCCCGCCGAAGGCACTTTCTCCGCTCGAGCGGACGACCAAAATCTGGAAATTCCAGATTTGAACTCCAAGATCAAAATCAACTTTCAATGTATCAAATTCGATCCTTTTGGGCTAATTTTCCGGAAAACACTTTAAAACTCAATGTACAACATGTTTCAAAGATTAATTTGAGAAATCAAAGCCCAAAGGTAGTTCCATTAAACACCATTTTCAAATCAATTTCATGAACATGATTCCAATTGAACATGCATGTACTACACCAACCCTCAAGCCTCAAATTCATGCTCTAATGAGCCAATTCTTTTCAAAACAAGATGAAATCATGGACTTAAACATAAATATGAGCATGCATGTGACATTTGCCATGAAAACAACTTCAAACTTATCAATACAAGTATGCATGCATGGAATGAGCTTCAACTCAACACTATTGAACCAATTCATGCCTTAGATTAATAAAGACCCATGAATCATGCAAGAATAAACTCAAATGCACAATAAAGAAGGTCAATGATCTACCTTAGGTCTTCAATCACAAGACTAGAAGCTCAATTAGACAATTATCCTTCAATTTCTTCAATTCTCCAAGCAAACTCAAGAAGGAACTCAATTCTCTCACTTTCTCTCTCTCTTGGTCGGTTGGGAGTAAGAAATGGCTGAGCAAAATGTTTTGTTTGGATGAAAAAGGCTCAAGAATGTTTTATATGAAAAGGGCCACTAGGTGGCAAAACGGTAACTAAGGCCAACTCTTTGATTTAGCTTATTTTATCTAATTTAATCATACCAAATCGATTTTCAATTAAATATACCATAAAATCACATAAATTATGATGATTACAGAACATCAATAAATTTTCGATTTGGCCGCCGATAAGGCCTTCAATTTGCAGTTTAATACATAAGACAAGAACAGATAATTTGGCAGTCAAACAGATAGATTATGCATTTAAACGGTCATAGTCAATCAATCAGTCTCGAATCTCAGTCAGTCAGTTCAGTATTTTAATCAATTCAATTATCAATCATAATTGGTCTCGGTTTAGCGATGAATCGAAGTAATCGAACAATGATGGCGAGGGTTATTCTGACTAGCCACCGAAATGGCGTATAAACAATGAGATTTGACAGTGATTGAGCGAAATAATGTCTTAAACAATGAAAAATATCTCTCTGACTACTAAGTGTCAGATGAGGAATGAGAAATCAAATACATTTATCTTTCATATATGTTTTTATGTTGTCTCATATCTTCGTTACTGGAGTGTAAGACAATGTTGTTGTTCATCTAACGTACGGATGTATTTCAAGTATTGGTTTTATGAACCTGAAGTTTATGAAATAACTACATTTATAACTGCACATTTATTAGTTCATGACTTTCTTTATTGAATTGCAATGAGTTAATGAATGTTCTGGATTAATGAATTGATTAATGTATGTTGAATTATGTGAATACTTAAAACACATAAAACAGAACATGTAGCTCGATGAAAAACTTCCCTTAATTGGGGCTCATGAAATAGGGATCCTGTACGTAAAGAATTTTAATCTCCATCAGGAAAGAAGAAAGAGTCGCCTTCCAATTCCTGGAAGTCCAGTCAAAATGATGACTCTCTTAAGGAATGGGGGGTTGACAGATAACTAAACTTGGGGGGCTGGACAAACAAGCTCAAAGCCAAGTGGTTGGTCCAGTTGGGGGACTAAATAAAGTTCATACAAACGAACTACCGCCTTGAACAACACATAAAACAGAACAGGTAGCTCGGTGAAAAACTTCCCTTAATTGGGGCTCGTGAAATAGGGATCCTGTACGTAAAGAATTTCAATCTCCATCAGGAAAGAAGAAAGAGTCGCCTTCCAATTCCTAGAAGTCCAGGCAAAATGATGACCCTGTTAAGGAATGGGGGATTGACAGATAACTAAACTTGGGGGGCTGGACAAACAAGCTCAAAGCTAAGTGGTTGGTCCAGTTGAGGAACTAATAAAGTTCATACAAACGAACTACCGCCTTTAACAACACATAAAACAGAACATGTAGCTCGGTGAAAAGTTTCCCTTAACTGGGGCTCGTGAAATAGGGATCCTATACGTAAAGAATTTCAATCTCTATCAGGAAAGAAGAAAGAGTCGCCTTCCAATTCCTGGAAGTCCAGTAAAAATGATGACTCTGGTAAGGAATGGGGGGTTGACAGATAACTAAACTTAGAGGGCTGGACAAACAAGCTCAAAACCAAGTGGTTGGTCCAGTTGGGGAACTAAATTTAAAACCCAATTGGTTTTACTTGATTTGCTTGTGAAAATCACTATTTACAATTAATTATATACAAACAGATTGTTTTCTACGCCTTTTTCAAGAAATTGACGATTCTCTTAGAATAGAATAGCAATCAACGCAAGGCCAAAAATGTAAGAAACTTGACTTGTACCCAAATGACAACAAATAATTCAAATAGTCATACTTTTCAATGAAATACACGAACGTTTGGTCGTAACAACGAATGATGCATAGCTAAGTGAAACATAACATTGCCTACATAAGCTTCATTTTTTATTACAGTCTCAATTCAGAAAGTCACATGGCAATAGTGAATTCACTGATTTACCTTATAGTGAGCATGCCATTATTTTGTCCGTATATGCAGATGGATTGTCAAGTTATGTGACTTGGTGCACATGCTTTGGTTTTTTCGATTTTTTTATTACAGTGACAACTCATTTCTTATTAATATATGTGGGATTCTCAATTCAGAAAGTCACATGGCAACAGTGAATTTACTGATTTACCTTACAGTGAGCATGCCCTTATTTTCTCGGTATATGCAGATAGATTGTCAAGTCATGTGACTTGGTGCACAGGCTTTGGTTTTCTCAATTTTTTGCTCAATTTTTTTATTACAGTGACAACTCATCTCTTATTGATATATGTGGGATTCTCAATTCATAAAGTCACATGGCAACAGTGAATTCATAGATTTACCTTACAGTGAGCATGCCCTTATTTTGTCAGTATATGCAGATGGACTGTCAAGTCATGTGACTTGGTGCACAGGCTTTGGTTTTATCGATTTTTTGCTCGATTTTTTTATTACAGTGATTCTCAATTCAGAAAGTCACATGCCAACAATGAATTAACTTATTTACCTTACAGTGAGCATGCCCTTACTTTGTCGGTATATGCAGATGGATTGTCAAGTCATGTGACTTGGTACACAGTATTTCCTTTTCTCTGTTTTTTCATTCTACTGACAACTTATACCTTGTTCGTATATGTGGGATTGTCATGCAGGGGCATCTTTCTAAAGCTGTTCATAACCAACTATATAAACGACTAAAGGTGAAGACACAACCTTACAACTCATTTCGCCCTACGAAATTATCATTCATTTGTTTTAAAAAATTAGCATGGTACATGGTTCATGGGAGGGAGTGGGAATCGCAGAGGTGGTAGGAACTTGCAAAGGGGTGACAGTTCACGATGAGGAGGGGGAAGGGAAAGTGGCGATGCTGAAGATGAAACACCATTTACTTTGTTAGATGTCTCTTGTGCTTATCATGATAGGTTTGGGAAGTGACATTTTGTCATGCCCAAGTACTATCGAGATCCATGTGGTTTGGTGGAGGAACCATTAGATAATCAAACAGGATATGGTTTAGCAAACGCTAGACTTCTGAAGTGGCCCTCACTATTTATAGAGCGAGTGCAAATGGAAAGATTATGTCGGGAAAATCGATTGAAGGTGCCAAAAGCACGTTCTATTGAGATCCAAAAGGAAGATCCTGATAATGTTGATCGACTATGTGAAAGACTACAACGTGAAATTTCTCAAATGCGCCGTAGGTTAGCCCGCGATATGCAGCTATACATAGTTAAAAAGGATGCCCAGAAGAACAGAACATAACCAAATGATGCGGTTATCAAGGGTATCATGGAGGATCCTGAGCTTGTCTCTGACGCTGAGCTTTCGGATTATTCAGACTCTGAGCCACCTACCGATTTAAGCGCGAATTAGTTGTTAATGTCTACACTTCGGCAATATTAGGTCATGCATTAATATGTAATGTCTGTGTTAGAGTAAGTGTTTCCGTAATGAGTTTGTCAGATTGTGTTGGCTAATATTTGTCTGTCTAACTGTTATGTTTATCTATGTATTGTGTGTTCAGTTTATGGTGTCCAGAATGTATTGTTGTTGGAGACTTATGTCTGTACTACCTATGTATTTTTGTGGGAGACTTATGTGTTTTTTCCTCAAGGTTTTATGAATTACATTATCACCTTCTAACCCAAAGTAAAGACAACAGAAAAAAAAAATAATATTTAAATGAAAACGGCTTTAGTAAAGCCAAAACAAATTTCTGAATAACACATTCTAACCCAAAACAAAGACAAGAGAAAAAAATAAAAAATAAAAAACTTTACATGAATACGGCTTTAGTAAAGCGAAAAAAAATTTATGAATTACATTATCACCTTCTAACCCAAAACAAAGACAAAAGAAAAAATATATATATTTAAATGAAAACGGCTTTATTAAAGTCCAAACAAATTACTGAATAACACCTTCTAACAAAAAACAAAGAGAAAATAAAATAAAATAAAATATTTTTTACATCAAAACGGCTTTACTAAAGCTCAAAAAATTTATGAATTACATTATTACCTTCTAACCCAAAACAAACACAAGAAAAAACAAAATAAATTTACTTTAGTCAAGCCAAAAAAAAAATGCTGAATTACACATTCTAACCTAAAATAAAGACAAAAGAAAAGAAAAAAAAAAATTAACATGAGAACGGCTTTAGTAAAACAATTTTAACCCAAAAAATTATTCTGAAATACATTATCACCAAAACAATGATAACAGAAACAAAAAAAAAAAAAAATTTCTTCTTCAAAGTTCAGTTAAACTGAAACTAAAAAATTTTAAGCTAAAGCGTGGTTCATAACCACGATTTCAGAAGAAATTTTTTTTTGGATAAAAGCGTGGTTCAGAATAGCGATTTCAGAAGAAAAATTTTGTTGGATAAAAGCGTGGTTTAGAAAAGCGATTTCAGAAGAAATTTTTTTTTGAATAAAAGCGTGGTTCAGAACAGCGATTTCAGAAATTTTTTTTTAAAATTAAAAGCGCCTTTTGTAATCGCGCTTTCTTAATAAAAAACGCGTTTTGTAACCACGCTTTTAAGACTTCCCAATTTTCACGCGAGACAGGCGCGCACACGTTGAAAACGTGGTTGTGAACCACGTTTTAGTCTATTTTGGGAATTCTTTCAAAACTAGGCTTAGTTTGGGAATTGAATTGGTATTTTGGCTTATTTAGGGAAATGCCCCTATCTAAATAAGGTACATCTAAGTAAGGTGCATCTGAAAATGTAAAAAAAATTTGCTTAAAATTTTAAAAATATTTACTAAAATCAAAAAAATACAAAAAATAAAAAATTCAATTTTCAAAAAATTAAATTCAAAAAATTGAAACCAAAGAGTGAATAGAATTATCTTTGGCTTCTTCTAGCAACTCACATACCCAATAGCCACTGGTTTTCCTCTTCTCTCTATGTCTTTCTCTCATCTACAACATTTGGCAACTTAATATTTTAATTTAAAAGTTAAAAAATCACTAAAAAAATTAAAAATTCAATAACTTACACTAAAAAGTCAAATATTTAATTTTCTCTCTACTTTTGGCACTTTTTTTTTTTCATAAAAAACTAAAAAAACATTTATTAAAATCAAAAAATCAAAAAATTAAAAAATAACTTGATTTCCAAACGGGACAAAATCCAAACACGACATTCAATACTATACCAAGAGGCAACCCCACTTGTCAGATATGCCCCACCACAGACACATCAAAAAGGCTTGTGCTCTGACCAAAAATCCCCACCACCATATCATATGTTCAAACACGAGTCCGGATCCTCGGCGGTTCATGCGACGCCCCAAAATGACGTCATTTTGGGGCAAAATTTCAAAATTTCAAAAAAACAAAAAACAAAAAAACAAAAGCACAGAATTAGAGAAGAGAAAGAAGAGAAGAAGATGGCCATCTGTGTCTACCATGATTTACCAAGAACACAAGCTCTGTTGTCGTCCAAAATGGCCATGGTCATCCAAAGAATAATTTTCTAATAACACACCGAATAATTTGGACAATCCAAAATAGCCATGGTCATCATCCAAAAAGGCCATTTTCCCCAAGAACACAAAGAATAATCTCATCATCATCAACAATAACAATAACTAAAAATAAAATAAAAATGAAGACCCAGAAAAAAGAAAAAAAAAAAATGAAGATAGAGAGAGCTAAGTAAGATGAAGCAAAAACACAAAGAACACAAAGAATAAACCCAAGAACTGATATAAATGGGATCTATAAACCCAATCAACATAAATGAGATTCACTAAAACTGATATGAACCCAAGAACACTGATATAATTTCATCATCATCATCAACAACAATAACTAAAAAAAAAAAAAAAGAGCAGAGAAAGAGAGAGACTCGGATTCTCCAGCTGATTCCCCCACCGCCACTGGAGCTCACCGTTGTTCGTCGGCGCGATCTCAGATCTGGAGACGTGGTGGTGAGGTCGGACCCTTCAATGATCATCGACTGGTTATAGATAGATAGAGAGAGAGAGAAAGAGAGAGAGAGAAGCGGTGAGAGAGACAGACGAGCGAGATTCTCAATTAGCAGCGACGGAAAGAGAAGAGTTTGACGGTCGGGGAGTTCGTCGACAAGAGAGAAAGAACTCTTTTCCTCAGTGTTTTCTTCGTTCTTTTTCTCATTCTCCTCTTTCTCTTCTTCTGCTTTCTTCTCCCTCTCTTTTTCTTTGATTCTGTGTTTTTGTTTTTTGTTTTTTTTTTTTTAAATTTTGCCCCAAAACGACATCGTTTTGGGGACGCTACAGGAACCGCTGCAGAGAAAGGCGGCAGAGGATCCAGACTCGTTTGAACACACATTCGCTCTGTTTAGGATAAAGGTTGAGGTTAAAATAGTTATATTTTATCTAGTTAAGGGATGATTTGAGATATTTTAAATAAGTATATTTTTTGATTTTTATAAAAAATGTATAGAAAAGTAGAGAAATTAGTTAAAAAATAAAGAGGAGATGTTGATAGATATGATCAAAGCAAGTATATATATGCTAAAAAAGTGTATTTTTTTAATTTACCCCAAACACATACTAAATAGAATAAAATATCACATCTAACTCATAATCATTTTATTTTTTTTCTTATAAAAATTTTAAAAATCAAAAAATATATCCCAAACAAAATACTTTGACCCCAAATTAAATTAAAATAATAAAAAATCTAAAAAACCAAAAAACCAACACCATCCCAAACAAACCCTTTTTCATCACCATCTTTCCCATTTCCATTTCTATCTCTATTGTCTCTCCACATTTTTTTTCTCTCTCTCTCTCTCTCTCTCTCTCTACTCAGGACCGTCTCTCCCTCGCTTTTCTCATTTTCTACTCATGTAAACCCTACATCTCTACTCATGAATCAAATAACAAACAATTTTTTTTTTATCTCCTTTATTCGATTTCTCTCTTCAGTGGTGGTGGACAGAGTTATGTTGGCAGCTGAGGCTACCTAGAACTCTCTCCTCTCTGATTGAATGTGAAACCACGAACGAGCTCGGTATGGGAATCTGATTCCTGACTCCAGAAGCTAAGCGAAGCTAACTTTTACGTAGTGTTATTGATGCATACCATGTGTTTGATGGTAGGTCTAGCATATGTGCGACGATGTTGAGGAACGCTTTTGGTCAATCCATGTTGATTGGGGCCAGGCATTACTCCAGAGTATCACCACCACCACCTGCTCGCATTGAACCAGTCCTTCGAGTATCCAACAACATAGTCCATTTGGGTCCTCCAAAGGAAGGCCCAAAGCCTCGGCAGCTCATATCTTTGCCGCCATTCCCGGCTCACCCTTTGCCTGTAAAGGATCCATCTACTACTACTACTACTACTACTCGTGGGAAGCCCTCGCATATCACTGCCATTAGTTGGGTCAAGTATTACTTTGATCAAGTCCCCAGCTCTGTCATTCAATCCCATTTCAACAAGGGTCTTGTGAGTATAATTTTATTAATTTGTCTTCATTTAATTTCTCATTGCAAGTATAATTCTTTTCTTTTTCTTTCTTTCTTCTTCTTCTTCCATAGTAATTCATATCAAACAAAAGTTGGTGCAATATAATGACTTATTCCCTAAGCTTGAAATTTTGAAAATTGTCACCTAGTTCATTTGGGTGTATTTGTCCATTTCTCCAGTTTTGACACCTAAGTACTGTTGATCACATCTTTAGATACTTTTCTTGTAATTGGAGGGTATGCAAATTTGCAGTTTGATTTCTTCCCCTTATAGGTTCAAGTGGAATGTCTTGATTCCAATGACTCATCCATCCAAAATGGACAAGCAAAACCTATGAGAAAGGTAAAGGAGCTTGCTTATTTAGCCCACTGTTGGTCATAGTTTTACTAGTGTCAGCTCCACTGCAGATTTTTGAAGGAGAATAGTTGTTATTGCCATTGTTGTATGTTTGTGTCTGCAGTGCACCTGTTCATACGGACTTTATTGTTTCTTTTTCCTTATACACTTTATTTCTGTGGATTTAATTATTCAATAATTCTACAGCTAATTTACAGATTAAGCATAATGAGGTCATGGAGGTGGGGGCAAGAGTTTATATACCTGTATCAGTTGCAGAATCTAGAATCTCCAAGAGATTTGACACTATACCAAGTGGAACACTACATCCAAATGCTGATGAGATAGAGTACTTGCAGAGGCTTGTCAAATACAAGGCATGCCTTCAGTTTGAACTTTTGATTATCTTATTTAATGTTGCAGGGAAGTGTAAATGAATTGCACGTCTTTATCTTTTTTGCCATTGATTATCAGTATTTGAATATCAATCAACACATTGGGAGTATAATGTGTGTGGAAGTGTCCTAGAGGGGGGAGGGGTGAATAGGACAATTTGCAGTTTAATCTCTTTTTTTGATGAATTGTTCAAGAATTATATCATTTAATTCCCTTTTAATCGAATTTGTATTGACTTGACAGACAAGCTCAGATGGCTGGTTGATCAAAGTGGTTGATAGTCCTGGTTGACCAGGACTTACCTTGATTGACCAACTTTTAATGGTTGTAATTTGTGACTCTTATAATGCAACCCTTGACCTTTTACTTCAATCCTTCTAAGAATTGTATGTATTCATATCATGCATTCATGTCAAGATATATTAAATTAAGTGTAGGAAATGTAAAGAGAATAAAATAAGGATTTATAGTGGCTTGTTCTGTCACGCCCTCAAAATAATAACATTAAACCCGCATTATTGACATGCATTGATATATAAAAGATCAACATCCTTCTATTCATCAGAGTAGTTCATTACGAAAAGTATTACATGTTAACAACAAATAAATGCCCTACGGGCTTACAACTTTCCAAGTTAACACTTGGTTACAAAAAGAGAGTACTAACTCAATTACACATTAAGCCCATGACTTGAATCCACATGTAATACATCAAAAGAAAGAAAGACAATAAAGTCTGCCCGCCTTAAGCCTCCCAAGCTATACCCTTGGAGGTGGCATGCTACCTGTACCTGAAAATGATATTCCCGTATAGGGTGAGCTAATAGCCCAGTAGAAATACACTAAACCAGCTATGAACAATGACTAAAAGATTAACAGTTTGATAGATGGTTAACACTTTTACATTCTTTCATATCACATTACAGTTTCATTTTCCATTCTTTTTTTATTTTCAATTCATAACCATAGTCCAGAACCTGACCAAATAACCGATATGAGACAGTAACTCATTTTAAACATTTCCTCATTTCACAATAGATAAGCATACTAGCTATATCAATACATCAACAGATAAGCATATGAACTATATCAACACTTCAACAGATAAGCATAAGAGCTGTATCTACGGAGTCCATCCCCTCTCTTCTCCCACACAACACCCGGTTTTGAGGTCCATCCCTTCTCTTCCCCTAAACCGTGGAGTACATCCCCTCTCTCCTCCAACACAATGCATATAAACAATTATTATACACATCATCAGTCAATACATAAAGTTAATGTATTCTTTCAAACGTCATACTCAATGACACATTCTAGTGATTAGTTTTAGTTTGCCTAATCATCAAGCATTGTCTACAACAATCAAGACTATCCTCTACCGATAGCCCAAAGCAGTTATTTCTAAACAGAAAATAAATGCACAAAATGAATATAACATCAACATTTCAACTAGGTGAGCGATAAATAATTCAACTACACCCTTTAATCTCATACATTCCCATTTCTAACATTTCTCTATGCTAAACATGCATATAAGTTTATTATAAATAAAACCCCAACTTTTGTAAAATTGCACAAAAGCCCCTAAACTTTCTCAAAATTACCCAACAACCCCCAACATATCAAAATGCTAAAATTTAAAGACAAAGCTCATAAAGAGGAGTAGGTTATCCCTACCTCAAATTCGAAGCTCAAACGGAGAAGATGAAAAGAGTCGAAACTCGATCTCCACCACACACCACAAAGCCCTCGAGAATTAACACAACTTTGGCGAAGGAACTATGGCCAAAATCCCAATGGAACTATGGCCAAAATCCAGTTCGGCGCAACTAAAATTTATAACTCAAGCTCGGTTCGTAATGGCTAATTAAACCAAGAAAGAACCATAGAAGTTGGTAAGCTAACCCTATGCACTTGCACCTATATATAGAAGTTTGTCCACCTCAAAATGTGTCTTGTAACCGATGTGGGACTTCCAGCAAACATATAGAAGTTTGTCCATCTAAAAATGTATCTTGTAACCGATGTGGGATTTCCAACAAACACACCAAAGGTTCCCAAAATAGGATGAAGGGTCCAAATACATTTACCAAAAGCCTTAAAAGGCACAAGTGCTACATGTCCCCCCCCCCCCCCCAAAAAAAAAAAATTAAAAAAAAATAGTGGTTTGGAACAACGCTTGTGTCCATATCCACTCGTAGTCTACCTTGCTGGTGTTAACTCCATTAAATCAAATGGGTTTCCCTAGGTTCACCCAAAACTTTAACATCTATATGTTTTTCTTAGGACAACAAAAAACCTTTACAATAACTCAAAGAAAGAAACAGTTTTCTTGGATTAACTCGAACCATCAACCAACAATACAATTCTAAGCGTACTTGAATAGTTAAGCTAACTCATTCTTTCCCTTCAATCTTTGTGAAGATATGTGAAGGGTTAGTGTATATAACCGAAGAAGTATAACATTAGGCTGAGAGGGCATACCTCCAAAAGAATTCTCAAGACTTTAAAGAAGCAATCTCTCAAACACTGAAGTGCAAGGAAGGCTTCTCAAGCTCATACACACTTATAAATGGTTGAAAATTTTACAAGATGTGATTGAGAGTGTATAAGAACTGTACAGACACCTCAAGAGATAATTCTCATCAATCTTTATCAATTGTAGGGTCACTTTTTTAAAGAGCTTTAAAAAACGGTTAGTCCAATAGCTAGTTTTTTTTTGTTTTTAGTTTGCGCTCATGAGCTGACCCATGGTGTGCTGTGGTCGGCTTACAAAACATGGAGCTATAACTGAGAAATCGTTTTAGGTTGGTCCATAGCCTACTGCAGAGTAATACCTCACTATAGATTTCTAAAAGCCTACCATGGTCAACCAACCTATTTGGCTGGCTGCCAATGACCTAAGGCACTTGATGGACCGGACTCCGATGCTAGTCAACAAGGATGACCAAATGGACAACTTTGTCCACTCTTCAAGGTCTTCCTAGTTCCCTTGTCCAAAAAAATCTTGACACTAATGAAGCTCTCCTATAGCATTTTGCATGCAAATGAAGAACTCCCATAGCATCCATGCTTCCAAGGCTTCAAGGCTTATCCAATGTGCTCTCCAAAGTAGTGATGGCTTGGACTCTATCTAAGATGAACATTATATAATCATGAATTTTTCAGTTAACTTAGATATGACAGAATAGCTAGCTACTTCTGCATGTGCACCATTTGTAGATTTGTGGAGTTAGTTGACAATTAAGTTCTTTCTCTAGTTATTGCTTCTTTGTTCATGGTAGTTCTTAAATTTTCAGGATTCTGCTATTCTTGTGCTAAATAAGCCACCCAAGTTGCCAGTAAAGGTTAGCATCTCTTGGCGCCTACTCTTTGCACAGTTTGCTGCTTCTATGCATATTCTTTTGCCTTTTTAACTTGTGATTATTAACATAGTTATGTTGTTAGGGAAACCTCCCGGTGCATAACAGCATGGATGCCTTGGCAGCTGCAGCGTTGTCTTACGAGTATGATGAGGGTCCTAAATTGGTAAGCTTCTTACTTTGGATAACTGCTGTGAAGTGGGAAGGTTAATGAATTGAAAAAACATACACCCTGTCTGGCGCAATTTTCTGTGAAGGAAGTCTTTCATCTAAAAGGACTTCAATAAAGGGAGTACATAAGGACGTTGAAAAAATGACAGATGTTTGGTGAATTTTTTTGGAAGTCCTTTGAAATCAAGAAGTATGTATTGTTACACGGTCCTGGGTAGAAGTTAACATTGAAAGCTAGCCATTGAGGTGAGGGGTGCCATCACGTTTATATGCTTAATATTACTTTAGTACTCAGGCGATGTGGGACTTCGCTTCACACCCTCCCTCACGTCCATCATGCTCACTCGGCAACGCTTGTGACGTGCAGGCTAGGGGCACGCACCCTACCCACCCCTGAGTATTCCGGCTTCATGTGTATACCATGTAAAAGAACTTCTGATGGCAACATTTTAAAAGTACCAAATAGGTTTCCATTGGTGTTGTCGTTAGCCTCCCTCATTCTATAAATTACTTGAATCCATTTATTTGTTATAGAAAAACACACTGTGGTTCGATGCTATGGGGGAGGGGAAATGTGAGAATATACAATCATACATGCCTAATATAGAAGATATATGGACTATATACTAATATATGTAAGAATTCTGAATGAATAATTCTTGTATATTCAATTGTAATCTTTACAAAGCATACATCTGTTTATATAGCCCTAAAACTAAGACTAAAAAAGGAAAATCGAATATCTATGCAATCAATACCAATATACAATCATACATGCCTAATAGAGAAGACTAGCGAATGACCCCGTGCCTAAAGGCACTCCAACGCAAACAACGCTCCTTAGCCGTAATGCAAATTAAAAAATAAATAAATAAAAATTTCAACGATTTAACAATTATATATTTCAATAATGCAAATTAAATAATCTAATTTAAGGACAATATTCTAATATAAAATTTAGAAAAATGCTATTCATCACTTTTTTTTTTTTTTACCATTTATCTCACTTCTTAAGTATATTGATGTAATCAAAGTCGTGTATGTGTAGGATCCATATTATTTAATAAATAATGGATAACTAATCTAAATAGAAAATCACCTAGGAAGTGAATAATTCGAGCATAATGTTTTAATGATATATGATAGCCCTTTAATATTTATAGCTATAAAAGTGGCAACTTATACAAACTAGCGATATTAACCATTTAACAATAGTGGAATGTAAAATATATAACTCTTTTTAACCTTTTAAAAACTTGACAAATTAAAAATGGCAAAATCAGAGTATAAAATTTAAGATATTATATAATAGTAATCAAATAGAAAATTACACTTGAATTAAATATTGCTATGCCAGCTTAATTAATGGCACACCTAAACAATAACATTTACCATATTCAAGCTCTCCAATGGAGCTATGAGAATAAAGTTGAAAACACAATAAAGCCGCTAAGTGAACATTAAAGATCCAAGCTGTCAAATTATGTCATAAACCTACCACTTGTAGCACATCCAAGCCCACTGTGTTCATAAGCCCCTATATAACACCAAAACACAGTGACAGGTTTACGAAGCAACAACATTCAAACTATTCTAGTTTGTATAATAAAACACAATGATTTTTAAAAATGTCTCTCACACACTTGGTTAGTAACTAAAGCACTAAAAGAATAATTTTAACATTCGAGGATTTTAAGAAAATAAACATATATCAATTTCAACAGTTCAATAATTAATTAATCTAATAAATTAATATATTTCATCTTGTAATGAAAAACAATTAATGAATCTAATAAACACAAAATAAGAGAGGGATATTAGGGCTCATTTCAATAATCCAAACTGTTAACTTTTTAGAGTATATTGAGTAGAATATACCTGCAACCTGCAAGAAATTAAGTTGATCGGATATCGGTAGCCCTTTCATCAAAGCATATTTGTATTTAGAAAAATAAATAATAAGTGTAATTTGAAATATAAAACTAAATACAAATGTATTTTGATGAAAGGGTTACTGATATCTGATCATCTAGATTTTTTTGTAGGTATATTCTACTCGATATACTCTAAAAAGTGAACAGTTTGGATCGTTAAAATGGGTTTCGGAACGGGTCCATTAATCCATTCTCTGAGAGGGAGAGATATGGGGCGTGAATGATGGGAGGAAGGTGCTAGGAAGTTGCTTTGAGCGGGAAATTTATTTTGATCCAAGTAAATCCAACTTTCAATTACATAGATGGGTTAATCTCACCCATTCTAACTAATTATAAGAGATAGACATTTTTTAAAAACAAAGTTGCTTTATTATATAGATATATGAAATATGTCCTAACATATTCTTACAATCCCGCTCAAGCTCAAAGTGTTTTAGTAGAAAACACGGAGAGTTTGTCTAATAGAAACCGAAACTGAGCAGTAGTGTGAGTCTTGGTAAAGAAATCAGCAAGTTGCAGAGTGGTAGAAATGAACGGAAGCAAAATAGAGCTAAACTACAAATGCTGGCAGATGAAGTAACAATCAATCTCAATGTGTTCCATGCACTCATGGAAAAACAGTGTTATGAGCAATCTGAGTAGTGTTGTGGTTGTCACAGTAGAGAGAAGTCGGAGAGGATTAAGGAACACCCAAATCAGATAAGAGACAACGAAGCTAGACAATCTCAGTAGTGGCATGAGTTATAGTATGGTACTCAACTACTGTAGTAGAATGAGCTGCAATGGTTTGTTTATTGCTTTTCCAAGAAATCAAGGAATCACCAAGAAATATACAAAAACTAGAAGTGGACTTTCGATTATTGACATCACCAGCCTAATCAAAATTAGCAAAGGCCCCCAAGTCCAAAGAAGAAGTGGACAATGGTAAACCGTGAAAGATAGTATCTCTAAAATAGTGGGGAATTTGAACCACGGTTGCCCAATACATGGAATGAGGAGCAGAGACAAACTAGCTGACCACATGAACAACATAATCAAGATCAAGGAGAGTTACAATTAGATAGACTAAGCAACCAATATGCTCGCGATAAGAGGTGGGATCATCCGGTGGAGCACCATCAATATGATTAAGCTTTACATTTAGCTTAATTGAGATATCAAAAATCTAAGTGTCAGTAAGACCAGCACGGTGAATAACTTCATTTGCATACTTAGCCTGAGATAGAAAATACCTCTTAGGAGAAGAAGCAGCTACCTGAATACTAAGAAAATACTGCAATAGGCCTTGATTCTTCATTTCGAAGGTACGGAAGAGATGCTGCTTGACCTCAGAGATAATAGAAGAGTTAGAGCCAGTGATGATCATATCATCTACATAAAGGTATGCAGGTAAAACAAAGCAAAATCTTGAGTACAAGGATGAAACCCAAGTTGAGTAACAACCGGTTGAAAGTGATCATACCGAGCCCAAGGAGATTGCTTCAAACCAACCATAAAGAGCACGCCGTATACAACAAACTTGTCTAGAGAAACGGGGAAGGCCTGATGAAGGACACATGGAGACCTCCTCGGTGAGATGACCATTAAGAAAAGCATTCTTGACATCCATCTAATAGAGAGGCCAATGACGGACAACAACTATAGAAATCAAGGTACGAACAATAGTCATCTTAGTGACAAGGGCAAAAGTCTTCTCATAATGAAGACCATAGGCGAGCTTTGTAGCGCTCAAGAGAACCATCAAAATGAATCTTTTACTTTATAGATCGATTTGCAATTAACCAGATTCTTGTCAGCAGGCAAATGAACCAACTCTCAAGTAATAGTCTTTTGCAATGTAGTAACTCATCCTCCATAACTCGAACCTAATTAGGATCCTGACAAGCTTCCTTGTAAGACTAGGGTTCTGAAAAGGAGTGAACAACAGACAAAAAGGTGCAATGTGAAAAAGAAGAACATGTATTAGAAAAACCAAACTTTACCACAACCTTACGTTGATGAAGGGGATACCGACAAGCATCAGGATCAATGTCACCAGAACAAGGAGGATCAGCAGCAGGGAAGGAGACATTCGATGGGAGAAGGGCCTTGTGACGAGAATAAACTAACAATGGAGAAGGAGCAGAAGGGGAAAAAGGAGGAGAAGAGGAAACAAGTTCATTGGGGGTAGAGCTCAAGGTTGTTAAGATCGGGATCCTACGTAGGATTGTTTTGGGGGTCTTCCAGATCGGATCGTAGGATTGGATCGAGGATCATAAGATCCTACTAAAATGATAAAAAAACAATAATTTTTTATATGATGAAGTAATACTATTAAAATGTATATAGAATGACCCAAAAAAAATGAGAATGTATCTCAAATGGTAGAGCTCTCACACTTGCTTCATAATTGCTGAATTATAAAGTTTAGCATGAGCAGATCGATGTTCAAATCCTTGCATTCTCACTTGTAAGGAATTTAAATTATCATTCTAGATCTTTTCTTGACAAAGAAAACATAATAAAGAAAAATAGCAATTCAAGGTATCATTAAAACATTTTTTTCCAAAAAAAGAAATCAAAAGCATAAGAAAAGATTGAATAATGCTATATGTACTAATTAGTGTACTAACAGATGGTGTGGCATAATTTTAGAGATTTTGGATATTTGTAATTTAATTAATAGATGCGGTTAGTAATAATGGTATAACACTAGTTGGTACACTAATTGATGTATGTAGCACCACCGTAAAAGAATATACCAACACTTGCACAACATTCTCATTGTTCTTAATGAAAAGAAGACAAACTAAACAAGGGAAGAACAAATAAAAGACTAAAATAAGTCATATTATCGTTGAAATTATCATCATTGCCACAATCAACATTAATGTCATCACCACAATCATCATCACCCATGGTGTCATCCAACTCAAAATTTATTTATTTATTTTGGTTAAAAGAACTGCTTTTGTATAGAGTTGTGCTGAATTTTTTTTTTGGTTAAAAGAACTATTTTTTTAGCATAAGTTTTAAAACCAAAGAAGAAACAAAAACAATACACAGTCAATCACACAAGAGGGAAGTAGAAAATATGAAGGGGAAGAAGTAGAAAATATGAAAGAAAAGTAGGAAAAATGAACAAAAAAGAAAAAAGAAAAGAAAAAAAGAACACAGAACACAGTTGAACAGAGATAAGAGGAGGAAAAAAGAAGTCGAAAGAAGAAAAAAATTACATATTCAGATTCAAATCGAATAGATAGAAGAAGAAGAAGAAGAAGCGGCAACAGCGTAAAAAAACAAAGAAGACCATAAAAAAACCTAGTTGGCCACCATGCCTTTCTTAGGGCTTAGTCCCAAGGAGGTCATGGGTTCAATTCCCCTTAGGGGAGTTGAATTAAGATGGCGAGATTTTCTCCCATAAGTGCTAATCTAACAACTAACAATTAACATTTGTCAATCAAAAAAAAAAAAAAAAAGTTCCAGAAAATCTGAATTTTGAGGTCCGATCTCTCTTTCCCCAATTTGTCTTGCCCTAATTGAATGTCCTCTACAGCTTGGAGAGATTAAAATCTTTTCCCCCTCTTTAGATTACACATTTTGACTTTAAAGCTAGCAAAAAATCGTCTTAAACAAGATTGGTTGGAGTCGCAATCCTGTAACGATCTTGTATGATTCCACAATTCTGTACGATCCTGTAATGATCCTGTTCCGATTTTGTTGTAGGTTCAATCCAAAATGCGAGTCGGATCGATTTGTGTATATTTGATCGTAGGATCTTACGATCAGGATTGCTGGATTGTATGATCTGGATCGCAATCTTAACAACCATGGTAGAGATATACTCATCAAGAGCGATATTAGAAGGAAATGGATAAATGTGAATCAAATTCTCTTTGGAAATAAGGACAGTGACAGGAGGAAACTAAAAGTTAGATAGGCCTTCGAGAAAAGGCAACATGGCGAGAGACATACAGGCGACGGGAGACAAGATCATAATAATGATAGCCTTTCTAATTAAGACTGTAACCCAAAAAGGTACACAGGATAGACTAAGCACTAAGTTTGGTCCAATCTTTATAGGGAAGGACAAATATGCAGATTTAAAGACATGAAGGAGGGAGTAATTGGGAACATGGGAAAACAAAGCCTCATAAGGAAAACGATCAGACAGAAGGGAAGTGGGCATACGATTGAGAAGAAAGGTAACAGTAAGAATGGCATCACCGTGTAACGGGGCTAGAACAGAGGTAAAGAAAAGAAGAGACCAAGCAGTCTCAAGAAGATGACAATGTTTATGCTCAGCCCTGCCATTCTGGGAGGGTGTATTAGAATAAGAAGTTTGGTGAATGGTACCCAAATTAATTAAATACTTACAAAACTCAGTTTTAAAATATTCCTCACCCAAGTCAAACCGTAACATTTTAATAGTAGACCCAATTGTGTAGTAATCATGGACTGAAAAGTACATATATTTGGTAGAGGTCGGACTTATGAGTTATAAGATAAACACAAGTGTAATTGGTGTAATCATTAACAAATGACACATAGTATGCAGAACCTCCTTTGATAAGAATAGGAGAAGGGCCCCAGAATAGGTAAAGGGCTCCAAACATCAGTATAGACTAAAGAAAACGGTGTATTGAAAATAAAAATACTCTTATTAAAAGGTAACGTTGTCATTTTGGCAAGTTTACACCCCTGACATTCAATAATTTGATTAGGAAAAACTTTACCCAACAATCTTGACTGAGCTAAAGACTGTAAACGGTCAACAAACAAGTGGCCTAATCTAGAATGCCACAAATAAAATTGACTCGACTGAGAATCTAACTGAAAGAATGAAAGAGTAGTCGGAGAGATGAATAAAGGGAGATGCAAGCTTTCTACCACATAGAGGTCTTTAACGCTACGGTCAGTCCCAATCTGTTGCTTGGACATACGAACTTACACATAACAGATTGAAGAAGAAAATATAACATTAAAACTGGAAGCATCAAGCTGATTGATTTAATTGACAGATAACTGAGGAACATAAAGGATAGAAGGAATAGTGACGACAGACATGTCAGATAATAGTTCAGACCTGATAGCAGACATACCAAACTATTAGCAGCATTAACAGTAATAAGAAAGGAAGGGGGAATATAGTTTTGAAGTAAGGAGAGATGAGATGTCATACGATGAGAGACACTAGAGTCAAAAAGCTAGACAGAAGAAGAGATACTTGAAGAGGACCGAAGCAAACTTGAATGAAGAGAGGTAAGAGCGGAGGCAGACGAGGATGGCTAGGAGATAGACATCATATGTTGAAGTTGAGCAATCTGAGCACTCAAAGAAGCCAAGTTAGGATCAGGAGTAAGAGTAGATGCAGCATATGCGGCAGGAGGTCGAAAAGTACTCGGACGAGCGTGAAGTTGGGTCTGAGATTGTTGAGAAGATAGAGCAAGTGGATGTCCTTTATTGGGATAGTTATATTTCCATTGGCCTCTCTGATGGTAGAAAGTACACTCATCTGATGCCAGTGGCCTCTTCTTGGGTTTTGCAGAGACCTGAAGTTGATGGGTGGATGGGGTTGACAACAGTGGAGGTTGAGTAGGAGCCAAGAAAATAGATGGAGACAGAGTCTGATTGGCCGTCTTGAGATGGGTTTCTTCGGAGAGGAGCTCAAGAACAATAGCATCCACAGAAAGGAGGGGAGAACGGTGAAGGATGCCACTATGAATAGCCTCAAACTGAGGAGAAACAGCTATTAAGAACTGCACCAAACAACACTCTTCTTGGAATTGCAAATAAGCATCTAGTGGCTTGAGACTAGATGGTTCTATGAGAGCAAATTGATCCTAGAGTCCAATGTAGAAATCCTGAAATGACCTGTCCCGCTAATGAACACCTTAAATAGTTAATTCCAATTTATATTGTTTGGCAAAGTTAGATTGTTGATAAACTCCGAGTAATTAGTCCCACACCTTCTTGGCAATAGCATATTTGGAAAGCATCATCCCAACATGATCTTCCATAGAGTTGTGAAACTAAGTCAGAACTTCGGCAGCATTGTCACAATCAGCATGATACCCTTTTTCAGACCTGATGGACGAGGAATAGAACCATAAACATATTCTCATCTTTTTTGACCTAGTAGAAAATTTTTCATAATGTTGGACCAATAAGCATAGTCAGCAACAGTGAGTGCAACTAATGGTTTGAATTCTAGTATTCGACATTGTAATGAACCAAAAAATAGAAAACCGGTGGAACAAAGTGTAACAAACAAAGAACTGATGGTCCAAACTGTAATAAACCAAAACAGTACCAGATGGGTCAAATACCAGTGGTTAAGTCAGGAAACAGAAGAGAAGTGGGTCAACCCAAACTTAGATAAGAGATAGAGCAAACCTTGCGAGAATCAAAGAGAGAGAGAGAGAGAGAGAGAGAGAGAGTGAGTTCGCAAGAATTAGAGAGGGAGAGAGAGCGCAATTGCAATTCCACCAAGGAACTAGAAAGAGAGAGATTGCGACCCGGGAGTTGATGTTGCGATTGCGGCGAAGATTTTGGTGATCTTGAACCTTGAGAACTTCGATCGATAAACCAGAGAAATCACGAACAAGGATTGGTGATGAATTAGAGAGCAGCGATGAACTAGAGATCAATGATGGCTATAAGAGGCTAGCGTTCCAAACACAGCTCTAATACCATGTAAGAATTTCTGAATGAATAATTCTTGTATATTTAGTTGTAATCTTTACAAAGCATATATCTATTTATATAGCCCTAAAACTAAGACTTAAAAAGGAAAACTAAATATTATAAGAAAAAAAAATGAATATCCTCACAATCAATATGATATACAATCATATATGTCTAATATAGAAGATATATGGAATAAATACTGATATATTCTCACAGGGAAAACCTAAGTTGACATGGGATGTGGTAGTGAAAAAAGATATGAATTTATTGAATTTAATAGAGCATATAGCACTTAATAGTGTTGAATGGAGAAAAATGATTCATGTAGCCGACTCCACTTGATTGGGATGCTAGGCTTAGTTTGATTTGGTTTAGAAAAATACATGGTGGTAGTGGAGCAAGCAAATTGTCAAATGATAATTGGTTATGTCCCATTAATGTTGTCTGGTGATGTTCCAAAGTAGTGTTGGTTATCCATTGTGGTGACTCTGGTTGCAACCACTGGTTATGACCCAAATTGGTGTTAGTTATGACTCAATATAACTGTGATCAATGGATTAATTAATCTGTTTAGATTCACCAGCTGAAAGTGATGAATGCATATGGTATGCATCTTTTTAATTTGAAGTGTATTGTAAAATTTTCATACTGTATAGGGCTAGTATAAGAAGTTTGTTATAATTTATGAGCGTAGTATCGGGAACAACTAAGTGTCACCTAAGATTTATTTGATTTTGCTAGAAGCTAAGCAGCACGAACACTTCTAAGAAGGTGGTGTATCCGTGTCGTGTCGTGTCTATGTCAGACACTGACACTTGTTGGACACTTCCCGACATGTTTCTGACACTTGTCAAAATGTGTCTTATGTTTTAAAAAATTCTTTAGATCTGGACACTCTTCGGACACTCGTGGCCATTGCTTAAACACATGTGTCCATTGATTAAACACATGTGAAACTAATTATAAGTTTGAACTAAACAGCTTAGATACAATAATGAAAGAAAAAAAAAAAATATTGATTTATAAAATAAGTGTTATAGTACATTTTTTTATTATCTTTGAATATTTCATGCGTGTTCCCCACATGTTGTGTCCTGCATTTTTTGAAAATTGACATGTCGGCATGTCTGTGTTGTATCCGTGTAGTGTAGTGTGTTCGTGTCTATGCTTCTTAGGTGAGAAGTTTAAAACGGAATTACTTAATTGGCTTTCATGGCCTGGGACTTCAAGTGAAATTCCTTTTTGTTAGTTTCACCAAACAGTAACAAAAATTACAAAAGGACTTCTACAACTTGAAAGGACTTTGAAAAGTGATGCCAATCACCCTCATAATTTTGCTGGTTTTTCTCTGTATTTTTCTCTATTACTAGACAATGATGACAAACTCCAATCGTATGATGATGACAGTCTATAATTTTATGATTATGATTCATAAATGATATAAGCCAAATTATTTAATATTTGGGGGTCATCATTCTAGCATTCAGTAGAAAATCTGCCATGTGTAATCATCTTTGTAATAAAGTGTATGTAAATGGACTATGATAATTGATACTTCCATGTTTTTAGCTGCTTACATACATGTGTACTTGCATACATGTTCAAATAAGTTATATATGTTTGTATGGTTTTAAATAGCTGTATTGGGTGGCGTAATGCTTGCAATTGTGTAACGGATATTAGGAGTTTCATTTATTTATTTATTTATTTATCACAATTTGAATGTTTTAATCAATGTTGTCACTTTAAAATTTGTTTCTTAAAGAAATATCGAATTTTATGTTGCCTTTTAAGGCAAAAAATGTGAAAATTTTCATTTGGTAAGGGGATTTCACTATTTAGGAAATTTGAACATGATTTTTATTTTTGAATTAAAACATGTTATGCTATTGCTCAGATGACTATGGATGATTACTTATTTGATCTGTTGACTTATTTTAAAGCATCTGTGTTTTCTTTTTCTCATTTGACTGTATGTTAGGTTCATCGTCTAGACAGAGAGAGCAGTGGCCTCCTTTTAATGGGGAGAACTAAAGAAAGCATTTCTCATCTTCATTGGTTGTTCAGCGACATAAACAGAGCAAAATCCTCCTCTAAGGTACTCATTCCTCAACCTGAACAATCCATATGGTGCATTAAATTTTCCCTTACAAACATCATGTAAAATCACTTGAAATTATTTATTTATTTATAACATCTATGTTGAATGGGACATTGGTTGATGTTAACCTTTTTCTTCTAACATGTAAAATCATTGGAATTTTAGGCTTGGAATGCTGCATGTGAAGCAGCATATCAGAGGTATTGGGCTTTGGTCATTGGGTCTCCCAAGGAAAAGGAAGGCATAATTTGTGCCCCTCTTTCAAAGGTTCTCTCTCTCCCTCTCTCTCTCTCATGCACACGCACACACACACAAATTTAGTTGACATGAAGAGTTAACAATATGAATAGGGCTTTTTTTATTGATTGCAGGTACTTCTTAATGATGAGAAAACTGAGAGAGTTATTTTGGCTAATTGCTCAGGTTTAGAAGCTTCCCAGGAGGCTGTAACTGAATATCGGGTGCTTGGTCCGATCATAAATGGATGCTCATGGATTGAATTGTGTCCACATACAAGCCGGAAGCATCAGGTAGCTCGCTTCTCACTTCTCTCTTTACACAGGCAACCCCAGTCACTCATTATGTACTCATCTGTGTGTCAAGGATGTGATATACTCTGAAGTGAGTTTTTTGTGCTTCTGTAAATTGAGTTTCCAAAAACCCTACAAAGTTTTACTGAACCAGCAACCATTCATGATGTAGCAACTTTCCATTTTGAAATTGGTTGTGGGAATTTTAACTTGACATCAATTCAATGAAATGTATTATAAAATTTTATTCAAGCAATTTCTTATCTCAATTGTATGTGTTGGATATGTATTTTTATATATGCTCCTAGCGTGGATGTACTAGTGTTAACATTCGGTAAAACAAGTGGACTGATTGATTGACTGAGATTTGATGCTCACTAGAGGAACAGTGGTTGATTCATGCTTTTGGATGCCTTAGTGACTTTGTTGTCCGTAGTGTGTCATAAAAATCATTAGGAAAAGCTTCATTCTGGTCTCTGGATTTCGGGGCATATCTAATTTCAAGTTCTTTTGCCCAATTTTTGCAGCTGCGTGTGCATTGTGCTGAAGCTCTTGGCACCCCAATTGTAGGTGACTACAAGTATGGCTGGTTTGTGCATCGTAGATGGAAGCAAATGCCTAGAGTTGATTTTGAGCCAACAACTGGGAAACCCTACAAGTTGCGGAGGCCAGAAGGTTTGGACGTTCAAAAGGGAAGTGTCCTGTCTAAGGTTCCCTTGCTACATCTGCATTGCAGGGAGCTTGTACTTCCCAACATTGCAAAGTTTGTGGAGCTTAATCATCATCACCTAAACCCAGGAAACCACCACCCGAACGCCATGCTTCGCTCTAAGCCAGATCTCCTTCGGTTTGTGGCATCGATGCCATCCCACATGAAAATTAGTTGGAACCTCATGTCCTCCTATTTGATGTAACAGTGACTTGTTTGTTTTATTGGTTTTGCTTCCCTTACGTTGTAGAATCTATATAAGATGGTTTACGCAGTAGGAACATTTTTGAGATTTGCATCTTGAAAATGCTTTACATACAAAATCGAGAAAATACCAAATAAGGCTTACTTTTTCAATGGAAGTTCCCATTTACATAAATTAAGTGATGTTTGATAAAATTAAAAATTAGGTATTGAAAATTGAATACTGAATTTTTTAAGTTGAAAAGTTATTTGATAAAAATTTAGGTGTTGCATTAAAAGAAGTTATTTGATATATATATAAGATAATATTATGATGGTGAGATAGTGATGGTGGTGGTGGTGGAGGAGGTGGCAGTGGCGGCTATGAGGCCAATGGCAATGGTGTTGTAAGTAGAAAGATAGTGGTTATAATAATGGTGGAAGACTAATGCAATGGAGACAAAAAAGAGTGGCAACAATGGTAATTTTGTTGTAGTAGAATGATGGTGATGATTATAGTAATAGTAGCAATGGTTGTAGAGAAGAAGGATTTTCATATTATTGTAGTCGTGGAAAAGTGGGGTTAGTGGTGGTGGTGATTGTAGTGATGGTAGTGAAACAATGTTGATACTTATGGAATAATAACAATAATGATGGAGGTGATGGTAGTAGTAGTGGTGATGGTGGTGAAGAAGTGGTGGCAGTGGTAATAATTGTAGTGGTGGTGTGACGGTGACGATAGTGGTTGTGATGGTAACGTTGTGATAAGATTATAACAGTGTATGTCAATACTTATCATGATCATTTATCAATTTAGTTAGGCCAAGTTTGGGAAGATAAGAAAAAGTCAAAAAGTTACTCAAAAAGTTAAAAAGTTAACACTATTCACCAAAAGTCAACAATTACGGCTGCACAATTCCCAATTCTAATTTTCCCCTACAAACCAATTTTTACAATTTTTTAATATACATTTTTTCATAAAAAGTCAAAATGTTAACTCAAACATCTATATTTTTTTCCTCAATTTTTTAGTCTAAAAAGATAAAAAGTGTACTTATTTAGGACACCCCAAACAACCCCTTAGTATCAAGTAAGTATTTAGTCAATTAAAATATTCTTGACTTTTAGTTTACATTTTAACAGTCACTTTAGAATTTTAAGTAATGCTAATTATGATTTTTAAACATAATTAATTAATTTTTATTTAATACATTCAATTTTGAAGTGTTGAATTAGATTATCAAATATCAAACTCTCACAATATGGTGTTAATACTCAATGGGAATTACATTAGAAAAGTGAATTCACTACCAAATCATGCCAGTAGTGAAGAGTAGGAAATTTACTATCAAATTATGCCATTTGCCCTTGCAACCGAAAAACGACGCTAATTACATTGGAAGTAAGCCTATTACATGCTTCACTCTCTTTATCATCACACACTCTTTCACTTTAATGAAATTTTTTCACAAAAGTCCCATCCTAGAAAGTATTTACCGGAAAGTCCCATAATTTTTTTTATAAGCTATTAAGTCCTATTGAATTTGAAAAGATATACATAGTGAGGTCTTTTTACTATATTTCTTGGAAATTCTAAGGCCAAGTTTGGGAAGTCTCAAAAAAATCAAAAAAGTTACTTAAAAAGTTAAAAAGTTATCACTATTTACCAAAAGTCAACAATTACGGCTGCACAACTCCCAATTCTAATTTTTCCCTTCAAACCAATTTTTACAATTTTTTATTATACATTTTTTCATAAAAAGTTAAAAAGTTAACCCAAACATTCATATTTTTAACCTCAACTTTTTAAGTGTACTTATTTAGAACACCCCAAATATGTTTCATTTGTGCATTATTGTCTTAATAATTTTTTGTCAAAATTGTATTTTCAAAAAACTTATGAGTTGATATTTATGGGATTAGTCCAATAAATATTAGATATAGGATTTATTAAATTTTGGATAAATTTTGTATATGTGTACATGCCCCATTTTTAATAACATCATTAATAACTATAAAAACTTTTTTATGGCCTTCTAGATTAAACGTACAGAAAAAGTTAAGATAAAAATAAAAATAAAACTGCTTTAAAATGTCTAAAAAGTAAGCTTATAAAACATTGTCAACGAAAAATATGAATAGGCTATTTCTAATGTATATTTTGCTATAAATTTATAGCTTTTTGACTCATATTCTGTCCATTTTGTAAGATTAACAATAAAAAAATAAAATAAAATTGTTACCATATTTACTTGCATATGCCTCTAGAAGTAAAGGTTTAATTAGTAAAAAATATAATAATAAAAGTAGAAGTTGGATACAAGGGAGGCTCTAAATGTACCTGAGAGTTTGGTTGGGCACTCCATTTTTTAAAATTTTTCTAATACAATTTTATCCCTCAACAAAATGAACAAAACCATACCACTTGCCATACACACAACTCTGGTCAATTACCCAGTTCTGGCAGCCCCTACCACCATGCCCCATCACGCCGTTACCATTGGAAGCCCTCCCTCTGCAACTCCCCTATTCTTCTTCTTCTTCACACCCTACCCCGTCGCCCGCCACTAGGGGTATTGATGGCATATTTAGTACCAAACCGATCCTTTCAATTTTCATGGTTGATAAACTGATACAGACCATATGCCACGGTTCGACTTTATCGATTTTGTTAGTTTGATGTAGAACATAAATTTGCATGAGGTTTTAAAAGGTTTTATCGAAGATTAAGAATTTTACATTGAAAATGAGAGGGTAATTTATATCTAAATTGGGCCGAGCTAAGGAGGAGACTTCCTTGGAAATTGGGCCGCATAATGGACCGAGGTAAGGATAGATTTACTTCGGTCCAAGAACTAAACGGATATGGGCCGCGGTAGAAAAGATTAGCAAGTGGGCCACGGTCCAAGTGTTAGTTCGGTCCAAGTGTGGAAGGGACTTTTTCAAGTGTTACCTCGGTCCAAACGTGATTATAAGTTACCAATCGGAGTAGATAGTTATCTCGGCCATGGCACTTGGAGCCGAGGTAATGGCTTCTCTTGGCGGGTTTCGCTCTGGATAGCGCGGTAGAAGCTTACTCCGGTTAGCCCAGTCCAAGAGAGCCTTGGAGTTAGCCCGGTCCAAGAAAGCTTGGTGGTTAGTTCGGTTACCACGGTCGGTATGGTGACAGTTAGCTCGGTCATACTATATTGAGCCCAAGTATAGGGAGCTTTCCACAGAGCCATGCCATGGGTTAGTTCGGTCCGAGCACGCTATTGTTAGTGCGGTTTGTACATGAGAAACCGAAGTAAGAGCAGTGAAAGGAAGAACCGAACTAAGTATAGTTCGGTCTACTATGCGGCTTAGCATAGCCATGCTTACCTCGGTTATATTGGAATCCGACCTTGGTAAAACTATCTCACTTGGTTTAAGCAGTGAGGGGGGTGTTGAAGGATAAGCATTATCTTTCAGGAGTATGACTCCTAGGAGGACTCTACATGGAGGAGTAAAGTCCTACTAGGATTGTGCCACACGGAACCTATAAAAGCTCATAACATCACCTATGGAGAGGTAACACAACTTTGATTCCCGAATACACAGAGCTTTTTGTCTATTTGTCTGTTTTGCTGACTTAGGCATCGGAGAGGTATCTGGTACACACCCGCCGGCTAGCTCATGTTTGTGTTTTCAGAGAGTAAAGCGACGACGTACGGAGGAGTGCAACTTGATCAACAGGATTATACGAGAAGGTTTATTTCTTTCCCGTATAGAAAATAAATGAATAAAATGTATGAAAGTTGCTCTGTAAATGGTTCTCTCTAATTTTTATCACAAAAGTGTATTATATTTGTTACTTATCATATAATGTTCAAGAAAGTATAATATAAAAGTATTTAAATATAATATTCGGTCGGTTTGGTCTGCATTGGTATAAAAAATTTCAAAATCGAACCAGACAGTATGTTAGGAAAAACATATCAAAAATTCAAATTTCGGTCGGTTTTAATCAGTTGGCTCAGTTCCATCATTTTCTCTTACATCCCTAGTTGCCGCAGTCATCGTTGTTGTGTTGTCTCATTTTCTTCTCTGCAACGTCCTCCCCTCTTACCCCATTCTTCTTCTTCTTCTTCTTTTCCTTCTTCACACCCTACCCGTCGTTGTTGCCTCCATTGCCATCACCGTCACGCCTCATTTTCTTCTCTGCCACCTCCTTTCTTGCCGCGACCTCTTCCCTTCGCGAACCCCTGTAGACACTCCATTATGGTTGGCTATACCACTTGGGCCCACTATGTAAATGCTACCCAATGATGAAAACAAAAATGGTTTGGAACTCTCGATTTGTCAACTTTTACCTCGAATCAGATGCACCTGAATGGATTTTAGCCTAGACAAACATCCCAACCAACCTTTCTAGACCTATTTGAGACATATTGGATCCCTTGTGCTGTGTTTGGTTGAGAGATTTGGAGAGAGATTTGGAAAGAGAAAGGGAAATGGTGTGTGAAACTAGGTGAAATGTAGGTATATTTTATTCACATTTCACCTAATTTTTTCCTGTCTCTTTCCAAATCCCTCCTCAAATCCTCCAACCAAACACAGCGTTAGGGTTCATTTCGTTCTATTCTCTTTGACCTTGCACAAGTTCGGAAAAGAATACTATTTTCTGCACATTATTTTATGTAAAACAATATGGATTTTTCAAAAATGGTTCATGATAGTCTGTAGAATTTTCAATGAGTTTTCCAATGATATACGATTTGCTTGAATCTAATTTAAAACGAAAATTTAGCAGTCAATTATATGATTGCTCGTCGATTTTTGACAAGTGATGGCAAAACGGTCTTTTCACAAAATCTATAGATCGGACTTGGACCAGACATTTTTTTTTTTTAATTTCAAAGTGGGCTGATTTAATTACTAAATAAAATTAGGGCAATTTACCTGCATGTTCATTTTGAAAAGTGTGTTTTCTATTTAACTCCATAATCTTTTGGGTAAATCCAAAAGTCCTGTGCACATTTTTCTTCTTCTTCTCCTTCTTTGTGCCTTGCTTTTTTTTTTTTTTTTCTTCTCTCTCTCTCTCTCTCTCTCTCTCTCTTCATGTTTTCGGCAACCGGTAATGACGCCTTATTTCTTCTCTTTCTCTTTCTGATATATAATCATTGATGACCACTCTCGGTTGGGGTTTATTGGCAACCATCGAGTACCGACTCCTTGCTTCGCGCTCACCATGGTGAAGGATTTTCGACTAAAAAGATGAGAAGATCTACATTAGATTTGAGTAGATCTACATTGGATCTGGCTAGATCTAAATCTATTAAATTTTGGTGCAAAGTGAGATTTGGTGCAAAGTGTGATTTACTCTTTTAAATTTTATCTTTGGTGGTCTTTTTTTTTTCAAAATTATGTCAAATTTTATTTTTAAAGTTTTTGTGTCCGTCTTGTGTAAACAAATCTGAAAGGTAAAAAACATTGAAAATTTTCATAAAAAACTAAAAAGGGCCACTATTTTGGGATTTTTAATTTTTTTTTTATAGAGTTTTTTAATTTTACGATTTGTCTCCTATAGTAAAATCCAGAAGTCTAAAATTGTTTAAAGAAGAAAATCGGAAATATTTTTTTCTTCTCAAATACCTATTTCCTAAACTTCAAAATTCCGAAATGCACACAAGCAAAACACAACACACACACACACACACACACAAGTAGAAGAAGGAAGAGAAGAAGTGATATCTTTATTTGCTAGGGTAGTTTGCGCTTTATTTGAAGCTATATATCCATATCTAACTCAACTTGGGCATGAAACTCTTTCACAAGTGAAAGGGGAAAGGGATTTTAACAAGAAAACACACAATAACAAGTGTCGATTAACTCGCATCGACCATGAGCACGACTTCCCTTTTTCTGTATGCATGCTGCATTGCACTGATCATTATTGCATTCTGCAATTGTCGAATAAAGTTTCACTTTGCATAATGCATCCACATTTTGCACCTCACTCCCTGCACTCATCAATACAAAACACTAATCAAAATCTTACGGTGTCATAAATTTTTTCTCGAATTTTATTCGGAAATAATATTTATAATTTAGATTCATTTTATGCTTGTACTCATACATCAACAATTCAATTTCTATTAGACAAATATTTCACACCCAAAAATTCTGGATAAATAAGATAAAGTCCATACCACTATGGAACATTAATAAATAGGAAAATGCTATACAAACAAAAAAAATTTACAAACTTTTTTTACAAATTGATGTGGCATGGAATGATACAACCTTGGAATGTGAAATGAGATCAAACTTATTAATATTCTAGGTGACACATCAGTTTGTAAGGAAAGTTTGTTTGTATAACACTACTCTAATAAATATGTATTTCCATATTTGATTTTATGTTCACATGATTCCAAATGGAGGCATGTCTTGAATATGAAATAAAATAATTTAGGGACCTTTTTATTGGCCCTGTTTGATAGAGTTTTTTCTAAGTTAAAAATTGATAATCAGAAAATAAAAGGTAAAAGTACTCTTATCTCAACTTCTAAATAATCAGTTTTTTTTTCAGCTTATTTAAACTATTTCTACCAAATAAACTATAAGTAGAAGTTGTACCAAACAGTTTGACATAGACTCCCAAATCAAAATAAATTATAATCACCTCCCAAAACTGTAATAAACAGTCCCATTGATAGGTTGTACTAACAATTAACAGTTAAGGGATAAGAATAGATTAATTGCTTATTCACGCATATTTTGGAAACATATAAACTTATTTTGGCAATTTATTGTTTTAGTCAAAAAATTATTACAAAAAAGTTAACTGTTCTTTCCATTTTTATTTATTTATTTGTATATCTTTTGGTAAAAAATTAAAAGTTACTAAAAAAGTCAATTTTCAAAACAACCCATAATTTTAGCCAAAAACTAATTACAAAAAAGTTATTTTTCCTTTTTATTTTTTTACATATACTTTTATAAAAAATTAAAAAATCACTAAAAAAATTCAATTCCCAAATTCCCAAAACAACTATCAGTGGGTGTTTAAGGTTTGCTTTTTTTGTTGGCTTATTTTCGTCATTAATGATATATATTTTTTTAATTTTAGAAAAAGGTATAGAAAAGACAAAAATAAGTAGAAAATAGTAGAATTTTGTAGCTTATTTTAGCTTTGTCAATTTTGTTTTGGCTTTTTTCGAAAAAAAAAAAAAAAACTTTTTAGATTTGTTTACACAAGAAATACCCAAAATATAAAAAATTCAGACATGGTTTTTTTTATAAAAAAAATCTCTAAAATAAAAGCTCTCAAAGAATGAAGTGACTTTTTTCTTTATTCCAAACAACCTTAGTCCAACGTCAACCGGCATTTGTAGAGATTTTTTTTTTTTAGATGGTGATTTTTAGAGATTTACTTAGGTAAAGCTTGTTAGTGTTCAGAATTGAATTTCAAATTACTAGGTTAAAATTAATATTTTGAAAATCAATATCACAAAAAAAAATAAAAAAAATAAATTGAACTGGACCATTCAGCTTGTTTTATGGGATCCACCACAGGCTTTTCTTGAATGATTTAAATCGTTAATTTTGTAAGAAAATAAATCATACGTGTCAAAAATTAAATTAATCAGATATCGGTATCATTAGGTCATATCTCATTTCTTTAGAAACAAATAAATAAACGAGTTATTTTTAAAATCATACAGTTTATTAATTATTTTCTAGATAAATATAATTCGATCAAGTAACTCTTGATGTATGATTAACATATTTTTTGTATGAGTAATTTTCTCAACAAATCGTATAAAATGAATGATTTAGATTTTTAAAATGAGCTCGAAATAGGCTCACGATGAACCAAACTGGACTGTTCATGTCACGCCCCGAACCCGCCCCTAGAAGTTCGGTGACGTAACCGGCCAGTAATCCTAGATTACCACAGGCCTTTCTATACATAACATCAATAAAATGGGGCTCGCGGAAGCACATGCAAAAACTAATAGTCCAAGAGCTGTGCATTTATATGAACAAGTTTATATACATGCCAAAAATGATAGTTACATTTTATATTACATAACATGATCCAAAACATCACATAAGTACAAGCTACAAAAAGACAAAAAGGAGAAAAGACAAAACTCTCTCACACGGCCTTCCAGGCCTAGCCCCAGCTCAGAGGCACTCAAAAACTCCTGGTTAGGCTTCAAAACGGCGGCTCGGCTCGCGACTCCGCCTAGGCTTGGCTACCTGAAGGCTCACCTATAATACATAAATACAAACAATGAGCTAAAGCTCAGCAAGTAACATTTAAGTAAAGAGGTTAGTGAACGAATCCCAACATTTATATAAATACAGTCTTAAACAGTCAACATTCATAATGGCATAATCCACAGAACCTTTCAAAACCTTTCATAACTTTTCATAACAGTCTATCATTCACATTCTAGTCTACGAGATCTCGTGACTGGCCATGGGTCTCCATCTTCATACCCTAACCCAAGATCGACGATCATGGGCCTGCATGTTCATGTCCCACCCATGACCAAACTATCTATGGATGCCATACTAGATTGTAAATAAGGACATTCGTTCACAGTTTAAAATTACCTTTCAAACATATCATATCATAACATCTCACTTTGAAACATAATTCATTATAACGTATCTTTACAAAAACGTTACTTACAGCGGGTTTCCAATACCGGTTGCACTTCTTTGGCTTGCCCTGCAATTACCAGTATAAACATTTCTTAACATTCATTACCATCATACATTGCATTATTCATGCCTCTCTTTCCTTTCTTCACTTCAATTCATGCCATTACATGTTCATGCATTTTCTTTAGTGACGCTACCATCCCTTAATTCGTTATTTTAACTTAATTAGGGCTTAATAATGCTAAAAATGCCGTGAGGATGCCCAAAACATACTTTAGAACACTTCACAAAATTTCGAAAATAACTCCCCTCGGCGGCCAAAGCCCTTTCGAGCGGATCGATGAGGAGAATCTTGGATCGTGATAATCCCGCCGGCGGCCAAAACCCCGCCGAAAGGATCGTAAAATCCGATTTTACGTTCTTCTTCCAAACTTCATTTTCCTCTTCTCAACATCAAATTCCATTACATAAAATCCAAAACCCAAAAACACTTGATCAACATCATAAGTTAACTATTACATCTTCCATTCAAACCCATTTACATCATATATAAAATCAACCCATGAAATGAGATGGAAAATCCATAAACATGAACATAAAAGCTTTATTTCTAGCCATCCATGGAAGTTCTTTTCACACATGCCCAATATAATATGAATCCTAACCTTTAAAGCAAAATCTTTGAGTTCAACATGCCATACCAAGAATCAACAACTCATTACATAACAAACTTACCTTGATGCTTAATTTGGAGGTAGTAAACCTTGATTTCCCTTGATTTCCCCTTTTTCCCTCTTGCTTTACTCCTCTTCTCTTGGTCTCTCTCTCTTCCACGATTTCTCTTCTCTCTTTCTCTTAGATATTTCTTTCTTTTTGATTTGGGTCAAATAAGTTAAAAAAACAAAGCATCCTTATCCATTAATATAATAATCCACTTAGGCCCAAAAACTTCAAGCCAAACAAGGCCCTTGCATTTAGGTGAATAATGTGTCAAACTTTGCAACCAAACGGGACTTAGCGAATCAGATAAATTTCAGTCTTCAATTTAATTTCCCGAAAGGTTCTAAAAATTCCCGATAACACATAGACATGTTCAATTTCAGTTTCTGAATCCATCACAGTCATCAATTTCAATCCCGGAATATTCCTCAATTAAATCACATTAAAATACAATCAATTACCGATAATTACGTCATATAGTTCCGGGTCGTTACAGTTCAATTGGATAGGATCCAATTTCTCTCATATATATATATATATATGTAACATGAAAAAGATAATAGAGTGAATGACAAGAGGATCACC
This sequence comes from Camellia lanceoleosa, assembly GCA_025200525.1. Lineage (NCBI taxonomy): Eukaryota > Viridiplantae > Streptophyta > Magnoliopsida > Ericales > Theaceae > Camellia > Camellia lanceoleosa. Next base: position 126,997,131 of record CM045768.1, read on the forward strand.
TGTAGAAATGAAAAGAAATAGAACAACAACCGCTAACATAGAGAGATTCTTCATGTTTTTGGGTTTCTGTACAATGCCTGCAAGTAGTATGAGTGCATCTATGACTTGTGTTCATCATAATTTATAGGTAAAAATTGCAAGAGTACAGCATTTATTGTATTTGGATTTATTTCTAAAAGAAAAATGATATATAAATTCATTTTATAGAAGTACTTTCTAAATGTAATAATATATAAATGATATAATTTTTAAATTATTAGAGAAGATATAAGAGATATTTGCTTTGAATTTAAAAGTAAGTCTAATTTTTGAATTTAAAAAGCACTACTCTTTATTAAATTGCAACAAATCTTCCAAAAAATTAATGTAACCAGATCAGGGCAATCCCTTGCATTATCTTCTTTGTTTTCTGTTTTTTCTTTTCTTTTGTGTGGATATTACACATTTTTATGTGTAGAATCCAAGACACTTTTTACCAACAATTTCACTATTCATCAAAATATGTTATGTGTAAATTATAATATTAAACAATGTTTAAAAGACACTTGTTAGCATCTATTTTTTGTATTATTTTTTTAAAAACTTTTCTCTCTTTTTGTACGTTTGGTTTTTAGTTAAATGATTAAACGATCGAAATTAGCTTGGTAAAAAATTAAAAAATCACTAAAAATATCAATTCCCAAACGAATCCTAAGACAATGTTTTTGATAATACAGTGAGTCCTCGTGGATGGGTTGGATCGATTCAAGCTCCTCAAGCCCACTGGATAACCTGCAAACAAGTTCAATCGGGGAACGGGGTAGTCCCCTGGCGAACCCTCCGGTGTGTGGATTAGATAAGGTGATGGACGGAAAAATGTAGAGAGAGAGAGAGATAGGAGATGAAGAACTTAACCTTCTTCTTCTCCTCGAGTTTAGCTTATATCCAACTGTAATCATTTCACTGTCTCTGTCGTTCTGATTGTCCCCGCCGAAAGCTTGAGGCGTGGTTCGCCTTGTTCAGGGCGAGGGGGTGTGATTCCGGCTGAGAGGTGTTGTCGTAATAAATGCTGTGATGGGCTGCATTAATGGTGATGTGTTGTGGCAATAACTTTGCAGATCTTTGTCTGCTGACGTGGTCTGTTCTGCGCCTTCCACGTGTCCGAGCATCATTGGTCTTCCCTGTCCAGTTGGACTCCAGCTGTGTTGAATTTGGCTAGCCGGGTTGTATAGTGGGGTTTGGATGGTGGGCCGTGGGCTCTATGGGCCTATCCCTGTCAGTAGTCCCCCATTCCCGAGTGCAGCTTTAGTCCAACGAAGGGAATAATAATAGTGGGGATGAAGCCGACCTACTGGGGGAGATTGACCGTGAGAGGCCGAGCGTGAGGGAGGCCGAGCGGGAGAGGTCGAGCATGAGGGTGACCGAGCGGGAGAGGCCGACCATGAAGGTGGCCGAGCGGGAGAGGCCGACCGTGAGGGTGGCCGAGAGGTAGAGGCCGACCGTGAGGGTGGCCGAGCGGGAGAGGCCGACCGTGAGGGTGGCCGAGTGCGGGAGGCTGACCGTGAAGGTGGCCGAGCGGGAGGAGCCGACCGTGAGGGTGGCCGAGCTGGAGAGGCCGACCATGAAGGTGGCCGAGCGGGAGAGGCCGACCGTGAGGGTGGCCGAGAGGTAGAGGCCGACCGTGAGGGTGGCCGAGCGGGAGAGGCCGACCGTGAGGGTGGCCGAGCGGGGGAGGCCGACCGTGAGGGTGGCCGAGAGGTAGAGGCCGACCGTGAAGGTGGCCGAGAGGAAGAGGCCGACCGTGAGGGTGGCCGAGCGTGGGAGGGCACGGGGCTCAAGAGGCGGCGTGTCACGCGGTGATTTGAAGTGGAAAGGACAAGGTGAGGCGAAGTCGCATCCATCGGGCCATACACGCGGAATTTCGAGGAGGAAAGGTCAACCGTTAGATGAGGAGTGAAACGTCAGGGCATTATTATGGGCATTGATGGTACAGTTGTGGCGGACGATTTGAAAAGTTTTTCAAACTGGCGAAACTTAACTTGGACCCTTGGAATACGGGTAAACCCTGGGCCTTCGGGATCATTCGATTTACTTACTTCTTTTCAAAACCAAAACGCCAAGTACCGCCTTCGCCGTTGCTCACGATACTCCATTGAGGCATTTCTTCGATTTTTTAACACCTGCAGCAGAAGCTATTCGCAGACACTGTCTAGAAATGGCTAACGAAGAGACCGCGATTGTCAGGGTAGATCCACTAGGGGATGACGATGCGGAGGAATTGGCTGCACAGTACAGGACGGAGAGGGTGGGGGGATCAACGAGGCGTTTCCATGGTTCCACCATGGTGGCAGCTCCGACGCCGATTAGTGAGGTGGGGCCAGATCATTGGCACACAAAGGCGGACAAATCGACGGTAACGGAGGCGGAGTTGGAAGCTATCCGCGAGAAGTACCAAATCCCAGCAGAAGTGGAGTTGCAGTTGCCAACATCAACGGAGAGGCCATCGACAAAGAGCTAGGGAGTTCTCCTTACGAGGAGGCTCGGGCGAGGAGGGAGGCCGCCAGATAGTGGTGGACGTGCTCAACCACCTGGAAGTAGCGCCGGGCCAGTTGATGCCCAACGCCTGGAAAATCGTACTGGCCTGTGCGAGTTCGTGGGGGAAGGCGAATGAGGGGAGGGGGATGGCAGTGGAGGAGTTCTTCGCTTGCTACAAAGCCTCTGGTCAGCAAGAAACGTGGGTCACCCTCCAAGCGGTGGCGGGGAAGGGGCTGGTGACTGGTCTGCCTACATCGATTAAGGGTTGGCGTACGCGATGGTTCTATGTTTCTGGCAACGGAGGAGTTGGGGTGCGTACCATTTGGAAGGTGCCAATCAAGACGGTGGAGGCAAGGTTGGGGGCTGAGGCAGAGGAGAGGGTGAAAAGGGTGAAAGAATGGAGGGAAAAGGAGAAAGTTAGATGGGACGAGCTTGTACAGCCGTCTGCATTGTTTAATGAAATTTGGGTCCGATGAAAGCAGAGTTGGAGGCGAGAAGGAAGGCGCAGGAGGCTGAGGATCAAGCCCTTCTTGCCAGAGCTGCTAGGTTCCAGAGAGCTCAGGACGACCGACCTGCCCAGCCAATTGCGAAAGAGAGGATCAGACCTCGGCCAAAACCGTTGGGAGGAAAGGACTTGAGTGCGTTTGAACCGCGGAGGGCCCCTATGGATCCTCTAAAGGAGAAGGCCAGAAAAGAAGGAGAAGTTCTGAAGAGGAAGAAAAAGAAAAGGAGTGCCTCAGAAGGAGTGGCAGAGCAGCCTGGGCCCAAGAAGTTGAAGGAGACCCCAGTTGCGGTGGAGACTCCCGCAGTCAAAGATACCCCAGAAGTAGTTGGGGTCACTCCCCCATTGGAGGCTACGAATGTCGCCCCAACGATGCAAGTAGGAGTTGGGCCGACTGCAGCGGAGCCAAGTGGCCGAGAGCAGATCCAGAGGGGGGTCGCACCCCTGGAAGGAGGAGTTGGTCTGGGAGCGGCCATTTACCATGCACGTGCTGTGGCGGGGAAGCTGGAGGGGGAAGAGATCCCACCAGTATCGGCATCACTTGTTAGGATTGTGGAAGAAACTGCTCTGCGATCGGCCTCTGGGTTCAACGAGGCCGACCTGTTCAGGGGGTTATGCTCCGCCCAAATAGAGGTAACCACCCTAGCAGGGACTCTGCTGAGGAAGGCTGGGGCAGCCAAGGTGAAGACTGAACAAACCAAGGCGGAGCTGGCCAAATTGAGAAAGGATAGTGCAGAGTGGAAACGCCCATCGAGCCGCAAACAACAAAGGATCTAGAGGACACACGCCCGTCGGGTGGTGTCACGAATTCCAACTCATTTGGAGAGCAAAAGAAGGTGGAAGAGGCCGAAAGAGCGTGCGCCGTGGCGGTCGATCGTCATGAGGAAGCCATGAGCAACAACGAAGAGCTCGTGAGGCAAAAGGACGAGGCATATGCTAAGGTGGAGGCTCTGCAGAAGGCGTTGGAGGATGAGCAGGCCAGGGCAGAGGAAGAGAAGGTGAAACTGAGGAGGGAGTTGGAAGTGGAGATTGAAAAGGCGAGAGCGGAGAGGGAGAGCCTAAGGAGGGAGGTGGAGGAGGAGAAGATGAAGTTGGCTGCTGAGGGGGAGGCCTGGAAGAGAGAGCTGGAGGCTGAGAGGGCCAAGGCTGCAGCTGAGAAGGAGGCCCTTTGAAAAGAGCTGGACGAAGAGAAGGCGAGAGCGGCCTCGGAAAGGGCAGCCTACCCTGATCTTTGTGTTGCAGCTGTTACTCAATTCAAAGGGTCTCCTGAGTTCCAGATGGCTGTTGATGCAGCAGTTGCCAGTAGCCTGGCAAGAGAAGAGTCTGGGGGGGCTGGCCCATCGCGGATGACTGCTGAAGGAAGATCAGAGTCTGAAGTCATAGAGAGTTTCCAACGATCAGATTTTTATAAGCATGAAATGGCAGAGTTCTGGGACAGCGGCTGGAGAATGTTCAAACGCAAGGCCGAAGAGCTGTTCCCAGAGCTTGACTTCAGCAGGGTAGTGGCGGAGGAAGATGATGTGGCCCAGACCCCCCTAGATGAGGGGGTAGAAGAAGCAGACCTGGTCTCCAGTGAGGAGGAGGAATGATCTGGGGGATAATTTTGTATACATATGTTGTTTTGTTTTGTTTTGTTTTTTTTTTTTTTTTTTTTGCAAGGGATGTATGTAGCTTGTACACACATTTTTGAATAAATAAAATGACACTTATGGTTCTAATTGATGATGCCAGTATATCTTTCTTCTTGTGTTGGTTTGGTCTGTATATCTTTCTTGTAATTATTTTGTGCACTGATGTGTTCATGACTTAGTGTCAAATTACTGTAAAAAGGGTAGACTGGAATGTGAAGTTGAAGATGTAATTTGCCAATGAAATGTGGGCAGACCTCTTTAAAATATTGGCTAAGTGTCAAATTACCTTGAAAAAGTAGGTTGAAATGTAATGTTGAACATGTGATTTGCAAGTGAAATATGGGCAAACATCTTTAAAATATGACTAAGTGTCAAATTGCCTTGAAAAAGTAGGTTGAAATGCAATGTTGAACATGTGATTTGCAAGTGAAATATGGGCAAACATCTTTAAAATATGACTAAGTGTCAAATTGCCTTGAAAAAGTAGGTTGAAATGCAATGTTGAACATGTGATTTGCAAGTGGGATATGGGCAAACATCTTTAAAGTATGACTAAGTGTCAAATTGCCTTGAAAAAGTAGGTTGAAATGCAATGTTGAACATGTGATTTGCAAGTGAAATATGGGCAAACATCTTTAAAATATGACTAAGTGTCAAATTGCCTTGAAAAAGTAGGTTGAAATGCAATGTTGAACATGTGATTTGCAAGTGAAATATGGGCAAACATCTTTAAAATATGACTAAGTGTCAAATTGCCTTGAAAAAGTAGGTTGAAATGCAATGTTGAACATGTGATTTGCAAGTGGGATATGGGCAAACATCTTTAAAGTATGACTAAGTGTCAAATTGCCTTGAAAAAGTAGGTTGAGCGTCAGACCATGATTGAGTGTTTTGTTCTATGAGCCTTCATTCATAGGTCTGACTAGAGCTTGTGAAAGTGCTCAGGTCTGGCCGAGGCTTTTAAGTGTTTGGTCTGGCCGAGGCTTTTGAAGGTGCTCAGGTCGGACTGAGGCTTTGAGTGCTCGGTCTGGCCGAGGCTTTTGAAGGTGCTCAGATCTGACTGAGGCTTTGAGTGCTCGGTCTGGCCGAGGCTGTTGAAGGCGCTCAGGTCGGGCTGAGGCTGTGGGCGCTCGGACTGGTCGAGGCTTTGGAAGTGCTCAGGTCTGGCTGAGGCTTTGAGTGCTCGGTCTGGCCGAGGCTTTGGAAGTGCTCAGGTCTGGCTGAGGCTTTGAGTGCTCGGTCTGGCCGAGGCTTTTGAAGGTGCTCAGGTCTGGCTGAGGCTTTGAGTGCTCGGTCTGGCCGAGGCTTTGGAAGTGCTCAGGTCTGGCTGAGGCTTCGAGTGCTCGGTCTGGCCGAGGCTTTGGAAGTGCTCAGGTCTGGCTGAGGCTTTGAGTGCTCGGTCTGGCCGAGGCTTTTGAAAAAATGGCGCTGCAAAGAAAAGTTGCATGAAAGTTACATTCAGACAGTTGAATTATAGAAAGTGGGAGCTCCAGTCGACATTTGTATTATGTATTGAAAAAGGAAAATACAATAATTTTGACAATACAAAGGTGAGGATTCATTGATAGTAACGTTTCAGATGTTCAGCATTCCAGGGATGGGGAAGGTCTCGGCCATCCATATCTTGAAGTCGGTAAGTGCCCGGTCGCGGTCGGGCTTTTACTACATAGGGCCCCTCCCATTTGGCTGCCAACTTGCCCTCAGTTGGATTCTTTGTGGCAAGAGTTGCTTCTCTCAAGACAAGGTCGCCAATGGAGAACTCCCGCGGTCGGACTCTGCGGTTGTAGTGTGCTCTCATTTTCTGCTGGTATGAGGCCAGTCTGACAGCAGCAGTCTCTCTGAGTTCCTCAATGAGATCCAGGTCTGCTCGACGGAGTTCTTCGGTTGAGGCGAGGTCTGGATGTAAGACCCTGGGGGTGGGCAGACCGACTTCTACAGGAATGACCGCCTCAGCGCCATATGTTAGGCGAAAAGGGGTTTCTCCAGTAGGAGTCCGGGCAGTGGTTCGGTAAGCCCAGAGTACATGTGGTAGTTCCTCAGCCCAAAGGCCTTTAGCAGCCTCAAGCTTAGTTTTGATGATCTTCAGGAGAGAGCGGTTGGTGACCTCAACTTGACCATTTGCTTGGGGATGGCCGGGGGAAGAGAAGCATGGTTGAATTTGGAGATCTGCACAAAATTTCCTGTATTTGGCGTTATCGAACTGTTTGCCGTTGTCGGAGACGATGGCCTGAGGGATGCCAAATCTGCAGACAATCGATTGCCAGATAAACTTGGTGGTGTTCCGCTCGGTGATTGTGGCAAGGGGTTCTGCCTCGACCCACTTGGTGAAGTAATCAATGGCAACGATTGCGAATTTGGTCTGGCCTCGGCCAGTGGGAAGCGGGCCAACCAGGTCGATACCCCATTTGGCGAACGGGTAAGGGCTGCAGAGGGAGATCAGCTCGGTGGGAGGAGCATGGGGAATGTTGGCGAAGCGCTGACACTTGTCACATTTCAGCACGAAATCAGAGGCATCTTTGTTGAGGGTCGGCCAGAAGTAGCCTGTACGGAGTACTTTGTGTGCGAGAGATCTGCCACCTGAATGATTGCCACATATTCCTTCATGGATCTCTTGCATTACATAGGTTGCTTGGGCAGGGCTGAGACATCGCAGGTACGGCCGTGAGAAGCCGCGCTTGTAAAGGACGCCGTCGACCAGAATGTAGTTAGCCGAGCTCGACCTTGGCGACTCTTTGTTGGTCAGGTGGGAGTCCTCCCGTGGTCAAGAAGAGGAAGATGTCAGATGCCCAAGGGATGGGTTCCGTCTGAAGGAATTGCACTTCTTGCAGGTCGGGTGAGATGGCTGGCTGGGTCAGGTATTCGAGGCGAACTCCGTGGCTGAGGTCGGATTGGTCGGCGGAGGCAAGCTGAGCCATCTCATCCGCTTTGGAGTTTTCCGCCCTAGGTATGTGTTTGATCTGGAAGGTGTTGAAGAGACGAATAAGGGTGAGAGCCATGTCTCTGTAACTCCGCATTGTGGTGTCCTTGGCATCGAATTCACCCGTGATCTGGCCGACGATAAGCTGGGAGTCGCTGAACACTCGGATGTGGCTAACACCAATGTCTTTGGCCAGACGGAGCCCTGCTATCAACGCTTCGTATTCGGTCTCATTGTTGCTGGCCGCAAATAAGAGGCGGAGGGCACATTTGAAATAACCCCCTTCGAGGGATGTGAGGATGAGGCCAGCCCCACTTCCCTCCCTGCGAGACGAGCCGTCAACATTGAGTGTCCAACAATGAGGATCTTCAGGCTCTGGTGGAGTTGGTGCGGATGGAAGGTCAGTGGTTGAAATTTGGATTGGTAAACTCCAAGATGAAGTCGGCTATGGCCTGTCCCTTGATTGCTGTCCGGGGGCGATAAGAGATATCGAACTGGCTTAGTTCTACTGACCACTGCATTAGTCTCCCTGAGAGCTCGGGTTGCTGCATAACCTTCTTCAGCGGCTGGTCGGTTAGAACCACTATCGAATGGGCTTGGAAGTAGGGACGGAGTCGTCTGGAGGCGATGACCAAGGCGAGGCGGCTTTTCTAATAGGGGATAGTTACGCTCCGCTCCCACGAGAGCCGGATGTAATAAACCGGTCGTTGGGCCGGAGCCGTCCTCTCGATGAGTCTTTGCCGATTGCGGTGCTTGATCTTGCTAGGTAGAGAAAGAGGGGCTCGCCATTGATTACTGTGAGAGAAGGGGAGGTTGGCCATGCATTGTTTCAAGCTATTTGAAAGGCCTCTTCCGATTCATTGTCCATTCAAACTCGCGCAGGACTTTGAAGAATGGTAGGCACCTATCCGTCGCGCGGGAGATGAAACGGTTAAGGGCTGCCACTCTGCCTGTGAGCCTTTGGACCTCTTTAACGGTTTTGGGTGACTGCATCTCAATCAAGGCCTTGATCTTCTCAGGGTTGGCCTCGATGCATGTTGGTGACCATGAAACCCAGGAACTTGCCAGATCCTACACCAAAGGCGCACTTCTCCGGGTTGAGTTTCATCTGATATTTGCGGAGTGTGGCGAAAGTCTCTCGGAGGTCGGTGAGGTGGTCAGCGGAGAGTTTGCTCTTAACCAGCATGTCATCTACATACACTTCCATGTTCCGCCCGATCTGATGGTGGAAGACTGTGTTGACCAGACGTTGGTAGGTGGCTGAGATTCTTTAGTCCGACGGCATGACACGGTAGTGGTAGGTGCCCCGTCGGTGATGAAGGATGTGTGTTCTGATCCGATGAGTGCATCACGATTTGGTTGTACCGAAAATGCATCCATGAAGTGAGCATTTGATGACCGGCCGTGGCGTCGACCGATGAGATCAATGCGGGGAGGGTAGCTATCTTTGGGACGAGCTCTGTTGGTCGGAGTAGTCGACGCAGACGCCACTGCCGTTGTTTTTTGCGGACCAGACCACGTTGGGATGACCACTTTGGGTAGTCCACATTTCGGATAAATTGGGCCTTGAGAAGTTTGTCAACCTCTGCAGCTATGAGGTTGTTGCGCTCGGGATGGAAAATACGTTGCCTCTGTCGATAAGGTCGGAAGTGAGGCTCGATACTGAGGCGATGGGTTATGAAAGAGGGGTCGATGCCTGGCATGTCTGCATGGGTCCAAGCGAAGACGTCTTTGTGTTCGATCAGGAGAGCGGTGAGGTCGGCCTTGGCTTGGGCAGCCAGCTGGCTGCCGATCTTAGCAGTTTTGAGTGGGTTGGTTGGGTCGATGCTAACTTCGACGAGTTCCTCCACGGGTTCGCCTCTGATTAGTTCGTCCTCATCTCGGACGTCAAGTCCTTCAATGATCATTGCCTCATTCAGTTTGACCTCTTTAAGTGAGGCCACATAACATTCTCTGGCGACAGTCTGTTCTCCTCTCACTGTTCCGACCCCAAAATCAGTAGGGAACTTGAGGGCAAGGTGGTAGGTGGATGTGATGGCTTGGAAGGCATTGAGGCGGTCGGCGAGGATCATGTTGTACCGAGGCGATCAACAACAAGGAAAGTAAGCAGCTTTGTGGTCTGCCGTGGATACTCTCCAATGGTGATGGGGAGATCAATGGAGCCGATAGAGGTCACCCGGTCACCGGTGAAACCGACCAGAGGAGTTTGGAGCGGAGACAGGCTTTCTTCCCCGATCTTCAGTTGGCGGAAACAGTTTAAGAAAATGATGTCCGACGAGCTGCCATTGTCAATGAGGACTCGTCTGACTTTATAATTGGAGAGGACAGTGGAGATGACAAGGGGATCATCGTGTGGATAACGGATGCCTGCACAGTCGGCGTCCGTGAAGGTAATGGGCTCTGTCCACTGCTTGGGTTGCTTGGGGGGTCGGTCGACCGTGGCGACTGTCTTGTCCGAGCCCTGTCGTATCTTTCTAAGCTCTGCCCTCTGAGCTGAGCGTGATGGTCCACCACAAGCAAGACCTCCTGAAATGACTCTGATTTCACCAACTGGTGGAGGCGGATTACCTTGAGGCCGAGGTTGTTGGTGGGGTCGATCATGTCCCTGGTCTGGTTGAACTGGTCGCCGTGGAGGGGTATGCCTGCGATTGTCTCTGTGGGGCTCGGTCTTTTGTCTCTGCTGAGGGCGGGTATCTGTGAATCGGCTCAGGCGCCCCTGGCGAATGAGGGTCTCTACTTGATCTTTGAGGCTAATGCAGTCGTCGGTGTTATGGCCATGATCCTGGTGGAAGCGGCAATATTTGGACTGGTCTTTGCGGTTGGAAGGGTTCCGTGGAGGAAGAGGCCACTTGAGGGGGTAGTCCGTTGGATCTGTTAAGAACTTGTTCCATGGGTGTATTGAGCGGGTATATTGCTCGAACCGACCGGGGTGCAGTGGGGCCGACGATCGACGAGGGGTCGGCATAAGCGGATGTTTGGTTATGAGACCGGGTGTTGCTGGGCTCTTGGTCTTTTCTTTTTTCTCTGGGGGTCAGATATTTAGTTGTGGGGTCCTGCCGGGGGGCTAGGGGGTCCTCGGCGTTCATGTACTTTTGGGCTTTGGAGAGCAAAGGCGCCATGGATGTTGGGGGGTTCTTGGAGAGGGAGAAGAGGAAATCGGATGACCGCAGGCCAGCCATGAAGGCGGTGAGGATGACTTTATCATCATTTTCAGCAACTTGTAAGGCCTCGGTGTTGAAGCGAGTGACAAAGCTGCGTAGTGACTCCCCCTCGGTCTGGCGGATGTTGAGGAGTTGGGTCATGGACGTTCTTGGCGTTGGGCTCCAATGAAGTGGCTCAGAAAGAGTCACTAAGGTGTTGAAATGTAGAGACCGAAGTCCTGGTGGCAATCGGGTGAACCATAGCCGAGCCGATCCCTTCGTGGTCACGGAAAGGCTCGGCACATGATTTCGTCGGGAAGGCATGGAGGATCATGAGTGTCTGTAGGTTTCGAATTGGTCGACGGGGTCGGTTGTTCCGTCAAAGGGGTCAATGGTGGGCATTTTGAACTTGGGGGGTAGGGGCTTGTCTCGGATGGAGGCGACAAAGGGGGAGTTTGCTGTGGTGGAGGGCTTATGCTGGATGTTTTGCATGACCCCTTGGAGCTGGAGTTTCATGGCTCGGAGTTCTGCGTCCCAAAGAGGAATGTTGTCGCCTTCAGAGGGGGATAGATGTTGGACGCTGCTGGCTTCTCCCTCGGGAGCTGGGGCTATGACTGAGGGACGTGGGGGTGGAGGGGGAGGATGTATATGTGGGTGAGGGGGCTGCAAGCCCCCCGAGTTGGGAGGATTGGGTTGTGGGACAGTATGGCCTGAGACTTGTTCCGGATGGGGTGGAATGTCTGGGGGTGGTGGAGGAATGGGGAGGTTCCGTTGGAGCAGAGCGTTGATTAAGGCCTGGTTTTGCTCGGCCATACGGTTGATGCTATTGGTGAGTTCAATGAAGTACTGTGGTGGGTTGTTCGGGTTGGGGTCGGTGCGGTGATCGGCGACATTGTGGTGGGAAGCCATGGATCTGGTCGTTACCATGCACTTGACGGATGAGGTGAAAAAGGTTCTTTGGAAAAAGGGTCTCCGTGACAATGAACACAATCGGCGCCGCGGATAAAACCGGATTCCACAGACGGCGTCAATCGATATCTGATGAGTCCTCGTGGATGGGTTGGATCGATCCAAGCTCCTCAAGCCCACTGGATAACCTGCAAACAAGTTCAATCGGGGAACGGGGTAGTCCCCCGGCGAACCCTCCGGTGTGTGGATTAGATAAGGTGATGGACGGAAAAATGTAGAGAGAGAGAGATATAGGAGATGAAGAACTTAACCTTCTTCTTCTCCTCGAGTTTAGCTTATATCCAACTGTAATCATTTCACTGTCTCTGTCGTTCTGATTGTCCCCGCCGAAAGCTTGAGGCGTGGTTCGCCTTGTTCAAGGCGAGGGGGTGTGATTCCGGCTGAGAGGTGTTGTCGTAATAAATGCTGTGATGGGCTGCATTAATGGTGATGTGTTGTGGCAATAACTTTGCAGATTTTTGTCTGCTGACGTGGTCTGTTCTGCGCCTTCCACGTGTCCGAGCATCATTGGTCTTCCCTATCCAGTTGGACTCCAGCTGTGTTGAATTTGGCTAGCCGGGTTGTATAGTGGGGTTTGGATGGTGGGCCGTGGGCTCTATGGGCCTATCCCTGTCAGTTTTAAAACATGCTATTAGTCAAAAAGTTTCAAAAATAATAAAAAAAATCAATATATTCACTCTTTTTTTTGCACGATTTTTTATAAAAAATTTAACAATGTAGTGTTGGAGCATCTCCAACAACCTTATTGTATCCCATTTTCAGTCAATATAGCAAAGCTAAGGCTATTTTCCCCTTTTTGTTTTAGTAAAATATTCCCAACGATTTTACTATTGAATGAGTTGAGATTTTTTTTTGTATATTTTATCGCCACAATTTGATTACCGCTTATGTTTTAATGCTGTAATGGGTCCTGTTATACTTATTATTAAGGATACGTTATCAATAAATTTTACTTATTATCAAGGATACGTTATCGATAAATTTTAATAGTTGGATTTAATTCTTATAAAGTGCTATTGAAAATAAGTTTTAGTAAAATTGTTCTTAAAAATAATATTTTGTGATGATTTTTTTACATATGTCATTAAAAGTTGACGATTAATGACTTTTTTTTTGTCACGGTTTTATAAATTGTTGTTAAAACTTATAATTATTGACTCTTTCTGTGATGAATTTTTTAAATTGTTATTGAAAGTTAAAAATTAGTGACATTTTTTTAAACTGTCGTTAAAACTTATAATTAGTGACATTTTTTGTGATAAAATTTTCAAATTATCATTGAAAATTAACAATTAGTAACATTTTTTAATAGTGTTTGATGAAAAACGCTGTTTTTAATTTTCATAAGACCTATTGGATAATAAGTCCACTTATTAAGACCTACACATAAGTCCTCCTATTATTAATACGATATTGATATATGAAATGGTAAATAATATAATGGTCATATTTGATTTGTTTTTCATAAATTTAAAAAATATATGATTTTTCATTGACTTATCATAGTGAAAAATTTTACGTGGTTAGAGAAATTTCACTGATTGTTGTCTAAGAAAATTCACTTACTTTCAATGAAAGTTTTCTAATCATTTACTGTGGTAATTTCACATATTTTATCTAAGAAAAGTAATAAAATAGATCTTTTGATACATTTAGTCACAAAAAACAATAATGCTACATACACCCAGTACGGAAGACCCCCACCCCCACCCCCAGTGACGTGGCGGCGTGGGGTTGGCCGAAAAAAAAAAAAAAAAAAACTGTTTTCTCCTCCAACCACCGGGTGACACCTCACTGGGTGTCACCCCCAGCTGGGGGTAGAGATCATTTTTGTTAAAGAAGCGAACTGTGTGTTTGAGCGGAGAGAGAGATCTTTGGCAAATTTGCTCAACTCTATGGTGTTTATTTATTTGCTTTTTTTTTTTTTTTTTTTTTTTTTGTGATTTTGTCAAATAATATAATATATTGTCCCATCAAATAATTGAAAAGCCATTTCTCCATTTTACTGTTTATGCAATGAGACTGTTGGCTTTTTAGCTTTTCGAAAGGTATTTTTGTAAATGCGAGCGTGCCAGCAAGGATCAATCAGTCCTTACAGAAATTATAATTGCCAACCAATTATCAGACGATTGTGTTTTAGTTCTTTCAGCCTCAATGAAGAGGACTTTTACTGGTGGCTTGACTTAGGAGAAATTAAGAGAAATAACAGTTAATATGAAGAACAATCGAAGTATTTCATTAAAATGAACACTTACAATAGTCCAAACTCAGCCTCGAAGAGGTTTACAGCAACAGTCTACTTGAATCTACCTGAAACTACTCCTATGAATCGAAGTACAGTGCGGGTATTTAAAGAACATGTATTTAAAGTACAGGAAATATAAAACTGGAAAGGAAAATATGAAGTAAAGACTGGTTTGTATGATCTGAGTCTGGGGGTCTTTTCTGAGAGCTTCCCTGCTATTTATACTTGTCAAAGATGACCTTCGAACTGCACTTCAAACCGTCGAACTACTCCTCCATGATCGCTGATCATGCTGCCTTAGAAGTAGTCCTACTACGCCATCTCTTGCAGTTGAGCTTCCCTCCTGTATTTGAATTTGAATATGAGTAACCGTTGAAGCCACGTCACTTTGTACCTCTTTACTGATCTAGTGCTACTCAGATCACGTGAGAACCAATGTTCATTGCCACGTGTTCGATCAGGATCGAAGACTTGAATTATCTTCCCATAATACCTTTATTCTGCCACGTGTCAAACTATGATTTCGCTTTTACAAAATATGTAGCCAACATTACCCCCCGCACTAATATACCCAATACTTGGAGATATTAGTGGATCAAAAGCTTTTCCCGCGCTTTTGGAACGTGCATGGAATCCATCTTCAGGAAACACAACCGTCACTTATTTGGTGATCATTTGCATTAACTCTCAACTTGTTGAACATTCCAATACCTTTAGCATTCGAACGGACTATGGCTCAATCAACTTCTCACTCTATTGATCAAGCATATGAAGAGTCATTGAGTAATGCTGTTTCCCCTCGAAAGAATCTGCACGCATTCATTAGCCACCTTTACCCGCCCTTCTATCTTCAGGTCATGGAGGCTTTTGCAGATTATCAACTTTTGGACTACGAACACATTGCCCTTAATCCTTTGGTTTACAAATTTATAGATACAAGAAGTTCTTTCTCTAAACTCCCCTTGTACTTTGAACGAACTATTCTCAAGCTTCTGCTTCAACAAGTTGCAAATATGGACTTGGGAAGTTTTTCTTCACAAACCTCTGCTTGGGATGAAGCTACCACCTCTTCATCTTCTGGGATTTCTGGATGGACAAACTGGTCAGCACCTGAGTCCTGGGACTTGAGGGAACGAATCAATCACCATTTTGTTGAGTTCACTGACCCTTTAGATTTTCCTTCTTATGCTCGAAACTCGGTGGTCTATCCTTATGTGCCCATTGACCTTCGACGTAGTTTGGAGGAGAATCTACTTGTGGCCTGGTACACATCCTCTATGCCCACAAGGATAATGCACACTGCCCGGCGTCTAGAAGAATCACAAGGGTACAACCCTTCATTTTTAGCCAAGAAGGCGAAGATTTGCTCTTCTGACTGGCTTGACTACATTAATGCCTTTGTTCCTTCCACTCTCGTGCCATTTTCCATAACAGAAGCATCCACTTCTTCTTCTCCATCTTCTGAAATTGAAGCATCCACACCTTCTTCTCCATCTTCTGGAATAGAAGCATCCACATCTTCTCCATCTTCTGAAGCAGAACCATCTACTCCTTCTCCTCCTCCCACTCTTTCCTGGACAGAGAAATTAAGGCTTTCCCTTCCCATGGACAAAATCTTTCCACCTTACAAACCTCCATAATCCCCAACTCCATTTGAGCGGAAACAAGCTCAACTTCTGCTTGCGGCTTTTTCTCACTTGCCTTTCAATGTTCTTGAGGATGACATCCCTCTCAAGAACTTTCGATGGGCTTGTGATATTCTGACTAGGGGCCATGTCCTTAATCCCATTGCCCAAGCAGAACTTCACATGTTCCTGGACCAATTTCCGGTACTTCTCCACTGGCATCGGAATTCCAAGGTCACCATCCAATCTTTGGATCAACTTTCATCTCTCCGAATTCATGCCCAGTACGAAGCAGAGAACTTCATCGAAGATTTCGATGACTTCAAAAATAAAGATTCTGCGTATTGGGATGATTTGGTTATGGATGAGTTAGAACAAAAATTGAAGGAAGAGGCTTTCGAAATAAAGGCTGAGGAGCTCTACTATGAAGTGAGAGCACACCAACTTATGCAGCCAACATTAGAAGAGATAGAAGATATAATAAAGAAAGAACAAAAATTCATTGACCATTGTTGGACAAAATTTCATGATCTCGTTATTTATTCTATTCCTTACTTTTATGAGCTTGAGTTTGTACCCAGATAGGGCTACTTGATGTAATTGCCTTGGCTTGAATACAAACAAAGTTCTTCTGTATTTGACATGGTTTGACCCTGTTTCCTTTTGCCTTTAAAAGCCAATTCAGAGCCTCGAATTGAATAATCTCATTCTTCGAATCTGGACTCACTCATCTTTAATGAAACACTAAAAGGAACCAACATGTCTTTTTCCAACTTATGGAGTAAAATTGACAATTTTGGCTAATATTATCTAAAAATAGTGCTTCGAATTTAACAACCTTACCCTTCAAGACTAACTATAACCAATATATGGTCATGGTTAATATAGCCAATAAATTTTAAATTGACTACTTTTGCTTCGAAGAGCAACCTATGCTGTTTTAATTCAATGGACAATCTCCTTTTACAAAAACCAATGATTGGTTTTGATGTTTCGAACAATAATTCTCATCTTTAAAGAATCCTAAGTTTTGCTTTGAAGGTCATTACTTTCAATAATATCCCTCAAACAGGTCTTTAAACCCTTTGAAGTAGACCAATACTCAAGCATCTTAGCGTCTTTAAACATGTAGTATGCTTTGAAGCCGGATTCTGTATTTCGAAGCCGTTGTTGTTTGATTTTTTGGCGCCAAAATTTGGCTTCGAAGCCAAATATCTCTCTTCGAAGCTGACGTCAACATCCGGAATGTGCTCTTTCCTCCAAAACTATCAATATTGGAAGAGACTCCTCGTATTCGTACTTTTAGTACTTAACGACTTACGCAATATAATTTTCAGACACGAAACCTTTAAAAAACCCCTTTGCTTTATGCTCTGAAATCACTTGCTCTTTTGACACACAAACCCTACCGATCTTAAATCACTCGCTATTAATGGATCCTTCCTCACTGAAAGTGCTTACTGGCAACCGTATCAGTCCTACCATGGCTTTGAAGCAATGTATCGATGAAGAAATCACCAAACTATTATCTGGTGAGTCAAGCCACATAGATAGACGTCTTTTCGTGCCTCGTCATAGCAACAAGCAGGAATACGTCCTTGGCCCTATTTTTCGGGAAGCTCCTGCTCAACTCCCAGCCCTATATCCTCGTTTGGAGGACCATTTCCTTCTTTACGAAGAAGAGCTTGATTGGGGAAACTGGAGGGTGAATCGTCCTCACCGTTGCTGGCCGACATTGAGGACTGAATGTGAGGAATGGTATGACAGAGTTGTACCTGCGAGAGAAGATGACCTGCAAGAGCTCTGTATCCTCGATGCCCTTCGTCTTTCTAGGTTCATCATTCCTGAGGACCCTTTCTTGATTCCTGCTGCCTTATGTTTCTGGAATATGGCTTTTAATTTCTTCCAATTTCGGTGCGGCATGATGGCCCCCATCGTTCTTGATATTTGCCATCTCTTAGGGCTTTCCCCCCATGGTTCTCCATTTACTCCCAACTACCCAGACCTTCCTGTCAAGTTTTCTCTTCCATCCCTAAACTCCTCTTATAGTGACTTTGTAAAGTCTGAAAATAAAAGGGAAGGTCCTGTGAGGGACAGAGAGCTATTTTCCTTTATTTTATACTAGTTTTGCAAATTCCTCTTTTGCACCTCGTCTCAGAGGATTATGCCTGAGTTTGCTCCTCTCGCGAAGGCACTTGTCTTGAAAAAACACATAGCTCTTGCTCCTTATCTTTTAGGTCATGTCTACAGAGTCTGCTCCCAATTTTGTGAAAAACCTCTTGATGCTAACCAAGGAGGTCCCCTCTGGGTGCTTCAACTTTGGCTCTTCGCCTATTTCACTGACCTACACCCCAAGTGTCTAAAATTCCTTATTCAGGATCCTAGTACTTATGGGGAAAAGTATGCTAGGATTGCCCTTTACCCTGCTTCCTTCGCTTACTACTTTACCTTCTTTTATCAACTCCCCATTTCTCTATCTGCCTCTTTCTTCTGTCCTTTCGAAGCCAATAAAGGACCAACCTGGCTGCAAGCTTTCTTGGCCGATAAAGAATGCTCCACTTCTCCTCACAAAGATATGTGGGCCTCTATACTACTACCAAGGGAATTGTTCATTGGCAGTTTAAACCCTCGAGCCTACAAATGCATATCTGAAGTGTACTGCCCTTCTCAATTTGCCAGACAATTTGGACTCACTCAAGGGATACCAATTCCTCTTTGCAGTCTCTCGAATGTCCACCTTACTGCCAGAGACTTGAGAATATCCAAATCCAGACTAGAGACGACAATTCTCAAACTGCTGAATGAATTGAATGAGTTCCAATTTGTCCCCTTTCTTCCGTATGGCTCGGTCTTGAAAAGATTCCAAAACTGGTGGACAGTCAATATGGAAGTGCGCCTATCTGAACACCCCCATGACTTGCTGGTAGGATTGGGAGTGTCTTCGAAGGCTAAGTCAGCGACAGCTAGGAACATTTCCCCTCTTCATGGGGCTGCCACAACTACTCCTACAGCTTCACCCCCTCCAGCTAGAGTTACCAGAGCTGCTTCGAAGAAGGGTAAATATTTTCAGATTTCTCCTTTTCCTTTCTTTTGAATCTTTCGTTCATTTCCCTTACACTTTTGTTCTTTGGTGCAGGGTCCCCACACGAAGAATCTCCTAAGAGAGCTAAGACTTTAGCTGTTCTCAAAAAGAGACAACAACAACAAAAACAGAAAAGGAAGCTAGTCCTCCCTCCTGAGGAATCTGAATCTTTGGGAGAAAAAGAGGTTGAGCAAGAGCCAGAAGTGCCCTTGCAGAGAACAAAGAGACAAAAGGTGGCTGCCTCCCTTTCTGATACAATTGAGCATCTTTCTCTCGAGGCACCCACTATAGTAATGGAGAAAGAACTCACCTCTGAAAAATCTGAATCCCAAATTGAAGAGAGGGAGATTGAAAAGGAAGCAGTAGTATCACCGCCAAGGAGGGAGAAAAAGAAGATGACTGTTTCTGCTGCTGACTTGGTTGAAGATCCGATTCATGAAGCCGCTGCTAAAGCAGTAGAACAGGAACATTCCAAGGCAATAATTGTTTTTGAGAGGGTTGAGAAGAAACGGCAGCAACAGTTCCTGAGAGATGAAGCTGCTGCTGCTGATGCGTTACAAAGAGAAACTGCTCGAAGGCAACAAACTGTCGAGCATTATTCTCTTCGCAGTTCTCCCATCAGCGTCAACACTTCTGAAAAAGGTAATTTCTCTCATACTTCTGCCGTTTTTCCTTTGTCAGCTTTTAGTATTGAAGTTTGACATTGCTTTACATTTCTTCCTTCTGCAGCAACAACTACTACGCTTATCTTCCCCATGGGGCCTCTTCCAGTTTCAGTTGAAGTTGATCAGATGCAGAACGTGAAGACTATTCAAATACAACTTTCACTTCCCAAGCCTATACCTCCTGTACCTTCCTTGAGCCCCCACATTCCTGCATTTCTTCTTCTTGGCCTAGAACCATACCTTCCTTTCCTGACTTTCGATCTACCTCAGTCCATTCCTTCTTCGAGCTTTGCTCTTCCTTCGTCCTTCACAGAAACTCCAACTGCTACTTCATCTCTGATGGCAGTTAATTCTTCCACAGAGGGTGCTGGTAGTTCTCCAATTCATGGTTCATCACCTATGCCTACTTCCAGCCCCTCTTCACTTGATTCGTTGGTGGCTAAGACCATAGAGGCTGCCAAAGATGCCCCATCCATTTCTCCCATCCCTATGCAGTCCTCTGTGTCTTCCATCACAACACTCTCTATGCCCTTCATGTCTAGGGATGAGTGTCACGACCCAAACCCGGCCCTATGGGTTTAGCACCGTAACTGGCCAGTAATCCGAAATTACCGAAGGCCTGCTGAACAGTAACACAATTTAAACAGAGTACAGGGCCTGGCGGAAGCCAATACAGTAAATAACTAGTGTCCATTGAGCTGTGAAAATCTGTATGCAAAAAACATTTTTCATGCATTCAGTCTATGTACAGTCTATGTACAGTCTATACAGTCATATACAAACAATCGGTACGGGAACCTAATCCCTCGATAACAGTACAGTAAAACAGTAGACAATCTATATAGTAGTACAAAACAGTAAGAAGACTGATGGGGGACACAAAAACACCCCCAAGCCATAGCATGGCAACTCGGAACCTCGCAGTGAGGCACATAGGCTGGCTTGACAAAACTGGGGACCAACCCACGCTCCTAGCTCCGGTCCGTCACGAGAACCTACATATATATATAAAGCAAAGGAGCTAAAGCCCGATGAATAACGTAATGTGTAAAGGGGTTATGAATGAATGTCCTACAAGAATGAAATCAGTTCATTAAACAAGATTTTGATCTTCAAGATTTCATCAATCACCATATGTGGTACATCCATTAGCCTATAAACAAGAGGTCCAAAGGACCGGTCTTACTGACTCCAACAAAGAATGATGGCCATCAATCAGTAAACAGTATGGTTCCACAAGAGAACCGATAGAGATCTCTGTAACAGTAAACAGTAAGTGCTAAGGATGCCATAGTACAGTTCAGAATACAGGACATACATTCATTCAGTAAACAATATCAGTTCAATAAACAATTCAGTTCAGTATTCAAAAGATAACCATTTTGAACATATCTTTACACAATTGTTACTCACAGAGTTCTGGGCTAATAGCAGCTAGAGCGCGTCCCCAAGAGCCAACCCTAGAAAGTTAACAAATAGAACACACACTAAGTTTCACAGTCGGGAAGGATGATAATTAAATCCCTAAATTTCCTCGGTGTGGTTCTATGTCTAAATCCTCATTAAGATGCCTTAAACTAGGCCTAAGAATGCCTAGGATGGGATGAGGATGCAAAAATACAATTGGAAGGCATTTTTCAAAAGTTGCTGAAAACAGGGGTCTCGCTCGAGCGAGCCTTCCTTCGCTCGAGCGAGGTTGCAAAATCAAAGGATTCGCTCGAGCGAACAATCCTTCGCTCGAGCGGTCTGATGAAACAGTAAAAGTATTGGATGCTCGATTTTTACGCTCGAGCCACCAATCCTTCGCTCGAGCGTGGATCAGAGGAAACGTTGGTCGCTCGAACGAGGAATCCTTCGCTCGAGCGAAGAAGCCAAATCTGGAATTTCCAGATTTGCCTTCCAAGCTCAAACCAGCATTCTCAACTCAATTCTCGACCTCTTGGGCCCAAATTCTGGGAAATACATCCCAAAACAATGTATAACAAGTTTCAAAAGCCAATTTATGAATTCAAGCCCCAAAGGTGAGTCAATTAAGTCCAAAATCAAACCCATTTTCATGAACAATCTCCAAACATGCCATGCATGAGTTTTAAAACCAATTGAAGCTTCAAAGCTTGCTCAAATGAGCTCATTCCTTTCAAAACAAGATGGATTCATGGACTACTTTCAAAATATGGACATGCATGTAATGAAATCATGAGCTATGACCTCAAAACTTAACAATATTAACATGCATGCAACAATTAAGCTCCAATACAACATGTTAAGCTTAAAACATGGCTTAGCTCATAAATTGAACATGAAACATGCAAAATCAACTCAAATATACAATGAAGAAGGTCAATGATCTACCTTAGGTCTTGAGTACAAGAAGGGAAGCTTAAATTTGCAATCTTTCTTCAAAATCTACTAAATCTCCAAGACAATTCCCAATTGAAGCCAAATCTCCTCACTCTCTAATTCGGTTGTAAGCTCAAAATGAGCTGATGAAAATGTTGCTTCAAGGTGTAATAGGCCTCAACATAATAATAAACAAAGGCCCCACTAGATGGCAATTCCGTAAATAAGGCAACTCTATTCATTTGGCTTAAATTAATCTAGTTTAATCATACTAAATCGATTTTCAGATGATTATGCCATAAAATCCCATTAATTCTAGTGATCATGAGACATAAATCAATTTCCGATTCGGCCGCCGATAAGGCCTTCAATTAGCAGTTTTAACATGTAAACATGAACAGATAATCAGACAGTCCAACAGGTAGATTATGCATTTAAACAGTTATAGTCAATCGATCAGTCTCGAATCTCAGTCAATCAGTTCAGTATTTTATTCAGTCCAGTTATCAGTCATTATCAGTCTCAGTTAACGGTAATCAGTGGTTAATTCAGTAATAATCAGTAATTAATTCCAGAATCGGACGAGGGTTGTTACAGTCTCCCCTCCTTATAAAGAGTTTGGTCCTCCAAACTCGAATTAACATATGACAACAGAGATGGTGCCTAACACAAAGGTAACTTTCACTCTATAATAGGAGCACAATCATATACAAAAATGGATTCATGACCCATTCCCAATCTTAACAATGCTCAATAACAGAATCAGGAATCACATATAGGGATTGGGGTTCATATTAAAACAGAATCTTATGCACTTTCAGTTTTCAGTCAATGACAGATTCGGATACATGTTCATTTGCATATTTTGTCTAAAGCATACGTAGATGCACAATCCTGGCTTATGTATACATGGTGCATTATTAGAGCAGCGGAATCTGAGCAGATCTGATGCGAGCAGATGCAGTCTGAAGCAGAATCTGATTACATAATGGTTATGAATAACCAGTTCCATAAGGGAATCCGAATCAAGATATGTAACGAAACGACAAAAATTTGGGCCCTCTTGACGAGACCTCTGCAATGCGGTAGCAGTACAGACAGATATAAGTTCCATGAAGGAACCTCCGATACCGGGCAGCTAACATATATTACATAATACTAAGAGTCATGAATATATGACAGGGATCGAACAATCATTCAATAAACAGGATATAGCATTTTCGAGACAAAACTTATTTCGTGACACGAAATATGAATAAAGTGGCAAGATGGTACACAGCAGCAAAAGATGCGATGGCGATGTGAATGGTAACAATACAATAACGAATCGGATAATACAAGAATAACAGTAAAGAGCAATGTAGTAGTATTCACACTACTTATATCAAGTACTTATCGGGGTTATGGCTTTACACTGGTCTCAGTTTCATAAGTAATTTCCCCCGTTAAGTTACAGAGATTCGATCCATTCAATTTCCCGTCTTTCCTTCAGTCTTTGTTCGATCCAGTTCTCGGTTCAGTAATCCATTACAGTCAGTCCAGTTCATTCGGGAGCTATTGGGGACATAAGGCGAATTGTACACTACTCCCATAACAGTAGGCAGAGTTCCGAAGTAATCATTCACTGTTCATCAGTTCTAGTCCTTACAGATTCGGTCATAGCACAAGTCAATACGAAAGTAGTCATACAGATTACATATACTTACAGACAGTCAGAGTTTATGATCAAAACCAGTCTGTGGTCAACGGATCCCACTAGTTCTGAAGTACAGTAATCACCAAAACAATCATTCCCTAGTCAAACAAGTTTATGGTTAGAACGGTAATACCGGGTAATTAATCACATGCCACATACCCAGGTTTTTCCTACATTGTAAACAAATCCGGTAATAGCTCTTAATAAGAGTTTTCTCTGATCAAATCGATGAAAGTTCGACTAGGTCATTTTAGATGCAAGTTCTGTCCAAACATATCAAATAAAAGTTCGAAGCGCAAGCATCAAACAAAAGTTCTATCAGTTACACAAAAGGGTTTCATTAACCCACAGTTCCATCAGATTAGTTCAGATCAAAGTTCCATTCTTATCATTTCCAGATCAGTTAACATTAGTTCATACTCCGGTCATTTCGGTACATAGTAGTTTCACAATCCGTCTGAGTTCATCAATTATCAAACTTACATCAGAGTCCGGTACCATTACAATTCATATCACAGCAGTACAGGTCACATACAGTGCGTTCCTCCCAATAAGTTTACAGACAAATGCACAGACACGCAGTTAGTCATATCGAGAGGTAAGCATCACAGTCAATATAGCAATTTCCAAATAAATCCTTCATATAAGCATATGGTATACAGTAATACATCACACAAAGTTCTTGGTGGCACATAATGGTGAGTTGTCATACAAGGGTTCCAAATCAGTCATATAGTCACTAAAGCATAGGCTTGCAGATCAACTCCAACAGTCATGTCAATTTTCCTGATCACGATTCGATCAAGAGTTTATCGGTTGGGGTCTTTATTCAGTCATGCAGTTACAGAGTCATAGTCCCAACGGTTAACTTATCAAACAAATTAATCAGTCATTCCGAGCAAAGGTACAGTCATATATGTGCATGTTCAGAATCTACTAACAGTCCCATTACAGGTTCACGGGTTCAATGTACAATGCAAAATAGTTCCTCCAGATATGATAGTTAAGATAACCAGTCATATATCTATTCAGTCTAGTAATATCCTTAAGCAAAGGTAAGCAGATATGTATACAAGTCTAAGCGGTTTCCTTAGCATAAGTAAATGTTAACATGAGGTTTTACAGTGTCGCACATATAGTCCGCATCAACGGTAGATTTCAAAAGATCCATTATTCACAGTCCATCCCTCTCAATCTTAACAGTGTTACAAGCATGGGAACATACATACAGGCGTGAGATCAAAATCAGTTTTCATGTAGGCATTCGTTCACAAATTCATAAGCAGAAGTTCATTTACAAACCAATATGGGTTCTCAATTTCAGCAGTCCCACGCACAAACAGTTCACGTGTATAATTCGAGTTCAAGGGTCCGTTCATTCAATAATGTCCGTCAATACGTAACAATTCAGTATAAATCATAGTCGTACAAATTTCTCGAATTACAGTTAATCATAAGGTATTCTCATGTTCAACAGTTCTAGTACAGCTCAAAAGGTCATATCTAACAGTTCACATTCAGTTTGTGCAATACGATACAAGGGCTCAACTCAGCAAGTTCTCGCTGTTCACAAGTTCTAACAGTTCTCAGTGTATGGTTCATAATTCCAGTAGTTCAATTAGCGCAGTCAATATGTTCGCAGTCTATACCAAATTACGGAATATACGATTCCCTACACAAACGTTCGTATAAGCAGTTTCATCTGTTTCAGGTCATACCTACGTCAGTCTTTCCAGTGTTCCGAGCATTTGTGGGCAAGACTTAGGCAAATATCCCTCCTGTCCATGCCTAGAATAAGTTTCAGATAGGCGGTGGCAACGCCCCATTGGTATTTCCCACATACGGTACAGATAGGTATATCGTTGTTCACATTACTTCTTTGACCTTCATTAGTCAAGGCTATTGCCGAGATTTTCTATTCACGGAAGTCATTGAAGCACCGGTCATTTTCACTTTCTGTTACTTTTGTTTCATTATTTCTAATTTCAGTTGACGATGTCAAACACATCTAGGTCACTCCCACCTCCAGTTCTTTTCCAGTCAGTGTCTATCATGTGGGTTGCCTATCAGATTAGCTGGGTAAATTTTGCCTCATATTCGACCACAGTCCTATCACTTTACTCAAGTTGTTTAAACTCGGATACTTTCCTATTTCAGATGTATTGGGGAAAGCATTTTTTTCGAAAAGAACTTCACATATTTTCTCAGTTTCTAAACCCAAGCCTCAGTTTTCAGTGGTTCAGTACCTCCCAGAAATTCCGGTGGTTTCAGTTTATCTGGGTTTCAGTATTAGTGTTATCAGTTCATATTCAGTTGGTTCAGGCACGCATGTCTGCCTTTATTCTCTCAGATTCTCGATTAAGGCCTCAATCATTCATTCTAGCCTGTTAATCCTCATATTAGAAGTTTCAGTTCGTTCACGATCCTCGCCTTTGCTGTTGTTATTTCAGATTCTCAGTTAACCTATTCATTCCCCAGGAATTTACCAAGAATTTCCGACTCGAAGCAACACTGGCCAACGTGATTCCAATCGGACTTTCAAGGTCATTCAACAAAGGCATGAGACTCTACGGTTTAACATTCCACAAATTAGGTTCCCACATATTTCTTCAATCAACACAGGGAAGTTCTCACTGATTTCACATTTTATTCCATATCAGACGTGCGTATACTTTCATTTCAGTTCAGGTATGGTCACATGACCCTTTTACTTTCACACGTTCACTTTCTTATAGATTTCCACAGTCGGTAGTAACATTAACATTACATGTTATTCCATTTAACTTCCTTAAGTATGCATATAGGTTTCGTTTCGTTTCATTTCACTATAAGCAGTGGTAGCAATTATAAATATAAACAGTTGCATACTTAAACAGTTTAACACATTGGCATATAATCAGTCATGTCATTGTCGCACACACTTTTTATGCTCATGCAATGCCCTAACTTCTTTTCTAGGACATCCTATAGCTCATTTGGACACGTGTGTGCGGTATAACTCGTGGTTAAGTATCGCTCTGATACCACTCTGTCACGACCCAAACCCGGCCCTATGGGTTTAGCACCGTAACTGGCCAGTAATCCGAGATTACCGAAGGCCTGCTGAACAGTAACACAGTTAAACAGAGTACAGGGCCTGGCGGAAGCCAATACAGTAAATAACTAGTGTCCATTGAGCTGTGAAAATCTGTATGCCAAAAACATTTTTCATGCATTCATACAGTACAGTCTATATACAGTCTATACAGTCATATACAAACAGTCGGTACGGGAACCTAATCCCTCGATAACAGTACAGTAAAACAGTAGACAATCTATACAGTAGTACAAAACAGTAAGAAGACCGATGGGGGACACAAAAACACCCCCAAGCCATAGCATGGCAACTCGGAACCTCGCAGTGAGGCACATAGGCTGGCTTGACAAAACTGGGGACCAACCCACGCTCCTAGCTCCGGTCTGGCTGCTGAGAACCTACATATATATATATAAACAGTGAGCTAAAGCCCAGTGAATAACGTAATGCGTAAAGGGGTTATGAATGAATGTCCTTACAGTAATGAAATCAGTTCATTAAACAGTATTTCAGTCTTCAAGATTTCATCAATCACCATATGTGGTACATCCATTAGCCTATAAACAGTAGGTCCAAAAGGACCGGGTCTTAACAGACCCAACAGTAATGATGGCCATCAATCAGTAAACAGTATGGTTCCACAAGGGAACCGACAGAGATCTCTGTAACAGTAAACAGTAAGTGCTAAGGATGCCACAGTACAGTTCAAAATACAGGACATACGTTCATTCAGCAAACAATATCAGTTCAATAAACAATTCAGTTCAGTATTCAAAAGATAACCATTTTGAACATATCTTTACACAATTGTTACTCACAGAGTTCTGGGCTAATAGCAGCTAGAGCGCGTCCCCAAGAGCCAACCCTAGACAGTTAACAAATAGAAAACACACTAAGTTTCACAGTCGGGAAGGATGATAATTAAATCCCTAAATTTCCTCGGTGTGGTTCTATGTCTAAATCCTCATTAAGATGCCTTAAGCTAGGCCTAAGAATGCCTAGGATGGGATGAGGATGCAAAAATACAGTTGGAAGGCATTTTTCAAAAGTTGCTGAAAACAGGGGTCTCGCTCGAGCGAGCCTTCCTTCGCTCGAGCGAGGTTGCAAAATCAAAGGATTCGCTCGAGCGAACAATCCTTCGCTCGAGCGATCGATGAAACAAGAAAAGTAATCGATGCTCGATTTTACGCTCGAGCCACCAATCCTTCGCCGGCGTGGATCGAGAACGTTGGTCGCCGAGAGAATTCTTCGCTGGCGAAGAAGCCAAATCTGGAATTTCCAGATTTGCCTTCCAAGCTCAAACCAGCATTCTCAACTCAATTCTCGACCTCTTGGGCCCAAATTCTGGGAAGTACATCCCAAAACAATGTATAACAAGTTTCAAAAGCCAATTTATGAATTCAAGCCCCAAAGGTGAGTCAATTAAGTCCAAAATCAAACCCATTTTCATGAACAATCTCCAAACATGCCATGCATGAGTTTTAAAACCAATTGAAGCTTCAAAGCTTGCTCAAATGAGCTCATTCCTTTCAAAACAAGATGGATTCATGGACTACTTTCAAAATATGGACATGCATGTAATGAAATCATGAGCTATGACCTCAAAACTTAACAATATTAACATGCATGCAACAATTAAGCTCCAATACAACATGTTAAGCTTAAAACATGGCTTAGCTCATAAATTGAACATGAAACATGCAAAATCAACTCAAATATACAATGAAGAAGGTCAATGATCTACCTTAGGTCTTGAGTACAAGAAGGGAAGCTTAAATTTGCAATCTTTCTTCAAAATCTACTAAATCTCCAAGACAATTCCCAATTGAAGCCAAATCTCCTCACTCTCTAATTCGGTTGTAAGCTCAAAATGAGCTGATGAAAATGTTGCTTCAAGGTGTAATAGGCCTCAACATAATAATAAACAAAGGCCCCACTAGATGGCAATTCCGTAAATAAGGCAACTCTATTCATTTGGCTTAAATTAATCTAGTTTAATCATACTAAATCGATTTTCAGATGATTATGCCATAAAATCCCATTAATTCTAGTGATCATGAGACATAAATCAATTTCCGATTCGGCCGCCGATAAGGCCTTCAATTAGCAGTTTTAACATGTAAACATGAACAGATAATCAGACAGTCCCACAGGTAGATTATGCATTTAAACAGTTATAGTCAATCGATCAGTCTCGAATCTCAGTCAATCAGTTCAGTATTTTATTCAGTCCAGTTATCAGTCATTATCAGTCTCAGTTAACGGTAATCAGTGGTTAATTCAGTAATAATCAGTAATTAATCGGTAATCAGCACGAGGGTTGTTACAATGAGGTAGACATCTTCGAAGGAAGACTTGCTAGTCTTTTCGACGTACCTTCTACCTCTCCAACATTTAGTGCTGAAGCTGAGCCATTAGTCTTGGCTGACTCCTTGCTGGAAATTTTTGAGAGTCCTCCTTCTTCTAGCGAGAAGCCTCCCCGCACCTTCAATGGACTTGGACACATGTCCGAATCGCCGACTTCCTTTTCGAGGATCCCTTCGAGGCTCTACAAAGGCCTATTATCGTGAATGGGTTTCTTGGTCTTTGTAATATTCGAAGCGATCCAAAGATGAATGTCTCAAGTCATCTATCCCAGGCTGCAGCTACTATTGATTTCTATATCAACATTTGTCATGCTGCCAATACTGCAAATGAGAAATTGGCTAGGGATCAGAGTTTTGTTTCTCAAGTGCATACCGAAATATCAGATCTCAAGGAACAACACTCTTCTGCCTCCCAGTTTCGAATTCAGCTGTTGGAGAAGAAAGCTCAACTTGAGGAGGAGTTAGCTGCAGTAAACCAGGCCTTGGTTCGAACTGACACCAAATTGCAAATCACCAACCAAGAACTGGCTGAACGAAAAGAAGACATGGTTGCAGCTATTCACCTGTTTCCATCACTTAGTAATAGGAAATCAACTGTACAAAAACAATTGAAACATTGTAATGATTTTTGGGCCAATTTATAGCACCATGTACTTGATTCTTTATGAAAAATCAAATTCTTATCTATTATCTAAGTATCTTGTGTTTTTGTACATAATGTTTATTTTATTCCTTGTGTTTCCCAAATGGTTGGAAAATAAGGCTTCAAATATCTGCCATTAATCTTTTTGGGATGTACATAGCCATTCAAATTTCGTAAATGGTATGCTCCAAAAGGCAGAACTCTATGAATTTGATATGGTCCTTCCCAATTAGGTGACCATTTGCCAAACTTATGGCTTTTAATTCCTATTGGGAGTATTGTTTTCCATACCAAGTCACCTTCATCAAAGCCAATATGCTTGACTTTCTTATTATAATTCTTGGCTGCTTTCTTCTTTTGAAAAAGAATGCTATTTAACGCCAAAATCCTGGCTTCATCTATGCCTTCTAATTCCAAGCACATGCTTTGATGATATTGCTCAGGATCTAATTGATCTTGGCATCTTACCCTCAGAGATTTAACATTAATCTCCACAGGTAACACTGCATCATGCCCGTATACTAAGGCATAAGGGGTGACTCCTGTGCTTGACCTTTGGGAAGTTCTGTAAGCCCATAAAACATCCAACAATAGGTTATGCCAATCCCTAGGATTATCTTCCACCACCTTTTGTATTCTCTTTTTCAAGGACTTATTGGATGATTCAGCTTGACCATTGGCTTGTGCATAATAGGGTGTGGAATTAATAAGGCTAATTTCAAATTCTGCCACAAAGGACTTGACCATTTTCCCATCGAACACAGTTCCATTATCAACTGTTATGGTTTGTGGGATGCCAAATCTATGGATCAGATCTTTAATGAACCCAATGACCTCTGTCTGGTCTACAGCCTTGTATGGCTTAGCTTTGACCCATTTAGTGAAGTAGTCAGTGGCCACTAGAATGAAACAATGATGCTTCGAAGAAAGTGGATGTATTTTTCCCATCATATCCATGGCCCATCCTCTGAATGGCCAAGGCTTCACTACTGCATGTAGGTCAGTTATGGGCACATGCCTTATTGTGCCATGTTTTTGGCATGCCTGGCAACCCTTTGCATATTCTATGCAATCTTTAAGAATAGTTGGCCAATAGTAGGAATGCCTTCGAAGCAACCATCTCATCTTTACACCAGGCTGATGAGCACCACAGATGCCTTCATGAACCTCAGCCATGGCTGTTAATGCTTCTTTTGGGCCTAAACATTCCAACAATAAGCCATCTCCCCTCCTTTTGTAGAGAGCATTACCATATATCATGTATTGCATAGATCGTAATTTGACTTTTCTGGCGGCCTTCAAGATGGACCAAAATCTTACATTATTGGATGCCTCCAATCTTGTTCTTGCAAGTCATTATGGTTGACTTCAAGACCACATTCCTTTTATTCAAAGGCAGTATTAATTTCGATATGTTGTTTGGCTTATGTCCCTTTGAGTACTATCCCTTCTCTTGAAGTTCAAGCTCGAGCCACATCATTAGCTCTATTGTTCAAGAATCTTGGAACATGAGTTACATTTGCTATTTGAAATTGAGAAAGCAGATGTAATGCAACAACATAGTATGGTAAAATGCTTATGCTTTGACACTTGAAAATCCCTTTTACTTGGTTAACTACCAATTGAGAGTCCCCAAATATGTCAACTGCATGTACTTGTAATCCAATCAGGATTTCTAGTCCCACTATTAAGGCTTCATACTCGGCCTGGTTATTAGAACAAGTGGCTTCATCCACTCTGAAACCATGTGTGGTTTCTACCCCTTGTGGAGATTTGATCACAATACCAATTCCAATTAAGCCATTGGCTTTCGATCCATCAAACCACATCTGCCATAGCTCAACATTAGCCATACCAAGCTCCATTATCTCTCGGCTTTCTGCTTGAGATGGATGATTTGCCAGAAAATTGGCTAAAACTTGCCCTTTTATTGCTCTTTGAGGGACATATTCTAGATGAAATTTTGATAAGGCTAATATCCATTTGCCGATTCTTGCCCTCAACATAGGTCTAGATAACATGTATTTAACCAAATCTGTGGTTGCAATTACCAAGACAGTTGTAGGTAAAAGATAATATCTTAATTTCATTGCAGCAAAATATAAAGCAAGACACAGCTTTTCAACAGCTGAATATTTACATTCACAAGAATTTAAAAACCTACTAAGGTAATAAATAGCTTGCTCTTTGCTTACTTCGTTGTCTTGGGCTAAGAAAGCTCCCAATGAATCTTCTGCTGCAGCTATGTACAACTTTAAAGGCTTGTTCCCCTTTGGTGGCATCAGCACTGGAGGGTTGGCCAAGTAGGCTTTGATACCTTCGAAAGCACTTTGATGCTCTGCTGTCCACACAAATTCCTCTTCATCTTTCAGCCTTAACAAGGAAGAAAATACTTTAGTTTTCCCTGCAGTGTTAGAAATGAACCTTCGAAGAAAGTTAACCTGCCCCCAGGAACCTTTGTAATTCTTTCTTACTTGATAGAAGCCGAGCTTCAATGATGGCTTTAGCTTTATTCTGATCAATTTGTATTCCTTTCTGGTGCACTACATAACCCAAGAAGTTTCCAGATGATACACCAAAAGCACACTTAAGAGGATTAAGTTTCAACTTGAACTTCCTCATTCTTTCGAAAGCTGCTTCTAAATGAAACAAATGCTCCTCCATGGACTGGGATTTCACCACAATGTCATCAATATAACATTCTAGATACCCTCCAATGAGATCATGAAAGATAGTGTTCATAGCCCTCTGATATGTAACCCCAGCATTCTTCAGACCAAATGGCATTTTAACCCATTCGAAGGTGCCAATATTCCTGTGACATCTGAATCTTTGTCTTGTCGATATCTTCCTCGCAATGCATATTTGGTTATAACCAGAGTGGCCATCCATCATCGATAAAACTTGATGCCCTCTTGACCGCTCTACCGCCAGATCCACTATAGGCATAGGGTACTCATCTTTAGGAGTTGCTAGATTTAAGTTTCTGAAATCGATGCATACCCTCATTTTGCCATTCTTCTTAACTACAGGCACAATATTAGATAGCCATTCAACATACTTGGCTGTCCTAATAAAGTCTGCTTTGAGCAGTCTAAGAATTTCTTCCTTGACCTTCTGAATTACTTCTGGACTCATCATTCTTGGTTTCTGCTTGTATGGCTTGAAATTAGGCTTCATAGGGAGCCTATGTTCCACCAATGATCTATCAAATCCTGGTAGTTCATTATAAGACCATGCAAAGCAATCTTTGTATTTCTTTAGAACAACCAATAACTGGTCTCTGTCCAGAACATTCAAGCAAGTACTTATATAGGTGGGCTGCTGCATAGAACCTTCCCCTAAATTCACTTCTTCTAAGGGGTCTTGTGTTTGAGAACTCATTGAAGCTTCTTCTTTGGTTTCTTCAACCTTCGAAGAAACCTTCTCGCCTTGTTCTGCTCCTAGGTTCTTTAATTCGACATCTCTGCCCTCTTCCTCATAGACAAAATCTGTCCATAAGGCGTCTTCTTCCTCAGATCTCCGGACTTTTGTTTCAATGTCCAATGCACAAGATTTCCCAAGGGTCAAACTTCCGACTGTTCGCTTGCTCTTGTTTCTGACCAATTATCATGGCCTCTCTCTCTTGCTTCTGTACTTTCTGGACTATTGCTTTTACGTCCAATGATGAGAATTTAATCAAAGCCAAGGACTTGGCTTCTCGTTCTTCACTTCTGTGCCTATAACCAGGCATCATTATCATCTTTCACGATAACCTCTTCATCAGCACTTTCTTGGATTAAGTGCTTCAGGTGTGTTACTTCCTCATCAGCCGTCACTTCGGCTGAGCCATCAGCTTTCCTCAGTATACTGAGTGGTGTCACTCTCTCAATATACAACTTGGCCTTTGCAAAGTCTGCACAGGCTATGAAGGGTTGAGGATCTGCATCAATCTCCTCTGTCTCTCCATTGCCTAGAGCCATCATGATTTTCTGATGCAAAGAGGAAGGCACACATTTGTTAGTGTGGATCCAATCTCTCCCAAGTAAAGCATTATATTTAGCATTGCTGTCGATTACGAAGAATGCCACATGCAAATTCCCCGGTTCCCACACTCAAGTTAATAGGCGTAATCCCTTGAGCCATCTGCTTATCTCCAAAGAAGCCGATGGTTGTGCTGGTTGGGATCAACCTGGGATTCTTTTTCCCTAGTTTCTTCAAAGAAGATTTCGGTAATAAGTTTACCGCTGCCCCATTGTCTATTAGGACTCGGTTTAGCTGTATCCCATCGAAGAAAGCCTTGATGTACAAAGGCTTGACATGTTGGGTCATGGAATTTGAGGGATATTCAAAAGGATATGAGAGGTTGATGCTCACCTCTTCCTTGCTTTCACATTCAGTTTCCATTGGAGTAGCCATTTCAGGAGCATCCTGTACCATACTCACTTGTGACTCTTCACTGGAGACAGGAATTGGATCCATGTCTTGGTCACCCTGGTTCTCATTTCCAGCCTGGAATTCATGAGGTAGTACGTGTACCATATTGACTGATACAGGGGGAAATGAGCCAAACCGATGGTCGGGTCAGTACCTTCTTTCCTCTTGGCTACCTTGCTCGGTCTTCAAGAAGATCCTCCATGCCGCACTCGTACTTCATTGATAATCGATCCTTCAAGGATCCTTCTCAATCGGTTCTTCGATCGAAATGTCTGTTCAGCCATGAAGGCTTCGAACATTTCTTCTTCTGCCATTTCCTTCTTTTGGCTCATGCCAATCTCTTCATCCGTTTCGTTATCACTTTCCATTAGAGCCTTCTCCAGCCCTGCCAAACTAGACTTCTCCCTGGCCTTTAGTTCAGAATGAACTTGGGCCAATTGTTCTCTGCTACAAACCACTTTACTTTGTAGAGTCGGTTTTGGAGTATGGTCTGACTTCAAAGTTTTCTTTCCTTCTGTCTTGTCCTGTGGAGGACTCTCTCGACTGTCTTTCAGATCTTCTTTGATCTTGGGTGTACTGCTATTTGAATCTTCCTCCTTTGTGATCTGGAAATAATTGGAACCATATTTGGTTCCTTTGTCTTTGGGTGTTTCAGCAATACCCAGTTGTTCAGAGCCACCAAAGGAGGCTTGACCATCCTGCCTGGGATTCCAACATCTCTCTTGGCAGACACTTCCCTAGGTTTGTTTTGCATTACAAACCAATCTGGAACTCCAGGTACCCAAGAGCTTACTGATTCAGATGTTGAATCACCTTTTTCCACCTTCGAAGCCATCTTCGAAACTGGCCGTGGAGGTAAGTGCTTGGTTTTGGTCTCATGCTTCGAGCTTGATTCTGGCCTTTGATGAAGGTGGCCATTTTCTGTTCTGTGTGAGGTTGGTCTGGGGGGCCAATCTCTGGCTTTGGTCCCATAACCTGAACCCCTCTCCAATCTTCTTTCAGAATGTTTGCTCTCCATTCTGTAGTAGTTAAGTGGCCTAGACTCATACAAGGGCCTTTTGCCTTTAGCATGTATTATGTCAACTGCAGGCTCAACCACTAATGGTCGCTGCCTATCACTAGCCGGGTACGGCCTTTTGTTGTAAGCGTTGGTTGATTTAGGACGTCTCTGAACATCCATATAGCATTGCTTCCCATCAATCGGAAACCCCTTCAACCATTTGTAGCTTAGTCTGCATCTAGGACACATCCTCTGCATTATAGCTGCTTCCAAGGAATCTTCATCCAGTGCTTCTTCATTAGAGTGTTCCTTCTGATGTGAGAAACCTTGTCCAATAACTGGCGGGCTTCTAGTCTCTTTCTTGGCAGTTGTCTGGTTGGCAATATGCATTTGCACATTGACCTCTTCCAATTCCTGCAGAGATAGATTCTGAAAGTTTGGTATAACCACATTAGCCGCGCTTTCTTCGACTTTTGGAAACGGGTTACTGTCAATTCCCATGGCTTTTTCTGTCTTGGCTGGGAACTTCAAACTTCCTTTCCGAATTTGCTCTTGGATCCTGTCTCGAAAAACAATGCAGTTTTTAGTCGAGTGAGACCAAGAATTATGCCATTTACAGTATACTTTTCCTTTAAGTTCATCTGGAGATGGCAGTTTTACTCCTTTTGGTAACTTAAGGAAATTGGCTGCAAGCAAATGATCAAAAATGTCATCTGCTTTTGTTAAATCGAAAGAGTACTTTCTGTGAAAGTCTTTCTTTTTAAACTGCTGGTCGATGGTTGTATCCTTATGAATTAATGCTTCACAGATTACAGGTTCTTTACCCACAATCTCTGCTGCATCGATCTCATAATTGGGATCTCTATAATACGTCTTATACGAAGCATTATTTCGATCTTGTTCTTCCTCTAGTAATGCTTCATATCGAGACACCTTATAGGTTAATTCGACCAAATCCCTGAATTCAGTTGAATCAAACTTCTTTCGAAGCCTGAACTCTAAACCGTTTTGAGCCAATCTTACAAATTCTGGCTCTGGGAGAATGACTCTATATTTATTTCAAGCCCTTTTAAATCTGGCAATAAACTGAGTAGCCTTTTCTTCAGGCCTTTGACTCAATCTTGCCAAGTCTGCCATGGACACCTCTGGCTCCGATTGGAAGAATTGGGCATGAAATGCCTTTTTCATTTGTTACCAAGTTTGAATGGAGCCAGGTGTAAGGTTGATATACCATACAAATGCTCCCCCAGTTAAAGAATTTGGAAATAATCTCAGTTTTATGTAGTCATGATTAGTGAATTCACCACATTGAGCAGCGAATCTAGCAATGTGCTCTACTGTTGATTGATTTCCAGTTCCATAGAATAGGGTAAAATTTGGTATTCTGAATCCTCTTGGGTATGGAACCGTGACATTTGAGTCCTTCGAACTGTAGTGACCCAATATCGAACCAGAACGGGGGGGAGTCACTCCCTTCCCCCGGGATGCGTTCGGGGACGTCTACAGACTTCAATTCACTATATTTCAAGTGAAGGCATCAATTTTCAGTGCTGAGTTCATGGTCCATACCCAATCACCATTGACGACTTTAGCCGTATACATTTTTCATGTGTCGACCTACACTGAAATTATTGTTAAGTACTTCCTTTAAGACCCATTCTTGAAGGTTTTCCTTAACACACCTTATCAATGACTTTTTGCTGATCAAGCAGACAATATCATCTAGTAGCACATTGCATATTATGGACTTTACATCTCATGCTAACTATGATATCCGTACCTTGTCAGTTCCTCTATTTTGTTACCTGACCAAACACATGTTTCCATGCAAGATAAAGTCGCAAAACATCGCTTATCTAGGCGTCCCTAGAGTCATCCAACTATGCTCTTATATAAGTAGCTAAACCACTTAGCTAGGCATTTTTCAATCGCATATTAGTTACATGTTCTCTGAATTTTTCCAGAGACAACCCTTTGGTCATAAGGTCAGCCACCATCTCTTCTGAGGGTATATAATTGACTTTAATTTCACCTCTCTCCACTATGTCTTGAATATAGTGGTAACTTACATCAATATGCTTTCCCTTAGAGCTATTTGCTCAACTTTTTATTAATGAGACGGCGGACTGATTGTCACAAAACATATTGACCGGTCTAACAGGTATACCTAATTGTAAACTGTCCATAAATCGTTTTATCCAGACCGCATTACTAACGGCTGTGCTGCAAGCTATGTATTTAGCTTCCATAGTGTACTTTGCAACACAACTCTATTTCTTACTTAACCAAGAAACTGTTATTCCACCAAACAAGAACACACGACCACTAGTAGATTTTCTATCATCTACATCTCCTGCAAAATCCGCGTTAGTGTATCCTTTTATGTCTAGATCACACAAACCAAAACATAACTTCATATTTTTAGTGCCTTTTAAATATCTGAATATTCTTTTGACTGCTTGCCAATGTTCCTTACCTGGATTGGATTGAAACTGACTTACTAATCTGACTGCATGACAAATGTCAAGTCTAGTACTTGTCATAGCATACATTAGGCTGCCTACTGCCTGAGCATACAGGACATTTCTCATTTTCTCAACGTCAGACTTAGTTTGAGGACTCATACTTTTACTAAGACTTTGTCTCTTGCAAACAGGCGTGCTTAAAGAATTACAGTTTTCCATATTAAATCTTTTGAGCACTTCGTCTAGATATTTCTCTTGATCTAGATATAATAATTTTGAATTTCTATCTCTTGAAATTCTAATTCTTAGAACATAGATTGCAAGACCCATGTCTTTCATTTTAAATCTAGATGCCAAGAAAGTTTTGATTTTTATAATCATATTTGAACAATTTCCTGCTAACAATATGTCATCCACGTATGACAATATTGCTAACTTATCATCATTTTTCCAGATATAAACACAGTGATCTAATGGACTCACAACATAGCCCATTTCTAAAATGGTTTGGTGGAATTTTAAGTACCATTGTCTTGAAGATTGTTTAAGTCCATATAGAGATTTCTTCAACTTGTAGACTTTATCCTCATTGCCTTGGTTCTGGAAACCATCAGGTTGCATCATATAAATTTCCTCTTTTAATTCTCCATTGAGAAAAGCTGTTTTAACATCTAATTGATGCAATTCCAAATCCATTCTGGCTACTACCGCCATTAGAATCCTTATTGAGACAAATTTTGCAACAGGAGAATATGTATCTACGAAGTCGATTCCTGGTTGTTGAGTGAAACCCTTGGCTGCTAACCTGGCCTTGTATTTTTTCAAACTTCTATCTACTTTCAATTTCTTTCTAAGAACCCATTTGCAACCAATGGCTTTTCTTCCATTTAGGAGATCAGTTAATTCCCAAACATCATTTTTCTTAATTGAGTCAAGTTCTTCATTCATTGCCTCAAGCCATTGTGTAGCATCATTGCTACTCATTGCTTCATTATAACTAGTAGGATCATCTACTAAGTTATTAAGTTCTTCAACTTGAAAAACATAATGATCTTTCAAAAACGTAGATGGACGTCTTGCTCTCTTACTCCCACTTATCTCATGATTTGAAGCAGGTAAAACATCATCATGTAATCTGCGTTTCCTCCCACTTTTAGATGGTTTCGGGAGAATACATGGATCGTGTGACAAAGAAGGAATAGAAGAATCCTGAGATACTTCGGACAGCAATTCAATTTGTTCAATAGGAGTAACAAGATCAGTGGATTCAAGAAAAATAACATCTCTACTTTCTATTAATCCCTGTTCTGGATGATAAAAACGATAACTACTCCTATTTTCAACATAACCAATAAACTTGCATTTTCAGGTTTTACTTCCCAATTTATCTCTTAAAGGTTTGGGAATAAGTACATGTGCTTTACATCCCCAAACTTTGAGATTGTGAATATTAGGTTTAGTACCATGCAAGCATTCGTAAGGAGTTAGAGGTTTGGCTTTTGTTTCGACTCTATTTAATATGTACGCAGCGGTGGACAAGGCTTCCTCCAAAAAATGAATAGGAAGATCAGCATGAGTCATCATATATCTTGTCATTTCCATGAGAGTACGATTTCGTCTTTCTACGACCCCATTTTGTTGTGGTGTGTATGGCATTGCAAACAAATGTTTTATGCCATTGTCCTTGCAGAAAGATTCCATAGCTTCATATTCGCCACATCTATCATTATTCAAGTGTTTAATGGACTGACCAAGTTGCTTTTTTACCTCTAATTTATATTCCTTAAACTTGTCAATTGCTTCTGATTTGTGTTTAAGAAGGTAGATATGTCCATATCTTGAATAATTATCAATGAAAGTAATAAAGTATTCCATGCCTCGATGAGTTTTAGTTCTTAAAGGGCCACAAATGTCCGAATGAATTATTTCGAGTAATTCCGATGATTTCCAATGTTTAAAAAATGGCTTGCTAGTCATTTTGCCTTTGATACATGGTTTACATGTATCAAAATCATTGGAACATACTTTAGGCAATAAGCCACTTTTAAACATTAGAGACATTTTATTTTTATTAAGGTGACCTAACCTTAAATGCCATAAATAAGAACTATTACTTGTAGAAACAGACAAATAATCAGAAATACATACTTTATTATTATTAATGGGAAGAGAGTACATATCATTCACTCTTATACCTTTCACTAATACATTCCCTTTCTTAATCAATACCGTGTTAAACCTAAAATTAACCTCAAAACCTTTTTGAGTTAACATCGGAACTGAAATTAAATTTCGCCGAATGCTGGGTACATAAAGCACATCATGAAGCACAATATAAGTTCCATTAATAGAGAATTGACAGTTGCTGATGCCCAAAACATCACTATAGGAGTTGTTGCCCATGTAGATTCTGTGTTCACCAACCTTCTTTTCAGTAAACTCCACGAACATGTCTTTATTTTGCACAATATTTCTAGTTGCAGCAGAATCAATCCACCATGAATTTGATAAAGATTCAAGCTCCATTGCTTCAGAAATTGTCATGACAACAGGGTTATGATCCTTTTTCTGCTTCTTCTGAGGACAATTGGCTTTGATATGACCTTTTTGACTGCACTTGTAACATAGGCCTATTTGATGCTTGTGATGTTGTTGTTTTTGCCATTCTTGTGGTTTCTTCCATCCTTTCTGAAATCCCTTCTTCCATTTTTTCTTGAAAGAAGTCGTCTTTTTCTTGTTGAATGGTGTGTGGGTATTATTTTGTGGTTGTAGTGAAGATTGTGCCATCAACAAGTTAGAAGATAATCCTTCTTTACACCTGCGTTTCATTCTTTCTTCTTCCAAAACTAAGAGTACAGGCAATGTTACCATTGAAATCTCTCATCCGCTATGAATTAGAGATGTGATAACATGATCCCAAGACAATGAAAGACTATTAAGTATGGTAGTTACTTGTATCTTGTTCGACAAAGAGTGACCAGCGTTGGATAATTCTTTAGCAATTAATTCCATTTGATTAACATGATCACCAACACTATCATTATCACTCATATGAGTGTTATTATATTTGTCCAAGAGCAATTGAATTTGAGTATTCGATCGAACTCCATACTTACTTTCTAGTGCTTCCATTAGTTGTCTTGCAGTTTCATGTTCTTCAAAAAGCGGAATAATGTTATATTTCATATTATGTAACATAGTTGCCTTTGCCATTGCATTATCTTCTATCCATTTATTTTGGAACCAACTAGAATCATCATCTGGTTTAGAAGTAGATAAAGTATGCAATGTTTTTTCATGTGTAAGAAGATAAGAAATGTGGCATTTCCATACTCGGAAATTATTTCCATTAAGCATCTCGATTCTTGAAGAATCCATGGTATTTTTAATAGCCATATTAAAAACAAAATGTGTTACTATGAAAATTTAAATGTGAATATTACAATACTAAAATAAAAAATAAAAAATAAAAAATAAAAAAAAGCAAAATTAAAGACAACAGGTCTTAATAAGGATAAGCCTTGTAGTTGTTGAATTGGCTCCTGTGATGAAGATGATGTGAAGGAATAGAACGGTTCTGTTGCCTT
This sequence comes from Camellia lanceoleosa, assembly GCA_025200525.1. Lineage (NCBI taxonomy): Eukaryota > Viridiplantae > Streptophyta > Magnoliopsida > Ericales > Theaceae > Camellia > Camellia lanceoleosa. The sequence goes on from CM045768.1 coordinate 127,038,010, forward strand.
GGGTAAGAAGAATGGTGAAAACCCAATGGCCTTGTAAACCCAATACTTTGCTTATGAGTATTGTAATAATGGTTACGAGCCCAAGGAACACAGTGGTGCCTTTTACACAATGTTTCTTTGGATGTTTTACTTGGTAATACCCTTGGATAGCCTCTTCCTCGAAATTTTTCTTTTGAAAATGTAGTACAAGTACCCACAGAAAAATTCTTAGAAAAATTCTAGAAATTTTGGCTGTTGAATGACAGAAAACGACCTTGAAATAAATGAGAACAAGCCAAAAAATCATTTGGACCAGGCTGCTGCCGGTCCAAGTACTATGCTGGGCCGGTTTGGACCGGTTGAGACCGAACCGACGTGACACATAGGTCAGTGTGCGGGTCGACGCGGATCTGGCGCGGCTACTGGCCGCAGTGGTTGGGTCGCTTGATTGTGTCACCGGGTCAAGTGGCTTTGTGGCTTTGGGCTGCTTGGCTTGTCTACGTGCTGGGTTGGCTGCGCCTAGTTTGCTTTGGGCTCAACTTGGTTTAGCCCAATAAAATTCTTTTTAATCTTTAGGCCCAAAGGAATTGATTTCCTAGTAGTAAGTCTTATTTTGGGGCCCCTTTTAATTGGTTTAGTTTTTGGCCCAAATATTTGAATTTTCTGAACATAGGCTTCAACGGTATTGTTGCACAGGTTGTCTTCTTCGGTGACGGGAGTTAGCAACCACACACTGAAATTCGAACTTTGTGGATCAAATTTTCGCCGTTTTTCACAACGAATTTCACCGCTATGATCAAAATTTTGTGAAGAACAAGATGGTGCCAATTTGGAGACCCAATTTGAACTGAAAATCACATCGATGGTGAACTCAATGTCCCTGTCAATCAAATCCCCTGGCAAATCATCTGGAAAAACATCTGGGAATTCTCTGACTATAGGAATACTGTCCACATTAGCTTTAGAATCCGTAGATACAGTCAATATACAACATAGATACCCTTTACATCCCTTCTTAATCAGTTTAAATGCTTTCATGGATGAAATCAGATACGGGGGAGGTACTACTCTAACTCCATTAAACACAAATTCAGGCAATCCAGGTGGACGGAAAATAACTTGTTTTGTTACACAGCCCATGGTAGCATGATATTTTGTTAACCAGTTCATTCCCAATATCACATCGAAATGATCGATATTCAAAGGCAGTAAATCAATATACAAATGCACATCTCCAACAATAATTTCGCATGCAGGGTACATATAAGCACAAGTCATGGATCCTCCAACAAGTGAGGATATAGCTAACAAATAATTCATGAGTTCCAACGGTCAATTTAGTTTTCGCGAAATAGCATGCGAGACATATGAATGTGTAGACCCCGAATCAATTAGAACATAAGCATTTTGAGCACAAATTGAGAGTATACCTGACACAACGGTCTCGGTATTCTGCACATCTCCCGGTACAAGTGCAAATACTCGGCCTTGCCTCATAGGCTCTTTTCCAGTAGCTTTGGGGTTAGATTTCGGTGCAACAGTTGATGCTGCGGCACTGGCTGCAGCTTTACTATTACCCTGAGGAGCAGAAGGGCAATCTTTGACCATGTGCCCCACCTTGCCACACCTGTAACAAGCACCTGAGATTTTATAACAAACCCCTTTATGTCTCTTACCACATTCTGAACAGGGCGGTACGGAGCCACTCCCTTGACTGGAACTGGTTGTTGACCTTGTATTCTGTTTTTTGTTTGATGAATTATTTCGGCCTTTCTTGAACTTAAAGTCTCGTCTCTTGCCGCGCCATTCAGTTCTCGGTGTTTCAGTCTCTTTCAGTGCCTTGATATTCGACTCGGCTATTATTGCTCGGTCAAGAACATCTACATATTTCAGTACTTTCAGAACATTGATTCTGTCAAGTATTTCAACATTAAGGCCGCCTTCAAACTTTTTGGCCTTTTTGTAATCAGTGTCCACCATGTGTGGTGCATATCTGGCGAGTTTAGTAAACTTTGATTCATACTCTGCCACTGACATAGTACCTTATTTCAATTGCTCAAATTCAGTTACTTTTCGATCCCTAACACACTGAGGGAAGTATTTCTCAAATAAGGCTTCTTTAAATTGAGCCCAAGTCATAGCAGTATTGGTGTCACGGACAAGCATCTATCACCTTCTGGCCTCTTCTTGTAAAGTGAAGGTAGCCAATAGCACCTTGTGTGCTTCAGAACATGGAAACACTTCGAACAATTTCTCGGTTTCTAGAACCCAGGCTTCGGCCTTTAATGGTTCAAGGCCTCCTTGAAATGATGGCAGTTTCATCTTACTGAACTTCTGTGTCAGAGTAATTATATCATCATTAACAGGTGGCTCTGGCTGTACTGGAGGAGGTGGGGGCTGTTGCTTTTGTTGTTGTCTTAGACTCTCAGTCAAAAGTTCCACCATTCTCTCCAACCTTGCCATTGTTGCCTCAGATGATTCAGACTCATCAGCATTTCTTGCGTTATCCATTTCACTATAGACAATTACGGCAATAGTAAACATAGGCAGTTGCATACTTTAAAATATTAACACATTAGCACATCTAGTCATGTCATGGCCACACACACTTTTCATGCTCATGCAATGCCCTAATTACTTTTCTAGGATGTTCTATAGCTCATTTGGACATGTGTGTGCGGTATAACTCGTGGTTTAGTATCGCTCTGATACCACTCTGTCACGACCCAAACCCGCCCTTATGGGTTTAGTACCGTAACTAGCTAGTAATCCGTGATTACCAAAGGCCTGCTTAACAGTAATGATAGTAATACAGAGTACAGGGGCTGGCGGAAGCCAAAACAGTAATAAAAGATGTCCAATGAGCTGTGACAATCTGAATGCAAAAGGACTTTTCTGCACATATTCACATTCAAAACCATAACAGTATATACATACATCATATACAGACATTCAGGTTAGGGACCAAATCCTTACCATAACAGTACAGTGCCAGTCTAGACATTTATTACAGAACAGAGGCAAAAAGGGAAAATCTAAAACACCCCAAAACAGCCTTGACTTGGTAACACTTGGAACCTCGAAGTGAGGCACAATGGTTGGCTTTGACAAAACAGGAGCTTAGCCTGACGCTCCTAGCTCCGGTCCGGTGCCTAGACACCTACATATAAATATAAACAGTGAGCTAAAGCCCAGTGAATAATAGTTGTGTAAAGAGGTTAAGAATGAATGTCCTTTTAGTCATTAAACAGTCATATCAGTCATTTAGAAACCATAGCAGTTATATGTGGTACATCCAATAGCAAAAGCGATGCAGAGGGTCTTAACAGACCGAGCAATCGATTGATGGCCATCATAACAAGAAATGAGTGGTTCCAACATGGGAACCGAGAGATCTCGTGACAAGAGCAAGAATAATACAAGAATAAAGAAATTGCTATGGATACCACGAATACAGTTTACAAATAGGACAAACATTCATTCATTAAACAATAACGTTTCAGTAAACAGAACAGTTGATCATTCAGAAAATATTCATAATTGAACATATCTTTACAACATTGTTACTCACAGAGCACTAGGCTATAAACAGCTAATGAGCGTCCTCGGATGCCAACCTACATAGTTACAGAACGAACACACACTAAGTTACATACTTGGGAATCAACAACTTAGTCTTTATCTTGACCCGGTGTGGTTCTACATCAATAGCCTCATTAAGATGCCTTAAACTAGGCCTAGGAATGCCTAGGATGAAATAAGGATGCAAAGATGTACTTTAAAACACTTTTCAAAATTTTCAGAAAATAGGGGTCTCGCTCGAGCGTGGCTTTCTACTCTCGAGCGGACATGCAGACAAAGGATCTCCGCTCGAGTGTGACTTCCTTCGTTCGAGCGGACTGTAAACTCAAGCAAAAGTACTGGATGCATACAATTCACGCTCGATGGGCGCTCGACCTCCGCTCGAGCGTGAGACACAAGTCCTCGCTTGAGCGTGAATTTCCTCGCTCGAGCGGACGGTAAACACATGAAAAGTATTGGATACACGCATTTCACGCTCGAGCGTTACTTTCCCTGCTCGAGCAGGATGTATCCAAAATCTGGAATTTCTAGATTGAACCTCCAAGCTTAAATTCAACATTTAAAGCATCAAATTCGATTCTGTTGGGCCAATTTTCTAGAAAACACTTTAAAACTCATAATATGACATGTTTCAAAGATCAATTTGCAAAATCAAAGCCCAAAGGTAATTCAATTAAACACAAATCCAAACAAAGCTTCATGAACATAAGGTATATGTAACATGCAAGTGTTCAATTGAAACCAAAGCTTCAAATACTTGGTCAAATGAGTCAATTCACTCAAAAACATGATGAATTCATGGACCATAGCTAGAATATAGACATGCATGTGAGGATTTCCATGAAATCAACCTCAAAACTCAACAATATGTACATGCATGCATGATTTAGCTACTCAAATCAACTCTTTAAACCAATTCTTGACTTAGATCACTAATGACTCATGAACTATGCAAGAACCAAGTTGAATTCATAAACTAAAGGATAAATATCCTACCTTAGGTCCTTAATTTCAAGTCTAGAAGCTCAATTATGCAATCTACTCTTCAATTCTTCTAATTCTCCAAGCAATTCTTGTTGAACCCAAAGCTCTCCTACTCTCCCTCTCTTGCTCACAGTTTTGGTCTCAAGAAGGATGATGAAATGATGTATGGAATGTACTAATTAAGTCCCAAACAAGTGCATAGGAAATGGCCACTCAATGGCAAAATTGTCATAAACTCCAACTAATGTAACTTAGCTTATTTAATCTAATTTAATCATCCCAAATCAAATTTAAATTAAACCTACCATAAAATCACATAAATTCTAATTAGTATGAAACACCAATCAATTTCTGATTCGGCCGCCGATAAAGCCTTCAAGTTACAGTTCGAAACTTAAAACACGAACAGATAAATCAATGGCAAACAGATAGAAATGCACTAAAACAACATACACACACAATCAGTTCAGAATTTCAGTCTAACCAGTTACTTATCATGTTCAGTCACAATTTAGCAGTAATCAGTGGCGAGGGTTGTCACACATTCACCTCTGCACTTTACTACTCGCATTCATCTATACAAAACACTAATCAATAATGCTACGGTGTCATAAATTTTATCCAGAAATGATATTTTATACTTGGACTCACATTACATCAATTCAATTTCTATTAGACAAAAATACTTTATGGACAGAGGGTGATGGTTGATCCTTTACACAACAATCACTACTGTGCGCATAATAGGGCTCACTTTGGGTCTTATCTCAATAATCCGAATCGTTCACTTTTTAAGGCACGTCAATTAAAATATCTCTGTAAAATATTACATTGATTGGATATTAATAGCCCTATAATCGTATCAAATTTGTATTCAAGTGCCTAGTGTACTTTTAATTATAAAACTGAATACAAATTTGATCTTTTTATAGGGTTACCGATATCCCATCAACGTAATTTTTTACGGATATATTTTATTGAACGTGTCTTAGAAAAAGTTCGAATCATCAAAATACAATTCGAAGTGGATCTCATTGTTCTCATAACAATGACTGCTGTGCAAAGGGGCAAATCAACCACATGTCATCCATACTTCACCCCAAAAAATTTAGATGAATAAATCTGGGTCCATGTCATTATAGAACATTAATATATTAATATATATATATATATATATATCCATATTTGGTTTATGTTCACATGATTCCAAATGGAAGCATGTCTGCAATAGGAAATAAAATAATTTAGGGACCTTTCTATTGCTAACTTGTATTAACAGGTTAAGACACAAGGATAGAAGCAGGGGCAACCCTGACTTCTTAGGGGCCTAAGGCGAAACTAAAAAAGGGGCCTATATTCATAATAATAATAATAAAAAAACCTTATTTGGTATCATTATCGGCGATTGATACTAAAATAAATATCAAAATATATTCATTTTAGAGTACACACAAAAAAAAAAAAAAAAAAAAAAAAAAAAAAAAAAAAAAAAAAAAAAAAAAACCATTCAATCCACAAATCACAATCTACTAATTATTTCATATCTAATAGTAAAGAAAATATAAAAAATAATTTGATGAAACAAAATTAGGGAAAAATTATTTATTCCACTAAAATTTGATAAATAAAGAAGGTAAAAAAAAATTTAGGACAAATTTATTATTCCACTAAAATGTGATAAAGAAAGGGAAATTTTTTTTAAGGTCCTTGGTATTAAGATTTTATAGCGTAAAGGACATTCAAAATTTTCATAATGTCTAAGGTCCCTCACACATCAATTCAGAGAAATTTCAATCTAGAGAATTTCTCTGAACTTCTCAGAGAAATTCTCTCCAAATTTCTCTGGACTTCCTACTCTCTAGTTTGCAAATTTCTCTAGTTTGCAAATTTCTTTGGTAAATGATATGCTTCCACCACCATAATAATTTCAGTAGTGGTCTCCAAATTGAAATTTCTCTAGTTTGCACATATTTTTCTGGTTTGCAAATTTCTCTGGTTTGCATAAATTTCTCTAGTTTGCAAGTTTCTCTGGCAAATGATATGCTTCCACTACCATAATAATCTCAGTGGTGGTCTTTGTAATAAAAGGAACACTAATTTCGTCTAGAAAGTCTTCCATGTACGCCACAGAATCTCTTTCTTCGCCTATCAAAATCGCAATCAAATGGTTCGATACCACACCTGAAGATTGCGAGCATCGAGAACCCCTTGGATCACCCAATGCCATCAAAAAAAGCCCTAACCCTACCAATGCTCAGTTACGAAATTGTTGATCAATTATGAACTTTCCAAAGAAGAGATGAAGAATGGAGCTTATATATATATATATATATATTCTAGAGCATGTGTGTATTTGTAGAAGGACAAGGGACCAATAGAGGCAATGGTAACAACAGCTCCAGTTGAGCTTTTGGCGAAAGAGTTTCTATTGGCGGAGGTGATGATCTGTTAGCGATCGGTGAAATCATCTATGGATAAGGATGCTTTGAGCTTTCAATCAATTTCTGCCGTTGCTCAGTGCTCTGCTTATGCTTGGTACGCTTCATTTTCTTTGTCACTTTGTGAGAGAGAGAGATTGAAAGCTTGAATGTATTAATTTTCTCTCTAGGCCATCAACACTTTTTGTAGATATTTTAATTTTAATGAGGCCAAATCACACTTCTAAATAAATATGATCCAACAAAATATTTTTGGGCCCTTTGAATTGGCTTAACAAAAATAATTTGGGCCAATTTAAATTTATAATATACTATAATACTTTATTAAATTTGGGGCCCCTATTTTGGGCCAAATTTTTGGGGCCTAAGGCATAGGCCTCAGTGGCCTTAGTCTAAGGCCGGTACTACATAGAATTAGTGGTAAACCGTGCTATATACGGATGTGAAAAAATTAATAATATATTTTTATATAAAATAATATAAATAGTTAGATTTTTATATGTAAATTAAGAAAATAAAAAATATTGAAGCTTGCAATTTAAATGTCACAATTTATATATCAATTTTTAATTTGTCACACTTTCAATTATAATCCCCCTTTGAAACTCTTTTTCAGATGGTTCATCACATGATTTGAAAAGCTTAGCAATAGATTATTTTTGTCAGTGAATAATATCTTTTAAATTTTTAGTTTGCAGAACTATTTTTTATATTCATAGGCGTAATTTTCAAAATAACACATATCATATATTTCTATGGTCTCGTTTGAGAACAGATTAATTTAGTAATTTTTTAGTTATTTGACTAAAATATGAACTAAAAAAAACTAGTATGTTTGGGATAACTTTTTAACTTTTTACGAAAAGATGTGCAAAAAGTAGAGAGAAAAGAGAATTTTTGACATTTTGGTATGGGTTGTTGGCTTTTTGGCTAATTTAGTAACTTTTTGACTAAAAAAGAGGGTTCCCAAACGAGGCGTTAGTAAGATTTGTGAATACTATTTTTTCTTGAATTTTAATTGGCTAAAGGTTGTTCCACAAAATTCTCTTTTAAGATTATCTATCATAAATATGATACTTTCGTCTACATTAATCATTGAGCTTTTATATTATCATTATTTGATAAAGTAAATTTTACAGTTTGACCTCTTAAAATAACTTTTACAAAAATATTTAGATCTTCTGTGTCTATAACTTCTTGTATACAGAATCTAGTTAAAATATATTCTATAGACTCATTTTTTTGTAGCTTTAGGAATACCCATATTTTATATGAGTTTTTAATGGTAATTTTCTTCTTAATTTAATTATTTCTTAGAAGATTTTTCTTTTTGAACTCTAAAGATATTCATACAATTTGAATTTTCTCAAAAATCGAAATCTCCAAATGCTTTATTTATTGTAGATATTTTTGCCTTTCTTTTTAATTGATAGAGTTGTTTTTTTTTTTATTTTTTTAAACTATGTTATCAATAATTGCTTATTAATTTTTTAAATGCTTTTTCTTTTTCATGAATATCTATATACTGATTTAAACATTTTTGGATATCATCCGAAATTAGTCATTTGAAAGGATTTTTTGGTTCAAAAGTACTAAATATTTTTCATCTATTACAATTGTTACATTTTGTTCACTCACCATAAAACAAGTTTCTAAGTTTTTATTAAAACTTTCAGAAATTCCTAATTTTTTAATAAAAATTATGTTTTTGGCTTTTTAGGAGAATTTCTTTTATTTATTTTAATTCTCCGGATATTCAGCAATCACAATATTATAATTTCTGCAAATATTTAAAGTTTCTTTACTCACATCCATTAGAATATTTAATATTTTTATGGCTTCAATTTTACTATTTTTAAGATTAAGATATATAAACTTTTTTATATCCATTATGTCATGTATTAAATGTTAAATTTTCATATTTAACATAATTACTTTGTGACTTATGAAAACATACCTATTCTTTTTCACATAATAATATCTACCCCACTATATTTCGTAAGACTTTCGTAAAGGATTTCCTCAAAATCTTGTCGTGAAGCCTAGTACTTTTTATTTAGAAACTTCCTCAGTCGCGGTCGCAGTCAGGGCAGTATCGTTATAGGTAAGCTTGAGAGGAAACAATTATCCTCATACATGTGGATAATTATTAAAAAAATGTGGTTATACCTATATCAAATGACAAAAGAGCCCTTTACTTTGGACAATTAATTGCATATGCAATTGGGAATTAGAAATCCTACTTTAAAAAAAAAAAAAAAAATTAAAAAAATAATTTGTAAGTCGATTTGAATAGCCACTGTTACAATATGTTAAGAGAGAGAAAAAAAATATTAAATCTATATTCAATATTGTATTGAATAATTATGTAACAATGTATATAAGACTCCTTTATATAGGAGGAGAGAAACTTAAGTATGGTAATTTTAAATATGGTAATAAATATAATATGGTATGTATGATAAATAGAATATATAGTTACAATATTTAACATCTCCTCAAACTCAAGTAGGGATACCAATTCAAATTAAGTATGATAATCGATTTTAATTTAGTTTTAAATAAATTACTTAATTGTTTTAAGATAATCATTTTAGTCGAATTTAATTTAAACTTTGAGAAAGTTTATGGTTTTGTAATAAACACATGGTTTGAGAGAATTGTTATTTGATCAGACTACAAACATTACAACATTGATCTGATCAACAAAGTCAATCCATTTTATGGAAACACATCAACCAAGATTGGACCCCAAAATAAACCCCACTAAAAGTGTGAGACAGATGGACAGTTATACATGCAAAATAAGGAAATAAAAAATGTGTGAGATGGATGGATAGTTATACATGCTTCATAAGGAAATCAAAAATGTTAGCGATTCCAAATATTCAATTAAAATTTTTACCGATCACTTACATGAGTGTGGGTTTGATATCCACGTGAGTGTTGTGTCAAAATATTGGTAAAATATTTTGAATCCGTAAAATTGTTCAAAGAAAATTTATGGTATGTAATACATTCACAAATGACAAATTTTTGGATTGAAAAAACTCTATTTATATTAGGGACTTATGTATAAGTTATAATATGTGTACTTAATGTTTAATAGGTCTTATGATAATTAATGATATTTTTCATCAAACACTATTAAAAAAATATCACTAATTGTTAATTTTCAGCAATAGTTTGAAAATTATCATAAAAAATGTCATTAATTATAATCGTTGCAAAAAAAGTCATTAATTTTCAATTTTCAACGACAGTTTAAAAATTGTCACAAGAAAACATTATTAATTGTATGTTTTAGCAACAATTTTAAAAAACAATGACAAAAAAAGTTGCTAATTGTCAAATTTTAAAGACATGCAAAAAATATTAAAAAAAATATTTTTAGCGATGATTTTATTGTGACTTATTTTAAATAGAACTTGAAGGGAAATAAAGCCAACTGTTAAGACCTGTTGGTAATTTACTCATTTATAAATGCCTAGAAACAGAGCATGAATTCGACTATATTGCCAGGCTTTCTCAGGCCCGGCCAATAATCAACTAATAAATTTTTTTGAGACCATTCATATTTTTTTTTATTGAATGAAAAAAAAAGAAAAAAAAAATGAAGATAAAAGACAAAAGATTTGTGTCAAAATCATAAAAAATACTTAGTATTATATTACAACAACTAATAAGTGTCGTTTGATCCTCGCTCTTCTTGCATTTTTAGAAGCAAATAAATCAATAATACTTGCATAATCTAATTTTTTTTGCAAAATCATTTTCAATGGATAATAATGCTAATTATTTTAAATTGCCCTTTCAATTTTTTAATGAATCAATTTATTTTAAGTTAGTTTGGGTATTCCTTAAGTTTTTTTGGATTTAAAATATACCTAATATATTACAATAAACTACAATAGGAGGGGATCCTTTTTTTGGGTATATTTTCAATAGATAACAATGTTAATTTTTTTGAATAGGCCTTTCAATTTTTCAATGGATCAATTTATTTTAAATTAGTTTGGACTTTCTTTAATTTTTTTTTGAACTTAAAACATATTTAATATATTACACTAAACCATAATAGAGGGACTCCTTTCAGGTCTATTTTGAGAGATCCTAAATCATGACCTGATTGGTCCATGCCGAGGACTGGCTCTGTTTCTTCATTTGTGTTTCACATTATCAAATAATTAGACAAATATAGTAATAACAAATGAATTTTAGGACAGCCGTAAAACTAAAATCGGGGACAATTTAGCCATTTGACAAGTCTAATTGATGGAGCTTGGGCCCTCCTTCATTCTAGAACTTCAAGCCACCAAACAAGTAACCCCTTCAAAATCTACAAAATTCAAACCCCTCGTGGAAGCCTCTAGTCCTTCAACAACTCCATCCTTTTCCCCATCCTTCTTCACCCCAATCCTCTCTCCTCTTATATATATCCTTGTGGTCATCTCTCTCTCTCTCGCTCTGTGGACAAAACAAACTAGGAGAATAAAGTCCTCGAAAAAACATGGGCACTTTGGTGGGACATGTAGCACCTGGCTTTGGCTTCTTTGTCTTTGGTTTATGGCACCTCCTTAACCATATCAAACTCCATGCTCTCAACACAAACTACAAATCCATGCCATGGTTTCCCACCTCAAAGTTAAGGTACTTAGAGCTCTTCTTGATCATGGCAGGCTGCTCCATCTCTATAGCTATGGAACTCTTCATTGGCCCCGAACGCCACCAGCCTTTTGACCTGGATGGCACCATTCCCTCCAACCATCTTCACAACTTTGAGCACTCCTCAATATCCATGACTTTCTTTGTTTATGCAGCTTTTGCCATCATCCTTGACCGAACTTGCCCGAAAGCCCAATATGGTCTCACCCAATTGCTTGGAGCCCTTGCCTTTGGCCAGCAACTCCTCATCTTCCACCTCCACTCGGCTGACCACACAGGTGTTGAAGGCCAATACCACTTGCTCCTCCAGATTGCCATATTTGTCTCTCTCACCACCACTCTCATGGGTATTGGTTACCCTAACAGTTTCTTGATCAGCTTTGTTAGGTCTCTTAGCATACTAGTCCAAGGTATTTGGCTAATGGTCATGGGCTTCATGCTTTGGACCCCACAGTTCATGCCAAAAGGTTGCTTCATGAACTTGGAAGAAGGCCACAAAGTGGTCCGGTGCCAGAGTCATGAGGCGCTCGAGCGTGCCAAATCACTGGTAAACATCCAATTTAGCTGGTACTTGATTCTGGTGACCATTTGTGCCATGTGCTTGTACTTGTTCTTCATCAAAATTCATGGAGAGAAAGTCAAATACCACTCGCTATCAAAGTATGAAGTACAAGAGGCGGAAGGTGAAGATGTTGAGGCCCAGAAGAAAAGTAAACTCTGTGAGTCGAGGAGCTTTGTTCACATGGGAAAAGCCTTTGCTTCAATGGACCTTGAAACGTAGAAGAAGAAGAAGAAGAAGAAGAAGAAGAAAGGAGGGGTAGATGTGAAAGGTGGTTAGGTATGTAAAAATGAGAAATATTAGTAGGTTGGTGGATTCTTAGTTCTCTCTCTCATTTATGTTATTTTATTGTTTAAGAGTTAAGCCCACAATATCAATGTTGGCTTAGTGAGAAAGCAAATGAGCCTAATGGTTTTCGGTAAAAAAATTGAGAGGGAAAATAGGGGTGTGATACTGTTTGGTTTTCATAATTGCATTGATGGCTTTTAGCTTAAGCTTAGGGTTGAGTCCATTGTGTTTGTTTGTATAGGAAAAAATGGAAAAAAGCAAAAGTAGGGAGGAAGTTAGTTAAATTGTGTCTTGACGATGATACCACCAACTTATAAAGGTCTTTTATCTGAGAAATTTTTGAATATAGATAGGGTAGGTATCATACGGTACCTTTTTCTCTTATTGGTTCGGATAGTGGGAGCTATATTTATGTATTACGTGCTCTTATTGGTTGGGAGAGTGGGAGCTATATTTATATATTACGTGATGGAGAGACAACATAGGAGGCCATGATGTTTGTGATTGATTGAAGGTACCATGTGGCATGCCATAGGGTACCATATTTGCGCCCAATAATTTTTTCTTCATCTAACTAATATAATTCGATTCTATACAAACTCCAAGAATTTTCAGTTGATTTTTTAATCAATATTCTATAGATTTGGGGAGCAAGGATTCTCTGTCCCCAATATTTATGCCCCCTGTCCCAAATCACTCACAACCATTGGATCATATGAGAATCCTAAAATTTGAGAATCTCAAGACATTTCTAATGATTGTGAGTGATTTGAGACATGAAGATATGGATATTTAAGGACAGGAGATCCTTAGGCAGATTTGATACCTTTTGCAAGGGTGTTGGGACCATTAATAAGCTATATATATGATTAACAATGCATATTATTTTATGGGGACTTACGTATAAGTTTTAATAGGTAAAATTATTATTTAATAGAACTTGTGAGAATTAATGATATTTTTTATCAAACACTATTAAAAAAATCCCTAATTATTAATTTTTACAGATAGTTTAAAAATGTTGTCAAAAAAAATATTACTAATTATAAGTTTTAGTGACAATTTAAAAAAATCACCACAAAAAAGTCATTAATTTTTAATTTTCAACGACAGTTTGACAAATTCGTTACAGAAAAATATCACTAATTGTAAGTTTTAGAGAGAATTTATAAAAGCCATGGTAAAAAAGTCACTAATTGTTAGCGACGTATGTAAAAAATGTCAAAAAAAAATTTCCAACAACAATTTTACAAAAACTTATTTTTAATAAAATAAATTAAATCTAACTATTAAAACTTATTGATAATTTAATTTTTTTTTTATTCATAATTTAAGCATGCATGAGATCGAATTGACTCACTGGGTTGCAAAGGCGAAATTCGATTTTATTTCATTAACTTATTTTCTTATTTTTAAGCATGTGTTGTTATCATATGCCATCACTAGTCGTAGTTAGTAGGGATTTTTGTAAGACATAGTGGTAATTGTGGACTTGAGGTGAGATGGTACATACTCTTTTGGGAAAGGGTCCGACTACAGTATAGAAAAATGGTTTTTCTGTATCATACCTAAAAGTGAAATACTAATTCCACCACACTCTAGTCACCAGGGAATTACCGGTTTTGCAGGTGCTGACATTTTTTTTTTTTTTTTGAGAACAGCTACTGACTTTCTAATGCAATTGGGTTTTACATCAAATTGTTTAAAAAAAAATAAAAAAAATACACTAATCTTTTTTAGGGTTTAAAAAAAAGATTGAGTTCCATAAAATTTGACATGATTATATTAGATTTCTTTCAAAATTTAATTTACATAATATTTAGTTTATTTTTTAATAGCATTTTGTTAGTTGTATAAATAATAAAAACTGATGTTATTTCTTTAATATTGAAATATATATTTTATCTTTTTTTTTTAATTTCTTGTATTTATATACAATCTACATGAGTTGCAATTGTTTTAACTTTACTAAAAGGGAGATAGGTGTAATTCTATTAAACTTATAAGATTTATTATATTCAGTAATAAATAGACTCAAAACAAATGGTAAGTAGAGTTAGTTGTCCTATTAGGTGTGAGCATGGTTTGATTTGGTTTAAGAGATCAATGACCAAATGACTACTTACGGATTCATGAAATTTGAAATTAGATCATAAAAATCTTATAAGAAAATCAGACTGAACCAATAAAACGAAGTTCAATTCAATTTGGAACCATAGTTTTCACAACATGATCATAAAATATTACTTACAACTTATTTGACCATCAAGCAAATTTTTTTTTGATCAAAAAAAAAAAAAAAAAAAAACATTATTCATGAAAAAGCATACATTTCATATGAAATTACATCAATAAATAAGAGGATGTGTAAAAAGCATCAAAGTAAACTACTTCAATCCCAACTAGGTTGGCATCAAGGAAGATACCCAATCATTTGCTAGCATAACCACATAGTTGGTGAGAAACCAACAACAAAGAAAAACCATCAAAAAGCATAACAACCATCACCAAGCAACTGCAGTAGCCTCTACTGATGCAGGGGATAAAAGCAACCTCCTAGACAATTCAAGTCCCATCTCTTATGCATAATCTCACTTGCTAAAGATTATGAACTAAGTCATTCATTGAGTAATTGAAGGATAAGCAAGAGGTTTTGTGACGACCCAGAATTTTTCCTTCCACTCGAGCGGAGGAGTTGACGCTCGAGCAGACTTTTAGGGTTCCCAGCAATTTTGCAGACGGCCTGAGATTCTGAGAGTTGTGAATCTCCGCTCGAGTGGAGGAGTTGACGCTTGAGCGGACTGTTTTATTGGTCTGTGTGTGCTCGAGCATTGGAAGCAACGCTCGAGCGTGAAAAGTAAGATTGCCCTTGACATTGTAGTAGTGTATTTGGAATCTTCTTATTTTATTTTGGAGTATTGATTGAGGTGGTAATATGATGGTGAAGTAAGATAGGACCAAAAACTTTAATTCGAACAATTTGTTTATGTTCAGCAGTCACTCTTTTGCCTTTTTCTTTTTCCACACTTTGAATTTGAATGTGAGGTTAGAACCGTTAAAAAGTTTATTTCCGGGGCTTCAATTTAGACACAAGAACAACCTAAAACGGAGTCTGGATGAGAGAGTTATGCATGGTTGAAGTTTTGAAATCTGTGCTGGAAGCAGGTACGCTCGAGTGGGAATGAGAACGCTCGAGCGGGTTTGGCGCGTACAACAACGTAAAAACGGGATTTTGAGATCTTTTTCCACATTTTCTTTTCCCTCTCTTCTTTCCACTTCTTCTAAGTCCGAAACCCTAGCCTCAAAACCTTGATTTCCTCTATTTTGATCAACAATCCACTATGGTTTTTGCATCAAGGATGGAGAACAAGAGAAGATCAATGTTTTTACCCAATTGGAACTCGGATTTGCGAAGGCTTCTTCTCAAGCTCGCTTCTTTGCTTGATTATGGAGGTAGGGGTTCTAATTCTCTTCAATGCTTACATCAAGAGATAGATTTGTGGTATTTCCATTGTATAAATGTACGAATTTTCATTTTTGAGCATATAGAGTAAATTATGAGATTTGGGAATTTCGGGTTTGAAGCATTGAGGGTTCAATTGATGGGTTAAGGTGATGGAGTATGACCCTTAGATGTATAATCAAGGAGAAAATTGGGATGTAAGGTAATGGTATGAGAAGTTTGAATTTTTATTGAAAACCTTATTTTTCTTGAAAACCCTAGGTTAATTTGTGATGATAAATAATGATTTTGCCCAAATTGAAAGTAGAATCATGAAATTGGTAGGGTGAATTATACGGGTACAAGTTTAATTGGATTTTTGAGATGTTTTGAAAAAATGTTAAAAATTTGCGAATGAACTTTGTTATGAGCATGGTGAATCATGTTAAAATGAGAAAGGAAATTAGGGGAAATGATTTAAAGAATTATTGTGTGACTTCATATGTTTGTAGGACACGCTTCGGGAGGAATAAATGCACCACCAACGCACTGTGAGTAATAGTATGAAGATGTACATTTTATTTACTCTTGATAATTATTATCACTAACGCTTTGTTTCTTGTAAGTGTTACACGAACATGTTACACGAACATTTATGATGATTGAAAGTCAATGTGAACGTTGAAAGATTGGCATACATCGGTATGATTTTGAAATGACTCTATTCTGTCAATAACGAATAATAATTCTCTATTATCTATAAGCAAACTACGTCGTTACTTAATGAATAAATGGAATTATGTTCGTCTTTGAACCAAGTATCCGTATGAAACTGAGATTATTCCATTGTGTTATATATGGACCCGAGGTTGATAAGAACCTATGACATGCATGCAAATGTTTAACATTATTATGTGACTCACGTTAAAATGTGGGTTATTCTGTCCTTATTAAGCATATGGCAATGATATATGTGGCCTCAGTTAATAATAATTATTATTATTATTTAGTTGTACGCGAGACACCTGTATTAATTTGTAACCAAGCCATGGGAAACTTATGTGCATTATTGCATAATGGTATTCTAAGAAAATTGAAATTACTGCTATTACTGTTCTGGTTATGCTATGCTATGACATGATATGATGATTCGGTCTATAAGACCTATGAAATTCTGGTATGGAGCAAAGTGCTGTACGAAACTACGTACTGCGGTGCGAGTTACCTCTAGAATCCGTACGAGCCACCTCTTGAGTCCATACATATGTGAACTGGGCGTAAAGCCAATGTGAAAATTATGAGGCCTATGGCCATTTTGTATGATCTGTTAGTATGAAACAAAGTGCTGTACGAAACTAAGTGCTGCAATGCGAGCCACCTCTAGAATCCGTGCGAGTCACCTCTTGAGTTCATACATGCATTACAAGGGCTTTATGCCAATACAAGGGCTTTATGCCATTATAAGGGCTATATGCCAATACAAGGGCTTTATGCCATTACAAGGGCTTTATGCCATTTTGATAAGGGCTTCATGCCATTTTGTTAAAGGCTTCATGCCATTATGTTAAGGATTTCATGCCATTTTGTTAAGAGCTTAAAGCCACACTGTTTAAGATTGGGCCCAAGGCCGTTCTGTAAAAGATACTTTTGAATAAATGATTTTGGAAATGACTATGCTATACAATATTTAATGGAATCCATATTTTGGGTTATGAAATGTTTAATATGATAAGTATTTTCTGAAATGATAAAAATGCTATGAACTTCCGACATGTTTATGATAAGATACGTTTTCTAGATAATTTTTCTAAAATGCCTAGATACGCTACGAAACTCCGAATGTTCAAGATATGACAAGTTTTTTGAAAAAGATACTTTGCTATGCATACAGAAACAACTTAACCATATGTGCTCTTTATTGATAAATGCTCGGATATGTATTATAATTCACGTTGAGCATTGAATTGTTATGTGCTATTATTCACTGAGCTTGGCTCACTTTATTTTATGTCAGTTTCTGTAGGCACTCAACCTGGAGGTCAGCCTTAACCTGTGGCTTCCGTTACCCAGTTGTCAATCCCTGAGTATCTAAGCTCTTAGAAGATGACCGCTCATGTTATGGAGTTTTGCTAAGTTTTTAATTTGTACCCTAAATGTCTATTAAGATTGATGTGTATGTAATCCGTTTATCTTCCTATGTTTTCGTTATACACCCGACCTTGAGGGCTGGGTCTATATATGTATATGTATTTAGCTATTTTCATATGCACGTCACTGTATATTTATCTGCATTATGTTTTGTCTGTGATCCTGGCATAGTAGTGGTAGCTCAATGGATATTATTTTACGCTATTATATGATATTAAATGCTTCCGTTCAGGCCCCATAGGTTATATTTATCAGGTTTTATGTCCATTTCTGAAGTGTTCATGCCCAAACTTTTAGGGGCGAGTTTGGGGTGTGACAGGTTTTAACCCACAATGCAATCCTAACCTTAATGGATTCACACAGACCATCAAGATCCACCTTTGCATTGTTGAAGATGCTATCATTTCTCTACTTCCAAATTGACCATAGCACAGTTAGTGTCATGACCCAAACCCGCTCCTATGGGTTTAGTACTGTAACCGGCCAGTAATCTGAGATTACCGAAGGCCTGCTTAACAGTGAAATAGTAATACAGAGTACATGGGCTGGCGGAAGCCAATACAGTAATTAATGGATGTCTAATGAGCTGTGACAGTCTGTATGCAAAAAGACTTTTCATAATACATATATATACATTCAGAACAGAGACGGTATGTACATATATCGTTTACAGATATACAGGTTAGGGTCCACATCCCTACCATAACAGTACAGTACGATATCATTCAGTCTATACAGTATTACAGAAACAGATACAAAAAGGAGGAAAACTAAAACACCCCAAAACCCCTAGCTTGAAGGACTTGGAACCTCGCAGTGAGGCACGTTGGTTGGCTTGACAAAACGGGAGCTAACCCGACACTCCTAGCATCGATGCGGTGCCTGTACACCTACAAATATATATATATATATGAGCAGTGAGCTAAAGTCTAGTGAATAACATAATGCGTAAAGAGGTTAAGAATGAATATCCTTTCAGTATTGAAAACAGTCATTTCAATCAGTATATCAGTTATTCAGTCATAGCAGTCATATGTGGTACATCCAATAGCAAACAAAGACAAGAGGGTCTAAACAGATCAACAAATGATTGATGGCCATCATATCGTGAGCGATGAGTGGTTCCAACATGGGAATCGACAGAGATCTCTGTGACAGTAGCAATACAGTACAATAACAGTAGGTTGCTAAGGATGCCACAATACAGTTCACAATTAGGACATCATTCATTCAAGAATAAAGATCATTTCGTAAAACAAGATGCAGTTCAATTGTTCAGAAAATAATCATTTTTGAACATATCTTTACAACATTGTTACTCACAGAGTTTTGGGCTACAGATAAGCTAGTGTGCGTCCTCGGATGCCAACCCTACACAGTTCCAGGATGAACACACACTAAGCTACACAGTTGGGAAAATAATAACTTAATCCCTAATTTGCCTCGGTGTGGTTCTACATCAATATCCTCATTAAGATGCCTTAAACTAGGCTTAAGAATGCCTAGAATGAAATGAGGATGCAAAGATGCACTTTAAAAACATTTTCAGAATTTTCAGAAAAACAGGGTCCCGCTCGAGCGTGGCTTTCCCCGCTCGAGTGGACATGCAGACAAAGGTTCCCTGCTCAGAGCATCACTTTTCCCGCTCGAGCGGACTGCAAAATATGGCAAAAGTACTGGATGTACGAAATTCACGCTCAATGGGCGCTCGACCCCCGCTCGAGCGTGTGACTCAGGCCCCCGCTCGAGCGTGCAATCCCCCGCTCGAGCGGACTGCAAGACAATACAAAGTGCTGGATGCAGGAATTTCACGCTCGAGTGCCACTTCCCCCACTCGAGCGTGAGTCCAAATTCTGGAAATTCCAGATTCAAACCTCAAGTTCAAAACTAAGTTTAAATGCCTCAAATTTGATCCTCTTGGGCTAATTTTCTAGAAAACACTTGTAAACTCATAGTATAACATGATTCAAAGCTCAATTTGAGAAATCAAAGCCCAAAGGTGAGTTAATTAAATACGAACTTTAGCTCAATACTCAAGAACATGAGAATTAATGCAAAACTCATACATGCATGAGTTCTAATGACTTCAAAGCTTCTAAAACATGCTCCAAAGAGCCAATTCTTTCAAAAACATGGTGAATTCAAGGACTAGAACAATAATATGGACATGCATGCAAGAATTTCTATGAAAACAACTTTAAACTCCATAATATGTACATGCATGCATGGATTAACTCATAATTCAACATAATAAGCCAATTCTAGACTCAACTCACTAAACTTCCATGAACCATGCAAGAGATGACTTGGATTCACGAATTAAATGATGAATATCCTACCTTAGGTCCTCAATTTCAAGTGTAGAAGCTCAATATGCAAAGAATCCTTCAATTTTCCTAAGTCTCCAAGCCAATTTGTTGAAATCTAGTTCCTTCTCTCTAATTCTCTCTTCACTCGGTTATGGACTAGAAGTGGCTGAGGAAATGTTATGAAATCAAGTCTCAAATGTTTTATGAGATGGCCCACTAACATGGCATTTCGGTAATTAAGTCCAACTCTTGCAATTTAGCTTTATTTAATCTAATTTAATCATTCCAAATCAAATTTCAATTGAATTTACCATAAAATCCCATAATTCCTAATTAGCACAAAGCACTAATCAATTTCAGATTCGGCCGCCGATAAGGCCTTCAATTTACAGTTTAAAACATAAAACATGAACAGATAATTTAACAGTCAAACAGATAGATTTGCATTCCAAACTAGCACATTCAATCAATCAATTCAGAACATTCAGTCAATCAATCAATTAACATGCTTAATCATAGATTAGCACTAATCAGTGGTGTTATCGGTAAACAGTAGTGAGGGTTGTCACAGTTAGGGGGAGTGCTCTCTAGATCATCTTTTCCTATTTTTTGAGCTTACTACCAATGCACCAATTTAAAAGGCTATTCACAGATCCATGCATTACCCATTGTATACCTCACTAGTTAAAAATTTTGGACTAAATCTTCCAAATAAAAGGGCAAAAAAGTAGCACATGGTTGACACTCACCACCACCTTCTTACAAAAAATACAATTAGCATCTATATCATCACTGACAACTCCAATTCTTTGTAGATAGCTAGATGTCTTAATCTTTCCTGTCCAAGCTAACCAACCAAAGAACTGAACCTTGGAGGAGAGACATTCTTCCAAATGAAATCTGCTATTTTACTATTATCTACAAAACTCAACTCACACCACATGTATGCTGAGGCAATAGAGAATAACCCTGATGTCTCTGCATCCCATCTCAAACTATAAATCATTTCTTCCTTCAGAGCAGGTGCATTGAGTAACATCTCATACAACCTCTTCAATTTCTCCACCTCCCATTGGAATAGGGATTTTCTGAAGCTAAGATTTCCTTCCTCAATCCCAATTCTCCTACTCAGCACCAAATTCACAGATTCAGCTTTGTCCATTGATAAAGAATACAGTCTAGGAAATTCCTCTTTCAAAAAAATATTGCCAATCCATTTGTCCATCCAATAATGTGTTCTCTTCCCATCCCTAATAATTGGACTTATGTTGCTTTTGAAGAAGTCAACCAGTTCAGGTCTATACCAGGCAACACCCATAATACATTTCCAGATTTGAGAAGACCTGAGACTAACCACAGGTAGTGGCCATCATCCCCTTCCAGCCTCACTGTATTTGCTGCAGATCACCTGCTTCCACAATGCATCATTTTCAGACCCAAACCTCCACCACCACTTCAAAAGAAGGCAATCATTCATAAGTTTGATTCTCTTAACTCCTAAACCTCTTTAGCTTTTACTTTGTGAAATCTCCTCCCAACTGACTAGATGAATTTTCTTTCTAAGCTCATAACCTTCCTATAGGAATCTAGATTGAATTTTGTCTATTTCCTTTGTAACACATTCTGGCATCTTAAACAAAGATAAGTAATAAATTGGTAAACTAGATAGCATAGATTTTATGAAAGTCAATCTACCAGCAAAGGATAGAACCTCCCCTTCCAAGAAGCCAACTTTTGTTTGCATTTATTAATCACTTGTTGCCATGTCCTCCTTTTTATTGGACTAGCTTCTAGTGACAGCCCTAAGTATTTGAATGGAAGATTTTGGTGAAGGCAATTCAATTTCGCAGCAAACTCTTTAGTAAGGTCATCATCAACTCCAACCCCACATACTACACTCTTACGATAATTAATCTTCAGCCTAGATAATACTTCAAAACACCTTAAGATCCTTTTGATAACAACAATCTCATCCCCTTCTGCCTCACAAAATAATATTGTGTCATCTGCAAACTAGACATGGATGATCCTACCATCATTTGAGCCTACCACTATCCTCTTAATCAATGCCCTCTGCAGAGCTCTCACCAATATAATATTGAGACCCTCAGCCACAATATTAAACAAAAATGGTGATAATGGGTCACCTTGTCTCTGCCCTCCCTTAGGATTAAACTCAGATGTAGGTGATCTATTTACCAAGATAGAAATTTTGGCTGACACTCTAATCCAATTGATCCATTTATTGCCAAACCCAAAATTTGAAAGCATAGAGAAGAGGAAATCCCAATTAATTGAATCATAAGTTTTCTCAAAATCAGGTTTTAATACAATGCTTTTCTTCTGTTTCTTCTTCCAACTATCAACTATTTCATTCGTAATCAATACTCCATCCAAAATATTTCTTTCCCTAATGAATCCTGATTGAGATTCACTAATAATTCTTGGCATTACTTTCTTCATCCTATTTGATAAAACTTTGCAAGAATTTTATACAAAGAGCCTATGAGACTAATATGCCTGAAGTCATTAAGGCAAGAAGGATTATCAAATTTTGAAATCAAAGCCACAAAAGAACTATTAATTCCATGGACCAATTTAGAGTTTTGGTGGAATTCCTTCATAAATGGTATCATATCACCCTTGACTGTGAACCAACATTTCTGAAAGATCATCAAGTTGAATCCATTAGGTCTAGGTGCCTTACTCCCTTCACAGTTCTTTACTGCTGCTACTATTTTTGCTTTAGTAAATTTAGCTTCTAATGCATCACTAACCTTAATTCCCCCAATGGATTTAAAAGGACCAGATAAGCTTAGCTTACTGGACCAAATTTCAGTAAAATGGTTTTTAAAATGTTGTAAGACTTCAGCCCTTATATCATCAATTTCTTTCTTTATAACTCTTGTTGTTCTTGGAAGAAGCCATAATATGGAAAATTTTTGTATTTCTGTCCTTTTTTAATGCCTAATTAGCTCTAGCTTTCAGCACCATATCTATTTCACCATTCTACTCAATTTCCAAGCTTCCTCTTTCGCCTCTCTTCTTCTAGCTAATTCTGCTTAATTAGTGATCCTTCTTTAACTGCCAGGTCAAGCATGTGTAGGTCCTTCTCAAGAAGCTTGAGCTTAAACTCTACATTTCCAAAAGCTTCTTTGTTCTAATTTTTCAGGGCCAGTTAAGTGCTTTGAGTTTCCTTAGGTATTTGAAACCAGCCCAACCCTCCTCAGTAGATTCAGCCCAAACTTTCTCCACAAAGCCTATGAAATTTGGGTGTAGGGACCAAGCATTAAGAAATTTAAATGGCTTTAGACCCCAATCTCTCTCATCTTACATAAGCAAGATAGACAATGGTCTGACTCTTCTTGGTAGGCCCCTATAGTTTGAAATTAAACTTATGCATCCACTCTGGATTGAGCAAGAACCTATCAAGCGTACTCCATCAGCAATATGTCGTCATTTTGCAAACAAAAATAATTTAGATGATTGTTTAGAACTAATTTAACTACTATACAAAATCATACTTGCAAAAATATAGGATTAACAACTTATGATAAAAATGTGATACTAATCAGGTGATATATATATATATAAACTGATCAATTTAGTTCCAAATTAGAATCGTAACTATAAAATTACGGGCCAAATCATGAAGTATGGTTCACCTATTTTAAAAATTAAGACCAAATTAAAAAAAACTAAATCAAACCATGCCATTTAGTTTAAGATTGAACATTACTTACTATTTACTGATTAAACTTTACTGCTGTGTAATCAAACTTTAAATAAATTTTGAGTCACACAATACTAAGTTATTTTATTGTTTGTGTCTTATCACTAGAAGTAACAAGTAGATTGCCAACGAACAGTAAGTGTACACAAATTGTATATGTAATGAAATATTAAGTGTCAAGTAAAGTCACAACGAGTGGTAAATAGAATCAAAGCAAATGGTAAATATCGTGTGTGGAGAAGTAGGTTTGGAAATACTCTTGGATCCTAAAGGACGTCCCTGATCCTCTGATTGCCACTTGAAAAAGGGATTAACACTCCGGTCGAGGATGCCGGAATTAGCACTCTGACGGACAAGTTAGTATAGGTCTCTTGTTTGCTTGAGTCTTAAGTTTCTTGGGTCTGTTCTCACATACCTTTTTTTGGTTGATGTTTCTCTATTTATATTCGCTTTTGGGCCCTAGGGTCGGGCCCACTCTTAATCCATCGTGTGATTGCTCATTCGGCCCTTTCTATC
Source organism: Camellia lanceoleosa (assembly GCA_025200525.1). Lineage (NCBI taxonomy): Eukaryota > Viridiplantae > Streptophyta > Magnoliopsida > Ericales > Theaceae > Camellia > Camellia lanceoleosa. Next base: position 127,062,653 of record CM045768.1, read on the forward strand.
GTATGCCAATTCCCACTTGGCTTTTTGTTCAACTGGTTCGGGATCGTATAGAATGGAGCCGAATATAATATATATCCTGATTATCATTAGACACATTCGACTTCCCTGCATGTACCGATATTCGGCTCCTACAATTGCCCCCCAAACATCCTACTAACACCAGTTAGTCGGCATGTTTGGTTTCGAACTTGAAAAGTCAAAAAATTCGGCGGTTAACCTCATTCCAATGTAAGTGTCAGAACGCATACGCTTTTTAGGCATCATTACAATTTCCCGCCCCTTCGTACGCTTCCTTCATTTAATGTGATTTGAAACTATGTTGTCCCTTCGTATGTATGTTTTTTTTTTTTGGAATACGCAAAGTTTCTGGTTTGCCTTTCAGTATACCTTCTTCATTTCGCGACCTCTGCAACTTCCTCCCATTTCTCATTGTCTTCTCTGCTTCTTGTAAGTTCTCTTCTTCTCCATTTCGATTCCCATTTCCTTGTTTGTTTTTAGTTTAGCATACTTCCTAAATTGGCTAGGATGGCCAAACATTTAAAAGCCCTTCTTTCTGTGGATTGAGTTTCTAGTTTTCGATGCCATTTTTCCATTCCTGACGACGTCCACCTATCACTCGTGGCAGAGAGCACAATTGATATGGAGAGGACTAATGAGAGTACAATCATCTTTCTTCTTCCATCGATTGTTGAGGGCGGAGTCCGTTTCCCTCTTAACCCATTTCTAAGGGCCGTTCTTCGCCACTGGGGTCTAATCCCTTCCCAACCTAATGTAAATTTTTACCGAATCATAATGGGAATTGTAGAGTTGAACCGACGCCTTAGGATCAATCTTGGTATCTCTACTATTCGGCATTGTTATGCCTTGGTCAAATCTTCTGGCCGGCAGGGGCACTACTTTCTCAGGGCTAAGGACACCGACCATCATTTGGTGACTATGCTTGCCAGCTCTGGCAAGCGAGTTGATGATGTCATGGTTGTTGTCCAAGGTAACTGGAAATTCGGTGAGGGTGAAGGCGAAGATCACCTAGATCTTGTGCCCAGACGAAAAGCCGAACCGGGTGGCTGTATAGTTCTTTACGGGTATTTGTTATATATGTACCCGGCTTCAATCCATGCATTTGTCGTTTTATTTATGCAGGCAACGATTTGAAGAAAGTTCTGGTTTTGGCCAATGACACTGTGCTTGTAGAAATCAAAACTGCACTCTAGTTCTTTGGCCATCCAAACCTCCAAAGGCAAGGGAGGGCGGCCTACATACTTTTGAGATACGAGCCGACTTACTCAACCTTTTCGGTCACAAACAACATTTTGATTCCAAGGGGCGAACAGCAGCTCATGGCCCTTATTTTTCCCAACTTCAAAAACCTTAGGCAGATTGGTTTGGAAGCTTTTGATTTGGAGCAGGTGGAAGAACAAGTAGCCGAAGAAGTCGCCGAGCAGCCGAATCAGTCCACTTTGGAAGTCGAAGAAGTTGACGAGGATCTAAACTTGGCTTTTGAAGAAGCCGGCCTTAATCCATCCAACCCTCAATCCACTTCAGGCCGAGGGGACGTGTCTTTTGAAGATATTTTTACCGACTCAGGGGACCTTCCTGGCACTTTTCCTGAGAACATGGCTGGGGAGTCGCTCACGCAGCTGGCCAGGAGGAAAAATACTGAAGGATGGCCACCCGGAGGAGGGCTGAGACCAACCGATCTAAACCTTCCCCTGTTGCCGTGATTGAGTCTTCTCCGCCTATTATCGTGGAAGAAATGGCTCAGATTGAAACGGCTGAGACAGAGAAAATAGTTGAACAGTTGGATCAGAAGGCCGAGTAGAGGGGGGAAAAGCGTCCCGTTGAGCGCGAAGCCGACCTTGAGGAAAACCTTATCGATAAACGGCCGCGCATAGAGGAGTCAAACTTGGTTGTGCCGTTCATCATTCAACCAAGGATAAAGAATGTACCGATTGCTTCTGATGTGTTGGCTCTGAAAGATCCGGTTGTGGCCTTGAGCATGGCTTTTTCAATTTCCTTGCCAGTTGACAGAGCCACTTTTCGGGCGGAGCCAGATTTGCTGTCAAGAGCATTAGCCACTCAATCGGCCATATTGGTACATGACTCTAGCCTTATCTGCAGTCTTCCGTCTATATTTTTTTATTTTTATTTTTTAACTCTAATTCCTTGTTTTGCAGACGGCAGGCAGGATAGCTGAGATCGGCCGCCATCAATATGATGTTATTGAACAGATCGGCTTTCTGAAAGTCAAAATTGAAAATGAAAAGAGCAAGGCCGTGGAGGCCTCTCAAAGAGCTGAGTCCGAGGCGGCAAAAGCGGCAAATGAATGTGCAAGAGCTGACGCTGAGGCAGAAAAGGTGAAGAGTTCTGACCAACTCAGGTTGGTTGCAGAAGAAAGGGCAAACGCGAGCGAAGACGCGCTCAAGTTAGCCGATAAGGTGATTGCCAAATTGGAAGCCGATTTGGAAGAGTCGAAGAAGGCAAAGGAAATAGCCCACTCCGAGATTTCCAAAGTGTTCCAAGCTAGAAAGGACGCCGCCTTGGAGAAGTACGTGGAGGAGGTACCCAAGTTCGAGAATCGGTGCTTCAAACACGGCTAGCTCAAAGCCCTCATTGCTACCAATGTGACATTGGCACAGCCGATCCCATACGAGTAGGTGGACGTTGAGCTGTTGGAGTCTAACCCTAAAGATTGACTAGGGTGATATTTCGATTTTTGTTAGGCATCTTCCACGCATAGTTTTTGTAGATTTTTGTTTATTTACTTTGGTTAGAAGTTAAATGTAGGGTAATTTTCATGTGTAAAATGACTACTATCTGTACTCAATTTATTAATGAAAATTTCCTTTGCTTTTTTGTTTGTTGCATATCGTTAACAATCTAGTAGGATGTAAGATCATAAGATGAGTAAATTAAACATCCGATTAAATAGTTGCGTATCTTTGCAATTTAGCTGAATAAATTAATGAATATGCCCTTGCCCCAGTTAATGAATGAACTGGAACGCCGAATATCGGTGGTTCATGGATTAGCTGAGGCATATGAACTTATCAGCGCAAGGCCTTGAAATTTAGCCGATTAGATTAACAAATGATCATGAGATGAGTAAATTAAACATCCGATTAAATAGCTGCGTATCTTTGCAATTTAGCCGAATAAATTAATGAATATGCCCTTGCCTCAGTTAATGAATGAACTGGAACGTCGAATATTGGTGGTTCATGTATTGGCAGAGGCACATGAACTTATCGGCGCAAGGCCTTGAAATTTAGCCGATTAGATTAACGAATTTGCCCTTGCCCTAGCTAATGAATGAATTGGAACGCCGAATATCGGTGTTCATGGATTGGCTGGGACACATGAACTTATTAGCACAAGGCCTTGAAATTTAGTCGATTAGATTAACGAATCTACCCTTACCCCAGCTAATGAATGAACTGGAAAGCCGAATATCGGTGTTCATGGATTAGCTGGGACACATAAACTTATCGGCGCAAGGCCTCGAAATTTAGCCAATTAGATTAACGAATCTGTCCTTACCCCAGCTAATGAATGAACTGGAACGCCGAATATCGATGTTCATGGATTGGCTGGGACACATGAACTTATCGGCGCAATGCCTCGAAATTTAGATGATTAGATTAACGGATCTGCCCTTGCCCTAGCTAGTGAATGAACTGGAACGCTGAATATCGGTGTTCATGAATTGGCTGGGACACATGAACTTATCGGCACAAGGCCTTGAAATTTAGCTGATTATATTAACGAATCTGCCCTTGCCCCAACTAATGAATGAATTGGAACGCCGAATATCGGTAGTTCATGGATTGGCTGGGACACATGAACTTATCGGCGCAAGGCCTTGAAAGCGAGCATTGATGAGAGTGCCTCGGGAGTGCTGCACCGTAATGAATAAATGGGGTAGGGGCGGCATGCGCAGAGGTGCCAATGTTGCGTTCAAATCCAACAAATTGTGAGAGGAAAAAAGTAGTATGAACGGCTGTGGATGGCAAGAAGACTATCTTCAATAGCAGAGGGAAAGGTAGAACACTGGCAGAACTAGACGCAGAGATGAATCGAGGTGGCGAGCCTACGCGCACGGGGAGTAGGACGTCAAGGGAACGTGAGAAGCGCCATTCCCCACGTCATCAAAGTAGGTCACCCAAAAAGGAAAAATAGCAACGAGGTAACTTCCCTCGCTCGAGAGGAGAAACTAGTGCAACACTGCACCCGTTGAGTTTTTCGGTTTTCGTTGGGAACAAACCGATGATGGAAGCGGATTCCATTATCTGTGACCCAAATGTAGCAGTCGAGTTCGCTCGATAGATTTTTCCACCAGAAGTTTAGTAGTCCATGGTCGGCTGGGCTAATTATGAAGTTTTTCGGGAGGGCGTTCATGGAGCAGTAAAGGGTTTGTATACCTCCTATGAAATCGGCATGCATCTTCGTGCCACTCGAAGAGAGATAGAGCAAAGGGATGCTCGCATTCTGAGCTTGCAAGCCCGTGCGGAGAAGGCCAAAAATGAGCTAAAGAAAGATAACACCTCTGAGACTTATTCGGTGAGTCAAGTGAATCCGATTGTCGCGGAGTGAGTAAACCGCCGAATTCTGGATCACGCGATTGCCGATCGAGAAACGGCGAGTATGTTCACAATAGAAGCTGCGAAGGCCAGATCTTATGAAAAAGGCTTCCATGACGACCGAAAAATTGGAATAGAGAAGACGAAGGAAAAGCTAGCCGAGGAAGTTTGTCGATGCGAAAATCGCAGATTGAAGCATGGATGGATCAAGGCTCTCCAGGCTGTGGGCGTTGATCCGGCATCACCCTTGTATCAGAGTTATACTTTTCTATTTGAGGCTTTCGATGCTGAGAAGACCAATGACGAGGACAAAGCTGAATATATTTGATGTACATTGTTCCGTTTTTATGTAAAGCATATACTTATGATCTGTTGAATAAAACATATTATTTTGAATGTCTATATGTTATTTCGAACAATGCTTGTAGATTAAGTTGTGTCTACTACTTTATGTCAATTGCGTTTGCGCTTGTCAATCACAATATTCACGACAGGAGCTCTGAATTCAGAGGATCATTCCGTCCAAACGCGTCATTCGCAGATGGGGCTCTGAATTCAGAGGCTTTTTGTGTTGGCCAATCGCAATTCCCACGAAGGGTGCACTGTATTCGGAGGCTTGTTCGGCCCAAACGTATCATTTAAGAAGGGCACTCTGAATTCGGACACTTTTAATGTTGGCCAATCGTGATTTCCACTAAGGGTGCTCCAAATTCGGAGGCTTATTCGGCCCAAACCTGTGATTCACTTGGCCAATCGTGATTTTCACGAAGGGCGCTCCAAATTTGGAGGCTTTTTGTGTTGGCCAATTGCGATTTTCATAAAGAGCGCTCTGAATTCGGAGGCTTATCCTGTTCAAACGTGTCATTCACGATGGGCGCTCTGAATTTGGAGGCTTTTTGTGTTGGCCAATTGTGATTTCCACGAAGGGCGTTTCGAATTCGCAGGCTTACTCGACCCAAACATGTGATTCACAAAGGGTACTCCGAATTCGGAGGCTTTTTGTGTTGACTAATCGTGATTTCCATGAAGGGCGCTTCGAATTAGAAGGCTTTTTGTGTTGGCAACCGTGATTTCCATGAAGGGCGCTCCAAATTCGGAGGCTTATTCGGCCCAAACGTGTCATTCACAAAGGGCACTCCGAATTCGGAGGCTTTTTATGTTGGCCAATCATGATTTCCACGAAGGGCGCTCCGAATTCGGAAGCTTATTTGGCCCAAACGTGTTATTTACGAAGGGCGTTCTGAATTCGGAGACTTTTTGTGTTGGCCAATCGTGATTTCCACGAAGGGTGCTCTGAATTCAGAGGCTTTTTCACACAACCAGAACTCACTGGGCAAGAGAGAACATTGTATTGAAAAAAGAAAGATATACACGACGTAAAATCAAAACAAGCTGTCGTGCCGTATAAGTTCACTTAATGATAAAATTTGCGCAAGTGTGTGGAATTCCACGGATGCGGCACGTTTCTTCCATGCATGTCTTTGAGTCGATATGCCCTTGTCTCTGTGATTGAGTCAATCTGATAGGCGCTGTCCCAGTTAGGACCGAATTTTTCGTCAGCTGGATTCCTAGCAGTGGAAAGCACTTTCTTGAGGACCAATTCTCCTGGTGTATAACAGCGTAGCTGAACACGTTGATTATACGATTTAGTGAGCTGTTGCTGGTACCGTGCCATGGAAGCAAGGGCACGGTCTCGGCATTCTTTAATCACAGTCAAGTCTAAGGCCAACATCATGTCATTTCGGCCCCTGTCAAAAACCTTTGATTTCAAGGTTAGGAGGCCGATCTCAGGGGGATGATTGCCTGGGTTCCAAAGCACAGAGCAAATGGCATTTCCCCAGTGGATTGCCTTGGTGTAGTGCGATGAGCCCACAGCACGTTGGGCAACTCTTCGACCCATCTTTCTTTAGCTTTCTCCAGCCTTTTCTTGATGCCGTCCAAAATAACCTTGTTGGTGGCCTCCACTTGACCATTGCTTTGGGGATAAGCCGGCGAGGAAAAGTAGGGCCGGATACCATAAGTGTTGTACAATTCTCGATACACGTCACAATCAAACTGGGCACCGTTGTCTGAAACAAGTGCTCGTGGTATGCCGAATCTCGTTATGATGTTTTTCCATGCAAAACGCTTAATGTCGGAATCTCGAATATGTGTTAGTGCCTCCGCTTTGACCTATTTTGTGAAATAATTCGTCGCAATAATTAAGAATCGCCTGTTGCCTGAGGCCCGTGGTAATGGTCCAACGATATCAAGCCCCTATTGGGTGAACGACTAAGGACTAGTGATAGAGTTTAACTCATCGGCAGGCGGATGAGTTAAGGGGGAAAACTTCTGGCATTGCGCACATTTTTTGACATAACACTCGGCATCGGTTCACATGGTCGGCCAATAACACCCCTGCGTTACGGCTCGATGGGCCAAAGAACGTCCGCTCGAATGGGCACCATAACTACATTCATGTATTTTAGATAAAAGTTCCTCGACTTTATCCGGGTGAACACATTCTAAGTACGGCCCAGAGAGAGATTTTTTTGTAGAGCTTCCCCTGCGGATCCAAGTAGTATCGAAGGGCTTTGTTTCGCAGTTTGTGTGCTTCTTTCTTATCCATCGGGAGTTGCTTTGAAGATAGGAATGCGGTGATAGGGTCCATCCAACTTGGACCCGGTTTGATAACGTTGATCTGAATTGATTCTGAAGAGGCAATGCTCGGCTTAGGGATGAACTCTACTTCGATTGTCCGCTTAATTTCTGAGTTGATGCAGAGGCTAAGCAAGCTAGGGCGTCTGCATGCTTGTTTTGATCCCGGGTTATTTGATTCAGTTCGTGGTGATCAAATTTCGCGAGCAAAGAATTTGCTGTTTTCATATAGGCTGCCATGCGGTCATTTTTGGCTGCATATTCCCCTTTCAACTAGTTGATTACTAGCTTTGAGTCACAGAAAACAAGCAGACGCCGTGCACCGAGGTGAAGTGCATTTCGCAGGTTGGTTAATAGTGCTTCATATTCGGCCTCATTATTCGATGCGTCGAAGCCCAGTTTGACAGCCTGTTCGATTATTGCCTTTTCGGGGGTCATGATTACTGCGCTAGCCCCACTACCACGCTGGTTGGATGACCCATCACAATACATCTGCCAGATGTCGCCAATATACATTCTCCAGTTGGGCTTAGTTTCCACTTGATCAAACTTAAAGTCAGCGAGGGATCCTGTGAATTTGACTACAAAGTCGGCAAGCACTTGCCCTTTGATGGAAGTTCTGGGTAGAAACTGGATATCATGCTAGCTGAGTTCAAGAGCCCATTTCGAAAAGCACCCCGATGCTTCTTCGCTGCGGAGCGCTGATCAGAGGGGATATTCCGTTGGTATCCCAATGGTATGCCTCTGAAAGTAGTGCATCAGTTTTCTTGCAGCCATGACGAGAGCAAGGATAAGCTTTTCTAATGGAAGGTAACGTGTTTCGGCGTTGGCCATAGCTTTGCTCAAATAGTAAACTGGTCGTTGCTCCCCAAGTTCTTCCCTTAACAGTACGGCGTTGATTGCCCGGTCGGATATTGCCAGATACAAAATGAGCGGATCGCTTGCCATAAGTGTTTCCAAGAGTGGTACTGATCGGAGATAAGACTTCAAGCCGTCCAAAGCAGCCTGGCACTCGAGGGCCCAATCAAATGCTCTGCCTTGCCGAAGTGTGTGAAAGAATTGTCGGCAGCGATCTGTGGAACGGCTGATAAACCTATTGAGCACGGCGGCCATTCCCATCAGCTTTTGAACTTCTTTGACTGACCGAGGGGATCCAAGCTCTAGAATTGCCGTGATTTGCCTCGGATTGGCTTCGATTCCGTTGTGGTTAACGATGTAGCCAAGGAATTCGTCGGATCCGATGCCGAATGCACACTTAGAAGTGTTCAATTTTATATTGTACTTTTGAAGGATGCTGAATGTCTCTGACAAATCGGCTAGATGGGAGTGCTTTTCCTTGGATTTGATCGCCATATCGTCGATGTATACTTCCATGGTACGGCCGAGTTGTTCTTTGAACATGGCAGTCACTAGTCTTTGATAAGTTGCCCCGCATTCTTCAGCCCAAAAGGCATGACCTTGTAGCAATAGGTTCCTTTTGGGGTGAGGAATGCGGTTTTTTTTTTTTTGATTCTTCGGATGCATGGCAATTTGATGATAGCCCCTATATGCATCCAAGAAGCTCATGCGTTGCTGATGTGCCGTTGCTTCTACAAGTTGGTCTATTCTGGGTAGGGGAAAATAGTCTTTGGGACAAGCTTTGTTCAAGTCCGTGAAATCCACACAGACATGCCAAGAGCCATTTTTCTTCGTTACGACCACAGTATTGGACAACCATGTAGGATAGGTTACTTCGCGAACCGCCTCGGCGTCAAGTAACCGATCTACTTCTTCAACAACAGCCGAAGTATGCTCTGCGGCTGACCACCGACTTCTCTGAATAATTGGCTTACATTTCGGATCAACGTTCAAGCAGTGTTGGGCCATTGATGGATCCACTCCTGGCATCTCGTATGGGGACCATGCAAATACATCAATATTGCCGATTAAGAACGATACCAACTCTTGCCTTTTAACTTTATCCAAGGAAGCGCCGATCATGAAGAAGTTGTTAGGACTTCCGTCAATTTCGACCTGATGCAGGGCTTCGGTTGCCTTTTCACTTGGGATCCTCCCAATGTCTTCGAGGCTCTCCCTATTCGGTACCTTAATTGAATGCATTTCCAGTTCCCTTGGTCTCTTGTGGAGAAGTAGGTTTGGAAATACTCTTGGATCCTGAAGGACGTCCCTGATCCTCTGATCGCCACCTGAAAAAGGGATTAACACTCCGGTCGGGGGTGCCGGAATTAGCACTCCGACGGACAAGTTAGTATAGGTCTCATGTTTGCTTGATCCATAATCGTCTGCATTGTCTCATGCATTGAAGTTGAGGGTAAGGTCTGAGCTACTGAATCAAAGTTCAAGGCATGTCACACGGCGATATTCTCCGATCCCAGCATGTTTCTTGGAGTGAGGTCATCTCCTGGTGTAGTTTCGTCAGTGACTATCGGAGGATCTTCTGTGATGCTCGCTATGAATATGCTTGAGTATTCCCACAGACGGCGCCAATTGTGGAGAAGTGGGTTTGGAAATATTCTTGGATCCTGAAGGACGTCCCTGATCCTCTAATCGCCACCTAAAAAAGGGATTAACACTCCGGTCCGGGGTGCCAGAATTAGCACTCCGACGGACAAGTTAGTATAGGTTTCTTGTTTGCTTGAGTCTTAAGTTTCTTGGGTTTGTTCTCACATACCTTTCTGTGGTTGATGTTCCTCTATTTATATTCACTTTTGGGCCCTAAGGTTGGGCCCACTCTTAATCCATCGCATGATTGCTCAATCGGCCCCTTCTGTCGTATGCCAATTCCCACTCGACTTTTTGTTCAACTGGTTTTATGGCCGATTAGTCTATTCGGCTTCGGGATCGTATAGGACGGAGCTGAATATAATATATATCCTGATTATCATCAGACGCATTCGGCTTCCCTGCATGTACTGATATTCAGCTCCCACATCTTGCTTATAAATGGTAAGTATTTAATGATATTTTATTTAGTACTCAATCAAATATTAGTTACCCCTCAATTAGACTTTACTTGCTTGTTAATGAGACTCTACTTACTACTAAATTAAAACGAATGATAAGTTTTTCATTTTGAATATTATTTTCATATTTTGTAATTTATATAAATTATTTTTAAATTAAAAGTTTACTCATAAATTCATTCATATAATTAATTTTTATATTTAGATTATTTTATTTTTATAATTACACAATCTATTTGTTAATTTATTTTACAAATTCATATTCTTAAAAATAAGTTTAAATAATTTACAATTTAATTTTTTTTAGTTTACAATTTATTTTAACTTGTTTTATTTATTTTTAAATACCATATTAATTTTAATTTTTTTTTAATTTTTAATTTTTTTTACAACGATTATTTATAAAATTTGGAAATTACTAACAAATTTTAATGAATTATAATTCAGATGCCATATTTTACTTTCTACAACTTACAAAGAGAGAAAGTGTGGAGGGGAGGTAATTAAATATGGTGTGTTATTAGTTGTTTGTATTTAAAATTAAAAAGATGACACAACTTTTGAGACAAAATATAACTTGATTAGTAGGTAATATTGTTAAGTTGTATTTTATGTACTTTTAAATAGTAAGTTTATTTGTAATACTACGAACTCATACTTAACCAATAAGAAATTATTTAGAATTATCATTTTGTAATTCAAATTTATTTTACATATGGATCTTACACTATACAAATTTAATTTTCACTACATAATCACCCACAAAAAAAAATCTAGGTAGATAAGTCTGAATTCCAGACTTAATCTAAGTTTATTCATAACAAGTGGTAAGTGAGTTTATGAATTATTAAATAAGAAATATGACTTTAAACAAAATGTGAAAATGTAAAATTTTATTAGACTTAATTTATAATTCAATAAGATATCACTTCATTTGACTTTATTTACTACTTAAGTAAATCTCACTTATTAGTTAATGATTGGACTTAACTTACTACTTAATTAAATCTCACTTACTACTTAATGAGGCTCTACTTCCTATTTCATTAGACTTTACATACTTATTATTTAATGAGACTCTACTTACTACTTGTTGATACTGTACTTGCTGATCCATCAAACTTACTTACAACTCAATTAAATATAAGTACTACTCAATAAGACCATGCTGCTATTGATTGGTAAGTAGAATGAGAACTTATAAGCAAAGTAACAATGACTAATATGTAATAAATTAGAAATATGACTTTTAAATTGTGAAACAAAATGTAAAAAATTATTAGACTAAACTTAGTACTCAATAAGACACCACATCATTTGGCTTGATTTACTACTCAATTAAATTTCACTTATTGCTTAACTAGTGTATGCTAGTGCGGTGCAAATAATGATGAGATCAAAATGTAATTAAATATAAAATTATTGAGTTAAAATATAATTTATTCCATTTGTTGCTATAAATTTGAAGTCAAAATATGAATAGAAGTCTTTTTTTTATTATTAAATCTTGAAAATATGTTTAGTTGTATATTTTGAAAATAGACATTTCCCAATCAACACTACAACAAAGAAGTGCACGTCGTAAAAACCCTTCTACAACGTGCAACGGCACGTCATATTATGACTAGTCATGAAAAGTCATTCACTTTCAACGACATGCCATAGTACGTCGTTAAAAACTATTTAACAACAGATCTTGCATGTTGTTTTTACTTTTTTTACGACTACTTTTGCACGCCATTAATTGGTGGGACAAATAACAACACTAATTGCGCGCCGTAAAATATGTAATATAACGACTTGTTCAGTCTGCCGTAGATAAGTAGAACATACCATGACGTTCGTAGAATGTTGTGGAATATGTCATATAATGGCCTAATTTGCTTGCTGTAAAATGTGCATTATTATTATTATTATTTTTAATTTAGCAGGTTCTATTTTGACCTGTTTTGTACAATCTAACAAACATTACAAACAAGCTTCACAAAATATCAATCAACCACCAAAATATTGTTTCAAGCATAAAAAATAAACTATATCCATAAATTATGAATATTCAAAAATTATCAATATATACATTCCAAACATCCAAAAACTAACCTTAATTCAAAATCATCCAAAAAGAACTATCCCTAAATTCTAATTGTCCAAAAAGTTCTAAATTGTCCAAAAAAGTAGGTCATATATAAGTTTCTAAACAAAAGGCACATTGACTTTGACATGTTTAACCCATACTTTCCAACACCCAGGGCCAAGAAGCCCCATTCTCTGGATTGTCTTGGCTTCAATCACAAACTTTGATTCTTCCACCTAATCACAACACAAAGAAATAAATCAATGACAATAAAACACCCAAAAACCATTCACTGAGACATTTTCACAAACACCCACATTGCATATTTAACAATACAATATCACATACTTGGAAGTCTAAGAGAAGGGGCACTTGGGTCTCCTCAACTTTGGCAGCTAAAAAGAGACAAGCAATAGCAACAAATTGACGATCTGCAAGTGAAAATAGACTGTTGCATAACCAATGACAATCTGCAATTCTAAGATTATTGTAGTTGAATATGCAAGTGAATAAATGCGAATGTCATGAATTCTCAACAAACATAGGGCGTCATAGAAAGGATTACAGACAGTTGTATAAAAACGAAATAAAGATTCAAGTAGTAAATGCAACAAAACATGTACTAGGAAAAAGCTAAAGGTGTCTTCACCAGATTAAATTTTGAAAATAAAAAATAAAAAATAAAAAGTGAAAAATGAAAAATGAAAAATAAAAAATGGAGAACAAAGTAAGTTATTTGACAACTCTAATATGGAAATCCAACCTTTAGCTAGTGCATGAGGCCCTGATAATTGTGAGATTTCTACACCCTGGTACACAAGTAGGAATAAAATCATAAAGTAAATATAGAGGCATACAAAAAACCCGAAATACAGTCAGAAAGTGCATTCTTTAAATATAATAGCAGCTCTACAGTTCCCAGAATGATTTCCAGCTTCAATAGAATGAAATCAATAACAAAGAGATCTCAATAAAGGTGGAATAAATGTCCAGAGTCTTCCTTCCATCATCATACTATAAATCATGTTAACTTACATATTCAATGGAAAAAGTGATGATCATAACTACACAAATTGAAATTTAATTTAATAATTTAAGAGTGGCATCTAAGGCATACCGGTTCAAGCTCATTAGGAATCCTAAGCCGAGTTTGCTGATTTGCAAGGAGGAGAACTATGTGTTCCCACTAGTTAGAAACATTGTCTTTCTGCCCAAAACAAAAAATTGAGCTGTGAGATCAATGTAATACACAATATATATATATATATATATTATCCTTTGAATCACAACCACATATTGAATAGAATAACGTCATATATTTCATAAACGAAAGTTGAATCCTCAAAAGTATATACAAAGGAATTAATAATAATAATAATAATAAATTAACTGTGATTACATATATTAAAAAAATGAAAAAACTTGAAGCACGAATTTCTTAAATTCTTTGACCATATTTTGTATCTTTCCAAGCAATTTCTGACTTGAAAAATGAAAACACAAATTAATTCAGATGATGCTTTATCTTTGTTAGCATTTCCAATTCCAACAGTTTTGCAGTTTGAAAAATACATAATTTTGACTGCATGGACATGTATAAGTTGATATTATCATTGGACTACTATTAGACAAACAAAACACACAAGTAAGAAATATACGCAGCTTGTATAGAGATACTAGTATCTGTGAGTTGCATTATTTATTTTCTCAGCCTTTCAGTGTGTATCGGAATTTGTTTGGCTATTCTATGCAAAAAAGATTTCAAGAAAAAGATCTATGGAACTGAAAGTCTAAGGGAAGACCAATTAGCAAGATGAAGTACAAAAGAAGCTAATTAAATATAGGGCATACCTTTCTCCATCCAATCAATCAGTTTGCAAGGCTTTGCATCCATTGGTGTAAGCTTCTTGATCTTCATCTCTGTTTATAATTTCATGATTGTTCAAATTTATTCACCAATGAGAACTTAAATTTCATAGAAAACTTGAAGTAAATCTGATGATGACAAGCTCACTAAGGTAGGAACAGACTTATCATTGAAATATTTCTCAGGAAAAAGGCCTCTTATTTAACTAATGTAAAAAATGGCAATGCGCAGCAGATTCCTTGTCTGTTTCAGACAAAACCATTAAAGAACATGAGATCAACATGTCACGACCCAAACCCGCCCCTATAGGTTTAGCATCGTAACCGGCCAATAATCCTTGGATTACCGAAGGCCTCAGAACTAATTAGCAAAATTTAGGGGCTAGCGGAAGCAAATACATAATTAACTTTGTCCAATGAGCTGTGCTGACTTATATGAAACGGAATATTTAAAACTTTACATATGCATTCAATAGTCATTCATACATTATACCCACACACATAGCATCTTAAGTACAGCCAACAAGATCAAATTAAGTCTTATATATACAAAAACAACAGAACTTAAACACAGGACACTTCGGGAACCTCCATGTGAGGCACAATGGTTGGCTGACAACAGAACACAGATCCAGACAAAAGCCGTCAGGCTTGATCTCCAAAATTCCCACCTATACATATATATACACACTGTGAGCTAAAGCCCAGTGAATAACATTAAGGTAAAGAGATTAGTGAATGAAATATGAACATATCATAAGCATAAAACAGATCATAGAATAAACATTCTTGTATCTAAACATAATAATGGTACATCCCATAGAACACATCACATAACGTCTTCTGACTAGAGTAATCGGTTCCGGATACTGATTAAACACATATCACCACAATGAAGTGGCTAACGAGATCTCGTAATCACATGTATGTCATGGACCCGCATTAACATGCCGTCCCCCATGACTTGGGACTATCTATGGATGCCATAATAGATTTCAAACCTCAAACATTCGTTCACGAAAACAGATATCATTTCAGAAATCATAACTTATCATATTTCATTTGGAACATAATTCATATCAACATATCTTTACAGAAATGTTACTCACAGTGGTTCCCGTTAATGGTCAATCAATCTTCGGACGTTGACCTACAAACACAAAAGTACATAACACAAGATATCTTATCATTACACATTCAAGTGGCCATTAAGGCTTAGCTTTCATTACATTGATTCTTATTCTTTCTTATCACATTGCCTAAAACACACACACTTGCAGTCTCGGAACTTAGTACATTCTTTTCTTAGTGAGTTTCTAATCCATAACCTCATTATTATGGCTTCATTAAGGCTTAGGAATGCCTAAGATGCAATGAGGATGCCAAAACATGCCTTGGAACACTTAGGCAAAATTTCTGAAAATAAGGTCCACGCCGGAGCGTAGTTTTCCTCGCTTGAGCGGACATGCAAAATGTGACTGGTCACTCGAGCGCATATTCCTTTGCTCGAGCGATCTGTATAAGACATTAAACTTCCGGGAGCTTGCAATTCACGCTCGAGCAGACGTTTGGTCGATTGAACGGAGTGCACGCACTCAGAGTGGTCGCTCGAGCGTGAACTCCCATGCTCGAGAGTAGATGCAAATTCTGGAATTTCCAGATTGCACCTTCAAGCTCAAAACTCGGATTCCAACCTTCAAAACACATCTCCTGGGCCCCAAAACTTGAGATAACATAGTAAACTTGTAAAACATGAAGAATTACGGATTATTTCATAAAATCATAGCCTAACAGTTTGTTAAAAACTCACAATTTTAACTTAAAACACGATGAATGTTCATGAGCACAACATGCATGGGTTTTTCTTGGTTTTGAGCTTCCCAAAACATGATCAAACTCCACAAAACAACTTGAAACTTGATGATTTCCCCAAATGAAGATGAATTTCAAACATGCAAGAGAGGATTCATGGAAATCATGCTTAATTTGTAAGAAAGTGTACATCCATGCATGAATTGCCACTCAAATCTTTCTTCTAAGCTCAATACACACCCTTGAACACATAATCTTCATGTTGATAACTTAGATTCATAATTTTGGGGTTGAATTCATACCTATAGTCTTGAATTAATCTAGTTCTAGCTTAGTTTTGATGAATCTAAGCCAAGGTCTTCAATTCTCCTTTAATTCCTTCATCTCTCTCTCTAGAATTGCACACACTCTCTCTTTAAAGGAAACCTCAGATTTTTGCACTAAGAGGAGCAAAGAATTGAGCTCAAAAATGAGTTAACGCTCATATATATATATATATAGTGCTAAAACACATTAATTAGAATATTAGGCTAACCAAACATGACTTAATTAATCGCTCTGAATCAATTTTTTAATAAAACTTGCCATATGGTTCTAAAAATTCCAAATAACATATTGGTGTAGTCAATTTCGGTTTCGAATGCCGATAAGGCTTTCAATTTGCATATTAAAATGGAATTCCAAACAGATATTCTATAAGTAACAGATAGAAGGCCAAATATCATGCAATTTACATATTAATCCCGTAATTCATTTGATCCACTCAATTAGCATCTTTAATCACTGATTAGTAACTAATTATGGGTCGGGGTTATTATAGTCTCCCCACCTTAAAAAGTTTGGTCCTCCAAACTTGAGTTAACGTATGCCAACAAAAATAATAGCCATCATAAATGTAACTTTAACTCTTTACAAAACAGAAGCATAACCATAATCACAAACATGCTCATGCTCAGGGTTCTTATCAAAACAGAGTCTTGTACGCATTCAGATTTTAGTCCAGAACAGATTCAGATACATGTTCATGTTCATATTCTTGTCCAGATCATACACAAATGTCACAATTCTTACTTAAGCATACGTGGTGCATTCATTAGCACTAACAGAGCAGATACAAAACAGATGCGCATATAGAGCGTAATGACGATGCAGACACGTGATGGTTATGAATAACCAGTTCCATAAAGGAACCTTCGAATTCGGAAACAGAGAACAGATAAGTTGAGCCCCTATGACGGGGCCTCTGGTACGGGTAACAGAGTGCAGGCAGATATAAGTTCCATAAAGGAACCTCCGATACTGGGTAACAGCCAACAGATATCACATAATACCAAGAGTCACACGAATACATATCAGAGATTGGACAATTATTCATTGCACAACACATAATATTTCAGAAAATAAATCCCCTTTAGACACACAGAAAACAAATACAGTTGAACATAACTTTACTACGTTATTATTCACGTTACTTATATCAAGTACTTATCGGGGTTATAGATTCAAACTGTTTCCATTTTCATAAGTAATTTTCCCCCGTTAAGTTACAGAGATTTGATTTATTCATTTCCGAGTCATTCATCCAGTCTTTGTTCAACTTGGTTTTCAATTCGGTAATCCATTACAGTTAGTCCAGGTCATCCAAAGTATAATAGAAATACAAGGTAATTTCGTACATTAACTCCATAGTAGTAAACGAAATTCCGAAGTAATCATTCATATACTATTCATCAGCCTCAGTTTCCACAGATTCAATCGTTCTATGTGTCAATACAGAAGCAGTCATACTGATTGCGTATCCTCCCAGGTAGTCAGAGTTTATAATCGAACCAGTTTACTGTCAATAATTTCCATCAGTTTTGAAGTACAGTAACACAAAAGCAATCATTCTCTTAGTCAAACAAGATCATGGTAATAACGGTAATACCGGAGTAATTAACTATGTGTCATGTATACGGTATTCCCATATTCTCCAAGCACAAGTTACCAAATTTCATAATCTCATTCACATGTTTTCCCAATCGGTTACAAGCATATTGTAAGAAGTTATTCGTAATCACATAGTCTGCTGTTGACGGTTAATATTCTTCGTAAGTGTTCAAAATTGATTCAAAATTTTTTTTTCCGGTTAGTTCCCTTAGCAACACAGCCCTGTCATTCAATCATAAGCAATTCACAAGGCTCCATAACATAAACAGATCAGGTAATAGTTCTAAATAAAGTCTTCTCAGATCAAATCAATAAAAGTTCTACCGGGTCATATCAGATGAAAGTTCTACCCAGTCATATTAAACCAAAGTTCAAAGCGTGAGTCATCAAATAGAAGTTCCATCAGTTAAACAAAGGTCTTATCAAACCATGGTCCTATCAGGTTAGATTAGGTAAAAGTTCTATCCTTATCATTTACAAACGAGGTACATTAGTTCTATAGTTCATACTCCATTCGCTTAGTTTCATAGTCAGTAATTCCATAATTAGTCTAAGTTCATCAATTCTCAAAGTCACATCAGAGTCATGTATCATAATAGTTCATGTCAAAGTGTTTCAGGTCATATACAATGTGGCATTTTCCAATTCAGTTTACATGTGGGAGCACAGGCATACAGTTGGTCATATCGAGAGGTAAACATCACAGTCAATATAGCAATTTCCCAAATTAGTCTTTTATGTAGGCATAAGGTACACAATGGCGTATCACATAAAGTTTCTCTGTGGTATACAATAGCAGATTGTTATACAGAAGTTTCAAATCAGTCATACAGTCGCCAAAGTATAGGCTCACTAGTAGAGTCAAACAGTCCTGTCAAATTTTTAACAATCACAGTTCACAGTTTAGAGGTTATCACATGAGGTCTTTACTTAGTCACACAGTCCTTGAGTTATAGTCCCAATGGTCAAGTTATCAAAACAAATAACATATCGATCATTGTGAGCAAAGGTGTAGTCATATATGGCCATGTTCAGAATCTAATAATATTCCCAATACGGATTCATGAGTTCAATGTACAGATGAACACAAAACAGTTTCTCCAAATACGATAGTTAAGGCAACAAGTCATAAGTCCACTCAGTCTAGATACAAAGAGCGTGTCAAGTTTGAATCAATCAACATCCCAAGCAGAGGTATAGATATATATAAGTCCAAACATTCTCCATAGCATAGGTAGTTGTTACACAAAAGAGTCTAAAACGTCATACATATAGTTCACTTCAGGTAGTAGGTCTCAAAGTGTTCATTAACCACAATTCAACCCCATCAATTCTAATAGTATTACAAGCAAGGACTTGTGTATGCAGATACGAGTTTAGAATCAATTATCGTTTAGACATTCGTTCGCAAATTCATAAGAAAAGTTCATTCTTCCAAACTAACATAGGTTCTCAATTTCAGAAGTTTCACACACAAACGGTTCACGTATATAATTCGAGTTCATGGGTCTAATTATTCAATGATGTCAGTCAATATATAACAGTTCAGTTCAAGTCAGGGTCATACAGATTTCTCAAATCACTTTTCATACACACATTTTACACATTATTAAGGTAATACCTGCGTCAGTTGTTTCAGTACTCCGAGCATCTGCTAGAACTAGGATGTAAACCCTTCCTTGCCTCAAGGTGTTGTTCGGATGAGCTCGTGAGCAAGATTTAGCTAAGTGTCCTTCCTGTCCACATCTAAAACAAGCTCCTGATAGGCGGCGACAAATAACCCAATGTTGTTTCCCACATTCTCCACAGTTAGGTATATCATTGTTCACATTGCTTCCCCGACTTTCATTGTTCAAAGTTATTGCCTTAGATCTTTCATTCACAGAGGCCATTGAATTATTGGTCATTTCCACTTTCTGTTTCTTCTGTTTCATTCTTTCGGATTCAGTTGATGATGTTGGTTTTGATATTTTCAAGGCTGCTTTGTTTGCCTCGGACATTAAGGCCTTATCAAGAACGTCCACGTACTTTGGCAATTTTAAAACGCCAACTCGGTCATATACATCTAGGTCAAGCCCACCTTCAAATTTTCTAGCCTTTTTTTAGTCAGTATCTATCATGTGGGGTACATATCGGGCTAGTTCAGTAAGTTGTTCAAATTCGGATACCTTCCTATCCCGGATGCATTGGGGAAAGTATTTTTCAAAAGAAAATTTCTTTAAACCTCTCCCACGCCACACCTTCATTATCATTTCGTACTAACATCCACCATCTCCTAGCTTCTTCTTTAAGTGTGAATGTTGCCAACAAAACCTTATGCGCCTCAGTACACGGAAATACCTTAAATATTTTCTTAGTTTCTAAAACCCAAGCCTCAGTTTTTAACGGTTCAATACCCCCCAGAAATTCCAGTGGCTTCAGTTTATTGTATTTTTGTATCAGTGTTATCAGATCATAATCAGCGGGTTCAGGTACGTATATTTGCCTTTGTTGTCATTGTCTCAAGGATTCAGTTAAGGCTTCAACCACTCTTTCTAGCCTATTAATTCTAGCATTGGAAGATTTGGATTCGTCTACATTCCTTGTCCTTTCCATTGATCTATACATAAATAGGGTAACCATTAACTTAGGGAAAGTTCTCATTGGTTTCATTTTTTTATTTATTTTATATCAGACGTGTTTATACTTTCATTTCGATTCAGATACGGTCACATGATCCTTTACTTTCATACGTTCATGTTCACATAGATTCCACATTCGGTATTGAAATTAACATTACATGTTATTCCACTTAACTTCTTTGATCATGCACATAGGTTTCATTTCAATTCATTTTCAATAAGAATGTGTTCATAATAGTTCACATACTTATACATGATAATGCAATGTCCCTATTTCATTTCTAGGACATCCTATAGCTTATACGGACTCATGTGTGCGGTATAACTCGTGCTCTGATACCACTCTGTCACGACCCAAACTCGCCCTTATAGGTTTAGCATCGTAACCGACCAATAATCCTTGGATTACCGAAGGCCTCAGAACTGATTAGCAAAATTTAGGGGCTAGCGGAAGCAAATACATAATTAACTTTGTCCAACGAGTTGTGTTGACTTATATAAAATGGAATATTTAAAACTTTACATATGCATTCAATAGTCATTCATACATTATACCCACATACATAGCATCTTAAGTACAGCCAACAAGATCAAATCAAGTCTTATATATACAGAAACAACAGAACTTAAACACAAGACACTTCGGGAACCTCCACGTAAGGTACAATGGTTGGCTGACAACAGAACACAGATCCAGACAAAAGCCGTCAGGCTCGATCTCCAAAATGCCTACCTATACATATATATACACACCGTGAGCTAAAGCCCAGTGAATAACATTAAGATAAAGAGGTTAATAAACGAAATTTGAACATATCATAAGCATAAAACAGATCATAGCATAAACATTCTTGTTTTTGAACATAATAATGGTACATCTCATAGTACACATCACATAATGTCTTCTGACTAGAGTAATCGGTTCCGGATACCGATTAAACACATATCACCACAATGAAGTGGCTAACGAGATCTCGTAATCACATGTATGTCATGGACCCGTATTAACATGCCGTCCCCCATGACTTGGGACTATCTATGGATGCCATAATAGATTTCAAACATGGAACATTCGTTCACGAAAACAGATATTATTTCAGAAATCATAACTTATCATGTTTCATTTGGAACATAATTCATATCAACATATCTTTACAGAAATGTTACTCACAGTGGTTCCCGTCAATGGTCAATCAATCTTCGGACGTTGACCTACAAACACAAAAGTACATAACACAAGCATATCTTATCATTACATATTCAAGTGGCCATTAAGGCTTAGCTTTCATTACATTGATTCTTATTCTTTCTTATCACATTGCCTAAAACACACACACTTGTAGTCTCAGAACTTAGTACATTCTTTTCTTAGTGAGTTTCTAATCCATAACCTCATTACTATGGCTTCATTAAGGCTTAGGAATGCCTAAGATGCAATGAGGATGCCAAAACATGCCTTGGAACACTTAGGCAAAATTTCTGAAAATAAGGTCCACGCCGGAGCGTAGCTTTCCTCGCTCGAGCGGACATGCAAAATGTGACTGGTTGCTCGAGCGCATATTCCTTTGCTTGAGCGATCTGTAAAAGACATTAAACTTTCGGGAGCTTGCAATTCACGCTCGAGCGGACGTTTGGTCGCTCGAGCGGAGTGCACTCACTCAGAGTGGTCGCTCGAGCGTGAACTCCCACGCTTGAGCGTAGATGCAAATTCTGGAATTTCCAGATTGCACCTTCAAGCTCAAAACTCGGATTCCAACCTTCAAAACACATCTCCTGGGCCCCAAAACTTAAGATAACATAGTAAACTTGTAAAACATGAAGAATTATGGATTATTTCATAAAATCATGGCCCAAGAGTTTGTTAAAAACTCACAATTTCAACTTAAAACATGATGAATGTTCATGAAAACAACATGCATGGGTTTTTCTTGGTCTTGAGCTTCCCAAAACATGATCAAACACCACAAAACAACTTGAAACTTGATGATTTCCCCAAATAAAGATGAATTTTAAACATGCAAGAGGGGATTCATGGAAATCATGCTTAATTTGTAAGAAAGTGTACATCCATGCATGAATTGCCACTCAAATCTTTCTTCTAAGCTCAATACACACCCTTGAACACATAATCTTCATGTTGATAACTTAGATTCATAATTTAGGGGTTGAATTCATACCTATAGTCTTGAATTAATCTAGTTCTAGCTTAGTTTTGATGAATCTAAGCCAAGGTCTTCAATTCGCCTTCAATTCCTTCATCTCTCACTCTAGAATTGCACACACTCCCTCTCTAAAAGAAAACCTCAGATTTTTGCACTAAGAGGAGCAAAGAATTGAGCTCAAAAATCAGTTAAGGCTCATATATATATATATATATATATTGCTAAAACACATTAATTAGAATATTAGGCTAACCAAACATGACTTAATTAATCGCTCTGAATCAATTTTTTAATAAAACTTGCCATATGGTTCTAAAAATTCCAAATAACATATTGGTGTAGTCAATTTCGGTTTCAGATGCCGATAAGGCTTTCAATTTGCATATTAAAGTGGAATTCCAAACAGATATTCTATAAGTAACAGATAGAAGGCCAAATATCATGCAATTTGCATATTAATCTCATAATTCATTTGATCCACTCAATTAGCATCTTTAATTACTGATTAGTAGCTAATTACGAGTTGGGGTTATTACACAACATTGAATAAATTAACATCAATAAAGTTTTTAAACATCCATTTTTGAAACATTAACAGGAATACAGTGTAGGTTTTGAACTCTAGGAATACTGTAAGCTTCAGGTCGAAATTAACAGTCAACGGTTGTTCATTATAACCTCTTTCTTCACTAGAAAATCAACGTAATCAACAGTATAACTTCAGTTTATCACTTAATTTTATGGACAATCTCTCTAATCTCCAATAAACAACCAAATCATATTTGCAAGACATTATAATTTCTCTCTAAATATAGAAAATTAAAGCATTTCAGATCCAAACTCTCTGGAATATAGCTAGCATTTGAAATATGGATCAAGTTTTGATTCAATATCAATCACAACAACAACAACAACACCATCGCCCTTAGCTACGACACATACCTTGCCTAATCTATCTTCCATATCAACTTCAGGAATGACTATTGCATGGACAAATGCAAGATTCAAGCATTGTCCAGCACTACCTCCGCTGTCTGTGTCAGGCACACCTGAATGAAAGGAAAGATGGCAGGAGTACTTAAATCAATCTATTTGATCATTAAGACCATATTAATACCCTATTTGTTTCTATAGAAAATAAAACAAACACCAAGCCAAGTCTATCA
The DNA here is from genome assembly GCA_025200525.1 of Camellia lanceoleosa. Lineage (NCBI taxonomy): Eukaryota > Viridiplantae > Streptophyta > Magnoliopsida > Ericales > Theaceae > Camellia > Camellia lanceoleosa. Next base: position 127,086,460 of record CM045768.1, read on the forward strand.
AAGATGTTGAATGAGGTGTAATACTTAATCATTAATGAAGTTAAACTATTGTGATCTTGAATAATGCATTATGCAAAATCCTAGATTGCCATCCACCACCCAAAAAAACTAATTGTTGTGTCATTTCATATCCTTTTGATATACTACAAACTTAATTCCTGACTTCAAAGATTTTAGATAACAACTACAAGCCTTCGATAAAAAAATATACTACGTACCAAACTTTCATGACCAATATATTCTATTGATCAGGATCCTTTGGATAGAGAAACACAATTTTGTAATATTGACAATAATTTAAACAAAGCAAATTGAAATAAAACTGGGCAATGTCTTTCCAAAGCTGGAAACACAAAAAGATCACATCCATGCTAGCATTTCGAGCCTAAATTTTTTTGAAGGCCACTAATTTAGTGGAAGTAAACCTAAATGTAATTAGTTCACACAAAGAATAACAAGGAGCACACAAGGAGAAAAAAGGATTAAGACTTGTACCAAAGTCAACAAGTTTTTGTGGGCTTCCTTTGGAGAAATCCCACATCACAAGCTTTGAATCAAGTCCGCCAGTAATGACTGCAACACAACACCACACACAAACTGCTAATCAATAAAAATAAATTCACGTGCATATTTTAAGATGTTTGAAACTCATCGCATTTGCAATTATGACATAAACTTAGCATGACCTATAAAAGCAATGTCATAATGAAAAATTAGCAAAAATTCAAGATCTCAATAGTCTTAACGTATAAGCAAATAAAATCTACACAAAGCAAAACCTTACAACAGAGGAGTAGCTGGTAAGCAACAACAACAGTATTGTTATAGCAGCAACAACATGAGACCAACAGCAGCAGCAAGTAATCAGATGTAGTAGCACCATGAAGCCATAGTAGCAGCAACACTTTGACAGTAACAACTCAAAAGCACAACAGAACAATGGTTAACTGGAGGTAACATAAGAAAGTTGACAGCATCAACTCAACCAATCAATGTCTGGATTTAACCCATCTAGAATAAGCTGGACAACAAGCAGATACAACGGCTATATCTAGCCACCTATGATCTCACTTGAGTCAACAACTACTCAAAGAAGAGAGAAAAGAACATAGCCACTAAATCACTAACAGAGCCTTACTAGCAGGGCCTCAGGTTCCTCAATAGTCCACCAAATATAGTAAATCAGACACCTCTATGAAAAGAAGCATACAAACACCACTCTAGCTCAAAGTTTTATAACCAAAAAAAAAAAAAAAAAAATTATGGCGAATTGCTTCATGTCTGTCAAGAACTCATCAAAACTAAGTCATGGAAAGGATAATAATAAATAATAACAAAAACACAATCAACCCAGCCACTTCCAACACCTAATCTCAAATACAAGCTCTAATGTTATGGAAGTTAAAAATAAAGTTGCTCATTGAGAATTCCTTGATAAGTGGTTTGGCTTTCACCCAAAAAGACTCATAAAATTTTTGTTCCTTAGTGTTCTATTGAATTGATAAGTTTCTTGTTATGTTAGTAATTTTTTTTTTATTTCATTTTGATAATTCAATATCTGGCTCACTAGACCAACTATTTTGGAGACTAATCTCACCATCCACTAATAGGGTCTATCAAAATTAAGGCAAATCTCCATATAAAGTGGCCTCTAGAAATTATTGATAGTACCTATATTGGAGTCCAACCACAAGGGTCTGGATAGAGATCTGAGCCATTCCACCACTTCTCCATAAACCCTACAACAGCATAATACAAGGCCTTTTGCTCCTTTTCCTCTATTGGAGTTGTGAGAATGTCTTTTTCTTGGCTACTGCACAAAATATATGGACCGACGACAACGAACACGACGAGCAAGAAAACCCTGATGTGAATTTGGGAATTGAAAATCTTCATTGCCAATCCCAATCAAATGAAAAGAATAAAGAAAAAAAAATATTAAAAGAGAGCAAAATGAAGTAAGGGTGGCTTGCTAACAGGTTAAATAATAAGAAGCCAAGAATTTTTCCAAGAAACAAACACCACCTACAAACGAAGAAACCGGGTAGTGTCAGAAACTGTAATTTTTCGGGAAAACCCAGAAAGAAAAGGGATGGAAAAGGTAAAAGCATAATGGATAACCTTTGATTCTATACCTGAGAAGAAGGAAAAGCAAGAGTAGTTGTGAGAGGGGTGAGAGTGAGAGGAGGGAAAAAGGAAACACACTCATTTTCTTCCCAAGAATCTCCTCCTCAGCATTATACCACTTAAATGCAAGTGGGCTTTTGCTTGAAAGGCTCTAACATACAAAAGAATATATGAATGTAAATTGAAGCAGTTGCAATGTTCTAACTTCAAAGATTTTGAAAAAAATCTAAACAATGATATCATGGAAATACCCACTCACCTCATACTTAATTTTAGGAATGCCAGGGAAAAATTCCCCTTCCCAGTCATCACCACATCCTTTGCCAATATTGGCAGGGCAAGTTTTTGGACTCGCCGCAATTTGCATACAAAATGAAACAACATAAAATGCACATAAGGCAGGAAAATATATATAAAGCAAAAAATACCAAAGACACACATATTGAAAATATCATCAAGAGTTAGCTTCTTTACCACTGCAAGGGAGATGTGTAGACAAAGAATACACATTCAAAGATGTACAACCATTTGACATTTGACATCAGTAAATTTCTAATCTGGCATAACTAAAGCTGTAGAAAGAGAAAAAAAAATGAACTACCATGAAGAAATTATCAAAAGGAAAAAAATACCACGAAGACAACATTGTGTATTTGTGATAAGTGAGAGGCATGCACCAATTGTTCCACAATTTCTTCTAAAGGTAGATTTTTTTTTAAATCCCATGCTTCTAGTTGCACAGAATTTGTAGCCCATTTTGCAACCAACCTGTAGAAGAAGAAGAAGAAGAAGAAGAAGAAGAAAAAGAAAAAGAAAAAGAAAGAAGTGAATTTGTTGTTGTTACTAAAAAGAGAGAAGAAGAAGAAGAAGAAGAAGAAGAAGAAGAAAAGAGCATACACAAAACAACCATCCACGGAGTAAGTGGTACTACAAAAGTAATTTAAAAAAAAAAACTATAGTATGGCTACTAGGTAGGCTTTAAAATGACAAATGCTGACAAAAACACACCTTTAAAAAGAGTGAGCCAGACTCATGTTTGTACAATCTCTCAAAACAATATATTGAATCTAGACTAGAGGTAATTGTGAGCTATCTAGAACTTGCCAACTTATCACTTTCTTGGCATTGTTTTCCACAACAAAAGTGACCAAACTGGAAGGAAAACTTCCTTCCGTGCAATTAACAAAGAAAATTACTTGAGAGGATATGCACAAGGTTGACCTTAGACCACCAAAACGAGGTTGTCCACCCCTCATTATCACAGCTTCCACATGCTCCATTTTGATAAGAGAGAAAAAAAATCCCAAGGCCTATCATCTAGAAGAACTAATAGACCAACAAACACTACTATACTAATACAAAAGTAAATTAATTTCCATTCACTTATTTACAAGGAAAAAACATGTATGCTTGAAATAACTACCCAAGGCCAAAATTAGCAAATAATCCTATCTAATCAAGATGCAAAAATGATTAAAATTGATGAAATGGTAACACTACATTAACCATAGAGAAAATAACGAAAGCCCAAAAATATGGAGAAAATTTGATAAAAATTGATCATTGGCAAAAAATGCACAAAAATTATTAACAAAAAGACGGAACAATATACATAATAGAACTACATATATTGTGTTTCTAATAATGTGGATAGATTAACATTAACATCAAAGATAACATTTTTTTCCCCCTTTTGGGATAAGTTAAAGATATCTCGTGGATATTTAAACAAAGATCACTGCTTTGCATAATACGAATCAATGTATTCAAGCAAACAACCCTCTAGCTGAAAATGCTACCCAGCAGCAGCACACAACAACTAAGTCCAACTACGAGCATGAAGCATTACTCCAAGAGACTGAATAATTTCTCCCAAAATTGGCCACTCTTAGGTGTAAAATGTTATCCAACTAAGCATCAATTGATATCTATAATTGATCCACTTAATTGTATGAATCAGTAGGGCCAAGAAAGATGAAAAAAAAAATATTGTTCATAATAAGCCATACCCAACCAAGTTCTAATCATCCTTACAAATCTACAACCTACATTATCAATGCTCTCAATTATTACATTGACCTCTGAGACATTTGGCATCCATGTTAACTACCATTCCCTTAATTTTTAGTTTCATTGGAAACTCCCCTGCACCAATATCACTAACAACCTCTTTGTTGTTCTCGCCCAAAATTCTTGCAACAGTTCATTGCCAACAAAGTTGTGGGATTATTTTCCATGTCTAAAACAGTCGGAGCACCTAACGTTTCATTCCCTTAATGGATTAAATAAATAATAATAGTTTCAAATGTATGCAAACTATTATTATTTATTAAAACTAAATGCATTGTATCTTAGGTTAAAAAAAATAAAAATAAATAAAGTAAATGAAATAGTCTAAATTTTCAACGAAGTTCTGCTTGTACATCATGACATTTGATCAAACATGTAGCATACATGAAGAGAAGTTAAAGAAATCTAAGAAAATAAAACCCAAACAAAGAGAGAATAAAGATACACAGAGGGGCAATCAAAAAACAAAGTAATCATAAAAAGGAAATGAAACAAAATATTCAAAACCAAACCGAAAGAGAGAAGATGAAAAGTATATTCATAGCCAAAACCGAATCAATAGAGAGAGACAGAGAAGGGATCAAAAATACCTTGTGATGTTTCTCAATGTCTGTCCCCAATTCTTGAATACTCGAAGCGACGACGACGGCACTAACGCTTGCTCGGAGATACGATGTTGGTGGTAGTGTTGAAGGAGGAGAATGGGTGAAGTCGACGGCGGCACTGAAGAGAGAGTAGCTATGGTAGAGAACAAGGAGGATAGAGAGTGAGCATGTGTTTCTTAATGTCTGTCCCTTTTTCTACTACTACCAATACCATCCTTCTCAAACTTCTTCCTTTTTCCATCCCTGGAATCATCGTAGTCCGACTCTCCCCTCACAAAATCCCCCAATTCTTCGCCATCATCCTCTTTCCCAATTCCAAAATCAGGAGTGCTCTCCTTGGTTGTTGTGTACTTCTTGATGAGTTGCTTTTAAGGTTTCGACTTCGCATCAGAATCGTTGTAAATTGCGGTTGGAGAGGGGTTTTAAGGGAAATCGAAGGGCTTGGTAGAGAGGATGGAGTTGGATGATTTGAGAGGGGTTTTAAGGCAAGAGGAAAGAGGGGGCGATGGGTATGGAGTTGGAGAGAGAGAGAGAAAGAGCCTTTTTTCTTTCTCTTCAAATGAGAATTTTCTCTCAAATTAGGGCTCGAAAGGGTGAAGTGAAGTAGATCAACGCTGGGAAGATTGAGGGGGGAGGGACAGATCGGAGATGAGAAGGGTGAGGATGCAGATCGGCAATAGATGAGCATTGGCGGTGAAGGTTTTATCTCATCAGTTGCTTTCATTAACATTGGGGTTGAACATGTATATGTTATTTTTCTAATATATATATTTTGGTGAATTGGCGCTAGAAAATTTTATTTTGGCATTTTTTTTGAACATACAATTCATGACATGTATTATGCGTGGTAAAAAGGCAATATTTTTAACGACATACGATGTGTACGTCATAAAAAGTGCAATACTTTTAACGACGGGTGTTGTGTGCGCTGTGAAAAGTACAATACTTTTCACGATTGGCGTATGTGTGTCGTGTATAGTTGATGTATTAACGATATGCCATATGCATGCCATAGAAAGTTTTATTATTTACAGCAAATATTACAAGTCGTAAAAAAATCATCGTTACTACCATTCACGGCCTACGCAATAGACACGCCGTGGTTGGAAAAGTATTTACGACGTGCAAAAAAAGCAAGTCGTAAAAGTGAGAAACTATGACGTGCATTTATTGTATGTCGTTGATGTGGTGCCGTAAAAAGTCAATTTTGTTGTAGTGCAACTATTTAAAATGCGACAAGTAACTCAATCATAAACATTTCGGTTTTGATGACAAACTTTATGACTCTAAAGTATAAACTTCATATCAACACAAAAATTAAAAATAAAAGCACCCTTGCTAAGCAAGTATATGAGCACAGAATAATCTTCTCGTATAATCCTGTTGATCAAGTTTGCACTCCTCCAAATGTCGTCGCTTTACTACCTGAAAACACAAACGTGAGCTAGCCGGCATGGGTGTGCTGGAAACCTCTCCAATGCCTAAGTCAGCAAAATAGGCAATAAACACAAAAGATCTATATATTTGAGAGTTAGAATTGTGATACCTGTACATAGGTTCTGCTATGAGCTTTTATAGATTGTGCCTGGCACAATCCTAGTAGGACTAACTCTCTTTAGCAGAGTCCTCCTCGAAATTATACTCCCAAGGATAATGCCTATCCTGATAACACCCTACGCATTGCCAACCAAGTGAGATGTTTGCAACTCTTACCTCGGTTGGTACCACACCTAACCGAGCTTACATGGCTCGGTGCTGCTTAGGAAGCACCGTGGTAGTCCTAACTGTGAGATGGTGCCCTGCAGAGCTACCCTTAGCTCGGTCCTCTTTCTTACTAACACCTCGGTCCTCTGCAGGGTTTAGCTTGGGATAGCTAGGTCAGGCCCCTGGCAGCCCATCTCTGACCGACTTGATGCCTAGGTGATCCAGGACCATACCATCCAAACACTTACTCCGACCCGTAGTTTGGCCCAATGTCTAAGATAAATGGACTTAGCTTGGCCATAAATTACCCTCTCAATTGCTCCTTAATTCCGTCTACGAAGCATGATTGGGATTAGTCTTCTCAAGCCGTGCTAAGATATTCAAACCAACCGAACCAAAATATTCAACCCAACTGAGCTAAAACGCATCCGTCGGTAGATAGCTCGGTCTTCAGGAACTGCGTTGGTCGTACAGCCTGTCGTCCCATGTAACTGGCATCGTGTCCTTACTGGGACACGTGGCATGTGCTCATTGCCCTTCCCGAACTATAACAGCTTTCTCACACTTACTAAAAAAATTGAAAAGGCCCGCCGTTTTGCCTCCATTATAAACATAGCCCCATAATTTCGAACAGTCACCATTTACTGTTCATCTTCAAGCCCAAAAAATCCTTGCGACTAATACTCTAATCTTGTACTTTTGAGTTCTTCAAGCCCTGGTATCATCGTTGTCATCAAATCGAGCCCAAGCACTGTTGCTGGAACACCTTTCACTGATTAGCGTCGCATTCTCCACTCAAAAATAGGTAAGTCTCCTATTCTTCCGTTCACTCAATATGACTCTCCATGTTCTTGGATTGTGAACCCATTGATGATACTACAATAGTATTTTTAGCATTTGTATTTGTTACGTATAAAAATGAACTCAGGATTGCATTAGCTCCCAAAAACTTCACACCTTAGGGAAAACTGCCCCCCACTTGGAACTGAAATCCAACAAGAATTTTGGTTTTGATCCAAAATCGTCCTGAAACCGAGCTATAAACCTGTTTGTGCTCACTTAGATGTGTTTCACCGAACTAGGAAAACATGACCGTGCTAAAATCTCACATCTTCTCAGGATAAGGCTAGAACCGTGCCTCAGTTTTTAGCCGAGCAAACTAATTTACACTGATGCCTTAGCCTGGTCACTTGCTGGCTATAACACATTCTGTGTTCTTTACTATGCGAACTTTGACTAGGTTTTATCCAGGTACACCATTCACTACAACACCAGGCTAAGGAGCTGAGTAGATATTTATAAACAAACTAAGGACACACCCATGGGCAAATACCGGTTCCTTGTGAGTTCGCCCAGTGCCATAGCCAAGTTTCGAAGGGCATACAACATCGCTGACGATGTACAATTCGAGCTAGCCGAACTGGACACCACGCCCTGGGGCAAACCGGGCTTTATCCCTTTTACCCTTATATCCATTGTAGAGGTTGGGCTTCGGTTCCCTGGCCAGCCCCTCATCTGCAAGTTTCTTAGGCAAACCAAATTATGTCCCACCCAATTATCCACAAACACATACAGAATAATAAATGGAATCGTCGAGCTAAACTGCTGTCTCGATCTCAACCTTGGATTGGCAGAGCTATTTCACCAATACTTGCTCGGCCAAAATGATGATGGTTGGGTCCATTACCTACACATTAGAAAGGGCCTAAAGAAAATCGTCAAGTGCACGCCAGACAAGGATCTGAACAACGACGATTTTCTCTTGGGCTCTGGTAATTTTACAGATCAAGAGGCCCAAATACCGGGCTGCAACATCAACTAGAATAAAGGAACCCCTGGTGAGCTTAGTTCGGTTGTTCTAAAAATTTGTATCGTTACGTAGCTGTGCTAACACTTGGTTATTTTTTTTGCAGATCTGAACCGGTTGAAAACAGACTACACCTACGCTAACCAAGCCGCACTACGAGCTGCCTTATGGTATCGTCACCGAGACTGGACCAAGCTCTTAGGAGTAGTATCGACATATCGCTACAGTGGCAAGAAGAAAAACAGAGTTACAGACTTTTTGTACTTCTTGCTCGGTCACCGTGTTTTTTCTTTATTGTAATATTCTAACTGCATACCTGGCTAGGCTTAACAGCTCTGCCTCATCCTGCCAACCTTCCTTAGCCGGGATATCTACCTCAGCTAAAGAAAAAACCTGTTGGCCATACCTCTCCACCATTTTTTAGCCTAGATCCTTATCTCGGCTAGAGAGTACAAATTGTTGGTCAAACCTGCCAACTTTTTTAAGCCTAGATCCTTATCTCAGCGAAAGAGTAAAGACTTATGTTGATCAAACCTGCCAACCCTCCTAAGCCTGGATCCTTATCTCGGCTAAAGAACGAAAAAAGTGTTGGTCAAATCTGCCAACCTTCTTGAGCCTAGATCCTTATCTCGGTTGAAGAATGAAAAAATGTCAATCAAACCTGCCAACCTTCTTGAGCCTAGATCCTTATCTTGGCTGAAGAACAAAAAAACTGTTGGTCAAACCTACTAACCTTCTTGAGCCTAGATCTTTATCTTGGCTGAAGAATGAAAAAAGTGTTGGTTAAACTTACAAACCTTCTTGAGCCTAGATCCTTATCTCGTCAGAAGAATGAAAAGGTTTTGGTCAAACCTGCCAACTTTCTTGAGCCTAGATCCTTATCTCGGCTGAAGAATGAAAAAGTGTTGGTCAAACCTGCCAACCTTCTTGAATTGCCCCCCAGTCAGGCAATATATACGAATAATTTTACAAACAGAGGAAAGAATTTGTACATAAAAAATGTCTACTTGTTTTATTAAAAAAAGATAAATTACAAGTTTTTTAAGAAATAGCTAAAAATAAAATACTTTGAGATTTGCCGTGTTCCATGGCCTTGGAATAGCTCTGTTGTCGATATCTTCTAGGTGATATACCCATTTTCCTGCCAAACCAATCACTCTATACGGTCCTTCCCAATTAGGTCCTAATTTTCCATCTCCAGGCATCAAAGTGTTTCCCATTACTTTGCGCAGCACCCAATCTCCAATCTTGAATTGCCTTGAGTGCACTGCTTTATTGTATTTCCTGGACAACTCCTGTTGATACGAGGCAATGTGTACCAATGCCCTTTCTCTTCTCTCTTCTGCAAGGTCTAATTCTAGAGCTATGGCCTCTCCATTCAAGTTTGGATCAAAATTTTCGCTTTTAATGGTTGGGAGGCCAACTTCTGAAGTGATTACTGCTTCCATGCCATAAGCCAAGGAAAAAGATGTTTCGCCTGTCAACCGCTTAGGTGTAATTCGGTATGTCCATATGGCGTGAGGAAGTTTTTCAGCCCATTTCCCTTTCACTTTTTCTAGCCTTTCTTTTAGACCGTTGTTGGAGGCCTTGGCCTGGCCATTAGCTTGGGGGTATGTTGGGGTAGAGTTATAGAATTCGATCTTGTGTTCTTCGCAAAACCCCTTGAACAGTCGTCCATCAAATTGAGCGCCGTTTTCATATATCAAGGCCTTGGATATTTCAAACCGAGTTATGATGTTTTGCTAGACAAACTTCTTGACGTCTTTCTTTTTAATGGAGGCGAGTGCCTCTGCTTCTACCCACTTGGTGAAATAGTTCGTTGCCGTAATAAAGAACTTTCTGTTACCCAGCGCGGTTGGTAGTGGTCCCACATTGTCTAGGCCCTACATTGTAAAAGGCCAAGGGCTGGTCAAGGGTAGGAGCTCTTTTGCTGGCTGATGGATTTGATGCACGAACTTCTGATATTTCTCACATTTTTTGACGTACTTCTCAGTGTCTGCTTGCATGTACGACCACCAATACCCTTATGGAATGGCTCGGTAGGCCAACGATCTTCCCTCTTGGTGGCTTCCACAAATGCCTTCGTGTATTTCAAACAAAAATACCTCGACCTTGCTAGGGTGGACACACTTCAAGTATGGTCTTGTGAAGGATTTTTTTTGTAAAATGCTAGTGGTAGGGAGAGTCAAAATCACTGTGACTTTGCTCTAATTTTGTTGGCTCCTTTTTGTCCTTTGGTAGGATGTCATCTTTTAAGAACACAACTATGGGGTCCATCTAAGAGGGACTTAGCTCGGCGTAGCATACTTCTGTTATTTTAGGTTCTTCAATACTTGGTCTCGGTAGGAAATTCATTAGCAATGGGTGTGGGCTAGACGTGTCTACCATCGATGCAAAACTGGCCAGCTCATTTGCCTTGCTATTTTCTTCTCGATCGATTTGCTCTATCCTTACCACATCAAACTTCTTGATCTCCTTTCTGACCAACTCTTGATATTTGGCCATTTTATTGTCATTTGCTTCGTAGTCGCCTGAAATTTAGTTAACTACAAGTTAGAAGTCACTGTATACTATCAGTTTGGTGGCCTTCATACGAAATGCTAACTTCAAACCAGCTAATAATGCTTCACACTCCACATCGTTGTTAGATGCTGCAAATCCAAGGTTGATTACCTGTTCAATGGTCAAGTAATCTGGTGAGATAAGAACTATGCCGAGTCTTGCACCGTGCCTGTTGGACGCTCTACCTATGAAGAGCTTCCACATCTCTCTTACAAACAACTTCTAGCAAGTAGAGGGATCTGATGACACCTTAGGATTAGGGGCGTTGATGCTGACGCTGTCTTCTTCTAAGTTATTGTCCATCGTTATGATCTGGTCCTCGCTGTCTAGCTGTCTTAGGATTTCACTTTCAGTCGATTCCTTGTTTGTCGTAGTGCAGTCTGCTCCTTTTTCCCTTTCTGCAGGGCTAAATGGTTCGCTCCACAGTTGAGCATGCTATTATGGGGGCTACGCTATCCTTGCGGCACTTTCCCCCCTTTGCTCGGTTGCCTTGGTCAAGTCGATTGGGCAAACATGATGACTGACTGGCGCAAACTCGGCCACAAAGTCTGCCAAAGCTTGGGCCTTTATCATGGTTCTTGGTTTAAACTTAATGTCGAACTATCCTAGCTCCACAGCCCATTTTAGTATTCGCCTTGAAAAGTTCACCCTTTCAAACAAGGTTTTTAAAAGGAAGGTCGTTGAGACAATCACGTGGGCATGGAAGTAGTGCGATAATTTTCTAGAAGCCATCATCAAAGCTAAGGCCAACTTTTCCAATGGCAGGTACCTTGTTTCGGCGCCCAACAATGTCTTGCTAACATAAAAGATATGCAGGTGTTGTATTCCCTCAGCTTGTACCAACATTGCGCTAACTGCATATTGGGAAACTGCTAAGTATGAAAAGAGTTCCTCTCCTGGTACTGGGGTTATCAACAATGGAGGAGAGGTCATGTACTCTTTAAAGCTTTCCAAAGCATGGTCGCACTCGTCATCCTACTCAAATTTGGCCTTCAGTGCCTAGAAGAACGATCGACACCTATCTGATGACCGACTTATGAATCGGTTTAGCGCGACTACTAGGCCAGTGAGATACTGTACCTCTTTGACTGTGTTGGGCCTCTCAAGATCTTGAATGACTTTGATTTGAGACAAATCGGCTTCTATATCTTGATTGGTCACTAGAAAGCAAATGAATTTTCCCGACCCCATGACAAATGTGCACTTTGATGCGTTTAGTCGCAGCTTGTGGGTCTTCAAAATTTGGAACATCTTCGCGAGATCCTTGAGATAGTCCTCTCCATTCTTGCTTTTGACCAATATGTCATCTATGTAAGCCTCCATTGTTTTTCCTAACAATGGCTCGAACATTTTGGTGATTATTCGCTGGAATGTCACCTCTGCATTTTTAAGCCCAAAGGGCATGACCCTGCAGCAATACAATCCTCTGGGTGTTGTAAATGATATGACCTCCTGATCTGGTTCATGCATAGCAATCTGATGATAATCGCGATACGCATCAAGGAAACTAAGTCGGTTGTGACCTGCAGTTAAGTTTACCAGTTGGTCTATTTGTGGTAGAGGAAAACTGTTTTTTGGGCGCGCTTTGTTGACTGTCTTGTAGTCCACATAAACGCGCCATTTGCTATTCTTTTTTGGCACCACTACGGTGTTAGAGATCCACCTGGGATAATGAACCTCCCTGATTGCCCCTGCTTCTAGCAGATTTCCCACTTCCTCAGCCATTACCTCGGCATGGTGAAGAACCGATCGGCGAGTTCACTGTATAATTGGTCTGGCGTTTGGATAGACATTGAGTTGATGGTAGATGAGGTTTGGGTCAATGCCAGGCATGTCATATGGCATCCAGGCAAACACCTCGATGTTAGAGATCAAAAATTCCATGATCTCTATTCTCTCGGTGCTGGACAAAGATGAGCCGAGAAGAAAGAACTTTTTTGGGATTTTCTTGTCTATTCTGACCTCCACTAGATCTTCCACTACGTTCTGTTCGGTTTCCTTGCCGACGTCTGCAAATAACTCGTTGCTTTTTGGCTTCTCCACCATTTGTACAAATCCTTTGGTAGCTTGACTGCCGTTTATTGTCACGAAGCATTGCTTGGACATGATTTGGTCTCCTAAGACTTCATCAATTGTTCCGGCTTCGTTGGGGAACCATGACACCTGGTGATAGGTTGATGCTACCGCTCGCATGATGTGCAACCATGCTCTTCCCAAGATTATGTTGTAAGTGGATGGGACTTTCAATACCCAAAATTCCACTTGCTTTGTCATTGTTCCTACTTTGATTGCAGAATTATCTTACTAACAGGCCATTTTGGCATTGAGTTGAAGCCAACTAAGGGAGATGTCGTGGGTGCTAAATCTTTGTCCTCTAATTTGAGTTGTTTGAAGGTCTCATAGTACATTATCTAGTATGAGCTCCCTTGGTCAATCAGGATCTGCTTGATATCGAAATTCTTGATGCGCAGAGTAACCATAGTGCATCGGAACGAACGTTATCACCTTCTCAGATAAAGACTTAGCAAGGCCGGTGGAAGCCTAAGGGTAATGGTACGTTCTCAATCGTTGGAATGAACGGCAAGCTCTACAACCTTGCTAACACTTTGTCTGCTGGTTCGTAGGCAAGGTGTGGTACTGGAATTCTAACCTCGACACTCTCATGCGTCCTAGAAGCCAACCGTGGTGGAGCAGAGACCCTTTGGGGGTCGCGAGTGTCACGACCCAAACCCGCCCCCATAGGTTTAGCATCGTAACCGGTTAGTAATCCTTGGATTACCAAAGGCCTCTTAACAGAATGACATATAATAAGGGGCTGCGGAAGCAAATATAGAAATATACATTGTCCATAGAGCTGTGTTTACGTATATGAGAAAGAAATCTTTAAAACAAACTTTTATATATATGTGACGTCATAAATACATTAGTCTTACGTCACCCATATACACAGATGAAGCCAAAAAGGGAACTTAGCCCAACATACCGGAAAACAAAACAAAACAAAATATCTGTAGCAAGGTTACGAAACTAGATATCTCAAAAGAGAACCTCCCTGGGAGGCACAGTGGTTGGCTGACCCAAAACTCCAGGCAGCAACTTAGGCCTAGTCGCGCTCCTGCTCACCTATATACATAAATAATACGGTGAGTGGAAGCCCAGTGAATAATAACAGAGTAAAGGGTTTAAATGAATGACGTCCATAACAAATTCAGAAATCAGAGTTCACATTAGAAATAGATTTATATTCATATTCTTGTTCAAACTACATATAGAAATCAGAGTTCATGCTTCGTCATACATGGTACATTCAATAGCTTTGTCATACTTGTTAGTTCCATAAGGAACCTCCGGTATAGGGAAACTTGTAACATACTTGAGCCACGATATTATTACCCTCGAGCAAGGGGCATGAGACAACGGTATTATTATCCCCGGGAAAGGGCCTTGTACTTATAGACCACGGTATTATTACCCCCGGGCAAGGGCCTTGTGCTAAGGATGCCACGAATACATTTCAGAAATTTGGACAATCATTCATTCATACAAAACATTGCATTTTAGAAAAATGATCATTTCATAGCATTAGAAAATAATTAAAGTTAAACATAACTTTACAGAGTTATTACTCACAGATGGCTCCACTTGCAGAACAGACAAATCAGATAACTTATGGCGCGTGACCTACACACACATAATAAAAACACATACTTAATTGGTACTTAACTTCTTTTGTCTCATTGTAGTGTGTTTCTAGGTCTTAACCTGTTATTGTGTCTTAAGCATGGCCTAAGAATGCCTAGGATGCAATGTGGATGCCAAAAATGCACTTTGGAACTCTTAACAAAACTTGCTGAAAACAGGGGTCACCCTCGAGCGCAACTTCCCTCGCTCGAGCGGACATGCAAACGTGTAAGGAGCCACTCGAGCGCAACTTCTTTTGCTCAAGTGGTTAGCAAACTCTAAAAAAGTACTAGTTGTGTGAATTCTCCGCTCGATGGCTGTTCGACAGTAGCTTAAGTGTGAGACTGAGGTCCCCGCTTGAGCGCAACTTCTGTCGCTTGAGCAGTCTGCAAAATGTGAAAACTTCTGGGAGTTTGCATTTCACGTTCGAGCGAACTTTTGGTTGCTCGAGCGGACTTCTGGTCGCTTATGCAGAAGTGCAAGACCACAGAGTGGTCGCTTGAGCGCAGAGTTTGTCGCTCGAGCAAAAGTGCAGAATCTAGAATTTCCAAATTGCACTCCCAGGCTCCAAACTCGAATTACATACTTCAAAACTCATTTTTTTGGGCAAAAATTCCAGAAAACATTTAGAAACTTGTAAAATACCATGATTTGAAGATCATTTCACTAAATCAAGGCCCCAAATCTTGCCAATTGACCAAAACTCCAACTTGAAATTTATGAATATGCCATAAACATGACATGCATGAATTACTTTGAACTTAGACTTTCCAAAACATGATCAATTAAGATCAAATGGTAAGAAATGTGATGACTTCGCAAAACCAAGTCAAGATAGACACATGCATGTGAAAATTCTTTAGAAATCTACTCAAACTATCATGATATATGCATGCATGCATGATATGGTTCAATTCTCTTCATCTCTAACTCAATTCTTGTATTATCCAACATAATTCTCTAGAGTTCATGTCCTACGCATCATAATTGTACAATCCAAAGGTTGAATTCTTACCTAGGCTTGTCAATGATGCTCTAGATGATCAATTGTTGGAAGTTCCAAGCCAAAATCTCTAAGTTTTCTTGCAATCTTCTTAATTTAAGCTCAAACTCCTCTTCCCTCTCTCTCCCACGTTTGGTTTGTGTATGTAAGCTCAAAGACGTATTGAGATAAAGAAAAGAATGAGTGGAGGTACAATAGGTGCCTTATATAGGCTTAATTAGGAATTGGTTAATTAGTTGACATTAATTATTCTAATTTAATTGTTCCGAATCAAATTCTAATTAAACCTACCATAATGTTCTAAAAATCCAAAATAGCACATAAATCAAGTCAATTTCGTGATCGGATGCCAATAAGGCTTCAATTCGCAGTACAAAACAGAAATAGAAATAGATATTCCTACGATAGACAGATAGAAACTCATATAGATCATAACACATGCAATTAACTCAGGATTTCATCTTAATTACTTATTAGGCATAATTAATCTTGGTTAATTAGCTAATCACAGATCAGGGTTGTTATAGTCCTCCCTCCTTAAAGAGTTTGGTTCTCTAAACTCGAATTACCTTCATTTTGGAAGAACATTAGATCTAAAGGAAATAAATCAGGGTATCTCTTCATCATGTCTTCTTCTGTTTCCCAAGTTGCATAGGTCCCTCCGTAGTTTTGCCAATCAACTTGTACCAACGGTATTTTCTTGTTCCTTAGTCTTTTAATTCGGTGGTTCACAATCTGTATTGGCCTTTCTTCATACGTGTAGTCATCTTTCAAAAGCACATGTGTTAGTTCAATGACATGGAGTGGATCTCGTAAGTAATCCTGAAGCATTGAAACATGAAAAACATTGTGCATATTTTTCATCACCGGAGGTAAGGCTACCTGGTATGTTACTGAGTTGATTTTCTCTAAAACTTCATACGGGCCAACGTATCTTGGTGCTAGCTTTCCTTTCACCCCAAATCGCGTCTGACCCTTCATTGGAGTTACTTTTATAAATACATGGTCTCTGATTTCGTATTCCTTATCCATTCTCTGGACATTCGCATAACTCTTTTGACAACTATGTGCAGTTTTTAGACGTTGTTGGATCAGTTTCACCTTCTCAGTTGTTTCTGGCACAAGTTCTAGTCCCAATAATGGTCTATCACCTACCTTAGCACAACAAATTGGAGATCGACACTTTCTATCATATAACGCTTCATAAGGAACTATGTTGATATTCAAATGGTAGCTATTGTTATACACAAATTCAGCCAATGGTAAATAGGTTTCCCAACTACCTTAAAAGTCTAGGGCACACATCCGTAACAAGTCTTCCAATGTTTGAATGGTCCGTTCAGATTGGCCATCTGTCTGTGGGTGATAAGCACTGCTTAGTCTCAATTCAGTCTCCAGAGCTTGCTATAGACTCTGCCAAAATCTTGAAGTGAACTTAGGATCTCTATCAGATACAATAGATACTGGCACGCCATGTAATCTCATAATCTCATTAACATACAAGTCAGCCAACTTATTCACATTATACAAAGATTTGACAGGTAAGAAATGTACAGATTTAGTCAAATGATCAACAATTACCCAGATAGAGTCCATACCTCGAGGAGAGTGAGGTAATCCCACAATGAAGTCCATCGTGACATCTTCCCATTTCCATTCTAGTATTGGAAGTGGCTGTAAGCATCGAGCCACTCTGTCACGACCCAAACCCGCCCCGATAAGTTTAGTGTCATAACCAGCTAGTAATAATTGGATTACCAAAGGCCTCTTAACAAAATGACATATAATAAGGGGCTGCAAAAGCGAATATAGAAATATACATTGTCCATAAAGCTGTGTTTACGTATATGAGATAGAAATCTTTAAAACAAACTTCTATATATATGTGACGTCATAAATACATTAGTCTTACGTCACCCATATACACAGATGAAGCCAAAAAGAGAACTTAGCCCAATGTACCGAAAAACAAAACAAAACAAAATATCTGTAGCAAGGTTATGAAACTGGATATCTCAAAAGAGAACCTCCCTGGGAGACACAGTGGCTGGCTGACCCAAAACTCCAGGCAGCAGCTTAGGCCTAGTCGCGCTCCTGCTCATCTACATACATAAATAATACGGTGAGCGGAAGCCCAGTGAATAATAACAGAGTAAAGTGTTTAAATGAACGATGTCCATAACAGATTCAGAAATCAGAGTTCATATCAAAAATAGATTTATATTTATATTCTTGTTCAAACTACAAATAGAAATCAGAGTTCATGCTTCGTCATATATGGTACATTAAATAGCTTTATCATGCTTGTTAGTTCCATAAGGAACCTCCGGTACCGGGAAACTTGTAACATACTTGATCCACGATATTATTACCCTTGGGAAAGGGCCTTGAGACCATGGTATTATTACCCCTGAGCAAGGGCCATGAGACCACGATATTATTACCCTCGGGCAAGGGCCTTGTACTTATAGACCACGGTATTATTACCCCTAGGCAAGGGCCTTGTGCTAAGGATGCCACGAATACATTTCAAAAATTTGGACAATCATTCATTCATACAAAACATTACATTTCAGAAAACTGATCATTTCATAGCATCAAAAAATAATTAAAGTTAAGCATAACTTTACAGAGTTATTACTCATTGTAGACCGCCCAGAACTCCGCTTCGCGAGCGAGGGCGCGAATTGTAGTTCTTAGCTACTATAATTCGAACTCATGTCACGGTTCTGAATCTAATCTCACAAAGTGCAATGTGAGACTGATAAATCACGAAAGAGTCCGAATTCGGCAAATCGTTTTGAAAAATCAATTTTAATCAAAAAGCGCCAAACATGGATTGCGTTGCCAGATTTCAGAGTCGCCACCTAAATATTTTATTTTTGGGAAATTTAGGAAACCCTGACTCGTGCCTAAGGCCACGTGTTCGTCATCACCAAAGTTGCCTCGGCTCGGGAACTTGGGTACGAGAGGGGAAGGTCCTGAAATGAGCACCCCTGCTCGCCCGATCAAAGGATCGGCCTCTACTAACATAATATGTTGTTTTTGAAAACACATGTATTCTTATTTCGGTTTATTAGCTAGCTTACTATGTGATGCGCACAACATACAAGTATAGACTAAATCGCTCGATTTGGAACAATACATCTCATGTTTGTTTTTCGAAAATGGTTTGAAGTTGCTACTCGCAAGTAGGCTAAGACGTGGATTTTGCCACCCTCAAGTGGGCTTAGAAAACATGGTGATTTTGCCACTTCAAGTGGGCTTAAAACTTGCATTTTGATGAATTGTTCCAATTCAAACAATCTAACCTTCATCCACAGGCATTCATGCAGTTATATCAGTCAAGCAAATAGCCTCATGGAAAGCATGCTAACATGACAACATACACATCTCAAGCAGTATGCTAAAGCATAAAAGCTTACCTGGTACTCCGAGCCAAAACAAAAGCTAGTTAGTAATCAATGCATGATCCTAGCTATGTCAAGAATGCCTAATGCAACACATGCAAAAGTGCAACTAAGACAAGCTCGGCTATCCAAGATGGCATATGAAATGCAACAAATGATACATGTATTCAAATTGGAATTGAAATTGCGATGTAGTTTGAATGATGTGCTGAGCTCGGTGCATGCAAGACAAATGAATGGATGCACGCATGCAAGCATAAGGATGCTAATTGAAATATGCCCTAAAACTAACCATCAAAAGTGGATAACTAAAAGGGAGAAAGAAATGGGGGTTGGAAGACATGCATCACACACACGCACACTTATTACAAAAGTTGTGCCCTCTCGACGGAGGGTCCGAATAATAAGCTAACTAGCTAATCTAAGCTAATTAAACTAATTATTACAAAACAAAACTAATAACTAGCTACAACTAATTATTACAACACAAATGAATAGCTAATTGCATTAACTACTTAAGTAAAAAACCGAATAGCTAACTAGCTAAGCAAAGCAATTAAAAGGAGCCTCGGAGCGAGGAGTGTATGCATGCTCGGTCGCCTCGTTCAGAAATCCATTACGATGCCCCAACTTGCCTCTGTTTGCAATTGTTCTCAGGACACTGTACAAACCTCCAGATAGCTTCTACTCCATCATGGGAACCTCTAGGAGCATTGCCGACCACTTATTGGTGGTGTAGACCACCTGTAGACCACTTTCACTTGCTGCAGACCAGAAAAACTAGTCGGCCAGCTATTTTTTCTGGTTTTCCAACCAGAAAATTTTGCACAACTCTAGTTTGCTGCAACAGAGAATAAGAAAGGGCACAACAATGTATTTGCAAGGTATGTGTGCACAACCACCCTCCCTATCATTTCTTAAGCTCAAGGGAGTGCGGTGTTTGACTCTCGGGCCACCAACCGAGCATCGCAATGCACGATGGTCGAGAAGCCAAGATTGCACAATTCAATGTAAATGAATGCACAAATAACACATAAGGGCCTTAAACTCTATCATGCATGATCAAGAGTGTCGGCGACTGAGAAATGAGGCACGTTTCATCATTTCAAGTATGAAATGTCCCCCGTTTCTCGTGTTTGGATTAACTTTCATTCCAAACACCATGCAAGGTAACAACATGGCAAACACAATGCAATGCAATATACGCATGTCAAAACAAAGTCCTTAAGCATTGAGGCACACAACACTAAGGCTATACAATGCAATGCAAAATGGACTACACCAACCCCAAATAGACTTCATGCATGCCAAGACAATGACCAAAACACTCTTAAAAGATGACATGAAAGGCTAGAAAATGCATGCACATGCATTGGTCCATCAACTAGGCATAAGAGCACAACTCTCAAAAGTGCTCAAGGAGTGACAAATGTAAGAGTGTAGCCATACTATAAGCACTGAAATCATGTATGAAATGATGCCAAATCATCCAAACAACATAAGCATAGCATGCTAGGAGGGCCTAAGGCACAAGGCCACCAAAAGGGACTACACAAGAGGCATGTAATACATGGCACAAATGACTGGACCAGCGATGAACAGAGCTTAATTAGGTCAAAACAAGGACCAAAACATGCTGAGATGGGAGCTCAAAAGCCTAGGCATGCATGCATACAAGTTAGGCCACAAACAAGGCAATAATGCATAACCGTTAAAAACATTCAAAGAATGAAAGAAGTGAGAATATGGCAGTGCTATATGCTCTGAAATAACATGTTAAACGATGCCAAATCATGCACATGTCACAAATGAAGCATGCAAGATACCTCAAAACTCAAGGCTAGCAAGGCCAATTGCACTACAGCTATGCAATACATGAAGCTTATGGCCAAGAAAACCCAAAACAGTCCTAGAGCATGTCAAAACAATGCTAAAACATGCATGGACTAGAGCTAACATGTGCTAGCATTAAGGGCATGAAGCATGGAGTATGCAAGGCCAATAAGGAGGATTACACTACACCTACCAAAATCAAGCATGAGATGACTTTGCCAATAAAAATCAAAGTTATGGCATGTCAAAATAACACCAAAAATGCACTGATATGGCTGCCCAAAAGCTTAAGCAAGATGGCATACATATAGGCTCATATTTAAGGCATGAAGCACCAACCCTCCAAAGCATTGAAAGAGTGAAAGATGTGAGGGCATGACCACACTACATGCACTGAAATCACATATCAAATGATGCTAAATCATGCAAATAGCCCAAGCAATGCATGCTAGTGGCTTGGAAACTCAAAGCTAGTGAGCTAGAATGCACTATGGCTATACAAAGCAAGGCATGCATGACCAAAACAGCATAAATAGACCTTAAGCATGGCAAAACATGAGTAAAAGCTTGTTGGAGTGGAGCCAAAAACATGTTAGAATGATGGTCCAAAGCATGATGCATGTTAGGCTAGTGAATGGAAATGCACTACAAGTGCAAGAAGCATGCAAGGGGCTATCAAACCAACCCTTGACAGAGCTATAACATGCTGAAATAATGCCTAAGACATGCTAAGATAGAGCCAAAATCAGCTAGCAAGACATGCTACTTTGATGAGCCACAAGTAGGATTACACTACACATACAAGAAGCATGCAAGGGGTGACCAAGACAACCAAAAACAGAGTCATGGTAGGTCTAAAAGGACACAAAAAAGTGCTCAAACAAAGCTTCAAGAAGATAGAACTACATGCTCTTGTGATGAGCCATCAACACAAGCATGCAAGAGAAGAGGAGGGGGGACAACTCCCACCCATTTGAGGCCTCAAAACCAAGTTTCCACCACTGAAATTCCTCTGGAATTTAGTGGTAGAAAGACCAAATAAAGGTGATCACAAAGGCTCAAAGTGATGGCTCAAAAGCCTAGCAAACAAGGCATGCAAGGGAGTAGATCACCCCTAACACTAAAGAGACCTCAAACAAATATCTTAAATACTAAAAATCAGAACTTTTTGCAGTAGAAAGTTAGGCCTAAAACAACATGCAAATAGGGCCAAATAAGCAATGAACACAAAGCTTAAAAGAGGGCTAATGACTCACCCTTGTAGAACCACTTCAAGGAAGCAACTCCAGCAACTTTCTGAGCTAAAAACCAACTCCTGAGTTCAAAAAAGACCCTCAGGTACCTCAGCAACAAGAGTGTGGTGTTTCACTATGTGTTTGCATGCAAAAGTGTGAAGAAACTACACTTTCAAGCACAAATATGAGACAAAGGGAGAAATATAGAGATAAATGTGTATGTATAGCTCCAAGCCAAAATTCTGAACTTGAGACAAGATGGAGGAGGCTCCCTTATATAGAAAACCAAGCATCAAGCTTGTTGAACAAATTTGGAGCTCCAAGGAATCTCTCCATACACGTGTATGGAGGATGGTTTCTGTGCCCAACAGCTGGCACAGTTGGCATGGAAAATATCTGCAGAAAGTGCAGGAAAGCTGCTGACCAGTTGAAGTGGTCGGCCAGCTACTTGCACTGGTCGGCCGACCAGCACAAGTGGTCTGCAAAGAGACCAAGTGGTCGGCAAGGGGGGAGGGGTGGTCGACATGGAGAGATGAAGCTAGTGGCACGGCTGTAGACCACTTTTTCCAGCTGCAGACCACTTGTAGACCACCTAAGTGGTCGGTTGGATACTTTTCTGGTCGGCCAGCTAGTTTTTCTGGTCGACAGGCAAAATTCTACTTTCTAAGTCCAACTTCAAATGGGCATAACTTCTTTGTCTAGACTCCTTTTCAGGTCAATCTTGTGTCCAAATTGAAGCCCCAGAAGTAAGATTTCCAATGGTGGAAGCCTTGCATCAAAATTCCAAATGTGAAAAAAGTTATGCCTATTTTGGTGAAGCCGCTCAGTTTTGGTCCTACCCGGATTCATGCCCAACTTCTCCCAAACTAGTTTTTTTCTCTCATTCCTCTTTTCTTCAACTCCAAACCCCTAAACAAGGTGTTTTGAATGATTTTTCAAAGATTTCATCTCTCTTTCATTCATTTCCACTTTGTCCTTGCTCGGTTTACCGAAAAGCGCAACATTTAACGAAATGCGAGCGTCGGAACATTGTAGGAACTTTATTTCCAAAACATTTTGAAAGAGAGGGTTTCAAGGTCTAAAATCTTTTGATCAAGATTGTTTTGGTCCAAAAGGGGTATGAAGTTGGGATTTGACTCTCTTTTTGTCGAAGAAATTGAACCTTTGCCCTACGCACCTTTCACTACCAAGTAAACCATCAGTAGTGCCCAACTCTTAAGGGCGGTCAAAAATGGGGTGTCTACACTCACAGATGGCTCCACTTGTAGAACAGACAAATCAGATAACTTGTGGCGCCTGACCTATACACATATAACAGAAACATATAATGAAACACACACTCGATTGGTACTTAACTTCTTTCATCTCATTGTAGTGTGTTTCTAGGTCTTAACCTCTTATTATGTCTTAAGTATGGCCTAGGAATGCCTAAGATGCAATGTGGATGCCAAAAATGCACTTTGGAACTCTTAACAAAACTTGTTGAAAACAAGGGTCACGCTTAAGTGCAGCTTCCCTCGCTCGAGTGGACATGCAAACATGTGAGGGCCCGCTCAAGCGCAACTTCCTTCGCTCGAGCGGTTAGCAAACTCTGAAAATGTACTGGTTGTGTGAATTCTCCACTCGATGGCCCCTCGACGGGTTGCTCGAGGATAAGATTGAGGTCCCTGCTCGGGCGGTCTGCAAAATGTGAAAACTTCTGGGAGCTTGCATTTTACGTTCGAGTAGACTTTTGGCCACTCGAGTGGAAGTGCAAGACCACAGAGTGGTCGCTTGAGTGCAGAGTCTGTCGCTCAAGTAGAAGTGCAGAATTTGAAATTTTCAAATTGCACTCCCCGGCTCCAAACTCGAATTACATAATTCAAAACTCATTTTTTTGGGCAAAAATTCCAGAAAACATTTAGAAACTTGTAAAATGCCATGATTTGAAGATCATTTTACTAAATCAAGGCCCCAAAGAATGCCAATTGACCAAAACTCCAACTTGAAATTTATAAATATGCCATGAACATGACATGCATGAATTACTTTAAACTTAGACTTTCCAAAACATGATCAATTAAGATCAAATGGTAAGAAATGTGATGACTTCGCAAAACCAAGTCAAGATAGACACATGCATGTGAAAATTCTTTAGAAATCTACTCAAACTATCATGATATATGCATGCATGCATGATATGGTTCAATTCTCTTCATCTCTAACTCAATTCTTGCATTATCCAACATAATTCTCTAGAGTTCATGTCCTACGCATCATAATTGTACAATCCAAAGGTTGAATTCTTACCTAGGCTTGTCAATGATGCTCTAGATGATCAATTGTTGGAAGTTCCAAGCCAAAATCTCTAAGTTTTCTTGCAATCTTCTTAATTTAAGCTCAAACTCCTCTTCCCTCTCTCTCCTACATTTGGTTTGTGTGTGTAAGCTCAAAGACGTATTGAGACAAAGAAAAGAATGAGTGGAGGTACAATAGGTGCCTTATATAGGCTTAATTAGGAATTGGTTAATTAGTTGACATTAATTATTTCGAATCAAATTCTGATGAAACCTACCATAATGTTCTAAAAATCCAAAATAGCACATAAATCAAGTCAATTTTGTGATCGGATGTCGATAAGGCCTAAATTCGCAATACAAAACAGAAATAGAAACAGATATTCCTACGATAGATAGATAGAAACTCATATAGCTCATAACATGAAATTAACTTAGGATTTCACTTTATTACTTATTAGGCATAATTAATCCAGGTTAATTAGCTGATCACAGACCGGGGTTGTTACATCGAGCCTGAGTGTCTTCTTTCCTTCGAGCCTTTTCTTCTAATACCATCCGCAGGTCTGCCGACCTAGGCAACTCTGTGTGCCTAGATGTCGTTTGGTGCGTATGCGAGGATCGATAATTGCTTCCCTTTGTACCAGACCTTTCAGTCCTCGTTCTCTCAGATCTGGAGTAACGAGTCTTAAAGGTTCTTGACTGCATGTCGCCTGCCCTGAGGCTTCTGCTTTCAGTCTGAGATGGTGTAATTTGCTTGTCATGATCTCTTGAGTGGTGAGAGTGCGTTTTGCCTTTGCCCATCTCTTCTTCTGCCACCCCTTTGCCTTTTATTTGGCGCTTCGTAGTCTCCATGTCAGCCACCATTCTCTTTATCACTTCGTCTTGCTCCTTTACGTGATCTTCTAGAACCTGAGGATCCATCATCCGCTTCTGTCTATTAGGGCTTTGAGAGCAACGTAGACTTAAGCCCCGTTTTTCTCGCGCGTCTCTCCATGGATTCTGTCATTGGGGATCCAATTATGCCATAGGCAGAACAAAAGGCAAACCCTTGCGCCTCCCACATCCCTTCCGGGGTCTGCCCATCAATAGGAGAATATGGCAAGTCCTCGTTTTGCGCTATTGACATTGATTGAAGGAAAACTCAATCAAAAGGTTTGTTCTCTGTATGCCTTCCCACAGACGGCGCCAATTGTACAAGCACAGAATAATCTTCTCGTATAATCCTATTGATCAAGTTTGCACTTCTCCAAACGTCGTCGCTTTACTATCTGAAAACACAAATGTGAGCTAGCCGGTAGGGGTGTGCCGGAAACCTCTCCAATGCCTAAGTCAGCAAAATAGACAATAGACACAAAAGCTCTATGTATTTGAGAGTTAGAATTGGGGAAATTGCAATTCATTGTAAGTTTTCAAAAAAAATTGTAAATCATTGGTAAAGCTTACCAACTTTAATAATTTAAGTAATAAAGTTTATCAATTTTAATAATTTAAGCTTATCAACTTAATTCATTGCAATTTTTTTTTTTTTTTTGGTGTTACTACTAATTTGCAATTTTTCCAAAATTAATTTCAGTAATCAAATGTCATGGATAGAAAATACTTAAATGGGTTACAATCAAGTTGCGAAGAAATAAAAATATAAACATCTAAGATAACCTATATAATAAAAACATATAAAAAAAAGTGGCTTACCCTGCAAGTGTTGAGATTAACCTTGGTGAAAATTCCGCAAAAATATTAAGATTTTTTTTTTTATATTAGCTGACAATTATTTCAAATCTATTCAGAATACAATAGCAACAATACAAAATTGAATGCAGTAATGAAAGAAATAGTAGGATTGTAGAATGACAAGTAAGATTACACAGCAGTCAAATGTTTTTTTTTTTTCCAAATCACTTATACATCTTTGAGAATTTAAAACAAATAGCTAAAAGTCCACTCATCACTTGACAACTATTTCAAACCTATTTAGAATACAATAGCAACAATACAAAATTGAATGTAGTAATGAAAAAAATAGTAGGATTGCAGAATGACAAATAAGATTACACAGCAATCAAATAGTAGGATTGCAAAATGACAAATTAAATTACACAGTAGTCAACTAGTAGGATTGCAGAATGACAAATAAGATTACATAATTTACTTGGAAAAAAGTCCTAGTTATGTAGAATCTAGTTTTTTTTTTTTTTTTAACATGCCATAACCAATTCCAAAAAAAAAAAAAACCAATATAGTGGACTCAATTCCATAAAAATAAATAATCTATAACTTGGGGTTTCTTTCTTGATCAGGTTAAATTTAAGGGACAACTAATCTAGTTTTTTTTTTTCTTCTAAACATGCCATAATCAATTCCAAAAAAAAGAGAGGCCAACATAGTGGACTCAATTCCATAAAAATAATTAAGTTATAACTTGGGGTTTCTTTCTTGATCACATTAAATTTAAGGGACAACTTCAAAATAAAAGAAAGCTAAAATGGTGTTCTACTTTTGGAGCATTGGAATCCATGCCAAAAAAAAGAAGAAGAAGGAAAATGAAATAAAAACCCAAACCAAAATTGTGCACAATTTATTTGAGCAGAGAGAGAGAGAGAGAGAGAGAGAGAGAGAGAGAGAAAGGTGCAAGAGCTTTTCCTTTGGCCTTCCACTACCACACAAATATAACCAAACATAGGCATTAATAGGAGGCCCATGGTTTAGGAACAATAACACAGGTTGCATTAACAATTGGGTTGCTAATTCATGACACTCAATTTTGAAGTTTGCTTCAGTGGTTAATGGTTAATTCATGGCTCTCAGTACATTAATATCACCAAAAATTATTAAAAAAAATAGCAATAGAAAGTTTAAGCTTTGTTGAAGGTAGTAATCTATTGTGAATTCGCAACAACCATCACCAATTACAGTTCTCTAATGAAACTTGGCTTAGCAACAAACTTGTGACACAATTACTTTGGGTTTTGTTTGGTTTTCAAAAAATAATGAAAGGAATCCAAGTTAATTGCCTTATTGAGTCTACATCTTTTCAATATCCGAAAGCTACCCATAAGACTCAAAGTGGCCAATAGAAAAACAATAGCCAAAAAAAAAAAAAATTTTTTTTTTGATAAAAATACAATTATAACAGACCTTTCAACATAACCAAGAAATGGTAAAATTTTAGCAACCAAACAGGACAAACTACATTCCAAAGAATATGGTTACCAAAGAAAAATAGAGATTACTGATACAAAGCCATCAAAGTTACTACTTGCGAATTTACAGCAGACCTTACATCATATCAAAACCCAAACAAAAACCTTACATCCTCACACCCTCTTCCAAAAAAAAAAAAAAACCCAACATAATATACATGAAAATATGATGGAACAATAACAAAAAAGAGAAGGGAAGTGAGGATTGAGCGAGAGGGGAGGCAAAGATTAAGCGGTGTTGTCATGGTAATGGGTATTCTAGGATAAACTTCTAGAGAGAGGAAGAGATATTCTGTCGTGGTTGCTTCATGGGTGGGAACTGAGAATAGGAAGAGGTGGTGGGAATGAGAAGAAGAGGTGTGAGAGAAAATGTAGTTTGAAACTTTGAAATCAGAATGAGAGAGAAAAAGAGAGTAGATGTCTGTGAGAGAGTTGGAGAACTTATTGGTTGGCCTTGGGCACCACTATGTGGTGCCCAACGGTGTTGTGATTGGTAAAAGAGATGGGTCCACAATTTTGTGTTGGGTGATTGGGGAACATGGGGTATAGAAGTTTGTGAATGGTGAGGGGCATGGCCACATAGTGCCCCAAGACCAACCAATAATTTTTTGAGAGAGCTGAGGCATGTTTGGTACTTCATGGGTGGAAACCGATAAGCTAAATCTGGACCATTGAAACTGAATAAATCATGACTATTAAAATGATTAAGCTGCAGATAATACATTTGGAGGAAAGCAAGCTGTAGATAATTCATGTTGACCCTTAAAAGCCACAATTTCAACACTTGAAATAAAATGTATCTCTAACACATTTTTGCCTTATTCTCAAAAACCTTCTTGCCTTATTATGTAGATTAGTCTGCACTCTCCTAGAGCACATGAAATAAACAAAATAGGTTCAAGAAGTGAAATGAACAATTTAATTCCCAATGAAAGCCAAGCATCTTATTAAAGAATTAGGATTCCTTTAATGGGTTAACATGGTGCACTGAAATGCTATGAACAACAGTTGCCAAAAAAAATAAAAATAAATTGAAATAGCTCCAACTATTCAAATCCTCCCATAAGCAAAACATGAAACCAACCCTTTTGGATCCATTTTGTTGGCTTATGGGAAGTAGCCAACCCAATGCCACAACAAAAAACAAAATTTAGATTTAAAAAGCAAACTCTTCACTAGGAAATGCAACAACAAACTCTAACTATCTCATCATTATTTACACCATGCCTTTAGAGTACCAACTGCAGATGTAGGGGACGTGTATGTGTTTTTGTAACTTTGATGGCTTTGAATTAGTATATTTCTAGTGTTGGAGAGTGTCTTTTTAGAACAAAACCCCAATTGGCAGTTGATTTAGAGGCCAAAAAAACATATAAAAACTACAATGATGAAAGTTATACGTATTTACATGTTGGAGTTCAAGTCATATTAAGAAAATGTAGATTAAATAAAACATAACACAAAATCATTTTATTATGAAGAAATTAGATTTAATAATAGGGTAAATTACACTTACCTCCCCTAAGGTTTACCTCAATTACAGATATCTCTCCTATAGTTTCAAAAATTTCACTGACCTCCCTTACTTTTGAAAATAATAGCCAAATTCCTCATTCTGTTGGAAGCACGTTACAAAAGTAACCAAAAAGAGTGACATCAGCAACAATAAACACAAAAATGCCCAAAATACCCTTCCCATCCCTCATGAAACAATACACACCCTTGTAACTATATCCCTCCAGTTTTTCAGTATCTATAAACTTTCTCTCCAAACAAAATGATAATGATGAGTATTTTTTTTACACCAAGTTAATTTTTTATATATGTATATGTTTTGAATTGCCTTGTACCAGGAATGTTGGTTATTTAAAAATTAATTTTGCACCCAAAAAAGAAAAAAATCATGTGAAAATGATTAGCATTTTTTAAAATTTTAATTTTTTACACCAAAATTAATTTATATATTTTTAAAAAAAAATTGATTATGAAAATTAAACCAAACAAAAAGTGTTATGATTCACATTCCCTATATAGTGTGTACATATGTTTTGAATTGCTTTGTACTGGAAAGGTTGGTTATGATAGTATAATACTTTGACCTTTAAATAATAAAAAAATAAAAAATAAAAACCAAAAAGAGAAATAAGAATTCTAATAGGAAACAAAAAGAGAAATAAAAATAAAAAAACTAATATGTTTGGTTTCAATTTTCTAAATTCAATTTTTTAGAAATCTAGTTTTTTTTATTTTTTGTATTTTTTTTTGTTTTTAATGAATATTTTTAAAATTTTAAGCAATTTTTAAACTTTTTTAGATGCACCTTACTTAGATATATCTAAAAAGTAAAATATTTATTAAAAAAATATTTTAAAAATCAATAAATAAGCAAGAATACGAAAATGTATTGAATTTTCATTTTTTTTTATTTTTATATTTTGGTATATTTTGTGAATTTTTTTAAGTTTTTTTTTCACAAATATTATACTTTTTAAGTATATTTTTTTTAGTTGTATCTAAAAATTAAAAAATTAGTTGTATCTAAAAATTAAAAAAAATTACTTAAACTATTAAAAAAAGTTAGTGAAAAGAAAAAAAAATAAGAAAAAAAAAATTTCAATTTTCTGAAAAGTGAAACCAAATAAGTTAGGATTTGAAAGTTTAGTTATATTGACTATATTCCTGAATCCTGTGAGATTTTTTTTTTTTCTTTTTTTCAATAGCCTTGCACGGTGGGATATAAATGTTTAGTTATGCTAACTTTAAATTTAGGAAAATTTTTATTTCAGGAATGGTTTTGAAAAATAATTATAAAAAATGGTAAATTTTATAATATTAATAATTAAAAACATAAACTTTTTTATGAATGTGTAATAATTCCTTAAATTTAATTGTAAACTCACTTGGAGATAGAAACTGACAATAGCCTTGGATACTAGATCACTAATTTATCTTTTTGTAGGATTTGGTGGGTTAGATGAGGCAATGTTGGAGTAGTTGGGTTAATAGAGAGGAAGATGGAATAGGGGTATTTTAGTCATTTAATGTTATTTTTGACACCATTTGGAACAAAGTTAACAAAAGGGAGAATCTGGCTATTATTTTCAAAAGTAAGAGAGGTTTGTATAATTTTTGAAACCACAGGGGAGGTATTTGTAATTACAGTAAACCTCAGGGGAGGTATGTGTAATTTACCCTTAATAATAAGTAAAAATTAGGCCACAATATTGAACACTGAAATTGCTTCAGAAAAACATGATACAAAAGCATTTTATTATGAAGAAGTTAGAATTAATATGAATATCGAAATTGCTTAAGAAGTTGACACACCACAGCTATGTAGCGAAGAAGCCCCTCATTTTAAGGGAAAAAGAAAATCTCTTATCAATTGATGAAAGCAATGATTAACAAAAAAAATATTGATGAAATTGTTCACCAAATCAATTGACAGAACCCAAGACATAAAAGGAAGCATACCCACAAAAACACAAAAGCATGAGAGAGAGTATCCAAATGGAACTTAATTTAATAGTAGTAAGAATGGGAATAAAGGAAAAACTTACTGGAAGAGGGTAGTTAGAATAGAGAAACACTTTGAGGGCCTACAACTGAAAAAATAAAATTAAAAGCATGAGAGAGAGAGAGAGAGAGAGAGAGAGAGAGAGAGAAAGTTTTAAATTTTTAATTTCAGGCAAATGAAAGTTTCAAATTATCATAATAAATCCGTGCCTATGTCATTCCAAAGAATGGAAAATATAAGTAAGTAAGCTCCATTATCCCTTGTCCAAAATCAACTCCCTAAAAATTGCCTGCTGTTTATTATTAAAAATAACATCTAACTCCCACTGTTTGTATCATTAATTTGAATATACCTCTATTTTTGCTAAACCTGACCACCATACACTACATTTACTTGGCTTGTTATAATAGATTCACTCACTATTTGAACAACAAAAAGTAGAATTATATAAGGAGTTGGTTTAATCGAAAGAAAATAAACTATTTTAATTGAGGCATTTTATCGAACATAGTGTATGCATGAAGACACACAAAATATAGAGGGGTAAAGAGTCAAATTTTAATTGAGGCAATATTCTTGGTTGTGAGAAGTAAATGAGAAAAATTTACACTATAAATGAGAAACATATCACATAATATAAATGAGAAACAAAATCAAACCTTTCTCAGCTCATAGAAGGCCAACATAAACTCAGTTCATGGAAGGCCATTTGTTAGACACCTAAAGAAAACCCAAATAAAAATTTTGAGACATTTTGGAGACCCACTTTAGAAAAATATTTCAAAGACCTATGTGAGGCATTTTACAGAACATAGTGTATGCATATAAAGAGACGCACACAAAATAAAACAAAACAAAGCCCAAAAAGAAAAATAAAAAAAATGAACTGAGAAACCCTAGATATGCCTAGAAAATAGAGGAAAAATTTGAAGAGGATACCGATCTCTTTCTCGCTGGTTATGTCAATTGATCTACCTTGCATTTGATCAAACTGTGCGCTTGAATCTGAACAAAGTTGTTATAGGTAAAACCAAGAAGGGAGAGTGGATAAGAGAGAGAGAGAGAGAGAGAGAGAGAGAGAGAGAGAAGCAAAACCAAAGAGAGAGAGAGAAGCAAAACCAAAGAGAGAGAGATTAAAATTTGAAATGAAGATATGAGACAGAGAGAGAAGGACGTTGTAGACACCTCATTTTTGACCACCCTTAAGACTTGTGCGCCTTATGGTGAACATTCAATGATGAATTAGTACGCTGTACAATTGTTCAATTTCCTCAGCAAAAGGCTACTGTTTTCCAACTTCAGAGCCCAAACCTTGTCCCTCCTTTGAACAAAACCTAATTTTTTGCTAGCCTGACCACTCAGAGGCCTGCTGGCCAACAGGTGGCCAGCAGGCCAATTTTATTGGCCGGCCGTCTCCTTTCTTGGCGGACTGACCATGTCCAGCGGCAGATAGATATTTGCTACCAGTTGTCCCCCCATGTGCATGCCTCGCTGGCTGACTCAATACAGATATTTTCGATAAAGAAACCTGTTTTTCTATAAATAGATGACTATCTCTCTTGATTTTAGGTTAGAAAAATTTGCAAAAAACTAAAAACTTGCCAAACACTCTCCCTCCCTATCTTGCAATATATGTACATTTCCTAAACCAAAAATTTGAGGCATCTTGCTGAGATTATTGAGCCAAAATTTCAGCTGTTAAGGGTGAACACTTTGTGGTTTGTGAACCAAAGAGTTTCTTCTCTTCAAACTGTTTTTTTAGCATTGTTTTTTGTGTGTTTTTGGGATTGTTTTAATTGTTTACTTAGTTTATGCTTTGAATACCATGCTTGTATTGTTGTAAGTCCTCATAGATTTGGTGGTTTAGGTCTTAGACACTAATTGATTGTTGTTTAAGGCATCAAAAAGAGACCTTCTATACTTAATGGTTTAATCTCTTCGGAAGTTCATTACCAGGGCATTACATCTTAAAAGAAAAACTGAATCTCTTATTTCTTGAATTGATTGAATACACTGTATATGCATATTTATACAAGATGAATGTAATTGCTATTTAACTATAATTATATTTAACTGAACCATAACCAATCTATTTAACTCTGATTAATCCATAACTGCCTAACTAATTCAGTTAAGTTGAGCATGAGCTTATGCTAAATTTTGGAGCTGAGTTAAGCTGAATATGTGTGGCTGTTGTGACTCAGCTTTGTGACTGTGGCTCAACTTTCCTCTACTTTGGTTGCTTTGGCTGAGCTCTTTATCATGCCTCACAAGTTGATGAGAGAGTGTTGGCCCAGAAGCTTGGTTTGAAGATAAAGAAAGCGAGGAGAGGAAAGTGGTTTGGTGAATAAATCAGCAAGCTGATCCATTGATGAGATGTGATTAATGTGCAAGTTCTTGGCTGCAACCCTTTCGCGAACATAGTGATAATCCACTTCAATGTGCTTGGATCTTGCATGAAAGACAGGATTGTTGGGCAAGGAGATGGCAGACATGTTGGATAAATGAAAAGGAAATGAAGGTGTAGAGAGAAGACCTTGACCAGTGTGATGAATAGGCAAAGTATTACCATTACCAACAGTGACCTGATTAGAACCATGATACGGTTGATATGAAGCCAGATTGTTTAAATCATTGGTAATATGGCTGGTAGAAAAAAATTGTAGCAAAGAGCAAATAATTGTAGTCCTTTTGTATTTATTTTTGTCTCTTTGTATTTACTCCTATGAAAACTTTTCAAAAAGCCTATGATTAGGCTTGCCAAAGTGTTAGAAATTTTGGTAGAGATAGGTTAGATATGCATTAAGTAGTATTTTTGTTTGTATTCTTATCTTGTAGTCTATATATTGGCCTTTATGCCAACATAATGAGATATGTAAATTCTCTCCATGTTTTTTTCCATCATTGTGCTTTCTCCTTTATCTCTAAATTCTCTAGCATATTTTCTTATTCCATAACTTCACCATAATTCCATAATAAAATTAGAAAAAAGCTCATTTCCTTTTTAGTTTTGTAATTGGTATCAGAGCTTGGTAAAGAGCTTTTTAAAGCAAGATCAAGCTATGTAAGTATTTCTATCTATGTATAAATTTTAAGTTTGTATGGTGTGTTTTATGTTATAAAAAAAAAATTAAATTAAAAAATTTTTCGTCTAAGTTTTTTGTGAATCCTTCATATTTTATATCTTCATAATTACTTGTTTCATTTTTAGTTGTTGTAAAACCTATATGCTTAGTGTATATCAAAGCCCATATACTCATTAAGATCTTTTGACTATTGGCCATAATTAAGTCTTTAAGATCATAAAGAGAGGTTTTAGGCACCAGAAAATACACTGGGAGGGTCTTAGGTACCAACAACAATTCTGACGATATAATATGTTTTGGAAATACAAAAAATAATGTTAATAACAAATATGATCATAGTTTGCATATTACTAACGAGTCTGCAAATATAAATAGTGTGTGTTCTAGTTTAAATAATATTACTGATATTATGTGTTCTTGGTTTTCTAAATTAGATAAAAATCAAAAAAATAAATCAAAATTATCTAGAGACTAAAGTTGAGTCCATAGAATCTAAAATAGACAATTTGGGTTCTATAATAAATGTTGACTTAAATAAAGAAGCAAAAAACCAAATAAACAATCTGGTGACAAAATTGGAAACTATATCCTTCATAAACAATGATGGAATGAATAGTCCAGGAGATAGTGACATCCCTAGGCTATTTTATGGTACAGAAGATATTATGGTACTTCAAACCAATACCTATAGCAGAACTAAATATGAAAATATTGTAAAAATATTGGATTATTGGAGAAAATTATATAAAGACCCAGATTTAGTTATTGATGAAAGAAATAGGCTACTAGATCAGATAAGAGAAACTTATCTTGAAAATGAAGCCCTTTTACAACATTTTAATTATGATATTAATATGTCAACCAATGATGATGACAACCAATCATCCTCATCTGAAGAATCAATAGATCAAGATATTTCATCAGAAATAAACAAAGGGAAAAGAAAGGCAGAAGAGCCAATTGATCCCGAATTATTTGGCACATGGGGAGATGGAGAAAATTTTGACTTTATTTAAACAAATGAAGTTAAAAATGATATTAATATTGGAAGCACCTCCAATCCTACACCTGAACCAGTAATATCTAAAAAAGATAATAATCATAAGTATCCAATAGCTCAAAATGGTACTTTTTTAGACTTGTCTCATGTTCCATTTAAGGATCAACCACAAACAATAGATGATTGGGCACAATCCTTGTCCATCATTATTAACAATTATAAAAATAGTTGGTCAAAGGAAAAATTCCTTGATTATATTGCAGCAACTCTCCAGGGAGATGTGTTGCAATGGTTAAGACAGTGGAAAAAATCTGAAATTGGAAAAAGTCAAAAAACGGCTTTATTAACAAATTTTCTCACACTTGACACAATTTTAGCTGAATTTGCAAAACTCATAAAAGAAAATTTATGTGGGTTTTATGGAGATACTAATTTGCAAGATAATGCAAATTATATTTTGGCTAAATTAGAATTATGTAATACTTGTCTTTTTGAAGACTATGTTCAAACTTTTAAAAAATATTCTTATCTTATTGATCCACCAGCAAATCAACCTTGGTTAGATCAATTTTTTCATAAACTCCCTAGTTCATGGGATGAATTATGTATTAAAAACTACCCTGCTTTTCTCAAAAAAATGGGAAAGGAAGAAAATGATAATCTTGGTTTTCGTATTAATTTTGTTCTAAGAGAGATAGCAAATCGGTGTCTAGAAGTAAAGGCGAAAAAACAAATAAAAAAATCAAATTTCCAACTCACAATACGGACAAAAATGTTGTGATAAAATTTTAAAAGAAAATTGGAAAATTGGTTGTAATACATTTCCTAAAAAGAAAGGATTTTCCAAAAAACGCAAAAAATATAAATGGAAACCTTGGAAAAAGAATAAAACTTTTTCAAAAAATAAAAAGTATATTCGAAAAAAGAAACCAACAAGTGTTTCAAAAAAGAAAACTTGTAAATGTTACATTTGTAACGAAGAAGGTCACTATGCACCCGAATGCCCAAAAAGGGAAAAAAGTGCAAAGAAAATGATCAAAGTCCTTGAAGAACAAGATTTTGAAATAATATATGGCGAAGAAATTTCTGACGAAGAAGAAATCTTATACGAAATTTCTAGTGATGAAAGTTCGGATGAAGAACTAATCTTCATGATGACTACTAATAGTCAATAAATATCTCAAGAAGAATTACAGGCTATTCGACTTGGAGATGTAATCGGGGAAGAAAAAACTTTTACCGACGAAGAATTAGCAAAATTCAAAAAAATGCAAGAAGTTGCTATTCCAGAAATTTATAAACTTTTAAAATTCAACTTCTTTTCAGCAAGAGTGTTTGAACAATACAGTGGTAACACTCAAGCAAAATCGTCAGAAGAAGGAAATATTGATATTCCTTTTTTTGATAAGAAAAAGGTTGCAAGATGGAAAAAGAAATATCCTGAAATTCAATATATCCATATTGGATTAATTCAAGTAACCATAACAGCCTTATTTCGCCAAGGGATAGATACTCCTATTTTGGCAGTAATTTTTGATAAAAGATTTTCCGACCCAATGAAAGCAATCATTGGAGGAATTCAGTCTAATTTGGCTAATGGAGTAGTTTGGTTTAATGTTAAACCAAATTTCTTTATTTCCATAAATGATCCTAATTTTGAAGATACAGTCAGAATAAGAATTAAAACACAAGGATTAGGAATGAAATCAAATTCTCATGATTTGGCTATTCGGTGGAAAACAATTCACGAATTAACCAAATTTTCTGAAACTAAAACAAAATCAAACGATAATAAAATCGTTGAAATCTTTGAACCAAGACCATTTGACATGGTAATACAACCTCGTCTAATGAATTAGAGTGATTTAGAAGTCCCTCGACAATGGTTAATCCAAGACTTAGTGGGACAAGGAGAATCTTCTAAAAAACCTGCACAATTACAAATGCAGGCATCAAGAAAAAATTTATATATTGAAAATACAATTCCAAAAATTAAAAGATCAACTTCTGTATTTGAAAAAGATTTTACTAACAAATCATTTTCAAAGTTAAGTATTGGAGAAGCAAGTAATAATTCTAATCAAGAATCTATTACTTCAAATAATGTTCAGATTCCTATTTTTTCAAGAACAAGAAAACTTGAACATATTAAATCTGCATATATGTATCATTTTCAAACAAAAAATAATGATATTATTTTTTCTCCTAGCCAAGGAAAAAGAAGATATACATATGTATTGGGAACATTTAATTTTGCAGGTTATAAACCCTATAGCCTCAGTGTTCTCATAGATACAGGAGCTACAGTCAGCTCATGTAAATGGAATGCCATACCAAAAGAAAAATGGACATTAATGAAACATCTAATTTTAGTTACTGGAATAGATGGCAACCATATTTCCATACAATTCAAGGCTAAAAATATAGCTATTTGGTTAAATAATAGCAAGTTCATTATACCAAAAATCTTATATTTTCCGTGTATGCATGGAGATTTCCTTCTTGGCAATAATTTTATATATAAATATCTTCCAATGCAAATACAGGAAAAGGCTATTTCATTAAGTATAAACAATGTCTTAATTCATATTCCCTTGTTAGAACAACATAAATATATTTGTGATAAAGAGTTTGCGTCCGTGCCGCGTGGTGATTTAACTCCCATCATCAAAACCATTGATGAATCACACTGGATTTATAAAATTTTAGAAGAAAATTTTAGTGAACATCCATTAAAACTATGGCAACATAGTCCACGTTATTGAGTTTAAAATTAAAAGACCCTAATGTTATCATTAGAGTAAGACCAATGATCTATACTAGACAAGATATAGATGAATTTGATATTCAACTCCAAGAACTTTTAGACAAAAAGTTAATTGAAGAAACCAAAAGCCCTCACTCTAGTCCAGCTTTTATGGTAAGAAGCCATGCTGAAATTAAAAGAGGAAAAACCCGAATGGTAGTCACCTATAAACGGCTAAATGAAAATTTAGAATTTGATGGATATTTTATTCCACGAAAAGATGTTTTGATTAACTTAACCAAAGGATCAAAAATCTTTAGCAAATTTGATTGTAAAAGTGGATTTTGGCAAATCCAGTTGACTGAAGAGTCAAAAAAATTAACAGCTTTCAGTACACCTAGGGGACATTACCACTGGAATGTTATGCCTTTTGGATTAAATATTGCACCACAGGTATTTCAACGGTGGATGGATACAATTTTTAAAGACCTTAAAGATTGTTGTGTAGTTTATATTGATGATATACTTATTTTCTCTAAAACCAAGGAGGAACATAAGAAACATTTAAAATTAATTTGTGAAAAATTCCAAAAACATGGAATTATTTTGTCTCCAAAAAAGATTGAACTAGAAAAAGAATCAATTGAATTTTTGGGAATAATTTTAGACCAGAAAGGTTTAAAATTACAAGAACATATTTTGTCCAAAGTACGAGATTTTCCTGATACTCTTGAAAATATAACACAATTACAGAGTTTATTAGGCATTTTAAATTATGGACGAAATTTTATAAAAAATCTTTCAAAAATAGAAATTCCTTGGTTAACCAAATTAAGGAAAAATGTTATTTTTGAATGGATAACAGAAGATGTTGCTTTAATTAAACAAATTAAAGACCATGTTAAAACTTTACCAGATGTTTATCTTCCTAAAACAGGTGATAAATTAATTTTAGAAACAGATGCCTCAAAAGCATGTTGGGGATGTGTTCTTAAAGCTATACCCAGTAATTTATGGCATGATAAAGAGATACCTTTATCAGAAAGTGGGATTAGACCAAGAAAAAATCCAATACCCATAAAATTACAAAAAGAAGAATTAATTTGCGAATATAATTCTGGAACATTTAAACCAAATAAACAGAAATATATTATTTTTGAAAAAGAATTACTTGCAATAAAATTAGCAATAAAGAGTTTTCATATTAATTTAGCCCCAGAAAATTTTATTGTACGCACTGATAATAAGGCAGTAAGAGATTTCTTGATCAATAAAAAACCTATTGAGCAAAGAAGACGACTAGCCTGGTATAATAAAATTTCTGAATACACCTTTGAAGTAGAACATCTTAAAGGTACTAACAATTTTCTTGCAGATTTTCTTAGCAGAAATTGTTTCAGAAAATTAAATTGCTAAACAAATAAATTTAATTTTTGCAGAAGACCTCTAGACCAAGAGGAAAACAATGGATAAGGGTAAATAACCCGCTCAAGGAGATTGGGTGACAATTGCTAAAAAAGCAATACCCCGAGAAGAAAAAGTTTATGTTGTGTTTTCGGGAATACAACCTGGAATTTACACAGACTGGAACGAAGCCAATCTTCAAGTTATTGGATACTCAAGAGCAAGCTCTAAAGCATATGATAGCATGACCAAAGCTAAAAAAGCTTTTTACAGTGCACCAGCCATGCCTATTTTTCAAAGGAATCAAATGAGAACTAACCCAGTTCCAACTAATATTCAGACATCTAGACCAGATGAATATGAAATAAAAGATTTTTTCAACCCTAGTATATCTAGAGAAATTTATACAGAACTCAATGGAGTTTGGAAAACTCACATTGTAGACAACAAAGTGAAGTTTTGAAAACACATGGGAGTTTTGGCCAACAAATTAGCTGAGTAAACAACTAAATTAAAAGATTTGCAAAATCTTTGTTTCAATATTCTTAAACAAATGAATTGGAATGAAGATTTTAATTTTGAAAAAATAAATAATTTTCTTCAACTATCAGACCTCATATCAGATGAGTTTTCTGATCCAGTTTTTGA
This sequence comes from Camellia lanceoleosa, assembly GCA_025200525.1. NCBI lineage: Eukaryota > Viridiplantae > Streptophyta > Magnoliopsida > Ericales > Theaceae > Camellia > Camellia lanceoleosa. The sequence continues at coordinate 127,126,377 of CM045768.1, forward strand.
ACAAATAAAAAGAATTTGTCTTTTTGAAAAAGCAAGAACTTTGCTTCCAAAAGAAATTTTTATGTTAATCAAAAATCGAGTTGAAGATCATCATGATAAGATTAGACAAATCTTAGAACGATCTTCTGATAAATTAAATTTGAAAGATGGAATTCTCAAAATAACCATCATGGCAAACCATGACATGTGGTTTTTTGAGGATATAGATTGGGGAATAACTAATCAAGTTATTTTTCAAATTCTAGATCCAATGCAATGGATAGATTTTCCAATGATCAATGCTCTCATGGATAGTAAAAGGCTTTCGATGGAGCAAATATTTTACTTTATGGATTTCCAGCACTATTGGTTGGCGAGAACGAGAACATTTTTTCCAACCATACCAGATTTGGTATCTTAAAGAAACTGAAGATTTTGAATTTGAAGATGATTATTTAGATGAAGATCACCGGATAGAGCGATTGGAAAATATCCAAAAACTTTCTTTGACAGAATATTGGATAGACAGTCTAATATCTGTTTCACAATCAGCTTCCAACATCCATAGCTTAGCAAAATTGCCATTCATGGTTACAGATAGAAGAATATTATTTGTAACCCATTTTCCCATAACATATCAACGATCTCCAACGCAAATTAATGAGGCTCTTGACATGTTAATAAATCTCAAAAAGAAAATAATTTGGATCTTCCGTTGGAACTAGCCATGACTGCGGATGCTGTAGAACATTTCCAGAACGAGCAATACAGCCAAGATCCGGATTCCCCTCCATCAGAGACTGATGAAGAATATCACAATCTCATCAATAGGATGGAAGCGTAGTGGACCCCACTATCAAATGCAGCTGTCTCCTGATCAACACCAACCATATCCAGGACACGTGGAGCAACCTGCATTATTTGGCGGAAAGTGCTTAGCCACATCCTTTCAAATTGACGCTACATCGCTTAAAGCTTATCTGTGATCTATCTCTTTGAAACCTGGGGAGGGTAGACAGTGTATCAGTGTATATAATTGTAAAAACTGTAGCAAAGAGCAAATATATGTAGTCTTTTTGTATTTATTTTTGTCTCTTTGTATTTACTCCTATGAAAACTTTTCAAAAAGCCTATGACTAGGCTTGCCAAAGTGTTAGAAATTTCGGTAGATATTGGACGTAAAAGTCATGACAAGTTAGATAGGTTAGATATGCATTAAGTAGTATTTTTGTTTGTATTCTCATCTTGTAGTCTATATATTGGCCTTTATGCCAACATAATGAGATATGTAAATTCTCTCCATGTTTTCTCCATCATTGTGCTTTCTCCTTTATCTCTAAATTCTCTAGCATATTTTCTTATTCCATAACTCCACCATAATTCCATAATAAAATTAGAAAAAAGGTATTGTGATGAGAACTGTTACCAGTGGAAACAGTACCAGGCTGAGAAGATGTGGAGGCAACATAGGCTTGAGAAGTGAAAAATCTGGCAGGTTGAAAGGAATTATCCAATCTGTACCAACACTCTAATGTTGAGTGATTTGTTTTTCCACAAATCTGATAGATTACTTGAGAAGAAAAATTCAAATTTGAGGAAGTAATAGCAACAGAAGAATGAGTGGATGGATATCCTTGATATCCTTGATGAGAACCTAGATGAGAACCTTGTCCATGAGATCTACCTCCTCTGCCTCGAGGATCAGAAGAATTGATACCATAAAAGAAAAACTAAATCTCTTATTTCTTGAATTGATTGATTATAGTGTATATACATATTTATACAAGATAAATGTAACTCCTATGTAACTATAGTTATATTTCACTGAACCATAACCAATCTATCTAACTATGATTAATCCATAACTGCCTAACTAATTTAGTTAAGTTGAGCTGGAGCTTGTGCTGAATTCTGGAGCTGAACTGAGCTAAATACGTGTTGCTATTGTGACTTAGCTCTGTGACTGTGGCTCAGCTTTCCTCTACTTTAGTTGCTTTGGTTGAGCTCCTTATCATATCTGTTTCTTGCTTAGCATAACTTCTTGTTTGACACTTCTCTTCATTAGTGGACATAATTATTACTTTTTGGACAAAATGAATAAAGAATGAAAAGGTAATGTAAAAGAGGTTAAAAGTGGACTAAAAGTGGTAAACAAGAGTAATAAAATTGGTTTGGATTCAATGGAATGTTATATTGAACATATTGCGTCTCGAGTCATTACATACTCTTTCGTGATGCTAATGATTCGAGAAACAATGTCTATCACTTTCCTTGAGGTAACTCCATGATAGGGAGGACGTTTTGTTGGTCTTTTATTTCCATTCATTGAGCCTTTGTCTTATCGGTTCATAGATCATCATGCAACAAGTTTGTGACAATTGATGGTTTATGCAACGAGTCTACTCCTCCCTTGATCAGTTTTATGATAGAGAGAGGCAGAAAAGAGAAACATCCCCTGGAAACACTTTGTTTTTGCTCAATTTCATTTCTGTGGTAGCAGAGTAGTACCCAAAAACAATGGCTGGCCGGCCAACTTTTTGCCCGATCGACCACTTTCCAAGACCGGCTAGCCACCTTATTTTGTACAGGTAGTGTCATTTTCATGGCAAAACAAAGCAGAAGCTAGGGCAAAAATAGATTAATTTTCTGACTGCAAATAGAACAGTTTCTGGCAGTGAAACAGAGAGGTTTCCGGGAGGACGTTCTCATTTGTGCGCGTGTGATGCTTTATTTCCCGTGGTCCTTTAAATTAATGCTTTGATAGTAGTATGTTTAAAATAATTAGATTCGTTCGAAATTGTAATAGCTAGTTAAAATTTCTTATTTATAATAGCTAGTTAAATTAATTAATTTGGAGTTGTAATAATTAGTTTAAATTTGGACATTCAGACACTTTTGTATGAGGGCACACTTTGTAATATTGTGTATGTCTTCCAACCCCCATTTCTTTCTCCCTTTTATTTATAGGCTTATAATGGTAGCATCATGTTTTACATTTTCATATCATTGCCATACATTCTTTCCATTTTTGCATGCATTGGGTTCAGTTCATTATTCTAAATTTGTTGTTATTTCCCACTTAATTGAATATGTGCGCTATTGCATGCTTTGAGTTGAGACACATGCTATGTTAATAAACCGAACCAATTCGTTGCATTTTGTATATGTTGAATTAGTCACTTACATAATAGAGCATGCATTTTTTTTTCTAACTATTTTTTCCTATTTTGGCTTGCCTTGGTTGAGTACTAGGTGAGCATTTTTGCTTTAGCATATTACATGTATGTTAATGTTACCATATCAAGCATATTACCATGAGGCTAAGTGCTTATTTGATATACTTGTTTGAATGCCTGTGGATGAAGGCTCTTCATTTAAGTTGGGATGATTTGATTAAATGTACATATGAGCTCAGTTTTCAAGTGGTGTGTATTCAAAGCATTTTTCAAAACAAACATGAAATCAAAACATTTTAAAGTAGGCGGAATAGTCTATACTTGTATGCTTCACATAGTAATGTTTAGCATAATAATTGGAATGAGAGCATATAATATAAATAAAAATCACATCATGATTAGTAGAGGCTGATCTTTGATCTAGTGAGTGGGGTGCTCAATTCATGACTTCCCCCTCTCATACTTAAGTTCCCAAGACAATACACTTTAGTGATGACGGACAAGTGGCCTTTGGCACGAGTCACAAGTTTTCTAAATTTTTCAAAAATATTTAGGTGGTGACTTTGAAATCTGGTAATGCAATCCATTATCGGCATCTCCGATAATAAACGGATTTTCTAAGATTTGTTAAAGTTGGACTCTCATTTGTTTAATCTATTTCATATTGCACTTTGTGAAACTAGATTTAGAATGACGGGTGTCTGAATTGTAGGGCTATCGTATCTGAGGAGACTAAAGCCCTTCGACGTCTGAGAGAGAGAGAGAGAGAGTTTGGTACTCATGAGCAGGAATCCAAATAGGCAGACAATGTTATGTATTTGGCCCTCAGATTTTGATTATGATTGATCTGAATCGTTGGTTATAAATGTATGTCTAAGACAATTTCTTGCCACTTAGGACAGATTCAAAAACTTTCTTGCCATATTATTGTGGGTGTTTGGCAAGTTGGGTTGGAGGATTTTTTGCCCAAAAATCCCAAAAAGACAAAATACATTAAAATAGTTAATAAAACAAAATATCACATCAAATTCATAGTCATTTTACTTTTTCTCTCATAAACATCACATCCAACTATAAAAAAATTCAACCATCTTCTCAAATACAAAAATTTTAGCCTACTAAAATAGCCAACTTTCCAAACGAGGCCTATATAGATGATTGGACTTAACTTACTGCTCAATTAAATCTCATGTACTATTTAATGAGACTCTACTTACTACTAAATTAAACCTCACTTACTATTTAATGAGACTTTATTTACTGCTCGTTCATACTCAACTTACAACTCAATCAAACATGAGTACTATTCAATAAGATCTTGTCACTATTGATTGGTAAGTAAAATGAGAATAAACTATAAGTAGAGTCACGGTGACTGGTAAATATAAATTATAAAATTATTAAACAAAGGCCTTATTTGAAAAGAAGGTTTTGGGGTAAAATAGTCAATAAAGACAAAATAAGCTAAAATAGTCAATAAGATAAAATATCATATTTAAATCATAATCATTTCACTTTTTCTCTCACAACTATCAAATCAATTACAAAACAAGCCAATTATCTTTCCAAACACAACTTTCTTAACCAAGCTAAAATAGTCAAAAAGCTGAAAAGCCAACTAAAATAACTGACTTCCCAAGTGAGTTCAAAATGTAAAAAATTATTAAACTTCACTTAGCCTTGAAAAAAAAAAAAAAAAACACTTCATTTGACTTGACTTGCTACACACACACACACACAAAAAGGGAAAAAAAAAAAAAAAAAAAAGGAATCTCACTTGCTAATTAATACGATTTCACTAATTATTTCATTAAACTTTACTTACTATTCAATTAAACTCCCCTTACTAGTCAATAAGACTAAACGTTTTTTTGATCAGCAAAGAAAAATTTCATTAACAGTATAAAATTAAAGGTACAGGAAGATGACATGCATCGAGAGAGATTCGGAAAGTACAAATTACCTCTACTACTACTATTCGCATCCATACAACTAACCCCTTGGCCTCATGAATTTTTTTTTTTTTTAAACAAAAAAAGTTAAGAAGAACTTAACTAAAAAATAAAATACATGAATCCCCCACAAAATCAGCCCACACAACCCAAAACCAAAAACCAAAACCAAAACAACGAAGCTGCTCCTGCATTCATCTTTTGAACAAACTAAAATTTTCTTTTTCAGCACCCAAGCTGCTGCACTTCTCTTTTTAACAAGCCACACTCTACTATTCAACCCAAATATTTTATTCACCTATGCTGCTACACTCCCAATGCCCACACCACCCAAACTAAAATCTTTTCAACAGCCCACACCACCAATTCCAAGACCCACGCCTGACAACACTATACCATAGCATCAGAAAGCGTTCCACACGCTCCGCTGATCCGACTGAGAACATTCCATGGCCGAAAAACTCCATAGTCGACAGCTCCATGGCTGGAAAAACCCCCTTGACCGAAAAGTATGGCCGAAACACATCCAAGGACAATACGCAAGGGCCAACTTCTATGCAAACACCTGAAAAACAAACTCACATTGGAAAAAAGTCACTGAACACCACCATGGACAACACCTCGCTCTAGAATAAATTCTCTGAACAAACAGTGTTGCATCGAAACCACCCTGCTCCATGTCCGGAGCACCTTCAAAAAAAAAAAGAAAACCCACAAGGTCGGAACACAACTTATTATCCGATCCAAACACTGAACACACCCACTGCAAAAACTTCTAAGATGACGATCCAAACACCGAACACCCACTGAGACACCTCCATACATCTGGATGAAGTTCAACCCTCAAACTCCTACTTGAAAAGGAGCGCTCGAATGAAAACCAGACAGATCTGGATGTACTTCGACACGCATGTGTAACATGCCCGGGGGGTACCTGCGTGCGTTAAACAGTTTGGATTCCCGACATCTCTTTGATCTAGTCTCACGAGTGCAATGTGAAACGTAGACGAGAGTCCAGATTTGGAAACTTTTATTGAAAATCCATTTTATTGCAATTTTGTCAAAAATGGACCGCGTCATCAGATTTCAGAGTCGCCACCTAATATTTTGGAAAATTAGGAAACCTATGACTCGTGCCAAGGCCACTATTCGTCGTAACTAAGGATGCTTGGCTCGGAACCTTAGGTATGAGAGAGGAAGGTCAATAATGAGCACCCCCGCTCACCCGATCAAAAGATCGGCCTCTACAAAATCATGATATGACTTTTTATTTTCTTTGTATGTTCATGTTCTGATTATTGAATAAATCCTAAAATTTACTATGTGAAGCATACAAGTATAGACTAGTTTGCTCAAATTGAAACAATTCAATTTCATGTTTGTTTGTTGAAATGGGTTTGAATTTGCCACTTGACAAAGTGGGCTTAAAGTTTGTGAATTTGCCACTACAAAGTGGGCTTAAAAACATACAATTTTTGAATCATTCCAATTTAAGTAACAAGCCTTCATCCATAGGCATTCAAACAGTTTATTACTTAAGCAAATAGCCACATGGTAGGATGCTAAACATAATAAGAAAATCACACACAAATGGGATGCTAAAGCATAAAAACTCACAGATTGACCGACGTCCATCGAACAACTACAAAACAAAGTTAGTAAAATATGCATGATCTTGTATACAAAATCCTAATGCAATTCACTGATGAGATGCACTAAAGATTCGGCTTCTAAAATATGATATGTGAATCATCTCAAGAACATGAGGTAGCGTACATAATCACATAGGAATTGATTAAATCCACAAATGCAAACTTAGCCGAATCAAGATGCATGAAACATGGATGCAAAGCATAACTATGATGAAAAATAAATATGATGCTTATGTACAAATAAAGAAAGCAAGTAAAAGAACGGGATAGAAAGAAACGGGGCGGGGAATTATTACAATATTTTAAAAAATAATTACAAATCAAATTAGAGAGTGATGAGGAGAATATTACAACAAAATAAAAACCTCACAATACACTCAAAATAAAAAATAAACAAAATAAAAGCTTCATGTTCTTTAGAACCGTTGGCAGAAATTGGTCAATATTGGAAGATTACGCCATCTTGTTCGGAAGAAGCTAACCGGCCGGCCGGCCAAATAGGCCAGCCGGACAACTAGGCCAAGCAAAACCCGTATTGTTGCAAAACCAAGAAAATGAACAAATAAAAAATATGTAGGTAGCTCAACTAACCACTACCGGTTAGATTAAAAAACACAAGAAAACAAATATAAAATAAAATAAAAAATGCAAACTTACAACATAAACCTAAAGTAATAAAACAAATATAAGATAGAACATGCAAGATAACAACAGAACTAATATGAGACTAATACAAGAAAAAAAAATAAATATGAGGTAGAACATGCAAGATTACAACAAAACTAATATGAAATTAAAGCATGCGAATAAAAATAAATAAATAATTATGAGTTAAACAAACCACTAGGATTATAACAACACACTATGAAATATAAAGTAAGAAAATAAATATGAGATAAACAAACCACTTAGATTATAACAAAACACAATGAAATAAGAAGTAAGAAAATAAATATAAGATATAAAATATAAGAAAATGAAAACTAACAATTCACCTTCCGAAGAAAGATTGAACTTCTTGATTTCCAAACTTTCTCTTGATCACCCTCAAGTGCAGGAAGTGTGTTCTCAAATCCTCAATTCGAAATTATGGAGTTTATGGAGTTTGTGGTATGGCAAGTGGCTAACTCTCTAGTTTTTCTCACTTTCAATGACTAAACACTCTTCCTTATGATCAAAGCAATTGATCTTTGGCTATATCAGAATTTTTGGAGTGGTTTTGGTGTATGAAAATGAGGAATTTCAGTAGCTATGGAAGGTATGGGGTGTATATGGAAGATAGGAATATTTTTGACTCAAAAACTCAATTTTTCTCTCTTTTTTCACTCTTTTCTTACTCCTTTTTCTTCAATTTCTTGGTCTCTTTTTCTCTCTTATAATATGATTATTCTATATAGGCAATGAGGGAGAGTAAAGGTCAAAAAGAAGGTGGGAGACAAGAATGTGATAGGAGGGCAAATTTTCAAGGTGGTTGCATGGGATACTCCTTTATGAATGCAAACAAAACCTCTTTTTGACAATGGGGGATGATTATGTATAATGGAGGATGAGTGGATGCACTTGAATGGCTTAGAAAATAGGTAAATGGGTTGTCCCAACTGAACCAAAACCAAAAAAAAAAAAAATGGGCTATTGTTGTTTTGGGCCGAGTCAACAAAATCTGCTTTTAAGCCCAATTTCAAATGGGCATATCTCCCCCATATGGACTTGGTTTTAGGTGGTTCTTGGGTCCAAATTGAAACCCCAGAAGTCTACTTTTCAATGGTGGTGGCCTCAAATTTAAATTCCAAGTGTACAAAGAGATATGCCTAATTTAGTAAAGCCTATCTCGGGCTGGGTTAACAAAATCTGCTCTGAAGCCCAACTTCAAATGGGTATATCTCCCTTATTTGGACTTGGTCTAAGGTGGTTCTTGTGTCTAAATTGAAGCCCCAGAAGTCTACTTTCCAATGGTGGTGGCCTCACATTTAAATTCCAAGTGTACAAAGAGAAATGCCTAATTTAGTTAAGGCTGCTCATTTCCTTCTTAATGATTTGATACTCATTCTTTTCCTAAACCAGTTTTCTTTTATCCCCTCTTATTTCCTTCAACTCCAAACCTATAAAGAAGATGTTTTTAAATATTTTTGAAAAAATTTCACCTCTCTTCCATTTATTTCCACTTTGTCCTTACTCAGTTTATTGAAAAGTGCAATATTTTAATCGAAATGGGAGCCTCGGGACATTATAGAAACATTTAAAAAAAACATATTTTGAAAAGAGGGTTTTAAGGTCTAAAATAGTTTGGCCAAAAAATGGGTGAAGGTTGGGATTAAAACTTAAATTTCATCTTTCTTACTGAGAATTTTTTTGAGAAACACATTCTAATTGTCATCATCGGGTAATCAAAAGAAAGCGCCCAAGTCTTAAGGCCGGTTAAAATGGGGTGTCTACACCATGTTTCCCCCCAAACAAAGCATCGATACTTCTCCATAAATTTGAACCAGAATTCACCCCTCAAGCTCCTACTTGCAAAAGAGCGCTCAAATGAAGATCCTAACCAAATCTGGACGTCCTTTGTGCCGGTCCAACACCAACGTCCTCCTCTATATTGACTCTTGTTCCAGGTATTTCTGATGAAAACAACACACCACTATCCCAATGAATCATCTATAGCGGGCACCGAAGCACCAAAAAATAAGATCTATAGCAGCAGAAAAAGCACACATAGGTGGGAAAATAATGGGGGAATCGAGTTTATTAAAAGGAAAACTAACAAATAAACACAGGAAAGAGCTGGGCCAGCCGACCGCCATAGCCAAAGACAGCGGCCGGCAGGCCCAAAATGAGGCTTGGGGAGGAGGTTTTTAGAGAGAGAGAGAGAGAGACAATAAGACTAAACTTACTATTCAATTAAACCCCCCGACTTACTAATCAATGAGACTTAGCTTACTAATTGAAATTTAGATTACTACTCTATCAAACTTAACTTACAATTCAATCAAACATGACTTAAAATAAGACTCCATTACCATTGAGTAATAAATAAAATTAGAACAAATTGTAAATAGAGTTGCTATGAATGGTCAGTGATCAATAGAAATTTGAATTTTAAATTATTAAACAATAAATATGAATTTTAAACAAGGGTTTGGTTATGGTGTGCAACTTACACCTTACACCTTATACCTTACACTTATACCTTACACTTACACCTTTGTGAAAAATTAAACCTTACACTTACACATTTTTTGAGGTTGCACACCATATGCAACCCACTTACACCTTACACTTTACACTTACACTTTACACTTACACCTTATACTTATACTTACACTTTTTGTGTAAGTGGCACATGGTGTGCAATTGCACACTTAAGAAAAGTCCTTTAAACAAAAGGTAAAGATGTAATAATTTATTAGGCTTAGTACTCATTAACCATCACCTCATTTGACTTAATGATTTAACTTGACTTACACATTTGATCTACTACTCAATTCATTACCTTGAAATACATAACACTAAAAATTAAATGTAAGAATGTGATTGGTAAGACAAGTCCAAACAAAATTCATACATTTAGAACTAAGGTGCCGAACATATGAATAATGTTCAGTTATACGTTGCAAAACTAATGCCTTTAATTTGGCATTGTATTGTCTTTTTTTTTTTTTTTTTTTTTTTTTTGGTCTTATGTTAGGGAGTTCAGTACCATTAGGCTGAGATTTTGCCTAAAAATAGATGAAATCAAGGGTGGAAAGCTTAAGGGTTCAAAATTGAAGGAAAAAGAGAAGAGAGAGAGAGAGAGAGAGAGAGAGAGAGAGAGAGAAAAGTGAAGAAAATCAGCTTTTTGGACATCAAGAACTTTTTATCCTCGGACAGGTCGCGGGCGCGAACTAACCTTCGCAGCCACGAATGGCACAACCGTGGTCTAACTGTTCACGGGCCCTACCAAGAGGGTCGCTGCCCATAATCGTATGTGGCCAATTTTCCGAAGAGAAAACTTCTGGATGTGGGTTTTGGTCGTGGCCTAGTTGTGTCCCATTGCGGGCGCGACTCACACCTTTGCAGGCGCAATCACTATGGTCGCGAGCGTGACCAAGCTAGCACAGTTTGCTGATTCTAGTCTTCTAAGGTCAAACCCAAGGCCTCTTGTGACATTTCCATCAAAATAAAGTTGTAAAAAGTCTAGAATTGTACTAACTCACCTACGAAAAGTAAGTAGGGTTGGGTTTTGACCTGGACCGCCACAATACTTTTCTATTTGCCTCGTAACTTTGGTATGTTCGAGGTCTTGTGGGAGCATTGGGGAGTGACTCCCTTTCCCTTGATTTAAATTCAATGTTACTTGCAGTGTCTTATTTTATTTTATTTTTTATCGGCAAGCTAAACAATGTATTGATGAATGAAATAGTATAAGCAACACAACGAAATGATATCAATAAATAAAGTTTAAGCTAAAAACACATCCCAACAAATAGTTTATTTTATGACAAAAATTAGTTCAACTCAAATTGCAAAATACTTAAGAAAGCAGCGGGAAATGTGCTTTTAACTTCAATTTTATGATTTGTAACTTTTAGTTTACAAAAAAACTACACTAAACATATGCAACATATATTGAATATTATAATAAGAGCCTTGTTAACCGGGATTGACCTAGTGAGTATGACTTGGGACCTGTGAGTGTGCTCACTTCAGGTTTCAAATTCAACTCTCACTAGGTGCTATAAACTCCTTGGGGTGATGTCTGCGAATTTGCCTTGTCCGATCTACGTGGAAGGAAAATTTTGCGTGGATTTCAAGATTTGTCGAGATGTAGATAAGTTGGTCCGGATACCAAGTTTTAAAAAAAAAAAAAAGGTCTTATTAATAGGTACCATACGGGAAATGTAGAACAAAAGTATAAACAAATTTAATATTTTTCAAAAAACTAATAAAGAGTGTTGCTATTAGCACCTCACTTATTATTATTTTAGACCTCCTATTTCTTTGGATCCCTACTTATAAATTTCAAAACCTTTTAAATTCCTTTCCTCTCCCTAAAGAATACCAAAATTATCCTTCTAAAAGAATTACACCCACTAAAATGCACACCCCTAAAATCATTCTACTCCCAAAACCCTAACCATGGAGATCTCCCTGGTGGTATCTCTCTCGCTTTCTCTCATGACGGTATCTCTCTCACTTTTTCTCACAGTAGATCTCATTGGAAGAATGTGATTGAATTATTGTTTCAATCACATTACCCTCTTTGGTCATCATGGAGGCCAAACTTCGATTCCTACTAAGGAAAAGAGTATGGTTGAGAAAATTTAAGACTTAAAAATATATATATTAGTTGGAAGATTTATTTTTAAATCCCATTTAGTAGATTTATAACCCAATTTATAAGTTCATAAAGTTTTCTAATGTTCCATTAAGTCTCATATATTTAAACTTATATTCCAATAGGTCTTTTTTCCCATATTAGAATTATTATGTGTACTATTTTACCCTTATAGACTTTTTTTTATTATAATATATATATATATTATACCATATATCTTGGAGAGAGAATATCAATTATTAGATATATTTTATTTGTGGCATATGAAAAATATTGTATATAGAATATGGAAGATTATTATTCTTAATTTTTTTTTTTAAATTTTAAATTTTTATTTATTTTTTGTCTCAATGTGACGTATTCACTTAATCAATGATCTTTTTTCACTATTATTTTACATTAGGGTTCTACCATGGAAGAACATTTGGAAGATAAGATTAATTGTAGACCGATAATATAAATGATGATGGACTTGCGACAGAAATGATGGTAAATCAATGATGAACAATCATTTTTTTACCACAATTACACATAAACCGTAGTCGCTTCGTCGATTTGTGTAGCCACCAGTATTGTATAGTTTATTCACAGTATTATGTCGGCGTTGATTATATATAGATTTTTCTAAAAAGGTGTGCCAATATATATGAACTATTTGATGATTGTTTATATATTGTTTGATGATTTTTTGTATTATTTATTTCTATACTTGTTGTTTGTACAATTATTTCTCGTTGCCATTAAACAATCGGAATAGTCAATTTTTTTTTCTTTCAATTTTGTTTTATGTTTTCATATTGCAATGTGAATGCTCACATTGGTATGAATTTAATTTTTTTTAAGCCTAGTTGTATATTAACTGTAAATTGTAAACATTCACATTATATTTTGGTATGAGTTTTTTTCAATATTTTTCGAAAGTTAATTGTATATTTGTTGTTTTTGTTACTATGCTTGTTGGCTGAACAATCATTATTGTTACCAATGAACAACAGAAATAGTCAATTTTTACTTTTTTTTTTAAAATTTTGTTGTATATTTCACATTACCGTGTAAATGTTCACATTGATATGAGTTTTTTTTTTTTTTTTTTTTTTTTTCTTAAGGTTAGTTGTATGCTAATTGTAAATTGTGAACATTCACATTATATTTTGATATGAATTTTGTTTTTTCAAAGATTAATTTTATATTTGTTATTTTTTGTTACTATACTTGTTGGTTGAGCAATCATTTTTGTTACTATTGAACAATCAAATTAGTTGATTTTCACTTTTTTTAATTTTATTTTATATTTGCACATTGCAGAGTAAATATTCACATTGGTATGAGTTTATTTTTTTTTTAAGACTAGTTGCATGTTAATTATAAATTGTGAACATTCATATTATTTTTGGTATGAGTTCTGCTTTTTTGAAAGTTAGTCGTATATTTGTTTTTTACTGTAAACATTCACATTGTATTTTAATTTTCATTCAGACATTTTATTGCGTTAATTTTAAATTCACATTATAAAAAAAGTTGAAAGTTCATAATTTGAGATTTTCTCCGTGGAATAAATGAGAGATTTTTTTTTAGAATGAGAGAGAGAAATTCATAATTTGAGATTTTCTCCGTGAAATAAATGAGAGATTTTTTTTTAGAATGAGAGAGAGATTTTCTCCTTAGAATAAGGCAAATATTTTCTCTTTAGAATGATGAAGAGATTTTCTCTACGAAATGAGGGATTATTTATTTATTTTTATTGTGTATTAATTTCAAAATGGAAACATATGCAAAAAATTAGAAGGGTAATTTAGTCATATTACATTAAATAGAACCTAATGGAATACTCAAAAAGAATATGGGTTAGATGGAATAGAAAGAGGATTTATCAAAAAATGACTCTTAGAACCAATATATATCAAACAATTAATAAATTAATTCTTTAATTAATTAGCACACAATAAATGTTAGGATATAAATCTCATTTTAAGAAATAGTTATCCATTTAGTTCTAAGGATTTTTATATAGACCAATTAGTTCTATTGATTTTAGAAAAGTAGATTTAATATATTATTTATAAATTGGATTTACTGTTATACCCTTATTTTTATTATATTTCCTTTTTTTTTTTTTTTTTTTGGGTGCTAGAAAGGTAAGATACACAATCTATAGGGATCAAATTTACGATGTATTTTTATATGGGAATCTTTTTTATTTGAAATGACTTGAAATGTGATATTTTTCAAACATTTCACTCCAATATAATACTCTAAACTTTTTTCAAATGTGACACTCCAATATAACATCAAAAAGAAAAACTCCTTAGCGTAACACTTCAATGTAACACATAAAAAAAAATTCTTAGTGTATTTTTTTTCAAATGTTACACTCCAATGTAACACTCCAAAAAAAAATATGACATTCTTCAAATCATTCTAAAAGGATGCGAAATTTTTCAAACCATTCCAAAAGGCGTACAAATTTTTTTTACCAAGTTTTGGGCAAATATATAATTTTAAACTGTGAGTGTTATGTTTGGAAAAAATACATTAGGAAATTTTTTAGTGTTTTGTGTGTGTTATATTAGAGTGTACTACATTAGCGTGTTACGTTTGAGATTACATTAATTTGAGTGTTACGTTTGGAAAAAGTACACTAAGGAGTTGTTTTGTGTGCTATATTGGAGTGTATTACATTGGAGTGTTACGTTTGGAAAAAATACACTAAAGAGTTTTTTTGTGTTTTATATTGGAGTGTTACGTTATTAGAATGTTACGTTCTTGTTCGTAATGTGTGATTTGTTCCAGAATGAGAAAAAATTCAAAACCTTTATAATGCGGATTGCCCAAATGTGTAATTTTATATTTGGATAAATCCACTTTTATCCTTAAAAAATTAAATCCAAATATGTAAATGGCTATCCTTTTGTGTAATTTCCATTTTATAGGATCTTTGGGTTCATAAGAAAAAAGAAAAGATTAAACAGTTTACAATATCACATTTTGAGATTTATTGGTACTTCATCCAAAGAAAAATTTACCTATAAATCCCATCTTGAGGAATGGTGATCCGATTAGTTCCAAAAGTTTTCTTCTAAACCAATTAGTTCCATTAATTTTGAAAAGGTAAATTTAATATATTATTTAAAAATTGTATTTATGGTTATACCTTTATTTCTGTTATATTTCTTTCTTTTTTCCCCATTCCTTTTGGTTAGAAAAGTAATATACACAACATATGAAAATCAAATTTAGAATAAATTTTTTTATGGGAATCCTTTTTATTTTGAATGACTTAAAATTTAAGATTTTTCAAACATTCTAAAATGAATACAAAAATGACTTGAAATATGAAATTCTTCAAATATTCCAAAAAGATGTGAGATTCTTCAAATATTTTCAAAGGAGTACAAAAACTCCTTAGCAAGTTTTCAGCAAATGTATAATTCAATCTGTAACACTCAAACGTAACACTCTAATATAGCCCTTCAAAAAAAATTAGTTTTGTATTTTTTTTCCAAACGTAACACTTCAAAAAAACTCCTTAGTGTAACACTCAAAAAAAACTTCTTAGTGTAAAACTCCAATGTAGCACAAAAAAAATTCTTTATGTACTTTTTTCGAATATAATAATCCAATATAATACTCCAAAAAAAATGTGTGAGATTCTTCAAACTCTTCCAAAATGAGTAGAAAAATTCCTTAATAAACTTTGGATAAATGTATAATTTCAAACTGTGAGTATTATGTTTGAAAAAAATACACTAAATAGTTTTTTAATGTGTTACATTGGAATGTTACGTTCGAAATTATATTGATTGGTGTGTTACGTTTGAGAAAAATACACTAAGAAGTTTTTTTGTGTGTTACATTAGAGTGTTATGTTTAAAAAAAATTTGGAGTATTACATTGTTATGTTTAGGAAATTGCATCCCCCACCACTTTAGTAGATTTGACCATACTTGCCAAACAACAGGACATAATAGCATAACATGGTTCAAAGATTCTAATTCCTTATTACAAAAAACACAATTAGACCTGGTATTTTGATCCAGCAGCCCTAAGCTTTGAAGATATGCTCTTGATTTGATTCTACCTTTCCAAACAAGCCAGCAAAAAAATTTAACCTTTGGTGGCGACACATTCTTCCAAATAAGCTCAGTGGCCGGTAGAACCTGCCCAGAATTAAGTTTATTGTAAGCATCAGCAGTGCTGAACAACCCATTTGAAGCGTCCTTCCAACCCAAGGCATCAGCTTTCTCAGTTAAGCATGGGGTATTCCTATTTAACTTATCCATGAGTCTTTCAACTTCAAGCTCCTCCCAAGCCCTCAATCTCCTTCTAAACTTCAGGTCCCACCTTGCTGTGGTTCTTTTCCTTTCAACCAGATGAGACAGAGGAACCTCTTTCTCCAACGACAACTCAAATAGCCTTGGATATTCCTCCTTGAAACACTTTTCACCCATCCAATGGTCTTCCCAAAATCTGATTCTAGTTCCATTCCCCACTTGAATTTCACAGTTTGCCACATAGAAACTGTAGAGCTGAGTGTTACTAACAGCCGTATTGAGAATATCACCCCAAATTTTCGATCTCTGCTGACCATCCTCAGTGAATGGAAGCCATTTTCCACCAGCGCTGCCATATTTGCTAATTAAGATAGACTTCCACAATGACCTATCTTCACAAGCATATCTCCACCACTATTTAGCTAACAAACAGCCATTTACCATTCTTAACTTCCTAATGCCCAAACCCCCAATGTCTTTGCTCTTTGAGACCTCCTCCCATTTGACCAAATGCAACTTCTTTTTAACCGATGAGCCACCCCACAAGAATCTGGCCTGGATCCTGTCAAGTAGTCCTACTACACTCTTAGGCATTCTAAAAACTGAAAGATAAAAGATGGGTAGAGATGACAACACTGCTTTAACAAGTGTTAATCTGCCTCCAAATGATAGAAGCTTCCTTTTCCAAGAAGCCAATTTAGCCTTGAATTTGTTAATTACAGGCAACCAAGTACTTCTCCTCCTTGGACTTGAGCCCAATGGCAACCCCAGATACATAAATGGTAGTTTTTGACACAAACAGTTCAGTTGTTTCGCATAAACTCCCCAACATCCTCATTGACCCCAACCCCGCACGCATGACTTTTATGAAAGTTAATCTTCAGCCCCGATATCACTTCAAAGCACCTCAAAATCCTTTTTATATTTTGAATCTCAAGCTCATCTGCTTCACAAAAAACAATTGTATCATCCGCAAACTGAAGATGAGTAACATTGATTTCCCTATGACCAATTGCAACTCCTTTTATGAAACCCAAAGATCTAGCTCTTTGGAAGAGCATATTCAGGCTTTCCATCAAAATGTTAAAAAGGAAAGGCGACAAGGGGTCTCCTTGTCTAAGACCCTTCTCTGGACTAAACTCTGCCGTATGAGAACCATTAATAAGAATTGAAACCCTTGTTGAGGACAAGCACTCTTTCATCCATCTAGTCCACTTATCTTGGAAGCCAAACTTAGACATGAAATCCAACAGACAACCCCAATTAACGGTGTCATAAGCTTTTTCGAAATCCAATTTAAGAATTATCCCCTTCTTCTTTCTTTTCTTCCACCAATCAATTATCTCATTTGATATCAACACCCCATCCAAAATGTTCCTACCACCTATGAAGGCATATTGAGCTTCACCTATAATTTGAGATAAAACTTTCTTAAGTCTATTAGCAAGAACTTTAGATAGAATTTTATAAAGAGACCCAATAAGACTGATAGGCCTATAATCAGCAAGTCCACCAGGATTCTCTATCTTGGGAATTAGTGTTAAAAATGAGCTATTAACTCCTTTAGCCAAGCATCCATTAGAGTGGAACTCATTGAAGAACTTAAGGATATCTCCCTTAAATACATTCCAACATTGCTGGAAACACAACATATTGAAACCATCGGGCCCCGGAGCTTTGTTACCATCACTATCTCTCATTGCTCCCCAAATTTCCACTTCAGAAAAAGGAGCTATCAACCCAGAAAAATTTTCATCCCCTCCAATACGCTTGAATTCACCCATCAACTTGGGTCTAGACTTCCAATCTTCAGCAAATCTACTTTGAAAGTAATTAAGCACTTCTTCCTTTACCCGTTGCGCTCATCATGTACCTCCCCATTCACTTCAATTGAGTTCGGTAAATTCCTATTCTGACGACTTGTGGCCATCACATGGAAGAATCTAGTGTTTTTATCCCCCTTCATGCTCCAGTTCATCCGTGATTTTTGTAGCCAAAGCCATTCCTCCCTTCTACTAAGAGACCAGAACTTCTTCCTAATTTCTCACCTCCTCCTTATTTCCTCCTCATCCAGACTCCTAGTTTCTGCCACTAGATCAAAGGTATGAAGCTCCGCTTTAACAACCTTTAGAGCCTCAGATACATTCTCAAAGACCTCACAGTTCCATTTTTTTAGTGCGAGCCTTAGGTCTTTTAATTTACACATAATCACATACCCTTCCCAGCCGGATATAGATGAATCCTCCCATGTTTTTTTCACAAACTTACGGAATTGTGGGTGTAAGGACCAAGCATTGATGAACCTAAATGGCCTAGGACCCCAATCCCTACCATTCTCCATAAGCAACAATGGGCAATGATCTGAGATTGTTCTCTCCAAACCCCACAATTTGAGTTTAAACCTCTCCACCCATTCCGAGGCCATGAGTACCCTATCTATCCTACTCCATCTTTCACCATCATTGGAGTTGCACCATGTAAATTGTCGACCCATCATAGGAGGATCTGTCAGTTCCATAGTCTCAATAAACTGATTGAAGTCCATCATTCCTTTTTCTCGTCGAGAACAGCCTCTCATTTTCCCTAGGTGCCTTATTTCGTTAAAATCTCCAGCAAGACACCATGGATTATTAAAATCAGCCCTCAACTTTAACATAACTTCCCAGAACTTTCCCCTCTTGGACACATCATTCGGTGCTGTAGACACCCCATTTTCGACCGACCTTAAGACTCAGACGTCACCGATTGAGCACTTGGTGATGTTGCATGTTGTGCTCGTTCAGAAGTCTCAGAGTCGCGGCCGTGCGCCCTGCCTCCGGACTTCCAAACCCTCTTCTGTACCTTGTCTCGGTTTGCGAATCGGACTCAGTTTTCTCTGTTTTCTTTCCTGAGGGGAGGGAGAGGTCCTGTAGACCATCTCTCAGTGGCCGTGGGATACATTTCGTGGCCGTAGGCCATTTTGCCCATTTCGGAGCCCGGTTCCCGGTTTTCTGAGCCGTCGGTAGTGCCTCGGTTGGGACCACCCAACCATCTCCGATTCCTCCGGTTTTTGCATGAATCTCATTTACTCCCTTTCAAGGGACACTGGGTCTTAGATACCCACTTCGTGGCCAAACACCACTTCGCTTAACGGCGATTTTGGACCCGGCTGCGTGTTTTGGCCCCCGAGCATTCGTTTTGCATCAGTTTTTGTTCATTTTTGGCAGGTACCTCTGTTTTATCACCAGGAAGATCACTGGAGGGTGGGAGGCCAGCAATTGTCTCAGCAACCAGTTATGCTCCTCCGGCGCCCCCCGGCGCCCGTTTTTCTCACTTCCGGGCTAATGTTGAACACCCTAGGGCCATTTTCTTCGAGCCAAAACCACATATTTGTGTTGTACACACATGGGAGGATCCTAAAGACGCATGGCCGGCCAGTAATTCTTTTTTTCACTTTTGAACCTCTCCTGAAAGTGGCTTGTTGTCTCTCTTGTTTTACAGTTGCTAATTTCCAACCACAGGGCCTTGTTGAGGAGACCTGGGAGGACACCAATATCTGGTGGCCGGCCAGAAAATCCACTTTCCATTTTGACCCCTAGCCGGCCGGCCATAGGGGGTGGCCGGCCGGCCACCTGCAACAAAAGTAGATGGCCGGCCTGCTTCCTCAGTGTGAGTCCATTCCAGCTGTGTCTTGGTTTTTCCCCAAAAATATCTCTATCCGGGGGAACCTTTTGGAGGGAAATAAGAGCTCATTTCCCTCCATTTTGGCAAAGACTCTCCTCTTCCTCTCTTGTCCATATTACTGTCCTCCCAACCCAAGAAGAGGGGTTCTAAGAATTGGTTTAAGGATATCTCTCTCCATCTCTCTCAAATTCTCAAGTTTTGGTTCCATTTCTTCATCATCATCAAGCACCACCACCACCACTCTATTTCCAGCAGCTAGGAGAGCTTTCCAGCAGCTAGGGGGCATCCATTCTTCAAGCAAAAGGCAGCCAAGACTTGTCTACAAGGGTAAGTTGACATCTCCCTCTTTTGTAGCATTTTCTTGCCTTATTTCCTAAGCCTATTTGCTCACTATTTTAGGCTCCGACCCAAACTGAAAGGGTCACTCTTTTGAGCTATTCTTCATGTTTGTTGAAGGGCTCAACCCTATTTGAGCCCTCTATAGTGCACTTGCTTCAATACCCCTTGGTATGTCACATTTTTGCATGAAATTTCTAGCCTATGTGTGATCTGTTTTCGAGCATAATGTAAACTGTAAGTGGGCCTATTTTGAGCCCCTATTCAACATTGAAGAAGGGATCAACCTTGTTTGGGCCCCCTATCTTGCACTTACTTCATAATCTCTCCTATTTACCGTAAATTTGCATGATTTGTTTGGCCTATATGTAAATTGTTTTGGAGCATGTCATGAACTGTGAGTAGGCTGATTTTGAGCCCCTCTACAACATTTTAGAAGGGATAAATCTTGTTTGGGGTCCCCATGTTATACTTGCCATTATACCCCTCTTTGGCCCCCATTTTTGCATGCTTTTTTAGGCTTATCTAGCTTCTGTTTTCGGCCATGGTCAGAACTTAAAATGGTCATATTTTGACCTTATTGGCATGTTTCATTAAGGGTCTTTGCTGGTTTGATGAATGTTTGGGGTACCTCATGTTATAGCCTTATGTATCTTAGTTCTTGCATGACATTTTTAGCATGTTTTCATATTGAGTTGGGGAATGTCATCTACTGAAAATGTTCATATTTTTAGTCCCTCATCAGTGTTGTAGAAGGGTTTTTTCCCATTTGGGCATCGTATGTATCACTTGCTTCAATACCCCTCTTGCGGAGCCATTTTTGCATACTTGCCTAATCCTATGTGTGCTTGCTGTTTAGCCCTTTTTATGACTGAAAAATGCTTTCCTTGGGGCTGCCTAGCTTCTGTTTTCATATTCCATGTCCATATCGTGCATGCATTGCATAGCTATAGGCCATTTCGGGCGCCTAATATCGCATTTCGGGATCATTCCATGCATTTGGTGTCATTTCGCCATCTTTCGGGACTGTTTCCCCCCACCTTTCAGTGCTGAAATTATATTTGCATGTTTACATATCATATTCCATGCCATTTCATGCCTTAGGGCCATTGCCTCAGTTTGCGTGCCCGTGTGCACACATTTCGAGGCATCTCTTTTTTCATCTCCCGGCTTCTTATGTGAGTGTGGCTGAGGCTCACCCATGTTAGTGTAAGTCCATTTTGCATTCTGTATGCCTTTTTAGTCTCATTGCATTGTGTATGCCATTGCCTCGGTTTGCGTGCCCGTGTGCACGTATTTCGAGGCATCTCTTTTTTTTTCATCTCTCGGCCTCTTATGTGAGTATGGCTAAGGCCCTCTCATGTTAGTGTAAGTCCAATTGCATTGCGTATGCCATTTTATGCCTTAGGATCATTTTCTCGATTTGCGTGCCCGTGTGCACGCATTTCGAGACATCTCATTTTCGTAGCAGTGTGTATGTTAGGGTTGTATCTTAGTCGCATTTCATACATATCATGCATATTGCATTGTGTTTGGGATAGGAGTTAGCAGCACGCAGCAGCGCGTTTCGTACTCGGCGGACAGGCGGGTTTCAATTCCCAAGTCACCAATACTCCGGATTACCCGTG
Organism: Camellia lanceoleosa; assembly: GCA_025200525.1. NCBI lineage: Eukaryota > Viridiplantae > Streptophyta > Magnoliopsida > Ericales > Theaceae > Camellia > Camellia lanceoleosa. The sequence continues at coordinate 127,148,342 of CM045768.1, forward strand.
ATGGAGTTAGGTTTTGTTGTAGCATTCATGTGCATTCATCCCATATTGAATTGTGCATTTCGGTTCCTCGGCCATCATGCATCAAGATGCGTGATTGGTGGCACGAGGATCGAGGCATGCATATATTTGTGAAATACATTGCTATACCCCTTTCCTGCTCTCTGTTGCAGCAAAATGAAGAATCAGCAACTTTTCGGAGTCTGGCACGCATTTTGAGAAACATTGCAAACAGAGGCTAATCGGGGCATCCTAGTGGATTTCCGCGCAAAGCAGCCCAAACATGCATCATCTCATTATCCGGAGCAGAATCAAGGCAGTCCCTGGCTTGCATGCCAGTTTTTATTATTTTCTTAGTTAATTCGTTAGTTAATTAGGAATCTGTAATATTTATCTAGACTGTATTATTCTTTCATTTGGGACTGTATTATTTATTCGGACCCTCTGCGCGAGGGCATAATTGTAATAAGTGTGGACGAGTGTGATGTATGTCTTCCAACCCCACGTCTTTCTTCTCTTTTATTTACCCGCTTATGATGGTTAGATATAGGGCATATTTCGATTAGCATACAGTATGACAGCATGTTTGCATCATTCATCTGTTTTGCACGCACCGGGCTCGGCGCATCATACAAACTGCATTTGTATTTCAATTCCAAATTGAATACGTGTTAGTTGTAGCATTCCATATGCCATGTTTAGAATAGCCGAGCATGCTATAGTTTGCATTTTTGCATGTGTTATATTAGGCATTTCTGTATACTTAGGATCATGCATGATTTCTAACGAGTTTTTGTTTTGGCTTGGAATACTCGGTGAGTTTTATGCTTTAGCATCCTTGCATGCATGTAAGTGACTGCCATGAATAGCATGCTTACCATGAGGCTACGTGCTTATGTGATATAACTGCCTTGAATGCCTGTGGGTGGAGGTTGAGTTACTTGGATTGGACAATTCATCAAATGTTTGTTTTAAGCCCACTAGATAGTGGCAAAATCATGTTTTTCTAAGCCCACCCGAGGGTGGCAAATTCACGTCATAGCCTACCTACGGGTAGCACTATCAAACCATTTTCAAATAAACAAACATGAAATGTTTAGTTCCAATTCAGGCGATTCAGTCTATACTTGTATGCTGTGCGCATCACATAGTAACCTAGGCTAATAACCAGAATAAGAACTCACAATGTTTTCAAAATCAGATATCATGGATAGTAGAAATTTGGTCTTTGGCCAAGGCGGCGAGAATGCTCCGCAGTGACCTTCCCCAATCGTACTCAAGTTCGAGCGAGGCAACTTTGGTGATGACGGACACGTGGCCTTTGGCACCGAGTCAGGGTTTCCTAAATTTTCCATTTTAAAATATTTAGGTGGCGACTCTGTATCTGGCGAAGCAGTCCATGTTTGGCACTTCTTTCAAAAAATCTGTTTTCAAAACGATTTGCCGGATTTGGACTCTTCGGTTCAAGATTGAGAACCGTGACATTTGAGTCCTTCGAACTGTAGTGACCCAATATCGAACCAGAACGGGGGGGAGGGGGGGGACTCGCACTCCCTTCCCCCGGGATGCGTGCGGGGACGTCTACAGGTGCATATATGTTTACAAATACACAATCAAAATTAGGTGAAAGAGTACCTGAGCGGAGAATGCAATTTTTCGTACAATAGCATTGAGTTAACTTGAAGACACTTGTTTTCCAAATGCACAACAAACCTCCAGCCGCACCGTCAGAATCAACCACCATGAAATCCATATCATCCCCAGGCCATAAGGACTGCACAAACTTTACAGAAATATCTGATTGTTTTGTTTCTTGGGAAAAGACCATATCAGCTCCTTTTGTCTTAAGGAGTATTTTGATCTGCCTTTTTTTTCCTACTCTGCCCAGACCTCTAACATTCCATGAAATAAGCTTCATTAGGAAACTTGATAAGACACCTTTAATCACCTATCTTGTGCAGTTAATCTTGCACCGCAGGCTCCTTCTGAACCTCAGCCTTCCTTTGTGCAGCTTTAGCTCTATCATTAACTTTCATGGTGACTAGTTTTTTAATGACTTCCTTCTCTTTCCTTCCGAAGCAGATTCCTAGGGCTTTGCCTAGCTGCACTGTTTCTTCTGCCTCCCTTTGTGGTGATTTTGCCTTACATTTACCTTTTTCATTCGAGTCTGATTTTACAGATGCTCCAGCTGTAGCTCTGAACAGTGCCCTTCTACTCCAGCTTCCCAAAGCCACTGGTCCACTTTGTCTACTGCACCGACCTCTTCTTTCTTTCCTTCCGTACTCAACTACCCTTCTTTGTGACGTTGAGCCCCCGCTTCTTATGCTGCCATGGATTATCTGCAGTAACTTTCCCTTACCTCAATTTGGTTTGAGAAGTTTAAAAGTGGATTGGACACAAGATGACCCACTGCCCTGAATACTTGAAGCTGATGTCCTACAACCCTGGGTTTGTGAATCTATATTAATGTGGCCCAACCCATCTTGGCCCAACCCATTACTAGATGGTCTAACAGACTCCCTTACCATTTGAACCCCATTCAAAACAACTGCCAAATCAATCCCCTCAAGTTGAGGCCCATTTCCACTTAAACTTTCCATTAAACCGTTGGCTTTATCTTTAAGTTCCTCCTTTTCTCTATCATTAATGCTGAGATGATGGTTGTCCAAAGTCCCAGCCACTGTAGCAGCGCATGCCTGGACTGCAACTTGGCTTCCCAAACCCACCTCACACGTTTCCTCTACTACCGAGACAGAGTAATCATTGGGGCTAGAGATGAGCATAGCAGCCATGTTGGTTGCCAACTCAATTCGTTGGTCATTAACCACCTCATCCTCCTCAGCAGTTTCCTTCTGTCTTGTGGCATCCACCTCAGCTTCTTCTTTCCCTGGGTAATCACCATAGCTGTTGCACTGTTTCACCATACCTTGGTTGCTCCATTGGTCAGTCCTCCCCTGATATGAGGTAGCAGAACACTGTTCCCTAATGGTTTTAACCACCACAACTTGTTCTTCACATACTCTAATTGGATAAAACATATCTCTACACTTGATATGGATCACAGAGTTAATAGAGTTCATCACCTTAGTTGCAATTTGTATTCGCCCACACTTGAAAGACAAAGATCTAGTTGTTTCATCATCTATGCTTATCATTTCGCCCCACAACCGACCAATTTTGTTGAAGGTGTCTGTATTCCATAAATTTAGAGGCACACCGTAGCAACTTAGCCACACTAATCTTTCCTGATCAAGCACCATCCCTTGTTCCCAATCTGAAACTGATTCACACCATTCATTGAGACAGTCTTCAAATCGTGCCATTTGGTTATCCTTTTCCGCCTTCGAGCTGAAAGACACCACTGCCATCTTACCACCCCCTTCCTTCACTATGATTTCCTTGGAACCTTTTTCATGAATACTCTTATGAAAGTCTGGAAACGCAAAGTAACTTTTAAGTTTAACAATAACGCTTTCATATAGCCAACCATTCCCAGCTTCAATGCCCAGAATGACCTGCCCTTCATTGCCTTTTCTATTCCCCTGATGTACCACTTCTGCATATGACTTAGGTTCTATTCGCCCAAATTTTATTAATCCTTCATTCCTTTCCCAACCTTCCTGAACTCTACCACCAGTCTCGCTTACCCTCTTCATATGGTTGTCCACTTTGAGCTTCCCATGTGCCTTTTCAAACTCCGCTAGCTTAAGCCATAATTCTTTATCATCACACCATAGACCATTGGCTTTTCGTATTACGACATCCGCAGCAACTGGGCAATCGAATCTCACAAACCCAAACCGGGATTTGGTTAGCTTCCTCATTTTGTTCTGGATGAATACATCTTTCACCACCCCAAACTTCATGAAAAGTGAGAACAGCTCTTTTGGACTCATGGACAAAGGTAGGTTGTCCACAAAAATGGTGAATAGCCTCCTCCCACCACCTCGACTTGTATCTTGCAGAATCTGCTTCCCTCTACCATAGATCACCAGCTGCCATCCTCCTGCTGTAACAACATCATGCCCTTGATTACCATTTCCCTTGCCTTCTTTTGTTTTGTTCTCAATTTCCACTTTAAAACAATTTAATGTCAGTCATCCCATTGGCCACTCTATGGTCTGTGTGGAAGATGAGAAATGAGTGTGTGTTTAATGGGAAACAACCTTTGATGATGGAGTTGTTGGAACTAATTAAGACAATAGTCATCTTATGGTTTAAGGCTGAGTCAAGGGATAGTTTCGACTTGGTTCAGGAGCTGGTGTCAAATTTGCAGCATGTTAGGAAGATTCTATGTTAGAAGGTTGGATTGTGTGCCAGGTGATCTCTTGTGGATTGGTTGGCAGTGGTGGAGTTGTGTTTGTTATGTTGTTCTGCTCTGTGCTTTGTTGCTTTATATGCTAGAGAGGTGTTCCTGCTGCTGCAAGCTGATTTCAGGCTGCCTTCAGATGCTAATTTGGTGTGCCTGCTGGTGTAAGGCTGTGTGTTAATTGCTTCAGAAGTTCTGGTTTTGCTGTCTTTTGATGTTCTGTTGTTCTGTGTTGATGTTCCTGAATTTGTTTTGAGCTGGATTTGGTAGGGTTCAGTTGATAGGCAAAGGAGTTGAGTCAGTTGTGTTGTTATGAATTTAGATGGGTTTGGAAGGCTTCAGCTTTGTTCTGAATCTGATCTGTTGGTCTGTTCTCTGGTTTAGTCTCATGTTTTCAGTTGCTGGATGTTGGTTTATGGGTTGGTCTGATCTGTTGGTTTCTGGGTTAGTCTGCTCTTTGGTTGGTCTGATCTGTTGGTCTGCTCTCTGGTTCAGTTGCTATGCAAGTTCTGCTGGATGTTGTCTGCTGATTGTGGGTCTGCTATGTAAGGGCTAGTATGGTCTGATCTGCTGAGTTTGTGGTGTGTGCTATGGTTGGTTTTGGTGTCTACCAGCATTATTGGAGTATTTCAGTGGTGTGGGTTATGGAGGAGATCTTGAAATTAGAGACTCAAAGATCAACTTGGAGAGCCTTTATGTTGGAGTGATTTTTATCTCTCTCGTAAACATAATTCATAGGGATGGTGCGTTTTCACATATTTTAGATCAGTCCATCTTGCTGGGTTTCCAGTCTTGGTCTGAATTCTTGGCTGCTGATCTGTTTTGTTTTTCTTCTTGTTTCTCTGTTGGTTTCTCACCAGCTGGAGCTTGGAGTAGCTCCAAGCTCCTCTTTATTGATGTTCTGTATCTTTTTGCATGCTTTTATCAATAAAGATCTTCTTTGCCGATTAAAAAAAAAAAAAAAAAAAGGAGTTTTTTAGTGTGTTATATTAGAGTGTTATGTTATTGGAGTATTACATTAGAGTGTTACGTTCTTATTCATAAAGTGGGATTTGTTTCAAAATGAGAGAAAACCCAAAACATCTATAGTGCGGATTATCCAAATGTGTAATTTCACATTTGGAGAAATCTATTTTAATCCCTCAAAAATTAAATCTAAACGTATAAGTGATTGCCCTTTTGTGTAATTTTTACTTTAATGGGATCTTGAGATTCATAAGAAAAAAGAGAAGACTAAATAGCTCACAAAATCAAATTTTAAAATTTATTGATGCTTCATTCTAAAATTTATTATATTTTTTTCTAACTCACAAGAAATATCAGTGTAATCTTTTTTTAAAAAAAAAAAACATACTGGTCCTGATATTGACATTTTGTTAATTTAGTGGGTCATCACTTGCTAACCTATATATAAAAGGACAATTTAACAGATAAACTCTTGACATGTGAGCTATCTACAAGCACAATTATTTCAAGTTCACGGGTGTATGTATCACTTGACTTTTTTAAAATTTTATTTATTTTATATTTAATTTTATTTTAAAATTATAACACTTTCTATTATGATTCATAATTTAAAAAAAACATCATTGACATATTATTATGAACGAACTTTTTTTTATAAAAATTAAAAAAATGTTATATGAAATAATTTTAATGAAATTTTCTTATCAAAATATATGCAAAAAAATTAAAAAATGGTCCCATCTAAATTTATTAGCGTGGATTCTAATAACTTTACGTCGGATTGTGATCTTCTTTATTACATATTTGTAATGAACAGGTTTAATTATCTTATCCAACGGTAAGTGTAATAATCTTTTCTTAATATAAATAGCGATAAATTTATTTTCTTATTTCATAATCATTATATTTGTAATGAATATCTTCTATTACATATATGAAATGAAAAAAAAAAAAATTCTAATAAAAAATACATTTAACGTTTTTGTCAAGTGTATGTACCATTTTTGTAGAAAAATATTATATGCAAACAAATTTCTTATTAAATTTTCTTACTAGTCATATGTGTTTACTATAAAAAAAAAAAAGGACGTACTCATTGTACGAAACTTCCACTTAAGCAGGGTCTGAGAAAGGGTTGATGTACGCAGTTTTACTCCCAAAGAAACTGTTTCCGCAACTCGAACCTATAACCTCTAGGTTACCAAAGAATAATTTTACGGTTACACCAGGCCACCAAAAAATATATTTATATTTATAGCATTACTCATTTTTTCATCCTCCCACCTTTTAATGTCAAATTATTAGTATATATAAGTCTAAGTAGCTAGCAAAGTGTAAAAAGCAAAGAACATCTCCTCTCTCTCTCTCTCTCTCTCTCTCTCTCTCTCTCTAAATCGAGACTGTAAATGGACTCAAAATACGAGAGATGGAGCTTAGCGGTGGTAGGCTTGTTGTTGATGATGATGGTTGGTTTTGCAGAGTCAGACTTCGCGAAAGATAAAGAAGAATGTGCAACCCAATTGGTGGGGTTGTCCACGTGTCTACCATACGTTGAAGGAAAAGCAACAGGTGCTCCTACCTTAGACTGTTGCACTGGCCTCAAACAAGTCCTCCAAAACAGCAAGAAATGCCTGTGCATCTTAGTCAAGGATCGAAACGACCCTTCCCTTGGCCTTAAGATTAATGCTACCCTTGCATTAGGCCTTCCCACTGCTTGTCACACTCCCGCTAATATTTCCCAATGCCCTGGTAATCTTCTTTCTAACTAACTATAGTCTTATTTTTATTTTATTTTTTATTTATCCTATGTGTATATACATAACATATGAATACACTTGTACATATATATATATTTCTAAACTTGATGGTGTTTTTAGAGTTACTTCACTGCTTGACTATGGTGATCTATTGCAGCTCTCCTCAACTTGGCACCAAACTCACCAGATGCAAAGGTATTTGAGGATTTTGTTAACAGCACCAAAGGGAGCAATAGTACCCCAGCTGCAAATGGTACCAATTATATGCACCTTATTTATATTAGATATTAGATTTGTCTATTTATATGGGTATAGTTAACAAATGTCCCTGATGTATCAGTAAAAGACAAAAAAAAATTAACAAACACAAGAAGTTTTTTACTAAATTTAATATACTTTTATTAAAATCAACTAACAATTGACCCGTGTAATGCATGTTTTATTTTTTTTTTAAAAACAAATATTTGATAGTACAATGTGTGATATAAAAAAATAATTTTAATTATTTATTTTGATAATATTAACGCTATCGTTCTATAAAATTGTTACTTGAATATATATATATATATATTAATTTTAGTTAAATTATTTACTTAATTTTTTTTATTAGCAAAATAAGACACTTTATTGATGAAACAAGAATGAAATACATGAGCACTACAACATATAAGAGTTTTAGTGACAAAATATTTTGGTCTCTAAAAGTGAAAATTTTGTTGCAAAAAACATTTAGAGACCAATTTCTATCGTCATGAGGATAGTTGTTAAAAAGTCGTCCTAAAAAGTCAAAAACATGGCTTTTAGCGACAAAATTTTAAAAATATCACTAATAAATAGATTTTTAGGGATAATAATTTGATCTCAAAATGGTTTATTTTTTTAGACAAAAAATGTGGTCCCAAAAAGATAATAATTCATCACTAATGTCCAATTTTTGTTACTAAAAATATAATAACGATACTTTTTGCAACAAAAATTTTTGGTCCTTAAAAAATAATGTTATCCCTAAATTTTAGTCTCTAAAATTTTAATTTTTTTTAGTTGTGACAATACATCAATAAAAAAGGCCAAGAGCAAAACATCATAGTAACTCACCCTAATCCCAGCTAAAGGGCATCCAAAGGACCACACAATCATCTGTAAACTGAAACCCACGTTGGTACCACACCAAGAAGGAAAAAAAACAAAAGAAACATAACAAACACAGCAGCCCCAAAACCAAACTACATCCCCTGCCTAGCACAGAAAAACAAAGTTGCCAACAGACCTCTCAGCCCCCACCAATACATACTCGAACTAGGGATGTAATTTTGGCCTGAAGCTTGCCCACGGTCTGAGGTGGACGCGGCCCGTTAAAGTCCGTTTAGGCTCAGACCCAAGCTCAGACCAGGGCCTGAGCTTGGGCCTGGGCCATCGTTTTGAAGCTCGGCCGGCCCATGGACCCGCTCAAGGCCCGTCCAAAAGTTTAGCCCACTTGAGGTTCAGTATTATTTTTAATGAAAAATAATAAAATTTTAGTGAAAAAAATATATAAAAATTTAAAATTTGTTTAGGCCCATCCAAGCCTGCCCAAAACCCGAGCCCAAGCCCAGAGGCCCGGCCCACTAGCCCGCCCAAAGCCCGAATACCCCTGAACTTGGGCCTAGTTTTCTAGCCAGTGGCCCGGCCCGATTTTTTGACAAGAGCCCGCAAGGCCCAACCCGGCTCCAGCTCGGATGGGCCGGGCCGGGCCAAAATTACACCCTAACTCAAACCTGGTTGAGATTATAAATAAAATCACTAACCGTGCACTGCCACTCCTTTAATTATGATAACAGCCAAATAGCCATTCTAAATTTAATCAGATCAGAGAATTCCCAAACATTAGCTTTAGCATCATTGAAGACACAATCATTTCTTAACTTCCACATAAACCACAAGGTAACGAGAGGGACAGTCCTCCAAATCTCCTCTCTTGCTTCTTAAACTTACCACCCTCTTAGCAATTCAGCACAAGCAACTGTACCAGAAATGACCCATTGGAGCCCCCACCGCTTTAAAAAGGATGAGCAAACATTTCACGCAAAAGGATAATGCTCCCACCAATTCAACAGACAAGCAACTGTACTAGGAATGACCCATTGCAGCCCCCATCACTTTAATAACCCATTGCAGCCCCCACCACTTTAATAACGATACCAAACATTCCACACACAAGGATAGTGTAGCAGCACATGAAGCATTCCTCTTCTTTTTTACAAAAGTAACACAAGTTGCTTATATATTTTGATAATTTTACTTCTATCATATTATAAAAGTGTAATTACTATATAATAATTTTGTATGATATATATTAAATTATAAAATAGTAAAATAAATACTCATTGTGATATTAAAAATAATAATTAAATTAGAAGAAGAATTAGTAACATAAAATTAAAATTAATTCTAACTGTTTAATTTTCTTTTATATTCATTTGGAAAATAAAAATATGTAGAAATAGAAATTATATAAAATTTATTAGAAAAATAAATATAAATTATGTTGTTGTTGGATTATTATATAATAATTTTATATGATATATATATTAAATTATAATTATTAAATTAAAATATTAACTATATAAAAGAAATTTAATAGTGACTAACCAAAAAAGAATCACATGACAACATCTAAATCTAAAAAGAAAAAATAATGAAAACATCTAAACGATAAGTACATCTTAGTGTGTGAAGTGGTTAATGATCTGTGATATATGATATCAAAACATAAAAGAACCCGTTGTTCAACAATTGAAAAAGTAATTCAACAGTAAACTCAAACTTTAGAGATTTCTCGAGAATATTATTGTTGTGCAGAGTTTTCATCTTGTGAATTATGATTATATAAAATAATACAGAAAATGAAATATAGTTTTATATATAGAATCACTATAAAATTTAAACGACAAATCCATAATATAAAATAATATAGAATTGGTATTGGGTATAAAATAATGTACAAGAAAATAAGAAAAGAAAAGAAAAAAAAGAAAAGGCAAGTAGCATTAAAAAAAAATTCTAATACCCTCAAAAGAATGAAGAAGAAAAACGTGAACGCAAAATTGGTATCTAGTTTGTGAATTATCTCAATTAATGATGAAAAATAAATAGAAAAGAAATATTTGTCAAATAGAGTCCATATAAAATAAGTAAAATTAGTATAATTTAAATTAAATTTAAGTTTGTGTAAAACTCTATATATAATTAAGAAAATACATGCTGATGTAGCTTTCTTAAAAAAAAAAAAAAAGTAAGCCCTTATAGTTACCCCCTAAACATGAGAAAAACACTATTTTTAATAATATATATATATATATATATATGATATACTTTTTACATTTTTACATATTTTCAATATATTTTTTACACACTTCCCAACATTACACAAGGCCTAGGGAGCACTTATTAGCATTTGTCTTCATATATTTCAAAATGATTTAATTATTCTTTCTAAAATAATTTGTAATCACCATATAAAATATTTATTGTATTTATATTGGGATAAATTACAAATATATCACTTGAGATTTGTTTAAAATATGATTTGTCCTATGATTTAGAAAATTACAAATAATGTCATGTTAGAATTTTCTATTTAACAAAATTAATTAAAAAAAACTAAAATTTTAACTTCTCTCTTATATAATAATAAAATTATTTGAATTATTAATTAAAATAAAATTTTGATATCATTAAAAACTGTTAATTGATTTAATGGTTTATTAATAAAATAGGTTATTTATTATGAAATTAAAAAATTTAAGGAACGAAATGTAATTTTTAAAACTTCAGACAATTTATATTTTAAGCAAAACCCAAATAATATATTTGTAATTTACTTTTTATATTAAGATTAAGGATAAATTACAAACACATTCTCTGAGATTTACTTAAATTATAAATTACCCCTGTAATTCTAAAAATTACATTATGTCCCCTATGGTTTCTAATTTCTAATTTCATAACAAATATGTCATTTTATTAATAAATCATCAAGTTAGTTAACAATTTTTAATAATATTAAAATTTTATTTCAATTAATAATTCAGATAATTTTATTATTATATAGGTAAACAGTTAGAAATTTTACTTTTTTAATTAATTTTATTAAATAAAAAATTTTGGTACGGTGATATTTGTAATTTTTCAAACCACAAGAGATAATTCGTATTTTAAAAAAATCTCAGAAGGTGTATTTATAATTTACCCTAAGATTAAGTATAGGTTATGGGATCACTATTGTATTGAATTTCTCTTAATAATTTATTTTATTTTATTTTAAAGAGCAGCATATCAGTGTGTTTAGTTTGAATTTTTTGGATTAAATTTTTTGAAAACTAAATTTTTTTATTTTCGTATTTTTTTGTTTTTAGTGAATATTTTTAAAATTTTAAACATTTTTTTTTTACTTTTTTAGATGTACCTTACTTAGATTTATCTAAAAAGTAATAAATACATAAAAATATAAAAAATTTACTGAATTCTCATATTTTTTTTAATATTTTTGTTATTCAGTGAATTTTTAAGAAGTTTTTTTACAAATTTTTTATTTTTTAAGTATATTTAGATTTTTCTAAAAAGTATTTTTAAAAAAATTCTAACCAAGCAAAGTGAGTTTTTTTTTTTTTTTTTTTTGGTGTTGCCACGTGAGTGGTTAGTTATTAAACGTCGTGTATTAAATTGTTGCAGTAGCGCTTCTGACATCATGTCATAACCGATTAGACTTGATCATTCATCACATTGTTTGATTTATGACCACATTAAATGATAAGTTAAGATCTTCCCTCGTTTATGACTGAAATGAAAATTTGTATTTCATTACATGAGGCTATAACACATTGTTAAAATTAAAAATCAATGAGATATAACTATTATATTAATTTAAATTTTAAAATTTTCCTCCATTATTTTTAAATTTGAAATAAAATTTTGTTATTATGTTTACATTCACAATCATTGATTATCCAATAGAATGTAATAGAAAGAATTCAACATTAACTATCATAAGAGTAATGTTGTCCATCATAAAACTAATTTAATGGTGATTACATAACATACAATAAAATATTATAAACTAATCTAATGAAAAAAAAAAATTTAAGAAGATTTTTCGTGACATCTACTATTATTACTATCATAAAATGTAACTTTTTAAAGTCGGATCACAAAAAATTCTTGTGAGATTATTGATTGTACTTTATTTCATGATTGTCTTTATTTATTACTGACTAACTAATTTTATCCCATGAATATGTCATTATTCATGGACTAACTAATTTTTGTGGTGTTGGGTAAAGGGAATTCCACCAAAAACGGATCAATTTCTGCGATTAAAAGCGAAGGCGAAAGGGCAAAGAGGTGGGTGGTAGTTGAGATGGTTGGTGTAGTCATAACTTGTATGATCATTCACATCTTACCAAATCTGTAATGTTTCCACCCTGTAAGCTTGTTTAAGGTGCGCTATATATACATTTTCCATCTGGTGCCATTACGTACACGTATGCTTTGATATCTACTGCTAAAAAAAAAAAAAAACAAAAACTTTGATATCTGTCTCTGTCAGTGTTGCTAATTATTTAGGTCTACATTTCATGTTCGGGTGGGAAAATTATTGAATAGTCTTAAACTTTAATGTGATTTTACTTATGTAGTATTTTCGATCAATGACAGATTGTAATTTGTAATATACACGAAGTGTGGGTCATCTTTTGTTTCCTTATTGGTTTAGGAGTGGCTGTATGGATGCGAGTAACAGTAATAGGGATAATCGTACTTTCCAAATCTTTCTTGATGTATGTCATCTTTCTGTACTTTTAATTTTATGTTTTAATGAAATTTTTTTTTACTGATCAAAAAAATTGGCTAACAAAGTGAGTCGACATTATTACACTAGTAAAGTTTTCCACCATACCATTAATTGGGAGCATCACATGAACAATATCACATGATATTTAATTACCTATTAGAATGTACTCTTGAGAAAATTTGTATGCATGATGTAAATATTTTAATGATGTTTATACATACAACTTTTATAATCCCTAAAATCTAGAACTCTCATTGTAAGATGATCTTAACAATGGCAATGGATCGGAGTTCCCATGAGAGTATTTATCACGCAGGAAAAATACAATCTAGAAGAGTAAAATATCGAGAGAAAAACAAGTGAATTGAACCCATGTTCTGTCCATATATTTATAATATATATGGTGGCTGTTGATCAATGGTTATAACCATTGAAATCAAACTCAATAGTCACCATGTATTCAAACATTGTGTCTCTTCATTTAAACTTCAAACTTCTAATTGCTTCTTCCTATGGGAAGATTGTATCACCATATAGAGATTTGATTCAGTATGAAAAGGTCCACCATATTATGGTGTGATCACCTCTTATACATTCATCTCCCACTTGATCACATTATAATATTGGTGATAAACCCTGAGTTGGACATGTTTACCTTGGTACCAAATTTTTTTTTTTTTTTTTTTTGCCTCATGCTAACTTTCATCTATGAAATTACCTCATAGATCGACGTCTAATTGTGACTTGGCCATACGTGCGTACGTTTTTGCCACCAATCTGACCGCACCCATACAAATGTGTTCTCCTACTGGCAACACACTCCAAATGACTTCAATTCACTATATTTCAAATGAACGGCGTCAATTTTGAGTGCTGGGTTCATAGTCCATACCCAATCACCATTGATGACTTCAGCTGCATACATTCTTCATGTGTCGACCTGGGCCAAAATTTTTGTTAAGTACTTCCTCTAAGGTCTATTCCTGAATTCTTTTCTTAACATGCCTTATCAACGACTTTTTGCTGATCAAGTAGACAACATTATCTAGTCAACACGTTACATATCATGGACTTTACATCTCATGCTAACTATAATGTCCGTACCTTGTCAGTTCCTCTATCTTATTACCTAACCAAACACATGTTTCCATGCAAGATAGAGTCGCAAAACGTCGGTTATCTAGGCGTCCCTAGAGTCATCCAACTATGCTTTTATATAAGTAGCTAAACCACCTAGCTAGGGATTTTCAATCCCATATTTGCTACATGTTCTCTGAATTTTTCCAGAGACAACCCTTTGGTCATATGGTCGGCCACCATCTCTTCTGAGGGTATATAGTTGACTTTAATTTCACCTCTTTCCACTATGTCCTGAATATAGTGGTAACTTACATCAATATGTTTTCCCTTAGAGCTATTCACTCCACTTTTTATTAATGAGATGGCGGACTGATTGTCACAAAACATATTGACCGGTCTGGCAGGTATGCCTAATTGTAAACTATCAACAAATCGTTTTATCCAGACCGCATTACTCCCGGCTGTGCTGCAAGCTATGTATTCAGCTTCCATAGTGTACTTTGCAACATAACTCTATTTCTTACTTAATCAAGAAACTGTTGTTCCACCAAACAAAAATACATGACCACTAGTAGATTTTCTATCATCTATATCTCCTGCAAAATCTACATCAATGTATCCTTTTATGTTTAGATCACACAAACTAAAAAATAATTTCAAATTTTTAGTGCCTTTTAAATATCTAAATATTCTTTTGATTGCTTGCCAATGTTCCTTACCAGGATTAGATTGAAACCTACTTACCAATCCAACAACATGACAGATGTCAGGTCTTGTATTTGTCATAGCATACATTAGGCTGCCTACTGCTTGAGCATACGGGACATTTCTCATTTTCTCAACATCAAACTCAGTTTGAGGACTCATACTTTTACTAAGACTTTGTCCCTTGTAAACGGGTGTGCTTAAATAATTACAGTTATCCATATTAAATCTTTTGAGCACCTTATCTAGATATTTCTCTTGATCTAGATATAATAATTTTGAATTTCTATCTCTTGAAATTCTAATTCCAAGAACATAGGTTGCAAGACCCATGTCTTTTATTTCAAATCTAGATGCTAAGAAAGTTTTGGTTTTTATAATCATTCTGGACAATTTCCTGCTAACAATATGTCATCCACGTATAAAGGCAATATTGCTAACTTGTCATCATTTTTCCAGATATAGACACAGTAATCTAATGGACTCATAACATAGCCCATTTCTAAAATGGCTTGGTGGAATTTCAAGTACCATTGTCTTGAAGATTGTTTAAGTCCGTATAGAGATTTCTTCAACTTGTAGACTTTATCCTCGTTGCCTTAGTTCTGGAAACCATCAGGTTACATCATATAAATATCCTCTTTTAATTCTCCATTGAGAAAAGCTGTTTTAACATCTAATTGATGCAATTCCAAATCCGTCATGCCTACTACCACCATTAGAATCCTTATTAAAGCAAATTTTGCAACAGGAGAATATGTATCTACGAAGTCTATTCCAGGTTGTTGAGTGAATCTCTTGGCTACTAATCTGGCCTTGTATTTCTCTAAACTTCCTTCTACTTTGAATTTCTTTCTAAGAACCCATTTGCAACCAATGGCTTTTCTTCCATTCGGGGAGATCAGTTAATTCCCAAACATTATTTTTCTTGATCGAGTCAAGTTCTTCATTCATTGCCTCAAGCCATTGTGTAATATCACTGCTACTCATTGTTTCATTATAACTAGTAGGATCATCTACTAAGTTATTAAGTTCTTTAACTTGAAAAACATAATGATCTTTCAAAAACATAGATGGATGTCTTGCTCTCTTTCTCCTACTTATCTTAGGATTCGAAGCACGTAAAACATCGTCATGTAATTTGCATTTCCTCCCACTATTAGATGGTTCTAGGAGAATATGGGGATCATGTGACAAAATAGGAATAGATGAATCTTGAGATACTTCGGAGAGCAATTCAATTTGTTCAATAGGAATAACAAGCTCAGTGGATTCAAGAAAAATAGCATCTCTACTTTCTATTAATCCACATTCGGGATGATAAAAACGATAACCACTCCCATTTTCAACATAGCCAATAAACTTGCATTCCCAAGTTTTACTTTCCAATTTATCCCTTAAAGGTTTGGGAATAAGTACATGTGCTTTACATCCCCAAACTTTGAGATTTTGAATATTAGGTTTAGTACCATGCCAGCATTCGTAAGGAGTGAGAGGTTTGGCTTTTGTTTCAACTGTATTTAATATGTACGTAGCGGTGGACAAAGCTTCTCCCCAAAAATGAATATGAAGATCAGTATGAGCCATCGAAGACCTTGTCATTTCCATTAAAGTACAATTTCGTCTTTCTACAACCCCATTTTGTTGAGGTCTATATGGCATTGTAAACAAATGTTTTATGCCATTGTTCTTGCAGAAAGAATCCATAGCTTCATATTCGCCACCTCTATCATTATTCAAGTGTTTAATGGACCGACCAAGTTGCTTTTGTACCTCTAATTTATATTTCTTAAACTTTTCAATTGCCTCTGATTGTGTTTAAGAAAGTAGATATGTTCATATCTTGAATGATCGTCAGTGAAAGTAATAAAGTATTCCATGCCTCGATGAGTTTTAGTTCTTAAAGGGCCACAAATGTCCGAATGGATTATTTCGAGTAATTCTGATGATTTCCAATGTTTTAAAAATAGCTTGCTAGTCATTTTGCCTTTGATACATGGTTCACATATATCAAAATCATCGAAACATACTTTAGGCAATATGCCACTTTTAAACATTCGAGACATTTTATTCTTGGCATACACTAATTTAGTCCATCTTTTTATCTTTTTTGGGTCATATCAGTCAATATCTCTTCTCTACTTTTGTACACATCTTTTTATAAAAAGTTGAAAAGTACACTTATTGAGAACATCCCAAACAACCCCTTATTAATGTGACCCAACCTTAAATGCCACAAATAAGAACCATTACTAGTAGAAACATGCAAATAATCAGAAATACATACTTTACTATTATCAATTGGAAGAAAGTACATGTCATTCACTCTTACACCTTTCACTAATACACTTTCTTTCTTAATTAATACTGTGTTAAACCTAAAATTAACCTCAAAACCTTTTTGGGTTAGTACCGGAACTGAAATTAAATTTCATCGAATGCTGGGTACATAAAGCACATCATGAAACACAATGGAAGTTCCATTAATAGAGAATTGACAGTTGTCGCTGCCCAAAACATCACTAGAGGAGTTGTTGCCCATGTAGATTCTGTGTTCACCAACCTTTTTATCAGCAAACTCCACGAACATGTCATTATTTTGCACAATATGCCTAGTTGCAGCAGAATCAATCCACCATGAATTTAATGAAGGTTCAAGCACCGTTGCTTCAGAAACTGTCATGGCAACAGGGTTATGATCCTTTTTCTGCTTGTTCTGAGGACAAGTGGCTTTGATATGACCTTTTTGACCGCACTTGTAACATGGACCAATCTGATGCTTGTGATGTTGTTGTTTTTTCCATTCTTGTTGTTTCTTCTATCCTTTCTGAAACCCCTTATTCCATTTTCTATTGAATGAAGTCGTCTTTTTCTTGTTGAATGGTGTGTGAAAATTATTCTGTGGTTGTGACAAAGACTATGCCATCAAGTTAGAAGACAAACCTTCTTTATGCCTTCGCTTCATTCTTTCTTATTCCAACACTAAGAGTAATAGCAATGTCACCATTGAAATCTCTCGTCCGCTATGAGTTAAAGATGTGACAACATGATCCCAAGATAATGGAAGACTATTAAGTATGGTAGTTACTTGCATCTTGTCCGACAAAGAGTTATTAGTGTTGGATAATTCTTTAGCAATTAATTCCATTTGATTAACATGATCACCAACACTATCATTATCACTTATACGAGTGTTATTATATTTGTCCAAGAGCAGTTGAATTTGAGTTTCCGATCGAACTTCATACTTACTTTCTAGTGCTTCCATTAATTGTTTTGCAGTTTCATGTTCTTCAAAAAGCGAAATAATGTTATCTGTCATATTATGTAACATAATGGCCTTTGCCATTGCATCATTTTCTATCCATTTATTTTGAAACCAATTAGAATCATCATCTGGTTTAGAAGTGGATAAAGTGTGCAATGTTTTTTTCATGTGTAAGAAGATGAGAAATGTGGTGCTTCCATGCTTGGAAATTATTTCCATTAAGCATCTCAATTCTTGAAGAATCCATGGCATTTTTAATAGCCATACTAAAAACAAAAATGTGTTACAATAAAAATTCAAATGTGAATATTACAAATTAAAATAAACAAATAAGCAAAGTAAATAAGTCAACAACAAGTCTTAATAAGGATAAGTCTTGAAGTTATTGAGTCGGACCCTATGGTAAGCAAAAAATTGGTTGTCTTGTCTTGGGTAAGAAGAATGATGAAAACCCAATGGCCTTTTAAACCCAATACTTTGCTTATGAGTATTGTAATAATAGTTAAGAGCCCAAGGGACACAATGGTGCCTTTTAAACAATGTTTCTTCGGATGTTTTCCTTGGTAACACCCTTGGATAGCCTTCTCCTCGATTTTTTCTTTTGAAAATGTAGTACAAGTACCCACTGTAGATGCGCCTGAACGTCTCGGGAAAATCCCGTTTTGTTCATTGGGCTCACTACAGTTCAGACTCAATGTCATGGTTCTGAATCTAATCCCGCAAAGTGCAATGCGAGATCGATAAATCACCAAAGAGTCCAAATCCAGCAAATCATTTTGAAAAACAAATTTTTAGAAAGAAGTGCCAAACATGGACTGCTTTGCCAGATACAGAGTCGCCACCTAAATATTTTGTTTTGGGGGAATTTAGGAAACCCTGACTCGTGCCTAAGGCCACATGTCTGTCATCACCAAAGTTGCCTCGGCTCGGGAACTTGGGTATGATTGGGGAAGGTCATTTCATGAGCACCCCCGTTCGCCTGATCAAAGATCGGCCACTACTAAACATGATATCGAGTTTTTGAAAACACATGCGCTCTTATTCCAGTTTATTAGCCTAGAATTGCTATGTGATGCGCACAGCATACAAGTATAGACTGGATTGCCTAAGTTGGAACAAAGTATTGCATATCCGTTTATTTTGAAAATGGATTGAAGTTTGCTACTCGCAAGTAGGCTAAAACACAGGTTTCGATGAATTATTAAAGCAACCCAACCTTTACCCACAGGCAGTCAGGTAGTTATATCACATAAGCACATAGCCTCATGGTAAGCATGCTATCATGGCAGTCACTCACACACATACAAGGATGCTAAAGCATAAACACTTACCGAGTACTCCAAGCCAAAGAAAGAAGCTAATTAGAAATCATGCATGAATCCTAACTATGCTAAGAATGCCAAATGCAACACATGCAAGAATGCAACTAAGATAGGCTCGATTATTCTAAGATGGCATATGAGATGCTACAGGTAACATGTATTCAATTTGGAATTGAAATACGATGCAGTTAGTATGATGCGTCAAGCCCGGTGCATGCAAAACAGATGAATGGATGCAAACATACGAGCATAAGGATGCTAATTGAAACGTGCACTAAAACTAAACATCATAAGCTGGTAAATAAAAGGGAGAAAGACGTAGGATTGGAAGACATACATCACACACACTCACACACTTATTACAACATTGCCCTCCTCGGAGGGTTCGAATGAATAGTACAGAATGAACTAGATAATCTAAGCTAATTAAACTAATTATTACACAACATTAATTAATTAACGAATTAACTAAGTAAATAAGGAAACTAGCATGCAATTTAAACAAAGTGGACTGCCTCAACTTTGTTCCGAATGATAGGGATGCATGCATGCTCAAGTCGCCTTGTCGGGAAATCCATCGCGATACCCCGATTTGCCTCTGTTTGCAACTGGTCCCAGAACAATGTAAAAAGCTCCAGAAGGCTGCTGACCAATTTTTGTTGCTGGTTTCCGGTTTGTTGCAACAGAGAACGTGAAAAAGGCATGGCAAAGTATTTTCAACATATGTGTGCATGACCACTCTCCCCATCATTGCACAAGCTCCAGGGAGTGTAGTCCTCAATCCTCGTGCCACCAATCACACATCTTGATGCATGATGGCCGAGGAGTTGGATTGCACGACTCGATGTAAAATGAATGCACATATAAACACAACAAGGCCTCAATTCCATCATGGGTAATCCGGAGTGTCGGCAATCGAGAATCAAGGCACGTTTCGTCACTTGGAGTACGAAACGTCCCTCATTTCCCGTGTTTGGACTAAACCCTATTCCAAACACAATACAATATACATGGTACGCACAATACAACTAGCATGCAACCCTAAACGCAATGCAACCTAATCATGCTAGCATACGAGGGATGATATGCAAACATGCAACTAGCATACACAATGCTATGAACTAAGAATGGCGTACTCAATGCACATGGACTATATGGCATACGCAATGCACATACGAAGATGGACATGCACGAAGACATGAACAAGGCATACACAATGCGACGATCAAGCATGCGACAACATGGATATGGCATACATAATGTAAGATGGATTTAAATTAAAATGAATAGGCCTCAACCACACTCAAATCAGTGTCCATACATGATGAAAATGAAGCAATAACACACGTGCAAACATGCACAAATGCAAGGGACCAAACCTAAGGCACAAAGTGCAACTCCACCAAAGCATGGTAAGCATGAAATATGGCATACAAGCACATATTTTTCAGCTCTGAAATGACATGCAAGATGGTCCCAAATCATGCAAACACCTCACACAATGCATGCTAGATGGCCCAAATACCGAAACTAATGAAGTGGATTACACTATAGGCATGCAAAGCAATACTCAAATGGCCAAACCAACCCCAAAAAGTCCCTATGCAGATCAAAACAGTAGCAAATATGGACTAAAATGATGACTCGCAAAGCGTGGAAATAAAGCTCATGCAATGGTCCAAAAATGAGGTACTCATGCATAACTCTCGAACACATTTAAAGAGTAGAAAACATGGGAATATGGCACATATATAAGCTCTGAAATATGATTCAAAATGATGCCAAAACATGGAAACATCTCAAAATACGCATGCAATAGGCTTCAAAACTCAAAGCTAGGCAAGGATATTGAACTACAACCATGCATAGAAAACATCATTCAACTATGAGGCCCAAAAACAGAGCTAAGGCAGTCCAAAACATGCACAAAATTAGTTTAAGGCATGGTCAAAAAGTGCTAAAATCAAAGGCCAAAATAGCATGCAATATAAGCTAGTAAAGAGGATTTGCACTACAAGCATGTGAGGCAATCAAGAGGCCACTAAACCAAAAAAATTTAGTGGTATGACATGCCAAATAAAGCCCAAAAACCCATTGAAACATGGTTAATGCATGCAAGAATAAGATGCTCCTTTGATATGCTATGAAGAGGGTTATTCTACACATGCAAGATGGACATCCAATATGGAAAAACAAGCTCTGGACAGAGCCTATGCAGGTCCTAAAAATCATCAAAAATGGCCTGAAACATGGCTTGGAAGCATGCAAATAAAGGCTCTTTTGTAAGGCCAAAAATGCTAAAAAACAAAACAAGGAGAGAAAGGATCACCCCTCTCTGATTTTGGCACTCAAAATAGCATGCTATCAGTGGCTAAGAGGCCAAACAAAGGCCAATACAATGCTCTAAGGCATGGCTCAAAACAAGGTAAAATGAAGCATGTAAGGGGGTAGATGACCCCTAACAGAAAAATGATCTCAAACAAACATGTTAAGGGTCTCAAAATAAGACTTTTTTCAGTTTACACTGAAGCTCAAATATGCTTTCAATTATAGCTAAAAGATGAAGCAAAATAAAGCCCAAACGAGGGAATAGGGTGTTACCCTTGTAGCTTCAGCAAAACAACACACCTCTAGACCAAAGTTCAACCTTTAACCTCTGAGAATGACCTCCAAGGAGCTTAGATTGATGGTGGAAGTGTTAGGCTAGGAGGTGTAGTGTAAAAGGGCCAAGAACTATGCACTTTTGGAGCCAAAATAGAGATATAGAGAATGAGGTATATGTGTGTGCCTTAGGGAAATTCTGAACCTTCACAAAGGAGGGGGAGGCCCTCCTTTATAGCCAAGAGGGTCCAAAGCTTCTCAAAGAAGCTAAAAAATAATCTTGAAGATCCTCCATACACGTGTATGGAGGATCCATTCTGTGCCTTCTAGCTGGCACAGCTAGCAACAACTCACAGAGACAAGACTGAGAGAGGCAGGCTGACCAGTTCAGGTGGTCGGCTGACCAGTTCAAAAGGGTCAAGTGGTCGGCAGCCCCATTTGGTGGTCTCCCAATTGAATGCAAGCTAATGGTGTGGTGAGAGACCAGCAAATGTGGCTCAAAAACCAATGAGACCAGCTTCCTGTCAAGAAAATCGGCCGGCGGGAGAAAAGGTGGTCTCCCACCATCATACCACCTTCCAAACAATGAAAACAACGTCCATGCCAAAAATGAACCAAGACGGATGCAAAACGAGGGTTCGGGGGTCAAAATGCACAGCCGGATGCCCCGAAAACAGGCTGTTAAGCAACGAAAGTAGCGTGCGACCACAAAGGTGGTCTCTTGGGCCACAGTGTCCCTCTAGACAGAGGAAACAAGGTGTCACGACCCGAACCTGCCCCTAAAAGTTCGGGCATGACTCATGCAGAAGCATATAATAAACCTAAGATAAATGTATATTATAAGGGCCTGAACGGAAGCATAATATACGTATGAGCAATAACCAAACTTCCATTGAGCTACTATAACATGCCAGGATCATGCATATCAGAATAGAGCATCATATACAGAACTAACCAACTACGTATATGCAACCTTTGCCCTAAGGCGTACAACCAAAAATATTAGTTACAGACAACCCCAAAACGGGTAATTAGAATACAAGCCAAAACTTGGCGAAAGTCTACAAAGATAGGATGGGTCTTCTTATGTGCCTGACTGTAAGGGTTGACAAAAAGAAACGAGCTTCGGGAGTTAAGACTGGTTCCCGGTTTGACGACCTACAGAAACAGACAATGTAAGGGGTAAGCAAAGCTCAGTGAATATAATAGTACCCAGATAATTGAAACCATACCTTACAACCAAATGTATGGAAATTAATTCAATGCTACAGAATGATCTATGACCCAGAATGTTACACTTAGCCCTCGGCCTGGAATATTACAGAATGTCACAAATGGCCCTCGGCCCAGAATGTTACTCAGAATGTTACTCAATATCATAAAATGGCCCTCGGCCCAGAATGTTCACACTTCATACTTCACAGATGGCCTTCGGCCGCATCATTTAATAATTCCATAACTTGGGGCTTCATACTTCACAAATGGCCTTCGGCCACATAGTTCCACAAATTCATATACCACATATTGGCCCTTGGCCTCATAATCACGTTTCACACATCGGCCCTTGGCCTCATAATCACGTTTCACACATCGGCCATTGGCCTCATAATCACATTTCACATATTGGCCATTGGCCCCATCATCACATTTCACACATCGGCCATTGGCCTCATAATCACATTTCACACATCGGCCATTGGCCTCATAATCACTTAGTACACAGATGGCCCTTGGCCACATGGGTTCACAATATCACAATTTCCTTGATGAGTTCCATAATTCACGAGGTTTCATACATAACATATATGATTTCACAATTTCTTTCAGTGTTTCCATAATTCCATAATGTTTCTCGTATAGCACATAACTTCATGTAACATAGTTCTCACATAAGGAAAATACAGTTCGTACAAAAACTATTAACGGATAAAGGTACATTGTCACATTTCACTTGTTCGTCATAAATTATTGCCACTAATTTGCGGACAACAAAGTATGCTCTTTATCTATCAAAATAGTTGTCTTGTAAATAATAGAATTGATACCAAATGCTTACAGATGACAGAGGAATAATATACAATATAGACAGAACATAATAGTTCCATAGTCATACCAACAGATGCAATTTCTCAACATTCACCCTGATTTCTTATTAACATAATGCTGGTGAAATCACTTACGAAGAACAGAGCGTTAATACCATAGTTATTATCAGAAGATAAAAATGTACATATAGCGTACTATTACTCACCGTGTTGGGATGGTGTGTTAGTTCCTTCCGGAGTGTACCCTGCACATAGTCATAACTTGTAACTTAATTCTCTTTTCCCTCACATTATTGAGAAACCATTTCCTGAATCATTACGCTTCATACGAATTTATAATCACCTTAAAAGCATCAGAAAATATTCTAAGGAGTCAAACACGCAAAGCTAAACAACATATTTCATTTTCTGAAATTAAGCCTCCCCGCTCGAGCGCCACTTTGGCCGCTCGAAAGGATCAGAAATCCACCAAACTGCTGGAAGGCCGTTTTTCCCGCTCGAGCGATCTTTACTACGCTCGAGCGGACCAAGCAAAATTCCGAAATTCTGAACTTCGAATTTGGGTTTCAACCTGGTATCCAAAACTCCAATTTCTCTTTTGTAAAAACAACTTCAAGGTTAGGGAGATCAAAGCCCAAACCACTAGCAAGACAACTTGAATTTCCATCACACATGCAACATCTACCAGGTCAAGTCTTGAATTGAAATGAAAACCATGGACATACACTTATAAGCTTCATTTTAAAAAAATCCATGAAGGTCTCTCCCTCTCATGTGCCAAATATAAACATAATCTCATGGGGTAATGGTAGAAAATCAAAGATTGAAGTACAATTCATACAATTCCTAGATTTGATGTCAAAGTAACCATTTGAGGAGAAACCCTCACTAACCAAACATGATTCATATTCAAACTTAAATTACAAACCTCCATATCAAGAAGAACTTGAGTTTACCTTGGATTAAATCCCACAATTCTATCAATTTTGCTCAACTTTCTTGTTGATTCTCTTTTCCCCCAATTTCTCTTCTCTACTCTCTCTCACTTCCTCTCCTAGAAGGTGTTCCACGTTTTTGGTCTTAAGTCAAAAGACTTAGATTTATATAAAAAATATCAAGAGGCATATAGGACAAAATCCAATCGCTTTATCATTCCGAAATCGAAATTTCGTAAACATGCTTAATATTACCAGAAAATTATGCTGTACACAGGTATATAATCAATTTCAGTTAATTAAGTCGTTAAGGCCTCCAATTTCTGCTCTAAACATTCTAGAGGAACATATATGTTCCTTGTTCAACAGATAGACTTCCTTAAACATGGATTTCACTTACATCACTTTAATTTTCTACGGAATTTCACAGTAAACATTCAAATGCTCACATCAAGGACTAAAAATATATCAGAAAACATATATGAGGGTCGGGTTATTACACAAGGTGTGTGACAAAAACCGGAGCAGACAGAGAATGTTAAGCGGTCCCGAGCCGAGGCGCACGGCCGACGGCTCCGAAAACCGAAAACTGGTCTCCAAACGGGAACAATGGTCTACGACCACGAAAAGTAGCCTACGGCCACTAAGAGATGGTCTACGAGACCTCTCATTCCTTTCGGGAAGAGAAAACTGAACCTGGTTCGCAAACCGAGGCAAAGCACAAAAGAGTCCCGAAGTCCGAAGGCAAGGCTCTCAGCCGAGACTCCGTAACCTCAGAACGAGCACAACACGCGCAATCATCGAGCGCTCAATCGATGACGTTTGAGTCTTAAGGTTGGTCAAAAATGGGGTGTCTACACCAATATAAAAATTCTTAGGAAAATTTTGGAAATTTTGGCTTTTGAATGACTGAAAATGACTTTGAAATGAGCGAGAATGGGCCAAAAAATCCTTTGAACCAGGTTGCTGCCAGTTCAAGGTCTGATCTGAACCGTTTTGAATCAGCTGAATCGGGTGGGATCGAACCGGCGTGACAAGAAGGTTAACGCGCGGGTCAGCGCACAGGTTAGGCGAGCGTGGGTCTTGCGGAGCAGACAGACGCGGGTCCGGGCGCGGAGCACTAAGTGCCGAGTCAACGCACAGATCTGGGCGCGAAGGGCTGGGCCACGGCTTTAAGCTGGCCTGGGTCACTGTTGCGCTGGTTTGGGCTGGCAGTGTAGGCTCAAAAAAATTCTTTTTAATTCTAAGGCCCAAAGGAATTGATTTCCTTGTTGTATACCTTATTTTTGGACCCTTTTTAATTGGTTTTCTTCTTGGCCCAAATTCTTGAATGTTCAAAACAGAGGCTACTTCAACGTCTTTCTGGTTCTGGTTATATTCTCCGGTGACGGGAGTCGGTGACCAAACACTGAAATTCGAATTTTGCGGATCAAATTTTCGTTGTTTTTCACAACGAATTTCATTGTTGTGATCAAAATTTTGAGAAGAGCAAGATGGTGCTAAATTGGAGACACAAATTGAGCCAAAAAATATTTTATAAAATTTCTTCCAACGGTATAATTTGGTCTCACTTTCGGCAAGGTTCGGAACAATAGCACCACCAACAGTTATTTTCTTTGGATAGTTTTCTGGGAATACAACACTTTGGTGATGATTAAATAAACAAACGAAATTCACCAATGCCGAAGATTGACGGTCAATTATTTCCTGAATGTTTGGTAAAAAGAGTTTGGAAACTTTTTGTTCTTCCGGACTATATTTCGACATCTACGATAATGTGTAACTTTGTTCTGATACCACTGTAAGATGATCTTAACAATGGCAATGGATCGGAGTTCCCGTGAAGGGTATTTATCACGCAGGAAAAATACAATCTGGAAGAGTAAAATACTGAGAGAAAAACAAATGAACTGAACCCATGTTCTGTCCATATATTTATAGTATCTATGGTGGCTCTTGATCAATGGTTATAACCATTAAAATCAAACTCAATAGTCACCATGTATCCAAACATTGTGTCTCTTCATTTAAACTTCAAGCTTCAAACTTCCAGTTGCTTCTTCCTGCGGGAAGATTGTATCACCATATAAAGATTTGATTCAGTGTGAGAGGGTCCACCATATTATGGTGTGATCACCTCTCATACCTTCAGTCATAAGCGTCACAAATAATCTCATGATGCAAAAAATAAATAAACAATATATCTGAATATATTATGCGAAACCTTTGAATGATCCAAACAATGATTGAAAATAACCTTGACGCTGGTGAATTTTTTTTTCTCTCTTTTGACCTTCTTTTGTGTTGGAAAAATATATAAGCAGAAGCAAATCAGATCGTGAGCATACCTTAACTCAGTAAGAATTTAAATAATGTTCTACATGCTCATGTGACTTTAGATTTTCTTTCTCAACAGTATAACTATATTACAATGATTGAAAGAGTTCTCAATTCCACAACTCAAGAGTCTTCTACATATACGAGTTGTATGTACTAGAGAGAGATGGAGTAAAGGGATGCAAAATATATGTTGTCATGAATTGGGTGTATTTATATACATTCAACGGTCACCTTAGATGGGACACACAAATTTATCCAAATAGGAAGTCACCAAGTCACCAATAAATGATTGTGTCTATTCTGCTAAAACTGGTCAAGTCATCCATGGGCACCTAATTTGGGTCTTGACCCGACCCAAACGACTCGACCCAAATTCTTACATCTCCCAGTTTGTACATGGTTGCCATTATATTTCAATAAACCTCTCCTACATATATAATTGTGTAAGTTTATATAGGTTAATGTGTCGTGAGACCACTAAGAACACCTAAATTTAAGAGCTCTATGCTAATAACTTTTATAGAGAATGGAGACATCAACCTTGGGAAATATATAGTGTCACATGTATCCCAGAACCATTTAGATACATTAGTTCAAGCATCTCTAACCCCTCCAAGAGCATGCGTAATCCTTAAAAGCTTTTACCTACATAGCCTTTGTTAGCAGATATTTTAATATTATAATGTGTTTTTGTCTTCCTCTAACTCTTTCTAGTCTCCATGACTTCCAAGCTAAGTCTCCTATCCATTTCTTCCTAAGTAAGCTTTCTTGGTCTTGGTCTTTGTCCACCAAAACTTTCCATCCAAGTCTTCGTCTCCAAGTCTTCTCCAAGGTCTTCTCCAAGTCTTCGCAGCCTTATCCATTCAAAGTCTTCCAAGTCATCATCATTTTCTTATCCTCCAAGGCATCGTCTAACAAGTTTTTTTTATATATAGTAAACTTGTGTCATATCTGATTAAGAAGGGAGAAGGAGTCTTGGTTGTGTTGTTACGTCTTGAGTGAGATTATCAGGCAAATAAAAAGGATGTGTGTGATAAAGCTTTGGGTTTAACCAATTGTGCAGTATTGGTTAACCATACGACTTAGTCAGGCTGTTGTATCCTGAGGGGGACAAGTCAAGATTTTTCTGCTGCACCGGTGTGAGGCTTTGCCTAACCGCAGAGGGCTTGAATCTCCTTAAAGAGAGCGAGTTTCCCGCGCCTCAGCCCTTATATTAGTTATTGTAACTTTTATTTTTTTGTATTTTCTGGTGTATTATTTGTAATTATCACCAACAATTTTAAGGAGATTCAAATAGCAAAAGTTCATGGAGCCAGTACTAGAGAAGCCCAACGAGAATACCGGCAATCTCAACAAGCCCTTCCGGTTCAAGGGAGCCCATTTCAAGAGATGGAAAGGCAAGGTGCTTTTCTACCTCAGTCTCCTCAAGGTGGCCTATATCCTGACCGAGAAAAATTCGAACAAAGTCCCCACTGAAGAGATGACCGGTGAGGAGTATGCTGCTCATCTTGAAAAAATCGAGAAATACAACACAAATGAGTATAAATGTCGATACTATCTTTTGAATTGTCTTTCCGATCAATTTTATGATTATTATGATACTACTTACACCACTGCCAAGAAAATTTGGAAAGCCTTGCAGAACAAATATGACACTGAAGAGGCAGGCGCTAAAAAATATGCTGCAAGCCATTTTTTTCGCTATCAGATGATAGATGGAAAATCAGTGGTGGAGCAAGTTCAAGATTTTCAGATGTTAGTAGCTGAAGTGAGATTTGAAGGCATCAAAATTGGAGACAATCTTGTTGTAGCAGGTATTGTTGACAAACTTCCATCATCTTGGAGGGAATTCCAGAAGTCAATGCGTCACAAGCAAAAAGAGACGGCCTTGGAGACTCTAATCGCATGGATTCGGGTAGAGGAGGAAGCACGAGGACAAGATGTGCTTATGACACAAGAGCATTCCACTTCAAAGGTAAATTTAACTTCTGGAAATACTTTACCTAAAGGTCGATTTCATAAAAATAGTCATTTGAAGCCAGTTAAGAAAATTTAGAAAAATGCTGGAAGGCCACAAAATAAAAATTACCCGAGGCAAAAGAAATGGAACCAAGAACCCCCTTCACAAGATTTGACAAATGTGACATATTTTGTGTATGGCAAAAGTGGGCATATTGCTCGAACTTGCAAATTTCGGAAATAACAACCTCGACCACAGGCTAATGTTACCGAGGAACCATTTGTGGCTGTGATCACAGATATTTTTATGGTTCAATCTGTGGAAGGGTGGTGGGCAGACTCTGGTGCCAATAGGCATGTTTGCTATGATAAAGACTGGTTCAAAGATTTCACTCCTTTTAATGAGGAGAAGACTGTTATGCTTGGTGACTCCAGTTTAACCAAGGTGCTCGGGTGTGGGGATGTTGAGTTGAATTTTACCTCTGGACGTGTGCTTGTTTTAAAAGATGTGTTGTACACACCGTCCATGAGAAAAAATTTGATGTCAAGTTATTTGCTTAACAAAGCTGGTTTCAAACAGACTATTGAATCTGACCAATATATAATCACTAAAAAAGGCATATTTGTGGGGAAAGGGTATGCCTGTGATGGAATGTTTAAATTAAATGTTGAGAATAAGAAAGCACATATTTCTGTTTACATGTTGTCTTCTATGAATTTTTAGCATGCTCGTCTATGTCATATTAATAGCCGATATGTGGGAGTCATGAGTAGTTTAGAATTAATTCCCAAACTGACAAATAAATTTGAGAAATGTGAAGTTTGCAGTCAAGCAAAAATAACTAAAAGGCCTCATAAAAGTGTGATGAGAAATACTGAATTATTAGAATTAATTCACTTTGATTTATGTCAATTTGAAAGAATTTTAACACGTGGTGAAAATAGATATTTTATCACTTTTATTGATGATTTTTCAAAATACACTTATGTATACTTGTTGAAAAATAAAAGTGATGCTTTTGAAAAATTTAAAGAATTCCTTCTTGAAGTTGAAAATCAATTCAGTAAAAAAATTAAAAAGTATAGAAGTGATAGAGGCTGGGAATATGAATCTTTTGGATTCAACTCGTTTGCTCAGTCTTTGGGAATAATCCATGAAACTACTCTACCATATTCACCTGCATCAAATGGTGTAGCAAAAAAGAAAAATAGAACTTTAACTGATTTAACAAATGCTATGCTAATTAAAGCAGGTGCTCCTTCAAATTTGTGAGGAGAAGCAATTTTAAATGCATGTTATGTTATGAATAGAGTGCCACATAAAAAAACAAAAGTTACACCTTTTGAGTTGTGGAAAGGGCATAAGCCAAATTTGAAATATTTGAGGATTTGGGGTTGTCTAGCTTTTGTTAGACTTGTGGACCCTAAAAGACCTAAATTAGGTGTGAAGGCTGCCACTTGTGCTTTTCTTGGATATACAACAACTAATACAGCCTATAGATTTTTTTGATATTGAAAACAAAATAATTTTTGAATCAGGAGATGCAATTTTTCATGAAGAAAAATTTCCTTTTAAATCTAAAAATGGTGGGGGTCAAAATTATCAAGAAAATATTTTATCTAAAACTGGTTCCTCTACTCCTCTTTTACAAAACCAAGATCCTATAGTTTTTGAACCTAGACGGAGTAAAAGAGCCAGATTAGAAAAAGATTTTGGCCCTAATTATAATGTTTTTAATGTGGAGGAAACGCCATTAACTCTACAAGAAGCTTTGGCATCTCCTGACTCTGTTTTTTGGAACGAGGCTGTAAATGATGAGATGGAATCATTATTATCCAATAAAACTTGGGTATTAGTAGATTTACCACCAGGTTATAAAACTATTGGCTGTAAATGGGTTTTGAGGAAAAAACTTAAACCGGATGGAACTATTGATAAATATAAAGCAAGGCTTGTTGTAAAAGGTTTTAAACAACAAGCAGATCTTGACTTTTTTGATACATTTTCACCGGTTACTAGAGTTACATCCATTAGATTATTAATTGCAGTGGCTGCAATTCATGATCTAAAAATTCATCAAATGGATGTTAAAACAGCCTTTTTAAATGGAGACCTGGGTGAAGAAATCTATATGGATCAACCTGAGGGTTTTATGGAACCCAGTCAAGAAAGCAAAGTGTAAGCTAGTTAAATCCCTCCATGGCTTAAAACAGGCCCCTAAACAGTGGCATAAGAAATTTGATTCCTGCATGATTGAGAATGGCTATAAAACGAATGAATGTGATAAATGCATTTACTATAAATCTGAAGAAAATTCACATGTCATTATTAGCCTCTATGTGGATGATCTACTTATATTTGTCTTTAATTTGCATATCATCGTGGAAACTAAAAATATGCTTAGTAGCCATTTTGATATGAAAGATCTTGGTGAGGCTAATTATATTTTGGGAATGAAAATTACCAAAACCTGTGATGGTATATTTCTTGATCAGTCGCATTATGTTGAGAAAATTTTGAGAAAATATAATTTTTATAACTGCAAGCATGTTCTTACTCCTTTTGATCCTCATGTGCATTTATTTCCTATTGAAAATGATGAGGATGTAATTAATCAAAAGGAATATGCCAGTATGATTGGTAGCTTGCGTTATGCGACTGACTGTACTAGACCTGACATTGCCTATGCAGTTGGAGTACTTAGCAGGTTTACTATCAAGCCTGGCAGTGATCACTGGCTAGCCATTGAGCGTATTATGAAATATTTATCTGGTACCATAAAATATGGATTGTTTTATAATAAGTACCCTGCAGTACTTGAAGATTACAGTGATGCCGATTGGAATACCTTGTCAAGTGATTCATTATCAACCACTGGTTACTTATTTACATTGGGAGGTGGTGCTATAAGTTGGAAATCGAAAAAACAAACCATTATTGCTAATTCAACAATGGAGGCTGAGCTTATTGCTTTAGCTATAGCTAGTGAAGAAGCAAATTGGTTAAGAGATTTATTAAATGAAATCTCTTGTTGGGAAAAACTGATTCCACCTATATTAATTCATTGTGATAGCACCGCAGCAATTGGTCGAGTTAATAACCGTTATTATAACGGTAAATCCAGACCTATCAGAAGAAAACACAGTACTGTGAGATCTTATATGAATAATGGCATCATAAATGTGGATTATATTAAATCTAGTGATAATCTTGCAGATCCATTAACTAAGGCCTTAGCAAGAGAGATAAAGTCTGGAATACATCGAGGGGGATGGGGTTAAAGCCCATTGAATATAGCAGGAGCCATGTATGAGGATACTCAACCTAGGGACTAGAGATCCTGTAACTGGGTTCAATGAGAAAAACGATCATATGATGGCCGTGAGAAATGCACCAAATTACTCTTTACCCATCCCTATGATGTAAGTGCATTTATCCTGTAACGTTGTAGAGATTGAGTTATTAAAAAAAACTCTTAATGAATTTCTGTAGCTCTTATTGAGTGGGGTGTCATAGTTACAGAAGCACCCTTGACAGAATTCACCTATGTGAGTGTGGTAGTGGGGCTGCTACCTATGAGATTTGGGCTAATTCTCAAACACACTCATGAATCTTGGGATAGCACAAGGGCATAATGTGCTAGCCTTTAAAGCTTTTGTGAACACCTGGAATATTATGTGTGTGCAATAATTATTTATTTCCCTTAAGCAGTCATAGTTCAATGCTGAGCATACTATTGGCTCTGGAGTAGATATTATTGTTTCACTAATGGAGGTTCAATGCTGAGCACACCTACCATGATGCATAATATCCTTATTTGCCTAATAATCTCAGTTTTGTTACCTATAATACTAAAATAGGTGGGGAAATGTTAGCAGATATTTTAATATTATAATGTGTTTTTGTCTTCCTCTAAGTCTTCCTAGTCTCTATGACTTCCAAGCTAAGTCTCCTATCCATTTCTTCCTAAGTAAGCTTTCTTGGTCTTGATCTTTGTCCACCAAAACTTTCCATCCAAGTCTTCGTCTCCAAGTCTTCTCCAAGGTCTTCTCCAAGTCTTCGCAGCCTTATCCATTCAAAGTCTTCCAAGTCATCATCATTTTCTTATCCTCCAAGGCATCGTCTAACAAGTTTTTTTTATATATAGTAAACTTGTGTCATATCTGATTAAGAAGGGAGAAGAAGTCTTGGTTGTGTTGTTACGTCTTGAGTGAGATTATCAGGCAAATAAAAAGGATGTGTGTGATAAAGCTTTGGGTTTAACCAATTATGCAGTATTGGTTAACTATACGACTTAGTCGAGTTGTTGTATTCTGGGGGGGACAAGTCAAGATTTTTCTGTTGCACCAGTGTGAGGCTTTGCCTAACCGCAGAGGGCTTGAATCTCCTTAAAGAGAGTGAGTTTCCTATGCCTCAGCCCTTATATTAGTTATTGTAACTTTTATTTTTTTGTATTTTCTGGTGCGTTATTTGTAATTATCACCAACAATTTTAAGGAGATTCAAATAGCAAAAGTTCATGGAGCCAGTACTAGAGAAGCCCAACGAGAATACCGGCGATCTCAACAAGCCCTTCCGGTTCAAGAGAGCCCATTTCAAGAGATGGATAGCCACACTTTCTAGTCGCACCTCTACCTCTGGGCTTTGCAGAGAGGAGATGACATGCATACCCTAGTAGCCACATTCGCACTACGACACCTCCTCCACAGCACATTATCCATACCCCAATTGTGGACTTCACTAACAGTGCATCATACTTAGAGATACCAGTACAGATTACCGAACGGGAGTTTTGGGGTTATGATCACGGTGTTCTTTCCTACATAGTCCAGGTGGTATGGAGTTGCTTTGGAATAGAGCACAGTGGGTGGGAGTTTAGGTCCCTCATGCAGGCGAAGTTTGTAGGGTGATTTCATGTCTCAATTTTCTAGAGTCAATACTCATGGTGGCCTAACGAACCCTTCTAGATGTCCGACCAGGAGATTTTTTGTGACTTGACCATGATTAGTCTAATCCTTATGTTTTTGTATTAGTAGGATTAGACACTAACTCTTGACTATTACCTAAGTATATTGTATTACCATCTTTTCTTTTTGCATAAGTAAAACAAGTGTCATGTAAGTTACATATGTGCTGTTATAGGATCCTTGTGAATCATAGATATATTGCGATGATAATTGGTTCAAACAAAACAAAATACAAAAGAAGGAAAAAAAAAAAAAAGGCCCACTAACCGTTTTCACCTTACAGTAATGGCTAATGATAGAAATGGAATTGAATCGTCGGTCAGCGGTACTGACCCAATTGAGCAAATCATGGAAAGAGCAGCCACCAATTTTCTGCAAGCCCTATAAACCAACATAAATAACAGAATGCCCAAACGACGGGAAGAGCCAATTACAATAAAACAATTCCAGGACTTGAAACCTACTACATTTACCAGCAGTACAAACCTACTAGTAGCAGAAGCTTGGGTCAGAGACATGGAGAAGATTTTTTGCGCGCTTCCTTGCACAGAAAGATAGAAGGTAACCTTCACCATATTCACCTTCAAAGACGATGCACATGAATAGTGGCTTCTTACCCTGGAAAAAGAAGATATCGTGACTTAGGCAAGATTCTTAGAAGTATTTTATGAAAAATACTTTCCAGATTCGCTGCGAGAACAAAATGCAGCAGAATTCATAAATCTAAGGCAAGGAACCATGACAGTGGCCGAATACAAGAGCAAGTTCATGCAACTAGCTCGATTTGCAACATATGTCATCCCCACCGATGCTCGAAAAGTCAGGAAATTCGAAGCAGGATTGGATGTTGAGATTAAGGATAAGCTGGAGGTTTTGAAACTACAAACCTATGCGGAGGTGATGGATCAAGCATACATTGCGGAAAAAGGGATTAAAGCCCCGCACTCTGGGAGAACCAAGCCAAATGAAACGATCTTGGGAAAGAGATAACAGAAGACTCGGTGTTGTGCCTTCCAAGAGGGTAAATTGGGGCATAACTAGTTCAACCAGTTCAAGCAATCAAGGTCATACTAATTCCAGAGGTGGCACCATTCCAACTTGTTGTACTTGTGGAAGTACTCATTGGGGACAATGCCACCGAGATACAAGAGCATGCTTTAGATGCGGTCAAGTTGGCCACTTGCTAAGAGATTACCCAAAACTTATCAATCCTACAGCCAATCCCTCTGGATCAGCCCCAATACCCACGGTACTTGGAGAAATGAGGAAGGAACAAAAATGCCAAAGAAAAGCTTTTTCCTTGGTACCTGGAAACTTAGAACTTACCGAGAATATTGTGTCAGGTACACTTTCTATCTATGGTCATTTAGCCCATGTTCTCTTTGACTCTGGTTCCACTCATTCTTTTGTTGCACCGCACTTTGCTTCCAAGTTAATATCAACACCCGAACCCTTAGGATATATATTGTCTGTGTCTTTTCCTTCTGGTAATTACGCCCTTCGTACTAATGTGTACAAATCTTGTATTGTATCCTTAAAAGGTGAAACCTTACACGTAGACTTGATTCCTCTCTGCATTAGTACCTTTGATGTGATCTTAGGAATGGATTGGTTGACTGCCAACCATGCCTCTATCGATTTTGAAGCCAAAAAGGTCTCCCTCCAGTCACCAAACCAACTCGAACTTATCTTTGATAGAATTGGAGTCTCTTCCCCTCCATGTTATATATCCTTCATGGCAGTTCGACAGCTTCTAAAAAAGGGTTGTTGTAGTTGTATCTTTTATGTGATCGATACTCAACAAGAAGCCCCCATACTTGATGCAATCCCTGTGGTTCAAGAATTCCCGGATGTATTTCCTGAAGACCTACCTGGTACCCCGGTTGACCGAGGAATTGAATTCACCATTGAAACCTAACCTGGTACACAACCCATCTCAAAAGCCTCTTACTACATGTCCATGATAGAATTAAAAGAGCTGAAGACTCAACTCCAGGAACTATTGGACAAAGGTTTCATTCAACCTAGTACCTCACCTTGGGGAGCTCCAGTATTATTTGTAAAGAAAAAGGATGGCATAATGAGGTTATGCATCGATTACTGAGAACTGAACAAAGTCACCATAAAAAATCCGTACCCTCTATCACAAATAGATGACTTATTCGATCAACTACAAGGCGCCCAAGTATTCTCGAAAATTGACTTGCGTTCTGGCTACCATCAACTAAAAGTTAAAATGGAAAGCGTTGAAAAGACTGCCTTCAAAACCCGTTATGGGTAATACGAGTTTCTCGTCATGCCATTTGGCGTCACAAATGCTTCAACAGCCTTCATGGACCTCATGAACCGAGTGTTCAAACCTTATCTTAATGAGTTCGTCACTGTCTTCATTGATGACATTCTTATATATTCCAAATCACCAAAAGACCATGAGCAACACTTACGAATGGTTTTACAAACACTATGTGATCACAAACTCTATGCCAAGTTGAAGAAATGTGAATTTTGGATCACCAGTGTACGCTTTCTCGGTCACGTCATTTACCAAAGAAAGCATCTTAGTTGACCCCCAAAAAGTGGCAGCAATCTTGGATTGGCCACGGCCCACTAACGTGTCCAAGATTCGAAGCTTCTTGGGTCTAGCAAGCTATTACCGGCGCTTCGTGCAGGATTTCTCGAAGATAGCATCACCTTTGACCCAGCTAACTCAGAAGAACACACCCTTTGAATGAACGGACAAGCAGGAACGTTGTTTCCAAGAAGTGAAAAACAAACTTGTGACAGCTCCTATCCTAGCACTCCCCACAGGAACAGAAGGGTTTGTAATTTATAATGATGCCTCATACAATGGTTTGGGTTGCGTTCTTATGCAAAATGGGAAGGTCATTGCTTATGCCTCCCGCCAACTAAGGACTCACGAAAAAAACTACCTTACCCAACCCATGATCTAAAATTGGCTGCGGTGATCTTCGCCCTCAGGATCTAACGTCATTATCTCTACAGTGCAACCTGTAAGATTTACATTTATCACAAGAGTCTTAAATATCTGTTTACATAGAATTAAATCAAAGTTTAACAAAATAAAAAAAAAATTAAAAAAAAATGCTGCAAAGTTTTGTTGCCACCCTAGCATATAGGGTGGTGAATATGGCCTTATAGGTTGGTCTAATCATCAAAGTAGGGACAAAGGGGAGTAGGCAGTGAAAACACCTGTGGGACAGGTGGCTTAAAATTACCACATGGCAAAAAATTATTGAGGCCTCACCAACTATAAATAGGTTGCAACATAAAGAACGAAAATATAAGATAAGGCCTGGAAAATTAATAGTAGGGAGTGAAAGTTGGTGAGCAAAGAAAGGGAAACGAAAAACAAGAAGTGAGTCAAGGCTAATTTAGAAGTAATCTTAAGGTGAGTTAGTCACCATAATATATTTTACGTATGTTTTGAGTTATCATGATTTATTTTACGCAATTTGTGTTTTATAAATTATATTAATATTTTGATTACATTGATGATTTTCTGAACTCTATTTGCTTAAAATGAAACTCATGGATATGTTTGTATAAATTTATTAATTATTTGACAATGATTTTATAAACAATTATTTTCTGTAAGTATCACCACGGGAGTCCCATGCCTTGGGGGACTTAAATAACTGTTGGCTCATGTTTGGCCACTTTGTGGTCCTCCGTTTGTCATGGATCCATTGACTCATGTTCTGATTGTCACTCTAATGACCCCTGTTCTATTATGTTATGTACCGTGGTTATGATTATTTGCTTATATGATTTCCGCATTCTACTTCTGTTAATTAAAATTAGTTATGTATTTCAGTTACCAAACTAATTTCCGTTTAGCCTAATAATTATCCATGGATTTTGTTTGGACCCTCGTGCTCACTGTATAATATTTCTCACTCTGTCATGTGCTTATAGCTGTTATCCCCTTTCAGGTGATGAGATTTAGCGGGATCGGGATTGGAAATGAACTGTAGTTTTTTTTTTTTTACTATCTGTAATTATGATTGGATTCTTGTAATAAAATGAAGCCCAGATGACCATTTTCTTTTTACTAAACTTTTTGGTACCCATTTATTTTATTTTAATTTATTTAATGTATCTACTTGCGCTGTTGCTACTACTACTACTACTACTACTACTACAACAACAAAAATTTTAGAATTATTTTATTTTTATTATCTTGTTGCGACGTCGAACCTTTGGGTACTAGGTTTGGGTCGTGACAAAATACATAATAAACTACACAACTAAAAATACATAAATGAATTAGATTACATTATTAATAGAACAAATTATTAACATGTATAACTAAAGATTAGAACTCGTTGAGGTAAATTAAATTCTGAAAAATTAAACAACAAATTATAAGAAAATAAGCAAATCGAAATCTTTGTGATACCACAGTTTCCTTAAAATAGATTCATCACCCCCCGATGGGTGCTGGAGCTACACCGAGGTTTGTCTTTCAGGATACGACGGTCAAAACTAGCCAATGTAGAAGCACCTTCTGAATAGCTTCGGTGAACTTGACAATGGCAACACTCGCTCTCTAACAAGAACCAAAGAAGGGGCTAACAAATAAGATAGGAAGAATTTTCTTTGGTATAAAAACCATCTTCAACTTTATTATCTCAAAGTACCATCTCCATTTTTCATCACAAATCTCTCCAAAATTATTCTATCAAGTTGGAGGGTAAATGTCTCTATTTATACTTATAGGAGAAAGACTTAGCCATAAAGGCTAACATCATGAGGGTTATCAAATGCCATTAACTAAGGCCATCAA
Organism: Camellia lanceoleosa; assembly: GCA_025200525.1. NCBI lineage: Eukaryota > Viridiplantae > Streptophyta > Magnoliopsida > Ericales > Theaceae > Camellia > Camellia lanceoleosa. Next base: position 127,187,227 of record CM045768.1, read on the forward strand.
TTCTAGCCATTAGGGCTAGAGTTACAAAGGTTCAACACTTGTGGCACCCTAACTGTTTAACCACATAAATATGTAAATATAATTATGGTTGTATGTAATAATATATGAAAAATAAAAAATAAATAAATAAAATAAATATAAATAAATAAATAAATAATATATAATTATTTGAAAAAATGGTTCAAAGTAAAATAACAAGGTGCCAAAAGTTAAATAAATAAATAGAAATGTAATAATAAATAAATATAAAGGTAAAATCATAATAATAATAACAGGATAGTTATCCAAGCCAGATAATAAATCTGTGAATTAATTAGGATGAAAGATGGCATTGGTGGGTTTACGCCACCTGTACAAAATATATATGATTTTGATCCAGTTATCATTAGGAAGATACATGCCTTGTATATATAAGCAAGCCGAGGCAGCAAATTGAAGATACGAAAAAAGAAGGAAAATCAAGGGAGGTACTGCATAGAAGGGTGTCTCAAAAAGATACGAAAATAGGAAGGAAATGGTAAGACTCAATCTTAAGGTGAGTTATATTATACGTTGAGTTGCCATAATATATTTTACATACATTTTGGGTTACCATAAATTATTTTACGCAATCTATGTTTTATAAATTATATTAATATTTTAATTACGTTAATTATTTTCTGAACTCTATTTGTTTAAATTAAAAATCATGGATATGTTTTTTAAACTTTTAGAAATTATTTGACAATGATTTTATAAAAGATTATGTTTTGTGAGTATCACCACGGGAGTCCCATGCTTTGGGGGACTTAAATAAATAGTGGCCTCTGTTTAGCCACTTTGTGGTCCTCTGTTTGTCATGGATCCATTGACCTCTTTTCTGACTGTCACACCTGCGACCTCTATTTTGTTTTGTTCTATTCTATACTGTGGTTATGGTTATTTATTTACATAATTTATGTATTTCAGTTTTTGCCACTTAACTAATTTGTTTATTCAAATTAAGTTATGTAAATGTTTTGGCTTAACTAACTATCCATGGTTGTTTTGTGTCCCCTATACTCTTGGCATAATATTTCTCACTCTATTGTGTGCTTATAACTATTACCCTTTTAGGTGATGAGATGTAAAGAAGACCCATAGCCTCGTGCAATGGAACTCGCACAAGAATTTGATGCTGATCCATTTTTTTGTTTTTTTTTTCTTCTTTCTTTTCTTCTCTTTGTTTTTTCCTAATGGCTAGTCACTGAGTAATAAAATAATAAAAGCCCTATAGATGTATTCTCTCTTATTAAAATAGTAGAATGAAATAAATTTTCTGTTTAATTATTTTTATTTGCCTCCGCCTGCGCCATTTAATTTGCTACGATTAGAATAAATTAGTAAGTTGTGATTCTAAACCTAAGCCCCTAGGGTTGAGTCATGACAGGTGGTATCAGAGCAATGGTTCTTTTTAAAAATTAAAAAATTAAAAAAAAAAAACCTATTTTAATTTGATTAGAAAGTTCGAAAAGTTATAAATAAAAATATAAATAAAACGATATGGCTAGATACAGATAATAGAATAAAATGACTACATAATAAAATAATAAATATTTACCTGCGACGTTGGTCCTTTTATGTAAAATCTTATGATTATTCTGATACTGTAGGAATGTCTGAGCTTAACCTTGATGAGGCATTTTGGGAGGAGCTTAGGGCAATCAATTTGGAAGATATTTTAGTAGAGCACCCAGCCTCAGTCTCACCGGAAGGATGGAGAGACTCGGAGAATATCGTTAGGAGACTACACCCAGGCCTTACCCAATTAATGGGTCGGCCAATATATATACAGACCGATCCTACTGATGTCCTATACTTACTATGGACGCAGAGCTGTGCCTATACGCATAGACGCTTTCTCGAACCCACTCATGTCCTCAGCATTGCCCCAGGATATGATTGCCCGCACTATATCATTGGTCCTTTGCCCCCAGATTTTGTTATAAGAAGGGAAAATGTATACCCTGAGGACTACATCTTCACCAATGTCCCTAACCCGTTGGAGATTATTAATATTCAAAATGTTGACTTTAGTAATGACTTGTTATATATTGAGACACCCGGCTGGATTGTTGATCGAGCATTTTTTGGATACATACAGATCATCCCTATTTTCACAGTCTAGGTAGCATGGATGTGTTTTGGTGTGGTCCTATTAGGATGGAAATTTGAGCTTTTCATGCAATACTACTTTCCCTGGTTGTTTGAACCGTTTGACCCACCACTCTAGATTTTTGAAGAATGTTTTTGTAAGCTAACCATGATCGGTTCTGATCCTTTTTTTGTTTTGTATTACAAGGATGAGACACTAACACAATTTTGGATTTTGGAACAAAGATGTAATATTATATCTACAAAAATAGTAAAGTTGGTATTTTAGATATGCAATATATATGTATGTTATGTTATGAATGTAATACCTCGTTTATTACTTTGTAGAATGACCAATAATGGTAACGAAAGTGAGTCATCAGTCAGTGGCACTGAATCGATGGAAAGAATCGTGGAAAGAGCAGTTACTAGCTTTTTGCAAGCCTTGCAGACCAACATCAACAATGGGATGCTAGAACGGTGAGAAGAGCCAGTTACCATTAAACAATTCCAGGATCTAAAACCCACCACATTTACCAGCAGTCCATATCCAATGGTAGCAGACGCTTGTGTAACAACCCTCGCCACTGTTTACCGATAAACTACTGATTACTGCTAAACTGAGACTGATTATGACTGATAACTGAATTGATTGAGATACTGTACTGACTGACTGAAATCCGAAACTGATTGATAGACTATATTTGTTTAAATGCACTTTCTATCTGTTCGTTTGGTAAATTATCTGTTCAAGTTTTATGTTTAAACTGTAAATTGAAGGCCTTACCGGCGCCCGAATCTAAAATTGATTGATGTTCTGTGTTAATTATAATTTATGTAATTTTATGGTACCTTTAATTGAAAATTGTTTTGGTATGATTAAACTGGATTAAATTAGATTAAATTAAGCCAAATTAATAGAGTTTGACTTATTTACTATCCTACCCCTTAGTGGCCCACTACATGGACCATTCTTGAACCTTATTATACTTCATTCAAAACATCTCCTCAGCTCATTTTGAGAGCATAACCGACTGAGAGTAAGAAAGGTAGAAAAGCTTGGTTCTATCTTGGTTTTGCTAAGAAACTTGAAGAAATTGAAGTGTAGATTGTCAATTGAGTTTCTAAACTTGCATTTGAGGACCTAGGTAAGGAACCTATCCTTTTAATTGTGTACCCAAAGTTTGTCCTTGCATGATTCATGAGCCTCTAGTGATCTAAGTCAAGATTTAGTCAAATAATGTTGAATTGAAGCTCATTCCATGCATGTATGTTTGTATTGTTGAGTTGAGTTGTTTTCATGGCAAAATGTTACATGCATGCTCATAATTATGTTTAAGACCATGATTTCATCTTGTTTTGAAAAGAATTGGCTCATTAGAGCATGTTTTGAAGCTTTGAATTGCTATTAAACTCATGCATGTCATGTTTGAGTTATATTCATGAAAATTGGTTTGAAATTGGATTTAATTAAACTACCTTTGGGCTTTGATTTTACAAATTGAGTTTCGAAACATGTTATTCTATGTGTTTACAAGTGTTTTCCAGAAATTTAGCTCAAGAAGATCGAATTTGGTGCATTTAGACTTGGTTTTGAGCTTGAGGTTCAAATCTGGAATTTCCAGATTTTGGACCTACGCTCGAGCGAGGAACTCCATGCTTGAGCGTACACTCTGTGATCATGCCTTCTGCTCGAGCGAGTAAAGTGACGCTCGAGCATGAAATGCGTGCATCCAGTACTTTGCATGAGCTTACAGTCTGCTCGAGCGAGAGAATTCACGCTCGAGCGAGGACTTGTGTCTCACGCTCGAGTGAGGGTCAAGCGCCCGTCGAGCGTGAATTTTGAGCATCCAGTATTTTCACTATAGCTTGCAGTTCGCTCGAGCGACGTAAGTCACGCTCGAGCAAAGATCATTTGTCTACATGTTCGCTCGAGCGTAGAAAGCCACGCTCAAGCGGGACCCTTGTTTTCTGAAAATTTTGAAAGATGTTTTAAAGTGCATCTTTGCATCCTCACTTCATTCTAGGCATTCTTAGGCCTAGTGTAAGGCATGTTAATGAGGATATGGATGTAGAACCGCACTGAGTCTAAGTAGGGACTAAGTCTTTGATTCCCGAATGTGTAACTTAGTGTGTGTTCATTCTGTCACTGTATAGGGTTGGCTTCCGGGGACGCGCTCTAGCTTAACTGTAGCCCAGAACTCTATGAGTAACAATTGTGTAAAGATATGTTCAACTGTGAATATTTCTGACTATTTAACTGAACTGCTTTCTGAACTGTTACTGTTAATCGAATGAATGTATGTCCTATATTCTGAACCATATTGTAGCATCCTTAGCAACTACTGTTTACTGTTACTGTTACAGAGATCTTTGTCGGTTCCCTTGTTGGAACCACTACTGTTTACTGATTGATGGTCATCACTTACTGTTTGGTCTTTTAAGACCTACTGTTTACTGTACTACTATGCTAATGGATGTACCACATATGACTGCTATGAGTGAATGACTGATATACTGAATCAATTGACTGTTTTCAATACTGAAAGGACATTCATTCTTAACCTCTTTACACATTATGTTATTCATTAGGCTTTAGCTCACTATTTATATATATATATATATATATGTAGGTGTTCAGGCACCAAACCGGAGCTAGGAGCATGGGTTAGACTCCCTTTTTGTCAAGCCAACCACGTGCCTCACTGCGAGGTTCCAAGCCTGCTAAGCTATGGCTTAGGGGTGTTTTAATTTCCTCGTCTATCTCTACATCTGTTTTGTGTTACTGTATCGACTGAATGTTTTTGTACTGCACTGGTTAATAGGGATTAGGTCCCTGTTCTGATCGACTGTAAATATTGTACATACTGTTCTGTACTGTTTATATATATATATATGAAAAATCTTTTTTCATACAGACTCACAGCTCATTGGACATTTTTTATTTACTATATTGGCTTCCGTCATGTCCATGTACTCTGTCTTACTGTCTTACTGTTAAGCAGGCCTTCGATAATCTCGGATTACTGGCCGATTACGGTACTAAACCCATAGGGGCGGGTTTGGGTCGTGACAGCTTGGGTTAAAGACATGGAAAAGATTTTTTGCACTTTACCCTGCACCGAAAAACAGAAAATAACTTTTGCCACTTTCACTTTCAAAGATAATGTGTAGGAATGGTGGCTTCTTACCTTAGAGAAAGAAGAAATTGTAACTTGGGCAAGATTCTTGGAAGTATTTTATGCAAAATACTTTTCAGATTCGTTGCGAGAATAAAAGGCATCAGAATTCATACATCTAAAGCAAGGAACCACGATGGTGGCCGAATACAAGAGCAAGTTTACACAACTTGCTCGATTTGCGACATATGTCATCCCCACGGAAGCTTAAAAAGAAAGGAAATTAGAAGCAGGATTGGATGCTAAAATCAAAGATAGGCTTAAGGTTTTGAAACTAGCAACCTATGCGGAAGTGGTAAATCGATCGTATATTGCAGAAAAATGGATTAAAGCCTCGCATTCTGAGGAACCAAACTAAAAGAAACGATTTTGGGAAAGAGACAACAGAAGATCCAGTGTTGCGCCTCCCAAGAGGGTAAATACGGGCACAACCAATTCAGGCAATCAAGGTCCTATTAACCCCCGAGGTGCCACTATTCTAACTTGCCCTATGTGTGGAAGGGCTCATTAGGAACAATGCTATCGAGACACGAGAGCATGCTTTAAATGCCGTCAAGTTGGCCATTTGCTGAGGGATTGTCCAAAGCTGACCAATCTTACAGCCAGCCTTTCTGGCCCAGTTAGAAAACCCGCAGGACCTGGAGGAGAGAGGAAAGACCAAAAACACCAAGGAAAGGCTTTCGCCTTTGTCACAACCCAAACCCGCCCCTATGGGTTTAGCATCAGAATCGCCAAGAACTCGTGATTACCAAAGGCCCGCTAAGATAATGTCTGAGATGTACAAGGACTGGCAGAAGCCAAAATAGTAAATGAAAGATGTCCAATGAGCTATGACAGTCTGTATGCAAAAAGATTTTTCATAACACATTCACATTCGAAACAAAAGCAGTATGTATATACATCATATACAGGCATTCAGGTTAGGGACCAAATCCCTACCATAACAATACAGCACAAGTATAGTAAGTCTATACAAAAATAGAGACGGAAAGGATGAGTCTAAAGCACCCCAAAAAGCCCTAGCTAGAAGGACTTGGAACCTTTCAGTGAGGCACGGTGGTTGGCTTGACAAAAAAGGAGTTAAACCTAACGCTCCTAGCTCCGATCCGGTGCCTGAACACCTACATATATATATAAACAGTGGGCTAAAGCCCAATGAATAATATATGCGTAAAGATGTTAAGAATGAATGTCCTTTCAGTATTTAAAACAGGCAGTTATAACAGTATATCAGTCATTCAGTCATAGCAGTCATATGTGGTACATCCCATAGCAAAACAGTACAGTAGGTTTTAACAGACCGAACAGTTAGTTGATAGCCATCATATCAGTAAACAGTAGTGGTTCCAACATGGGAACCGACAGAGATCTCTGTAACGATAGCGATAATGCAAGATAAAGAATTGCTATAGATGCCACGAATATAGTTCACAAATAGAACAAACATTCATTCAGTAAGAAATATCATTTTAGAAAGCAGTACAATTGATCATTCAGAAAATATTCATGATTGAATATATCTTTACAACATTGTTACTCACAGAGTTCTGGGCTACAGATAGGCTAGTGAGCGTCCTCGGATGCCAACCCTACACAGTTATAGGATGAACACACACTAAGTTGCACATTTGGGAAACAATAATTTAGTCCCTATCTTGACTCGGTGTGGTTCTATAGCATTATCCTCATTAAAATGCCTTAAACTAGGCCTAGGAATACCTAGGATGGAATGAGGATGCAAATATGCACTTTAAAACACTTTTCAAATTTTGCTGAAACAAGGGTCCCGCTCGATCATGGCTTTCTCCACTCGAGCAGACATGCAGACAAAAGAGCTACGCTCGAGCATGACTTCCTTACTCGAGCGGACTGCAAAAGTACTGGATACATGAAATTCACGCTCGACGGGCGCTCGACCCTCGCTCGAGCGTGAGACACAAGTCCTCGCTAGAGCGTGCGTTCCCTCGCTCGAGCGAACTGTAAACACATGCAAAGTACTGGATACACGCATTTCACGCTCGAGCGTTACTTTCCCCGCTCGAGCGGACTGCATGAACTCAAAGTGTACGCTCGAGTGTGGATCCAAAATCTGGAATTTCCAGATTTGTCTCCAAGCATGAAACTCAACATTTAAAGCATCAAATTCGATCATTTTGGGCTAATTTTCTGGAAAACACTTTAAAACTCATAATATGACATGTTTCAAATATCAATTTGCAAAATCAAAGCCCAAAGGTAGTTCAAATAAAAAACAATTTCAACAATAACTTCAAGAACATGACGAACATATGACATGCATGTTTTTATCTAAATTCAAAGCTTCTAATACAAGATCAAATGAGTCTAAACTTTCAAAAACATGATGAATTCATGAGCTACAACTAGAGTGTAGACATGCATGTAAGAATTTCCATGAAAACAACCTCAAAACTCACCAATGTGTACATGTATGCATGATTTAAGCTTCAATTCAACAATTTAAAACCAATTCTAGACTTAGATCACCAATGGTTCAAGGACCATGCAAGATACAACTAGAATTCAAGTTCAAGAAGATGATTCTCCTACCTTAGGTCTTCAATTTCAAGTCTAGAAGCTCAATTATGCAATTTTCCTTCAATTCTTCCAAGTTCAAGTAAGAATTCCTAGTTGAAACCAATTTCTCTTACTTTTCCTCTCACACGGTTTAGGCTCAAGAAAAGGGCTGAGGAAATGTTGTGTGATCAAGTGTAATTCAAGCCTCAAGATGTTAATAAAAGTGGCCCACTGTAGACGTCCCCGAATGCCCCGGGAGGAAAATTCCCGTTTCTGTTCATTTGGGCTCACTACAGTTCAGGACTCAATGTCACGGTCCTATATCTAATCTCACAGAGTGCAATGCAAGACCGATAAATCATCAAAGAGTCCAAATCCGGCAAATCATTTTTGAAAACAGATTTTTTTGAAAGAAGTGCCAAACATGGACTGCTGTGCCAGATACAAAGTCGTCACCGAAATATTTTATTTTGAGAAATTTAGGAAACCCTGACTCGCTGCCTAAGGCCACGTGTCCATCATCACCAAAGTTGCCTTGGCTCGGGAACTTGGGTACGATTGGAGAAGGTCACTTCGTGAGCACCCCGCTCGCCCGATCAAAGATCGGCCTCTACTAACCATGATATCTAGTTTTGAAAACATTATGCATTCTTATTTCGGTTATTAGCGTAGATTTACTATGTGATGCGCACAGCATGCAAGTATAAACCGAATCACCTAAATTGGAACAAAACATCTCATGTTTGTTTTGAAAATGGATTGATGGTGCTACCCGCAAGTAGGCTAAGACGTGGATTTGCCATCCTCAGGTGGGCTTTAGAAAACGAGATGATTTGCCACTCTCAAGTGGGCTTAAAACTCACAGTCGATGAATTGTTCCAATTCAGATAATCCAACCTTCACCCATAGGCATTCAGGCAGATATATCACATAAGCACTTAGCCTCATGGTAAGCATGCTATCATGGCAGTCACTCACACACATGCAAGGATGCTAAAGCATAAACGCTTACCGAGTACTCCAAGCCAAAACAGAAGCTATGTTAGAAATCCATGTATGATCCTAACTATGCTGAGATGTCTAATGCAACACATGCAAAATGCAACTACAAATAGGCTCGGCTATTCTAAAGATGACATATGATAATGCTACAACTAACACGTATTCAACTAAGAATTGAAATACAATGCAGTTAGCATGATGCGCTGAGCCCGGTGCATGCAATACAGATGAATGGATGTAAACATGCAAGCATAAGTATGCTAATTGAAACATGCCCTAAACTAACCATCGAAAGCTAGTAAATAAAATGGAGAAAGACGTGGGGTTGGAAGACATACACACACTCACGCACACTTATTACAATTGTGCCCTCGCTCGGAGGATCCGAATAAATAATACAAGCCGCCTAATTAACTAACTCACGAGCTAATTAATTATTACAAAACCGAATTGAACAACTAGCTACAACTAATTATTACACAACTTAATTAATTAACGAATTAATTAACTAATAAATGAATGATAACAAGCAAGTAGGGAAAGCAGTAAATGATGCTATTCCAGCTCTGTTTGAAGAAGGGAGGCATGCATGCTCGCTTCGGTTCTTCGCTTCGAAACGCCTTCCGGTTGCTCTTTAGAGGCTCTGTTTCCAGGGTGTCTTCTAGTGTTTGTTGCTGAAACTTACCAAAACACTGCTAGGGGATTCACCAGTGGCCTGCCGGCCATGAAAGGAGCACTGTCGGCCAACAACAGGGCACTGCCGGCCATGAAAGGAGCACTGTCGGCCAACAACAGGGCACTGCCGGCCAAGGATGAGAGTCTGCCGGCCATCAGTGGTGCACTACTGGCCACTAGTGTGCTGTGACACCAAGCTGCAACAAAGCACAAAATAAAGGAAATGGAGGGTCTCCCAAGGGCATGTATGCACTATGCTACCCCAAATCACCTCAAAACATCAAGGGAGAGGCATAGTCGGATCCACGACCATCAATCACGCATCCCGATGCATGATGGCCAAAGATCCAACTTGTGCAAATCAATATGAAAATGAATGCGCCAATACAACAAGTAAAGCCTAGAACTCTATTACAAATCAGCAAGAGCTTCGGCGACCGAGAATTGAGACACGTTCCATCACTCGGAGTATGAAACGCCCCTCATTTCCCGTGTTTGGATTAACACTTAATCCAAACAATGCAACATGTAAGCATAGCAAACACAATGCGACTAACATGTAACCTAGCATACGCAATGCAATGGACTAAAAATGGCATACACAATGCACAATGGACTTACACCAATATGAGTGGACCTCAGCCACACTCAAATTAGTGGCCATGTGATGGAAATGAGACAACCAAAATACATGCAGATATGCACGATGCAAGGGATCGATCCTAAGGCATCAAATGCCACTCTACCAAAGCAAGCAAAAGGATGCAATATGGCCTATAAACACACAAATTACAGATCTAAAATAAGACGCCCAATGGTACTGAAACATGAAATATGACATCCAATGCATGAAATGAGCCCCAAAACTCAAAACTAGGCACATGCATTGAATCACAAGTATACAAAGCAAGCATTATTTGATCATGAAGTCTAAAGACAGAGCCAAGGCAGTCCCAAAACATGCACATTTCTAGTTTAAAGCATGGCCAAAAGATGCTAACAAGATGGACTAAAATAGCATGCAACTTTGGCTAGCAAGCATGGTTTACATGGTATGTATATGAAGCATATGAGAACTCATCAAACCAGCCAAAAATAGTGAATAAAACATGTCAAAATATGCCCAAATAATCACTGAAATGCAGCCGATGCATGCAAAAATGAGGGGCTTCTTTGGAGGGCCATGCAAGGGGTTGTTAAGCACATACAAGATAGACACTTAGCATGGAAAAACCAACTTTGGAAATCAAATATGACGGCCCTAAAACTCACCAAATTGGCCCTAAAATGGGTCTAGGAAACATGCAAAGAAAGGCTCCTTTGAAAGGCCTTGAATGGGATTGTTCCACACATGCATTATAGACATAAAATATGGCCAAAAGGGCCTTGGACAGGGCCAAGGAAGACCTCAAAACTCACAAAATAAGGCCTGAAACATGACTTCAATGTATGCAAAATAGGGTCCCTTTGGAAGGCCCCAAAAACCACCAAACAAGACAAGGAGAGAGGGGGTCACCCCCCTCTAATTTTGGCCCTCAAAAATGCATCTAAGCCACTAAAAATCTACTAGATTTCAGTGGCTAAGAGGCCAAACCATGGCCAATACAAGTGCTCTAATGCATGGCCCTAATCATGAAGAGATGAAGCATGAATAGGGGAAGATGACACCAAAAAGCAAAGAGACCTTAATCAAAATTAAAGAGGAGATCAAAAAAAAACTTTTTTCAGTTTAGGTTGAGGTCCAAAAAGGCTCACAAATAAGGCTAATATATCATGCAAAAAACAGCCCTAAAAGAGAGATTGAACAAATAGGGTAGTAAATGACTTCAAACAGCAAAGTTCCCTTAAACAAAGTTGAAGAGGAGCTCAAAATATGAAACTTTACAGTTTATGGAAAATCTCAAATATGCTCACAAGTAGGTCTAAGATATGATGCAAAAAAAGGCCTACAAAGAGGGGTAAAGCATGCAAGGGTGTAGGAGGCCTCAAACAGAGAAGTGTCCTTAATCAAAATTCAAGAGGAGCTCAAAATAAGACACTTTTCAATTTATGTTGAAGCCCAGAACTTCTTGCAAATATGGCTAAGTTATGAAGCAAAATAATGCAAAAATGGGGGAAATGAGGATTTACCCTTGTAGCACAGCAAGGCAGCAAGCTCTGGACCAAGAAAGGAGTTCTTCAACCTCTGAAAATCAGCTCCAAGATGCTTGGATGGATGGTGAAGGTGGTAGGCTATGAGGTGTGGTGTAATGGTGCAAGAACAAAGGACCTCAAGGCAATGGTGATCAACTCTTCTGAAGGGTTGATAGGTTGAAGATGGTTATATGCAAGCCTTCTAGCACAAATGCTCAAGAGTTCTTGAGAGAGAGGAATGTGGAGAGAGAGGTGTAGAGAGAGAGGCTCTCAAAACTTTCTCAAGAAGTTCTAAGTGTTCTAACCCCCTTGAATATATGATATATGGCCTCATATATAGCAAAAAGCAAAGGTTTGGTCGAAAATATCTCAACCAAGACAGCTGTGCCAGCTAGAGATAAAATATCTGTTGAAATCTACTTTATGGCATCAATGACCGGCACCTTATCATTGTTGGCTGGCACCCAACCATTTTTGGCCGGCATGGGGCAGGCATTGGCCATTAATGGCCGACATACTTCTATAGAGGCCAGCATAAAAAATCAGCCTTAGTCCCCGACTTGAAGAAAGCCTAACTTCTTCATCTGGATGCCTTCTCAAGTCATTCTTGTGTGTAAATTGAAGCCCCAGAAGTAAGCTTTCCAATGGTGGAAGCCTTGCATTAAAACTCCAACTGTGTTAAGAGATATCCCTCTTTTGGTGAAGCCGCGCAGTTTTGGTCCTACCTGGAGTCATGCCGAACTTCTCCCAAACTAGGTTTCTTCTCTCCTCTCCTCTTTTCTTCAACTCCAAACCCATAAACAAGGTGTTTTGAAAGATTTTTCAAAAGATTTCATCTCTCCTTCATTCATTTCCACTTTTGTTCTTGCTTGGTTTACCGAAAAGCGCAACATTTAACAAAATCCGAGCGTCGGAACATCATAGAAACCTATTTTCAAAAATGTTTTGAAAGAGAGGGTTTTGAAGTCTAAAAACCATTCAAAAAAAAAAGCTTTGGTCCAAAATGGGGTGTGAGGTTAGGATTTGACTCTCTCCTTGTTGAAGAAATTGAACCTTTGCCCTGCACACTTTTCACCTCCAAGTAAACCGTTAGTAGCAACGTCCAAGTCTTAAGGGCAGTCAAAAATGGGGTGTCTACACCCACTAGATGGCATTTTGGTAATTAATGCAACTAATGTAATTTAGCTTATTTAATCCAATTTGATCATACCAAATCAAATTTTAACTAAATTTACAATAAAATCACATTAATTCTAATTAACACAAAACACTAATCAGTTCCGGATTCAACCGCCGATAAGGCCTTCAATTTACAGTTCAAAGTTAAAACATGAACAGATCAATTAACAGTCAAACAGATAAAAATGCGTTTAAACTAATATACTCAATCAATTAGTTCAGAATGTCAATCAAATCTGTTACTTAACATGCTTAATCATAGATTAGCACTAATCAGTGGTATTGTCAGTAAACAGTGGTGAGGGTTGTCACAGCCTTAGTACCTGGAAAACCAGAAGTTACCGAAAACGTTGTGTCAGGTATACTTTCTGTCTATGGTCATTTAGCTCACGTCCTCATTGAGTTTGGGTCAACTCATTCTTTTGTTGCACGACACTTTGCTGCTAAGTTGGCATCAACACCCGAAACCTTAGGATATATATTGTCTGTGTTCTTTTCTTCTAGTAAGTCAGTCTGTAGTACTAAGATCATGTACTATATCCTTAAAAGGAAAAACCTTATAGGTAGACTTGATTCCCCTCCGCATTGATAACTTTGATGTGATCTTAGGGATGGATTGGTTGGCTGCCAACCACGCCTCTATTGATTGTAAAGCTAAAAAGGTCTCCTTCAGGTTACCAAACCAACCCAAGCTTATCTTTGATAGGACTGGAGTTTCCAACCCTCCCTATATTATATCCTCCATGACGGCCCAACAACTTCTAAGAAATGGTTGTTATAGTTATATTTGTTATGTGATCAATACACAAAAAGAGGTCCCCACCGTTGATACAATCCCTATGGTTCGAGAATTTCCGGATGTCTTCCCTAAAGATCTACCTGGTACCCCGGTTGACCAGGAAATCAAATTCACCATTGAAGCTCAACCTGGTACCCAATCGGTATCAAAAGCCCCTTACCGCATGTCAATGACAGAATTAAAAGAACGGAAGACTCAACTCCAAGAACTCCTGGACAGAGATTTCATTCGACCTAGTATCTCACCCTGGGGAGCTCCAGTATTATTCGTAAAGAAAAAAGATGGCATGATGAGGTTATATATTGATTACCGGGAGCTAAACAAAGTCACCATCAAGAATCAATACCCCCTGCCACGAATTGATGACTTGTTCGATCAATTACAAGGCGCCCAAGTATTCTCAAAAATTGACTTGCGTTCTGGCTACCATCAACTAAAAGTCAAAACGGAAAGCATTGAAAAGACTGCCTTCAGAACCCGTTACGGGCACTACGAGTTTCTTGTCATGCCATTTGGCGTCACAAATGCCCCAACAACCTTCATGGACCTCATGAACTAAGTGTTCAAATCCTATCTTGATGAGTTCGTCATCGTCTTCATTGACGACATTCTCATATACTCTCACCAGAAGACCATGAGAAGCAATTGTGAATGGTTCTACAAACACTACGTGATCACAAACTTTATGCCAAGTTGAAGAAATGCGAATTCTGGATCACTAGTGTACACTTCCTCGGTCACATCATTAACAAAGATAGCATCTCGGTTGACCCCCAAAAAGTTGAAGCAATCGTAGATTGGCCACGACCTACTAATGTGTCAGAGATTTGAAGTTTCTTGGGTCTAGCTGGCTATTACTGAGGTTTCATGTAAGATTTCTCGAAAATAGCATCAACTTTGACCCAACTAACTCAGAAGAACACACCCTTTGAATGGACTAACAAAGCGAGGCGTTGCTTCAGAACAACCCTAAATCCTTTGTTTAGATTAACTCTAATATTGCTAAGCGGGGTGATTATGATAAGTAATGGGCCGATTGAAATCTTGAATCGATCGATCAAATCTAGAACTGAATTGATTGAATATGTTAGTTAAATTACATTTCTATCTGTTGCCTGTTTGATTATCTATTTGTGTTTTATGTTTAAACTGCAAATTGAAGGCCTTATCGGCGGCCGAATCTGAAATTGATTAATGTTCTGTGTTAATTAGAATTAATGTGAATTTAGGGTGTAATTATCTGAAAATTGATTTGGTATGATTAAATTAGATTAAAATAAGCTAACCTACATGAACTAGGTTTATTTACAACCTTGCCATGGTGAGTGGCCCACTATCTAAGCACATTGAGCCTACACTTGATCTCTTAACACATCTTCCTCGGCCATTTTCCTCGTACCAACCGACCAAGAGTGAGAGAGTGAGAGAATAGGAGTGATTTCAACTTGATTTTGTGATTTGGCTTAGAGGACTTGAAGATTTGAAGTGTAGATTGCTAAACCAAGCTTCCTTGTCTATAATTCAAGATTTAAGGTTGGTGTTTCATCTTCTCATTCTTGTGTTTAAGTTGATTCTTGCATGGTTTAGAGCAAGGTTGAAGTCTAGAGCCAATTTATGGCTCAAATGGTGGTGTTAAAGCTTAATTGTTGCATGTATGTATATATATATTGAAGTTTTGAGGTCGTAAGTTCATAATTCCTCACATGCATGTTCATAATATTGTTATAGTTCATGTTGTCATCATGTTTTTGCAAGATTTGGATTCATTTGAGCAAGCATTGAAGCTTTAAAATGATTTAAATTCATGCATGTTTGCATGTTCTTCATGTCTATGAAAATTGGTTTGAAATTGGATTTAATTGAGCTACCCTTGGGCCTTGATTTTACAAATTGAGCTTTGAATCATGTTATTCTATGTATTTACAAGTGTTTTCCAGAAATTGGGCCCAAGAGGTCGAGTTTTGAGTTGCTAAAACTTGATTTTGAGCTTGAATGTGCAATCTGGATTTTCCAAATTTTTGACTCCCGCTCGAGCGGGAGGAGTTGTGCTCGAGCGGGGAAATCGTGCTCCCAATATTTTGTTGTGTTTTACAGACCGCTCGAGCTGGGAAATCTGCGCTCGAGCGGGACCTTGTGTCTTACGCTCGAGCGGCTATCGAGCGTGATTTTCGAGCATCCAGTACTTTTGCCATATTTTGAATTATGCTCGAGCATGGGAAGTGACGCTTGAGCGGAAACCTTTTTCTGCATGTCCGCTCGAGCGGGGAAACCTGCACTCGAACGGGACCCCTGTTTTTTGAAAATTCTGAAAATGCTTTTAAAAGTGCATCTTTGCATCCTCATTTCATTCTTGGCATTCTTAGGCCTAGTTTAAGGCATCTTGATGAGGATATAGATGTAGAACACACCGAGGCAATTAGGGGTTAAGTTATTATCTTTCCCAACTGTATAGCTTAGTGTGTGCTCAATCTGTAAACTGTGTAGGGTTGGTGACTGGGGACGCACTCTAGCTTTACTGTAGCCCAGAACTCTGTGAGTAACAACTGTGTAAAGATATGTTCAAAAATGATTATCTTCTGAACAATTGAACTGTACTGTTTCTGAACTGATACTGTTAATTGAATAAATGTATGTCCTATATTCTGAAATGCATTGTGGTATCCTTAGCAACTACTGTTACTGTTACAGAGATCTCTGTCGGTTCCCTCGATGGAACCACTACTGTTTACTAATTGATGGCCATCGTTTACTGTTCGGTCTTTAAGACCTACTATTTACTGTACTGTTATGTTAATGGATGTACCACATATGACTGTTTTGACTGAATGACTGAACGACTAAAATACTGAATTAATGAACTGTTTTCATTACTGTATGGACATCCATTCTTAACCTCTTTACGCATTATGTTATTCACTGGGCTTTAGCTCACTGTTTATATATATATGTAGGTGTTCAGGCACCAGACCGAAGCTAGAAGCGTGGGTTAGACTCCCTTTTTGTCAAGCCAACCATTGTACCTCACTGCGAGGTTCTGAGCCTGCCAAGCTATGGCTATGTGGTGTTAGTTTCCCCCTCCTGTCCTGTTTTGTACTGACTGTTACTGTGCTGTTTAATAAGGATTAGATCCCTGTTCTGAAAGGTTGTAAATATTTTACATACTGGTTGTCACTGACTGTATATATGTATGAAAAGTCTTTTTGCATACAGACTGTCATAACTCATTGAACATTGTTTATTTACTGTTTTGGCTTGCACCATACCCCTTAACTCTGTTTTACTGTATTACGGTTAAGCAAGCCTTCGGTAATCTCGGATTACTGGCTGGTTACTGTACTAAACCCATAGGGGCGGGTTTGGGTCGTGACAGCTTCCAAGAATTAAAAAGTCGACTTATGTCAGCTCCTATACTAGCACTCCCTACAAGAACAGATGGGTTCATAATTTATAGTGATGCCTCATACAATAGTTTGGGTTATGTTTTTATGCAAAGCGAAAAAGTTATTGCTTATGCTTCACGACAACGAATGACTCACGAGAAGAACTACCCAACCCATGATCTAGAGTTGGCTGCGGTGATCTTTGCCCTCAAGATCTGGCGTCATTATCTCTACAATGCAACCTATGAAATTTACACTAATCACAAGAGTCTTAAATATATGTTCACACAGAAGGAACTGAATATGAGGCAACGACGGTGGCTAGAATTTATGAAAGACTACAATGTAGAAATCTATTACCATCCAGGCAAAGCTAACGTGGTTGCAGACGCACTGAGCCGAAAGACGATCAGAAGTTTGGCATGTACTCTCATTTCCCACAAGATCAATGGACTGCTCGCCAACCTAGCCATGGAACCTACATGGATTGAAGAAATTAAAGCGCGCCAATGTGAAGATAAACTTTTGAAGAAAAAGTACGAGGAGCAAAAGAGTACGCCTAATCCTGATTTCACTATAAGCAATGGGATACTAAAATTTCGAAATCGAATTTACATACCCGACATTCTGGAACTCAAGAAGAAGATATTGGTGGAAGCTCATAACTTGAGATTTGCAGTCCACCCTGGCAACACAAAGATGTACCAAGATCTAAAAGAACACTACTGGTGGACAAGAATGAAAAGAGACATAGCAAGTCATGTCTTCAAATATCTGCATTGTCAACGTGTTAAAACAGAACATCAGAGCCTGCAGAAAATACTGTAACCACTTCCTACTCCTGAATAAAAATGGGAGCACATTACTATGGACTTCGTGGTCAGGCTACCACTGTAATTTTCGAAGAATGATGCAATATGGGTTATAATAGACTAATTAACGAAGTCAACGCATTTTCTACCAATCAAAATCATGTACTCCCTTAATAAGTTTGCCACTTTGTACATCAAAGAAGTCATTTGATTGCATGGTACCCCAGTTTCAATCGTGTCTAACCGAGACCCCCGCTTCGTGTCTCACTTCTGGAACAAATTACAAGAAGCTTTGGGAACCACACTGAAGTTTAGCACTGCTTATCACCTACAAACTGATGGGCAATTCGAAAGAACAATCCAGACGTTGGAAAACATGTTACGTGTATGCATGTTGGACATCAAAGGTAATTGGGATGAGCACCTACCTTTAGTGGAATTCGCCTATAACAACAGCTATCAGGCAAGCATTAGAATGGCACCGTATGAAGCTCTGTATGGAAGGAGATATCGATCACCTCTATGCTGGACGGAAGTCAAAGACAGGAAACTGTTAGGCCCCGAGATCGTGCAAATCACAAGTGATAAAATCCAACTTATCCAGTAGCGAATTAGCACTGCTCAAAGCCGCTAGAAAAGTTATGCAAATACACGGAGATAGGAATTGGAATTTCAAGTAGGGGATTATATGTTCCTCAAGATCTCACCAACAAGAGAAGTTATCCGATTTGGAAAGCGAGGAAAGTTAAACCCACGTTACATCAGGCCATTTGAGATACTAGGAAGGATTGGTCCTGTAGCATATCACCTTGCATTATCACCTGAATTGTCTAACATTCACAACGTGTTTCACGTTTCGATACTCTAACGGTACCTTCGTGATCTAGAACATGTTGTCGACTATGAGAACTTGGAAGTCCAAGAGGACCTCTCTTATGAAGACCAACCAGTGCAGATTCTCAATCGTCGTGATCAAGTTCTTAGAAATAAGACTATACCTCTAGTAAAAGTCTTGTGGAAAAATCATCGAATCGAAGAAGCTACATGGGAAACAGAAAGTCAAATGCGAGCCAAATACCCACATCTCTTCAAAAATTAAGGTACGTCAAGTTTGAGGACAAACTTCTATTAGGAGGGAAGAAATGTGGCACCCTAATAGTTTAACCACATATGTATGTAAATATAATTATGGTTGTATGTGATAATATATGAAAAATAAATAAAGAAATAAAATAAAATAAAATAAATAAGTAAGTAAATAAATAATATATAATTATATTTGAAGAAATGGTTCAAAGTAAAATAACAAGATGCCAAAAGTTAAATAAATAAATAGAAACATAATAATAAATAAATATAAAGGTAAAATCATCATAATAATAACATGATAGTTATCCAAGCCAGATAGCAAATCTGTTAATTAATTAGAATGAAAGGTGGCATTGGTGGGTTTACGCCACCTATACAAAATATATATGATTTTGATCCAGTCATCATTAGGAAGATACAGGCCTTGTGTATATAAGTAAGCCAAGGCAGCAAATTGAAGATACGAAAAAAGAAGGAAAATCAAGGGAGGTACTGCATAGAAAGGAGTCTCGAAAAGATAAGAAAATAGGAAGGAAATAGTAAGACTCAATCTTGAGGTGAGTTATATTATACCTTGAGTCACCATAATATATACATATGTTTTGGGTTACTATAAATTATTTTATGCCATCTATGTTTTATAAATTATATTAATATTTTGATTACGTTAATTATTTTATGAACTCTATTTGTTTAAATTGAAACCCATGGATATGTTTGTTTAACTTTTAGAAATTATTTGACAATTATGTTTTTTAAATACCACCATGGAAGTTCCATGCCTTGAGGGACTTAAATAACCATTGGCCTCTGTTTGGCCACTTTGTGGTCCTCTGTTTGTCATGGATCTATTGATCTCTGTTCTGACTGTCACTCCTGTGACCTCTGTTCTGTTATGTTCTGTATCGTGATTATGGTTATTTATTTACATAATTTCTATATTTCAGTTTCTACCACTTAACTAATTTGTTTATTCAAATTAAGTTTTGTAAATATTTTGCCTTAACTAACTATCCATGGTTGTTTTGTGTCCCCTACACTCTTGGCATAATATTACTCACTCTACTGTGTGCTTATAGCTATTATTCTTTCAGGTGATGAGATGTAAGGAAGACCCGTAACCTTGTGTAGTGGAACCCACACAAGAATTTGATGCTAATCCATTATTTTATTTTATTTTTCTTCTTTCTTTTCTTCCCTTTGTTTTTTCCTAGTGGTCGGTCACTGAGTAATAAAATAATAAAAGCTCTATAGATGTATTCTCTCTTATTAAAATAGTAGAATGAAGTAAATTTTCTGTTTAATTATTTTTATTTGCCTTCGCCTATGCCATTTAATTTGCTATGATTAGAATAAATTAGTAAGTTGCAATTCTAAACCTAAGCCCTTGGGGTTAGGTCATGACAAAACTCATGGCCACTAATATGGTCATCAACTCCATCATCAAAAGATAAGAGTCACAAAAGTCTAAAATTTTCATGTGCTTAATATATACAAATAAATATATATAATGATGTTTGAATAATTCAAACAAATGGGTCACAAAACGGATACGAGTGTTGGGTCACAACCCGATCCAAGCCCAATCTCAAACACATACACAAGCTAAACCCAACATGGCCAAACCCAACACAACCCAGCCCAGCTTAAGCTCAAGATTAAGTCTAAATCCAAGTCCAAGTCCAAGACCAAGATCAAACCCAGCACATGCACAAGCACAAGCCTAGGCCCAATCCCAACTAAGACTGAGTCCAAATCTAAGACCAACTTTTATTGATGCCTAATTTATGAAACAATTCTCATTCACAATTTAATAGTTTCGACTCATTATTTTTGTATTACAACCTTCTCACTAAAGATAATACAAAGCTACTTAGACCCACCTCAACCAGCGGTTGGGTCTCCTACTTTAATTTTGAATTAAAGTTGTAGAAAAATCATTATTTTCCAATTCCTTCATTAAGAAGCTTGAAGGTTTAAGTAAAGTGAATCTTGAATGTCTAAACCGGCAAGTATCAACCTGTGTAACGGTTACATCCTGCTACGTACAGAGGATGTAACGCCCTAACTCTTCACATGTCATCGATATTGTCCGCTTTGGGCCACACTCGCACGAATTTGTTCTTCCCAGTGGGTCACCCATCCCAGAACTACTCCAATCTAAGCATGCCTAATTGGGGAGTTCTGCTAGGGATTTCACCACTAGGGAAAAGGCCTTGATGCTATATATCTAGGTTTTTATTTTTATAGCCTAGGAACTCCCTCTCCATTCCCGATATGGGACACCCGGACCTTACAATCCATCTCCTTTAGGGTTGTATGCCCCGTACTGTAGCTTACCAGCTCGTAAGCCCACTCACATGCACCGAGAGATGCCAAGGGCCCACACTCGGTACTCTGTAGAGTTGGCTCTCATACCATTTGTAACACCCCAATCCTTCACATGTCATCGATATTGTCCATTTTAGGCCACGCTCGCACAAATTTGTTTTTCCCAATGGGTCACCCATCCCAGAATTACTCCAACCTAAGCATACTTAACTAGGGAGTTCTGCTAAGGATTTCACCACTTGGGAAAAGGCCTCGATGCTATATAAGGGTCCAAGTTTTTACTTTCATAGCCCAGGAACTCCCTCTCCATTCCGATGTGGGACACCGGGACCTTACAGAGGAATTGGCAGGTTTGCCGGCAATTTTCAATCTCAACACAATACCGATCTGTATCCGTAACGTTGTCTCATTTTTTCGATATAAACCAGCCTATACGCTACTTACCAGCCGTTTTTAAGAACTATGCATGGAATCACAATAAAATATTATCAATTAAGTACCAATAACATTTCCTTCTGCCATCACCCCTTTCCACCACAACAACCATTACCACAACCGCTACTAGTACTACTACCATTACTACCATCTCCATCTCCAAAACCACCACCCTATTACCACCTTCACCACTACCACTACCACTACCACTACCACCATAACCACCACTACTGCCACAACTACATCCACCACCACCACCACCACTACCACATTTATCACCACAGTCACTGTCACCACCACCATCGTCACTACTTCTACAACCACCACAATGCTATTATCATCACTACTACCACCACCATCATCATCACAATTACCACCACTGTCACAAGTACAACCACCACTACCACCATTGCTAGAACCACTACTCTACTACCACTCTCTCACCACTATTACTAGTTTTGTTGCCACAACCACTATCTTACCACCACTACCACCATTTTCTTAGAAACCACACCACCACCGCTATTATCACAAAAACTGCTATTACCTGTCACCACTGCCATTGTTGTCGCCACAACCACCATAACACCACCATACTACCACCACCACACCATCGTACTACCACTACCAACGCCATAACGACCTACTAGCACTACCATCATACTGCCATTACTATCACTACCACTACAACCACCACCACCCACTCACACCATCACTTCCACAATCAATAATACTATTACCATTTATATGAAGTTTTTACTTGTTTGTTATTAGTTTATAAACAAAAAAAATTAATAATAATAATAATAATAAATAAAAATTTATTCCATTTCATTAATTTAATAGACATAACCAAACACGAGAATGAGAATTATATTCTTATGGCATTCAACATTGGCAACCAAATAATAGAATGGGAGTGGACATTCTATTTCATTCCATTCAACCTTGTATTCTATTCCTTCATACCAAACATGCCAAGTGAAGGTTCAATTTAGTGTCAAAGCCTTTGTTTGTTTCTCTTATGCCACGTGTGTTGGAAAATGGTTTTATATAGGCATATTTTTTAGCCCATTTTGGGTGGACTTTTAGCCCAATTTGGGTGGACCCCAAACGTCTTTTGGGGTGGGTCCGAAGAGGTAAAGTGTTCCTTGCCGCGTGGCAAGTCACACGGTGAAGACGGAACGTCAAAACCATTTATGAGTGAATGGGAAGATGACGTCGTTTTCGGGTCTAACATTAATTTTTAAGATAAAATTCTTTTGAATTTTTTCAATAAAAATTAGTGTGGAATTTTATTTTAATTCTAAATTCAAATTTTGAATTCCTAAGTGGTTTCTTAAAGTTTGTAATTTTAGAATTTAATTTAATTCTAAATTTAAATTTTAGGTTCCTTATATGTTTCCTAAAGTTTGTACCTTTTCGTTTATTTATTTATTTAACTATTTCAATAATTTAATATATATATATTTAATTAGTTTAATATATATATATAGTTGAAATAGTTTAATTAAATAAATTATCTACATTTCTTTCACTTGGTTAAGTTTCTTTGACTTGGTCAAATCAACGGTTGTTTTTTCAAAATCAAGTGGTAAAATTTGTTCCAAAAGGTGCAAGCAGACAGATTCAGTGTTTATAAACCGCAATGAATTTGTTTGAAATTTCAAAAATAGTATCCGTTACTATTGTTGCACCTGTTCGGGCTTGCAGCACCTTTTTAGTTGTGTTTTTTGCCTATAAATCTTCTTTGTGATTCCGAGAATCTACACACGAGATTTTCGATCTGGCTGTTTCATTCTTTGTCGAGTTTATTGTGTGTATTTTTCTTCATTTTAATTTTAGAATAAAATTGAGAGTAAGAACACAAGGTTCTAGTTAAATCGTACAAATTTGTGTAGAGTGCTACTACAAATTTGTGAAGATCATTGTATCTGGGAGAGGCGCCACTCAACCGTAAGCACTTAGTAGCGGGGCGAATCATCTTAAGGACAGAGTGTCACACACTCGACTTGGTCTTGAATTATTTTTTCCGGTTCAATAAATAAATCTGGTATGTAATTTATTTATTTTGTTTGGTTTAATTCAGTTTATTTTATTTACACAGAAGATTGTTCCTACAATCTTAAGACAGATTCGAATTATTCTGTTTACAGAATTTTTCGTTTGTTTCCTTTTTCCATTCTTCGTAAATAATTTCGAAAGAAAATTATTTTCTATGAATTTACAAAATAATATTCTGGTTGGAAAAACAAATAGTTTATATGCTATTTGACAGATAGTAGTAATATACTGTCTCTTTTCTTTGACAACAACTAGTAGTACGATACTGGTGTCATTAACAATTCAGAATATATTTTTGTGAAATTTTTTCAGAAATTAATTTTGGGTTTTAGAAATTATTTTTTGAGTTTTCATTAATTAAAATTCTGTTTTCAGTATTTTAATTATTGGAGTGTAACACGAGATTTTCAGTCTGAAACTGTTTCATTGCTGTCCAGAGTTTATTGTGTGTATTTTTCTTCATTTTAATTTTAGAATAAAATTCAGAGAGTAAGAACACAAGGTTCTAGTTCGTCGTACAAATTTGTGTGGAGTGCTACTACAAATTTGTGAAGATCATTGTATCCTGGGAGATAGACGCCACTCAACCGTAAGCACCGTAGCGGGGCGAATCTGTCTTAAGGACAGAGTGTCACACACTCGACTTGGTCTTGAATTATTTTTTCCGGTTCAATAAATAAATCTGGTATGTAATTTATTTATTTTGTTTGGTTTAATTCAGTTTATTTTATTTACACAGAAGATTGTTCCTACAATCTTAAGACAGATTTTCTAACATATTTGTTGGAAAATTAGCCTTTAACTTTTAAAGAGGCTATGTCCAGTCCTGAAGCTCCTTTATGGAAAGAAGCTCTCAACAGTGAAGTTGAATCCATCTTGCAAAATCACACTTGGGAATTGGTGGATTTGCCACCAGGTTGTAAACCTCTTGGGTACAAGTGGATTTTCAAAAGAAAATTAAAAGCAGATAGATCAATCGACAAATACAAGGCAAGACTTGTAGTCAAAGGTTTTAGACAGAAAGAAGGTCTAGATTACTTTGATACATACTCACCGGTTACTAGAATAACATCCATTAGAATGCTAATTGCCATTGCATCTCTATACAATTTAGAAATTCATCAAATGGATGTTAAAACCGCTTTCTTAAATGGTGAGTTAAATGAAGAAATTTACATGGAACAGCCAGAAGGGTTTTCTGTTCCAGGGAAAGAAAAGAACGTGTGTAAATTGGTTAAATCATTATATGGTTTAAAACAAGCGCCAAAACAATGGCATGAGAAATTTGACAAGGCAATGATGTCAAATGGATTTAAAATTAATGAGTGTGACAAATGTGTTTATATTAAAAACACAGATAAAGGTTATGTCATAGTATGTCTTTATGTAGATGATATGCTCATCATTGGTAGTAATAATGACATGATTAAAACTACCAAGAAAATGCTGAATAAACATTTTGACATGAAGGACATGGGCATTGCAGATGTAATTCTTGGTATGAAAATTACCAAAACATCAGAAGGTTATACTTTGTCACAATCTCATTACATTGAGAAAATACTTGACAAATTCAGCAAAGATGATGATCATCTTGCTAGAACTCTCAGAGATGTTAATTTGTATCTTTCTAAGAATGTACAGAAAGTATTTCTCAATTAGAGTATGCCCAAATTATTGGAAGCTTAATGTACTTGATGAACTGCACTACCGAGATATAGCTTATGCAAGAAGTAAATTAAGTAGATATACGAGTAATCCCGAGTAGAACACTGGAAAGCAATTGTAAGGGTTCTTAGATATCTCCGATTTACTCGTAACATTGGGCTTAATTATACTAGATATCCAGCAGTACTTGAAGGATACTGTGATGCAAATTGGATATCGGATACAAGAGACTCAAAGTCCACTAGTGGGTAAGTCTTTACTCTTGGTGGTAAGATCTTGGAAATCTTCCAAACAGACTTGTATTGCTAGGTCTACTATGGAATCTGAATTCATAGCGTTAGACAAAACAGGGGAAGAGGCAGAATGGCTTCGCCACTTCCTTGAAGATATTCCAATATGGCCAAAACCGGTGCCTGCTATTTGCATACATTGTGATAGTCAATCAGCAA
This sequence comes from Camellia lanceoleosa, assembly GCA_025200525.1. NCBI lineage: Eukaryota > Viridiplantae > Streptophyta > Magnoliopsida > Ericales > Theaceae > Camellia > Camellia lanceoleosa. The sequence goes on from CM045768.1 coordinate 127,213,069, forward strand.
TTGGTAGAGCACAGAGTCATATGTATAACGATAAGTCACGACACATTCGTCGTCGACATAACACCGTAAGACAACTACTCTCTAATGGAATTATTTCCATAGAATATGTTAAGTCTAAAGACAACATAGCGGATCCACTAACCAAAGGGTTAGCAAGAGAGTTAGTTGAGAATTCGTCGAGGGGAATGGGACTTAAGCCTATTAAATAAGAGTTACCACAATGGCAACCCAACTTAGTTGACTGGAGATCCCAAGATCTAGGTTCAAAGGGACAACCGAGTTGTGATTGACTCGATGATCAGGATCCTGGGAGTCTAACTCCTACCCATTTCTTTGATAAAATAGTGATATCTGCAGCGTTTAAGGTTAATTAAAACTTTTAATGATTTTTATATCTAGGTAAACCTAGTGGAGTATGGTAGGATACTCTTCATAAAAATCACCTATGTGAGTGTGAACTGGGCCGGTTCTGTGAGATTTGTGAAGGGCTACAATTCTCTAGAGCACTCATGAAGACCAGGTTGTTCAGGGCCAAAATGAACACAATAGTGAGAACTAAACTGTGTCTGGGAATATACTGTGTGAGTTCTATTGTCTTAGTTTACACAAACGGCTGAACAGTTCAAGACATCATGTTCACTGGCTAGCTAGTAAATCCGATAGTGTCTCACAAGGGAAGGTTCAAAGCCAAAAGCTACCTATCCTTTGCAGAATATTTCCAATTTCTGTACTCTCTGTAATTAGGTCATGTTGTTGCATTTTCTCTCCGTTAACTTCCATTCATGTGGGGGATTGTTGGAAAATGGTTTTATATAAGCATATTTTTAAGCCCATTTTGGGTGGACTTTTAGCCCAATTTGGGTGGACCCCAAACGTCTTTTGGGGTGGGTCCGAAGAGGTAAAGTGTTCCTTGCCGCGTGGCAAGTCACACGGTGAAGACGGAACGTCAAAACCATTTATGAGTGAATGGGAAGATGACGTCGTTTTCGGGTCTAACATTAATTTTTAAGATAAAATTCTTTTGAATTTTTTCAATAAAAATTAGTGTAGAATTTTATTTTAATTCTAAATTCAAATTTTGAATTCCTAAGTGGTTTCTTAAAGTTTGTAATTTTAGAATTTAATTTAATTCTAAATTTAAATTTTAGGTTCCTTATATGTTTCCTAAAGTTTGTACCTTTTCGTTTATTTATTTATTTAACTATTTCAATAATTTAATATATATATATATATATTTAATTAGTTTAATATATATATATAGTTGAAATAGTTTAATTAAATAAATTATCTACATTTCTTTCACTTGGTTAAGTTTCTTTGACTTGGTCAAATCAACGGTTGTTTTTTTCAAAATCAAGTGGTAAAGCTGTTCCAAAAGGTGCAAACGGACAGATTCAGTGTTTATAAACCGCAATGAATTTGTTTGAAATTTCAAAAATAGTATCCGTTACTATTGTTGCACCTGTTCAGGCTTGCAGCACCTTTTCGGGGCTGTGTTTTTTTTGCCTATAAATACTGCTGTGATTCCAGCAATCTACACACGAGATTTTCATCAAACTGCTTGTTTCATTCTTTGTCGAGTTTATTGTGTGTATTTTTCTTCATTTTAATTTTAGAATAAAATTCAGAGAGTAAGAACACAAGGTTCTAGTTCGTCGTACAAATTTGTGTGGAGTGCTACTACAAATTTGTGAAGATCATTGTATCCTGGGAGATAGACGCCACTCAACCGTAAGCACCGTAGCGGGGCGAATCTGTCTTAAGGACAGAGTGTCACACACTCGACTTGGTCTTGAATTATTTTTTCCGGTTCAATAAATAAATCTGGTATGTAATTTATTTATTTTGTTTGGTTTAATTTAGTTTATTTTATTTACACAGAAGATTGTTCCTACAACGTGTCCCTCATTTCTCTCACAAGACTCGAAACTTTAACCTTGAATTTATGGAAAAAAAATAAAAAAAACTCTTACCATTTAAACAACACACATAGTGTGATATTAATTTCTTTATAATTTATTTTTATTTTTACTTACTTGAATTGCGCAAGCTAGTTTATATAATTTAGAACAAAGATTTTTAGAAAAAATTACAACCAAAAAAAAAAAAAAAGAAGAAGAAGAAGAAGAAGAAGAAGAAGAAGAAGTGAGGTTTGAGCCTTGTAGCAAAATAAAATTTTGATTTTATTAATTTAAACTCTAATTTTTTTTATTTAATTTCAAAATAAACCGTTTTCTTATTTTTGTTAGCTAAAATTGAAAGAAAATGAGTGTTTTAGTTATTATATTCAATGTAGGTGTATGAAAAATGTTTAAAATACCTTTTTGATTGAGTTTAATGATTAAAATATTATCTTTTCATTCATTTTCCTTAATAAGAATAAACAAATAATTAAATTTAAAATAAATTAAATAGAAAATTTACCCAAAAGTCCCTTCTCAGAATCTTGCATACTCAAAAGTTTTTTTTTTTTTTTTTTTTTTTTTTTTTTTTTTTTTTAAATGATTACATAAGTCCTATTATTTTCAAAAAGTATTCTATGAGATACTTTTAGATTTATTTTATATCAAGATTTTTTTTACCCTTTCCAAAATATAATACTTTAATGTGACGGGTATGATGTGACATTATAAAAAAAATTATTTGGTATCTTTTTTTCCAAATGTAACAGTCTAATGTAACACTCCAAAAAAATTTCTTAGTATATTTTTTCCAAATGTAACACTCCAAAAAAATTCCAACACCACAATATAACACTCCAATGTGGCGAGTATGATGTGACATTAGGTACATCTAGAAAGTGTATACTTTTTTCAAATGTAACACTTCAACGTAACACTAAAAATGCTAAAGATTTTAAAAGTTCTACCAAAATTTCTATCAAATGTCTCATATGGATGTGCTGCACTCATGTGAGACATTTGGTAGAAATTTTGGTGGAACTTTTAGGGTCACTAGCATTATTCATATAACACTCCAACAAACAAAAACTCTTTAATGTACTTTTTTTCAAATGTAATACTCCAATATAGCATTCCAATGTAACATTCTAACAAATATAAAAAACTAACGAGATTATAATGACAAACTAGTCATTACACATCCAAAAGGAGTAAATAGATCATAAAAAAAACATATGTACTATATGGATCACAAATTTAAGATATGAGATTTATTGGTCAATCTCCTTTAAAAAATTATAATTTGAATTAAAATTTTATTTTGTTAGAAAAGTTGTAATTTCCCCCAAGACACAACGGTCTTGTTTAGCTAATCTAGTTGGATTTTTAGTTATTTTAGCTTGACTAGAAAAGTTGTGTTTGGAAAGATAGTTGATTTTTTTTTTTTTAATTGATTTTATAGTTATGATAGAAAAAATAAAATGATTATGAATTGAATGTAATATTTTATCTTATTAATTATTTTAACGTATTTTATCTCTATTAACCCAAACATGTGCTACGTAAAACTTTGAAGACATTTGATAATATAGTGGAAACATTTGAAAACATCAAATTCAATTTCTACTCTTTGGCCTCATTTGTTTGGCTCCATAGAATGAAAGAGATGAGGAGTACGGTGTGATAAAGTGGGGAGATTATTAGTATATGGTAGTATTAGGTTAGATATGTAGGATAAAGAGTGTTTGTATGAATATTACCAAATTAATAATACTATAGATACTATTAATATATAAAAATTATTATTATTTTTACATTTTTCTGTCCACTTAATCTAGAGACGCTTAAAAAAATATAAATTTTGCATTAAAATCATTTAAAAATTCACTAAATATAAATAAATAATAAAAAAACATATTTTTTTAGTATTTATTAAAAATTTTAAATATTTCTTTCACAAATAAATTATTTGAAAATAATAATATTAAAAATATTTTAATTTATTTTATTTAATATTTTAATCCATTAATCCTATCACTAGATTTCTAATCTCATATATTTTCCTTCCATGTTAGTCCAACCAAGGAGGATTGCTTCACAATCTTTCACAACCAAACACTCTCTATATGATTGTCCCTCACTCATGGAGCGAAACAAACATGAGTAAAGAGATTTACTATCCGGTTAGACTAGTAATCCCCTATGTGATAGAATTAACAAAGTCATGAGAGGGTTAGAGTGAGGGGATTAATGAAATTTTTAATGATTTTTAAGCAAAAATTATATTAAAAAATATTAATTTTATATATTTAATATTATGTATTACTAATCCGATGGTCCTACATTTCGAACCTAAGAGCATCCTTAGTAGCCTCTCCAAATTGTTCCCTTACCTATTTTAGGGGATTGGAACTCCTTTATACCTCCTCATTAGCTCCCTTATAAGCTATCCTAAACTAATATTTGCTACAGTGACTCCCTACAAATAGGAGTCACTATAACTCTTTTATATCTAACAAAATTGCTATGCTGGTCGTCCATCCGGACGTCTGGCTGGTCGACTCCTCGAACGTCCAGCCGATTGACCGGCAAGTCGACCCCCTTAGTCATTACTCTTAGAAGAAGACACCAAAAGCACTTGCATACGTGTATAAAGATTCATCATCATCATCACCACCATCACCATCTCTTTCTCTCTCCACACACAATCTGGTGTGAATCTCTCACAAACCCATCTTTTATCTCCACTTTCTAACTCTTTTACATTCTTTACTCAGTCCATCTTTCGATTTTCTGATTAAAGCCCATTACTTTCTAAGTTGGGTTGCTGAGTTCAAATTTATTTGGGAAGTGTACATCAATTTCTCTAGACATTTTTTGTGTAGAAGTGGAATTGGATATTTTCAATATTTATATCTTTAATTTCAATCCAAGAAGAAAATGAAAAAGTGAAAGAATAGGAAAAGAATATTTTAATAATATTTTAAGAAAAGAATAACAAATTTATTAAGAAAAGTAGATGAAAAAATAATTTTTAAAATGAAAAATAAATTTTTTAATAATATTTTAAGGTAAATTTTAGGAGTGATTTGATATGTTTTAAATAAATGTACTTTTTAACTTTTTATAAAATATGGATTAGATATAAGTTAAGTTTGAAGTGATGTTATAGAAAAATGATGTGACTTAAATAAAATGATCTGATTTAAATAGAATAGTAATTTTTTAATTTTTTAACTTTTTTTTTAAGTAAAGTGCTACTGATGTCTAATATAAATTTTGTCTTTGTTTCGGGTTAGAATGCGTTATTCAGTAATTTGTTTGGGCTTTAATAAAGCCGTTTTCATTTAAATATATATATTTTTTCTTTTGTCTTTGTTTTGGGCTAGAAGGTGATAATGTAATTCATAAATTTCTTTTCGCTTTACTAAAACCATTTTCATGCAAAGTTTTTTATTTTTTATTTTTTTCTACTGTCTTTGTTTTGGGTTAGAATGTGTTATTCAGAAATTTATTTTGGCTTTACTAAAGCCGTTTTCATGTAAATAATATATATATATATTATTTTTTTTTTTTTCTGTTGTCTTTGTTTTGGGTTATAAGGTGATAATGTAATTCATAAAAAAAATTTCGCTTTACTAAAGCTGTTTTCATGTAAACTTTTTTATTTTTTATTTTTTTCTCGTCTTTGTTTTGGGTTAGAATGTGTTATTCAGAAATTTGTTTTGGTTTTACTAAAGCCGTTTTCATTTAAATAAAAAAAAATTCTATTGTCTTTGTTTTGGATTAGAAAGTGATAATGTAATTCATAAAACCTTGAGGAAAAAACACATAAGTCTCCCATAAAAATACATAAGTAGTACAGACATAAGTCTCGGACAACAATACATTGTGGACACCATGAACTGAACACACAATACATAGATAAACATAAAAGTTAGACAGACAAATATTAGCCAGACAATCTGACAAACTCATTACAAAAACACTTACTCTAACACAGACATTACATATTAATGCATGACCTAATATTGCCGAAGTGTAGACATTAACACCTAATTCACGCTTAAATCGGTAGGTGGCTTAGAGTCTGAACAATCCGAAAGCTCAGCGTCAGAAACAAGCTGAGGATCCTCCATGATACCCTTGATAGCCGCATCATTTGGTTCTGTTTTGTTCTTCTGGGCATCCTTCTTAACTATGTATAGCTACATATCGCGGGCTAACCTACGGCGCATTTGAGAAATCTTACGTTGTAGTCTTTCACATGGTCGATCAACATTATCAGGATCTTCCTTTTGGATCTCAACAGAACGTGCTTTTGGCGCCTTCAATCGATTTTCCCGACATAATCTTTCCATTTGGACTCGCTCTATAAATAGTGCGGGCCACTTCAGAAGTCTAGCGTTTGCTAGACCATATCCTGTTTGATTATCTGATGGGTCCTCCACCAAACCACATGGATCTCGATAGTACTTGGGCATGACAAAATGTCACTTCCCAAACCTATCATGATAAGCACAAGAGGCATCTAACAAAGTAAATGGTGTTTCATCTTCAGCATCGCCACTTTCCCTTCCCCTTCCCCTTCCCCTTCCCCCTCCTCGTCATGAACTGTCACCCCTTGGCAAGTTCCTACCACCTCTGCGATTCCCACTCCCTCCCATGAACCATGTAGACATGATAATTTTTTAAAACAAATGAATGATAATTTCGTAGGGCGAAATGAGTTGTAAGGTTATGTCTTCACCTTTAGTCGTTTATATAGTTGGTTATGAACAGCTTTAGAAAGATGGCCCTGCATGACAATCCCACATATATGAACAAGGTATGAGTTGTCAGTAGAATGAAAAAACAAAGAAAAGGAAATATTGTGTACCAAGTCACGTGACTTGACAATCCATCTGCATATACCGATAAAGTAAGGGCATGCTCACTGTAAGGTAAATCAGTGAATTCACTGTTGCCATGTGACTTTCTGAATTGAGAATCCCACATATATTAATAAGAAATGAGTTGTCACTGTAATAAAAAAAATCGAGCAAAAAATCGAGAAAACCAAAGCCTGTGCACCAAGTCACATGACTTGACAATCTATTTGCATATACCGACAAAATAAGGACATGCTCACTGTAAGGTAAATCAGTGAATTCACTATTGCCATGTGACTTTCTGAATTGAAAATCCCACATATATTAATAAGAAATGAGTTGTCACTGTAATAAAAAAATCGAGCAAAAAATCGAGAAAACCAAAGCATGTGCACCAAGTCACATGACTTGACAATCCATCTGCATATACCGACAAAATAAGGGCATGCTCACTGTAGGGTAAATCAGTGAATTCACTGTTGCCATGTGACTTTATGAATTCAGAATCCCACATATATTAATAAGAAATGAGTTGTCACTGTAATAAAAAAATCGAGCAAAAAATCGAGAAAACCAAAGCCTGTGCACCATGTCACATGACTTGACAATCCATCTACATATACTGACAAAATAAGGGCATGCTCATTGTAAGGTAAATTAGTGAATTCACTGTTGCTATGTAACTTTCTGAATTGAGAATCCCACATATATTAATAAGAAATGAGTTGTCACTGTAATAAAAAAAATCGAGAAAACCAAAGCCTGTGCACCAAGTCACATGACTTGACAATCCATCTGCATATATCGACAAAATAAGGGCATGCTCACTGTAAGGTAAATCAGTGAATTCACTGTTGCCATGTGACTTTCTGAATTGAGAATCCCACATATATCAAATTGGTGTTGAGGTAAATCTGTTTGTGTATAATTAATTGTAAATAATGATTTTGACAAGCAAATCAAGTAAAACCAATTGGGTTTTAAATTCCTTACTAGGGTCATCATTTTGACTGGACTTCCAGGAATTGGAAGGCGACTCTTTCTTCTTTCCCGATGGAGATTGAAATTCTTTACGTACAGGATCCCTATTTCACGAGCCCCAGTTAAGGAAAGCTTTTCACCGAGCTACCTATTCTGTTTTATGTGTTGTTCAAGGCGGTTGTTCATTTGTATGAACTTTATTTAGTTCCCCAACTGGACCAACTACTTGGCTTTGAGCTTGTTTGTCCAGCCCCCCAAGTTTAGTTATCTGTTAACCCCCCATTCCTTACTAAAGTCATCAGTTTGACTGGACTTCCAGGAATTGGAAGGCGACTCTTTCTTCTTTCCTGATGGAGATTGAAATTCTTTACGTACAGGATCCCTATTCCATGAGCCCCAGTTAAGGGAAGCTTTTCACCAAGCTACCTGTTCTGTTTTATGTGTTTTAAGTATTCACATAATTCAACATACATTAATCCATTCGTTAATCCAGAATATTCATTAACTCATTGCAATTCAATAAAGAAAGTCATGAACTAATAAATGTACAGTTATAAATGTAGTTATTTCATAAATTTCAGGTTCATAAAACAAATACTTGAAATACGTCCGCACGTTAGATGAACAACAACATTGTCTTACACTCTAGTAATGAAGATATGAGACAACATACAAACATATATGAAAGATAAAGGTGTTTGATTTCTCATTCCTCATCTGACATGTAGTAGTCAGAGAGATATTTTTTATTGTTTAAGACATTATTTCGCTCAATCACTGTCAAATCTCTGTTGCTTGCTTCTGCCATTTTGGTGGCTAGCTGAAGCATGAAATGTCGACATCTCCGCATCAACATTCTGTTGTTCTCCTTCTTAATTCTGCTAACTGCTTTCTCATAGTCACTCACATTTCGTCTAGCCATGGTCAATGAACGACGATGAGGTACCGGTGCCCCCAAAGTTACGTAGATCATTAAACAATCCTTCTTGCTCCATCACCCTGAATGCCCATTCTGCTCAGATACCAGCATAATAATCTTTCAGACTCGAGTACTTTTCGCTCTTGTAGTTATAAGTAAATGGAAGTAGCAGCCACACTTTCGGATTTCTTTGCTGGCGTGAACTTCTTGCACCTCTTGAAGACATTGTTCATAAAATAAACAAACAAATAAGAATAGTAATTGTAGATATATTACTATTGTTATGACTTGAACAAACATCATACTGGGGGTGTCACTATTTATAGACATCATACTGAGGGTTAACTAGAGATGATCTAGTGACGATAATGCATGCTGGGGCACTATGGAATAAGTGTTACCTGTGATATTATTTTTTAGCTTTTCATTTCATGCAATCCTGAGTAGCCGTGACTTTGTGTACCTATGATGTAGTCACGGACGTGGTTGTCAAATAAAATCATAATTGTAAGCCAGAGGATGACAATGCAATCCCTTCATATTGGAGCAGTGAGTTGTCAAATAAAACAACATGCAGTGAGTTGTCACATCGCCACATGAAACTATTTTTTCATGCTTACTTTTTTAATACAGTAAGTAGTCACTTGAAATTGACGATTTCAGTACAAATTGGTGTTTTCAAAAAATTATAAATGAAATTAAATGCTTAAATTTTCTTTGTTTTAAAGTAATATTCTTCGTAAACAGCCTGTATTTTATCTTATTTTCACTTAATGAACTTCACAATCATCCCATTTTCTCCTCTTTGCATTTTTTGCTTCTTTTTATATTCGGTAAATTACACTTTACTCCTTCAGTCCATCACATAATTGTTTATCAACACTATTGCCGTGTGGTCGTATTGATGTGACTTAGATGAATTCTGAAATGTGATAAAAAAATAAAGCATTTATTTGCGCTGCAGAAAGTCACATGCATCACGTAATGTGAGGAAAAAAGTGACAAACTATATAAGCATGGCAAAGTCAGAAAGTCACATGCATTACTGCATCACTGCATAAAGTCACATGCATCACTGCATAAAGTCACATGCGTCACTGCATTGCTGCACAAAGTCAGCTGCATCACTGCACAAAGTCACATAGCATCTGAGGAAAAAACAAAGCATCCAAATTATTACGTCTATTCAAGTAATTGCTAAGCATCACTGACAAATGTTGGACGTATCACTGCGCCAAGCTACAATTTATTATCGTACCATACCTACTGTGCCCTTGTGAATTATGCAATCCATTAAACTTTTGTAGGGATGTCATAACAAAATAACAATAAATTAATAAATATGTCAATAAACCTAAAAAGTAAAACAAATTTCTAACTAAATATTTCTGAATAAAAGTAAAACAAATAAATATTTTAAAGATTTTTAAATTGTAATTTCACATTTATTTTTTTAAAAAAAATTTAGGAAGAGAAATTTGACTAATTCAAACGTTTAGTTGGTTGATCAGCTTGGTTTTTATTTTATTATTTTTTTTTATGTTTTTACTTTTTGTTTTGGAATAACAATAAATTATGCAATTCATAAAAGTCGAAATGACAACTCCTATCAAGTTGATGCATAATTGTTCAGGTCATAAAAGTTGACACGACAACTCTGATGCATAGTTGTTTATAATAATTTCATACATACAGCTACCATGTGTATATATGGTATAAATATCGCATCATACCACAACAAAAGTTTTACAGCTGTTTCGAGCGATATCATCATGAGATATACGGTGGTTGATCTATATTCAGCAATGGGTCACTATTGGGTTGCAGATGGAGATGAATCTGAATACCCAATAAATCCAAATTTGCGTTACTCACGTGCCACCGTCAATGCCATGAGAGCTGAGTGGGCATTTCGCAAAACTCGAGCAAACGTTCTCGTTGAGCTATGTCATGAAGTTAATCTTAAATTTCCTCGCCAGTTAGCCATGCGTATGCCAACTGGCACTCCACAGTTGTTGCAAAGGGCATTGCATCATATCCGCGACAAGGTTAATCGCATGACCCAACGTTTGCAAAGGTCCGGACTAATAAAGACTGCAAATGAGCGTGCCGAAGATGGGTTAATGGATGATGCACACCAGTACTACGCCTGGAGCATGGATGTTATGTATGAATCTGATATTGAGATGTCAGATGATGATGATAATGAATGAAATTGTTTGGATGAATGCCCAAACCATTTCTGTAATGCATGCAATTTGTAATGCTTATCCACAACTTATCAATGAAAGAAGATATTTCAATTGTTTTCGAATATTTCTTGTCATTCTACCTTTACTTTCTCTCCATTATTGTTATTTTGAAGAACGCTACTTGAACTAGACTTGCATGATTTCATGCATTATTGATGTAGAATATAATAATGATACTTAATGAAGTACATGTTCATATAACAAATAGTTGAAATAAACGTTTAAGCTAGATGAATAACAAATATATATGTCTACATTTTGTTTGGTTATGTACGTCGAGGGAATCTGCAGATATGTATGGGGTAGTATGTGGTGGGGTGACTGATGTCGAAGAAAAGGTGATGTGGCGGTATTTGAAGTGGAAAATGACATGGGCCGGCGACGTGGATGGCGCCGATATGTCTATATGCGGGCATTTGAGTGTACACCGTAGTGGCCGAAATGCAAACGATCTCCGATGGGCAAGCTGGAATGCCTGGTACAATAACTCTCGGATCTCTGCAACGGCCTGCAAGGCATGCTGTCCATCACGTCTCAAATGGGCGCCCTCAGCCAAGTGAAACGACCTCCCAGCTCCAGCCACCTGAACAAACATTCAAACGTATTATTAGGCTACAGTTGACTGACAGTAAATTAAGTATGATTTTAATAATTATCTGACACATAATATGATACTCACCAATGCCTCAAGATAAGGGCCAACTCCCTGATATCCAGACTCAGACACGTGGCTCGGATTCCCGACTAGTAGGTGTATATGTCACTGATACCACAACATGTAAGGGTCGGAAGAGGGGATCACCTCATCGTTGTAGTCTGCCTGTACAATACTGTCCCGGCGGGCATCCCACAACTGTATATATCGCATATAAAACAGATGCCAGTCAATGCCAGCTCGGTCACGCCTATCAGTGACGTGCAACTGCCACTCAATGTCAAACCGATCCGGCACGGACTGCACCCGACCAAACTGTCGAAGGACAAGATCGGGGAGATGCCACTCAACCACGTCAAAACAAATAAATGGCACTCTCGCCATCCATATCTCCTGACCCAGTCGGCGATGAGTCGGGGCGTGCGAGGACCTAAGCGTAAAGGCCGGATAAACTACAATGACGATAAATAAATTAAATTTTGCTCGTGAACTCAAAACATATACATTGAAGAAGACAACTAAAACGCAATCAAAAAATTTCATACCTCGCCCTCGATCATCTGGTCCAGCTGGTCTCTATAAACTACCACTACATAGGTCGATACGACCTCGTAGCCCATGTCAACCCTCCACCAGCTACCTCGCGGTCCGATGGGCAACTGCATGTCCCCCTCACCCATAGGAAGCTCACCAGGACCAACCAATTACCGCCTAGACGGGGCAATGCGAATCAATCTCTCCCATGCCCAAATTTGCAATAATTTGAACACAATTATAATACTGATATATGACATACAATACGAATTGACATATAATAAAATTGTTACTAACCTGTAGCAACATAAGTGGTCCTCCAATCTCCTTCGTACCCACCTGAGCTGCTCGACATAGCATCCTATACAACCATGCCAGAGCCGCGCTACCCCAGCTGTACTACCCAATCTCCTCAATGTCTCTCAGCAATGGCAAGTACATTAGCTTGACCAGGTTCTGTGACTTATCAGGGAGAAGTACCCCCCCAATAAGCCACATAATATATGCTCGGGTATGCTGCTATACCAACTCATCTGGAGCATGATCTGGAAGATGAGCAAAGTGCTCGGCCAGCCACCTCACCCTCATTCTACCTGCCTGTAAATCTGCTGGTGTAGGTGCTACTCCCAATAGCTCAGCACATAGGGCTATCCACTGCTCCGTCATGATAGATGGGTCAACTCCAGTAACTGCTCGGCCATCAATCCGAAGACCATATAGGACGGATACGTCCTGCAACGTGACGGTGGCCTCCCCGATCGGGAAGTGGAATGTATGAATCTCTGTGTGCCACCTCTCGGCGAAGCGATGATGAGTCGTGGTCGGTCGAATGTGCTTGTCGATACACACCATAGAATCCCGCGCGTAATAGATACTGCAAGACTCTATGGTCCAACGGATGCTCCCACAGTCCAAAATCTGCCCGACGACATGTCAACACAGTGTGTGCCTCCTCCTGCACAACAGAATGACCAGTTTAAATAATAACATTATCACAACATAATGCAATTTTTTTAATTGTAGACGTAAAGTCCAACAAACGTTATTGCATACCGGACGATCCCACATACTATCAACCCGATGTGCCTATCTGAACAGTGGAATCTCCTCAGGTACATGTGCCATGAAGCCTGTACAACTGAAATATTAGATCATCCATATCAAAATCTCATTTAATCATAACATAATAATAGAGAAAACTGTAATTATTGATTTTGTACTTAACGATGTAAAATATAATGAAGTAAATGTTACGTGTTCGAGAAAAGACAAATTTATGTGCCACTTACAGGGAAGCAATTCGAAATTAATGATTACATTTATGGCATATTTAACAAAACTTAAATATTGATTTTGTAATGCTAAAAGTTTGAATAAATTATAAATTTTGCAAAATACATATAAAATTTTGTAATTGTGAACAATGACTGCAGCATTCCAATTTTTAAAATTTTAATTTATAATAGGTTAATTTTTTTTAAATTTGTAAATTTTTTAAATTATAAAATGTGAACAATGATTACAGCATTCGATATTAAATTTATTCAAAAATATGAAATTTTGAAATGGTAGAAGAACTACGTGATTAAGTATAGAATCTTATAATACACATTTCGAATCAAGTACACGGTGAAAAACTAGTACACATTTTCAATAAATTATACAAGTTTGAATAAATTATACACATTTTCAATTTTGCATTACACATTTTTTAATCAAGTACACATTTTGTAATACACATTTTAAATGTACGACCACGTTTACAAATAAAGAATTTAAAAATACATAATTAAATGATCTATTATAAATAAACAATTTAAAAACGATATATTACAACATGTAAGTATTACATAGTCTTCATCGACCAAGTCACGCAGGACATGTTCGCCTGTCATGACCTGTCTGGTGGCACTCACTGCAACAAGCTATCAAACGCCTGTCTGATATATCCATCTCATTCGGAATACGAGCCATAGATGTACGACCCAATTTTACTTCTCGCAGACGAAGTTCATTAGGCATTAAGGTCCACTGCGGATCATCCTAATAATCTTGATGCGGTATTGGATTGAATTTAGTTTCCCAAACCCTCATATATACAGGAAGCCTATATACTGGATCGACGTACTGGAATGGATTGTCACCGCATTCAGACATTACAACGAGCATACGGGAACATGGATAGTGTCTTATCTCATATTTCCCACAACTACACATGGGTTGATTCATCCGCACAATCTATCTATTGCGACCTCGTCCACGGCGAAAAGATGTTTGCACCTCAAATACACGGCGGGGCCTATAAGACAATATTGATACAAACTAATCAAGTTCATGTTTTTAGGTGTAATTAACTTAACAACATAATAATAACAATTTTTTCACATTACAAACTAACCTGTCATACGATATCAACTGGAAAGTATTTTCCCTTGCGATACCCTCTTCGATAGTTTTTTTCATCTCTCTAGGGTATTGGAACTCATTGCGTACATCTATTTCAGCTTGGGCTGCCATCTCGTCAAAATATTTGAGGAGCCATCGAAGAGATAGGTAAGTTCCTTGCACCTTTCAAGACGCTGTTGAAGCACTCTGCATCATTACTGGTCAATACCTCTCAACGATGGCCCAGTCCTCAGGATTCATCTTATGGACCCAATTGATGGCTTCTTGGTTAATAGCCTGTATCTGATCTAAGTAACCATTACACTTTAAATGCGTTGATCGGCTCTCGCTTTCTACAGAAGTTGTTTGAGCTCCTTATTTCTGAAATGTGTGTTAAAGTTACTGTAAACATGTCGAAGGCAATGCCGATGATATCCAACAAATTGGAGCGCGGGATTCAGCCAATGCCGCCTCACAGCAGCTAAAATACTCTCAGCTCGATCAGATATCAAAGTCACTCCCTGTCGGTCCATGACAATATGTTCCTTGATATTTTGAATGAAGAACAACCAAGACTCCAAACTCTCCCTATCGACAACAGCGAATGCAAGCGGTAATATTTTGCTATTGGCAGTGACAATTGTTGCTACAAGCAACACACCAGTGTATTTACCGTATAAGAATGTACCATCTATAGTTATAACAGGCCTACAATATCTAAAGCTATCGATGACGGGTTTGAAAGACCAGAAAACAAAGTGGAAGACGGGCATAATGGTTGTATGCCCGGTATATCTGTGCTTCCATGTCACGATGGTGCCAGGATTCGATGTCTGTAATGCATGCATGAATTTAGGCAACTGCCTATATGATTCATCCCAATCACCGAATACCATTTTAATTGCCTTTGCCCTTGCATGCCACGCCTTCTTGTATGATATACTATAGTTCATGGTCTTTTTTATATCTTCGATGACATTCTTAATTGGCATATCAGGTTCATTCTGCATACGACAATCAAATATGAGTTGGATTATATGTAAACATTTATTTTTTATACTAACTGCAACTTGTCCCAAAATATGAGAAGCAATGTAACTGGAGCTAATATTAGTGTGGTCCCTATTCATTCGTGGGTATAAACAATGGTGAGAACCCATGTACTGCTTTATTTCAAAAAGGTCATGTTTCCTACTAAGAGATGCACGCAACCACCAACTGCGGTCGTGCTTGCAAGCAGACACCCAAAGGTCTCGCTTAGAGGTTACAACCTTATACTCTCGATTATTTGTTGCATGGTACAATTTCACAGCATGTAGAAGTTGCTTCTTATCAACAAAAACCATTCCTCTGTCCAACTCTGGATTTTCAGCGCTCCAGATCCGGTTACGGGGAACGACATCACGAGTACTAATATCAAAATCACCGCCCATGTGAATGTTGTCATAGAAAGGGATTTCAACTCTAGGTGGAATGTGGGCATTTTCAGGGTCAACGGGAGCCTGGGCATCATATTCTTCATCATCATCATCATCTGATCCGCCTAATAAATTTTCTTCATCACACATTTCATTGTCATCATCGTTTAGGGCGACATCAGGACCGTACATGTCACTTTGTCGAAATAGCGCACCTCGTTCCTTTGTTTTGACCATATTACCAACAACTTCAACCGGAGTGGTATGATGGCTGCATGTGGGCACATCTTGTGTGTTACTGTCAAATTCATAACCATATCCACCACGTGAACTTGATTCTACACCATGGCCCTGAAATGACTGCTGTGTGTAACCCAGTGGATAACATTGATCTGATTCATACATAGAAGACTGAAACGCTGTTGTGTCAATCCCATGCGTCAACAATGTAGTGAACGGACGAGAATCCATCTGTGTCATGTTCGGAATATTGTGTACAATCTCTTTATCAATGTAGACTTCCAAACAATTTGGTGCTTGAAAACTTGCACCGATACTTAATACGGTGTTCAATGCCTCATCGTCATTGATCGGTAATATCTTGTATTTGATGTGTGCTTGCCACTGGCGATAAGGATATCTACATTTGAAGGTCAATCGGACACTTTCCCCGTAACTTGCCACCTTTGACGTAAACATCTCCTCCAAATTGCTAAGCGTGGTGCCAATTTGCACCACATATATCCCTTTCGGCTCAGCATCATATGATACACCTTCATCGAGATCTCGAATTATGTTTCCTCCCAGTAGAAAATAATTGGAACAGTCTCCATATACTTCTTTCAATTAAGACAAAAAATATTAAAATAGCAACAATATACTTATATCTCCTTGTACTTGTAAAAGAATTATATGAATTTTAACTCATTCAATTACAATTACTTGTGACGCAAAAACTTTATTTAAGTAATCATCAATTATAATCCAACAATCATTATTGATTTTTTAATTCAGATATGAGTTAAAATAATGATAATGCTTTAGATTTTTTAGCTTTTTAAGAAAAACATCTTACAACATATACAAAATTAACATCATACTATTCTGTTATGCTTTTTACATTACTTATTATGATTAAGATCATGCTCTTGTGCACATTAAATGTAATTCAGCTAAGTTTTAGGTCTAAAAATCTTTTATTAATTTTGGATTAATTTTGTATAAATTATAAAAAAAATGATTATAAATTATAAAATAACAACATTTGTAATCATTAAATAAATATAATTGATGTAAGTTCATTTAAGTAATTGATAAATTATAAATCTAAGTAATTTACATAAACTTATAAGTGTAAGTTGTTAATCTTGTTATTTTGAGTGTAGGTAAACTTATGAGTGTAAGAAAATCCAACAATCTTATGATGTAGGTAAACTTATGAGTGTAGGTAAACCTAACTTTACATCAAAGTAACAATATTTCTAATTTACCTAAATTTCACATCATGACATAGATTATGAGTGTAGGTTGTGACTTTATATAAATTATAAAGTGTTGGTAAAGTTGATTTATACATAAAGAAAATTTATTTATACATATTCATGACCACACTTGTAAGTAAAATATGTAAAAACGTTTTTCAAAACACATTTTGAACAAAAATTCAAAACCAGCACTCACTCTTTTTTGTCACAGACACTAACACTCACTCTCTCTATCTCTCTCTCTGACACACACACCCACAACACTTACACTCACATGAAACATATATAATTTTTAATATATATAAATTTTATTTTATAAAATTCAGAACAATTAATTTTTTTTAATTTAATTTTTCTTTTGAAATAATTTATTTTTCCAATTATTTTTATTTTTTTTCCAATGATTTTTTTTTTCAAAGGTGGAGGAATAAACCTCAGGGGTGTTAGCGTAATAACTGTCGTAAATATAAACCTCAGGGGTGTCATAAATATAAACCTCAAGGATTTTTAATTTGTTAATAAAATTTTAGTGTACTACTTAAAGGGTCACCCATACAAAATATTAACAATCACAATCACTCTTTAAAAAAATTTAATAAGAAAACGAAAGAAGGGCTACACCTTCTTTGGGGAAAGTGGGTAATAAAGGAGAGAAGAGAGACTGAGGTAATTTAGAGGGGCATTTCTCTAAATAAGCCAAAATACTAAATCAATTCCCAAACTAAGCCTAGTTTTGAAAGAATTCCCAAAATAAGTTAAATCGCGGTTGTGAATCACGATTTCAACATATCTTCGAAAGTTGGGAACTCTTAAAATCGCGTTTACAAAACGCGATTTTGATTAAGAAATCACGGTTACAAATCGCGATTTTAATTCAAAAAACTTTTCTTTTGAACTCGCTGTTCTGAATCACGGTTTTATCCAAAAAAAATTTTCTTCTGAACTCGCTGTTATAAACCACGATTTTATCCACAAAAAAAAAAAAAAAAAAAAACTTATGTACTCAAAAAATATATATTAAAATGTGATCAAAACATAACATATGTTGTTGGTAGCTCAAATGGTAGTGCAATGGTTGTGCTTGGTAGAGGCGTGGGTTCAAACCACGCCAACTTTCCTTCTTTTTTTTTTTCACTCACTCTATATTTTATATATTTATTATGTAATTTTTTTATCAAAAAAAAGTAAAAAATTTGTTTGGTTAACTAAAATTTTTTTCTATAAAACACAATTTTTTTTCAAAATGTCAACATAATTGTTTAAAAAGTATTCAGTATATTTAGTTTGAGTTTTTTTATTTTCGTATTTTTTTGTTTTTAGTGAATATTTTTTAAATTTTAAAATTTTTTTTTTTACTTTTTTTTGTTTTTTTACTTTTTTAAAAAGTATTCGTATTGTTTGGTTTACTTTTTTTTTTTATTTTAAATTTCAAAATGTCAACGTAATTGTTTAAATTTTTTCTTTTTACTTTTTTAAATTTTGAACCCACGCCTCTGCCAAGCACAACCATTACACTACCATTTGAGCTACCAACAACATATGTCATGTTTTGATCACATTTTAATATATATTTTTTAAGTACATAAGTCTTTTTTTTTTTTTGGAATTAAATCGTGGTTTATAACAGCGAGTTCAGAAGAAATTTTTTTTTGGATAAAACCGTGGTTCAGAACAGTGAGTTTAGAAGAAAAGTTTTTTAATTAAAATCGCAATTTGTAACTGCAATTTCTTAATCAAAATCGCGTTTTGTAACCACGATTTTAAGAATTCCCAACTTTCAGAGATATGTTGAAATCGTGGTTCACAACCGCGATTTAGCTTATTTTGGGAATTCTTTCAAAACTAGGCTTAGTTTGGGAATTGATTTAGTATTTTGGCTTATTTAGGGAAATGCCCCTAATTGGGATCTAGATTTAGAGATTGCAATTTCGAAAAAGTGCAATTTATTTTGGGAAGATTTTTTTTTATTAAAAATATAAAAAATGATACATATTCTTAAAAAAATACAACTTTATAACTCTCAATCACCTGTGATTGGTCCAGGAAGGAAATAAAAACAATAAAAATATCATTTTGGGAGTCATGAAGGTTCCTAATTTTGGGGGTTCCTGAAATTTATTTGGGTTAATAATAAATTGGTGTTTCATTTGAGTTTTATGTCTTCATTTAGGAATTTTTCTCCTTCCTGTGAATTCATCACCTACTCTTTGAAAAGAAAAGAAAAAAAAAACAATAAATTTGAATACATTCCTCTCTAATTTTGATTTATATTTTAATCTCATCATTAATTGTATCGTGCCTTCAGGCACGGGCATACGCTAGTATATATATATATATTTGTTCCTGGCGAAAATGACGAGAAAACTTCCATAGCAATTTCTTATCACAAATTTTGTTCCTTACTTTTCAATTTCTTATTCTTACTTAAAAATTTGAAATTTACAACAAAAATATTTTTGTTACTTTTTAATTTTAAGTTATTACTACTCCACATCACCTAATTAATAATAATTTTTACAGCCAAATTAACGTTTCTCTTTCTTATGTAATTAATTAACAGCATTAAAATTATTGTAAATATTTAGCTGCATAGGACTAAGGTAATTTATTAGACTGACAATAAAAGGGAATAGCATGATTTTTCCTTAAATATGTTTTGATTCAAAAGAAAAATTTGCGGAAAGTGAAAGTGAAAGTGAAAGTGAAAGTGAAAGAAAAAATAATAATAATTTGAAAATTTTGAAAGAAAGGGATAGAAAATTTTGAAATTTTAATTATAGATAATTTTTATGTAGAAAAAATTAGATTTTCTTGTGTTTTGCCATTTTTTTTCCAATAAATTATAAAGTTAGTTACGATAATAATATACAAGAAAATTATTATTATTATAGATAATTATTTATTGATTATGAAAAAATTATTTGTTCCTAAAAAAAATTATATAACATTATTAAAAAAATTTAACTTATCATAAATTTCTTAAACCCTAATTTCTGAAACCATAACCCTCATTTCTGATTTCACAATTTAAAACCGTTAATTGAAAAATGATTTCACATTTATCAATTCAAAACCAAAACCCTCATTTCTGATTTCACATTCAATAAAAAACCATAACCCTCATTTTCTCATTTCAAACATAATATTTAAATTTTTCTAAACAGATTCAACATTCAACAGATTTCACATTCAACAGATGTCACATTGAACATAAATCTGATTTCACATTCAATACAAATCTGATTTCACATTTAACAGATTTCACAATTAATTCAACAAATTATCTATAATTAAACACATTCAACAAATACAACAAATTATCTATAGCAAAAGATTTCACATTCAACAAATTATCTATAATTAAAATTCAACAAATTTTCTATAATTAAACACATTCAACAAATTCAACAAATTATCTATAATTAAAATTCAACACAATCAATATTCACATTCAACAAATTATCTATAGTTAAAATTTCACAAATATAAACCCTAACTCTAATTTATTATTTCTGATTTCACAACATTTTATTCACAAATAGAAACCCTAACACTAACCCCACATTCATGAACCCTAACCCTAATTTATTCACATTTTATTCACAAATATAAACCCTAACCCTAACCCTAACCCCACATTCATAAACCCTAACAATAATTTATTCACATTTTCACAAACACAAATATAAACCCTAACTCTAATTTTTTTGCATTAAAGTAGATGATAGAAGCCATACCAACGAGAGAGAGGCAAGATCTTGAAGCGGAGGGCGACAGAGAGAGCAAGAGCACTGAGGCAGAGAGAGGAGTAAGAGCGAGAGAGAGACAGCAGAGGAAGTTCGACAGAGAGAGAGGAGTAAGCGTGAATGCAAAATACGGGGCTGGGGAGGATATATACAAGTTTTAAAATCGTGGTTGTGAACCACGATTTCACTTAATGGAAAAAAATTTGGCCAAAACTCGTGGTTCGAAAGAGCGAGTTCAGAAAAAAATGATGTTTGATAAAATCGTTGTTATAAACAGCGAGTTCAGAACAAATTTTTTTTTGTTAATAAAAGCAGGGTTATGAACAGCGAATTTAGAACAAAATTTTTTTTGGATGAACTCGTGATTTGTAACAGCGAGTTCAAAGGGAAAAAAAATTAATTAAAATCGCGTTTTGTAACCGCGATTTCTTAATCAAAATCGCTTTTCGTAACCACGATTTTAAGAATTCCCCTCTTTCACATGGGACAGACGAAAAAATGTTGAAATCATGATTGTGAACTGCCAATTAACTTATTTTAGGAATTCTTTAAAAACTAAACTTAATTTGAAAATTAAATTACTATTTTAACTTAGCGCGCTGTCACTCTCTCTCTCTCTGCATCGCATCGATGGCTTGTCTTCAGAACCGACTCATCATCGTCCCTTCATCAATCTCTCTCTATCTCTTCTCTCTCCTCCTTTTCTCCCAAGCCCACATCTGTATGTCCTCCAGAACCCGAACCAGAAGACCGACCTTGAATCTGAATCTGAATCTGAACCTTCCAATCGCAGACATCCACGACCTCCTCCCTGAGTACGGGTTCCCGAAGGGCATAATCCCGAACGCAGTGAAGTCGTACAGTCTGTCGTCGGTGGACGGGTCTTTCGAGATCGAACTGGAACAACCCTGTTACGTCCAGTTCGATAAGGGTGAGCTTATCTACTACGACAAGTACATTAAAGGGGTGCTGAGTTATGGTTCTGTTTCCCATGTTTCGGGTATTCAAGCCAAGCAGCTCTTCTTATGGGTTTCTGTCACTGGCATGGATGTCGATTTCAATAAGGGTATGATTCAAGTTCATGTTGGACCTCTCTCTAAGAATTTGCCAGCCAACCAATTTCAGGATATTCCCAATTGTATCAACAAGGCTTCCCCACATTCTTCTACCGCTCATTCAATCTGAGGTAGCCCTTCTTTTTTCTTTTTCTTTTTTTTTCCTTTTTCCTTTTTCTTTTTCTGCATATATATATCTACAAAACATAAGAAAATTACAAAATTTTAGACATTTTATTACGTCAATTTGTGACCAGGTTAGGCATTTTGTATTGATATTGCAAAATTTTGTAGGAAATTATAATTTTTTATGATAGTGCACACTGTAGGATTTCTCAGCGTTTGGTAGAACATTTGTTTTACAAAGCTTTACCGCCATAATAATAATAATAATGAGGAATGGATATCAATAGTTATTTATTTCAATTACTTCATACAGTTTTTGAGCTATATAATTAGGATTTTATGTTAAGATTTTCATTGTAATGCATTTTATTGGTTGATATAATTTATATACATAGAAATTTACCAATGTGATTTTTATATTTGGAAAAACAACAATTGATATTTACATATGGTAGAAAATAAAATCAATAGAATTGATGCTATTATGTATATTGTGGAATAATTGGGAGTAATCCCATATACATTGTAAGGATACTCATGAAATATAGAGATACCCTCAAAATAGTGAAGCTGCGCAGAGTGGCTCCTACATTGGGATTGCATCAAATTCAATTTTTTCTTCTCCAAACTTCATAGATTGTGATTTTTTTTTTCTGTTCACTTCAAATCTTTAAAGCTTAGTTCTTGGGCTTGAATCTAAAATCCTCGAAGTGTTTAGTTAAGCTTGCAAAACCTTCCCAATTATGCCATTTCAGTGCAGGGAATCAATCTTCTTGCAAACACATGAAACAACATGAAAACATTGAGTTATGGACTATAAAGTGTAGTTTGGAGGGCTTAAATTTGTAACGTTTTGGCGCTTATCAAGGACTAATATCCTAATTTAATAGGAAACTATCCTAATTTAATAGGAAACTTTCCTAATGTTATTTGGGAAACAAAATCATAATAATACGAAGTAATTAAGTCTAACTAAATACTGATAATAATATTCTGCCAATTACATTTATGAGACCAGAACACCTTCAGACCCACGGGCTTCACCATAGGCTTCCAAATCTGATAATGGGCTTCTAATAACTAATCAAGGGTTGCGCGATCAATTCTCCTCTGCTGGAATGTTTTCAAGTCCGGCGAGTTAGGAGCATGACCAAGAATCCCATTTGAAGGAGGAACACACTGAATCAATGAAGAGTTCTTCAATTTGACAGTATGCGAATAGGTGGCATAAGTGAGAGTTTACTTTGTCTTACTGTCAATGAAAGATTATGTGTTGGCATGTCCAGTATAAATGACATTGTGATCCCCATATCCATGTACAACCTAGTAGAATATGACAAAGCTTTAGAGAAAGAACATCAGACATTACCATCTCTTTGAGGTTGCCAATGTTGAATGTCATGGGACACCATTTATCAACCTTTAGCTTGGTGCCAATGGGATGTGTCTCATTCTTCAAACCTAACCTTTTCACATCTTCGAACACAACATTAGTGCAACTTCCTATATTAATGACTAGAGAGCACACTTGATCATGACACTTCACCCTTGTGTGAAGAATTTGTCAGCACTGTAGCTTTTCGTGCCCCTTCATGTTTTCCTTACTAGTTGCAACTGGCAAGTAATGGCTGAATGATCCCAATCAGCCCATCTTGAAATTCTTCATCATCAAAGTCGGGATCAAGTGGATCAATAACCTGTACATCAAGCTTTGCTTCCTCAAACTCTTTTGCTTCCATAATCTCTTCATTTTCAATCACAGCAACAGACTTAATAGGCATATTAATCTTGGGTGACGGTTAATCTCGAGCTTGATGTCCAAAACCTTGGCAATTAAAACATGGTAAAGCTTAGCACTTCAGATGGGATCTACAAAAGTTGTCTCACTCCTTGTAAGAGTGTCTACTGGTGGCCACACAGGAGTGTTCTTTTTCTCTTTTTCCATCTGAAGTGCTCCTTGGACAGCGTTGACCATATGGTAAAGCTTGCTTGCAGCTAATCCATGAGAGATTTGCAGATTTAGTCCATGACGGTACATAGAAATCATGACATCTTCATTCCATGGAAAATCGATCTTGTAGCTGAACTGTAGAATAATTGAGTGTATTCATCCACTGACTTGCTTCTTTAATTGAGTGAATTGCAAGTGAGCTCGTTACTTGTAACTCGGTGGAACAAAGTAACGGTTCATTGCAATTTTCATGTCTTCTCAGTTACATATAGTGTATAATGTTCTTGCTGATATTTTGACCACCCAATTCTAGTTGTTCCCTTCAATTTTCTTTCGGTAAAAAATCTCTCTCCCCTCTGTCATATGGTACCATCGAAAGAAACTCTCTAAGCTATGTAACCAATCAAAGAATACCTCTGGATCTTGGTTCCCATTAAAATCTGGAATGTCTAGTTTGGCACCCTATCTACTTCATCCAGGTGAGGTTCGGGTGAGGATCCATTGGTGCTTGTTGGTGTCCATATCCACAAGCAGGGGGTTGCGGTGGAGCCTATTAAGAGTCATCATTGACTTTTCTAGAATTATCAAGGCTATGAAATGCATATGTTGAATAATCTAGAGGACTCCGGAAAGATCTAGAAGACTCTAGAAAGATCTAAAGAAATTTGGAAGATTCTAGAACATTGTAGAAGATTCCGGAACGTTAGAGAAGCTTGTAGAAATCTAGAGAAATCTAGAAGGTTCCGGAATGTTCTAAAGTATTTTAGAAGTATAAAAAGTACTATTATATACTAGAATAGTTTAGAGAGTTCTAGAATATTGAAAAGTATGAGTATATGCTAGAATATTCTAGAGGATTAATAATAGCTCTTGGATCAAAATGATCCTAGCTATCCATTGAGAAGGTGGATGACTCATTTGAAATGGATAAAACACAACAATCAAGAGTGGAGTCAAGTGCTTGAGTGTGAGTGATTTTAAGAGTGAGGTGTTCTTGAGAGTCTTTTTGTATACTTGAGTGTATCTTTGCATCTAAATAAAGATTCACTTTTGTATAGCCATTGTGTTCTAACTCAACAATTTGGTATCAGAGCAAGGCAGTCAAGGACCGTTTTCTTGAGTTGATTGTGCACAACTTAAGACTATGAAGCTTGTGGATTAGAGACCACACTTACTTGGTGAAACTGCAGGAGGATCACACCAAGTCACGACGGTAGATCTTGTGAACACAACGAGTGCAATCACAAGACTCAACAACAACTACCAGAGTTGGCAAAGTTGCATCAAGTCCTACCTTGAAGGGCAGGATTTGTGGGAGGTTGTTAATGGAAATAAGACTGCACCACCTTCGACGGAAAATGCCGAGGCACTCTGCAAATAGAAGATCAAGGCTGGAAAGGCAATGTATGTGCTCAAGACAACCATAAAGGATGAGTTGCTCGGGCGCATCAGGAATGATGACACATCCAAGGCAACATGGGACACCTTTGCATCATTGTTTTCAAAAACAAATGATGCTCGTTTCCAATTTCTAGAAAATGAGTTGATGTCTACCACTCAAGGAAGTAAGTCCATAAGTGAATATTTCACAAAAATTAAGGATCTATGTCATGAAATTTCAGATCTAGATCCTAAAGCAAATATTTATAAGGAAAGAATGAGGAGGATCATTATACATGGGTTAAGGCCCGAGTATAATGCATTCATCACAGCTATAAGGGGTTGGCCAATTCAACCATCTTTTATAGAGTTAGAGAATTTATTGGCCAATCAAGAAAGCTTATGCAAGCAAGTGGTTGGGGTCTCATTGGAGACTGAAGAGGAGGCATTCTTCAATGATAATAATAGAAGGGGTGGACCAAGACGTGGTGGACCAAGACGGCCCAACTCTATAAGGCCAAAGAAAAATGAAGAATATGCCATATCACAGCAGCAGGATGGGAGCTCTCAGACAGGGGGAGCTCAATATGATATCAACAACCATGATCAACGATCCTCAGCACCCTGGCGACGTAACGTAGAGTGCTACAAATGTGGAAAGAAAAGTCACTACACAAAAGATTGTTGTTCAAAGAGAAGGCAAGAAGAAGGTAACTTGGTGACATCCAAAGGTCACCAAGACAATAGTGAGGAAGAATGGGACTTTCAAGCATCCTTTGTAGTGTTCGATCCTAATGAAACTTATTGCTTTGAAGAAATAGACTTTGATGTACGGGAAGTGCAAGAGCAACATAGTCCAACCGCTAGTGAAGTGGCTATTTGTGTGGTTGTGTCTAAGCCTAATGAGTCGGCTCTTGTGGCGGAGTGTAAAACTGGAGCAATCAACTACAACAATGATTGGATCATTGATTCAGGATGCTCTAACCACATGACTGGTAACGAGAAGAAGCTATCCAGCATGTCCGAGTACAAAGGAGGCCGAGTAGTAGTGACCGTTGATGATACAAGGTTGCCAATCACCCATGTTGGTAAGACAATCATCACTCCTCGCATCAACTCTAACCAAATACATCTGCAGGACGTCTATCATGTGCTAGGGATGAAGAAGAATCTGTTATCAGTCTCACAACTCACATCCTCAGGCAACTATGTGTTATTCGGCCCAGAGAATGTGAAGGTTTACCAGAAGGTTAAGTTATCTGGTACTCCCATCATGGAGGGAAGACGATTGGAGTCTATCTACGTAATGTCAGCAGAATCAGCCTACGTAGATAAAACTCGAAAGAATGAGACTGTGAACCTTTGGTATGCACGCTTGGGTCACGTGAGCTATCACAAGCTAAAAATAATGATGAAAAAGTCTATGCTCAAGGGCCTTCCTCGACTAGATATTCGAGAAGATACAATTTATGCCGGATGTCAGTATGGTAAGGCACATCAGTTACCATATGAAGATTCAAAGTATAGAGCTAAGGAACCCTTAGAGCTTATCCACTAAGATGTCTTCGGATCGGTAAAGCAAGCATCAATTAGCGGAATGCGCTACATGGTAACCTTCATTGACGACTTCTCAAGGTACGTGTGGGTGTATTTTATGAAAGAGAAGTTTGAAGTTTTGGCCAAGTTCAAAGAATTTCGTAAGAAGGTTGAAAGCGAGCTTGGAAAGAAAATTCGATGCTTGCGAATAGATAATGGAGGAGAATATTCATCAAATGAGTTCTCTAACTATCTTAGAGAATGCCAAATTCGACATCGGTTTACCTGCTCAAGTACTCCACAACAGAATGGAGTGGCTGAAAGAAATAATAGACATCTTGCAGAGACTTGTCGGAGCATGCTACATGCTAAGAATGTGCCTAGCAAATTTTGGGCTGAATGTATGAAGACAGGCTACCATGGGTAGGTTTGGGGTTGGTCTCACCCTTCCAGAAGTTATGGCACACAAAGCCCACAGTAAGTCGCTTTCGAGTATTTGGATGTGTCTGCTACGTCTTTGTGCCAAATCATCTACGTAGCAAGTTCGATAAGAAGGCAATTCGTTGCATCTTTGTGGGTTACGACAGTCAAAGGAAAGGGTGGCAATGTTGTAATCCCACGACTGGCCGTTGCTATACTTCGAAGAATGTTGTATTTGATAAAACCTCATCTTGGTGGTCTTCACAAGATGTACCATTGTCAGACTCCAGAAATTTAGAAGATCAATTACAAGAAAAGCTGGGGGAGCAAAGACAAGAGGAAAAGGCACCTCCTAGTTTAGAAATCATCAAGGAGCCAGTATCAACACAAAGTGATGATGAGCTAGAGCCTGACTTGTCAAAGACACCAATAAGATCTTCAAGTTCGTGGAAAACAGGTGTCCATCACAAGAGTCCAGAAAAGGTTCGCCTGAGCCAACAAGAAGAGGTTAAAGAGATTGGACCAAAACTCAAAAGGTCGGAAAGACAATTTAAGCCTAATCCGAAGTATGCAAATGTTGCTCTAACTGAAGAAGATAGCATTATAGAGCCAAGGACCTTTGAAAAGGCATCCTAAAGCAAAGCATGGCACAAAGCAACAGAGAAAGAGATTCAAGCCCTCAAACAGAATCAAACATGGGAGCTAGTTCCTAAGCCCAAGGACACCGATATCATGCAAGTGGGTGTACAAAGTAAAAACTCATCCTGATGGATCGATAGAAAGGTACAAAGCACATCTAGTGGCTCGAGGCTTCTCATAGCAATATGGACTGGACTATGATGAAACATTTAGTCCAGTAGCAAAGATCACAACGGTGCGAGTACTAATAGCACTTGCAGCCAGCAAGTCTTGGAAGTTGTGGCAGATGGACGTAAAGAATGCTTTTCTGCACGGTGAGATAGATCGAGATATATATATGGAGCAACCGGAGGGGTTTGAAAGCAAAGTCAATCGAACTTATGTTTGCAAATTAAAGAAAGCCTTATATGGCTTAAAGCAAGTGCCGAAGGCATGGTCTGGCAAAATAGCAGAATTTCTAGTACAAAGCAGGTACTCGGTGGCACCAGCGGACTCGAGCCTATTTGTCAAGTCTCAAGGTGAGAAACTAGCTATAGTGCTAGTATACGTGGATGATTTAATCATCACAGGATATGATAAAGAATAGATCCAAAGGACAAGAGAGAACTTGTCAGTACGATTTCAAATGAAGGAGCTTGGAGAACTGAAGCATTTTCTCGGGCTTGAAGTAGAACAAAGTAACAAAGGCTTATTCCTCTGCCAGCAGAAATATGCTAAAAATTTGCTGCAGAAGTATGGGATGCTTGAGTGCAAGCCAGTTTCTACACCAATGGAGATGAATGCCAAGTTATGCTCAGAAGAAGGTAAAGACTTGGAGGATATAACTATGTATCGGCAACTAGTAGGTAGTTTGATCTACCTCACCCTCACTCGGCCAGACATTACATATGCAGTTGGTGTAGTAAGCCGGTATATGCAAAAGCCAAAGAAATCTCATCTAGAAATAGTTCGCCGAATACTCCAATATGTAAAGACTTCGGTCTTTTGTACAAGAAAGGCAAAGCATGCAAGGTAATTGGCTATTGTGATGCCGATTATGTGGGAGATTATGACACACGGAGGTCGACTACTGGGTACGTGTTCAACCTTGGTTCAGGAGCAATCTCTTGGTGCAGTAAGAGACAACCTACTGTATCATTATCTACCACAAAGGCTGAATACACAGCAGCAGCAATGGCAGCTCAAGAAAGCATATGGCTTATGCAATTAATGAAGGATCTACACCAGCAAGTTGAGTATGGAGTATCGTTGCACTGTGACAATCAGTCAGCAATACGTTTGGCTGAGAATCCAGTGTTTTATGCAAGAACAAAGCACGTGGAGATACATTACCATTTCATTCGAGAGAAGGTGTTCCAAGGAGAGATAGAGATGAAATCAATCAAAACGGATGCAGACTTGTTTACTAAAGGACTTGGAGCTTCAAAGTTTGTAGAGCTTCGGAAGCAACTCGGCTTAACTACAAAAGAAGAACTAAATAAAGGAGTCAATGCTGAGGGGGAGTGTTAAAAGTCATCATTGACTTTTCTAGAATTATCTAGGCTATTAAGTGCATATGTTGAATAATCTAGAAGACTCCGGAAAGATCTAGAAGACTCTAGAAAGATTTAAAGAAATCCGGAAGATTCTAGAACATTGTAGAAGATTCCGGAACGTTAGAGAAGCTTGTAGAAATCTAAAGAAATCTAGAAGGTTCCGGAAGGTTTCGGAAGATTCTAGAATATTTTAGAAGTATAGAAAGTACTAGTATATACTAGAATAGTTTAGAGAGTTCTAGAATATTGGAAAGTATGAGTATATGCTAGAATAGTCTAGAGGGTTAATAATAATCCTTGGATCAAAATGATCCTAGCCATCCATTGAGGAGGTGGATGACTATATAAAAGGAAGTGACCTCATTTGAAAGGGATAAGACACAACAATCAAGAGTAGAGTCAAGTGCTTGATTGTGAGTGATTCCAAGAGTGAGGTGTTCTTGAGAGTCTTCTTGTATACTTGAGTGTATCTTTACATCTAAATAAAGATTCACTTTTGTATAGCCTTTGTGTTCTAACTCAACAAAGCCGCCAAAGGTCCAGTAGCTGTAACCTTCCTTTTATCTTCCAACATAAGAGAATTTTTCGGCAGCAGCTTGCATCTTGGTCAAGGTTGCTTTTATCTCTTGCACATTGATTTTTTATCTCCTGATGTTCCTGAGATAGGTCTTAAATTTGGAGTTTAAGCTGGCATTAGTCACCATGGTTTGCCTAAGTTGTGCCGTTGTTGGAGATATAGGACCTTTTTTTTTCTTTCTTTTTTTAAGTGGCTGGACTAAGGTAAAGGCGGGCTGATTTGTATTACTGTCAGGGATTATGGGCCGAATGTTGATTATGAATTGTAAGCTGAATTGGGTTTAAGGAGTAATCAATGCAAAGATTGTAACGGGTTTGATTGGAAAGATGAGCTGGCATATATTTAGTGTTCTGGAGTGAATTAAGAAGACACAATAGGTTCGTTAAATTGGCAGTTCATGGGCTGTTGGTGTGGTTTTAATGAGCTGTGGGCCAAATATGCAGGTAGATTTGAAATTATTGGGCTGCCATGGGCAAGGGCACTGGGTAAAGGCAGGTTTTAAAATCATAAAATGGGCTTGTTTGTTGGGTATTTATTGCACTGAAGTTGACGCTACTTGTGGGGTTGGATTGAAAACTTTTTTTTTGGGGGTAGTTGAAATTGTTGGGTCAGGTTTTAAGGATTAATGGTTCGGATAAAGGGTAAATGGGTTGGGGGTTTATAAAGGAAAAAGGGTTGGATTAAGGTGAAAACAAACCTTTATTGTTGTCCTCTTTATTGATGCAAAACCCGAACCGGTGGTCCATCTTCCTGACGACACTCAATTCCTGCATTAGAAGTCAGAATCCCACACCTTGGACTAGATTCAAAACCTAGCACGCCTGCATTCGAAACATATCACTTCCTACGTGTTCACTCTCATATTTTGAGATGCAAACAGAAAAACTAGGGTCAAAAATAGGTTTAAAATTTGTATAACTAAAACTAGATGTATAATATAATTTTAGCAACAATAAAAGTAGAAATAATGGGGAAATGGGTTGGCTTAAGTTTAAGAGTGCATCTGTGATATTATGTGATCAATGAATGCTAATAAAATTGAAAGGAAAATTTTGTAGTATGCTTAGATGCTTTACGACACAAAATAATATGAAACATGTTTATAAAAGAGTGCAGCTAAGATGAAAATGCTTAGATAAATTTGTGGTAAAAATAAGAGAGATATAATTAGAAATGAATATATTCATGAAATAGTATTAGTAGTACAAATTAAAGGTAAGTTGATGGAGAAGAGGCTATAAGATGATTTGATTGTGTACAACGAAGACGTGTAGATGCAACGGTAAGGCACAACGATATGATTACCATTACTGGGAATGTTAGGGGGAGGAAAACACTTAAATTGACATGGGATGCAGTTATGAAATACTATATAAATTTATTTAATTTAACTAAGCATATAGCTTTTGACAAAGTGGAAGACAAAAAAAAGGATTTATGTGGTCAACTCTACTTGATTGGGACACAATTTAGTTTGGTTTGGTTTGGTTTGATTTGGTTTGGCTTGAAGTTACCACCTAATTTGTGTAAGAAAGACTGTTCTTGAGGTAGAATGATAAAACACTATTTATTGTTGTCCTTTTTAAAACGTCAAGGAACAGTTTTATATCTAACCTAAGGTTAGGGGCAGTATGTATGAAGGGGAATGTGAAGTGGATGGATTGACCTCTCTGTTCAAAAACACACTCTAACCACTGAGCTTCTGGAGCATTCATTCCCTATAAAACACTTCAGTTGAAGTTGAAATGAAAGCATGTCATCAAGTTTAGGGCTTGGTCTTCCGGCTATATCTTAAACAATGATATGATTTATGAACCAACTACCCTCCCTTGTAAGCAAAATTGGGATATTGGTTATTTATTCAAAAATAATTTCCTGGTTTGATGAATATATATATTTGCTTTTGGCAGGTTGGTACTCCATGGTCTGAAGCCCTCCACCAACTTCTTCAGTGAATATGAAATGTGGAAAGGACATAATGTGTGTACTTGAAATATTATTGTTTGTTTAGTGTGATCTTTCCACAACTGGAAAGGATTACTGTAAAATCCCTTGGACATCTATCTAATGTATTTTATATTCATTTGCGATGCTTATATAACCAGTGGTGAATTTGATTCATTTGTTTCTTACCTTTCTTCGAAACACTTTTTTTTTTCCCCCTTTGGGTACATCTGAATACAAAAGACTCGTAAATGTGAGTCCAGATTCTCTCCAGTTACTCTCTCCAATGGCTCCTGTTGAGGACGGCCCAGATGGGGCCACGTCACCTTGCAGGAGATGGGTGACTCAGATTTGTTTCTTTATACAAAAAATTTCAAAATGCACTCATTGAATTACGCGCTCTTTGTCTGACACTCTCTCTATCTCCGTCATTCTCTCACTGACGCACGCACAACACTCTCTCTTATCTCTCACATTTCTAATAAAAATTTTAAAAAATTATTTTAATCTTTTTCATTTTATTTTAATAATATATGTATATATATATATAATTTTTAATATAAAATTAATATCATTGGAAATATACTCATAAAATGAGACTAATATTAAATATATTTGATAAAAATTTAAAATAAATAAAAAGTAATTACTATGTTTAGTTATGTTTTCAAATTATTATTTTTTCAATACAAAAATTATTTTGATGAAACTAAAAACACAAATTATATATTTTTGAACTTCTCAAAAATAATTTTCATTCCAAAAAAGAATCATATAAAAATAATGACTTTTAATTTAGTTTTATTAACCAAAAGAGTTTATAATTTCTTTTAAAGGAAATAAAAGAAAATACAAATTCAATCTGTGCAAATGTGCAAATTAAATATATTTTTATTTTCTTTTAAAAAAAATTATAAATTCATTTGGTTAATAAAATTAAATTAAAAGTCATTATTTTTAGGAAAAATTACTCAAATCCTATTTGGAGAAAGTTGTTCCATTTACTCCTAGAAGTTTTCTTTCAAACCAATTAATTTTTTTTTTATTTTGGATATGTTGTATTTTCTTGATTTGGATGTTTGGAAGTTTACTTGTTTGCGCTTGTATGTGATTTTGTTTGGCTTTTTTTTCCTAATGTTGGATGTGCATAGGTAAGGTAGGTTTTTACATTTCTATTTTTTTTTTTTTTTTGGTAGGGATTTAGTAAAGTGATTTGTAGGTAGATGATGTTACTCCATTTGTGATGTTACTGGTGTGGTGTTCATCCTAATTAAAATATTGACATTATTTAACATACAAATGATTCAAACCACTAACACTACTACATCCCCAATAATCATAACAATGTCAACAAACATGGGCCATTTCACGTGTACAAAACACATGTTAATACAAACATCACAATAACAAAATGCGACTAACAAAAGCCACAACGTTACACAACACAATCATTGTTCGACAACATAAAGTTACACCAACTTGCCAAATGGCATCTACACATACAAAACCCATAGCAAAACAATGACCACACCACCAAAACCCTAATGTACTCCAAACCCATATTACCATTCACATACAACAACAATACGATACGAACTTATAACATTACCGACCCAACATTACATATAAAAATAGACAACAATGTTGACAACACAATTAGAATATTTATCAAAGAAGTAAAATAACAACATTAAAACAAATAACTAACGTCGTCGCCGATGCAATAAGAAGTGTATACACACCAGTTATATGTTGGTGACGTCAACCCAACGACGGAATGATGTAGTTCTCAATCCTAATCACTATATTGACAGAAATGATGTATTTCTAGGGTTTGGAAGGAACCAAACATTAAAATTGGCAACACAAAGATATGGTTTAACGTTGCCACAAATCAAATAAACAACAAACAAAGCAATCTACATCCATTAACATTGGGAACTCAGAATATTTCCATTTTGTCTCTTCCTTTTTGATTGGGATGGAAGGAAAATAGAAAAAGACTATAGTAAGCTTTTTGGACACAAACGTAATTTTTACATCACTGAATTCCTAATTTACCCATAACATTTGGGACAACACGCGCCAACACCATGTACAAAAACGTCATTACCACTCAAATGGGACTTATCAGTGCATAAAATAAAAGGCAAGACTAAATGGTTCAAAATTTTATAATTTGGGATTTATTAGTGCATTACCCTTATTTTTATATGATTTTTTTTATAATGAAAATTGTTTTTGAGAATTTCAAAAATATATATATGATTTTTGTGTGTTTATTTTCATCAAATTAATTTTTATATTTAAAAAATAATAATTTGAAAATATAACTAAACATAGTAATTACTTTTTATTTATTTTAAATTTTTTATCAAATATATTTGATATTAGTCTCATTTTAAAGGTATATTTTCACTGATATTAATTTTATATTAAAAATTATATATATTATTAAAATAAAATGAAAAAGATTAAAATAATTTTTTAATTTTTTACTAGAAATGTAAGAGAGGGTGTGTTGTGAGTGTGTCAGTGAGAGAAAGAGAGAGAGAAAAAGAGAGAAAAAGAGAGAAAAAAAAAAAGAGGAAGTGGAATCTAGTGTGTGTGTGTTTTAGATTTTTTTTTTTTTTGTTTAAGAAAACAAATATGAGCCACTCATTTCCTTGTGAGTGACGTGGCCCCATCTAAACCATCCCTCGCAGGAGTCAT
This sequence comes from Camellia lanceoleosa, assembly GCA_025200525.1. Lineage (NCBI taxonomy): Eukaryota > Viridiplantae > Streptophyta > Magnoliopsida > Ericales > Theaceae > Camellia > Camellia lanceoleosa. The sequence goes on from CM045768.1 coordinate 127,248,090, forward strand.
TGAAGAGAGTAATTGGAGAGGATTCAGACTCCGTAAACATGACCTTCTATTAGTTGTAATGGCTCTTATCTAGCTAGGCTATGTCTATCCATTTGCACAATGCCATAGAAGCCCTCCAACGGTGTAGTTGTTTGTAAATTACACTCACCCGAATAGGCTATGTTTGTTTGGGTAGAATGGATTTGTGAGATTAGCATTTTAATCCCTTTAGATTGTGTATTCTATCTCATGTTTGGATTAGCTTGGGATTATAAGATCTGATTGATATCCAAATGTCTCTCCTTAGTCCTCCATTTTGTATCACACTCCCCTTGCTACAACACAAAAGACTTTTAGGGCCTATTTGATTGGCAAGATTAACAGTGAGAAGAACAACAATCCATGATATTAGTGTATGATTGATTATATAGCTAGAGGTTAGCCAGCTAGATTAATGAGATACCCTTTTGTCCACTTTTGTTTTGCAATAGATTTGGAAATATATGATCCTAATTATATGTCTATTTTGCATTATTAGTTGTAAGATTACAAATTTCGTCAATTTTGTTGGATAGAATAGAATGGTCATTAAAATCTAATCCGAATGATAAAATTTACAACAAAACAATGGAATGTGAGACACACATTAATAATTCTAATTCTATGCTATAATCTTTTGAATCAAACAAGCTCTTAGGGATCAAATGTTTGTCTCTAATGGTCGACAATTAAAAACACCCTCACATCTTGACCTAATTTTGCTGACTGAAAGTAAATTTCCCTCAATTTGCTCAATTCAGTAATGAGAATGCAAAACGAATAGATATGTTCTCACTTAAAGAACTCATATTCTCACTCTAAGTCTGTTACAACCAAAGGTAGATCTCTCTTTATTCTGAAGCCTCGATGTGAGGAAATCTGCAAATTTAAAATGTTAATGAAGAAGACTCTTATCATTCGAATCAAACACAATATATATAATAAATATTTTATTTTATTTTTTATTTATTTAAATTGCACACGCAACCATGTATATGTGTGTGTATATATATATATATATATTTATAAACCTCACAAAAGAGCAAATCCCAAACAAACAGAGCCTTAGATTTGTCGAAACAGTGAGGTGAGTTTGCTCGAGCGAAATAGACAATAGACACAAAAGCTCTGTGTATTTGAGTGTAAGAATTGTGATATCTGTACATAGGTCCTGTCATGAGCTTTTATAGATTCCACCTGGCACAATCCTAGTAGGACTCCAACTCTTCTCAATAGAGTCCTGTTAGGAATCACACTCTCAAGGTTAATGCCTATTCTGATAACACCATACACACTGCCAACCAAGTGAGATCGTTTCAACTTTTACCTCTGCTAGTACCACACTCAACTGAGCTTACACAGCTCGGTGCTACTTTAGGAAACACTGTCATAGCCCTGTGAGATGGTGCCATGCAGAGTTACCCTTAGCTCGGTCCTCCTTCCACTAACACCTCGGTCTTCTACAAGGTTTAGCCCGAGATAGCCAGGTCAGGCCCCCAGCAGCCCATCTTTGACCAACTTGGTGCATAGATGATCCAAGACCGTGCAATCTGAACATTTACGTTGGTCCATAGTTCGACCCAACGTCTAAGATTAAACTGGTCTTAGCTCGACCCAAACTTATACACATAAATTACCCTCTCAATTGCCCCTTAATTCCATCTAGGCAGCATGATTGGGATTAGTTTTCCCAAGCCGTGCTAAGATATTCAAACCGACCGAACCAAAATAAGCAGCCCAACCGAGCGAAAATATTCAACCCAACCAAACTAGAAACGTGTCCGTCAGTTGGTAGCTCGGTCTTTTCAGAACCGCGCCTGTCGTACAACCTATCGTCCTACGTACCTGACATCGTGTCCTTACTGGGACACGTGGCACACACCTATTACCCCTTTGTACTGTGACAGTCATCTAACATTTACCAAAAATTTCGAAAAATCCTACCGTTTTTGCTTCTATGTCATATAAAACTCATTTTTCGAACAATCATTCTCACTATTCATCTTTTCTATTGCGAACCATCACATTCTGACTTCCATATCTACACCTCCTACGCTTCAGTCCCAACCCAAGCAACTACATCGCCTGCTTTGCTCGCCTTCTTTCTGGTGCTCCTTCTATCAATTGGATTTTGTTTTCATGCCCTGAATCCGTAAGTTGCTGTAGACACCCTATTTTTGACCGACCTTAAGACTCAGACGTCACCGATTGAGCGCTCGGTGATGTTGCATACTGTGCTCGTTCAGAAGTCTCAGAGTCGCGGCCGTGCGCCCTACCTCCGGACTTAGAACTTTCATGTGCCTTGGTTTTGCGAACTAGGCTCGGTTTTCTCTGTTTTCTTTCCTGAGGGAAGGGAGTGGTCCTGTAGGCTATTTCTCGGTGGCCGTGGGCTACATTTCGTGGCCGTAGGCCATTTTGCCCATTCGGGCGGTTCGGTTTTGAGCCGTCGGGCCGTGTGCCTCGGTTCGACCACCCAACCATCTCTGATTTCTCTGGCTTCTGGCATGCATCTCATTTACTCCATACCGAGGGACACTGGGGTCTCAGATACCCACTTCGTGGCCGAACACCACTTTCGGTGCCTGCAGCCCATTTTCGAGACCCCGAACCGCGTGATTTGGGCCCCGAGCATTCATTTTGCATCGGTTTTGTTCAATTTTGGCGGTAACTCTGTTTTAGCACCGGGAAGATCACTTTGGAGGGTGGGAGGCCAGCAATTGTTTGAAAACCGGTTTAAACTTCTCCGCGCCCGTTTTCTCACTTAGGGCTAATGTTGAACACCCTAGGGGTATTTTCTTCGAGCCGAGACTACATATTTGTGATGAGGGCACATGGGAGGACCCTAAAAAGTGGTGGTCGGCCAGTAATTGTTACTTTCATTTTTGAGCCTCTCCTTCAAGTTCAATGTTGTGTCTCCTGTTTCAGAGTTGCCAAATACCATCCTTGGGGCCTTGTTGTACAGACATGGGAGGACACCAGAAAGTGGTGGTCGGCCAGTAATTGTTACTTTCATTTTTGAGCCTCTCCTTCAAGTGCAATGTTGCGTCTCTGTTTGAGTTGCCAAATTCAACCTTGGGGCCTTGTTCTACACACATGGGAGGACACCAAAATGTGGTGGTCGGCAGAATTGTTCTGTTCCATTTTTGGCCATGGCCGGCCGGCTGGGGAGAGTGGCTGGCCGACCAGTTGGGGTGGCTGGGCGGCCACCTTCAAGAAAGCCACTGGCCACTTCGCTTTTGGCTACTTTACTTTTGTCAAATTGTTTTTCAAAATATCTTGATCCTCCGAGGGATATTTTGGGAGGGAAAGCTTGGGTGCATTTCCCTCCTTTTACCCTTTTTGGTCTATTTAAGGGGCTGAGGAGCACCTTTGTTAGGGTTACATAATTCATCTCAAGACTTCATCTTCCAAAACCTCCATTTCCATAGCCAAAAGCTCCAAAAACCTTTAAGGTTCTAGGCCATTCCTTCATCAACCCTAAGCCTCACCATCACCATCTCCATTCCAGCAGCAAAGGAGGGTTTTTCAAAGGCTAAGGACCAACAAATTGAAGCCAAGAAGCAACAAAAGACTTGTCTCCAAGGGTAAGACTCTAATTCCCTTTTTCTAGCACAATTTTGAATCAATTCTTTACCCTACTTGCTCTCAGTTTTGGGCTCCGACCCTTACTGATTTTAGGCTTATTTTGAGCCCCTCTTCAAAATTGAAGAAGGGTTCAACCTCTTTTGAGAGCCCCTTGATACACCTCTTTCAATATCACTCTTTATGCCATTATTTTGCATGCTTTATTTGGCTTATGAGTGATCCATTTTTGAGCCTGATATATACTGTGAGTGGGCCTATTTTGAACCCTTCTTCAACTTTGAAGAAGGGCTCAATCATGTTTGGCCTCTCTATCATGCACTTTCTTTGTAATCCTCCATATTTTCCGTAAAATTGCATGATTTATTTGGCCTATTTTTGATCTGATTTGGAGCATCTCATGAACTAATATTGTGCTTATTTTGAGCCCCTCTTCAACATTGAAGAAGGGCTCAACCTGGTTTTCATGCTCTACATGCCACTTGCTTTGAATTCATGTTCTACTCCTATTTGGCATGCCCCTTTGAGCTTATTTGGCTTCTGTTTTGAGTCTTCATCAGGCCTGGAAAGAGCCTTGTTTTGGCCTTCTCATAATGTTTTGTTAAGGGTTTTAGGCCATTTGGTGCATGCTTTTGGTACTTCATGTAATACCATCTTTGATTCCGTAAAATTGCATGCTTTGTTAGGCTTTCTTGGCTTCTATTTTCAGCCTTAATCAGGCTGAGAAAGTGTCTTAAAATGACCCATTCTTCATGTTTTGTTAAGGGTCCAAGGTTGTTTGATGCATGCTTTTGGTACCTCATGTTATAGCCTTTGTTGGCTCATTATTTTGCATGCTATGTTTAGCCTATCTACATACTGAATTGGGGGATGTCATATCTTGTAAATGTGCATATTTTTGGCCTCTCTTTAATTTTGTAGAACTGTGTTTTTCAGTTTGAGCATTGTATATACCACTTGCTTTGTAATTCTCCTCTTTTCCCCCATTTTTGCAAGCTATTTTTGCCATACTTGTGATCATTGTTTGGCCATACTTTGTACTGAAAAAATGCTAATTTAGGGGCTGCCTTGCTACTGTTTTACATGTTATGTCCATATTGTGCATGTTTAGAAGGGCTGTAGGCCGTTTCGGGTGCATAACATTGCATTTCGGGCATCGGGTGTAATTTTGTCATAATTCGGGGGCTATTTGTGCATCATTTTAGCTACTGAAATTTGAATTTTTCATATGCCATATGCCACGTTTCATTTGCATGCCATTTCATGCAGATGTCATTGCCTCGGTTTGCGTGCGTGTCTTGCGCATTTTGTTTTCATCTTTTCTTCGGCCTTATGTGAGTGTGGTGAGGCTCTCTCATGTTAGTGTAAGCCCAATTTGCATTTTCCATGTCATTTGCATTATGTATGCCTTCGCCTTGGTTTTGCGTGCCGTGTGCACGATTTCGAGACAAATTTCATGCTTATCTCTCGGTAGCTTATGTGAGTCTTGGTGAGGTCCTCTCATGTTAGTGTAAGCCCAATTTGTTATTTCATGCACAGATGTCACCGCCTCGGTTTACGTGCCCGCGGGCATGCATTCCGAGGCACTTCTTTTTTTATCCTACGGCAGCCTATGTGAGTGTGGCTGAGGCCCTCTCACGTTGGCGTAAGCCCATCATTGCATTCCGTATGCCATTTCCTTGGTTTGTGTGCCCGTGGGCACGCATTTCGAGGCATTTCATTTTAGTCTCATTGTATATCATATTTCATGCCATTTTCTCGGTTTGCGTGCCCGTGGGCACGCATTTTGAGGCATCTCATTCCCATAACATTGTGTATGTTAGGATTGCATATTAGCTACATTTCATGCATACCATGCATATCGCATTGTGTTCGGGATAGGTGTTAACCCGGGCACGGGAAACGAGGCGCGTTTCGTACTCCGAGTGACGGAACGGGTCTCAATTCCCAAGTCACCGACACTCCGGATTACCCATGATGGAGTTAGGTTTTATTGTAGCATTCATATGTATTCATCCTATATTGAGTTGTGCAATCCGACTCCTCGGCCATCATGCATCGATATGCGTGATTGATGGCACGAGGATCGAGGCATGCATATATTTGTGAAATACATTGCTATGCCCTTTTCCTGCTCTCTGTTGCAGCAAAATCAAGAATCAGCAACTTTTCGGAGTTTGACACGCATTTCGAGAAAATTGCAAACAGAGGCTAATTGGGGCATCGATTGGATTTCAGCAAAGCTGACCAAAGATACACTATTCATCGAAGCAAGGCACCCCGGCTTGCATGCCATTCTGATCTTTCTTTATTTAATTTGTAAATTAATTAGGATTTTTGTATATTATTGATTTGTAATATTGATTTGTATTATTCTTTCATTTGATTTGTATTATTATTTATTCGGACCCTCTGCGAGGGCAATGTTGTAATAAGGGTGTGTGAGTGTGATGTATGTCTTCCAACCCCATTTCTTTCTCCTTTTATTTACACCTTCGATGGTTAGATATAGGGCATATTTCGATTAGCATACTGATATGATAGCATGTTTGCATTCATTCATCTGCTTTTGCATGCATCGGGCTCAAGCATCATACAAACCGTGCATCTGTATTTCAATTCCAAATTGAATACATGCTAATCATAGCATCTCATATACCATGTTTAGAATAGCCGAGCTTTATAGTTGCATTTTGCATGTGTTGCATTAGGCATTTTGACACATTTAGGATCATGCATGATTTCTAATCAGCTTTTGTTTTGGCTAGGAGTACTCGGTGAGTTTTATGCTTTAGCATCCTTGCATGCGTGTGAGTGTTACCATGAATAGCATGCTTACCATGAGGCTATGTGCTTATATGATATAACTGCCTTGAATGCCTGTGGGTGGAGGTTGAGTTATCTGAATTGGAATAATACATCAAATGCTTGTTTTAAGCCCATTAGATAGTGGCAAAATCATTGTTTTCTTAAGCCCACCTGAGGGTGGCAAATCCACGTCTTAGCCTACTTGCGAGTAGCACCATCAAACCATTTTCAAACAAACAAGCATGAAATGTTTTGTTCCAACTCAGGCGATTCAGTCTATACTTGTATGCTGTGCGCATCACATAGTAACCTAGGCTAATAACCGGAATAAGACTCACAAAGTTTTCAAAAACAGATATCATGGTTAGTAGAGGCCGGTCTTTGGCCATCGGGGTGCTCACGATGTGACCTTCCCCAATCGTACCCAAGTCCCCGAGCCAACTTTGGTGATGACGGACACGTGGCCTTTGGCACCGAGTTAGGGTTTCCTAAATTTCCCATTTAAAAAATATTTAGGTGGCGACTCTGTATCTGGCGAAGCAGTCCATGTTCGGCACTTCTTTCAAAAAATCTGTTTTCAAAACGATTTGCCGGATTTGGACTCTTTCGTTCAAGATTTGGAACCGCGACAAAATCGAGTCCGAATCAGATGAGGTCCTCGCGAACTGTTCGATTCTGGCGACTCATTTGGGATTTAGAGAACTTGACTCGAACTCGTGATATCTGGTTTTGACTACACTTGTGTGTTTCTTTGCATTGCATTTGCATTGGTGCGCCTAGGACATCGTGTTTGCCATATGCCATTCCCGAACGATTCTTGGGAGGCTTGTCTTGTCAAGGCATGTCCATAAGGCCGATCGGCTCTGAGCTCGACGAGATGGGAACACAAACCCGGTTTACCGAGGCACCCTTTTGACCATTCGACCTAGTGCATATTCGAATCCATAGTGACCATTCCAAACTAGGACAAAGTTGCTTACCCGTTTATAGGTTGTTTGAAGCATTGCGTCGTAATGAAACCCTAGCTCGATAAAATAGGACAGGGAAACCCTACCCCAACATAGGGGTGTTTTGGCTCTCACTTATCTGCTATGTGCTTGTTAGAGTGCGTCTCTACAGGGAATGCATGTATCAGTTGAGTTTGGGCATCAGGCCTGCGGGCATCATTCAGTGTCTGAGAATCAGTTGTCTGCGGATATCAGATTCAGTTTAGGGGAATAGTGATACAGGAACGATGATCGTGGTTGAGGGCGATGTATTTCCAGCTTATCCAACTGCGTGTTGTATGCCCGACTGTGTGTTGTGTGTATTTAAATTAAGCTGTTATGCTGCCCGTTTTTCTGGTCATTTATTTCCTTTTTGCTTTATTATCTTTTTTTCTAGGGCAGTTTGTAGCACGATTGCTTCCGAGCCAGTCGATACTCCCCAAGCAATTTGGACACGAGGTCGCCGACTCAACCGATCCGAGGATCTAGTTGACGGACATCCAGTGTTCCACTCTTTACCCCCAGTCACCAGAAGAAGGCCGAGAAGGCACAGTGTGTCAGAGCACGGATCACCGGAACAGCAGTCTACTCTAGTGTCAGACAGTCGGGTTGAGATTCCTGTTTCTGCCATAGAGATACACTTGCCGGTTATTCAGATGGAACAACAGAATCCAACAATGGAGGCGATGATGCGCCAGATGAATGAGAGCATGAAACAAATGCAAGATGATGCTATCCGCCAGGCGGAATTTTCTAAGCAAGAGCATTTGTCATGGCCCAATGATCGAAGTGATCACCAGTTAGCAATGAGAATCTCAGATCTGCTTCACACCAGGTCCCTCCTCCACTAGGGGCACATCAGGTTCCTCCTCCACCCGGGGCCCCATTACCTGAGCAGATATCTACTGGCCAGAATGCTCCTCCAAATCACCAGAATACCGAGAACACCCAGAATACCCTCCCAAATCCACAGAACGCTCTGCCAAACTTCCAAAACACCCAAGAGGACACGGGTCTTCCAACGGGGCTAGCTCCGCCCCCGCTTCTGCCGCAACTGTCCAAAAATATTACACCCAATCACCCGGACTCTCCATTCGAGTTCGAGGTAGACCAGACAGCTCTGAAATTGAGCAAGTTGGAAAAGCTCTTCAAGAAATCACAGGGGGTGAAGGCCATCCCAGATATTGAAGACGGCTACACTGATGTGGCCGTAACATTCTTTGAAGATTTAAGATGCCCCATCAATCGCTTTGATGGATCCGGACCCCATGGTTTATCTACGGTGTTTCGGACATCTTGCGCCAATGGGCCTAACCGACTCTGAAACTCTCCTTTGTTTGGCGAACCTGTCAGAGTGGCCATGGGGTATGCAAAGTTGGATAATGATGTCAAGAGGAATCGGGATGAGTTGGTGAAGCCTTCGTTGCACAATATTCATATAATACTCGGATCGAGATTACAACACGTGATCTCGAGACAACAAGCGAGAACAGAAGAGACTTTCTCGATTTTGTCACTTTCGGTGGAGAGCAAAGGCATCGATGATGACCTTAAGGCCAACCGATAAAGATCAAATCTGGATGATTGTACGCAATCTCAACCAAGGCTTATCAGAAGATGATTGTAGTTCCTTCCCCACCTTCGCAGACTTACATGATATGGGGGTGCAAATTGAGGATGCTATGAAGCAAGGGTTGATTGACCGGGGTAGGATCACCAAGAACATTCAACCGTAATAACAATGCGGGCCGAGTGGCTCTGCCAATACAAAACTTCAGAGGTCGGTATGGTCACCACCACTCCCCTCAACCAAGGCCCGCAATGCCACACCTTTCGATGCATCCGGGAGCAAGAACCAAGTTTCAAGATACCAATCCGGGGTCAACGAACCTTCTCCCACTACATATGCCTTTGTCCAAAGTCCTCGGGGTTCTAGTCGAGAAAGGGCATCTGAAACCCTTGGAACCGAGGCCCCTCCAAATCCACTCCCTTCCCACAACCCGACCAAATATTGCAAATACCACCAGAAGATGGTCATGATACCGACCAATGTTACAGCCTGCGTCATGAGATTCAAGACCTCATTGACAAAAACATCATTCTACCTCCCGTGAGACCCAACGTCACAACTAACCCACTCCCAGCACATAACCAAGATCCACCCAAAAGAATCAATCTCATCCAAAGCGGGGCGTGTCTTCGACCCTAGTATCTACATTACTCCTCCCACCTACCCAAGCCGAAGGTAATCCTTCCTGATAGCACTGACTTGTGCATGATGGACACCTTCACAACCCAACCTGAGCCAAAGGTGGTGACCACCGAAAATGGAACGGGGCAGGCTTCTGAGGAGAACAAAACTGTTGAGTCTGGGTGGAGCGATCGAGAATTTAGCTGTCGAGCTTATGATCCGAGTGGATATATCTTGTCAATGAGCCTAAAATTTGAGTGTGGGGCCATGGGAAGAAATTTGAATTGTGTATGATCCGGGGACAAACTTGAATCGATGGGGATGATCGACAACGATGGAAGAGGACTTTGCCAACCTCCGGTTTTCAACGACCAAGAATCGGGGATGCATCAATCAACCGGTTCGAATCTGAAGTCGGCCAGTCGTCGGGTGGTTGGATGATCAGCCAGATATTGTACCATTTGTGGCTGGAAGGGTCGAGGGTCAGATTGAATTGCCGGAGAGCGCCGGTACGAAGAATTTCGCTCGGGAGCAAGACACTTTGAAAACTGAACAATTAACGCCGAGGAACAAGAAAAGAAATGGGATTACGAGAGGATCCAAAAGCAAAGAACCATGAGGAAGTTGAAAGTCTTTGTAAGCACGAAAACCGAACATCTTTGTGAGCACGTGGGAGGAAAATGCTGAGAGCGCAAACAAGCCCGAACCAGACAGGTGCCTGTTAAATGCTAATGGAATGTGGTGGGAAGATGACGACTTGTATCTCGCCCACACAGACGAAGACTGGGCGGGTGGCCAACCAGACAGCACCTGGTACCTCGAAGAGGTGGACCATATGACTAGAAGTGGGCGTTATTTCAAGCCCCCACACCTTGATCAACCCGAGGCATCAGGGAAAGATAAAGAAGCGGAGAAACAGAGAGAGAAGCAAGTTGAAGAAGAGGCTGTACTGAAGCAGTTAAAGAAAATACAAGCAGACATCTCCATCTGGGGACTGCTTATGGCTTCAAGGGTGCATAGACAGGCTGTCCTATCTGCTATGGACAAGGCCAAACTCTCCATCGAAACTACACCAGAGCAACTGGTTGGGCTGGTTTTTCCGGGAGGAGGTTCCCCGGCATTGACCTTTTCAGACAAGGAATTGCCGCCTGAGGGCGTGGATCATAATGCACCTCTACATCTCTGTAGAATCTGAGGACAAAGGGATTACGGTGGTACTTGTTGATACCGGGTCCGCTATCAATGTCTGCCCGGCCAGAACGGCGTATGCAATTGGGTTAAAGCCTGCGGACTTCACACCGACTACTCAAGTGATCAGAGCCTACGACAATACAAGTAGGGATGTCCTAGGGACAGTAAAAATCCAAACCAAGATTGGGCCTGGACAACACGAGGTAGATTTTCATGTCTTGGAGGTCCCTGCATCCTTTAACATGCTTTTGGGGCGACCCTGGTTGCATCAGGTGAAGGCCGTCTCATCTACTCTACATCAAATGGTGAAATACCCCTATGGAAAGGGAGTAGCCATTGTTTTTGGGAATTCATCAATCCATCCTCCTCCGGAGATATCTACGCCAGTCTTGGAGATTGAACACGGCATGGAAGACATGTTCATATCAGGATTTACTTTGGCTGAGGCCCGGGTGGTACAAAACATTATGGCTGTGAATGAGGGTGTGTATGTCGGCGCTCAAAGTCTACCTCATGAACAAGCTACAACATATCCGGGATGGGATTGGGAAGAAGCGGCGAGAAAGAGTCGCGGCGTTGGCAGTGCCACACAATCAACATACCTTTGATCGGGTTATCTGCCCACCAAAGAAGATTGGGCAAGGAAAGGGAAGGAAATGGCCGTGAGCAGAGCGAAGCGGTGGGAAGCCTTTTGATCTAATGCAGGCCCATTCAGGTACCTGAGCAGACGCTTTGTCGGGAGGAAGACTTTCCATTTGCGGCTTCTCGAGCCATGGTTCAACGCGGAGAGGCGCGTGCAGGTTTCGAAATCTTCTTCGACTGCAACTATCCGGATGATGTTGCCTAAGCGACAGACCCAACAAGCGAGTTTGAGCAGAATAAAGGCGGTGGATCACGAGAGCCTGATTGGAAATGGGGGTAGCACTGGCATGTCTCATCTCTGATCCTCCGATCGACCAAGATTGCTTAGGGAATAACTTCAAGGTTTCCATGATTGGGGGTGAAACGGCTGCGAGCCGACCAGCAGCTATCTTGGATGCATCAATCGCGCCCTCTCTCACTTGGCGATCTGAGGAGGATTTTTGTCCAAGAAGACGGGTCAGTAGTGAGCGGAATCGATTCCACCGAGTCTGTGAGTCGGAATCGATTCAGCTCGGCGAGTCTGAGTCTGGTACTCTGAAGTGTCAACCGGATGCCACCGATCTGTCGGTCGTCTTTTTCCTTTTCATTTGAGTCTGTTGTAACCAATGAATTGGATGATTTGGGCGTGGCTAATGAGAATGAAGCGCTGTGGTTTTAAGTACTTTTACGTGCCCTAATTTATTGCATTAATTAGACTTTCAAAATTTTGATCAAAAGCAGCGAGGCGAAGTTCCTCCGGTTTTAACGTCTAATTGAGCAAGAGCAAGAGAGATTTGTTAAGCCATTAATGGACGAAATCATTTCCGTAAACATTAGTGCTTGAGGAGGACCCGCTGGTCGGATCGGGTCCACGTTGTCTTCGGAGGAACGCGAGCGCTTAGTCGCTTTATTAAAAGATTTCAAAGATGTTTTCGCGTGGTCCTCGAAGACATGCACGAATCGATCTGAGATTATGCAAAGATCGGATCCCCTTGACCCCAAGGCTCGACACATCAGCGAAGCTCGAAGGATCCGCCGGTGGGCTCTCAAGATTAAGGAAGAGGTCACCAAGCAAATTGACGAGCTTCTGCCGTATCGGAATATCCGACTTGGTTGGCCAACATTGTTCGTCTTAGAAGAAAGATGGCAGGATCCGGGTGTGTGTAGACTTCAGGGATTTGAACAGAGCTAGTCCGAAGGACGACTTTCCCCTACCGTATAGCGATGAGTTGGTAGATTTCACAGCAGGGCATGCATTGCTCTCATTCATGGATGGCTTCTCAGGATACAACCAGATAGTGATGGCACGGAAGCGAGAGAAAAGATCGCATTCACTACCCGTGGGGACATATCACTGCGGTAATGCCGTTTGGGTTGAAGAACGCTGGGGCTACTTATCAACAGGCCGCGACCACAATACTACATGATATGATCCACAAAGAGGTTGAGGTGTACGTGGACGACATGATTGTCAAGTCCAAGGAAAGAGAGGGCCACTACACCGCCTTGCACAAGTTTTTCCAAAGGATCAGGGAATTCCGGTTGCGGCTAAACCCTCAGAAATGTACATTTGGTGTTACTGAGAAAAATCTTTGGGGTTTCTGATTACGCAAAGGGGCATCGAGGTCGACCCTTCCAAAATCAAGGCCATCTTAGAAATGCCACCACCGAGGACTGAAAAGGAGGTGCGAGGCTTTCTGGGTAAAGTGCAATTCATAAGACGGTTTATTTCAAAACTAACCTTGACTTGTGAACCACTTTTTGGCCTCCTCAAGAAAGGAAAGAAGTTCCAATGGGACGGCCGATGTCAAGCTGCATTTGAACAGATCAAAGAATATCTACAGAACCCACCCGTTTTGTCGCCACCAGAACCAGGGAAACCGTTGATTTTGTATCTGTCAGTGACTGAGACTACAATGGGCTGCATGCTTGCACAAGAATCAGAAGATAAGGTGGAGAGAGCCATCTATTATTTAAGCAAGAAGATGCTGGAATACGAGACCCGATATACACCGCTCGAAAAAGCTTGCTTAGCTCTGGTATGGGCTACCAGGAAGCTGCGGCACTACCTGTTAGCTCACTCTGTAATGTTGGTTTCACGACTAGATCCCATCAAATATCTTTTCGAGAAACCAGCGCTTACGGGTAGGCTAGCTCGTTGGTTGCTGTTGCTCTCCGAATTTGATCTCACATATGTGACGCGCAAGTCAGTGAAAGGAAGAGCAGTGGCAGAGTTCCTTGCCGACCACCCGGTTGAGGGGGATGAAGCAGTTGAGTACCTATTCCCGGATGAATCAATTCTGCATATCGACGAGGAAACTTGGACAATGTACTTTGACGGAGCGTCAAATCAGCATGGGTATGGGATAGGAGTGTTGCTGATAGCACCCGACAATTCCCGTATCCCTCTAGCCTTCAAACTCCGGTTCAAAGTCTCAAATAATGAAGCAGAATACGAAGCGTGCATTGCTGGTTTAGAAGCAGCCCTAGAACTAGGGGCAAGACGGCTGGATGTCATTGGGGATTCGAACCTTGTTGTGTCTCAAGCTAAAGGAGACTGGAAAGTTAAAGAGGAAAATATGATGATGTATCACCAAACCTTGGATTTGCTGATTCCTCGGTTTGAAAAGCTAAGTTTTACTCATCTACTAAGAGAGAACAACAAGTTCGCAGATTCGCTAGCAACTCTATCATCTATGATAGACATCCGTGGAGTCGGATCGTCCAGTCATCATCGATCGAAATTTGTACTGCCGCTATGAGTCGATTGCAGCCATAGATGAAGTTCAGGACAAACACCCCTGGTATTACGACATCTGGAACTTTTTGGAGAAAGAAACATACCCGCCAGGGGTAAATGCCAAAGACAAGAGAGCAATCAGGAGAATGTCAGTTCAGTTCATCATCTGCGGGGGTAAACTATATAAACGAGGTCATCTGGGAATGCATAAACTGTGCGTTGATGCAGAAGAGTCAAAGCGTCTAATGGAAGCCATCCACGGGGGTGAATGTGGTGCACATATGAATGGGGTAATGTTGGCACGGAAGATCCTTAGGCAAGGTTATTACTGGTCTACTATAGAGGAGGATTGTATTGGTTTCGTCCGGCGATGCCACAAATGTCAGATTCATGCAAATCGCATGAACATCCCGCCGTCAAAGCTGTACAACATGACTTCGCCATGGCCGTTTACATGCAGGGAATTGATGTAATCGGAGCTATTACGCCGAAGGGGTCGAATGGGCATGAGTTCATCTTGGTAGCGATAGATTATTTCACAAAGTGGGTTGAGGCCCAATCTTATGCGGTGTTGAAGGCTTCGCACGTAGCAAAATTTATCAGAAACAACATCATCTGTCGCTACGGGGTCCCAAATGAAATCATTTCAGACAATGGTTCCCACTTCAAAAAGGAGGTGATTGATTTGTTGGAGAAATATAATGTGGCTTTTCATAAGTCGTCTACTTACCGGCCACAAACCAACGGAGCAGTTGAGGCCGCCAACAAGAACATCAAGCGCATACTACAGAAGATGGTGGAAACCTATCGGGACTGGCCAGATAAGCTGCCATTCGCTCTGTGGGGCTACAGGACTTCGATTAGAACTTCTACTGGGGCGACTCCGTACTCATTGGTCTATGGGATGGAGGCCGTTCTGCCTATTGAGATTAAGGTCCCGTCATTACGAGTATTGGCTGAGTGCTAGATAGCCGAAGCGGATTGGCAGCAGAACAGATTTGAGGAACTCATGCTTTTCGATGAAAGAAGGCTGAAAGCACTGTACCACATCCAAGGTTATCAACGCAGAATCGCCCGGGCTTTCAACAAGAAGGTTAAGTCCAGGAACTTGAAAGAAGGAGATTTGGTACTCAAGGACAACCGAGCTCCCATCCACGACCCAAGAGGCAAGTTCAGACCCAATTGGACTGGTCCATACATCATCAAGTCAATCTGGTCAGGTGGAGCTGTGGTTCTGATGGATCTAGATGGCTTAGAGTTTTCGCAACCGATCAATATGGACAAGTTGAAGAAATACTACCTGAGAGGCTCGCTAGGCGAAAACCGAAAGGGCGACCTAGGCAAAACTTCGAGCATAGAAAAATTTGAAATTATAAAAGCTGAGCTCATAAGGTTGAAAACCATAAAGGCGGCCTTGGCAAAAGTTAGAGCGCAAAAGGAGAGTAAAAAAATATCCCAGCGAACCCAACCCTGAACTACGTAAGACTTGATTCCCATCTTTGGGATACGTGCGACTTCATCTTGAAGTTCACACAATCTTTTCCCGATCAACTTTGTCCATTCGATCATCTCGACCATCTCTATTCATCGGCATTTATTGTGATCTCCGTCTGATGTTATTCAGACTAGGGGCAACTTTCCGTTGCTATGAATTGCCAAGGCACTTTTCAAACTAGGGGCAACTTTCCAGTTGCTAGGATTCGCGGTTGTGCATCCCAGTGACAGATCTCAAGCGTGTCCAGTTCTGATTCATATCGAAAATAGTTTTGAAAAGTTTTAATAAAAGTTGACTTTGTTCAAATTAATCTTTTCACAACTAATACCATTTTTGGACCAAAAGTGGAGAATTTTCAGTACCATGACCTTCAATTTCATTATTTCAAAATAGAGCTCTTTTGCTCTTGCATACAATTGAAGTTGCTTTTTATTACATTCATAACGAAAACTTGAAAGTACTAATAAAGCAATAAATCTGGGGCATAGTCAAGTCAGGTGTCCCTGCGCCCCCTTCTAGAGCTAGTTGAAGCCTCTGATGCCAACCTAGGCCCAACTCAGGCTTCTTCGTTGAGCCAATCCCAAAGAATCGCCGATAAAGTGCAACGAAAATAGGAGCGAGGGCGAGCTCTCTAACTCTCCATCTTGCGGCTGTCGAGCCAATTTGCGCCTCGAATCGAAATGTAGCGGATACTCTATCCTCCGGTGAGCAAGTCGATCACGGCCAAACCGGGCGCAGAACGAATGGGAAATAGAACACCAATGAGTCAAGCCGATCGATCGAATCCCGACTGCGGGACATGCTATAGCTCATTGCTTGGGAGATTGAGCCAAGGACAACGCCACGCAATGCGATCCGCCGACAAGTTGCACATCCATTCAAACCACCGGCTCTCATCAGAGCATTCACTAGGCGTTCGAAAAAGTAGCCACGAAATTTGATAAGCGAGACAAGAGTCCACAACTTGCAATTTATCCACCAACCATATCGGGGGAGGGATGAAAAATAAGAGAATAAAGAATAGAGAGATGTGCGATGAGAGAAAAGTAAGATGGGGGTTTTGTGAGAAAACCCGAGCCCGAGGGCCGAGTGGTGCGAGTGAATATACATGTGAGCTTGGGTGGGAAACATTACACCTGTGATGGTGGACTCCCCATAAACTGGTTGTCTCCGGCGGTGAAAGCATCCAAGCCCATCGGTGTCTCAAATGCCAATGTCATGGCGATCTGACTCTTCCCATCCCTCAAGCCTTGGCGACTTCAATCAAGCGGATGCTAGCTCCTCCGGGCCCGAGACAAACAGAAATGAGATAGTAGGCACAAGCGAGGCGTCTTTGTCGGAAGCCTTGCCAATAGTGGTTGCTGTGGTCACCGGCATCAGAGAATCGGTAAATCAGGCTCGGGATATCCAACATGCCATCACCAATCAGAGATCTAGTATCATGCGCATTAAGACCGCACATCCGCCTTAAGGTTTGGGCATAGCTAAAATTGAGCTGGGGCAGAATTTCCTCGCCTCGCTCGGACTCCATCAAGATTTGAAAATCTTCAAAAGTAGGACATACCTCTTGCCTGCCAAAGCTAAAGACGTGCGTCACCGGGTTCCAAAACCTTGCCGCGGCATAGAGGAAAGGAAGATGTAGTGGAGTCCGGCCTAGCGTGAATAGTGCATTCAAGCCAAAACCCCGGAAGTTCAACTTCTCCGAGCCATCTAAAGAAGAAATCCAAGATGTGAGATTTTCTATGAGAAATGCCTCCATTTTTGCGAGGAAAGGTGATGAAATGAATGAGTTCCAAGGGTGGGGCTTTTATAGAGGGGCAAAACACTATTCAAAGGACACGTGTCAAATTTCTGGAGGTTGCGGGAGAGGTGGCCGGCCGGCCATCTATCCTAGTAGGCCGGCCACCCTCTAGGCTCCAAATGCAAAAAAAATTTCGGCCTCGCGTTGGTCCTATTTTGCCTGCCGGAGGGAAGCTTGAGGCACTTTCATGCATCGGGAATGTCGAAGGCCTCCATTTCTATCAGTTTCGGATACATTCCATTATCCAGATTGTCCGTCCGAAGTACGTTTTGTTGTGTTTTGCTTATCGAGTTGTTGTTTTGTTTATCGAGTTGTAAGTTTTGTCGAGCTGTCGCATTTTGTGTTTTGAATTGTTACTTTTTGGTTATACAATTTTGTTAAGTCTTGTCTATTGAGTCGTTAACATTGTTGTACTTTGTTTATCGAGTTGTAAACTTGCTAAGATTCTGTTATTTCTTAGTGAGTCGAGTTGTTTTGATTTGTTGCGTCGGTTCATTACCTGACCCGGTAAATACACAAGGCACATTTTCATTCAATTCCATTTTGTGCAAAATGATGCGATGCGATGCTAAGAGTTTCAAATACAAACATATTTTCAAAAGCTGTTTCATTCCATCATGTTTTTACAACAAAATAATGGTACAAGCTTTACAGAAAATAAAACTGCCTAACAATGCGCAAAGTGCTACAAACTACTAGCCAAAAAGTAAAATAAAGCAGGAAATAACATCAGTATCCTCGGGAACGGGAATAAGGAGGCCCTCTCATCCTCTTTTGCGGGACAACCTCTGCACCATCATCATCATCCGGATCAGAGCTGTCATCCTCCGGATCCCCCTCAGCCTCGCCTCCGCTCCCGGAACCAAGACCGGAGCCTCCCTCCCCAGGAGATGTCTCTGACACACGGTCTGCGACCTCCTCCTCCTCATCCTCGACAATGGGTGCCCTGCGTCTGCGAGACGACCACTCCTCGAGCTCCTCAAGAAGGCTGGATGGCCCGGCTCCTCGGGACCCAAGCCTCGAGTAGGTCTAATACCTCGACCTCACCGAGAAGACCGGGGTGGCCCACGTCGTGACGGAGCATATGCGGGAGGCATCTGAAAATAAAAAGTGCAATACATCAGTTCAAACATAAAAAGCGAGTGCAAGTACAAGATGTGAGTGGGGTGTGTGCGGATGTGTTCTACATGACCCTATCGGTCTGTGAGAATGCTCAAAACCGACATGTTAATAGAAATATGATAAATGCAAGAGAGATGAAGGGTACAGAAGCCCATGATGGACATCTGTGCCTCTCTACGCAGACCATCCTCAGTGTGGCCACCACCCGAGCATCTGGTCTATGTACTCAGGGTGGCTGCGGATACAAGCTCAACTCATCAATAAATAAGCAAGCGCCAAAATGTCTGTGTGATAAATGAAAAATGGTAGAACATACCGGTGGTGAGTCAGGATCACTGACATATCTGTGACCAGGCATCGGAGGCTCTATAGGGATCGGAATCGGAGAAGTAGTCCCATACTGCCAGCTCGTCAACTCAGTCGGCATATCTGGCCATCCAAGATGATCGAGAGTCGGAGGGATCGGAGGAATCGAACTGCCTCTACCTCTAGATGCACCAGCCCTGCTAGAAGAGGGGATGTCTGCAACACGGGCACGACTCGAAGATGGTGCGCCAGTGGGCCTCAGTGGTGGAGCCCGTACTCCCGTCAAGGGGGGCATCAGATATATGCGGCGATAGGTGGCGTAGTTCCCCTCAATGAGATGTAATAAAGCATCGGTGCCCTGCATGTCCCTAGTGACCTCCTCAGTAGATAGCCTGTCGGCAGTCCGCATAGTGGGTGGAGGCACAGCAGGAGGGTCCTGAGAATCATACCCCCACACTTGACGCTGAAAGCGTTCCCCCAGGAACCAAGCCCCGCCATCGTCCTCGGCAGAACCTATCTTTCGAACTAGTCGACCCTCCGGGGTACTGATTCTCGAGATCGTCGCCAAAGACTGCCCAGGGTTGCCAGGTGATCTGCGGATAACCAGTGTACAAATCAATCAGAAATCAAGAAATACAAAGCAGATCAAAGATGAAAATGAAAGGAACTGAGAGTTCTGAAATACCTGTCATCGTGTCGCCGCGATTAAGAGAAGAGGGTCTCTCGAGGCCTCGATAGGTGCTCGCCCTCAAACATCAATGAAAACGGAGTCATGGGAGGTCCTGCCACCTCCATCTCTGGGGCTAATGTGGGGAAATATGCATATACCCATAGCTGAGAAAAGCAGTGCGGAATGTGAATACAAAGTGCTAAAGGCAGAATACAGAATGCAAAGTGCGCCGTGTGTGCAGTGAATAAGTAATGAGGAGCAAAAATGTAAATCAAGAGGACAGAATGTACCTCCCAAGCTCTCCAGTAGCCGCCGAGTAAGTCCCCCCGCGTGCGAGAGACTGCGCTCATGTAACAATAAAGGGTAGCCAGGCCAGCGCCGCCCCAATCATATTGATTGACCTGTGATAGGTCTACTAGGGCACTCAAGAGATACAGCCCGACCATGTTCCCTCTATCAGCAAACAGAGTGGTGCCAAAGAGGAACATGAGGAAACCACGGGTATACTGCTCCACCTCCTCGGGAGACTCAGGCTCCATCTGTGGCTGCCGGAAATGGGAAGAGAACCAAGTATACCGAACCCTCCCGGAAGCTCTGTCTACAGGCGGGAGTGCCCCCAATAGATGCATCCAAGACCTCCACCGACCCATATCTTCGTCAGAATGGGTCCACCGCCTATCTGGGCGGTGAGTACAAATAAGTCCAAGGGGTCATGGTCATATCCCTGTCAGAAAAATGGAAAGAATTGGTGGTGTCCCACCATCTCTCCGCCAGAGCAGCAAATAATGTCCTACTGATAAGACAGTGAGATAACCCCCTGCAGAATGGTCCGAATCCTGCAAAGTCAACCAAGTCTCGGACGGCTTAGGGCTCAAAGATACCACTCCCTCGGCGGTGGAGCCATACCCTCGCCGCGGTCGAGAACCAACTCTGCATTCGAATCGAATACATGTGTTCAAGACACAATAAAAACGAAAGTGTGCAAATGAAATGAAGAAGTCAGTGCAAATGAAATGAATGAGCTATGTACAAATCGATTAAACGTGTGTTCACTTCAAATCTGGGCGTGTTCAAGAAATCGAGTTTGGGACTGTGTGTTCTACTCTTAATCGATTGCGTGTGTTCACTTCAAATCTGGGCGTGTTCAAGAATCGAGTTTGGGGTATGTGTTCTACTCTTAATCGATGGGTAATGTGTTCACTTCAAATCACTGCGTGTTCAAGAAATCGAGTTTTGGGTCAGTATTCAATTCTTAATCGATGGGTTGTGTGTTCACTTCAAATCATGGCGTGTTCAAGAATCGAGTTTAGGGTCAGGTGTTCTACTCTTAATCGATTAAATGTGTGTTCACTTCAAATCTGGTGCGTGTTCAAGAATCGAGTTTTGGGTGTGTGTTCAATTCTTAATCGATTAAATGTGTGTTCACTTCAAATCTGGGTCGTGTTCAAGAATCGAGTTTAGGGTGTGTGTTCTACTCTTAATCGATTAAACGTGTGTTCACTTCAAATCTGGGCTGCGTGTTCAGTAAATCAGAGTTTTGGGCTGCGTGTTCAATTCTTAATCAGTGGGCTGTGTGTTCACTTCAAATCTGGGCTGCGTGTTCAGTAAATCAGAGTTTAGGGCTGTGTGTTCTACTCTTAATCGATTAATGTGTGTTCACTTCAAATCTGGGTGCGTGTTCGATGAATCGAGTTTTGGGTCATGCGTGTTCAATTCTTAATCGATTCAATGTGTTCACTTCAAATCTGGGTCGTGTTGATAAATCAAAGTTTAGGGTCAGGTGTTCTACTCTTAATCGATGGTCGTGTGTTCACTTCAAATCTGGCTGCGTGTTCAAGAAATCGAGTTTAGGGCGTGTGTTGTACTCTTAATCGATTGGGTATGTGTTCGCTTCAAATCAAATTGCGTGTTCGATGAATCGAGTTTAGGGTCAGTGTTCTACTCTTAATCGAGGCTGCGTGTTCGCTTCAAATCTGGCTACGTGTTCGAAAATCTGAGTTTGGGGTGTGTGTTCTACTCTTAGTCAAGATGTCTTTGTGTGCTCATTTTCAACTTCGAGTGTGTGTTCGGTGAATCAATGTTTGAGCGTGTGTTCAATTCTAACTAATGTGTCTTGTCGTTCACAATCAGTCAATGAGCTGTGTTCATGAAATTCAAGTGGCTAAGTCACATGCTCAGGATGCAAGTACTATGTCATAAGCTAAACTGTGTGTCTAAGCATGGCAAAGGTACAAAATGCATGAAAGATACAGAAAATAAAGTAAAATACCTCTGCATCGTGGGAGAGGTGCTGCTCCGGCTCTCGCAAAAGAAGATCCCCTGGTACCCGATCATTGAACTCGGTGAAATGACGAAAATTTCATGGAAGCCTATATATCTGGGCATATCGACGGGAACAAAGGCGAACCCTCGGGCAATGTCATAATGTCAAAATCATCTCCAAAGACCGGAAAACCTCCACCGTGAGGGAAATGACCCGCCATGTCAAGAAATCGCAAGAGAAGCAAAAATGAGCAAAATGAGCCAAAATTGGAAAAAGTCAACAAAAGTCAACTCTCGGGAAATGAAAAGTCAACGAAAGTCAACTCCCGGGAAAATCTTCCAAATATTGAGACAAAATTACTTCAAGTGGTGAAAATGAGAAGAGAAGCCCCGAAATCGGAATTTAGTCGGCTCAAAGTGCTTAAGATTAGAAGATTTCGCGAAAACAACTTGTGTGGAAGGCCGGAGGGCGCGTATAAAATGCAGATCTGAAGGAGAAAATGGTTTAGGGAGCAAGAGAAGGAGCTTTTGCAGCTGTGGGAATGATTTCGGAGGCAATGGAGGAGCATATATATAGAAATGGCCGAAATGACCAAAATGCCCCTGCTTTTGGCAGGTGGCCGGCCGGCCACCTTTTCTGGCTGGCCGGCCATTTGCTTTTCCTCCCCTGGCCGATGGCCTCTCCTAGGGAAATGGGCTGGCCGTTGGTGGTCCCCACCCCCTCCCCTACCTCTCTGCAAATTTTGAGGAAAATCGGAGTTCCCGGGACCTGAAAAAGTTCAAGAAAAGTGCACTTTCTGGCGCCGAATTTCTCCGCCGGAACTTCAGCTACGATTTCTGACATGTGTCTCATCATTATTCATCAAAATCATAGTGTATCCTTTTTAAACATGTTGTGACCTCTCCGGGAGGTGAATCAGAGGCCGCGATCGAGTTGCCGTCGCCGAAATGCGCGTGTCCCAGCTCGTTGTTACGCAACAAACGGGCACCCTGATTTGTACTCGTTTTGCATTGTTTGGCTTATAATTTGCATTCTCATGAGCGTTTTGCATTGTCATGTATCATCTCTTGGTGTACCATACTTCTGTACTTGAGCATGCGTTGTCACGCACGCACTTTTCTCGCATTGTGATGCATCCACTCGCCGACACTGTGTGTGTCAAACTTTTGGAATCATAGGAATCGCATTGAATATATGTTGTTGGCATATTGTTCTTGTTGAATTTCCATAGTTCGACCCAACGTCTAAGATTAAACTGGTCTTAGCTCGACCCAAACTTATACACATTAATTACCCTCTCAATTGCCCCTTAATTCCATCTAGGCAGCATGATTGGGATTAGTTTTCCCAAGCCGTGCTAAGATATTCAAACCGACCGAACCAAAATAAGCAGCCCAACCGAGCGAAAATATTCAACCCAACCAAACTAGAAACGTGTCCGTCAGTTGGTAGCTCGGTCTTTTCAGAACCGCGCCTGTCGTACAACCTATCGTCCTACGTACCTGACATCGTGTCCTTACTAGGACACGTGGCACACACCTATTACCCCTTTGTACTGTGACAGTCATCTAACATTTACCAAAAATTTCAAGAAATCCTACCGTTTTTGCTTCTATGTCATATAAAACTCATTTTTCGAACAATCATTCTCACTATTCATCTTTTCTATTGCGAACCATCACATTCTGACTTCCATATCTGCACCTCCTACGCTTCAGTCCCAACCCAAGCAACTACATCGCCTGCTTTGCTCGCCTTCTTTCTGGTGCTCCTTCTATCAATTGGATTTTGTTTTCATGCCCTGAATCCATAAGTTGCTGTAGACACCCCATTTTTGACCGACCTTAAGACTCAGACGTCACCGATTGAGCGCTCGGTGATGTTGCATACTGTGCTCGTTCAGAAGTCTCAGAGTCGCGGCCGTGCGCCCTACCTCCGGACTTCCGAACTTTCTCATGTGCCTTGCCTCGGTTTGCGAACTAGGCTCGGTTTTCTCTGTTTTCTTTCCTGAGGGAAGGGAGTGGTCCTGTAGGCTATCTCTCGGTGGCCGTGGGCTACATTTCGTGGCCGTAGGCCATTTTGCCCATTTCGGAGCCCGGTTCCCGATTTTCGGAGCCGTCAAGCCGTGTGCCTCGGTTCGGGACCACCCAACCATCTCCGATTTCTCCGGCTTCTGGCATGTATCTCATTTACTCCATATCGAGGGACACTGGGGTCTCAGATACCCACTTCGTGGCCGAACACCACTTTCGGTGCCTGCAGCCCATTTTCGAGACCCCGAACCGCGTAATTTGGGCCCCGAGCATTCATTTTGCATCGATTTTTGTTCAATTTTGGCAGGTACCTCTGTTTTAGCACCAGGAAGATCACTGGAGGGTGGGAGGCCAGCAATTGTTTCAGAAAACCAGTTTCGCTCCTCCAGCGCCCGTTTTTCTCACTTCCGGGTTAATGTTGAACACCCTAGGGGTATTTTCTTCGAGCCGAGACTACATATTTGTGATGAGGGCACATGGGAGGACCCTAAAAAGTGGTGGTCGGCCAGTAATTGTTACTTTCATTTTTGAGCCTCTCCTTCAAGTTCAATGTTGTGTCTCTGCTTGAGTTGCCAAATTCCAACCTTGGGGCCTTGTTCTACACACATGGGAGGACACCAAAAAGTGGTGGTCGGCCAGTAATTGTTACTTTCATTTTTGAGCCTCTCCTTCAAGTTTAATGTTGTGTCTCCTGTTTCAGAGTTGCCAAATTCCAACCTTGGGGCCTTGTTCTACACACATGGGAGGACACCAAAATATGGTGGTCGGCCAGAAATTGTTCTGTTCCATTTTTGGCAATGGCCGGCCAGGAGAGTGGTGGCCGACCCAGTTGGTGGCCGGCCACCTTCAAGAAAGCCACCTTCCCGGCCTACTCGCTTTTACAAATGTCAAATTGTTTTTCAAAATATCTTGATCCTCCGAGGGATATTTTGGGAGGGAAAGCTTGGGTGCATTTCCCTCCCCTTTTACACCCTTTTTGGTCTATTTAAGGGGCTGAGGAGCTCCTTTGTTAGGGTTACAAAAATTCATCTCAAGACTTCATCTTCCAAAACCTCCATTTCCATAGCCAAAAGCTCCAAAAACCTTTAAGGTTCTAGGCCATTCCTTCATCAACCCTAAGCCTCACCATCACCATCTCCATTCCAGCAGCAAAGGAGGGTTTTTCAAAGGCTAAGGACCAACAAATTGAAGCCAAGGAGCGTAGAAAGCCTTGTCCCCAAGGGTAAGACTCTAATTCCCTTTTTCTAGCACAATTTTGAATCAATTCTTTACCCTACTTGCTCTCAGTTTTGGGCTCCGACCCTTACTGATTTTAGGCTTATTTTGAGCCCCTCTTCAAAATTGAAGAAGGGTTCAACCTCTTTTGAGAGCCCCTTGATACACCTCTTTCAATATCACTCTTTATGCCATTATTTTGCATGCTTTATTTGGCTTATGAGTGATCCATTTTCGAGCCTGATATATACTGTGAGTGGGCCTATTTTGAACCCTTCTTCAACTTTGAAGAAGGGCTCAATCATGTTTGGCCTCTCTATCATGCACTTTCTTTGTAATCCTCCATATTTTCTGTAAAATTGCATGATTTATTTGGCCTATTTTTGATCTGATTTGGAGCATCTCATGAACTAATATTGTGCTTATTTTGAGCCCCTCTTCAACATTGAAGAAGGGCTCAACCTGGTTTTCATGCTCTACATGCCACTTGCTTTGAATTCATGTTCTACTCCTATTTGGCATGCCCCTTTGAGCTTATTTGGCTTCTGTTTTGAGTCTTCATCAGGCCTGGAAAGAGCCTTGTTTTGGCCTTCTCATAATGTTTTGTTAAGGGTTTTAGGCCATTTCGTGCATGCTTTTGATACTTCATGTAATACCATCTTTGATTCCGTAAAATTGCATGCTTTGTTAGGCTTTCTTGGCTTCTGTTTTCAGCCTTAATCAGGCTGAGAAAGTGTCTTAAAATGACCCATTCTTCATGTTTTGTTAAGGGTCCAAGGTTGTTTGATGCATGCTTTTGGTACCTCATGTTATAGCCTTTGTTGGCTCATTATTTTGCATGCTATGTTTAGCCTATCTACATACTGAATTGGGGGATGTCATATCTTGTAAATGTGCATATTTTTGGCCCCTCTTTAATTTTGTAGAACTGTGTTTTTCAGTTTGAGCATTGTATATACCACTTGCTTTGTAATTCTCCTCTTTTCCCCCATTTTTGCAAGCTATTTTTGCCATACTTGTGATCATTGTTTGGCCATACTTTGTACTGAAAAAATGCTAATTTAGGGGCTCCCTTGCTACTTTTTTACATGTTATGTCCATATTGTGCATGTTTAGTAGGGTCAGAGGCCGTTTTGCATAACATTGCATTTCGGGCATCGGGTGTAATTTTGTCATAATTCGGGGGCTATTTGTGCATCATTTTAGCTACTGAAATTTGAATTTTTCATATGCCATATGCCACGTTTCATTTGCATGCCATTTCATGCCTGTATGTCGCTGCCTCGGTTTGCGTGTCGTGTGCGCGCATTTCGAGGCAGCTTGTTTTCATCTTTCGGCAGCTTATGTGAGTGTGGCTGAGGCTCTCTCATGTTAGTGTAAGCCCAATTTGCATTTTCCATGTCATTTGCATTGCGTATGCCACTGCCTTGGTTTGCGTGCCCGTGTGCACGCATTTCGAGACAGCTCATGCTTATCTCTCGGTAGCTTATGTGAGTGCGGCTGAGGTCCTCTCATGTTAGTGTAAGCCCAATTTGTTATTTCATGCCTGTATGTCACCGCCTCGGTTTACGTGCCCGCGGGCATGCATTCCGAGGCACTTCTTTTTTATCCGACGGCAGCCTATGTGAGTGTGGCTGAGGCCCTCTCACGTTGGCGTAAGCCCATCATTGCATTCCGTATGCCATTTCCTCGGTTTGTGTGCCCGTGGGCACGCATTTCGAGGCATTTCATTTTAGTCTCATTGTATATCATATTTCATGCCATTTTCTCGGTTTGCGTGCCCGTGGGCACGCATTTCGAGGCATCTCATTCCCATAACATTGTGTATGTTAGGATTGCATATTAGCTACATTTCATGCATACCATGCATATCGCATTGTGTTCGGGATAGGTGTTAACCCGGGCACGAAAGCGAGGCGCTGCTTCAGACTCCGAGTGACGGAACGGGTCTCAATTCCCAAGTCACCGACACTCCGGATTACCCATGATGGAGTTAGGTTTTATTGTAGCATTCATATGCATTCATCCTATATTGAGTTGTGCAATCCGACTCCTCGGCCATCATGCATCGATATGCGTTATTGATGGCACGAGGATCGAGGCATGCATATATTTGTGAAATACATTGCTATGCCCTTTTCCTGCTCTCTGTTGCAGCAAAATCAAGAATCAGCAACTTTTGAGTCGACCGCATTTCGAGAAAATTGCAAGCAGAGGCTAATTGGGGCATCGGTGGATTTCAGCCAAGGCGACCAAAGATACACAATTCATCAGAAGCAAGGCACCCCCTGGCTTGCATGCCAGTTTACAGTCTTTCTTTATTTAATTTGTAAATTAATTAGGATTTTTGTATATTATTCGGACTGTAATATTCGGACTGTATTATTCTTTCATTTCGGACTGTATTATTATTTATTCGGACCCTCTGCGCGAGGGCAATGTTGTAATAAGGGTGTGTGAGTGTGATGTATGTCTTCCAACCCCCATTTCTTTCTCCCTTTTATTTACCTGCTTACGATGGTTAGATATAGGGCATATTTCGATTAGCATACAGTATGATAGCATGTTTGCATTCATTCATCTGTTTTGCATGCATCGGGCTCGGCGCATCATACAAACTGCATCTGTATTTCAATTCCAAATTGAATACATGCTAACTGTAGCATCTCATATACCATGTTTAGAATAGCCGAGCCTGCTATAGTTGCATTTTGCATGTGTTGCATTAGACATTTAAGCACATTTAGGATCATGCATGATTTCTAATCAGCTTTTGTTTTGGCTAGGAGTACTCGGTGAGTTTTATGCTTTAGCATCCTTGCATGCGTGTGAGTGTTACCATGAATAGCATGCTTACCATGAGGCTATGTGCTTATATGATATAACTGCCTTGAATGCCTGTGGGTGGAGGTTGAGTTATCTGAATTGGAATAATTCATCAAATGCTTGTTTTAAGCCCATTAGATAGTGGCAAAATCATTGTTTTCTTAAGCCCACGAGGGTGGCAAATCCACGTCTTAGCCTACTTAAGCGAGTAGCACCATCAAACCATTTTCAAACAAACAAGCATGAAATGTTTTGTTCCAACTCAGGCGATTCAGTCTATACTTGTATGCTGTGCGCATCACATAGTAACCTAGGCTAATAACCGGAATAAGACTCACAAAGTTTTCAAAAACAGATATCATGGTTAGTAGAGGCCGGTCTTTGATCGGCGAAGGGTGCTCACGATGTGACCTTCCCCAATCGTACCCAAGTTCCCGAGCCAACTTTGGTGATGACGGACACGTGGCCTTTGGCACCGAGTTAGGGTTTCCTAAATTTCCCATTTAAAAAATATTTAGGTGGCGACTCTGTATCTGGCGAAGCAGTCCATGTTCGGCACTTCTTTCAAAAAATCTGTTTTCAAAACGATTTGCCGGATTTGGACTCTTTGGTTCAAGATTTGAAACCGCGACAAAATCGAGTCCGAACTGTAGCGAGGTCCCTCGCGGGCCTGTTTCAGTTGCCCATGCCTCTTTCTCCTTTTTACTGATGTACTTTTTGTTTGTCTTTAAAGCGTGTTATTTCCACTAAAGATTGAACAAATGCCAAAAATTCAAAACTACATGCTCAAACCTAAAAACATACTGACTGGAACTTGAACCAGTCTAGAACCGTGTTTTTTATCCAAAATCGTACTGTGACTGAAATAGGAACCTGTTTGCGACCTTTAGGCTTGCTTTTGACCGGACTAGAAATGCCTTGCTCAACAAACGAGCTATAATCCTTCCCTTCCCCCTAAATCGGGCAGAAATGACCTCAGTTTAAGGCCGACCTAAAACCTTGAGCCGGTTCTACTCCCTGGCCAAACTAAGCATGGCTCATGACCTACTTGACACTGAGCTAGGCTTATTTAGTATTGACTATTTACTTAGCCTGATTTATTACCTGGGCATAACACTTTTTATTTTCACTTTGCAAACTTGACTAGGTTTGCCAGACACACCTTGCACTTTACCCCTGGGCTCTTTTGCTCAACTGAGCCAACGAAAGTCCACATCAGTGCCGTGGTAGGCTGCCGTGTAAATTTTTATTTACATAGTAATTTTAAGATAATGGGCAAATACCGCTTTCTGGTGAACTCGTCTGGTACCATGGCCGAATTCCAAAGGGATTACCATATACCAGACGACATCCACCTTACCTTGGCCGAGCTAGACACCACGCCATGGGAACGTAGGTTTTGTTCCTTTCACCGTGGTGTCCATTATAGAGGGAGGACTTCGGTTCCCAGTCCAACCATTAATCTGCGAGTTCCTTAGACAAACCAAGCTATGCCCCACTCAATTATCAACCAACACTTATAGGATTATCAATGTGGTAGCCAAGGTAAATCGTTGCCTTGGCCTCAACCTTGGTTTAGCCAAGTTGTTCCATCAATATTCGCTCGGCCAAAATGACGACGGATGGATTTATTATCTTAGAATCAGGAAAGGCCGAGAGACAATTGTCAAGAAAACACCAGACAAAGACCTAAACGATGACGACTTTCTCTAGGTGTCAGGAAATTTTGAAGACCAAAAAGCCCAGATACCGGGCTACAACATTAACTGGAACAAAGGAACATCCGGTAAGGATAGTCTCGTTTAAATCCTTTCTGCTATCATATCACATGTCGTGCTAACCTGTGCGAGTTTGCCCCTTTTTGCAGATTCAAACCAGCTTAAATCCATTTATGCATACACCAACCAGGCTGCACTATGAGCCACACTACGTTATCGGCATAGAGATTGAGCCGAACTGCTTGACGTGCAACTAACCTACCACTATAGTGGTAAGAGAAAGACCAAAGTAACTGACTTCCTTTTAAAGTCCTCACCTGAGCCAGACCCTACCCTTCCCCAAATTAACTTAATCCCACTCATTGAAGAATAAGAAACGGCCAAGAGGAGAGCCGTTCAAGCTTTAATCACTGAACAGGCAACCATCTCGAATGCCGAGGTCCAGACCAAGCAAACTACCACCGGTCAGACCGTGGAAACCGTTGTTGCCTTACCTTCCTCTCGGGCTACTTCATCTCGACCCAGCAAGAGACTGCGTACTTCAGCCTCTCAATTGCAGCGGCTGGTGGATGAAGAAGAGGTTGAGCCACCTGAGACCGAGCTGCCTACATGCCAACCTCGTCAAAAGAGAGGCCACCCCGACCAAGCTAGTTCTTTTTCTGTGTGGGCTCCGACTGTGACTTTCAAAAGTCGTGCTGTGTCCATGACCGACTTTGCTGCCGCTGAAAAAGACCACCTATTAGCCGTTGGTCTATCCAAAAGCTTGTGCCTTCCAGCCGACATGGAAAAGCATAAGAACTTGATTAAGTTGAAGGCGATTCGGTCCGCCACCAAGTCGATGGTTCTAGTGAAGTCTGAAATTTTTAATATAACTACTACTTTTTACAATCTCCTCGTGCGGTTGAACTTATCTCTTCTTACGCTTTGTAGGCTGTCCAGAAAAATCACACTACCTACCAACGTGTTATCGAATTGCGAAAAACGGCGAAGGCAGTCGTCGCCGAGGTCAAAACAAAAGACATCGAGCTAAAGGTCCTGAAGGTTTCTCTAGCTGACCTAATTCCCGAAAATGAGAAACTTGCCAAGCAAGTAAGTGTGGCTGAGGCTAAAAAGTAAAAAGATTTAGCTGAGAAAAAAGACCGGTATATACACAAACTTGTCAAGCTGGAGAAGGAAAAGGACGCCGAAATAAAGGAGTTACAGAAGAAGATGGAGGATACAGAGGACTGTGGTTTCAAGGAGGGTGAAGAAACCTATGTCCAACAATGCGAAGCTGCTAAAGACATTTTCTTCAAGTGCGGCTGGAAGGTTGTGGCCGAAAAGCTCGATCAGTCGCACGACTCTGAGATGTTCCTGAATCCTCCTCCTCACTTCATACCGGGTTATATAACGAACTATGCAAATGTCGTCCAGCAAAAGTTCCTTCAAGTGCAAGCAAATGAGGATGAAGAGGTCCAGATCCAGCCGACGTCCCTCCCACTGGTACTGAACTCGGTCACCAGGCTTCATTGCCAGCTCGGGCAGATCTACCCAGCCAAGTTGTGTTGAATCTTTCTGATGGAACGGCCGTGACCGATCTAACACAAGAAGGTGAAACTGGGGCTGGCTTGCCAATTGGTGAGGTTCGCGTTGACCTGGACGCAGAGCTAGATGACCTTTTTGTTTGATCAGGAAACCTTTCTTGTTTTTTGCTTAGTTTTTCTTTGTTTTATAAAATCTAACCGGGCTATACGCCCCACCTCTTGTAATCGCCTTCCAATGAATGAAAAAAAGTTTTTTTTGTTCTTTTTGCTCGGTCATTGCCATTTTCCTCTGTTGTGGTGTATCATCCTTACTACATGCCTAGCCGGACCAGTTAACTCGACTTTACTTTATCCTGTCCACCTTTTTTTGGCCGAGATACTTATCTCGACTGAAAAACAACGTGGGAAAAACAGCGAACCTCTTTAATTGAGATTTTTGCCTCAGTTAAGGAAAGGACAAAGTTGGTCACACTTGTCAACCTTCTTTAGCTGAAATCCTTATCTCGGCTAAAGAGTGCAAAAAGTGTTAGTGAAACCTGCCAACCTTCTTTAGCCGAAATCCTTATTTTGGCTAAAAAGTGTAAAAAGTGTTGGTCAAACCTGATAACCTTCTTCAGCTTAGATCCTTCTCTCAGCTAAAGAAAAGAAAAAAGTGTTGGTCAAACCTGCCAACCTTCCTAAGCCTAGATCCTTATCTCGGCTAAAGGGAGAAAAAAGTGTTGGTCAAACCTGTCAACCTTCTTGATTGCCCCCACGAACAATTTTCACAAATAGAGGAAAGAACTTTCATAAAAAAAAAATGTCTACTTGTTTTATTGAAAAAGAAAAATTACAAGTGTTTAAAAAAGAGCTAAAAATAAAATATTTTGCGATTGGCCATGTTCCATGGCCATGGAATAGCTCTGCCGTCCACATTTTCTAGGTGATATGCCCCTTTTCCAGCCAAGCCAATCACTCTGTACGGTCCTTCCCAATTAGGTCCTAATTTGCCATCTCCAAGCACCAAAGTGTTGCCCATTACTTTGTGCAGTACCCAATCTCCAATCTTGAATTGCCTTAGGTACACTGCTTTATTATATTTCCTGGACAACTCTTGTTGATATAAGGTAATATGTACTAATGCCCTTTCTCTTCTCTCTTCTGCAAGGTCTAGTTCTAGGGTTATGGTCTCGCCATTCAAGTCTGGATCAAAAGTTTCGCTTCTAATGGTGGAGAGGCTAACTTCCAGAGGAATTACTTTCTCCATGCCACAAGCCAAGGAAAAAGGTGTTTCGCCAGTCAACCGCCAAGGTGTAGTTCGGTAAGCCCATAAGACGTGGGGAAATTCTTCAACCCATTTGCCTTTTGCTTTTTCCAACCTCTTTTTCAAACCATCTAAGACTACCTTGTTGGAAGCTTCAGCCTGGCCATTGACTTAAGGGTACGACGGCGTAGAGTTATAAAATTCTATCTTGTATTCTTCACAAAAACCCCTAAAATTTTTTCTATCAAACTGAGTATTGTTGTCAGATATCAAAGCCTTAGGGATTCCAAACCGAGTTATGATGTTCTGCTAGACAAACTTCTTGATGTCTTTTTCTTTTATGGATGCGAGCGCTTCTGCCTCCACCCACTTTGTGAAGTAGTCCGTTGTCGCGAGAAAGAACTTCATGTTGCCTGGCATGGTTGGGAGTGGTCTTACTATGTCCAAGTCCCACATTGCAAAAGGCTAAGGGCTGGTCAAAGGTAGGAGCTCTCTAGCCGGTTGATGTATTTGATGTGTGAATATTTTAAATTTCTCACACTTCTTGACATATTTCTCTACGTCCGCTTGCATGTACAACCACCAATACCCTTGTGAAATAGCTCGGTAGGCCAGGGATCGCCCTCCTTGATGACTTCCACATATGCCTTCGTGTATTTCAAATAAGAATGCCTCAACCTTGCTAGGATGGACACACATCAAGTATGGCCCTATGAAAGATTTATTGTATAACGCCAGGGAATGGAAAAAGCCAAAACCGCTGTGACTTGGCACAAATTTTATTGGCTTCCTTATTTTCTTCAGGCAAAATGTCGTCTTTTAAAAACACTATGATAAAATCCATCCAAGAAGGACCTAGATTGGAGCAGCATGCTTTGGCTACTTCAGGCTCTTCAATACTTGGTCTTGGTAAGAAGTCTATTAACAATAGGTGTATGATAGACGTATCTGCCATTGACGCAAAACTGGCCAGCTCATCTACCCTACTATTTCCCTCTCGGCCGATTTGCTTTATCCTAACCACTTCAAATTTCATGCTCTCCTTTCTGACCAACTCTTAATACTTGGCCATTCTATCATCCTTTGCTTCGTAGTCGCTTGAAACTTGGTTGACTACCAGTTGGGAGTCACTATATACCATTAGCTCGGCAACCTCCATGCGAAATGCTGACTTCAAACATGCTAATAATGCTTCATACTCCGCCTCGTTGTTAGATGCTGGAAAGCCAAGATTGATTGCATGTTCAATGGTCAAGCCATCTGGTGAAATGAGAACTATGCAGAGTCCTGCACCGTGTCTCTTGGACGCTCCATCTATGAAGAGCTTCCACATCTCTCCTACAAATAACTTCTAGCAAGTGGAGGGATTTGATGACGCCTTAAGATTAGAGGCATTGATGCCGACGCTGTCTTCTTCTAAGTTGTTGGTCGTCATTATGATCTCGTCTTTACTGTCTAGTTGTCTTAGGACTAAACTTTCAGTCAAGTCCTTGCTTGTCATACTACAGTTTGCTCCTTCTTTCCTTTTTCTAAGGCTAAATAGTTTGCTATGCAGTTGAGTGACCTGCTATGGGGGTTTCATTATCCCTGCGGCACGTTCCCTCCTTTTCCTGGTTAAGTCGATTGGGTAAACCTAATGACTTTCTGAGACAAATTCAGCCACAAAGTCTGCTAAAGCTTGCGCTTTTATTGCAGTTCTTGGCTGAAACTTAATGTCGAACTGTCCTAACTCCACTGCCCATTTCAAAATTCACCTAGAAAAATCTGCCCTTTCAAACAAGGCTTTTAAGGGGAAGGCTGTTAAAATAATCACAGTGTGGGCGTGAAAGTAGTGCGACAATTTTTTTAGAAGCCATCATCAAAGCTAAGGCCAACTTCTCCAATGGTAAATATCTTGTTTCAGCACCCAGCAATGTCTTACTAACATAAAAGATGGGCAGATGTTGTATTCCCTTAGTCCCGTACCAACACTGCGCTAACTACATGCTGGGAAACTATTAAGTATAGAAAAAGTTCTTCTCCTGGTATTGGGGTTACCAACAACAGTAGAGAGGTCATGTATTCTTTCAAGCTTTTCCAGGCGCGGTCGCACTTGTTATCCCATTCAAATTTGGCCTTCAGTGCCTAGAAGAACGATCGACATCTGTCTGACGACCGACTTATGAATCAGTTTAGCACTACAGCTAGACGGTGAGATTCTGTACTTCTTTGACTGTATTGGACCTCTCTAGGTCTTAAATGGCTTTGATCTGAGACGAATCAGCTTTTATACCCCGATTGGTTACTAAAAAACCAAGAAACTTTCCTGACTCCACACCAAATACGCACTTGGATGCATTCAGTCGCAATCCGTGGGTTTTCAAAACTTGAAACATCTCATCTAGGCCTTTGAGATGATCCCATTCATTCTTGATTTTGACTACCATGTCATCTCCCATTGTTCTACCTAACAATGGCTCAAACATTTTGGTGATCATCTGTTGAAATGTTGTTCTTGCATTTTTTAGGCCAAAAGGCATGACCTTGTAACAATATAATCCCCTGGGTGCTGTAAATGACGTGACCTCCTGGTCTGGTTCATACATAGTGATCTAGTGGTAACCACGATATGCATCAAGAAAGCTAAGTCGGTTATGTCCTACAGTTAAGTCCACCAGTTGGTCTATTCGTGGTAGAGAAAAGCTGTCTTTCAGACATGCTTTGTTGACTGTCTTGTAGTCTATGCAAACGCGCCATTTGCCATTCTTTTTTGGTTCCACTACCATGTTGGAAATCCACCTGGGATAGTGTACTTCTCTAATTGCCCCTGCTTCTAGCAGGTTTCCTACTTCTTCGCCACTATCTCTGCGTGGTGAAGTGCCAATCAGCAAGTTCAATGTATAATTGGTTATTGGGTGGACATTGAGCTGATGACAGATGAAGTTGGGGTCAATGCCAGGCATGTCATATGGCGTCCAGGCAAACACTTCAATGTTAGAGGTCAAAACTCCATAATCTCTATTCTTTCGGTGCTGGACAGAGTTGAACTGAGCAAAAAGAACCTCTCTGGATTTTTGTCATCTATCCTCACCTCTACCAAGTCTTTCACTACTTTCTGCTCGGCTGCTTTGCTGACGTTTGTAAACAGCTCATTGCTTTTTGGCTCCTCCACCATTTGTACAAACCCTTTTGCGGCCCGGCTACCGTTTATTATTACGAAGCACTGCTTGGACATGATTTGCTCTCCTAAGACTTCTTCAATCATTCCTGCTTCGTTAAGGAACCGTAACACCTTGTGGTAGGTCAATGCTACCGCCTGCATGGCATGTAACCACACTTTTCCCAAGATTATGTTGTAAGTGGATGGGACCTTCAATATCCAAAATTCCACTTACTTTGTCATTGTTCCTACTTTGACTGGGAAAATTATCTTGTCAATCGGCCAGTCTAGCATTGAGTTGAAGCCGACTAAGGGAGATGTTGCAGGTGCTAAGTCTTTGTCCTACAATTTGAGTTGTTTGAGGTCTCATAGTACATTATCTCACATGAGCTCCCTTGGTCAATCAGGATCCGTTTGATGTCGAAATTCTTGATGCGTAGAATAACCACCAGTGCATCATTGTGAGGGCTTTGTAACCTTGCTAAGTCCTTGTTAGAAAAGGTGATGACATTTGTAGCCTACGTTTTTTCATTTTTCACGGTAGGTTGTGCACTCAGTACCTTTCTCATGTGCTCAGCCTTCTTGATCATCCCTCTAAGTTCATATACTCGTTCAGGCTCGATAATTCCATGTATCACATTGATTATGCCTTGGGGCGAACCGTCAACTGGCATCCCATCTGGCCTGTTGTGGTCCTGGGGGCTGGCTGTGCTCCCCCCTCAATATATTGGTCCAGGTAGCCTGCGGCCACTAACTCCTCCAGATGTTGCCTTAATGGCGTATAGTTTTCAATTCAGTACCCCTTTTCATCGTGAAAGGTGCAACGGCACCTATCATCGTAGCCCCTCTGCGCTTCTTCCAACTTGGCTGGCTGCCGAATGAAGGGTTCGTCGCATATCTCACTAAGAATCCGATAGATAGGTTTATTGAACACCGTGGTGATGGTTGTGCGGACTCTTAACTTCCTTGCTTAGGAGTCCTCTCCGTTGGCTCGTTTGCCCAGTCCATTTTTGCTCGGTCATTCTTCTCGCCATATTGTGTTAACTTTTGCCACCAATTTTTTGTCTGACATCCTTGTTGTGCCAAATTTTGCTTTGGTGCGGCATCATCTTCTTCTACCCCGATATGCTAGTGCACTCTTTCCATTAGGGCCTCCATTGTGGGAGGTGGCATCACCATCATTAAATTCCTCAATTTATTGCCTGCCGGCAAATCTCGTTTTATATTATGTGATAGCTAGGTTTGTGGGGTAATCTCCAATCTGATTAAAAGTCTCCCAATACCAGTTATTGTAAGACTTCAATGTTTCCTTCTCATTCATGTCTATGGAGAGCAGCTGGTCAATCTCCACTAGCATCTTGGTGTTTGTTCTAAACCTGGTCTCAAATGCCTCCGCAAGTTGCGCCCATGAAGCTATGTTGCCTTCTGGCAACCTCTCAAACCATGCCAAACCCAGGTCGTCTAGGCTAGAAGGAAACAAGATACACATTAGTGCCTCGTTTCGTTAACACAAGGCCATAACCTATCGAAAGTGGCTCAAGTGCATGTAGGGGTCCGACTTCCCCTCATAAGTTGTGAATTTAGGTTGGTGAAAGCCTAAGGGTAATAGTGCGTTCTTAATCACTAGAACGAATAGCGAGCTCTGCAACCTTGCTAACGCTTTGTCTGCTGGTTCATAGGTAAGGCATGGCACTGACATTCCAACCTCGACACTCCCATGTGTCCTAGAAGCCAACCGTTGTAAAGCAGAGACCCTACGGAGGTCACGAGCCTAGGTGTCCTGCCTCCTTCGAGCCCTTTCCTCTAGTACTATCTGCAAGTCTGCCGACCTAGGCAACTCTGTGTGTCTAGATATCATTTGGTGCACATACGAAGGCCAATAATTATTTCCCTCAGTACAAGACCTTTCAGTCATCGTTCTCTCAGACTTGGAGAAACCAGTCTTCAAAGTCCTTGAGTGTGTGTCGCATGTCTTAAGGTTTCTATTTTCATCTTGTGATGGTGTGACTTGCTTGTCACGATCTTCTGAGTAGCAAGAGTACATTCTGCCTTTGCGCATCTCTTGTTCTACCACCCATTTACCTTTTATCTTCATCGTCTCTATGTATGCCGCCATCCTCCGTATTAATTTGTCTTGCTCCCTTACGCTATCTTCCAAAACCTGAGGATCGATCATCTGCCTCTGCCTATCAGGGCTTTGGGAGCGACGAGGACTTGAGCCCCGTCTTTCTCATGTGTCTCTCCATGGGTTCCATCGTTGGGGATCTAATTTTACCATGGACAGGTCAAAAGGTAAACCTTCATGCCTCTTGCCCCCTTCCGGGGTTTGCCCATCAATAGTAAAATATGGCTAGTCTTCATTGTGCGCCATTGAATTTAATTGAAGACGAAACTTAATCAAAAG
This sequence comes from Camellia lanceoleosa, assembly GCA_025200525.1. Taxonomy (NCBI): domain Eukaryota; kingdom Viridiplantae; phylum Streptophyta; class Magnoliopsida; order Ericales; family Theaceae; genus Camellia; species Camellia lanceoleosa. The sequence goes on from CM045768.1 coordinate 127,285,985, forward strand.
TTCTGTTCTTTGTGTGATTCCACAGACGGCGCCAATTGTACGAGCACGAAATAATCTTCTCATATAATCTTGTTGATCAAGTTTACACTCCTCCAAATGTCGTCGCTTTGCTACCTGAAAACACAAACGTGAGCTAGCCAGCAGGGGTGTGCCAGAAACCTCTCTGATGCATAAGTCAGCGAAATAGACAATAGACACAAAGGCTCTGTGTATTTGAGAGTAAGAATTGTGATACCTGTACGTAGGTCTTGTCATGAGCTTTTATAGATTTCACCTGGCACAATCTTAGTAGGACTCCAACTCTCCTCAGCAGAGTCCTTCTAGGAACCACACTCCTAAGGATAATGCCTATCCTGACAACACTATCCTCACTGCCAACCAAGTGAGATGGTTGCAACTCTTACCTCGGCTAGTACCGTACTCAACCGAGCTTACACAGTTTGGTGCTGCTTTAGAAAACACTATCGTAGCACTGTGAGATGGTGCTATGCAGAGTTACCCTTAGCTAGGTCCTTCCACTGACACCTCGGTCCTCTGCGGGGTTTAACCCGGGATAGCCAAGTCAGGCCCCCAGCAGCCCATCTCTAACCGACTTGACGCCTAGATGATTCAAGACTATGCTATCCGAACATTTACGTTGGCCCATAGTTTGGCCCAACGTCTAAGATTAAACTGGTCTTAGCTCGGCCCAAACTTATACACATAAATTACCCTCTCAACTCATTAAAGCCCAGTTAAAAAGAGAGCGTTGAAACTATGATTGAATTTTCAATAAAGTTCCTGACCAGTTGTTAGGATATGTGTACCTAGATCGATATCTTTGGATTGGCAACGAACTCGCAATGCTGAGGAAGTGTTTGGGACCCCGCTAATTACATGCGTCTGAGTTGCGCCGGGTAGGGTAAAGTCATTCATCTCAACTAAGTCGGTGTGGTTCATCTCAACTCAGTCAATGAGGCTATCTTCATGTACACAAGTGTGTTGCAAACAAAGGCCTCATTTGGGAAGTTAGCTATTTTAATTTTTGGCTATTTTAGTAGGCTAAAACATTTGTGTTTAGAAAGATAGTTAGATTTTTTCTGTTATTGGATGTGATGTTTGTAAGATAAAAAAAATCAAATGATTATAAATGTAATGTGATTTTTTGTATTATTAACTATTTTAATATATTTTGTCTTTTTATAGATTTTAGCTCAAAAAGTAAAAAATAGCCTTTACCAAACAAGGCAAAAGTAAGATGCCAAGATAAGAAAGACAAGGGACAATTTGGTCATTGTGAAACCGATTGTCAAAATGATGTTGAGGTTGTTTATTGTACACATACATGTAACCTATGTGGATTTTGGTAATTCAAGATTGGTTACTAGAATCTTTGTAGATTTTGGTAATTCATGTTGGACATACATGTAACCTATGTGGATTTTGGCGATCCATGGTTGATTACTAGAATCTATGTAGATTTTGGTAATGGATGTTTGATTACTAATATTTATGTGGATCACCGCTCTCTTGTTAAGTAAATTACATTTTGACCTTTTGTTCTTTATATAAAAATTTACTTTGATATCTTATGTTTCAATCAAAACAGTTAATCCCTTATACTTGATCAAAATTTCAATGTGGCCCACTCATTTTTTAATAAAAATTGTCATATGACTATTCCATGAACCAACTTTTGGAAAAAGGTGTAAATTTTTTTCCTTCGCTATTTTTTCACTGTATTCTCTCCCTATTATGAAGGGATGGTGGTGGCGAGTTTAGAAAACATATTGAAAAGAAAAAATGATAATGTGAAAAATAAAGCAGTAGGAAAGAGAAACAAAGTACATTTGTTCCCATTCCGACCCACCACATCTGAGTCCAGATTGTCTGTCGTGTTTTCCTGCGGTGCTCACCAGAACGACATCGTTTTGTTTAGCTTTTTTTTTTTTTTTTCCTATCCCTAGCCCCTCCATTGAAGCTCTCTTCATTTCACATACAAAACACATCTCTCTCTCTCTCTCTCTCTCTCTCTCGCTCACCCTCCTCTGCCTTCACGGCTGCCCTCAAATCCTTACCTATCTCCTCCTATCTGTAATCAATCAACCCATCTCTCTCTTCTTGTTTTGTTGTTGGTCTGGTGAGGTGTGATGATGGATGTGAGCTACAGCTGGTGTTGTTGGTCTTTTTTTTCTTTTTTTTTTTTTTTTTTGGGGGGGGGGGGGGGGGGGGCGGGGTTTGATTTCTCTATATGGTGCTTTTGATTGTTTGCTCTGCTTGTTGATTCATTATTTACAGTTGAATTTTCTTTGGGGTTTTCTTAATTCATATCTAACAAGCAAAATCAATTCATTTTCCTATTTTTTATTCTTTTTTTTCCTAAAGAAATTATCATTTAACTTTGTGTGTGTTTGTGTTCTGGGAAAATTGAAGGGTTGTTCTAGTCAAAGTTGACATCTAAATTCAATAATTTTTCACTGTAATTGATGTTTGTTTGGTTGGTTGATCTGAGCAATTTGTGATTTTGTGATTTCTGATTCTAAGCAATTTGTGATGTTGTGATTTTTGGTTCTGTTTTTTTTTTTAAAAATTATATATATATATATATATGTAATTAGGTTTATACAAAACTCAGTGTTTCAAAAAGTCCTCAGATTCCATAAGCAATTCGTTTTTGTGAGAATTTTATGCGATGAAGAGTTTTTCTAGCCATGTCAAAAAACGGTTATTTACTTTTTATAGTTTTGGTTGCAAAATGGTCTAAATACTGTTTTGTTTGTCTATGTATCAGATTCAAGGTCCATGGTTAGCTTTGAAGATGTTAATGGGGGGAAAAGAATGGACCGACCGTTCTTCCACTTGTTCGATCAAGAAGACAATGTAGTAGATGATGAATAATGTAGTAGATGATGAATTAGATGAATACTTTCATGAACCCGAAAAGAAGAGGTGATTCCGTTTGTGGCCTCTGTTCGTCTCTCTGAGAGGGGTTAGGTTCAAAAACGAAAGAGAGGCTAAATAAAAGAAAAAAGTCCAAAACAACGTCATTTTAGACCGCTGCAGGAAGCACCGTAGGAAAACACGACAAACGAGCTAGACTCCACCACATCCACCCCTCCAGGAACCTGCCACTGCTCATCAATGTAATGTTGTATTAAGTACGTAACAAATTGACGGCAATCCAGTAAAAGACCCACCAAACAATTCTGAAAGTGATAGTTTGTCATTGCCCAAATGGAAAGAAACAAAGTGGTGTTCTGAGAAGATAGTCAAAAGTTGATTTTTTTATATTTTTTTGATTTTTTTGAGATAAAAAAATAAAGAAATAATATAATTTATAAACAGCAAAAAGTCAAAAAAATTAACTTTTTACACGTTGCCAAAACGCCCCCAAAGTCATATTGATCCAACGTCATTGTAGTCATTGCCTTAAATGGTTAAAAAAGAATCGTCGGTGGGCCAGACCACGTTGTTCCTCCAAATATTCGCTATCAAAATTCCGTATCACCATTGTCTGTCCTACCACCTTCTGGGACATTACCCGGCATAGCTTAACTTCTAAATAAGAAAATAAAAATGTTTAATGCCTCCTTTTTTTTCTCACTCCCTCTGACCTTTTCTTTTTTTTATTGGTTACATTTTCTTTTTCTTTTTTCTTTTTTTCCTACTCCTCCAATCACCACCCGCCACGTGTGTGTAGGATTGTAGGGATGGTGATTGGAGGGGGTCTCTATCGTGACTCATAAGAAATCATGACTCATAAGAAAAACAAAGACTGCAAAACCAACTGCCAAAACCACTTCTGCAACCAGTAAACTACTGCTCCCACCTACCAGCCACCCCTCAAACTAACACTAGACCTTACACTCCCAGGCCAGACCTTGCCAACCACGGGATTCAAAGCAAAACGAAAACAAACAGCCTCTCAAGGAGCACACCAACTCTCATTCAAGAGAGAAACCTTCCTGCCTATCAATTTGTTATTTTTAAGTTATTATTGTTTAATGCGTTTGTTTGATTGAATAATTGAGATTTTTCAAATATAATCATTGCTAATAAAAAGGATCAAAATAGTATCAGTCAAAAATAATCACGTTTTATATAGAAAACTGAGATCTTTTATATATAACTATCACAATTATACTAAAAAAGCGAGACGTTATTTTAGAAATAATTACTCTTTTTTCCAAAACTGAGATCTTCTATATACAGCTATCACAATTATATTGAAAAAGAGAAATGATGTTTTAGAAACAATCACATTTTTTTTTTATTTCAAAAATCAAGATGGTATTTAAAAAACAATCACGCTATTTTCAAAAACTGAGATCTTTATCACAATATTAATACTACTCTTGACATTTCAATATGAGTTTTTAAGCTTTACTATCTCGGTTAAAAATCGTGATGAAAAATTGATAAACAATCACCCCTTAATACATCAATTTTTTTTGTGTTAAAAAAATTGAGATTAACAGTTTATGATCATGGTTTTTAACCGTGATCTTTAAGTAGTATTGTAGTAGTGAATTGGTAATGGATATGGCACTGACCACCATCTTATGCCTCGACCTTCCTATTTTTCCGGTAGAAGATGGAGAGGATTTAAATCTTTTGACAATTGCTTTCGTTTAACTTTTGTCATTACAAAACAGAAAAAATTAATGTTAAAATTAAAAATAAATAATAATGATGATGATGAAAGCAGTGATTTATGGGGTGATTTGAAAAGTTGGTTAAAAGTTGATTTCTTAACTTTTTTTTAATTTTTTTGTCTTTTTGTGGATAAAAAAATATAAAAAGTGATTTGACTCAAAATGAGTTAAAAGCTAAAAGTTAGATTTTAACTAGCTTGAGATCACAATGTATCCACTTCTACTATAGAAATCCTTGAACCAAACATGTTTTTACAGTGTTATTTCAGAGACAATGGTTATTCAAATACTTAAAAATAATGTGATCTAATTATCCAAGTATTGAACAATATATTCAACTCTAATTCAACTTGTCAAAGAGTCAATGCAATATAATAAAAACTTCTTAAAAAAAAAATTGATAATGATTGAAATATGTTGAACAAGTGAAATCTTGGAGATCAGCTAATTTAACAAATCTTATGTGATAGACTATGGCCATCAATTGGATTTATTAATTGCTTTTTGGTTTTGTTTTGTTTCTCATTCCCATCCACCTAACAAGTTCTTATTTTTTATTTAAAGAAACTTTATTTACTTTCGTCATGATTTCCAGCTGCATGCACACACTGTTATGGGTTCATTTTGACCCAATTTTAAGTCCAAATTTAAGTGGGATCTACATGTTTTTTGGGGTAAGTCTAAGTGGTGACGTGTTCCTTGCCGTATAGCAGCAAGTTACACAGTGAATACGGTTCATCAAAACCATTTATGGGTGAATGGATGTTGACATCGTTTTCGGTTTCGTGAAATGAGAAGTTAAAGAGTCAAATGTGGATTACCTTATTTTGATTGTCCCACATAAAAACAATAAGAGAACTTGTATGAGTGTATAAACTCTAGGTTGACATACTTAGTGTCATAACCCAAACTCGGTACCCAAAGGCTAGGTGTCGTAACAAGATAAAAATAAAATAATTCAAATAATTTTCTAGTCGCAGCACAAGCGGATAAATTAAATAAAATAATTAGGTACCAAATGCTTATTTAAAAGGAAACAAAACATAGTCATTTGAACTTTATTGTATTACAAGAGTTCAACAAAAAAAAAAAAAACAAATAGAAATAAAAAAAATTAAAAAAAACAACACAGCGATTTATTTTCCATCTTGATCCCGCTAAACCTCGTCACCTGAAAGGGGTAACAGCTATAAACACATAACAGAGTGAGAAATATTATACTGTAAGTATATGGGCACAAAATAGCCATTGATAGTTATTTAAGTTAAAGCATTAACATATTTGAGTTGAATACACAATTTAATTAAGTGGCAGAAACTGAAATAAATAACTATAACTACGGTATAGAATAGAACAGAACAGGGGTCACTAGAGTGACAATCAGAATAGGGGTCAATGGATCCAGGACGAACAGGAGACCACAAAGTAGTCAAACAGGGGCCAATAGTTATTTAAGTCTCCCAAGACATAGGACTTCCGTGGTAGTACTTACGGAAAATAATTATTTACAAGATCATTGTCAAATAATTTCTAAAATTTAAACAAACATATCCATGGGTTTTAATTTACGCAAATAGAGTTCAAAAAATAATCCACGTAATTGAAACATTAACATAACCATAAAACATAAATTATATAGAATAAATTATGGTAACTCAAAACATTCATAAAATCTATTATGATAACCTAAGACATGCAAAAAATATATTATAATAACTCGAGATATAATAAAACTCACCTAAAAATTACTCCTAAATAATCCTGAGCTTGCTCTCCGTTTCTTGTGTTCCTAGCTCGAAAGCTCTATATTAATTATAGCACTGTATCACTGTGCTTTGATCCCTTCTCCTACACCACCCTTCCTATTTATAAGGGACCAAGAGTGAGGCCCAAGCAACACGTAGGTACGTTTTCTCAATGCCACCTGTACATAGAGGCTTCTATTTAGGCCATCTATTTGGCTTTGCTTTTGTCTCATCCATTCACAAGGGTCAAGCTGACCCTTGGCCCACCGAAGGCTCCCCTTTTTTTTTTTAATTTATTTATTTATTTATTATGTTATTCTAATTTTAAAAGTCATAATTCTTAAAATTACTTATGATTATACGTTAGGTTCACGTCTAAAAATCTCACTACCAAACTATAAAACAGCACTTACCACTTTCTAAATTATTCAACGTGTGGTGTCTTACAATTTATTTCCTTAACAATTTAATCGATAAATTCCCAGTTTCCTAAATTATGCATTTATTTATTATTATTTTTATTTATTGATTTATTTATTTTTTATTTCTATTTATTGCAATATTAAAATTAAAAAAAAAATTCGGGTGTCATATTTCTCCTCTCTTTAAAAGAAGTTTGTTCCCAAACTTGACGTACCTTGGTTTTCGAAGAGGTGTGGGTATTTGGCCCGCATTTGGCTTTCAGTTTCCCACATTGCTTCTTCGACACGATAGTTTCTCCATAAGACTTTTACGAGAGGTATAGTCTTATTTCGAAGAACCTGGTCACGGTGATCAAGAATCTGTACGGATTGCTCTTCATAAGTGAGGTCTTCTTGAATTTCTAGGTTCTCATGATCAACAACATACTCTGAATCTCGAAGATATCGACGAAGCATCGAAACATGAAACACATTATGCACATTGGACAGTTCGGGTGGAAGCGCAAGGCGATATGCCACAAGACCAATCCTTTCAAGTATCTCGAATGGGCCAATATAACGTGGGTTTAACTTTCCTCGCTTTCCAAATCGGATAACCCCTCTCTTTGGTGAGATCTTTAGGAACACATGATCGCCCACTTGAAATTCTAAGTCTTGTCTCCGTGTATCTGCATAGCTTTTCTGGCGACTCTGAGTAGTGCGAATTCGCTGCTGGATGAGTTGGATTTTATCGCTTGTTATTTGCACGATCTCGGGGCTTAATAATTTTCCGTCTCCGACTTCCGTCCAACACAGAGGTGATCGACATCCCCTTCCATACAGTGCCTCGTACGGTGCCATTCCAATACTTGTATGGTAGCTATTATTATACGTGAACTCTACCACAGGTAGATGATCATCCCAGTTACCTTTGAGGTCTAACACACACAAACATAACATGTCTTCCAAAGTCTGGATCGTCCTTTCAAATTGTCCATCAGTTTGAGGGTGATAAGTCGTGCTAAACTTCAGAGTGGTTACCAAAGCTTCTTGCAATTTGTTCCAGAAATGAGACATGAAGTGGGGGTCTCTATCAGATACGATTGAAACTGGGGTGCCGTGTAAACGAATGATTTCCTTAATGTATAAAGTGGCGAACTTAGAAAGAGAGTACATGATTCTGATTGGTAGAAAATGCGCCGACTTCGTCAATCGATCCACGATAACCCATATTGCATCATTCTTCAAGACTGATTGCGGTAGCCCGACCACGAAGTCCATAGTAATGTGTTCCCACTTCCATTCAGGAATAAGGAGTGGTTGCAACATTCTTGTAGGTCTCTGATGTTCTACTTTAACTTGTTGACAACGCAGGCATTTGGAGACATGGCTTGCTATGTCTTTCTTCATTCATGTCCACCAGAAGTGTTCTTTCAGATCGTGATACATCTTTGTATTGCCAGGATGGATCGCAAACCTCGAGCTATGAGCTTCTACCAATATCCTTTTCTTGAGTTCTGGAACGTTGGGTATGCAAATTCGATTCCGAAATTTTAGCATTCCTTTGCTTATCGTGAAATCAGGATCGGGCGTGCTTCCTTGTTCCTCGTACTTTATCTTCAAAAGTTTATCTTCACGTTGGCGGATTCTAATTTCTTCAGTCAACTCGGGTTCCATGATTATGTTGGCAAGCAGTCCATTGATCTTGCGGGAAATGAGGGTACATGCCAAACTTTTGGTCGTTTTTCGACTTAATGCGTCTGCCACTACGTTAGCTTTGCCGGGATGGTGATAGATCTCTATATCGTAGTCCTTCATAAATTCTAGCCATCGTCGTTGCCTCATATTCAATTCCTTCTATGTAAACAGATATTTGAGACTCTTGTGATCAGTGTAAATCTCACAGGTTGCACCGTAGAGATAATGACGTCAAATCTTGAGAGCGAAGATCACTGCAGCCAACTCTAGATCATGAGTTGGGTAGTTCCTTTCGTGAGTCTTTAGTTGGCCAAAGGCATACGCAATGACCTTCCCATTTTGCATAAGAATGCAACCCAAACCATTGTATGAGGCATCGCTATAAATTACAAACCCTTTTGCTTCTGCGGGGAGTGCTAGTATAGGAGCCGTCACGAGTCTGTTCTTCAATTCTTGGAAGCAACATTCCTGCTTGTCCATCCATTCAAAAGGCGTGTTCTTCTGAGTTAGCTGGGTCAAAGGTGAAGCTATCTTCGAGAAATCTTGCACAAAGCGCCGGTAATAGCCGGCTAAGCCCAAGAAGCTTCAAATCTCAGACACGTTAGTAGGTCGTAGCCAATCCACGATTACTGCAACCTTTTGGGGATCAACTGAGATGCCATATTTGTTAATGACATGACCGAGAAAGTATACACTAGTGATCCAGAATTCGCATTTCTTCAACTTGGCATAAAGCTTGTGATCACGTAGTGTCTGTAGAACTCTTCGCAAATGGTGCTCATGACCTTCTGGCGATTTGGAGTATATAAGAATGTCGTCAATAAAGACAATAACGAACTCATCAAGATAGGGTTTGAACACTCGATTCATGAGATCCGTGAAGGCTGCTGGAGCATTTGTGACGCCAAATGGCATGACGAGAAACTCGTAGTGCCCGTAACGAGTTCTGAAGGCAGTCTTTTCGATGCTTTCTGTTTTGACTTTTAGTTGATGGTAACCAGAACGCAAGTCAATTTTTTAGAACACTTGGGCGCCTTGCAGTTGATCAAACAAGTCGTCAATTCGTGGTAGAGTGTATCGATTCGTGATGGTGACTTTGTTCAGCTCCCGGTAATCGATGCATAGCCTTATTGTACCATCTTTTTTCTTTACGAACAGTACTAGAGCTCCCCATGGTGAGATACTTGATCGGATGAAGCCTTTGTCCAGTAGTTCTTGGAGTTGGGCTTTTAGTTCTTTCAATTCTGTCGTGGACATGCGGTAAGGGGTTTTTGAGATTGGTTGTGCACCAGGTTGGGTTTCAATGGTGAATTTGATTTCTCGGTCAACTGGGGTACCAGGCAGGTCATCAGGAAATACATCCGGGAATTCTAAAACCACAGGGATTGCATCAAGTGTGGGGGTCTCTTGTTGAGTATCGATCACATAACAGATACAACTGCAACAACCCTTTCTTAGCAGTCGTTGGGCTGTAATGAAGGATATAATACATGGAGGGGCAAAGGCTCCAATTCCTTCGAAGATAAGCTCGAGGTGGTTTGGTGACTGGAGGAAGACCTTTTTGGCTTCACGATCGATAGAGGCACGGTGGGCAGCTAACCAATCCATTCCTAAGATCACATCAAAGGTACTAATACAGAGGGGAATCAAATCTACATGTAAGGTTTCACCTATTGTACAAGATTTGTACATATTAGTACTAAGGGTGGAATTACCAGAAGGAAAAGACACAGACAATGCATATCCTAAGGGTTCGGGTGTTGATGTCAACTTGGTAGCAAAGTATGGTGCAACAAAAGAATGAGTTGAACCAGAGTCAAAGAGAACATGGGCTAAGTGACCACAAATAGAAAGTGTACCTGACACGACGTTCTCTATAGCTTTTGGGTTTCCAGGCACCAAGGCAAAAGCTCTTCCTTGGCATTTTTGGTCCTTTCTCACTCCTCCAAGTACTGTGGGTTTTTGGACTGGTTCAGAAGGGCCGACTGTAAGACTGGTGAGCTTTGGACAATTTCTCAACAAATGGCCAACTTGGCCACATTTAAAGCATGCTCCCGTATCTCGACGTCATTGTCTCCAATGAGTCCTTCCACAGGTAGAGCAAGCTGGAATAGTGCCACCTCTAAGGTCTGTAGGACCTTGATTGCTTGGACCGGTTGAATTGGTTATGCCCGTATTTACTCTCTTAGGAGGTGCGACACCAGGTCTTCTGTTATCTCTTTCCCAAAATCGCTTCCTATAGCTTGATTCCCCGGGACGCAAGGTTTTAATTCCTTTTTCCGCAATATATGCTCGATCTACCACCTCCGCATAGGTTGGTAGTTTCAAAACCTCCAACCTATCTTTAATTTCGGGATCCAATCCTGCTTCAAATTTTCTGGCTTTTCAAGCTTCAGTGGGGATGACGTATGTCGCGAATCGGGCCAGTTGCGTGAACTTGCTCTCGTATTCGACCACTGTCATGGTTCCTTGCCTTAGATGTATGAATTCCGACACCTTTTGTTCCCGCAGCGAATTTGGGAAGTATTTTTCATAGAATACCTCCAAGAATCTGGCCCAAGTCACAATATCTTCTTTCTCTAGGGCAAGTAGCCACCATTCTTGTGCATCGTCTTTGAAGGTGAACGTGGCGAAAGTCACCTTCTATCTTTCTGTGCAAGGTAGTGCGTGAAAAAATTTCTCCATATCTCTAACCCAAGCTTCTACCACCAGTGGGTTTGTGCTGCCGGTAAATATGGTAGGTTTCAAGTCTTGGAACTGTTTTATAGTCGTTGGTTCTTCTCGTTGTTCAGGCAATCCACTATTAACGTTGGTTTGTAGGGCTCGCAGAAAACTAGTAACTACTCTTTCCATGATCTGCTCCATTGGGTCAGTACCACTGACCAATGATCCGGTTCCATTTCCATCATTAGCCATCACCACAAGGTGAAAACGATTAGTGGACTTTTTTTTGTTGTTTTTTTTTTTTTTTTTTGAATCAATTATTATTGCAATATTATATCTATGATTCATAACGATCCCATAACAACATATATATCCAATACATACATCATTTACATAATACCAGTTTTACTTATATAAGGAAAAGATACCAAGTGTTAGTGTCTAATCCTACTGATACAAAATTGGATTAGGCTAATCACCGTCAAGTCACAAAAGGATCTCCTAGTCGGATATCTAGAAGGGGTCGTTAGGCCACCACCATGAGAACTGACTCTGGAAAACTGGCCTATGAAATAACCCTGCAAACTCACTCTGCATGAGGGACTCAAACTCCCACCCACTGTACTCTATTCCAAAGCAGCTCCATACCACCTGGACTATGTAGACAGGAGCACCATGATCATAATGCCGAAACTCCCATCCGATAATTTGTACCGGTCTCTCCAAGTATGATGCATCGTCAGTGAAGTCCACAGTTGAGGTATGGACAATATGCTATGGAGGAGGTGTCATGGTGCAGATGTGGCTGCTAGGATACGCGTGTCCCATCCTCTCCGCAAAGCCTAGGGGTAGAGGTGCGACCAGAAAATGCGGCTGATCTAAGTCTAGAGCAAGGCCAACGACGCGGGTCGGTCCTATGTACCTCTCACGAGTGCTGCCTCGGCTAAGTCTCCAGAATAAGAAATCCTCATTAGGGTCGATCTGCAAATATACGGGTCGTCCCATGAGTCGGTCAAGTGCGGGGTGGGCTTGCCTAACAAGACTCTCCGAATCACCCCAGCCCTCTAATAAGTTTGGGACAAGATGAACTCCTGGGGGCTCGAACCAAAACAACTCCATAAGGTTGGCCATTTACTACAACACAGGAAAACTTAGCCTAGACATTATAACATGGTTTATTTGTGTTAGACATACCACATAATATCAAATAATACAAGGTTAAATTTTTTCTGAAATATATATATATATATATTTTGCGATTCAAATAACGTGAATTTCAATTAATGTAAATAAAATTAATGTGAATAAGTGTACAGGGAATTTCAAAAAACATATGCAATTTTGTTTTATACACATTTTTTTTTTTTGAAATAATTTTCAATTCAAATAATGTAAAAATTATACGGAAAAATTCAAAAACTTAACACTATTTTTTTTTTTATAAAAAAAAAAAAAAAACATTGCTCTGATACCAAAGGTCCGACGTCGTAATAAGATAAAAATGAAATAATTCAAATAATTTTGTAGTCGCAGCGCAAGCGAATAAATTAAATAAAATAATTGGGTACCAAATGCTTATTTAAAAGGAAACAAAATATAGTCATTTGAACTTTATTATATTACAAGAGTTTAAAAAAAAAAAAAACAGATATAAATAAATAAATAAAAGAATTTAAAAAAACAACACAGCGATTCATTTTCTATCTTGATCTCGCTAAACCTCATCACCTGAAAGGGGTAACAGCTATAAGCACATAACAGAGTGAGAAATATTATACTGTGAGTATATAGGCACAAAATAGCCATGGATAGTTATTTAAGTTAAAACATTAACATAATTTGAGTTAAATACACAATTTAATTAAGTGGCAGAAACTGAAATAAATAACTATAACCACGGTACAGAACAGGGGTCACTAGAGTGACAATCAGAACAGGGGTCAATGAATCCATGACGAACAGGGGACCACAAAGTGGTCAAACAAGGGCCAATGGTTATTTAAGTCCCCCAAGGCATGGGACTCCCATGGTGGTTCTTACGGAAAATAATTATTTACAAGATCATTGTCAAATAATTTCTAAAATTTAAACAAACATATCCATGTGTTTTAATTTATGCAAATAGAGTTCAGAAAATAATTCACGTAATTGAAATATTAACCTAACCATAAAACATAAATTATATAGAATAAATTGTGGTAACTGAAAACATTCATAAAATATATTATGATAACCTAAGACATGTAAAAAATATATTATAGTAACTCGAGATATAATAAAACTCACCTAAAAATTACTCCTAAATTATCCTGAGCTTGCTCTCCGTTTCTTGTATTCCTAGCTCGAAAGCTCTATATTGGTTATAGCACTGTATCACTGTGTTTTGATCCCTTCTCCTACACCACCCTTCCTATTTATAAGGGACCAAGAGTGAGGCCCAAGCAACACGTAGGTACGTTCTCTCAATGCCACCTATACATAGAGGCTTCTATTTAGGCCATCTGTTTGGCTTTGCTTTTGTCTCATGCATTCACCAAGGGTCAAGCTGACCCTTGGCCCACCGAAGGTTCCCCTTTATTTATTTATTATTTATTTATTATGTTATTCTAATTTTAAAAGTCATAATTCTTAAAATTACTTATGATTATACGTTAGGTTTACGTCTAAAAACCTCACTACCAAACTATAAAACATCACTTACCACTTTCTAAATTATTCAACGTGTGATGTCTTACAATTTATTTCCTTAACAATTTAATCGATATATCCCCAGTTTCCTAAATTATGCATTTATTTATTATTATTTTTATTTATTGATTTATTTATTTTTGATTTCTATTTATTGCAATATTAAAATTAAAAAAGAAAAAGATGGGTCTCAAGGGTCACCCCAAGTTTTGTAAAGAGAAAAGTTATGGATAAAATGGGTTTGATCCAAATCCACCACATACGCGTCGTTGTCCGTCCGGGCACTGGTGCGTGGTTGGGTTGTGGATCAGGTCCTAATTTTAAATTTTTGAACAAAATTCGTTTGAATTTTTTCAAATTCTTATGGGAAAATTTGAATTCCTAATGGGATAATTCAAGCTTTTGCACCAAAATTCAAAATTTAAATTTTCTATCCGAACCAGTGCCTCTCCGGTCACCTTCCTTCATCTTTTCTAGTGGTTCAAATTCGCACCTGTTCGGAGAGTTTTCCTGCCCTTCTAAACAGGTACCATAATGCCTATAAATACAAATATTTTTCAGCAGATTCATTCATTTATTTAATTCCTTCCCGGTTTTCTTCCTTTCCTGCATCTGTTCTTCATATTAGTTATAGAAATTTAGAGAGTGTAGAACTCAGATTCTGGTTCGCAAGACAAATTGTTTGTAGTACTATTACAATCTCACAAATCTGTGAGAGTGATCATTGTATCTTGGGAGATAGAAGCCGATAATCCGTGAGCACCTGTGTGGAAGCGAATCTGTATAAATGACAGAGTGTCACACACTCAACTTGATCTTGATCTTGTTGTTCTAAACTTTCCGGTGATTTTGTTGTTCTAACTTTCCGGCACAAGAACTTCCTGTAAGTAATTTATTTATTTTGTTTCATTTTTTTATTTTTACACAAAAGATTATTCCAACATATACAAATTAAAATATTTTTCATCAGCTAATCTATTTCCATAGAAGCATGAACATACATATAAATATGTATATATAGGTGTGGGAGCCAGAGAAAATATCAACTCATTTGGGTTCAGCCCAAATGAGAAGTTCCATCAAACAAATATCTGACCTCCATCTATAAAAGGAAGGCCTCCCATGGAAGATAGGTATGCCTCATCTCCTTGCCACAGAGCACACCAACACACTTGATTTTCTTCATCTTCCTTCTTTGATTCTAGTGGTTAATTTTATCATCGGAGTGTCTCCGACCAACAACCCCGGTTGGGTGGCGCCAACTATGTTTATCCTTGCAGATCTATTGGAGCCAAGCTCATCTCTTCGTTGGATCTTTTTAACAATCCATGTGAGAGGATTTTCTGGGTCTCACAATTTGTGCCGTCTGTGGGAGTCGAAAGAGTTCAACAAAGAGATTAAGATCTAACTTGAATTGGCAGGTATGATTTGTGAACTGCTTGTGCTTTGATGAACGATGGCAGTATGTTGTTCACTATGAGTATAAAACCAAGAATGACAAGAATCATTCTATCTAACAGCTTCAATCTGCTTCCAAAAACTACTCAGCAATTCCTTACAACGGAGCAACGTTATTTTTTTGAATGCTTTACCATGAATGTACTTTTTTCCACTTTCCACTTATTTGTGATTAACAAGTCTATCTCATTTGGTACAGGCAATTAATGACATGGGATACATTGTTCACAATCCTTGCGATATCTGAAATTGATCACCACTTAAAATCAACAAAAGTCTCCGAATGCAATGCAATCTTCGCATTCAGCACGTTGGACAACGGAGCAATGCTAGGAAATCAATAACACAGGATGCACTATTCAAAATCCTGGCAATATTGGCAACTGATCGCCACTTAAAATCAGTAAAAGTCTCTGAATACAGCGCAATCTTCACACTCGGCATGGAGCACATCAGCAAATGTCTCCGAATTCGAAGTAAATCATACATATAGTAATTGTGGCATCCTTAGTGTAGCCCTCAGCCGAGGGTTATAATACCGTGGCCTACAACCCTTGCCCGAGTGTAACAA
Source organism: Camellia lanceoleosa (assembly GCA_025200525.1). Lineage (NCBI taxonomy): Eukaryota > Viridiplantae > Streptophyta > Magnoliopsida > Ericales > Theaceae > Camellia > Camellia lanceoleosa. The sequence goes on from CM045768.1 coordinate 127,301,844, forward strand.
TATCATGGCCCATCGTTACAGAGATATCTAATGTAGACCCAAGTGGTCCCTATGTTAGACCTATATGGTCTCATCGTGTACTATTGGATGTACCGCATATATTTGTGAACTTTGATATGACAAGTAATCACTTACGATATGATTTGTTTAGAACTCTGTGATATAATTTCGTACTAGTATTACTCACTAGGTTTTAACTCGCCCATCTCCCTTATATACATATAGTTATACATATATTTGTACATGCATTCATACATACATGCATCCATCCAGTCATTTATTCATTCATGTTATTCATTTATCAAATGTATTCTTTGTCAAGAGACTTAACATCTATTTGAACAACATAACTCGACAATAAAAACTCTCATTCCTTCTACTGAATACAATGAAAGTTTTGGGACAATTGTGGGAGCCAAAAAAAATATCAACTCATTTGGGACCAGCCCAAATGAGAAGGCCCATCAAACAGATATCAGAGCCCCATTTATAAAAGGATGGCCCCCTATGGAAGATAGGTATGCCTCATCTCCTTGCCATAGAGCACACCAACACACTTGATTTTCTTCATCTTCGTTCTCTAATTCTAGTGGCTAATTTTATTATTAGAGTGTCTCCGGCCGACAACCCCGGTTGGGTGGCCCGACTATGTTTATCCTTGCAGATCTACTGGAGCTAATGTGAGAGAATTTTTTGAGTCTCACAATGGGTCATGCTATAATATTAACGAACATGTTATATGTAATTATGCTCTAAATTGGTGTTGGGATTGTGGTGTTTTCTTATGGGCCATTGTGATGGTCACCCAACAAATTGTTAAATCAAAGTTAATTATGATCTAGTTTAATTTTGATTATGTTCTAAAATGGTATTGATTACGATTCCATTGCGGTGACTTTGGTTACAGACAAAGTGATTGTCAATTATGTCTCAAAGTGATGTTGATTATCATTCCATTGCGGTGATTTTAGTTACAAACAAAGTGGCCTTTTGGTAATGTGCCAAAATGATATTGATTATGGTCCAATATCACTGTGATTAATAGTTTATTTATTTATTTTTGTTAGATCCAACAATTAAAAAGTGATGATTCAATGTATATATTCACGCCTTTAGGGTGTATATCATATGCACTCTATCATAAATTGGCATAATTTTATTATAAAATTTGGTAATTAATCACGAACTACGTAATCTCGCCACAAATTTACATTAAAAAAAGTCCAAAATTTTGAAATTAATGTTACAAAAGTTTATAGTTTGATTACGACGTTTTTTGTTACGTCAATTTATGATAAAATTATGTATTTTGTAACTGATATTACGAAATTTTATAGTAAAATTACCAATCTATAGTAAAGTGTGTATGGTATCCAGCTAAGGGGGTGCGCACATAGGTTTTTGCCTGGTGAGAATGAGAGAATATGAGTACCAGACAAGAAATCAGTCGACGAAAGTGGGCAATAAAATAAGGAAATGTGTTAGCCTTTTGTTTGTGGCCAGCCTTATGAACCCAGAAACAGCTTTCCCTGGTCAATAAGCATGTTCTCACACTTCTATCCAACTTCTTCGCTCTTTCCGTTGCATTTTTTATTTTTATTTTTAAATTTTTTTTTATAACCACGCTAAACTCGTGCTTCTAAACAAAGATTTCATATATGTAAATAAATACATGTTTTGTGTATCATCACCAGGCAAAAAATTCTCTCATTCTCATCGGCAGGACAGAGCAGAGCAGAGGCAATAAGTTAGCGATGGAGGGCCACCATCAAGATCAACAGCATCAGCATCAACACGGATACGAATACGAATACGAACATGCAGAGGTTTCTTCCAGTAAAATCAATGGCGGGAAAAAGAATGAACAAGTTGCAGTAGTTGAGAAGAGATCAAGGAGGGAGGCTCGGCGGATGGCTATGGAGGATTATGAAAGAGGGAGAGGTAGAGGTGGAGACATAAACCAACTAGCTGAAGATTTCATCAAAAACTTTCGTAATCAGCTAAAGATCCAGCGCGAGGACTCACTCAAGCGTTTCAGGGAAATGATTGCCCGAGGAACCTGACCTGATCTGACTCGACCCGAAGAAACTAAAAATAATATTGATTGACAAACTTCTTTTCTTTTTTTTAAAAAAATATTTGTAGCATGAGATATTGGATGAGTTACGTGTAGATTTATTATATTGTATTGTGATGTAAGCTGAATTTTAAAAAATAAATATGTTTATTCTATTATTTTGAAATTAATATTTTATTAGAAATATTTTAATTTAGTATCTAGTTATTTAGTTTTTTTAATTTGACATGATACTGATTTCCTATTATTAGTTTTGATTTTAGGGGAAATTTTTTTTAAATTAATATATTTTGGGTTTTATACTCCCTATTTTATTAGTTTTGATTTAGGGGAAAGTTTTTTAAAATTAATATATTTTGAGTTTTATACTCTTTTGTTCCAATCTTAAATATTCTTTGTGAATCAACGAGTTTAGAGAGGAATCTTATTTCTAATATTCTTATTTGAATCAACAGATTTTAAAATTGTTAGTATTTCATGTTTCGCGCTATATGGTTGTCACGACCCAAACCCGCCCCTAAAAGTTTGGCATCGTAACCGGCCAGTAATCCTAGATTACCACAAACCTTCCTGTACATAACATAAATAAACGGGGCTCGCGGAAGCGAAAACAGAATACTAATAGTCCAAAGAGCTGTGCATATATATGAACATACATTAACATGCCAAAAATGTTAATTTGCCCACTATCTATACATAACATGTAACAAAATCCATATACAAAACATATAGGCACATGCCACAATACATAACAAAACAAGCTCACTATACGGCCTTCCAAGCCTAGCCCAACTCGGGACAAACAAAACTCTGGTAGGTTCTCAAAACGGCGGCTCAGTGCAAGACTCCGCCTAGGCTTGACTCCCCTGCTGCTCACCTATAAATACATATATACAGGGGTGAGCTAAAGCCCAGCAAGTAACATTAACGTGAAGGGTTAGCGAACGAATTCCACATATCATATATCTGTAAAACAAATCATCATAGACATAATCAATTCGTATCAGAACATAATAATGGCATACTCCACAGAACATAAACATAACAGAACGTCTTCCGACTAGAGTAATCAGTTCCGGATACTGATTAAACACATATCGTCACAATGAAGTGACTCACGAGATCTCGTAAACTAGTCATGGACCCGCACTTTCATGCCGTCCCCCAATACTTGGGACTCTCTATGGATGCCATACTAGATTTGCAAATAAGGATATTCGTTCACAGAATCAAAATCACATTTCAAAAACATAACTTGACGTATCACATTTGAAACATACTTTATAAGAACATAACTTTACAGAAATGTTACTTACAGTGGTTTTCCAGAACCGGTTGTACGGTCTTCACGTTTTAACCTGCAAATATCCACAGTATCGCATAATCCTTTAACACATAACATTAACAAATCAAGTCCACGTATGCTCTTAATGATGTTTCAATCTTATAACTTTATTATCATGACTTAATTAAGCCTCAAGAATGCTAAAAATGCAATGAGGATGCCAAAATCATGCATTAAAACACTTTTTAAAATCTTCAAAAATGTGTCCGCCGAGCGGATCAAAATCAGAAGAAAATACTGGATGTGCGAAATCTCCGCTCGAGCGTCCAAACCTCCGCTCGAGCGGACTGTGAAAATCTGGATAGAAAAACCAGTCCATTTCTGCAAAACCGTGGGCTCCATTTTTACCAAAACCAACTTCCAATTTCATGAAACAAGGCCCAAAACACTAGAAAAACAACTTGATTTAAGCTTTAAAACCAAACCCATGTGAATTACATAAATAATCAAACTTGAATTAAATTGGAAAACCATAGACATGCTCATAAAATCTACATTTCTTCAAATCCATGGGGGTTCTCCCTCAAATATGAAAATCATGCAAGAAACCATGATTTTAAAAACATAAATTTTATGATAGGATGCCATAGATGCTCAAATATACACCTTAAATGAAAATACAACATGATACCATTCACTTTACTTCAAGTATAGAGAGAAATCCTTACCTTGATCACTTAATTGAAGATAATTAAGTTGAATCCCCTTTCTTTCCTCTTCTTTCTCTTGATTCTCCCCCTTGCTCTCTCTCTCTCTCTCTCTCTCTCTCTCTCTCTCTCACACGAATTCTCTTCTCTCTCTCTCCCTTGGATATTTTCTTCTCTTGCCTTGAGTCAAAACATGGTCAATAGTCCTTATCTAAACTCATATATATCATATAAAAAGAGATTTGGGCCAAAATCTTTAGCCAAACATGGCCTAACGAATCAGACGAAATTCAGTCCTCAATTTATTTTCTCAACTGGTTCTAAAAATTCCCGGTAACACATAGGCATGTTCAATTTCGTTTTCTGACTCCATTACGGTCATCAATTTCAGTCCCGAAATTATAATTCCAACAGATATGTTTCCAATTCCAACAGATAATTCCCAATTAATTCATATAAATACATGATTGATTACCGATAATTATGACGTATATTTCGGGGTCATTACAATGGTATTGTCTTTGATAAAAATTGGAAGAAAAATGAGATAATAGAGAATTGTTTTTTTGCCATTTGATTAAGGGGGGATTACTTTTCCATGAAAAATGTTGTTGATTTTAGTCCAATTCCACATTATACACCCAATGAATTAAACATTTTCCAGTTCGTAATCCAACCCAAAACAGATATTGTTACAACTCGGGGGCTTCACCTCCTTTCTCTAGCCAAACGGCTTCCCCTCATTGCTTCCATTCCAGGCCAGGAATTCACACACACACCCCCCACACACACCTCTTCTCCCTGGTCTCAGTATCTAGGTCATGTTTGGATCATGATTTTAAATTTATTTATAACTTCTGTATTCATGTGACGTAATAAAATGTAATGAAAAAAAAAATATTAAACTCGTTTATTTATTCATTTTTCTTGATAAATCGTGGATCAAACTGTTGGCCGAGCCACAAGTTGAATTATGATAAACATTTCAGAAACATTTAAGGCCATTTCAGAGCATTGATAAATACTCTCTAACAGACAAGATTGTATGGGATCAAACACTCTTGTTAATATATATATATATATATATATAATAAAGACCAACAGAGCTATAACCCGAACATAGCATTAGAAATCCGGTCTCTGGAATGACAGTAAACAATGATTATTCAGTTGCCCTTTTCAAATTTCTACTCCTAACCTATTTGTTGGTTGTATTCTTAAAATACAATTCTACCATATCATTCGCGCTTCACGTTTGGATACGATTTTGAAAATACAATTCCACCATATCATTCAAAATACATTTGGACTTTCCGTTTGGCAACTTTCTTCTTTATTTCTCCACTGTCAAATGCTTCCAACGTATCTTTAGTCTTCTTCATTTCTGAAAAGCTTTATATGTTCTTCATTTCTGAAAAGCCTTCCATGTTCTTCATTTCTGGAAAGGTTTACGTGCAAAAAGAAATTTAAAGCTGAACTGATCTACTCGTCTTCCTCTGTTTGAAAGATCATGGCTGATGATTCGTTACGAGTCGTGTTCGTTTCTGTGAATTGAGACCATTTTATAAACTATGTCTGGGAACCCCCTTCCTACCCATACCATCTCCCACAAATCAAGTGAGTTACAGTTTGTGTGTTGTGGAAGATTCATTCTCCGGGCAACCAAACAACAACAACACTAAGTTTAAATAAATCACAAATTTCTCCCAAAATTTTTTTACAACTCATTGATTTTCTAAAATATCTCCAATTTTATTCCAAATTTATTTATCATAGTTCAAATTTGTCAAACTTATTCTCAAATCAAACGACTACCAAAGAAGCGCACATTCAATCACTATACCCACTCCATCACCGGTGACAACTATTCCACTCCCACTGATCTGGTACGTATATCCTTCAATCTATCTGGTATGTAGAAATGGGTTCTGAAATGGTTTTTGCGAAGTCAAAATGGGTATAGAAATGGTTTCTGATATGTCCTGAACTGTTTGAACTGTTTAAGCTGAGTCGGTCAACCTCCAGGACTAGCCGGTCGTCCCCCCGATCATCCGGCCGGTCGACCGCCGTGCTTTCCCAACCGAGCTCCACTCACCCCCTTTTATGCTTCTATTCTTCTTCTTCTGCTTATTTCTGGTTATTTTTTACTGCGTACACTTGTTTCACAAACTTTTTACAGACAGTATTATCTGATTTTTATTTTGTATCTGTTTGTCCCTTCAATTAATCTGTTTTTCCTAACACTATTTAACAAGTTCAATTGATTAATTTTGATTCGTACTTAAACATAAATAATTGTAGTTGATTTTTGCATTGTTATTTTTTTATATCCACTCTAAATTAGTTTAAATATAAATTGTGTGTTTTTAGATGGATGGAAACAATTCAGATGACTATCAGGATACAAGAATGTGGACTCTTAGAATTGAAATGAAGTTAATAAACATGTTGAGAGAAGTGGTTAAAAAAAATCAAACAACAGGCCGTTGTACTGTGTAGACAATTAGGCATTGAAATCATTTTGCAACTCAGTTGCAAAATCTGTATGGATTTCGATATACATTAAAATAAGTACAACAAAAATATCAGTGATTGAAAGCTGATTACCAAACTTTTAAGCGACTGCAGGCACAGACTAGTCTGGGATGGGATCCCATTGTAGGAACTGTTGTTGCACTCGATGAATTTTGGGATAAGATTTTTTATTAACCTGTACCATTTTTAATTTTTTTTGTAACATTTCATCACACATACAATATGCTTATTTTCAATTGTTGTAGGCTACAAAAAATGTAAAGAAGTTTAGGACAAAAGGATTTGAGTATTTTCAATAAAATGGCAAAAATTATTGAAAATTGTTATGCCACAAGGGCCTTGTCCCATGCATCCACACAAGGAGCCCTTGACTCAAATGAAGAAGATGAAATGCTTAATAAATTTTGGAGCCCTGAAGCTAATGGGAGTAATGCTGCTGAAGCCATTCCTGTTGACTTATTCGGCGATGAATACATGGATCCAGCGAAGGGCAAAAGTCACAAAAGGGGCCCTACAAATAGCCAGACTGACAGTGGTCGTTCTAAAAGGTCACAGTCAAGTGGGTTCGATGATGTCTGCGCAACTTTCACTACCTACGTACAGGCAAAAACGGAACATTTACGTGCACGATCAACTGACACAGAGGCTGTAAGTGCAGGTGGTGATAAGTATTCCCTTGATGCGTGTCAAGATGCATTGCTAGAGCTTAGGGACATACCACTGGTCCAGTACGTTAGGGCGCTGATACTATTTAAAGACAAGGAATGACGAAGGTTTTTTATACGTACTCCTACCCATATGCGCCTAGCTATGATCCTAACTTTGTAGTGAAGTGAGAAGTTGTGTTTTGATTGAGTTAGCAATTCTCTTTGTCGTTGTACAGGATGATTTGATAATTCCTGATTTGTTTTTAATCATTTTTTTTCATCTCATGATATGCTCTTTTTTATCCATCTTCGTATGTTTATTTTTATTGAATCATTAAGTAGTTTCTGTTTTACATCAATATGTTGTGTTATTGTTCTGCGTTCTTTCATGTCCGTATTCTTATGACAAGATGACTACATATTAAACAAATGTTCTTCGCATGTATATTTTAGTGGATGCTGATAAATGACTAAGGCCGACTAAATGTAGCCACTTGTTAATTCAGTTTCACCAATAATGGTAACAGTTAGCATGTTGTCAAACTTTATTTTATAATTATGCTTTTACTGTGATATAGACGAAACAATATGTCATCCGACACAAAAAAATAATGCAATAGAGATCTCATCAGAGAAGGATAAGGTTATTGAAGATTTTATGAATTTTTTGGTGATTGCTTTTATGCATGACCGTATGAATGCGTCAAGTAGCAGATGATTGCAGCGAACTTGTCCATTCAAAGGTGATGATTACATCTTCAGTTTATTAAATGGCCATCCAGAAACAATGATGGTTTTTATGCGAATGGATGCACAAACATTCATTTTATTGAAAGACACCTTACTTTAAAATGGCTTTATCGATACTAAACATATGCATGTCAGTGTCGAGGAATCGCTTGGAATTTTTTTGTACACTTTCGCACAAAATGACTGCCATCGACTACTGGCCGATAAATTTCAACACTCCACAGAAACTATTTGTCGGCACATCAAAATTGTTATACGGGCACTGTACAAGCTTGCATTAATGGTTATCAAACCACGTAACCAAGACGAGATACCGAAAAAAAAATTAAATGACAGGAGGTTTTTTCCCTGATTCAAGGTATGACTATATGTTTGTCCTGTAAATTTTCAATAACAATAAAGAAAGATATTTTTTTTTATGTTATAAAAGTAATAGCCAAGTTTGTTTCGCTTTTAATGTCAACAAATATATTTCAAGTAGGATTGTGTCGGTGCTATCGACAGCACATTGGTGGATGCATGGATCCCTACTTCAAGACAAAATACATTCTGAGGTCGCAAATCTACGGTATCGCAAAATGTACTCGCAGCTTGCGACTTCAACATGTTGTTCACATTTATTAATTCTGGATGGGAAGGTAACGCTTACAGCAACGCTATTTTAGTTGACTCTATTACAAGAGCTGATCTACAATTTCCACACCCACCCCATGGTGAGTGTCACCAAATAACACACTGTACATTTTTTGAAAACATTTTTGTGTACATCTATTTGACAGAGCAGTGCATATATTATTTACTTGTAGGCAAGTATTATTTAGTGGATGCTGGTTTCACGAACATGCCTGGATTTCTTGCCCCATTTTATTCCCAACGCTATCACTTGCAAGAGTTTCATGGCCGTCATTATTCTGGACCCAAGGAATTGTTTAACCATCAACATTCGTCGTTACGCAATGTCATAGAAAGAACATTTGGTGTTTTGAAGAAACGATTCTCAATATTGCAGTCCATGCCAAATTACAAGTCTACAAGGCAAGCCCCTCTCGTGATTGTATGTTGCAAAGTGCACAATTGGATCCGCGTGCATGTAGATATGGACCCATTCTTTGTAGAAGCTGACAATGAAATGGTGGCAGAAGCGGAAGCAGACAGGTTTATTGGAGACCAAGCTGACCATATTGACATATCATAACATGGATTGACGTACCAATCGAACTTTAGAGATGTAATTGCTACTGCTATGTGGCAAAATCATGTTAGCCATGGCTAGATTTGTGATGTGAACAAGGCAAGTGAATTTCGTAGTGATTAATGGTTCAAAATGTATAATTATTGTACTAGTTTCAATCATTAATACACCTTTATTATATAACTTCCCCCACTTTTATTTGTAATTGTGAATTTAATGACTTTTTTTTCTCTTTTTGTAGGATAACTGACAATGAGGATAAGGATTGGGCTAAATGTCAATTAAAAGAAAGGGAACCCAAATCAAATTCCTTTCCCAAACAGCATCACATGGTCAATCAACAAAATATAATTACGTGGATGAAAACACTTAATATGTTGTTGATATAATGTTTTTTCTTTTCTTTTCTTTTATTGAACAGTGACCAACTGACAACCAGCAGAGGAGAGAGGGGAGGTCTATTGCATGAGTGAAATTACGATATTGCCTTTTTCATTTTATACTTACATAGCAATTTGACATTCTATGAAAGAGGGGCAAGTTAGTCATTTTATAGTCAAATACATCAATCAAGAGTGCTGCTATTAGCACCTGCCAAAATTCTTTGGACCTCTCATTTTATAATTTTTTTTATTACAATTATACCCTAAAGTAAAATTACATTAAAAGACATTATGAAATGGAACACCCACCTATCAATAATAACTAATACTCTATAATATTGGACACCCACCCACACCCCCACCCCCACCTCCAACTCCAACTATACGTATTCCATGTTTGTAAACCCTAAACCTATTACTTTTCATAACCAATTAATATAAACCCTAAATCTATTATTTTTCATAATCATCTTAAATCCTGAATGTGTCATCTTCATCACCATCATCAACGCTATTGAACTTGAAAGTTTTGCTTCAAGTATAACGTATACTTCATCACTTATTTCACTGTGTAGAGCAATGGAGGACGAGGACAACATTCTCGGTCGTTTATCTGTCTTGTATTAACATTCTCGGTCGTTTTCGGTCGTTCTTGTTTCGTTCGAGCTGTTCGGTACTGGTTTGCTGACTGTTACAATTATGTTCGGTAACACAGTACTGAACATAATCCTTTCGTTCAATACATAGGTTCCGAACATTAATGCAGATAGTCAGTTATGTAATTTTCTTTGTTAAACTAACTTAGAATGGAAAAGAGTGAATTGGAATTGATTTAAGTTATGTATTTTGAATGGATTTAATTCATGTTATTTTAAGTTGTGAATTAGAATGGATTCAAGTTACACAGTGATGAATAAATTTTGTTCAGACATACAGTGCTGACAGGATCGTTATTGTTCGACAAAACAGTTCTGAACAAAATACATTTTTTCGGCTACACAGTGGTGAACAAATTGGGTGGGTGTGCATTTCATTGTGAAAATATGGAGATTAGTTTTCTATTCTGAAAATATTATGGAAATATTATGGAGATTAGTTTTCCATATATATACATTAATTTGCATCAATCTTCACTTTCTCATCTGAATTTCCCAATCAATGGCAAATTCCAAAGAGACCCACGTCGTCGAAATCCTAATCAACGAAGAACACCAACCCCACAAGTAAATGCATTGTGTTTTCAGGAACCACTTTTTAGATGTGGTTAATGTTGGAGAGAGAAGAGTGAGAAAAAGCTAGGGTTTTGAAGGGTTTTGAGAGAGAGAGAGAGAGAGAGAAAAATCTTCACTTTCTCATATGAACAAAAGGGGTTTTGAGAGAGTGAGAGAAAAGAGAGAGAAGAGACATCACTAATGAGGAGAGAGAGAGAAGAGAGGGAGGCAGAGAGTGGGTGTGGTTAGGGGTGTGAATTGCGTGCATATGTTGGAATGGATTCAGGTGGGTGTGCATTTCATTGTGAATATGGGTAGATTTGGTAATAAGTGGGGTGTCCAAAAAAATATTATTAAAATTTAGGGTTTAGGATTGGGGTCTAAAGAAATGGGGGGTCCAAAGAATTTTGGTAGGTGCTAATAGCAGCACTCTCAATCAATAGTCCCAATAATATGAGCTTCACGGGTGAGGCAGGGGTGAGGGACAATAATGGAGCTAGGAAAACAGTACAAGATAAAACATTTTTTATTAAATTGATAAAATTTAACAAATGAAAAAATGTTGATAATGTTTGGTAAAACGTTTGGTAACGTTTACGTTTTGGTTTGTATTTAAAAAAATTTAATAAATTGGTTTTTGTAAATTTTTATAAATATGTAATCTCCAAACGTGTTGATTTGAACAAAATGTTTGAAAAATATTAGAAACATATAGAACAAAATGTTTATTCAGGCCTAAAAAATTAATTGACAGAAAAATTAATTGACAAAAAATAATTGACATAAAAGTTATTTGAAAAAAATATTATTTGAAAAAAAATTATTCAAAAAAATTATTTAAAAACAATTAATTGGGAAAAAAAATCATTTTTTTATTTGAGTATTTTAAAAATAGTTTAGTTATAACTGTTGATCAAAAACACGGATATCGAGTTGTGAGTTGTGTGTTTAATTATCAATTATAAGTTGAATTAAGTTTTGAAAACTCATAACCATACAAATTTCCTTATTTCACATGTCACATCAAACTTTCAAAACTCAACTTCACACACAATTCAATACTCTATTCAAAAACCATAACCAAAAAAATTTTCTACACTTAAATCACAATTCCAAAACTCATAAACTCAAAATACAACTCTATTCTCAGATTATATTTAGAAAACTCTACCAAATGCAACCAATTAGTTTCCATAGCTACTACTACATTTGCAAGTTATGCGGAAATTGGGTCTATGAATCATCCCAATCCCAAGGCTCTGTTTCGCGAGTTGTTTTTTTAGTTTTTTTTTTAAACTAAAATAGTCCATAAAAATAAAATAGATTAAAATAATTAATAAAATAAAATATCACATTCAATTCATAATTATTTCAGTCTTTCTCTCACAACTATCAAATCAATTACCAAAACAAAAACAAAAAAAATCATGTATCTTTCCAAACACTACTTTTTAGCTAAACTAAAATATTCAAAAAAATCAAATAATTAATTAAAATAGTTAACTTTTCCAACAAGGCCATAATTGCTCTTGGATTGAAGTATGTATGAAGTTTCCACTATTCACCCTAACTTGTCTAATGCTTTTGTTGCTTCTAATGCGTTGGTGATGATAATCAAACGAATTGAAGAAACCAAACTGAGTGATTGCTTGTCGATAGTGCTCTAAATTTCCGGCAAAAAGATCTCTCAAAATTGCCTCTATTCCAGACTGAAATTCAATATGTAGGGAAAATAAAAAATAACATATAGCAAAAATAAACAGATTCGGACATACTTTTTACATTCAAATCGAATCTATGGATCATGTGAGTGAATCACGTGCCTCCATTGACATTTTCATATAATTCTTAGCAGTGGGGTAGAATTACTAAAGAACTACTCACACTCTTCACAGTACAAAGACATGGTTGTTCTCCCATGACAGAGAGCTAGAGAGAGTTTTTTTCCAGAAATATTATTCGGTTAAAACTCATATCACATTATACATAATATGTATAGATGCAAGATGTTAATGTATATTATATTTATCTATTTGTATCTCTATCCCATCTCTATCCATATCTTGTATCTCTATCTCTATCTCTATCTCATTGTATCTCTATATCTATCTCCTTGTATCTCTATCTTCTTCTATACTCATCTAAGTTTCTTTTCAGCCTATATATATAGGCTTCTCCTATTGTATTCATTCAATTCAATATAATACAGATACACAATTTTCCTTTTCTATCAACCATTCTAACATGGTATCAGAGCTACTTATCACCCTTTTTCTTTTCTCTTTGTGCTTAGTCCTGTATACAGTGGCACTACAACATTCATTCCATCATCTATACACTTTATTATCTCTGTTCCAGCACTCCTTCATCGTTATTTTCACCCAAATTTTTTTTTTCCCTTACCACCAAACTAATCGAAATCTCCTCACGGTTCCAACGGCACCGACCACGTCACTAGAAACCCCTCCACGTGCCCTCACGCGCCGTTTCTCTGCTCAACGCGTCTCCACCTTCCACCATCACTCTCACACACGCCCTCACGCCTTCTTGCTTGTTTGCTCACGCCAAGCCGACGTCACGCCCCTTTACGCCACTGCGACGCTTCTTCTACTAACATGCGCCGCGCACGCTGACGTCATCCACTGGTTACTAACGTCATCTTTTGGCCTATTTGTCATCTACAAGTCCATTTTTTGGCTATTTTTGGGCCAATTAGTTGCTTTCTAGCTATTTTCAACGTTCAAGATTCATTGGGACACTCTGTTTCACCCAGTTCTACTCTGACACTGCTCGGCCCTCTTTGTGACTCACCTAGTTCTACTTCAACATTACTGGGCCCTCTTTGTGATACTTTGATCACTTCATGGATCATTCAAATAGTTCTCCTCTCTACGGTGGCTCTTCTGGATCTACTATTAGTCGACATGACTCTTCGATTCAGTTTGTTTTTGCTGCTGTTGCACCTGCTTCCTCTTCCACTAACATTATCCATGATATTGAAGCTATTATGCAAAAGGTTCTTTCCACTTCTGGTACACCTTCTACTGCTATCTCTGTTACCCCAAGTACCTCTTTATAGTATTTTGATTCAGCTTGTTGCAACCATATGACCTCTAACCCTACACTGTTTTCTTCCACTACATGTCCTTCTAATTTACCTAGCATTTATACTGCTGATGGTTCTCAAATACATGTTAGTCATATAGGTCATATTTCTACCTCTAATGTCTCTCTCCCTCACATTTATCTGATCCCTAATCTTACACTTAACCTTATCTCTATTGGTCAACTCTGTGATCTTGGCCTCACTGTTCTATTTTCTCCAACTGGTTGTGTTGTGCAGGATCCGAAGATAGGACAAACCCTTAGGATAGGTCGTAGACATGGACGTCTGTACGAGCTCATCCATCTTTGTACTCTCTCCTCCAGCACTTCTAATGTTACGACTTCTACTTCTACTACTATTAGTTCTCTTCTTGCTTTGTGGCATTCTCGGTTAGGTCATGTGTCCTTTGGTCGTTTACGCTCTCTAGTTTCAAGTGGTCAGTTAGGTGATGTTCCAAATGATAAAGTAGACTGTCTATCTTGTCAACTTGCAAAACAGTCTGCCTTGTCATTTCCTACTAGTACCTCTATGTCTCATGCACCTTTTGATCTCATACACTAATGTTTGGGGGCCTTCACCTAATACACTATTGAGGGATCTAAATACTTTGTTATATTTGTCGATGATTTCACTCGTTTTACCTAGTTATTTCTTATGAAATCTAGCTCTAAGTTACACAAAATATACTATGATTTTTCTCACATGATCAAAACTCAATTCTCCTCCACCATCAATATTTTTCGTGCTGATAATGCTCAAGAATACAAAGAAACTCATTTTTTGAAATTCCTTCGTCAAAATGGTACGCTTTCTCATTATTCTTGTCTTGGTACCTCCCAACAAAAATGGTGGTGCTAAGCATAAACATCGGCATATCCTAGACACTATTCATGCTCTTTTAATCTTTTCTTCTTGTCCTGAACGTTTTTAGGGAGAAGTTGATGTCACAGCAGTCTATACTATCAACCGTGTTCTTTCCCCTACCATTAACAATCAAACCCCATATGAGCATCTGTATGGCACACCTTCAATCTATACTAGTCTTCGTGTGTTTGGATTTGCTTGTTTTCTTCTTCTTCAACCACATGAGCATACCAAATTAGAACCTCGCGCCCGTTTGTATTGCTTCTTGGGGTATAGGATTGAACATAGAGGTTATCGTTGTTGAGATCCTCTTTCTAGTCGTCTTCGTGTCTCTCGTCATGTAGTATTTTGGGAACACAAAATGTTCTCCTCTACATCTAAGTTTCATTTGTCCACTCCTCTCACTATACCATTCTTTACAGATCCCTCTCTTCTATTTGATGAGCTTGATACAGACACTATGACTCCAGCCCATCTTAAGGGTTCTGCTCCGCCTTTTGGTCCTGCTGCTGCACTCCCTGATCCTGAGCCAGCTTCTACACCTGCTCCTACTCCACCTCGTAGTCCTGCTATCATTTCCTCCCCTAGTGAGCCTCATACATCTCTTGATTCCACTACATCATCTTGCGCATTAGAGGTACCTCTTCATCATTCTACTTGGGTAACATAACCTTCTGTGCTTCTTCGTGATTTCATTGTTGGTTCCACTGCTTTTTCTTCTCATGAACCTACTTCTTATCGAAAGGCTTGGTCTAACCCTCTTTGGCAACAAGCAATGAGTGATGAACTGTAGGCTTTAGATAAAACTCATACCTGGAATGTGGTTGACCTTCCACCTGGCAAGAGTGTTGTTAGTTACAAATGGCTTTACAAGATCGAAACCCACTCTGATGGTTCCATTAAACGTTATAAAGCTCGTCTTGTTGCTCGGGGGTTTACTCAAGAATATGGGATTGATTACGAGGAAACATTTGCTCATGTTGCTCATCTTACTTCAATTCGCAACCTACTTGCCGTTACTGTTGCTCGTTATTGAAGTCTTTGTCAAATGGATGTCAAGAACGCCTTTCTCAATGGCGATCTCACTGAGGAAGTTTATATACAGCCTCCTTCTGGTTCCTTAGTTCCATCCACCAAGGTCTGTAAACTTCGCCATGCTTTGTATGGTTTGAAACAAACTCCCTGTGCCTGGTTTGCCAAGTTCAGTTCTACCATTAGTGACTTTGGATTCTCTTCCAGTGCCTATGATTCTGCTCTGTTTATACGCAAGACAGAGCGTGGTGTTATTCTTCTTCTTCTCTATGTTGATGATATGATCATCACCGAGGATGACACAGTGGGTATCTCTAGTCTCAAGCAGTTCCTCAGTCACCAGTTTGAGATAAAAGATTTAGGTTTGCTTAGTTACTTCCTCGGCTTGAAAATTTCTCATGATCCTTCTAGTTACTTTCTTACCCAGGCCAATTATACCTTTAATCTCTTGTCTCGTGCTGGTCTTACCGATTGCAAGACTGTTTCTACCCCAATTGATCCTCAAACTCGTCTCACACCTCTTGACGGTCGCCTGTTGTCTGATACTACCTTATATCGTCAGCTAGTTGGCAGTCTTGTTTATCTCACAGTTACTCGTCTAGACATTGTCTATCCTGTTTATATTGTCAGTCAGTTCATGGTTGTTCCTTACTTTTTGCACTATGATGCTTTGGTTCGCATTTTGTGCTATTTCAAAAGAACTATGTTTCATGGTCTTCACTACTCAACACACTCATCTTTATAGTTACACGCATTTTCTGATGCCGATTAAGCAGGGGATCCTACTGATCGTTGTTATACTATAAGATTCTGCTTCTTCTTGGGTGACTCTCTCATTGCCTAGTGTAGCAAGAAACAAACTCTTGTTGCTCGTTCTAGTACTGAGGTTGAGTATCGTACTCTTGCTGACACTACTTAGGAGCTTGTGTGGCTTCGTTAGCTTCTTTTTGATATGGGGGTTTCTCATTCTACTGCAATTAACCTCTATTGTGATAATTAGAATGCTATTTAGATTGCCCATAATGATGTCTTCCATGATCGTACAAAGCATATTGAGATTGATTCTCACTTCATATGACAGTATGTTACTAGTGGCACTGTTCGTCTTATCTTTGTTATCTCTGCCGATCAAACCGCAGACATCTTCACCAAGGCTCATCCTTCTGGTTGTTTCAGTGATCTAGTTTCCAAACTCAAGTTTGTTAATGCTTACCCACCTTGAGTTTGAGGAAGGTTGTTAATATATTTTATATTTATCCATTTGTATCTCTATCCCTATCTTGTATCTCTATCTCTATCTCCTTGTATCTCTATCTTCTTCTATACTCATCTAGGTTTCTTTTCAGCCTATATATACAGGCTTCTCCTATTGTATTCATTCATTCAATTCAATTCAATATAATACAGGTATACAGTTTTCCTTTTCTATCAACCATGCTAACACAAGAAACGTAACCACCCACAACTCTATCTCCCCAAGAAATGAGATTATGGGTTATTTACTTTTGCCCCAAAAATAAATTTAAACTAATAGGGTCACTTAATAGGTCATGGGTCATACCAATATGGACGTCCAAACTCAGGTCCAAAACCCGACCTGATTCCCAATAAAATATTTGCAGTTTACGTAAGCACTGCTTTAATACCACTAAAAGATAAATTAACAATGATGATTGATCGATGTGAGTGTTGATTTTTTACCACACAATCAAACGAGGAACTCAGTTGGAAAGCACCGGCATAATAAATTAAGCCCAACAACCTGTAACATTACAGTGAGAATACCACGGTGGTTCGTCCACCTAGGGACACAGCGACGATCAAATCAATCAACAATATCTCTCACAGATAGCAAATAGTGCTTAAACTCAGAAAAAAAGAACTTACCTCAAACCCACGAGGGTGTCTTGCTTTTTATAACCAGCAGCGACCTAATCCCTTTAGAAGCCTTACTTCAATGGACTCAGGCTCAATGCTCATCATAGACCCTTAGCTAGATAGAGATAAATTCTTCTTGAGCCTTATCTTTATCCAGACTGAGATCCTCCTCTGTTCCAGGACTCTTGCCCCTTATCCACTTATCTCTGATTCCGACATTTTCATAGATAACCTCGGCCTAGCCGAGATCATCTCAACAGCATGACCAGGCCACGTGACACCTTGGCTGACACTTCACCTTAGCCACATACTATCCTTCATAATATACTTTCCCACTCATTATACAAATTACAAATGTTCAAACTTCTAAAATCATGTCACATCATCTGTTAGTACACTAATTGATATACCAATTAATACATATAACTTTATTCAAAGAAAAATAGACGAACTACTTTCAAAATTATATTATCCGTTAATTATTTTTAAACAAATATGATAGTTGAATAAAAATTTGATTCATCATTTAATATGGTGCGTGTGACTCGTTTGTTTTTTTAGGGTGAGGATTAAAAAATAAAATTAAAAATTAAAAACTTAAAAAAAAAAAAAAAAAAAAGCCTCCAAACTAGTAATCAAG
The DNA here is from genome assembly GCA_025200525.1 of Camellia lanceoleosa. Taxonomy (NCBI): domain Eukaryota; kingdom Viridiplantae; phylum Streptophyta; class Magnoliopsida; order Ericales; family Theaceae; genus Camellia; species Camellia lanceoleosa. Next base: position 127,320,151 of record CM045768.1, read on the forward strand.
AATATTGATAATAAGAAATATTAGTAAAAAAAAGAATAGTAATAATAATCATTGGCAACTTTTGAATACTTTTATAATTAGATCTCAAATTGATTGGATCAGGTAATTTTTTATATTCGATCAATTTAATTTTTTATATGAATAATTTACTTAAAAAGTCTTATAAAATGAATATTTTGGATCAAATTAACCTTCCAGTTGGGTGGGATACCAAACTAGGTGAGATATAGCCAACCGGTGAGGATCTAATTCTCTGGTAATTTATAGCACAGTTTTTAAAGAAACCATGTTTGGTAATTGTGGAAATGATTCTAAAGAAGTCCCCTATTAGGGGATGACCAAATAAAAAGCAAGAAATAACATCCGTTGAAGCACTTGTTGCCAAAACCAGCAACAAACATTTGTCTAATAATATAATAACTTTATCAAATTAACATCTCATGCCGATCCAGCTGAGCTGAGCAAGATTCACGTTATAGCATTTTCATCATGTTTTTTAGTTAAAGTTTTAAGTAAATTATTAAATTTTTATTTCACCGAACTAGTTATTAGTTTAGCTATTTTAATTTTGATAAATTTGACGTAATAAATGTAGTTAGTGGTTTGAACTAGTCAAATATTAAAAAATATTTGGTTTCAATTTTCTAAATTCAATTTTTGAAAATTAGGTTTTTTTGTTTTTAGTGAATATTTTTAAAATTTTAAGTAATTTTTTTAATTTTGTATATGCACCTTACTTAGATGTATCTACATAAAAAAATATTTGTGAAAAAATATTTTAAAAAATTAATAAATATATAAAAATACAAAAAAAAATATACTGAATTTTTGTATTTTTAATATTTGATAAATTTTTTAAAGATTTTTTTTCACAAATATTATACTTTTTAAGTGTATTTATGTTAGTTGTGTCTAAAAAAAATTTTAAAAAAAATTGTCTAAAATATTAAAAAAATTCAGTGAAAACAAAAAAAAAATTCAAAAAATGAAAAAGTAGAATTTTTTGAAAAGTGAATTTTGAAATTGAAACCAGACAGAGTGATTACTTTTGATATTTTGAAATTAAGGCTTCGTTTGGGAAGCCATGGTTTGGGCTTTTTTGGCTATTTTAGCCACAAAAAACAAAATAGGCTATTTTAGCCATAACAAACAAAACATCACATCCAATCCATAATCATTACATTCTTCTCTCACAAAAAAATTCAAAAAAGTCAAAAAGCCAAAAAGCTCTTCCCAAACCAAACTTTTAAGCCTAGGCTAAAATAACTAAAAAAAGCTAAAAAGTCAAAAAGTCAACCCACTTCCCAAACGGGGGCTAAATGTGTAGAGTTTATGAAAATAATTTAAAATTTAAAATTAATAAAAACAAGATTTAAATAACATGACAAAAGGATAGAGAGTTTGTTGGAGAGTTTATTTAAAATATATATAGCTAAAATAAAAATAAAAATAAATAATTTTTAAATTAAAATATAACAAAAAATTAACCAATTTAATGAGGATGCTCTTACAATCCTATACAAAATAAAGTCCATCAAAATTTACACATTATTCGGTGCACTAACTTATTCTTTACCGATATATTTTAGTTTTAGTATTGTTTTTTTTTTTTTAATGTTAATATTATTATTATTTTGGATTTGGCCACAGTGCTAAAAAGTTTTAAAGACTTTTCATCATTTACGTCACATTTTATTATTTTGTGCATATGTTACATTTCTTTCCATTTTTTTAGAGGCACTCAGTTCAAATGTTCATTTCTAAAACTGTTAGGACAATAGGCTCAAATTTAAATATTTGTTAACTAAAAAGATATTATCTATCTAAAATGATATATATCTATTCAAAACTTATCTATTAGTCTATTTGTTCAAATGTCACATGTCAGGTATATGTCCAACTATCTATTCAAATGTCACTTATCTATATATGTCTCACCTATCTATTCACATGTCTGTCAATATCACTAATATGTCCACCTTACCACTACCAACCATCGTCGCTCACCACCAACTACCAGTGACTTTATAGTTTTTTTTTTTTTGTTTCGGGGCAACTTTTCTGGCGCCATTGATTTTTTCGTTAACTTTTCAACGGGTATTCTTATCACCAAAAAAGATTAAATCTTGAATTAAATAATATATGACCCTATAGAAATAGACTTTTCACCAATTAGGCTTAGCTTAGAAGGGAAGATTATGGGTTCAATTCTCCCCTTCTCCCTAGAAAAAAGTTAAATTAGGAGGCAAATACATGTGCTTTGCAAAGGTGGAGAGACTAACTCCCATATATGTTAATCTAATAACTAACTTTCGCCAATCAACAAAATATATATATATATATGAATTTTTTATTTTATTTTTTTTATATTACAAATTGTGTAGTTTTCAAGTATATCTTAGTTAAGTGGATCTAAAAAAATTTATAAAAAAATAATTGAAATATTAAAAGAAATCACTAAAAAAAAAAATACCAATTAAAAACTCCAAAATTATTTTTAAAAACTCCAAACCAATGAATAATCCTATAGTTCTAATCCCAGAAAAGAAAAGGGAAAACAAACAGGACCTTAATTCATGACAAGGTTTAAGGAATTCTTTCTTGCCTCCTCAACCGACAAATGCCTTCACTTGTCAACAAGAATATTATTTCACACTATTACAACTTTTCCTGCTCTTTCTTCCTTTTCCACACAAGCATATTGCTATAGTAATTCTAACTTTTTCTGGTTCTTTCCCTTGCTTTTATCCATGCAAAACTCAAGCTTCACCTTTGAGATTGCACCCATATACAGCTTCTCAATATACCAGGTATATATATATATATATATATATGTCTCTTCATTAGTAAAGCCATTTATTAACTCAACCAACAGAGAGCATTGCTAATGGATGATCAATGTCAAGGTGTATCTTCAAAGGTTAGCTCCACAGCTTCAAGGACTGATATGGTTGAGAATGAAGCCAAGAGAAGAGAAATGATGATGGCAAGAGAAACTACAGCTACAGAGGTAAAGTATGATGAGAGAGGAGACATAAACAAACTGGCAGAAGATTTCATCAACAACTTCCGCAATCGGCTAAAGTTTCAGCAGCAGGAAAAATCTCTCAAACATCAGACACAGAGAGAGAGAATGGCTCCCCGGAACTACTGAATCCTCCAAGTCCAGAATCCTTCCAAACTGTTATTCCAATAAGAAATAAACTGCTGCTGAAATTCCTTTCCAAATAGTTATATCTGGATCAAACCCAAAATGGATTGGGGTGCTAATGTTGTATTACATAAACAATATAAATATTTAATAATAGGAGTTATGTTGAGTCTGGAGAAATAAAATTCTTCAAGCTTTCAAGTTTAATCAGCAAACATTATGCATCATTTCTTTATCTCAACTACACCATACAGTTATTTTCTTTCCTTTTTCATTTCAACATGTCATTTTTAGTATTTACCAAGACTTATTATTTATTTATTTATTAAGAAGAAAAGGAGAAATAGGATATATTAATACTAAGAGTAAACATAACAGGCAAAATCAGGTAGGATAGCTTTGGCAACAGCATGAGCTCTAGCAACACCATTGCTTGTGAACCTCAGACAACCTACTGCATACAAGTTTAATGTCTAGGGCAAACTTCACGTTACCCCCTTGATTTGGATAATGTACGGTTTACCCCCTAACGTTTAGAAATGACCATATAACTCCCATGTGATTTGTGGACTAAAAGTACACTGTTAAATCTATTAACGATTTAATGAAAAATACTAAAATATCTTTGTATTTTCGTCATTTTTTTGAAAGGCAAAAGTGCACTTTAAACTTTGTACTTTATTTCATATGCAATTTATCTCCTTGAAATTTAAAAATACACATATAACCCTTATATGTCTGCCACGTATTTCACACTTACTGTTAGCTTCAACAAAATTTTAACGGTACACTTTAGTCCACAAACCACGTGGAGGTTATGTGATCATTTCCAACGTTAAGGAATAAACTGTACAAGGCTCAAACCACAAGGAAGTAAAGTGAAATTTGCCCTAATGTCTATGATGAAGTAATACACACAAAAATCAACTGTAGATCTGAATGTTTTACTCCATAAATTCTTAAAGCTTTTAACATAGACTATCAAATGTTGTATTTCATCTTTTTTCGTTCCATTTCCATGTCAGCTCGGGCATATATTGATGTGATATTGGTAATAAAAAAAACTTGAGCAACATAGTCCACAATCATTTGTCACCCAATAACCATTACAAACAAAACAAGCAACATGAGTGCAATGGTCCGAATCATAGCCACAGATGTTTAATCTAAATGTAATTGATTATATATATAATAATCCATGTATATTCACACAGCACCTCCAAAATTACATAATAAGTAAGAAGATAGATTCCACAAGCAAAGAACACACTGGCCATCACCAAATGAAAAAGGTTTACAGGTTTGAAAACTATCCGCTCTCTCTTCATGAATGTAAAGAAATATCCCCATAAATCTATTGAGAAAAGAAACAGTAAATCACTCTCACCTGGTAAATACATGTGAACCATCTGAATGATGAAATGGCATCAGTTCCAGATGAAATTTATACAAGAGCTGGCAATGAAGCTTCCACTAAAGTTGCTTTTCCAACTTGATTTTTGAATGCACCTATGATTCTATCCCCATTTTCATTTCTTCAAGCTGAACCTCTTTGTGAAGTGAGAATTAAGTCCACATGAACAGAAGATCCCTGTTCATCCATTCTCCACAAAAGTAAGAACGGTACATCAAAAGAGAATAAATGCAATTTTTTTGTTCACAAGGTGCAAAACCCAATGTCAATCAAGTGATGCAACTTCACTCTGTAGCAGCACAGCCATGATAGATGAAGATAATGAAGCAATCTTGTCAGCAATGACAAGCAATGTGAATGCTGATTCTCACGCTTGAAGCACCTGACAGTGCACGATATGACTTTTCAATCCTCCTCGCCCAGCTATACTTGACCATAAATTTGTGAAAAGAGTTCTGATGTGACCTTTCCCAGCAATATTTTCCCAAAGGTGAGGGTTACTCTCAACTCTTTTATCAGGACAAGAGACATCAACCATACTGATGCTCATGTTGTTACGGATGATACAAAGCTTCCCATTAAGGGGGGCAAGAGCAGCAGCCTGTAATGCACGAGAATTCCCTAGATGGAGTTTGCTATCTATAAATCTATCCCAAGAATTTGTGGCTTCATCAAAAATCCTAAGTTTGCACCCATCATGACAATCCAAAGCATAGAGCTTTCCATTCAAAGACAAACTAGGGTTCCGCCAACCAGCAACCATCCCATCACTGATTGGAGTCCAGGTATTAGTTTCAGGTATATAGGCTTCACTAAGGACCTCTCGGTGGGACCCTAGTCCTTTTACAAACCACTTCCCATCATATACAACTCCAATAAAAGGGACCATAGCTGTGCTCATATCTGCTATAAAGCTCCAGCGGTTCTTGTTGGGATCATAGACTTCAGCAGAACGTAGAGTTCTCTGGATTCCCTCACATTCTCCACCAGCCACATAAAGGCAGTTATTTATGACACAAGCACCAAAAAAATGACGTTTCCGAAGCATATCTGGTGCTCTGTGCCATTTATTTGTCCGAGCATTATAGAAAATGACCCGTCTCATAGACCCCTTGAGTGGATCTTTTCCTCCGAATAAGTACAGATGGCATCCACTCAGAACAGCACAACCAAATCCAAGAGCTTCACTATATTCTCCGGGAACAGGTGGAAGTGGCTGCCAGAGCTGGTATGTGGGGTCAAAAGCATGCCAAGAAATCCTCCCCTCGCGGTCTCTTTTAATGACATAAACCCACTCTTCTGCCATTCCAAGACTTTTCCTAAGAGAATAAAAGAAGTTTCCAGCCAGAAGGTGATACCATCTCTTGCAAACTAGTCGAAGTTTATTATGTTCAACACGAGGGACTCGAATCAGACAAGCAATGGCAAGATCATCAGGAAGGCCTGGCAAGAGTGGTGGTTGAAATCTGGCTCTCTCCCTTCGTGAGTTTTTAGTCTTGTGTGCATGAGGATTGATATCAGGTTGGATGCATATCTTAGACCCTGGAACAAATTTTCTTGCCCCAACAACCGTTTTCAAGCCTGAATCTACTTTACAATAGCATGACACAGAATCAACCTGCAAAATTACCCGATGAATTACACAAAAAGAACAATAACAACGGTAAAGGAAAACAAGTACAAGAAGTTCATAAAGGAAAACAAGTACAAGAAGTTCATGAATCATAATGACTATAAAAACTTTACAGTCATGAATTATCATCCTTCACATGATCTAATATAATCCCCACTCATCCTGCTTCTATGAGTACATGAAAAGGGATCAATATTTAAACCAAGAAATGGGAAACAAAATAATCTTCATAAAACCTGAAGCTCCAAATGCTCAGTTGATGCTGTATTTGGGTTAATCCATCAGCATTGTGATGCCCTCTAGTGGAATTGGGCTAGTTGTTGTAATGGACTTCAAATTAATTTGTGAAAGGTATATTCTTTTAAAATAAATGGCATACATTGGATAAATTGCATTCTTTGTATTCATGTCTCTAATTGTCTACATTCTTCACATACCTAATCATTTGAAAGGTTTGTCTAGGTTCATAAATCTTGTTCATGAAACTTATTTATGTTTCATGGAACTTGCTTATGACCTTCTATATAAAAGGATGTAAGCCTATGGCAAAATAGATCAATACAATAAACAATAAAATTTCCTCCTTGAGAAAATTTCTATCAAAAGCTAAGAGAAGTGGTATCAAAGCTTGGTTGGGTCAAGAATAAGCTAGGTGTAGAGATCGAATACAGGAAAAAAAACCTTGAAGAAGCCAACAACCATGGCAAATTTCAACAACCAAAACGTACCTACTCCTACCTTTGATGGTGAAAATGAGAACCTATAAAGCACGGAGGCCTCTCCGAAGGTCAAATACAGGTGTCCGACACATGTCAGACACAGACACACACCAGGCACGCGCTAGACATGTGTTGGACACGTTGGGACACTTGGGACATGTTGCGGACACATAGGGACACACTAGGGACTCGTTAAGGACACATTCAAGACTATTTTTTTACTAAAATAACATACCTAAAGTTGATAAATTTGATAAAATTAAACATTTGATATAAAATACATATTAAATATTAAAGAATATGACATATAATAAATATATAAAATTATATATTTTGCAAGCGTCCCCGACGTGTCATGTCTTGCATTTTTTAAAAATATGTGTGTTCGTATTGTATCCGTGTCCATGCTTCTTAGATAAGAACTATCTTGATCTATACAGATCTTTGGGATCTTGTTGAAAACGGATTTGATAAACCCAAAGATGAAAGGAATTTGACAAATGCCCAAAAGAGACAATTGAAAGAGCAAAGGAAGAAGGACACAAAGGCTCTTTCATTGATTTAACAAGGAGTTTCAGAAGCAATCTTTCCAAGCATTATCAATTCTACAAAAGCAAAGGAGGCATGGGATATTCTTCAAAAAGAGTATAGAGGCAACTTGGAAGGCAAGAACCATCAAACTTCAATCATTGCAAAATGATTTTGAAAATTTAAAGATGAGAGATATATAATTGTTGAAATATTACTTTTCTAGAGTTATGGAACTTGTGAATCAAATAAAAATTTATGGGGATGATATTTCTAATGAAAGACTTGTTGAGAAAATTTTGATAAGTTTTCCAGATAAATATAATCCTATTTTGCTATCATTGAGGAAACTAAAGATCTTGCTGATTTGAGTATGGAAGAATTGACGGGTTCAATTAAAACATTTGAGCAAAGGTTGCGTAAGCAATTTGAAAAGTCAATTGAAAGTGTTTTTCGATCCCTGCTCAAGCTCAATGTTGGCACTTCTGATTCCCGAGGAAGAAATACAAGAGGAAGAGGAATGTATAAATCTCAAAGAAGGAAAAATTAAGGGTCTACTCAACAAAAGTGTGGAATTTGTAACCGAAGCAATCATTTTGATAAAGATTGTTCATTTCAGGAAAGCCACAATGGTTTCATTGCAACAAATTTGGGCATGTCAAAAAGGATTGCCAAGTCAAGACCAATCAGCAAGCTAATTTCTGCAATGAGCAAGAAAGTGAAGGGCACATATTCTATCCTTTTCATACGGCATCGAAACAAAAGAAGGATCTATGGTTTCTTGATAGTGGATCATGTAGTAATCACATGAATGAAGATGAGAGCATTTTTGTGAAGATGGATACTTCCTCCAATCTCAAGTAAAAATGGGGAATGGTGCCTTAGTCCAAAGAAAGGGAAAGGGTACTATTGCTATAGAGACCAAGATGGGTACAAGATGCATCTTCGATGTTCTCCTAGTTCCAGACTTGTAGCAAAATTTGCCAAGTGTTGGACAACTTATGAAGCATGGGTACTTTGTTCATTTTGAAGAAGACTCTTGCAAGATTTATGACAAAGGGGGGAGAAGTCGAGTCGTTGCAAAAATCAAGACCGAGAAGAATAGAAGTTTTCCTCTCATTTTTCGATATAACAAAAGAAGATGGATGTGGTTGATAATTCATGGCTTTGGTACAGAAGATTTCGGCACTAGAATTTTCAAAGCTTGAAGAATCTACAACAAAAGAATATGATTTTTGGGTTGCCAACCATTCATGAGGTGCAACAAGTTTGTGAAGGTTGTGCACCCAGAAAGCATCACCGGCAGTCATTTCCAAAGGAGAAAGCATGGAGAGCTAAAGCACCATTGGAACTTGTTTACACCAATGTGTGTGGGCTTATGGATACACCAACTCATGGAGGTAACAAGTACTTTATCATTTTTATTGACGGTTTTACTAGGATGACTTTGGTGTATTTCATGGGACAAAAGAGTAAAATTTTCTCTATCTTTAAAAAAATTCAAAATATTGTTGAAAGGCAAAGTAATTAATGAAAGTTTTAAGAAGTGATAGAGTCGGAGAATGCAACTCAAATGAATTTATGAAATTTTGTGAGAATAATAGTATGGAAAGGAAACTTACCGCTGGGTACACTCCATAACAAAACAGAATGGCAAAAAGAAATAATAGAACCATAGAGAGAAGATGTCAAAATCTGATGTAGGACAAGATTTTAAAATATTTTATATTTTTAGTTTTAATATTTTGGATATATTATTTGATTAGGATTCTTGTAATATAGTAATTTGTATTTAACACAAAAGTCTAAAGGTTAAGTTCAGTGTATTTGACATAAGAGGGTTTCTAGCATTTATTTAGGTTCTTTGAATTTGACACGAGTCAGAGAGGGTTTCGAGTATTTTTTTTTGTGTTGGGAAGATCAACGTTTGAGTCTCTATTATCTAGTATAAATATGTTTGTAAGCCATGTGGCAAATCAAGCTTTTAATCAATATAGTTAGCGTTTCCTCTATTTTCCTTGTGAGCAAGGTTGTTTATCCTTGCTAGTGGATTTGAGTTGTTACCGTCCAAAGAACGGTATCTTTCCCTTCATCTAGTAGAACGATATTTAGTCATTCCTATGTTACCAGAAAAAGCTAATACCCTAGCAAATTATGTATTGATACGCACGTTCTGAAATATGGTACACTTCCGTTCCAAAATAGTAAATTTAGTGATCCGAAGCGATCCCAAAAGTTTTTTTCCAACATATTTCTTAAATGTTACCTTAGGAAGAAAAAAATCAAATATAATGAGTTAAAATCTAAAGTGAGTTGAGTTTTGATAAGACAAAAATATCAAAAACTAAAAATTAAAATAAAAAATTAAAAATTAAAAAAATTTATTAGATGTCTAATAGTTAAAAGAAAATTACTTTAGAAATACCTTAAATTCTTAAGTGTAATATATATAAGTCTACACTTATCGCACCGCATTTTATAGCATGTGGCGTACAACGTTCCCGTTCCTGTTTCACGTATTAGAACGATCCACGTTCTAGGTAACATAGTGTCATTCCTTCTACTACAACACTGCGTTCAATGTTATTCATCAAAGGAGGTAGCACAAGCTCTATTGATAATGATTGCAGAGAAAGATTTAATAGGATTCAAGTCAAGGGACTTGCCTAAGACCAGCCTATTAGTCATTACGTTAATAGGAACCGCACTATAGGATTTGCCCAAACCAACCTACTAACCACAATGTCTTAAGACAATCTTTTTGTTATCAATATGATAGTGAGGACAAATCTAAAGATGAGTTATTCGAAGATTATGGTGAATATCAATTGGTACAGCTAGAAATTCCCTATTTTAATGCTTCTTGTCATGCCAAGGATTTTATTTATTGGTTTCGCAAAGTTGACAAATTTCTTGAGTGTATGAAAATTTTTAAAGAAAAGTAAGCCAAATATGTCGCACGTAAATTACAAGGTTATGTTTCTACATGGTGTGAACAATTGCAATATGATCAAAGGCAACAATATAAAAAATCCATTAGGACATGGCATAAGATAAAGAAGTTGATTAGTTCTAGATTCCTTCAATCAAATCATGCGCAAATGTTGTATGAACAATATCAAAGAAAGCTTGAATTGAAACAATTGTTCCAAGGTGTTTGATTCACAATATTCTTCGCAATTCAATAAATATTATACAATTATGGATACAGATTATTCAAGGAACATGACTATGGTTTTGCCAAGTTTGGGTCAATCAAGTCTTGCAAGTCAACAAATTTGTCACACTCAACCACGCATTGAAGAAGAAAGGATTTTGAGTACCTCAATGTATGAAAATTTTGAAGACTCAAACAGACATTCAATTGAAGTAGAAAATCAAGTTGATTTCAACAACGGTGAGGACGTTGAAATTAATAAAGGAGAAATCACTGAAATTACTTTGATCAAAAAGTTTGAAGAAGATGATGAAGAGGAGAAATAAGAGAAAAACGTTGAATTTAGCCAAAAGCTTCTAATGACAGAACTACCATCTCTTAATTATTATTATGATTATGCGATCATAAAAGAAGGAGATCAAGTTGAACTCAATGACAAAGAAGAAATAAAAGATGAGGTAATAAAGTCGACATGTGCAATAGAGAAGTTGATTGAGGATGCAATTAATGTTCCAAGGTTGATAATTGAATGTCCAACTGAATCTATTACACAACAAATCCAGAGAATATGCCACATCAACATAAAATACACTCCGTTGATTTTCTTGGTGTGGAGAAATTTAATTTGACATTCAATGCTTGTCTAATTGACCTTGTCAACCAGTTGAAGCATATAGAGAAGAACTTTCAAAAAGTAAACTTTTCTACAACTTTTGGAAGAGGGACAAGCAACTAAAGTATTCAAAATATCACTTTGTTTGGCATGGAAGATGGCAGATCTCTAATATGAACTCAAGGACGAGTTCTTTCAAAGAAGAGGAGTCTAATGTAGGACAAGATTTTATATTTTTTTATATTTTTAGTTTTCATATCTTTGATATATTATTTGATTAGGATTCTTGTAATTTAGTAATTTGAATTTAACACAAAAGTCTAAAGGTTATGTTCTTTGTATTTGACGTAAGTCTAAGGGAGGGTTTCTAGTATTTATTTAGGTTCTTTGTATTTGACACAAGAGTCTAAGGGACAGTTTCTAGTATTTATTTATGTGTTGGGAAGATGAACGTTTGAGTCTCTATTATCTAATATAAAAATATGTTTGTAAGCCTTTTGGAAAATCAAGTTTTTAATTAATATAGTTAGAGTTTTCTCTATTTTCCTTGTGCGCAAGGTTGTTTATCTTTAATCATGGATTCGAGTTGTTACCGTCCGAAGAACGATATCTTCCCCTTCATCTACTAAAACGATATCTAGTCATTCCTTGCGCTACAACATTGCGTCAAAATCTATGCCACACGAAAAGGGGCTGCCCAAAACCTATATGGCAGTTTACTTGATGATAGATGTCTTACAGAAGCTCTCGAGAACAAAACTCCATTTGAAGCTTGGAGTAGAAGGAAGACATCAGCGAATCACTTGAAGGTGTTTGGTTGCATTTGTTATGCTCGTGTCCCAAAAGAAGTGAGGCACAAGCTTGATGAAACTAGTACAAAATGCATCTTTGTAGGTTATAGCTCAAAATCTAAAGGCTATAGACTCTGTAGTTTAAACAAGAAGAAGGTGATTATTTCTAGAGATGTTCTCTTTGATGAGAAGACATCTTTTGATTGGAAGGGAAAGAAAGTTCAAAATCAAGTCATTGTTTCCAATGAAAATAAGTCACAAATTGAAGATGTTCAAGCATCTGGATCTCCACAAAGATTATCTATTGCTACTTCACAATCTTCTCAAACTTCAAGTTCAAGTTCTACATCTCAGAGTTCAACACTAAGAAGAATGAGGAATCTGAGTAATGTGTATGCAATATGCAATATGCAATATGCAATTTACAATTTATGCATCACTAAACCTGAGAACTTTGAAGAGGCAATTAAAAATGAAGCATGGAAGAAAGCCATGGAAGATGAAATTTAAATGATTGAGAAGAACAAAACTTGGGAGGCAGTGGAGAAACCGGAAGAAAAAGAAATAATTGGTGTGAAATAGATTTTCAAAACAATGTTTAACCCAGATGGCTCTAATCAAAAGAACAAAGGCAGGGTTGTGGAAAAAGGGTATTCACAACTACCTGGAATTGATTTCCAAGAAACTTTTGCTCCGGTGGCACAACTTGATACAATTAGAGCTCTCATTGCTTTGACGGCTCAAAAGGGTTGGTTTTTGTAATTTGAAGAAGAGATGTATGTTGATCAACCTCAAGACTTTGTTGTCAAAAGCAAAGAAGATAAAGTGTACAAATTGAAGAAGGCATTGTATGGCCTAAAGCAAGCACCTCGGGCATGGTACAGTGAAATTGATGTTTATTTCAATGAAAAGGGTTTTCAAAGAAGCAAAAGTGAGCCAACCTTGTACATCAAGAGGCAAGGTAAACTGGTATTTTCATTGTTTCACTTTATATTGATGATTTGGTCTTTACCGGTAGTGATGAAAATTTTATTTAAGATTTAAAAAGGGAGATGATAAAGAAATATAAAAGTTTTTATTTTTGTTGAAGTTTTTAGAAAAACTAGCAATGATATCATATTCACATGTTCTTTTTATTTTCTTTGCATTTAAGCACAAGTACTAAGGGCTTCAACTTTTGTACAAGGTGTTCACCCTTCATATTTTTTTGTTCCTTCTTTCACTAAATAATATAACTATTCAATTTTTTTCTCCAATTTTCGATTGAAATCCTAATGTTGTTAAAAGACAAAGGGTTTGCCAAATTCCCAAGGTCATTTATTGTTGTATTTGTTAGCCTCATATATTCAATTCTATTCTCCTAAAGTAGATAGATTAGAATATCATGTTTCTTCAAAAAGTACAGAGGGTGTGAATGATCAAGCTAAAAAATGAAGTTTGATATATTAGCCAGTGGAAAATACTTAGAGATTTTGAGGAGCCAATACAACATAGAGACGTGTGTACACATTTGCATACGTTAATTTTATAGTAACATTTACGCACATGCATACACATATATGCAAACATTTTAAATGCATAAGTTTTGTTGTAACAAGCTAAAGTTACTGAGAGTTCTAAATTTTCCTTTTGTAAGTGCTTTGTTATCATTCCATCAACTCTATAACACTTTTCATCCAGCAAAATCACCAAATAGCAATGAGATTAAAAAAGAGTCCATCAACTGGACCCACTCAGCAATTTCATGTATCACAGGAGCAATGATTTCACATGGTGGGTGTTTAGGAAATAGGTTTTTATGTAGGTTTTTTTAGTTGTAGGATATTATTGGAGAAAAAAATTTTGTGTTTGGAAAGATAGTTGGGTTTTTTTGTGGTTGGATGTGATGTTTGTGAGAGAAAAAATAAAATGATTATGGGGTTGGATGTGATATTTTGTTTGGATGTGTTTTTTTTTGTTTTGCAAAAAGTTTGTCTTTTTGTGAAAAAAATCAAAAAAAACCCAAGTTCCAAACTTCCCAAACACCACCATGGACTTTTAAGGCTTATGCTTTACTTTTTCTCCCTCTACTCTCTAGCTAATAGGTATTGGCAAAAGTATCCACATAGCATTTATACTTATTATCATAGTTGTCAAATCAGGATTCGTATTATGAATCGAAATGGCCTCGTACCGAATCGTGAATCGTAAAGATTTGCCCACTTTTTCTAAATTACTTAAAAACATATATCTACACATTTAGATGTTAAATATGTCTAATGAATATGACATATTTAGACTTAAATCAATGAAAATGTTATTTTGAATGATAATCATGTAGTTTAATAGGTAAGAAGTTAACAAAAATTCCTATGTAAGATCACCATCTTACCTTTATTCTTTTTTAAATATTTCTTATCAACCATTCTTAATAAAGATAACAACCAAATAGACAAATTATCAATTTCCAATGTAACAATAATTAACAACGATATTGATATTTGGACAATAAGCATACATACTTTTCTAAGTGACAGTGAGCAAATAATAAGAAAGAATTATTTAGAATCTTTTATTTTAAAGCCTAAAGTATGTTAAAAGGTATAATTGACCTCACACATGTAATATTCAATTATATTCAATTTAATAAAATAGCAATAGATAATTCATAGTGTAACTTTAATCTTAAATATCTTTAGAAAATATATTATATTTTTTAAAGGGAAAAAAAAAATGAAAAAAAAGGTTAAAAATATATTGGATCTGACTGAATCTGATTGGATCCTATTAAAAACTCCATGATCACTAAAATAACAATAAATCATGTATATAGGTTGGTTATTTTAGTATTAAACGCTATTAGAAGTTGTCTAATGTCATTTTCACTAAAAAGATGGAAAAAAAAAAAAAAGAATCGAAAATATATCGGACACAATAATTTCAAAAATTGCATGAATCATAAAAATTGAATCGAATCGTGAATCGTGCGATTCACTTCCAAAATAGATTCACCCATAGATTCATATCGATTTTGCAAAATTTGCGAATCGAATCGCGAATCGTAAGATTCTGATAACAAAGCTTCTTATATATAGTATAGTATGGTAATCCAGTGATTTGAGAACCCTATCTACCCTCCTAGGTTTGAGTTAAGTTGATATTACTCCATTTCTTGATGGATAAGATTTTTTTCTTTTTTGGAGAAGTATTTTTCCATGGATAAGATTAAATCTCATAACTTTGAAGTTCAAATTATTCACATCACAAAAACCACTACAATAAATGGATCAACCATGATTTGAAGTCGATAACTTTAAAGATAAACAAAGAGATACCATCCCCATCCCCATCCCCATCCCCATCCCCATCCCCATCCATATGATCACACAATTTTCATACTAACAAACAAAAGCAGCTAAAGAGAGATTGAGAGAGTGACTGACTTCCAAAAGATTATAAGAACAAATTAAATTGCAAGGAGCATGCTCATTAATTTTCCAATGCCCTAGAAAGTCGATAATCATCTGAATTAATAATCTGCCTTCGTTGTTTGAATTAAAGCTATCTCATGAAGAGCAAAGGCTGAGAGAGAGAGAGAGAGAGAGAGAGAGAGAGAGAGAGAGAGTACAATGAAAAATATAACAATCCAGGAAGCAGTCACCACATTGAAAAAGAAATGGGAATTGAAGCCGAAAATTATAATGAACGATGGAAAACTAGAATATGCACTAGTACAGGTCAATCAGCGAACTGTTACCCAATAACTTATTAACAGGAAATCATGGTTCTAAAAGAAAAATTCTAGCACCTATATCAGCAGAAATCACAGAGAGTATAGTTTCAAGTTATAAATTGTTAAATCCATAAGCTCTAGAAATGAAACAAGAATTGTGTCCCATACACCTAAACCACAGGCACCAACAAATACTATCCTCCAAACTACAAACATTCTCCATGTTCACTCAAATAAAAAGCATCCAAAAGAATTTGACAACGTTTATCCAAATTAAAGGCAGGCCCGTGCACGAGGTTCCCAATACTACAAGATCTAGGAAAGGGGTACGCAATTTTGCCCCTCATGGTGATAGTGCTGTGTTTGTGTCTCAAATTCATGACAGTCAGGTCACAATCGAGCAACCATGCGCTGCACCAAGGGCCACCCTTAGATTATCCAAATTAAGTTGTAAAAAAAAAATTTAATATTTTCTACGAACATGTTAACAAAACCCACTCATGATTGAGAACAAGAGATCAAAGTACGCACTTCAATTATATATCGGGGAGCAAATATCCCATGGAATAAATCCAAATTCTCTACCTATACAGCACTCTAGAGGAAAAAACAACCATAGAGTCATAAAAATACATATACTCCCAACCCCAAGGGGTTGGCCTGGTGACAACGCCTTGGGTCTTGGGGTGTGCTCTGTCTAAGTTTCTGAAATCGAAACGTCTTAGGTGCTAATAATTCCTTGGGGCCATCGGACTGAGGAAAAACCCTTAACCGTGGTGCACTCGCAGAAAACTCCTTGCTAAGGGCCTATGCACCCTAGGGATTAGTCGGGCTTTAATCCGGACACTCCAGTGCCAATCAAAAATTAAACAAATAAAAAAAATGCATATACTCTTGTCAAATTCCATGAACCATCTCTAAGACAACACATTCTCATAAATAACTTCACCTCTCTATCTCCACAAACTCTTGGAAACAAATACCCAATAAATTATGATTGTAACAAATAAATAAATAATAAAAACCAACACATGCCCATAATAATACCAAAAATCTTCATCACAGATTACACATTTGCGAAGAATTTCATCTGGTTATTTTAAGAAATGCACTAATTAAAGAAAATTAAAAGCGAAGACTATCAAAGATCAAGGGGGCTTACCAGTGGAGCTTGAACACGATAACCCCTATGTGCATTCGGAGGCCGTTCAATGGTTGGGTCCATCTAACCAGTAGAGTTTCATAAACGAATTTCTGGGTCGCACCCAGAATCAAAAATCAACGTTAAATTTGCTTCACATACCCAGATCGAGAACTCTATAAGCTTCAATCTTCATATCTGATCAACAAAAATAAATAAATAAAAACAAATTACTACCCCCCAAAAGTTCGAAACCCAAAGAAGAGCTTTTTGCTGTCCCTTTTTATGACGCGCAAACGCAAACAAGAAAACAAACAGCAAATGGAGCTTACAAGTTGAAGAGCTACAGCAACTTCAAAACGTCTCTCTCACTCTCTCTCTCTCTCTCTCTCTCTCTCTCTCATATACACACACTTCTGTCTAAAGACTTTAACTCAAGATTACAGGTGGACCATTCTAATTCACAAAGCCTTAGAAAACCACATTTTTTAGTTTTTCTAGAAAAAGATCGTAATCAAACAATAAATGAGATATAATAAAAAAATTTATGAGTTATAATTTTTTTTAAAAAAATTATAATTAAAAAATATTAATTATAACTAAATAATAAAATAATATAATTTAGGGGTATATATAATAAGGGATGTATATATTAGAATTTTACACACGAGAGTTGCACCACTATAAAAATGTAATTCTTTTACCGCTACTTGATTTAAATGCAATTTTCTCATTTTCCTTAGATTTGATAATTAATACATTAATGTGTGAATAATTTTCTGATCACACTGTCAACTCAGTGATCAGCTGGAGAGAACTAGCAGAATATATGACACCTGGCTAACCTGCAACAGAAAGAGAAGATTCTGGCGGTGGTTCTTCCACCTGGGAGTACTCCGACGATCAAGTCAGTATCTCTCAAAGATAATCAAGTGCTAAATTTACTGCTCAAAGCATAAATTGCGTACTTTAGACCCATGGGGGTGTCTCTCTTTTATAGTTTTACTCAATCCTAGTCCCACTGGAAGCCTGACTTCTATGGACTCCCATTTAATGCTTACTTTGGATTCTATAAGAGATAAGGATAGACTCCCTAGGAATACTATCATTATCCATCTTGAAGTCTTTCTTCATTCTAGGACTCCTGTTCCTTATCTGCTCATCTCGGATTCCGATATCTTCGGAGGAAATCTCGGCAACACCGAGATAACCTCGGCATAACGACCAGGATACGTGGCACCTCGGCTGACACGTCAGCGTCACCTTGCCACGTGTCGGTGCTCAAAAAATATTTCCCCACAACTGCCCCCTGAGTTCTATTACCTCGGCATTCTAAGGTGATGGAACCTACATCGGTACTTCCTTCCAGTACGTCAGCTTAAAGTATCTTAGTCGAGATTATCATCACAGGCCGACATGTCTTCTTAAAAGATCAAGAACTCCAAGAGCTCCCTTATGGACTTCTTCATGCGTGTGAGTTGTCAAGTATCGCTTTTCAACCGTTTTACCTACGCGTTTAATCCTCATTAGATCGTGTTACTGACGCGCCTGAAAAACTGTCTTCTCTGCGTGCGCCGTCTGACATATGCGTTGCTCCAGGCGTATTAATTGCTCCATTTTGCCGCCGTTTCAAATTTTTGACAAAACCTTTTCCCACTTTTTCATTTCTTCACTTTTGCATTCGATTTCTCTTTGTCTTTTCTCTCTATAGCTCTTGAGCGCGCCATTGTTCCAGTCATCAAGCTCTGTAACTGCCTCCCTTTCTTTCTTCCTGTAAAGCTTTCGTCGCTTTGTTATATATATGGTTGTCGTCTGACTTCGACAATCTTCACACCGGCTCCATTTTTTCTAGTAAGAAACTGTTCCTTTCGTCTTTTCTATTCCTTTGATATTTCTCATTACTTGCTGTTGTTACAGTTTTGTTCAAACATTTATCTTTCGAACCATATACCTGAATGTATTTGTAATGACCCTCACACTGATTACCGATTAATTACCGATTATGGCTAAACTGAGACTGATTGTGACTGATAATTGAAGTAATTAAAATACTGGACTAATTATTTGGAATCAAACCTAAATGATTGCTCAGATCTGTTTGAAATGCATTTTATCTGTTTGGCTGTTTAATTATTTGTTCAGTGTTTACGTTTAAACTGTTAATTGAAGGTCTTATCAGCGGCCAAATCAGGAATTGATTGATGTTCCATGATCCGTAGGAATAATGTGATTTTACAGCGTATTTATCTGAAACGTGATTTAGTATGATTAAATTAGATTAAATATTGATAAAATGCAAAGTTTGGCTTATTTACATTAGTGCCACTTAGTGGCCCACTTCATACCATACTTGAGGCTTGATTACATCCTTAGAAACAACACTTTCATCAGCCATTCTTCTTGTTCTAGCCGACTAGAGAGGGAGATAGGAGAGAGAGAACTTGGTTTCATCTCATTTTGCTTAGTGATCTTGAAGAAAATGAAGCTTAAGTGCATAATTGAGCCTCCATACCTTTAATTCAAGACTTAAGGTAGATTCATTGCCTCCTTGTTTGTGTTTTTAGTTGATTTCTTGCATAGTTTGGAGTGAGTTGAAGTCTAGAGCCAATTTATGGCTCAAATTGTGGTGTTGAAGCTTAATTGTTGCATGCATGTACTTATATTGAAGTTTTGAGGTTGTAGTTCTTAATTCATCACATGCATGTCCATATTTTGAGAGTAGTCCATGATTTCATCATGTTTTGCAAGATTTGAGCTCATTTGAGCAAGCTTTGAAGCTCTAAATTGATTTAAATTCATGCATGTTTGCATGTTCTTCATGTTCATGAAATTGGTTCAAAATTGAGTTTGAATTAAACACCATTGGGCTTTGATTTCACAAATTAAGCTTTGAATTATGTTATTCTATGTGTTTACAAATGTTTTCCAGAAATTTGGCCCAAGAGGATCGAAAATTTTGCATTTAAACTTGATTTTGAGCTTGGGACTCAAATCTGGAATTTCCAGATTTTGGTAGTCCACTCGAGCGGGGGAAGTGCCGCTCGAGCGGGAAAATCGAGCTCCCAGCATCTTGCACTGTGCATCAGTCCGCTCGAGCGGAGTATTGGGCGCTCGAGCGGAGGACTGGGTGACACGCTCGAGCGGGCGTCGAGCGTGAATTTCACCTATCCAGTACTTTTTGGTCCGCTCGAGCAGGAACCTTTATTGCATGGCCGCTCGAGCGAGGGAAACCTGCGCTCGAGCGGGACTCTGTTTTTCTGAAAATTCTGAAAATGTTTTCTGAATACATCTTT
This sequence comes from Camellia lanceoleosa, assembly GCA_025200525.1. Taxonomy (NCBI): domain Eukaryota; kingdom Viridiplantae; phylum Streptophyta; class Magnoliopsida; order Ericales; family Theaceae; genus Camellia; species Camellia lanceoleosa. The sequence continues at coordinate 127,340,303 of CM045768.1, forward strand.
GCATCCTCGTCCCATCCTAGGCATTCTTAGGCCTAGTTTAAGACATCTTAATGAGGATATAGATGTAGAACACACCGAGGCAATTAGGGATTAAATTATTATTATCCTTCCCAACTATATAGCTTAATGTGTGTTCATTCTGTACTGTTTAGGGTTGGCATTTCGAGGAGACGCTCTAGCCTACTGTAGCCCAGAACTCTGTGAGTGACAATTGTGTAAAGATATGTTCAACATAATTATCTTCAATCTTGAACTGCTTATCGAATCGATATCGCATCGAATGAATGTATGTCCTATATTCTCGAATCGCATCAGGCATCCTTAGCACCTCATCGTTACTATTACAGAGATCTATGTCGCTTCCTCGTGGGACCATCAGCATCTTGATTGATGGCCATCATTACTGTTTGGTCTTTTAAGACTTACTGGTTACTGTTATGCTAATGGATGTACCACATATGATCAAGCATCGCATCTAACAACCGACATATACCGATTGAAATGAACCGCTTTTCATTATCAGAAGGACATTCATTCTAAACCCCTTTATGCATTATGTTATTCACTGGGCTTTAGCTCACTGCTTATATATATATATGTAGGTGTACAAGCACCAGACCAAAGCTAGAAGCGTCGGGGTATTTCCAGTTTTGTCAAGCCAACCTATGTGCCTCATCATGAGGTTCCGAAATCGCCAAGCTAAGACTAGGGAAGTTTAGTGTTCCCCTCCTGCATCGCTTTTGTTTATCGTATAGACCTTGACTGTACTGGTTAATAAGAACTTGATCCCTGTTCTGAATGTTTGTAAATGTTTTGTATACTGTTCTGTACAAATGTATGAAAAATCTTTTTGGCATACAAATTGTCACAGCTCATTGGACATTGTTTATTTACTGTATTGGCTTCCGCCATGCCCCTGTACTTTGTTATACTGTCTTATCATATGCCTTCGTAATCTCTTCTTGACATCGTTCTGATGCTAAACCCATAGGGGCGGGTTTGGGTCGTGACAGTATTTATTCCATGCTTTTGCCCAAATATTGAACACACGCACTGTTTTCACCACTTTCTTGCGCTTTTGTTACTATTCTTGACCTTATACTCCTTGTATTCTCTATGCTTTTGATTGCCCCACCTCTGTTCTTGATTCTGAAACTTTGTTCTTACTTTTCTTTTTTCCAGATTTGTGCCTTCAATCTTCGTCTTCATGGATTTAGGTTTGGGATTTGACTGTAGAACCTATCAAAACTAAAACAATCTTCACAAATTCTTGCATCAGTATACACCTAGGTCTTATCCGAGGTTCACAAAAACCTTTTTTAGATCATCTCTCTTCTGAAACCCAGTCCTTCTAATTTAGGCCGATGTTATGGGTATGTAGAGGCATAGGGTAAACACCCCAACCAAACTAGAATTCTTTAGACAGGAGTTTGAAATCCCAGCCGGCGTCCATCTGAGGTTGGCTGGGGATGATGACTCCATCATGCCTACTGACAACTCCATGCCCTTCCCCATAGTCGCCTTTATTGAGTGTGGACTTCGGCTCCCACTCAACACCCTGTTTCGCGAGATTCTCCATTATTATAAGTTGAACCCCATGCAACTTGCTATCAATTCTTACCGAGTGATCAACAGTATCATAGCTTTAGCTAAACAGGAAAACGTTAGGATTACCTTAGCCGACATTCAATACTGCTATACCATATGCAGCCTTTAACTTGAAAGAAAAAGGCTACATTTGTTATCTTAAGCCGAGATCCACGGAGTTCAAAATTGTTGCCGACCTCCCAGACTCCAACAAGGGGGCTGGAGATGATTACCTCATTACCTCAGGAAATTAGGAGTTTGCTTCAGATAAGGATCTCCATCTCTTCCCTCTTCCCTCTTCCCTGATAAGTTTTAGAGGGCAAGGGTAAGAGCCCAGTGTTAATACTTGATTGTTTCTTTTCAAGTATTTAATACTTTATCTGTTTCTAATGTCTGTTTTCCCTTGCAGCTCTCCGTCAGCCACCGAAGAACTTTCACCAATCCTTCGTTCTCAACAAGGATTTGAAGAAACTCTTGGACTTGCCAGTCCAAAAACGGAAGGTGCCTCTGCTTCTCAACTTCATTCCGACATACAAATCTACTCTTCCCGATGTCTCCAAGAGAAAAAAGAAGAGCTTATCTCCTCCCTCTGCCACAACTCCACAAGCCGCATCAACATCTTGGGCTGATCAAGGGTCAACATCCGATCCAGTAGAACAGCCGTCTACTTCGGCTCAATATCTAATCCCACCATCTCAACGCAAACGTCGCCGACGTCTTGTTCTTGCAGCCGAGATTGGTCGCGCAAAACCTGCGGCCAAAGATCTCTTAGCCAGTATCCCAACCGACGTTGACGCTCTACCAACTCAAACGTAGCTTCCACCCAAGCCAAAAAGAGTCAAGAAGGCTCAACCAAAGGCCAAAGTGACTCAGGCTGAGACTGAAGACACATTGCCAATTTCCCAGCTGGCTCCAAGCAAAAAAACTGCCTTTGTCCCTACGAAGAGGTCTGCTGAAGCCCTTCCCTCCGAATCCACCAAGTCGAAAAGACCGAGGTCATCTGCAACGACCTCGGGGTCAAAGAAGCCTGATGCCCCTTGGGCCCCTGAAATAACTTTGGAAGATAAGCCTGTAATGGCTAGTGACAGCGCCGACGATATAAATGTCGACATTGCACATAGCACTGCACTGCTTCTCCCAGGCGACTTGGAACGAAACGCCGGGTTCAGTGAATATGAAAACTACGCTTTGATGTTGCAACACTCTGTTCAAGTAAGTGTTTTTGTCTGGTACTTCTTCTTTCTTTCTCTTTATTTTACACTTAGAATATTTTTCTAATACTTTTGTTTTCTTCCAAGCCATCCAGCATGCCCACTCTTTCACCATGCAATCTTTTTAGAACCGTGAAAAGTTAGCCGAGAAAAAGAGGGAAGTCACCACACTTCAGAAAACAAATAAGAGCCTACAATCAAAGATGAAAACGCTGGAGGACCAGGCCGAGGTTGCCATCAAGGAGAGGGATAATGCCGAGGAAAAAGCCAGTGCTGCCGAGGCAAGAAATAAAGTTCTTCAAGCCCAGCTAAAAGAGGCTGAGGATAAGGTGGCCCAGGCCCAAAAGGAGCTTGAAGATGCCTTGGCCACTAAAGCGGCCGAAATAAAAGATGCCGATGAAAAGGCCTATAATCAGGGTATGGCCGATATGACGGAGGCCTATGAGCAACAAGTGAAGCAGGCATGCAATAGGGGTTTCTCCCTTGCTTGGATGTCCCTTTTTAAGAAGCTCAATGTCCTCGAGGACTCGCCTCTTCGGAATGCCGACGACATTCCTCTTCCATTCCCTCTACCGCCACCTCCAGCTCAATCTGAAGATGATTCTGAATCTGAGGATCAAGATGAGGATGAGGCCTTGGTGAGAAAACCCAAGGAGGTCGTTGGGGCCAAGTCCCCTCCTCAAACTGAGCAAGTCCTTGACTTGACTTAAGATGAGGAGGTTGAGGAGGTTCCTAAGGAGACTGCCTTTGAGCAGGTATTATCCGACGTTCCTCTGGCCGACAAAAGTGTTGATGAAACAATTGCTCAAATTGATGCCGAGATTGCGGCGAAAAAGGCAGCCGAGGTAGCTTCTCAACAAATTCATGACGTCCAAACTCACTTTTGTCACGATGTTGGAGAATCTTAGTTTTCATGTTTTTCTTCTTTTGTCTTTTGTACTCTTATACTTTTTGTTTTTCAGACAATGTAAGCTCTGCAAATGGCCGATGTGCCTCTTTGTTCTTTGAATATCTATTTCAACTTTCTTTCTCTTGAATGCTTGTACCTTTGTTTTCTCTTGACTATTTCTGCATGATTCTATACTTAGAATATTTTGCAAGTCTCTTAATATACTCTTCCTTCTTTGTGCAACCTTCTCGGGGTGAATTACCTCGGTAATCAATGATCTCGGTTTAACTTAAACTTGTAAATTGCTAGAAATTTCAACAAGTGTTAAACAATAATTTTGGTTTTTAACTTCAACTTGTAAATTGCTACAAATTTCAACAAGTGAAGATAAACAATTATCTCGGCTTAACTTCAACTTGTAAATTGCTACAAATTTTAACAAGTGAAGATAAACAATTATCTCAGCTTAACTTCAACTTGTAAATTGCTACAAATTTCAACAAGTGAAGATAAACAATTATCTCAGCTTAACTTCAACTTGTAAATTGCTACAAATTTCAACAAGTGAAGATAAACAATTATCTTTCAACAAGTGAAAATAAACAATTATCTCGGCTTATCTTCAACTTGTAAATTGCTACAAATTTCAACAAGCGTTAAGCGTTTAAGCATTTTTGTCTTCTCTCTGCCCCCAATGTGAACCTGAGTTCCACTTGGGTTCTCATTATTTCAAAAACATTACTATGCATAGTTTCATAAGTTTAAGTTCTGCTAAGATTTTATTGATGACATCGGCAAAAAATAAGCAACATTTAATGATAAAAAAATTTCAAATTACAAGTGTTCCAGGGTCTTGGCAATGCTTTGCCTTCATTATCTTCAAGCCGATATGCCCCATTGCCCAATACCGAAGTGATTCTGTAGGGTCCTTCCCAGTTTGGGCCAAGCTTGCCTTCCCTGGGATCCTTCTTGTTGCCGACGACTTTTCTCAGGACTAGGTCGCCAACTTGAAATTCTCTTGGATTAACCTTCTTGTTATAAGCTCTAGCAAGCTGTTGCTAGTATGCTGCAAGCTGTATTGCAGCTTTCTCTCTTCTTTCTTCTAGAAGATCTAGATCTCGGGCTAAAAGCACATCGTTAGTCCCATTCTCAACTTCCTGGGTTCTGATCCCTGGGATGCCGACCTCCAATGGAATGACTGCTTCTATGCCATAAGCCATGGCAAGGGTGATTCCCCTGTTGATCTTCTCGGCGTAGTCCAATATGCCCAGAATACATTGGGCAATTCGTCTACCCACTTCCCTTTTGCTGCCTGCAGCCTCTTCTTTATTCCATCCAAAATTACTTTGTTGGATGCTTCTACTTGTCCATTGCTTTGTGGAAAACTTGGGGTTGAAAAGTAGTTCTTGATCTTAAACTTTGCACAGAAGTTTTTGATTAGCTTACTGTCAAATTGTGTCCCATTGTCTGCAATAATTGCTCTCGGAATCCCAAATCTGGTGATGATGTTTCTCCATATAAAGTTCTTGACATCCATATCTCAGATCTTGGCAAGAGGTTCTGCTTCTATCCACTTTGTGAAGTAATCTGTTGCTACCAGTAGGTACTTCCTTTGCCCAGTTGCTTGGGGCAATTGCCCAACAAGATCCATCCTCCATTGGGCAAATGGCCAAGGGCTGGATACAGGGTTTAGGTCAGTAGCTGGCTGGTGAATCAAAGGTGCAAACCTTTGGCATTGTTCACACTTCTTCACGTAGGCTTCTGCATCTTTTTGCATGTAGGGCCACCAATACCCCTGGGTAATGGCCCTGTGAGCTAGTGATCTGCCCCCAGTGTGGCTTCCACAAATTCCCTCATGAATTTCATATAAGAAATCTTCAACATGCAGAGGGTGTACGCACCTTAGGAGGGGTCCAGTGAAGGACCTTCTGTAGAGATGTCCTTTTGCTATCAGACTGAATCTTGCCGACTTCAATCTGATCTTGTGTGCCTCCTTCTGGTCTTCTGGTAGCTTTCCTTCTTTCAGGAATGCAATAATTGCGTCCATCCAGCTTGGTCCCATGTCTACGCACATTGTTTCATGCTTTATGATTACTGGTTCAATGCTAGGGCCCGACAAGTATTCAATCATTATTGTCCTTGCTTTTCATAGTTGTATTACACTAAGTAGGTTGGCCAATGCATCGGCATGGTTGTTATCATCTCGGCTGACTTGAAGCAGTCTGCTCGAATAAGGTCACAAATTTCTAATGACCTCTTTTGCGTAGGCCGACATTCTTTCATCTCGGGTTGCAAACTCGCCCGTTGTCTGGTTAACTATCAATTGTGAATCACAAAAGACTATTACCTCATCTGCTTGTACTGCTGCTGCTAGCTTCAGTCCTGCAATTAATGCTTCATATTCTGCCTCATTGTTTAAGGCCTTGAACCCCAATCGAATGGACTATTCTAATATTTCTCCATCTGGAGATATCAGTACTACTCCTACCCCTGCTCCTTGACGGTTTGAACTCCCATCAACGAACAGTTGAAAGGAATCGCCGATGTAAATGCTGCAGGGTCTGGGTTTCTCTTCTTTCCTTTGTTCTTTAGCCTTTGGCTGGGCTTCTGCTTGCTTGTTTGGACATTGTCTGTCTTGGCTCAACGGAGCCCGATGTTAGATGGACTCTGGCATGAAGTCGGCCACGAAATCGGCCAAAACCTGGCCTTTGATTGCAGTTCTGGGCCTGTACCCCAGATCATACTGGCCTAGAGCGACTGCCCATCTGGCTATTCATCATGTTAAGTCTCCCTGCTGCAATAGGGACTTTAATGGATGCTCTGTCAATACCACAATTTTATGGGCCTGGAAGTAATGGTTCAACATCTTTGAAGCCATTACTAGAGTTAGTGCCAATTTCTCTAAGGGTAGATACCTCGTTTCAACGTCGGGTAGGGTTTTGCTTACGTAGTAAACAGCCTTTTGCTCCCCTTTTTCTTCTCGGATTAGTACTGCACTAATCGCATGTTCTGAAACTACTAAGTACAGGAACAGCTCCTCCCTAGGTTCTGGATTTGAAAGTACTGGCGGTATGGTTAGGTACTTCTTCAAATCGGCTAATGCTTCTTCGCACTCTTCTATCTAGAGAAAGTCTATGGCTTTCTTCACTAATTTGAAGAAAGGTTTACACTTGTATGAGCTTCTGCTTATAAACCTGTTCAGGGCTGCAACCCTTCCAGTTAGCATCTGCACCTGTTTTGCCGATGTCGGGCTCTTCAGCTCTAAGATGGCCTTAATCTGATCTGGGCTGGCCTCAATGCCCCCCTTGGTCACCAAGTATCCTAAAAAATTACCAGATCCAACTCCAAATGCACACTTCGATGCATTAAGTCGGAGCCGATATGTTTTAAGGATTTCAAAGACTACTTTTAGATCGGCGAGATGACCCTCTGGCTCTTTGGACTTAATGACCATGTCGTCAATGTACACTTCTACTGTTCGGCCAATCAGGTGTTTGAACATCTTGGTTACCAATCTTTGGTAGGTGGCTCCTGTGTTTTTCAACCCAAAGGGCATTACTCTGTAGCAGTATAGCCCTTTAGGAGTGATAAATGCAGTCTTCTCTTGATAAATGCAGTTTTTCAACCCAAAATCTTCAGACTGTTCAAACCCTGACTCAACTATTCCATCATCTTCTGCAAACTCCCCTGTACTCTCTTCAACAGCCACCACCACTGGCTCAGGTTGGGTTGTGGAGATGTCCATCATGCACAAAAGGTTAGTGCAATCAGGAAGGAGCACCTCCGGCTTAGGTAGATGGGAAGGAGTGATATAGATGCTGGAATCGTAAGACACGACCCTAGTCTGGATAAAGTTGACTCTTTTGGGAGGTGGTGCTTGGTTGTGTGTAAGGAGTGGGTTGGTTGTAACATTGGGTCTTTCTGGTGGCAAAATCACCTGTTTGTCAACGAGATCCTGAATCTCGTGACGCAATCTGAAGCATTGGTTGGTATCATGACCATGTTGCTGGTGATATGCACAGTATTTGGTTGGGTTGTGAGTGGGGGGTAGCGGATTTGGTAACGGCCTCGGCTCCAGGGGTTTTAGATGCCCTTTTCTGATTAAGACCCCTAGAGCTTTGGATAGGGGCATGTACAATGGGGTGAAGGTTCTTTGGCCTCTGGGTTGGTACTTGGTGGTCTGTGTATTACTTCCGGATGCACCAGAGAAGGGTGTGGCTGCCATGGGCCTTGGCGGGGGAGGGGGGATGGTGGCGACCATGCTAACCTCCGAAGTTCTTGCAGCTGCAGCGCCACTCGGGCCTGCGTTGTTGTTGCGGTTAAAGGTTCTCCGGGGTTGCTTCCTGTCTTGGTCAATCAAACGTTTTTTCATTGCATCTTCAATTTATACCCCCATCTCGTGCAGATCCGAAAAGGTGGGGAAGGGGAGTACAATCATTTTTTTGCATTAGTTTTGGCTGGAGATTGCGCACAATCATCCTGATCTGGTCCTTATCGATGGGCCTTAAAGTCGTCATCGAGGCCTTCGCCCTCCACCGGGTTACAAAATCCGAAAAGCTCTCTTTGGGCTCTTACCTTGTTGTTTCGAGATCACGAGTCGTAATCTCAATTTGGGTGTTGTAGGAGTATTGCGCAACAAAGGCCTCGGCCATTTCATCCCAACTCCGCTTGATATCATTCTCCAACTTCGCATACCAGATAGCGGCCACACCCGACAGGGTCCGGCCGAATAGCGAAAGCTTCTGGGGTCTGGTGAGGCCCATTGGTCGTAATATATCCAAGAATAGCCGGAGGTGGACCATGGGATCACCAAATCCGTCGAAACGATCGATCGGCGGTATTTTGAATCTATCCGGCAGCGTCACAGCCACATCGATATATCCGTCCTCGATATATCCGTCCTCGATATCCAGGATAGCTTTTACCCCTTGGGATTTTTTGAATAGCTTCTCGAACTTGCTCAATTTCAGTGCTGTAGGGTCTACTTCGAATTCGAATGGAGAGTCCGGGTGGTTGACAGGTGTATGTACCTTGGACAGTTGAGGCGAGAGTGGGGGCAGAGCTGGCCCCATTGGAAGGTCTGTGTCCTCCTGGATGTTCTGGACATTCGGCAAGGTGTTTTGGATGTTTGGCAGGACATTCTGGGTAGTTGGTGTCTACTCGGGTATTAGGACCCCTGGTGGGGGAGGATTTGGATGTGAGGCTGATGCTCTGGCTTGCTGCTGTAGCCGGGTGATTAGTTCCGCCTGCTGTTTAGAGAACTCTACTTGGCGGACAGCGTCCTCCTACATTTGCTTCATACTCTCTTGGAGTTGGCGCATCATTTCTTCCATTCCGGCCATATTCTGCTGGTCCTGCTGACTGACTGGTATGTGTATTTCTATGGCAGAAACTGAGACCTCAAATTTCAACTTCACCGCTAGGGTAGGCCATCGCTCGTAACCTCTCGCCTCACACACTGCGCTTTCTCGGCCTCCTTCTGACAACCGGGGGTAGAGAATAGAACACTGTAGCACGTCCGCGGGGGGGACCTCGCGCTACAGTTCGGACTCCCTTTGTGTCGGTTCTAAATCTTGAACCAAAGAGTCCAAATCCGGCAAATCGTTTGAGAAAACAGATTTTGAAAAGTAGTGCCAAACATGGATTGCTTTGCCAGATTACAGAGTCGCCACCTAAATATTTTTTTTATGGGAAATTTAGGAAACCCTGACTCGTCAAGGCCACGCGTGTCCGCTATCACCAAAGTGGTCTTGGCTCGGGAGCTTGGGTACGATCGGGGAAGGTCAGCTATGAGCACCCCCTTTCGCCCGGTCCGAAGACCGGCCTCTACTAACCGTGATATCCGATTTTGAAAACTTTATGCGTTCTTATTCCGGTTATTAGCCTAGGATTACTATGTGATGCGCACAACACAAAAGTATAGACTATATTGCCTAACTTGGAAATAAACATTGCATATCCGCTTTGTCTCGAAAAACGTGTTAGATTTTGCTACTTGCAAGTAGGCTAAAAATACGGATTTCAACGAGTTGTTCCAACTCAGGCAATCCAACCTTCACCCACAGGCATTCAAACAGTTTATCATGTAAGCACTTAGCCGCATGGTAAGCATACTATCATGGTAAACATTCACACGCATGCGATATGCTAAAGCCATAAAACTTACATTGTACTCCGTGCCAAAACAAGAAATTGGTTAGCAAACATGCATGACCTAGTTCATGTTAAGTGGCTAATGCGGCACAGGCAGAAATGCAATCTAGAGTAGGCTCGGCTAACCCTAAACATGGCATGTGAAGTGCGCGAATAGCACGTATTCAATTTTGGAATTGAAAATTGCGATGCAGTTTGTATGATGTACCGAGCCCGGTGCATGTAAACAAAATGCATGAATGCACGCATGCATTGCATAAGGTATGCTAAAATAGACGTGCCCTAATCTACCATAAGCAGGCAAATAAAAGGGATAGAAAGAAGTGGGGATTGGAAGACATACACCCACTCACGCACACTTATTACATTTTTGCCCTCGCTCGCAGAGACCAAAATAATAATACAGGACCAAATCAATAATTAACCAAACTAGCGAATTAAATATTACAAATCAATCAATTAATTAAATTAAATGATTAATTTAATTAAACATTAAATGCCTCGGGATGAGGGCTAATCGCAGCTGCTGCGTGCGGGACTCGCTTTAATCGCCGCCATGCAAGTGTGCTCGCTTTCCTCTGCTTCTCCTCGAAAATTGCCAAAATCTTAGGACTACCTCCCAGATATGGGGATCACCACCGGGTAGGACACCACCGGGTGAAGGATGAGGCCATCGGCATCGAATTCTTTATCACCAAAGGGATGCCGGTCGGCACTTTTTAGTGCTTGGCCGCCCAAAATTCTCGAGAACACCGCAACTCACAAAGAGAGGGAAACAACAAGCATGGCAATACAATCCAAGCTATTTATGCACTGAACATACCCCTTATCATGTTATTAACTCAAGGGGGCATGTGCCTCGATTCCCGGATCACCAATCGCAAGCATTTCCATGCGTGATGGCCCGGAGAACCAAGAACGCAACTTTGCTTTCAAATGCATGCAAAACACGTAGGCACAAAAGGGGTGCCAAACCTCTATCAAACTCACTTCAAGAGGCTTGGCATGCATGTCAATGTAACAAGGCCCTAAGCATGTTAACTAGGCATGCAACATGGACAATGTGACGATTTATGCAAGCATACAAACAAGCGCGTATAAGGCAAGCATGCAAATCACATGGGGATGGACTTAGACATGATCTAGGCAACTCCAAAGGGCCCAAAATCGTACAACATGCCTACAATTGAAGATTAAACACACATGCACACATGCACATATTAAGGTACTAAACCCAAGGCATAAACAAGCAATGTTTAAGCACACTTAAAGAGACCAAACATGGACTAATAGCATGCATTAAAAGCTTTGAAATTCATATTAAACATGATGCCAAATCATGCAATGAAGCATGCCAAACAAAGCATGTAAATGGCCTAGGCTTAAAGCAAGTCAATAGGGCATTAAACCACACTTAGCACAAACACATATGGCACGCATCAAACAACCAAAAACAGGTTCTTAGCATGTTAAAACAAGGCCAAAGAGCTACTTAGATGGCATCTAAGAGGTTTGAACGTGAAGGCATGCAACATGACCAAAACATGGAGCATTTAACACAAGCTTAAGAAGTCACAAAGAAGCATGCAATGTAAGCATACAAGCACCTCTAGGGGACTGAAATTGCATGTAAAAGGGTTCTAAACCCTTGAAATCATGGAGGCAATGCATCCTACACATGCACCTACTTGAAGCATACAAGCTACAATGCAAAGGGGCTATACAAAGCATGTCAAGATTGACCCAAACGACCATGGACAGAGCTAGATCATGGCAAAATGAGCATATAAGCTTCATGGATCTAGGCCTAAATCATGCTAGAAATGAAGGCACACAAACTAGGCACATTAAGGCAATAAGAGGCATTACAAGGCAACTATACTAAGCATGCATAGGAGACCAAAACCAACTTGAGAACATGTTATATCATGACAATATAAGCATGAAAGACAACCAAGGCATGCTCAACACACACTCAAACATGAAGCTCCTTAAGGAAGCAAAACATGTCCTTTTCAAGGACATCAAGGAGAGGGGATGGCCCTCTCCTTGAGACTTCAAGGCATGCTCTTCACCACTGAAATCCTCAAGATTTCAGTGGTGAAGAGATCCTACCACCAAAATCTCGGATCTCTCCAAAATAGCACAAAAGGGACCCTTTCAAGGTCCTAAGGGGTCAAACCTCCCCAAACCACAAAACACTCTTAATATACAATAAAGAGGGTTCAAAATCAGAACTTTTTGTGTTATATGCTAAGCACAAAAACAGTTCTAAGCTAGGTAAAAGAAGGTGCAAGAATGGGGAAAAAGGGGTTAGGTTCTTACCCTTGTAGACCTCTTCACAAAGCTTGATGTTGTGGCTTCTTTGAGCTCAAAACCAGCCAAGAATCACCAAAACCAGCCCTTAGAACCTTTGTCCCAAAGAAAGGTGAAACACTAGGTGCTAGTGTGCAAAAGTAAGGCACAAAACACCTAGTTTAACAAGAGAAGGATAGATATAGGATAGATATATATTTTCTAACCTAAACCAGAGCTTCCTCTCTGCCTAAAATGGTGAAAACCTCTCAAGTATCCAACCCTTGAGCAAAGGGAGGAGCTTTTCCTCTTATAGGCCAAAAGCTTACAAGCTTGGCCACTAAGCAAGCTCATCCCTCCATACACGTGTATGGAGGGAAAGACAATTGCACACAGCTGTCTGAAAATATCTCAGAAAGCAAGTGCACGTTGTCCCACGGCATAAAATGTCATTTTGACAAAATTTAGTGCCGACCGGCACAAAATAGTGCCGACCGGCACAATAAAGTGCCGATGACAACTCTAGCCAGCCGGTGGCCTCTAGCCCCAGCCGGTGGTGTGTGGGAATGCCTCACAAAGCATTCCTTGCCCTTCCAAGGCAGAACACAAGTGTTTGGTGCAAAACCAAACACAAACGGTCGAGTTCGGAGGTCCTGAGGCAAGGCGCGCGCAGCCTAGAACTCCGGGAACTCCAAACGAACACAAACATGGATAATCACCGAGTGTTCCAACGGTGACGTCCAAGTCTTGAGGACGGTCAAAAATGGGGTGTCTACAGTTGCCCCTCTTTGACAGAACTCGGAAGTCATAACGATGACGGGAGTGAATGTCAAAGCCCAGAGACGACCCATTTTTGACAAGGCCGAAGACTTAGACAATCATGCAAAACAAGTAAGATATGCGCCCGAAGGCAGGGGCAAAATGCAACTGAAAATGCAAGAAGCCGGGCATAACTTATGATCATGCAAAGAAAGCTGTAATGAAGCATACATGCGACAGTTATAAGCTAACATGCAACAAACTACACTACAATGTAGAAAGGATGTAAGAGAATTATGAAATTCTCGAAGCGTTTCACGCGGAGGATACAATACCTGTGCGGCTCGTCCGGTTGCGCCGGTCTCAAATGAGCCGTACATACAATATCGTGCCTGCAAAGAAAGTAAACTTAACAGGTATGGTATTGTTAGCAATATGCATGACATATGCAAATGCGAATGATGAATGATATGCACTATATACAAAACTATGTATGAATAATGCAAATGAAAATGTAGTGCAATTAAAACTAATGCGAACTACATGGAGGGCAATTGAATCATGATTCAAACCGGAACGGTTCGAAACCACATAAATGTCAAATAGGTTGATGGAAGTAGCAAATCTGTCTACCATAGAAAAGGTGTCGAAGCCCTCAAGGCGTGAGCGCACACAGAACTATGAGTAGTGTAGACAGACACAAGAACAAGTATTGGGTGGATTGACATAAGTGGGGAAACGACCCGCTGAGGAAAGAATAATGATCCTAATGCCGGATGCAACAATTACACTACAATGTAGTATGTACAATGGACATGGCGCGCGGGCCAAACCGTATCTCGCCTAGGAAAGGCATGCACACATACAAGCCATGTCTAACACAGAAAAGGGTGCCGCAACCTCAAACCAACATACCAACGTGGAGTAGGCGCGATACACGAGCAGAACTATGCTTCAACATGAGAAGTATAGGCACATACCAGACCAAGCTTAACAAGGAAAGGCGCAAGCCATGGATGGAAGATGATGCAATGGAATGCATGCGATGGAATAGATACAATGGATATGGCACGCGGGCCAAACCCAGTCTTGCCTAGGAAGGGAATGTACGCATACAAGCCATGTCTAGCACAGAACTTCTGTATACAGAACTGTGCTTTGACGTGAAAAGTAAGGGCACATACCAGACCAAGCTCAACAAGGAAAGGCGCAAGCCATAGATGGAAGATGATGCAGTGGATGCATGCGACTATAATGCAATAGAAATGGATATTTATAGAAAATGCATGACATATGCATGTTTTGTTTTGAAATGCATGACATATGCAATAGTATTGATGCATGAAATGCATGTGTTTGTTTTTTTTGAATTTTTGAAATGCATGACATATGCAATAGTATTAATGATGCATGACAATGCAGTGTTTGTTGTTTTTTTTTTTGAAATGCATGACATATGCAATATTTACAAATGATGCGTGACAATGCAGTATGATGCAATGGCTGCGATTGCCGTTTTCCCTATTCTACCAACGGGGCGATATACTAGGTTGGGTCAGTATCCAGAATTGAGGCGTAAACACGCCACCTCAACCTATGGGGCTTCCATACAGATTTCAAGCCGAGGGTACACCCCCTGGGTATTTAAACCCGACTTTAGTCTCGGAAATTCCGAACCTTTGCGTTCTAGGCATAAGCCGTTTAAACTCTAGTTTTCACCGTCTCCATTGGTCTCCTAGGAACTCACCGCAAACACAGACGGGTAGCTTTACCAGACCACCGAAAGTCGTTCGAGCACGACAAACACCGAAGGAATTGCACCTTCAGAGGATTCAAGGTCTCCTAGACCGTGCGTATTTAAGGTCTCGCCGGACCAGACGGGGCAACGATGAAATGCACAAAACAACGCTATGGAATGCATGCAAAATGCAATGAGGTGCACCTTAATGCACCGAAGGTTTTGCACCTCCCGAGGATTTATGGTCTCCTAGACCGTGCGTGTTTTTGGTCCCGCCGGACCGGGAAAGGATTTAAGGTCTCCTGGACCGCACGTGTTTAAGGTCTCGCCAGACCCGGGGGCAACTGTTACACAACACTTAAAGTGCATATGATGCAAATGAGACACGCACACGGCTGTAAATGAGGCGAATGAGACATGCGTGTCTCGAAAGATGGAAAATGGAGTGCAATGAGGGTGCGCCAAACGGCGCGATGAAATGCATGCCAAATGCAATGAGGGGCAACTAAGTGCACCGAAGGTCTTGCACCTCCCGAGGGTTTAAGGTCTTCTAGACCGTGCGTGTTTTTGGTCCCGCCGGACCGGGGAAGGATTTAAGGTCTCCTGGACCGCACGTGTTTAAGGTCTCGCCAGACCCGTATGGGGCAACCATGTGAATGTGACACGCGTGCCACAAGGGGTGCAGAACAATGCAAATGAGAATGAAATGAACCAAGATGAGGCGCGTATACCTCATTGGTGGAAAATGGAATGCAAAACGAGGCACGCGCACCTCGAAATGCAATGAAATGCGAAATGAGGCACACGTACCTCATTTGATGGAAAATGAAGTGCAAAAATGAGGCGTACGTACCTCGAGATGCAGTGAAATGCGAAATGAATGTAACGAGGTGCACCTCCCGAGGATTCAAGGTCTCCTGGACCGCGCGTGTTTTTGGTCTCGCCGGACCGTGCGTGTTTTCGGTCCCGCCGGACCCGTTGGCAAAATGAAATGCATATGAGGCACGCGTACCTCATTGGATGGAGAATGAAATGCAAAACAAAGTACGTGAGGTAGTACACCTCATGTGGATCAAAATGAGATGCAAAAATGAAGCACGTGAGGTAGTACACCTCACGTGACTCAAGGTGAAATGCAAAATGAAGCACGTGAGGTAGTACACCTCATGTGGCTCAAAATGAGATGCAAGATGAAGGAGTACGATACGCATGCCACACGACAATACAAAATGGTGCAAGTCGCAAGGGACGTGCGAGATGGCGCAACACGATGCGCCGGACAATGTGATGGATGCACGTGACGCACACGGGGTAACTTTTGAATCTCTGTAAACGACAAAAGGATACAGAAGGATACAATCTTCGCTTGAATTTGAGCGTCACGCACAGTAGAGACGGTCCGAAGTCAGAACGGAGGCCGGTTGAGCATCGGGGATGCATTTTATTGTACTTTCTTGAGCTATGAAGACCCAAAACCCATCAACTTGCCTAAACAGGGCCTTGGGAACACCACCGGCTGGGTGGGGTGGTCATCGGCTATCACCGGCTGCATGAACTTATCTATCGGCACAATAATGTGCCGACCGGCACAAAATAGTGCCGACCGGCCAAAAATGGCTGATCGGGGGCAGTTTTGACAATTTACCTCGGGTCTTTTAAAATAGGGCTTGAAACCCTATTCTTTTCACTTTGCCTCCGCCGAAAATCTTTGCTCTCCCTCTCCAAAGTGTTTTCTCTCACTTTTTCATCGATTTTCGCGCGTTTCACGCTTGTTTTCTCGTCGGATTCGCGATATTCGTCGCGTTTCGGACATTTCCACCCGATCGAAATTTCATTTCGGGGTCTCCTTTGCTATTTTCGCCTTCTCGGGACTTGTTCCCCTCGATTTTCTCTTCATTCTCGTGTCTTTTCACATTCCGACCCTTCCGGCCATTTCCGACCCTCTCGGGGTTGACTTTGTCGGTTGACTTTTCACATTCCGGCCCATTTTTCATTTTCCGGTCGTTTTCCACCACCATTACCCATGGCAGACGATGTTCCACATGTCGGGACTCCCCCGGACCATGAGATGGACCCCGGGGTCGAGCTCCTCCCTTTGAGCGAGCGCCCATTCGATCCGGCGACCTATCGCCCAGCCATCCACGTGCTACCACCCGATGGACTTCGCCATTTCCGCGGCTTCGACAGAGTTTTGGACCCAGAGCTTCTGCTGCGCGAGCCGGCCACTCATTTGTCTGCTGGCGCCACCGAGGTAACATTCTGGTCTCTTATTTTCCGCAATGTAGGATTTTTCACAATTGTAGCTAATCGAACCCCTTAATCGCTAATTGCGTAATCGCATCAGTAGTCGATTGTAGACAAACTCACTACTGTCATCTGGTTAGAACCGACGCACATGCACACACACTGCACTAGCCTCAAGCACTCAAACACACCAAGACACGCTAGATCGCTAATTCGCCGACACCCGACGCTTATTTGAATCTGAAAACTCGCACGCATGCTATATTTGCACAAAACTACACCAACATGCGGACATATCACACGTTGTAGTTTACTGAAACATACCGAGACCTGGCTTCTATTTGAACGTTGAAAAGCACGCACATACGCTGTTTACACCAATCCTCATAGGAGCACTGACATGTCACAGACCGTAGCCCACCCACTGGTAAGCTGAAACCCGATATCTGCTTGAATCTGAAAAATGTGCACACATGCACCGTATCTGCATGCTAACCTTCACAAACACACTGATACATCACAGGCTGTAGCCTACCTCAGTACACTGAAACCTGATGTTTGCTTGAATCTGAAAAACGTGCACACATGCACCGTGTTTATACTGAAGCATCTACAATACACTGACGCATTACGCGCTTGTAGTTCACTGTAAGCACACCGGCACCCGTTTTTTGTTTGAATTTTAAAAAAAATCTGCACGCATACCGGATTTGTACTGACTGCATATCTTCATATGGCTTTGCAATTTCTTGACTACAGGGAGACTCCCATACTCTCCGCGGGTATGGGAACATTACCGCTCGCGATTGGTACGCCGAGCTTCCCGACGCCGTTAGCCGCATTGTGGATCGGGCCGCTTGCATACCTTCGCAGGGACTTTCGGACTCTCTACTTGCAGACCTCTTCTTGCCGCTCTGGCAGAGAGGTGGTGGGACACCACCGATTCTTTTCATCTATCAGCGACCGGGGACATGACGATGACCCCTTACGACTTCTCGATGCTCACTGGCATCGGGGTGGGGGGTGATCCGATCCCCTTCGACACAGACATGGACGAGTGGATTGCCGCTCAGGTTCATTTGCTCGGCGAGGCGCCGCCACTTGTTCGTCCAGGGTTCGTCCGCTACTCCTGGTTCGAGGTACAGTTTCGAGTGCGGACCATGCTGGTGGACGCAGCTCCGATGACCCAGGAGGGTGCTGAGAGATATGCACGCGGCTTCCTCATGTTTTTGCTGGGGACCACCTTGTTTGCCGACCGGGCGAACACAGTTCTCTCGCTTACTCGGCGCCTCGGTGGACGCCGAGGATTGTGCAAGATGATCGGGCGGCGCTTGGCCACCCTTTACAGTTATATGAGCTCAGTCTCTCGTGGCACGGACAACGCTAGGAGGCTATCGCAAGCCCGAGGTATGTCTTCTTCTCTGCTTTCATTTCATTCAGACTTTCAGACACCGCACACATCGTTGTTCCGCTTTACAATTGTTGTACATCAGACACACGGCGATACATACCGCTTTATCTTGCTCACACTGTGTACACTCTGCTCAATACATCGCACAACACAGCTCATTATTTCGCTTATTCTCAGATTCGCTTCGATAATTATCTTGACGCTTTTGGTACCAGGTGTACGCCTACTTCCCCAGACTAGAGCCAGTACCGGAGACGGAGACCCCTCTGGTCATCCCTTTCTCTCGCCGTTACGACGGGCGATGTGTCCGGGGACCCCGGGACAACTTTAGCCTCTTCGTTTCTTTGACACCATCACCCCCACCGAGGTATGTTTTACTTACAGTCCGTTTTAAGCTTCACTTTCAAACGTACATTTCTATATCAGTAGATAATCAACTGTATTTCATTTCAGGTCATCTGGCAGCCGTGGGCTCCACTCCCAGCGGTGATACGAGATCGGTATGCCGGCGCCATCGAGACCTCGCTACGGATTCTCTGGAGGGCCCGGTCTGTCGAACTGGTACTTGGGTGAGCGCTTGCGTCTGACTGGGATTGCCGGAGCAGAGAAGTTCCGATCCACCTCCCGAGCACATGAGGGACACCGAGAGGTTTTCTGCGGCAGATGGAGGACTACACCCTTGGTGGGCCATAGATGTGGATGCCTCTGAGGCGAGGCGACTACTCTGAGTACGTCGGACCTTCTTGATGCGGCCTCTGGCGGGGCTCCGAGCTGATCGGCCCAGACCCGCGCCAGCTGCCCGGCAGAGACGAGCAGAGCGCTGCCATCACAGAGGGCTCGAGCTTCATGGCAGGAGGGTGCAGGGGAGGGAGGTGGCCGGCCCTACCTACTATGTTGACTTGTATGGGGCAGTGGGGAGACCTACAGATCCCTTTGCTCCTCCTCCAGCTGGTCACGAGTTGGCCGGCATTCCCGACTTGCCTCCGGTATGTATTACTTTATTTCTGCTTTATGCATTGTCCTTTCATTTCAGTTCATTCAGATATCCCACAGAATACTGATGTATTTAATACTTTTGCAGGCTTCCTCCGAGTATACCCGTCGATGCGGAGTTGAATGCCTCCTCGGGGATCTTTGCAGCGGACTCTCGACGCTTTGGCCGTCTACGGCTTGCCGGTATGTTCTACTAACCACAGTCTCGAATCATACTCTGCTTCACATAATCTGTTTCACTGCACAAAAATCTGATAAACTGCTCACGGTTTTCATACATTGTACTCATACACTGCATTCTGCACTGATAAACCGCTCATGGCATTCACACACTGTACTCATACACTGTATTCTTCATTGATAAACTGCTCACAGTTTTCTGATGTGTTTGTTCTTTGTATTTTCAGCCTCCTTTCCCGATCCCTCCAGTGGGTGACCTTTGCTCCACCGGGCCTCCGTCTCTACTCGGGATGGCGGGATATTCCCTCGCACTGCAGAGGGGACGTGGTCATGTGGGAGCAACACGAGCTCCGGGCCCAGAGATGGGGAGTCGAGGCGGATCGAGTCATTTATGAGGAGGCCGGGATAGCTCGCTCGGGCTCAAAGGATGGCAGCTCCAACGATGCTTTTGTGCTTTTGCCCAGGAAGAGGGCGAGGACAGATCCTTAGGCATGGGGCCTACTGCTGATGATGATGATTTTGTTGCTTTTTTTTTTATTTCTTTTCTTGTACTTCTCTCTTTTTGGTAGATAGAGTACTATGTACTGCCGCGGGCAGGTTTTTGCTTTTCTCAAATGCTGTATTCAAAAAAGATGATATGAAACGAACTTTTTATCTGAAAAGTGTTATATTTACATATCTCATACTTTGCACTGCATTGCGTCATTCTACACCTTAAATGTAAATGATATTGATCTGTTGTCTGCAAATTGAGCAATTGTACCACGATAATCGGATAACCAACCAATTAATCAGCAAAACAACTCATACCAACCACTACTCAAACTGAATAGACAGCCCATACTCTACTGATTGATTGATGATATAACCCATAACCCAAATACGGTTCATTACGCCACAAGAACTCTGAACAAATAGCCCCAATCTGGCAAGACGGATCACAAAACTGATACGGTTGTAGTTGAAACACATTCGAATGTCCCGAATTTTGCCTTTCCTTCCCCTACTTTGCACGGATGTAGAGAATGGCAAAACATTCTGAGCACAAGCGATTACCTTTTGGAAGAAGACGGGTTTTCAACCGGGGTGTCGAGCCTACCACATAACACGACGAGACAGAGAAGCAAAAGGCACACATCCTACCACAACGAGACACGTTCGGAAAAGACTTCAAGGCCAAAATTGAGACCGACAAATCAAAAGACATGACACACAGACGTGTTCAAAAGAAGAGACCTCAAATTTCGAGGAGCCAGTTCTTCCGGGTACACCTCCTACCCTTTCTGATTTGTTATACTCGCATCGCTCGGCCCTCAAGCTCGATTTTTCTCTCAAAAACCCTTTTCTCACTTTTCTCTCAACTTACTCCTCTCTATTCTTTAATCTCTCATTTTGCATCCTTCCCCAGGGCGGATGACAGATGAATAGGAAGTTGCGGATTCACATCCAACGCTGTTAGCTCGCGGCTATTCCTTCTGGCGAATAGAGTGTCTCTCGGACAATCAGATTAACGGGGGGAAGACAGAGGACCCGACTCAATCGTGCCCCTAGTTCGTCATTTTGACCATTTTTTGTTTTCTTCCTAAAACAGTTTTGACCAAAATGAGAGTTAGATTAACACACTCATTCGATTTTTGATTTGAAAATCATGCGAGTCAGGCTGTAAGCACTGAAAATTTTCCTTTTTTTTTTTGGGTCCAAACATGGTCCAATTTTGAAAGCGAATACGTCAACCTCAGTAAAAATTTTCAAAAACTATTTTTGCAGACAATCAATGCTCAACGAGCGTAGAACTTACCCTCGAGATATGCAAACTCGGATCGGAGGTAATGGAAAATTGCTCCTGGCTTAAAAGGGGAGGGAAGGCAACGGAAAGTTGCCCCTGGTTTGAACGGTAGCTCAGGGCAATTTATGGCAATGGAGGGCAACGGAAAGTTGCCCCTTGTTTGGATGATGCCGCGGCATGTTGTAAGCCAGTCTTTGTTGACGACGGTTGGATCCCCGGACACGGGGGAGTCGCAGACGGCTTGAACCAATATGTGGACACAGTCACCTGGAAGGTGTTGGTGGTTTGGCTTCAAGAGGAAGTTAATCACGCTCAAGTTCGCAATCAAGACATTGGATTCGGAGTAGGCGAAAGTGATCAAAACCATGACATGGCCTGAGACGCTAGGGAAGCGTTGGGGGCTGGACTTCAAGATGAAGTTGCCTACGTATCCCAAACATGGGAATCAAGCCTTACGTAGTTCCGGTTAAGGTACTCTCGGGTATTTTAACCTTCACTATTTTTAGGCTCTAACTTTTGCCAAGGTGCCCAATGCGGGTTTTCGACCTTGCGAGCTATATATATATATATTTTTTTTTTCATTCTTTTTCTTTTCTTTTGCATTTTTCTTTTGTGGTTTTCTTTTTTCTTTTCTTTTCCCCCTTTTTTTTTTGCTTTGCTCTAACTTTTGCCTGGGCCGCCCTTCCGGGTTTTCAGCCCAGCGAGCCTCTCAAAGGGTAAAAGTGTAGCAAGCCCATGCCAAATGGTTTTGAGATTGAAGCCTCTCTGTATCTGGGAGAACAGCTATTGTGTTGATTTGCAGAAAGGCCCCTCACGGCTACTTCTCGAGCTTTGCTTGGTGGGATTTGATCTTCCTGATTGGACTCTGATGCCTCTTGTTCGAGGGCTGCTTTGAACTGGGCCACACAGGCGTCGCATTAATAGCTATCTTTTGAACATTCTGGATGCTGGTCCAAGGTTTGAAAATAGGGGGGGCGAGTCTCGAGGCTGAGAGCGATCCTAAGCCGCGTAATCTCGAGAACGATTCCACACAGGTCTTCGCAAGACTACGCAAAATATCTTGTTTTTGAAAGTTTTTAAGAAGGCGACGATTTGCTCGTGCCGAAGACAGTGTGGAACCAATCTGGATCAAAGCTAGGGTCCTTCTCCGTACTCACGCCGACAAGCATGATTTCATTCATTAGGGGCTTAGCATGTCTTTCTTTCTCTCGGATTGATCAAAATTTTGCAAAACCCGAAGAATTACTTCCCCTTTGTTTTTATCACCGCAGTGTTCAAAAAAGGTTTTGAAAAACTTAGGTCAAAACAATAATTTTTAAGGCACAAAAGAGCAGGTGGAATGCACTGTCACCCCATTCGAATTCTCTGGCACAACTAGCCCAACATAAATAGTACGGGAACACGATAGTCATGGTTTGTTTCATTCGGGTTCCCTAGATGTAAACTGGCTCCACGGCAGAGGTAGACCCAAAAAGGAAGCAAAAAAGAAGTAATTACAAAACAAAATGGCGCTCGAGGCAACAACCCCGAAGTCACCTAGTATTCTTATAAAAAAGAGGAACTGACTCATTACAATTAGACAGACCCTTAAACAAAAGGACTGACTCAAAACAATGAGACAGACTCAAGACAAAACAAAAGACTGACTCGACACCCAAGTCAGGATTTACAAAAATAGCATCGGCAGGTGCCCAAAAATGCGCGCCAAATGCCATATCCAAAAATGTACCAGATATTGCCCGCAGGCAGTTGAATCCCCAGTTACATACTCACAGTATCGGTGTCCTCGGTATCTGTGTCCTCACAATCCAAGAACTCTGTAGTGACTGACTTGGCCGAGGTAGGCGGGAGGATAACCTTGTTATCAATCAAATCCTGTACTTCATGCCGAAGGCGAGAACAATTGTCGGTAGTATGGCCAGACTGTTGATGGTACGCACAGTACTGAGTGGCATCATGGCCTGCTGGAAGGGGTTTGGGGAGCGGCCTAGGATCGAGGGGTGTGAGATGCCCCTTTTTGGCCAAAATCAGAAGTGCCCTAGACAAAGGCATATAAAGAGGATGGAAGACCCTGCGCCCTCGGGGCAGGTACTTGGAATTCTGAGTATTCTTGCTTGACGCACTGGCGAACGGATCGGCAGGCGCGGACCTGGATTTCTGATCTTTTCCTGGTGCAAGGTTGGGGGTGGGAAGAACCTTTTTGGCATGACGGAGCCTATCCCGGTTCTCTGATTGACTGGAACTGCCCTCAGGCGGAGTAGGGAAAACATCATCCACAATTTTGGTTACAATCGCGGATACCTGTTGTTTGCTCATTCCCCCGGCTTTCAAAGCCTGGACTGCCCACAGCAGTTGTTCAATAGGGTCGGCCTCGGCCTTCACTTTGTCTTTACCTCTGGCCTCAGCCTGGTGAGAGGTTTGGGTTGGTACTGGTACATCACTGTTGTGGGTGGAGGTCATCTCCGACTGATTGAGCTCGATCACAATCCGCCCCAGTATCGGGGGCTCTTGGGGTTCGAAATTTCCAGCATACGGTGCAACCGGTGGCGAGGTTGACATTCCGTAAGCGAGATCCGCCACGGACCTCTGGAGCTCGCCTATCATCCCCATTAACTCGAATGTAGTGGGCTCGCGAGCCTGATAGAACTGAGGGGTCCAGATTGGGTGTGCAGCGGGCGACCTAGGCGGGTGCAGCATGTCAACAGTAGCCTCATCTTGTGGGGTGGTTCCTTGACTCAGCGCGGCCGTCATGACCACAATCTCTTCTGGATTCTGCATCATGTTCAGTCTTGCCTCAGCAAAGAGAAGACACTAGCTATTCTGACTCAACTCTCTGAATCACTGAACTGAAACGGAAAACAAGCAGTATTTCAAATTTCAAACAGATCAAACACGGATGTAGTCGAACAAGCGCACTCTACTATCAACACTGTTCCTCAAGTCATCATCCCAAGTCAATCGATTCGCAGATATAACTGATTCTCGACAATACTGATACTAGTGCCCGCAGGCCGGATGCCCAGACTCGCAAACTGGTATATGCATTCCCTGTAGAGATACACTCTAAAAGCACATAGCATGTAAAATGAAAGCCAATACACCCCTATGTTGGGGTAGGGTTTCCCTGTCCTATTTTGTCAGGAGCTAGGGTTTCACTACGCACGCAGCGGTTTCAAACAACCTAAATCGGGTAAGCAACCTGTCCTAGTTTGGAATGGTCACTATGGATTCCGACTATGCACTAGGTCGAATGGTCCAAAAGGGTGCCCCGGTAAACCGGGGTTTGTGTTCCCATGCTGGCAGAGCCCGCAACCGGTCAGCCTTATGGACATGCCTTGACAAGACAAGCCTCCGGCAAACCGCTCAGGAATAGCAGATGGCCAACACGGTGTCCTAGGCGCACCAATGCACATGCAATGCAAAGAAACACATAAGTGTAGTCAAAACAGGATATCACGAGTTCGAGTCAAGCTCTCTAAAATCCCAAAGAAGTCGCCAGAAATCAGTAGCACGTCATGAGGGGACCTCGCCTTCTGATTCGGACTCCCTTTGTGTCGGTTCTAAATCTTGAACCAAAGAGTCCAAATCCGGCAAATCGTTTGAGAAAACAGATTTTGAAAAGTAGTGCCAAACATGGATTGCTTTGCCAGATTACAGAGTCGCCACCTAAATATTTTTTTTATGGGAAATTTAGGAAACCCTGACTCGGTGCCGAAGGCCACGTGTCCGTCATCACCAAAGTGGTCTTGGCTCGGGAGCTTGGGTACGATCGGGGAAGGTCAGCTATGAGCACACCCTTTCGTCTGCTCCGAAGACCGGCCTCTACTAACCGTGATATCCGATTTTGAAAACTTTATGCGTTCTTATTCCGGTTATTAGCCTAGGATTACTATGTGATGCGCACAACACAAAAGTATAGACTATATTGCCTAACTTGGAAATAAACATTGCATATCCGCTTTGTCTCGAAAAACGTGTTAGATTTTGCTACTTGCAAGTAGGCTAAAAATACGGATTTCAACGAGTTGTTCCAACTCAGGCAATCCAACCTTCACCCACAGGCATTCAAACAGTTTATCATGTAAGCACTTAGCCGCATGGTAAGCATACTATCATGGTAAACATTCACACGCATGCGATATGCTAAAGCCATAAAACTTACATTGTACTCCGTGCCAAAACAAGAAATTGGTTAGCAAACATGCATGACCTAGTTCATGTTAAGTGGCTAATGCGGCACAGGCAGAAATGCAATCTAGAGTAGGCTCGGCTAACCCTAAACATGGCATGTGAAGTGCGCGAATAGCACGTATTCAATTTTGGAATTGAAAATTGCGATGCAGTTTGTATGATGTACCGAGCCCGGTGCATGTAAACAAAATGCATGAATGCACGCATGCATTGCATAAGGTATGCTAAAATAGACGTGCCCTAATCTACCATAAGCAGGTAAATAAAAGGGATAGAAAGAAGTGGGGATTGGAAGACATACACCCACTCACGCACACTTATTACATTTTTGCCCTCGCTCGGAGGGACCAAAATAATAATACAAAACCAAATAAATAATTAACTAAACTAGCTAATTAAATATTACAAATCAACTGAATTAATTAAATTAAATGATTAATTTAATTAAACATTAAATGCCTCGGGATGAGGGCTAACTGCAGCGCGCGTGCCCGGGACTCGCTCGGAATCGCACTGCCATGCAAGTGTGCCTCTGTTTCCTCTGCTCTCCTCCTCAGAAAATTGCCAAAATCTTAGGACTACCTCCCAGGATACTGGGGATCACCACCGGCTGGGGTAGGACACCACCGGCTGAAGGATGAGGCCATCGGCACTGAATTCCCTTATCAGCTGCCAAAGGGATGCCGGTCGGCACTTTTTAGTGCCGGTCGGCCCAAAATTCCTGCAGAACCTGCAACTCACAGCAGCAGAGGGAAACAACAAGCATGGCAATACAATCCAAGCTATTTATGCACTGAACATACCCCTTATCATGTTATTAACTCAAGGGGGCATGTGCCTCGATTCCCGGATCACCAATCGCGCATTTCCATGCGTGATGGCCCGGAGAACCAAGAACGCAACTTTGCTTTCAAATGCATGCAAAACACGTAGGCACAAAAGGGGTGCCAAACCTCTATCAAACTCACTTCAAGAGGCTTGGCATGCATGTCAATGTAACAAGGCCCTAAGCATGTTAACTAGGCATGCAACATGGACAATGTGACGCATTTATGCAAGCATACAAACAAGCGTATAAGGCAAGCATGCAAATCACATGGGGGATGGACTTAGACATGATCTAGGCAACTCCAAAGGGCCCAAAATCAGTGGCCAACATGCCTACAATTGAAGATTAAACACACATGCACACATGCACATATTAAGGTACTAAACCCAAGGCATAAACAAGCAATGTTTAAGCACACTTAAAGAGACCAAACATGGACTAATAGCATGCATTAAAAGCTTTGAAATTCATATTAAACATGATGCCAAATCATGCAATGAAGCATGCCAAACAAAGCATGTAAATGGCCTAGGCTTAAAGCAAGTCAATAGGGCATTAAACCACACTTAGCACAAACACATATGGCACGCATCAAACAACCAAAAACAGGTTCTTAGCATGTTAAAACAAGGCCAAAGAGCTACTTAGATGGCATCTAAGAGGTTTGAACGTGAAGGCATGCAACATGACCAAAACATGGAGCATTTAACACAAGCTTAAGAAGTCACAAAGAAGCATGCAATGTAAGCATACAAGCACCTCTAGGGGACTGAAATTGCATGTAAAAGGGTTCTAAACCCTTGAAATCATGGAGGCAATGCATCCTACACATGCACCTACTTGAAGCATACAAGCTACAATGCAAAGGGGCTATACAAAGCATGTCAAGATTGACCCAAACGACCATGGACAGAGCTAGATCATGGCAAAATGAGCATATAAGCTTCATGGATCTAGGCCTAAATCATGCTAGAAATGAAGGCACACAAACTAGGCACATTAAGGCAATAAGAGGCATTACAAGGCAACTATACTAAGCATGCATAGGAGACCAAAACCAACTTGAGAACATGTTATATCATGACAATATAAGCATGAAAGACAACCAAGGCATGCTCAACACACACTCAAACATGAAGCTCCTTAAGGAAGCAAAACATGCCCTTTTCAAGGACATCAAGGAGAGGGGATGGCCCTCTCCTCCTTGAGACTTCAAGGCATGCTCTTCACCACTGAAATCCCTCAAGATTTCAGTGGTGAAGAGATCCTACCACCAAAATCTCGGATCTCTCCAAAATAGCACAAAAAGGGACCCTTTCAAGGTCTGAAGGGGGTCAAACCTCCCCAAACCACAAAACACTCTTAATATACAATAAAGAGGGTTCAAAATCAGAACTTTTTTGTGTTATATGCTAAGCACAAAAACAGTTCTAAGCTAGGTAAAAAGAAGGTGCAAGAATGGGGGAAAAAGGGGTTAGGTTCTTACCCTTGTAGACCTCTTCACAAAGCTTGATGTTGTGGCTTCTTTGAGCTCAAAACCAGCCAAGAATCACCAAAAACCAGCCCTTAGAACCTTTGTCCCAAAAGAAAGGTGAAACACTAGGTGCTAGTGTGCAAAAGTAAGGCACAAAACACCTAGTTTAACAAGAGAAGGATAGATATAGGATAGATATATATTTTCTAACCTAAACCAGAGCTTCCTCTCTGTCTAAAATGGCTGAAAACCTCTCAAGAATCCAACCCTTGAGCAAAGGGAGGAGCTTTTCCTCTTATAGGCCAAAAGCTTACAAGCTTGGCCACTAAGCAAGCTCATCCCTCCATACACGTGTATGGAGGGAAAGACAATTGCACACAGCTGTCTGAAAATATCTCAGAAAGCAAGTGCACAGTGTCCGGCCGGCATAAAATGTCATTTTGACAAAATTTAGTGCCGACCGGCACAAAATAGTGCCGACCGGCACAATAAAGTGCCGATGAAACCTCTAGCCAGCCGGTGGCCTCTAGCCCCAGCCGGTGGTGTGTGGGAATGCCTCACAAAGCATTCCTTGCCCTTCCAAGGCAGAACACAAGTGTTTGGTGCAAAACCAAACACAAACGGTCGAGTTCGGAGGTCCTGAGGCAAGGCGCGCGCAGCCTAGAACTCCGGGAACTCCAAACGAACACAAACATGGATAATCACCGAGTGTTCCAACGGTGACGTCCAAGTCTTGAGGACGGTCAAAAATGGGGTGTCTACAAACACTGGCTGTCCGTCAACCAGATCCTCAAATCGATTGAGCCGACGACCTCTTGTCCAAAGTGCTTGGGGAATATCTGCTGGGTTTGAAGCAATTGTGCTAAAACTGCCCTAGCAAAAGATAAATAAAGTAATAAAGAAATAAATAACCAGATAAACGAACAGTATAACAGCTTAAAATAAATACACAACACACAGCTGGGCATAACAACACACAGTCGATAAGTTGAATACACATTGTCCTCAAACACTGATCACTATCTCTGAATCACTGTTCCCCAAGACTGAATCTGATACCCACAGATAACTGATTCTCAAACACTGACTGATGCCCGCAGGCCTGATGCCCAAACTCATAAATTGATACATGCATTTCCCTGTAGAGACGCACTCTAAAAGCACATAACAGATAAGTGAGAGCCAAAACACCCCTATGTTGGGGTAGGGTTTCCCTGTTCTATTTTGTCAGGAGCTAGGGTTTCACTACGCACGCAGCGGTTTCAAACAACCTATATCGGGTAAGCAACCTGTCCTAGTTTGGAATGGTCACTACGGATCCGAATATGCACTAGGTCGAATCGTCAAAAGGGTGCCCCGGTAAAACTGGGGTTTATGTTCCCATACTGGCAGAGCCCGTAACCGGTAAGCCTTATGGCACGCAGCCTCTGGCAAACCGCTCAGGAATAGCAGATGGCAAACACGGTGTCCTAGGCGCACCAATGCAAATGCAATGCAAAGAAACACACAAGTATAGTCAAAACCAGATATTATGAGTTCGAGTCAAGCTCTATAAATCCCCAGCAGAGTCGCCAGAAACTGTAGACGTCCCCGAACGCCCCGAGAGGGATGAGTCCCGTTTCGTTCATTTTGGGGTCACTACAGTTCAGGACTCTAATTGTCACGGTTCGTAATCTGAACCAAAGAGTCCAAATCCGGCAAATCGTTTTGAGAAAACAGATTTTTTGAAAGAAGTGCCAAACATGGACTGCTTTGCGGAATCTGAGTCGCCACCTAAATATTTTATTTTGGGAAATTTAGGAAACCCTGACTCGTTGCCTAAGGCCACGTGTCCGTCATCACCAAAGTTGCCTCGGCTCGGGAACTTGGGTACGATTGGGGAAGGTCACTTCGTGAGCACCCCCGCTCGCCCGATCAAAGATCGGCCTCTACTAACCATGATATCTAGTTTTGAAAACATTATGCATTCTTATTCCGGTTATTAGCCTAGATTTTACTATGTGATGCGCACAGCATACAAGTATAGACTGGATCGCCTGAATTGGAACAAAACGTTTCATGTTTGTTTTTCGAAAGATGGTTTGCTACCCACAAGTAGGCTTAAAATGCAGATTTTGCCACCCTCAGGTAAGCTTGGAAAAGATGGTTTTTGCCACTATCTAGTGGGCTTAAAACTCACAGTCAATGCTTTGTTCCAATCCAAAAAACCCAACCTTCACCCACAGGCATTCAAGCAGTTATATCACATAAGCAAATAACCTCATGGTAAGCATGCTATCATGGCAATCACTCACACACATGCAAGGATGCTAAAGCGTAAAAACTCACCGAGTACTCCAAGCCAAAACAGAAACTATATTAGAAATTCATGCATGACCCTAACTATACAGAAATGCCTAATGCAACACATGCAAAAATGCAACTATAGCAGGCTCAGCTATTCTAAAGATGGCATATGGGAGGCTACAGTTAACAAGTATTCAACTTGGAATTAAAATACAATGCAGTGAGTTATGATGCGCCGAGCCCGGTGCATGCAAAACAGATGAATGAATGCAAATATGCTATCATACTGTATGCTAATTGAAACATGCCCTATTCTAACCATCATAAGCTGGCAAATAAAATGGAGAAAGACGTGGGGTTGGAAGTCATACATCACACGCACGCACACTCATTACAACATTGCCCTCGCGCAGAGGGTCCAAATAAATAATATATAGTCCAAATGAATAGTACAGTCCGAATAAATACAAAACTCTAATTAATTAACAAATTTAACTAGGAAAGTAGTAAATTGCACGCAAATCTGTGGACCGCCTCAGCTCTGTTCCGAATGATGAATGATGCATGCTTGAGTTGCCTTGCGCGAAAATCCATTACGATGCTCCAATTAGCCTCTGTTTACAATTAAGCTCGGAATATTGCGCGAAGCCCCAAAAGATTGCCGATTTTTGATTTACTGCAACAGAGAGCAGGAAAGGGGCATGGCAGTGTATTTTCACATATGTATGCTTGACTACTCTTCAAGGATCGTAGTCTTCAATCCTCCTGCCACCAATCACATATCTCGATGCATGATGGCCGAGGAGTTGAATTGCACGACTTAATATGAAATGAATGCACACATAAACACAACAAGACCGAGACTCCATCATGGATAATCCGGAGTGTCGGCAACAGGGAATTGAAACACGTTCCGTCACTCGGAGTACGAAACGTCCCTCGTTTCCCGTGCTCGGGCTAACTCCTACCCCGAACACAATGCAATATACATGACATGCATGAATGCAACTAATATACAACCTAGCATACACAATGCTATGAGATGGCATACACGATGCATGATGTAACATGGCATACACGATACTCTAACATGCAACCTAGCATACACAATGCTATGAATCGAAATGGCATACGCAATGCATGATGGTCTTGCACCAATATGAGTGGACCTCAGCCACACTCACCTCAGCGGCCATAAGATGAAAATGAGACACTCGAGATGCGTGCAAACATGCACACAAACCGAGGACCGATCCTAAGGCACAAATGCCACTCTAACAAGGCATGGCAAGGCATGAAATATGGCATACAAACATGCAAGTTTCAGCACTGAAATATGATACAAAATGATCCCGAAACATGGAAACATGGCACCCGATGCATGGAATGGTCCCGAAACACAAAACTAGGCACATGCATTGACCTATAGCTATACAAAGCATGCATTATTTGATCATAAAGCATAAAGGCAGAACCAAGGCAGTCCCAAAACATGAATATTTCTAGTTCAAAGCATGGCCAAAAGATATTAGCAAGATGGCCTAACATAGTATGCAAGTTTGACTGGCAAACATGGGTTACATGGCAAGTACATGAAGCAAGTGAGAACTCATCAAACCAGAGAAAATCAATGAACAAAACATGCCAAAATATGCCCAAATAAACATGTTAAGGCAGCCAACACATGCACAAATGAGGGGCTCCTTTGGAGGGCATACAAAGGGGTTATTAAGCACATGCATCAAGGACACTTAACATGGCACAAATAACTCTAAAAATCAAATATGATAGCTCCAAAACTCACCAAATTGACCCTCAAATGTGACTTCAAAGCATGCAAAGAGGGGTCCCTTTGGAAGGCCAAAATGACCATCAAACAAGTCAAGGTGAGAGGGGGTCATCCCCCTCTGATTTGGAGGCTCAAAATAGTGTTTTAGCCACTAAAAATCCACTGGATTTTAGTGTCTAGATGGCCAAACAAAGCATGCAACAAGAGCTTAGGTGTAGGGCTCAAAATAAGAGACAATCAAGCATACAAGGAGGCATATGATCTCAAAAAAAAATGGAACCTTAAACAAACTTGAATGTGAGATTAAAAAAAGATATTTTTTAGTTTATGACAACTCTCAAAAATGAACACAAGTAGGGCTAATCCATCATGTAAAAATGGCCCTAAAAGAGAGATTAGAAACAAGGGACAGTAGCTGGCCCCAAATAGCAAAGAGCCCTCCAACAAAGTTGAATAGAGGCTAAAAAAAAGGCACTTTATAGTTTATATCAAGTCTCGAAAATAAGCACAAGTAGGGCTAAACTATCATGCAAAAATGGGCCTACAAAGAGAGATAGGAGACAAGTGGTAGGAGATCGCCTCAAACAGAGGAGAGTCGTTCAACAAAGTTGAAGAGGGGCTCAAAAAAAGATATTTTACAGTTTGGCTCGGAGCCCAAAAATGCTCAAAAACAAGGCTAATATATCATGCAAAAATAGGCCTAAAAGAGGGATAGAGAGACAAGAGGTAGTAGGAGACCTCGAACAACAAGAGGTCCTTGATCAAAAATGGACGGGAACTCAAAATATGACTATTTACAGTTCAGGTCAGAGCCCAAAAATATAAGCAACAAAAGCTAAGATAGCATGCAAAATAGGGCAAAAAAAGAGGAAAAGGAGACTCACCTTTGTAGCACAAGTCTTTAGCAGCTTTTAGTCCAAGAAAGTGTGCTCCTAACCTCTGAAAATAGCCTCCAAGTTTCTGGAATGGAGTGTGGGTTGATAGGTTATGAGTTGGTGTAGAAATGGTGTAGGAGCAAGGGTATTTTGAGGCTTGGAGTAGAGAGAGAGGGAGGCTTTAATACAAGAGCTCCAATGGATTTTTCTAACCCTTCAAAATAGAGCTAGGGGGGCTGGCTTTATAGAGGGAGGAGTGGAGGAAAGGGGGAGAAAACCAAATTCAAATTTTCCCCCAAAAGGGCAGATCCCCGGGCAGGGGTCTGGGTCAAAACAGCTGGCACAGCTGTAAGGAACCAGGAGAGAGAAATTTGGCCAGCCAGGTTCAGGAGGTTCAGGTGGCCGGCCGGACACCTCCCTTGGCCAGCCGACCAAGTGCAAAAGGTTCAAGCAAAGTTAGTGGCCGGCCACCCCAAAAAGGTGGCCTCCCATGTGTGTACAACACAACTATGTGGAGAAAAACTAGGAAATGTAACCCAAGAGAGAGAAAAATCAACTTTTTAGAGGGGTTCAAAAGGGTCAAGAAGAGTTGATGGCCGGCCTATCCATATTGGTGGCCTCCCAGGTGTGTACAACACAATGGTGTGGAGGAAAGTTAGAAAAAGTGGCCCGATGATGGAAAAAGTCAGCTTTCTAGTGAAGAAAACGGGCGATGAAGAGCGACGAAGGAATAAAGCTGGTCTTCAGAACAATTGCTGGCCTCCCACCCTTCTACAACCTTCCTAGCAATGAAAATAAGGTCTCTGCCAAAAATGAACCCAAACCGATGTAAAACGAAGGTTCGGGGTCCAAAACGCGTAGCCCGGGGCCCCGAAAACTGACTGTTAAGCGCCAGAGGTGGCGTTTGACCACGAAGTCGGTCTCTCAAGCCACAGTGTCCCTCAAAAGGGAGGAAATAAGGTGTATGCCAAAAACCAGAGCAAACGGAGGTGGTTAAGCGGTCCCGAACCGAGGCACACGACCGACGGCTCCGAAAACCAAGAACCAGGCTCCAAACGGGAAAAATAGCCTACGACCATGAAACGTAGCCTATGGCCACTGAGAGATGGTTTACGAGACTTCTCCCTCCCTTTGGGAAGAGAAAACAGAGAAAACGGGGCCTGGTTCACAAACCGAGGCAAGGCATAAAAGAGTCCGGAAGTCCGGAGGCGAGGCTCGCAGCCGAGACTCCGCAACTTCAGAACGAGCACAATATGCAACATCACCAAGCGCTCAATTGGTGACATTTGAGTCTTAAGGTCGGTCAAAAATGGGGTGTCTACAAGACCCTCCACTTACTATTCTTCTTCTTTACCACCACTATATTGGACAGCCATGTCGAGTAGTGAACTTCTCTGATGGCCCTAGCTTCTAGAAATCTGTCTACTTCTTCTTCTACTGCTTCGACGTGCGTCAATGTCGGTCTTCTGGCATGTTAAATTACAGGTTTGGCCGACCTGTCAACATTCAGCTTGTGGCAAGTGACCTCGGGGTCGATGCTAGGCATTTCATAAGATGTCCAAGCAAACACCTCAATATTTGCTCGCAGAAAAGCCTCCAACTCTTTTTCCTCTTCTTCGGCTAAGCTCGAGCCGAGAAGAAATAAGCGTTCTTCATTCCCATCCTAGACGAAGATTTTCTTCAGTGCCTCTTCGCTCTTCTCGGCCGGCTCATTACCGATGTCTTCTAGGACTTCCACGTCTTCATCTTCAATTTCTGCCTTTTTTAGCTCTCGTATGCTGCAAGTTGATTTCATTGCTGCCATAGAGCAATTCTTCGCCTGCAGCTGATCACCCCTGACTTCCTCTATCCCATATTCTGTTGAGAATCGCAATAGTTGATGCAATGTTGAGAGAACTACCCCCATTGCATGCAACCGTGGCCTTCCCAAGATGATGTTGTAAGGGGAGGGTGTGTCAATGATGGTGAAATCTGTCTTGATCTTCCTGGTGCCAGCTTGCACCTCCAAGTTTACTGCTCCCAGTGGCCATGTCGGCGTTCCATTGAACCCAACCATTGGGCCATTGGATTGTTCCATGTCGTCTGGGTGAAAGCCGAGCTCCTTGTAACATTGGACGTACATGATGTCACAAGAGCTGCCTTGGTCAATAAGGATGCGTTTTACTTGGCACTCCCCAACTTGGAGGGATACTACCAAGGCATCATTATGCGGATGCTGGACCATCTCTAGGTCGGCTTCAGTAAAGGTTATCATTGGTTCCTGGCGTCCTTCTGCCCGATGTCTTTTCTCCCCGACTTGATAGACATGTTGCAGGTGTTTTACCTTCTGGGTCTCCCCTCTGATTTCGTTTTCGTTGACCTTTGAGTGAATCACATTGACTACCCGAGGTCCTCCTGCCTAAGGTTTGTCTTTGGAGGCGGAGTCTGGGTGCTTGAGGCAATCTTGCCTGTTCTTCTCTTGTTCTGGCCTCATCGACCAGATCTCTCAGATGGCCTTGCCTTACCAAGTCTTCTAAGTGTGCTTTCAGGGCTCTACAACCCTGGGTTGTGTGTCCCTCTTCATTGTGGTAGGCACAGCGCCTGCCAACATTCCTCCCCATGAATTCCCCTGGTGCCCTTGCTTGTGCCCTAAAATAGGGTTGGTTTCGAATTTGTTCCAGGACTTTGTTAATCGAGGCCCGAAACACAGTCGTCACTGCCTGTGCAGCCCTTAGTTCTGTTTCATGTTTGTTCGATCCGTTGTTACCTCGGCTTCACTTCGGCGAGCCGTTTCCTTTCTCTTGCTTTACTTCCTTAGTTCCCGATGTATCTTCCTCAGCTCTGGCATACTTCTCAATTCTCGCCATGAGCTCTTCCATGCTTTTTGGCAAAGTTTTTGCCAAAGACTTCCGTAGTGGACAGTTGTCTTTCAGGCCGTTCTTGAATGACACGACCGCCACTTCTTCATTACATTCTGGTATTCTGTTGAATACCTCGTAGTACCTTTTTGCATAGGCCCTAAGCCTTCATCCTTACTGATCTTCAAAGCCATTAGTGCATCCACCCTCAATGGCTGCAGCTTGTTTGTTACGAACCTGGCCACGAACATCCCGGCCAGGCCTTTCCATGTCTTCACGCTTCCCTTCGGTAGTTTGTGGAACCAGTCTGATGCAATCTCCCCGAAGGATGAGGGGAACACTTTGCAGAGCAACGGCTCGTTCCCACTATACAGTGCCATTGAGTTCAGATATAATCCGACGTGGAAGTTGGGGTCTGACTTCCCGTCATATATTTGAAAACTCGGCATACTAAATCTCTTCGGCGCCTCAAACCTGTCCAATTCCACCGATAAGGGTGTCCTCAGCTTATCTGGGGAATTTACCTCGGCTTCGGCATTCTGTTGCTTCCTTTTGAGGTAATCTCTTAAGTCCTCTTTTGTCCTTCCAGGAGCTCGGCTATCTCCTACTTTCAGTCTTTTTGGTACACTACTTTCAGTCTCGTGGTGAGTCCTCTTTGACCCCTCTCCGTGACTTGTGTCGAAGCACAGCACTTGCCCCTGGACATGTCAATGTCCCTTGGGGTCTACTTCCTTTGTGTGATGCGTCCTCCGTGATTCTTCTCTTCTTGGCTCCCTTCGTCCGACCTCCCTGAAAGGTCGGTGAGAGTGTCTTTCACTCCCGTGGTGCTGAGAGGCTATGGGGATTGTTCTTTGCCCTCCCTTCTGGGCATTGGTTGTTGGAATTGACGTGTCCTGCAGTGGGAACGGCGGCTGCATGACGTTATTTTGCATCATGAAATTGACAACCGACTATAGGTCTACCAATTTGTTTGCCATCTCCTTCATCTCTTCGTCCCTTCGCAGGCATCTATCCTTCCATACCTGGAGGTCGTCTTCGTTGTAATAGCCACTTCGATCTGGTTTCTTCGGTGCCTCGCTAGTCTGGCCGACATCCTTCACTCCGTGATTCTGGTCACGAGTTTCTACATTGTATTCATCTCCTGTGACATCCAGGTCAATAGGTCTCCCACTCCCAGCAGGAGTGTCGTCCCCAATCTTTTCCTTCTGTCCGTTGCTGGCCATCTATTCTCCTATCTTTCCCACAGACGACGCCAAATTGTGTGAGTAATTTTCCGATCACACTGCCAACTCAGTGATCAGCTGGAGAGAACTGGCAGAATAGATGACACCTGGCTAACCTGTAACAGAAAGAGAAGATTCCAGCGATGGTTCTTCCACCCGAGGGTACTCCAACGATCAAGTCAGTATCTCTCAAAGATAATCAAGTGCTAAATTCACTACTCAAAGCATAAATTACGTACCTTAGACCCATGAGGGTGCCTCTCTTTTATAGTTTTACTCAATCTTAGTCCCACTAGAAGCCTGACTTCTATGGACTCCCATTTAGTGCTTACTTTGGACTCTACAAGAGATAACGATAGACTCCCTAGGAATACTATCCTTATCCATCTTGAAGTCTTTCTTCATTCTAGGACTCTTGTCCCTTATCTGCTCATCTCGGATTCCGATATCTTCGGAGGTAACCTCGACAACACCGAGATAACCTCGGCATAACGACCAGGATACGTGGCACTTCGGCTGACACGTCGGCATCACCTTGCCACGTGTCAGTGCTAAAAAAATATTTCCCCACAATTAACACTCTTTTTTATTGATGTAATATCTCAAAATTAATTTTTAACTCTCGGGATAAAGAAAACTTACCAGGGCTTAGGAGTGTAAATTCGTCTCACCAGCCTGTGGCTCACCCAAGGCCTGACATGCCTCCCTTTGGGCCTAGGTCGTGCATTTTCTAGCCCGACCTGACTTTCTTCTCTAATAATTGGCCCATGCAGGCAGCTCGACCTGCCGATGCCTCCCCAATGGTCAAATTTTCCAAAATCTTCAGAAACGGTTAAAATTTTGTATCACATTCACTATTCGGTAACATTAATAGAAAATGCTTAAGACCCTCAAAAAGTACCCACAATGATATGATAGGATATATGTCAACTTTTAATTGTTACACACTTAATGATGGTGGGCCCAACTCCCATACCACATCATTGTAGGTGAATTTGTGAGTATAAATGTGTAGGCCTCTAGCATCAACATTAATTGTTTGAATTAATATTTATTAGTTACTCATTTTTTTACATTAATTGTTAATTAATATATATTACTTGTTTTAATTGATATTTATTAGTTACTCATTTTTTTAACTAATTGTTAATTAATATATAGTATTTGTTTTAATTGATATTTATTAGTTGCTCATTTTTTTAATTAATTGTTAATTAATATATATTAATTTACTTGTATTAATATGGATTGTAATAATTTTGTCAATATTGATGAATATAGCATGAATCAGTTAATTCTCCTAACCCTATTGTTGCAGCAACATCTAGGGCTCGTCTAGTGTTTGAGAGCATTTTGAAATAATATATGTAACTTTTCCCAATGATAAAATTGTAACTAAAGCAAAATATAAGTATTGTGCAAATTTACTTAATATTGCATTAGTTGCTGGTATTAGTCATCCAAAATGCTAATAAATATTTATAAAGTCAACAACCTAATATTAGAATTCAAATACAAATAGGGAGTACATCAGCAAGTAATTTGTCTACATTTTCATATGATCATATACGTGCATAATATATGCTAGTTAATTATATTGTTAGAAAAGAACAACATTTTACTACTAGTGAATGTCTTGATTTTGCTGAATTAGTTCAAGGAGCTTTTGCACCTCAATTTCAAAGTTTTTCAAGAAATACTACTAGAAACAGGGTATTAAAGAAATTTCATGATATTAAAATTAAATTATTTAACATTTTAAAAGATTTGAATGGAAAAAATTTGTTTAACATCTTATCTATGAAAATTAAATAAAAGTTTAAAACATCAATGTATCACTGTACATTATATTGATAATAATTGGAAATTAAATAAAAGAATAATTTCATTTAAATTAGTTGAACTTCAATTGTGGTAACAATAAGGAATGAACTATCTAAGTAGACTTTGCAAAATAAAATATTTATCATTAATTTAGATAAAGTAACATATATTACAATCATATTGTAGAGCATCATAAATCAATTTTACAATTACCTCTTAGTTATGAATTATTTTATATTCATTGTCTTACTCATATTTTAAATTTGATTGTTAAGGCCTCGTTTGTTAATGTTTTTATTTCTTGTTTTCTGTTTCTGTTTTCATTTTTTTTTTAAATTGGAAACGAAAACTTGTTTGGAATATTGTTTTTGTTTTTTTAAAAATGAAACTGATTTCAAAGTTTTTAAAAAATTTCAAAACACAAAAAAGTTATTTTCACTTGTTTTTAAAACAAGTTTTCACTTTCTCCTCTCACCCACCACCTTTGGCCACCACTACCGACCACTGACCACCACCACTGTCTACCATCAGTGGGTGGTGAGCTCCGTCCAATGTCCAACGACTATTCGGCTGGTGGGCAGTCACCTTTTGGCGTTTTTCCAGCCACCTCATCTCATCCGACAACATCCAACCACTAACTCCAACAAACACTTCCGGCTACCCGTCACTACCGATCACTACATCCATCCACCCTCCATCAAATATATTTCACTATGTTTATTTTTATTTGTTTTTAAAATATTATTACACATCAAACAATTTTTTTGTTTTTATTTTTTATAAAAATAAACAAAAACCTATTTCTTGTTTTTGTAAACTAAAAATTGAAAACATTAACAAGCGAGGCCTAAAGAAGCTATGAAAACATGTAAGGATTATGTAATGATAATAAAGCAAGCGGTTGTTACTATTAGTAGTTTAACTATCGAATTTTAGCATATAGAAAATTATGTCAATAAGAAGTAGGTATGAAATATAGAAAATTACTTTTAGATGTAGACACCGGGTGGAATGTAGCATATAACATATTAAATGTAGTTTTAAAACAACAAAAAATAATCGATTTCTTTTTTGAAACAACAACAATAACAGGAGTACTGAAACCCATGAAAGATGATTGGCTTCACATAGGCTTATATGAAGTTTTTGTAAAAGTTTTTGATCGAACAACAAAATTATTTTCTTTTATATATATATATTTCTCCATTTGTTTTACATACGTTAGCAGATATAATATAGTTCTCACAAATTATGTGCATGTTGAATATTATACCACCATTATTATTGTTATGGAAGCAGAAATTGTCCCATATATATTAATCAAGAGATCAATGAGGAGATGAGCCACACCATTCTGAATCTGCAAAAGAATAAACAGTTAGCGCATCCCAACCAGCAGTTGCCGACCAGAGGGCACTCCAACGATCAAGTTAGATAGCATATATCTAAATGAAGCTGAATAAGTAAAAAGAATGGTTTAGGCATATCTCCTCCCTGGAGCTGAAGATTACATCCCTTTATATAGGCTAGCATGTCATCCATTTTGTCCAATTAGCTTGCGCCACCAATTTGATCCAATAAAAATAAGCCACATGTTCGGCTCAAAATTTGTCTGATGCATACATATCAGAGCAAGTTGGTAAGTTGGCAAGTTGCATTACAAGTTGATATTTTAATATATTAATTCTTATTCCAAAAGGTATTGTGTGGTCCCACTTCTCATGGATTAATTTTTATCCCTCCACAATTGCCCTCAAGTTTTCGCTTCATTCAATCGAAGTAAGAAGAAGTGGAAACTTTTCTTATCTCTAGTAAACTCCTTTATCTTTAATTGAAGGAGTTTTTTGTCTTGTGACTGTAATACTGACTTTATTTTCCTTTTGACTTGCAGAATGTGAACATTTTTCATGTGCCCCCGATTTTTTTTGTGATGCCACTAATTATGCAATCATACTTACATGGTCACTTATTTTCGATACAACCAACAAAAACTTATTAAGATGGTTGATTAGTGACTCTCTTTGGCAAGTGAGAGTTCTGTTTCTTAGACTAATCAAGAAGTAAAACCTAGCCATTACTCATCGAAGATGGTTGTTCAAGTAATTCAAGAAAGGACGACCGTTCGACTGGATTTGAACCTTGTTTAGCATTTCATTGATCATGTAAGCTCTTATCGTGCACCGTGGAACTTTCAATTCATTTCTTGGTGACCAGCCATGGTCGTTTGCTATTCGAAACTCTTCTTTAAGCTTGGCATGAATTGTTGAGGAGTTGTCAAGTTAGTTAATTTTGATGTTAAGCAACCATGACAACAATAGATATGTTCTTGAGCAAAGATGATGTTGAGCAAACTTTGGACTTTGCTATGTTGAGCAACCATGGCTAGTCTCTGTTTTTCTCACTACTACGACGTTTTGTTACAACCCAACCCCAGGGACTTAGGGCTGGAATCATAACTCACTACTTTATTCTAATCGTGGCAAATTAAATGGCGTAGGCAGAGGCAAAAGGAAATAAAAATAATTAAACAGAAAATTTACTTCATTTTACTATTTTAATAAGAGAAAATACATCTATAGGGCTTTTATTATTTTATTATTCAGTGACTGGGTCTGAGTAAAAACAAAAGGAAGCAAAAAAAAAAAAAAAAAAAAGAAAAGAAAAACAAAATAGTGGTTCAACATCAAATTCTCGCGCGGGTTCCACTACGTGAGGTTATAGGTCTCCCTTATATCTCGTCACTTGATAGGGTAACAGTTATAACCACACAGCAAAGTGAAAAATATTATGCCAAGAGTATAAGGAATACAAAATAACCATGGATAGTTATTTAAGCTAAAATAGTAACATAACTTAATTTGAATAAACGAATGATTTAAAATGGCAGAAACTAAAACACAGAAATTATGTAATTAAATAATCATAACCACGGTACAGAACAGAATAGAACAGAGGTCACAGAAGTGACAATCAGAACAGAGGTCAATGAATCCATGACAAATAGAGGACCACAAAGTGGTCAAACAGAGGCCAATGGTTATTTAAGTCCCCCAATGTGTGGGACTCCCGTGGTGGTACTTACAAAACATAATTGTTTATAAGGTCATAGTCAAATACCTTCTAAAATTTAAACAGACATATCTATGGGTTTCATTTTAAACCAATAGAATTTAGAAATTAATCCGCATAATTGAAATTTTAATATAATTTATAAAACATAACTTGTATAAAATAAATTATGGTAAGTCAAAATATACATATAATATTTATGGTGACTCAAGGTATAATATAACTCACCTTAATATTGAGTCTCACTACTTCCTTTCTATTTCCGTTGGTTTTTCCCGGCCCTTCCCTTGCTCTCGCTCTCTATTTTTGTTGATTCTTTTTTTTTTTTCTTCTTTGTTTTTCGTTAGCACTACTATACAACACCTTCCCTTTTTTATACATGTAACTAGGTGATGACTCACCCTACCTACTGGCCCTAAGGATGACGAATCACCTCCCCCCCCCCCCCCCAATCCTAGGTGTTCAAATGGCTCCTATTCATTCTTCTCAACATATTTGCAAATCTTTATAAATAATTATTACTTAGTTCGTTTAGTTATATCCATACATGCCAATCTTCTCACATTAATTAGTGATTAACTTAGCCCCTAAATAATTCTCTTCATCATATATTTGACAATCACAACAGGAAATTAATTTACATAGCACGTATAGCTTAGCCATTTTATTATTATTATTATTATTATTATTATTATTATTATTATTATTATTATTATTATTATTATTATTATTCCTTCATCTTACATTGACCCTAGTTAGGCCTTGTTTGAGAACAGGCTTTTTTAGTAATTTTTTGGCTTTTTGGCTAAAATGTGATGTAAAAAAAATTAGTATGTTTGAGATGATTTTTTGGCTTTTACGAAAAGATGTGCAAAAAGTAGAGAGAAAAGAAAATCTTTGACTTTTTGGTATGGGTTGTTGGCTTTTTGATTTTTTTAGTAACTTTTTGACTTTTTGGCTAAAAGGGGCACTTGCCAAACGAGGCCTTAATTGTATAATAAATTAAATTATTTTATTTTACTATCACTCTCACTAGTATTAATGTTATCATGATTGGTTGTGGTATTAATTAAATATTTAGGGTGTCACATTTCTCTATCCCTAAATACAAGTTTGTCCTCAAACTTCACATACCTTGATTTTCGAAGAGGTGCGGGTATTTGGCTCGCATTTGACTTTTCATTTCCCATGTAACTTCTTCGATTCGATGATTTCTCTATAAAACTTTTACTAGAGGTATAGTCTTGTTTCGAAGAACTTGATCACGACAATCGAGAATCTACACTATTGCTCTTCATAAGAGAGGTCCTCTTGAACTTTCAAGTTTTCATAGTCGACGACATGTTCTGGATCTCGAAGATACCGTCAAAGCATTGCAACATGAAACACATTGTAGACATTGGATAATTCAAGTGGTAGTGCAAGGCGATAGGCTACAAGGCCAATCCTTTCCAATTTCTCGAATGACCCGATGTAACGTGG
This sequence comes from Camellia lanceoleosa, assembly GCA_025200525.1. Lineage (NCBI taxonomy): Eukaryota > Viridiplantae > Streptophyta > Magnoliopsida > Ericales > Theaceae > Camellia > Camellia lanceoleosa. The sequence continues at coordinate 127,383,428 of CM045768.1, forward strand.
GTTTAACTTTCCTCGATTCCCAAATCGGATAACTCCTCTTGTTGGTGAGATCTTAAAGAACATATGATCTCCTATTTGAAATTCTAAGTCCCATTTTCATATATCTGTATAGCTTTTCTGGCAGCTCTGAGCAGTGCGAATTCGCTGTTGGATAAGTTAGATTTTCTCACTTGTGACTTGCACGATCTCGGGGCCTAACAATATCCTGTCCTCGACTTCCGTCCAACATAGAAGTGATCGACATCTCTTTCCATACAGAGCTTCGTATGGTGCTATTCCAATGTTTGCTTGGTAGCTGTTGTTATAAGCGAATTCCACTAAAGGTAGGTGCTCATCCCAGTTACCTTTGAGGTCCAACACGCATACACATAACATGTCTTCCAACGTCTGGATTGTTCTTTCTGATTGCCTATCGATTTGTGGGTGATAAGTCGTACTAAACTTCAGTGTGGTTCCCACAGCTTCCTGTAATTTGTTCCAAAAGTGAGACACGAAACGGGGGTTTTGGTCAGACACGATTGAAACTGAGGTGCCATATAAACGAATAATTTCCTTGATGTATAAGGTGTCAAACTTATTAAGGGAGTACATGATTTTAATTAGAAGAAAATACATGATTTTAATTGGCAGAAAATACGCCGACTTCGTCAATCGGTCTACTATAACCCATATTACATCATTCTTCGAAAATGATTGTGGTAGCTCGACCACGAAATCCATAGTAATGTGCTCCCATTTCCATTCTGAAATAAGGAGTGGTTGTAGCAGTCCTGCAGGTCTCTGACGTTCTACTTTAACATGTTGACAATACAGACATTTTGAGACATGGCTTGCTTTGTCTCTTTTCATTCCTGTCCACCAATAGTGTTCCTTCAAATCCTGGTACAGGTTTGTGTTGCTAGGGTGGACTGCAAATCTCGAGTTATGAGCTTCCACCAATATCTTTTTCTTAAGTTTTAGAATGCCAGCTACGCAAATTCGATTTCAAAATTTTAGTATCCCATTGCTTGTAGTGAAATCAGGATCAAGCGTACTCCTTTGCTCCTCGTACTTTTTCTTCAAAAGTTTATCTTCACATTAGTGTGCTCTAATTTCTTCAATCAAGGTAAGTTCCATGGTTATGTTGGTGAGCAGTCCATTAATCTTATGGGAAAGGAGAGTACATGCCAAACCTCTAGTCGTCTTTGAACAAATATTTAAAACTCTTGTGATCAGTGTAAATCTCACAGGTTGCACCGTAAAGATAATGACGCCAGATTTTGAGGGCAAAGATCACCGCAGCCAATTCCAGATCATGTGTTGGGTAGTTCTTCTCATGAGTCTTTAGTTGGCTTAAGGCATAAGCAATGACTTTTCCATTTTGCATAAGAACATAACCCAAACCATTGTATGAAGCATCACTATAAATTACGAACCCATCTGCACCTGTAGAGAGTGCTAGTATAGGAGCTGACACAAGTCGACTTTTTAATTCTTGAAAGCAACGCTCCTGTTTGTTAGTCCATTCAAAGGGTGTATTCTTCTGAGTTAATTGGGTCAAGGGTGATGCTATCTTTGAGAAATCTTGCACGAAACGTCGATAATAGCCAACTAGACCTAAGAAACTTCAAATTTTTGACACATTAGTAGGTTATTGCCAATCTACGATTGCTGCAACTTTTTGGGGGTCAACCGAGATGCCATCTTTGTTAATGACGTAACTGTAGATGTCCCCGAACGCCCCGAGAGGATTGGTCCCGTTCCGTTCATTTTGGGCTCACTACAGTTCGGACTCAAATTGTCACGATTCATAATCTGAACCAAAGAGTCCAAATCTGGCAAATCGTTTTGAGAAAACAGATTTTTAGAAAAAAAGTGCCAAACATGGACTGCTTTTCCAAATACAGAGTCGCCACCTAAATATTTTATTTTTGAAAAAATTTAGGAAACTCTAACTCGTTTGCCTAAGGCCACGTGTCCGTTATCACCAAAGTTGCATCGGCTCGGGAACTTGGGTACGATTGGGGAAGGTCACTTCGTGAGCACCCCCGCTCGCCCGATCAAAGATCGGCCTCTACTAACCATGATATCTAATTTTGAAAACATTATGCATTCTTATTCCGATTATTAGCCTAGATTTACTATGTGATGTGCACAGCATACAAGTATAGACTGGATCGCCTGAATTGGAACAAAACATTTCATGTTTGTTTTTGAAAGATGGTTTGCTACCCGCAAGTAGGCTTAAAATGTAGATTTTGCCACCCTCAGGTAGGCTTAGAAAAGATGGTTTTGCCACTATTTAGTGGGCTTAAAACTCACAATTAATGATTTGTCCCAATCCAAATAACCCAACCTTCACCCACAGGCATTCAGGCAGTTATATCACATAAGCAAATAGCCTCATGGTAAGCATGCTATCATGGCAGTCACTCACACACATGCAAGGATGCTAAAGCATAAAACTTACTGAGTACTCCAAGCCGAAACAGAAGCTAATTAGAAATCCGTGCATGATCTTAACTATACAGAAATGCCTAATGCGACATATGCAAAAATGCAACTTGTAGCAGGCTCGGCTATTCTAAACATGGCATATGGGATGCTACAGTTAACAAGTATTCAACTTGGAATTAAAATACAACGCAGTGAGTTATGATGCGTCGAGCCCGATGTATGTAAAACAGATGAATGAATGCAAACATGCTATCATACTGTATGCTAATTGAAACATGCCCTATTCTAACCATCATAAGCTGGTAAATAAAAGGGAGAAAGACGTGGGGTTGGAAGACATACATCACACACACGCACACTTATTACAGTTGTGCCCTCGCTCGGAGGGTCCAAATAAATAATATAATCCCAAATGAATAATTACAGTCCGAATAAGTACAAAATCCTAATTAATTAACAAATTAATCTAGGAAAGTAGTAAATGGCACGCAAATCCATGGACCGCCTCGGCTCTGTTCCAAATGATGAATGATGCATGCTCGGGTTGCTTGGCGCGGAAATCCATCGCGATGCCCCAATTAGCCTTTGTTTACAGTTAGGCCCGGAATATTGCGCGAAGCTCCAAAAGATTGCCGGTTTCTGATTTGCTGCAACAGAGAGCAAGAAAGGGGCATGGCAATGTATTTTCACATATGTATGCTTGACTACTCTTTAGGGAGTGTAGTCTTCGATCCTCGTGCCACCAATCACGCATCTCGATGCGTGATGGCCAAGAAGTCGAATTGCACGAATCAATATGGAATGAATGCACATGAAAACATAACAAGGCCTAGACTCCATCATGGATAATCCGGAGTGTCGGCGACAAGGAATTGAGACACGTTCCGCCACTCAGAGTACGAAATGTCCCTCGTTTCCCGTGCTCGGGCTAACTCCTATCTCAAACACAATGCAAATGAGATGACATGCATGAATGCAATCCTAACATGCAACCTAGCATTAGCAATGCTATGAAATGGCACACACAATGCACGATATAACATGGCATACACAATGCTCTAACATACAACCTAGCATACACAGTGCTATGAATGAGATGGCATACGCAATGCATGATGGACTTACACCAACATGAGTGGACCTCAGCCACACTCACATCAGCGGCCATGAGATGAAAATGAGACACTCGAGATGCGTACACACATGCACGCAAACCGAGGACCGATCCTAAGGCATAAATGCCACTCTAACAAGGCATGGCCAGGCATGAAATATGGCATATAAACATGCAAGTTCCAGCACTAAAATGTGATACAAAATGATCCCGAAACATGGAAACATGGCACCCAATGCATGGAATGGTCCCGAAACACAAAACTAGGCACATGCATTGACCTATAGCTATACAAAGCATGCATTATTTGATCATGAAGCATAAGGACAGAACCAAGGCAGTTCCAAAAAATGAACATTTCTAGTTCAAAGCATGGCCAAAAGATGCTAGCAAGATGGACTAAAATAGCATGCAACTTTGACTAGCAAACATGGTTTACATGGCATGTATATGAAGCAAGTGAGAACTCATCAAACCAGAAAAAATCAGTGAATAAAATATGCCAAAACATGCCCAAATAACCTCTGAAATGCAACCAACACATGCACGAATGATGGGTTCTTTTAGAGGGCATACAAAGGGGTTATTAAGCACATGCATCAAGGACCCTTAGCATGGCACAAAAAACTCTAAAAATCAAATATGATAGTCCTAAAACTCATCAAATTGGCCCTGAAATCAGTCAACAAAGCATGCAAGATAGGGCCTCTTTGGAAGGCCAAAATGACCATCAAACAAAACAAGGTGAGAGGGGGTCACCCCCCTCTAATTTTGAGGCTCAAAAATGCATCAAATCCACTAAAAATACACTGGATTTCAGTGGTTAAGAGGCCAAACCATGGCCAATGCAAGTGCTCTAATGCATAGCCCTAATCATGGAAGAATGAAGCATGCATAGGGGAAGATGACCCCAAACAAAGAATAGACCTTAATAAAACATAAATATGATGTCAAAAAAAGACTATTTTCAGTTTAGGTTGAGGTCCAAAAAGGCTCACAAATAGGGATAATATATCATGCAAAAACAGCCCTAAAAGAGAGGATGAACAAACGGGGTAGCAAATGACCTCAAACAGAGAAGAGCCCTTCAACAAAGTTGAAAAAGGGCTCCAAAAAAGACACTCTAAATTTTATGGCAAGTCTCAAAAATAATCACAAGTAGGGCTAAAATATGATGCAAAAATGGCCCTAAAAGAGAGATAGAGAGCAAGAGGCAGTATCTGGCCTCAAACAGTGAAGATCCCTTCACTAAAGTTGAAGAGGGGCTCAAAATAAGGCACTTTATAGTTTGGCTCGGAGCCCAAAAATGCTTACAAACAGGGCTAACATATCATGCAAGAAATAGCCCTAAAAGAGAGATAAAGGAAAAGAGGTAACAAATGGCCTCAAACAGAGAAAATTCCTTAATCAAACATGGAGATGAGCTCAAAATAAGACTATTTATAGTTCGGGTTAGAGCCCAAAAATGTAAGCAAAAGGGGCTAAGATATAGCACAAAATAGTGTAAAAAAGAGGGAAAAGAGGACTCACCCTTGTAGAGCTAACCTCCAGCGGTCTTTGGTCCAAGAAGAGGAGCTCCTAGCCTCTGAAAATCAGCCTCAAAGTGTTGGAATAGAGGATGGAGGTCTGGTGCTATGGGTTGTAGTGCAAAAATGGCCAAGAAACTAGGGTTTTGGAGCTTGGATGAGAGAGATATGGAAGTTGTATGTATAATGCTCTAACCAATTTTTGTAACCCTTAGAAATGGAGGGGAGAGGCTGGTTATACAGAGGGAGAGGGGTGGAGAAATGGGGGGGAAAACAAATTCAAATTTCCCCCCCAAAAGGGCAGATCCCCGGGCAGGGTCTAGGTCAAAACAGCTGGCACAGCTGTAAGGAACCAGGAGAGAGAAATTTGGCCAGCCAGGTTCAGGAGGTTCAGGTGGCCGGCCGGCCACCTCCATTGGCCAGCCGACCAGGTGCAAAAGGTTCAAGCAAAGTTAGTGGCCGGCCACCCCAAAAAGGTGGCCTCCCATGTGTGTACAACACAACTATGTGGAGAAAAACCAGGAAATGTAACCCAGGAGAGAGAAAAATCAACTTTTTAGAGGGGTTCAAAAGGGTCAAGAAGAGTTGATGGCCGGCCTATCCATATTGGTGGCCTCCTAGGTGTGTACAACACAATGGTGTGGAGGAAAGTCAGAAAAAGTGGCCCGAAAATGAGAAAAGTCAGCTTTCTAGTGAGAAAAACGGGCGATGAAGAGCGATGAAGGGATAAAGTTGGTCTTCAGAACAATTGCTGGCCTTCCACCCTTCTACAACCTTCCTAACAACGAAAATAAGGTCTCCACCAAAAATGAGCCCAAACCGATGCAAAACGAAGGTTCGGGGGCCAAAACGCGCAGCCTAGGGCCCCGAAAACTGACTATTAAGCACCAGAGGTGGCGTTCGACCACGAAGTTGGTCTGTCGAGCCACAATGTCCCTCAAAATGGAGTAAATAGGATGTATGCCAAAAACCGGAGTAAACGGGGGTGGTTAAGCGGTCCCGAACCGAGGCACACGGCCGACGGCTCCGAAAACCGGGAACCGGGCTCCAAACGGGAAAAATGGCCTACGGCCACTGAGAGATGATCTACGAGACCTCTCTCTCCCTTTGGGAAGAGAAAATAGAGAAAACAGAGCCTGGTTCGCAAACCGAGGCAAAGCACAAAAGAGTCCGGAGGCAAGGCTCGCAACCGAGACTCCACAACCTCAGAACGAGCACAATAGGCAACATCACCAAGCGCTCAATCGGTGACATCTGAGTCTTAAGGTCGGTCAAAAATGGGGTGTCTACAGTGACCGAGAAAATGTACACTAGTGATCCAGAATTCGAATTTCTTCAACTTGGCATAAAGTTTGTGATCACATAGTGTTTGTAAAACCATTCACAAGTGCTGCTCATGGTCTTCTAGTGACTTGGAGTATATGAAGATGTCGTCAATGAAGACGATAATGAACTTATCAAGATAGGGCTTGAACACTCGGTTCATAAGGTCCATGAAGGCTACTTCGGCATTTGTGACGCCAAAAGGCATGACAAGAAACTCATAGTGCCCGTAACGGGTTCTGAAGGCAATCTTTTCGATACTTTCCGTTTTGACTTTTAGTTGGTGATAGCCCGATCGCAAGTCGATTTTTGAGAATACTTGGGCACCTTGAAGTTGATCGAACAAATCATCGATTCATGGCAGAGGGTACTAATTCTTGATGGTGACCTTATTCAGCTTCCGGTAATCGATGCATAACCTCATTGTGCCATCCTTTTTCTTTACGAACAATACTGGGGCTCCCCAGGATGAGGTACTAGGTCGAATGAAACCCTTGTCCAGGAGTTCCTGCAGTTGAGTCTTCAGTTCTTTCAATTCCGCCATTGACATGCAGTAAGGGGCTTTTGATACTGGCTGGGTACCAGATTGAGTTTCAATGGTGAATTCGATTTCTCGATAGACCAGGATACCCGGTAGATGTCACACCCCGAACCTCGCCTCTAGAAGTTTGGGCATGACCTACTCAGAACCGGACACTTAACCTAATATACAAATTGTATAGGGCTTGAACGGAAGCATTTAACAATATAAGTTGACATAAATAAAAGAACTACATCCATTGAGCGACCACTATCATGCCAGGATCACAAACAGAACATAAGACAGATAAACATACAGTGATGAGCATCAGAGAATTTAGCTATATATATACAGACCCAGCCCTCAAGATTGGGTGTAACATAACACGGACAGGTAAAGGGTTACATACACTTCAACCTTAGACAGACAATCAAGGTGCAAAACCAAAAGCTTAGCAAAACCCTATAAAATGAGCTGCCGTCATAAGTGCCTGGACACTCTGAGGTTGACAAAAGAGGAACGGATGCCATGGGTTAAAACTGACCTCCAGGTGGAATGCCTACAGAAATAGACATAACACAAAGTGAGTCGAGCTCAGCGAATAGTAGTATGTAAACAATTTAATGATTAACTGGAATTTCAAGGTACATATACATTTCAAAGCATAAGTGAATGCAAAAATCATGTGGTTAATCTGATTCTGTATACATTTCAGAACGGCCTTGTTGGTTCACAAATTCACAAATTGGCCCTCGGCCCCATAGATTCAGAATTATAATTATTTCCAGAATGGCCTAAGGCCTAAACTTTAAACAGAATGGCTTCAAGTCCTTGGACAGAGTGGCATAAAGTCCTTAAACAGAATGGCATAAAGCCCTTAAACAGAATGGCATAAAGCCCTTTTCATGTAAGTATGAACTCAAGAGGTGGCTCGCACGAATTCTAGAGGTGACTCGCATGGCAGCACTTTGTTCCATACTAACAGATCACACAGAATGGCCAGAGGCCCAGATGTCACAAAACGGCTATAAGCCTCATCACTTTCACAGAACGGCCATAGGCCTCATAACTTTCATAGAGCGGCCATAGGCCTCATAACTTTCACATTAGCTTTAAGCCCAGTTCACATATGTATGGACTCAAGAGGTAGCTCGTACGGATTCTAGAGGTGGCTTGCATGGCAGCACTTAGTTCCGTATAGCACTTTGCTCCATATCAGAAATCATTAACCTTCGGTACTGGGAACTTGTAACATACTCGAACCACGGTATTATTACCCTTGGGCAAGGGCCATATGCTAAGAATGCCATGGATACTTTTACATATATGGACAATCGTTCATCAATTCAAAACATAACATATCAGAAAATAGAGCATTTCTTGTTATCATGTCATTATAGTATACTTAATAAAGACAGAACAAATTACATCATAATGTGAGGTACAGGACAATGTCATGGATATTTAATTCTGTCTTCAGGTTTAGTTATTCGTAAGTCAATCCGATGTTTATCATGATTCTTAGCAGTTATTAACATAGAAAACAATCCGTGGTCTGATCTAATTATTCATTCTGACAATCCACTCTGGGTAGATATCTATGCCATCAAACATGTGTTAAACCAAATAAAACTATAGAAGTTCATGATAGGTCATTACGAACATCATGTTCCCGTTAAGTGGGATTTACATTCACAATTCCTTCCCATCAACTAATCACATAGTCAATATTCGTATGTAATTCTTGTGCGGAGTTCATAGGTAATTTACAGGTTATAGGACATTAATGATAACCATTAACCGTAACCGGAATACCAAGTAGGTTTAGAGTCATACCGATGTATGCCAACATCTTTTAACGTTCACATAACTTCACACTGCTTTCCAATCAACATAATGTTAACGTAATGTAACTACTTGTAAAGAGCAGAACGTTAATGATAAGAATTATTAACGGTAAAGAAATATGCGATTACAGTACTACTACTCACAGTGCTATAACGGAGCGCTTGCTCTCCCAGGTTATGACCTACACATGTGCATAACGTGTACATTAGTTCCCTTTTTTCTTTCTTTCATTATTTCCTACATCATTTACTTCGAACGAATTTACAGGCATCTTAGGGACATCAAACACATATTTCAAAAATACCAGAGGGTTAAACACGCAAAACGGAGCGAACAAAATTTTATAGTTTGGACCGCACGTGCGGCTATGAGCCCCGTACGTGCGGCAAGGCTTCCCGCACATGCGGCAGTGAGCCCCGCATGTGCGGCAATTCTGGACAGAATGCAGTTCGAAAATTCAACAAATCCCAATTTTTGGTACACTTTTTCAAGGTTCAAAATAGGTTCTTTAATTGTTAGAATATGGTTCAAAATCATGTGTATAAACATTACAACATATATCAATTTCAATATAACTTGGATCTTAGATCTTTAAAACTCATAAACATAACCCAATTCCCTTAACATACAAACAAGACATCTCTTTATGACTTAATTTACCTTCAAAACAACTATATATCAAGAATGCTTCTTAAGAGGACAATACACACACACTTGATGGACATAACAACTCCATAAAAAAAATAAGGGAAATTGAAAAGGTAGTTAAAGAGAAGTTGATTCATGCCTACCTTGTCTCAAATCCTCATAATTTCTTTCAATTCCTACTCTTCTTCTTTGAAACCCTTCTTCCCCCTTAGTTTTTCCTCTCAAACTCCTCTCTTAGGATATTTTGTATAAAGCTCCAAGTCAAATAGTTAAGATAACATAGATATATATATATATATATAAAGAGAATAGGACAAAAATCAATCTATTTAATCATTCTAAATCAAATTCCTACAAAAATGCTTATTATTAATTAAAAATTATGCTAATCTCAAATGTAAGATTAATTTCGAATTATTGATCTCCTAAGGCTTGCAATTCCTGATCCAAACATTTTAATTGTGACAGATATGTTTTCTTATTAAACAGATATGGATCTATAATCATAAGGTTTACTTAATTAAACCTAATTTCTCATAAAATTCACAATAAGCATTTAAATGCGCAGAGTAAAAGGACTGAACATATCTCAAAAAAACATGTACGAGGGTCGGGTTATTACAGTAGATCTTCAGGAAAGACATCTAGGAATTCTCGAACCACACGGATTGCATCAACGGTAGAGATATCTTTTTGTGTATCAATCACATAACAGATATAACCACAACAACCTTTTCTTAGAAGTCGTTGGGCTGTCATGGAGGATGTAATACAAGGAGGGTTGGAAACTCTAGTCTCATCAAAGACAAGCTCGGGTTAGTTTGGTAACTTGAGGGAGACCTTTTTAGCTTTACAATCAATAGAGACGTGGTTGGCAGTGTAAGAATCCGAATATACAAATCAAATAAATAATTAAATAATTATTATTTTACAATCTCAAATATTTTGCTTGTGAATATTTAAGTGCAAACTAAATATTATTGGAGGATCTTTTAATTAATTTTAAATCTAAAATAAATTTATGGTGGAAGTCTTTAATTTAAAGGCAAGATTTATTATTTACAAAAAATAAAATAAATAGAGAAAATGGTGTGACTTGAACTCTAGACCACAATTTGTTAAATAATGGTCTTACCATTTTAGTTGCTTACAACATATTTAAATATTTTGTACAATATTTATTTATTTGACCTACACATGCTTTGGGTGTACCCAGCCACTAGTATTAAATAAATACTGTACAAAATGTTTAAATATGTTGTAAGCAACTCAAATGGTAAGACCATTATTTATCAAATTGTGTGAGAACCCGAATATACAAATCAAATAAATAATTAAATAATAATTATTTTACAATTTCAAATATTTTGCTTGTGAATATTTAAGTGCAAACTAAATATTATTGGAGGATCTTTTAATTAATTTTAAATCTAAAATAAATTTATGGTGGAAGTCTTTAATTTAGAGGCAAGATTTATTATTTTTAAAAAAATAAAATAAATAGAGAAGAGGGTGTGACTTGAACTCTAAACCACAATTTGATAAATAATGGTCTTACCATTTGAGTTGCTTACAACATATTTAAACATTTTGTACAATATTTATTTATTTGACCTACACATGCTTTGAGTATACCCAACCACTAGTATTAAATAAATACTGTACAAAATGTTTAAATATGTTGTAAACAACTCAAATGGTAAGACCATTATTTATCAAATTGTGTGAGAACCCGAATATACAAATCAAATAAATAATTAAATAATAATTATTTTACAATCTCAAATATTTTGCTTGTGAATATTTAAGTGCAAACTAAATATTATTGGAGGATCTTTTAATTAATTTTAAATCTAAAATAAATTTATGGTGGAAGTCTTTAATTTAGAGGCAAGATTTATTATTTTAAAAAAAAAATTAAAATAAATAGAGAAGAGGGTGTGACTTGAATTCTAGACCACAATTTGATAAATAATGGTCTTACCATTTGAGTTGCTTACAACATATTTAAACATTTTGTACAATATTTATTTATTTGACCTACACATGCTTTGGGTGTACCCAACCACTAGTATTAAATAAAATATACACAAAACCCGACCTTCTTATTTGTTCATCACAGCAGCCATGAGGGAGATAGAGAGAGAGAAAGAGAGAGAGATTTCAGAGAAACTTTTGGTAACATTGGTGGCCAACAACCCTCATATTCCTAGCAGCCACAGCCGCAGCACTGAGGATGAGGGAGAAACAGTGGGAGAAGAGCAGTCGCAATCCAAGTCTTGGACTTAGGTTTCGTAGTAAGGAGGTAAGCTTTTGAATCCTATCTTCCTTTGTTCCTCATCTTCCTTCCATTATCTTAATATATCTAGTGGGTTAATTAATTGGGTAGATGATGGATGATATATTATTATGCCTAACCAATATTATATTGCAAGGATGATGTATACATCGGTGGAGTGTTTCATGAGAGTTCATACACCCAATATTGTAGTTTAGGAATTAACTAAACATGATGTTGGGGGACTGATTTTTTTGGCAGGTCGTGGGCCTTTGAAGAGCCAATATGCGTATGCAATAGTATTCTAGAAATTCTAATTGAATTCATAATGTTGCTCCTAAGAATATTAATCTGCCAGCAAATTTTAGAAATCAAGAAACCATATCAAACGAATGAATTTCGAACTGAAATTTTTACAGTAGATTAATTACATATTGAATTTCGTATCTAAATTTTTTCATAATTTTTGGGATTCAAAATCCTTATAAAATAATGCGTTCAAATCTGTCCAGAAAACTGATTTAAAACAGTAAGTTCGAGAGTATCGTTCTCTTTGGGTATAGATCCAAAAATTATCAAATTAGTGTCATTAGAACCGGTTACGAGTCTAGTTTTGTACATTTTTGGCCTTGCATTGATTGCTCTTGTATACTAAGAGAACCATTAATTTATTTGAAGTGCTGCAGAAAACAACCTGTTTGGGCATAATTAATTGTAAATAATTATTTTGATAAGAAAATCAAGTCAAACCAATTGGGTTTGAAACTTAGGATATATTAGTTGATATCTGAAGGGTTTTGGAATTTTTTTGAACAGCGTGGAGTGGGTTTTGTAATTTTCAAAGTTAGCGAATAGATTGGAAAAACCTATTTAAAACTCTGTTTTATCTTAAAGTTACTTTTAATTAAGTTTCGATCTGAACCCATCTCTTGGGTAATCTTAGACCTTGAAGAACATTTACTTAGGTATTATTTAAGAGTAACGGTGAGTGGGGTTGAGCTGTGTTAGTGCACTTTAGTGTAGGGTACTTAGTTTATTATTCTCTTTAGTATTTTTAAATTAATAGTGTCGTGTAGTCTTCATACTTGGTTCAGGGCACTAGTTGGACTTTCATACTCTATTCGAGGATTATATTATTTTGTTTTTAGGTGAGTAGTTTCATGCTATATATTTTTACAAATGTTTCCCTCCCCTGAACTATTGGAAAATTAAATTGTTGTTTCATGGCTAAACTGTTTTGATAAATTATTATATTATCAATGGAATCAAATTATTTCTGAAACATGTGTGAACTTGGCATACTGTAAACTATTTGTTTTAGTCTCATGTTTATAATGGTGAACTACCATGTGTTTTTGAAACTGATGTGTATTGATTATTGGGACCATCTGTGTATTTAGTCCAGGGAAATTATTCCACTATGTGTGGTGACTCTGGCCACTACGGAACAGATCTGGGTTGGGCCGTGATGACTCTAGTGCTCAAGGATTGTAAAGAAAGGACCTAGATTAAGCTAAGTGACCTTCAATCGGATCGTCTTAGAGAAAAGGCCCAGGTTGCCACCCCGAGGATGACTCTTAGTTCAGTATTGGATCTAACGAGGCTTATAGCCTTGAGAACTGTGTGGCATATTACTTGTTGTTTTCTTGGTACCCAGAAAATTATTGGGGTTCATGCTGTAATCTGTTTTAAGTAAAAAATGTCATTTATCATGTTCTTGAGAGACATGAGTATTTTAACTATTGAACCTTCTTTTTAAAACAGATTCTCTTTACCAAACTGTATGCCAATCTAGTTTCTGTGATATATATCTTATTTTGGAATTGATCCATGTTTTCAAAACTGTATATACTATCCATGTTACTACTCACTGAGCTATCAGCTGACTTAGTTGTTTACCATTTCCAAGTGCTAGAATGACTTAGAGTGGACTTATGGCGTAGCGGGGACTCAATTGCATGGACCTTTAGGACATTCATTTATTTTGTTTTAGCTTGTTATGTCAAGTATTGTGGTTGGATTTTTTTTTATTTAGAATTATTTTATTTTATGGACAGTTTGTGTTCCATTTAATATATATTTTTAGGAAGTTGGTTATGGCAGGTTTTGCACTTGTAGTATGTCACTAGATTGGGTTTTGATTTATTTTGTTCTAGGCCATTGTCACATTTATTCTTTATGGTTTTGGGTTCATGTTTAGGCTTATGTTTAGGCTTACGTGTGCCTTGGGCTAAGTCCCTGTGGGCCACGGCCGGTCATGCCCAGATTTGGGGTGTGACAGGCAGCCAGCCAATACGTACCTAAGATCACATTAAAGTTCCCAATGCGAAAGGGAGTCAAGTCTACATATAAGGTTTTGCCTTTTAAGGATATAGTACATGATCTGTACACATCAGTACTACAAGCAGACTTACCAGAAGGAAAAGACACATACTATATATTCTAATGGTTCGGGTGTTGATGCCAACTTAGCAGCAAAGTGTGGTGTAACAAAAGAATGAGTTGACCCAGAGACAATGAGAACATGAGCTAAATGACCACAAACAGAAAGTGTACCTAACACAACATTTTTGGTAACTTCCGATTTTTCAGGTACCAAGGCAAAAGCCCATCCTTGGCATTTTTGGTCCTTCCTCTCTCCTCCAAGTCCTGCAGGTTTTCTAGCTGGGCCAGAGGGGCTGGCTGTAGGATTGATCAGTTTTGGACAATCCCTCAGCAAGTGACCAACTTGACCGCATTTAAAGCATGCTCTCGTGTCTCGATGGCATTGTCCTCAATGAGCCCTTCCATACATAGGGCAAGTTGGAATGGTGCCACCTCGGGGCTTGGTAGAACCTTGATTGCCTGAACTGGTTGTGCCCGTATTCACCTTTTTAGGAGATACAATATCGGATCTTCTGTTGTCTCTTTCCCATAATCGCTTCTTTTGGCTTGGTTCCCCGGAACGCGAGGCTTTAATCCCCTTTTCTGCAATGTACATCCGGTCTACCACTTCTGCATAGGTTGGCAGTTTCAAAACCTCAAGCCTATCTTTGATTTTAATATCCAATCCTGCTTCGAATTTTCTTACCTTTCGAGCTTCGGTGGGGATAACATATGTCGCAAACCGAGCAAGTTATGTGAACTTGCTCTCGTATTTGGCCACCGTTATGGTTCCTTGCTTTAGATGTATGAATTTCGATCCCGCGATGAATCTGGGAAGTATTTTGCATAAAATACTTCCAAGAATCTTGTCCAAGTCACAATTTCTTCTTTCTCTAGGGTGGGAAACCACCATTCCTGCATATTATCTTTCAAAGTGAAAATGGTGAAAGTTACCTTCTGTCTTTCGGTGTAAGGTAAAGTGCAAAAAATCTTTTCCATGTCTTTAACCCAAGCGTCCGCTACCATTGGGTCTGGACCGTTGGTAAATGTGGTGGGTTTCAGATCCTGGAACTGTTTTATGGTAACCGACTCTTCTCGCCATTCCAGCATCCCACTGTTGATGTTAGTCTGCAAGGCTTGCAAAAAGCTAGTAACCGCTCTTTCCATGATTCTTTCCATCGATTCAGTGCCACTGACTGATGACTCGTTTCTGTTACCATTATTGGTCATTCTACAAGGTAATAAATAAGGCATTACATTCATAATGCAGCATATATGTGTATAGCTCAATATATATATAATATCAATTTTACTATTTTTACAATTAATATTACATTCTTGTTTCAAAAGTCAAAATATGTTAGTGTCTCATCCCTGTGGTACAACAAAAACAAAAAAACAAAACAGGGATTAGAGCACATCATGGTTAGCACACAAAAAAGATTTTCTTCTACCAAATCTAGAGTGGTGGGTCAAACAGGCCAAACAACCACGGGAAGTAATGTTGCATAAAAAGCTCAAATTCCCATCCTAACCGGACCACACCGAAACACATCCACACTGTCTAGACTATGAAAATGGGGACGAATTGTATGTATCCCAAAAATGCTCGATCAACAATCCAGGCGAGCGTCTCAATTTATGACAAGTCATTACTAAAGTCAACATTTTGAATATTAATAATCTCCAGCGAGTTAGGGATAGTGGTAAAAATGTAGTCCTCGGTGTACACGTTTCCCCTTCTTGCCATAAAATCTGGGGGTAAAGGACCTATGATATAGTGCAGGAGGCCATATCTCGGAGCAATGCCAATGACACGAGTAGGTCCAAGAAAGCGTCCGCACGTATGGGCACGGCTCTGCCTCCATAGTAAGTATGGGACATCAATGGGATCAGTCTGTATATAGATTGGTCGACCTATCAATTGGGCAAGGCATGGATGCAGTCTTTCAATTATATCCTCTAAATCTCCCCATCCTTCAGGTGAGGAGGGGGTGGGGTGCTCTACTAAAATCTCATCCAAATTAATGGCCCCAAGCTCGTCCCAAAATGCCTCATCAAGGTTAATCTCGGACATTCCTACATCACCAGAATAAACTTGAGATTCTACATAAAAGGACTAACGTCGCAAGTAAGTATTTATTATGTAGACATTTTATTTTATTATGTGTATCTAACTATAAAGTTTTATTTATAGTTCTATTTATAATTTTTCAAACTTTCTAATCAAATTAAATAGGATTTTTTTTTTTTTTTTTTTGAATGAACCATTGCTTTGATTCAGTGACCAGCCCTGAGTAAAAACAAAAGGAAGCAAAAATAAAATTAAAAAAACAAAAAACAAAATAGTGGTTCAACATCAAATTCTCGCGTGGGTTCCACTACGTAAGGTTATGGGTCTCCCTTACATCTCGTCACCTGAAAGGGTAACAGCTATAACCACACAGCAGAGTGAAAAATATTATGCCAAGAGTATAGGGAATACAAAATAACCATGGATAGTTATTTAAGCTAAAATAGTAACATAACTTAATTTGAATAAACGAATGATTTAAATTGGTAGAAACTAAAAACAGAAATTATGTAATTAAATAACCATAACCACGGTACAAAACAAAACAGAACAGAGGTCACAGAAATGACAATCAGAACAAAAGTTAATGGATCCATGGCAAACAGAGGACCATAAAGTGGCCAAACAGAGGCCAATGGTTATTTAAGTCCCCCAAGGCGTGGGACTCCCGTGGTGGTACTTACAAAACATAAAGTTTATAAGGTCATAGTCAAATACCTTCTAAAATTTAAACAACATATCCATGGGTTTCATTTTAAACCAATAGAATTCAGAAATTAATCCACGTAATTGAAATTTTAATATAATTTATAAAACATAACTTGTATAAAATAAATTATGGTAAGTCAAAACATACATAAAATATATTATGGTGACTCAAGGTATAATATGACTCACCTTAATATTGAGTCTCGCTACTTCCTTTCTATTTCCGTTGGTTTTTCCGGCCCTTCCCTTGCTCCCTATTTTTGTTGATTCTTTTTTTTTTTTTTTCTTCTTTGTTTTTCGTTAGCACTACTATTGTAACAACCCCATACTGTTTACCGAAAAATTACTGAATTACATACTGATTACTGCTAAACTGGACTGCTTATGACTGATAATTGAACTAATCAAGTAATCTTGAGCCGATTGAAAACTGGAACTGAATTGACTGAGCATATCTATTGTATTGCATTTTAATCTTTTCGATTAATTGATTATCTGTTCGTATTTTTATGTTTAAACTGCAAATTGAAGGCCTTATCGGCGGCCGAATCGAAAATAGATTGATGTTTTTGGATCATTGCAAATTATGTGATTTAATGGTATATTTATTAGAAATGTGATTAAGTATGACTAAATTAGATTAAATATTGTTATATTGCAAACTTTGATTTATTTACCAAAATGCCACCTAGTGGCCACTACCTTACACACTTAGAGGCTTGTACGCATTTGATCAAAACATTTTCATCAGCCCCTTGTTCTTGTCTTAGCCGACCTTAGAGAGGAAGAGAGGGAGACTTAAGTTCATTTTGTTGAATTGGCTTGAATTGCTTGGAATTGAAGTGTAAATTGTCAAATTGGACTCCTAAACCTTGAATACAAGACTTAGGTAAGAGAATTCATCCCTCTAATTGTGAGTTTAAGCTAAGTCTTGCATGTTTTATACTCCATTGTAGAACTAAGTCATGATGTAGCTCATACATGGTGAATTATGCTAGAATTCATGCATGCATGTTTGAAAGGATGAGTTTTGAGTTGAATTCATGGTAGAATTGTACATGCATGCTCATGTTTAAACTTAAGTCCATGTTTCAACTTGTTTTTGGTATGATTAGCTCACTAGAGCATCAAATTGGAGCGTTGAAATGGTTTAATTTCATGCATGTTTGCATGTTCCTCATATTCTTGAAAATGGGTTTGAATATGGTTCTAATTGACTCACTCTTGGGCTTTGAATTCACAAATTGAGCTTTGAAACTTATTCTATATTGAATTTAGATGTGTTTTCCAGAATTTGGGCCCAAGAGGTCAAGTATAGAATGGTTGAATGCTTGGTTTGAGCTTGGGAGGCAAATCTGAAAATTTCAGATTTGGCTTCCTCGCTCGAGCGAATGATTCCTCGCTCGAGCGAGTACTTTTGTCCAGGGCTCCGCTCGAGCGAGCATCGAGCGACCATCGTGTGTAAAATCATAGCATCTAGTATTTTTACTGTTTCGACAGACCGCTCGAGCGAAGGATTTCTCGCTTAAGCGAAGCCTTTGATTTTGGAAGCTCGCTCGAGCGAAGGAAGGCTCGCTCGAGCGAGGCTCCTATTTTCAGCAAACTTTGCAAAATATTTTCTAAGTGTATTTTTGCATCCTCATCCCATTCTAGGCATTCTTAGGCCTAGTTTAAGGCATCTTAATGAGGATATAGATGTAGAACACACCAAGGCAAATTAGGGATTAAGTTATGATATTTCCCAACTATGTAGCTTAGTGTGTGTTCAACCTGTGAACTGTGTAGGGTTGGCGACTGGAGAGACACGCTCTAGCATATTGTAGCCCAAACTCAGTGAGTAACAATTGTGTAAAGATATGTTCAAAATGATTATCTTTGAATCTTGGAATTTCTTGAATCGGTATTATCTACTGGATGAATGTATGTCCTTTATTTACGAGCATCTTTGTGGCATCCTTAGCACCCTCATTTCTTATTCTTTATTCTGAGATCTCCGGTTCCTCGTGGAACCACTCATTATTGATTGATGGCCATCATTACTGTTCGGTCTTTAAGACCTACTGTTTACTGCTATGCTAATGGATGTACCACATATGACTGAATAACTGTTCTGACTGAAAGACTGAAATATTGTTTAATGAACTGTTTTCATTACTGTAAGGACATTTCATTCTTAACCTCTTTACGCATTATGTTATTCACTGGGCTTTAGCTCACTGTTTATATATATATGTAGGTGCTCAGCCACCAGATCGGAGCTAGGAGCGTGGGTTAGACTCCAGTTTTGTCAAGCCAGCCTTTGTGCCTCACTGCGAGGTTCCGAGTTGCCATGCTATGGCTTTGGGGTGCTTTGTTTTTCCCCCGTCTGTCTCCGTACTGTTTTGGATTACTGTATAGGTATCGACTACTAAGCATCTTGCTATCAAGGGATTAGGTCCCCAGACTGTATTATCAGAATTTTGTATAGGCTGTACTGTTCTACATGTGTGAATGCATGAAAAATCTTTTTGGCATACAGACTGTCACAGCTCAATGGACATTATTTATTTACTGTATTGGCTTTCACCAGGCCCTGAACTCTGTTTTACTGTACTACTGTTAAGCAGGCCTTCGATAATCTCGGATTACTGGCCGGTTACCGTGCTAAACCCATAGGGCCGGGTTTGGGTCGTGACAACTATACAACACCTTCCCCTTTTTATACATGTAACTAGGTGATGACTCACCCTACTTAATGGCCCTAAGGATGATGAATCATCTTCCCCCTAATCCTATGTGTACAAATGGCTCCTATTCATTCTTTTCAACATATTTGCAAATCTTTATAATTAATTATTACCTAATTTGTTTAGTTATATCCATACATACCAATCTTTTCACATTAATTAGTGATTAACTTAGCCCCTAAATAATTCTCTTCATCATATCTTTTATAATCACAATAGTAAATTAATTTACATAGCACGTATAGCTTAGCTATTATTATTATTATTATTATTATTATTATTATTATTATTATTATTATTATTATTCCTTCATCTTACATTATCCCTAGTTAATTGCATAATAAATTAAATTATTTTATTTTACTATCACTCCCACTAGTATTAATATTATCATGATTGGTTCTGGTATTAATTAAATATTTAGGGTGTCACACGTTTGCTTTTTTGAGTCAATCTTTTACGGCTTATCATAGATGTCACAACCCAAACCCGCCCCTATAGATTTAGCATCATGACCGGCTAGTAGTCTTAGATTACCTATGGCCTTTAGTAAAAAAATCGATTTAACATGAATTATGGAGCTTAGCGGAAGCAAATTAAAATATAGAAGTAGTCCATTGAGCTGTGCATATATGAAAAGAGTTCACATTAACACTGCATAACCATTCTTTAGGTAAGTTCATACATCACAAAAGTTTTTAAAACAGCATTCAACCCACAATTTCAAACTTGTCAAGTCTTACATACACAAAACCCCTATACCAAAAACCAAGCTAAGAGTTCATAACCAAAAAGGGGTTTAGACTTTGTTTGGCTCCACACGAGTCCAAGTTGGCTCCTTCTCGGGAGCTCCACAAAAGGCTGACCACTGGGTGACTCCGAGGCACTCTCTATCCTTGATGCCCAACTTGCTCACCTACATATATATATATACATAAATAGTGAGCTAATGCCCAATGAGTAATAACAGAATAAAGAAGTTATATGAATGAAGTTCAATATCATCAAAAATGTCATTTTCACATATCTAGTCAACCTTGTATCAATAACCATTTCATTCAAATCATGTGGCACATCCAATAGAGTAATAATGCTTTAATAACAATGGGACCGCAAGGGTCAATTAATGTTCAATATTTAATGTGACCATGAAGGTCTAACATCAGAGATCTCTGTGTTTCAATTATCTAATGGGCCACGGTATTGTTTTCCCCAGGCGAGGGCCAATGGGTCACGGTATTAATCTCCCCCAAGCAAGGGTCAATGGGCCATGGTATTAATCTCCCTTAGGCAAGGGTCAATGGGACATGGTATTAATCTCCCCCGGGCAAAGACCTCACTAAAGGCTGCCACGATTACAATTTCAAATGGAACTTCATTCATTAGGGATAAGTAGTACTTCAATAAATCATTCATATATCAATTTCGATAACCAATACCATTTTCGAAAGTAACATAACTTGAACATATCTTTATAAAGTTATTACTCATAGTGGGTTATGTTGTCACTAGGCCTCGGACGTCTACCTATACAAAACACATAACAAAAACACAATTGGAATACCGTTCGATAACCATTCCACTTTAATTAAATTTTCCTCATGTGTTTCCTACTCATTCCATGTTTATATGAGCTCAATTGGTGCCTAAGAGCACTTGAAATGACATGAGAATGTAAGCATGCACTTAAAAGAGTTAATCAAAATTTGCTGCAAACAGGGTCCTCGCTCGAGCACAACTTCCTTCACTCAAGCAGGGGTTCAAAAATAAAGGTAGTCGCTCGAGCGCAACTTCGGTCACTTGAGCGGTTTGTAAACTTTGCAAAAGTACTAGTTGCAAGAATTTTTCGCTCGATAGACGCTCGACAGTCGCTCAAGCGGAAGACTAAGTAAATAGGGTCCTCACTCGAGCACAACTTTGGTCGCTCAAGTGGTCTACAAAATTTTGCAAAACTTCTGGGAGATCGATTTTTACGCTCAAGTGACACTTTCTTCACTCGAGCGGACAGGCCGAATTCTGGAATTTCCAAAACTGTGTTTGAAGTTCAAATTGATATTCAAAGGTCCAAAACTTGTATTTTTTGTACAAAAACATGGAAAAACATTTTAGAACTTGAAAATATAGTTAATTTGAAACCAATTGCTCAAATCATGGACCCAATTCTCAAAATCAAACTTAAATCATAAAGTTGGAACCATGCATGATATGTATTGCCGTTATTTCTTTTCAAATCTTTTCAAAACTTGATCAAATGGCATGACAAGTGTAAAAACATGAAGAAATCTTTAAATGAATGTGTAAAAGTCCCATGTATGTAAGAATTCATAGTAAATTGAACTCAAAGATGAAGAATTATGCATGCATGTATGCTATTATACTCAATTCTTCCATAATCAAATCAATTCTTTCTACTTGCATGCAAATAGACTCATAACTTCTTGAATTCATGACGTACATGTTTTATTTTCAAGATTTAAGAAGGAATTCCATACCCAGGATATAAATTCAAGTGTATCCTAATTTGATCCTTCAAGTTCTCTACCAATTCCCTTCGATTTCTCCTTGCTCTCTCTCTCTCTCTAAGTTGAGTTCTTCCTCTCCCTCTCTTAAAATCTCAGCCAAATTATGTATTTGAGGCCAAGTAAGGATTGTATCACTTATATATACATGTGATTAGCTTAGCCTAATCATATGTGATTAAGGTTGGTTAATTATGGTCAACTCTAACTAAGTTCAATCAGTTTATTCTAATTATGTTGGTCCAAATCAAATTTTGACGAAAGTTGCCATAAAATTCTAAATATTCTAATTAGCCTATTGGGCTAGTCAATTTTAGCTTCTAAAGCCGTTCGGGTTTTCAATTTCTGATTCTAAGTCGATAAGTGAACAGATATTCCAAGTAATAACAGATAACTACAAAATTAAGCATGTAATCGCACAATTAAACACACAATCATGCAATTAAACTTATTGAATCGATATAATATAATAGTACGAAGGTCGGGTTGTCATAATAGAGGTGCCATTATGAAGCTATTTTCAACAACTTCAAATCTGCTAATCTCTTCTTGATGTACAAGCATGGAATGTGTTAGCGAGATTAATTGTTGGATGGGTTGATAGCTTTCCATGAGAGCCAAGCATTCTCCTTCAATCCTGGTATGATTACTGTTGCGCAAAAATATTGTATTAGGTTTGTGTAAGGTGGTAACATTACTTAGAGGCTGGTGTTGATAATACTGCTCAATGTGCCTGACCTGGCTAAGGCTTTAGTATTCGATGCCTAGTAAAACTAGGACTTACTCACTTTCCGATGCTCAACTCAACTAAGGCTTACTCAATTTTCAATACCTAACTCATTTAGGGCTTTACTGTTCGATGCCTAGTAAAACTTGGGCTTACTCTCTTTCCGATGCTTAGTTTGGCTAAGAATTACTCGATTTTCACTGTCTAGCTCATCTAGGGCTTTTGTGTTCGATGCCTAGTAAGACCAGGGCTTTCTCTCTTTCTGATTCTTAGCTTGGTTAAAGCTTATTCAATTTTTGATGCCTAGCTCGGCTAGGGCTTACTCATTTTCCGATGCTTAGCTTGGCTAAGGCTTATTCAATTTCTGATGCCTAGCTTGGCTAAGTCTTACTCATTTTCTGATGCCTAGTGTGGCTAAGGCTTATTCAATTTTTAATACCTAGCTCATCTATGGCTTACTCATTTTTGGATGCCTAGGGTGGCTAGGGCTTATTCAATTTCCGTTGCCTAGCTCGGCTAGGGCTTACTCATTTTCCAAAGCCATCTCGGCCAGAGCTAACTCATTTTCCAATGCTTAGCACCACTGGGGTTTATTCAATTTTCAATACCTACCTCAGCTAGGTCTTGTTCAATTTCTGATGCTTAGCTTAACTAGGGCTTATTCATTTTCTGATGCTTAGCTTAGCTAAGGCTTATTCAATTTCTGATGCCCAGCTCGGCTAGGGCTTATTCAATTTCAGTTTGCCTAGCCTAGCTAGGGGTTTTTCATTCTTTGTCTTTCATGTCTAGCTATGGACGACATGCCCTTTTCGAGTATAAGGCCCATTTCCACACTAATATTGTGCCAACTTGCTTTAACCAACATAGAGTCGCCATTTAATTTTTAATAGGGAATTAAGAAACCTTTAACAATAAAAACTAAGTTAAAGACCTGATTCATCATTACCAGAGATTACTGGTTCAGGGGTTAAGGTACAAAAGGAGAAGGTCATTGAATGAAAGCAACCCCTTTTGTCCAATCTAAAGATTGGCCTCTACTAATTCTCTATTTTATGATTTTAATGGTTAATTCCTCATACAAGTTATTTTAAGCCTAAAAACTCTTAACTACCCTAAAACTATGTGATTTGAATAGAAAATGAAGATCACTAATTTTAAATTAAGAGAACAAAGCCATATTTTCCAAAATGATGATTTTCACACAAAAATATATAGGTGAGCATGGTCCGGATTAGGGTAAAACCAGGACCAATTTGTTATCTATGGTTCTTGAAAAATTCGAACCAATCCAATTCATTTAAATTGTGGAACCAATCCGAACCAATTCATTTAAACACGGATTGGATCGGTTTAAGACCACGAATTCACATAATTAAATATATAAAAAAAATACGTAACGTTTTAATTTCATAAAAATATAAACATAGCACCATATTAGTTCCACAATAGCAACATATCTTTCTATAATAGCGACATACTGTTCTAGAATTTAAACAATCATAAAAAAACTACTTCCACTATAAGTATTTAGACCATTATAAATTAAAACTAAAAACTAACAAATAAAAGTAATAAAAGAAGATACTATGCGGGTTTAGGTTTGGGTTTAGGTTTTATATGGAACAAGAGAATATACTATTCAGAATGGTGTATAATATAAATATAGACTATTTGTATATGGTCTGAATTGGTTCCAATTTGGAGCAATAGAGTTCAATCAAGAACCCATCCATAGACTACAGATTTTTAATTTTTCAATCCAGAACCGAACCACGAATTCAAAAAACCAATTCAAACTTACCAGATTGGACTGGACCAGATCAGATTATGGATTTCACGGATTCTTTGCTCAACCCTACAAAGAGAGGATTTTTTATTGATTTATGGCAATAAACTCAACCTAAAATAAATCAAATTCATGCAAACATTCAAAGCATACAATTTTGTAAAAAAAAACAATTAACATGGATTATTTAAATCACAATGCATACAACACTCATATGCTATGGAAGGACAAGAAGACTTACCCAGATGCTCACTCAAGCGTCTTTCATGCAAGACTTGAAATTAACATGGCCTAATATACAGCTACACATGCAAAATATGATCCTAAACCCGATTTGAGGTTACTAAATGATGATTATGCACAAAAGAGCAAATAGCAAATAAAAAGTAAAAATACAAACTAACTACATGATGATTCAAACCGGGCTATGCATACTTATTACATGATTAAATGAAGCCTAAACATGTTATTCTAAGGAGAACGAATAAAACATGCGAAAATAGGTGAAAAAGTGAGAAAAACCAACAAACTACATGATGAGATGATGGATGGATACCCTAGCTATGATTGATTACTGAAATAAAGACCAAAAGAGGTACTGAAATACAAAGAGGGAGAAGGTTTACCTGCTGGTTTGATTAAACCAAAGGCACGCGAAGAAAAGGTGCAAGAAAAATCGAGTTTCTTACTTGCAAACCTCCCTCAAGCTAAGCTTTCTGATTATGTTAGAATTCTTCAATCCTTAAAGTGTTCTTAGTGATTAGAGTAGGTTTTTGATTATGTTCGAGTTCTTCAATCCTTAGAGTGTTCTATTAGAGTTGTTGTGGGAAAGTGAGAATTTTGGAGTCAAGGCAATAGGGTCTAACTAATTTTTGATTTCTCCCTACATATCCTCAAGACAATTATAAATACAACTATAATTCTCTAACAAATAGACTCTCCCACTCTCAATAGTCATTTCTCTCATCATATAGACACAATACACAAATCTCTTATAAATTTTTTACATATGTATATAGTTTTGATTATCTATATAGACTCACAAATTCCTTATTATAACGTGGTTTTTTTTTTTTTTTATGTTAACTGCATGAATAGTTTGTGGTATGAATTTTATTAATTATCATTGATGTGTTATGGATTTGATAAAACTATGTAAATAGTTTACAAAACTTCCATGCATACACATAAATTGTTTATATTGTGATATGGCTTTTATTTATATTTATACTATGCTTATTTCACTGTAATGAAAAGTGAATTTTCTTTTCCATCATATTTTTTTAGGCAGTTGGGTTAATAGTTTGTGGTATAAATTTCATTACATGTGTTATGAATTTGACTGTGTAAATATTGTATAAACTTACCATGCATACACTCAAAGGGCGGAGCTATATAAGATCCAGGGCCACGAGCCCCCCTCAATTTTTAAAAATTACACTTAGAAAAAGTTTTTCATTTAACTCCCTTTTAATTTTTAAATATGTTTCAAAATATTTATATCTCATCTTTATTTTCACTTTATTTTTAATAAATTCCTTATAATTTACCATTATAAATGTTTAATTTTATCAAAATATTCTTCTATAATTATTTATATATCTCTCATTTCTCTCTTGTTTTTCTTCACATCTATCTTCTTCTTCTTTTTCTTCTCTTTTTTTTTTTTTTTGGTATGCATATTATTACATTTTAAATTTTGATTATCATCATCTTTAGTAACTAAAATAGCAAAGAAAAAAAGCTTCGGTTAATTAAAACATATCCAAGGCACATGATTTTGGCACCACATTAATCTTTGATCATTCTATCACCAAATAAAAATCGGATTTGGTTAAGTTTTGTAATTGATATCGCTAAGGATTAATGATGCCTCCTATGAATTAAAATCCTAACTCCGCCACTACATACACATATAAATTATTTATATTGTTATTTGGTTTGATTTATATGTATACTGCGTTTGTTTCACTGTAATGAAAAATGAAATAAAATATAAACTGAATGATCACGTTATTCATTTTTTTAAGTAAATATAATAGAATAGTGAACCAAACACTATCTAATTCTATGTACAGTTACATGTGTTAGAAATTTTTTTTTAAAGAAAAAAGGGAAATACATGTTTTTATAACTTAAAATTTTAATATGTAAACTTCTTTTTTTTATAACATGGAACTTGTGATATATGGTTGACTTTTTATTACAAAAACAAATTGAACTATACAAATTTATTTTTTACCAAGCACACAATGCCATTTTATTATTTTTAAAAAAGTAGAAGTATACTGAGAGGGAGATTTATGATCTGGAATTGGGCCGGACAGATTTTGGCCGAACAAGATGTGGGCCGAGGTAGAACGGTCCTATCTTGAAAGGACTTGCTTGGTTAAGGCAAGGTGTGGTTCAACCGAGCTACGTAGCTCCGTGTATTGAAGTCGGTCAGGCAAGTAGACCGGCGCCGAGAAAAGGCGTGGTTGGATCGAGCTGCTTGTGTTTGCTCGGCGGTAAGGACGACGGCAAACCTGTATGAGCTATCCCGAGCTCGGTTGTGCCGGGATGCAGCCGGGCTCGGTCCTCGTTGAGTTTAGCTGTTGGAATACAACCGGGATGGAGAAGCTCGGCTGCCGAGCTCCCAGCAGAGTGGGCAGGCAGTTGGGTTAGGTGATGTTCAGCAAGATTTGTGCTGACGGATGGGATAGCAGAGCCACGTCTCGAGAGGTCACTGGGGGTAGGTTTGGGGCGCAGAAGGTATATAAGCATGTCTGCGCCCCCCATACGCAACAGATGAACACTTTGTAAGAAACTCTTACACTCAAACACTCTCCTCTCTCTCTCTCTCTCTATCCTAAGGTGTGTGCTAACTTCATCGTCGGAGGGGTTTTTCGGCCACACACCGCCGGGTAGCTCACCGCCGTTGTGCTTTTAGGTGATTGGACAAAAACGGAGTTTGGAGGAAAGGAGTACGGGCTTACCGCAATATTTGCTCCCCGTACAATTGGTGCCGTCTGTGGGAATCTTGCAGACAAAACCTTGTCTTCCACGCTCGTCTGATCGTCGTCCGTGGCAAACAACGATGAGTTTCCGTTGTCCACCGTCGACAGAGTTACCCCAGAGTCAGGCAGACGGAGAGAAAGACATCCCGACGTCCTTCCAATGGGGGACCCAGAGACATTCCCAGGAGGAAAGTCGGGAGACGTGTGAGATAAGCACGGAAGAAGTTATGGTCATTCGCGAAGTCCAGACGGTCATCGGCGACGGAGAGAATCACACGCCAGACGACTGGAACACAAGCTAAGGGACCAGGACGCCGTCATCCGGCGAATGGCGGCGGAGATGGAGGAGCTGAAGCATCATGTCAAAGGGAAGGGTGTAGCTGGAGTGGAAAACCACAGTGAGCGCACCCAACCCCGCCGTTCAGGCAGTCAGAGTCAACGACATACTCTATCCATTTCTATTACCAGAAGTTACAAGGTTGGTGATTCCGATGTGCGTGTAGGAAGTCCAGCGCGCAAGATAGCACTTACCAGCCCTCACGTTCGGTGACAACGTCGAGGTACTCTTATTCCGCTCATTCAGAGGATTTACGAGTAGTCTTAAAGGAGCAAGCCCGCCGGCGGAAGGCTCAGAGGGTGCCGGCATTTCAGCGGCTATCCTACGGAGTTCACACCAGCGAAGAGGTCGGAATGCCTCCACCCCGCCAAGCAGCGCCGCTCCTTGTAGACACAAATTTGGCAAGGCTGAGCACCACCCCATTCTCCCTAGAGATAGAAACAACACCACTTCCAACAGGCTTCCACCAGCCTAAATTCACGCTCTACGATGGAAAGACCGATCCCTACATGCATGTAAGCCACTTCCGACAGGTTATGGTTGGACATAAGCGGAATTATGCGCTTATGTGCCTTATCGTCCTGTCAAGTTTAGGCGAGCTGGGCTTGAAATGGTTTGAAAGGTTGCTGGAGAGGAGCATAGAAAGGTGGCATGAGTTGGCCGAAGCCTTTGTGACGCGCTTTAAAACCAACACCAAAACACCGAAGGAAGTTGATCACCTACTGAGTGTCAAGATGGAACCGAGCGACACATTGAAGGCATACAACTCCAGATATTGGGAGACCTTCAACGAGATCTTGGATTGCCCGGTCAACCTTGCAATCACTCAGTACAAGCGTGGTCTCCCGGTCGGACATAAACTGTGGGACTCGCTTACCATGCACCAACCGACGTCCATGGGCCAGGTCATGCAACGCATCAATGAGCA
Organism: Camellia lanceoleosa; assembly: GCA_025200525.1. Lineage (NCBI taxonomy): Eukaryota > Viridiplantae > Streptophyta > Magnoliopsida > Ericales > Theaceae > Camellia > Camellia lanceoleosa. Next base: position 127,412,286 of record CM045768.1, read on the forward strand.
CATCCGAGTTAAGGATGATGCGTCAGCATCTACCGTGAAGGCAACTCCGGTAGCAACAGACAAGAGGACAGCAGGCAAAGTGCACGCAGTTGGCAGGAGTCCAGCCACTCAAGTGACCGAGCAGAGGAGTCGGACCGTGGCTTGAATCGCAAAAACCGAGGTAGAGGACGTCAGAATGACCGGGATGACTACCCCCGAGATGACGTAGCTGATGCCAACAGAAGGTTAAAGGCCAGGACAGGCATCACCACGGTCTTCAAGATTCCGATCTATCGCATACTTAGTGAAATCCGTGACGAGGAATATGTCCAGTTTCCAGCTAAGTTAGGCGACGGTCAGAAGGGCTTCAATCCGCGGTACCGTTGCACGTTTCACCGGGAGCGTGGCCACCAGACAGAGGATTGTTTGCCTTTGAGGCAACATTTGGAAGAGCTGGTCGCAGCCGGACACCTGGACCTTTACATTGATGGGGGTGTTAAGGCGAATCAAACTCTGGTCGATCCGCGGGGACCGGATGACCGGGACGCGCCTCCACAAGGAGTTATCAATGTCATCTATGGCATAGTGGAGCCGGTGCGGGTATGCGAGCTCCGAGGTATGATCAAGAAGGCAGAACACATGAGGGAAGTTTTGTCGGTTCAACCTGCGATCAAGAAGGGGAAAACCAAAGAGAAAGATGTCATCAGCTTTTCCACAAGGGATCTAGAGCACATTCAGATGCCGCACAACGATGCCTTAGTGGTGACACTCCGCGTCAAGGAATTCGATGTCAAACGGATCTTGATCGATCAGGGAAGCTCGGTCGAGATCATGTATTACGACGCTTTCAAGCAGCTCAAACTCCGAGAGACAGACTTGGCTCCAGCAACTTCGCCACTGGTTAGTTTCAACTCACAACCAGAGTGGCCTTTGGAAAAGATTATCTTGCCGGTCAAAGCGGGATCCGTGGTCAAGCAAGTGGAGTTCTGGGTGTTACAAGTGCCTTCTACTTACAACCTGATCCTTGAAAGGGGATGGCTTCACGCTATGCAAGCCGTAGCGTCGACTTACCATCAGGTGATGAGATTCCCCTCGGCTATTGGGGCAATCGAAGAGATTTGGAGAGATCAAGTCATGTCAAAGCGATTCGTGGCGAAAGCAGGGGCGAACGCTAAAGGCTTCGTTCAAATGATAGAAGGACCGGAAGACCGGAGAGTTCTTGACGATGTGGGCACCAAGGCAAAGGACAAAGCTGTTAAGGAATTGGTGGAGGTGCGAATTAATACGGAGCAGCCGGACAAGTTCTTTCTGCTCAGCTCCAGCCTTACTGCCCAAGAAAGGACTGAGATGTTTGAGTTTTTGATGGCCAACATCGAAGTCTTCGCATGGTCCCCTTACGACATGCCCGACCTCGATCCAAATTTTATCTGCCATCACCTCAACGTCTACCCCGAAGCAAAGCCAGTCATACAGTGTACAAAGAGATCAGCCCTGCATCACGCCGAGGTAGTTGTAGAGGAAGTGAAAAACTTGCTTGAGGCACGAGCAATTCAAGAAGTACACTACCCTCGGTGGATCTCCAACACGGTAATAGTGCCCAAGAAGAATGGGAAGTGGCGAGTTTGTGTCGACTACAAGACTGTCAACCGAGCTTGTCCGAAAGATAGCTTCCATTTGCCACGAATTAACCAGCTTGTGGACTTGACGGCTGGACATAACAGGCTCAGTTTCTTGGACGCCTATCACGGCTACCATCAGATTACCATGCATGAGCCGGACCGAGAGATCACCTCCTTCACGACTCCAAGGGGACTCTTCTGTTACCGAGTCATGCCTTTTAGTTTGAAGAACGCCGGGGCAACTTTTCAGAAGATGGTGACTAAGATGTTTGCTCCTTTGCTTGGCCAGACAATCGAGGCTTACATTGATGATATGGTGGTTAAAAGCCGGCATCAAGCAGACCATTTGTCCGACTTGGCCGAGATGTTCGCCATTCTCAAAAAGCACAAGCTGCGCCTGAATGCGTCTAAGTGTGCCTTTGGCGTGGGATCCGGAAAATTTTTAGGATTCCTAGTCACGAACCGAGGCATCGAAGCAGACCCCACTCAGATTAGAGCCATGCAAGAATTGAAGCAGCCCAGCTCGGCTAAGGACATGCAGCATCTGGCCGGAATGGCCGCCGCGCTTAATCGATTCATAAGCCGATCATCAGATCGCTGCCGCCCTTTCTTTCAGGCATTGAAATCAAAGTTCTCATGAGACGAAGAATGTGACCGGGCTTTGACTGAGCTCAAGGAATATCTATCTTCTCCGCCACTATTGGTTATACCGAAGCCAGGCGAGGAACTCTATCTTTACCTTGCCGTCTCACAGCATGCAGTCAGTGCGGTGCTAGTCCGAGCTGAAGGAATTAAGCACCTCCCAATATTCTACGTCAGTAAAACCTTGCTGCTGGCAGAGTCGAGATACTTGCCGTTGGAAAAGCTTGCATTGGCATTGATGATGGTTTCAAGGAAGTTGGCATACTATTTCCACGCCCATACCATCATCGTATTGACCGAGTTTCCCCTTAAGGCCTTATTTGAACAAGCGGACTTTTCTGGTCGAATTCTCAAGTGGGCGGTCGAATTGAGACAATTTCATGTGAAGTTCCAGCCGCGCACAGCTATAAAAGCCCAGACCTTGGCTGATTTCGTTGCTGAATTCTCACCTGGAACCCATCCGGTGTGCCCGGTTGACATCGTCGCGGCAGATGAGAAGGTGAATGCAGGCCTGACCGAGATACAACAACCTGGTGGAGTTCGCAACGCGGAATTTGCGCGCCCCACCGACGCACCCTCAGTTTGTACAACTCCACCGACCGATGATGCGATGACGGAGTTGGGCCCCACCGACCAACCTGCTCCATCCGGAGCTGCATCACCACGGGGGAAAGAAATGGACCCACCCAGCATAGAGCCTGCGGCCGGCATAATACCGCAACCTGGTGATTCGCCTACGGACTTGGGCATTGTAGATCAACTTGCTGAGTTCGGTGCCGAATCACCAAGGGGGGCTGAAGTGGAACCAATCAGCGCAGCACTTGAAACCGGACAGCCAAGCAACCATGATCCCATCACCCTTTGAAACTCTCAGGACCCTTCAGAATGTTTGAAGCTCTTTGTGGGGGAGATGTGGAAACTTTTCGTTGATGGAGCGTCGAACCATCACGGTGCCGAGCTAGGTATCGTTCTTATCTCGCCGGATGGCCTAACTATTGAACATTCTATCACCCTTGGCTTCCCAGCATCCAACAACGAGGCTGAGTACGAGGCACTTTTGGCCGGACTCAAGAGCGCTCTTCAAATAAAGGCTTCCGAGCTAATGGTGTACAGTGATTCCCAGCTTGTGGTTAACCAAGTCGCTGGGATTTATGAAGCAAAGGATGACAGAATGGCAAAGTACCAAGCTCTGGTCAGAGAACACATCAAGCAATTTCAGGCAATCAGAGTTCAACAGATTGGCCATGAAGAAAGCAGCCGAGCAGATGAGCTGGCCGGCCTTGCTTCAATGGTTAATAGTACATCTCCTAACCCCCTGTTGATTGAATTCCTTCCACGGCCAAGCATTGAGGAAGCCAGGCAGACGGATGTACTCTGCACCACGCTAGGTCCTTCTTGGATGGACCCTATAATCCTGTTTCTCAGAGACTGGACTCTGCCAGCCGACAAGAAAGAAACGCACAAAGTCCAGGTGAAGTCAGAGCGGTTTTGGCTCTCTCCATTTGGAGCGTTGTATAAAAAGTCCTTCACCGGTCCTTATCTGAAGTGTGTGCACCCGAGTAGCATGGAGGCCTTCTTGTACGAAATTCACGAAGGCATCTGTGGCAGTCATATAAGGGGCAGGTCCCTGGCCTACCGAGCTATTTCGCAGGGCTACTGGTGGCCATGCATGCAGGCTGATGCACAAAAATATGTTCGCAAGTGTGAAAAGTGCCAGAAATTCGCTCATCAGATCCACCAGCTGGCCAGGGAACTTCTTCCCCTCACCAGTCCTTGGCCCTTTGCAATGTAGGGGATAGATATAGTCGGCCCGCTACCAACAGCACCAGGCAACCGGAAGTTCTTCATCGCGGCCACAAATTACTTCACCAAATGGGTTGAAGTTAAGCCCTTGGCAACAATCAAGGAGAAAGACGTGAAGCGGTTTGTCTGGCAGAGTGTGGTCACGCAGTTTGGCGTCCCCAAGATTTTGATCTCTGATAACGGCACCCAGTTTGACGGTCACCTATTCAGAGGATTTTGTGAAGATCTAAAGATTGAATTCTACAACTCTACTCCGGCTTACCCGCAGTCCAACGGTCAAGCCAAGGCATCAAACAAGACTATCTTGGATTGGTTGAAGAAACGACTGGAGAAGGCAAAGGGAAAATGGGCTAAGGAACTACCCAGCGTCCTTTGGGCATACCGAACAACCCCGTGGCGATCTACCGGGGAAACTCCATTTGCTTTGGCTTATGGCATGGAGGTGGTCATACCTTTGGAAATTGGCATGCCCACCCTAAGAAGTGAAAGTTTTGAGCCCGAGCTGAACGCCGAGGCTATTGCCCTAGAACTAGACCTAGTAGAAGAGCGTCGGGAGAAGGCCCTCATCCACGTGGCCGCCTACCAACAAGAGCTCTCAAGGAAGTACAACAAAACGGTGCACCCCAGACCGTTCAAAGTAGGTGATTGGGTTTTGAGGAAAGTTATGGGCAACACCCTGGTGCTAGGTGAAGGCAAACTAGGGGCAAATTGGGAAGGACCCTACAAGATAACCGGTCTGGCGGGCAAGGGGGCATACCACTTGGAGGATCTGGAAGGCAGAACAATACCCCGGCCATGGAATGCGGCCAACCTCAAACTGTATTATTTCTAGCTTTAGCCTTCTTTTTGTGCAAAGGAATTTTTTGGCTTACACTTCAGAATGTAATTCTTTTTGTCAATATATAGAAGTGTTTCTTCTTTGCTTTAGCATTCAGATTGTTGTTTTGATGAAAAAATCGAGATGATTTATTCCGGTTAAAGGAGTTAATGTTTTGTTCAACTTAGGTATTTCCTACCGAGATGATTTACTCCGGTTGAAGGACTTTATGTTTTGTTCAACTTAGGTATTTCCAACCGAGATGATTTACTCCGGTTGAAGGAGTTGATGTTTTGTTCAACTTAGGTATTTCCAACCGAGATGATTTACTCCGGTTGAAGGAGTTGATGTTTTGTTCAACTTAAGTATTTCCAACCGAGATGATTTACTCCAGTTGAAGGCGTTGATGTTTTGTTCAGCTTAAGTATTCTTAATCGAGATGTTTATTCCGGTTGGTAGAGTTGATGTTTTGTACAACTCTTAGAATCAAACCGAGATGTTTACTCCGGTTGAAGGCGTTGATGTTTTGTTCAACTCTTAGAATTAAACCGAGATGTTTACTCTGGTTGAAGGCGTTGATGTTTTGCTCAACTTAGGTATTTCCAACCGAGATGATTTACTCCGGTTGAATTCGTTGATGTTTTATTCAACTTAGTTACTCTCAACCGAGATGTTTATTCCGGTTGAAAGGAGTTGATGTTTTGTTCACTTATGAAATTTAAGCCGAGATGTCTTTTCCGGTTGTATGAATTACTTAAAGTGGTTTGTCTTGCCGAGGTGTTTTGTTCGGCTGAAGTTATGAGACATGTATACCGCTCAAACACTTGATGAAATTTGAAGTTTTCATTGATAGAAAATAAGTACAAAAGGTGGGGCTGATAGCCCAGTTACATTGTAAAGTAAAAAAAAAAAAAAAAAAAAAAAAGGGCAAGAAAACTAAGCCAAGGGGGAGAGGTTTGCAAACTCATCCCCGGTTGCCTCCAAATCTACGGTTGGAGATTGGTCTTGGCCGCCGGGCTCAGTTCTGCCGGGCTGCTCCTGCTCTTGTTGGTCCTCTCCCTCAGCATCTGTCTCGGCCTCTTCTTCGAGACCTTCCTCGGCCTCAGCCTGCAACGCGCTGAAGACGTCGTTGGCATACGACACGAGATAGGTCGGTAGGAAGGCAAGTGGCGGAGTGGAAAACACGTCGGTGTCTAGACCTTGACCGAGATGTTCGCAGGCAGATTTCCAACCGGCTTTGAAGTAAATGTCTTGGGTCGCGAAGACTTGCTTCTTGTAGTTATCCTCGGCTTCGTTGAAGCCGGTGTTGTTAGCATCTTGGCAGTCTTTCTTCCTTGACTTCTTCAGTGCATCCAGCTCGGCCTGGAGCTCATTCTTCTTCTTCTCGGCCTCACCAAGCTAGCCGAGCAACCTGTTGTTGTCAGCATTGGCGATTTCAAGTGATGATTTTGGTCGGCCGAGCTCGGTCTGAAGGCTCTGGACTTGGCTGGCGGTGACATTCGCCTTCTGCCGAAGTCTGTGGATGCGCTCTATGACCAAGTGCTGCTTTTGGATGGCCTGCAAAAAGAGAATCTGATCATAGAAGAAACCGTGCAAACACTTGTAAAAATTTCAGTGGAGGTTTAAGACTCTTACCTTGGTCATGGACTTCACGGCTGATTTCACCAACCGGGTGTCGGGGACATGGTCGCTGCCGACCACGTCGCTCGGCAGTAGGAGAGCTTTTGAAAGGTCGAAGGCGAGCAAGTGCTCCTTGTCGCCCTTGACAGAAGCATTAGCCGGGATCTCTTTGCCCCGGTGCTTTAGCTGCGGCCGCCATGCCGGAGTGGGGTTGACCATGTCGGCAGGTTGTTCGGTCATTAGCTCGGCAACTAGCTTGGCAGATGGATCTGCGCGAGGTCTTTTGCCAGCCCGGCGTGTTTCCTGTCTGGTTTGCTCGGCGGTTGGAGATGCCAAGGCGACCACGAGGCCACTGGATTGACCGGCAGCTGGGGAACGTGTAACGATGCTCGGTATCTCGGCTGATGTCGCTGTGAGTAAGTTTTTTATGCGACTTCTTTTTGCCATCTCTTCAGCTTCTGTCAACCGGATTAGTGGAACGTCTGGCAGAGTTGGGTCTGGAGGAGGTGATGGAGCACGGAGAAAGTTTGTTACTTTGCTCCGGCGTGGGGCTGAATATCTGTAAGTGGGGGTGTAGCCGAGCAACTCGTTACAATCCCGGTGGTTGTAGCGGAGCACGGTCTGAATGGCCTCAACGTTGGGAAATTGGTAGTTAGCTTGCAAGGCTTGAATCGCTGCAAAGGAAACAGGAAAAGTTGTTAAGTACAAAATATTGGAGGAAGGCAGAAAATTGAGCAAATTAGCGCGGCTTACATGTGGAACCGAAGTTCTTGCTGATTGCCCAGTCTGGTGCGTCAACTGGTTCATAGTTGCCGGACACCCAGAAAAAGTCGTCGTCATGAAGGTCTTTATCTGGGGTGCTGGTTACTATTTTTTCTTTGCCCGTTCGGATTTTTAGGTAATAAGCGAGGCCATCCTCGGTGTGCCCGAGTGTGTATTGCCTCAATATCTCAGCTAGGCCTAAGTTGGTGCCTAGCCTATTGTTAAGCTCGTGGACACCGTTGATAATGCGGTATGTGTTCGTTGATACTTGTGTAAGCGCAAGTTTAGTTCGGCACAGAAACTCGATCATCAATGGGTTGACCGGGAAGCAGAGGCCTCCTTCTACGATGGACAGCACGGTAAAGGGGCATTGGTCTAGTTTGCCCCAAGGGGTCATTTCAATTGGCGCAAGCTCAAGGTAGACGTCGGCCGGGATACCGTACTCCTCCCTGAATGCGGCCAGCACAGCCGGAGTATCGACGAGGAAGCGGAATTTCCCCATGTGAAACCGGCTAAGTTAGCTTGCCTGAGGGGTTTGGCACTGTCTGGTGTGTTGATGGCTGCTCGGTCCTTTGGAGTCCCAATATTAAGGCAGTGGTCCCCTTGGACTCTGCAGGAAAAAGGATGGTAATAAATCGTAAGTGTGAGCGCGGTCACGCAAAGCAAGCTTGACTTTAGCTTGGTCATGAGGAGTGCCAAACCACCTCGGTTATAAAGGCTAACCAAGGAGCTCGGTCGCCCAAGCGGACCAGATGTTAGCCCGGTCGAGTGACAAGTCCTTTTGTTATCCCGGTTTTTGCTAAGGTTGGGACAAACAGGTTATTTGCTCGGTTAGATTGGCTTTTTGGATCCAAATGAAGACCTGGAGCCCGGTCCGCCCTAGATCTTCAGTGTTCTTCAGGAAAAGTGAAGAACACCAAGAACAGTTAAGGGTTTGGGAGGATTTTGGGTGCCTATATCCTAAAAACTATGTGTTTAGTGCCCTAAATATTTGAAACACCTATTGAAATAGCAAAATGGGGCTCAAGGAACTTACCAGATGAGGGCGAGACCTACTTCTTCAAACATAAACGCTGGGAATGGTAGGGACGAAGCTTGGCTGGAGTTGCTTGAGCTATGAGACGATTGAGGGCTTAAAGAGATGCAATAGGAGTGACGGAAGGGGTGTATGGCGTTGATATAGGCAAGAAAAACCGCCAAAAATTTGAATGCCAACGGAAGGCTGGGTTTGCCGCTCGAGGGCCAATGGGAGATGGACGCGTGTCCCCATTAATGGCAGTGTCAGAGTTGAAGAGACAGAAAGGACAGATGAGGCGTCGACCGGGCAAGTCAAGAAACAGAAAGGACAGTTGAGGCATCGATTGGGCAAGTCAAGCTACAGGAAAGTCAGATGAGGCATCAACCGAGCAAGACGAGGAACCGAGTGCGGAAACTAGCCTAGTTGTTCTCTTGCAAGTTGTGGACCGAGGAAGAGATTATCCCGGTCGGAATGAATAATCCCAGTCACGCTAGCGCGGCCAGAATTAAGGGGCAATTGAGAGGAGATTTATGATCTGGAATTGGGCCGGACAGATTTGGGCCGAACAAGGTGTGGGCCAAGGTAGAACGGTCTTATCTTGAAAGGACTTGCTTGGTTAAGGCAAGGTGTGGTTCAACCGAGCTACGTAGCTCCGTGTATCGAAGTCGGTCAAGCAAGTAGACCGGCACCGAGGAAAGGCGTGGTTGGACCGAGTTGCTTGTGTTTGCTCGGCGGTAAGGCCGATAAACTCAGTATGGTATCGAGCTTCGGTTGTCTTGGATGCTGACGAGCTTCGGTCCTCGTTAAGCAAATTTGTTGGAATCTGACCAGATGGAGAAGCTTCGGTTCTTGAGCTCCCAGTGAAGTGGGCGGTTGGGTTAGGTGATATTCAGCAAGATTTGTGCTGACGGATGGGATAGCAGAGCCACGTGTCGAGAGGTCATTGGGGGTAGGTTTGGGGCGCATAAGGTATATAAGCATGTCTGCGCCCCCCATACGCGACAGATGAACACTTTGTAAGAAACTCTTACACTCAGGCCTCGTTTGGGAACAGGCTAATTTAGTAACTTTTTGGCTATTTGGCTAAAATGTGATGTAAAAAAAACTAGTATGTTTGGGATGACTTTTTGGCTTTTTACGAAAAGATGTGCAAAAAGTAGAGAGAAAAGGGAATCTTTGACTTTTTGATATGGGTTGTTGGCTTTTTGGCTTTTTTAGTAATTTTTTGGCTTTTTGGCTAAAATAGCATCTTGCCAAACGAGGCCTCAAACACTCTCCTCTCTCTCTCTCTCTCTCTATCCTAAAGTGTGTGCTAACTTAATCGTCGAAAGGGTTTTCCGGCCACACACCACCGGATAGCTCACCGCCGTTGTACTTTCAGGTGATTGGACAGAAACGGAGTTTGGAGAAAAGGAATACGGGCTTACCGAAATATTTGTTCCCCGTACATATACAATTTTTACTTTTAGTTTACAAAAGTTGAACCTTGCGTTCAATTCTTTATTACAAAAAAAATGTACAATCCAATTTTAGTTCACTTTAACAATAACAAACATAAAGTGAATGCTGTATGTACTTTATAAAAATATATGAATTTGAACTTTTTGCACTAAAAGTTATTAACAGGTTATACTCATTTTATAATCATTATTAGTGCCACTGGTCAATTCTTGTTAAGTAATTACACTTGGACCCTAAGTAATATAATAATTACATAATCATCTTTTAATAACATACCATGATCCCTAATTAAATTAAATTACATTTTAACATATAACTATTAAATTAAATATATTACTATTATTTTATTTATATATATTTATTTTATTATTATTAGTATTAATTGGTATTAACGCGGTGTTAAAATTAATTAAACATTTGAGGTGTCACAATGGAGATTCATATCTCTATTTACTACACTGACTTACGTCAATCTAAGAGGTCTGCCCCTACCCATAACACTTCTATCTACCATTACTGCATCGCATCTCTTCACTACTGCCTCTATTGGTCTCCGTTGTATATGACTAAACCATCTCAATCTATCTATTCCCTCGTAACTTATCTTCTATCGATATACTACTCCTACCCATTCTCGAATATACTCATTCCTAATTCTATATTTTCTAGTCATGCCACGCATCCACCTTAGCATCCTCATCTTAACAACACTCATCTTATCTGTATGTTGTTTCTTCGTTGCCCAACATTTCATTACATACAATATCGATGGTCTAATAGTTGTTCTATAGAACTTTTCTTTTAGTTTAGTGGGACTCGCTTATCGCACAGTACCCTAGATGCACTTATCCACTTAAGCCACCTTATCTTAATTCTATGAACCACATCCACTCTAATCTCCTCAACCGTTGTAAATAACGAAAATGTTCACTCTTAAGTATTTCTTGGTTCTCAATCTTCACTTCTCCTCTGCTTCCATTGTTACTATTACTAAAATTACACTCCATATACTGTATTTTAATTCTGCTTATCTTGAATCCTTTAGATTCAAGTGCTTCTCTCGAAGTCTCCAACTTAGTATTCACTCATTCTCTAGTCTCATCCACTAGCACGATATCATCTGTAAAAAGTATACACCATGACACATCATCCTAAATATTTCACGTTAACTCATCCACAACTAAAGCAAAAAGATAAGGACTTAAGGTTGATCTTTAGTGTAACCCTACAGTAATTGGAAATTCACTTGTCTCTCTAGCAAGCGATCTAATAGTGGTCACTACACCTTCATACATGTCCCTAATTATATCAATATAACCTTTTGTCACCCCTTTCTTTTCTAACATTCACCAGATTATATCCCGAGGCACTCTATCGTATACTTTCTCAAGATCTATAAAAATCATAAGAATATCTTTTCTTTTCTCTATACTTTTCCATTACTCTTCTTAACAGATAGATTGCTTCCATTGTTAACCTACCAGGCATAAATCCAAATTAATTCTCTGAAACTTTTGTTATATCTCGCAATTGACGTTCTATCACTCTCTCCCACACTTACATTATATGACACATCAACTTGATTCCTCTATAGTTGTTGTAATTCTGTACATCTCCTTTATTCTTATAGATTGGTATTAAAATACTCTTCCTCCACTCCTCTGATATTTTCCTAGTCAACAAAATCTTACTAAATAACCTAGTCAATCAAGAAACCCCTTCTTACCCAAAAATTTTGAAACTTCAATAAGGATATCATTGGGTCCTAAAGCCTTATTAGATTTCATCTTCTTAAGTGCAATCTCTACTTCAAAGTTCCTAATCATTTGATAGAGCCTGAAGCCTTGATTTTCCTTATTACTGATTATTTCCTCTCCTTTTGACCTACCTCCATGTTCCTCGTTTAACAATTTCTCAACATAGTTCTTCCACCTCTCCTTAATCTTTTCATCCTTCACCAGCACTCTAGAGTCATCACTCTTGATGCATTTAACTTGATTAAAATCTCTTGTTTTCATCTCTCTTATCTTAGCAAGTTTGTATATTCTATTATCTCCCTCTTTAGTATCTAGTCTAGTATATAGGTCATCATAGGCTTTCAACTTGGCCTATCTTACTACTTTTTTGACCTCTTTATTAGCTAATCTGTAACTCTTAAGGTTTTCCTCAATTTTATCATTCTGCCACTTTTTAAAAACACTCTTTTTTCGCCTTTATTGCCGCTTAAACCTCCTCCCTCCACCACCAAGTTTTTCTAGAGTTGGATCCATTTCCTTTCGACTCTCCAAGAACTTCTCTTGAGATACTCCCCATACAATTGACTATCGAATTCCACATAGTGTTAATATCATTTTTCAAGTCCCAATGAATAAAAAATGTGTTGCTTGAGGTTACAAATTTTGTTATTTTTAAGATTTTAAAAACACATATGGACTAATAACTTTGTTAATTTTTAGATTTAAAATAAATTAAATAATACTTATTGCCTAGCCTTCTTTAAAATCCTACCCAGATAAAACTATATCAAAGCAACTGATTAAATTTAATAAATTAAAAAGCTAAATTTATTTATTTTAGATTTTAAAAAGATTAAAAAGAATATTTACAAAGCTCCTCAGTTACAAATTTATCCAAATTATATTAACCAAATTTAAAATATTTGTTGGCTAAATTTGTTAATTTTGAATTTAAAAAAAATACGTTGATTAAACTTTTTTAAATCTTACTCAATTTCATTGCTAAATTTGTTGATTTTGAGTTTTAAAAAATAAATAGATAACACCTACTAGATAATCGTTTGTAAAACACTACATAATTACAATCATATCAAATCTATTGGCTACTAAAATCTTTAAAAAAAATTAAAGCATTTGTATATTGATTTTGATTTTTGAATTTAAAAAAATTCAAAATACCTATTGGGTAACAAAATTTGTTAGTTGCATGTGGAAAAACTAATGAATTTTATGCATTTTATAAAATCAGAAAAGTTATTAAATTATTTTTTTGTTAAACTCTTACTTTTTCATAATTTTATATAGCTCTTCAAATTATATATAAAATTTTTATTTACAGGGGACAAAATGAGAAAAACACACATAATTTTTTTACAAGTTATATACTATTTTATCTCGTGTATAGCATGAGTCATATGCTAGTTTATATATATATATATGGCGTAATATCCATACACACACACAAAAACAAAAAAACAAAAAACAAAAAAACATACACACAAATACACAGCATGGGTAAAATAATCTTTTTCCAAATTAATCCCCACACTAGTTTTGAAACTCAACCCTTGGAGTTCTTTCACAGTCCCCTCTTCCAAGGCCTATCATAGACTATGAATCCCCTTCCTAATTTTACAAACACCATATTAATATGTTCCAGATTTATCTTAATCCAATTTCATTCCCTATAACCCAAAACAAATACGGCCTTGGTTTAGATAACACTTATATTTATATTTTACATTGATTTATTTACCTTATCTTAAGATTTATTTACAAAGAAAAGTTGATTCCACATTTTTAATCCTTTAGTTAAAAATTAATATCAAAATTGGGATTTTGAAAAATGGAGGCCAAGTTGTTTGATGTTAATTAATTCAAGTTTAGTTAATGATTTATTTGTAACTAGCAGTTTGCACATCTGATGTCTGTGTAACTTTAAAAAAAAAAATGACAAAGAAAAATGATCATTGTGTTGTTTAAGTGGTAAAAAAATTTATTATTAAACCTAGGGTTATGGGTTTGAGGCTTGCCCTCTTCTTGGCATAAATAGGAATATTTTGAAAAAACTCAAAATATGATAACTCCAAATATAGGGATATTTGGAAAAACTCAAAATATAAGACACATTTGTGTCAATACCACCAACCGCATTCATTTTATATATTAGAATAGATAATAATAGATATAAACCATTTCACCAAATTAACCAAGTATTTATCTTTTGTAACTTAGCAAATTTAAATATATATTGTGATTGGATAATGGACTTGTTTAGTATAGTTTTTCTCCAACTAAAAATAGATAATCCGAAATCATGAGCTAAAAGTACCCTTCCCTACTTTCATATAATCAGTTATTTATTTATTTATTTATTGGTAATTTAAGTTATTTCTATATTAGAAGTTATAAGAGAAAATTATACCAAATGCTTTCATATATTTTCAAACAAAATAAAAAAGAAGAAAAAGAAGAAGCTATAAATTAATTTAATAAACTACACTAAATAGGACTGATATCATAGCAATTTTTAATTGGTATTACGGCATATGAATAAAAGAGTAAAAGATCTAAACATTAGGACAATTAAAGCGTGCACCTCCAAAAAAAAAAGTTCAAATATAAAAAAGCTAAGATTTTTTTATGATAAATTATGAATATTTATGGTCCGTTATGGCACTTTGTGATAAAATTACAAATAAAAATTTTATAGTGTGCACCTTACATTTGCGAATAGAAAAATTATCACACTTTATAATTTTTGTTATAACATTTTGTAATGAAAAAGTCATGACATTTTATAAAGAAAAAAATTATCACATTTTATTATTTATGTTACGAAATTATGCAAAAAAATCAGGAAAAATTACACTAACGGTATTTGTAGTTTGGAGCTTATATTATTTTGGTCCATGACCTTGTGATATATTTAATCTTGAATTTTGAATCTCATTTCAAATAAAGACATTTGAAGACACCGTTTCCTTTGCAAATAGAAAATACTCCATTTCAGGAACAAAGTCGTCAATTGGATAAAATATAAACTAGTTTGACAAAAATAAATGTCAAAAAGTTATTCTTGAATTTTTAAAAATTATTTCTACCCAACAAAAATAAAATTATATAAAAATGATAAATCTTTTATATTTTATATTTTTATTTTTTTACCAAATTAATTTTTATTATATGTTTGAATGATGATCATGTAATGGGTGATTATTTTTGTTGATATTTTTGGATATTTATTATGCAATAGATGGTTATTTATGTTGTTAACATATATTTTTGGATGGTTATTATGTAATAGATGGTTATTTTTGTTTTGTTAACATATATTTTTGGATGGTTATCATGTAATGGATGATTATTAGGTTTTTAATATATAATTGATATATTTAATATGAAATGTTTTTAGTTTTGAATTTTTTGATTTATTGGATTGGTTTAATAATGATATCAAAGCTATTACCATATAACTTTTGAAAAAATAGAAACTAATTTAATTAAAATAAATATCAAAAAAAATTATTCTAAAAAATTATTTCTACCCTCCCAAAAGATAAAATTATATAAAAATGATGTATTTTTAATTTTTTTTCACCAATTTAATTTTTAATTTTTTAGAAAAAAAAATTTGAAAATAGATTCTGAATTCTAAATCAAACATGACTTTATAACCAAGTAAATGTCAGCATTATTCATTAAAAAAAAAATTCATTACATTTCAAACAACATCGTGTTAATCAACACAAAATAAGTTGCATGATGACTTTACCCTTGAAATAAACTGTTTGCAAATTAAACATTTTTAATTGTCATTGTTTGGAACAAAATTCACAATTCAAGATTAAATGTATCACAATTAAAAAGTCAGAGATCAAAATGACACAAGTTCCAAATTATATTAACTATTAATGTAATTTGCCCAAAAAATTAAGAAGAGAATATCATATGCACCATTTTAGAGGGTACACATAGTAATCTCTCCCCAACATTAGATTTTTTTTTAAATGTTAAAAAAAAATGAACTTCAACTTGATATATACCACCCTGAAATTAAAAATAAGCCATGCAAATTTTTTTTTTTTTTTTAAATTGATTTTTTTAATTAAGTTGGGACCAATAGTTTTTACTCCTAAATTTTGAATGTTTAAAGACCTTACAAATGGAATTTCTTTTAAAACAAAAATTGAATGTGTTCTAACAGATAATTATATTATTTATTGTGATTCGATAATAAACTTGTTTAGTACAATTTTGCTCCAACTAAAAATAGATAATCCAAAATCAAGAGCTACAAATACTCCCCCAACTTTCATATAATTATTTTTTGAGCATTGTTATTCAGATCTAAAAATTAGATTCACTTTTTAGATCCAATGATGTGTCAAAAAAAATGGGGGCTTTTCCCATATTAAGCCAATTTACTATCTTAATTTCCAAACTAGGCTTAGTTTGGACGGAATTCCCAAACTAGGTTAAAGCGCTATTACAAATCACGCTTTCACTGTTTGGAGCTGAAAATTTGATGAATAGTGAAAGCACTATTACAAACCACGCGTTTAATTAAGAAAACGTGGTTACAAACCACGCTTTTAAGGTAAGTTTGTTTTCTGAAGAAAACGTGGTTCCAAACCACGCTTTCACTGTGCATATATTTTCTGAAGAAAACGTGATTTCAAACCACACTTTTACTGTGGTGTGAAGAAAGCGTGGTTAGAAACCACACTTTCAACACTGCCGCAAACACACAAACACTCTCTCTCTCACTTTGACACAAATACAAATAAACACAAACATGACTCACACACACACACACACACACGACTCACACACACACTCACACTCAATATATATATATATAATTTTAATATATATTTATAATTTAATATATATATAAATTTTATTTCATAAAATTGAAATTAATATTAAATATATAATAATTTATAATAACAAATAATAATCAACTATATAAAATGATTACTTTTTTATTTTAATTCTTAATTTTTTTTATTTTACTGTTTAGGGATAAAATTTATTTTTTTTATTTTAGGGTTTAAGGTTTAATTCTTAAAATTTATTTTTTTTATTTTAGGGTTTAGAATTTATAAAAAAAAATAATAAATTTTAAGAATTAAACTATAAATTCTAAACTCTAAATCCTAAACCCTAAAATAAAAATAAATAAAATTAATTACCTTAAAAGCGTGATTTGTAACCACGCTTTCTTAATTAAAAACGTATTTGAAAATTCCGTCCAAATTATACCTAATTTGAGAATTAAGATAATAAATTGACTTAATATGAGAAAAGTCCCAAAAAAATTATTGATAAATAATTAAATATTACCTAATTATCAATCAATTATCTTTCTGACATATCATTAAGTTTAAAAAATAAAATTAAAAAGTGAACTTATAAATCATTTTTTTAATTTTTTTTTTTTTAAAATTTTTGATTATTTAAGTTATTTCTATATTAAAACCATTAGCAAAAATTATACCAAATACTTTGATATATTTTCAAATTAAAAAAAAAAAAAAGTGATAATAGCTAAAGTAGAACCCTCAGCGACTAAATATTTATTCGCTATATATTTTAAATTTAGTTTTATTTATTTAGTAGGCAAAAACCAAAGTTTAGACCTTTCAAAATTTAATCTTTTAGCGACTAAAATTTAATGGGAAAAAGTTAAAATTTAGCCTTTTGGCAACTAAAAATTTAATAGGCAACATTCAAATGCTTCGCTTGGAAAGCTGGTTAACATTTTAACCTTTTTACTTCTGTGGGAAAAAAAATTAAAAAAAAAAGGAAAGAAATTATTATAATTTAAACGTGACATTTTATCTTATTGACTTTCTAGCCTATTTTGTCTTTTTATAACTAATTTAACTAAGAGGCCAACCCAACACACATCCCAAACGACACCAAAATTTAGTCCTTTGAAGACTAAAAAAAATGTCACATTCATACTCATATCTATCATATTCAATTCATTATTCATAAAAATATTTCCCTACAACCTGTAATCTGTTCATACAATCATTCAAAATATATTTCCCAACAACCTATTTCATGTAAATACTTGTTTTCATTCTATTCTCAACCATCTCAAAAGTTTTAACAAAATATTCGAAGCAACTCTGTATCTAAAACTAATGATACACGCGCTTAAACCCATGTTACACTTCATCTCCTAAAAGGAGCTTGGATTCATCAAAATTCCATACCTGTTGCAGATAATAAAAATATAATTAAGGCACATGAATAATCAAAGTCCAAGATCCAAGCATCAAAGCCACATCAGAGAGAGTAATTTTGCATCGACATAACTAGTGAGTGACATGGTCCACTATCACACCACCATCAATCATATATTCAAAAAAAATCCATAATAGCAATATATAAAGGAGATGATACATATCTCAACCATGATGACAGAACAAGAAGAAAAATGGCAAAACAAAAATGCAATATGGGAATCTCACTCAGAGAGGTTATTGAAAAGATGCAGCCACACATAACTAGTTGAAATGAGTATCGAGTATGAGAATTCAGTATTCTGACTACTAAATCATTGGGGATAATTCCATGTGACCAAATGCAGCTGACCTGAGAGGGTGAAGTAGAGTAACCGTTTCGATAAAAACATCCCTCAAGGGAACAAAATTTCACTAGGAGCATGGCTATGTTATTTGAAGCACAGATCGTTTGGGTATAAGGAACAAAAACAAGAACAAGAATGTGGTACGCCACATGTGATAGGGTTTTTTGCTGATATATAGACTTTAAAAGTGTAACTAATTCTGTTTTTAAAGTGCTCCATGTTTAAGAGGGATAGAATGCATGCATTTGTCTGATTTGTAAAATGGAATTACAAATGGGGGGGGAACTCTTTGTAAATGAGGAGAAACAGGAAAATGGGTTGTCATGTATAGCACATGCCAAGAAGTTTGAGTAACTAACCATTTGGATAATCCACTCCCTGACCCTCTCACTTAACTAATAGGCATTTTTAAGATTGAACTGCACGTCCACCTTGGTGTTCCACCGTAATATATAGAACAATTAACAAAAAAAGTCTTGAATAAATTAGCAGCACAACTGAACCAGAAAGCATAATTTGCTATTAAAGGAACCAGAAAGCATGCTGTAGATACAAAAGACACTAAGGAATGACAAGCAAGCTAGCAATGCTCTTCAAGAGGGAGAGGGCAAAGGAAAATGCAACGAAATTTATTCTTACCAAACACTAGAATGACCACCTCGACCTTGCAAAAGATGTGTGACCATGGTGTGGAGATGATTGATTTGTGCTTGTGTCACATCCCGCGATTTCCTCCCTTCCTCTCGCTCTTTCATCAGCTCATCGTGATATCTCTGCCACTCCTCACGAAGTGTCTTGATCTCAGATCTCAGTGTCTCCATCTCATGATCACATGCACATGCTCGTGACATAGCTTTGGATATAAAAGAAGAGGGTCGTGGGCCGATCTCAAATCCATGTAAATATCTCTTCTTCTCTCCAAACACTTGTCTTGAAAGCTCCTCCTGGGTCATTGACGTCCCGGACTAGGTGGCTTCATCTTGTAAATTGACCATCTCAGCCTGCCATTGTAGGAAAAAAAACCACAATGAGGTATATATATCAAGTCATTGTTTTCTAGATTAATATATCAAGTCATTGTTGAACATTAATATATCAAGTCATTGTTTTCTAGATTTAATCTTTCTGGAAAGGTACCCTCAAAGATCTTCCCATATTTAGTCAATCAAAACTCCTCAAACCAGACAAAACTATCTGATACTTTTGTCTTGACTATCTCACATCTTTGTCTTAACACAACAGGAATCATGGGTGGCAAAACTGTTCACTGACAGGTAGAGGAACTCTAGATTAAGAAATCTGAACTGTAGAGGAATGGCTTAGTTGCAAGTTGCATGAAAATAAGTTCAGAATTAGGACTAGACAGATTATAATCAATCGGTCTTGCAACAGAAAATTCCAATTCAAGCTTATATGAATTCACATGGCAATTATAAAGCTCATCCAAAATAATGCTTCATCCATAGGCAATCCAACAAACAAAAAAAAAAAAAAAGAATATTTCAGAAACCATATATGTTGTATATTTGTACATAGCTGGTTGGAAACTTCTAAACCAGCGAATGATAGAGCAAAAGGACTAAAGATGAGACATGTTTCAGAAACTGTTTAAAGAATGAGAGGGGAGAAGATGGGGGCAAATTAATTAGTTTTAAGTTTCAGGCACTGCAAGTCACAGCAAATTAAGAAACGAGGAAATTTAAATAAAGGTAAGCTGATCTATATAAGTCTTCAAAAAGATTTTACACCTAACAAATCAAACGTGTACAATATATACTTGAGTGATCTAGAGGTAGAAACAGCATGAAAAACATGAACGCCAAAAATAGAGTAAATAAACGTGTGAAGTATGCTTCAGTGCTAAGGATGGAAATACAAAAACGAAGCTGTACAATTATGTAATAGGTATAAAATTCTACACTACATAAGAAAGCCACTCCCCATATGACAGGCATTAGATCTCTAGTAAATGGGCTCATCACGTAACAACATTGTTGTTTTTGGGGTTTGGTCTTTGGTCTTTGTGGGATGTAGTTAAAGGAGAAGGGTAATGGATTATTTATTGTCCTTTTTCCTCCTTCACTATCATTTTGAATAGCCATTAGTTTCCATTACCTTCATGTTGTACACTTTGATTGGCTTCTATTAAAGACTGATGTTGTTTCACTCTCTAAGGAGGCTGAAGAATTGGCTGAAGTTGAAGCGAAATTGGTTTGTTTTTCTTTCCCAAAGTTATTATATATTAGCATCATTACTCTCCTATGGATGCCATTGTTTGTAGGTTTTATTACATATCGGTAATGCAGTCACCACATAGACGCAGAAAAAAAGTCCTATGAGCTGCTGCTGAGGACGGAGGAACCAAACCAGAAAGCAAGAAGAGTAGTACTTTTTTGTTTTGAAAATTCAGAAGTAAAAGGTCTAAAGCTCCTACAGCGGTGTAACAGCCATAGCATAACGGTGGTGGCAACCGGAGCAGTGAATCACTTTATGTATGCACTCCAAAAAGACTATTTATCATTTATTGCTTGAAACACAGTGAATTATAGTTAAACCAAAAGATGCATCTCAACTAAGCCCGTGCCTTTGGATAGTAGATCTATTATATTCAGCAATATCAGCAGAATGTCTATGCTGTAGAACAAAATACAAAGGAAACCATAACTGCAACAAGATAAAAATTTGGAGTTAGTTACACAAATTTGCAAAATCTATTAACAGTGCAATAAGAGACACAAGAAGGAACACAGCAGCATGATTATTTCCCCAAAAAACTTGCAGTTTTCAATGATCAAGGCACATTCAGGAGCTTATATTCTGCTCAAAATTTAGGGTAGATCGAACCTTCCACTAAATTGTCTTTAAATATTCATCAAGAAGAAAAGAAATAAGCTTATAATCATACAGTTGTCAGTTTCACCAAATTTTCTATCAGTACATACCCTTTACTAAATTTTGAAGAGCTTCATATTATATCAAAGTAAAGCCAAAAGATTGAAGAACTACAGAGTAAACATTTAATAATTCTCAAAAGAGAAATGCTAGAGATCCAAATTAACAAATAATTAAAATGAAGCTTACCATATTGTATGATGTTCACAACAAAGAAGCCCAATAGAGTGTCCACATAGATGATTAGCAAAACCAAGTACCATGAGAATAGTGAAATGGCAAAATTAGTGAAACAGAATATTTTGTTAATCTTGTAACTGGTGGTCATGGTCTACATTTATAATGTTAACTATAGCCATAGGTCTAGTTACAAAAATTTGAACTGATAATGCTAACCCGAAGAGTTGAGGTACAAACTCTATCAGACTATAAGTTGACCAATTGTTTTCTCGGTATAGTAGGTTGGTTTGCTATGTACTCATTTTTGCGTGGCTGGCTGCATTATTAATGGTAGGTTACAATTTTCAAGCATAGTTTAAGATAGTATTACCAAACCAAATTTGCATGAGACCAGTGGCAGTTCAAGCAACTTTCAGAGTTCAAAATCATCACTAAAGTGAAGTTTGAACTCCATAGAGATGTAACCACAAGATAAAGAAAAGATACAAAAGAAAGGATAATATGAAATTAATATAAAAATTCAGAACAATCTTATGATTAATAATCATAGATTACTTTTAGAATCCATCACATCCCAACCATTCTCAACCCTTTTTTTTTTTTTTTTCGATCAGCAACAAACAAAGATTTATTAAGGCTCAAGGCCAAGAAAAAAGAGGATAAGATATTCTCTTACAACAGAAATGGAAAAACCAAAAATAGGAAAAGAAAATACAAAAAAACAAAAATACCAAACTCAAAAACTTCTACATAGAACAAACTGAAACCCAATCCGAAGCAAGCAAAAAAAGCGGAATCCCCCAGAATACTAAGCTCGTTGAGGCCCAAAAAGACGCCAAGTATCTCACCCTATCCCATAAGTAATCTATATCCCAACCATTCTCAACCCTAGTAATAAAAGAGACTCCATTTAATAAGTTTCATCACCATATATCTTTGTTTTGTTTTGTTTTTAATTTATAACCATATACTTTGTTAATTGATCAATTACAGACATAAGACACAACTTACACAAGGTATCAATTAATCATTCTAAAGGAAGTTTTTCTCATAGGCTCCTTGATTTTTCTTATAAGTTTCTGTCAACATTTTATCTAATTTACGACCAAGTGTAAGTCACTGCCGGGATTTGAAAACTAAAACAGGTTATCCAAAACAAGAGGCAGTTCAAAAGTGTTATAATTTGGCTTCTTGTACCCTGGGAATTGCACATTCAGTTGTGCACCAATCATATGTGTTAATTATAAATGAGACTATCAATTTGCATACACTCACTCAGGACTTATTGCAAACATTATGCAGTCAATATAAAAACACAGACACAAAATCACAGAAAAGAAGAAACAGAACCTGGAAACAACGAAGTAGACAGAATCAGGCATGGCATGGGTTCAACCAGCATAAAAATCAAACAACGTTTTCATTTTTCAAGAACAACAGTTGAAAATTATATCGAAGTTCTCTCTTCATCCAAATTGACATAACAACAAACATATGGCATGCAAAATAAATATACATGTATTCCGTTTTTATAATCAGTAAAATAAACAGACATGTATTCAAATCGATGTTCTTTCATTCTTCCCCAATTTCTCATCAACCAATCATGTCATACAAGAAATGGAACAAATAAAACTTACATTGCGATGCAGATAGAACAGTAGAGCTTGAGGAATGGATCTTCACCAGAATTTGTGATTTTCCAAATGTCCTGCTGATGTGCTGCTGGAGATGCATTCAAGGTTCTCATATCCCCAAACTCCAAATTAATTGAATAAAATGAATAAATGTTAGATACAAAGAAACTAAAATCACAAATGCAGTGATACATCATTGTCACAAATTATAATCCTTCAAGAGCATCACCAGCTGATCAGAAGATAAGTAGATGACTCTGCAGGTGACTCTGTTGTTCAGAAAAAGGTCGTCTGTCAAAGGTGCCAGCATACCACTGAGTAGCATAAAGAACAGATATTTCTTCTTCTTCTTCTTTTTAACAGTTCAAAGTGTAGTTTCACATTTACACATTCCAGTAGTGATTGTAACATAGCAGTAGATGGTACGCCAAGTCTAAAAATATCGGACAACCATAAAAAATTAACAGAGGGACCAAACTTCACAATGGAGGCAATATTATTAGCCAATGTCTCACAATCAATGACAATAACCTTAAACAATACATAGGGTGTCTGATTTAAGCAGAGAGCAACCAGAGAATGGCCAATAAACCTCATCAAACCACATCTTCCATTCTTCTTTATGAGAAAGATCCCCATTCTCCAGTGACTTAAACAGCCCCTGAATCTTCAGAAACTATGCTTCCTTTTCTTCTGGCCCTTGCCAACAGAAAAAGTACCCATCGTGCATGAATTAATAAGCTCCCTAGGAATAGGAGCTCCAGATGATTTCAAAATATCAACCAACTCTGGTAAAATTTTCTTATTCTCTTCATTGACAAAGACGATTGCTGTACCCTCCTCCCCCAGCCTAGATGCCCTTCCAATCTGGTGAACATACTCCTTAATAGAATTTGGCATGTCAAAGACTATAACTTGTCTCACACCCAAGAGATCAACTCCTCGGCCCAAAACCCCTGTGGCCACAATCACAGGAACCTCTCCAACCAGAAAAGACCTAATAATTTCTCTCCTCTCCTTCATGGGCTTTTCTCCATGGATCGATAGAGCTTTCACTCCAGTGGTGACTGTTACTGCTTGAGAAAGGAGATCTGCACCAAGTCTAGAACCCACAAATACCACAGCTGGTGGCATAAAGTGCTGCTTGCTCATCAATATGTCAAAAAGTTTGTTCTTTTTTTGCTTTGATTCAACCCAAATGGGCAGTTGCTTGACAGCCTCGTTTGGCTTGTTTGGCCTCCCAACAGATATAGCAATTATATCTTTCACCATCGAGCTAGCCATCTTCTCAACTTCTTTTGGAATTGTGGCAGAATACATCAAGACTTGAGGTCGTGACAAAGCCCTAAAAATCTGCATTACCTGCTCATGGAAACCCCTCTGGAGCATACAGTCCACTTCATCTAGAACAAGAACTGAAACACCATCTAATTCTATGTCATACTTTGTTAGCAGATCAATAAGCCTGCCCGGAGTTCCTATAATGACTCCCACTCCTTGTTGGATGCGGTGGAGTTGTCCAGCCATGGGGTCCCCGCCAACTACAAGTGCAGTTTTAAATGGCAAACCCTTTCCTAGCAACTTAGCCTGCTCCTCCACCTGTATGCAGAGCTCTCTAGTTGGTGTAAGAATCATTGATAATGGTTTTTTCTGATTTGAGAGCTTCTCACGACCAAAATTTGCACAGTAGGAAATTATAGGAACCAAAAATGAAGCAGTTTTCCCTGAACCAGTGTCGGCTGAAACAAGCAGGTTTTTGCCAACCAAAGCAGCTGGTATTGCTTGCATCTGGACAGGGGTTGGCATTTCATATCCAGCAGCTTCTATGTTTTGGAGGAGCTTCTGAGGAAGATTACAAGAAGTGAATGACAGGATGGGTGCTGGAACAAAGTCTCCCCTGACATTGATTTTGAGTTTCCTTCTTAGCAACTCACTTGGATCATTAGTTAGATATTGAGATTCTGATTCTGATTTTGATTTTGATTTTCCATCAGAATCTCTTACATAAAAGCACTCATCATGGGTAATGGTAGGGGGTAGTAGTCTTGTAGGATGCGGGAGACCAACTGGCAACCGTGAATTGGCAATCTTGCAAAGAAGATTTTGTTTACATTCAAGGCTGCATATATCATCATCAGTCTCATCACATATATACTCACCATAGCGGCCACATACAACACAACGAGGCTCACCTGGAAGAGCTTCTCTTTGATCCCAACACCTTTTCTTTACATCATTTACTGCATCACAAGAAACTAAAACAGAAAATTATATAAGCTAAGTGGAACAGTAAAATATTTCTGCATAAAACAGCTTGAAAATCCTCTATATACAGGCATGCCGATGCCATAAATAATGATGTACAGAGACATAATCCAAAAAACATAGCACCCTCAGTAGAGGAAAAAGGATAGGGCTAACGGTCCATTTGTTTGGGCGGAAAACTTTTTTCAGAAAATGTTTTCTGGAGAAAACATTTTTTTATGTTTGGTGGTGGTGGTGGAACAAAGGTGGAAGTGGAGGTGGCAGCATGGTGGTGGGGCGGCAATAGCGACAGTGATGATGCCGGCAGTGGCCGTGGTGATGGTGGTGTGGTGGTGGAGGTGGAGGTGAAAGTGGCGGTGGTAGTGTGGTGACATTGATAAGACTTTAGTTTGAAAAATGTTTTCTAGCTTCTAAAGCTGGAAAACATTTTC
Organism: Camellia lanceoleosa; assembly: GCA_025200525.1. Classification (NCBI taxonomy): domain Eukaryota; kingdom Viridiplantae; phylum Streptophyta; class Magnoliopsida; order Ericales; family Theaceae; genus Camellia; species Camellia lanceoleosa. The sequence goes on from CM045768.1 coordinate 127,437,755, forward strand.
TTCCCACAAGCTTGTTTTCTGTTGACCATGAAAAATATTTTCTGTTACAGCTTCATTTTTCATTGTAGCAAAAATGTTTTCCGCCAAATCGATCACGAGAGAGAAACAAAAACAAAAAAAGCAAACAGATTACCATTTGCACGTATATAATATTAGAATGGAGTAAAAATATAAGAAAAATAATAGTAAAAAAAGAAATGAACAAAATGGAAACGTTGGTACCTGGTTCTTCTTCTTCTTCATTACCATTTGCTGCCACAGTTGAACTTTTAGATTGCATACCCTTGTCTCCTCCTCCTCCTCCTCCTCCTCCTCCTCCTCTGCCTTCCATCATCTGAAAATCTGACATAAATTCAATGAATTGAATTTGAGAGAGAGAGAGCTTTACAATTGATGACTGAAGAAATTTCACTCGTGACTCAATTCAATACACACAATAATCATGAATATATAATAAACCTAAACTTGAAGATAATCAGAGAGAGGAACATAATATATAACATACATGTATGTATGTATGGAGCCTACCTGCCTGCCTGGATAGCTTCGACTTTGAATTGAATTGAGAGAGAGAGAGATGACAGAAACAAACAGACAATACAAACTAACAAAGGGAAAGACCAATCCATATAGCTTCAGATTCACAACAACTCGTATTGGCTAGCTCGGGTCACCTATTCTAGTCTCGCTTCTTCTTTTGATAAGTTTTAACTCGTAATTTTTTTTTTTTTTTGTAATCACTAATTTTTCCAACTTTTTATTTGACAAGTGTGCGGGTTTCTTTTTAAGAGGATTACATTTTCATGCAACGCTACGGGCACCAAAAAGAGTGCATATGGTATGCAGCTCACACAAAAAAATATATAACGTTTTACTCACAAAAAAATAACTTTTTACTTCTCACAAAATGTATAATTTTTACATCAAAAAAACATAACTTTAGGGGTGCATATCATAACTTTTTCTATTTGTAACTTGCACCATAAAAATCATAATTTCTACCACAAAAATTTGTAACTCATCTCAAAAAATCATAATTTTTCTTATGATGTGTACTTTTTTAGGGGTGCATATTGTAACATTTTTCATCAAGCAAATCATCAAGGTATCCGTGTCTTGTCTTGAACTTTCTTTCTTCTTTTTTTTAAATAAAAAAATTGTCATGTTGGTATAGTGTGACATGTACATGTCTGTGTTTCTTAGCAAGTGGGGATTTCGACACTACAATTAATCTACCATTGGGCAATGCTAAAATTTGCTAAAAAATAAAAATAATAATAATAATTAAATTAAATTTCTAATATTTCTAACCAGAAAAACAGTTAAGAAACAAAAACTTTGGACATTAATTAAAGAAGAAGAAGAAAACTTAATTATGAATTTATTCACGAGACATCTCCATCATGCATATATAAATTGTGCTATACTAAAATTGATCTCTAAGTACATCGTAGGAAAACAAGACTTTTAACTTAGTAGCTGTGTAGACTACAACAAAATTGAATTGAATTTTTACAGCATGCACACAAATGTCGTTATATGATATGTCGTGGAAAGTTGATTGTCATTTATGACATTGCATGCAAAGTCGTAAAAGGTAATATATTAAGTTGCATAAAACATTTATGGCATACTTTGTATGCCGTATATAATCTTTTACGACATTTTTCTTGCATGCCATAAATCATTACATTTTTCACGGCATAATTTTGCATGTCGTAGAAGACTATTTTTAATATATTTATGATATGCTTTGTATGTCGTATATAATCTTTTACAACATTTTTTGCATGCCATAAATTATTACACTTTTCACAACATAATTTTACATGTTGTATAATGTTATTTTTAATATATAGATATACATTAATTACTTGTAAAATACTTGCCTTAGATGCTTAATTAGACTAGAATAAGATTTTCAAAATAGGAAACTAAAAAATTTGACTAATAATACCATTTCAAAACTACTAGACTCTTCAAAAGACCAAATCACATGACTTGATCAATAATATTACCCATGGATTGAAAGCATTTGCTTATCCAAAAATAGACCAAATCACATGACTTGATCAATAATATTAACCATGGACTGAAAGCATTTTTGCTTATCCAAAACATATGAGAAATTGCCTCTATTTACAAAAGCTTGTAAATTATTAATTAAAATGAGACGCGGCAACTTAAAATGAAAGCTAGCTTCAGAAATTAACATAAATCTCTCTCTCTCTCTCTCTCTCTCTCTCTAAGAAATCCTACCACCTGCCAAATAGTTTCTTGAACTACTTTTGTTTTTAACCATTTCCACATTTGTTTAATAATCCCAAAAAAATAAAAAATAAGATAAATGTTTGGTACCATCCAGGCCAAATTCATTATTTAACAGAACCATGTTATATATTTGTCGACAATCACAACATGATGCCTCATAATCACATCAATTCTGACAGTATAAAATTGTTACACCAACTCATAGCTTTAGTATCATGTACTAAATTGATTAATAAGAAACATAAAGCATATCACGGTGGAGTGGGTCATTCTCAGTTGATCTATAATCATGGCTTAAATTCATTTAAAGTGAAACTATGAAGTGCGGACACTTCAAAATAGGTGCCATAGCAATGTCAGACACGGGGACAACGCGACGGACATGTACAGGACACGCAATTTGGCGTTTCCCATTTTTATTTTTATTTTTTTGGTATGGGACACGGCAAGAAGAAGAAAGAGAAAGAGATCCAAAATCAGAAGAAAATAAAGAGAGAAGAGAAAAAGAAACCTGTTCATCGAGCAAAGTCCTCAGTCGATCTCCATCTCAATCTCCATTTAGCTCCATCTCAGTTGATCTCCATCATCAAACGACCTGGTAAGTAGTAAAGCTCTCATCTCTCTCTCTCTCTCTCTCGATCTCCATCTCCATCTCCATCTCCATCTCCATCTCCATCGAGGCTCCTGTTCCAATCGATCTCCTAGTAAGTCTCTCGTATTTGTCTCTGTCTCGTCTCTCTCTCTCTGCTCTCTTCTCTCTATTTCACCTCTTGCCTCTTTATCTTCTCACTGGTCTGTCTTGTTTCTCTCTCTTATCTCTTGTAAGTTGATCAGATATTTATATATATTGTATATGTTAGTTTATATATATATATTATATCTCCTCTCTGTCTTCTTTCTACTTTATTTTTTATTTATTTTATGATTAGATATATATATTGTATATTTTAGTTTAATTTTTTTCTTTGTACATTTATATATTGTAAATTTAATTTTATTTTATATGCAATTTTTTCTTTATATAATGTTTATAACATATAGAGATATGTTTATAATGTTTAAATGTAATAGTTTCTATATACACATTGAATTAATATTAGTTTTTATTAGGATAATTACACTTTACACCCTTGCACTTTGCACCAAATTCCACTTTGACCCCTACACATGAAATTATGACAATTAACCCCCTACACTTCTGGTCAAATCCTACTTTGGTCCCTACACATAAAATCATGATAGTCAACCCCTTACACTTTTGATCAAATTCCACTTTGGTGTATACACAAGTGTCAATATTGTCCCCCTTCTAGTATTTCATTGTTTAAATCTTTAAGAGAATTCAATCATGTGACTATGAAATGAGATTAAGAGAGGAAAATTATCCTCACTTTCTACCAATACACACTATGGAGGTGTTTGGCAAAGGCTATTTTTTAGCTTTTTGGGCTAAAATCTATAAAAAGACAAAATTGGCTAAAATAGCCAATAAGACAAAATATCACATCAAATCCATAATCATTTTACCTTTTCTCTCACAAACATCACATCAAACTACAAAAAAATCCAACTATTTTCCCAAACACAAAAATTTTAGCCTACTAAAATAGTCAAAAACTAAAATAGCAACTTTCCGAACACCCACTATGTCCAAAATATATATCAAATTATGACTGTATTAAGCTAAAACAAAATGCATATTGTAAACAATTAAGAAAATGAAATATGGTTTTGCATAAATTGAAATCAAGACACTCTGTTTTCCACCATAACACAGTCTTCTATCTATTCCTCTTTTTCTCTTTGATTTCTATGCTACCTTTTTTATTTCAAAAGTTCTATTTTCTTACCTTTTTGTCACAATTTTTAGCATACAAACATATATATATTATATAACTCTCACGCGCTTATCACATAGGATAAAGTGTTTAAATCTTTAACAGAATCCAGTCATATATATATATATATTGTTTATATTGGTAACAGAAAATGGGACATTGACACTTTTGTAGGGATCAAAGTGGGATTTGACCAAAAGTATAATGGTTTGACTATTACGATTTTATGTGCAGGGACCAAAGTGATATTTGACCAAAAATGCAAAGGTTCACTGTCATGATTTCATATAGAGGAACCAAAATGGAATTTGCTACAAAGTGCAAGGGTGCAAAGTATAATTCACCCTTTTTATTAATTTTGATTGTTTGGTCATATAAGATTAATCTCCATAGCAAATACGCAACATATATATTTATAAAAAAAATATTTTCCGTGTCCCCCACCATATCCATGTCCCATTTTTTTGAAATCGCCGTGTCCCTTGTCCATATCTGTGTCCGTATCCGTGTCCATGCTTCATAATATAAACCTAAACTTAATTCATTCATTTCATTAAATTCAATCATTCACATCAATATTTATATATATCACCACATAATCATGGCTTAAATCCATTTAAAGTGAAATATAAACCTAAACTTAATTCATTCAATCATTCACATCAATATTTCACATAAACAATTTGCCAAACCAATTCAACAACAAACGGTTTTGTATTCCTCACATTCATTTGTTCAAGGCCTTGAAAATGAGTAATAGACTCACATGGAATAGAGAGAGTATCATTCATTCATTCATTCATTTCAATAATTATATCACAACATGAACAATTTGGCAAAACAATTCAACAACAAATTGTTCTGTTTCTACTCATATCCATTTAATGAATTCCTTTGACATCCATTTGAATCTGGAACACAATGAACCACCACAACTCATTCTATAAATGCCATGCATAAAGTGAAATTCGAAAGAGAGTGAGTAAAGATTTGATGATATTTAAATGTATACAAGGCATAAAAAACAGGGAGCAATCGCGGTAACAACAACCTTATTTTAAACTTAAAGGAGAAATGTAGCTGAAAATAGAGTGACATGTCATAATACCTAAACAGGTTTGCTTTTCTTCGTGGACTCTCTGATTTTAATCAACTTGAAAAATACAGGATTAGCTATATCAAAAGAGAAGCTAACACTAAAACGATCTCTCTCGTACTAAAAAAAAAAAAGCATTTAACATAAATACAGGCAAAACCAAAGGGGAAAGCATTGTAAAAAGAAGGGCTGATGGAGCAAAACAAGTAGAAAAACCAAAAGTTCTATTAAATGAAATCTAGCAAGAATAACATAAGCAGTTATCCTTGCTACGTTAATTGCCTGTCATTCGTTCCTTCATATCAACACATTTCAAAAGTTTGTCACATAATTGATGAAAGTGGTAATGAACCCAACTGATGATAGGGGTTGAGTGATTATGGGTTACTTGCGACGTCTCAGATTTTCCAATCTCAGTGGCTGGAACTTCTTTTCTTGGTCTGCAAGTTTTTCTTTGGTCTGGTTCTGGGTGGATTGAGACTATATTTGGATTGTTTCTTCTTGCCTTTGTTACTCTGGTGTTGTGAGGTTTTTCTTACTCTGGTTTTTTCTCTCTTTTTGGTGTCTTTTTGTACTCTCTTTGTTGGCTTCTCACCAACATTTGTACTTCCTTGGTGCTTGCATATGATTTGTGTGTTCATGTACCAACCTAGTTGAGATATGTTCATTTAGCCTCGGTTTTTTGTTTTGATGAAATTTTCGTTGTACTTTGTGAATTAGACTAACGAAATTCTCTTTTGGTGATAAAAAAATAATAAAAAAGAAGAAGGAGAATAAAGAATAAAAACGTAGATATCTTTCAAAAAAGGAATAAGCAAAGAATGAAAAGGAAACAATCTGCAAGCTTGCTATCAAAAAAAAAATCAGACATCAAAATATAACCCCCTTCAAGCTTGTAACAGCCTCCACACATTCCTATGAAACAAGGCAATGTTTTATGTTCTTAAATGCAAAATTCTGATGTTAAATTGAATGCAGGAACATAACATATATAATATTTATATAGGTACCTCTAGTAAATTTATGGGTTTGATCCGTCAAATGAAAACAAGAAACCTGGAATTTTTTTATTTTTATATTTTAATTCCTATAACATATCATTATGAATTTAAATTTCATGAAATAAATAAATAGATAAAAGATTCCTTTGAGATCTTCCACAGCATATCAAGGAAGAATCCCATCATAAACCAACAGGGATCAATAGAACATCTTAATCAAACAGTATATTCGTAGTCCTGGTGTTAGTGAGATTAACTAACTGTAAGAATGAGAAAGAAAGTGCAGGGAAAGAAGAAGAGAAACCTTTAGAGTCAACTCCATTTAGTGGTGTGTGTCGCGGCCTAGGCGAAGGAGGAGCGGTGGAACAAAGAAAGCGTCCGTGGCAACCAGAGCTAGAGATGGCGACGACGCCAGGCAGAATCAGTTTAGGGAGTGGCTAGGGTTGAAATGTTTTTTTTTTTTTTTTATAGATTGAAACTAGGGTTGAAATGATTGGAAGAAATAGGAATTGGAATTTAGAGCATCTCCTTGTATTTTTTTTTTTTTTCTTTTTTTTATTGAGTGAAAATTTATGCCCTCGGACTTTTATCAAAATATCAGTTGATTGAGTAAATGATTGAATGAATGTTTGACCGGTTAATGTAATTTTTTTATAAATTTTTGTAAGAAGATGGTCATTCGAGGGACAACTTGCCAAACATTTGGCTAGTCGTTTACTAGTGAAAATGACCTGCAGTTTTAACAATTATGAACAGTGATTTTTTAAAAAAACACATTCATTCTCAATTTGATGAAAGATTTGATATTTATTTGGTGATAGGGTTGGAGCACCAAAATGCATCTGTTTTTATCAAATTTAAATTTGATAAAACAAAAGGTGTTGGGTTGGATATGATCTAATATGGCAAACTATATGGGAAGTCATGTATCTTACGTTATGTTATGTTATGTTACGTTTGGTTTGGTTTGGTTCAGTTCCTATACATTTTAAATGAAAAATTTTAATGTATAATTCTTGGTAAACTAAATTCAGCTAGTCCGAGAAGAGCTTGAATCTAGGTGTAGCTCTTACCTCATTGTATGAGTGGTCAATTTGGGCCTATTAAAATTAATTAGGGCCAATCAAAAAGTCTAAAATTGGCGAGCTCGAATTTATTCCTATCAAACAGGCTAGATTGATCTAAGCCTTGAAAAGGTTTGGATCCACGAATCTAGAGACTTACTCAGTCTCGGACTCAAAAGGGCATTGAGCAAGCCTAGAAATCCGAGGCATTTGGGTTTTGAATGGATTCAATCGCAATTTATAAGTCACTCCGTTGATAAGTCTCACAACATTTGCGAACTTAGAGCATTCCGAGATCAACCCGCCAAAAACACAAATGAGGTTAGAGCCTGAACAAATGGCCTAAATCTCGAGGACGGTGGGTGGAGATGAATTCACTCATCGATTACTTTAGCCTATACCCAGGTCGAGGTGGCACGACTTCGAGGAATCCATGAGACACAGCAATATTAGTGGCGTGGGGTCTCTAAGACTACCCCGACTCTTTAGGATGGTTGGGGAACATTGGTTCGGTATGGCTAAGAAGAGGGATTCGTCAAGAGGTTGATCTCATCTTCGGGACTTTTTTTATTCTCAGAGAGGTCACTTCCTTGGTCAAAGTAGTTAGAGGGAATATTCCCTCATACGCCTTACATATGGGACTTTACCATTTTAGTTGTCTATATATAAAGCACTCTTCATAGCTTTAAGGAAAGAGGAATTTTAGAGAGAGAGAGCGCCTTTGGGAGTTCTCATCTTTCTTTTTTAAGAGTGAAAGTGAGATCTATGGGAGCTTGCTATGATTATCTCTCGCTAGCTTGTTTGTCTTCTTCTTCACCTAATCTCTTCTCATCATCTCTTCTCTATGTGGGCTTCCATTAGTTGTGACAATTGAAGAATCTTAGCCTCACCACTTATTTTTTAAAAGATTCAAAGACAACATTCGAATTTTCAACAAGCCTTCGAAGATTCCAACAACTTTTTCGGTAGTCTTCGACTTTTCCGACGATGTTCTCAAACCCGCTCATATACTTATCAACCCAAGCCACATCATCAAGAGTCTAATCATCAAGAAAAAATTGAAATTATAAAGTAACTCAACAGTTTGAAAAAATTACAAATCTAAATAAATTTATAAGATAAAAGCAGAATTTTATAACTGATAATTATATGTGTTTAATTATAACTCTCAGAGCTAAAATCAAAAAGAGTTTAGATTATATTTTTGAATTAGAAATTTAACTAAATAGATTAAGTTATTACAAAGTTAATTAAATAGATTAAGTTTTCTTTTGGTTATTGCCTAGACAATCTATAATAAATAACAGGTAGAGAATTGTTAGCATTAAGGATAAAAATTCCTAAGAAAAGGCCAGTGTAGATACCAAGGAAAGTTTTTACAATAATTAATATATTAAATTAGATTCACAAACCTACAATTGAAATTGGTATTAGAGTCTGATTTCTTGGGCTTGCCAATGACATTTGTATGAGTATTAAATATAGTGAAGAAGTACAATCTGGTAACTTGAATAATAATACTTACTTACAAATAATAATATAACAAAATAATACCTTAATTAGGCTATTAAAATAAATTAACGAATAACTTAGAACTAATAAGCTAATTAGACATTTTGTACAAGATCCAGAAACATAAATAACTATTTTTAAAGAAAAACAAAAAGAATTAGATCTATATCCATACCCATATAAAATAATAATAATTCAAAAGGACCATTTGAATTAGTTTCTCTTGCAAACCAAAAAGATAATGGAGTTAAATAACTATAGCCTAAAACAGTTAGAGGAAATGGCTGCAAAGGAAAATGATAATGAAATAAAATATAAAATAATATTAAAAACAACTAAACAATTAGATATGGTAGATGAAGAAATGATATAAGAAATAAATAATGATGCAATAGAATTAGAAGAATATATATATATAAATAATTAGAATTAATCAGTTTGGGAGAAATTAAACACATTCCCCTTGTAGATTCAGAACAAATAATGGGAAATAGTACGCAAAAAAAGGAAGGGAAATTAATATCTTAGAAGATTTCGAAGAAACAAATAACGTTAATGATATTGAAATGACAATGGTAAAACAATAATGGAGTAGTTCATCCGCTCCACCTAATTCAAATCAACCAAATATTAGAAGTTTTACTATACAACAACTACAAAATGATACTAGAGATTATAATTATAGAAGAAGAACATGACACTATAGTCATCTAATAAATAGAGAATTTTTTGCTAAGGAAACATCCAATTATGCAAACTTTACTCCTATCAATGAAGTATTTTTAAATGAGCTACCACTGAAACCAATAAGTAATACAAGATATTTATTAGACATTGATTGTGATACAAATACAAATGAGGTAATAAAACAATGAAAGAGAGGCATGCACCATGCCTTAAATATTCATATAGTAGTAGTTGGAGTACACAAAATTTTCTAAATTATATTGAAAATAACTTTACGAGTGTAGAAGCAAGCTAATATAATAACTCGAGAGAACAAGACAAAAGAGGGAAAAAAAAAAATAACAGCAGAAACTACCACAGAAGGTTTGTTAAACCTATTTGTAAAATATATTGAAGATGAATTCATAAGAAAATAGTGAGATGGGGATAAAAAAACCAAAAAAAACAAAAAGAGAATGAGTCATAAAATTAAATAACATAGAAAAATGTAATATAGAATATATAGAAAATTATATATGCGAATACTCCTATTACTACGATCAAACGGGAGAAATAAAATTCATTTAACTATGTTTTTTGATAAATTATCATATCCTGTAAATGTTACTAATATAAAAGAAAAATATGAAAAATGTTCAAAAGAATTAGTAGATGCCACAAGTGACACCTTAGATCATAGAATTAAATATTTAAGAGAATGGATAGAGCAAGAATGTATGAAAATGAAACAAAAAATGAAAAATAATATTTATATTACTGACAAACATCTAATTCATGGGAATGTGAGCATTCAAGAAGAAAAACATACAATAAGAAAAATGAAACATTTTATAAAAGAAAAAGTTTTAATAAATAAAGAGGAGAAAATATAAAAGAAAATATTATAAAAAAAAACCTATAATTTCAACAAAAGAAGAAGATTTTTTAGGAAAAACAATTATTGTCCATAATGAGAAAAAAAAAAAAAAAAAAAAAAAGCTTGTAAATGTTGGGCATGTGGAGGAATAAGTCATTTTGCTAATCAATGTAGAAATAAGAAAAATAATAAAACAATAGAAGTCTTAGAAAACTTGGATTATGTAGAGTTAGAAAAGGAAGAAGTATTAGAATTGACTCTAGAAAATAATAAAAGAATAATATTTATTTCTCATTTGGATTAAATTTTAATTTATTGCTTTTGTCTTTATTACTTCATATTTTTATTTTTTATTATTTGGGCTGGTTTTTTAATTTATCAATTTATTTAGAAACTCAATTCACCCCCTCTTAGGTTGCCTTTTGAGTAATAGTTGGTATCAGAGCAAGGTCTCAAGTTCAATTTCCATAGAGAGCATGTTGCTTGTGGGTAGGTGTTGGAGGGCTTGTTGGCTATGTTAGAGTTAGCATCCTGCCGTGGCGGAGGTTTGGGTAGAGGCCAAGTAACAGTCGACTTGTGGCGTTTGGCACTATACTCTTTAAGGGAATAGAGTTACACATGCACTATTACCTATGAATTTTGGTAAGATGGTAAGCAATTGATCCTAACACATAGTTTGGCTTTCAAAAGATTGACTTGAAATGCAATCAAAAGATTGCAAAAATCGAGGCATTAACTTGTTTGAGTTTTTTTTTCTTTTATTTCAAAATTAAATAAATAAGTTGTTTTGAAAATTAATTCTTATAATGTGTCAAAACATATTTACAAAATACATTTTGGGTTGAAATTTAAAAAAGTAATAATAATTAAGAAAACATATTTTGTAAATATGATGAAAAAATTACAGAACGTATTCACTTGAATTCTAAAATATGCTTATTTAATTAAAAACTTATACACTCATTTTGTCAAAGACGCTTTCTTAATTAAATTGTTTATTTTTTTTAAAAATTTAACAATAAAGATGTTTTCATCCATTATGAAAATTAATTTTTAAAACAAGTTAGTTATTTAACCAACGGGGTTAGTTTAATAAGTCAAAATTCATGCATCTCACTAGGAGATCAATGGTTCGAATCTCCCCACTTGTATATGGGTCTTATTCCCCATATATTAATTATGATTTCCTCTCTTACTTTAGGATTTTTTTTGTAAAAAAAAAATTATATTGTATTTGATCTTTATTATGATGATTGTAATTATTTGAATTTTGATTATAATATCTTAAATTAATCAAGTCTTAAAACAAGTTAGTTATTTAATTAAGAAAATTGTTAGAAAGTCTGACCTAAGGAATGTATAAGGTATTACGTCTAATGAATATTTTTTTTGTTTATGAGAGCTTCATTTTTTGTGAAATAATTTAGTGATAAGTCTTTTTGTTTGTTTTAAAAGACATTTTGTTTTCAATTTTATCCATTAATTTATCTGTTTAATTTTTTTACTATGTGATCAAATTTATATCTATCTATTCAAATTATTTTTTATTAGTTTAAATTTATATCTATCTGTTCAATTTTTTGCCTTTATACAAATTTTATTATCTGTTCGATTTTTATTTTTATTTTTTCTATTTGTTGAAATACCAAGCCAAATCAAATTCTATCTGTTGCAATAGAGAGCCAAACCAACCTTATTTGTTGCAATACCAAGTGTTCAAATTTTGAAGAGATCTATCCTATATAGGGTGTTTCAAAATCTTCAACGTCTTTCAAAGATTATCTATTTCCAAATTCCATTATTATACTTACATATGTCATACATATATATATATAGTATATATTTATTTATATATAATCCAACAAATTTAATTCATATGCACATAGGATATCACTTGAATCTTGAATCTGTAAATCTCACTAACATTAGATGGAACATAAAAGTAACAAAAAAGTGATTGTGGAAGAAATTCCAAAACTAACTAAAAATAAACAAAATTTAGAAAGTCAAAGAAGAAATGTGTAGATCATAAAAATAAGATAAACAAACTCAGAGCAAATGAAGAATATAATTAGAGCTTCATAAAGATTCAAAGCTACAAGCACACATGTATATATAAACACACAAACATAAACATGTGAGTGTTTAGAAAATCAAAGAAGAAATCTGCAGATCATAAAAATAAGATAAACAACTCAGAGCAGTCAAAGAACATAATCAAAGCTTGAAAGATTCAAAGCTACAAACACACATGTATACTTTACATTAACACACAAACTGTATGAGCACGAAATAAACTTCACTCGTATAATCTTATTAATCAAGCTTGCGCTCCTCCGAACATCGTCGTATCACCTGAAAACACCAATGTGAGCTAGCCAACGGATATGTGTTGGAAACCTTTCCGATGCCTAAGTCAGCAACCAGACTTAGAAAACAAAAGCTTTGTGTGTTCTGGAGTGAGAATTGCAATACCTAATAATAGGGTTTGGTTTGAGCTTTTGTAGATTCCGCATGGCACAATCCTAGTAGGACTCTAACTCTCCTTTGTAAAGTCCTCCTAAGAATCACATTCCTAAAGGATGATGCTTATCTTCTGACACCTTCTTCACTGCAAGCCAAGTGAGATGGCATAAGTCTTTGCATGGCTTCCAGCTGAGCAACCGAACTCTTTCACTCTATCTGCCACGAACTTATCCATGCAACACACAGCACCGTGCACAGCTTGTTCAACGCATCATCTTGCTGACGTTACGTTACTATTTCCCTAGCTCAGTCAAAGCTTCACTTTCAACTTCGTTTGACTACCTTGCTTGGTAGTTCGGCCATGGCATTGACCGCCACTAGGAAGTAGCTAGGTCAATAAATATGGGCATTTACTAATTCGATCAAACATCTTTGACTGCCACTAGGAAGTAGCTATGTCTAGATGTTGGAAAATGGCTTTGAAAAAAACCTATTTTTTACTAACTTTGAGCATTAATTAAGGTGGGACCCAAGTGTTATTTTTAACATTTTTTTATTGGATTCATGTTTAATGCCGCGCAGTGAATAAAACCATGCATTTGGTTGCTCAAAACCATTTCCAGATGAATGAGAATTCAATTCGCGTTTTTTGGGTTCGTGGAAATGACTTTAGGTAGGTTTCTTTCACATTTGTGAAATGTGCTTGTCCCACGTTGAAAAGGCTTAAGGTTTTGAATGGGTTTATATACCTTAACTTGGAATACTTGAAATGGGCCCCAAGGGATACCTAAGTTTGTGAAAGGGTGAGGTTATGGGTAAAGTGGGCTAGACCCATTGGACCCAAAACAAAAACCACATGTGTGCACCGCCGCCGCCGTCCGTTTAGTCAGCTGGGCTAGGCCTGGGCTTAAGCATGGGTGCGTGGTGTAAGGTTAGGTTGGGTTTGTTCGACCTAATACTTATCTTTTTAGGCCAAAAACATTCACTTTGCTTGGTTAGAGTTTTCCAAAAATACTTTTCAAAAAAATCTACTTTTTTTGTTTTCCCTTTTTTTTTTACTGAATTTTTGTTACTGAATTTTTTTAATATTTTAAGCATTTTTTTTTTTAGACATACCTAACATAAATATACCTAAAAAGTAAAAAAATTGTGAAAAAAACCTTTTAAAAATTCACTAAATACCAAAAATACAAAAAAATACAAGAATTCAATACATTTTTTTGTATTTTTATATATTTATTAATTTTTTAAAATATTTTTTCACAAATTTTTTACTTTTTTGCAAAAATTCGTAGGTAAGGAAATCTAGAATAGAATTTTAACGACCAAATATATATTCAATATCAAAATCAAAAAAACTTAAAATAGATTGCCATCGGGCAAAAATATGTTTACTAGCAATATTTTGAACATCTTTTTCTAAAACATATTTAGCACTTTTACAAGCAACACGTAATAAAAAATTTTGGTTTAAAATATCATCTTGAAATTTACTAATACATAAAACAATAGATAAAATTTCTTATTTAATAGTACTATAATTCTTTTGTGCTTTATTCCAGACACCAGAATGAAAACAAACGATTTGTTCAGATGACTGAGGAGTGATTTTTTGAAGAAGGATACCTCCATAACCAACATTAGAGGCATCAGTTTGAATAATTTTGAAAGAATTTTCAGTAGGAATACCAAGACAGGGCAAAGCTTGACATATTTTGTGACTTGTTGAACAATAGTAGTATGTGTAGAAGACCAAGGTGGAGGATTATCTTTTAACTGATCAAATAAGGGTTGACAAGTTTTCCTAAGGTCCTTATAAAATTCAGCAATGTAATTTAAGGAACCTAAAAATCGTTGTAATTGGGTTTTGCCCAAGATTTCGTCAGTGAACTTGTAAGCAAATTCAATAGACCTACTGATAAGAAGAATAGTACTTTGGTGAATATCATAGCCTAAGAATCAAACTTTAGTTTGGAAAAGTTTAATTTTAGGATCAGAGATGACTAAACCATTATATTTGATAATATGGAAAAAGGAATTAAGATGTTTCCAATGTTCATCAAGTGACTTAGAGAAAATGAGGATATCATCTATGTAGACTACGAAAAAATGACTAAAGGGATTAAAAATCTCATTCATAATATTTTGAAATTCATTAGGAGCATTTTTTAATCCAAAGGGCATGACATTCCATTCGTAATGACCAAAAGGGGTAGTAAAAACAGTTTTATAACGGTCATCAGGATGAATTTGTATTTGCCAAAATCCACTTTTTAGATCAAATTTACTAAAAATGACGGCTTGACTAAGTCTTTTAATTAAATCTTTTTTATTAAGGATTGGATATCAGATCCATTCTTAAACCTTGTTTAGAGGTTTATAATTAATGACTAATCGGGGAACACCTCGTTCAAGTTCAACATTTTAATTAACATAAAAAGCAGGGCAAGACCAACGTGACTTACTTTTACTGATAATATTATTTTTTAATAATTTGTTAATCTCTTTTTTGCATATTTCCATTAATTCATGATTCATTTGGATAGGTCTAGACTTGGAAGGAATTTGTTTTTCATTAAAATTTTTAATATAAGGGAGTGTTACTATATGTTTTTTCCTATGCCAAAAAGCATTAGGTAAAGTAGGACAAATGGTATTTTCTAATTGGTTTTCAAATCCATCAATTTTGGATATAAGAATGAGATTAGTTAATTGAGATTCAATTCATTTGTAATTTACTTCTTTGAGAAATTTGAGTTGTTTGGTTAATTGATTAATAGATTAAGAAATTGAACATTCTTTTAATTGATTTAATTCTTTGATCTCTGGTGGAGATAGCAATTTAAAAGTGACAGTGTAACCAAAAGCTTGTGTAGTTATTCCTTTAAGAGTAGTAGTGAAAGGATATAATAAAAAGATAAATGGTGTACCTAAAATGACCTTATCAGTTAAGTTTCGAGCTAACACAAAAGATGTTTTGAAACAAACATTATTTTGACAAATATGTACCTTTGGTAATTTATATTTGATATGCATTTGACTTCCATTAGCAGAACTTAATTGTTCAATAGACTTATGATAATATTTGGTAGGAATTAATCCGTCTTGAATACAATTTAAATCAGCTCTAGTATCAATTAATGCGATGACTTCTATTTCAAAATCATTAATAACTAATTTGACTTTCGAACGCCATTTCTGAATATTAATTCAATTAATTAGATTAAGGTGATTACTATCGTGATCACTATTATGTGGAGTAGTTCTATTATCAAAGATGACTTTGTTTGGATCGAGTTCAGAACTAGATTCTGATTCTGATTCAGATGATGATTTATTGGATTGTTGAAAATCATTAAGACTTTTGTTGGTTTTTAATAGAGCAATGTCTTCTTCTAAGGTCTTGTCTTTAACTTTTAATTCTTGAATAGTTAGTTTAATATGATGAATTTCATTTTGTAGATCTTGTAAGGTGACTCCTTTATGTTTTTCTTTTTTAAACCGGTCTAAAGTTTTAGTTAAACTAATGACTGGTTTATCATGTTTAGGTTTTTTATCTTTATTGGTCAATAAGGATTTCAACTTATTAGTATATTGTATTTTAAATTCAGGATTTTCTAATCTACTAATTAATTCAATGAGAGCAGTTTATTCTTGTTAAGATTTACTAAGAACATTGACTGTTTTGCAACAAGTATTATTACATCCTAATTCAATTTCATTGTCAGCACTATCAGTGGGAGAATAATAGGAAGAAGTATCACTAGAGGGAATATCATCGATAGATGAATGACTAGACTGAACAGGAGATTGATTTGGAGTAGTGGCTAATTTAAATGTGTCAAGTATTTGTTGTTGATTTTCATCAGTAATCTGTAATTGGTTAAGTTTAGCTTTAAGTTTTTCTTTTACTTTGCATTTATTGCAATAATGACCATTTTTTCCACAATTATAACAAGTAACATCCGGTTTAGGTTTTAACTTTTGGAATTGATTAGCTTTCTTATGATAATTTATCTTTTTGGGTTTAGTATAATATTTATCAGTTGATTTAAAAGGTTAATATTTCTTTTTATATTTAGTGGAGTATTTATAAGAGGATTTCTTTTTATTATTTTTACTTCGAGAAGGTGCTACGGGAGGTAAGCCATATTGTTCACAAAAGTTACCTAATTCATATTTAGCTTTATGTTTGTCTTCAGTAGCTTTTTGACTAAGTTTCAGATCAATGCACATTTTTAGTCATTCCTTTTGAATTGTGTTAATTATATCGCCGTAGGTTAAGTGATCATATTCTATAATACCAGTAGGTTGACTAAGAACATCGCGAATTTTATGGGTAAAAAGACTTGGTAACCCATTAATAAATTTTTCTTTCAAAAATGACTTAGTACAATCATCTCGAAGCATTACTCTAGAAGTAAAAACATCTTTATGCCATCTAAAATCACTTAGAGCAAGGCAAGTTAAATTACTGAGTTGATCATGGATACGAGAATGAATATTAGTCGGTGTTCTTATAAAATGTTTGACTATGATATATATTAAAGTATTAATACCATCAGGTATACTAGAACCTATTTCTTCATTAAAGATAGGAAAACCATTATCATCCATTTGGACAGCATGTTGAATAGATTCTCGTTGATCAAAAATGTGATATTTGTCCCACCAAGATTTGAGCATACCAGTAAATCCGATAATAATTAAAATAACAATTTCAGGCCTCATTTGGGAAGCGACCGGTTTAGCTAAAAAGTCAAAAAGTTATTAAAAAAACCAAAAAACTAACAATCCATACAAAAAAGTCAAAAATTCTATTTTCTCTCTACTTTTTGCATATCTTTTCGTAAAAAGCCAAAAAGTTATCCCAAACATACTGGTTTTTTTTTAGCTCATATTTTATCCAAATAGCCAAAAAGTTACTAAAATTTAGCATGTTCCCAAACGAGGCTTCAGGTTGAGTATAAACAGGATAATTAGTAAGGTAACTGTTCGCAACCATGGATAAATGATTGAGTTTTTGGAGAATTTGATGTTCACTACTACCATCTATATTCCATTCATATAATTTTTTAGCAGAAACGGAAAATTGATTGCTAATATTGGTTTCTTCAAATTGGAGATCGGGAGGTGCAGATTTAATGTACCAATTTTTGGTAAGAGTGGCAGGATTAACTTTAGGGTGTGTGATTCTATTAAGATGAGAATGTTGAAATTGTTGTACTAACTGAGTGATTTCATTATCAGGAGATGTTTAGAATGACTAGGAAATTCTATAGGAGGTTGTTGTGTTAGGACAGTAATTCCTTTGCTTGTAAACATTTTAGTAAATAATTTTTCAAAGGCTTCAACTGTAGTATTATTTTGAGTAGCTAACCTTAATCGTTTTCTAGTACTAGGAAGATTAATAAGAGGTTTATCTAAAGGTTTACTTGTAGAAGTATGACTATTGGAATAATCCTCAAAAGTAGTTTCAAGTTTACCTAGTTGTTTACCAATAGTTTTTAAACATTGATCGGTATAATTATTTTGTTCAATGACTTTTTTAATTTCAAATTCATCACTAGGGAGTTTAAAAGGAGAAGCATGAACAATGACGCCTTTATGTTCAATCCAAATGGTTTCTAAAGGAGGCTGACTAGATGAAACGTAAGAGGTAGAGAAAGTTTTCCATTTAGTTTTGGTGATAACATTTACTTTTTGATAATAATTTTCTAAATAATCAAAGAAATTAACTTCAGTATTGATTTTTGTCATAAATTTTTCGAGTTGTAACAATTTCGAGTCTAGCACATCACGAATCCAATGGTATCTCACATCAATGTGTTTCGATCTCGAATGAAAAGTAGAATTTTTACTCAAGTGAATAGCACTTTGACTATCACAATAAAGCACATACTTTTCTTGTTTTAAACCCAACTCTTGCAAAAATTTCTTCAACCATAACTCTTCTTTGCAAGCTTCCGTAATGACAATAAATTCAGCTTTGGTAGTTGAGAGAGTAACACATTTTTGTAATTTAGATTGCCATGCCACAGCTCCCCCTGCAAAAGTCATCAAATATCCCAAAGTAGATTTATTAGAATCAACATCACCAGCTATGTCAGAATCTGTGAACCCATCAAGCATCGACTTACCATCCCCAAAACACAAACACACCTTCGAAGTCCCTCGAAGATATCTTAGAATCCATTTTACCGCTGCCCAATGTTTTTTACCCGGATTAGAGAGAAACCGACTCACCACACTAACGGCGTGAGCAATATCCGGCCTTGTACAAACCATGGCGTACATCAAAGAACCAACTGCTGAAACATAAGGAACTTTCAATATCTCTTCTTTGTCTTTCTCACTTGTAGGACATTGATTCGAACTAAGTTTTAAGTGACCCGCAACTGGACAACCAACCGGCTTTGCTTTATTCATGTTGAACCTCTCAAGAACTTTCTCAATGTAGCTTTCTTGAGACAACCAAATCAGTCCCTCTTTGCGATCACGAACAATTTTCATACCAAGTATTTGCTTTGCCGGCCCCAAATCTTTCATAGCAAAAGATTTACTCAACTCTAACTTCAACCTATTTATCATGGTAGAATCTTGACCCACAATTAACATGTCATCAACATAAAGCAAAAGAATAATAAATTTACCATCTGGGAAATTTTTCACAAACACACAATGTTCTGAAGTGGTTTTAGAAAAACCATTATTCATCATGAAAGAGTCAAATTTTTTGTACCATTGCCGTGGAGCTTGCTTGAGGCCATAGAAACTTTTCTTCAATTTGCAAACAAATTTCTCTTTCCCTTTCTCTACAAAACCTTCCGGTTGCTCCATGTAAATTTCTTCTTCAAGATCACCATAAAGAAATGCGGTCTTCACATCAAGTTGCTCAACTTCAAGGTTCATACTTGCAGCCATGCCAAGTACAACCCGAATAGAAGACATCTTTACAACCGGTGAGAAAATCTCGTCAAAGTCAATACCTTTCTTTTGCCCAAAGCCTTTTACAACAAGACGTGCTTTGTACCTCAGATTCTTCCTATCATTCCTCAATTTGAAAACCCACTTATTTTTCAGAATTTTCCTCCCCTTAGGCAACTTCACTAAGTCATAGGTGTGATTTTCAAGTAAGGAGTTCATCTCCTCTTCCATGGCCTTTTTCCAATCATCTTTCTTTGCATGCTCAATTGCTTCTTGGTAGCTCTCCGGCTCCTCTTGATCAGAAATCAACACAAATTCACTAGGAGGATACTTTCTTGAAGGTTGTCGGTCCCTTGTAGATTTCCTCAACTCAAGTTGTGGTGGCGGTACTTGAGTTGGATGCTCTTCCTCAATTTCTGGCTCAACTTCATTAAGATTAGCATCATCCTCCACATCTTCAATAGGTGGCTGCACATCTCCCCCATTTTCATCATGAACTGAAGATGAAGGAGATGGATCTATGTCAATGAGATCACTAGTTTTTGGCTCCGGTTGATCACCTTTGCCAAAGTCTTCAATTGTTTGGTCTTCAAGAAACACAACATCACGGCTTCGAATGACTTTCTTGTCGACCGGATCCCACAATCTATACCCGAACTCATCACGCCTATAGCCAAGAAAAATACATTGTCTTGACTTACTATCAAGCTTGGACCTCTCATCCTTTGGATTGTGAACAAGAGCTCGGCAACCAAACACTCTCAAGTGCTCATAAGACACATCTTTGCTAGTCCAAACTCTTTCAGGAACATTACCATTCAAAGGATAGCAAGGAGACAAATTGATCACGTCAACCGCTGCACTCATTGCCTCACCCAAAAAGGATCTTGGCAATTTAGCTTGTGAAAGCAAATACCTTGTTCTTTCCACAATGGTGCGGTTCATCCTCTCGGCAACGCCATTTTGTTGAGGAGTCTTCTTAACTGTCTTTTGGTGCCGAATACCTTGGCTGCGACAATACTCATCAAATGGCCCAATGTATTCACCACCATTATCTGATCGGATGCACTTCAATTTCTGTCATATTTCTCTTTCAACCATGGCCTGAAAATACTTAAATACTTCTAGAACTTGATCTTTAGTTTTTAGTAGAAAAGCCCAAACTTTCCTTGAATAATCATCAATGAAAGTAACAAAATAAAGTGCACCACTATGTGTTCTAACTTTTAAAGGACCACAAACATCTGAATGAATTAACTCCAACACATTTTCTTTTCTAGAAGCAACATTTTTATGAAAAGAAACTCTATGTTATTTACCCGCCAAATAATGAACACAAGTTTTAAGATGTGTACCTTTTAAACCGGGTAGAAGCTCTTTCTTGAACAAAACTTGCAGCCCCTTTTCACTCATATGGCCAAGCCGCTTATGCCACAATTCGGTAGAAGTATCATCTTGAAGTGCATTGACAACACCTTTACAAATTTTTCCTTGCATCGAATAAAGTGTATGAGTCTTCTTGCTCTTAGCCACCACCAAAGAACCCTTTGTGAACTTCCATATTCCATCACCAAATTTGTTGTTGAAGCCTTCATCATCTAGTTTCCCAGTAGAGATCAAATTGAGGCGAATGTCGGGAACATGCCTCACATCTTTAAGTAACAATTTGCAGCCCAAATTTGTTTCCAAGCAAACATCACCCATACCAATAATCTTGGACAAACCTTCATTACCCATTTGAACAGAACCATAATCTCCTTTGGTGTAGGTAGTGAAGAAATCAACTTGAGAAGTCACATGAAAAGAAGCACCAGAATCAATCACCCAATGACTCTCTTGGCTGACAAAATTGATACAATCATCTTCACAAACGACCATGAGATCATCGGTAGTAACTGCCGTTGTGTCTTCTTGTTTCTTATCCACACTTTTGTCACGCCTTTTCTCCTTGTTCTTGAGCTTTCGGCATTCCCGCTTCATGTGCCCTTTCTCATGGCAATAATAACACTCAATGCCTTTCTTTGAAAAAGAACCATCTTTTGATTTGTCCCGGCTTTGATCATGACCATGAGGAGTCTTACTTCTCCCCCTTGTTTTGCTTCGGCCTCTCACAACAAATGCTTCTGAATGAGAGGAACCCGCTAATTTTCTTCTAGTTTCTTCATTCAACAAGCTACTGGTGACTTGGCCCATTGTGACAACTCCATCGGGCGCCGAATTACTAACTGTCACAACCAAAGTCTCCCAACTTTCAAGCAAAGAACTAAATAGCATCAAAGCCTACAACTCATCATCAAAAACAATTTTCATAGAAGCAAGTTGGTTAACAATACTCTTTATTTCATTCATGTAACAACCCTCGTTACATCTTGACTAAACACCGATCATGATTTATTACCGACATCGTGAAATGGAGATTGCATACGATCGATAATTGAATCGATCAAACATCGAATGCATCGATTGAAAACTGGAATTGAATTGACTAAGTGTGCCTATAGTATTGCATTTCCATCTGTTCGATGGTTTAATTATCTGTTCGCGTGTTTACGTTTAAACTGCAAATTGAAGGCCTTATCGGCGATCAAACTGAAAATTGTTTAGTGTTTCATGATTACCATAATTTATGTGGTTTTATGGTATATTTAATTGAAAATCGATTTGGTATGATTAAATTAGATTAAAATGAGCTAATTAAAGAGTTTGACGTAATTACCATTTTGCCATTGTTAGTGGGCCTTGTATTATATCATGTTTGAGCATTGATATGCCTTAGGCAAACACTTTCCCTCAGCCATTTTATGTCTCTAAACCGACCAAGAAGAGAATTAGAGAGAGAAAGTGAGAGTTTGGCTTGTTCTTGAGTTTTGGCTAGGAAGCTTGAAGATTTGGAGTGTAGATTTCATAATTTAGCTACCTCACCTTGTAATTGAAACTTTAGGTAAGGAACTCATCTTCTTATTGTTGTCATTGAACTAGTTCTTGCATGTTTCATGTTAAATTTATGAGCTAAGTCATGTTTTAAGCTTAGCATGTGAGATTGAAGCTTAATTGTTGCATGCATGTTGATTTTAGTGAGTTTGAAGTTGATTTCATGGTCAAATGCCACATGCATGTTCATAATCATGTTTAAATCCATGTTTTCATCTTGTTTTGAAAAGATTGAGCTCTTTGGAGCAAGAGTTGAAGCTTTGATTTGGTTTAAACCTCATGCATGTTCATTTAAGCTATGTTCATGGAAATGGGTTTGATTTTGGATTAAATTGACTCGCCATTGGGCTTTGAATTCTCAAATTAAGCTTTTGAACTTGTTGTATTTGGCATTGAGATGTGTTTTTCCAGAATTTGGGCCCAAGAGGTCGAGTTTTGAGTGATTGAATGCTTGGTTTGAGCTTGGAAGGCAAATCTGGGAATTCCAGATTTGGCTTCTTCGCTCGAGCGAAGGATTCCTCGCTCGAGCGACCAACGTTTCCTCTGAGCCACGCTCGAGCGAAAGATTGGTGGCTCGAGCGTAAAAATCGAGCATCCAAGATACTTTTCTTTGTTTCATCGACCGCTCGAGCGAAGGATTGTTCGCTCGAGCGAAGCCTTTGATTTTGCAACCTCGCTCGAGCGAAGGAAGGCTCGCTCGAGCGAGACCCCTGTTTTCAGCAACTTTTGAAAAATGCCCTCCAACTGTATTTTTGCATCCTCATCCCATTCTAGGCATTCTTAGGCCTAGTTTAAGACATCTTAATGAGGATAGAGATGTAGAAAACACCAAGGCAAATGTAAGGATTAAGTTGTGATCTTTTTCAATTATGAAACTTAGTGTGTGTTCTATTTGTTAACTGTTTAGTGTTAGCTCTCGGGGACGCGCTCTAGCTGCTATTAGCCCAATCTCTGTGAGTAACAATTGTGTAAAGATATGTTCAAAATGGTTATCTTTTGAATACTGAACTGAATTGTTTATTGAACTGATATTGTTTACTGAATGAATGTATGTCCTGTATTCTGAACTGTATTGTGGCATCCTTAGCATTGGCTGTTACTGTTACAGAGCTCTGTCGGTTCCCTTGTGGAACCATACTATTTACTGATTGATGGCCATCATTACTGTTGGGTCTGTTAAGACCTGGTCCTTTTGGACTTACTGTTTATAGGCTAATGGATGTACCACATATGACTGATTGACTGAAATACTGAAAGACTGTTAAATGAACTGATTTCATTACTGTAAGGACATTCATTCATAACCCCTTTACGCATTATGTTATTCACTGGGCTCTAGTTCACTGTTTATATATATATATGTAGGTTCTCAGCAGCCAGACCGGAGCTAGGAGCGTGGGTTGGTCCCCAGTTTTGTCAAGCCAGCCTATGTGCCTCACTGCGAGGTTCCGAGTTGCCATGCCATGGCTTGGGGTGTTTTTGTGTCCCCATCGGTCTCCTTACTGTTTTGTACTACTGTATAGATTGTCTACTGTTTCTTGCATCATCGAGGATTAGGTTCCGTGCATCGATCGCTTGTATATATTTGTATAGATCAGATATAGACTTGTATGAATGCATGAAAAATATTTTTGGCATACAGATTTTCACAGCTCAATGGACACTAGTTATTTACTGCATTGGCTTCCGCCCAGACTGTCTTCTGTCAGACTCGTTTCAGAGGGCCTTGGTAATCTCGGATTCTTGGCGATTCTGATGCCTAACCCATAGGGTAGATGCAGGTCGTGACAATTCAGATGTTCCGGAATAGGGCTGCCTTCTTTATATTTTAAATTAACCAACTTACGAAACAGAAAGGCTTTATTTGTGACTGATTTTCTATCATAAAGACTCTCTAATTTTTTCCATAAATCATATGCCGTATCTGATTTCTTCTGTGAAAGCTGTTAAACTGATTAGAAAGGGGTGTAAAGGATATCTGTGTTCTGTGCTAACTGTGCCTACTGATGTTAGTGTTAAAACTGATGTGAATTGTATTCCTATAGTCAGAGAATTCCCAGATGTATTTCCAGATGATTTGCCAAGGGATTTGATTGACAGGGACATTGAGTTTACGGTGGATGTGATTCCGGGTACACAACCAATATCTAAAGCTTCTTACAGAATGGCTCCAACTGAACTGAAGGAATTGAAAGTGCAATTGCAGGAACTGTTAGACAAGAAGTTCATCAGACCCAGTACGTCACTGTGGGGTGCACCTGTTTTGTTTGTAAAGAAGAAGGATGGCTCATTGAAACTGTGCATTGATTATCGTGAACTGAACAAGGTAACTGTAAAGAATAAATATCTATTACCGCGTATTGATGATTTATTTGACCAGTTACAGGGTGCACAAGTGTTTTCCAAGATTGATCTTAGATCGGGGTACCATCAACTGAAAGTCAAACTGGAAGACATTGATAAAACTGCTTTTAGAACGAGGTATGGCCATTATGAATTTTTAGTTATGCCGTTGGATTACGATTCTGAATGCCCCTGCTGCATTTATGGACCTCATGAACAGAATTTTTAAACCATACCTTGATGATTTTATTGTGGTATTCATTGATGACATCCTGATTTATTCTAAGACTGTAGAAGAACATGAACATCATCTGAGACTTGCCCTGCAAACCTTAAGAGAACAGAAACTGTATGCTAAATTGTCTAAATGCGAATTTTGGCTTGATCATGTGATGTTTTTGGGGCATGTTGTTAGCAAAAATGGAATTTCTGTTGATCCGCAGAAAATTGAAGCTGTAGTGAACTGGCCTAGACCGACGAATGTAACCGAAGTCCGAAGCTTTTTGGGATTGGCTGGATATTATAGAAAATTTGTCAAAGGCTTCTCCAAAATTGCCTTACCACTGACTCAGTTGACACAGAAAGGGATATCATTTGACTGGACTGACCAAAGGGAATCAGCATTTCAAGAATTGAAAACTAGACTTGTAACTGCACCGATTCTGACTCTATCTTCAGGTACGGATGGCTACATCGTTTTTAGTGATGCTTCTCACAAGGGTTTGGGGTGTGTTTTAATGTAAAATGGGAGAGTTATTGCTTATGCTTCCCGACAGTTGAGACCACATGAAAAGAACTACCCGACCCATGACTTAGAACTTCTTTGCAGAGTGTTTGCCTTTGAAAATTTGGCGTCACTATTTGTATGGAGCAACATGTGAAGTGTATACTGACCACAAGAGCCTGAAGTACTTTTTCACTCAGAAAGAACTGAATATGAGACAGCGGAGATGGCTTGAACTGATCAAAGATTATGACCTACAGATTTTGTACCATCTGGGAAAAGCTAACACTGTTGCCAATGCATTGAGCCGAAAGTCAATTGCCAACTTAGCCTGTTTGCTGACTGGACAGAAAGAATTGCTTCATGATCTGGAAAAGTCTGAAATTGAAATTGTTTTGAGAGAACAAGGCGGAACCTTAGCTGCTATTTCTGCTCAACCAGCATTGATTGAGGAAATTAAAGAAAAACAACAACTGGATGATTTCTTGAAAAAGGTTATTGAAGAAAGAGATTCAAAACCGAGACCGGGGTTCAAGTTTGACAACAATGTACTGAAATTTCAAGACAGACTGTGTGTGCCAAATGACACTGAATTGAAAAGAAGAGTTCTGCAAGAAGGCCACAGTTCGAAGTTTTCGATTCACCCAGGGAATACGAAAATGTACCAAGATCTGAAACAGAATTTCTGGTGGCCGGGAATGAAGAAGGAAATTGCCGACTTTGTGTCCAAATGTCTTCATTGCCAGCAAGTCAAAGCTGAACATCAACGACCCGCGGGATTATTGCAACCCTTACCCATACCAGAGTGGAAATGGGAGCATATCACGATGGATTTTATCGTTGGGTTACCTCGCTCCAGAAAAGGTATGGACTTTATTTGGGTTATTGTTGATAGATTGACTAAATCCGCACACTTCCTACCTGTCAAGACAATTTATAATGCAGACAAATTGGCTGTTATCTATATTGACGAAATTGTGAGATTGCATGGAGTGCCTGTATCTATTGTTTCTGACAGGGATTCGAAGTTTACATCGAGGTTCTGGCAAAGCCTACAAACTGCATTGGGTACAGAATTGAGGCTAAGTAGTGCCTATCATCCTCAGACAGATGGCCAGTCAGAAAGGACCATCCAGACTTTAGAAGATCTACTGAGAATGTGTGTCCTTGATTTACAGGGAAACTGGAAAAGTCATTTGCCGTTGGCTGAATTCGCCTACAACAATAGCTACCATTCGAGTATCGGTATGGCGCCTTTCGAGGCACTGTATGGCAGAAAGTGTAGATCTCCAATTTGCTGGGCAGAAGTTGGAGATGGGCCGTTGCTTGGGCCCGAGATTGTATATGAAACGACTGAAAAGATAAAACTGATACAACAGAGATCAAAACCGCATGAGTAGCAGAAGAGAGTTATGCGACGTCGAAGACAGAGAGTATGAAGTGGGTGATCACGTGTTTGTGAAAGTGACACAAATGAAAGGCCAGACTCGCTTTGGAGTTAAAGGCAAGTTAGCGCCAAGATATGTCGGACCGTATCAGATTATTGAGAAAATCAATCCGGTGGCGTATCAAGTCGCACTTCCTCCTGAAATGGAGCATATGCATAACGTCTTCCACATTTCGATGTTGAGAGACTATCTCCGGGATCCTTTTCATGTGATTGAGCCTACCCGTATTGTGTTAAGTGATGATTACACTTACGAGGAACGGCCTATACAGATTGTGAACCGACGGATCAAGAAACTGAGAAACAAAGAGATCCCGCTACCAAACAGTGCCTATGTCGATATGTGTGTCTTTTTGACTTATTTGCAGTAGATTGGAATTCAACATGAAGTTTATTAAGGTCTAGAGTAAAAGGTTTACTTAAAGTTAACAATTGTGGATTGATAGAAGGGACAACTTCAAAATCAATTTGAGTAGGTGAATCTTGAGATATAGTATCTTCTTCTCGAAGATATGTGTGAGTGAAATAAACTGGTTTACTAATTTGAGAAGTAGAGGAATTATCAACTCCTTTTAATTTACTATGTATATGTTGGGTTTGCGAAGAAGGTTCGCAAATATGAAGTTTTCTATCTTTTCTAGTGAATAATGGGGTATTGAAGATTTCATCTTCACCAGTTTCAGTAGGTAAATTGAAGGTACTATGCCGAGAAGATTGACTAGAAGGTCTATTAAATCTAATATGAACAGAACTATCATTAAATTGTTGAATGTTCTGAATATCATGACTAGTCGAAGCTTGTTGATTTTGGGAATAATTTTCATTTACCGTAATCCAATCATCCGGAAGATTTATATCTTTCCAACAAATCATTTTTTGAACTGAAATGTTAGTTTCACTAGTGCTACCTTGGATTAATAAGGTTTTATCTTTGGGACTTTTAGTTAAAACTTGAACATTTTGTTGGAAAAATGGTTTAATATAGGCATATTTTTTAGCCCAAATTTGAGTGGGCCCCAAACATTGTTTGGGGTGAGTCCAAAGAGGTGAAGACAGAACGTCAAAATTATTTATGAGTGAATGGGAAGTTGACGTCGTTTTTCGAGTCTAACATTAATTTTTTAGATAAAATTCATTTGAATTTTTTCAATAAAAATTATTGTGGGAATTTAATTTAATTCTAAATTCAAATTTTGGATTCCTAAGTGGTTTCCTAAAGTTTGCAATTGTGGGAATTTAATTTAATTTTAAATTCTAATTTTTGGGTTCCTAAGTGATTTCCTAAAGTTTGTACATCTTCCTTTATTTATTAAACTATTCAAATCTTTTAATATATATATATATATTCTAATTGTTTAGTATATATATACCAAATAGTTTAATAATAATTTTTTTCCAAACAAGTGGAAGGAATCTGTTCCATTAACGGCTTACTTTTTTCATTTGTTTGAAATTTTGTTCTGACCAACGGTCAATTCATATATTCAAATTGTGAATAGTTTTGCACATGTGGACTTCGGGGTTTGGTACCTGTTCGGGGCTTTGGAAATTTGCCTATAAATACAATCTGATTCCAGCAGTCTGGGTGTGGGGAAAAAACTCAGTCTATTATTTTGTCTCATTGCTGTCCAATTTTTTCTCTAGTGCATTTATTCTTCATATTTAGTTTTAGAATAATTTAAAGAGAGTATAGATCACAGGTTTAGTTCGCCGAACAAATTTGTTTGAAGTGCTTCTACAAATTTGTGAAAATCATTGTATCCTATGAGATAGACGCCACTTAACCGTAAGCACCGTAGCGGGGCGAATCTGTCTTAAGGACAGAGTGTCACACACTCGACTTGGTCTTAATTTTAATTCGGTTCGATAAATAAATCCAGTATGTTATTTGTTTATTTTGTTTGAATTTATTTTAAGTTATTTTATTTACATAGAAGATTGTTCCAACACATTTAAATTAGTTTTTATGCATTTGTAATAAATTCGATAAATTAATGCAATATTATGAACACTTTCTAACATATTGGTATATTTACCAGATAATTGTATATTTAATGTTAAAGCCTTTAATATATGGGAATCCCGTAAACTGAAAGTAAAATCAAGAAAATAATTAAAATGTACTGGACTTTTATGTAGACCAGATTCCATCATTCCCATTACACTAGAATGATAGTTAATAAAATGAGCATCTCTCAAACATAAAAGGATAGAAGTATTTTTACCTTGTTGGGTTAATGGGTTTATTCCTACTTTGATTAATTCTAAATGGATAAAATTATGACCATTTTTGAGATGTTTTCTGATT
The DNA here is from genome assembly GCA_025200525.1 of Camellia lanceoleosa. Taxonomy (NCBI): domain Eukaryota; kingdom Viridiplantae; phylum Streptophyta; class Magnoliopsida; order Ericales; family Theaceae; genus Camellia; species Camellia lanceoleosa. The sequence continues at coordinate 127,467,226 of CM045768.1, forward strand.
GACTTTTTAAATAATAATTGACAAGTTTCTCATGGTTTACTTAAAGCGTAAACTTGTTCAACTGTTTTGACTTGTAAATCAACATTAAAAGTAGATTGTAAAAAAATAGTTTTATACATTTCCTTAGTTTTTACTTTAGGAATATTCCAGCTTAAATTAATTTTAACATCTTGATATTCATGTTATTCTTCATTAATTAGTATATCCGTACTAGGGATAGAAGCTAGAGTTATAAATCTAGAGCTAACTGAAGAGTTACTTTTGAATAATCGACTCATTTTAATTCTGTGAAATTAAATCCAATTTTCTAAAACTCGTTTTGTAACTTATCATGTTTTTCATGTACAGTGTGTTCGCTCATACCCTTTTTAGGAATCCCTATATCTTTCAACTGCCTAAAGCTAAGGACTTACACTGGATTAGGATGAAAGGTAGGTGGCTACTAGCAAAGTGGAATACAAAGATAAGTTAAACAAGAATAGGGAGACTGGAGTTAATTTAAATAGAGTGGAAATGAGAAGAATATATTCTGAAAAGATAACTCAATTAACTCAATAAGAAACTCAACATACTAACAACTTGACTCTAATACCAAAGAGACGAAAGCAGCACATAAATTTAAGAAACTAACAAACAAGTTAAATAAAATAAATAAAATATTTTAAATAAGAACAAATAAGTAAATTAAGCTCACAATATTAACTTACAATTAGTTACTGGAAGTAATCGGAAAATACATAATTGTTTACTAGAAGTAACTGGAAAATACAACTTCTACTTGCATCCTTAAAAACTGAATTTTAAGACAAACTTAAAATTTTACAGAGACTGAGAGAAATTGCGAAAGAAAATTGTGAACTTCTTTTCTCCTTCTGCCTTGGTCTTGACTGAGAAACCTCTTTTATAGGCAAAGTGGAAACTGTTGAGCTTGTAAAACTTGAAACTGTGGGCCCGTGATTGGAGCTGTGAGGCTTGTGACTTCAAAAGTTGGAAAATACTGTGAGACTTGTGACTTCTGAAAAGCTTGAAAATAAGAGGTACATAGGTGCAGAGAGGGACCAATAACTTTTTTACTCTTTTTCTTTTTATTTATTTTCTTTTTTTACTTGCAGTGAGAGAACGTGACTGCACAGTTGACTGATGGGAAATCAATATATATATATATATCAGTAGCTTTTCTCAAAGTAAGAGTAGTGACTGAAGCTGATTTATACATATATAGAATCCAATGGCTGACTGTTTTAAGCATATGGGTCCTGAGCATCTTGAAACTGGGACCCATAAGGATCATTATTGGTTGAAACCTCAGAGGAACTAGATTCTTCAGAGGTTTCTTCTCCAACCTGTGACCTGGCTTGGGCCATCAATAGCTTGGCCATCTAGGTTAATTCATCACTGGATGACTTGGTCTTAGCTTTGGGCTTTGACTGAGCTGACTTGGATTTGGATGATTTGGGCTTGGAAGAGCTGGTTGTTGGGCTTCCAAGTTTGATTGGTGGAATTGGACTTTTTTGAGTTCCTTGGGTGACTGAAGCAGTTGGGTTCTGTTGAGCTTTGACCATTGCAGGTGTTGGTGCATAGAGATTGACTGGGAATTCTTCTTGAACTTGATCAATTATGCATTGTGGCTTAAAATTATCCCACCATTTAACAAAGTGTTGGCGAATAACTAGGTTATCAGAAATAGCATATTGCCATTTAAATATCCAGGGGACTTTGTATTTGGATATAAAAATGAGTAACCAAGGAAATTGTTTTTGTTGTTGAGTTTAAAAACATAAGAGAAATAATTTACTTGTTCAATTAAAACAGAGGGGAAGATTTCAAGAATACCACCATGTTGAGTCCACCATCAAAGAAACCAAGTGGGAAATTCTGACTTGAATTTATGGTCAAATTAGAGAAACCAGGAGTGACTGCATGACTTATTTTGATACAAGAGAACTTTAAACCAAGCATCCATATAGTCATAATAACTATATTGGATTGTATGACCAGGTAAATCTTTGAGTTGAAAAGGAGGACCTCATTCATCAAGAGAAACTATATTATAGATGTAAAGGGAATGGTAAACAATTTTACTAGTACATGTACGATCATAGATGGGTTTAATGACTATTGACTGATGATGAAAGAGAATACCTTTGTAGTAGGTAATTGACTTTTCTGGATGGAGTGGAACAAAATGCCATTTAGGAGGGAAATAGGATTTAACTAGATCAAGAACATTATGGGTATTCTTGTGAATAGGCTCTTTGAAAAAGAGATTAGTTGATTGAAATTTGACATAATCAGATCGGACTGATTTGATTGGGTTAGGATGGTAAAGAGTGAGTGACTGAGAAGAAGAAGAGAATGGATCTGAAGCAAGAGCGGATGTATAACTAGGTTTAGGGATATTACCAAGAACTTGGTAACGATTGATAGTGTCAATAGGATGATATCTGGTGACTAGGTCAATAGGAAGAACAACAATGGATTTACTAGTTGGAACAATTGCTTTACTAGAAGGCCCTGACATCTGTAAGCAAATAAGGTAAACAGAATTAGCATCTACTGAGGATATCTAATTTGTTTATATGGAAATAAAGACAATTAGTATAATGAGCAAGTAAATTGCGACGACTGGTAATTTGATGAAATTGTATGAATTATGCATAGCGAGTAATTTTGCGAGCTATCTTAAGGCAAGCAATGCGGTAAGCAGTTTGGTAAACAAGTTTTCTATAATAGGTGACTTTTAATTTATGGTAGGAAATAAAAGGAGCGTGCATCTAAAAAAGTAAAAAAAAATGTTTAAATTTTTTAAAATATTCACTAAAAACAAAAACAAAAAAAACGAAAACCAAAAAACTTAGTTTTCAAAAAACTTAATCTAAAAAACTCAAACCAAATTTAATTTTGAATTTCGTTTTCAAAATTCAAATTAAATTTGTCCAGTTTTTTTTTTTCCCCCACCCAAACAGAGCTCTCCCCCCGAATAGGTTTTTTGCCTGTTGAAATTCAAATGGAATTCAAATATGTCCAAACAGGTTTTGAATCTGTCCGAACAGGTTCCTATCTGTTGGCACCTGTTCATAAAAGCCACAATTCCTTCTATATAAAGCTTGCATTCTAGCAATTCTTGGCATCAGATTTTTCCATCAAATTTTAGTATTTCTTCTTCTGTTCGTCCCTACGCTCCTACATCTATTTCTACATTTATTTTTAGGAAAAAAAAGAGAAAGAGTTACAACATAATTTGGTTCACCAGACTTGATTTGTAGTGCTGCAAATTCAAGTGTTAGTCGTTGCATCCTGGGAAGTAGACGCCGGTAAATCTCGAAGCACCGAAGCGAGGGCAAAATCTACTTTAAGGAGATCGTGTCCAACACAAGCCTCGACTTTAATTTTTGCAAGTGTTTAGTTTGAAATGTAATTTATATAATTATTTTCTGAATTATTTTATTTTATTTATACATTTAATTTACACACACACACACACACACCACTGTGGATATAACACTAGAAATACGGGCATTTATTAATTTGGCTAAACATCTTGGACTGCCACTAGGAAGTAGTTAGGTCCAGAAATATGAGTATTTATTAGTTCGATCAAACATCTTTGACTGCCTTCCAACATAGCTTCGGTCAAACCTTTGACCGCCTTCCAACTGAACTTGGCCCAAATTTGGCTACACAAATTACCTTCTTACAAACATAAACACGTGAGTGTTGAGTTGTTTGTGTATATATACAGATTTACCTAAATATATATATATATAATATGAGGAGAGATATGAGAGGATAAAGAGTGGTGACTACAAAGTAGAGAGAGAGAGAGGCTTTGCCTAGTTGAGGCAAAAGCTTAAACAATAATAATACAGACAAGTCTTTTACTTGCACTCTCTTACTCCAAACGCTCTTTAAATGATCTGTCGCTCAGATTGGAGATCCATAGCTTCGCTCCATCGTCAAAACTCTTATCGATAAAATTGAGAGAAATAGATTTAAGAAGAGAGAACCCTTGGAGCTTTGATCTGCTCAAATTAAGGCTTCGATTAGACTTTTAACGTCGTTGAGGTAGCGGCGACATCGTTCATAAAAGAGAGGATATCGGCGGAGGATGAGATCGCTAACGAGAAGGCAACGAAATGAAGTCAGTGTCGAAGTCCTTTCTTTTGACTAAATCTGATCGAAGAAGAGAAAGATAAAGCCATGATAGAGATGGTCAGAATGGCATCGACGACAGATGAGGGAGATCGAAGAAGACAACAACAATGGATAGTAGAGATATAGGAGAAGAGTAGAGAGAGTGTGAAATGTGTTGATTTAGTTTGATTAGGGTTTGGCAAATAATATATATATGGGTAGTTTGATCATTTTGACAACTTTGTTTTTTGGCTTTTTTATTTTGTTTGTCTCTTTAAGTCACATTACATCTCTATTCTTTTACAAGTTTTTTTTTTATAAAAAAAAAAAAAAAAAAAAAAAAAAACTTTTAACCTACTTTTCAGAATAATCCTTTATAGAGACTCGTCTTTATGGACAAATTATTTTAAAATATGAACCTTTCAGCAATGAAGGCCTTATTTTGGCCCCGTTTTGTAGAGCTGTGGGAAAATGATTATAGATTATAACTGTGAACATAAGCTAGTAATCTGTTTGGTGCAGCTGTGAGATTATGGATTTAAGCAGTAGAGTAGTGTTTGGTAAATAAGTTGTAAAATAGTTTTTTGCTATGTAATTGTCATTTTTGCCCTTATAAACATCAAAATTATAATTTTGTCATTTTCTTCACTTTAAATTTTAAAAAAGTTATTTCATTAATGAAAGTTAATATAATTAGTTTGGTACATTTGTCTATTGCCTCATTTTTATTTTTATTTTAAATATTGAGTGCACATTTTTTCCATTACCTAATTTATTTTTTCCATTACCTAATTTGGTACATTTTTCCATTATATTTTTTAAAATTTTTTTTATTATTTATTTATTTATTTTTTTAACACAGGGCAGCCCTGTTACCAGATTTTTGTCACGACCCGCTCCCCGTACTTAAGGGTTAAGTATCGTGATGGCCAGTAACTGAAGTTACCTCCGCCAATTCATAAACAAATAAATAAACGCGAGCGGAAGTAAAATTTAAATGAGGGTACCAAAATAATCATTGGAGCTTCTACTTTTATTACAAAATTTACTGACCAAAAAGGCCGATATTTACATATAAAAATATCATAAAAATACTGTGTGTGTCTATTCCGCAGCCTCGTATCTAAGACTTTCCAAAAACTATTTCCTGAAAATTGGTAAACAACTATAATCACATGGCAAAGTGAGAAATATTATACCAAGAGTATAAGGGACACGAAATAACCATGGATAGTTAATTAGGCCAAAACATTTACATAACTCAATTTGGTAAATAATCATTTAAGTAGTAGAAATTGAAATACAGATATTATATAAATATATAACCATAACCACGATACCGAACAGAACAGAACAGAGGTCACTGAGGTGACAGTCATAACAGAGGTACGAATTCAAGAGGTGGCTCATACGGATTCTAGAGGTGGCTCCCACAATAGTGTAGCACTTAGCTCCGCACAATACTTTGGTCTGCACAGAACAGAGGTCAATGGATCCATGGCAAACAGAGGGCCACAAAGTGGTCAAACAGAGGCCAATGGTTATTTAAATCTCCCAAGGCATGGGACTCCCGTGGTGGTACTTACAAAACATAATTGTATATAAGGTTATAGCCCAATATTCTTTAAAATATAAACAAACATATCCATGGATTTCATTTTCACAAATAGGGTTCAGAAAATAAACCATGTAACTGAAACCTTTATAAAACATAACTTTTATTAATATACTAATAAAACATAACTTGTATAAAACAGATTTTGGTAAGTCAAAATATACGTGAAATATATTTTGGTAACTCAAGGTATAATATAACTCACCTTAACTTTAATACCTTACTCTTTCATTCCACTATCAAAAATCCTTTCAACTTTCACCATTTTTCCTTTCTTTTTTCTTTTCTTTCTTCTTTCTTTTTCTTTCTGTCCTCCAGATTGATCACTCTCCCTATTTATAGGGAGGTGACGCCATTCAAAGGCCAACACGTCGCCGAGCTATATCTTTCCCTCCAGATTCGTCATAAATATATATAGATTCAATCTTATCCTAAATAAATATTTAAGATAATTACCCTTTGACCCAATATTTTAATATAATTATATAAATTAATTAATTCTTAATTAAATTACACTTTATCATATACCAATAGAAAATTAAGGGCTGGTTTGGGGTGTCCTAAAAAAGTGTACTTTTTATCTTTTTGGACTAAAAAAATTGAGAAAAAAATATGGAGGTTTGGGTTAATTTTTTAGATTTTTATGGAAAAATGTGTATTAAAAAATTGTATAAAAAAAATGTGTAAGAGATGAATAGTGATAGGTGGCCCACAGCCGTACAAATCGGAAGGTGTGAATGGGAGTTGGAAATTATTGGCTATTATTTGTACAAAGCACTGCACGGTTTTGTTTGGTCCGTGGGGGTCATCACGGGTCCCATTTTAATAATCTGAACTGCTCAATGTGTATAACTCGTCGAACACTATGTACTTATAAAAAATCACGTTAATCGGATATCGATAGCTATCTGATCTGATTTATTTATTTTTCAATCATTAATTATAACACCATCCATTTGTCGTACATAACTGATCTGATCATATAGTTATTGATATCCGATCAATGTGATTTTTTGCAGACATATAGTACTCGACGATTTCTACATATTGAACGGTTCAGATTATCAAAACGGGACCCGTGATGACCCCATAGGACGAACAGCGGTGTGTGTGCAAACCACACCCAATCATTTACAAAGAATCCACTGCCGCAGCACAGCAGCTACACAGTGGTCACTTCGGTGGTCACTTTTTTTGAAAAAAATTATTTTTAAATATTTTTTTTTGGTGAATAGTAATACCTTTTTGGATTTTAGAGTAACTTTTTGACTTTTTGACTTATATAGGTTTACCCAAACCAGTCCTAATTATTTATTTTAGTACCACACCTATTATTATTATTATTATTATTTATATTATCTATATTATTATTATTTATATTTTGACCCCTAAACTTTTAATAATTATATTATTATACAAAATTACACGTAATAATATATAATAAATTATATATTTTCCAAACCGAGATTAAATAATATTAGTATAAATTCTACAGAATAATTAAAACTTTGGGTTGTTACAATTATCGTGATAGAAAGAAATTGCATAGAAAGTTATGTAATAAGCTGTGGACCTATTACATTTAAAATAAAATTTTAATAAGAATTTTGCTAATATAAAAATATTATTATTAGTTGATGAGGCATGGTATAGATAACTGTGTTAAGTAATGCTTACCTTTCCCTTCTCTTCTTTTCACTTTCCCTACCAAACAAGTTCATTTAAAAAAATTCACATCTTATTATAGTAATGATCATAGGAGGTTACCAGAAACAAGACATGGTCATAAGAAATGCAAGTGAAAGGAATGGAAAAGCATAAAGATAGCTAGTCAACTACTATTTCATATAAACAAAACTTAACAAAGCATATGCAATTGTATTGACAATACCAGTAATAAGAAAATAAAAAACCTGAAATTTATTTATCACCTAGAAAAAGATTATTCAATGTTGTTCACAACTGGACTAATATCAGATCGTCAAGAAAAATAAAAGAGCAAAATTACACGTAAATGTTTGAGGAATTGGATGGTGGCGCTTGTTGTAGATGTCAACTGCCACCACAATTTCTCGGCGATCAAAGGAAGTCATTTGGAACTTTAATTTGAAAATGTCCAAGTCTTGGTGAGAGGTCTTTTAATCGCCAATAATGGATGCACGAGCTCTATCTTCTCCAACTCGGCATCTCTTTATCAAACCATCATTCCACTCTTCCTCCCATTGAAATTGCTTTCATAAACTCTGCTGATGCCAGATTACCAAAATCCTATTGAGGTTTCCCTGAACTTTTCATTCCAACAGAATAACAAGTGAATACTGGTGCATAAAACAATATATCATGCTTTTATTTAAAGAAAGGAAAAGAAAAGAAAGAAGGGTAACACAAAGTCAATAGCAATACCAAAAGAAGGATTGAACTGATGGTAGAAAATATCAGGTAATTACCAAAAAAAGGTAGAAAATTATTCCAATTCATTAGACATTACAACAACTATTAGACCAGGGACAAGATTAATCAATCCTTTGTGACACATTGAATTTCTCCAATCCACAAATCCCAACAACTGAACCTTTATTAATAACAAATAAGCATGATCGGTTTATAAGCCTTGAGATCCTGATGGACAAATCACTAAATCTTCTCAAACTTCAAAATGAATCGAATAACATTATTTCATCTAAGGTAGCAAATTATGGATTCAATCAACCTAATCATAGTGAAAAGCCAAAACAACTAATTTCTGAAATATGGGTCTTCACAAAAATAAACAAGTACCTTGCTCAATCCAGAGAACAACAAATGTAGTTGAACAAATACAATTTTGTCAACTCTGATAGTAATTATGACATATAATATAAGGCAAGTTAGATCTCCCTCAAAGATCACTCAATGAGTCATGTTCACCTAAAATTGGTAGATGCGCAAACACAAAAGCCGAAAGCAGAAATGGCCATACTTTATTAAAACAGTGTAATATTTATATCGGTAAAACTGGATAAACATAAAACATTATAATCTAAACTATAAGGCCCCGTTTGTTTTGGGTGAAAGAGAGGGTATTGGGATTGCTAATACCAAGGTATTAGTAATAGCCTTGTTTGTTTTGAGATAAGGCCTTGGGACTATTAGTCCCTTGGTATTACTAATACTCTTTGAGAGGGGATTGGTAAGGAGGAGGTAGAGATGGTATTAGAAAAATAGTGAGGGAATTAGAAATTTTTTTATTTTTTATATATTGGAAATTTTTTTTAAATATAATTTTTAATTTTTTATATTTTTTTATTTGTTTTATTATTTTATATAAAAATAATTTAACAATTCCTCACTACTAATCCCCTCACTATCAATCCCTTCACTATCAATCACCTCACTAACAATCCCTTCACTATTAATCCCCTCACTATCAATCTCCTCCATTCTATCTCTCAAAACAAACGGGGCCTAAGAGTACCAAAACACTGTTAGGATTTAGTCTATTAATCTAAACTATGTGATTTTAACCCTGTTTGATGACAAGATTAATTAAGTATTTATAAGTAAATGCATTCATTTGAAGAGACTTACTTGACTTATCATTGAATGCTTACTACACTCAATGAAAGGTAGTTTTTATTTTAAGTTACCCTCAACTAATATGGTAATATTAAAATTTGCAGATCTAAAAAGTCAGTGCTTAAATATTTATGCTCTAGAATTACAGTGCTAAAAATTTACAATTCTTAAATCTTCAATTTTATCAAGCAGTTATTTAGTCTTTTTCTTTGCCTTAATGAGGATCACTGGTGAAGTATATCAGATGTGCACCTGAGTCATTATATATTTAAACTAATTATAATGAATTCCAAATAATTGTTTTGGTTATGTTTCAGTGTTGTTGCTTGGCAACTAACACTTAGTCGCCTAGAAAGGCCTCGTTTGGCAAGTAACTGTTTTAGTTTAAAAATAAAAAAAGTTATTAAAAAAATCAAAAAGCCCATAACATGTATCAAAAAATTAAAAATTCCATTTTCTCTCTACTTTTTAAATATTTTTTCATAAAAAACCAAAAAATCACTCCAAATATATTATTTTTTTTATCTTATATTTTAGTTAAAAAGCCAAAAAGTTACTAAAATAGATTGTTCCCAAACGAAGGGTGACTGCTTTGTGGGGTGAAATGACTTAAATGCCCCTCTAATCTCCATTATTTACAAAAATGCCATTATATATACCTGTTTGTTGATCTCTCTTGCCCTAACTTTCGCCTCTCACAGTCTTCTCTCCTATTCTCCTCTTATCTGGCGACCAAGAATAAGCTCTACCAACACCTACGAAAATAGTTGTCGACCTCTCTGATCACAGCAGGTCGAGCTTGTAGAACTGTCGTCTACCTCTCCAAGAACAGTCGTTCCCTTGTTTTTCCATTCATCTGCATCGAAAATGTAAGATTTCATGACTGTGATACATGTATGGACTCGATTAGGGTTTTGTTTTTGGTTATGTGAAATGGTGTCTTCTCTCTCTTCTTCACTCTGTGATTAGGGTTGAAAACCCCTTTTAAACTGCGATCTATTATCAGTTGAGGTGAACTGCAAATCCATTCTCTCTTCTTCCCTCTGTGTTGGCTTTCATGAATGAGCTCAACCTTTTAAAGCTTCACAGATACCAAAGCATCAAGCTTCTTGGAACTAAAGCTCCCCCGCTTTATGAACTCAGTTTCCTGCACATATTATACAAATTGATATGAGAAATTACTTACATAAGAGTTTTTTTTTCCTTCCAGTCACTACGCCAAAAATCAGCGTTAAGAAATCGCGATTAAAAGTACTATTAATCTACAGAATTTAAAACCGCCGTTATCATGGCCATAATGTAACATTAACGGCGTTTTCATATCGTCGTTAAAAAACCGTCACTAAAAGTGTCTTTTAACGATTTTAATGAAATTCACTTTAACTAAAGAACGAATCGCCGTTAATGCCCACTTTTAATCGATAATAAAACCGCCGCTAATGCCCAACCATTACCGCCGTATATCGGCGGTCTTTGTCTTACGTGAGTTCGATTTAAACTCCAAATGACACTCCCGTGAAGTTCCTAAGAAAACCATCTACAAAAAGTAAAAGTAATGTTTAAATATTTATTTAGGTAATATATTTCATGAAAAGTGGTTGTGGCAAAGTGGTTGGTATGGGTGGATGAGAGGTCTTGGGTTCAAAACTTGGGGAGTGCAAGAAGAAAGAATTATTTTTTGAAAAATTTGAACCTATTTACGACGGTAAAAAACTACCGTTTTTGGTCCTATAAAACCGCCGTTTTTGGTCGACTTTTAACGACGGTAATTTGCCTTTTTACGACGGTTTCATTTTTTCCGACACGCGTATAAACGGCGGTTTTACCGCCGTTAAAGGCTTTAACGGCGGTAAAAAACCGCCGCTAAAGCCCAATTTTGACGTAGTGAGTTTTAAAGTAAGCTAACAAAATGGAAGAATAAATCCAAATGAAAATGGTGTGAACGAAACATGAGAATGCATAAATCTCCTTCGAGTGCATTTGCATCATCTGGATGCCCTTGAACCCCACTAGTTCCTTTTTGTCTTTGGCCTCGTTTGGAAATAGGTTAATTTAATAATTTTTTAATTATTTAATTAAAATATGAATTAAAAAAATTAGTATGTTTGTGATAATTTTTAAATTTTTTATAAAAAAATATGTAAAAAATAATAATATTTTTTTTTATAAATTTTTTAATATAAATTATTAATTTTTTAACTTACTCTTAATAAATTTTTTTGACTTTTTAACTAAGCCGGTCCTTCCAAAACGTGGCTTAAATTACAAATTAATTAATGCCCCGATCTATTTTTGAAGGCAAAAGTGAATTCACCTCACCGCATCGCCCGTTCGCTCATTTCCGGTTTACACACTCTGTCTCCTCCTCTACGACTGTACTTCTCTCCTCTCTCGACGACGGAGAAGAAGAAGAAGAAATCTAGGGTTTTCTAAGGGATCTCCGATCTGTGGTTTGGTGCATTGGAGGAGGAGGAGGAGGAGGAGAAGATGAGCTTCGATCCGGTCCCTTCGAGCACTCATGGCAACCTCGACGAACATATTTCTCAGCTTATGCAGTGCAAGCCTCTCTCCGAGCAAGAGGTTATTATTTTTATTATTTATTTATTTGTCACTTCTTTTGTCGATTCTCGCTAGTTTTTCTTGTTGAATCTTTGAAATTTTACACTGCTGTATGATTCTTTTTATCATTTGATACTTGTTGTTATGGATCAGAATTGATTTGTGAAGGTTTGAATGGACAAGTTTGTGCAGTTTTGTTGATTTTGGCTCTCTGATCTGAACGTTCAGATAATTTTCGGGTTCTTTTAAGGTTTTTGCTAAGGTTGCTTTGGTGATTGAATTAGATCTGTTTAAGATTTGTGAATTGTAGCTCATCACGGGGAAAATGATTTCGTGATTTTGATTCTTTGTGACTTTTCAAATTCAAAAAATGAATCTTGGTGCTGTCGTTGTAGTGGGACCCCTTCAGTTATAATGGTGACGTACCGCGTGGCTCAAAATCCCTCTTCAATCTATCAATTACTTGTTGATTCATAGTTGGGTCCATAAAAAGAGGGTTCGATTCAAGCTCCATGCTTTATAAATGCCAACACGAAGAACATAAAATAAAAAAGAGTTATGCTAGGGCCCCAAATAAATTATAATTTTTTTTAACGTTGATGGGAGAGGTTTGGTAAAAAAATTTAACCTGTGTGAGAGGTGAGGTGTGGTAAAAAATTTGGGGTCTATAGCATTTTCCAATAAAAAAAGAACATCTGAAGTCTCTGTGGGTGGGTCCTGAGCCAGTGATTGACTAAGTAAAATCCGCGGTCAGTGCTAGTGCCGGAGATGAGGGTTTTTTTGGGGCTTGACAGTTGTGCATGGTGGTGAAGAATGTGAATGGCGATGGATTTGTAAGGAGCTTAGGATGGGGAAGAATATTTGTAATTGGAGAGATTTGCATAAGCTAGGAGAGAGAAAGGGGATGGAAAGAAGAGAGAGAGAGAGGGAGAGGTGGGTCTCTCATTTCTTTCCTTGTGAAATAGATGCCTATGAACACGTGGTATGTGGAGAGAAAGTTTGGAGGGATCTAGAGGATTAGAGCTTGATGGTGACCCCAAATTTAGATGGGAGAAGGGAACTGATGTGTGGGGGCCTTGCCACATAAGCTGTTGGTAAACTAGTTTGTGTCTGTAGAATTATTGGCTTATATATGTTGGTTCAAAAGCAGGGTCCTAATAACTTTTTTTTTTCATCGACAAATATAAAATATGCCAAAATGAGGTGAAAGGTGTAGAAGAGGAAGATATTATGTATGAGCAACATCTCTACAACAGTTATCGAGGTGTAATTTTCTTTTAAAGAAAAAATAAAATATGGTGGAGAAGAGTTCATAGAGAATCTGGAATTTCAGTTCTCGAGGGCAATTTGCAAGTACACTAAATGGATTTAGTAATAGCAAAGCTTGTTCTAGTTCCAGAGTGAAATATTCTCCATGGGTTTTTTCACAATGATCATTGACTTCGTTAATAACAGTGGTACTATTTGTACTTTGGAGTTTCTTCTTCTTCTTCTTCTTCTTCTTTACTCTCTAAAAGTTTTGGATGAAGTATTTGGCTTCTTTCAACCTTATGAAAGCAGCATGTAATTCTGCCAAGAACATGATAAAAGCTTTCATGCTTTGGGACTGTGAGGATCTATCTTCCTTCATGTTTCTTTTGTTCTGTGCCTTCTTTGTGTGAACTATTGAAAAAAAAAAGTCTATTCTGTGAACATTTTGTTTCATGAAATCTTTGACAGGATGAAACCATAACCATCTTTTGTTCATTATGTCTTTCTTTCTCTATTTGTCTTTTGTCTTCTCCTTTTTATTTTGTTTTGAAAAATGGGGAATGAAGAACCATTACAGCTTGAGTATTCTTCTGTTATGATGAATGAATAACCATTTAGTATAAAAGGAACCTTTATATATGTAGCTCACATTTAAGTCAAGGTCCTAGATTTGACTCTTACCCAGGACTTGACATCTATATATTGTACTTTGCCTTATCCATGTTATGAAACTGTTGTTATTATTATGCTATAGAATTCACCTTTTAATGGATACCTTTCTGTTTTAGTGTAATGGAAAAGGGTTCTCCATTGACATCTACTTTCTCTGTTGTAGGTTAGGGTGTTATGCGAGAAGGCTAAGGAGATTCTAATGGAAGAAAGCAATGTGCAGGTATGCTTTTGTTCATCAATTGGTGCTATTAGGCCAGTCATTGTTACTGTTAAAAAATTGCAAGCATCTTGAGATCCTGCCACATAATTTTGAGGGCATTAATTTCTTTTTCCTGGTGGAATCAGCGGAATTAAAACTGTTCAGAAGTATGTGAGGGCCATCATGTGTCTTGACTCTTCCTGTTAGGAATAAACAAACTTATCCAATATGCCATATAATGTGGAAGCAGTTGAGAGTTCAAATTGATAGGCTGTTTCTTTTCATGGAAAAACCTGTTATTGCTCTAAAAAATGTTTGGTCTTTTTCTGTTTCTATGGCTGGATTGTTTCATTAATTTTTTTGTATTTCAATAGCTCGGCTTTATTTTATGTTTGAATTTCTGGCTTAGTTTTCTAAGCAAGATTGATAATTCTTTAAGGTCATCTTATAAATTGGAATTTTGAGTAATTAAATTATACAGTGGGGATGATTCTGTGGCAAGGCTTCCACTGATACTGAAACTTGTGGAAGAATATTTTTTAGTATGCTTTTTAGTATATTTTTTTTGAATTCTGTATTTCAGTGTGGCTTTCATTTTATTAGCTTTAGGACAGTTTTTGGGAGGGTTCACCTTTTAATATTAATTACAAAAGATGTCATTGGGTTACATTGATTAATGTTGTACTGAAGTTCAGAGATTTGGTAAAATTGAAAATTGGGCTTGCAATTTTTAGTAATGAATTTAGTAGAACTGAAGCTTTGAAGATGGTTAAATTTTTTTGAGCGTGGATTTGTTTATTTAGAAATCACTTTTGTTTTTTTCCTGTTTAGTGATTTGCTACATATGCATTATGAAACACGCTTAATAACCAATGCAAGCTTTAATTTTGCGCACTTGAAGAACTAAAAATTGCCCCTAAGTTTACAGTAGTATTCAAGTTGAAGGCGAACTCAATTCTTTCATTCAAGTTTTTGTTGTTTTAAATGTTTTTACTTTTATTTTTTTTATTATTATTCTTTTTTTCATTTTTCTCTTATTTAAGGGTGGGGAGCGGGTCTAGATGGGCTTGTTCTGATTTTGTATTTGCATTGTAATATTGTATATGTCATTTGAGTTTACATAGGATCTCACTGCGTGAATGTTAAAATCCTAATTAGTCTTCCCCCCTCTTCTTTTCTTTATGTTGTCTATGCAGCCTGTGAAAAGCCCTGTAACAATCTGTGGTGATATTCATGGGCAATTCCATGATCTTGCAGAGCTTTTTCGAATTGGAGGGAAGGTATTAATCTCATTTGAGCACTTTGTTGGTATACATTTTGGGCAAGGATATAGCGATTGATTTTCATTGCTAATAGTATTACTATGCTTCTGAAGATTGACCATGTTGGGATTTGGTTGTTTGTCTCTGCTTCTTAAACTAGGTATCTGGTTCGTGACTCATCGGATTCCTATTCCTAAAGTGACAATAAAAAAGACTACACATGAATCTTTTTTCATCAACTAAACCACACACATGGGCACTCACAACACATTATTTTTCTTCTTGCGGAAGCCCTAATTTTCTAAGTTTGTCATTGTTATCATCTTTGCTATAAGCCATTCACCTTGAAGAGACTTTATGCAAATATATTTTGATCTGTATAAAATTAATTGGTTGATCGACTATTGTATTTGTACCACTTTGGTTAACTGATTTTTGAAAAGTTCCTAAATGACTATTGTGTTTTATTTTCCAATCCATATGTGCGTTGCTATCTGTGAAGCATGGGTGCGACTACTGGTACTGGTATGATACGAGTATGTTGATATGGTAAAATCTAAAAAAAGTACGATACGGGTACGGCTAGGGTTAGGTACGTTTGTAAAAAAATGTTTGTTTTTAATTTGGAGTAATGAAATAATTAGTGAAATGGTTTAATTTGTTGAAATCTAACTTACAATTCATATTTAATGTCAAAAGCAAAGGTACAAACCAAAATTAAATGTCATTATATTAATTAACTTGAAAATCATAGCTTAATTTTAAAATCATGCTAATCATAGAAAAAAGAAGTTCAATGAAATTAATTTTACCTTTGTATTAGAAGAAAATATTGTTTCGATTGACATACGGTACGGTACGGTATGACTTAGGTATATATTAGGTACTTCTGGGTATGCCAAAAATTAAGAAGGAAAAATTTGGGTATGTGTTTCGTGTACTAGGTACGTATGCAGAAGTACTATACGAAGTACCAGTATCCGGTAACTACTCGGTACGGGTATAACATGTTTGTCGAAGTACCCATGCTTCATAGGTTGTTATGAATCTTTTAGAAATCCTCATGTAGAAAAATAACCTAATGAAACATTAGATTTGATATGAATAAGTGTTAGCAGATACGAAAGACATTTTTAGGTAGTGGTAAATCCATAACATCAATGTTTTAGTGGTTTGATTAGGCTCACCATGGTAAGGTTAGAGGTTTTCGATATTGAAAATGGGCTAATTCCCACTCCATTCGGTAACTCAGGAAGATTTGCGATGGGTCCAAGTTTCTTGAGGATGTGGCATGCCCCCAATATTTTGTTCTCAAGATAATTTCAATTTTCTTCACTTCTCCAGTCCTTCCCATATATTATACTAGTGTAAAAGGCCCGTGCAAGACACAGGCTAGTACGGCCTTTAATTCCAATGTTTTATTGAGTTTACTAAATGAAATAGAATAATATGACAATTTCTGGAAAACATTTATTTTTTGTTTCATTCACTTAAAAAATAATTGAAAAATACATTATAAAAGAAATAATAATTATTCCATAGAAAGATTAAAGAATAATAATTTCATTCCATTGCACCTTATTCCATTCCACTACCTGAACTTTTTTTTCCCCAAAAATAAGATTATTTTCTTACAAAAAAATTGAATAGAATAAATGACTAAATATATAATAGAAATTTTAATTTGTATTATAAGGTACAATTATGTAATGATCAATCCCATTATGTATATATGGTAGTTACATAATTATGTTGGAATGATCAATCCCAACATGTATATATGTAGTTACATAATTATGTTGGATCGGGCAGTTATATTTTAATTGTAGGGTTCATATTCTCATGTGTAGATTTATTATCAATTAATGATACCATTTGTTAGTGATAACGTGGTGTCACATAAAAAGAGAGAGAGTGTGGGTGTGTATCTCTGTCATTATTTGTAATTTAAGCACAAACAGGACAGTTGGTTTTACAATCGTATAAATCTAATGACTATTTGGTTCAATATCTATGGCAACAAAATGGATTACCTTCTTCCCCAATGTCCTCATTAACTAATGCCAAATCAACATGAATCATGTATTTTATTATTTTAATCAAACAGTTATTCAACTTATATCAGACCAATAATCGATTAAGGCCCCATTTGGGATGCCAAAGTTTGGCTAAAATAGCTAATAAAGACAAAAAATGCTAAAATAGCCAATAAGACAAAATGTCACATCCCAACCATAATCATGTCACTTTTTCTTTCATAACCATCAAATCAACTACAAAAAAAAGCCAATTATTATCCCAAACACAATTTTTTAGCGAGGCTAAAATAGTCAAATAGCTAACTAAAATAGCCAAGTTCCAAAATGGGACCTAAATCAATTTGTGAACCCTATTATTCTAATTGATTACCTCTTCAATTCATGCCAATTCAATAATTGATTAGCAAGTTATTTCTATTCGCTTCGAAAGTACTGCCGTCTTAATTAATGAGATTTTGGTTATGCAAAATATGATTTTGACGTTATGAGCAAAGTTGTGTTATTTGTCTCAATATAATTGAAGTTACGAGGAAGGTGATAATACTTATGCTTCAAGAGGTGTTGTCATGAGACAAACCGGCATAAATCATAAGCATTTTAAATTAATGGAAGAATTCAATTCAATTTTATTGAAGAGCATGAAGTGAAGAGTTGTTCAACAAACATCAACAGAATAAATTGTGTAGGATATATTTAGTCATCACAAACAAAAGAAGTGGAATTAATTAATTGACAAATATTTGTAGCTAATGAAGCCATGACAAGAGAAAGGACAAAAAAGGCATCACGATTAATATCACTAATTGGGTATCACTAACTTTACCTTTTCTACAAGTGAATGAGTGCATAAATTACTTCCATTGCTGCTGCTGTAACCATCGATTCTGTGAACTCCAACAAGTAGATCCCTATTTTGGATTGCCACTCACAATAACATTATTACTCCTTGCTTTGTTCTCACTAATTAAAATTTGATTAACGCAGTATGTGGTTCATTGATACACACATGCAATATTACATTAAATGGAGAGAGGAATGGACCTTTTTATTAAGTTCACAGCAAACCTATCTATTCATTTGTCACCTGAGTCTGCAACAGAGACTTAGGTGTCTTTGTCTTCAAATATATGTAAAGATTGAACCCATTTGGAAGCAACATTGACAACAAGAGCTCTGACAGCTTGATCTGCAGTTTCGATCTTTGGTCGTTGTCTCTCTTCGTAAGAGCTCTGGCGGTTGAGCTCCGGTGATCTCTCACTCCCTTTGCTGGTTCAGGAGCTTTTCTCATTCGTCTCCTTTATCTTCTCTGTCTCCACCTTTCACGGTCATCGACGATGGTGGGTTATCTTCCTTTGTCTCTTTTGTCTTCTATCTCTTTTGCTCATTTGGTCTGCCCCTTTCTCTTTCTATCTGTCCTTCGTCGGACAAAGCAAGTGTTTTTTTTTCCCTTTAAACCGAGACGACGCTGTTTTTCATAGAACGATGAGGTTCCCACTGCCAAAGCAAGGGCATAACCAGCAGAAGATGGCAAAATACACGCTTCTGCATTGTTCCCAAAACTGAAGCAACTCCTATATAGATAGATATAATTTGCATTAGGCCAGTCAGGCTTTAAAGGAAAAAATATTGGGCAATCAAGAAAAAATGCATGCATAAAGTGAGTGTGGCTGAAATAATGATGCTTAGCTGGATGTGTGATAGTACTGCAAAATACAAAATTAAAAATGATTATATTCGTGAAATGATGGGAGTAATAGCAATTGAAGATAAGTTGAGAGAAAATAAATTAAAATGGTTTGATCATGTACTATGAGGTTTTGATATGAAATATGGATACGATATGATACAAATACGACCATAGTACAAAACTCTAAAAAATAGGATACACGACCGTACAACTAGTATATGTTTGTGTATCAGTTTTCTTAATAGTTAGTACTGTTATACATAAGCTTAAAGAAGGGTGAGAAATCATTCTTTAGGACCTATGTTGCACGGACACGGACACGGGACACGACATGGACACGCGAAAATGCAATTTTTCAAAAAATAGGGGACACGACACGCTGGGGACACGTTTAATATATATAATTTTATTTATTTATTTTATGTCTAAAATAAAAATAAAATTATT
Organism: Camellia lanceoleosa; assembly: GCA_025200525.1. Classification (NCBI taxonomy): domain Eukaryota; kingdom Viridiplantae; phylum Streptophyta; class Magnoliopsida; order Ericales; family Theaceae; genus Camellia; species Camellia lanceoleosa. Next base: position 127,486,646 of record CM045768.1, read on the forward strand.
AATTCTTATACAATCAAAATAATAATAAAATTAATAAATATATATTTTTTTAAAATTAATAAAAAATGAGTTTTTTTAAATAAAAACAATTTATTTTATGAATTTTAAGTTTAACATAAAAATAAGGATAAAGAAAAAAGAAAAAAGAACAAAGAAAAAAAAAAAGAGTGGGAGGGTGAAATGTTGAGTCCAGAAAATGAGAAGAAAAAAAATATAAAAGAGAAACGATAGAGGAGAGAGAAGGTGAAGTTAAAAAGGCAGAGGGAGAGAGATCAGAAAAGGGAGGGACGAAAGAGAGGAGGAGAAGACGAAAATGAAGAGGAGAAGAGGAACAGAGATGATGGAGACAGAGAAGAAGGAGAAGAAGAGAAGAAGAGAAGAAGAAGAATACCTCAATTAGGGCTTCTTCGATCCACCTCACGAGTTAGCTTCTCCTCTCCTTAGCTTCTGAACAGGTTAGCTTCTCCTCTTCCTTGATCTCTTTCTCTCCTTTTCTGTCTTCTCTCCTCCCTCGATCTCTCTCTTTTCTGTTTCCCTTGATCTCTTTCTCTCTTTCTGTCTCCTTCGATCCCTTTCTCTGTCGATCAAGGAAAATAGTTAGGGCTCCTTCGATCCACCGCACGAGTGTCCGAAAAGTGTTCCGTCGTGTCCATGGCGTGTCCGACTGGAAGATTTCAAAAAAAAAAAAGGAGACACGTTAGTGAGAGTGTCGGACACGTGTCTACCGCGTGTCCGACGCGTGTCCGTGTCCGACACGTGTCCGACGCTCGTACGCAGAGCCTGGGAACGTGTCGGTGCTTCATAGTTTAGGACCCTTTCTTTTAGTTGGTCTTATGAAATTTTATTTCAATAACAAGTCTATATTGTTTTTATTGCCTTGTGCTTTTCTCTTTGAAACTTAAATATGTAATATGCAAAAGTGTTGTAAGCAAGTTTACTTGCTTGTGTAACCGTTGAAATTTGATTTTAGTATATCATCATATAGTAAGAAGCATGAACACTTCTAAGAAGGTGATGTGTCCATGTCTCCGTGTCGGACACTGAGACTTGTTGGGCACTTCTCGACATGTGTCTGACACTCGTCAAAACGTGTCTTAATTTTAATTTTTTTTTTAACTTCTAAACACTCTTTGGACACTTAGAGGACACGTATCTATCGCTTAAACACAATTGTCTATCAATTAGACATGTGTAAACTAGTTATAAGTTTGAATAAAACAATTTAAGATACAATAATAAAAGAAAAATGATATAAATTTATAGGAATTAGTGTCATATTATTTTTAAATGATATATTCATATAGATATGACATTTAAATATATAAAATTATATATTTCATACATGTCCCTTATGTGTCGTGTTCTGTATTTTTTTTTGAAAACTGGCATGCGGGTGTGTCCGTGTCGTGTGTCTGTGTCCGTGTTTCTTAGATCATATATATATGTTATTTATCCTTTCTAGAGAGTGTGGATAAGGATATGTCAATTTGATATCGTATTCACACTTTTTAGAAAGTGCACACAACTTTCTAAAGTGTTGATATGGATATTAATCACATGTCAATTCGATAAATTTTAAGAAAGTAGGGTACTACTTTATCTCACTATTTTCTTCTTCTCTAAGAAATAAGCAAGTATTGAGAAGTTATTCTTGTTTTTATTCTAACAATTATACCCTAATGATATCCAAGAATTATTATGACTTAAATTTCAGAATGGTTTGGATATGTGACCTAGAGTATTCAATATTTTTCAAAATTAAGGAAAATTAATATCAAACGTCAAATATGTTTAGGAAGTACCGGATACATATCTGCAAGTATCGGTATTCAATACAAATAGGACCCCCGTCTAGAATTATTCGTGTTTCATAGATCATGTACAACGAAAATCTATAGATGAACCGGTAAGGAAGAGCATTACCATAAATAGAAATGTTAGGGGGAGTAGAAAACCTAAACTGACGTGGAATGCATTAGTAAAAACGATATCAATTTATTTAATTAAAAAAAAACACGCGATTCATATACTCAACTCCACGTGATTGGGAGACAAAGCTTAGTTTAATTTAGATAATTTTTCAATGATGATCAAATGGAAAATAAACTACAAACTGCTATACATAAATTTATATGTGCTTGTGTGTGTTATATTTTATAGGGTCTATTTTAGTGTTGTCAGAATTGTATGATACATGATATGTATTGTACGATTTGCATTGTATTGTATGAAAAATGAAATGTACACGTACTCGTATCGTTGGTAACTTGATTGTGAGCTACATTTTCTTGTTTGTACAATTTTGTATTGTATCGTGATTTATGATTTAACGTGTATTGCATAATAAATTAATTTTTAGGCCAAGTTTGGGAAGACTAAATAAGTGCACTTTTTGACTTTTTATGAAATATGGGTTGGATTTAGGTTGGGTTTGAAGTGATGTGTTAGAGAGGTGATGTGACTTAAATAAGATGATGTGACTTAAATAGGATAGTGACTTTTTGGATTATTTTGGAGATGCCAAACTTGGCCTTACTATCTCCTTCACCATTGGTCCTATCCCATCAACAACTTTTTTCATTGTCAATCACCATGACCGACACTCACTGAACAATCATGATCTATTTATCAAAACCCCCCATACAAAAGAGACACAAATCTAGATGAACTTGTAATAAAAAAAATATTCCCATACTCTACAAGAAAGTGAACTACTTCTGAATTTACGCAATTAATTTGTTGAATTTGAGCTTAGACTAGATATTTGAGTCTAAATATTTTTTTGAATCATAACAATAAACTATATAACAAGTATGTTTGGGACTACACATATCCAAATAAGTACTAAGGATATCTTGCAAATCATGAACCAAATGGACCCAATATCAAAGTAGTCGTATCCGATTGAGAAACACGTAAAATTGTGTTATTATTATTAATTTTTTTTATATTAATATTTGCCATTGAAATGTTATTTTTGGGTAATGGAATTAGAGGTGGTCGGTTGTGGACTTTTCGGGAATCATGGTAGGCACTAAGATGGCCAAGGATTGCTGGATACGGTGGGTAATGGTATTAGAGGTGGTTGGTTGTGGACCTTTTGGAATCATGGTAGGCACTAATATGGCCAAGGATTACCGGATGCGGCGGAGGAGAAGACTAAGGTAGCCTTAGAGATAGAGAGGGTGGCAGTGAAAGACCTTGAACACTTAGCCATGGGATTGCTGTGTGTTTAGCTGCACTCGTTTTGTGTTGTTTGGCTGCATGCATGAAGCCCTTTTATAGCTATTAGAGCCCAAGCCACCTATGAACAAGAGTTGAGCCTAAGCCACATTTGCTCAACAAGGCTGCATCATACGAGCTACGGAGGTAGGTACGACATATTGGGAAGTTTATCATAGCATGCAATAGACTTGAGTGTAAGGTCAACGTCCCCTCTCTCTAAGACTGGTCAAGGAGGAGCTGTCTTCCGTGGGGAGACAGGCAGGCAACCTTGACGAACTTGTGATCCTAGCCTCCAATCCACAATCATTTGACGATCTCGAGCAGTGTATGCTTAGGTCCTGCTCCTAGCCTAGGTTGCCAAGTGATGGCTATGATAGTAGTACCTATGAGCAGAGTGATCCCAACTTAGGGAGTGGGTAGACAAGGGAGACATAGGAGAACCGGTCAAACTATGTTGCAGCTCAGCGGGAGTGCTTGAGTGAAGGTGGTCACTCTTGAGTGTTCCCTATGAGAATGAGGTATGAAGGACTATGGTGAGTAGGGCTGCTCAAGGAGCCAAGATGTGCTGGCAAAGCGGTGTACCTACTTGCGGAGCAAGGGTGTACTAATGGAGTGGAGTAACTATTCATGGAGTGGGTCTGTGCTTATGGAATGCAGTAGCTACTCGGGGAGCGGGGATTTGGGAAGGCCCACGAGCCAGTGAATCTTATGCCTTGAGGTGTGGGGTCTACTCCTTAGTTGGTATCAGTCAAAGGTATTTAAACACCTACATTATTTATCGTTGTTTTACTAAAATATCTAATGAGTTAGATACTTAGGTTTTTAATTAATGTATATTTACATTTTGAAAAATGCTACATGTAATCTCATTGCTTACCCGATTTTCTCACTTTTAGACACAAGTGAGTGTGACCTTTGTGCATTTCTGTTCCTTTGTGTCTAGGAGTGAGAAAATGTGGTAAGAAACGGGAATGTATATAGCATTACTCTTACATTTTTGGCTAATAATCTGTAAATTTTTTAGAGAGAGTTTCTTGTAATTGGTTATATGATTTAATGCTTCATTCTTGCATTATATTTACATATTATATGAAAGTACTTATTTTTTTTTATCTATGTTCTTATATGTTAATGTATCTGATATGACACAAAAAGATTTAAATGTACAATAATACATAATATAGAAAACGGATACAATGATACATGATAGTTATCACAATTCAACTACACTGGTCCATTTGTAGCTGACTTTTCCTGTCTTGATTTAAGGTTACCACGTTGGATGCTTTGCATGTGTCTTGACAGTCAACCACCGTATGTAGTCAAAGATTTTTCTTTATTTTTTAATTATGCTTTATTATTGCATAATCAACTATTTCATATTATGAAGGTGCTAATATCAATATAATTCTTTTTAATAATCGTTAATGCATTTTTTATTTATTTATTTTGGGAGCAAATTACAAAAAAAAACACAGGGTTCGACCCTTATAACATATTAAACCTTGAGATTTTAATTTCTTCCATTTAAGCCCTAATATTTTCACATGGTCTTAATCCCATCCACTTGTCCATCTCTGTTAAGTACAACTAACAGAAAATGGGCATTTATTCATTGCACCCCCTCACCCCTCTTGCCACTCACTGTCAACATTGCCACCGCCTACCAACAGTCTTGCCCCGCTACACCGTTCCTTCAGCTCCACCATCTCCACCCTACTCTACCTCCCAGCAGCCCTCTCTGCCTCCCCCACTTGTTACCCCTTCCTCCAGCTCCACCATCTCTACCCTACACCACCTCCCAGCAGCCTTCCCCTGCTGCCCCATCCACCATCTTTGCCTTACTCCGTTTCTGAACAACCCATCCCACCGCCCACAACCCTTTCCTTACCCACCATCTTGCCACTGCAGCCCCTTTCCCCCATTGACTTACGACTGCGGCGCAAATCTAGATTAGGTGATGAATCAAATAATCTCAATCTCTGTGAATTTCTTTTAGGTGTGACAGATCTCAAACAGGCGGTGAATCTCAATCTTGGTGAATTCGACGATGGATGGGAATAGTGAATCTCCCATCACCATCGCGAATCTCTTTGATCTTCCCAACCACCCAGATCCTGTTGGACGTTGGCAAATCTGACAGCAAGCTGGTTGATCTCGAATAGGGCTCTATTGAATATGGAAAAATCTGTGGGGCGTGTGATCCAATGTAGTCAACCTCATGGTATTATTGATGATGAATGGTTCTGATTGGGTAAATAGTTGATAAATGGAGATTGTGATTTGATGTAATCACTTTTAAAGTTAGCATTACCATTAAATTTAGAGAACAAATAATAAAGTGACGTGTGCTGCAAAACAATTTTCTGTTAGTTGTACTTAACAAAGATGGGTGGGTAGTTGACATTGAGACCAAGTTAAAAGATCGGGGTTTAAATTGAATAAATTAAAATCTCAGGGTTTGATATGTTATAAGCGTCAAACCTTGTGTGTGTGGTTTATTTATTTATTTTTTTAAATCATGCTTTTTTATTATTATTTGTTTATAAGATAGTTATAATTTAAATTTACAATCTTGTTTTTGGAAATTATATACTTGTTAATCACCTAGGGTTATGAGTGCAAATGAGATTTCTTGAGTTTGAGCAGCAAGCGAAGGCAGCCAGAGGAGAGTATTAGGAAGAGTTAAGAACTTGTCATTCCCATTCTAAATCTTTGTAGGGAAGAGTTGAGTGGTTATCATTGACATCCTAAATCTTAGTAGGTAAGATTTGAGAGCTTGTCATTCCCATCCTAACTCTTTATTCTTGGATGCAACATATTCAAGACGGGAAAATGAAAATTAAAGAAAGGGAAAAGTCTATGAGAAAGTTATAACTAGTGAAACAAAATTATTAATCACGTAAACAATTGATCAAGCTGCTTTGTGCACCGTCATTTTTTTTATGCTAATATATATATGCATCAAATTGTTTATATCAGTGTTATTAAAGGCATAGGCGCACTAAAGCGCCAAGGTTTCCTAGGGCCTAGGCGCAAGGCGAGGTGTGACCTTCATCAAAACACGGCTCATGTTGACGATAAAAAATAGATAATTTAATACAAGAAAAAATTGAGGGTTCAACATAAGTAAAATGATTCATCCAAAAAAAAAGTACATTGAAAAATTAAATATTTTAAAGTAATAAATACCAACAAACACCACTATTTTATCATAGACAAGGTACACATAAACACGAACATCTAATTCAGAAATCATAAATATTTGAAAACAACAACGAAGTGGAAGTGTTGAACAAGAGAAGCACATAGAAGGAGGAGGAGAAGATGAAGAAGAAGAATGACAGCTTTCAGTCTGGTGGAAGAGAAAGCTTTATCGAGTTTTTGTGTAATTGGGTTTTAGAAAGTGTTGGGTTGCACTGTATGTTTCGGGGTTTTATCCCCTTTAGCCACATGTAAACAAAAATACAATGAGATTAAGTGAAATAAAGGGTTGTAATTGTAATAAAAAAACATTTTAAAAGATGCGCACAAGTTTAAGCCTAAAGCGCACACTTTCATGTGCTTTTATGGGGCCTGTTTGACATTGCTTGGCTTGAGATATTCCAAAATGCACTGACCACTGGTTTATATTACTAAATTTATGTCCTTTTATCATTTTTGGAATCTCAATTAAATTAATTTTTGGTTACCTTCTTTTGATTGGTAGTGTCCAGATACAAATTATTTGTTTATGGGAGATTATGTTGATCGTGGCTATTATTCAGTTGAAACTGTAACGGTAAGTACACATTTTTTCTTTTATTACTATCGTAAAACAATTGGCTACCCCCGACTATACATAATAACACAACGATGTCTCTGTTTCTCAGCTTGAGTCATAGTTATCAAATTGAGAATCATATTGTGAATTGAAATCCTAATCTTGTGAATTGTAAATCAAATCGAGAATCGGTAAGTTTTAGTATAAATTATAAAAAATAACGTTAAAAAACCATATGCATGAAAATGAATGAAATAAATTAATTTTGATATATTTATAAAGTAGTTTTTATATATTGATATGATTACACCGTCTAATTGGGAAAGTATTGCCTTCATAGTAAGAGAGGTGGTTCCTAAGTACATGTAAATGTACTTCGGAACCCTATATAAAGTAAAATAAAAAATAATTAAGTGGAATATTTTATTTAAAACCTAGAACACTTAAAAATCATAATATAATATCTCTTGACGTTTAAAAATGTACTTAGGAACCCTATATAAAGTATAATAAGAAAGAAATTAAGTGGAATATTTTATTTGAAACCTAGAACATTTTAAAAGGTGTGTATGTTTATTGTTTAAAAAAAAGTTAAAAAAGAAAAAGAAAAAAACAGTTGTGGAACCATTTTGTCTGATTTACCTAACCCCTATAATAGTCAACCATATTTTACTAAAATAGCAATAGATAATTCATGGGTGCAAAGTTACTTTAACCTTAAACATTCTTACAAGATATATACATTTTTTTAATTAGAAAAAAGAGGAAAAACAAAAGTAAAGAGCATGTGAATCAATTGTGAATTGTGTGATTTGCTATTAATTTATCTAAAAATACATTTGCATATAGATTTGTATCGATCTATGCATGAATCGATAATTGAATCGCGAATCATAAGATTTTGATAACAAAAATGTGAGTTACCAAGTGAAACAGGTTTTACCTTGAATTTGGTTTATGTTGTTGAGGTGTTGCAACTGTTGTTCTGATACTGATAAATTCATGTGTTTAGCTTCTGGTGGCCCTGAAAGTGCGCTATCCCCAGCGAATTACTATTTTAAGAGGAAATCATGAGAGCCGGCAGGTATACTTTGGTTCTGTTTGTTGATTGTTATGGTTCTCTTTCTTGTGTCGCCTTGATGACACTTGTGTAGAATTACAACCAGTAGAAGGACCTGCATGAAAGCTTCAGTTAATTGTACCCTTAGACAGTTTAGTTTGATTTAATAATCGTTTTGTCTTCTTTCATATTGGTCTAGCCTTTTTTCATTTGCATTTAAAATTTCTTTTGCCCATTATTTCATGATTTATGAATTGTTTGCTAGGCACTGGATGATTGTGCTGAGTGGTTTTTATTTTGGATTGCAGATCACTCAGGTTTATGGGTTTTACGACGAATGCCTACGAAAGTGAGTTCCTCACACCCTTTCCAGTAGGAGGTTATGTTTTCAATGGAGTGATGATTTCATGTAGACGTACTTGGCAGCTTAAAACTTTTAAGATGCAACCTTGGATCTCACGGCATAATCTTTGCTTGGTATTCCATAGTATCTAATTTTTATTCAGTCTTTATTTCTCCTTACTTAAAAGGTTTCTTGTGAATAGTCAGACTTTGATTCGGACACCCCGGTGCCAATCAAAAAAAAAAAAAAAAGAGATTTCTTTTGAAGTTTGGCAGTGGTAAAATCGAAAATCTTATTTAAGTCCCTATTATTAATGGAAAATTGCCTATGTAATTTTTAGGCAAAAAAAGGATAATAGTTATGGAGGAAGAGATCTGTATAACTACGCATGGTGTGGAGCCGTAGAGGAACTCCAGTTGTGTTTCTTCTGAGCCCATTCTTTTCTTTCCCTTTATTTTGTAAATGATCAACCCTATTCAATTTTCTGTACTCCCTCTAGTTATTGTTCTCTGTAGATGCAAGAAAGAATAGAAACAAGAGGTCTAAAAGAAATCCATATGAAAAGCAGATACTTATCTAAAAGAAATGCTATCCAATGAATTTTTTTTGGTTATTCAGAGCATAGTATTGCACTTGAATGTATCAAATTTAAGGAATGTGGTTTGATGCCCAGAATGGCTCAGTCCCCTCTCTATGGATAGTTTAGAGTTGTAATTGGGTCAACAAGGAATTGAATTATGCAATTAACAAAGACTTCCTTTGTTTTTTATTTTTTATTTTTTTATAAATCCTTTGAAGGAAGCCCTGCCCTCAGAAATACTTTCAAGTTTCTAAAAGCTGCACCAATTAGTAGTCATATCTGCACACACTATTATGATTACGGAAAATGCCTGCATGGTTTCACCGTCTAGGTGGTTTCTTTGAAAGCCTCAATTCTAGATTATTGGAATTTATTCCATTGTTTAAACTAGTACAGATCGTGATATTTAAAACTTGTTTGAAGTATTTGTTCCAATCTGATGTACTTGTTAGTAGATTTTGTGTTTGCTAGATTGGAAGTGGACGATGAGTTATGGGAGTTATTAAACTCCTAATTAATGTTTGAATTATGTGTTGTTGCAGACTAGTGATAATTTTGTTCGGGTTGCGGTCAATTGCTACTTTTTCCTGAAGTGATTAGTTAATGAGGCTCATATTTTTCAGTAGGTACTAGCTTATGATCTGTGTTGTGTCTGACTCTGCACTCTTTACTTGGCTATAGGGCTGCAACTCAGCAGGTTTGTTCAGGCTAGAATTGTGAGTAGGCCTAGCCTAAGTTGCACCAGGACTCGCCTTAGCCTGAACACAGTCCAAACTTGATGATCTGAAGCTCGAGATACTCCAAACCAAGCCTAGTTCGAGCACTCGCCTTAGCCTGACCATAGTCCAAACTTGATTTCAAGCTTGAGATACTCCAACCCAAGCCTAGCTTGAGCTCAGCTTAATGAGCTTGAGTTAGGCTTCTGGTTTTACCTGAATTCAGACAAGTTTTACATTTCCATAATTTCAACGGACATTCAAGCTTCGAAAAAGGAAAAAAAGAAAAGATCAATGATGTCATTGGTAGATCAGCTACAACATGAAAATTCTTTATCTCTTAATGTGATCACAAATTTTGGACTGCATATATGTAAATATACATACATACATACATACATACATACATACATACATCCATACATACATACATACACACACACACACATATATATATATATGAGCACTTATGTAAAATGTATGTGTACCCAATGCAAAATCCTGAGCCAAGAAATTTTGATGGGTATGCTTGCCATGTTGGCGGGCCAAGTCCTAACAGTGTGTAGTTCTGTATTGCTACAGAAGGCAACACTTGCCCTTTCCGTGGTTTTTGATAGCTCGAGGAGGTGTTAAGAACTAGTTAAGGTTCCCAACTTTCCATGTTTGTAAGCTGTTGTGATTCAATTTGACCCTATGTGGGTTGTTAAGATATAGACACTTTCCTCCGTAAAATGGTTGATATTAAATAAAAAGAGAATGTAGTTTTATAGGATATAAAAAAAACACATTGTAAATTTACACCCATCACATGGTTGTTAGAATCTTACATTTCACGATTCGATCCATCACATGGTTGTTAGAATCTTATAATTCACGATTCGATTCAGTACGATTCAATACAAGTTTCAACCAAAATGATTCGATTCGTGCTATTTAATTTTAAAATTGAGTGAATTGTACGAGTCAATTGTGATTCAATATGATTCACTAAAGTTCATTATGATTCAGTTCTCTTTGTATTATGTATGATACGTCATTTTTGTAAAACAAAAAAATAGTTCAATTAATTCTATTGATGTGCATGATTTTATATGTATATACATATATTTAATTTAGTTATATTGAATAGTTTTTTTATTTTATTTTAAAGAGTGTATTTCTATATGTATATACCTATATAAAATTATTTATTATGTTAAATAAATTGGATCTTACAATTCATGATCCACTATTTTAGCAAAATGATTCATAATTCGACAACAATGCACCTATATATAATTACATCTTAAATACTGAGTATGTATACATCTTATATTTTTTAGGCTTTGGTTGGCTTGGCTTGGTTTGGTGTCATGGGCCAACTCTTTCGAGTACGCAAAAGAATGAATTTTTGCTCGTGTGGTGTTCAAACTCCACTTAGTTCAAGCCTGCCAATCGATTTTGACAATCAAGTGTCAAATATTCACCTATCTTATTAGTGTGGTAGGTAAATGTGAGTGTGTTAGGTGAGTAGATAGTGGAAATATATAGTGGTAGATAGTGGAAATATATAATATGTAAGTGGTATATAATGGGTTTAATGGGTTATGATGATGTTTGTAATATCTCCTATATAAGGAGTGTCATTTGGTCTTGTAAAATGTGAAAATTGAATATCAATCAAGAATATCAATACATTAATTTTCTACATGGTATCAGAGCTATAGGTTAAGCTCTTAGTGTTCTTCGTCTTTTGGCGGGCGGCACCCTTTCCTTGGCCGCCCGTCGGACCTCAACCTACTTCCTCCGTCATTTGGAGCCAACCAACAATTTTATCCTAACAATCATGCTATGCACACTCTCTTGACTGCCCAGCAGTTTCAGCAACTCCAAATTCATCCCCAGAAGCAGAAGCAGCAGCTGCAGCAGCAGCAGCAGCACCAGTTTTAACTCTGGGCCTCTCACTAAAAGAAGGGGCCACATTCTCAGTAGGAGAAGTTGCTGAAGCTGGGGTTTGTACAGCTGCTGCAGAAGATGGCTCACCAACTTGGAAGGCAGATGTTGCTGAGGAAGAATTAAATTTATCCATTCCGGTTTTTTGCAAGTAACCGAAGCTCATATGCTGCTTGCCTTTGGATATCCAGAGATCCAGTCGCCAGTTTACCCACCAGAAACTCTGCTGTCATTTTGACAGCATCGTTGGTTGTTTTTTGTGATGGAAATGTTTGTATGAGGAGATTCAAGAAACAAACAGGCCACTCCCTCCTCATCATTGTAAAATGGTGCACTGGTTCAAAAGTTGATTTATATCACGTAATGATATATATGTTCCTCAGTCCCACTGACGAACTTGGGGAAAATGAGTTTTTTGCTGGCCAGAGAACAGTTCAGCTTGTACTGCTGCTGCTGGCCCTCGTTGCTGTTCCATGGATGCTGCTCCCAAAGCCTCTTCTTTTGAAGAAACAGCATGAAGATAGACACCGCGGTCACTCCTACGTGCCACTTCAAGGCACAGAAGATTCATTACAATTGGAGGAATTTGAGTTTAGTGAAATTTTCGTCCATCAACTTATACATACGATAGAGTTTGTACTTGGGGCAGTCTCAAATACGGCTTCATATCTTCGTTTGTGGGCCCTCAGCCTTGCCCACTCGGAGTTGTCCACCGTATTCTATGAGAAGGTTCTTCTTTTTTCTTGGGGGTATAACAATATAATCATCTTTATTGTGGGCATCATTATTTTCATTACTAGAGGCTTCTTGTCTACTAGATCTGTCACCGGATTGTCTGCATCTCTTGAAAAGATTGAGACATTTTGGCTCAAGGAAAATGAGCAATTTTTGCTGGGAAACACCCAGCCATCTATAGCAGATCTCAGCTTGGTTTGTGAAATTATGCAACTAGAGGTTTTGGATGAGGAGGATCGCAATCGAATATTAGGCCCACACAAGAAAGTTCAGCAGTGGATCGAAGATACGAAGCTCGCAACGAGACCTCATTTTGAGGAAATTCACAGTCTCTCTCTTATTAAAGTCCCATCTTTTTATTTCTTTATTTTCTTTATCCATTATTTTCTTTTCTTTTATTTTTATTCTTAAACAAAACACCACCAACAACATTTTCCAAACTTGTCATTTATTCATCTTGGGGATCAACCACGATCACATTTTTACACCCAAAAAAAAAAAAAAAAAAAAAAACCCATAACCACCACAAACAACCGGCCTCACTTCTTCACCTCTTCAGCGGTTCTCTTCTTCTTGCCTTTGTCTTGGGCCTCCCTTGCCGGTACTGCCTCCGTGTTTCCCACGCCGCCGAGCACGTTCACTTCCCGTTGCTCCTCAACCGTCACATATGGCGGCCCTCCAAATCTGAGCATCACGGTGGCCTTAAACCGCTTCCTTGTTTTCGCCTTGACACACATATCTCTGCTCGGGCATCCGTATACATCTTGTTGGAAGCGAGCAGTTAAACTTTTACTGCTGCACCTCATTTGTTCTACTCTGGCCGGTCGACGGGTTGTTGGTCCGTCAACACATGACTTCAGAGTATAATGATTGGCCTCAATATCAGATTGAGTAGCCATTATCTGCTCCATTGAGAACATTGGAAAGTTCAAAGGCGCAAAACCAGGGGGGCTTGGTTGAGGTTCAATGGCTATATTCTGGGTTGTGGCCTCGTTGAGGTCGAGAAAGAGAGTCAGACCACGGGACGAAGAGGCTATGTTCTGGGTAGCTGAACGGGAAGAAGAGGCCATATTCAGGGTTGGTTGTAGAAGTGTTACAGAGTATCTCTCTCAGAAGTGTTATAGAGAGAACGAAGAGTTTTTTAGCTGGTTTGTTCTGCATCAGTGGCAGCTTCGCCTTGGTTTAAATAGGCAAGGTAGACCCGCGCCTCACGCGCCTTACGCGCCTCTCGGCGCTAGACAACAAATTGGCGCGCCTTTTGATGGCTCGACTTTTGATGACTGTCGGGCACGCCTTTTGATGGCACGCCTTTTGATGGCTGTCGGGCACACCTTTTGATGGCACGCCTTTTGATGGCACGCCTTTTGATAAGAATTGGCACACCTTTTGAGGGTGCGACTTTTATGGGTCCGACAAGACTCTGTAAACTGTCCCGACATTGATTCCGGTTAGCTCTTATATCGGTCCGACATGACCCAGTAAACTGTTTTCTACAACGGTCCGACATGACCCAGTAAACTGTTTTCTACAACGGTCCGACATGACTCGATGGCTGCTTCTAACGGTCCGACATGACCCAAGAACCGATGGCTTGTCTTCTAGCGGTTCGACATGACCCCATAAACTGTCTTCTACCTTGGTCTGCTATAACCATACGGTCTTCTACAACGGTCTGACACGACCATACAGTGTCTCCTATCCACTTTTATTTTATTTTCAGTTTATTTTCCTGTTTTGTTACTCTCTCCAAACTCAAGTTGGTTAGTACCTACCCTCCTTGAGTTTGAGGGGGGCTATTAGTGTGGTAGGTAAATGTGAGTGTGTTAGGTGAGTAGATAGTGGAAATATATAGTGGTAGATAGTGGAAATATATAATATGTAAGTGGTATATAATGGGTTTAATGGGTTATGATGATGTTTGTAATATCTCCTATATAAGGAGTGTCATTTGGTCTTGTAAAATGTGGAAATTGAATATCAATCAAGAATATCAATACATTAATTTTCTACATATCTTGACATATGTAGGTCCACTGCTTTGTTGAGCAAGAACTACTCCATGAAAGAAGTCCCACATTTTAAATGCCGCCCTGTTGGCATGCTTGTCTCAAGCTGCATATCCATATGGCCAACTAGTTGCTTCATTGCACCGAGCTTGCTGAGCAAGGTGCTCGCTCCACCAAAGGTCCAAAGTCGTCAAAGCATCCTTTGCCACACGACTGCAAACAACAAAAAGTGTTGCCACAATTAAGCCACCATGAGGTTGACCACCTATGTGCTAGCTTAGGCCCCCAATCTAGCTAACAAGCTTCCACGCATGTGTTGGGTCTCTTGTTGCACGCGTCTCGAATATCCACGTGGTTCTCCTTTGCCCCCACACATGATTGACAGTCATTTGTGTGCCCATAACTTTCTCCTCGTGCCTGCTTTAACATGCTAAACCGGCCACCAAGGGCCACTGTGTGCCCAAGGTGTTGCACTTGCGTGTTACACGAGTAAGGTAACATTGGTCTGTAGCCCACTTATAGCATTACCCTTCCCCACAAGCTTTGCACAAGGTGGCTCGCATGATGGTTGAACTTCATGCATTGCAAATGTTCACATGATTAGCGGCATTGCCACCGAACTGCATACTTTAGGCCACAAGACCCCGTGTGCATGAGAGAAGCCAAATGCATGTGCTTGAGTAGGCACACGAGGCTTTGGTGGCACCTTGATAGCCCATTCGGTCTAGGATGACACTGTATGAGATAGGATGCGTTGCATAGCAAGTGCATGTCCGAAACCTCAGGGCTAGGCATACCTGCAGTGTTGACACTCATGCCTCTCGTGACACCGTTTGGTGCCGAAGGTCCGCCCCGAGGTTATCCTAGGGTTACTCATTTGAAGTCCACTCTTGGACGGGGAGACAGGCTGACACACACCATGCCCCCTTATAATAGCATTCTTAGCCTTTTGTTGACTGATAGGAAGGAACATCAACTATGTTTGAGGAGTCGTAATGAAGTTTTATTAATTTCACAAATCATGAAAAATCCCTATCTTCAATTATGAAAACTACTTAACTCCATGAGTTCCCAGTAAAAATTTCATGTCAAAACCCTATCATTTGACCCTCATATCCTTATGCGAAAAGCTTAGTCAAGATGCCACATTGGGCTTCTTTACATGCATCGCGTGCAGTCTTGGATGTGTGCGCGCTCAATGCTGGGCATGCTATTTGACATGCACGTGTTGGACTACTTGGGGCCATCCTCCAGGCCACGTTGGGGTGTCTACCCATTGACTTGGGATCTTGATGTTGCACGCATACCCACTCCCAAATGCCTTTACAGAACACTCCAAAGGCCTTTACAGAGCACTCTAAAGGCTTCCACACCTACAAAATGTCACGGAGTTGGACTTGAAAGGTCAAGTTGTGACACTTGGCCACTGCCTTTAGTTAGGCCTGGCTGAAAATAAGAATCGGGCTTTTTTGTTTTTAGCCCAAACCCACTTGAAGTTTTGAAGGAATCTATCCAAGCCTGAGAAAAAGATTGGTTACTTCAGTTCAACTTGGCCAATGGATCAGGTTTTTTCAGGTTTCGTGCGCGATTTCTTAATTTAAAACACGACAAGTTTAGTGATACAACTTCATACTTTATCCTAACCTTTATAGTTTTGACCTACCTATGTGTATAATTGACCCTACCCTATCGAAGCTCTCCCAAACATTTTTCTCTTAGAATTGCGCTGCGTCAAATGCAATTGGGTCGGGGAATTTTGCCATACCTACAGCCAACTTGCAACCCTACTTGGCTGTGCCTGTTTATATGCTTCTCTATATAGGTGCTGAATTTGTCTAATCCCCAAAATTTGGGCCAGTGCATGGCTGAAACTAAATTGTCTAGTTTTTTCTCTTATCCGCTAGGCTTTGATGGAGCTTTGTTGTGATGCAAGATGTTTGACACGGTGTTTGCACAAAAAATACAAAAATATACTTTTGGCTAAAACACAGACGGATTTAGGTGCGGGCGTGCCAAGGCTAAGTATTGCCTACGTGAATGAAAATGTTTTGGAAAAATCTGGCTTCTAAAATAGGAGATTGTGTGAGGTCCAAGGGAATAAACACCTCTTGGTTCTTGTTTTGCTTCGATGAAGAGGACTTAAAATCTACTAAGAGTTTGAAAAATTAGGAAGAAGGATGGGCAGAAGGAAATGAACACAAAAACACTTACTTTTATAGATTCAAATGGATGGAACATACAAAAGTATAAGAAAAAGTTTGAAAAACATAAAATTGAGTTACAACTGGAATGCAAACACAATTTAAGCTTCAAAACAATGCCGCAGATGGCCAAAAAACACTAACTTGACACTGATGTCAAAAACTAGGGCTAAATTATGGCGAAGATGCCTTTCAAGAGCTAATCTAAGCTAAACTTGGGCTAAAAAGCAGTGGTGCTTTGTAATATGTTGAGTTGATTGATTGATTGAGTGGGGTTTGTTCCATCTTCAAATGAGCTATTTATAGAGGCTAAGAAGTCCTGAAAATCACGCCGTGCCTCCTGGAAATCAGTAACTTCCTCCTGCATGATCTCCACTTTAGATAGTGGGATGCTAGAGTGCCTCTTGTTATGCCATGTGTCCCACCAGCTTCCTTCTTCTCAGCAAACTGTTGGATTGTTCCCCAAGGATAGGGGCTGTTATAACCTCCTTTCAATCTCAGCCGTTGGGTGGTGGGTAGGGCTTTTGGATGAGTGACAAGTGCCCAACCTTAGTCGAAGTTGTGCCTTTATTGTAGGAGCCATTGAGCACATTTGAATTTTAGCTGTTGGATTTAATATGTAGTGGCTGCTTCCTCCTTTGGATTAATGCCATTTGGCCACTACCTGAAATAATTAACTCAAGAAAATATATATATAATCAATATATATACATTGATGGATTTGATCAAATCAAATCAAATCATCCCCATGATTGCAACCATATTTTCCAAATTTGTCTTGATTTTGACTTTGCTAAAGTCACCAACTTTGTGTCACCCAACTACCACATGGTTGCTGTGAAATATAGTAACTATATATTCTGTCTATCATTCATACCATATTATATTCATTACCATATTTAGGATTTTCATACTTAGGTTTCTCTCCTCTTATATAAAGGAGTCTTGTATATATTGTTACATAATTATTCAGCATGTTATTGAATATACACAGAATATAATGTTCTCTTTCTCTCTCTCTCTCTCTCTCTCTCTCTCTCTCTCTCTCTTTAATATTGTAACATGGTATCAGAGCTATAAGATTTAGGCCTGTATTTCTTTCTCACCGACCGACAATCTTGCCTGCGTTGCCCGTTGGAGTTTTCTACACATACCTTCACTCTGCTGCATCTTCCAACTCTGATGACTTCTCCAGAACATCTCTTTCTCGGCACTATCGCCCGGTGACCTTGTCCGACCCTCTGCATCTATGTTGAGGAGCACTCACGCTCCAACCATGTCTATTGACCTCTCTCTCTCTCTCTCTCTCACACCTCCACCATCGACCAACGCGTCGTAGCCAGCCTCGTCTCTGCCTCCACGACTCTGAGCCAGTAGCACCGTTGCTCTTTTTTCTTTTGCTTCTGCGCTAAAGGTCCATCACTTTTCGTCTCGCCAGCTAGATCCACCGTTCTTCACCATTGCCCACAAACCCATTGGCTTCCACCATCACTGACATCTCTTGGCCAACCTTAGCTTGAAGCACCGTTGAGTACGTGCTTTAGCTCCGGTCATCATTAAGGCTTCCTTCCGACCTTCGCCGCCTTCTTGCCGGCTTCTTCTTTGCCGATGCTTACTCGGCCACTCTGGCTATCACATCGGCGATTCTGGTTCTTTTCTGCCGTCTCCCTTGTCGGCCCTCTTTGCTCCATTGCCGGCTTCACTTCTCTTCTTTGCCTGAACCGCAACACCGTTGCTCTTTTCATCACCACAGTGCCTACTGAAACTCCATTCTCTCCTCTTTGAAATCTAATTCCTTTTATTATTATTATTATTATGAACAAAATTAGAAAACATGAACAAAACCATGTGTTCTTTGACCCACTTCATGACAATTTGCATCTATGCTGCCAGCAACACCTATCATCCACATATGTATATATATATAATATTTTTAATCTAACTTTTGACCCATCATTTCCTCTTTCTTTCCACCATCCACATCACCTTTCTTATCTTACTTTTCCATTCTAACATCCAACCAAACATTATTTTTATTTTATTTTATTTTTTTCTTGTATAACCTGGTCTTGTTCCCACTCCAAAAAAAAAAATTATTTATTTTTATAACTCAAATCATCTTATCCCACCATTTTCTATTTTGACATATTGTCCACCCACTTTTGTCCCACCATATTTACATCGTACCTTATTTTCAAACCTAATTCTCTCTGTGTTGAGCCATTTTGCTCCACTCTATGTTGAGCCATTCCGCTCCACTTTCAATCCCCCTGTTTCAACCTCAAATGGGTTTTAATTTTTAAACCTATTTGAGTTTGAGAGGGGTATTATACCTATATCATGGTAAACATGGTTATATACCATGCAAACCACCTAAGCCGTCCCCTCTGGCGCACAACCCAAGTCACCCCTTGGGCGCACCATCTAAGTTGCCCCTTCTAGTGCACAGCCCAAGTCGCCCCTCTGGCGCACCATCCAAGCCGCCCACCACCCAAATCGCCCCTTGGCGCACTTTCTCATAAGTCGCCCCTGGCGCACAACTTCATTTGTTGCCATCACCGTTTAGCACCACGTCATCAGTTACGTGTGTGTAACGTTTGTTGGTTCAACTTTGATCTATTTTAAGCGCCCTTATGTTCTCGTTCGGACTTTGCAATCTATTTGTTTTTTATTTTATTTTTTTAGTTTTATTTCATGTTTTAGTTTCTCTCTCACAAACTCAAGTTGATATCGCTACTTGAGTTTGAGGAGGGGTGTTAAATATAGTAACTATATATTTTGTCTATCATACATACCATATTATATTCATTACCATATTTAGGATTACCATCCTTAGTTTCTCTCCTCCTATATAAATGAGTCTTGTATACATTGTTACATAATTATTCGACATAATATTGAATATACACATAATATAATTCTCTCTCTCTCTCTCTCTCTCTCTCTCTCAGATATTCTAACAGTTGCTTCCCATTGGTGGGTCATTTTTGGTACAAACACATGGGTACACCGCTCTTTGCAATGGACAAACTTAATGAGAAAGTATTAATTTAAAAAATAAAATAAAATGCAATTTTTTGAATGAAAAAATAAATGCAAAATGCTTCATACGAATGAAGTAATTGAGACTTAGAAGTGACATGAACTAATTGACTGCATTTAATGGAAATCTGAAAAAGAAATCCTTTGAGTTGGTGCAAGAGTGAATTTTTTTCAGTCGTAGGAATGCATTCCCTTATTTTAAAATCAGGTTTGAGGAGAAATATTGTTGGTATTGTTTTGTATGCTTAATGTCTTGTTGTGACTTTGCCAAAAAAAAAAGTCTTGTTGGGACTTGTGACCAGCTAACTTCTTTCGTAGTATTTATATACAAAATAATTGAGCTTTATGTTTTACAAGGGTCTCTTCTTGCTGGATAATCTTATTCTTGGTGCAGCAGTTGCTAATTAATTTTTGTACAACTTTTTGCAAATTCTTTGTTACTTGTTAGATCACCATTAGTCCTAAAGGTTAATTTGTTTGGAAATGAGTCCAACATTTTATATCAAGCTATCCATTACTTATGTTTTCTATATATAAAGCGAAAAAAGTCCTTGAGAATCGGTACAGAAACATATCTACTCGAACCTTTCTATAAAGGTCTTTGTTTGCGGTCCTTGTTACAGTATCACCCCATTTCCTCCCCTTCCATGTTCTTTGTAGAAGCACAATGATTTAATAATGTAGAAAGTTATCTTGTCATGTGAACATATGTTAGGTTTGGTGGCTTGGATGAATGTACTCACTAATGCAATATGTCTCTTTTATCAGTATCTTAGGATTCATGATTCATGCATAGATTGATGTGAATATATATTGGTAAATCTGTTTTGCGATAGAATCGATGATGGTGAATCACATGATTCATGACCTGATTCTCATTTACCATTCATGCGATTCATGAAATTATCGGGTCTGACAGATTTCGATCATTTATACCTTGTTTTTAGTGAAAAATATAATAATATAACTTCTAGGAGAGAGTAGTACGAAAATAACCAGTACCTATGTATAATTTATTGTTATTGTGGTTATCAAAGTGTTTAATACGATAAAATGTGATCTAGTCAGGCACGATATTCTCAGTGGCAGACCTATTGAGAGACTGGGGGGTGCCATGCATACGTCTATATTTCATACACCAAACCAAACCAAACCAAACCAAACCAAACCAAGCCTTAAGTTTCATCAAATGGGGTCGGCTACATGAATACTTCTTCTACACTCGACTCTATCAACTATGTCTATATTTCATGATATTTGTAAAATGTGTAATAGGATTGCCTCTTAATTTTTTGAAAATCACTTTTACCAACTCTATTTCATTAATTTTTTACAATGTATAATGGGATGATCTCTGATTACTTCACATAGTACTTAATAACATCAATATAATCTAATTCATTTAATTTATAGAAGATTTGCATGCTGCTTCCCTTTGTTTTGTTTTGTTTGTTTGGTTTTTTAGTTTTTATTTTAAATCAGAGAGGTATGTATACTCCTTATTTGCTAGATATTGTCAACCAACAAAATAGTTTCATTAATAGTTCAGAACTTTAGAAAATAATTAAATTTTTTTTGTTAGATTTTGTTATTTTTCTCCTCATAAATTACTTTTTTCGGAACCCTTGTGTAAGAAATTATATTCTATTACTATTTATAATGTACCCAAACTTTTTTGTTATTATTATTATTATTTTTTTTAACACAAACACATTGCCCCTCCAGGTATGATTTCTAGTTCTGCCTTTGAATATGCTCTTAACCTTTTTTTCTTATTTTTTTTCCATAGAAAAATATCAAAATACATCTTCGATGGATATTCAAGGCTAAAGTAACTTGCAAATATTTGTTGTTATTTTGGTTTAATAAACACGGTTTAATGTGACATGAGTCAGGTCTGAGAAGCACTTCTATGAAGGTGTGTGTCCATATCTAACATGAGTCCGACATTGACACTCATTGTCTCCTGACATGTGTTGGACATGTCCAAATTTGTCATTTACTTTTTAATTTTTTGAAGAGCAAAAACACGCTTTGGATACTTAGAGGATACGTGTTTATCGTTTTAGGCACATATAAAACACATTAATGTTTGAATAAAATAACTCAGAGGATGCAATGATAAAAGAAATACAATATAGATTTCCATCTATTAATCTGTGAATTAGTGTTATGTTGTTTGTTTGTTTAATTATTTTTGAGGGTTAATCACATTTTTGGTTCCCAAAGTAAAAGATTTGTGTCATTTTGGTCCCCAATGTATAAAAAGTATTTCAATTTGTCTCCCAACGAAATTCTGGCAATAGACGCCATTGAAGTTTGGGATATGTGTGAAAACTCACTTAAAAATTAAACTTTTTAGTCCCTAAACTATATGATCTATGTTATTTGACCTATAGAATCACACATTTACCTTTGACTTTAATGGCGGTGATTGACGAAAGGGTGGGGGACACACTTTATACATTGGGGACCAAAATGACATATACCTCTGCTTCAAGGACTGAAAATGTATAAAACTTATTTTTGAATGAAATATTCATATATATGACATATAATAAGTAAATAAAATGTAAGGACTGAAAATGTATTAATCCGTTGGGGGACGCACTTTATACATTGGGGACCAAATTGACATGATATACCTCATACTTCAAGGACTGAAAATGTATTAATCCTATTTTGAATGAAATATTCATATGTATGACATATAATAAGTATATAAAATCATATATTTTGTTCGTGTCCCCTATGTTTTGTGTCGTCTATTTTTGACATGTCAGTGTGTCCATGTTGTGTCGCATGTTTCTTAGGTTAGGTCAATTTCATTACTTTTTTAGTTTTTTATTTTTGTAAAAATAATAATCGCACCTTTTGAAATGTACATTTTAACATTTATAATTCTCACTTGTTTTTCTTCTTATTATATTTGATCTAGGATTTCTAAGTCCATTTTTTTTTGGATTTTTTGAATGTCAATAGAGAATTTTTTAAATAATAAATAAATTTGTGGTTGGTGGGATTTGGATTACCATCTCTTGCTAAGAAAGACAATAATGTCTTTCCAATTAGGCTGTGTAATCATGCCTTTGTATAAGTACTATTGTATAATATGTGCCAAAATGATCTTATTTATTTATTTATTTATTCACATATCACCATTTTGTTTAGTTTGTGCCAAATCTTACGATTTTTGATTCAATTCAATGTGATTCACAATTCTCAAAAGTAGAATTTAGATTCATGATACAATTCTCGATTTGATAACTATGCAGTATGCTACTTCAGTTACTGTATAGAAGTAACTCAACGTGGTATTAATTCTCTATCATAGCTTACTACTATTTTTGATAAGCAACTGGGACTTGTTAGTTGGAAACAATTAATACCACTACCAGCTACATGAAATTCATTACATTGTTGTTTGCTGTTTATGCTACTATGTCTTTTTGGTACTCGCCACACTTGGATTACTAATTGTTAACTTCTTGTTCGCCCCCTTTTTTTTTTCAAATTATTGGTTGGTTTATGTATACAAATGTGTTGTTAAACCCCTTCTTGCTTTTGTGTACAGATATGGTAATGCCAACGTGTGGAAGATCTTTACAGATTTGTTCGACTATTTTCCTCTTACAGCATTGGTTAGTATGTTTTTAATATTTATCAATTGTTTGTGTTTTTTTTTTTTTTTTAAAATGCTCCATATCTGAAGACTTGGTGGTGGAATAATGACTTAGAAACTTTAGTAAGTAAATTAAAAAAAGAATGTTTTAAAAAGTGGCAAAAGGATAAAAATGACAAATTTTAAAATATACAATTTGGCTAATAATGAGGTTGAAAGGATAATTAGATTAGATTGTAAAGATGGAGAAAAGAATATTTGCAAACTTGCTAAAAATTAAGAGAATGGAAAACAAGAGACATTAAATTAGGTTAAGGGTATAAAAAGTAAAGATTTGATGGTGTTATCGAAAGACTATGAGATTAAGGAAAGGTGGAAAAGTTGTTTGTAGTAAATGTTTTGGATTAATTTAGATGACAACTACAGTGGGGGCAACTTTCGTCTAAAATATTTTAGGAAAATGTTTTGGATTAATTTTTCCCTGCCATTAGCTATCATCTATGAAGCATGGACACTCTAAAATTGGTGCCGTGGCGGTGTTCGACACGCGGACATGCCGGGGACACGTACGGGACACGCCAGATGGCGTGTCCTTTTAATTTAATAATTTTTTTGTAGGGGACACGGCAGGGGACACGGCGGGGACACGGCTGGGACACGTGTGTCCATATCGGGACACGAATCGAACCCAAAACAGAAGAGAGAGAGAGAGAGATGCTCGTTGGGCATACCTGGAAGCTCTTTGCTGGTGAGTCGTCGGTCGTCAGTGGTTGGTCTCCGATTGTCTTCTTCGTCGCTCTCAGTTTCTCCATCTCTCAGAGTCTCTCTCTCTCTCTCTCATCTCTCTGCTCTCCTCTCATTTCACCTCTCGCCTCTCTCTTCTCTCTCTTCTATCTCATTTCTTTCTCTTCTCTGTTGATCAGATATTTTTATTTATATTTATATATATATATTATGTCTCTTCTCTTTGTTTTCTTTCTTCTCTATTTTTTATTTATTTTATGATTAAATATTTATATATATTGTATATTTTAATTTAATTTTTTCTTTATAAATTTGTATATTGTAAATTTATTTTTATTATGTATTTAATTTTTTCTTTATATAATGTTTACAATATATAGAACATATATTTATGATGTTTAAATGTAATGGTCTTTATATACACATTAAATTAATGTTAGTTTTAGTTTTTATTAATTTTGATTGTTTGGTAATATAAAATTAATCTACAAAGCAAATACGTAACATATATTTAAAAAAATAATAATAGCCATGTCCCCTGCTGTGTCTGTGTTCCCATTTTTTTGAAATTGCCATGTCTCGCGTCCCGTGTCCATGCTTCATAGGCTGTCATCCTTGATCTAACGGAAGTTGTTGATGTTGGCATCGAAACTTTATTTGAAATTTCATTTTATCCCCAAACTATCCCAAAATATCAATTAGGCCATTGAAATGTTATCAGAATCTTACAATTCAAGATTCGATTCGCAATTTTTGCAAAATCGATACGAATCTATGGATGAATCTTTTTGAAAGTGAATCTCTAGTGAATCGCACGATTCACAATCGATTTACGATTTGATTCACTTTTTACAATTCATGCAATTCTTGAAACTATCGTGTCAGACATATTTTTAGCTCTTTTTGTCTCCATCTGTTTAGTAAAAATGACATAATACAACTTTTAATATCGGTTAATGCCAAAATAACCAATATATATATATGATTTGTTATTATTTTAGTGATCATGGAGTTTTTAATAAGATCCAATCAGATTCAATGAGACTTAACATGTTTTTAATCTTTCTTCTCATTTTTTTAAAATAAAAAAAGTCGTATCTTCTAAAGATGTTTAAAATTAAAGTAGCTTACACTATGAATTATTTATTGATATTTTATTAAATTAAATATAGTTGAATATTACTTGGTGAGGTCAGTTATATCTTTTAATATGTTTTATGCTTTAAAATAAAATATTCTAAATAATTTTTTCTTATTATTTAGTCATTTTTACTTGGACAAGTATGTATGCTTATTGTCTAAATATCAATATGGTTGTCAAATTATTGTTATTTTGAAAATTTAAAGTTTGTCTTTATTTACTGTCTTTTATTAAGAATGGTTGATAAGAAATATCTAAAAAGGGAAAAGGTAAGATTGTGATGTCACATAGGAACATTTGTCAACTTGTTATCTATTAAACTATGTGATCATCATTCAAAACAACATTTTCATTGATTTAAGTCTAAATATTTTATATTCATAAAATATATTTAACATTCAAGTGTGTAAATATATTTTTTCTAAGTAATTTAGAAAAAGTGACCGAATCTTTACGATTTACGATTCAGTATGAGGTCATTTCGATTCACAATTTGAATCTCGATTTGACAATTGTATAATTTTTTTAAAAAATATTTCATAATAATTTTCATTTAAAAAAGCGGCAAAAATAAAATTTAAACAATAAACTCTACAAAAATAAAATTATTTAAAAAATATATCTCATTTAAAATTGTTGCTTAAGGTCTCAAATACCTTGAGTAGGCCCTAGGAAAATTAATGGAGCCTACAATTCTAAGCTACTCTCTCTCTCTCTCTCTCTCTCTCTCTCTCTCTCTCTCTCCAATTGTAGCTAGCTTACCTCCCAAATTAATTTCAGTAAGATTCATCAGCTAGTAGTAGGTTGAAAACCGTGTGGGTAAAAATGTAGACCACGTGTTTTGAGAAAATTGTCTTCTGAGATGTAGGAAACACTATTGAACAATGAAAAATATTATTAGATATCTAAATTTAATATTTTTATATATTCAGGGGTCTAATTAATATTTTTAGAGGTAAAATGAGAAGAATTGTGTAAAATGGCTTGCCTATAATGAGGTGAGACCAGACCATGTGTATATATACTAAAACAGTGTTTACAGAATAGGAAATAGAATCAATCAATCACAAAGTAAGAGGCAAGAAATCTGTGACTACGAAATCACGGATTCTATTCTAACCTATACTATAAGTAAAATATTTCAACACTCCCCCTCAAGCTGATTCAAAGATATCAACCAAACCCAGCTTGACAATAAATGATTGAAGCAAAGAGGGTCCCATTGACTTAGTAAACATGTATGCAGTCTGTTCAAAGGAAGAAATAAATAAAGGAGTAACATGACCTGCTTGAACTTTTCCTCGAATGAAATGAACAACCTCAATATGTTTAGTCCGCTCATGTAGAATTGAATCCAAAGAAAGCATGATACCAGACTTCTTGTCACAATATAACTGAGAAGAAATGGTTTCCACAAATCCTAATTCAGAAAGAATTGACCACAACCATAGAAGTTCACATTTACGTTGAGCCATAGCTCGATACTCAGCCTCCAGCTTCACTTGAAGAGTGTGAGACCATAACCTGTTTCTTACTCTTCCACGATAACAAATGGTTATCGTAGAAAGTACATAAGCCTGAAGTCGAGCGTCTATCAGTCTTTGATCCGGCATAATCTACATTTGTGAAACAAGAGTCTAGTTTGGGTACTAGTTGAGAAGAATAACCCGAAACCTGGACAAGACATGAGATATCTTAGAATAGGGTAGACTGCATCAAGATGAGCTATGCGTGATGTATGCATAAATTGGCTAACTACACTCTTAGCAAATGCTAAATTTGGTCGTATTTGTCAAGTATATCAGGCGAGCTACCAAGCGCTCATACATAGTTGGATTAGGAATAAGTTCCCCAAACTCAACCGAGAGCTTAAGATTTAGATCCATAGGTGTAGAGGCAGGTTTACACCCAAGCATGGCAGTATCCTGAAGAAGATCCAAAGTGTACTTTCGCTGAGACAGAGAGATCCCTCTATGTGACTGACCAACCTCAATACTTAGAAAGTATTTTAGACGACCTAGATCCTTGATGTCAAATGTTCTCCCAAGTTCTTGCTTCACTTGAGCAATACCTTCACTTGAGCAATGCCATAAGCATTATCCTAAGTAAGAATGATATCATCCACATACACCAACAAAATGGTGCAACAACCATTGGGACGACAACAAATGAAACATGTATGATCAGAGTGACACTGAACAAAGTGTATGGAAAGGATAACATGGCTGAAGCGGTTGAAGCATGAGGAGATTGCTTGAGGCCATAAAGAGACTTGCGCAAATGACACTTTCTCCACAAATTCCCTTCAACCCGAAAATCGTGTGGAGGATCCATGTAAATTGTCTTTAGCAAGTCACTGTGAAGAAAAAAGCATTCTTGATATCCAACTGATGAAGATACCAAGAATGGTCTATAGCCAGATAAACAACAAGGCGAATAGATGTCAATTTGGCAACAGGAACAAAAATGACGCCAAAGTCCTGACTAGGAATCTGTGTAAATCCTTGGGCAACAAGGCTAGCCTTGTAGCAATCAACCGACCCATTTGGAAGATATTTCACACTAAACACCCACTTGCGGCCTACAGTTGTGGCAGAAGAAGGTAAGGACTCAAGAGTCCAAGCCTTATTCTGTTCCAAGGCCACCATTTTTGTATGCATCCTAAATCCAATGGGGATTCTGAAGAGCCTCAAAAGACAGAGTGAGGAATAGGGAGAGTCAAGTTTCCCACGAATAGCACAATAAGAATTTGAAAGACCAACATAAAAAAGACTTGGAAATGGGATGATTAGTACTGCTAGGAAAGCCATAACAATCAAGAGGAAAAGAATACGAGAGGGATAATGGTGTGGTGAAGGACGAGAAAGAGATGAAGTGAAAAAGTGAGAAGCAGTACCTGAACCTGAAGCCAAAGGGGAAGTTGGAGGGGATGAAGCACGTGGACGGCGAGAGTAAGTCTGAAGAGAGTGAGCAACAGGAGGGGAAGACCTCGGAGATGACAAACCAGATGGAGAACATGGAGCAGCGGAGTCAATAATGGCAATAGGATGAGTTGAAGAAGACATGTCGCCAACCAGATTAGAAGAAGTAGCTTGCATAAGAGGATTAGAATGAAAGAAAGGAAGAGTCTCACAAAAAGTAACATCTAAAGAATGATAAAAATGGTGACCAATAGGGTCATAACATTGATAACCTTTGGAAAGAGCAGAATACCCAACAAAAATACACCGAATTGCTTTATCATCTAACTTAGTCCAAGAAGGGTTGCAATTGTGGACAAAACAAGTACACCCAAACACACGAGGCATGGTTGAAAATAAAAGTGCAATCGGGTTTGAGAACTTGTAAAGGAGCCAAACCCTGCAGAACTCGACTAGGAGTCTGGTTTATGAGATAAACAGTAGTAGAATTGCAATGTGCCAGTAAGACTTGGGAACATGCATACTACAAAGTAAACATCTAAGAGTGTGTTTGTTTTGAGGGATTATTCCATGAGATTGGACTATTAGTCCATTGTTTGGTTCAATTTTTTTGTTCCGGATTAATAGTCCCTCCGGACTATTAGCCCTTCATATGAGGGATTATTATATCCTAGGGGAGAGGGTAGGATTATTTCTATGGGATTGGTATCCCATGGGGATTAATGTGTGAAATGTTCATTTTACCCTCATGTTATTACTTAATAAACAATTGAAAAATGGTAAAATAGTCTTTTCAACATTTATAAATTATTTTTTTAGTGTTGTTAATTTAAAATTATATATTAAATAAAAAATATAAATTATAAATTTAATTTAATTAAAAATAATAAATTAAAATTTTTTAGTGCTGTTAAATTATAAATTGTAAATTATAGATTGCAAATTTAAAATTATATATTAAATAAAATTATAAATTACAAGGGTAAAATAGTCTTTTGAACATTTAGGGGTTGTTTGGGGTGCCTTAAATAAGTGTACTTTGTCTTTTTGGGCTAAAAAGTTGAAAAAAATATGGTTGTTTGGGTTAACTTTTTGACTTTTTATGGAAAAATGTGTATTAAAAAATTGTATAAATTAGTGTGTAGGGGAAAATTAGGATTGGGAGTTGTGCAGCCGTAATTTTTGACTTTTGGTGAATAGTGATAACTTTATAACTTTTTGAGTAACTTTTTGGCTTTTTGGCTTTTTTTTTTTCACTTCCCAAACTTGGCCTTATTCTTATCCAATCCGTCCAACTAAATATTGGATTCACTAAAAATAGTCCAATTCAGACATTTAATCCCATGACTAAACAAACATAGGATACAAATCCAGTCTAACCAAATAGTCCGAGAACAATGTATCTCAGGACTAATAGTCTGATGGATTACAATCCTCCTTTATCCAGTCTGTCCAAACAAACATACCCTAAATATATATGTGATATGACGATTCTTGCGCCACGACCAGATTGGTCCTGAGCTAAGAAGCACCTGACATGTCGAGACGTTTCGCACGGACGACACGTCTGACACGCTGTTGACACGTGTCCGACACTCTCCCCTGTGTGTCCCCCTTTTTTCAGAATTTTTCAGACTCGGACACGAGGTTGGACACGCGAGGACACGATTCAGACACGTAAGTGGGTGGATCGAAGAAGCCCTAGAACTGCAGGAGAGGAGAAAGAGAGAGAGCCAGAGACAGACAGATCGAGGGGGGAGAGAGAGAGAGAGAGAGAGAGAAACCTAGTGCGATCTGCCTTCGATCTGCTCGATCTGCCTTCGATTCTTGTCTCTCGTCTTCGATCTGCCTTTGATCTCTCGTCTGCGATCTGCCTTCGCCATCGTCTTCTCCTTCTGCTTGTTCTGCTTCTTCGCACTCTTCATCTCTCTCTCTCTTCGATCTGATCTGCGTTTGTAACATTTGTTATATTATAATATAATATAACATAATTATAATATAATAAATAATATAATTTGTTATATAATAATATAATTTGTTAACCAATAACTCAAATTTGTTATATAATAAATAATATAATTATAATATAATTTGTTATATAATTATAATATAATTTGTTATATAATAAATAATAAATTTGTTATATAATAAATCTAATTAAATCATATATAATAAAAAAATCTAATAAAATTTATAAAAAATAATAACAATATATATACATATATATATATATATTTATATACTAATAATAAATAATATAAATAAATAAATAATATAATCCCTAACCTTTTTTTTGGTCTTAAATAATATAAATAAATACAAATAATATATTTATTTTTTAATTTTACATATAATAAATAAAATAAATAAATAAAATTAGTATATATTTTTTAATTTTGCATATAATAAATAAAATAAATAAATAAAAATAAATATAAATAGTATATATTTTTTAATTTTACATATAATATATAAATAAAATTATATATATTAAACGTGTCCCTAGCGTGTCGTGTCCCCCATTTTTTGAAAAATTGCGTGTCCGCGTGTCTGTGTCGTATCTCGTATCCGTGTCCGTGCTACTTAGGTCCGGAGTGTAGGCACATGTGAGTTGTTGCAGAATACCAAGCCAATTAAGATGAGAGCAAAAAGCATCAGAGATGTACTCTCCACCATTATCAGAGCGAATATTCTGAACGACTTCATGAAATTGGGTTTTGATTATTTGAAGAAATTGAGTAAATGAAGGAAAAACTTATATATATATATATTTAAAGGAGATAAACCCATGTGCAATGAGAATAATCATCAATAAACGTAACATGGTAGCAATGACTAGAAAAAGCAGTGACAGGGGAAGGCACCCAGACATCTGAATGAATAAAATCAAACATGATAGGAGCATGAGACATGAGAAATATAACTAGAATGAGTATGCTTGGAAAGTTCACAAACGACACACTGAAATTTTTTATGTTTGTAAGCTTTATTTAGAGAAGGAAAAGGTAAACATAAATACTGAAGATTGACATGTCCTAGGTGAGCATGCCATAGTTCTAAAGTTTGTAAAGTAAAAACAGGAGATAATGACCTAGACAAAATAGAGGCTTGCAAACTAGAAGCATATGGTGAAGAAGAGGGTGGCTAGCCAAAGTACTAGAGTTCATTATGCTCATTACCCCTGCCACAAATCCTCTTCGAACTCAGGTCTTGTAACACACAATGAGTAAGAAGATGATAACACAATTAAGGGATTTAACAAGGCGACTAACTGATAATAAATTATAAGCAAAATTAGAAATATGGAGAATAAAATGAAGAGTAATAGTAGAAGACAAGGATACATCACCCTTAAGATGAACATGAGAAGTAGACCCATCCGCTAAACACACAGTTTGAGACACATTATGAACTGGAGTAAAAAAACAGACAACTGACCAATCATATGATCATTGGCTCCAGAATCCAGAACCCAAGTAGGAGTAGACCGAACATGGAAAGCATGAGGAGTACCTATGGTGTCACGCCCCGAACCCGCCCCGAGAGGTCCGGTGACGAGACCGGCCAGTAATCTTAGATTACCAAAGGCCTTCCTATGCTAAACATAAATAAAAGGGGCTCGCGGAAGCACATGCAAATAAATAAGAAAGCTAATAGTCCATGAGCTGTGCATAAATATGATCATATTATATACATGCCAAAATAATGTTAATTACCCACAACCATTTACAAAACATATTCACAGGGTAAAACCAAGAAGGACAAACAAAACAAGACCCGCAAAACAAAATGGCCTTCCAGGCCTGGCCCGGCTCGGACATCAAAACTCGGGTGGCTTCAAAACGGCGGCTCAGCTTGTAATCCGCCTGGGCTTAACTCCCAGATTGCTCACCTATAAATAGATAAATACAAACAATGAGCTAAAGCTCAGCAAGTAACAATACAGTAAAGAGGTTAGTGAACGAAGTCCAACATTTCATAAAACCATAAAATCAATCATAATCATCTATTCATCATCATATAAACATACGTAATGGCATACTCCACAGGCTTAACATAACATTGTCTTCCGACTAGAGTAATCGGTCCGCATAATCGATTAATCGATCGACGAGATCTCAGAACCGTCCGTTGGGACTACCTATGGATGCCATACTAGATTCGCAAACTAGGACCTTCGTTCACAGAAAACATTTATCATGCAAAATCATATCATAACATTTATCATTTTTAAACATAATGCATATCAACATATCTTTACAGTAACGTCACTTACAGTGATTTCCTGGTGCCGAGGGCACGGTCTTCTCAATTTGTCCTGCAAACAGTCACATTATACCACATTCTTAATACACATTATCAATTCACATAATTCATGCCATACATTCTTCCTTTATTTCTTAGTATTACGTCTCAATAGCTCATTACCATGACACAATTAAGGCTTACTAATGCTATAAATGCCATGAGGATGCCCAAAACATGCCTTAGAACACTTCATAAAATTTCTGGAAAGAGTCCCCGCCGAAGCCAAACCCGCCGAGCGGATCAGAACGGAGGTCGAGATACTGGATGCATGCAATCCCGCCGAAGGCCAAAGCCCCGCCGAGCGGATCGTAGAAATCCGAAATTCTTCTTCTTCCAAGTTTCAATCTTCCTTCTTTATAACCTCAACATCCACTACATGATTCCCACAACCAAAAATACTTGGAATCAATCTCAAAAACTTGAATTCTAAACCCACAAAGATCATAAACAAGATCAAACCCATAAACATACACATTGAAGCTTCATTCCTTCCATTAATGGAGGTTCTTTTTCAAACATGCAAAATATGTAAAAACCATGATCCAAAACATGAATTTCATACTCTTATGCCATAATCTTGAGTTCTACAAGTCAAATACTAAGAATCAACAACTAATTTTATAAGAATCTTACCTTGATCACTTAAGTGAAGGTGTTTGAGCTTAACCCCTTTTTCCTCTTCTTCCTTCCCATCTTCTCTCTAACTCTCTCTTCCCTCTTTCCCAGATTTTCTTTCCTTTTCTTTTTGAGTTAAAATGGTCAAGCCTTTCCATATATATCACACATCACAAATAAATCAACATTTTTTGCCATATCTATGAGCCAAACAATACTTAGCAATTCAGATAAATTTTCGTCCTCGATTTATTGATTCAGATAGTTCTAAATATTCTCGGTGTCGCATAGGTATTTTCAATTCCATTTTCTGATCCCGTTAAGGTCATCAATTTCAGTCCCGAAGTTATCAGTTCAACAGATATTTTCCCATTTCAAGCAGATATTCTTCGATTAAATCTTATTTAAGCATAATTAATCACCGATAATGACGACATAATCCCGGGTCGTTACATATGGCCAGAGTAGTAGTGGAAGCAGATGGACCAAGTGCATGTGTAGAGTGAGCCGTGAAGATGACTAATCTGGGACTGAAGCTGATCCAAGTTTGGAGTTCCAGATGAGACAGGAGAGGTAGTAGTATCAGCAATAGTGGTAGTCAAGGGATGAGCCTTCCGAGCAACACGAGGCTTCAACTCAAGATGAAGCTTGAAGCAACGGGCCTTAACATGCCTAGGCTCACCACAGTGATGACAAATAACCCTGCTTGCTGGAGGTCGGGAGGCAGAATGAGCAGCAAGAGCCATCTACTTAGTAGATGAAATAGGAAGAGAAGATGGCTGAACCAACTGGCGGTGACGTTCCTCGCTATCAAGAATAGCAAATGCATGCCTCATACAAGGATGTCATAGGAGATGTATTTAAAATCCAAATCTGAAGAGACTCGAATTCATGTTTTAAACTCATCAAAAATTGGTATGCATGGAGACGTCCCATCCTTTTGACCACAATAGATGCTGCTGTCTCAGGAAAATCACTCACTCAATGGCTCATGTTGGGCCAATTTTTCCTGCCGGGGCTGAAGATAGCCAAAGAACTTAGCAACAGAAAGATCTAGAGCTCCCTGTGATGCATGAGAAATATCCCGATAAAGCTAAAAAATTCGGGAGTCATAACGAGCATGAGCATGCATTTGCGAGAGAGAACTCCAGAGACGAGGAACAATATCACAATACATGAACATATTATAAATACGTTCCTCCATAGAGTTAAAAATCTAGCCCAAGAGAGTGTAATTATCAATGTCCCATTGAGCTCGTTTAGGATCATCACCAGGTTGTTTCTCAGTCTCCTGAAGCCAACCAGATTTGCCTTTACACCCAAGATAAAGACAGAGAGGGACTCCAAGCTGCAAAATTCTTTCCATTGAGTACCACACTGGTAATACGATGAACAAAAGAAGGGGTGATAGAAACATCAAACCCAGGTGGGATAGCAGGAGCAATAAACCCCGCAGTGGTCACAGGCATCTCAGAAGCCTCAGTCATGATCCAAAACAAAAGACCCACACAAGAATAGTGGAAGACTTGCAAGAAAAACTCAAGCAAAGAAGCCGAAGACATGACGTACCACAACAAATTCTACCAAACAAATTGGTAGCCCAACAAATAGATAAAAAATAGTGAGCACATGGTTACCACGAACCGGGTCAAAACACGAACCAGCAGGCAACAAAAATGGAATGCAACAGGGCCGAAACCACCCTAGGTGGTTTGACTCACACAGAATAGACCTTAGATGGTCTGTTCAGAGGCTAGGTTACAGCCTAGAGGTGCCGACTGGGCTTGTAGAGGCTACCGACGGAGAGAGAAGGTGGTGCTAGGTGGCTAGAGGTTTAGGCCGACAGAGAGAATGGAGGTAGGGAAGAATGGGTTAGGGTTTTTGCTCTGACACCAAGAAGAATTGTGTAAAATTGGCTTACCTATAATGAGGTGAGACCATGTATATATATACTAAAACAGTATTTACAGAATAGCAAATAGAATCAATCAATCACAAAGTAAGAGGCAAGAAATCCATGATTAGGAAATCACGGATTCTATTCCAACCGACACTATAAATAAAATATTCCAACAAAATGAAATTTCAAATGAAGTTTTGGTTCCACGTTAGCAATTTTGTTTGATTATAGACAACAGCTAGCGATGTGGTAAAATTGATTCAAAATTGTATAGTTTGGTGTACAATTGATATTATTAAAAGAAATGGGGTTGAATTGATTTTTGAGTGATAGTTTGGGGCAAAATGAAATTTTCCCTAACTATAGACATTTAAGTTTATGGGTCATACAATAAAAATGTAGGAGAGCGTGATTGAGTAGCACTTAAGGGTTACAACGAAAGTGTGAGAATCAATTTCGATTTATGCCGATAGATCAACTATAAAAGTGATATATTTCAATAAAGAAGATTTGTAAAAAGGTACATAGAGAAAATGAGGGAGATATATGGTTTATATAAATTTGGAAAAAGCTTATGATTGGTTGCCTAGAGATATAATATGGTGGGTGCGGGAGAAAAATGGTGTAATCAAAGGTCTATTGATGTAATATAAGAAATGTATGATGGCCTTGTGCCTATAATTAGATCACCTTAAGAAGAAACTAGTAAATTTTCAATTACTCTAGGGTTACATCAGGGTTAGTTTTGAGTCATTATTTATATGCCTTGGTTATGGATGGTGTATGTTTGCAGATTCTATAGTTTATAGTGGATGAAACCAAGGAAAAAATTAAGCACTAAATTATAAATTTAGAGAGAAGCACTTGAGTAAAAAAGGTTTAAAATTATTAGAAATAAAACTGAAAATATAGAATGTAAGTTAAGTGACAATAGAAGAAGTAATGGATAAGTGAAGATTGAAAATTAGGAGATGATAAATAGCGAATATCCATGTAATTTAAGGAGGTTGACATACACCATCACACGGCTAATGATGCTTTATAGGTTAAGATGTTGGGCAACTAAGCAACATGTTCATAAAATGAGTATAGTTGCGATGAGAATGCTTTGATTGATGTGTGGTAAGACTAAGAAAGATAGAATTAGAAATGAATGTATTTGTGACATCGTAGGGGTAACACCAATTGGATATAAAGTTTTTGAGAGAGAACAAACTAAGATGGTTTGGTCATGTGCAATGAAGATATGATGCAACGGAAAGAAAAAGTGATATGATCACCATAAATAAAAATGTTAAGAGGGAGGGGAAGACATAAATTGATATGGGATGTGGTGGTAAAAAAAATGAATTTACTTAAATTAATTGAACATATTACTCTTTCATAGAACAAAATGGCGAAAAATGATTTATGTAGCCAACCCCACTTGATTGGGACACATAACTCAGGTTGGTTTGGTTTTGTATAAATTGTTTGTGTTTCTTGCATTTGAGAGAGGATCAATTAATTTCTTTGGCTATGCTACTTGGAGTTGTTGATGCAGGACGCTTGAAGAAAGAAAGAGGAAAGAAGAAGAGAGGAGAAAAAGAAAAGGGCCACAGCCCCAACACATTGGCCACAACCCAAAATACCCAAATTCTTATTAATCAAAGCTAACTATTACAATGCAAAACCCATATATATATAGGCTAGAAAACGTAATCAAAATTGGAAATTAAATCATAATTCCCGTTTAATTTTTTTTTCTTCATAATTATAAAACTCAATTACTTCAGGAAACTAAATCCTAATAGAAAAGAAGCAAATATTAATAGAACTGCTAAGCAAATAAGACTCTTAATTAAACTAAAATTAAAAACAAAATAATAAATACTAAAGACAAATCTCCATGCACGTGCGTTCCGCATCATTCTCTCCAACTGAGAGAAGAAATTGTCCTCGAGTTTGCTTTTATTTAATGAACTCATCCATGGCAGAGAATCAAATACTTCGAATATGCAAGTTGCTTTATTTTCTTTTTGCGTCAATTGATCTCAATTTTCAAGGTGTTGGTGAGGTCCACGAAACTTGAATTGATCACACAAAGATCTTCAACACCAATAAAATCAATCGTGTCCAATTTGATCAAAGAAGAATCTGTTGGATGCATGTCGATAGGTAGCTCCTTATGTGATAAATTCATCTTGCCTTTTGGATTTCCGCTTTTCTTAAACGTGAGAATGACATGATCAATAACCTCCACATGATCTTCAGAAGTACTTTGAGGAATGTTTGAATTATCTCCTAAAGAATGGATCCACTATTTATCCGAGGTTGCTTGCATTTGATGCATTTTGTCTGTCATTTGGTTACACTGATCCATTGTTTGCTTATAGCTTTGTCTTATTTATTGGTGGCCTTCAGAAAATATATCAAACTTTGAATACAATTCCGAGTTGGTCATCGTGATGGTAATAAAGATGAAAGAAGGGAAAGTAAATATGAAACAGATCAATGTTGTTTGGGCTGCTTAAGGCTGGCTGGTTGTTGTGTGAAGTTGGATTGGATTTAATAGTGTGCTGGATAAATAGGTTTTGGGTTTAAGTGGTTACAGAATATAGAGTGTGGGCTGGGTTTATAAATGTACCTGGGCTTTTGGTTTGTAAAGTGATTGGGCTTCGGATTGGTTGTCTTGCATGTGGAAGATGAGTTGGGTGCAGGTCTAGGTTTTGGTGATGGGTCAAGTTTAATCCTTGTTTTCCACCAGCTCTTCTTCAACTGATCGTGCTTTGTGCGAGGAACCACAGATGCAGCAGCAAGGGACCTTGGAATGAAGATGACTCCGATTGCAAATGATGGAAACCATCAATGTGTAGCGACTGAGTTTGTTACAGTGTGTTCTTCGCGAAGTCAAAACCCTAGGTTGATGACGACAATGATGGAAGCCTTAGATACAAGAAGTAACCCCAGGCAAGGCAGTTGGCAATGGCCTAGTGTTGACAAAGCACACGGTCAACCGCAGGCGCAGCAGTTGTTCCTTGATCGGGAACCGACTATGAAGCGATGGCCTGAGACAATGGCGAACAATACACCTCTTTTGCAAAGATTATGATGGTGATGTCTATAGTGAAAGAAGAAGAATAATTTTTTGTTTTTTTGGTTCCAATTGACAAGGCTGTATTAAGAAGGCAACCAAGTTGAATGAACATAAACAATGGATTGAGTTTGCGTTCTGCTACCAAATTGTTTCAGGACACCTTAAGAAAGAAAGAGGAGAGAAGAAAAGGGCCACAACCCTAACACGCTGGCCACAGCCTAAAATACTCAAAATCTCATTTATCAAAGATAATTATTTCAATGAAAAACCCTAATATATGTGGGCTAGAAAACCTAATTAAAATAGGAAACTGAAGACAAATCTTTATGCATGCACGTTCCGCATCAGTTGTCCTTGTCATGTTGAAGGTTTTGGAGGACATGGGGAGATTAAAGATGAACAAGTGTATAAAATTATAGCCTAGCTGAGCATTTCATTTATTGAGTGGCCTTTAAAACCCGTTCCTTTTTGTTCATCTCATTCAAATACTATTTTAATTTTTTATATGCATCTAGTTTTGGCATTAGACTTGTATGGAGCTGAACTGAGTTGTATGGAGCTGAGTTGAGTTGATGCTCCTAGCAACTGTGTTTCTGGAAGGAAATTAGCAAATTGTCCCCTATTATGGAATAGAACTTTTCCATTTTATGACTTACTTACCCAAAAATAGCCTTTACCATTTCCTAATGCTGTTATGACCACCATCACGAGCCTTCTCTGGTATCATCGATGTCGTCACGAATGACCATCATTACCAGAAGCATCATAACAAGCAAAGCCCTGCTTCATCTACACTTCTGCTTCCATCTAGACCACCCCAATTTCAGTACCTCTACCATTATATGCTAACATCACTATATGATCCATTACCTTGGAGTCACTAACATTACCACCAGACTACCATATTCTAACTACTACCTTATTCTAACTACATCACAACCATTCCCAAATCTGTTTTCATCACTAGTGCCACCATCCCCAGACCTTAATTGCAGCTGCCATTGCTTACACTACTATTGCTGTATTGCTTGTGTTGTCCTGATTATTTGTAAATATATCTTTTCTGCCCACAAACATAGATTTACTGATATACTGTGCAACAAAAAAAAAGTGGAGCCTTCTTTTTTATTCTAGTAGTTTGCTCTTGTACTTTTATTTTAAGGTTTGCATTTTCTGATCAAATTGTTGTGTGGTTTTCAAATTTCATTATGAGAGTGGTTATCATCTCAGTCTTCCAAAAGTTTGAAGTTTCAATTTTCTGCATGTAATTAGTTTATAATTTCATTCTGATTTGCTCTCTGATGGAGGTTTTATTGCACTCCCAATCTGTTGCAGTAGACTTTGTACAGCACATCTAATTTTTCAGGTGTGTTAGTAGATATCCGTAGTATTGTGCATCATATGCTGATTCCCTATTTATTAAAATGGCCTGAAAGTGTAGCATTGTGATTATGTTTAAAATTTCATTCAATAATTGCTCTTTTTTTTTTTCTTTTTTCTTTTTAATATTGAGTAGGTATAATCTGTGAAACATGAACATCCAAATCCTTAGTTGATATTTTGTTAATTCAATAATTGCTTTTTTTTTTCTTTTTCTTTTTTCTTTTTAATATTGAGTAGGTATAATCTGTGAAACATGAACATCCAAATCCGTAGTTGATATTTTGTTAATTCTTGCTATTTATGATGTCATTTTCTTGTTAATATATTTTTAATGCTTTGATGTTGATTCATGATTTTATTTTTATTTTTAGGTTGAATCTGAAATATTTTGTCTCCATGGTGGATTGTCTCCCTCCATTGAAACCCTTGATAACATACGCAACTTTGACCGTGTTCAAGAAGTCCCTCATGAGGGTCCAATGTGTGATCTTTTGTGGTCCGACCCTGATGATCGTTGTGGTTGGGGTATCTCACCCAGGGGTGCTGGATATACTTTTGGCCAAGTATGTTATTCTTGCTTCCTTTTTTCTTTTGGGGTGCATATTGCTTCCTGGGGAGGAAAGATAGAGAGGCTTTATTTTCTAATTGTATTATTGTGCTTACAGGACATATCTGAGCAGTTTAACCACACCAATAACTTGAAACTAATTGCCAGAGCACACCAACTGGTTATGGAAGGATTTAACTGGGGACATGTAACTACTTCCCCAACCCTTGGAATTTATTTGGTGTTTATTCTGTTGAGAGTGAGATTTGTTGACTGACTGCTTTTCTTATTACAGGAGCAAAAGGTAGTCACTATATTTAGTGCTCCTAATTATTGTTATCGCTGCGGCAACATGGCATCCATCCTGGAAGTTGATGATTGCAAAGACCACACTTTTATTCAGGTCTCTCTCTCTCTCTCTCTCTCTCTCTCACAGATGCTTGTGGACACACATGTAACACATGCTATTATTAGTATTAGGATAATGTGAGGAGATCCATCTCTTTTACCGTAGTTCGGTGTATGTTTCTCTTGCAAATACTGTGCCAGTAGAGCAGAGCTTGAAATAATATTTCCATTGTTGGTTGCAGTTTGAGCCAGCTCCCAGGAGGGGAGAGCCTGATGTAACACGGAGAACACCAGATTACTTCCTATAATACTTGAATTATTATTGCTCAATTCAACTGGCGAGCGTTTGATGACTGGTTTGTTTTCTGTGTTGGGATGGGAGCTAGTTTTCAAAATTTAAGAGTTATATAATTTTGCGCGATGATAGTGGTAGTAGGGTAGCAGAAAGAATGTATAATCCGCAGATACGTCTTCCTTTGATTCAGTTATTGAAATTCTTGCAGTAAAGAGGCTACAAAGCTGGTAACATCAGCAGCATATGTACCATTTCAAGCAGACAATGGCCGCCGCCCCCTGCCCCTCTTCTCTCTCTCTCTCTACACTTCTTTTTTGTACCTTTCTTGACGAAGAATGGTACTCGGGGGCCGGGAGCTGTAGATGAAAGGAGTGTTATTTATTTCTTTTTCTTTTTTTTAGTCCCTATCCTATTCTTCGAATCCACTATTTTCTAATTGGAGCTTTGATTTAGCCCCATACTCTCTCCACATACCTGGATGTAAAATAGTTTTGCTTATGCTGTGTTTGGATTTCAGATTCATCAAGGGAAAATGTGAGGGAAAGGGAAACAGAGTTGCTTAATACTCATTAGTTTTAGGTCACTAAACAAAAATATGATTTTTTAAAAAATTTTTTTTTTTAACAATTATATATATTCACTTCTTATTTTTCTAGCCCAACCAAAAAAGAAAAAAGAAAAAGAAGCTTCTAGTCTTTTGTGTACCCCCTTTTTTTGGACCTTTTCGTTTGTTTTTTTCCCACAAAGTGAAAGATTCAAAGAAACCTTAGTGGTTGACATACACAGCTAAATTCATCGACTTGGGCTTGTAACACTCGCATTGCATTTGGTGGGGCTGGTTTGCAATATACTCTCCGACACTGGAAAAAACTGATGGAAGGGAACTATAACTGTAAAAGTTTGATAGATAACTTTTTGCATTGACATTTAACTTCATTGCTTCATTAGAGCATATTAACATGTGAATAATTATATTCATACATAAAATTTATATAAAAAATACCACAAGAATGACGTGTTGGTGATATTATTGCAAATATAAATTATTTTTATGGATATTTTGTTTTAAAATGAAAGGTTACTATTTAGTCACATGGGTAATTCTGTTTACTTTTCAGTCTTGTTTCCATGCATGAAACATCCTAATAATCATGCTTTTAAATGAATATATATATATATATATGTATAAAATAAGCGCTTTCTTCTTCATGTTTTTTTTCTCCCTTTTTGCCTTGTCATTTTGAATAATTTACTATTTGTGGTTTATATGTTGAGTGAAGATTTTTTTCGTAATTATGCTTTCTTGGTTAATTATGTAACAATTTTTTTTTTTTTATAATTACATAAACATTCTTGGTCAATTATAAAATAAATTTTTTCGTAATTTTACAAACATTTTTGGTCAATTATGAAATAGGTTTTTTTTGTAATTATGTAAATATTATTGGTCAATTATGAAACATTAATCTTTTATTTTTGAATAAATTACACAAACTCATAAAATTTGTTTAAAATATGAATCGGTCTTATAATACTTTAAATTACCACTATCGTTCGTTATAAATTTGAATTTAACACAATATCCAAGAATTTTTTTTTTCCCTATGCAGTAATAAATTATTAAAATTGTTTGTTGAAAAATATTTCTCATATCAAGAAAAATTGTTAATTAACTTAATAATTTGTTTATCAACAAAATGATTAATTGAAAAATATTTTTCATATTATTACAAATTATTAATTTCCTTAATGATTTATTTATGAACAAAATTAATCATTTGTTATGTGAGTATGATTTATGTATTAATAAAATTAGTTATTTGTATATATATGTATTTTCTTCTGCTTTTTGATTAGTTTAGTGACTTAATTTAGGCCTCGTTTGGCAAGTTAACATTTTAGTCAAAAAGTCAAAAAGTTACTAAAAAAACTAAAAAACCTATAATCTATACCAAAAAGTCAAAAATTCTCTTTTCTCTCTACTTTTTGCACATTTTTTTGTAAAAAATCAAAAGGTCACCCCAAAAATACTAGTTTTTTTTACCTCATATTTTAGTCAAAAAGTTACTAAAATAGCACGTTCCCAAACGAGGCCTTAATAGTTTTTTTAAATGAGAGAATTATCTTAATATTTGTTTTATATTTATCTATTGAGAAAAATTACACACTATAATTTTGTTTTTCTTATTTATAAATTCAGAATAAATGTTAAAGACTCATAAATTCAAACAAAATGATATGGTAATAGAATTAAAGGCAATATCATTGGGTACATAACAAATAAAAAAATAATATACATATTATATTACATAATTCTATCCTATATCTAATGATTTATTATATTTAATTTTATAAAACAATGTTTGAATTTTTAAGAACTTATCAAAATATAAAACTTATACATACTGTAATAACACGGGCAGTGTAAATTAGTATATATATATATATGTATATCTTTCTCCAAGAGAATGGTTTAAAAGACTTGAATTTGCTTACATAAAAGTTGCGTGTGTGTGTGCTGCCTATCATCATGAATATATCTTAAAATTATTTTCCCTCATTTATTGATAATTAAACCAAATTTGTTATTTGAATACTTATATCCTAGAATAATTATTTGATTGTCTTACCAATATAATTAGGAAAATGTTTAAGACCACAAAAAACCATCCATAAGTAGGAAAATGTTTAAAAAATCTCGACTTATATTCGTTTCTCACATATTTTGGCTTTATTTGATTTGTCTTTTAAGGAAAAAAAAAAAAATCAGAAAAAATCTCAAAAATTTATTTGGTTAAAAATTTGTGAAAAAAATCTGAAATTATTTTTCTCTCTACTACACTTCAATCAATCTCTTTTTCTTTTTTCTCTCGTATTCTCTCACATTCTATACATCAATCGATCAGTTTTTTTCTCACTCATCTATTCAACTACAAAACAAAAAAAAATTTAAATCATCTCAAATTCCAAAACTATTTAAAAAACTTACAACCAAACAAATTTTCAAATTTTGTAAACACTTTTAGAACATTATTTTTCAAAATTATTTCAGAAATACACCAAACATGACCTTTGTATTTTTACCCATTAAAACATAATAATAATAATAAAAAAAACACAACCATTTACCAAGACCATAATTATTTTTAAAACGATTTCCAATTCAAAAAATCCAAAAAACAAAAACAATTAAACTAGGGAAAAAAATTTTGTTTTCAAAATCCTAAATTTTTTTTTTTATAATATGAAAATTTTCACTGTACCATAAACTAAACCCTAAACGTTGAAAGCCCATTCATGCTCATTCCGAACCACTGCCTCTTCCTCCGGAGTGAAATCATTCTCGATATTGAATATCTTCCTCACCTCCTCCGGCATCAAATCCTTGATTTGATCTGCAATTCGTTGACAGATCAACTCCAGCAAGCCCTTCACATCAAGGTAATTCGCAGCAGAGACGAGTTTGAAGAGCACAGCCAAGTCCTTCGTCGCTACAAACTCTGAATCGAACTTTTTCAGATCGGCTTCTTCAGAGATCTTTGAATCCGCGTGCTTTGAACAGTAATCGATCGCCATTGTTAGGGTTTCGCTGTCCACGTTTGGGAGTGGAATCGTTGTGATTGTGGATTCTTCTTCCTCGATTATGCGCTTGATTGTTTCGAATTGGATCGCAATTGACTCTTTTAGGATGAATTCTTTGTTGTCGGAGCTTTTCAATGTGAAACTCTTCTCCGAAGATGAAGACGGAGAAGATGATGAAGATGCAAACATAGTGTATCTTTGATTGTACGTTGTTGAGATTTTACACAGGGCTTGAAAATATTAGGATTTGTGTAGACAATGCAGAACCATGAATTCTATATATTGAGGGCTTTCCTTGGTGAAGAAGTAACCTAAATAAATTAGAAAATTAAGGTACTGTTTGGCATGTGTTAATTTAGCATATTATCTTATTTGAGTTACAATTATATTATTTTGGTTATATTATTTTATCAAATCATTTCAAATTCAATTCATATTTTATATTTGTTCATAAAAA
Organism: Camellia lanceoleosa; assembly: GCA_025200525.1. NCBI lineage: Eukaryota > Viridiplantae > Streptophyta > Magnoliopsida > Ericales > Theaceae > Camellia > Camellia lanceoleosa. Next base: position 127,531,188 of record CM045768.1, read on the forward strand.
ATTTTAAAAAAATACTAATTTAACACATGCCAAGCACTTTTTAAATTAGATATGCCAAAAATATAAAGGACCTTTTTTACAGTGTTTTTTTAATTTTTTAATTATAAAAGGACTTGATAAAAAATAAAGAGAATGACTTAATAAGTTTTATGATTTTTTGACTTTTTAACTAAAAAATAACGATGGTGCTACATGTACTAATTAGTATACTAATCAGTGTACCAATATTAATTATAACATTATTATTGACTACACTCATTAATCACATTATAAATTTTAAAAATTTCTTAAGTTGTGGCACATCATCAATTGATACACTAGTTAATTCATCAATTGATGCATATAGTATTATTCAAAAAATAATTCTCAGATAAGATCTAAGTATAATTTTGGTACACAATTACATTGGATTCTTATTATAATCAAACGTAATACTTACCTCTTTGTTAATAACTTTTTAGTCATATGAATGGAAAAAAGTCATATTTTTTTGTACTAAATTGCACATTATTTTTTTTTATATTTATCTTTATTACTTTATATCATTTACATTAATTTTGATCCTTTTAACTTTATTAAAAATGGAGTTAGTATAATTATACTAGAACTATAATATTAATTGTAGTGTGTTTGGTTTGAGTTTTTTAGATTAAGTTTTTTAAAAATTGAAGTTTTTGGTTTTCGTATTTTTTTTGTTTTTAGTGAATATTTTTAAAATTTTAAATATATATTTTTTTACTTTTTTAGATGCATCTTATTTAGATGTATCTAAAAAGTAAAATATTTGTGAAAAAATATTTTTAAAAATTAATAAATACATAAAAATACAAAAAATGTATTGAATTCTCGTATTTTTTTTTTTAATATTTTTGGTATTTAGTGAATTTTTAAAAAATTTCTTTCACAAATTTTTTACTTTTTAGGTATATTTATGTTAGGTATGTCTAAAAGGTAAAAAAAAATTGCTTAAAATATTAAAAAATACAGTAAAAACAAAAGAATACGGAAAATAAGAAAGTAGAATCTCAAAGAATTTCTCTATAATTTACATGGATAATAATAATATTCTCTTAATATTCATGTATTTGAATCTAACTAAAATACTACCAATAGTAATAATTTACTAAATACATTTGTCGGACTAATTTTTTTTGAGATTTTTAATTTAAGGTTTCTGATATTAGGATTTTATAAAATAAAGAACATGTAACATTTTTGTAATAGTTGGGATCCCTTAGAATTTTCACAAAGAAATTTGTTTTCACAGAGAAATTTTCATCTTTTCACAGAGAAATTTCAACTTCACAAAGAAAAATAAATTTCTCTAAAAATATTATTGAGAGACCTTAATGAATAAGAAAATACATATTGGACCTCTCTTACTATCCATAGTTAGAGAGGGATGTTTTATTAATTTTCTCAATTTTTTTCAATTAAGCTACTTTTTACATGAAATATAAATTTTTCTTTTTCTTTTTTAAATTTTTATTCAAATTTATGACCAAATCACTATGTATGTATGTATATGTATTCCCCCCCCCCCCCCAAAAAAAAGAGAATGGTTTAAAAGACTTTAATTTTTTTACATAAAAAAAAGTTACATGCGTGTGTTGCCATGATCATGAGTATATCTTAAAATAATAATGCTATATGTATCAATTGGTATACTAACTAGTCTACTAATTAATGATGTGACATAATTTAAGAGGTTTTTAGAATTTGTAATGTGATTAATGGGTGAGGTCAATAATAATGTCATAAGTAGTGTTGGTACAATAGTTAGTACACTAATTGGTGCATGTAGCACTACCGATCTTAAAAATATTTATCCTCATTTATTGATAATTAAACCAAATTTGCTATTTGAATAAGTTTATAATATTTACTACATTTGTAAATTTTATCCAGCAATAAATATTTGATGGTCTTACCAATATAATTAGGAAAATATTTAAGGCCACAAAAAACCTTCCATAATTTGATCCATAATGATATGGTAGGATACATGTCAATTTTTAATTTGACATATACTCAATTGTATAGGATTTATCTCTCTTGTCACATCATTGTCAGTAAATTTAAGAATTCAAATTGTGGGTCTCTAATATTACTCATGTAATTATAACAAATGAAATTGTAAAATGTGAGCTCTCTATTGTGGGTACTCATCTCATTAGAAATATGTGACATTGAGTCTATTTTTTTTAAGGATTGCGCTTGTTATTTGGAGGGGGAGTTTATTATGGATTCTATTTCATGATTTGATTGGTTTGTTTTTTAAGCTTATATAGGTATATTATTTATGGGAAAAAAAATTCAAACTGACTCAATAATTGCAATTTTTTCATATTTATCTTTTACAAAACTTAAAAAAATCACAACTAAACGATCTATTTTAATGTGCATATAATTATTTGATCAATCTCATTTCTTTACGAGTCACATACTTACAATGACCTACAAATTGAACAAATTATATCGTCAAAACTAGGCCCATAATGGGCCCCACAGGGAACCTCCAATTTAGATGATCGGAGAGAATCCATTCGCTTTTTCTTTATGGATGACTACAAGTGAGTGGTTGTGACCAAAATTAATATGATAGTATTAGGGAGAATTACTTAACAATTAGGCAGAGAAAAAGAAATACACGACCAACTTTACGCTTGCACGGTTACTCTCTACCACAGATTCACTTGCACCTCCGACGTTTTCGTAATTTTTTTCTCTATCCTATTGTCAAGCAATTCTTCGATAGTTAAACCACAAAATAATTTTATCCTGTGAAAATTAAATAAATTTGTGGATAAATCTTTTTTTTTTTGACATGATGTTATTACCACAAAATATAAATTTGTAATTTTATTATTTTTTTTAATAAATTTTTGCGTACATGTATTTCTTAGTCCTAGTATATATATATTGTTGTGCAAACCTAACTAACAAAAATGTATTTAAGTGTGGGGACATAATTTTTGAATGACAACACGTGGCCGAGGTGTCATCGAAGTGCCAGTCGAGGTGCCACATGTCCTGGTCATGACGCCGAGATGATCTCGGCTAGGCCGAGGTTATCTGCGAAGGTACCGGAATCCAGGATAAGCGGATAAGGGACAAGAGTCCTAGAATGAGAGAAAATTTCAGTTTGGATAAAGATAAGACTCTTAGAAAGTTTATCCCAGTCTAGCTGGGAGTCCAAGATTAGCAGTAATCCTAGGTCCATTGAAGCTAGACTTTTATTGGGACTAGGTTTGTGTTGGCTATAAAAGAGAGGCACCCTTATGGGTCTAAGTGAGTTAAGCACTTTTGCTATCTTTGAGAGATAACTGACTTGATCGTCGGAGTACCTCCGGGTGGATGAACCACCGCCGGAATCTCTTCTTTTTGTGATAGGTTGTTCGGACTTAATCTATTCTGCCAGTGTTCTCTAGCTGAGTGCTTGATTGGCAGTGTGGTCGGAAATTGACACACACATTAAGCATGCATGCTCTACACTAACATGGCATTATGGCATGGAATCCTCATGAAAAGAAAAGAAAATGGTAAGAATGCATAAAATGTAATAACTCACAAGACATGGCAATCAAATGCTGATTCAAGTCTTTTTTCATGATATACCCTTTGTTGTATCAAGCTTCTCTATGGGAATGCCTCATGTAGAAGAATGGGGTTTGCTCTTCAAGTCTCCATGCAAAGGTGGTGTAGTTTTTAGAGTTGTGGCCTCCCACCAAATTGGTTAGCCAAGTGTCAAGAATTTTGCTGTAGCATGTTGTGTATATGTAGGGTGAATAGTGCACTTATTTGTAGAGAAAATGGCCTGAACGATCGGCCTGAAGGTCAACTAGATTCTGACTTATAAGCCTTTGGGATGTAATTTATTCTATTATTTTGTTATTGAAATCCTTTGGTTGGTGCATCAGGGTTTGGTTGAGTGATAAATTCGATATATACTTTGATCAGGATGGTAATTCATGCCCAGTTCTGTCAGAAATGTACCTTAGAACCTTGAAATACTGTTCTGGGTGTCGACATTGAGTTCCTGGGTACCGACACTTGCTTTCCTTCCCTTCTTCTTCGATTTGCTATTTTCGAGTGTCGACACTCCCTCTTGAGTGTCGACTCCATCTGATCTGGAGTGACCCAGGTGCACACTACTTGGAAGTGTCAACATTTGGGCATTTTGGGGTGGATACTACTTGTCATTTTGTGCGCTTGTGCACACTACTACTTGGTGTCGACACCTGGGCTTCCTATTGTCGACACCTTGCCTGTGTTGAAGTTGTTTCTTTGTGCCTATGCACATGGGTGTCGACACCCCTCTTTGAGGTGTTTGACATGTGACAAAAACACTAGGATACTCGGCCATGTTTTGTGTTCCACTTTTTAGGATTTTTAACTTTATATTTTATGAGGCAAACTTCATTTTATCTCTTTATGGTTTGACCCATGTATGGATTACTCATTTATTATTTAAAAATAATCACATAACTCTCATATAATTTGTGAACTAAAACGTATGCTAACTTCTGTTAATAAATCTTGTAAATTGACCTTTATATCCCCTTCTTCTTTCTCTCTTTCTCTTAGTTAAATTACACGTGTTGTGTACATATATGAATAACATATTCTCTCATTCCTTCCTTCCGTGTATATCTCTCTCTCACACACACACATATACATATTCTCTCATTTTTCCCATGCAACCCAGTCAACACAGTCCCTCAAGCATTGATCACACCATATCTCCCTCTCTTTCTCTCTCTTCCACACTCTCACCACTGATCACTATTCCTTATTTTTTAGCTTTGCATGATTTGCTATTGATGGAATCCTGTTATCACACAGTGGATGTGCTTAATCAAGTATATGTACAAAAAAAAAAAAACCTACATGTAAAACGTGTTATATACATACAAACAGGACCAAATGTGTATGCACACACATATATTGTGCGGACCGAATACCGCACTAGATGATTGTGGATCACTTGATTGGACTATCTAGGAATCGAGACCCTACAACAATGAGCACCGTTAGAGCTGTCCGGCCGAGGGTGGTCGGATAACCCTTCTAGTGTGGGAGTGAGAGATCGGAGAAGATGAGGGATACTCTCTCAGTGCCGAGAGTCATGTTTTGGTTAGTATAGTTCAGCTTAGATCAATTACCTTCAGTGTGAAGTCAGTGTAGTTTATATAGAACTCCTTGCTTGTTGCCCAAGATGGTTTCATGGAGCTCTGGTGCTGCAAAGTTTCCTTTTAGCATTGTCCAAGGTCGGGGACCATCTGGTAGCTGACCAGGGGTGTATATACTCATTGTAACCTTGCTTGTACCATATCACATTCCTTCGATCAACTATTTCCGTGATTTTAGGGGGAGGGGACCAGCTGAGGTGGCACCCTCTATGTGCATGCATTCACAGCTTCCACGTTTCTCTATTGGGTTCTTTTGGCTCAGTACCGTTGTGCCTCGGCTCGGCCCTTTACGAGATTATTTGTAGAGATGGGCTGGCCCAGTAGGATATCTTTGTATGGGCTTGGCCCCTTTTGGGTTTGGTCCAAGGATCAGATCCTGCGGCTCGGCCTAGCCCAGCATCGTGGCTGGATTGACCTTTCCACTACAGGCTGGGCCTAAGTACTTAAGGACTTAGGTGGATTGTTGACGATGTAATTGGGCTCATTTGATTGGCCTACTTGCTTATCTTGCTTCTCAGGTCTTGAGCCTAATGGATTGGACCGACCAAAGGCTTGGATCCGACCCATTTTAAATTTAGTCCTTTCATTTGCTCCCTAGCTCGCGCTAAGGTTCCCCTTCGAAGGAGCTATTGCTCTGTACTCCAAGCGTCGCGTCGCTTCAGATCTACCCCAGTTTGGCCTTGGTGACAGTTCAATCCTGACATACGCCCCTTGCATGTGTCCTTTTATGGTGACACATGGCGGCATGGTACTAGTGCATAGAGATAGTGTACCGATTCCATACTGATGGTCGTGATATATGTACCTTCACACCGGCTGGTGCAATAAATGCTCTGGGGTTATCAATCCAAACCCCTTAATTATTTTCAAACTTTTAGAGAGTCCAAAACCCTTTCCGTTCCTCTGAGTTGGTCTCGTCGATGCTCTACCTAGACGTTTCGTTGCCATTTTCGTTCTCATTTCGAGGCCGCCTATTTGTCGCTGCTGCTTTGATCTCTGTAAGTCCCCCTGAAAATTTTCTTTTCTTGCCCTTTTCTGTCTTGATCGCCCTCTTTAGCCCTTGCGCCATTGTTTCCGTCGTCTGGTTCTATTCTTTGCCTAGCTTAAGTTTTGTCTTCGTCCCATTAGGTTTGGTTAATAGGGAAATTTCGGTCGTTAGTTGATACCTCTGAGGTTATGGCCATGTTTCGCTGAGACTATGGTATTCTTGACGATGTGACCCTTTCGCTGGCGAAGGTTGATGCCAAGTGCATAGGCACTAGGAGTATTGTTGCTTTCCCAGTCACAACCATTGTTGAAGGAGGGGTCCAATTTCCTCTTGATCCTTTGGTGCGCCGATTCTTACACCAAGTTCAGCTTACCCCTATGCAGGTGTCTGTCAATCTGTTCCGAGTCGTCTGTGGTATCTCCGTTCTTAATAGGCGGTTGGGTTTGAATCTAAACATCTGGGACATTTTGGGTTGTTATACCCATTCACACAACAAGGATCACAGCACTTATTATCTCTGTGTTCGTTCGGTCGATTGCCATCTTGTAACTGGCTTACTTGATTCGGACAAACATAATGACGATTTTCCACAAGTCGGTGGTAATTGAGAGTTTCTAGCTGGGATTGAGTTCTAATCTGAACGGATGCCCCAAAAGGATGGCTACCCAGGTCCGAGTCATTCCTCCTAGTATTTTTGTGTTTTTTGCCTTATTTTGAATGTTGTTCTAATGTTGATCTTCTTTTCTGTAGAAGCTTCCCGTTTTCAGCACAGGCCGAACCGAGGGAATACCGAGCCCACTAAGGCTGTTTTGAGGTACAAAAAGAGGTCCGTGCCCTAGCTGTTGGATTACCAGGTGAATTATCGTTCCATCATCCTGAAGAAAGCGAGGCTCGTTGTATCTCTTTTGGATTTTGACACTGAGACTGATACGTCCTTTACCTCTCTGGTTATGAATCGCCGCCGAAGCCAAGGCTTGCCGTCTGAGAGGACACCTTCTTCTGCCTCCAGTTTTGCAGGGGGTGGGTCTATGTCAAAAGGAGAGTGCTGGTAGATTTGGAAGCGAAGGCTTTTGGCTCCTCTGATGCTTTGGGGACTCCTTCGGTGAAGGCCGAACCGAAGAGCCCTATGGATGTGAAGTTAGAGATAAGAGCATCTGGCCCTTATGCAGTTGTTACCGAACCCTCTGCTTCGATTGTTGCAAGGGCAAAGAAGAGGAGAATGGAGACCGACAAGGCAGTAGTTGGAGAGGCTTCTGAAGATCCTGTTGAGGATGAGTTGTTTGAGAAGTGGGAGTCGCTAATGTTGCATTAGGGCATACCCATTTCTACTTTAGATTCAGTTATTGCTTCCGGAGACTTTGCTTTGGACCTGACCAAGACCTTGTTAATGCCAGTGGACATGGCTGATCACAACGGGCCCCGCGATATTCCAATTCTGAAGCAGACCCTTCAAATGATGATAGCTGTAAGTGTTTTTTTGGGATTCGTTTGGTGTTATTTTACTGTTTCCTTTCCTTTAATACCTTGCTATCTGTTGTAGTATATTCAAAGAATGCACCTGTCAATCACTAGAGTTGAGGAATTAGAGAAGACCGTACTGGAGGCCACCATGAATGCTGAGAGACTGACAGTGAGCTGGGAAGTCAAGGAAGAAGGACGTAGGATTGCCGAGAGGGAGGTGTTCTGTTTGAGCAAAGTCGTTGCCTCGGCTGAAAAATCTAAGGAAGTTGCCACTGGGGTACAGGTCCAACTTGAAAGGAAAGTGGCAGAGCTGGAGGCTGTTATTGCAGTGATGGCCGTTGAACGTTCTGCGTCGGAGGCTAAGTATTGGCAATAGGGTTGGGATGAAGCTAGGGTGTAGACACCCCATTTTTGACCGTCCTCTAGACTTGGTTGTGCTTGTAGGTACACCCAACAACTGGTTCGATTGCTTGCCCAGCACTCGACTATCGCGGCGGAACGTCACCGGTTCGAGCTTCCCGGACCCTGTATCCTTTCTGCCTCTTTTTTGGACCTTGACTAGGTCCTTTCAGAGTGGACCCTATGGTGCACTGCCGGCCATGGCCTTGACCTGTGGCCATCGATGAAGCCTCGCTGCCATTATTGATGGCCTGGACTTCTATCTCAAATTGGTTTTCCTTCAGATCTTTTGAGCCAGCTGGATTTTTGTTTGCTCCCCTCCATACACGTGTATGGAGGGATGAAGGCCTTGCAAAGCTTCTTGAAGAAGCTTTGGCTTTTCATTCCTCTATATAAGGAAGAGACTTCTTCCTTACACCAGGTTCAGAGTTTTTGAAGAGCAAAAAACTCCATTTCTCTCTATATTGCTTGTGTTTTGTGCCTTGAACTTGATTTTTCTTGCACTTTTACACTACAACACATAGATATACACCACCACCATTGGACTAAGCTTCTTGGGAGGGATTCTTAAGCTCTGAAAACTGGTTTCCACCCCCTGAAGTTGCTAGTTTCGCAGAGGGTCTTCAAGGGTGAGCATTTCCCCTATTTTTGCATTTTCTTGCACCTTGTTTTATCTCTCTTTGCATATTGTTTTAGGATTTTCCTATAACTGAAAAAAGTCTTTTTTTTAAGTGCTTTTTAAGTTTGGTTAAGGCCATTTTTCTGTTTGGGGTGTGTAGCCCCCTTGCATGCTTTGTTTGGCTTTGTTTTAAGCCATATTTGGAGGCCTCCGAGCTAGCCTTGGTTTGGCCTTCCTACCACTGAAATCCAGTGGGATTTTAGTGGTAGAGGTGTGGTTTTGAGGTCTTAAATCAGAGGGGGTAGTCCCCTCTCTTTGTGTTCCTCTTTACTTGCATTTTTGGCCTTCCAAAGGACCATCCCTCTATGCATTTTTGGGGTTGGTCCAGGCCTCTTTTTTGTGACTTATAAGACCTACCTTGGCCCTGTCCAAGGCTGGTTTGGTCATGTCTTTCTTTCATCTAGCATGTGTAGTGTAACTCCATTTATAGCTCATCAAAGTAGCATGTGTGCATAGTCTTTGTTGAGCCCATTTCAGTGGATTTTTGGTGATGTTTTACCATACCATAAATCTGTTTTGGGTTGGTTTTGTTACTCCATGCTTGCATGATGCACTTGTAATGTAAATCCCCTAAACTAGCTTCATATGCTCCATGCCATGCCATGTCATTTTAGCTTGTTTGGTTTACATTTCAGCATGTATTTGGTCATCATTTGGCATGTTATGACCCTATCCATAGTTGGTTTGATCATCCTTTGCATGCTCTATATAGGTGTAGAACAAATCTTGTTTACTAGCCTTTTGTGCATGATGTTTTGACCCATCATACTAGCATATTTTGGCTTTGCTCAAACTTGATTTTATGCTTATTTTGAAGTGTCTTAGGACTGTTTTGGGCTGCCATGACCATATCACTCATGCTTTGTATAGCTATAGTGTAAATGCTTAGGCTAGTCTTGGGTTTTGAGGCCTCTATCATGTCATACATGTGATGTTTGCATGCCTTGCCCTCATTCCACATGCTATTTCAATCCATGAAATGTTGTCATACATTTGCATTTGACATGCCTTGAATGCTTTGTATAGCTTGTGCTTTATGCTTCAAAAATGGACTTTTGTGCATGCCACTTAGCCTAAGCCTTTGGCTCATCATTTCAGTACATTTTGGGTCCTAATATACCATGATGTAACTCTGTTTTTGGTTGTCCAAGTCATGCCATGATTGGTTCTTATAGGTGTAGTGCATTGCCTCTTTAAAGCCTTGCATGCTCCATGTTTTTAGCCTTGTGTTCTAGCCTTTGTTGGCTAGCTTTGAGCTTGATTTTGGTCTTGTTAGGGCCTGCCCTAGGACTATTTTAGGTCCCCTTGGCCCTTTGGGGCTTGCCTTGTATGGCCATGGCTTAAGTTCCTTTGCTTACTTTGAGCATTAAGCATCATAACATGCTATGTTTGCATTGTTGAGTTGATTTGGCATCAATTTACATAGTATTTCAGAGCTTACCTCATTGTCATATATCCATGTTTGTTGCTCCTTAAGTGTGCTTAAGAGTTGTCCTCTTTGTGCCTTAATACTTGAGCTATTTGGCATGCATGCTTGCCTTGCCTTTCCATGCTTTTCATGCCATCAATTCCATCACTTTGGCTACTAATTTGGACCTAGTTGAGAGCCGTCCATCTTTGGTGTAAGCCCATCTTACCATGTTGTCGCATGCTTGTTTCATTTGGTATGTTGTTGCATACTTGTTTAGCTTCGCATACCTTGCATGCTCACATGTTCATGTTGCATTTTGTCATGTTGTCCAAGGTTGTTGCCTCACATCATGCTTATACGCTTGTTGCATGCTTGGGTTAGTTGCATGTTTGCACACTTAAGTCATATCGCATGTTTGCCATGCTTATGTATTGCATTGTTTGGATTAAGTACTAATCCAAGCACGAGGAACGAGGGGCATTTCATACTTCAAGTGATGGAACGCGTCTCAATTCTTGGTCGCTGAAGCTCTTGATGATTCATGATAGAGTTCTAGGCTTTACTTGCTTTATTTGTGCATTCATTTTCATATTGATTTGCACAAGTTGGATCTTTGGCCATCATGCATCGGGATACGTGATTGATGGTCGTGGATCCGACTTGGCCTCTCCCTTGATGCTTTGAGGTGATTTGGAGTGCCATGGTGCGTACATGTCCTTGGGAAACCCTCTCATTTCTCTATTTTGTGCTTCGTTGCAGTCTGGTGTCACAGAACACGATGGTGGCTTTGCCATTGATGGCGGCGGAAGAAGCCACCCTTGGCCAAGAATGGACCATCTTTGGCCCAGATCCTCCATGGCGGCGAGCATCGGTGGCTTCCTCAAGATGTTTTGGTAAGTTTCAGCAACAAGCACTGAAAGACACCCTGCAAACAGAGCCTCTAAAGAGCAATCGGAAGGCGTTTCGAGGCAAAGAACCGAAGCGAGCATGCATACCCTCCTCTTCTTCAAATAAAGCTGGAGCAATTTTCTTTTACTGCTTACTAGTTAGTTAGCAGTTGTTATTTGTAATAATTAATTTGTTGATTAATTAAGTTGTGTAATAATTAGTTGTAGCTAGTTATTCATTTGGTTCTGTAATAATTAATTAGCTTGTGAGTTAGTTAATTAGGTGGCCTGTATTATTCTTTCGGACCCTCCGAGCGAGGGCACAATTGTAATAAGTGTGCGTGCGTGTGTGCATGTCTTCCAACCCCCACTTTTTTCTCCCTTTTATTTAACCGCTTATAATGGTTAGATTTAGGGCATATTTCAATTAGCATACCTTATGCTATGCATGCGTGCATCATTCATCAGTATTGCATGCACTGGGCTCGGTGCATCATACTAACTGCATAAGTATTTCAAATCTAACTTGAATACATGTTACTTGTTGCATCCTACATGCCATCCTAGGATTAGCCGAGCCTATTCTAGTGACATTCTGTATGTGTTGCATTAGCCATTTTAACATGGACATGGATCATGCATGATTGCTAATATGTCTTTTGTTTCGGCTCGGAGTACGATATAAGTTTTATGCTTTAGCATCTCGCATGAGTGTGAATGCTAACATGACAGTATGCTTACCATGTGGCTAGTTGCTTATGTGATATAACTGCCTGAATGCCTGTGAGTGAAGGTTGGATTGTTCGAGTTGGAACAACTCGTTGAAATCCGTGTTTTAGCCTACTTGCGAGTAGCAAATCTCAAAGCGTTTTCTAAACAAACGGATATGCAATGCTTTGTTCCAAATTAGGCGATCTAGTCTATACTTGTTTTGCTGTGTGCATAACATAGTAACTCTAGGCTAATAATGGGAATAAGAACACATAACGTTTTCAAAATTGGATATCACGGTTAGTAGAGGCCGATCTTCGGATCGGGCGAGAGGGGGTGCTCATAGCTGACCTTCCCCAATTGTACCCAAGTTCCCGAGCCGAGGCAACTTTGGTGATAACGGACACGTGGCCTTTGGCACCGAGTCAGGGTTTCCTAAATTCCCCTATTAAAAAATATTTAGGTGGCGACTCTGTATCTGGCAAAGCAGTCCATGTTTGGCACTTCTTTCAAAAAATCTGTTTTCAAAAACGATTTGCCGGATTTGGACTCTTTGGTTCAGATTAAGAACCGTGACAAATCGACTCCGAACTGTAGCATGAGGCCCAAGGGCGCGTCTACATAGGGCTGCTTACAAAGAAGAGGTACTAGTGTTGCGGGACAAGCTCTTTCTAAAGGGTTGGTCAAGTGCTCTGACCGCTGCTCAGGTTCCTGAAGGGTCTCCCTTGTTTTAGGATGTTCCTGTTCCCTCAAGGTCCTTGGATTCGAAGACTACTACTACCCTTGCAATTCTTCCAACTAAGATTTCCCCAGGAACTGATTCTGTAACCAAGACTTAGGAGAGTGATGTTACCAATGAGACAGTGAACGTTGAAGGGGGTGGAACGTTGGAAATTGAAGCTGTGGGAGATGTGATTAAGGAAGCTTCTACTTCTCAAGAAGTTGGAGCTGTCTCTACTTTTCCTCCCCAAGATGGCCTGGATAAGATTGTGGATGCTGTTCCTGAAGTTCCTCCTGTTGATGAAAGTTGAAGTTGTCTTTGGAATGATTCGAAGTTTTTTTTTTTTCTCTCTCTCTCTCTCTCTCTCTCTCTCTCTCTTTCTCTCGTTTTTATTTTTCTGCTGTACTGGGGCTCGGTCTTCCTGACGAGTTGTCCCCTTAAGGTTGTTAAGACAATTTTTCTTTCTTCCTGGTACTGTTTCGTGGGGCCAGCTGTGCCTTTAAAAGAACTTCACTTCTGATGTTGCAGTTTGATGTGTTTTGTTTTCATGCTTGCATTTGTTCATATGTTTGCCTCGGCCGAGCACTGTTGGGTCCATGGGGCCGAATAGATGCTCGGTCTTCATGGTTGCATTGATCGTTGTACTTTGAGTGAGATTAGCTTACTTCCGTCCAGGTTGATGTTGTTTGCCCCCATCTGGAGCTAAGTAAGATTGGTACTGAAGAACCTGCTCTCTGGAGGAGCTTTTTAAGGTGGTGTTGATATTGATAACATAAGTGCCATTGAATGGGACAAAAAGATGTCATACTTAGGTCCAGGTTGATACCGAAAAAACAATTGTTTGCTCCCACTTGGAGCTGAGTAGGACTACTTATAGAAAGTTTGATCATTGAAGGATTTATCCAAATTTGTCCCAGTTTTATTTGGATGCAGCAGTACTGAAGTGTTGATGTGACGATACTTAAAAAATTCTGTGGACTCAGAGATGATTATTTGAAATATGTTAGTGCAGTTTCCATCAAGCAATTCCACTTGGCTAAGGTCCAATTTAGTTGCCAAACATAATTCCACCAAGACTTTCCACTTGGCATGTTTGAGTGCTAACTAAAATTAAATCCCGTTCAGTCATTCTGAAACTAAGTCCATTTGGGTTAGACCAAAGCTAAGTTCATTTGATAAACATCAAAGCTAATTCCGTTTTGTAAACACCAAAGCTAAATCCATTTGATAAACATCAAAGCTAATTCTGTTTGGTAAATATCAAAGCTCAATCCGTTTGGTTAACACCAAACCTAAGTCTGTTTGGTGAATACCAAAGCTAAATCCATTTGGTAAACACCAAAGATGAGTCTGTTTGGTGAACACCAAAGCTGATTCTGAAAATCTCTTGCAATGAAGCTGGTCAGATATTAACCAAAAAAAAAAAAATGAGAGAAGTGGGGAGGCATTTGTATTGATCAAAATATGTGTCTTTACACTTTGACAGATGAGTTAGGGGCTAATTCTATTGATAGTATTTCTTGAGATTTGCTACATTCCAGGGCTGAGGTATGGCTCTTCCTTTGAGATCCTCTAGGTAGTAAGTGTAGACACCCCATTTTTGACCGTCCTCAAGACTTGGATGTCACTGATTGAACACTCAGTGATCACCCTTGTTTGTGTTCGTCTTGAGTTCCCGGAAGCCTTGGCAACGCGCCTCGTCTCAGGACCTCTCGACTCGACTGTTTTGTGATTGGTTTGACACCAAACACTTGTGTTTTGCCTTTGAGAGGCAGGGTAGGGTTTGTAGACCATCCCCACCCACCACCGGCCAGGGCTTGAGGCCACCGGCTGTGTTTTGTTGTCGCCGGCCAAATGTTTGGCCGACCGGCATTATATATGGCCGGCCGGCTATCTTTTTTTGGTCATCTGCATCTTTGGCCGGCCGAGTACTGTGCATCTGCTTTTGCCGATATTTTGTCACAACTGGCTTGCATTTGACTCCCCTCCATACACGTGTATGGAGGGATCTCTCTCTTTAGAGGCTTGTCTTGTAAGTTTTACAAGACAAAAAGGTCTATAAAGAGAGGTTTTCTCTCTTGTTGCAAAAGAGGAGAGATTTTAGACAGCCATTTTTAGGGTTTGAGTTCTAGGGTTAGGGTTTGGTTTATATCCTATCTCTATAGTGTGTGTTTTGTCTCATTTTTGCTCACAAACACACACCATCACACCGTCTCTTGGAGCTGAGGCCCTTGAGGGTTGTTTTTAGTGTTTTGGAGCTGGTTTCAACCTCAAGAAGCTGCTGGAGCTTCATTTGTGAAGAAAGTCTTCAAGGGTAAGAAGTTTGTCTTTTTATTCCCCATTTTTGCATTCTACTTTTGCCTATCTTGCAACTGTTTTTTGGCTTTGTGTATAGCACATAAAAGTTCTATTTTTAAGGCCTCTAAATAGTTTGTTAAGAGTGTTTTAAGCTTTGGGGTTGTTTGATCCCTCTTAAGCCTTGTTTGGCCCTTGTTTTGTGCCATTTTGTGTGAGCTCCGGGACCATAGTGTTTGGGCCTCCTCACCACTGAAATCTTGAGGGATTTCAGAGGTGAGGATGGTGCCTTGAGGTCCTAGGAAGGAGAGGGCCACCCCCTCTCTTTGTTGTCCTTGAAAAGGGCTATTTTTGCCTCTTGAGGGAGCACCATGTTTAAGTGTGTGTTGGCCATGCCTTAACTGATTTTTGCGCTTATTATGTCATAATATGTCTCTTTTTTTAGTTGGTTTTGGTACACCATGCTTGCTTAGCATACATGCCTTGTAATGCCATGTTTAGGCCTTAACATGCCTTAGGTTGTAAGCCCTTGTTCTAGCATGTTTTAGGCCTAGCTTCGTGAAGCTTTAATGCATGTTTTTGTATGCTTTAGCTCTGTTTTAAATTGCTTGAGTCATACTTGCCATGTATTGTATAGCTCCTTTACATTTTAGCTTGTTAGCCTTAAGTTTTGGGCCATTGTTGCATGTTTAGCCTATCTTGTCTGTTTGGTTTGGTACCATGTTCTTGCATGATTTTCAGAGTTTAATGCATGCCATTTGTCCATGTTTGCCTCTTTTAAGTGTGCTTAAAAGTTGCCTTTATGTGCTTAAGTATTGGCCTATTAACATGTGCATGTGTGTATGTGTGTTTGGTCCCATTTCTTGAGTTTTTTTTGGCCACTGCTTTAGGCCTAGTTAGGGCTGCCTAAATCATGTTTAAGTCCATCTCTTTGCTTGTTGCATATGCTCCTTGTATGTTGTAGCATATTGGTGAGTGTGTTGCATGTTTGAAATTACATGATTGAATGAAGTCACATATTGGCTTGCATGCTTGGATGCCTACGTTAGCCTTGCATGCTTATTGGTTGCATTGTCTCATGCCTTGCATGTTTTGTATGCCTCTTTGCATTGCCATGTTGCATGCCTAGTTAACATGCTTAGGTTGCATTACATTAGCATGCATACTTGGCCTCTTGAATTGCTTATGATAGAGGTTAAGTCCCCCCTTGGCTTGATTACGTGCATTGCATTCCATATTAAAAATGCATACTTGGCTTCTTGGGCCATCATGCATGGAAATGCGCGATTGGTGGTCCGAGAACCAAGGCTTATGTCCCTTTGAGTCATAAAAATGATATGGGGTGTGATTGGTGCATACATTGCTTGAAATGCATTGCCATGCCAAGTATTGTCCTCTGCTGCTGTCAAATCAGTTTCTGCAGGAAGTTTTGTCCGGCCGGCCACATTTAGTGCCGACCAGCTATCATTTTTGGCCGATGGATCAAGCTTGTGGCCGGTGACCATTCTACATGGCTGGTGGTGTTCTCCCCCAGCCAGTGGTGTTTCTTGGCATCCATAGAGCAAACCCTGAGACTTTGGCAGTCATCAGAGGAGCAGAGCAGGGAAAACAGAGGCATCTTGAGCATGACAGTGGATTTCCGGGCGGAACCGAGAACGCATGCATCGAGCCCTCTCCCCGAGGCTGCTATTTATTGCTTTATTAGATTAATTAATTTGCTTAATTAATTTAGTTGGCCTGTAATAATTAATTAGCTAGGATAGTTAATTCATTATTTGATTTGTATATTCTTTCGGTCCCTCCGAGCGAGGGCGAATTTGTAATAAGTGTGGGTGAGTGTGTGTATGTCTTCCAACCCCGACTTCTTTCTCCCTTTTACTTACCTGCTTTGATGGTTAGTATTAGGTCATGTTTAATTTAGCATACCTTATGCTATGCATGCGTGCACCATTCATCAGTATTGCATGCACTGCTCTCAGATATCATGCTGATTGCATTATATTTCAAAATAAATTTGAATACATGCTACTTGTGCATTTCACATGTCATCCTTAGATTAGCCGAGCCTATTCTAGTGACATTTTGTATGCGATGCATTAGGCACTTAACGTGGACTTGGATCATGCATTGATTGCTAACATGTTCTTGTTTTGGCACGGAGTACTTTGTAAGTATTTTATGCTTTAGCATCCTTGCATGCGTGTGAGTGTTGCCATGACAGCATGCTTACCATGTGGCTAGATGCTTATATGTTAAACTGCCTGAATGCCTGTGGATGAAGGTTGGATTGTTTGAGTTGGAACAACTCATTGAAATCCGTATTTTAGCCTACTTGCGAGTAGCAAATCCCAAAGCGTTTTCCAAAACAAACGGATATGCAATGCTTGTTTCCAAGCTAGGCGATCTAGTCTATACTTGTTTGCTGTGCACATAACATAGTAACTCTAGGCTAATAATGGGAATAAGAACACATAACGTTTTCAAAATTGGATATCACGGTTAGTAGAGGCCGATCTTCGGATCGGGCGAGAGGGGGTGCTCATAGCTGACCTTCCCCAATCGTACCCAAGTTCCCGAGCCGAGGCAACTTTGGTGATGACGGACACGTGGCCTTTGGCACCGAGTCAGGGTTTCCTAAATTCCCCCATTAAAAAATATTTAGGTGGCGACTCTGTATCTGGCAAAGCAGTCCATGTTTGGCACTTCTTTTCTAAAAATCTGTTTCTCAAAACGATTTGCTGGATTTAGACTCTTTGGTTCAGATTTAGAACCATGACACAAAATCGAGTCCAAACTGTAGCGCGAGGTCCCTCGCGGGCTTGTTACAGTAAGCTCCATTTCTATCAACGATTGTGACCTTGTATGGACCTTCCTAATTAGGTCCTAGTTTTCCTTCGCCAGGCACCCTTTTGTGATCCATAACTTTCCTCAAAACAAGTTCTCCAAGTGTGAATCGCTTTAGGAAAACTTTTTGGTTGAAACTCTTGATGAGCTGCCGCTGATATGCTATAAGTCTGCTCAGTGCTGCTTTCCTTCGGCCTTCTGCCATATCCAGTGCTTGTGCAATAGCTTCCTCATTACTTGTGCTTTCAAACAGCTCTGATCGGAGGGTTGGAAGACCAACTTCAAGTGGAATAATAGCCTCCATTCCATAAGTTAGGGAGTCAGGTGTTTCTCCCGTTGAGCACTGTGCCGTGGTTCGGTAAGCCCATAACACGTGGGGTAACTCTTCAACCCACTTTCCTTTTGCATGTTCGAGCCGCTTCTTTACTCTGTTGATGATTGTTTTGTTCGATGCTTCTGCCTGCCCATTACTTTGTGGGTAGTCCGGAGAAGAGTTCTGATATTTGATCCTGAGGTCGGCACAAAATTTTCTGAAGATCTTTTTGTCGAACTGTGTTCCATTGTCTCCAATTAGTACCTGCAGGATGCCGAAATGGACCACGACGTTCCTTATGACAAACCGCTTTGTGTCTGCTTTTTTGATACCAGCCAGTGCTTCAACTTCAACCCACTTAGTGAAATAGTTGGTTGCAGCAATGAAGAATCGTCTGTTCCCAGTGCCTCGTGCCAAAGGTCCAACAATATCCAAACCCTATTGGGCAAAGGGTTACGGGCTGGTGAGTGAAGTAAGAGTTTTGGCTGGCTGATGAATTAGTGGAGCAAAGCTCTGACATTTATCACACTTCTGAACGTACTGCTGTGCATTTTGTTGCATCCGTGGCCACCAGTACCCATGAGTGAGGGCTTGATGCGCCAATGACCTTCCACCAACGTGGCATCCACAAATCCCATCATGAATTTCGTAAAGAACATTTTCGACTAGATTTGGATGCACACACAACATATAAGGACTGAGATAGGAGCATCTGTATAGCTTCCTAGATGGTGAGACCCAGAATTGAGTTGATCTATGTCGAATTTTGTTGGCTTCCTTCTTGTCCACGGGGATAGTGCCAAATTTCAGAAAAACAAGTACTGGATCCATCCAGCTTGGCTTTAGGTTACTGCAGAGGACTAGAGATGCAATGCTTGGTTCCGGCACGAACTCAACCCAAACTTTTCTAGTGTCTTTGGCATCTACTGATGAGCCACGGCAGGCCAGAGCATTAGTATGGCTGTTTCTATTATGACTGATTCGTTCCATTCGTATGGATCCAAATTTTTTGAGTAGATCCTTAGCCTTGTTACATGGCCATTCTTTCATCTCGTGTTTCGTAGATCCCAATAAGCTTGTTAACAACCAACTGAGAATCGCTGAAAACCAGAAGTTGCTCTGCACTAAAGTGTTCGGTACTGCGTAAACCAGCTAACAATGCTTCGTACTCCGCCTCATTGTTAGAAGCCTTCTAACCAAGCCTAAGAGCTTGCTCCCAGATAAATCCTTCTGGTGACATAAGTACTACCCCTGCTCCCGAGCCTCGGTTATTGGATGATCCGTCGACATAGAGCTGCTAGATGTTACCAATAAAGAGTTTCCATGCTTCTGAAGTGCATTGCTTTCCTAGTTCGGTGGTGCGTGGCACCTGTACTGAGCTAGAGTTCTCAAGCTCGATGTTCTGGGTGGGAGCGAATTCGGCGATGAAATCCGCCAAGACTTGGGCCTTGATTGCTGTTCTGGGTTGATATCCAATGTCAAACTCACCAAGTTCAACCGCCCATTTCACTGTTCGGTCGGAGAAATCAGCTCGACTGAAGATAGATCTGAGGGGGAATTTAGTGAGGACATTGATGGTGTGACCTTGAAAGTAATGTTGCAACTTTCTTGAGGCGATGAGCAGTGTGTAAGCTAGCTTTTCCAGGGGTAGGTACCGTGTCTCGGCATCTAGTAGAGTCTTGCTAACGTAGTATACTGGCCTCTGTTCCTTTTTAACCTCTTGAATCAATACCGCACTTACGGCGTGATCTTAGACTGCTAGATACAGGTACAGTTCTTTCCTAGGTTCTGGAGTGGACAGGGGAGGTGGTGTACTAAGATATTTTTTGAGGCTTTGCAATGCTTTGGTACATTCAGGACCCCTTTCAAATGCAGCCTTTTTTCTCAGTAGCTAAAAGAAGGGCTTCATTCAATCTGAAGACTTGCTGATGAACCAATTCAGGGCGGCTGCCATTCCGGTTAGCTTCTGTAGCTCTTTAGCCTTTGTTGGTACTTCAACCTCTTGTATTGCTTTAATTTGATCCGGATTTGCCTCGATCCCTCTGTGAGTCACCATGTATCCTAAGAACTTCCCTGTTCCTACCTCGAAAGCGCATTTCGAGGCATTAAGGTGAAGCTGATGGCTTTTCAGGATATCAAAAACTTCTCTGAGGTCTGTAAGGTGGTTTGTAGCGAGCTTGCTTTTCACTACCATGTCATTTATGTAAGCTTCTATGGTTCTTTCGAGTTGGTCCTTGAACATTCAAGTGATCATTCACTGATAGGTTGCTTCGGCATTCTTGAGGCCGAACCACGCTTCTAAGTCCGGTTTTGAACCACGCTTATAAGCAATTTTTTTTCCGTTTTTTAGTGAAAGTGTGGTTCCTAACCACGCTTTTAAAACTTATATAAAATCTCCTCCAGCCCCGTCATTTGCAATCACGCTTGTTACACTTAGCTTTTTTCGACTTCACTATCCCTTTTACTGCTCTCTCTCTCGCTCTGCTCGAGCTCTCTCTGCTCTCAGACTCTCTCTCTGCTCTCACTCTCTCTCTCTCTGCTCTCTCTTCGTCCGTGGGTTGCTCTCTCTCGTTGGTATGATGTCTGTCTCTCTCTGTTGATCTACTTTTATGCGTTTATTGTGTTTGTGAAAATGTGAATGTGGGTACAATGTGGGTATAATGTGGGTAGAATAGGGTTCATGAATGTGAAAATGGTGTGAAATCAGAAATCATAAATTAGGGTTAGGGTTTATAATTGTGAAATAAGAAATTACGATTAGGATTTCAGAAATTAGGGTTTTGAATTGTGAAATTTGAAATTAGGATTAGAAAAAAAGAAATTAGGGTTTTGAATTGTGAAATCAGAAATTAGGGTTAGGGTTTCAGACTTGGTAGTTATAAGAGAATGATGAAAGGCTGTGTGATTAAAAAGACATAAATGATAAAAAATGAAGTAAAAGAATATATATTTATATTATTGTATAAATTTAATCCATGCAAATAGCTCAATAGATCTTCCATATAGATCCATGCATGTTATCTACCACTAAAATACACACTATGATCATTCACTTTGCTTAAAATCTTTGATGCTAGTATGGAAATTGCAAACCAACAAAAGACTTTGCAGGTAGGCCCTCAGTTATCTTGAATATTTTCATATTTTGAAGTTACCAATATATGTAGGAGATTTGTCTTAGACATAAAAGAGGTAAATCCAAATGAAAAAATTAAAATTAAATATCTTCCTTCCACATAGAGAATCAACAAGGTAAGGAGTTCCCATACGTGGTATATGGCAAGCCAACCCTTTGAAAAATTCTAGTAATGAAAACTAGACTACCATTGGAACATTCAACAAACCATCTTAGAAATCTTAAAAAAGCTTCTACCTTTCTCCTACAAATGGCCTAAAGCATACAAATACAAATTCCCAAACATTTAAATTAAATAACAAGATTTCAATATAAGATACGATCACATTTAGAAACCTATTTGAGATTTTGTGACCCAAAAATTGGAAGGTACCCATCCTTTCATACTCCAATTTATATTCCTCCAAAAGCCTTGAAGGAGAAGGTGGTGAAGGCTTCAGTGCCCCCTCTTCAAAATTTAAAGATAACATCAAGTTCAATTCATTCAAGTGTTCCTCAGGTTTTCATATACATACAAATATCTTTGATTAACTTTGATTAAAATAACTTTGTATGTATACGGGGATACTATTGTATAAATTTGATTAAGGTGAAAATTTTACAAGAAAATATAATTCTAATTTTAAATAACTTTTATAATAAATATAATTCTAATCCTGTCAAAATTTTTCGTATTTTGAATTGTGAATCCTGTCTATATTTTTTGAATTGAAAATTTTATTTTTTGCTTGTTAATCCTGTCTATATGGTTAAATCTTCTTATTTTTTCGCTTATCTCTTAAGCTACATCATTAGGCCACTATAACTAATACAAACAATTTTTTTGGGTTGTTTTAGGAAATATGTTAAAAGCTAATTTTTTGTTTTTTTTTTCTTTAAATTTTTTTTTCGAAAAACGTGTAAAAAAAGTAGAGAAATGATGTGACCCCCAAAAAAAATTAGAAGTCAAAAAATGACTTTTAACCTCTTTGCCAAAAGAGGCCTTTGAAGTCGTCCTAAAAAATGCTATTACCAAAACATTTTATATAAATTAAAAAATTTTGTTTAAAAATTATGTTTGAAAAAATTAAAATTTTTGATTTATAAAATGACTCATTCTCGATAATTTTTACCCACTTGAACTATCCAATTGACTTATTCCCTATGCGTCTGGATTGTGAAAATTTTGGTTTTGAATTTGTAAAATGTTGTGGTTTTGAATTATGAAAATTTTCAAGGGTTTTCAATTGAATGTGAAATCATGAATTAGGGTTAGGGTTTTGAAATGTGAAATCAGAAATGAGGGTTATGGTTTTTTCGACTTTAGGGTTTCAGAAATTTATGATAAGTTAAATTTTTTTGATAATGTTATATGATTTTGTTTAGGAACAAATTATGTAAAAACATAGTTCCAAATCGAGCCGAATTGTGTTTAAATGATTTGGGTCAAATTGGTTCAATAATTTTAATAATTTAATTTGATTACAATTTTTTTTTAAACCATAGACAATTAAACTTAAAAAATGAAAGGCAATTTTGGGCAATTGGACATGATTTTGGCGTTTTGTGTTAGATTCATTATTTTGGCGTTTTGTGTTAAATTCAAGCAGCTTTCATTCTTTTATAGATGTTATAGAAATGATAAAATTGAAATAAATTAAAAAATTTATGAAACAAAATAGAACAGATTTTAATGACACATAATTAAGGGGTAAAGTATATGATCTTGTATTACATTGGTATCCTCTCTAACTTTTTCATAGTAAATGATGCAAGCTCAAACCATCATTTAGGAGGAATTATCATATCTTTCAAAAATTTTAATTAAATTGTGTGTTTTTTTAATTTTATTAATTGTTTTATATAATACATAGGAGAAAAAAATAAGAAATAATAAAGATGTAACCAATAGAATTGCAAGAATATATTATATAAGATATAGAACGGATCTATGTGATAATTTTTTCTCATTTATGTTGAACCCCTTTCCATTTTTCTTAAATTTAGGCTATAGTAATTTCTTCCCATTGCACCAAAAAAAAAAAAAAAAAAAAAAAAAAATGTGAATTACAAATATATTTTATAGGGTTTTGAATTGTGAAATCAGAAATTAGGGTTATGGTTTCAGAAATTAGGGTTTTGAATTGTGAATCCTATCTATATTTTTTGCATTATGAATTGTGAATCCTATCTATATTTTTTGAAATTAGGGTTTTGAATTTTGAATTGTGAATCTTGTCTATATTTTTTAAATTGAAAATTTTATTTTTTGCTTGTTAATCCTGTCGATATGGTTAAATCTTTTTATTCTTTCGCTTATCTCTTAAGCTTCATCATTAGGCCACTATAACTAGTACAAACAATTTTTTTGGGTAGTTTTAGGAAATATGTTAAAAGCTAATTTTTCGTATTTTTTTTAAAAACTTTTTTTTGGAAAAACGTGTAAAAAAAAATAGAGAAATGATGTGACGAAAAAAAAATTAGAAGTCAAAAAATAACTTTTAACCTTTTTGCCAAAAGAGGCCTTTGAAGTCGTTCTAAAAAATGCTATTACCAAAACATTTTATATAAATAAAAAATTTTGTGTAAAAATTATGTTTGAAAAAATTAAAATTTTTGATTTATAAAATGACTCATTCTCGATAATTTTTACCCACTTGAACTATCCAATTGACTTATTCCCTATGCGTCTAGATTATGTTTATTCAATTAAGTTTTATATTTTTATGATAGTCGGATGTCTGAATCAGTTTACGTATTTCTCGACTAATCTTAGAATCCACACCAAACGTCCTTTCTACGTAGATCGGACAAATCTCAAATAATATCTATAAACATGACACATACTGAGAGTTCAACTTGAGACCTAAAAGGAGCATACCTAATTTTTAACACATAATGAGAGCTCATTAATATTAATGAAATTTTGTTGTGGTATGATGCGA
The DNA here is from genome assembly GCA_025200525.1 of Camellia lanceoleosa. Taxonomy (NCBI): domain Eukaryota; kingdom Viridiplantae; phylum Streptophyta; class Magnoliopsida; order Ericales; family Theaceae; genus Camellia; species Camellia lanceoleosa. The sequence continues at coordinate 127,555,149 of CM045768.1, forward strand.
TATTTATACTACATATACACATGGTAGCTGTATGCATGAAATTATTGTAAACAACTATGCATCAGAGTTATCACATCAACTTTTATGACCTGAACAACTATGCATCAACTTTATAGGAGTTGTCACTTCGACTTTTATTTACTACTCAGTGCATATCTGAAGGTTTTAAGCAAAGTTCAAATCCGCTTAGAAATTTAATTTAATTTTTCCGCTTACAAATATAATTCAATTTATTTTGCCTTGACAATATATTTAATTTCACTTTTTACCTTACATATTTCATTTAATTTAATTGGAGAAATTTGACCAATTTAATTTGAAGTTAATTATGTGTTGATTTAAGTCGGTGCTGTTCTTGTCTGCATACTAGGCTAGGTTTTATTTGTAACATTTTCAAGTTCTGTACATCGAAAAACCCATTCATTCTAACTCTACTACAAATTAATCTCCAATACATTCTAACTGTATAATATTTTATCTTCAATGTTTATGAATCTATTTGGGGCTGCATAGGGTGGCTTTTTAAACACAAAGGGTCTAATTGTTTTGTTATTTTGTTCTGACACCCTTTTATCCCATTATGAATTGCAGAATTCACATGGGCACAGTAGGTATGATACAATAATAAATTGTAGCTCGGCATAGTGATACGTCCAACATTTTTCAGTGATGCAGTGCAGTGACTTGAACAGACGTAATAATTTGTATGCTTTGTTTTTTCCTCAGATGCTATGTGACTTTGTGCAGCGATGCAGTGATGCATGTGACTTTGTGCAGTGATGCATGTGACTTTGTGCAGTGATGCAGTGATCCATGTCACTTTATGCAGTGATGCAGTGATGTATGTGACTTTCTGACTTTGTAAATTATATACTTTGTGACTTTTTTCCTCACATTATGTGATGCATGTGACTTTGTGCAGCGCAACTTAGATGCTTTGTTTTTTCTTCACATTTCAGAATTCATCTAAGTCACATTAATACGACCACATGGCAATAGTGTTGATAAACAATTATATAAAGGACTGAAGGAGTGAAGTGTAATTTACCGAATATAAAAAGAAGCAGAAAATGAAAAGAGGAGAAAAGGGGATGACTGTGAAGTTCATTAAGTGAAAATAAGATAAAATATAGGCTGCAGTGCCAATCTTGTTTACATATCAGGTGACCATTTTATTATTTTGGTAAAAAAATCAACGATAGTTTTGTAGGTCGAAGTGAGTTGGATGGTTGTGTATTTACTTGCACTCTGTTTCATAGTTGTTTATGAACAATATTACTTTAAAACAAAGAAAATTAAAGCCGCTGTTTCATTTTATGATTTCATTTATAATTTTTTGAAAACACCAATTTGTACTGAAATCGTCAATTCGAAGTGACTACTTATTGTATTAAAAAAGTAAGCATGAAAAAATAGTTTAATGTGGCGATGTGACAACTTACTGCATTATTGATTAATTTGACAACTCACCGCTCGAACATGAAGGGATTGCATTGTGAAAAGGACGGCCTACAATTATGATTTTATCTGACAACCACGTCCGTGACTACATCACAGGTACACAAAATCACGGGTACTCAGGATTGCATGAAATGAATAAAATAAAATAATATCACAGGTATCACTTCTTTCATAGTGCCCCAACTCAATTATCGTCACCAGATCATCTCTAGTTAACCCCCAGTATGATGTCTATAAATAGCGCTATCCCCAGTGAAAAATCTAGAAACCTCCTAGATGTTGATTTGTGATTATGTATCAATTTTAAGCAGAATATAAAAATCCCAATCAAACAATCAAGAGAAAGAGACACAAAGATTTTACGTGGAAAAACCACAATTGGACACCTTCCAATTGTGATCAAAACCACGACCTGACCACCAGAACAATCCACTAAGAAGATATAAAGGAATTACACAGGTATCACTCTCAATTATCTAGCGAATCCACAACGCCTAATTGAACCAACCTCTATGTGCCTCTTCCAACCCCATCTTCACCATGGAATTGTCTTTCTGATGAGCCACTCCGGATTCCACCACCGAAGCTTGCATCGAATTCTTCAGAATCCACAACTGAAGAACAACTCTCTCTTTTGTGTAACAAACAAAACCTTTGATGTAGCCTTTTCAGATCATGAGTTGAATACTCAATAAGACATCAAAGAAAAATAAAATATCCCCAGATATAAACCTTTAAGGACCAAAAAGAAGATCTGGAGGAATAATTAATGAGTAGTCTAGTTTTGGGAGAAAACCAACTACTTATAAAGAACCAAAATAATCCTTGTCTTGGAAGAAATCTAACTTCTTGTAGAACACCAAAAGAAATCCTGTTTCAGAAGAAAACCAACTCTCTGAAAAAATTCGGATTCTGAGGCTCGCTCGAGCGAGGCTTTCCTGGATCGAGCGAGGAGAGTAAATTTCGTGATTTCTACTAGTGCCTTCGCTCGAGCGACGGATCCTTGGCTCGAGCGACCAATCACTTTCTTCAGGTTTTTGTATGGACGCAATCCTTGGCTCGAGCGAGCATTCCTTGGCTCGAGCGAGCAAGCCTTAGCTCGAGCGAGCACTCCTTGGCTCGAGCGAGCAACAGCTGACATGCAATTTTGAATGCATTAACATCACAAACTTCTCTGCATGGCTCGATTCGGGTTGGATTCGCATCTAAAAAACTCATAGCCTCACTGAAATAAAAGTGCGAAAATAAATACATCTGAAAGGAGTTTTGTCAAACGGGGTTGCCAAGAATAAAAACCTAACACCCAGTATGATGTTTGTTCAAGTCATAACAATAATAATATATCTACAATTACTATTATTATTAATTTTTTTATTTTATAAACAATCTCTTCAAGCGGTGCAGGAAGTTTACGCCAACAAAGAAATCCGAAAGTGTGGCAGCTACCTCCATTTACTTATGACTACAAGAGCGAAAAGTACTTGAGTCCGAAGGATTATTATGTTGGTATCCGAGCAGAATGGGTGTTCAGGGTAACGGAACAAGAAGGATTGTTTAATGATCTACGTAACTTTGGGGCACTGGTACCTCATCGTCGTTCATTGACCATGGCTAGACGAAATGTGAGTGACTATGAAAAAGCAGTTAGCAGAATTAAGAAGGAGAACGACAGAATGTTGATGCAGAGATGTCGACATTTCATGCTTCAGCTAGCCACCGAAATGGCAGAAGCAAGCAACAGAGATTTGACAGTGATTGAGCAAAATAATGTCTTAAACAATGAAAAATATCTCTCTGACTACTACATGTCAGATGAGGAATGAGAAATCAAACACCTTTATCTTTCATATATGTTTGTATGTTATGTCGTATCTTCGTTACTGGAGTGTAAGACAATATTGTTGTTCATCTAACTTACGGATGTATTTCAAGTATTTGTTATATGAACCTGAAGTTTATGAAATAACTACATTTATAAGTACACATTTATTAGTTCATGACTTTCTTTGTTGAATTGCAATGAGTTAATGAATGTTCTGGATTAATGAATGGATTAATGTATGTTGAATTATGTGAATACGTAAGGTTTTTTTTTTTTTTTTTTTTTTTTCAAACATGATATACAACTCCATTTTTTGTACCCACTTTATAGACTCAGTGATATGTGAAGAAGATGATTGGTTGATAATTAGATAATATTTAATTATCAACCAATGCTCTTCTTGACATATCAGTAGACTTATAAAGTTTTTGATGTTGTACTTTAATTAGTTTTTTTTTAATTTTGTTTATGAAATTTTGAAGTATTTCAAAAAACTATTTACATGTTAGATGTTTATGAAGACATTTGAAAAAACTTAAACTTATTTTAAAAATTTGTGTTAATAATTTTTTTTATGATTTTTATGAGAGTATTACTAGGAGTGTAATGAAAATTTAATATCAAAGAGAGAGAGAGAGAGAGACAAAGAGAGAAAACAAAATTAAGGTTTGTGCTTTTAAATTTGTAGACACTAGGAGTGCCATGAAAATTTACCTCTACCAATTATCCCACAAAATGAAATTAAAATAGAAATATAATATCATGAATACAAGTAAACACAAAATCACAACAATGCTGCATTGCATAACAACAATATATTGTACAAGTTCACATTAGAAACATACAAAACTTAATGCACCATCTATTTCAATAGAACATGGAAAATTATAGGGAGAGGAAAACAAATGCATTTTGACAGATAAAACAAAATTTGTTAGTTGGAGAAACAATCTCAAAGGCAAGTGGTTGGTCCAATTAAAGGACTAATAAAGTTACGACAGACGAACTGCCGCCTTTAACAGCACAGAAAACAGAACAAGTAGCTCAGTCAAAAGCTTCCCTTAACTAGGGCTCCTCAAATACTGATCTTCTACGTAAAGAATTTCAATCTCCATTAGGAAAGGCGAAAGAGTCGCCTTTCAATTTTTAAAAGTCCAGTTAAAATGATGACTCTGGTAAGGAATGGGGGGTTGATAGAAAACTAAACTTGGGGGTAGGACAAGCAAGCTCAAAGCCAAGTGATTGGTCCAATTGGGGGACTAATAAAGTTCAGACAAATGAACTACCGCCTTCAACAACACATAAAACAGAACATGTAACTCGGTGAAAAGCTTCCCTTAACTGGGGCTAGTCAAATAGTGATCCTCTACATAAAGAATTTCAATCTCCATCAGGAAAGAAGAAAGAGTCGCCTTCCGATTCCTGGAAGTCCAGTCAAAATGATGACTTTGGTAAGGAATGGGGGGTTGATAGAAAATTAAACTTGAGGGCTGGACAAACAAGCTCAAAGCCAAGTGGTTGGTCCAGTTAGGGGACTAAGTTTAAAACCCAATTGGTTTTACTTGATTTGCTTGTCAAAAGTAACTATTTACAATTAATTATAGCCAAACAGATTGTTTTTTGCACCTCTTTAAAGAAATTGACAATTCTCTTAGTATAGAATAACAATCAACGCAACGCCAAAAATGTAAGAAACTAGACTTGTAACCAGTTCTAATGACGCTGATTTGATATTTTTCGGATTTATACCCAAGAGAACAACACTTCCGAAATTATTGTTTAACACCAGTTTTCTGGACAGATTTGAATGTACCAGTTAATATAGATTTTGACTCCCAAAAATTATAAGAAAATTCTGATATGCAATTCAATATGTAATTAATCAACTGTAAAAATTTCAGTTCAAAATTCATCCGTTTGATAAGGTTTCTTCATTTTTAAACATTGTGGTTATGTGTAGAATTTCATATTCATAGATTATACCCTCAACTTTATGCACCCATTTGATATTCTTGAAACTACATAAAATACACATGATATTCACAAACATTGGTGGCCAAGTACTCCTACCTAACTCACGTTTCACTCACAAGATCCACCATTACAAGCAAAAACACTCATGGAATATAACCCATGCCATACACTTGTTCTTCATACATCCACTATACCCATTACACTATTTGACACCAACTATTAACCTGATATATATTGAAGCCATCTAATCAGTTAAGCTTTCATTCATCCTCTTCCAATGAGTGCACAGAAACACAAATAAAAAATAACTATATTCACAGAATATTGGTTTCAACCTTGGAGATGGAGTTATTAAAGCACCAAACTAGTTGTTCAATTTTCACCAAAAGTTACTCCTATCTCCTCTTCATGGCTGCTAGTTGAATAATATAAGAGTTTAGGGTTACCCACACACTTTAAAAAATCTGACTCCCTTATCCTTTTGCTTTTATTTATTTATTTATTTTGTTATTATTAAAATCTTATCTCTAAATTAGAGATTTCCACCATAAATTTGTTTTAGGTTTAAAAATTAATTAAAAGACCTTCCAAATATTTAATTTGCACTTTAGGATTGACCACAAAAATATTTGAGATTGCAATATTATTATTTAATTATTTACTTAATTTTTATATTCGGGTTCTCATAGAACAGGTAGCTCAGCCAAAATTTTCCCTTAACAAGGGCTTCTCAAATAGTGACCTGTACGTAAAGAATTTCAATCTCCATCAGGAAAGAAGAAAGAGTCACCTGCCAATTCCTGGAAGTCCAATGAAAATGATGACTCTGGTAAGGAATGGGGGGTTGACAGAAAACTAAACTTGGGGGTAGGACAAACAAGCTCAAAGCCAAGTGGTTGGTCCAGTTAGGGGATTAAATAATTTCCAAAAAACTGTTCTTGGAAATTCGAAAACCAAGTAAGTTTTGGATTTAAAATTTATAACAATTATTTTAATATATACATTTTCATTCCAAAAATATTTTCATACACTAGTCTTCCCATACTATTGGGTTAAGTGGTTGTCCGTGAGATTTGCAAATTTATTACGAGTGATTTCCAGAAAAAATCAAAATAACAATTAATCTTCCATACCTATGGGGTTAAGTGGGCGTGCGTGGGATTTACAAATTTGTTATGATTGATCTGCGGATGGGTACGTTACGACCAATGTTATGTTGATATTGTAAATGTTTCCCAAAATATTACAAATTGAATATTCAAAAGTTGATTTTAAAATAATTCCAAATGACAACAAAAATTCAAATAGTCATACTTTTCAATGAAATACAAATAGTTGGTCGTAACAACGAATGATGCATAGCTAAGTGAAACACAACATTGCCTACATAAGCTTCCTTTTTTCACACATTGAGTAGTCAAATCGTGGAGAGACTTGTCAGTATATGCAGATGGATTGTCAAGTTATGTGACTTGGTGCACAGGCTTTGGTTCTCGATTTTTTGATTATAGTGACAACTCATCTCTTATTGATATATGTGGGATTCTCAATTCAGAAAGTCATATGGCAACAGTGAATTCACTAATTTACCTTACAGTGAGCATGCCCTTATTTTGTCGGTATATGTAGATGGATTGTCAAGTCATGTGACTTGGTGCACAGGCATTGCTTTTCTCTATTTTCTGATTACAGTGATAACTCATCTCTTATTGATATATGTAGGATTGTCAATTCAGAAAGTCACATGGCAATAATGAATTCACTGATTTACTTTACAGTGAGCATGCCCTTATTTTGTCGGTATATGCAGATGGATTGTCAAGTCATATGACTTGGTGCACAGGCATTGCTTTTCTCTGTTTTTTGATTACAGTGACAACTCATCTCTTATTGATATATATGGGATTGTCAATTCAGAAAGTCACATTGCAACGGTGAATTCACTGATTTACCTTACAGTGAGCATGCCTTTATTTTGTCGGTATATGCAGATGGATTGTCAAGTCACGTGACTTGGTACACAGTATTTGCTTTTCTCTGTTTTTTCATTCTAGTGACAACTCATACCTTGTTCGTATATGTGGGATTGTCATGCAGAGGCATTTATTTTCTATGGTTTTTCCTTTAATGTCTTTCTAAAGCCGTTCATAACCAACTATATAAACGACTAAAGGTGAAGACACAACCTTACAACTCATTTCGCCCTACGAAATTATCATTCATTTGTTTAAAAAAATTATCATGGCTACACGATTCATGGGAGGGAGTAGGAATCGCAGAGGTGGTAGGAACTTGCAAGGGGGTGATAGTTCACGACGAGGAGGGGGAAGGGGACGTGGCGATGTGGAAGACGAAACAACAATACCTGTTTCAGATTATGTTTGTGGTTATCGTGATAGGTTTGGGAAGCGACATTTTTTGATGCCCAAGTATTATCGAGTTCAAGGAGGTTCATGTATGGATCCATCTGACAATCAAACAGAATATGGTTTATCTGACGCTGCTCATCTCAAGTGGCCCACACTATTTATAGAGCGGGTACAGCTGGAAACCTTAAGTCGGGAAAATCAACTTAAGGTGCCAAAAGCACGTTCTGTTGAGATCCAAAAGGAAGATCCTGATAATGTTGATCGACTATGTGAAAGACTACAACGTGAGATTTCTCAAATGCGCTGTAGGTTAGCCTGCGATATGCAACTATACATAGTTAAGAAGGATGCCCAGAAGAACATAATAGAACCAAATGTTGTTGCTATCAAGGGTATCATGGAGGATCCTGAACTTGTCTCTGACGCTGAGCTTTCGGATTATTTAGACTCTGAGATTGCCAATTTAAGCGTGAATTAGGTGTTTATGTCTATACTTCGGCAATATTAGGTCATGCATTAATATGTAATGTCTGTGTTAGACTAAGTGTTTCCGTAATGAGTTTGTCAGATTGTCTGCCTAATATTTGTCTGTCTAACTGTTATGTTTATGTATTGTGTGTTCAGTTTAGGGTGACCAGGATGTATGTATTGTGTGTTCAGTTCATAGTGTCCAGACTGTATTTTTGTGGGAGACTTATGTCTGTACTACCTATGTAACTGAAAACTGTTGCATTTGCAACTTCAGTTATGTTGTTTTCATGCCTGTATGAGTATTTAGTAAATTAGTGACTTCGTATATTATGTATTAAGTTTTATTACAAAAATGTTGACAAAATTTATTTTAGGGGAAATACACATTCTCTTAACTTGTTCATCTTCTCAATCTTAACAACCCAAAAATGTAACCATTATTCATTGAATATAACAAATAACATTCTCATTCTTACAAAAAATACACTACCAATTGAATAAAACAAATAACTTTTCCATTCATTCATTCATTGCACAACATCAGTCTTATGAAATAAGCGAAACCAATTGAATCACAATAACATCAACTCCAACCCAATATTTACATTACATAAGTTCCTATTCGTAATTAGAATTCAAATTATATACAAGTTACATTACATAGCAAAAAAGGGAAAAAGTACCATTCGTATGTAAAAAATACATCACCAAAATTTGAGGTCTTTCTCTTCTTCCTTCTTGCTGCAGCTCTCGCGGTAGCCTTTGTCTTCTTGGCCTACTCCGCGGTGCTCTTTGCGTCTCACCCTTCGTCGTTGTTCGTTAAACTGCACAGTGTGTGGGTGTGCTTCGGATTGTAGAGCATGTATATCACCTTCTAACCCAAAACAAAGACGAAAGAATTTTTTTTTTTTTTATAATGAAAACGGCTAGAAAACGGTTTTACTAAACCGGTTTTTTGAATTACATTATCACCTTCTAACCCAAAACAAAGACAAAAGAAAAAATATATATATTTAAATGAAAACGGCTTTATTAAAGCCAAAACAAATTTCTGAATTACATCTTCTAACCCAAAACAAAGACAAAAGAAAAAAAAAAAAAATTAACATGAGAACGGCTTTAGGGAAGTCAAAAAAAATTTCTGAATTACATTATCACCAAAACAAAGACAACAGGAAAAAAAAAATTTACATGAAAACGACTTTAGGAAAGCCGTATTAGAAGACGGTTTTAGCAAGCCCGTTTTTTGAATTACACCAGAACAAAGACAACAGAAAAAAAAAAAAAAAATTACATGAACAGTGAAGGCGTGGTTCACAACCATGCTTTTAGAAGAAAATTTTTTTTAGTTGAAAGCGTGGTTCACAACCACGTTTTCAGAACAAAATTTTTTTTTGATAAAAGTGTGGTTCACAAGTACGTTTTCAGAAGAAATTTTTTTGTAGTTAAAAGCGTGGTTCACAATGACGCTTTCAGGGGAAAATTTTTTTTGCTTAAAAGCGTGGTTCACAACCACGTTTTCAAAAAAAAAAATTTAATTAAAAGCATGGTTACAAAAGACGCTTTCTTAATTAAAAGCATGGTTTCGAAACACGCTTTTATGATTTCAGGAAATTTCTGCGCGGTAGCCACAGAAACGTTGAAAGCATGGTTGTGAACCACGTTTTAGCCTAGTTTGGGAATTCCGTCCAAACTAGGCCTAGTTTGGGAATTAAGTTAGTAATTTGGCTTATTTTGGGAAAAGCCCCTGAAAATACGCTTAGGGGGCATGTTTTTTTGCCAAACATGGCAAAGAGTGACAAGCCTTTAATAGCTAAAAAAGAAAAACAACCCATTTTGACAAAAAATGATGAAAATCTATCACAAAATGATGGTGAGGATTTACTTTGGGGGCATGATTTTAAGCAAAACATGGCTGAAAATCATGAACAACCCACATTTGTTAAATTAGAAATTTTTGACATTGTTAATTTTGTCAAAAGTGTTGATTTTCTAAAATTATTTGATATTATGGTTTCTGTTACCCAACGACCACCATGGGTTTGTGGTTCACATCAAAAATTGATTTTGATAAATTGGTTAACAAAAGTAATATTTTATTCCTGTAAATTTGATGGAATAAAAAATGACCATATAAAACAACCCAGGCCAACCAATAATAGCCAATGACCAATTATTTATACTATGCATGAAGGCCAATTAAATGGCCAGTTGTTTAATGTCGACGCATTGACAGAAGGGTAGTTTAAGGGCTAATGGTCAATTGATTATACTTTGCATGAATCGACAGAGGAAAGAAAAAAGAGAGTATAAATATTTTTTTGTTGATTATGGCCAAAAACTAGTCTATGGATTTTAGTAAATATGGATTGGTCCAAATTTTGTCCTTTATATCATTTAAGCAATATTTATTTTTACCCTAAATGAGGGTGGGCAATTTCACAAAGAAGAAATCTTTTCTAGGTTTTCAAAAAAATGTTTCTAACCCATTAATGTGTTAAAGAAAAAATCAGCCCTTTGTTGCAACTCGTAGTTCAGAGAGTGATGCAAATAATGTGGTTAAAAGGTGTGAATTTACGCCAACTATGGCTGGCCACCTTATGCTATGGCTTTTATTATTCAAAGTCTTTTTTGGATTTGTGAATCACATCAAAGTTTGTTCTTTATGAAATGGCTAACCAGAGAACAAAGTTGAGAAAGTTATAGAAATATATTACTAATTCTGATTTCTTGATTAGCCAATTTTGAAGTACCAACAACTAAAACAATCTGATGTCCCAAATATTTGCTGTATGGTTTAGAGTGTCTGTTGACATTGGAAGGTTATTGTGCTCCAACTAATAGGCCAATTCTTGCTGAAGTATTTCTATGGTTTAAACACTTGGTTCATACATTGCTTTGTCGATTATGTAAATACATTGTCGATTGAGGTGATTTATTACCAATTTAAAAACTCACGCATGGCCTAGATTGGACTAAATTTGTGAAGGATGCACAACATATTTATAATATGGCCTTTGGTGGCTATCTTATTAACATGTGCTTATAATAATCAATTTTTGTTGGTTAGTAAAAAAGATTTATTTTGGTGATGGTTTTTTGACAAATCAATTTTATATACAACTCTTCAAGAATTCGAGTCTTCTCATTCTTAAAGAGTTGGGGGGGCATTGTTTGCACCCATTTTTGTAAAATTCCTATAGATACGTGAATTAATCGGATGATGACACGTGGCAGTGAAGTCAAAGTGAAGGTCCTGCATCAGTTAAGGGGCATGTGGCATTAGAAGAGTTGATCATGTGCCTTGGATGGCTCAGATGGGGCAGTTCTCAGGCTAGGTCATTGACTTAGTAGGCGACTTGCAAAAAAAGGCATGTGTAGCATGGAAGTTTTTCTCTGTCGATAGAAGGTCCAAAGGACCTAGGGACACGTGTCAACTCAAAGGGAGTGAAGATCGACAGACAGAAGTGAAGGTCTAATCTGATTGGAAGGCCTAAAAGTCAGGAAGCAGTTGAAGCAATTAAAGCAGTTAAGCAGTGACAGTTATAGGGTTCAAGGAGGTCATGCGATTGTGGGCCAAGAAAGAAGGAAGGCATGGTTGAGATTTGGACATTATAAAGGCAGTAAAGGAGCAAGAGAGGACATCAATCAACAACACAAAGAACTAGTTTTAGACTTAGGCCCCGTTTGGGAACAGGCTAATTTAGTAACTTTTTGGCTATTTGGCTAAAATATGAGCTAAAAAAAAATAGTATGTTTGGGATGACTTTTTGGTTTTTTATGAAAAGATGTGCAAAAAGTAGAGAGAAAAGAGAATCTTTGACTTTTTGGTATGGGTTGTTGACTTTTTGGCTAATTTAGTAACTTTTTGACTAAAATGGAGGGTTCCCAAACAAGGCCTTAGTTTTATTTTAGGAGTAGTTCTATCTTAACTTAGGAGTAGTTTCTCTCTGTAATTTGTAAGCTTTGTAAACATTGGTGATTTCATCTTGAAGTTATCTTTAGTTTGCTTTGTTTACCTGGTTCGATTTTGCTAATTGTAACTTTCATTCCAAAGAAGTCCTTGTACTTTCAAGGCATGTTGAATTATTTGTTTAAATTGTTGTTCAAATCCTTCGATTGGGAGTGAGCATAATTTTTACTAACACATACTCAATTCTTTTAATTAGTTCTAATTAATTTTGTCTGAATCAAATTTTAATCAAACTTTCTATTAGGCTCTAAAAATTATGTTGATTGCAATAAATTAACCAATTTCTGTTTCTGACGCCATTAAAGTCTTCAATTTTTGGATCAAAGCAAAAATCATAACAAATTTTTCTAAGATCAACAGATATAAAGTCAAAATCATATTAATGACATATTTATCACTCATTTTCACACTTAGCACATAAACACATGCACAACTAAGGAATTAGAAGTATAACACAACAAGATTATCACAGTTGCATTGTTTTGAGTTGGTTTGGATGCCCTGAACTTGAGGGGTGATTATTCAGTACTCTCAGAGTATGGACACGTGGTGCTTCATAAGGTTTTGATTGGTGAAGAGACACAAGGGCTCACAATATATGAACACGTGGTGCTCCGGAAGTATTGAATAATTTCTCGAACTTGAGCTTGCAAACGGCCATTTATAATTGCTTGTTGCCTTCTGGAAGTTATGAACGACCTCCTAAGACATTTCAACCACTTCTGCTGGTAGGGTGCTAGACTTGTTATATGTATCAATCCGTGTGTGGAGAGTGCACCAAATAGAGATGGCCAACAAATGGAGCTTCCACTTAGAGAAAATAGAGCACCAAGATAATGCTCACCAACTCCAACCCACTAGAGAGTGGAAGTGTAATAACCCCGACCCTGATTAGTGCTAATTGGGACTTAACTATGTCTAATAATAATTAAGGGAAAAATCTGGAATTTATTTGCATGTGCATTGCATGACTTATGTGTTTTTATCTGTTCGGTGTCGGAATATCTGTTTATATTTTAAACTTTGAACTGCAAATTGGAAGCCCTGTCGGCGCCCGATTCTGAAATTGATTAGTGTTTTGGACTCATTAGATTTTATGTGAATTTATGGTAGACTCAATTAAAATTTGATTTGGGACGATTAAATTAGATTAAATAATGCTAAATTACATTAGTTCAATTATTTACGAAACTGCCACTTGGTGGACCACTTCTAAGAGACTTGTTTGGGACTTGATTAGAAATCTCCATACATCATTTCCTCAGCCATATTTAAGACAAAACGTAGGGGAGTGAGAGAGGAGAAGAGACTTAGCTTCAACAAGAGTTTTTGGCTTGGAACTTGAAGAATTGTAGAGGAGTTTTCATAATTGAGCCTCCATACTTGGAATTCAAGACTTAAGATAGGAATTTCATTTTCTTGAACTAGAATTCAGATTATTCTTGTATGATCCTTAGTTAGATTGGAGGTTGAAGTTGGAAATGGGTTTAGAATGTTGAATTGGAGCCTAGTTCATGCATGCATGGCCATATTAGTACATTTTGAAGTTGGAATTCTTGGTAAATTGTACATGCATGCTCATATTGTTATTAAAACCCATGTTTTCATTTTGTTCTCCAACTATTGAGTTCTTTAGAGCAAGGAGGGAAGCTTGAATTTGGTTTAAAGTTCATACATTTCATGTTTTCAAATTGTTCTTGAAAAGGGTTTGAAAAATGACTTTAATTGACTCACTCTTGGCCCTTGCATGTGCAAATTGGCTTTTGAAACTTGTTATACATTGTGTTTAAAGTGTTTTTCCAGATTTTGGGCCCAGGAGGTTGAGTTTTGGGTTGTTGAATGCTTGGTTCGAACTTGGAAGACAAATCTGGAAATTCTAGATTTTGCTTCCTCGCTCGAGCGAGCCCTTTTATTTTGCAATCTCGCTCGAGCGAAGAATCGAGCGACCATCGCGCGTAGAATTGCAGCATCCAGTACTTTTGCCTTTTCATCAGATCACTCGAGCGAAGGAGTTCTCGCTCGAGCGAAGCCTTTGATTTTGGAAGCTCGCTCGAGCGAGCATCGAGCGAGCATCGCGCGGAAAATTTCAACATCCAGTATTTTTACTGTTTCATCAGACCGCTCGAGCGAGGGAATGTTCGCTCGAGCGAACCCTTTGATTTTTGGAGCTCGCTCGAGCGAAGGAAGGCTCGCTCGAGCGAGGCCCCTGTTTTCAGCAACTTTTGTAAAATATTTTCTAAGGCATTTTTGCATCCACATTCCATCCTAGGCATTCCTAGGCCATGATTAAGACTCCATACTAAGGTTAAAGGGTTAAGTACACACTTAGAATTGTTAGCGTAAGTTTTGATACGATTTGAAGTGCGCATTTCAAGTGTGTACCCATTATGTGACTATGTAGGTCGTGTGCCGTAGTTGGTTGATCGTTTGGCTTCACCCATCAGTTTCAACGCCCACTGTGAGTAATAACTCTGTAAAGTTATGTTCAACTTTAAGTATTTTCTGACTGATATGGTATGATCTGATTTCTGAAATACTATGTTATGAATTATGAATGATTGTCCAATTTTCTGAAATGTATTGTGGCACTCTTAGTCCATATGGCCCTCGCCCGGGGGAAACAATACCGTGGCATATGGCCCTCGCCCGGGGGAAACAATACCGTGGCACATGGCCCTTGCCTGGGGGAAACAATACCATGGCTACTTGCGCGCAAGACGAGGACCTTTATGGTTGTTGGTACCAACTTTATTGTGGTCTTTGGACCTAATCGATCGGATAGCTAGGGGTGTACCACATATGATTTTATGCAAGAATTTGTATATGAATGTAAACATGGAAATGATTATGAAAATGATTTGGAATCTGAGAATGCATAAGACTCTGTTTCTGATAAGATTGTGTTTCTGATATAAGCTTGATTTCTAATTCTGTAATGGACATCATTCATTAACCCCTTTACTCTGTTATTATTCACTGGGCTTTCGCTCACAGTTTATTATATATATATGTAGGTGAGACGACACAAGACCCTGGCCAGAGTTGATGGCCTACTGTTTCCCTTTCTGGTCAGCCAGCTGTTGCGCCTCCCGAGGAGGTTCCAGTCAAAGCCTAACCCCGAGGCAGTTTTGTTTCATGCTAGTCATTGGTTGTGTTTTGTAAAGTTGGATCTTGGGGCATACTTATGTAAATATTTTATACATATGGGTGTTTCTGGCTAGCATGTTTATATATATAAATAAGTTTTAAGTCTCCTGTCCCATGTATGTCATCACAGCTCATCGGACCTTGTTTATTTTACTTTATTGCTTCCGCAGCCCTTTATTAATTATTAATCTATTTGGAGGCCGTAGGTAATCCACGGATTACTGGCCGGTTACGTCGCTAAACCTAGAGGGGCAGGTTTGAGTCGTGACAGGAAGGAGGTTGGTGATGGCCAATCAAGTCTTCTTCTCAAGGTGTATAAATAGGTGAAGAGAGGAGAAGGAAAATGTAAGAGTTAAACCAAGAGTGAAACAAGAGAGTGAGAGATGTGAGAAACCGTCTCCCTCGGTGTGAGCGAGGGAGACGGGGGAATGGGTGAGTGAGAATAGTGTGAGTTTCTCCTCTGTAATATTTCTGTAATCTCTCCATAAATGATAAACGGTTACTCTCCCGTGGACGTAGGCATTATTACCGAACCACATTAAATATTGTGTCTCTTTCTACATGGGTGTGTTTTTCTGGTTGTTATAAATTCTATAAGGTCTTGGGCGGGATCTCCGATCCCAACAAGACTTACTCTCTGATTGTCATGTGTCTTACACAATCTTTCTTTATAGATATTATATTTGGAATATCCCTCAAGGATTGGAACTACTGGAGCCTCCTTTGAATCTCAATTGTTGGGTGGTGGGTAGTAGGTTTTAGATGATTGCCAAGTGTCCTATGCTCCAAGTATAACCCATAAATATAGAAACCGTTAGGAGCTTTTCAAATGTGACCATTATATCAAAGAGATCATAAAATTTCCCTTTACCTCGATGACTGCCACGTGGCTATCTTCATCAACTGCAACCTCTCTCTCTATATGTGATTTCATAGGAAAACTATCCCTATAGTAGGGATCACATCTCGTTTGGGGATTTGACTCCATCATCATATTAGTCATCACCCCCAAAACGTAGGGGCAGTTACTGACACCCATGGCCTCTGATAAAATGAACTACTTTTACTCACCCCACTGCCACGTGGCTCTTTCTCATCATTGATTTGTCATTTTGGGTCCAAACACAATGATACATATTTTGAATTCAAATAATTATATAGAGAATTACATTCATTCTAGATGTGGTCCACATCACACCAACTCTAAATTTACGTTGTACACTTTACTTTTGGGGAACAAATTCTGGGTACATGAACATTTTTCACAAATTTTAGGTTCTTAGGAAAGAAATTTTTTTGAAAACCAACACTCTATGGTTAAAACACATTCAACCTCGAATATACATGTCCTGTTCTGTTTCCATCAAACATTTTTTTGTTTTGGTATTTTGGCTGGCTGTAGTAAATAGATAATTTTAAGGAAAGACGAGACTAGGCACTGATGCAGCTCTAGTGTATGCTAATGGCAGCATGAGAAGCTTCTTAGTCCTCCCGACATAAGCTCGCTTTGTCAAGTTATCATAATCGTTATCCTCGATTGCATCCAAAATCTTGCGATATAACAATAACGATGACCAGACCTGCAAATATTTTCACCAACAAAAACATTACATAAGATGCTTTCATTCAGTACGATAAAGCTTATAGCTTTACTGCAGGAGCTGCTAATTATAACTTATTAAGCAAAAATTACTTAAATAATAAAAAAATTGATTATTAAGAGCTTGATTTTAGCTTCTGCGTTTAGATTATTAACTGGTGAGAAGGTGCACCGAACAGAACAAGGTATGGGGTATTTATTGAGTAGGAGGGGTAGGATTGTTAAATTTTATTATATGATATTGATACGGATATGGGTATGGATATGATGATGATTACCGGCCACCGACTAGCCTTGTCAAGCTGAGAAGCTCCCTCCTCAGCCTGGTTGAAATAGAATCTTGCTCTTGCAATCTGCTCTTTCATGAATTCTCTCCATCCATCACTCACCTTTCTCGAGAACACATCCTCATCGCATAACCCAAATTGAGCCAGCTCATCTTGGGGAAGATAAACTCTCCCTCTCATGGCACTGAAAATTATGGTTATTAAAAGAACAACATTGAGAATTGAGGAGGAGCAAATTTAAAATTTGAAAGCACATTATTAGATTTAGAGTGAAGCACAAAGTACTAACTCTTCTCCCACATCTCTAAGAATGTTGGTGAGTTGATTTCCAATGCCCAAGTTCAATGCTGCATTGTATATACTTTGAGCAGAAACTGCAGATTCTGGTGCTATCCCCATTACCGGAACGCTCATTAGCCCAACAGTCCCAGCCACATAGTAGCAGTAAAGGTAGAGCTCTTTAAAATTCTCATATCGACTCTTCCTCAGATCCATTCTCATGCCCTCTATCATGTCCCTGAAAGGCTGTCATGTCATTTATTGCACAAACAAATTGTTTTGTATCAGATTCAGATGGTATTGAAGTGGAGGGAATATAATAGGACTTTGAATTTGAATTGAAGCAATTGGGCTTTTGTGGGCAGTAAATTAATTTTCAAGGCACCTTAATGTCTAGAGGGAACTTGTAAACAGTGTGAGTGAGTGCAGCATCCAACATGTCATAGGGGCGTCCGTGGAAGATGTCGTGCAGTCTCTCTTCCCACCTGTCCAACACTGCAGAGCTCATGTGCATAGCATTCGGCCCATCCACCAGTTCATCTGTCCTCCTGCACCAAACTGCAAATAGCCATTCCAACTTCAAAATAATAATAATAACAATAATATCTTGAATAAAATACCACAAGAAGAAAAAAAATAAAATAAAATAATGACATCCTTGGCAGCAAGGATTTGCTTCCAAATCACTCTGTCTCACTCACTCTTACATGTTAATCATCCAAATCAATCAGTAATTTTCTTACCATAGATTGCCCATATTGCTTTCTGTCTCTCTTCTGTCATCAATAATGTCCCTGCATCATCATAGTTAATCAAATCAAACACTACTCTCAAAGTTAAAGCAGATACATGGATTCGATAGTAATGACAAATATACAATCTGAACCGAAGTCTGAATTTGCTGAATTTGGGATTCCAACTTTGGGGGTAAAGTTGTGAAATCCCAATTGTTCATTGAAGGGAAAACCATTCATTTTTTCATGCGAAATATAAATGGAAAAAATGGGTAGTTATTTTTCACATTGACACTACCTAGACCTTTTAGTTTCCGGATGACTAGGATTTCTCTAACTTCACCTTGAAGTCAAAGCCTCAAATTCGCAAATCAAGGTGAGATACATGGGATTTGAAAATCATTTTTCATATTGAACTCATATAGAATTTTGAAAATATAAATTGGCAAAATTTGTCATGATGAAGTTAGTTTAGGGTTTGGGAAGTAAACAAATAAAAAATGAAGATCGACTCAGTACAGGAGGCATGCATATATATGAAAAATAAACAATTTTTTTGTCATGCAATAATTGTTAGGAGTGCTTAGAGAACCTTTAACATGAAAATTACTTTAGTTTGCATGCAAAGGGATTATTGTTTCTATCGTTTGAACCCATTGAGGTAAGGAAACAAAGATGAACAAACCTAGGTAGAAGGTCTTGGCATATTCTGCACAAAGATTCCTGCATCTTTGGTAAGCTTCTTCGAGGAATGTAGGATGGAACTGTGGGTTTATGTTTCTGCAAGAATCATCATGGTCAACTGTGGCAAAATTGTTTGTGTGATAAGAAGACTGCCTCTGGACAATTTCGGAAACATGGAGATCAGTGTGAGGAATGCCTAGAACCGATAATTCAGGTATGGAGCGTGGCCGAATTTGCTTGGGGGCTGTGGCTAATTCAGCTCTCACTCTCATTCTTGCTGCAGCAGGATTTGTCATTTTAAAATATTTCTGAGACAGAAAATTGCCATAGCCATTGCCATTGCCATTCATATTGATGCTGGCTTTGATGCAAGGCTTAGGTGCAAGTGAAAATGCACGACTCATTTTTGAAGAATCCACAGCCACCATAGCCACAGCCACAAGTAATTATACAAGTAACAGCAGCAGCAGAGCAGGAGGCAGGCTGAAAAAAGTAACTGATTCAACAAATGGTGTACACCCTCCTCCTACTCATTATTAATATATAGGGTATATTATGGCGGTAGTTCCTGTACTTTGGTTTTTGTGTCATTTTGATCTCTGTAATTTTAATTGGTTTGATTTTGATCATGAATTTATAACTTTATCTCAATTTGGTTCAATTGATTACAACTCTTAACATTTTTTTTATTTGTCAAAATATGTACATAAGTGGCATGTATCATAATTTTTATGGAAAAAATACAAACTCACTCAACTCAATGAGTTAATTTCAACCAATTCAGTAATAATTTTCTATCAAAAACACTATTGGCATTATCAATTGAACTAAATTAATACAAAATCTAAAATTAAGGGTCAAATTTAAACCAATTAAAAATGTAAGGACTGAAATGATATATGGGGCAAAATGTAAGGACTATTAGTATAATTTTCTCAAATATATATGGAATCAGTTAATTCAAAACAATCATGAGACGTTACCCATCATTCTTCATTTTTTAATGAAAACCCATTACGTACATACTTCTCTTTCTCTCAACATACTAGACAACAATGTTACCAACACAAGAAAATTTAAAAAAATATATGTATATATATATATATTAATCTTAGGTGTCGTCTTATTTAAATATGGATCACATATTTTTCATTTAAAAATACTATTTATACATTAAATTCATACAAAAAATATTATAAAAATTATATGACAATATCACTTTAATAAATAAATGTCATCATTACGGTGTTTTGATTTAAAATGAATGATTTATATTGAATCACATTATTATATATAAAAGTTTTGCATGAATTTTTTTATTTATATATCATTATTCATTTAATTTGCTATGCACATTTTCTATATTGGTAGCTGCACTATTTGGCATATGATGTGTAAAAAAAAAATGCACTTGTCATTTAAAAAGAATAAATAAATAAAATAAAAAATTGTACATTGTGATTTGTGATGAAAAATAGTATATAGTTGGCATTAGTGAAGATGTAAGCTACAAAGATGCGGATTTTGTCTGTTTCATATGAACTTTTATTTTGGTTGGAAGATTTGAAAAGAAATTTAGAAAAGAAAATGAAAAAGGTGTATAAAATTAGGTGAAATATAAATATATTTTATTCACATTTCATCTATCATTTCTATTTTCATTCTAAATCTTTTCTCAAATCCCTCAACCAAACACAACATTAATTGTTGATAAAAGAGTCTGTCTTCTTCTGCGACCGAAATGAGAATCTTCTTCACCTCTGATTCCCCAATCCTTAAACACCTCCAGCTTCAGTTTTCATGTTTTGTCCTGGATTAAATATTTTTTCTCCTGCCACGTGGATGCCTATTATATTAAGCAAGCTATTAAATTAGTCAACATTCAGACAAGTAAGGTATGTTCTACCTGTCATTTTCTTTATGCTGAATATTAATTGCCTACCTACTTCATTTTAATCAAAATTCTACTCATAATTATTGAATAATCTCATAGCACTAACTTGGCGAGTCATGAAACATCAGGCTTAAGTTTCAAGTTCAACCTAGGGGTGTAAATTTGGTCCGATCTAGCCCAGTTCATGTCAAGTTTTGTGGGCTCCTGTCAAAATTTGGGTCGGGCCAGACCGGCCCACAAACTAGAAAATTAGGCCCATATCTAGGGGATATTTGGGACTTGAGCGGGTTGGTGGGCTTGGGCAGGCCTGAACAAATTCTTTTATTTTTTTCAACCAAAATTTTATTATTTTTCACTAAAAAAGACACTAGGCCTCGGGCGGGCCGTGTCTTGAGTGGGCCTTAAGCGGGCCAATGGGCCATGCTTCAAAATGATAGGTCAAGCCCATAGTCTCGGGCTGGGCTCGGGATTGGGCCCAAATGGGCCGGGCCCACCCCAGGTCACGGGCGGGCTTCGGACCGTCCACGAGCCACGGGCCATTTTTACACTCCTATCAACTCTCATTGAGTATTGTCAATTCTTTTACAGGCCCCACTGAAAAATTTAGCATAGGCTTTGCCCCACTTTTATGTAGGATGTATTCTATGTGGATCTCGTGATTAGTCAATTATTAGCAAGTTTAGCATAAGATTTGTTCAACTTATTTGGAGGGGCATTTTGCGTAGGTTCTAGATTAGTCGGGTTTACCAATCATATTGTAGGGCCTGTTGAGAAAATCATTCTTACAAAAAATTAAATCGGTCAAACAACTATAAACTCATTATTAGATTACATTTGCCTCCAAAATAATGAACAATCTATTTTTGTGTCATCTATTTTTTAGTAACAAATGTGAGCTAATCAAGTGATTACGGTTGTCCAAACAATCCGAGTATTTTTTTAGGATAATTTTCTACCGTTCAGATTATTGTGGTGGGCGTATTAGGTCCCAACAACACTTTTGTGGGTGTCAAAGTATGAAATTAAAAATTTTGAACAAAATAAAACAAAAAGAAATTAGTTTCTCATTCATAAGACAACATCATACCATGATTCAACAAGTTATTTGATCACATTTATAAGAAAAGTACTGTTTGAAATTTTAATTTGATTCTATAGAGGCGTTTAATAACATGAAAAATCGTCTATTGTTGACCTCGCTTTAATAACTTGATTCAACATTTAAAACTGAATGTATTAATTGATAATTAATTAAGCTTGTTTGATAACTACAATTGATATCACTTAAAAATTTAAATTCTTCTTAAAATGTAGGCTAAAAGTTAAGAAAATTTTAAATCATATTAAATTTACTTAATTTTAACTGGAATTTATAAATACTAAACATAAGTATCGATGTACATTATTATAAACTCAATACCACTACCACCGCTATCACTACCATCACCATCACAACCACCACTATCATTCCACCACCACTATCATTCCACCACCACCATTACTATTGACACCACTACCACCACCATTACCATCATGTCGCCGCAGTCGTCATTACCATCATGTCGCCACCACCATCACCACAACTGCCACCACCTTCATCACCACTGTCATTGTTGCCATAAGCATCACCGTTATTTTACTACTACTACTACTACTACCTTGCTACAGTGCGTCGCTGCCACCACCACCATCACCACCACCACTATCAACGCTACCATGTGACCACCACACCACCACCACCACCACCACCACTGCTAACGCTACTAGTACTATCACCGCAACGACCATCAACACTGTTACCACCATTACCACTACCACTACCACTACCACTACCACCTCCACCACCATCATACCTTCATTACCACCACTACCACCGCCATCACAATATAAAAATAAAATATACAATTTGAAAAGAATAAATTTTAAATTTAATCTTATACATATCAAACAATTTGTTTTTAGTTTGGTACTTAAATTTTTATCAAACAACTTTTCAGCTTAAAAAATTCAGCATCAATTTTCAATACTTATTTTTTAATTTTTAGTTATCTCCTTTATCAAGAACCAACTTAGCAGATATATTATCTTGCAATTGCTATCTTTTATAACTCAACTTGAATACAAGAAAATAAACTTATTTATTTATAAGGAAAATTATGATGGTAGTCCCTATACTTTAGTTCTTGTAATTTCAATTGGCTCAATTTTGATCTTGAGTTTATAATTTAGTCTCAATTTAGTCTAATTGGTTACAACTCTTGATTTTTTATTTTTATTTTTATTTTATAGAACATATGCATATAAATATCACGTGTCATATTTTTAATGGCAAAATTATAAATTTATTAAACTTAGTAAGTTAACGTCAACCAATTTAGTGATAATTTTTCTTAAAATACACTACGATATTATCAATTGGACCAAATTGACGCAAAATTTAAAATTAAGAATAAAAATCGATTCAATTGAAATATAGAAACCAAAATAATATAAGGAGTAAAATATAAAAATCACCAATATAATTTGTCCTTATTTATATTTTCTAGTTGTCTTTCACTTTTCATGTTGATAGAAATTATTGTTTTAGTCCATGTTCTTTATTTATTTTTATTTAGTATATATGTTCGTCTTCCCATATCATAGTTGATTGGCTAGGTCCTCCTGGGATATGCCCTTGTAAACTAGTATATCTGTTTTATTTTATGACTTATTCATCAAAAAAAACAAATTTGGATCTTTCTTTCAGCTTTTCTATTGGGTACAGGTTTAAGCCCATACGCCACTGAATTTAAAGCAAAAACAAAAAAAAAAAAAACAAAAAATAAAAAAAATTACTGAATTAGGAATGAACTCTCCATCATATGTGCCGCATAAAGGCATATTCACTTGTTTTTATTGTAACTTTTGTTTTAAATTTGGAAGGGGTGGAGTGGAACTTCCCTCTAGCAGAGAAGAGAGGACTGGAACCTTCCCGTTTCGGCCGGTTAAGATAAAATTTATTTTACCCCTTTATATTTTGAGAGAGAAACATTTTATTTTCTGTAATTTAAATATAGCCAAAAGACCCCATGTGATTTTGAATAAAAATGCAATCGTTAATACCATACACATAATTTATAAAGTTTGACATTAATTCAATTAAATCAAAATTAATAATAAATTCTTAATTATATAGAGAAAATAGGTGAAAACCCCATTTCAAAGGTGTATAAGGAATTAGATTAAAGGAAACATCTCATTTGATGATAAGGACACGTCGGAAAGTCGCTAGCGCCAGAAAAATTGACCGAAAAAGTCACCGGCGGATGATGGTTGTGATTGACGGCAATAGGTGGTGGTTGTAAGGTAAAGAAATGTGTGATTCAACATATAGAGTGTTGAATAAGTGACACGTGTCACATTTTAACATATAGGTTGTTGAATGAGTAACATGTGTCATATTTTAACAGATAGTTAATTTGGTAAATTTCAACAAATAGATAGATAAGTTGATTTCAACAGATAGGTTGATTTCAAGAGATAGATAGATAGGTGGATTTCAACCGATGGTTGTCCTTTTGGACAAATTGTGTCCTTTTGGTCCAAAGAGATTAGAGCTTGGGTTTAATAGCTCAAAAAATTCAAAAATGGACTTATGGCCTGAGTACCCAATATTTATTGCATTTTAAAAAAATTTTATTCTAATTTTAAGGCCTCGTTTGGGAACAGGCTAATTTAGTAACTTTGTGACTATTTGGCTAAAATATGAGCTAAAAAAACTAGTATATTTGGGATGACTTTTTGGCTTTTTACAAAAAGATGTGCAAAAAGTAGAGAGAAAATAGAATCTTTGACTTTTTGGTATGAGTTGTTGGCTTTTTGACTAATTTAGTAACTTTTTGACTTTTTAGCTAAAAAGTTCGGTTGACAAACGAGGCCTAATTTCATTATATTTTAGATCACAATTAATTCCAAATATTTAACTATATATTATAATTCTTAACTTTTTAATCTAATTATAATTTAATTATATATTAGATCACAATTAATCCTATATTATTATTATTTATTTATTGTAATTGTTAATCTAATTCTAATTTTAATTTAATTATATTTAATCAAATTTCAGTTATTATTTATTTTATGCTTTTATTTAATTATATCAATCCTTAATTATATTTTAATTAATATATTAATCTAATTTTAGGTTTGAAGAAAAAATGAGAGTAAAATTATCCTTTTATTGTATTAATTTCATTTTGTCTTTTCACAAAATCAATCTCACTCTAAATAATGATGCGTGCTTTAGTTTGAATGGAAAACTAATGGTGCCACTTTAATCCAAAACTATATGGGGATTTCCTGGCTATATTTGAATCACAAGGGATGACATGTTCTAACCCAAACCATGAGAGAATAAAATGAATTTAACCCTTATTATTACTCTCTCTCTCTCTCTCTCTCTCTCTCTCTCCCCAATAGGTTATGTGTTGAAATAAACCCATCACAAACAATGGAAGCAAAAATAAAATGAAACTGGTCCTAGAAAATAAGAACACAATTTACGTGTGTTTGTGCAAAAAAAATAAAAAATAAATCTTTTAACTAAAACACAAGTTTTGGCCAAAACCAAGAGGTTTTGGGGTGATTTGTGGGTGTGCCATGGCAACAGTGCCTAAATTTATGAAAATGTACTTGAAAAAATTTGACTTATGAAAATAGGAGATTGTGTGAGGTTCAAAGGAATAAAAGACCTATTGGTTAATGTTTTGCCTCAACTAAGAAGACTTTTAGAGTACCATAACAAGTGAGTACCATAGGAGACTTTTAGACTTTTATTGGTTCATGTTTTGACTTCTTAAATTTGACTTTTAGCATCTCCATAGAGTTTTAATGTCAAAAAGAGAGGTAAATAAAGGGAAATGAATACCATAACACATACTTCTATAAATTCATTGGATTGAACATATAAAAATATAAAAACAAGTTTGAAAATATAAAATTGAGTTACAAAATGAGATGTAAGCACAATCTAAGTTCCAAAACAATGCTTATGAAGGCCAAAAATAACTAATTTGATATGGATGTCATGATCTAAGGCTAAAATATATAACAAAGATGCCTTTCAAGTCTACTCCTAAGTTGAACTAGGGCTAAACTAAGGATAAATAACATTGGGTTAAGTTGTGTTGAATGATTGATTGATTGGATGTTTGCTCTACCTTTATTTCTTGTATTTATAGCATTCAAGTCCTTCTGAGAATCCCGTTTGACCTCCTGAAAATCTACAACAGCTTCCGGAAAATCTCTATAAAATCTTGAAAGTTATTTTGCTAGAGGGCCTCCTGAAGTCACATTTTGTCCCAACTTCCTTCTTTTTCTTAGCAATTGGTTAGTTTTTTCCTCATATAGGGTTGACCAGATCCTCATAAAAGCATGAGCCGTTGGATGGTGGGTGAGGGTCTTGGATGGTTGCCATGTGTCCATGCTTGGTCAACTCACGCTTCCTTTGTAGGAGCCATTTGAAACATTTGAAATGGGACTGTTGGATCAAAGCCACATGTCCTTCTGATGTATATCTTCAACATCATATATAATTAATATAATAATTATATATATATATATATCTTCAAAATAGAAGAGAAAAGTTGCCCACGTGAATCCTAACTTCCCAATGATTTGGCCAAAACCCATCAAAGCCATGATTGCATCAAATCTACTCATTTCGACCAATTTGCCACCAAAATAAATAGGGTAAAGCAACCTATTTTAAGTCACCAAATGGACATGTGGAAACCCCTCATTCGGGTGTCAAACCTTGTACAAACATTGCCCCCCTCAAACGTTTTCTCTGTTAGGTTGCGAATTGAGCACCCTTGCTCACTCGATTAAAGCTCAGCCTCTACTAATTCTTGATATGAGACCCATTAACGCAATATGAACGTATAACTCAATTATTAATGCTATCTTTCCTATGTGGAGCAAATAAGTATAGACCAAATCGCTTACATTGGAATACTCTAATCTCTCTCATTTTAAAAAGGGTTTTTTTTAGCAAGGATCTGATAAAAAAGAGAGCCCACTCACATGTAGAGAGATTAGAGTTACCCCAATTTAGGCATAAGACCTCTAAACAATGGGTAATCACAGAGATATAGCACATAAGCACATAGTCTCATGGAATCATGCTGAACATAGTAAGGAAGCAAGTACACACCTAAGACGCAGAAGAAAGGGAAAAGCTCACGTAGTACTCCTCCACACCATTCCATGAGCATAATGGGTTAGAAAACTATGCGTGATCCTAAATGTAATAGTCTAGGGAATGATAAGCAAAAGAATGAAAAGAATACTCATCGAGTACTCCAGCCAAGCGAAACAAATTAGAAAGAGTAAGAAAATATGTTACAAAATGCAAATCACACATAAAATAAATCCTATGAGTCTGGATACTACAAAAAAATGGCATGCGAATCATAAAAAATAAGCCATACCACATAATGATAGCAATATCTACCAAAACACAATAAACTAGGCTTGAATGCATGATTCTAAACTAAGTCACGGGAATGTCATGCGAGCAACATGAAAAATCTAAAGAAAGCAAATAAGCTAAACTGAGAGAGAGAGAGAGAGAGAGAGAGAGAGAGAGAGAGAGAGAGAGTAAGGGAAGTGAAGTGAAGGGAGACAAGAAGATATTTTCAATACATTTCAATGCATAAAGCATCTATATCATTTAAAACAACAAATATATGAACTCTAATGAGAATAGAGAAGTTCTACCCCTCAAACTCATGAAAACAAGTATAAACTACCCAAATTTATGTCAGAGAGATATGAGAGGAGATATCTGGTCTACTCTCATAGAGGAAGCCATACTTAGGCTTCTAGAGCAACAAAAACAAAGAAAACAATAAAATAAAGGAGACTATGAGAATAGAGAGAGCTTATACCCCTCTAACACATCGAAGAAGGTATAAACTACCAAAATCCATGAAATAGAGTGATGAGAGAGGAGATTCAACCTATTCTCACAGAGGAAATTGTGCTTGGGCTTCTATAGCAATGAAAATAAAAAATAAAAAATAAATAAATAAAGGAGACTCTAATGAGAATAGAGAGATTCTACCCCTCAAACACATGAAAAGGGATATAAATTACTCAAATCCATGAAAAAGAGTGGTGAGATGAGAGATTCATCCAATTCTCATATAGGAAATCATGCCTGGGCTTCTAATGCAAAAAGAAAGAAAGAAAGAAAAATAACTTTGACTTGGCCAAAGTCTCTATACATGTCATAATTATTATAGAAATGGGGAGGAGAGAGAGAAAGAGAGAGAATGAAATCAATTAAGTAATCAACAATCCTAACAAACACAATAAAAGCGTTTGGATAGAGAGAAAGAGATAGAAAAGAAAAGAAAATGATTATGGAAATAGGGATTTCCTCAAAATCTAGCAAAAGTAGGGCCTAAGTTAGTCACACACTCTAATCCGAGCTTCCTAAAGCTAGTAGTGATGTTTGCTTTTCAAGCCAAAAAGAGAAAAAAAAAGTTCCTAGTGTATGAGTGTATGAGTATATGAGTGAGACAGTGAATTGCCTTAGAGTTCAAATGGTTAGCTTCTAGAGTTTAAAATTGACCAACCCTTCACCTCTCCACAAGGGAGTGTTTAAATAGGCAAGAGATGCCTTGGAATATGCCATTTGGCCTCCAAAGATCTGGATGGCACTTTCCAAGATACTGGGGGACCACCTTCCAGAAGTAGTCTGTCGGTCGCTAGAAGTAGCCAGACATAATCTTGTTTGGCTGGATCGTAAAGTGTCTGTCGGTCATTTTTTGAAATCATCCAGCCAAAGCACTTATGTCTGGCGTGCTTACAAAAGTTCGGCCGGACATTATAATGTTCGTTGATTCTCTTTTTTAGAAGGTTTTTCCACATTCTCACTCATTCTAGCTTTCTACACTTGTTTCTTTTGAAATAGATAAACATTTTTGGACAAGCGCAAAACCAGAAATTGCTAAAATGTTTGAGAATGTCTCTGTAGCTTTTAGAAAATCACATTGAGTTTGAGACTTAATTAAGGCTTTGTGGATTTTCCAAGTGAGTGTTGGGCAATTTATGGTTCGTGAAGTTATTACTTTGTTGCACAGAAGTGATTTCGAATGTCATTGTATTTTGGGGGAGAAACACCATTCAGCTCGATGAAGAAGAGGTGTATTGTTTCTAAGGAGAGTTGAGTCTACATGCATCGACTACCTAATAGGCTTTTCCAAACATTTTCTCTAATAATATTTTATTTTTTTTATTTTTGATTAATTATTAATTTGGTATTTTTTATGACAATAAATCCTGTTTAATTTTTCCAACAACTATTACCACCTAAAAAATATATATGTTGTTTTCTCTGGATTCCAACTAGAAATCTATACATCATGGTTTGCTTGTCATGACTAGGTCAACCGATATCCATGAGCTTGTTAGAAGGCTTATGATAGCATGATAAAAGTTAAGAAACCCTTTTATAGTGCACCACCCATGTCTTCGATAAATAGATAGTATAGTCAGATGATGACTAGACCTAGTTCAGCTGAAATGTTAAGATGAGTCTAAAATAAAAGATTTTTTCAATCCAAGTATTTTCAAAACAATTTACACCAAACTTATTAGGGTTTGGAAAACTCACATAGTAAACAACAAAGTGAAGTTTTGAAAACACATGGGAATCTTAGCCAACAAACTAGTTGAGCAAAACGTTAAGTTAAATTGTTCACAAAAACTTTGTTTCAATATCATTAAACAAATAAATTGGAATGAATTTTTTCATTTTGAAAAAACAAATAATTTTCTTCAATTATCTAACTTCATAGCCAATGAGTTTCAACATCCAATTTTTGAAAAAATAAAAAGAATTTATCTCTTTAAAAAGGAAGACCTTTACTTCTGAAAGAGATTTTTTCCCTTCCACTCTCCAATGGTGGACACTAGGGGTTGGCAAACATTCGCCCAATCCTTCAAAAATGAATGGCCCAAACCAATTTTTCACACAGTGGATGGTTTTAATGGTCCGAGCAGACAGATGTGGATGTACTTTTTTCTAATCCACCTAAGTTCGGACGGATGGTGGATGAGAGGCCACCAGACCCAACTTGATCCGCCAATTTTTCTAGGAAAATGAAATTATGCTTTTATGCTTTGTTTGTTAAAAAATAATATTTTATTTAGTAATTATGTATTTAAAAGAGAACATTTTATTTAGTAATTGTATTTGCTATTTATGAAATATAAAAGTTGAGCTATTATTTTATTAGAAAAAATGAACAATAAAAATTTTTAGGCGCGAAATAATAAAGAATTACTGGAAAATAATTCGAAAAATGCTCAAAACAATAAAGGTCCCAATTGCGAAACCAATCCGCATTCACCTGCCAACCCGCATGGCCTGCGCAATTTGCATTCTCTAACTAATCAAACGGATGCAGATTGATTTTTTTCAATCCACCTAAGTTTGGACGGATAGTAGATGATGTTGGACAATCTTCACTGTATTTGAAAAAATAAATTCTGTTTGTGTACTAAACAACAAACATAATACAAAAGAAATAAAAGAAATAAAAGAGAATGTTTGATTACAAAAATCAAACTAATAAATAAAAATAAATAAATAAAAATAGATTTTTTATTTTTTATTTTGTTACAACAACAAAATCAAAATCTGATTTAAATAAATAAAATAGAAAATTAACAACTTACTTGATTAATTTCTTGAAGAATATTCTGATCAAGTCCAGTGTTTGACATTGTGCCATTAAGACAGATTCGTCCTCTCCACGGTGCTAATAGATTGTGGACGTCTATCTCCCAGGATAAAATGATCAACAACGAATAAATGCAGTACTACAATTTATTCACACAACGAACACACTAAGTGTTTACACTCTTTCTCACAAGGAAAATAATGCAGCAAAAATGTAGAGAAGGCATACAATATTTTGGACGAAATTAGAGTGAAAAACCAAGCGAGAGACTTGTCTATATATAGGTGTAAATGTGACTCTTCATTTTGAATTAAACAGTTAATAAACCTGTTTGAACAGGTAGCAGACCTGTTTGGTTTGAATGGCATTGTTTGGGTTTGAATTCAAACATATATGAATCCGTTTGGGTTCAAATTTTGAACAAAACCTATTCTGGGTTTGTAATAGATTCGGATTTGTTGGACAGAGGTGCAAACTGTTTTGAAATTTCAAAAATTGAAATTAACCTGGATAGAAATTTAGAATTAATTTTGAATTCTTTGATAGATTTTATTTCAAAAAATAAAATTAAATCCAAATGTTTTTGGCCCAAAAAAAATAGTATTGGGTCGGACAAGCCCAACCCAACCACACACCACGCACCTGCGCCCAAGCCCAACCCGGACAGACAGCGGCGGCGGCGTGTGGTGATTTTTGGGTTCAATGGGTCTAGCCCATTTTGTCTATAACCTCCCTTTTTACAAAACTTGGGTGCCCCTTGGGGCTTACCCCAAGTTCAAACTCCAAGCCTTATAAACCTATTCAAAGTTTCCCACCAAATCAATGTGGGACAAGCTATTATTCAAACCTTTAAGGATTTTCTACCAAAACTCCATTTCCATGGAGTACACTTTGGCTTTAATTTCCCATTCACCCGATAATGGTTTTGAGCAACTAAATATACCCCGTGAATCACAACACGGCATAGAACGCGTTACCACTTTGACCTACGAAATTCGACGCATCGGTCCTACCTATAAATTAGACCAAGTTTTAGGAAAAATTCTATTTTCCAGAATTTCCAAAATCATCTCTAACAATCCCCCACATGAATGACATTTGATGAAAACGAAAATGCAACAATATGCAGAATTTGTCGAAAGAGTATAAATCAAAAATATCTTGTATTTAGATAGGAAGCTTTCGGCCTTGAACCTTTCCTAGTGATAACCTATCGGACTTACTATCTAACCAACGGACGCGATGCCTTGAATTGTTCAGCCGTTTATGTAAACTAAGACAATAGATTTCACACAAAATATATTTTAACACATCGTGGTCCACATTGTTGTGTTCATTTTGGTTTTGAATGCTCCTGGTTTTCATGAGTGCTTCTAGAGAATTTAGCCTCTTCATTTTCATAGAATTGGCCCCCAGTTCGACGCTCATAAAGGTGATTCTTATTGTGAGTATCTCCTTATACCCGTCTTGATTTTTATGCCTAAATCAAGATATAAGTAATCATTAAAAGTAAAACTTATCCTTAAACCCCTGCATACAACATATTTTGCAGATATCACTCTCACCAGAGGAATGGGTAGAGAATTTTAATCCCTTGGTGATTTCTGGCGAGCCACACATAACTTAGTTGTCCCTTTGAACTTAGTTCTTGGGATCTCCAGTCATATAAGTAGGGTTACCATTATGATGATTCTTAAGTAATAGGCTTTAATCTAATTCCTTTCGATGAACTATACACTTGCTCTTTTGTCAAACCTTTTGTTAACGGATCCGCAATATTCTCTTTAGATTTTATATAATCTATTGAGATTATTCCATTTGAGAGCAATTGCCTTATGGTATTATGTCGACGATGAATATGTCGTGACTTACCATTATACATATGATTCTGTGCCCTGCCTATTGCAGATTGACTATCACAATGAATGCAAATAGCTGGCACAGGTTTTGGCCACATTGGAATATCTTCTAAGAAGTGGTGAAGCCATTCTACTTCTTCTCCCGCTTTGTCTAAAGCAATGAACTCAGATTCCATTGTGGATCGTGCGATGCATGTTTGTTTCGTGGATTTCCAAGAAACATCAGCGCCTCCCAGAGTAAAGACATATCCACTAGTGGATTTTGAATCTTTAGTATCCGATATCCAATTGGCATCATAATAACCTTCGAGTACTGTTGGATATCGAGTAAAGTTCAAACCATGATCATGGGTAAATCTTAGATATCTAAGAACCCGAATGATCGCTTTCCAATGGTTTTCTCTGGGATTACTAGTATACTTACTCAATTTACTGACAGCATAAGCTATATCAGGACGAGTATAATTCATTAGATACATTAGGCTTCCAATGATTTGGGAGTATTTTAACTGAGATACCGCATCACCTTTATTTTTTGATAAATAAATACTGATGTCTACCGGTGTTCTAGCTACATTCAAATCATCCTTGATAAATTTATCAAGAATTTTCTCAATATAATGTGATTGAGATAATGCATATCTGTCAGATGTTTTAGTAATTTTCATTTCTAATATTACATCTGCGACCCCCATATCTTTCATATTAAATCTTTTGTTCAGCATTTGATTAGTTGATTTGATCATGTTTTGACTGCTTCCAATGATAAGAATGTCATCCACATAAAGAAAAACTATGACATATCCTTGGTTAGTGTTTTTAATATAGACGCACTTGTCACAATCGTTTATCTTAAACCCATTAGTAAGCATTGCATGATCAAATTTTTCATGCTATTGCTTAGGTGCTTCTTTTAATCCATAAAGAGATTTTACAAGCCGATAAACTTTCTTTTCTTGCCTAAGTACTATAAACCCTTCGGGTTGCTCCATATAGATCTCTTCATTTAGATCACCGTTTAAGAAAGCTTTCTTAACATCCATTTGATGTATTTCTAAATTAAACAACGCTGCTATAGCAATAACCATGTGAATGAATGTTATTCTTGTCATAGGGGTATATGTGTCAAAATAGTCCAGATCTTCTTTTTATCTATAACCTTTTACTAAAAGTCTTGCTTTATACTTTTCTATTGAACCATCTGCTTTCATTTTTCTCTTAAAAATCCACTTATATCCAAGAGGTTAGAACCAGGTGGAAGATCCACCAATTCCCAAGTATGATTTTACATAATGGATTCAATTTCATTATTAACAGCCTCTTTCCACAAAGGTGCTTCGGGACCTGTCATTGCTTCCTTAAAGCTTTGAGGTTCATTTTCTAACAGGTATGTCAGAAAATCTGGACCAAAGGATTTTGATGTTCTTGCTCTCTTACTTCGTCTTGGTTCATTATCAGTTAAATCCTATTGGTTGAGACCATTACTAGTCTTTTGTGTTTGATTGTCATTAGTCTCTTGACTTTGTGTACAATCATAAGTTCTTTTCTGTGAACTTAATTCATGTACTTTTTTTTAAGGAAAGACATGTTCAAAAAACATAGCATTCATTGATTCTATAATAGTGTTCACATTTATATAAGGTATTTCTGATTTATAAGTCAGAAACCGATATGCACTACTATTTTGAGTATAACCAATAAATACACAATCCACTATTTTTGGTCCTATCTTTGTCTTTTTCGGAACAAGAAATTCAACTTTTGCCAAATACCCCCACACTTTTAAGTATTTGTAGGAAGGTGGTCGACCTTTCCACAAATCATAAGGAGTGCTGTTAGTTTTCTTGTGGGGTATTCTGTTAAGAACATAATTAGCAGACAATATTGCTTCCCCCCACAAGTTCTATGGTAAGCCTGAACCTAGTAACATGGCATTCATAATTTCTTTAAGGGTTCTATTCTTTCTTTTAGCAATTCCATTTTGCTGTGGAGAATAGGGTGCTGTAGTTTGATGAATAATGTCATGTTGTGCACAAAATTCATTTAATGGTGCATCATATTCACTACCTCTATCACTTCTAACCATTTTAATGGTTTTTTCAAGTAGATTTTCAACTTTTGTTTTGTAGAGTTTTAAACATTTCTAAGGCTTCATCTTTACTTCTAAGTAAATAAACATAACAATATCTTGTGCAATCATTGATAAATGTTATGAAATACTTTTTGCCTCCTCTAGTTTGAACAACTTTAAGATTACATACATCTGTATAGATTAATTCTAGAGGTTCGATTTTTCTTTCAATCGTTTTAAATGGAGCCTTAGTTAGTTTCGCTTCTACACAAATCTCACATTTGTGATTCAGATCAATTTCAAACTTTGGTATATAATCCAAACCAATTAATCTACTCAAAGCATCAAAATTCACATGTCCTAATCTACCATGCTATAAATTTGACTCAAGAATATAAGCAAAAGATATGTTATTCTTATTAATAGCAACTTTTGGTACAACCGTCATTACATTCAATTTGAAGAGACCATCACTCATGTATCCCTTACCAACATACATACCACTCTTTGTTAATACAAATTTATCAGACTCAAAGACAAGCCTAAAGCCATTTTTATTTAACAAAGAATCAGAAACCAAATTCTTCCGGATGTCAGCTACATGCAAAACGTTGTTGAGGGTAAGTTCTTTCCCTGATGTCATCTTCAAGATCACCTTCTCTTGTCCAGCCACAGTAGAAGTAGAAGAATTTCTCATGAAAAGTTGTTCACCATTTGTAGCCTCATTGTATGTTGTGAACATCTTCTTGTCTGCACAAATGTGACGAGTTGCTCTATTGTCAACCCACCATTCCTTGGAATTTCCAACCAAATTAGCCTCAGACACCACAGCAGAGAGGTTGATGTCATTTACCCTGTCAGAGATGTAATCTAATTCTGTCACATTGGCTTGATTGGTGGTTTTCTTGCTTGTACTTCCGCCATTCTTCTTAGGGCGGCGGCAGTCAGAAGCTCGATGTCCAGTCTTGCCACAGTTATAGCATTTCCCTTTGAATTTCTTATTGCCATTGTTGACACCTTGTTTAGGACCATCTCCAGTAAACTTCCTCTTTTTGTTATGTGATTTGTGAACTTGTTCAACCACATTAGCCTTGGAGTCAATGAGATTTTTCCCATTCCTCTTTTCAGCCTTTCGATTATCTTCCTTAATTCTCAATCTTACAATCAATTCATCTATGGTCATCTCCTTGCGTTTATGTTTTAAGTAATTTTTGAAATCTTTCAAACCTGTTGGTAACTTTTCCACTAAAGCAGCGACTTAGAAAGACTCGCTAAGAGACATACTTTCAGAATGAATATCATGCAAAATTATTTGAAAATTTTGAACTTGAAAAATTACCATTTGGGAGTCTATCATAACGAAGTTTAGAAATTTACCGACAACAAATTTCTTCGTGTCGGCATCCTCTGTCTTGTATTTTTTCTCCAAAGAATTCCACAATTCTTTTGCTATTTTCAGAGGGCTGTAAACATTTTACAGCATGTTGTCAAGGCCATTTAGGATGTAGTTTCTGCACAGGAAATTAGAACGCTTCCAAGCATCTACAGCGGCAACAACTTGCCGATCACTTTCATCCTCTCTCAGTATTGGAGCCTCTTCACGAAAAAATCGGGCCAAATTTAGAGTTGTAAGATAGAACAACATTTTCTGCTGCCATCTCTTAAACTCTGTGCCATTAAATTTTTCTGATTTTTCTCCATGATTTATTGGAATTTGAACATGGTTCTAGATAGGGACCGGAGTCGGTGTTACAATTGGAGTACCGCTTCCAGTTGCAGTTTTAGTTGTAATAGCCATAATATCTGATTACAAAAATCAGTAAAAACCAAAACACAAATTAATTTTATAGTTACTAAAACCAAAAAATAAATTATAACACAAAATAATTTTATTTTCCTTATTACTAAAATTAGAAAAATAAAATACCACAATAATTTTCTGTAACACAAATTAATATTCTGCAATTGTTAATGACACCAGTATATTACTACTAGTTGTCAAATAAAATAGACAGTATATTACTACTATCTGTCAAATAGTATATTACTACTATTTATTTTTCAACCAGAATATAACTTTGTGAAAACACAAAAAATTAAATACAATGAAGACACCAAAAATTAGTCTGTCTTAAGATTGTTGGACAATTTTCACTGTATTTGAAAAAATAAATTTTGTTTGTGTACTAAACAACAAACAAAATACAAAAGAAATAAAGGAAATAAGGGAGTGATACCAAAAATCAAACCAATAAATAAAAATAAATAAATAAAAACAGTTTTTATTTTATTTACTTTGTTACAACAACAAAATCAAAATCTAATTTAAATAAAGAAAACAGAAAATTAACAACTTACTTGATTAATTTCTTGAACAATATTCTGATCAACTCCAATGTTTGACACTATGTCCTTAAAACAGATTCGTCCTCTCCACGGTGCTAACAGAATATGGACGTCTATCTCCCAGGATAAAATGATCAACAACGAATAAATGCAGCACTACAATTTATTCGCACAACGAACACACTAAGTGTTTACACTCTTTCTCACAAGGAAAATAATACAGCAAAAATATAGAGAATGCAGACAATATTTTGGACGAAATTAGAGTGAAAAACCAAGTGAGAGACTTGTCTATATATAGGTGTAAAGGTGACTCTTCATTTGAATCAAACAGGTAATAAACTTGTTTGAATAGGTAGCAGACCTGTTTGGTTTGAATGGCACTGGTTGGGTTTGAATTCAAACAGATATGAATCTGTTTGGGTTCAAATTTCGAACAAAACCTATTCTGGGTTTGTAGCAGATTCGGATCTGTTGGACAGAGGTGCAAACTGTTTTGAAATTTCAAAAATTGAAATTAACTTGGACAAAAATTTGGAATTAATTTCGAATTCTTGGATAGATTTTATTTTAAAAAATAAAATTAAATCCAAATGTTTTTGGCCCAAAAAAAATTAGTATTGGGCCGGACAAGCCTAACCCAACCACACACTCGCGCCCAAGCCTAGTCTGCTTGATCGGACAGCGGCGCGCGTGTGGTGATTTTTGGATCCAATGGGTCTAGCCCATTTTGTCCATAACCTCCCTCTCTACAAAACTTGGGTGCCCCTTGGGGCCTACCCCGAGTTTTAACTCTAAGCCTTATAAACTCATTCAAAATTTCCTACCAAATCAATGTGGGACAAGCCATTATTCAAACTTTTAAGGATTTTCCACCAAAACACCATTTCCATAGAGCACACTTTGGCTTCAATTTCTCATTCACCCGATAATGGATTTGAGCAACCAAATATACCGCGTGAATCACAACGCTGCATAGAATGTGTTACCACTTTGACCCGCAAAATTTGACGCATGAGTCCCACCTACAAATTAGACCAAAGTTTTAGGAAAAATTCTGTTTTCCAGAATTTCGAAAATCATTTCTAACAGATGAGAGGCCAATCAACCCAACTTGATCCACAAGTATCGCTAGTGGACACCCATATTTTAGTAGGAGAGTGGGGGAGAAGGTCAAAATTGAAGAACAAATCTAAGGTAGATGGTTTTTGGGGTATAACTTGCTGAAAAATTTAAGAAAAAATGGAGTAAAACTCCAAATTTCGGTAAAAATTGAAGACGAAGTAGAATTGAAGCAATAAAGAAATTGAATTGAACAAGAGAAGGATTGGGAGACTTTTAATGTGAGTCGAATAGAGAGGAGACTAGAAATGAGATTATAGAAGGATTTCAAGCCGGTTAATTAGAGCAGAATGTCAGAATGGTCTCCAGAAAGCACAAACAAAGGCTGGGAATGCTTGGATCTTCCAGAACGACAAAAATAGAGGTTTAAGAGAGACGTTGAAGAGATAAAAAGCGTGCAAGTATAAATATATATGTGGGAAAAAGGGAAAGACGCTAAAATGGATATAATGATGGCACCAATTTGAAATCCCTTGAAAAGAATGAAGTGGTTGATTGAAACGATGCATTTTGATGGAAGGATGTCTAGTGGTATATTGATACATCAACAAAGGTAGGTGGGGTATTAAAGTTAGAGTTTTGAGAACCCAAGAGATGCTTTACTATGAACCGAGGTATGGTAATGTGGAGAAGCGTCCAAGCAGTGAGAAAGTTGTTAGCCAGTGTGGCCTTAACTCGGCATGATGTAGCTCACACCCACTCAACGGTTATCTAGGTGATACAAGCTAAGGGTAGTTGTGGGAACATAATTTTGAATACAGCCACTTGGCACCACCTTAGTGTGAGATGCCAGGTGGCAGGATGTTATTGGCCAATGTATTGGTGTAGATCACACCCTAGCCAAAATATTAGGCCATGAGGTTGATTCCTAATGGAAGTGTGACTCCTAGTTTGGTTGTAATTAGAGCTCTTTGGAGAAGTTTACCCAAATCCAAATAGGAAAGAAGAATCCTAGACAACATATAGTCTCTAAATGAAATGAGTTTGACAAGAAAGAGTATTTCTAGGAGGCGACGAAGGCACTCTAAATAAAGAGCAACCTCCATGGGTGGAGAGTTACGTGTGAATCTGTACATTTTAGTATTCTTTGTACACTAAGGTCTCGTTTGGGAATATACTATTTTAGTAATTTTTTAACTTTTTTGCTAAAATATGAGGGAAAAAAAACCTAGTATGTTTGGAATATTTTTTAATTTTTTATGAAAAGATGTGCAAAAAGTAAAGAGAAAAGGAAATTTTTGACTTTTTGATATAGGTTGTTAGTTTTTTTAGTGACTTTTTGACTTTTAGACTAAAAAGTGATGTTGCCAAACGAAACCTAAGTAATGTGTTGTTACTGATTTTGGTATTAGAGTTTCTTTCTACTTGATGACCTATGAAGCATAGGTACTTCGACAAACGTATTGTACTCATACTGAGTACTTACCGACGTATGGTACTTTTACATACGTACCGGATACACAAAACACGTATCTAATTTTTTCTGTTCTTAATTTTTTGCGTACCTAGATGTATTTAGTATATACCGAAACTATGTTGTACCTCACTCGAAATAATATTTTCTTCTACTACGGAGATAAAATTCTTTTCACTAGATTTCTTTTTTATTTTTAGTTTTATACTTAGCATGGTTTTAAAATTAAGTTATGGTTTATAAGTTATAATGACATTTAATTTTGACTTATACGTTTACTTTTGATATTAAATGTTAATTATAATAAATTAAACCATTTAATCTATTTTTGCATTACTCCAAATTAAAAATAAATATTTTTTTACAAACATACCAAGTTGTACTCGTATCCTACTTTTTTGGATTTTACCGTATCGATATACTTGTATTGTATTAATACCAATACTCTCGTATTCGTACCCATGCTTCATGGTTGATGACCAATTGGGGTATATCTCAACGGATACATCTTGGTTCATCGACTTTGTTCATAGATATTTCGGAAAAGATAATCTTCTTAGATCTTAGTTGGTTGTATAGTTAGATTTTAATACATACGTTATTAATTGAGAGGTAGAATTAGAATATCATTCTAAGTTTTTTTCCAATCTATTATTTGAGTATGTTCAATTATGACAATATCATATATTTCTGAAGGACTATTAACTATTTAAATGTCTAATGCATAATAACTTTTCATGATGAATATTATCCATTTAGATGGCTAATTGACAATTACTTTTCATGTACTGACATACCAAACAATAAAACGAAGGAGATTTGGAATTAGGTTTTCCTCCTCATTTCTTCTAATCCGAATATGATAGATTCAGTTCGCGTAGTTGTTGTTACAATCGGGTTGATGCAATTTAAGCATGACACTGGTCATGATAGACTCATGGTTAATATTTAATCGTTTTGACTATTGAACTTAAGGAATGTTTGTCTGGTGTACATATAGTCTTGCAATTAGATTAATAATCTAATAAAATATGTAATTTTATGTTTGGTTAAAAAAAATTAAGGTTTGAATTGATTTGGTTATTTCATATATGGGAGATTATTGATTCTCAAGAGGGGGAAGGACGTGATACAAAATAATTAAGAGACTAAAGAGAGGCCTAATTAGTTATTGATAGAATTTTTAATCATTCCTCATAATTCTTAATCAATCTAAACATTAGATAAGATATACAATCCTAATAGATTGATGAGTCCATGCCTAACCATTCTAAGAATGCTAATCCAATTTAATCAAATCTGTCCAAACAATTATGAACTTAAAGTAACAACCTCTTAAGATTATGATAACACAATTTTATAGCGAGGTAATACTAGGTAAATTGTTTTTTTTTTTTTAAAAAAAAAAAAATTTATACTACAAATTCTTATACAAAATGATTTCACATTTTGTAATTTTTTTATTTCATACTAAATACCTACAGTTTTGATTTACAATTTCAAAAAAGCCACAATCCAATCATTTTGAATGGACTTATTTTAAAAGTTTGTTTATGGATCATATAGGCTTTTAGCTGACAAAATAGCAATAACTGATCAGAAAAGGGAAGTCAATTATGAGAGGGAACACCAAGCGTTTGTAGTCCAACGGTTAGGATAATTGCCTTCCAAGCAATAGACCCGGGTTTAACTCCCGGCGGACGCAGTCGCTTTTTAATACAATAAAAAAATCTTTAGACAATTTATTTGAATACAATCAAAAATTTATTTTTAAAAACTCCAAACAATAGTATTTTGAAGTAAAATTTGGTCAAATTACTCTATTTTCATTATTATTATTATTTGCACATTAGGTCGCTCGGTTAAAAAATCGAATTTTAAATTTTATTTGGTTAAAAGTTTAGACGCTAATTTAATCCTACCATACTCTTTCACTTCCTCTCCGTAGCTTCTCTCGCTCTCCGCTACACCACCACCACGGCCTCTCTCTCTCTCTCAACGATGACACCACCACCACAACTCTAATGCACCGTCGACAGCGTCTTTTTTGTCAACTACACTGTCGTCGACCGCTCCCTTCTCTCTCGTCTCTCTCTCCTAAACACCTACCGCACCACCTTTTTCTCTTTAGATTTGGACTCTACCGCCTTAGATTTAGGCTCTACCTTCGTCTAGATTTTGCCGCCGCTTTAGATCTCTCATCCTCCATTCTCGACTCCACTGCGAACGAATGATAGATCTTAGGGCTCCGAAAGTCGCAACTCTAGATCTATCACTGTAGCTCCAGATTCATTGC
The DNA here is from genome assembly GCA_025200525.1 of Camellia lanceoleosa. Taxonomy (NCBI): domain Eukaryota; kingdom Viridiplantae; phylum Streptophyta; class Magnoliopsida; order Ericales; family Theaceae; genus Camellia; species Camellia lanceoleosa. The sequence goes on from CM045768.1 coordinate 127,596,689, forward strand.
TCTTCTAAGGCTTTGAATAGATATATATAAATATGAACAGATAGTCAAAAAAATAAAAAAAAAATTAATAGATAAAAAAAAAATTAACAGATAAATTAAAGGATAAAATTAGAAACAAAATATCCTTCAAAACTAATAAAAGAACTTCTTACTAAATTATTTTACAAAAGATAAATCTTTAACCAATAAAACATATTTATTGTATCTAATGTCTTATATCCTCTTTACTTTAGACTTTTCAACAATTTGCTCTGCACATTATTGATTATAGTAAAATTACAACAGATGGCAAAAATCTACCTTAGACAAAAGCCTTGTTTGTAGAGCTTTTTTTAAGTCCAAAACTGATAATCAGAATGCAGAAACTAAAAGCACCCCTATTCCAGTTTTCAAATAATCAATTTTTTTAAAAAAAAAAAATTTATTTAAACTATTTATGCCTAATAAGCTATAAGCAAAAACTATATCAAACAATCTGATACAGACTTCAAATCAAAATAAACTATAATCATTTTCAAAAACTGTAGCAAGCAGTCCCATGTAAGCGCACCATACAAGATGGTCTGGTCTCAAACTATTAAAAGTAAAAAGAAAAAGACAAAAAAAAAAAAAAAAAGAAAAAAAAAGAAAGAAAAAGTTACACACATGTTGTTGGCCAACATACATTATCAGATTCCTAAAGCGGTTGATGTGGACTTGAATTATCACTTTGTTTCGAAAGGTAATTAATTGATCATTTGAATGTCACAACTGCCTTAAATATCAACCATGACTGACTACTCAAAACTGCTGGTAAGTCTAGCATTTTCTTGAATATGCCATTTCTCTCTCTCTCTCTCTCTCTCACACACACACACACACACACCCACACACAATAGATGAAATATAAAAAATATATACCGTTACTTGTTCTCCTCTAAACCCATTGGCAAGGGTTTGAACGCTGCCAACACCACAGCCACTTTACATGCAAGAAATCCCAGCATCCCAAACACGACTTCTTTCGGTGTTAACACCATGCCACCACTGTCTCCAGAACCATATTTCACTGCAATAGTAGCAAATACAAATGCTAATATTAGGCTTGAAACTGGACCCTTAAATCTTCCTAATATTTGAGCAAATTTCCCTCTTCTGTTTATTGATACTGATGATGCAGCAGGAGCTGGTAATCCATCAATGGACCTCTGCAGCAATAACAGATATAAAAAGCCACCAATCCCACCGCCTAAGAATGCAAATGCAGCATTTTCCCCAACTGAAAAGGATGCCATTGACGAGCCAGCAAGTACAAGCAAACCATCATAAAGTAACAAAGAATATTTCAAATCCGCATACTCTCTCATGCTTTCTTGATTTGATATTCCACTGTCACTCACAATTGATGTAGGTTGCAAGAGGTACTCACTTAACAAGGTCAAGTTGTCCCAAGAAAACTCTCTAACTAGACAAGGCCTCAGTTCTGCCATGGAAATGTCACTTCCCTCACCGAGCAAGGTATCCTCGACCTCAAATCTGTATTCAAAACCAATATATTGAATTTCTTTTCTGCCATTTTCTTCTGATGTCGGCTGATACAGGAAAGTGACAATTAAGCTAACATCTCCTAGTCTCCACTGACCTGACATTGGTAAAAGGAAGAGAGAGAAAAACAAGAGAATGCTTAAAATTTCGAAAGGCCAAGATAACTCATGTTAAACTCTAATCTGTTACTTCTCGACAAGGCTTGTCTTTGTTAAATAAAGTGTTTGAAATTGGAGCTGGTTGTTCAATCCACATTGTCTACAATACTAGAGCAATCCAACTAATGGTATTGAAAGGATTTGCCAATGCAGATATAACTTGTTGGGGTTATTTATTTATTTGTTTTCCCTTTATAATTATTGCATATAGAGCTCAAGAATATATATATACATATGTATAAAATAAATGCATTTAGACCCTTGAATTTGTTTGTTTGACGGTCCTGGAATTTTCTATTATCCTGAGCTAGGCCTATAAACCAGCTAGATATCGGGCTTGCATTGAATTGAAACACCTTGCTTCATGAAGAGACTAACCTGATTCAAGACTGATCCATAGAGCTTCAACTTGCCCCAGTTTAGGTCCCTCAAAGGCGAACTCATCAACAGAACCCCTTTGGAAATGGATTACATCAGAAACAATCTTGTCCTCTAATTGATTAGAATGTTCTTTAATCAGACTTGCCGGTATCCTTTGTAAGATCGTGTCACCATTTTCATCTATCAAACAAAGCAGTATGCCAGCATTTAAATCACTAAGACCTGATCCATAGATATTACTTGTATGTAGCTTGACTTTGTATAAACACTTGCATCCCCCTACTTTGAAAGATGTAAGAAACTTCTCCAGTGAAGAATCTGCACAAACTTCAGGTTCTGCAGCTGGCAAAAGACGTGAAGGTTTTGCATAGCCCTGAAAATCTGAATCAGAAAGTAGTATATTATTGAAAATGAGTGGCAATTCAACGATGAGAAAAATCAACAAATTTTGCAGAATCTAAAATAGGACACATACAGAAATAAATAATTTATATGTGCCAATGCTAGTTAATTACATTAAGCATAGGGGGGTTCTTGGATGAACACGGTGTCGTCAAGAATGTTCCCTTTTATTTCCACGCAACCATGGAATTTTGGAGTCCAGAACTGTAACCTGCTGTTGATACCTAGGTCGTCAATGAATCAGATATGATTTAGGTTGTGTTAAAAAGAAATTTCAAGCCAAAAGATACAAGGACAAGGAGTTATGCATACATCTCTCTGTCTCTGTCTCTGTCTCTGTCTCTCTCTTTCATAAATTACAGTCTTTCATGCTCATTAACAGTTCTCTCGTTCATAAATTACAGTCTTTCATTCTCATTAACTGTCACATGGTCCAATTTTGATTTTAAAAGAAAAAGTTCAGGTTGATAACATCTCTAAAGTTAGTTTCTATTCCATAGAACATGGTCAAGAAAAAAGGTTCACTGACTTGATGCAAAAATAAAGGATAAATGTTGAAGTACAATAAGTTTCTTAACATATCCAGCAAATCCAGATCAAGACCGAACGCCAATAGAAATGACAAAGCACCAACAGAACTGTGCCTAGAAAAGGTGAATAGGCCAATTTTAACAGTTGATGCTAATTATGAAATTACCCAAATGATTAATTGATTTCATGCCAATTCAAAACACACATTAACCAATCAATTAATCAAGCTAACAATGTGGAAATTAAACAATCTAATCCATGAATTCACCCATTAAGTCATTTAATCAAACACATAGCAATCAATCATGAGACTCAAGAATTTATGTGGAAACCCTATGAGATAACTCTCCCAAGGGATGAAAACCACAATCCCAGCACCCTCAACAAATCCACTAATGAATCAGACAGTTACAAGACTCAAGATTAAGGAATTACAACCCTTACCCAAGTTTACCTCACCATTGAGTTCACCACAAGCTTCAACAAGCTTGATCTCTAGTCCAAAGCGGCTTTGACAATGTCAACCTCCATTGATTCAGTAGCAATCACGAAGCTCCTCACTCCAATCTCTGCCTTCAACAGCTCCAATGCTTATGAAAAGATGTTTGAAGGTTTTGATGTGTATAGAATCACTCTAGGTAGAACAATTCATTTCAAACCATATTTCAAAGATTTAGATTCCAGAGCAAATAAGACTCATCAATGAAGTCTGGATGAACAAGCTATGAAGCTTGTAGAGAGAGAGAGAGAAAATAGATCTCGGAAATGTATAACCGTCTATCATATCTGGAAATGATGAAATCTGACATTTTAAAACGATTAAGGGGAAAAATAGTCATAAAATAAACCAAAAGTATGCCGACAACGCTCGAGCTGCTCGAGCCTAGGTTGGGCACCTGTCAAGCACTATCCCCAGCATCACAAGCACTCGAGCTCTTGTCAAGATCTCAGGCGCTTGAGCTCCTGTCAAGCTTAAATCAAGCACGAGGGACTTGAGCTACTGTGAAGCTCAAATCAAGCAGGGACCAAGGATCTTTACAAAAGCTTTATGAAAAGAGGCTTGAAGTACAATTAAGTAAAATCCTAGAAATGGGTTAGTGCATAAAAATGAGAGAGACAAAAACAATGTTATGCACAGGTTTAGACTGAGTCATATAGCTTTCAAGCAATGGAACTGCTGCAACATTTTTCGAAGAGAATCTCTCAAAGTGGTGAACTCAATCACTCTAAGACACACAAAATATTGCCAACCCAAACACCCCAAGATTACAGACTCCAAACGTTTTGGTTAACAGAAATCCTAACAAAGGCTTAGACAGACACTAGAATGTATTGACGAGGTTGCATTAGTGCAACTCCAACCACACTCTTTATTTTTCACTAGCTAAAGTACAAAAAATATGAGCTTGGCCTCGTTTGACAACCGAACTTTTTAGTCAAAAAGTCAAAAGGTTACTAAATTAACCAAAAAGCCAACAACTCATACCAAAAAGTCAAAAATTCTCTTTTCTCTCTACTCTTTGTACATCTTTTCGTAAAAAGTCAAAAAATCATCCCAAACATACTAGTTTTTTTTAGCTCATATTTTAGCCAAATAGCCAAAAAGTTACTAAATTAGCCTGTTCCCAAACGAGGCCTTAATTACTTTAGCTATTGTGTGTTCCAACCATACTCTTTATTTTAATTAGTCATTTAAACTAACTTAACCAATTTTTAAAATAAAAAACATTATATATTACTGTTGGCATAGTTGCTGAGGTGGTATTTATAATAATATATTTTTTTAACATATTTTTAAATAATGTTAGTTATTTTTTTATTAAAATATATAGTATATGAATTTTTTTTTTTAATCAGCAAAAAAGGAAACTTTATTGATGACAATGGCATACAATACATATGAGATTTCATCCATAAAGGAGGGGGGTGTACAAAGCTCAATCATGAGCAAGCACAACCACAAAGGTTGGAGAGGAACCAACACAGGCCAAAAGAAGAGAAAAAATTAAGATGCTCAGACCCACACTGCTGCAGCATGTTGCTGCCACAATGCTGCTGCTGCTCCTTCTAACCCAAGCACCATCTCACACTGCAATCCTTATCACCACCACCCAAGGCTATCATAATAGAAGACACCAAAGCACACTGCAACAGAAAAAGAAACAAGGCCAGACCAAAGCATAGCCAAGCCCCAAACACACCAGACCCTGCCACAAAGCTGCTGCTGCTGTTCTAACCCAGGCACCTTCTAACCTGATGCATATAGTATATCAGGTCATTGACAGAATAAACCACAGAAGGAGCTGAGGGCTTAACCCAAGGCTATTATCATTTCAAAAACATAGTGACACAAAACTCCAGAGTGAATTTTGCGTTTCTCAAGCAATCCTCATCACAACCACCCAAGGCTATCCTAACAGAATACACCAAGGCACACTGCAACAGATCAAGAACCAAGGCCAGACCAAAGCAAAGCCCAGACCCAAACACACCAGACTCTCTAATGATATATAACAAGAGCTCTAATTCTGCTAACATTCTATCAAGCCTGTATATTATGAAACTAATATACACTCCATGCTTATTCCCACATTGTTTGGGATCTTCAATGTAGATCAGTTGACTGTTATAATCACAAGAAAACTAAACCCCCAATATATAATCATATAATACACATAGAAATATTAATTTATTAGCAAAGCCTGCAATAACAAATGCAAACTTCCAAAGAGAACCAAATCTAATTTTGGTAATAACAAAAATTGGTTCAACAGAAATTGGAATGGGGGACCATAGGCCAGTCAGAAAGAAATTCACTTGTCTCACAGCCACATCATCATCATCATCATCATTCATCCCTTTTCAACTTTGTTCACAAAGACATGATCTGTGGTATTCTTGAAGGGAGTATCTTCTCCATCCATATTCAATATAAACTTTTGTCAGGTTGAACCTCCCATTACAGTTCCCATCATGGGTCATATATATTATTCAAGGTGGGTCCATGAGAACATGTGGAGTTTTTAACTAGAAAAATTCATGTGCTCCTTGGCAATGCATTTCTCAATTGTTGGATTTATTCTATGATTTAATTTGTTTCATTCAGGAAATGGGAGAAATAGTCTTTGTTTAGGAATTTGCTAGTTCCCCCTCCTTGTCCACCAATCAACACCCAGTCATTTGGACCAGGGATGATTCTTTTAAATCATTTGTTACCTCAACTTTATTGTTTTGCTTAAAGGTTACTCAAACAATGCAGGTCACTTTCTTTTATAACTTTCCAACTCTTGAATGTTGGTTGGCAACTTATTACCTGACCTTCTCAAGAATGTGATAGCAACATAAGAAGCATAAAAAAAAAAAAACAGAGAAAGATGGATGCAATCAGGATTTTAGAAATGCCATCAGCCTCCCTTCTGTCTACTAACTGGATTAGAGGGTTTGGTTTCCGGACTATGAGTCCACTCCAAGCTCACTTCACTAATCTCAACCATTCATCTTCTAATTCTCTTTAATAAAATCATTCATTCATAAAATTAGATTGATCACAAGTCATATAATTGGATTGTATTTATCTTAAAAAAATAGACGTTACGTATTATTTGAAGAATAGATCATTTTATTTTTGTAAAACATATATAATATAATTATGTGAATATCAAATAAACTTGAATTTTTATAAAAATAATTTACATGACAGACACCTAAAAATATAATATTTGAAATCACTGACCCGACACCAACATGGACCCAAAACCCAAGCTTCTTTGTTTAGGAATTTGCTAGTTCCCCTTTCTTGTCCACCAATCAACACCCAGTCATTTGGACCATGGATGATTCTTTTAAATCATTTGTTACCTTAAATTTCTTTTCTTGAATTCGTGCTCAGAATGTTTCCATTGCTGCTATTGATCTTATTATGAGCCAAATACCAAACAAAAATTTTGACTTTAAGAGGCACATATGCATCCAAAATTGTTATCAGGCTTAAAAAGTCGTACATTAGGATCATCAATGATTCTATCAAAGAAAGATTTACACGAAAAGACCCAAAGAATGGATATTCTTCACTCTCTTATTAACACAATAGTCCTCTAGGAAACACCATCAAGTAAAAGTAACAAAGAAGTCAACTCATTAGCCTTCTGATCATTAGGATTTCTAAAAAAATGAAAATTCTAAAAAATAGGAACACATCAAAAACTAACATTGATCATTGAAAGTAAAATTCACCAATGATTTGCAGGTTACATGGCCAACATTAGTTTATGAAATTCAAGACATAAACATTCAAAGTTTATGACATAAACAAAAAACTAAAAACTAATAATATTATCTCTGACCTATTTCAAAAACTAAAAACATTGAAATCGCTGACCAATGATTTGTAGGTCTTGATTCATAAACTAATTTTATCTCTATGTCCTGATTGCTGATCATTGAAAGTAAAATTCATAAACTAAACATCATCTATATTCAAGGAAATAGGGTAACACCACCTCAAAAAATCACAGAGAGTTTTCTCAAAACCCAAATAAAACACATAAACATAAGCTGCAAATCAAAGAACTAGATAAAAGGAAAAAAAAACCCAATTTGATCTTTCCCAAAACCCATCAAATTGGTGTCCTAAGATAATTGAATTTAGGAAAAAAAAAAAAGAAAAAGATTTAAACCAATTAAAATCAGCAATATTTTCACATACATGAATCTAAACAACTATAGCAGTAGCATACAAGACTACCAATCTCAGATACATACATGTGAAAAACAAAGAAAATAACATACAGAGAATGAACACAGATAGGGGTTTCAATTTTGGGTTTTGCAGATATGGGAGGGGAAGAGTTGAAGATAGAGAGAGAGAGAGAGAGAGAGAGAGAGAGAGAGAGAGAGAGGGTTTATGAGTTGCATAGAAGGGGAAGACATAGAGATAGAAGGATCCATACCTTGAGGAAGAGGTCAGAAGGAGGGAGTTGCAGACAACGCTGAAGGAGAAGATCGATTTCGCGGGAGAGACGTGTTTGGAGAAGGAGCAGATCGATTTCGTGGGAGAGACGAGTTTGGAGAGCCTTCAATTACTCTCCAATTGAAGCCAGCGGAGAAGGGACGAGGGAAAATAGGCAGCCCTTTAGCCAGTGCATTGGAGTGAGAATTTAGGGTAATATTAGCTAAAATGGCTAGCAGGACTTAAATGCCTCTTCCCTTGGAGTTGCTCTTATGCAATATAATAAATGCTTTTTAGTTTTGGTACTTCTCCAACAAGATGTTGTATATTATAGTAATTTCCAAAGCATAGACTCATAGTGGTAACGAATCAGAAAAAAAACAATAACCCTAAACTATTTGAAATCACCCATTTTAAAGCACTAATAGCAAGCCTATGTCTACACTTTGGGAAAACAAAAGTTAAGGCTTGGTGATTTCCACCGGTCATTATAGATCACATCTCCTGTATTTACCTGCTTAGTAACCCCTACAATTATAATCACCATCGTTTGGTTTTTAGGTTGTTTTGGGAACTAGTTATTTTAGTTGGCTTTTTTTGAAAAGACGTGCAAAAAATAGAGAGAAGAGTTGACTTTTTGGTAGTGACTTTTTAACTTTTTAGCTATTTTAGTGTGTTCCCAAACTACTTACATAAAAGACTAGTGTAAGTAAGTCCAATAGACTAGGTTGTGAATGTATAATCATAAGAATAAAGAAGAAAAGTGAAGCATATTTTTCATTTATTTTCTATTTCTTCTTCTAATTTTTCGTTGTTTTTGTTGTTTTTACATTTCTTTAATTATTATCATATCTTTGGAAATATAACTTAGGGGCTGCTGATTGGTGCAATGGGAAACACTCAAGCTATCATATATAATAAAGCAATTTGAGTCTAAAACTTATTCATGAAGCAGGGTTAGGGGTAGGGCACATAGAAGAGTCTAAGATAAGGAGCGTTTAGAGGAGCATTAATACATAGTAATAATAGTATTGTTAGGCAGTCCCCTTAGCTGTCTGTTGATTCTTTCCTTATTTGTATATATTTAGGCCTAGATTTAGGATTACATTTGATTATGATTACACCTAATTTCTATAATGCCTTTTTTATACCCATTGCAACAGCTATATATACCTCTATTGAGATGAATACAATGACTGAATTCTCCAATCCTTACAAGTATTATGTAAAAAATATTTTTGCTGCTTAGTCGTAACATTTATGTTAAATGCCTCCAACACATGACCGTTTACACTGATAACAGAAGCATAGTAAATATTTGCAAATCAAGCGACCCCTTTGCTTGGGAAGATCAAGAATCCACAATTTCATCTTTTATATTTTGTTTTGTAATTTGCAAAAGGATTGTATTTAATTTAGTATAACATTTGATGGTGATCAATTTGTTGGCTCTTAATTTGTGGTTATTCTACTATATATATGCTTGTCATTATAAGGGTTTTGGTTCTATGTAATGAAATGAGCAATAATTTCCTTTTTACAATAGATTGGATCTCTACTTATTGTTTGAACACATTTATTGATATAAGTTAGGGTTTAATAACACATGTAAGACATAATACGTTAATCTCTAAAGTTTATTTTTATTATTATAAATTTATATATATTGATGACCCGAATACGAAAGACTAAACATTCTCTCACATTATAGAGCCAAATATAGAGCAGTGAAAACACATCCAAGTTATAGAGTAAAATATGACCCAATTACAAATATATGCAATATTCAAGGATTGCTCCATGGATCCAAGGAGTTCATTTTGTTTAAAAAATAAAAAATAAAGAAGTTAATTTGTTTTAACTGTCTTTAAAAAAAAAAAGAGTTCAAACAATAAATACATTAGTTCAAATGATAAATTTTAAGTTGTTTATGTAGTGTGAAATAAATCTTATGTGAAATTATTAAGATATTATCTATAATAACATTAATTTTAGAGACATGGCTTCTTTTTAAGTATTTTATCAATGAAAATTATATTTTTTTGGTTAAATATTTTTATAAAATCTTAACAATTTAGAATTTTTTTTTTTTAATATTGTATAGAATTTAATAATTTTCTTCAACATTACTAAAATATGTATGGGACTTTGTTAATTTTTTTTTGTAAAACCTCAAGGAGGTGAGTGAAATTTACTATTTAAATATGTAAGGGCAATATTGAGATTTCTGACTCATAATACATGGCATAAGCATATTCTGTTAAATAAACTTACAGACAATTAACAGTGGAGAATCTTAATAATAGTTTCAAAATAAAGGAGATTAGTGTTATTATTGAAATCACAGTTAATTGTCAGAAACTTAAAAGGAGAGGGCAGGTAAGTGTAATTTACCCAATTCTTAAAAATCCCTAAACCTCAAACATGATCCATATTCATCTATCTCATCATCAATAAGCAATTTTAACCATTATTTGGCAATCCAATGCCACCAAAGGCCAAAGCTATGAGGAAAAAGAAAAAAATAAAAAAGAGGGACAGCTTCACAATGATACACACATGAGCTACCCCATATACAACAAACATGCATTTCCTATGAATTCATAAACTATTCAAAGAAACACAAGCAATTGGTTTCAGGTAGATAGGAGTCGAAGGCTCAAAAGAAATGAATTAGAAATTGAAAATTTAAACAAATGATGATAAAGAAGAAGAAGAAAATTAATATACCTTGGAAAACAGATTTTTGGGAGCAAAGAACAAAGCGAAAGTGGGTGTCCTGATTTCTGAATCTGTTTACACGAATGGGTGTTGATGTTGACGATGATGATGATGATGATGATGGGTATCTCGTGAGGATGCTAGTGTGTGTCGCAGAAATCAGATGCCTCATCGAAAGTGATTCCATTCCCCTGCAAATTCTTCACTTCAAACTATGGAAACAATATGCTGAACAGAGAGGGACAGAGAATAATATGGTTGAGAATATATATTTATTTTTTAATTTTTTAAATCATATAAAAAATATTAACCTGCATTTTAAAAAAAAGAGAATTAAATGTAACTGAGAAAAGGGCAAAAAAAATTATTAACATATCAGAGGTGCAAGTCTACTTGCATTTACAGTCTTTTATTTGTATCCCAGACACATTTACATTCTCACATGTGTTGGCAATTTTTTTTTCTCTTTTCTTACTTGCATGTAATCCCTTTTCTTTTAAATATATATTAAGTAGAAGTTTAATGACTTAAAGATAAAAGTTAAAATTTGAAAATAATATATGATTGAGAAAATATAAAATAATATAATTTTTTTTACATTTGAATAAATAAGTAATGTAAATTGTCGGAAAAAATTAAATCTATTTATTTCAATTTTTTTTTAAAAAAAATCAAATAATAAATGATTATTTAAAATGATAAATTTTACGTCATTTATGTAGCGTGGAATAAGTCTTATATTAAATTATTAGAATGTTATCTAACGTTAATTTTAGAGAGATTGTTTATTTTTAAATATTTTATCAATAGAATTTTTTTTTTATTAAATGATTTAATAATGCCTTAACAATTTAAGGCTTTATTTAATATTACATGAAATTTAAGAATTTTATTAAATAATGCTAAAATATGTATGTGCCTTTAATAATATATATGCAAAACTTTAGAGGAGGTGAGTGAAATTTCTCATTTGAATAGATAAAGTAAATAATGGACAATTTCGTCATTTTTGGTATTATAATCTATAACATTAGTATGACATCAACAAATTTTGTTATAGCCTAACAAAGGGTAACAGTGGGAGAATCCTAATAATAATTTCAAAAGCAATGGAGGTTAGGATAATTATTGAAACCACAGAGAGGCAAGTGGGGCTGGCCATTTGGAATAGGCATAGAACCAACTCCCTGGGCATTCTACTGATTCTAAAGGTCCTGGTTTTGAAGATCTTGATTTTGAAAGTTTTGAGAGTTCTAGCTGTCTCTGATTTCTAATGGCTAAAACCTAGGAGGTTGCCCCCAAGTTCAATACCTTGCGCCCTTAAGAATGGAGCTGTTAAAGGAAGATATCTAAAAAACTCTAGAGGTGGTTCAAAAGTAGTAAATGATTTGTTTTGTGGATTATGTTCTACAAAGACATTGGTTGGTCTTGTTGTAGGAAAAACTAGAGCTGGTGAAGGGGACACAAAAACCATTTCACCCAAAGTAGCTATCATGTTGGTGATGGCCTTCACCAAAACAGATTGGGACTACCTTATTTCTCGTAGTGGAGTAGCCAAAGAATGAGAAATTTCTTGGGAAAGCTCTATGTTGGTTGATGTTTTTCTTCAACTTTTCAATCTCATCTAGTTAATCCTTTAGGATTGCGTTGCATTTCTGAAGGTCAGGATTTCTTAAATCCTAGACTTTCCAAATGGGATGCATTTCTTGTTTAACTGCGACATGTTTTCCTCTACCTCTACCAACCATGATGACATTAGTAAATTACAAACCTAGCACCTCATAAAATGAGAGTGAACATGTAGGCTAATGTGTTATGTATGCAGTTGTGCCATGACCGATGAACTTGGTCCAAGGTTGGATTTATGATTAGGGATTTCTGACTTTAATAGGACTTGGTCTTCTCCATACTCAGCATCCACTACTTGAATGTCACCAATGACTTCCATATCTTTCCCATACTCAAGAAGACCAGTGGAAAAACCACTGTCTTCGATAGGCCTCTTATTGAGGTTCCCAAGAAGAACAACATCTTCTATTGTTTTCTTGTTAGTATCACCAAGGTTGGTCTACTTCTTATTCACCATTACTCTAGATTAAAAATGTCCCGCTAGGCGTGCTAATCAATCAATAGAAGCTAATCGATAGAAAAAATAGATCCTAATCGACAGAAAAAATAGATCATACTTGGAGTTGAGTTCTGTTGAGGACAATGTCTTACATTGCCTGAGAGGGACTCCCACTTCCACCTTATCATACTTGGAGTTGAGTTCTGTTGAGGACAATGTCTTACATCGCCTAAGAGGGACTTCCACTTCCACCTTATAAGCTTACTAGCCTCCTTCACCTTGTATGAAGCCTTTAAAATCGTGAGGAGGAGATGACAAGATCCGTCTCTTAACCCCAAAGTGGATAGTATCATGCAAGGTGAATGAAATGGGTCAGTGGAAACAGTCACATGCTCTGCCCTTCCCATTGTATGAGCATTTCCCCTGAGGAAGAACAAAACTGTAAGGAGGGGACGACAAGATCCGTTCTTCAACTCGAAAGCAGACAATATCTACAGGGGCGTGAAAGGCCAGACATGCAAATTTGGCACTAGAAGGAGGGCTGTCCGGCAAACTCTCTCACTGTTGTGGCCTAGTATGCTAGGGGCTTATGATGAGGACAATGTCCCACTTCGCTTGAGAAGGACTCTTACTTCCACCTTATAAGTGTATTGGCCCCCTCCACCTTGTATGAGGCCTTTAAAACCATAAGGAAGGAGGACTACAAGATCCGTCCCTCAACCTTGAAGCCGACAGTATCATGCAAGGTGAGCGAGACGGGTTAGTGGAAACAGCCACATGCTTTACCCTCCCCCTATATGAGGCATTTTCCCTCGAGGAGGAACAAAACCATGAAAGGGGACGATAAGATCCGTTTCTCAACCCCAAAGCGGACAATATCTGTAGGGGCATGAGAGGCTAGGCATGCCCCTGTAGATATTGTCCGCTTTGGGGTTGAGGAACGGATCTTGTCGTCCCCTTCTCATGGTTTTAAAGGCCTCATACAAGGTAGAGGGGGCCAGTATGCTTATAAGGTGAACGTGGAAGTCCCTCCCAAGCGATGTGGGTCATTGTCCTCATCAAGTTCTATGCCTTAAACATATTAAAGACTTCTTTGAAGGTACAATAAAAAAGAAATATGGAAGAAATAGAATTAAATTTGTATTAATAAAGTAAAATGTCACTTGTTACAAGTTACATAAACTTCAAACAAGAACAAAGAATTGAAAAATACATGATCAACAGAGAAAAAGAGGGAGAAAAGTTATCACTAATCTATTCCTAAAATTATTAAATAGACTACTCTTAAAATGGAAGTTACACCTAATAATCACGATATGTGAGTTGTGTTGGATTTTTTTCCCGCCTTTTTTGAAACCTTCTCTTTTATACTGGTATGGCCACTTTCTGATGCAGCCATGATCTTCCTTGATTTTCTACTTCATTTCATCCATATCCCTTTGTTTTAGGAACTACCTACAAAATCTACTCTAACTTGGTCTTCAATCCCTTGATTTTCTAATTGGCTTGCAACAGCCAACTCTTCTGGTTTTTCTTGGCATTGATTTAATTCTTTAAATGCCATGTCACTAAGCTACTTTTTTTTTTTTTGGATCGGCACGTCACCATGCTACTTCATGCTATACTACTGGCACATTTGTCATGTCACGCCATTATTTCTATTGATAGGTAATTTTAAAAAATTCAACAGACTGAAAGGGCTTTAATTATGACATCAACACTGCAAAAAAAAAAAAAAAAAAAAAAAAAATTCATGACTAGCATATTTTAAAAAGTATGTATTATAAATTCTACCCACAAAAGTTTGCAAAATTTAAAATTCAGTGGTAATTATACAAAATTATTATATATTCATGAAAATATTTATAATTTTAATTATTAATGTTTATAAACTTTACCATTTATTTGTAATTATTTTTTCCAAAAACCCTCCACTGAATTTGAAATTTTTTCATAAAATTTTCCTCCCTCATGCTCTTGGTTTTCATCAAATTTTTTAAACACCATAGTTAATTGGATTAAATTAAAACAAATAAAAATTTAGAAGGATAACATTATAAAAATTTAGAAAAATTACAAAAAAAAAAAAAAAAAAAACCAATGTGTGAGTCATGTAACAAAATAAATTATGAATTTTTAATTTTATCAATTTAAACCCTAAACTTTTAAATTGCTTTTAATCTAAATTATTTGTCTATTTTTATTAAGTAAAATTGATGAAAAAATAAATATTTTAGCCATTAAACTCAATGAAAAGGGTATTGTAGACATTTAATGTATAACCATATTGAGTTTAATAACTAAAATACTCATTTTCCGTCAGTTTTACTTAATGAAAATATGTAAATGCTTTAGATTGAAAATAAATCAAAATATTAAAGTTTAAATTGATAAAATTAAAAATTCAGGTTTTATTTTGTTATAAGGCTAAAACCTTGGTTGTTTTTTTTTTTGGTAATTGTTTCAAAAATTTAAAATAATAGGCATAAAAATTAATACAAATAAATAAATTTAGATGAATCTACATTTAGGAAAGAGAATGAAGTTGGGATTGGGGTCATTGTTTGAGATTGCAATGGGGAAGTGATTGCTTCTGTGGTTGAAGAGATTGGAGTTTTTGATGGTCATTTAATTATGTTGAGACAAGGAATGGACATTAGCCCACTGGCCTACCATGTCTAGCCTTATTTTTTTAAGGCCTGGTGGCTTGTTTTGATCGAAAGGATTGGGCTGGATTAATATCTTAGGCCTGTTTAATAAATGAGTTGGACTTGGGCTTTAAGCATGCATTCTAACCCAGTTTGTCAATAATAATTTAAATATTTATTTTACTTTTTTATTATTGGGTGCTCAACCAAAAGTTTAAAATAATTTTTTTGGGCCAAAGGTGCAGTCACAAAAGAATAATGTTATATGCACTAATTAGTGTACTAACTAGTGTACCAATTGATGATGTGACATAATTTAAGAGGTTTTTAGTATTTGTAATGTGATTAATAAGTGGGGTTGTAGACACCCCATTTTTGACCGTCCTCAAGATTTGGACGTCACCGCTTGAACACTCGGTGATTATCCATGTTTGTGTTTGTTTGGAGTTTCCGGAGTTCTCGGTTACGCGCCTTGCCTCAGGACCTCCGAACTTGACCGTTTTGTGTCTGGTTTTGCACCAAACACTTGTGCTTTGCCTTGGAGGGCCAGGGAATGCTTTGTGAGGCATCCCCACACACTACCGGCAGTGGCTAGAGGCCACCGGCTGGTGATTGTTTCCATCGGCACCATATTGTGCCGGTCGGCACTATTTTGTACCGGTCGGCACTCCTTTTGGCAAAATGACCATTTTTCCCTGCCGATCACTTTACAGCCGTTTTTGGAGATATTTTCAGACAGCTTTGTACCACTTTCTTCCCCTCCATACACGTGTATGGAGGGATGAACCCCTTGTTTGCTTGGTTGCTAAGCTTACAAGATTGCCTCCTCTATAAGAGGAGGCCTTGTCTTCTTGGCTTAGGGGTTAGCCATTTGAGAGACTAAAAAACCAGAGCTCACATACCTCTCTCTCTATATTTTCCATCTCTCTCATCCTTGTGTGTGTGTGTTCTAAGCCTAAAATGTGTGTTTGACCATACTTTTGCACCATTACATACACCATTACACCTTAGCTCGAGATTGAGAGACTTAGAGGGTTGTTTGTTGAAGTTTTGGACTGACTTTGATCACTAAAGAGTGGCTGTTCCACCTGTTCTTTAAAGGATCTTCAAGGGTGAGCTTGTTACTTTAGTTTCCCCATTCTTGCACTAGCTTTCTACCCCTCTTGCTTTGTGTTTTTGGATTTGTGTTTAACATAAAAAAGACTTGTTTTTCCTTGCTTAAGAACATTCATCAAGGTTGTTTTGTGGTTTGGGTAGAGTCTCACCCTCTTAGGCCTTGTTTTGGCCATTTTGGAGCCTTTTCTTGAGGCCTTGTTTACTTGGTGTTTTTGATCTTCTCACCACTGAAAACCAGTGGGTTTTCAGTGGTGAGGAAGATGGTTTTAAGTCTTATATAGGGGAGGGACACCCCTCTCCCCTTGGCCCCTTGTTTGCCTTTGTTTTGGACTCAAATAATAGCATGTATGCATGGTTGGTTTTGGTTTCATTTCAGAGCATATTTGTGGTTCATATGACATGTTATGCCTCTGTTTTAGGTTGGTTTTATGGCCCTTAACATGCCTCTTATGTTTGCTTTGAAATGCTCTCTTATGCCTAGAAATATGCCATGCTTTGAGGCCATGTTTTCTCGCATGTTTTAGCTTAGTTTCATGGAGATACTAACATCATTTTGCCATGTATAAGGGCTGTGGGCCACTGTTTTTATCATATTTAGCATGCTTGACATGGTTGTTTTGCATGATGACTTGTAAGCCTTGGGTAGGTGATCCATGTACATGCATTGGATAGTCTATTTAGATGATTTGGGATCATTTGACATGCTGTTTCAGACCCTAATCCATGCTCATACGTTTGTACTTGTCATCTCTTTCATGCTTTAAAGGTGTGTCCTTTTATGCCTAAGACTAGGCCTTGTGTATGCTTCCATGATTAATGCATTTTGGGGGTGCCATGTGAGGGGATTTGAGTGTCATTTCGCATACTAAAAATCTGTTTTTGGTTGTTAGATTCATACCATGAGTGGTTGTGTAAGCGGTAGTAAGATGCTTTTTTTTTTTTTTGTGCCTTAGGTTTAGGCCCATGAACTTGCATATTTGTATAGCATTTTGGTCATCATTTAGGGCTTGTTTTGCCACTGTTTTGGGGTGGTTTGAGGGCTGACCCATTGAAGTTAAGGCCACCATTGTATGTTCATTATATGCTTGATGCATACTTGGTTCATCGAGTGTTATAGTAGGTTGGTCCCATTGCTTGATTGGCCCATGTTTGCATGCCACTTATACCTTGCATGCTCTAGCATTTTGCATGCCTATTGTGATAGTTGCATGACACTTGGTATCCCTTGCATCTTAGTCCCATTGTTGCATCATTTGAGCTATGTTGCATACATGCATTCCATGGCTTGGCTTGGGGATTGTCAAGCCAAGCATAGGATCGAGAGGAGTTCACACTTCAAGTGGTGCAACTCGTCTCAATTCTTGGTCACTAAGACCTTTGACTAACACATGATAAGGCCTTGGATTTCATTTGTTTGTTTGCATGCATTACCATTAAAATGCAACCTTGGCTCCTTAGGCCATCATGCATCAAGATGCATAATTGATGGCCCAAGAACCAAGAGTCATGCCTCCTTGAGTCCCCAAGCATGATAGGAGGCATTGGCCATGCTTACATAGGCTCAAAATCCATGCCATGCATCGCCGGGTTTCTTTCTTTGTCAAACCTGCCCTCTGAGAACTTTCTGCCGACCGGCAGTACAATGTGCCGACCGGCACACTTTTTGTGCCGATAAACTCTACAAGAAGCCGGTGGCCAATTTAAGCAGCCGGTGGTCACTTCCTCCAGCCGGTGAGGTACTGCAGTTCATGTAGAAAGTATTCTGGGACTTTGGGAATTTTTGGAGAGGCGAGGCGGTAAAGCGAAGCAGTGTCATGACACGGGTTTTCCGGGCAAGTCGGATCGAGCATGCATCATTCGCGTATCCCGAGGCGGGCGGCTGTGGCCACCTTTCCTTTTTGCATTTATTTGTTAAATAATTAGAGATTTTGTAATAATTAATTTATTTATTATTCGGACTGTAATATTTATTCGGACCCTCTGTGCGAGGGCGTAATTGTAATAAGTGTGGGTGAGTGGTGTGCATGTCTTCCAACCCCCATTTCTTTCCCCCTTTTATTTACCTGCTTATGATGGTAGATTAGGGCACGTTTAAATTAGCATACCTTATGCTATGCATGCGTGCATCCATGCATTTGTTAACATGCACCGGGCTCGGTACATCATACAAACTGCATTGTACTTCAATTTCCAAATTGAATACGTGCATCGAATAAAGTGGATTTCACATGCCATCTTTAGGGTTAGCCGAGCCTACTCTAAATTGCATCCTTGCTTGTGTTGCATTAGCCACTCAACATGACCTAGGGACATGCATGTCTGCTAACTAGTTTCTTGTTTTGGCACGGAGTACGATGTAAGTATTTATGCTTTAGCATATCGCATGCGTGTGAATGTTAACATGGCAGTATGCTTACCATGCGGCTAAGTGCTTATGTGAGATAAACTGTTTGAATGCCTGTGGATGGAGGTTGGATTGCTTGAGTTGGGATAACTCATTGAAATCCGTATTTTAGCCTACTTGCGAGTAGCAATTTCAAATTATTTTTCAAACAAACGGATATGCAATGTTTGTTTCCAAATTAGGCAATCTAGTCTATACTTGTTTGCTGCGCGTATAACATAGTAATTCTAGGTTAATAATTGGAATAAAGAACACATAAAATTTTCAAAATCGGATATCACGGTTAGTAGAGGCCGGTCTTCGGACCGGGCGAAAGGGGGTGCTCATAGCTGACCTTCCCCGATCGTACCCAAGCTCCCGAGCCAAGACCACTTTGGTGATGACGGACATGTGGCCTTCGGCACCGAGTCAGGGTTTCCTAAATTTCCCATTTTAAAATATTTAGGTGGCGACTCATGTCTGCAAAGCAGTCCATGTTTGGCACTACTTTTCAAAATCTGTTTTTTCTTCAAAACGATTTGCCGGATTTGGACTCTTTGGTTCAGATTTAGAACCGACACAAATCGAGTCCGAACTGTAGAGTGAAGCCCACGGGCACGTCTACAGGGGTCAATAATAATGTCATAACTAGTGTTGGTACACTAGTGAGTACACTAATTGGTGCATATAACATCACTGGTCACAAAATAGTTTATCCATAAGGACAATCTGAAACAAAATGACCAAAATACCCATCTATATATATACCAATGAAGCCCGATCTATCACAAATCAAACAATCAATCTCTCTCTCTCTCTCTCTCTTCCCGATCTAAACCCTAGGTGTGTCGTTTACATCACATCACTCATCGCTTCTTCGCATGCAAGACCCCATCGTCATGCCGCCGTCGACTCATCGATGAGAGAGCCTTAGCCGTTTCCCAGGCGACGGCGTCATCTTCTTCCACACCATGATTTGATGAAGCGCTCGATGGTCATTCTATAGAGCTCTCATTGCAGAGTTCATAGCTACGTTTCTCTTCCTTCGATTTTAGCACTTTCTTTCTTTGATCTCTTCTTTCTCTCTCTCATGTCTCTCTTAGGTTTGGAAGAGGTGGTGTCAGTGACCTGATGGGAAAAAAGGTGGTTGGATTTTGCCATTTTTAAATCTTCGATTAAATCTCTATCCCTCTCTCATTCTGCTTCAATGAAGCTTCGGGATGTGATGACGAGTTACTGAGTTGCAAATAAGTAGGCCAAAGCCTCGACGAATCCGTCGAGGTTAGATCCGCCGCATCCCAGCCACAAAGCTTGTTTGGAAATACATTCAAGAAACGACTGTAGATGTTGATCGTGTTGAGCTCCAACGGAGACTCCTCATCGGCCTCCTCTTTCACCGCCTTTGCCTCTATCTCCATCTGCATCTAAACCTTGGAGTTCTGCTTCCACAGCTCTAAATCTTTCAACAACGGTAAATTTGACATTGGTGGTTGAAGTTCCTTAGCCCCCCTCAAAGG
The DNA here is from genome assembly GCA_025200525.1 of Camellia lanceoleosa. Lineage (NCBI taxonomy): Eukaryota > Viridiplantae > Streptophyta > Magnoliopsida > Ericales > Theaceae > Camellia > Camellia lanceoleosa. Next base: position 127,617,086 of record CM045768.1, read on the forward strand.
GCGGCGTTACCATTTAGGGTTCCATTCCCATTCTCTTTCTCTCTCTCTCTCTCTCTCTCTCTCTCTCCATTTTGCTTGTTGCACAATACAATACCAGAGAGCTTTGTTTGGACGACAAGTCTTATTCATAGAAAATGAAATCTGTTAAGAGTCATCATTGACTTTTCTAGAATTTTCTAGGTTATTAAGTGCATATGTTGAATAATCTAGAAGACTCTGGAAAGATCTAGAAGACTCTAGAAAGATCTAAAGAAATCTGAAAGATTCTAGAACATTGTAGAAGATTTTGGAACATTAGAGAAGCTTGTAGAAATCTAGAGAACTCTAGAAGGTTCTGGAAGGTTTTAGAATATTTTAAAAGTATAGAAAGTACTATTATATACTAGAATAGTTTAGAGAGTTCTAGAATATAGGAAAGTATGAGTATATGCTAGAATATTCTAGAGGGTTAATAATAGCCCTTGGATCAAAATGATCTTAGCCATCCATTGAGGAGGTGGATGACTATATAAAGGGAAGTGATCTTATTTGGAAGGTACAAGACACAACAATCAAGAGTGGAGTCAAGTGCTTGAGTGTGAGTGATTCCAAGAGTGAGGTGTCTTGAGTGTATCTTTGCATCTAAATAAAGATTCACTTTTGTATAGCCGTTATGTTCTAATTCAACAAAATCAACTCCCAAATCCTCTCTTTCTCTCTCTCTCTCTCTCGATCTGCAAACAGATCTGTTTCCTTTTTTTTTTTTTTAAGCTGATAACAATGATGATAAAACAAATTGAAAATAGATTAATTTTTTTTTGACAGATTGCAACAGATTAATTTTTTTAAAGTTTATTTACTTTGATCCAATTTCTCCATTTGTATTGTGTTCATCATTGTCCTTGTTTTGGTAGAGAAATCAGAAGTCCATAGTAAACACAACCATCAGAGAGAGTAGTCTAGTTTGATTGCTTGCAAAATTTATATAGACATGAAAATTTTGTACAGATAAAATTTGGATAGAAAATTTGTTGTTGCAGTTGTTTTTGATGATGAAGTAGATTGTTGTTGTTGATGATGATTGCAACATATAAAAAACATCTGTGGTGCAACAGATAAAAAAAGATTTGTTCAAAATTTGAATAGATAGGTGGTTGGTAGTGGCTTGGTGTATTTCAATAACAAGATTTGAACAGATAAAAAAAATAACAAATAGAATTCATGAAAAAAAAATAGAATTTAGGAAAAAAAATTCAACAGATAAATAGAATTCAAGGAAAAAATTGAAGAGATAGATATATTTTAGGGTAAAAAATTGAACAGATAAATAAAAATTTGAACAAATATATATAAATTTGAACAGATAGACAAAAAAAATTGAACAGATAGAAATAATTTGAATAGATAATTTTTTATAAATAAATAGGTATAAATTTGAACAAATAATCAATGAAAAGTCAAACAGATAACAAAAAGTCAAAAAGTAAAATTAAAAACAAAACGTTCTCTAAGACTTCTCACCAAATTATTTCACAAAACTTGGATCTCTCATAAAAAAAAAAAAAAAAATTTCTTTGACCTAATGTCTTGTATCCTTTCTAGATTGGATTTATTACCAATTAACCCATTATTATTTACTTTCCGAATATTAAACTAACTTTGCTTGAAGGCAACTATGACTTGAAGTGATCTAAGCATCTATTGTGTTTTGGAATCGCTTGACAGTCAACAAAAACTTGAATAGGGTTTGACAGTCAACAAAAGCTTCATTAGTTTGCAAACCATCTTTTTTGAAACTACTAAGCTGCAGGAACTCTATAGAAAAATTCTAATGTTAGGTCAATCTTTGCAAAATTCTTGCCCCTCCAAAAAGAGATGTTATGAGTTCAAGCCCCCATCTAGGGCATTAGGGTGACCTCTTTCCTTTAGATTTAAGTTAGAGTAGGTTATTTAAAAAATAAAAAATTTATTTGGTGGTCTTGATCAATGATCCACACCTCAGCACATGAGAGAAACATGGACACAGACACAGACACAGATGTGGATGTCGACACTAACTCGGACACAGATACGGGACACAGTAATTTCAAAAAAATGAGACACAAACATGACGATGACATGGCAATAAAAAATATTTTTAATATATTTTATTTACTATGTAGATTAATATTATATCCACAAACAATCAAAATTAACAAAAAAACAATACTAATTTAATATAATAATTAAAAAAAACTCACTCTTAAATTAACTCTTATCGTTTGCCTTCTTTTTTTAGCATTCAACATTCAACCAAAAGCACTAAAAAATGGTGGGGGGGAGGCGGGAATGAGTTGGCTTGTCCCCAAAAAATATAATTAAATAAAAGGATATACCATGTGATGTGTCTCATTTGTGTCCCTATCATGTCTTTGTGTTTGACACCGCTACGACACAAGTTTTAGAGTGTTGGTGTTGTGAGTAGCTCTCCTCAAGATTCCATCATCTCCATACCCCTCAAGACTTCAGTTCGTGGGCCTGATGAGGCCCCCAACGGTGATCCAAACAGTTCATCTCGTAGTCCTCAAAAAGAACAACATATATATAAATTAGTTTGATTGGATATTGATACACATACTAATTTATTGTATTTTATTTTATAAAGTGGACAATTTTAGTTTAAAATCATATTTACCACTCATTTCATAAAACAAAACATGATTGGCTAGTTTGTCTATCAATGTCTATACAAGCTAAATTTGTTTTTCTATATATATATATATGTTGTTCTCTTCAGGGACTACGAGATAAATGGTTTAGATCACCATTGTGGGCCTTGTGAGGCCCATGAAATAGAGTCTTGTGGGGCATGAAGATGATGTAGTAGTCTTAAAAGGAGATGCTCCCGTTTGTGCTTTATAGACATGAAATTTGTTATATTGTCTCCCAAAAGTCAACACAAAAATATTGAGTCCCACGATTTTAATCAACAGAAAATCAAGTTGGGACAACATATAGACTTGCCCTGAGGGCCACAAATTATTTTCCCTCCGAAAGAGCATCATTCCTACCATTTATGATACACCAATCATTCTAGATACACAAAACTAAGGTGGAAATTTTTGACCCACAAGGTAACATGAATCAAATAGTATATGAAGTTAGCGGGTTAGGTTTGACTATTTTGTACATTAAAACGAATATGACACCATATAATATGGCGAATATTAAATGAGTTAGGTTAATGTCTAACTTGCATAACACGATTGACACTAATAATCTGTTTAATGAAAAATTAGATACATTTTAATAATATTTCCTCTTGTTGGAAATTGGGTCGGGTTTAGAACCCGGACTCAATTGGGTCGCCCAAAATGGCATGACCCGATTAAGAGAGATCCAAATATTAGTAATATATTATATATCAAGATATGGGATAATCTTGATATGGGATAATTGTCAATATAGTATATGATAATTATTGATTAGATATTATAGATATGGGATAGATATTATCTGGGATAATATATCTATCCTATGGGTCTCCTAACTCTCCTATATAAACAGATATTGGGTTCTGTATTTTGATATAACAAAAAACATACGTTCGCTTTTCCCATAAACCATTCTGTCTTTGTACTGTGATTGGTGTGAGTAAAACTCTAGTAGTTTTACTCCATTACTGTGGAGATTATTCAAGAGTACATGATTCACCTTTTAAGCTGGATTCATTGTGTATTCTGTTTATCAACAAGGCTTGTCTGAATCTATATTTTTCACCGTGTATACAATATTATATTTCCACCATTGATATTAGAGCTATTATTAAGGTGTTTTCGTATTATTGAATATCCATGAAATTAGTATTTTATACTAATATATGTATATATATTATTTTTGTTTGCATAAAATACTAATGTTTGGTCAAAATAATTTTATTAGTTTTTTTTTATTTTGTTTATATTTTTTATGAACATTCACATGTACATAATATTTGCAAAATTGCATTAATAGATGATAAATCATTATTGGTAATTTTATGTTTTAAAGTTATCAAATATTAATGAAAGTAAGGCACATGAAATCGGTTTTTTTTATTTATTTTTTATTTTTTTTTATTTTTAAAAAAAACAACTAATAATCTTTGTATCTTGTGTGACATCGTACGACATTTAGCACCGGCCTGCAGCGTTGATACACGTGCTTGAGACAGGTGTGGGATTAGTATTGATAAGGTTCTGCTTGTTTGTTTTACTTAAAAAAACTACATTAATTGCTCCTAAAATATTCTCTATAATTCTGTTTTCAGCATGGCTTGCATGGTTAGTCTTATAATTACTTTGCCTACAATATGGTTAATTTTCAAATTTTTTGAAATGAAACAAATATTTTTATGAGTTATTAATTCAATATTTTTTACGTTAGAATGCTTCTGTGCATGCATAATTAATTTTCTGGACTTGAGTTTTTTATAGAAGTATACTGACATCATATGCTATTTACTGGTATAAGATTTATACTATTTCAATTTCTGAAATATTTATTTATATTTTTTGTGTATTATTTTATTAAAGAAATCACGGAAAATTACAGAAAAATCCTAAAAATTATTTTCTACTGTTTAAGAATATTCTGAATGTTAGGAACATCATGAAATTTTTTTGATGTTAGAACACATGTTGTTATCCCTAAAGTATGATTAATATTAATTAGAATTTTATGATAAAATATTGTTTATTATTTTTCAGATTGTATTATCATATTGAGATGCTCATATGTGAATTTTTTTTTTTCAAATCATGCTTATTACATGTCATATGAACTGGAGGATTATTCTTTTAATAAATGTATTCATTTTTTTTTTTGCGCATTAAATTAAATTGAATGTTTGATAAAAAAATCACTAGAGGTGCAAGAGATGATTATAAGCTTAGCGAATTTTTGATCTTGCGACATGTGTATTTTTTATTAAAATTTAATTTGAATTTATGCATCAAAATTATTCTGTATTGTGCTAAAATTTTATCCCTTGCGTTTTTTTTCTCTGGATATAGTTAACTATGGCAGCAAAAGGTATTGTAGCTGATTTGACTAAGGCAGAAAAGCTGGATGGTGATAACTATGATATTTGGTGTCGTAAGATCCAGTATCTCTATCTCCTGAATGAACAAGAGGTCTTGGAGACTTTTGAGCAAGTGATGACTGAGCCTGAGCAAGGAACTACAGCTCATCATCGTCATGATCTTGAGGCCTATCAAAAATGGCGCAATAAAGATTGATGTGTGTGCTTTACGATGTCAAGCAGCATGCATAACGACTTGATAGCAGAGTTTGAAGGTTTCTTGACTGCTTTTGAAATGTTGGAGGCTCTCAAATAGAAATTCGACATCACCTCTTTGGCTAAGTTGCACGGGTTGACCATGAAATTTGATTCCTATTAGAAAAAGGCGCATCATTCAACGAAGCAGCATCTAAGGGTGATGTCAACTATGATACATGAGTTGGCGGCAACAGGTCATAATTTGACACAAGAGCAACAAGTTCAAGCAATGATTTGCTCACTTCCTCATTCTTGGGAAGTAATGAAGCATCATATGATGCATAATGATAATGTTAAAACATTTGAGGACATATCACGTCATTTGGAGCTTGAAGCCACCTAAACTTGATGGCATTGCTTTTGTTGTTGAGTCTAACTTGTGCTGGGCATTTGGCCCTAGGCGTAGAGGGGCTAAGTGGGCTCTCAAAAAGAAAGATGGGGTTGACCTTGGGCTAAAGCGCGCTAGCACTTTTAAGCGCAAAAGAGGTAAGAGGGCTGGTAGGAAAGCTAAGGCTAACATGGCATGCTTTAATTGCAAGAAGGAAGGACACTTCGCTTGGGATTGCCCTGAGTCGAAGAAGGTACTCCCCAACTTATTTTCTCGCTTTGACTGTTATGTTTCCAGTTAAGTTTTAGTTGCTCACTCTCCTCATTTGTGGGTTGTAGACTTAAGAGCAACCTGCCACGTAGCGAGGGACATAGTTGGGTATGTTAAGTATCATCGAGTTCCAGCTAGTAGCAAACAAGTATACATGGGGAATGAATCTAGTGTGGAGGTGCTTGCGATTGGCACTTACAAGCTGGAAATGCAACGTGGGCGCACTCTATATCTTTATGATGTACTCTATGCTCCAGAGATTCAACGAAACTTATTATCAGTTATTAGCATGATGAGTCTTGGTTTTAATTTTCAGTTTGAGATTAGACAAGTTAGCATTTTTTTGGGTACAATTTATTATGGCAGCGGTTTTATTTTAGATGGTTTTTTAGTTTTAGATGTTAATAATTCTAGTTTGAATAATGCCAATGACTCTATTTCATATATTACGTCTAATTGTGATTGTATTAAATGGCATGCTAGATTAGGCCACATTGGGAAAGACAGTATGATAAGGTTAGCTAGAGAAGGCCTTTTAGGCCCACTCGCTAGGGTCAATTTAACCACTTGTGAGCATTGCCTTGTTGGCAAGGCAACCAGAAAACCATTTGAAAAAGCCAAAAGGGCATTTTTTCCATTACAGCTAATTTACTCTGACATATGCAAACCAATGAATGTTAAGGCAAAAAATGGAGCTCCTTACTTTATCACATTTATAGATGACTGTACGCATTTTGGTTATGTCTATTTGATCTCTCATAAGTCAGAAGCATTGGATTACTTTTGTTTTAGAGGTCGAGAATCAATTAAACAAAAGCATTAAGGCTTTAAGGACAGACCGAGGCTGCAAATATCTATCTGAGCTATTCAAAAAGCTTTGTGAAGAGAAAAGAATAATTAGGCAGTTGAAAATTTCTAGCACTTTGCAATAAAATGGTGTAGCGGAGAGAAGGAATCAAACATTGCTGGATATGGTTAGATCGATGACCCATTCTATTAGGGAGATGCTTAACTGCGGCCTACATCTTTAATTGTGTGCCTTCTAAATCAGTACCTTTTACCTCTCATGAATTATGGGCCGGCGAAAAGCCAAATTTGGACAAATTGTGGCCATGGGGTTCAGCAGCTTTCATACACGACACTTCTTATAAGTATGAGAAGTTAGGCCCTAGAGGAAAGAAGTGTATCTTCATTCGCTATTGTGAGCATTCTAAGGGCAATGTGTTCATTGGAGAGCAGCTGGACGGGAGTGTGATTAAAATTGAGTTGTGTGATGTGGATTTCCTTGAAGGAGATTTTCCTACGAGAGGCAAGGTTAATAGAGTTGTAGATCTTTATGAGATGGAGGAACCACAATATGGCACACCAAGTAGCTTAGTTGAGAAAGAGGAAATCCCTCAAGCTCCTAGGGACAGTGGGAGCGACATTGATAGACTCAGTCCAGCAAATGTGGATTCTTAAGAACCTTAACGTCGTAGAAGCGAGTGTAGATCCATCCCTTGTCGGCGTTTTGAGATTGAGAGGGAAACATTCATGATTTCTCCAAGTGACATTGCTAAGCCAAAAACAGTAAAAGAGGCTTTAGCATCTCTTACGAGTAATGAGTGGAAAGTTGTGATGCTTGATGAGATAGAGTCTATGAGAAAGAACCATGTCTGAGACTTGGTTGATCTGCCACTTGGGCGCAAGACCATTGGGAACAAATGGGTTCTTAAGATCAAACGCAAGGCAGATGGTTCCATAGAAAAGCATAAAACTCGCCTAGTGGTGAAAGGTGACACCCAATTGGAGGGTGTAGACTATGAGGAAACTTTTTCTCCAGTAGTAAGGTTTGCCTCCATTCGCCTTATTCTGGCAATAGTAGCTTGGTTGGACCTTGAGCTATATCAGATGGATGTTAAAACTGCATTTCTTAATGGAGAACTAAATGAAGAAATCTATATGGATCAGCTAGAGGGCTTTATAGCAGCTGGGATGAAGCGCAAAGTTTGCAAGCTTCAAAGATCTGTTTATGATTTAAAGCAATAATCTATACAGTGGTATTTGAGATTTCATCGAGCAATTATCACCGATGGGTTTACGATGATCGATGAAGACCACTGTGTGTATGTTAAACAATCCACGGATAGTTTTTTGATTCTATCATTATATGTTGATGATATACTATTGCTTGGAAATGATAAGGAGATAATTGGCGCCACCAAAGGGTGGCTATCCTCAACCTTTGAGATGAAGGATATAGGTGAAGCTAGCTATGTAATCGGGGTTAAGATCCTGAAAGATTTCTCTAAGAGACTTCTCGGTTTGTATGAAGAGACTTATATTAAGAATATCTTAGAGTGATTTTGGATGCAAAGTTGCAAACCTGTTGGCACTTCTTTAGCTAAAGGTGAGAGCCTAAGCCTTAATATGAGACCTAAGACTTTAGAAGAAAAAGAAAGGATGGCCCAAGTGCGCTATGCTAATACAGTTGGAAGCTTGATGTATGCTATGATGTGTACTCTACTAGATATATGTTATGCAGTAGGATTAGTAAGTCGTTACCAGTCCGATCTAGGACCTACTCATTGGAATGTAGTCAAAAGGATATTGTGATACCTTAAAGGGACTTCAGATTATATTCTTTGCTACTAGAGTACAGATTTACGCCTAGTTAGCTATAGTGATGCTGATTGGGGCAGTGATATAGATGAGGAAAAGTCCATATCTGGATATGCATTCCTGCTTGGTGGTGGAGCCATTACCTGGAGCAGTAAAAAGCAATCATGTATTTCCTTATCTACCATAGAGGCAGAGTTTGTGGCATGGTCAGCAGTCGTAAAGGAGGTTGTTTAGTTATGAAGGTTCTTATAGCATTTGGGAGTAGTCTCAGAAGCGTCTGACCTTGTCATTATTCATTGTGACAGCATGGCTGCACTCGCCTATGTCAAAGATCCTAAGTATCATGGTAGAACCAAACATATAGACATAAAGTTTAACTTCATCAGAGAAATAGTGGCACAGAAGCAAGCTTTCTTAAAACACATTTCTACTAATCGTATGGTTGCAGACCTACTGACCAAACCCATTTCGAGAGATACTCATTGTACTCATGTTAGGTCTTTGGGTTTACATAGATTGTAGTGATACTTATGTGTTTTTTGACATGGATGATTACTTATGTACTTTGCAATGTTTGGGATATTATTTATGCAATAAGTATTTATGTTTGTTCTATTTATTTTTTTTTGTGTTTGGATACGACTTGTGAAAGAGCACATACAGATTTGTTGATTGATGTTAATAGGCAAGATTGGCTCACTCACACGAGCAATCGCTTTTGGCGCTTGATGGAGCAAGCAAAAATTAGACATGTGGTTGTTAGATTATAATGGGAGTTGTTTCTAACTTAGATCATCCATAGCTAAAGTCGCCTTGATTTACCAAGATGAGGTCATGTTACTTGACCGACCATGGATGGAAATTTGTGCTTTCCATGATGTGCCTATAGATGATGGCCATATGCGAGATCTCATTTTAGTGCTTGCATAGGGGTTGAATAAAGAACTCGAGTTAGGCGCTTGAAAAGTGACATGTGTGCTAGTTAGTGACTGAAACTGTACGGTGTTTGGAGGATGACATCACTCTTTAGAAGAGTAACTCTACTGTAGCATGTATTTATACTACATGTACTTGGCGACCAATTAGTGAGATGAAAGAAAGGATCCCAATTTTTCCTCATCGTGTGAGTCTAAATATGTCAAAAATATGCTTTAAATTTTGACATTTATACCATACCCTTAGCAACTTTTAGACTATTTCATAAAGTAAGAAGTCAATGTTAGCAACTTTGGTATGTTGCCCGTGGTCATGTATGGTTCGACGTTGAGGAACATGTCCAGGAAAGCAATTGACTTCGAACTAAGTGACATGAGGGCGAAAGGAAGATTGTCTAGAATTACACCTTTGCTCTAAATTCACTGTCGACAACTCACATCGCTCTATATGGGATGCGGAGTGGGTGTGAATACATAGCATGATTGGAGGAGTAAAGCTTGCTCATTAAGAGATCAGAGATGCTTGACTCGTCGTAAATAGATGGATCTAGGGCATATGAGATACTATCTTTGGGTTGATGCCTCTATGCTGGCTCGTGACGAGTTTCTAGTGTAGAGCTCCCACATGCAGGTACCCTCAGCAGTTGCATGGTCCATTGGCTAAGTATGATTGCAATTATTGGATGGATTGAGATATAAAAGGCGCGGTGTCATGCTAGCGCATGCTTGAGTGTGAGATGTTGGAAATTGGGTCGGGTTTAGAACTCGGACTCAATTGGGTCACCTATGGTGGCATCACCCGATTAGGAGAGATCCAAATATCAGTAATAGATTATATATCAAGATATGGGATAATTGTCAATATAATATATGATAATTATTGATTAGATATTATAGATATGAAATAGATATTATATGGGACAATATATCTATTCTATGGGTCTCCTAACTCTCCTATATAAACAGACCTGTATTTTGATATAACAAAAAACATGCGTTTTCTCTTCCCATAAACCATTCTGCCTTTGTACTGTGATTGGTGTGGGTAAAACTCCAGTAGTTTTACTCCATTGTTGTCGAGATTATTTAAGAGTACGTGATTCACCTTCTAAGCTGGATTCATTGTGCATTCTGTACCAACAAGGTTTGTCTGAATCCATATTATTTTCCGCTGTGTATGTAGTATTATATTTCCATCACCTCTAAAGGATGCCATGATATTTTTGAATACCTTATCTCCATCTAACTAATTAAAAAATATGTAAAATAGGATTATATATATATTTTTATTTTTAATTAAGATAATTTATTTTTTGTCTACTTTTTAGAGTCAATATAGTTAAAAAAATATATAAGAATAAGATACAATTTTTGTAAATTAGGAAAATAAAATTGAGATGAAATTAAATGTTTCTATGAATAATTTCATCTAAGGTTGGGTTTTTTTGAAGTTCAAATCTAAACTTGACAGTCATGTTCGGGTTTGTGGGGTCACTATGGGTCATGTTTCAATGATCTAAACCATTCATTTTGTAAGGTCTTCCATGTATATCATTCACGAAAAAAATTAAGTCGATTCAATAGTCGTAACATTTAATTTTATCATGTTCATGTATAAAAAAATGAACTGACAAGTATAACTCTTAAAATAAATCATCTATTTTCTGGGTTTTGACAATGTGTGGGTCCCATAGTCGTGTATTATGTGACAATTTTGTTATCACTTCTATACACTGTTTTTTTTCTATGCTAATTCTAGGTTTCCCAGATTTACCTAGTTGTACACGGGTCAAACATGGCATCGTGAACAATGAGTGTAGATTGGGTCTTTGCCAAAAATAGAATTCCAGAAAGAATAGGTGAAAGCTAACTATAAGATTAATAATTTTGCAAAGGAAAAGAAACAAGGAAAATGTGAAAATGAATTCATTTTTGGAAAACCAAAGAAGTCTTTGATTCAATAGGTTAGTTGATTGTGAGAACCCGAATATACAAATCAAGTACATAATTAAATAATAATTATTTTACAAACCTAAAATATTTTATTTGTAAATCTTAAGGTGCAAATTAAATATTACTAAACAATCTTTTAATTAATTTTAAACTATAAATAAATTTTTTATGGAAGTGCACAATTTTAAAGACTGTTGATAATAATCTTAATAATAGTAGCAATAATAATAATAATATAGTTAGTAAGGGGTCATTTTGAAAATTTATTATAGGAGGATAAAATCCTAATGGCGAGATATCAATTCTTTTCTAAACAACCCTAGTAGCAGCCGTGAGATATAGAGAAAAGAGAGAGGAAGGTGTCTTTTGTGAAGGAAATTAAAGAAGGAAAAAGGAGTTGTGCAGGTAAATATTTTTATATATAAGCATGTATATTGTTTTTTTTAATTAAGACCATGGTAATCATTGAGTTGCTAAAGTCATTGTTTTGTGTGGATGATGGGTGGTGGTGTGAAGCTAGGTGTTGGTGATGGGAAGTTTTGGGTTACAAAGGTGGATGGAAATTTTGATCCTAAAATCACAAACTTTAAAAATCAAGAAAACATAAGTAAGAGGATGATTTTTAAACTAAATTTTTTACAGTAGATTAATTACATATTGAATTTCATATCAGAATTTTCTCAAAATTTTTGGGAGTCAAAATCCATATAAATTGATGCGTTCAAATCTGTCTAGAAAATTGATTTAAAACAGTAAGTTCGGAAGCATCGTTCTCTTTGGGTATAGATCCAAAAATTATCAAATTAGTGTCATTAGAACCAGTTACGAGTCTAGTTTTGTACATTTTTGGCCTTGCATTGATTGCTCATATATACTAAGGGAACAATTAATGTCTTTAAAGTGCTGCAAAAAATGACCTGTTTAGATATAATTAATTATAGATAATTATTTTGATAAGAAAATCAAGTAAAACCAATTGGGTTTGAAACTTAGGATATATTAGTTGATATCTGAAGGGTTTCGAAAATTTTCGAATAGTGTGGAGTGGGTTTTGTAATTTTCAAAGTTAGCGAATAGATTGGGAAAACTTGTTTAAAACTCTGTTTTATCTTAAACTTACTTTTAGTTAAATTTCGATCGGAACCCATGTCTTGGGTAATTTTAGACCTTGAAGAACATTAACTTAGGTATTATTTAAGAGTAATAGTGAGTGGGGTTAAGCTGTGTTAGTGCGCTTTAGTGTGGGGTACTTAGTATTTTTAAATTAGTAGTGACGTGTAGTCTTCATACTTGGTTCAGGGCACTAGTTGAACTTTCACGCTCTATTCGAGGATTATATTATTTCATTTTCAGGTGAGTAGTTTCATGCTACATATTTTTATAAACACTACAACAAAATTGAATTTTTACGGCTTGCAATGTATGCCGTAAAAACTCTTTCATGACATGCACACAAATGCTGTTATATGACATGCCGTGGAAAGTTGAGCATTATTTATGGCATACAGGTAAAGTTGTAAAAAGTAGTAAATTAAACATTAATGACATCCTTTGTATGTCGTATATAATTTTCTACAACATTTTTTTCATGTCATAAATCATCATACTTTCTATGGCATAATTTTTCATGTCGTAGAAGGTTATTTTAAATATATTTATGGCATACTTTGTATGCCGTATATAATATTTTACGGCATTTTTTGCATGTCATAAATCATCACTTTTTACGACATAATTTTGTATGTCGTAGAAGATCATTTTTAATATATTTATGACATACTTTGTATACCGTATATAATCTTCTACGGCATTTTCTTGCATGCCATAGATCATTACACTTTTTATGATATAATTTTGTATGCCGTAGAAAGTTATTTTTAAAAAATAATATATATATATATACAGGAATATAACCTTGCCTAATAGTATGCAGACAGTAGTTTATAAAATGCAACTTGTGAACAAACCAAGCAGAAGCAACAACTATGAAGTAAGTAAAAAAATCTAATATTCATACACCAAACAACTTGCATACTAACTTCCATCCTCAACTTCTATCATATCAAGCTGATAACAACCTTAAACATACAAACCAAGAAAAGTATTCAAATCATAAGATTCACTAATCTCTAAAATACGACTTTAAACAAGCTGATAACAACCTCAAACATACAAACCAAGAAAGTGATACATCATCAAGCTATTCAAATCCCTATCATCCATGAAAGGTACAATTTTAGAGACAAAATTGCATTCCCTAGGATAATATTGAGATGTCTAATTTTTTTTTTAATTATTTACATATTTTCGAACAAAATCTCAAACTTTTATCCTACCTTGACAGCTTGTCGCCTGGTAACATAATTGGTAGACTCCAATAGCCTTGAGTCATACTCTGCAAAAATTGGGGACAACAACACTAACTTAATGGAAAATAAGCATAATACATGATTATGAAACAAGAACAGGAAAAGTGGCGGGTTTGAGTATAAATGTGCCAATACGAAAAGTGGTCCAATTTATAGTTTCCTTCTGAAATTTGATTAGTTTTGAATTGGGAAATTGCTTGAAACGGACTATTTATTCACAGAATTAACAAAGGAAATTACCTCAAAATCCCAGAAAATGCACGCAGACCCATATAAATGGTTAAAGCAAACCATATTCCAACAAAGCCATGGCTTTTCCAGAGAAGGAATAAAGATGCAATGCTCACTACAGATACCGGAACCTGATGATACAATAAAATTACTAGTTAAAAAGGAGTTTATATAGACAACATAAAAATAAAAAATGTTTTTGTTCTTTGTCTAGAGGAAAAAAACAAGGAGTTTATATAGACAATATAAAAATAAAAAATAATTGATCGATCAATTTATGTTACAACTGGAAAAAAACAAAAATATGAAGTTCTTTGTTATTTGGTTAGGCTCTCTTTGGTTCTCAGAAATTGGAGAGAGAGACACACACAAAAAAGAGTTTCTCACATTGTCTTCCCTGATTAAATAGAAGAATTTCTCCCAAATATTCGAAAGGGGAAAAATTAAAAAGAACGGCGCATACATACCGACAAAGAATAGCCAAACCATCAGAAAGAAGCGACGAGGTCATCCAAAACTGTAAGCAAAACTGAAATGCAGCCATAGGTGTTGCATCGAGTCTTGCAGCCAATGATGTTGCTAAGGTTACACAGAATGTCACAGCTATTACCCTTGCCAATAATAGAAAACCTGTGTACAAGCACAAAAAAAAAAAAAAAAAAAAAAATAAATAAATAAAAAGAAGACGAAGTTAAAAGACAACTAAACTTGAAGCTTATAGGAATTATTATTCATCAAGTAAAGAATAAGAAGCAGAGGCAATAGGGAGGTTGGATCCTTATTATAAAGTGACATGTTCATTTCAGAAAAATAAATTTGGATAAGAAGCCATTCGTAAATTTTATGACATTTTCTCACTTATAGTATTCAATAGTTGAGATGATATTTTTGTTCATAAGAAGTATATCACTGCTTAATTTTTTTAATTAGCAATCATATGCAAAAGGTGCCATTTTTGGAGAAAGTTGGAAAAGTAAGAAAATTGAATTCATAAACTAAATGCCATAGACAACATAGAAGGCTATGGAGTTCTGAATATTTCATCAATGAACCTTTTGAGACTTGTTCCTTAATATGACGGTGTATTTATATAAATAATTTGCAGTCAAGAACTATTCATTCTTTGGTACTTCCTTAGGGCTCACAAAGTAGCATTTATATTTTTGTTAGAAAATATGGGAACCTTGAATCAATAACCGAATCTTTCCAGAATTGATTATATTCATTTGTTGATGTAAAGAAACATTAAATCAACATGCATACCTATTTAAGCAAGAATCCAAATACAATTCACTTTGTCATCATTTTAGAATTAGTGCTAGTGGACATAGACAAGACAAACAAATCACATAGTTAACCTCAAAATGACCAGCCTTCCTACATTTCCAACATCCCTCAGAGCTATTCCTTCTCAGAACAAACTAACAAAGGACCTATGGGGAGCTTTCCCATCCTCTTGGTCAAAGATTATCCGTCCTCCAGCAAATACTTGAGCTGCCAATAAAGAGGATTGTTTAGCTCAAGTGCTCAACCAACAGCTAAAGCCATAAGTAAAAAATTTCAAAACTTACATCCACCAAACAATCACACCTGCTCAATAATCCTGGTCATTGTGTCAAAAAAGCTTGATCCTCTTTAGGTGAAAAGCCTTGTGATATGATTTTCCCCCCATCTATATGACACCTCATTACTTGAATGAAATACTAGAACTCTTATAAACAATTACAACCCACCAAAGATGCCAATGCTACTAACATATCAACAAAAACAAGTTTCTGAACCATACAAAATCACTCAACCCTATAAGCTCCACCATAATCAAATATTAGAATCAACTTCAACGTATAACAACAGAATACGCAATTAATATGAAACCAAATGGGATTATCATGGGAAATGTAGTTTATTTATTAGTGTCACGACCCGTTCTCCGTACCCAAGGGTTAAGCATCGTGATGGCCAGTAACTGAAGTTACCTACGGCCAATTCAAAAACAAATTAATAAATGCAAGCAAAAGAAATATTTGAGTAAGGGTACCCAAATAATCATTGGAGCTTCTATTTTTATTACAAAATATATTGACAAAAAAGGCCGATATTTACATATAAAAATATTAATAAAGTGCTGTGTGTGTCTATTCCGCAGCCCCGCGTCTAAGACTTTCCAAAAGCTATTTCTGAATTGTGTTGTTTCCTGAAAATTGGTAAAAAACTATAAGCACATGGCAGAGTGAGAAATATTATATTAAGAGTATAAGGGACACGAAATAATCATGGATAGTTAGTTAGGCCAAAAAATTTAGGATAACTGAGACGGAACAAATAATCCTTTAAGTAGCAAAACTGAGATTATATAAATAAATAACCATAATCATGGTAATTTGATAAACAAATCATTTAAGTGGCAGAAACTGAAATACAGATATTATGTAAGTAAATAACCATAACCACGGTACCGAACATAACAGAACAGAGGTCACAGGAGTGACAGTCAGAACAGAGGTATGGATTCAAGAGGTGGCTCGTACGGATTCTAGAGGTGGCTCCCACAATAGTGTAGCACTTAGCTTCGCACAACACTTTGGTCCGCACAGAACAGAGGTACGGATTCAAGAGGTGGCTCGTACGGATTCTAGAGATGGCTCCCACAATAGTGTAGCACTTAGCTCCGCACAGCACTTTGGTCCGCACAGAACAGAGGTCAATGGATCCATGACAAATAGAGGACCACAAAGTGGTCAAACAGAGGCCAATGGTTATTTAAGTCCCCAAAGGCATGGGACTCCCGTGGTGGTACTTACAAAACATAATTGTATATAAGGTCATAGTCAAATATTCTTTAAAATATAAACAAACATATCCATGGGTTTCATCTTCACAAATAGGGTTCAGAAATTAAACCACGTAATTGAAACCTTTATAAAATATAACTTTTATTAATATACTAATAAAACATAACTTGTGTAAAACAGATTTTGATAAGTCAAAACATATGTAAAATACATTTTGGTAAACTCAAGGTATAATATAACTCACCTTAACTTTAATACCTTATTCTTTCTTTCCACTATCAAAGACCCTTTTAGCTTCCACTATTTTTTTCCTTTTAGCATACATTCGCTTTCACCTCTTACTGGGCCTAGAGTACCTATAAACCGTAGGAGTTACCGAGATGGCCTCCTCCCTAATTTGACCAACACTCACAACCATGGACTCTTTCCCATTTTGTCCCATAGTTAGCACCGCTGCCTCTACATGAGCTGTCGCCTTAACGAGCACACTATAGCTCCTATGCCAAGACCCAACAATCCTTTCTCGGATGTCGTCACACAGCTTACTCTCAAACTCTGAACAACGCAATTCCTCCGTCTCCACCAATTCTAGGGCAAACCTCGACAGGTTAGCAAACCATGCTTCAAACTGTACCAAAGGTGTAGTACCTTGGCGTAACTCCACAAACTGTTTCCGCAACTCTTCCCGTGTAGAAGGAGGGAAATCAAAACTTCCTCGTCTAGGCATCCTAGTAAAAGTAACAAAGGTATTAGTATATTTTCAAATGTACCGAAGCTATTTCACTCGCGTCCTAAAGCATTGGACAATTGTAATTCATTCCACGTAAGCACATAATCACGTAAGTACTTACAAATTTCATTTTTGGATAATGACAGTCCCAAGGCGTTGCTAGAGTTCTGGTTAGAAACAGCATTGATCAAGTGCTTTTCCAACAGGACTCCCAGAAACCCAAAGATCTAATCAACATCCTAGAAACTAAACCCCATACCCATATAGTCACATAAACATGTTATCAAATAAACACATAACATCATGCATAAGTCCCTAACAAGCGAGATAAACCCATTGTGGTACTAACCACTTACCGCGTACCCAAAGTATTCGAACCCGGTACGCTCTGATACCAAGTTGTAACGCCCTCAAAATAATACATAACTCCCACATCCAATCTTTCCATAAACATGATAGATAGTTTACATTTCTATACAAACATCAGAGTTATTATTACAAAAGTGTATTTCATATTAATTACAAATGTTTACAAGAATAATAGAATGCCCTACAGGCTTACATCTTTCCAAGTTGTTACTTGGTCAATCAAAAGAAGAGTTCTAACTCTTTTACAGGTAAAGCCCTCGGCTTGCATTTACATATAATCAACAAAATAAATAACAAAGCAGAGTCTTCAACTCCGAAGACCTCCCAAGTAAAGATCTTGAACTTGGCACGTCTCCTGTACCTGAAAATGGTGTCCCAAATAGGGTGAGCCAAAGCCTAGTAGAAATATACTAAACCCAATATGAGAAATAACTAAAACATTATCACACAACAAATGATCGACACGTATAAACATTTTAACACCTTTCTCATAGCCCGACAACAATTACATCCATGCTACCATCCACTTCTCTTATTTGCCCAGATCAGTTCCTAATTATGGTTCAATATCTAACCAAACACTTTAAGTGAGACCACTACTCGACTTGTTAACTCTTTCGTTACCCATGATTCAAATGAGACTATATCTCACGTAACTAATACTTCACTTTATGAGGTGTCGAGACTTTCACCCTGGACGCCTCGGCCTACTTAATTATCTAGGAAGTACATTCCCCAACTCCTCCCAAAAATAATACATATACAATGTATTTAAACAAATAACCACCTATGGAGTACATCCCCTATCTTCTCCCAAACATAGATGCACAAACAATGTATTAAAGTATATGAACACACGTGTGAAGTACATAAATAATGTGTTAAAGTATATGAACACATATGGAGTACATCCCCTATCTCCTCCCAAACAAATATATATAAACAATGTGTCAAAGTATATGAACACATATGTGTGTAGAGTACATCCCCTAGCTCCTCGCACACACTGGAGTACATCCCCTATCTCCTCCTAAACAAATATACATATATAATGTATTTAAGCACTTTATCTCATACAATGATCAATCAATACACATATTTGCTGTATTATTCCAACCGTCCCATTCAATGACATAACACGTTCGATTAGTTTCAGTTTTCCCTAATCAACAATCAAGACTATCCTCCACCGATAGCCCAAAGCAGTTATCTCTAAATAGATAGTAAATTTATCAACAGATAAAGTATCGACAATTTCATGGGTATCAATAGATTAATTTATCCAACTACACCTTTTAACCTCATAGTTTCCCAATTTCATGGATATCAACTCAATTTCATATTTCCACATTTTCCCCAAATTAATTATACAAATTAATTTATTACAAAAATTAGGGCTTTTTCCCTTTTTCTCAAATATTGATCCTAAGACCAAATTCCACCAATTTAACTCTCAAACTCATATTTCCAAGGCCTTAAATACACATGGAGTTTTTAAACACAAAACCCCTCTTTTATAAATTACAAACCAAACCCTAACTTTTTCCAAAATTACCCAACAACACCATTTACTCAAAATACACAATATTTATGTCAAAACCCATAAGAAGGAGTAGGATATCCCTACCTCAAAGTTAGGAGCTCAAAGGAGATGAGGAGAAAAACCAAAGATGCTCCAAATGCAAGATTTTTTGGATCAAAGTGAAGCCTACCCCGAGCACAACCTTTCTTACAAAGGGACTAGGCTAGAAACACGCTAGAAGTAGATCAATCCCCAGAGAGAAGGTAAGTGTAGAGAGAGAGGGAGCTGAATCTAGGGTTTTGAAATCAAAAGGGATGAAAAAGTGAAGTGTAATCCCGTTGCTGACTACTGATATAACACAGGCTCGCTCAAGTGAAGGATTGGTCGCTCGAGCGACCAGACACAAAGAGAACCTCGCTAGAGCGAAGAGAGTCTCGCTCAAGCCAACAATGCAAAGCTTCAGGTCTGCAACCAGAAGCACGCTCGAGTGAAGAACTCCAAAACATAGTCCTTGCTCGCTCGAGCGAAGAAAAGCTCACTCGAGCCAAGGATTGCAACTCTCAAGTCTAAACCCAGACGCAGATACACGCTCGAGTGAAAGACTTCTCGCTCGAGCCACCAGACACAACACCCAACTCTCGCTCGAGCAAAGGAACCCTGGCTTGAGCAAAGGATCTAAAACAAGGGGCTTGCTCGAGCGACAAAAGCCTCGCTCGAGCGAATAACCAAAATTCTAGGCAGCAACACTTGGTCTAAAAACTCACCCAACCTGTTACAGACCTGCCCAACACATCCTAAAACTCATATACAAAGAATTGAAGGACGGAAACAAGATACAACAACAACCAACACTCACGGAACCAAGTCCGAGTTACAATAATCAATGGAGGGAAAACCAGGATCGCTATATAACAATCCTAAAAGTCACCAAGACTTATTCAAAACCATTAATATATATATATATATAGCAACTCTATCTTTCACATGTTTTCATTTGGTGAAGTGGGAACCAGTAGACATGAATGAGATTGTGACAATAACTATTATCCTGGCTGTTAACAACCCTAAAAGTCACCAAGACTTATTCAAAACCATTAACCCAGGTAGATAATTCAAACCTAAGGGACCTAAAATTTTTGATAAAATATTAGCTAAAAATGACAATAACCAAGTTCAACTCTTGATATTATATTAGCTTTCTTCTCAGACCTAGCAAACTGTTCACCAGAACAATAACAATGGTTGGATAATATCTCAAACTCGTTTGTGTCACATGAGGGATCTCTCTCACCTAATCATCTAGTGAAGAAAAATCTTGAAACGGAGAATTCCATGGCCATGGTAGCCACAACTTCATCAAACCATCCATACAAGAAAAATGGGTTATTGCGACATTTATAAAATAATGTTTTTATAGCGTCACTAAAATTTTACATTAGGCAACATTTTAAAAAACACTGTATTAGGAATGGAAAAGTTTTTGATGTCTGGTAGCTGTGGTAAATAGAATTCAAATGGAATTTAAAGAGTCATTGTTTTGTCATTTCCCGTCTCTCTCTCGCTCTCTCTCTCTCTCTCTCTCTCTAAGTATAACAACCCTTATCTTGTCTTAATCATATTCATGAGCATTTACATGATTTTGTCTTGTTAAGCTTGCATTTGCACACCTTGAATCGTTTTGCCTAAGTAAGGGTTCCTGCCTTGTTTTGTGCTAAATTGTTTTGCCTAAGTGTTGTATGCATGCTTTGTTCCTTGCTTTGTGTGTTGAGCCTAGGTCATCTATCCTTGTTGTCTCAAGCTTAGGTCACACCTTTGAACCTCTTACACCTAGGCCATTGAGCGTCAACACCTAGTATCATCTTGGAACCACCTTGGTTGACCTCCTCCGTTACCTTGGCATATTGGCCGAGATATGCATCATCTAGGCCAAGGTGTGCATCACCTAGGCTGAGATGTGTATTGTCTAGGCCGAGATGTTTATCATCTAGGCATTCGAGATCTGTGATCCTTGAACCTTGTAGCCTTGTTGTGCACCTTAGCCAACACCTAGCAATCTTGTTCCGGGACAGGTACAACCTAGGCTGAGGTGTGGCACATCTAAGCCAAGGTGTGGCACACCTAGGTCAAGTGTAATCCTTTCTAGCTGAGATCAGGAAGACCTTACTTGCCCAAAGCCTATGTCTTGATCCGAGATCATTGCCTTGTCAGAGTGCCTATGCCACCTTGTTGTACACACTTTGTCATACTCTTGTTTTTTCACTTTGGCATCTTTTTGAGGAGAGCTAATCAGATGATGCCACGTGTCCCAAAAGTGGGTATTAGCCAGCTTGCAGTGAGGAACCCATATCATTTTGCCATATCTTTGCCTTATAGAGAGAGAAGCTCTAGGAAAAAGAAGAAGTAATTCTTAGAGTGAGAACTAGATTTCCAAGCTTGATCCTTAGAGTTTGAACCGTTGGATTTGCATTTTGAGGTTAGATTCTTGATCTACTCTTGTTGTTCTCTATGTTAATCTGATCAGATTGCATGATCTAGCATGATTCATAAGCCATGCATTAATTTAAAGTTTTGTTTTAGAAAGAGAAAATGAGGTTCTTGTGTTCTTGAAAGAAAACCATATTTTGATCCGAAAGTTTGTATCAAGTTCCATGTTTTTGTGTTTGTTTTCACTACAAGAAATTTCACTTTTGGCGACTAAAATTTTAGTCGCCAAAAGCCTTGTTTTTAGTCACCAATCACTTTTGCCGACTAATACATTTGGTCGCCCATTTGGTCGCCTATAGTTTGTCAGGGAAACAATCGGCGACTAAAATTTTTTTGGTAGCCAAAAGTGACCTATTAGCGACTAAAACCTTAGTCGCCATATTTTTTTTAGTCGCCGTATATTTTTGTTAAAAAAATTAAATATATAAATATATTTACTTTTAGCGACTAAATTATTTAGTAGCCAATTGAGCATGTATGTTTGGCGACTAAAATTTTAGTAGCCAAAAGTTTCTTTTTTACAATTGGCGACTAACAATTTAGTAACCAAAAGTTTCACTTTTTTACAATTGGCGACTAAAGTTTTAGTAGCCAAAAGCCAACCCGTGACATTTGTTTAGTCACCAAAAGGTCTCATTTAGTTTTTATAATTTATTCTGTAATATTTTTTGCGCCATCTATAGCCTATGCATATACAAAATTATTCATCTATTCATTCATTCATTCAATTCTTAACTATTCAATAAAAATATTTCTCCACAACTTGTACCATTCAATTTTCAATCACATACAAAACTTAACTATTAACCGTACATATCAAACAAAATAAAAATCCATAAATATAGTATAATCCAACAAATGCATATACTATCCAAACCAATAAACTCGTGATCGTAACTTGTATTCCCAGCACAAATCTCTCTTTTACTTTGGACAGTTGTGCATTCACAGCATAAATTGGTTCTTCAAGTTATTAGAATTAAACACAGGCAAATTTCATTTTTATCTATCAAGGAATCTTTTCTCCAGAACACAAAAATTTCCTGCAACAACAATACTCAACAATGTTATGCTTTGTTTGGTAGGAGGGAAACAAAAAGAGAAAAAAATAATTGAGAAAGTTATTAAATATTATTCCCACGTGTCATTGAACACAAATTTGGAGGGAATTCAATTTAATTTAGGTACAAACAATACTCAAGGAACAACAAAATAAATATATTTACCCCTCAACTCCTATCTACTTTGTTCTCAACTAAAACAAGGGAAAATTTACTAATTCATTTTCTCCCATCTCTTTTTTCTTAATCTCTTCTCTTCCCTAATCATTCTCTCAAAATGAACACAACTTCACCAAACTAGGGAAAATCAAATTGGAATATCTCATGCAAAAAAGATTGAAAAAACATAAACAAATGGACAACGTTTCAAATATTATTGCATCAAAAATCTAAAAATACAAAACTGATCTATACCATTTCTAATTAAAGATTAAATGCACCGCTTTAGATATAATATAAAAATATAAGAAATTAATGAAAAGCTTTTCAGTTAATGACCAAAATAATAATCCAAGAGTTATAAGTAAGTCGTAATTTATATATTATAGAATTTTTTGTTATTTTATTTATTTTTAAAAAAAAATATTTTAATACAAGTAGAATTCATGTTTTTTTGATTAATTTGATTAACACAAATGAGAATTTGATTTAAGTTGAAAATACACATTTAAAATTTTTCTTTTGAATATTTTTATAAACCTTTTACAAAAGATCATACACAGAATACAAAAAATTTTATCAATCTTTAACAAATATATTTATATTTGTATTTAAGGGATGGTTTGGCATCCCCTAAATAATCCATCTTTTTGTCTTTTTTCCATCATATCACATCTCTAATTTTCTACATATCTTTTCACAAAAAATGAAAAAATACGTTTATTTAGATTATCCCAAACAACTCTTTCAAATTTCAATTATTAAAATTTTCTTCATATCTAAATTAGCCCTCTAGTAATTAATTATATGGTACATACACACACCAATAGTCTCTCCCTTGAATTGAAGCCTTCTCACCAGCAAAACTAAAAGACAACCCAATCAAATAAAAAGAACCTACAAAACAGAAATACACTTAAAACTAGAAGCAGATCAATCAGCCACAAAATGGAGTTAACCTCGTGGATTCAAAATGGCAACAACAGATTAATCAATTTCAGCTAATTTCCATTCATTCATAACCTATATAGTGGTTTTTCTAGTGGTGAAACTCATCAAGTTCCATTCATCTTTCTGTTTCTGAAATGAAATTCTGTGAAGCAACAATTATTGAGAATCCTTATTTAATACCAAATGCTCTAAAACATAGTGTTTTCTATTATTGTACTATTTCTAACTTGGAAACAAAAAACAAAGAACAAAATATTAGCATTCTATGTTTCCTAAGATTTTGTTTGTTTAATTTAAACTCAGCATTTAAAAAAATGATAACCATATGTGCATTTATTACATCCAATAGACAAAATTACTAGATGATAACCAGGGCAGAGAATGTAAAAATGTTACCAATTTTTGATGAGTTCATTGCATAGTTCAAAACCTGAAAATTTTATGAAGCTTTCTGCTGAATGATAGGTTGGGGGCTATTAGATTAGGGACATCAAACCTTGGATTAAGAAATCTGAGTTTACATAGGATAGTAAAAGGAACAATTTTCAAACTTCACCTCAAGCAATTTTCAACTTCAACTCATTTACGTGTAACCAACATATACATATTTATATATAGATCAATATAAGTGAAAGGCCACAAAAATTGATGAATCAAAACAGATCGATGAACAGATCTGAAAATAAGATAAAGGCCACAAAAATTGATGAATCAAAACAGATTGACGAACAGATCTGAGGAAAAAAAAAATGTGAAAAGAAATCTATATCTATCAAACAGATCTTAAAAAAATAGAGAGAAGCGGCAGATTGACAAACAATGATATCTAATATAAAACCAAAAAATCATAAACGATAGATTGACGAACAACTAGATCTAATAAAAATAGAAAATCAAAGAGAGAAGCGAGATCTGAGTTATAATGTTTATAATCTAAAAAAAAGGGTGAACAAATTGAAACTCACAAAATTAGGAGAGAGAAGCACAAATCTGATAGAACACCTTCAAATCCATACTTGCGAGCCTCAACAGCCTTCAAAATAAATCTGATGGAGAGAGCATAGCGAGAGAGAATTCAAGTGAGAAATTGAACGCATATTCGAAAGAGAGACAGAGTTCGAATTCGAATTAGGGTGAGGGTGAGGGTGAATCGCTGCTCCGGTCGCTCACGATGGCGACGAGGAGCGGTGGTGAGAGAGGGGGAGAGGAGTAGCGGATAGGGAGAGGGAGAGGTAGAGGTAGAGAGAGAAACGTGAAGAGAGAGACAGAGGCGTTGTTTGTGGTATAGAACTATATATATGTATATATATATAGATTACACCATTAGTGACTAAATTAGTTTTATAAAATTCCTCCAAAATTTGAAATAAATCCCTCCAAATATTTTAGCTTTTGGTGACCAAACTTTTGGTCGCCAAAGCTAAAAAATAATTTTTTAATTTTACATTCGGCGACTAAATTATTTTAGTAGCCAAAACGCAACATACGGTGACTAAACTAATTTTTTGTCGCTGAAAATATGTTTTTGGCGACCAAACTTTTGGACGCCAAAGAAATTTTTTTTTTTTTATTTTACATTCGGCGACTAAATGATTTTGCTAGCCAAAACTCAATATACGGCGACTAAATTTTTTTTGTCGCCAATTCTGGTATTTTTAGCGACTAATTTTTTTTTAGTCGCCAATAATCAATATATCTCGACTAAAAAAAATTAGTAACTAAATATTGTACTTTTGGCGACTAAAAAAAATTTTCGTCGCCAATTCCACAACTTTTGGCGACTAAATTTTTTTTAGTTGCCAATTTTGGTCGCCAAAGGTGTATTTTGTTGTAGTGTTTCCATGAAATCTCCAAGTATGGGTACCTAGGTCCATGTTTTTGAACTCATCTCATGAAATCTCGGATTTTGAATAAGAAGTTATGATTTTTAGCATTCATGTTTTTTATGTTTACGTTCTTCATGTTCTTCAAGAGGAAACCCAGATTTCCAGACTTTATTTCCTTAAGTGTGGTCACTAAGACCCACATTTGCCTAGACCTCACACCTAGGCTAGGCATCGTATCTCACCTTGGCCCATCTTGCATGATCACTTGCACCTTAGTCTATCTTGCATGCACACCTAGGCCAACCACTGCACATCTAGGCCGATCATGGTACACCTTGCCAGCATCTTGTAATATCTCGGCAGGTAGCTGCACACCTAGGCCTAGGAGACCACACCTCGGCCAAGACCTCCTGAGTTCACCCAGCTAGGTCATTTTGGCCTAGATCATCTTTGTGCATCCATTCCAAGACTTGGTTGGTACCCAACATGCTTTTCCAAGAAGAAAACAATGATTTGACTCCCAGCACATGTTTTGCTTTGTTTTGACTTGGTTTTGGAAACAAACGCCGGGATCATTTTCACTCATGTAAAGCTTGTTTTGAGAGTGCATTGCATACCCATCCTTGAGTATCTCTTCTTGTCTTCTTGAAGTGCATTCGATAGGATTTATTACATACATGTAGGCCTTGGATTCTTGCCCTAATTCCCTATGACCGAAGAGCTATGTGAGTGGTATTTTTAATAAAACTATGTTATAATGTTTCGATAAAAGCTTTGCTTTGCTTTGTTTTGGAAAAGTATTTGATCAAGTATGAATGATTATCTATTAGCTTTTGTATCAAGTATTAACTTTGTTTTGATGACATTCTTGGAAGGTCCTTTCGTGCTAGGGGACGTTAATACATGTAGCACCCATGTTTGAGATATCTCTTTTGCCATTGACGGTCATGTAAGGATGGTGCCACCGACGGTCATGTACGGGTGGGTTTGTCTAATTGATTCTGGGTTGGCCACCGACGGTCATGAATGGGTGTGCTTTTGACTCCGGGTCGATTATTCCTTTGTTTTGTCAGGAATGTCATCCTTTGTATTATGTAGATGTTAGTAAATGTGGAGAAGTGGATTGGAAATACTCTTCAGATCCTGCAAGACGCTAGTGATCCTCAACTAGTCACCTGAAAAGATACACACTCTGGTCGGGGGTGCTGGGATTAGCACTCCGACGGACAAGTTAGTTTTAGGCACTCAGGATAGCTTGTTTACTAAGTTTTGTGAAGTGATTCTTACATACCTTTCTAAATTTGTGGTTCTCGTATTTATACTTGCTTTTTGGGCCTCGGGGCCTGAGCTTACTTTTATCCCATTCACCTTATATTTATTCAGAGCTACTGACCTCCGTCTATTCGGCTTTACTAACGCATTCGGCGTCCTAGTTACGCAATATGTAGCCGAATAATATCTAATTTCTGGGGTACGCGTCTTCCGACTCTTCTACTTATTCGGCTCCCACAGTAAACATCCCAAGAAGCTTTGAAAGACTTTGATTGACGAACTTGATTCATCTCATGTTTTGTTATAAGCTATGATATGTATTGTTTTGATAAAAATCTCGGATATCATTCATTCAAACCTTTATTACTTATATCATTCACTGAGTCTCCAAGCTTACCCTCCCCCTTATATATATGTAGGTAATGAGCAATGTAACGCCCCCAAAATAATACAATAAAGATAACTCATATGCGGAATAAATATGAGAAACAACATGCTTTCATACATCAGAGTTTACTGTTTAAAAACAAATAAATGCCATAAAGGCTTACATCTTTCCAAGTCATTACTTGGTTACACGAATAGAATCTCACTCTTTACAACTTAAGCCCTTGGCTTTACAATCAACAAACATACACACATCAAGCATAAATATGAAGCTCTTGCTTCCCAAAAGTCCATCCATGCTATTGCCTTGGAGGTCACACCTCACCTGCACCTGAAAATAATATTCCTGTATAGGGTGAGCCAATAGCCTAGTAGAGATAATCTAACACAATTTATGAAGTTTAGCAAAGGTATAACTACCACGTATATAAACAATACCGATATGGAAGCATCCACAAGGCCTACATAACCATATGCCTCTGAGGCCAATCTTATTCCATGTTCCATCAATTTATTTCTAGTTCATATATACTACTCAATTCATGAGTTAAATCCATTATCTTTCAACAACCAAAATGAGACTACAACTCAATGGTTTTCCAAATATGTGAAACACACGTAAACACTTCAAACTTTGCCATTTTACGAAAATTTCATCCGACGGAACCGACACCCATTTATATATATACTTTCGGGTCTTTCACCCAGGACACTCCGGCCAACTTACTTTAAATGGAGTCCATTCCCTTTCTCCTCTCAAACAAATATACATATGCAATGCATTTATAAACATAATCATATATAAAGTACATCCCCTATTTCCTTCCAATAAACATACATATACAATGTATTTATAAACATGATCACATATGGAGTACATCCCCTATCTCTTCCCAATAAACATACATATACAATGTATTTATAACATGGTCATATTATGGAGTACATCCCCTTTTTCCAATATTGACCCAAACACCCAAAATCAACTATTTTGATACACCAAGATCTTATTTTCAACCCTCATACTGATTTATCTCTCATACATCAAAAACCCCTCTTTTCATTTTACACCCAAATCTTAGATTTGTCCAAACCACAACCAAATCTCATCATCTAAACACAATAGCAAATAACTAAGCTAAAAACCATATTAGAGTGTAGAAAATCCCTACCTCAAGTGTAGAAGAAGAAAAGAGTTGAAACCCCCAAAATCAACGACGATGAAACTCAATCTCCACCGCACACAACGAAACCCTCGAGAAGTTACACAACTTTGATGAAGGGACTATGGCCAAAATCCCAATGGATTTGGAGAAATCAAAGAGAGAAGATGATTTCTAGAGATAGAGGCTCTAGATCTGGATATTTCTGAGTTTTAGAGAGAGAGAGAGGATTGCAAAAAGTGATTTGAAAAGCTACATTTGCGACCTGATAAAACACGGTCCGCTTGAGCGTGGAAACCCCCGCTCGAGCGTTAGACACAGACTCCCGCTCGAGCGTGAAACCCTGTGCTCGAGCGTGAAATACGCTCTCCTAGTATTTTTGTAGATACAATCCCTCCGCTTGAGCGCCCGAATGCCCGCTTGAGCGTGGAGCAAAATTTGTGAAGCCCGCTCGAGCGTGAAAATGGCCGTTCGAGCGGAAGTGCCAAATTCTAGGCAACAAAGGCTTGGAAAAACAAGCAACCAACCTGTTCCAAACACACAACTTCAATCCAACAGTCAACATTAAGGGGAAGACAAGAGAAACAAGACATGAACCACCATCCAAACCATACAAACCCGAGTTCGGAACACCACAAGAGATGGGTCAAAACCAGGGTCGCTATAAGCAAAAAGGCGATGTCGCCTAAGCTTTGTTTGGAAGATGTTTTGGATTCATGTTTTGCTAGCATCTTGAAGATTATGCTTCTTGGCTTCATAGTTCATTTCTTTTGTATGTTTGGCTTGAGAAGCCTTTTGATCAAGATGTAATATGTACCTTATGTTATTTTGTATTCAAGTTGTAAAGACCATATTAAGATGTATGTCATTTCATTTGATCTATGCACAGCTCTTATGGACTACTTAGATTTAAATTTATTGCTTCTGCACATGTAAGCCCCATATGTATACTCTGATTGTGTGAAACTTCATAAGTTGGCCTTTGGTAATCTCGGATTACTGGCCATCATGACACCATTCTACTAGTGGCGGAGTGGGGTCGTGACACTAAGTGTGTTTGAAATAATTTATTCTCATCATTGCTTTGAGATCTGGACTCTATCTCTCTATATTGAATGGAATATTGCTCATTATCTTTGTTACTTTATCAGATTTGGAACGGTCAGGCTTGTCTTCAGTCCATACTGAAAGGTACTGTTATCCCGTGAGGCCCATCACGGGTTCTATTTTGATAATCCGAACGAGTCAATGTATAGAGCTCATTGAATACTTTATCCTACGTTGATTAGATATCGATAGCTATTTAATTGGATCCGATTTTTATCAATAATTTATTTTGAAAATTTTATTTACCGCTGACAGAATTATGATCCGATCAAGTAGCTATCGATATCCGATTAATGTGATATTTTACAAGGATAAAGTACTCGATGAGTTCTACATATTGGACAGTTCAGATTATTGAAACAAGACCCATGGTGGGCCTCTATGGGCCCAACAGCATGCTCCAGTCCAATCTCATATTGGAGAGAAGCCTGACTTATATTTGTCACACCCCAAACTCGAGTATGACTGGCTGTGGCCCACAGGGCCTTAGCCCAAGGCACACGTAAGCCTAAAACCCGAATCCATAATCGCATTGAACAACTATACAATAGTCTAGTAATAAATAACCAAACTCAATCTAGTGACATGCCACAAATATAAATGGCAAAACCAACCGTAATTAATATCATCCAAACTTATGGGATATAAACAGCCCACATATCAAAATAATCCTAAATGAACCTTAATAAAAATAAAAAGAAATATGTACAAACTTGACTTAACAATCTAAAACAATATAAATGAATGTCCTAGAGGTCCATGCAATTGAGTCCTCGCTATGCCACTAGTCTACTCTAAGTCCTTCTAACACTTGAAAATGATAAACAACTAAGTCAGCTTATAGCTCAGTAAGTAGCAACATGGATAGTAAATACAGTTTTGAAAACAGGGTTCAATTCCAAAATAAGATATATATATATATATATATCACAGAAATTAGATTGGCATACAGTTTTGATAAAGATAATCTGTTTAAAAAAGAAGGTTCCACAGTTCAATAGTTAAAATACTCATGTCTCTCAAGAACATGATAAATGACATTTTTCACTTAAAACAGATTACAACATAAGCACCAATAATTTTCTGGGTACTAAAAATAACAAGTAACACGTCATATAGTTCTTAAGGCAATAAGCTCGTTGGATCCAATATTGAACCAAGAGTCATCCTCGGGGTGGCAACCTGGGTCTTTTCTCTAAGATGATCCGATTAAAGGTCACCTAGCCAAACCTAGGTCTTTTCCTTACAATCGTTGAGCACTAGAGTCATCACGGCCTAACCCAGATCTATTCCATAGTGGCCAGAGTCACCACACACAGTGGAACAATCTCCCTGGACTAAAATATACAGATGGTCCCAATAATCAATACACTTCGGTTTCGCAAAACATGGTAGTTCACCATTATAAACATGAGACCATAACAAATAGTTTTTGGTATGCCAAGTTTACACATGTTTTAGAAATAATTTAATTCCATGGATAATATAATAATTTATCAAATCATTTTAGTCCTGAAACAACAATTAAATTTTCCAACAGTTCAGGGTAGGGAAACATTTATAAAAATATGTAGCATGAAACTACTCACCTGAAAACGGAATAATGCTATCCTCGAATAGAGTATAAAGTCCAACTAGTGCCCTGAACAAAGTATTAAAACTACACGTCACTACTAATTCAACATACTAAAAGGAATAATAAATTAAGTAACCCCAAACTAAAGTGCACTAACATTGCTCAACCCAACTCACTATTACTGTTAAATAATACCTAAGTTCATGTTCTTCAAGGTCTAAAATTACCCAAGACATGGGCTCAGATCAAAACTTAATTAAAAGTAACCTTAAGTTAAAACAGAATTTTAAACAAGTTTTCCCAATCTATTTGCTAACTTTAAAAATTAAAACCCCACTCCACGCTATTAGAAAAATTCTAAAATTCTCCAGATATTAACTAATATATCATGAGTTTCAAATCCAATTGGTTTTACTTGGTTTTCTTATCAAAATAATTATTCACAATTAATTATACCCAAACAGATTGTTTTCTGCAACACTTTAAAGAATTTAATGGTTCTCTTAGTATACAATGCAAGTCCAAAAATGTAAGAAACTAGACTCGTAACCGGTTCTAATGATGCTAATTTGATAATTTTCGGAATTATACCCAAAGAGGACGACACTTTCGAAGTTACTGTTTTAAACCAGTTTTTTGGACATATTTGAACTCATCAGTTTATATGGATTTTGACTCCCAAAAATTATAAGAAAATTTTGGTATATAATTCAATATGTAATTAATCTACTGTAAAAAGTTCAAAATTCATCCATTTGATATGGTTTCTTGATTTTTAAAGTTTGTGATTCTGTGCAAAATGTTTGAACTAAGAATTACACCCATTCTTTATACATGAATTTAACTCCTCAGATTTCTTAATAGTATATATATATAGACACAAAATACATACACCTACAACCTCTCCATCAATGAATTAAATAACAATAGAATAAGGATAAGGAACAAAGAAAGAAGAGAAGAAAACCTAAGAGGCCACAGGGCATAACACACACAAAGCTCTCCTTCTTGGGTACAACAATAATCTTGATGATTGAATCACCCCTCACTTACCTTCATAACCCACGGCTGTTGTAATGACCCAATTTTCTTTTTAAATAGCTAGTGCATAATTTAATTGAGCAAATTTTTGAATTTGATTGCCGTGTAAATTCTGTGCGAAAACAATTCGGTTTTATATTTTTTAAAAATAGTTCCCGATCTCAGAAAATTATGAAATTTTTATGTGTTCCCATATAAGTCTAGCATGTTGGATAAAAATCTCAGAATTTAATGATGAGTATTTATTTTATGAAAATTTACGAACTAATTGGTATTCAGTTTAATTTATAGCAGAATTTAAAATTAAGTTTTGGACGTTCGGACCATGATTTGAGATAAATCAGTTGGGGATTTATTTTAAATTATTAAACCCGATTCATTTTGGACCCAATTGATTGAATTGTGACCCGTTAATAACCATGTAATAGTGTTGTGATTTTATTAGTATTATTTGACTACCATAAAAGAGTTGTGAATATTTATGGTGTGTACCATTAAATGAAATATATTTTGTGGTGAGAAAATATTATATTTACTTTTGTCATTAAAGATGTTGAAATGTATTTTTTATTGATATATATATGGGTGTATATATGTATATAGTTAGATATTTATGGTTAGATATTTGTTTATATATACATAGTTAGATATTTATGGTTAGATATTTGGTTAGATATTTGTTTATAATATATATATATATATATATGTAAAATTGACCAAATAGGATATTTTGTTCAACTTTTGAGAGTTCTTGGAGTTCTTGCCGTGAGAAAGAAGAGAAAAGGGGTTCCAAGTCGGTTTTTCTTGGGTTTGATCTAGTGTAACTTATTTTTGACCCCTAGTGCTTTGGATCGAAACGTAGAGGGCGGAAAAGACGTCGTTTGGCTCCAAAAAAATTTAATTTTTGTTGTCGAAAAATTTAAAAGCTTCCTGGTTTGAGGTAGGGATTTTTCCTACACTTATTTATATACTTTTACTTGATTATATGGAACTTAGAGTTGTATATAATTTAATTAGAATTTTTGAAAAATTTGTGATTTATTTGCTTAAAAGGAAAATTTTGAGAAAAATAAAGAGTTGATGCCCAAATTGCGAAAGTGTAAACTTGGAATATGTTTGTAAGGTTATGAAAGAGCTATTTTTTAAATTTGAACAAAAATGGACATTGATTTGATCGGTTTTGAAATTTTTATCGATTTGCGACCAAAAGAGCATTTTTAAAGAAAACAAAGGAATTATGTTTAACTTTTGGGGCTTTTGATCAAAATAGGATGTCATAGTTGAATAATGGTTGGAGAATGAGTTTGGAAAGAAAATGATGTTTTCTTCGGCATTAACGGTATTATTTTGCTTAATGTATCTGTTGGAATAAAATCGACATGGTTAGAAATGGCCCTTGAAAGGTTATTGGATGTGATTGTGATATGAAAACTAGTGTAGTTGTTCATATTTGATGAGATGCGGAATAGATTATATTTATCAAATTTTTTGGAATTTAATTGTTTAAATATCTGTTTAAAAATATTTGTTTTGGGGTATCAGTAGAGGATAGCTATGATTGTTGTAGAAACACATGAGACTTAGGTAAATTAAACCACACTTCCTCATTTGTTGCATTGGACATTGCATTACATTTATTTCATTGGAAATGTATTTGTGTTTTGAGAAATGTTTAGAAATGTCTTTGTTTGCGAAAAGATGAATACTTGGTGAATTTGGGTAAGGAGTGTAGAACCGTGTGGTTAGGTGTTGAGCCTTCCAGTTTATTGGTGAAAATGACAGTGGTAGTGCATTAGAGCCTACTTGCAGACACTCACCTAGAGATTCACAGAGTTTGTATTCATGTAACAGATATGGTTTAAAATGGAAATGGTTTTCTATCTGTTGTTGCATCTCAGCATTGCATGCTTTACAAAAAGAGAGATAAATTATTTTATCATGAGCATGGCATGAGCATACTCCTCTTTAGTCTTGTCATGGTTCATATGTTGTGTAGTATATCTCTACTGGACTGTGGCTCACCCTATAAGGAAAACTATTTCAGGTACAGGTGCTATACCTCCGTCAAGGCATTGACTTGAGAGGACTCGGAGCTGAGGCTTCATTTTTGTTTTATTATTATTTGTCGAATGTAAGCCCAGGGGTGTATTTGCGTTGAGTTGAAACTCCATTTTGTGCAACCAAGAATGTTCTTGGATAAATTTGTAAGCCTGTAAGGCACTTATTATCTGTTTGGCTTCCATTTCATACATGTTGTAAAATGTATGCTTGGGATTGGAACTGAGACATTGAGATGTGAATAGCATGTATTTGGCATTTGGGATTTAATAGAAATGGATGTATGGAATAGTTAGCTATATATATGTGTTTGTCTATCAGGTAGGTTTTGTTGCATAAATAGATATACCCTACCCAATTTTTGGGGCATTACAGCTGCTAGGGCTGCTAGTGTTATGGAAAACAATTATAACAAGAGTTAGGGTTTTTGTTATCCTTATATACATAACCACCAATCCACTTAGTATTATCATCTAACATTATTATTATTATTATTTTAATAGTAAATCTTGCTTCGAAATTAGAGATTTTCACCAAAAATTTATTTTAGGTTTAAAAATTAATTAAAAGACCCTCCAATAATATTTAATTTGCACTTTAGGATTCACCATCAAAATATTTGAGATTGTAAAATTATTATTATTTAATTATTTACTCTGTTTTTATATTTGGATTCTCATAGTATTGGAGATGGCTATTACACCAAATATATTGTTTGTTTATTTACCATCAATTTGTCTAATGGTCACAATTTTCTTTTGGTTGCATTATCTTCAATTTAGAGATTTGCAAATTTGAGATGTGTGCAACCTTTGATGTTTCTGCTGTCGATTCTTCCAAATCCGCATTTTTTTTCTGCTATCGATTTCCAAATCTAAATCTGTGTGTGTGTGTGTGTGTGTGTGTGTGTGTGTGTTTGAAAGTGTTTTTTCTGTTTTTGTCCTCTATTTGTTGTTTCCTGACTAGCTTTGGGTCTTTATTTATTTCACTGTTTGATCATTGATCTCTATATATTTGTTGTAAACTGTAAATGTACCTTTCATGGAATCCTTGTATACTATTGATTGGTCTTGTGGTGATATATGCAACTTGGATTTAGAGACAACTTCATTTGATAACCTATTGGGGGAATGTTTCCATATTTATGCTCTTGTATTGGAGGTTTGCTTCCATATTTTTCACTTCCATATTTATGCAATTAGTTGTTTAACTAGTGGCAACTAATAATGCTAGAATGATAAGTATTATCTCAATGGCGTTGAGTTTTTGTTATCTTTTTGCCCCCTTGGTGCATTATAGGGTTGGAAGTAATATGTTTGTTTAACTTTTGGCCAAAATTTAAAGGTATTTATTTATTTTTTCAGTTTTCTAACCCATTGCTAGATATCGACCGGCCCCAACTTTTCTAAAGTGCCGTGTTACGTATTATAAGGTATTCCGACATTGTTTTGACTATAATAAATTACACACTTTGCCTCAAAACAAACGCAACAAAAACCAACCCCTTCTCTCTCTCTAATTGATATTTTGGATTGTGGCATTTGCTCTTTTGTCTACATGACCACTTGAAAGCATTTGAATTGAACTTGGTTTCAGTCAGAATACCTTGGCATAACATAATGCACAAATTGGATGTTTCATTTTGTTTCTTCCGCTTGATATAATTTCTTTTCTGGTTGCGTATAAAAATACAAGAAACTAATCAATTTTCTATGGCTGAGGAAAAAAGAAAGGCATTTGTAGCTATAAACTCTAGCTAATTGTTTTTATTGGATAATGTACTTGTGTTTATTCAATTTCATTGCCATAGTTGGTGGGAGTTATCTGTGAACTACAAGCTTTTCAATGGAACTATGCTTATGAGTAAAATTTGTATTCCTTGTGATTGCAAACATGGCCATTTTAGAGGGTTCTCAATTTGATGCTTGTCAATATGTTATGCTGAAATGAATGTGATGCAGAATATAAGAAGTTCGAGGAAGAGTAAATTCAAAGAAGATATGATATTTGGAAATTGGAATGATTTCAAAGGGAAATCGATAGGAATTATATATAATCATGTTTCTAATATTATTATAGTTCTATTATATGATTATCTTAATGTTTTCTAGGATTTTTAGGCGAGGGGTATTTTGGTAATTTTATATTTACTAACATAGGTTGTATGGGTCGCCCATGGGTCGTCTTGTGGGTCAAAATTAATTAGTCTTTGTTTTTGTTTCTTATTTGGTCTTAAATTAGTTTTAGAAATTAAAGATATGCTAATAGTTTCCTTTTTTGGTTATAGTTAGTTTAGGAAGTCTCTTAATTCTAGAGTAGATATTTTATATAAAACTGAGAGCTTTGAAACTTCTTTATGGATTGTGTAATGCAATCAAACCCTAGATGTGATGCTTACAGAATCTAGATGTGATGCATATATCTATCTTCTTCTCTTCTTTCTTCTTCTTTTCTGTTACAATTTTGCTATTCTCGGATTACTATTCACAGCCCTCTAAAAGTGCACTTTTCAACCTCAACTTTATCAAATCACCCCCAAATCAACCCTAATCCCTTCCCATATCTATTAGCCTTCAATTTAACCCTTAAAATCCTAAATTATTCACTGTTTAGGCCATCAAATAACCTCTATTTTGAAAATCCAGCCTTGTCCCTATTTGTCCTACATCAAAATGACAAGTAAGTTTTAGTTATTTGATTCCATAAACATTCATTGTTATTTCACTGCCAATAAGATGGTATTGTTTCTTGTTTCTTTATGTAATTATAATATATAAACTTTTCATTCTCATTATCATACTGCTGATGCCTATGGTATACTTTTTTGTTAAAAAATAATTCATAAAAAATTTCTTCTATAGAGAACTTTTACATGTTTCCTTAACTAAATAAGGGGCCATGAGGTTCTATTATGGTGAATATGGTGGTGTTTCAAACAAACCTGTTTTTCTCTATTTTTGAATTGTTGAACTCACATGATATGTTTGATGTGCCCTGTCATAATTGACCATTATGTTTGTTGATAATAACTAAATGTCAATTGATGAAACTTACCTCAAATATCTTATTATACAAGTTCATTTATAAAATATTTTTGGTATTTATAATAGGTTAGTTAGTGTTGTGACAATGCATTGAGGAAGTGGCATTTGGAATTTATAATTGTTTCCTGTTTGGTAAGTATGATTTTTCCGTGTTTCTTTTTGTTAGGTTTTTGTAATTGGCAATCCCGTTTGACAAAACTCCTATCAATTGTAACTTTATTCGCTTTTTTGTTTCAGTGAGGACGTGAGTGTTTAGATGTGAATCTAACCCGAATTGTGCCTATGTAGAGAAGTTTGTGATCTTGAACCTTTCATGTTTGCCACTTCATTGACTATGTATAGGTATCGAGCTGTTTGATCGCTTGAGAGGTCATTTGTGTGCTTGAGCAGTGAATAGGAGCATCCAATATCTCTGCCAGCAAACTGAACTTCTAAGAAGCAAGTTTTACAGCTCGAGCGATGAATGTTGTGCTCGAGCGGTTGGCCTATATGCTTTGCATCATCTTTAGTCATACCACTCAAGTGGTGAAGTGTGCGCTGGAGCTATCTTGCTAAATCTATTTATTATAAAGTGTGCCATTTGCTATTTTTAGGGTTGAAGCCGTCCAAATTCTAGGAGAGCAGCGCTACCAAGGTTTTCTATATTGGAAGGTATTTTTATAAGTGTTTCCTTGATGATTTGAGAGTGATCGGTAGATCTACGAGTTTCATATTGGTTTCATCAAGTGGTTTATCTTTAATCTTTTATTCACAAAAGAGAGAGGTGTTCTTCAGTGGATTCCAAGGAACTTGGGCTTGAAGCTTTGGTGGATTTCGGAATGGCTCATCGTCGTGGATCGACATCAACGTTGTGGATTCAACGTTGGGTAAGACAATTCCAAGGAGAAGAAGGTGGTGAAAGAGGCATATCGGGGTCGGTTCAATTTGAGCATGGATTCGCTCGGCAATTGAGAGTACACATGTGTAATTCCATTTTATCTTCTTAGTAGATTGTTTTATGGCTTTGGCCTATGGTTTTTTTTTTTTTTTTTATCACAATTGGAGGCGCTATAATTGTGGTTTTTTCAAAGTTAAATCGTTGTGTGATTTGTTATTGATTGTTTGATTGGGATTGGAATTCACTATTTAAATTGAAACATAATCACGAATCAATATCTCTGGGGCTTTTAGATTTTTCACTCTTTAAGTAATATCTTCTTACCAAAATGCATATTTGGTATGAACTTTTTAGAATATTGTAGAATTTTAAACATCTTTTATCTACTGAATTGTTGACTTGCTGTTTGATTTTCTTGTTTGCTATGTGTTGATGTCATGGATGTTTGACACAATCTTTGTTAATATTTTCTGCAAAACTGTTAGCAAATGCTTTAGTGATAATATTGAAATTTTCCTTTCTTGCATTATTTGTTTTGTCACAAGTTTTCTTTTTTGTTATAGTTGATACCTGCTTATACTAGGAGTTCTGTTGGAGGACGTGATGGGGGCTCTCAATTATTTATGGCTTCTTGGCACACATCAATGTTAGGCGGTCCTCAAGAATCAGATATTACTGGATATAGATGTCATCCCTCTGCTAGAGCTCATTATGGTGAGCTAATTCTGTGTATGGCTCTACTACTTTGAGCAGTGGTTAACTAGTAGGTTGATTGTGCTTTGATTGTTGTCTATTTGAAAACTAAGAAGAAAGCTAACAGTTGTCTAAAACAATGGATTGTGTGGTTTCAAGACAATATTTGGTTTTGTAGGAATAATGGTTGCCCTATGATTTTTTTTTCTTTTCAAATGATCAATTTTTTTTTTTGGGTGAGAATTTTCAAATGATTTTTTGATTTGGTGGAATACTAGAATTTTCTTTTTAAACCAATAGGCTAAAATTGGTATGATAAGGGTTTGGAAGTTTCAAAAAAAAATGTGGTGTTTCTTGAAAGTGCCACTAAATGTTGAATATGACATCATTAGTTAAGAGAGACGGAAAGAAGGTGACAGACGTTGGGATATTAGGATATAGCAACATTTTTCATAATCATTGTCCTAAGACATTATTGATGTTTTTGAAACGCCATAAGCCTAAGACGGCAGCTACATCTGCGATGCAAATCAGAAATGTCACTTTTTCTTATGGTAGCGTTTTTCAAACCTAAGGCGGTGTTTTTGAAATGCCACTAAGAGTGTGATTTCCTTCCGTGATACCACGGTTATACTATCTCTTTAGCAAAACCAAATTGTTGAAGTTTTTATTCTCTTCGAGTATTAACAAAACGTTTCAACTGTTTGAGGTCATCAAACCATCCTATGTGACTATCCCAAAAATTGTTTGAAGTCCTTCCTTTGAAATATAGAGAGTTTCAGTGAGTACTTTCTAATAATATAAATGGGAGTCTATGCCATATAACAGGAACAACACAAGACAGAACCTGCCAATACACGATGAACCTGGCTGTACTAAAAAACTTAGCTAACCATACACTATCTGTCCAATTAAAGAGCTCTCTTACTATAGACAACACACAAATTGAATGACCATACATTATTTTTTAGTGAACAACGTACACAACAAAACCACTATAGCAGAGTAACAAAAGCAAGCCTAACTAGTAAAAGAAACTTGAGATGGACATGGAGGCACATCAACTTCAACAACTCCTTCAAGCATCTGGGTGACCTTCCTCATTGTAGGCCTCAGAGATGGATCTTCTTGAATACACCAAATGGCAACCATCAGAAATCTCTCCAGCCTCTTCCAGTCATTTAACGCTTCCATATCATTTTCAACCAAAGTATCCAATTTTCCTTTTTGAAAGCAGTCACAAGCCCAATAAGTCAGAATTTCTCTATCTTCTTCACCAAGCTCCAAATAGCTGATGCTTTTGTTAGGTATACCTCCTTATTGGAGTGTGGGACCCAATTGGTTTTGGAAAAAGAGTTTAATTTGGTTTAGTATTAATTATAATATATTTTTATATATTATATTTAATTTGTGGAGACCCAATCCAATTTGGAAACAACTAAGGTTTGATAATAAACCCTAGATTCACAATATTGTAGGGTTCGTTTTTGCTCATCCCGAGGGGAAGAGAACGGCTGCTGCACATACTCCACTTTGGTGAAATCAATTATTTGGGTGTGTGAACAGTGGAATTAATTTGGGTGGTTCTTTGCTTCGTTTTCGGTGTTGATTTGGTTCGTTCTTTTGGATATTCTACAACTTTGGTTCTGAAGATTTTTGTTCATCTATTTGGTGAGGTCTTTCCTCTTGTTTATTTGTGATTGTTTGGAATTCACCTAAGGGTCGTTTTGTGAGACCATTAGTGTCTCGTTTGTAATCGTTTGAAACTTATTTGGTTGATAGTAGAATCGGATTTCGATCCCGTGGACGTACCTCACATTGAGGGAACCACGTAAAAATTCTTGTGTTGCTTTTGATTTAATTTTTCCGCATTAGTTTTTATTCCCATTGATTGATTTACTTGTGGGGAATCATAGATTTTCCCTAACAACTGGTATCAGAGCTTACGGTTTATTTGGGTCTATTTATTTGTGTAAATCAATGGAGGAGAATGTGGGTCGTATGTCTAGCTTCAATGGAAGCAATTAGGTAACTTGGAAAACTAAAATGGAGGACTTATTATTTTGTAAAGATTTGTATGGACCCATTGAGGGTGATAGTAACAAATCAAAGGATGGTTCTTTTTCAAAGAAAGACATTGAGTGCTATTATTGCCATGAGAAAGGGCACATGAAGCGAGAATGCCAAAAGCTCAAGAACAAGGAGAAAAGGCGTGACAAAAGTGCGGATAAGAAGCAAGATGACACAACAGCAGTTACTATTGATGATCTCATGGTCGTTTGTGAAGATGATTGTATCAATTTTGTGGGTCAAGAGAGCAATTGGGTGATTGATTCCGGTGCTTCTTTTCATGTGACTTCTCGTGTTGATTACTTCACTGCCTACATTGTCACACCCCAAACTCACCCGTAAAAGTTTGGGCATGACCTGTTCAGAAATGGACACTTGGCCTGCTTTATATACACAGATACAGGGCCTGATCGGAAGCACGCCATACGAAAATAATGATACATATAAATCCCATTGAGCTACTTCTACATGCCAGGATCTCATACATCACATGCACCATAGAAGGTAGATAAAGTCCCAAACTATATCCAAGAGCGTTAGTTATATATACAAGCATACATACAGTCTCAGCCCTATAATTGGGCATATACAAAAACCATTGAAGTTATATACATTCAACCTTAGGTGGGCAATCAGAAAGTGAGCCAACATTTTACAAACTTCACAAAATAAATGACCTTGCACAGTGCCTGGACACACGAAGGTTGACAAAAGAAAAAAACAAGCGTCATGGCTAGGACCGACCACCTGGTTGGTTACCTACAGAAACAGACATAACACAGAGTAAGCCAGGCTCAGTGAATAGTAATACTTAAATAAAACATATGAAAGAGCACACATAGTTAGTTTGATTCTGTACTAATTCCATAACGACCTTAGGCCCAGTCTTGAAACATAACAGCTTGGAACATCACATCTTAAATCATAATGGCTTGAAGCCCTTGAACAGAGTGGCATAATGTCCTTGAGCTTGGTGGCATGATGCCCTTAAACATGGCAACATAAAGCCCTTAAACATGATGGCATAAAGTCCTTAAACATACTTGTATGAACTCAAGAGATGTCTCACACGGATTCTAGAGGTGGCTCACGTCGTAGCACTTCGTTCCGTGTAGCACTTTGTTTCATGTCAGAACAACTTATATTGAATGGCCATAGGCCCAGAGTCTTATAGAAGGAAGTTATTTCATCTTTCCCGTTTCTTTATTTACATGCGTGAAACATTAACATAATTGCTTATCGTGCGTGAACAAAATACTAATGATAGTTATTAGCCATATGTAAAGCGGATAATGATACTACTACTCACAGTGTTGAGATGAAGTGTTACTTCCTCCCGAAGTGTGTCCT
Organism: Camellia lanceoleosa; assembly: GCA_025200525.1. Taxonomy (NCBI): domain Eukaryota; kingdom Viridiplantae; phylum Streptophyta; class Magnoliopsida; order Ericales; family Theaceae; genus Camellia; species Camellia lanceoleosa. The sequence goes on from CM045768.1 coordinate 127,659,583, forward strand.
TAAACTTCAATCTCTCATAATTCTTCCTTGTTCCTCACCTCCCTTCACTTCTCTCCCAGGGAACATGTGATGAGAAACTTCCTAAGTCTTGGGTCAATAAGGCTCTTATAGATAAACATATGTAAAGCTTGAAATAGGACAAAAATCAATCGTTTAAGCATTCCAAATTGAAATTTCACAGAAACGCTTAATATTACTTAAAATTATGCTGATCACATATATCAAGTCAATTTTAGCTAATTAAGCCCCTAAGGCTTCCAATTTCTGATTCAACCTCTATAGTTGCAACAGATGCTTCTCTTAGTAAACAAATAGACATCCTTAAACATGAAATTCTCTTACTTAACCGTAAATTCTCATAGGATTTCACAATAAGCATTGAAAAACACAAAATAAGGTCTGAAAATATATCAGGAAACATGTACGAGGGTCGGGTTATTACACTCTCCCCCCCTTAAATAAGTTTGGTCCCTCAAACTTAGTATACCTTAAGGTAGAAACAAATGCGGATACTGGTGTTGCATTTCCTCTTCTCTTTCCCAAGTTGCGTCAGTTCCATAATGTTCTTGCCATTCCACTTTTACCATTGGAATTTCTCGGTGTCGTAATTGTTTCACTTGTCGGTCCAAAATGCGGATCGGTTTTTCCTCATACATTAGCTTGTCATTCAACTCAATTTGATGGTAGTCAATGACGTGTGACGGATCCGGAAGATATCCGCGAAGCATGGAGACATGAAACACGTTATGTACTTGACTCATATTTGGCGGGAGAGCAACTCGGTAAGCTACTGGACCTACTCTTTCTAGAATTTGGAAGGGGCCAACATAACGGGGTGTCAACTTACCCCTTTTTTCGAACCTTGGGTGGCCTTTCATTGGAGTGACTTTTACAAAAACATGATCATCCGCTTCAAATTCTAAGTCCCTCCGTTGGTTGTCTGCATAACTCTTTTGTCTACTTTGTGCCGTTTTTAATCTTTCCCGAATAGTTTTAACTTTTTCAGTGGTTAATTGAACAATTTCAGGCCCTAACAAGGATTTATCTCCAACTTTAGCCCAACACACGGGAGAACGACACGGTCTTCCATACAGAGCCTCATAGGGTGCCATTTCAATACTTGAGTGGTAACTATTGTTGTATGCGAACTCTACCAGCGGTAAATGGGTTTCCCAACTTTCTTGAAAATCTAGCACACACATCCGGAGCATATCTTCCAGAGTTTGTATCATTCTCTCGGATTGACCGTCCGTCTGAGGATGGAAAGCTGTGCTAAACTTTAATTCTGTACCCATGGCTTCTTGTAAACTTTAGCAGAATCTGAAAACAAACTTTGGATCCCTATTCGATACAATTGAGATCGGAACACCATGAAGCCTCACAATTTCATTCACATAAATTACCGCCAGTTTATTTGCATTATACTGAGTCTTTACTGGTAGGAAGTGAGCGAACTTAGTTAATCGGTCAACAATGACCCATATTGAATTCATGCCTCGAGGAGTCTGTGGTAACCCCACAACGAAATCCATGGTTAGATGTTCCCACTTCCATTTTGGGATTGGAAGGGGCTGTAGCAACCCTGCTGGCCTCTGATGCTCCGCTTTTACTTACTGGCATTGCAAACATTTGGAGACGAACTCCACGATCTCCTTCTTCATACTTGGCCACCAAAAATTTTGTTTCAAATCTTGGTACATTTTGGTACTCCCTAGATGTATTGCAAATCTTGAGGCATGTGCTTCTTCCATCAATCTCCGTTTAAGCTCCAACACATTGGGGACACATAGTTGATTTTGAAATTTGAGTACCGAATTCACTAAACTGAACCTCGATTTTGGTTTTGTCTCTAACTCATCACATACCTTCTGTAGAGTGTCATCCTCCATTTGATGTAATTTAATTTCCTCAATTAAGGTTGGTTGGGCCATTACTGCTGCTAGTACTGCCTCCTGTCCCGTATCGCAAGTTCCACATTCATTTTATCCAATTCACTTACCAATTCCTTTTGCTCCATGAACAGGTTGGCCAAATCTCCCATATTTTTCCGACTAAGAGCATTTGCAACCGTGTTGGCTTTACCAGGATGATAATGGATCCGTAAATCGTAGTCTTTAATCAACTCTAACCACCGACGCTGCCGCATATTCAACTCCTTTTGGGTAAAAAGGTACTTGAGACTTTTGTGGTCGGTGTAAACTTCACAGGTAGTGCCATACAAATAGTGCCGCCATATCTTTAAAGCAAAAACTACCGTTGCGAGCTCAAGATCATGCGTTGGATAATTCTTTTCATGAGTTTAAGCTGTCGTGAAGCATAGGCGATAACCCTTCCATCTTGCATAAGCACACACCCTAATCCTTTATGGGAGGCATCACTGTAAATTACAAACCCTTCGGTGCCAGACGGTAAAGCCAGAACTAGAGCTGTGGTTAACTTCGTCTTCAATTCCTAGAAAGAAGATTCCCGCTCTTCTAACCATTCAAATGCAACTCCCTTCCGAGTCAGTTGTGTAAGTGGCACAGCAATTTTGGAAAAATCTTGAACAAATCTTCTGTAATAGCCAGCTAATCCCATAAAACTACGCACTTCAGTCACATTGATAGGAGTCGGCCAAGTCATAATTGCCTCAATTTTGTGTGGATCAACAAAAACTCCTTCCTTTGTGATGATATGCTCCAGAAATGCCACCTCTAGTAGCCAAAATTCACATTTCTTCAGCTTTGCATACAGTTTCTTTTCCCGGAGGGTTTGAAGGATCAAGCGAAGATGATTCTCATGAGCTTCTGCATTCTTCGAATAAATGAGAATATTGTCGATAAAAACCACCACAAATTCATCCAAATAGGGCTTAAAGACGCGGTTCATCAAATCCATAAAGGCTGCTAGGGCGTCAGTAACTCCAAAGGGCATAACCAAAAATTCATAATGACCGTACCGGGTTCAAAAAGCTGTCTTCTCAACGTCATCATCCTTGACCTTTAATTGGTGGTATCCAGACCGTAGATCAATCTTAGAAAAGACTTGTGCCCCTTGAAGCTGATCAAATAGGTCATCGATTCTTGGCAATGGATACTTATTCTTGATTGTGACTTTATTCAGTTCCATGTAATCGATACAATGCCGGAGTGTTCCATCCTTCTTCTTCACAAACAGAACTGGTGCACCCCATGGAGATACACTCGGATGGATGAATCCTTTGTCCAGTAGATCTTGTAACTGTATTTTCAATTCTTTCATCTCAACTGGTGACATTCTATACGGAGTCTTAGAAATGGGTTGAGTTCCTGGTGCTACTTCAATTGTAAACTCAATTTCACGGTCTATTAACTACCCTGGTAAATCTTCTGGAAAGACGTCCGGACAGACAACTGGAATTGTGTCAGTATTCCCATTCACCACTTGCACCTCAAAAACACTGCATAAATACCCCTGACACCCTTTCTGAATTAATTTACAAGCCTTTGCTACGGAAATCAAATAAGGTGGAGAAGTCACTCTATGTCCCTGAAGAGTAGACTCTGATTGTCACGGAGGGTGGAAACTGATTTGTTTAGTCAAACAATCTATAGTTGCACCATATTCACCCAACCAGTCCATTCCTAGAATAATATCAAAATAGGCCATATCAAGAGGTAACAGATTGGCATATACCCGGATATCCCCAAGTTGGAGTTCACAAGCAACATATACAGAAGCACAAATCATAGGGTCTCCCAAAGGTGAAGACACACACAACATATAAGACAGTTTTTCTTCAGTTTTATCTAAATTAGGAGCAAATAGTTTCGACACAAAAGAGTGGGTGGAGCCAGAATCAAATAATACATGAGCGAAATGACCATGAACAATAAATGTACCTGACACCACTGTTGTCGCATTTTGCACATCTCCCGGAACCAATGCGAACACCCTGCCTTGTCTCGTAGTGTCTTTATTGTTAGTAGGTTTAGCAGTTGTCTTAGTATTGGAAGTTGGTGCAGACCCCGCTGAACTTGTAGTGGTCCTATTATTATTTTGTTGATTTCTTTGAGGGCAATCCTTGATCAAATGACCCGTCTTACCACACTGAAAACAGGCTCTAGATTTCTGGTAGCACGTTCCACGATGCTTCTTTCCACATTCCGGACAAGTCGGCATCGAATCTTGACTAGGGGTAGAAGTATTTGAACTCCCTAAAGCTTGCTTCTTGTTTGGTGGAGTAGATGACCCCTTCGACCATTGAGTATTTTGCCTCTTCCTTTCCCATTCCGAAATTCGACTCTAAGTAGTGAGATTCCCTTCCGCTATAACAGCCCTCTCCAACACATCAACGTAAGTGGGTAACTTCAATATGTTAACCTTGTCCAGGATAGCACTTCGTAATCCCCCTTCAAATTTACGCACCTTCTTATAATCCGTGTCCACCATATGAGGTGCAAACCGAGCTAATTCTGCAAATTGGGCTTCGTATTCAGCGACGGTTTTGTTCCCTTGTCTGAGAGTTTCGAATTCTGTTACCTTCTTATCTCACATGCTTTGAGGGAAATACTTGTCATAAAACAGTTCTAGGAATCTTTCCCATGTTAATCCTGGGTGTGTAATCCTTGTAAGCATCCACCATCTTCGCACCTCATCCTCAAGTGTGAAGGCAGCCAATTGCACTTTTTGAGCTTCGGTGCAAGGAAAGACTTCAAATAGTTTTTCTATTCCCAACACCCATGCCTCAGCTTTCATTAGTTCTATCTCTCCCTTGAATGACGGGGGTTGCATCTTTTTAAACTCCTAGGTCAAAGTAATGGTTCGATCTTCGGCATGAAAATCTTGTATCATAGGTGGAGATACCGGTGGTGGTGGCAGTTGTTGTTGAGGCTGTTGCTGTTGTTGCCGTAGGGTTTCCGCCATTTCCATAATCATTCTCTCTATCCTATCCAACCGTGCAGAAGTAGCATCTCCCGCATCTTCTGTCCTTGTTCTCACCATAACCTACACAACAATCAATTATATACAATAGCCATAATTTCACATTGTTAGCATTATCAGAGTTCATATAACATTGCCATTGATCTCTCTTATACTTTCAGGGTGTCATGCGTGATGCCTAAATCTTTTCTAGACACCCTAAGGCTCAATGGATCCGTGTGTGAGACAACAACTCGTGCTCTGATACCACTTGTCACACCCCAAACTCACCCCTAAAAGTTTGGGCATGACCTGTTCAGAAATGGACACTTGGCCTGCTTTATATACACAGATACAGGGCCTGATCGGAAGCACGCCATGTGAAAATAATGATACATATAAATCATATTGAGCTACTTCTACATGCCAGGATCTCATACATCACATGCACCATAGAAGGTAGATAAAGTCCCAAACTATATCCAGGAGCATTAGTTATATATACAAGCATACATACAGTCTTAGCCCTATAATTGGGCATATACAAAAACCATTGAAGTTATATACATTCAACCTTAGGTGGGCAATCAGAAAGTGAGCCAACATTTTACAAACTTCACAAAATAAATGACCTTGCACAGTGCTCAGACACAGGAAGGTTGACAAAAGAAAAAAACAAGCGTCATGGCTAGGATCGACCGCCTGATTGGTTACCTACAGAAACAGACATAACACAGAGTAAGCTAGGCTCAGTGAATAGTAATACTTAAATAAAACATATGAAAGAGCACACATAGTTAGTCCGATTCTATACTAATTCCATAACGGCCTTAGGCCCAGTCTTGAAACATAACAGCTTGGAACATTATATCTTAAATCATAATGGGTTGAAGCCCTTGAATAGAGTGGCATAATGCCCTTGAGCTTGGTGGCATGATGCCCTTAAACATGGCGGCATAAAGCCTTTAAACATGATGGCATAAAGCCCTTAAACATACTTGTATGAACTCAAGAGGTGTCTCACACGGATTCTAGAGGTGGCTCACGTCGTGGCACTTAGTTCTGTGTAGCACTTTGTTTCATGTCAGAACAACTTATATTGAATGGCCATAGGCCCAGAGTCTTATAGAATGAAGTTATTTCATCTTTCCCATTTCTTTATTTACATGCGTGAAACATTAACATAATTGCTTATCGTACATGAACAAAATACTAATGATAGTTATTAGCCATATGTAAAGCGGATAATGATACTGCTACTCACAGTGTTGAGATGACGTGTTACTTCCTCCCGGAGTGTGTCCTTAAACTTCAATCTCTCACAATTCTTCCTTGTTCCTCACCTCCCTTCACTTCTCTCCTAGGGAACATGTGATGAGAAAGTTCCTAAGTCTTGGGTCAATAAGGCTCTTATAGATAAACATATGTAAAGCTTGAAATAGGACGAAAATCAATCGTTTAAGCATTCCAAATTGAAATTTCACAGAAACGCTTAATATTACTTAAAAATTATGCTGATCACATATATCAAGTCAATTTCAGCTAATTAAGCACCTAAGGCTTCCAATTTCTGATTCAACCTCTATAGTTGCAACAGATACTTCTCTTAGTAAACAGATAGACATCCTTAAACATGAAATTCTCTTAGTTAACCGTAAATTCTCATAGGATTTCACAATAAGCATTCAAAAACACAAAATAGGGTCTGAAAATATATCAGGAAACATGTACGAGGGTCGGGTTATTACGTACACCGAAGGAGATTATGGTTCTGTTCGAATGGGTAATGAAGGTTTGTCCAAGATTATTGGTATGTGTGATGTTTGCTTGGAAACAAATTTGGGCTGCAAGTTGTTGCTTAAAGATGTGAGGCATGTTCCCGACATTCGCCTCAATTTGATCTCTACTGGGAAGCTAGATGATGAAGGCTTCAACAACAAATTTGGTGATGGAATATGGAAGCTCACAAAGGGTTCTTTGGTGGTGGCTAAGTGTAAGAAGACTCATACACTTTATTCCATGCAAGGAAAAATTTGTAAAGGTGTTGTCAATACACTTAAAGATGATACTTCTACCGAATTGTGGCACAAGCGGCTTGGCCATATGAGTGAAAAGGGGCTACAAGTTTTGTTCAAGAAAGAGCTTCTACCCGGTTTGAAAGGTACACATCTTAAAACTTGTGTTCATTGTTTGGCGGGTAAACAACATAGAGTTTCTTTTCAGAAAAATGTTACTTCTAGAAAAGAAAATGTTTTGGAGTTGATTCATTCAGATGTTTGTGGTCCTTTGAAAGTTAGAACACATAGTGGTGCACTTTATTTTGTTACTTTCATTGATGATTATTCAAGGAAAGTTTGGGCTTTTTTACTAAAAACTAAAGATCAAGTTCTAGAAGTATTTAAGCATTTTCAGGCCATGGTTGAAAGAGAAACAGGGCGGAAATTGAAGTGCATCCGATCAGACAATGGTGGTGAATACATTGGGCCATTTGATGAGTATTGTCGCAGCCAAGGTATTCGGCACCAAAAGACAGTTAAGAAGACTCCTCAAAAAAATGGTGTTGCTGAGAGGATGAACCGCACCATTGTGGAAAGAACAAGGTGTTTGCTTTCACAAGCTAAATTGCCAAGATCCTTTTGGGGTGAGGCAATGAAGACAGCGGTTGATGTGATCAATTTGTCTCCTTGCTATTCTTTGAATGGTGATGTTCCAGAAAGAGTTTGGACCGGTAAAGATGTATCTTATGAGCACTTGAGAGTGTTTGGTTGCCGAGCATCAGCGATATGTGATTTTCTCACCGATTAACAACATTGTCCTCTCTTCCATTTGAAAGTGGCACCTTCTTCTTCCAGCAACTACCCTCTCCCAAAATGGCAAAAGCACAAAAATAGTCATTGATGCAAGACCTTTTGCACTGCGCTTCAGTCGCAGGCACCATGTGTTCGTAGTCAGATATTGGCCAATCAATATTGATTAGTGTCTCAAAATCGTAGATATCTTCCGCAGAATTGATGTCATCTTCTAAACAGCTTTGTGTGAAATTTGGCTTGCAGCTTCCATACGTATTGTTCGGATCAAGTAAGGAATACCCTGGCGGGCATTTGCAATCTGGCCTTTGGTTATCATTGAGTTTGCAAATGCTGTTAAACCCACAAGCCCCATTGCCTTCACCTCTACCAATATCAACACATATATTATCGGGCTTTGACCAAATAGGAGTCCACTTTGTACTGCTATTGAAATTCTTTGAATGATAATATTGGGTGAAAACTCCATCGAAATCCAGAGTTGCTCTGTGAAAATATTCAGTGGCTGGGAACAACATACTTTGTGTGATATAGAATTTTTGGTTATTCCTTCTCAATATGTACATGAACCCTGTTTCGTCGAAGATCACTCGGTAACCAGAATTGGACAAATTGGAGGAATCATACGTGTCGTTGATATAGTAAGCAGCATAAGAAAAATTGGAAGTGATGTCTCTGGTATTAAGGACAAGATTCCCTTCCGGGAGCAAACGGAGTTGAAACCTTCCTTGCGAGAAATTGGTCTCCGAAAGGCGAGAAAATATTACCCCACCGGACTCCATAATCTATGTAGGCAACATGGTATTAGTTGGATTTTTGAAACTCTCCCATAGACTGACAGAATCGCTGTGCACAAGTACGAAGTTGCCAGTATCATTGATAAAACCATGAGCAACATTATCGTTGAGAATAAGCTGAGAGTTCCACAATTCTTTGCCTTGAGGGTCATTGAGCACTAGCCCTCTGTCAACAGTTAGGCTTAGTTGAGATCCAGTTGAGACAGGGACACCATCATGCCCATACCAAACAATGGTTTGGTCTGGTATTTTGTAATACCATATGGAAAGCAAGAAGAGATTCTTTTCCTTATGTGGTTTAAACCCAAATTCCAAAACACCAGAGGGTGACAGCCATGGGGTGTCCTTGTTATTTGCAGTGATAGATGTACCCATAGCCACGATACCATTAGTCCGAGCAACAATAGAAAATGGCAGGAGGAAGAGTAACAAGAAGTGGAAGAGTGGATGATGAGGTAGAGCACAAGCCATTGATTGATAGATCAAGCTCGATTTGGGTAGATGGAAATGAATGAATAAAAAAAGAAAGATCATAGTGTTTTTTTAGGCAAAGGAAAAGACTTTGAAGTCGGGCTTTTCCCAAATTAAGCCAAATTAGCAACTTATTTCCTAAATTAGGCCTAGTTTGGATGAAATTGCTAAACTAGGCTAAAGCGCTATTACAAACCACGCTTTCACTGTTTCCAGGCTCTTCCTGCGGAAAATTTGTGAAATAATAAAAGCGTGGTTACAAACCACGCTTTTAATTAAGAAGATGTGGTTACAAACCACGCTTTTAAGTTAATCATAAAACGTGGTTTTAAACCACGCTTTTAAGTAAAATAATTTTTTAAAATTTTTTTTTTTCTTCTAGAAAACGTGGTTTCTAACCACGCTTTCTTAATTAAACTGTGTTGTAAAGAAAGCGTGGTTAGAAACCACGCTTTCAATACTGCAGCAAACACACGCACTCACAAACTCTCTCTCTCTCTCTCTCTCTCTCTCTCACACACACACACACATACGCATGACTCACACACACACTTACACTCAATATATATATATATATATAAATTTTAATATATATTTATAATTTAATATATATATATATATATAAATTTTATTTCATAAAATTGAAACCAATATTAAATATATATAATAATAATTTATAATAGGAAATAATAATCATATATATAAAATGATAACTTTTTTATTTTAATTCTTAATTTTTTTTTATTTTACTGTTTAGGGATAAAATTTTTTTTATTTTTTTTTATTTTAGGGTTAAAGGTTTAATTCTTAAAATTTATTTTTTTTTTATTTTAGGGTTTAAGGTTTAATTCTTAAAATTTATTTATTTTTATTTTAGGGTTTATGATTTATAAAAAAAATAAATTTTAAGAATTAAACTTTAAATTCTAAACCCTAAAATAAAAATAAATAAATTTTAAGAATTAAACCCTAAACCCTAAAATAATTTTTTTTTTTTTTTAATCTCTAAACACTAAGGTAGCGTTTGGTAACATTTACGTTTTTGGTTTATGTTTATAAAAATTTTATAAACTGAATTCTATTTATTTTTAGAAAAACATAAATTACAAACGTGTTTGGTTTGAACAAAATGTTTAAAAAAAATTTAAAACATAAACTAAAAAATATGTTTGTTCAAGCCTAAAATATTTATATTTATATTTATTATTTATGAGAATGGGATCCCACATATTATAATTGAAAAAAAATTAATTAAAAAAAATATTTGAAAAAAATTTAATTGAAAAAAATGTGGTTTGTATTGAATTTTTTTTTGGAAAAATCGTTGGTTTACAAATAGTTGCCTCAGTTTATAAATTTGAGGAAAAAACGTAAACTCAAAAAATGAGTTTACGTTTTCAATTTTCAATTTTTTTTTTCAAATAAATTTTTTTTTCAATTAAATTTTTTTTTCAATTATTTTTTTAATTAATTTTTTTTTCATTTTTTTTCAAATATTTTTTTTTCAAATAATTTTTTTCAATTAAATTTTTTCCAATTAAATTTTTTTCAATAATTTTTACAAACCACGTTTTTTGCAATTAAATTTTTTTCAAATATTTTTTTTAATTAATTTTTTTTCAATGATAATATGTGTGATCCCATTGTCATAAATAATAAATATAAATATAAATATTTTAGGCATGAACAAACATATTTTTTAGTTTATGTTTTAAATTTTTTTTAAACATTTTGTTCAAACCAAACACGTTTGTAATTTATGTTTTTCTAAAAATAAATAGAAACCAATTTATAAAATTTTTATAAACATAAACTAAAAATGTAAATGTTACCAAACGCTACCTTAGTGTTTAGGCATAAAATTTATTTATTTTTATTTTAGGGTTTAGGGTTTAATTCTTAAAATTTATTTATTTTTATTTTAGGGTTTAGGATTTAGGGTTTAGGGTTTAGTGTTTAGAATTTATAGTTTAATTCTTAAAATTTATTTATTTTTATAAATCCTAAACCCTAAAATAAAAATAAATAAATTTTAAGAATTAAATTAAACCCTAAAATAAAAAAAATAAATTTTAAGAATTAAACCTTTATCCTAAAATAAATTTTTTTTATCCCTATACAGTAAAATAAAAAAAAATTAAGAATTAAAATAAAAAAGTAATCATTTTATATAGTTGATTATTATTTGCTATTATAAATTATTATTATATATATTTAATATTGGTTTCAATTTTATGAAATAAAATTTATATATATATTAAATTATAAATATATATTAAAATTTATATATATATTGAGTGTGAGTGTGTGTGTGTCAGAGAGAGAGAGAGAGAGTGTTTGTGAGTGCGTGTGTTTGGTGCAGTATTGAAAGCGTGGTTTTTAACCACACTTTCTTTACAACATAGTTTAATTAAGAAAGCGTGGTTAAAAATCACGTTTTCTGAAAAAAAATAAATATATTTTTCTTAAAAGCGTGGTTTGAAACCACGTCTTCTTAATTAAAAGCGTGGTTTGTAACCACGTTTTTACTATTTCACAAATTTTTCATGAGGGCCTGAAAGCGTGGTTTGTAATAATATTAAATTTTAGTTTAAAAATTCCATCCAAACTAAATCTAGTTTGAGAAATAAGTTACTAATTTAACTTAATTTGGGAAAAGTCTCTTGAAGTCAACCTGTACCTTTCAGCAAAGACTTCTACATCCAAAGCATTATTGGTCTTTGGCCACCATTCTTTAATGACTCTATCAGAGCCACATATATAGCTGCCTGGACCATTAAAAGTCCATAAAATAAAATACCGATAATTATCATAATGTTAGATTTATTTTCACCTCACATGATACGTGCAATATAAAAAGGACGAGTTTTAATGGAATGACAATTAATAAAAATAAAAATTGGTTAGCATGTAATTTTAAAGAATTAATGAGAAAAACACTTTTATAATAATCGTATTGATTGTGAATTCATCATATCTATAGTGAATTAGGTATTAACTCGGCTATGAATCAATTAGTATAGTGAACAGATTAATACACATGTATTAAGTGGGGAGGATTAACTTTTTAGACATGAAAAAAATTTGAAAATAAGATTCAAGCCTAGATTTTCTTGAATCACTAAAAAAAAAAAAAATCACAGTTTTGGTTACCAGAATCGCTATATCATTTACGACATTTACACTCAAGAATCGCTATCGCCATCAAGAACCATTATGGCGATCATGAACCACTTTTCAGAACCTTATTTTAGAATCAATATAGTAAAAAAAATATAAGAATAAGGTACAATTTTGGTGAATTAGGAAAATAAAATTGAGATGAAATTAAATGTTTCTATGAATAATTTCATCTAAGGTTGGGTTTTACTGAAGTTCAAATCTCAACTGGACAGTCATGTTCGGGCTTGTGGGGTCACTATGGGTTATGTTTCAATGATCCAAACCATTCATTTTGTAAGGTCTTCCATGTATATCATTCATGAAAAAAAATTAAGTCGATTCAATAATCGTAACATTTAATTTTATCATACTTATGTCTAAAAAAATTGAACTGACAAGTATAATTCTTAAAATAAATCATCTATTTTATGGGATTTGACAATGGGTGGGTCCCATAGTGGTGTATTATGTGACAATTTTGTTATCAATTCTATACGCTGTGTGTTTTTTTTCTATGCTAATTCTAGGAATCCCAGATTTACCCAGCTGTACATAGGTCAAACATGGCATCGTGAACAATGTTTGTAGATTGTGTCTTTGCCAAAATAGAGTTCTAGAAAGAATACGTGAAAGCTAACTATAAGATTATTCACTTTGTTTGGTTTGAGTTTCCTAAAACATTTTTTCAGAAAATTCTACTTTCTTGTTTTCTGTAATTTTTGTTTTTACTGAATTTTTTTTTAAATATTTTAAGCAATTTTTTTTTAAAGTTTTAGATACACCTAACATCAATACACTTAAAAAAATATAATTTTTGTGAAAAAAAATCTTTAAAAAATTCACTAAATACCAAAAATATCAAAATTTTGTACATTTTTTTTTGTATTTTTATGTATTTATTAATTTTTTAAAATATTTTTTTCACTAATATTTTGCTTTTTAGACACATATAAGTAAGATGCATCTAAAAAAGTAAAAAAAAAAAAATGCTTAAAATTTTAAAAATATTCATTAAAAACAAAAAAACATGAAAAACAAAACACTCAATTTTCAAAAAACTTAATTCACAAAACTCAAAGCAAACACACTGATTAATTTTGCAAAGGAAAAGAAACATGAAAAATGTGAAAATGAACTCATTATTGGAAAACCAAAGAAGTTTTTGATTCAATATGTTAGTTGACAATAAAGTTTGTACCTTGTAAAATCTGAACTGTCCAACATAAAGTATGTGCAAACATTGGTTCCACGTAGAAAAAGAAGGGCCATATATATAGCAACTCTATCTTTCACCTATTTTGATTTGGTGAAGTGGGAACCAGTAGACATGAATGAGATTGTGACAATAACTATTATCCTGGCTGTTAACAACCCTAAAAGTCACCAAGACTTATTCAAAACCATTAACCCAGTTAGATAATTCAAACCTAAGGGACCTAAAATTTTTGATAAAATATTAGCTAAAAATGACAATAACCAAGTTCAACTCTTGATACTATATTAGCTTTCTTCTCAGGCCTACCAAACTGTTCACCAGAATAATAACAACGGTTGGATAATGTCTGTAGCACTTGTGCCCTTCAAAGCTTTTGGGAAGTGCATTTGAATCCTTTATTTTATTTTGGAAAATTTTAGTGTTGTTGTATCTTAGTTTTGGAGGAGTACAAATCAATTTAAACTTGTTGGGATTGCTCGTTCACGCTTGTTTATGTTGAAAAGTTGTTTGGGAACTTAAAAATCTTTTTCTGGGGTCGACACCGGTCTTGGAGGTGTCGACACCTTCCTTTTGTTGTTGGCCACAAGGGTCGATACCAGTCTGGGAAGGGTCGACTCTTGTCCAGAATTTGCTTGTTGTTTTTTGGTGTCGACACCAGTCTGGGAAGGGTCGACACTTGTGTTGCTGTCAAACATAAGTGTTCCAGCTTTTCTTCATAAGGGTCGACACCTATGCTGCAAGGGTCGACACCTGCGAACTTTTTTTCAGATTTCAGTCCGGTTTTGGGCCTACTTTTTGGGGATTTTGACTTGATCTTTTGGGTTGACTTTGGGACTTCATTTTGCTTTGACCTCGCACTATAAATAGGTCCCTCACTTAACCTATTATTTACTTTTTCTTCTCTTTTTCCTTCTCCAAGCTGTGAGACTCTTCCATCCTCTCCAAAATCACTCTTTGCTCAAAGATCTTTAGATCTACTCACTTGGAAGCATCTTCTTGCCTTGCTCCTTTGAGATTAAGTGAAGAGCTTATCAAGAGTTTCGTTTTGATCCAAGTAGAAGTTGGTTTCGACAACTTTGGGGTTTCAACCTTGTTTTGCTTGTCTTCTCTTCTAAGCTTGAGGTAGGGATTTTCTTTGAGTTATATATATATTTTTGCAAGATCTAGATGATTTTCGAAATCATCCTTTGATTAGTTTTGAAAATTGATTGTTGATTCAAGAAGATGAATGTTTTTGGAAGTGGGTTTACTTTCTTTTCCTTTAAAAATTAAAGTTTGGGTTTTTGAACTTTGTTGATGAGAGAAAGATGTTTTTGGTGAGATCTTCTCAAATATTTGAAAATGGTTGGTTTTGGTGAGAAAACTAAGAAATTGGGGGGTTTTTAAAAAGATGTTGAAAATCTTTGGAAGATGTTGTTATATTTATTTTGTGTGCCAAAATAAATGATGTTAGAAAATTGTTTATTTGTTTACATATAAATGATGTTTTCATGGAATATGGGAATTGTTGTTTAAAAGTATTAATATAGTCTTGAGATGACTAAATTGTTAGGATTGTTTGAAATATGGGAATTATGTTATCCCTTAGATGAATTGAAATAAAAGTATTTATTCATCTTGTGAAATTGCATTGAAATGGGAAATGAGAATTTTGATCACAATGAGAATATTGTGTGGGAGTATTGAAAGTGGAAGAAATATTGCATTGTATTATTAATCATTGCATTGGCATATCAATTCATTTGATAATGAGGAGCTTTGAAATTTGATTTGAAAACTTTGCATTTAGAAAAGAATGTTGAGAAACAAGTTTTTATGAAATGATTTTGGGGTAAATACGGTGGTAAGTCTTGAAAGGTGGTGTAGATTATAGGTGTCGAGCCTTCCAGTTGATACTGGTAAAAATGACAGATTAGAGGTGTCAAGCCTTCTAGTTGATACTGGTAAAAATGACAAATTGGTGGTACTTATATAGTCTACTTACTACAGTCTACTTGTAGACACAGACCTAGGGATTACCAGAGTTGTATTTATCGTCCCTTAAGTTAAATTGTTAAGCTTTGAACAATGAAAATTGCATGGCATCATTGAGCATGATGGTTTTCAAAAGATGAAGATGTGATTTATTTGTAAAAAGGCATAGCATAGCATATACATTAATCTCTTGAGATTTGTATAAAATGTATATACTTTGTGAAGGATTTCCTACTGGGCTTTATGCTGACCGTATGGAATTTTTGTGCAGGAAAAGACATAGTGAACCCGCCTAACTGAGGGCGTGGAAAAATGTGTGTGTGTTGAGAGCACAAGGTTCTCATTTACTGTGATTCTATTTGTAAACCAAGGGCTTTGTATGTGTGGGTTTGAATAACCGTTATGTGTAACCAGGCTTAAGCTTTGGAAACTTGTAAACCCTTTGAGGGTATTTATTGTTCATTTACTTGTTGTCGGATTAATGTATTTTCACATGAGGAACTATTTACATTATGAAATGCAAGTGTGGGATTGTATGATTGGTTTTCCTTAAAAAGGACCATGATTATTGTATCGTCATTTGGTTATGAAAATTGGGGCATTACAATGTCTCAAACTCATTTGTGTCACATGAGGGATCTCTCTTACCTGATCATATAGTGAAGAAAAATCTTGAAACGGAGAATTCCATGCCCATGGTAGCCACAACTTCATCAAACCATCCATACAAGAAACATAGGTTATTGCGGCGTCTATAAAATAATGTTTTATAGCGTCACTAAAATTTTACATTAGGCAACATTTTAAAAAACACTGTATTAGGAATGGACAGGTTTTTGATGTCTGGTAGCTGTGGTAGACAGAATTCAAACAGAATTTAAAGGGTCATTGTTTTGTCATTTCCCTAGTCTCTCCCTCTCTCTCTCTCTCTCTCTCTAAGTGTGTTTGAAATTCATTTATTCTCATTATTGCTTTGAGATCTGGACTCTATCTCTCTATATTAAATGGAATATCGCTCATTATCTTTGTCACTTTATCAGATTTGGAACTGCCAGGCTTGTCTTCAGTCCATTTTGTGGACTGGAAGGTTGTTGGACCCGTGAGGCCCATCACGAGTTCTATTTCGATAATCCAAAGGAGTCAATGTATAGAGCTCATTGAATACTTTGTCCCACGTTGATTAGATATCGATAGTTATTTAATTGGATCCGATTTTTGTTAATAATTATCAAAACAGGACCCATGATGGGCCCCCACGGAGCCTAACAGTATGCTCTAGTCCAATCTCAGATTGGAGAGAAGCCTGGCCCATCTTGGAAATGGCTATTACACCAAATATATCGTTTGTTTATTCACCATCAATTTGTCTAATGGTTACAATTTTCTTCTGGTTGCATTATCTTCAATTTAGAGATTTGAAAATTTGAGATGTGTGCAACCTACGATGTTTCTGCTGTTGATTCTTCCAAATCTGCATTTTTTTTTCTGTTGTCGATTTCCAAATCTGAATATGTGTGTGTCTGTGTATTTGAAAGTGTTTTTTTCTATTTTTGTCCTACATTTGTTGTTTCTTGACTTGCTTTGGGTCTTATTTATTTCACTGTTTGATCATTGATCTCTATATATTTGGTGTAAACTGTAAATGTACCTTTTATGGAATCCTTGTATACTATTGATTGGACTTGTGGTGATATATGCAACTTGGGCTTGGAGAAAGTTTGACAGCTTCATTTGATAACCTATTAGGGGTATGCTTCCATATTTATGCTCTTGTATTGGAGGTTTGCTTCCATATTTTTCACTTCCATATTTATGCAATTAGTTGTTTAAATAGTGGCAACTAATAATGCTGGAATGGTAAGAATTGTCTCAATGGCGTTGAATTTTTGTTGTCTTTTTGCCCCCTTGGTGCATTATGGGGTTTGAAGTAATATGTTTGTTTGACTTTTGGCCAAAATTTAAAGGTAATTATTTAATTTTTCAGTTTTCTAACCCATTGCTAGATATTGACCTGCCCGAACTTTTCTAAAGTACCACATTACTTATTCTAAGGTATTCCAAGATTGTTTTGACTATAATAAATTACACACTCTGCCTCAAAACAAACACAACAAAAACCAACCCCTTTTCTGTCTCTAATTGATATTTTGGATTGTGGCATTTGCTCTTTTGTCTACATGACCACTTGAAAGCATTTGAATTGATCTTGGTTTCAGTCGGAATACCCTGGCATAGCATAATGCACAAACTGGATGTTTCATTTTTTTCCTTTTTGTTTCTTCCGCTTGATCTAATTTCTTTTATGGTTGCATATAAAAATACAAGAAACTAATTGATTTTCTATAGCTGAGGAAAAAAGAAAGCATTTGTAGTTATAAACTCTAGCTAATTGTTTTTATTGGATAATGTACTTGTGTTTATTCAATTTCATTGCCATAGTTGGTGGGACTTATCTGTGAACTAAAAGCTTTTCAATGGAACTATGCTTATGAGTAGTATTTGTATTCTTTGTGATTGCAAACATGGCTAGTTTAGAGGGTTCTCAATTTGATGCTTGTCAATATGTTTTGCTGAAATGAATGTGATGCAGAATATAAGAAGTTCGAGGAAGAGTAAATTCAAAGAAGCGGCGATATTTGGAAATTGCAATGGTTTCAAAGAGAAATCGATAGGAACCATACATAATCATGTTTCTAATATTATTATAGTTCTATTTTATGATTATTTTTATGTTTTCTAGGATTTTTTTGCGAGGGGTATTTTGTTAATTTTATATTTACTGACATGGGTTGTATGGGTCGCTCATGGGTTGCCTTGTGGGTCAAATTATTTAATTAGTCTTTGTTTTTGTTTCTTATTTGGTCTTTAATTAGTTTTAGAAATTAAAGATATTTTAGTAGTTTCATTTTTTTGTTACAGTTAGTTTAGGAAGTCTCATAATTCTATATAAATCCATGAAATGCCTGTGAAAACTCCATCAAAATTCAGAGTTGCTCTATGAAAATATTCAGTAGTTGGGAACAGCATACTTTGTGGTGTGAATCCTATTTGGTTATTTCTTCTCAATATGTACATGAATCCTGCGTCGTCGAAGATCACTCGGTAACCAGAATTGGACGAATTGGAGGGATCATATGTGCCGCTAATATAGTAAGCATCATAAGCAAAATTGGTAGTGATGTCTCTGGTATTAAGGACAAGATTCCCATCCGGGAGCAAACAGAGTTGAAACCTTCCCTGCAAGAAATGGGTCTCTGAAAGGCGAGAAAATACTACTCCACCGGACTCCACAATCTGTGTAGGCAACATGGTATCAGTTGGATTTTTGAAACTCTCCCATAGATAGAAAGAATCGCTTCGCACAAGTACAAAGTTGCCAGTATCATTCGTAAAACCATAAGCAACATTGTTGAGAATAGGCTGAGAGTTCCACAATTCTTTGCCTTGAGGGTCATTGAGCACTAGCCCTCTGTCAATAGTTAGGCCTAGTTTGGAACCAATTGAGACAGGGACACCATCATACCCATACCAGACAATGGTTTGGTCTGGTATTTGGTGATACCATATGCAAAGCAAGAAGAGATTCTTTTCCTCAAGTGGTTTAAACCCAAATGCAAAAACACCAGAGGGTGAAAGCCATGGGGTGTCCTTGTTATTTGCAGTGATAGATGCACCCACATCCACGGTACCATTAGTCCGAGCAACAATAGAAAATGGTAGGAGGAAGAGTAACAAGAAGAAGAAGAGTAGATGATGAGGTAGAGCACAAGCCATTGATAGATAGATCAAGCTCGATTTGGTTAGATGGAAATGAATGAATAAAAAAAAACAAAGACCAAAGTGTTTTTTGGGCAAAGGAAAAGACTTCAAAGTCAACCTGTACTTTCAGCAAAGACTTCTATATCCATAGCATAATTTCAAATGTATCCCTTCCTTCTTGTTGGTCTTTGGTCACCATTATCGAATATTATTACCCCTCAGAAAGGGCAACATTGTGGATCACTAGTATGGTTTCAATGACACTATCAGAGCCACATATATAGCTGTCTGGACCATTAAAAATCCATAAAATAAAATATCGATAATTGTCATAATGTTGAACTTATTTTCACCTCACATGATACGTGCAATACAAAAAGGATGAGTTTTAATGGAATGACAATTAATAAAAACGAAAATGGGTTAGCTTGTAATTTCAAAGAATTAAAGAGAAAAATGCTTTTATAATAATTGTATTAATTGTGAATTTATCATATCTATTGTGAATTGGGTACTAACTCGGTTATGAATCAATTAGTATAGTGAACATATCAATATATGTGTACAAAAAGGGAGGATTAACTTTTTAGACATGAAAAAAATTTAAAAATAAGATTCAAGCCTATATTTTCTTGAATCGCTAAATATCATGCAAAATAAATAAATAAATAAATATTTGCCATGCTTTCATATGTATCCAGTTAGTCAAGCATCTTCAAGTGCGCTAATCAAGTATTAAAATTGTATTACTTTATATTTGAGAGGGTAATTTATACCTAAATTGGGCCGAGCTGGGTAAATGGGCCGTTCTTTGGGCCACAGTAAGAAGGGCTGGATGAAAGGGGCTTGTAGTTAGCCCGGTCCCAGTGAGCCCTATTGTTATCTCAGTCCTAGTGAGCCCTCTTGTTATCCCGGACCGAAAGAGCCTTGAAGTTAGTCCGGTCTAAGGAAGCTTTGTAGTCAGCACCGGTCACCATACTCAAAGTTAGCCCGGTCATGGCGTAGTGTGGTTAGCTCGGTCAGAACCTTGCTCTTTGCTAGCTCAGTCTAAGCATACCACGGTTTGTACAAAAGGAACTGAGGTAAGGGCAGTGAAAGGAAGAACCAAACTAGGTATAGTTCGGTCTACTCTGCTGCTCAGCATAGCCAGGCTTACCTCGGTCATATTGACATCCAACCATGGTAAAACCATCTCAATTGGCTTAGGCAGTGATGGGGGTGTTGAAGGATAAGCATTATTTTTCAGAAGTATGACTCCTAGGAGGACTCCACATGGAGGAGTAAAAGTCCTACTAGGATTGTGCCACGCGGAACCTATAAAAGCTCACAACATCACCTATGGAGAGGTAACACAACTTTGATTCCCGAATACACAGAGCTTTTGTCTATTTGTCTATTTTGCTGACTTGGGCATCGGAGAGGTATCCGGCATACACCCGCCGGCTAGCTCACGTTTGTGTTTTTAGGGAGTAAAGCAACGTCGTACTGAGGAGCGCAATCTTGATCAACAGGATTATACGAGGACAATATTTCGTGCTTGTACAATTGGTGCCGTCTATGGGAATAAATAGAAAGAACAAACCTCTTAATCAAGTTATCCTCACTAATCGGAAGTAATGGCGCACAACGAAGAGTTGCCACAGCCCGCCATTGACGGACAAACCCCAGAAGGAGGCGGGAGGCGCGAAGGTTTACCTCCTGTCCCACCCATTGCAGACTTGGAGCCCCAGTGACAGAACCCCCGGAGGGATGCAAGGGGGAGGCGGAACAACACCCCCCATCGATCTCAAAGTCCTGAAAGGCAGAGGCGAAGAATCGACCCTCAAGCTCTTGCGGATCGCGTAAAAGAGCAGGATGAACTAATAAGGAAGATGACGGCGGATATGGAGGCCATGAAACGCCAGATCAAGGGAAAAGGGGTGGCGACAGGAGAGGGGCGTAAAGGCAACACGCCCCCTCGCCACTCAGAAGATCGTAGTAGGCATACCACGCCATCACAAGCAGAGAGTAGGAGCCTCAGAACAGGCAACACTCAATCTAGGACTTCCAGAACTCGTCACTCCAGGTCTGAGAGGACGAGATCTGAGAGGTCATACACAGAGGAAAGCACCTATCGGCCCTCGCACACGCACCAGACGTCTACCAGGCAGACGGAGTTACCTAGATTGTCTGACTTACGAACTGTGCTAGAAGAAAGGGCACAATGGAAGGAGGATGCCAGGGCGCGCGACCCACACAGAGTTTCTGCCCTTCAGCGGTTGGCTCCTCGGACGCATGGAAGCGTCGAGGTAGGAATGCCAATACCGCGCCCTGCTTACGAACCTACGGATAAAGCATTAACGAGGCTGCAGACCTCGCCGTTCATTCTGGCAATTGAGAACCTGCCCTTACCTTCCGGCTTCTTGCAGCGCAAATTCACCATGTATGAGGGGAAGACGGACCCCTACTCGCACTTAAGCCACTTTCGCCAGGTTATTGCTGTATACCGACAAAACGAGGCATTGATGTGCATCCTATTCCCATCCAGCCTTGGCGACCTAGGATTAACTCAGTTCGAAGGCTACGAGGCGAAGACGCCTCCTGGGCACAATTAGCAGAGGCGTTCGTGACAAGGTTTAGGACGAACACCAAAACGCTAGTTGAGATCGACCGGCTTCTCTCCATTGACATGGGTGACAAAGAGACATTAAGATCCTACAATAGTCACTATTGGGAGACCTTCAACCAGATTGGGGATTGCCCTACCAATCTCGCCATCGCGCAGTACAAAAAAGGTCTTCCAGTCGGGAACAGGCTGAGGGACTCAATCACCATGACGCGGTCCTGCGAAGACTTGTGTGGAATCGCTCTTGAGATTGTGCAGCCTAGGATCGCTCTTAGCCTCGAGACTCGACTCCTTACTTTCAAACCTTGAACTTAGATTCAGAATGTTCAGAGGTCAATCATGATGTGAGGCCTGTGTGGCCCAATTTGAAGCAGCCCTTGAACAAGAGGCCAAGAAAGTCAGATCAAGAAGATCAGACGTCATCAAAAGGAAGATTGCGAAGCTAGATCAGAAGCACCCCTCAGACTAGGGGTAAAAGAATTTCAAATGTGCTCAAAGAGTCAAAGATAAAGACTGGCAAGAATGCCAAATTCCAGAAGGGAAGAAAGAAGAAGGTATCGCTGAAGGACAACCGAGTTCCGATCCACAACACTAGGGGAAAATTCAGCCCCCACTGGATGGACTCTTGCATCGTCAGCAAACAGCAGCCATTCTCCTAGATTCAGATGACTTCAGGATCTTAAAACCGTTTGACATGGACAAAGCTACACTTTTACCCTTGAGAGGCTTGCTGGGTCGAAAACCCGAAAGGACGACCTAGGCAAAAGTTAGAGCAAAAAAAAAAATGATGAAAAAAAAAGAAGAAAAAGAACAAAAATAAAAAAAAAGAGAAAAGAAAAGAATACAAAAAAGAAAGAAACAAAAATGCAAAAAAATTCTGAACAAAAAATTGAAAAGGAAAGAAAAAGAAGCTCGCAAGGTTGAAAACCCGCAACGGGCGCCTTGGCAAAAGTTAGAGCCTAAAAAGGAGAGGTTAAATACACGAGTGCACCTTAACCCCGAACTACGTAAGGCTTGATTCCCATGTTTGGGATACGTAGGCAACTTTACTTTGAAGTCCAGCCACAAACACCTCCAAATTAAGTGTGTCCATGTATTGGTTTTGATGATCCTCGCCTTCTCTGTATCCGAGAGTTCGGTTGTGATCATTACCATAAAGACTGTCTACAATACGCTGCGGTGCCATTCAAACAAGAGGCAACTTTCCGTTGCCATTCAATGCACTGCGGTGCCATTCAAACAAGGGGCAACTTTCCGTTGCCATGCGGTATCCTTCAGACAAGGGGCAATTTTCCATTGTTATGGATTCGAGGTTGCGCATCTCGAGGGTAGGTTCCGTGCTCGTTGAGCAGTGGCCGTTTGCAAAAACAGTTTTTGAGAATTTTTATTGAGGCTGACTATTCTCTCGAAAATCACTCCATTTTTCCAAAACTAGACCATTTCTTGGACCCAAAAAAGGAAAATTTTCAGTGCTTACAACTTGACTTGCATGATTTCAAATCAAAAATTGAACAAGCGTGTTAATCTAACTCTCATATTGGTCAAAATTGTTTTAGTAGAAAAACCAAAACAAAAAATGGTCAAAATGATGAACTAGGGGCACAGTTGAGTCAGGTGTTCTGTCTTTTCCCCTTTGTCAAAATACTTTCCAGAAAGGGCACCATACTTGCCAGAAAAGGGCACCACTGAGACTAACCGCAAAAGGGCTAAAAGCTCTATCACCGTCCAAGAAACGAGGTATCAAGCCAAGTGCGAAGCACGAACTGGAATGGGGCAGGATATTTCATTCCCTCATCTGGACAGATCTAATCACATCCAAACTCCCCAGTAGAGCATCGTCAACCAATGTCGATTGCAGATCTGCTGCACATCCAGCCGCATCACAACCCCTCTGTGGGGGAAGTTCACTGTTGTGAGCAGAAGAAAGAGAATCTAGCAGAATGCTAGGGGCAAGAGCCCGCAACTTCTTGTTTATCCATCAACCACCCAGGAGAGGGACAAAAAATGAGAGAGTGAAGAATAGAGAGATGTGCGACGAGAGAAAAAGTGAGAAAAGGGCTTTTTCAGAAAAACGGAGCTTGAGTGCCAGAGTGATGTGAGAATCACAAATGAGAAAGGGTGGGAAACATACCCAGAGAAACTGGCTCCTCGTGCACTGAGAGGTCTCTCGTCATTGTAACACGTCTGTGTGTCGTGTCTTTTGTTTTGTTTTTCTCGATTCTTGCTTTGAGTCGTTCCGAGCGTGTCTCGATGTGTTTAGGTTGTTTACCTTTTGTTTTCCGTTGTTGGATCGTCTTTGCTGTGTTCAGTCGTAGGCTCAATACCCGGTCGAGAACTCATTTTCTCAATTTCAAAAATGATTTGTTGTGTGCTCAGAGTGCTGTGCCATTCTCCACATTTGTGCAAAAAAAAAAAAAAAAAAAAGAATTTGTTCTTTCGAAAACTGTAGGGTCCACCCCCGATAAGTGTGAACAGTCAAACAAGGACCTATCTGAAGCTATGTGGGTTCTAGACTGCAAAGCAAAAGAAAAGAGGGAAAATCGAAGTATCTGAGTATGTTTCACCTTCAGTGAATTCTGAGATTGTATTCCGGATGTACCTCTTCAGACCTTGTCAGTGTTCCGAAGAATGAGCGTGCCTCTATTCCAAGTGTAAGCCTGCTTCAAGTCAGAATGGCAATTAAAGCAGCAGCAGATGTTATCTCTCTCTAATATGAACAGGGTGTGCCCGTTTTTGAGCTGAATATATTGTGAACTCTTTGAGAGGTAAATCAGAGGTTGTGTTTGAATTGGTCTTGTTAAGGCTTGTATTCCCTTATTCGGCATTTTGTTTCAAATATGCGTTGTCAAGCACATTCCAATTGCATTGTTATGCACCCACTTCACTAGCATTGTTATGCTCATTCGTTGCATTGAGTATGCACATCTATTTAGCATTGTTATGCTCATTACTTGCATTGTTATGCATCTTGTCACTTGTAATTGTCATTCTTTCTCCTCGCGCGTGCGACGGGTTAGACCTCCTCTGGTTTAGAGCATTTGGAATACGTTCCAATGCTTATATCTTTTTGAAACACCGAGATACGTCCCCATGTTTCTCTTTCCTTGCGAAACACCGGGATACGTCCCTATGTTTCACATTCCTTGCGGAACACCGGGATACGTCCCTCTGTTTCACATTCCTTGCGGAACACCGGGATACGTCCCTATGTTTCTCCTTCTTTCTGGAACACCGGAATACGTCCCTATGTTCCTCTTTTCTCCGAAACACCAGGATACGTCCCTATGTTTTTGCTTCTTCCCCAAACACCGAAATACGTCCCTATGTTTCTCCTTCCTTTTGAAACACTGGGATACGTCCCTAACCTTTGGGATACGTCCCTAAACACTGGGATACGTCCCTAAACATCGAGATACGTCCCTAACCACTGGGATGCGTCCCTAATCTCTGGGATACATCCCTAAACGTCGGGATATGTCCCTAAACACTGGGATACGTCCCTATGTTTCTCTCTCCTTGGTTAAGAGTATTTGAAATATGTTCCAATGCTTATACCTTTCTGAAACACCGGGATACGTCCCTACGTTTCTCTTCCTTCCGAAACATTGGGATACGTCCCTACGTTTCTATTTCTTTTCGAAACACCGGGATACGTCCCTACGTTTCTCTTCCTTCCGAAACACTAGGATACGTCCATTGACATGGGTGACAAGGAGACATTAAGATCCTACAATAGTCACTATTGGGAGACCTTCAACCAGATTGGGGATTGCCCTACCAATCTCGCCATCGCGTAGTACAAAAGAGGTCTTCCAGTCGGGAACAGGTTGAGGGAATCAATCACCATGACACCACCCCTCACAATGGAGGCCTTAATGGAGAGGGTACACCAGGACATTCGGGTGGAGGAGGATGGCACCCGTGCTAAAACGAAGACCGCGGTAAAGGTCAACGCGGTAGAACGTCCAAACAAAAATGGACGAGGCAGGCGGGACAACGGAGAAGACCAGGATAAAAGATGGTTGAGAGTCCGCACTGCGATTACCACGATATTCAAAAAGCCAATCTATCGGATTCTAAGTGAGATACGCGATGAACCTTTCGTTAGATGGCCTGCCAAGCTAGGAAAGACTCAGAAGGACTACGACGAAAGATCATGGTGCACTTTCCATAAAGAAAAGGGGCACCGCATTGAAAATTGCACACCATTGAGACAACATCTAGAGGAGTTAGTGGTAGCCGGTCACCTAGACAAGTACATTGAAGGAGAGGCGCAGCCAGCCCCCCAAAATGACAACCACCTGAACGGAATGCTAATCGATGCCCCACCTCAAGGCGTGATAAACGTAATACATGGGGTATGCGAACTTGAGTGCGTATGTGAGCTCAGGGGCATGATCAAAAAGGCTGAGCACTTAAGGGAGGTACTAAGTGCACAACCTACAATCAAGAAGGGAAGAATGGAGGCCACCAATGTCATCTCTTTTTCAGACAGAGACTTGGCAAAGATATACTGCCCTCACAATGACGCATTAGTCGTCACTCTCCACGTCAAGGATTACGACATCAAGCGGATTTTGATAGACCAAGGTAGCTCGTATGAGATAATGTACTACGACACCTTCAAATAGTTGAAACTGGAGGACAAAGACTTGGCGCCAGCTGTATCCCCCCTGATCGGATTCAACTCAATGCCAGAGTGGCCAGTCAGCAAGATAATCCTTCCAGTCAGGGCAGGAAGCGTGACAAAACAAGTGGAATTCTGGGTATTGAAGGTCCCTTCCACTTATAACATAATCTTGGGAAGAACATGGCTGCATGCCATGCGATTGGTAGCTTCATCCTACCATCAAGTAATACGATTCCCCAACGAAGCTGGGGTAATTGAAGAGGTCTTTGGAGACCAAATTATGTCCAAGCAGTGCTTCGTCACGGTAAATGGCAGTCGAGCTGCCAAGGGGTTTGTACAGATGGTGGAAGAACCTGAGAGCAACGAATTGTTCACAGATGTTGGCAAAGCCGCTGAACAGAAGGCTGTGGAAGACTTGGTACAGGTAAGAATAGATGAAAAGAACCCGGATAAGTTCTTTTTGCTTGGTTCATCTATGTCCAGCACTGAGAGATTAGAGGTCGTGGAATTCTTGACCTCTAAAATTAAAGTGTTTGCCTGGACACCGTATGATATGCCAGGCATTGACCCAAGCTTCATCTGTCACCAATTGAACATCCACCCATCCGCTAGACCGATCATTCAGCGCACTCGTAGATCGGTACTCCACCATGCCGAAATAGTGGCGGAAGAAGTGGGAAATCTTCTAGAGGCAGGAGCTATCAGAGAGGTGCACTACCCCAGATGGATCTCCAATACAGTCGTGGTGCCAAAGAAGAATGGCAAATGGCGTGTCTGCGTCGACTACAAAACAGTCAACAAGGCATGCCCAAAAGACAGCTTCCCCCTACCACGGATAGACCAACTGGTAGACTTAACGGTGAGGCACAACTGGCTTAGATTTCTTGATGCGTACAGAGGCTACCATCAGATCACTATGTATGAACCAGACCAGGAGGTCACATCTTTTACCACACCAAGAGGACTATACTGCTACAAGGTCATGCCTTTTAGCCTAAAGAATGCAGGGGCAACATTCCAACGGATGGTCACCAAGATGTTTGAACCATTGTTAGGCAGAACAATGGAAGCTTACATTGACGACATGGTGGTCAAGAGCAAGGATGAGAACGACCATCTCAAGGACCTAGGTGAGATGTTTCAGATCCTTAAGAAGCACAAGTTATGCCTCAATGCGTCTAAGTGTGCATTCGGAGTAGGATTTGGCAAATTCCTAGGCTTCTTGGTGACCAACCGGGGTATAGAAGAAGACCCCTCTCAGGTCAAAGCAATTCAGGATCTGGAGAGGCCAAACACAGTAAAAGAAGTGTAGCATCTCACCGGCATGGTAGCTGCACTCAACCGATTCATAAGCCGGTCGTCAGACAGACTATGACCATTTTTTCAAGCATTGAAAGCCAAGTTTGAGTGGGACGAAGAATGCGACTGCGCTCTGGAAAGCTTGAAAGAATACATGTCTTCTCCACCACTACTTGTGACCCCAATACCTGGAGAAGAACTCTTTTTGTACCTGGTAGTTTCACAGCACGCAATTAGCGCAGTGTTGGTCCGAGTGGAAGGAATCCAACATCTGCCCATCTTTTATGTCAGCAAGACATTGTTGGGCGCCGAAACAAGGTACTTGCCACTGGAAAAATTGGCCTTGACCTTGATGATGGCCTCAAGGAAGTTGTCGTACTACTTTCACACCCACACTATAGTTGTCCTCACAGCTTTTCCATTAAAAGCTTTGTTTGAGAGGGCGAACTTTTCTGGGTGAATCTTAAAGTGGGCAGTAGAGTTGGGACAATTCGACATCAAGTTTTAACCCAGAACCACGATAAAGGCTCAAGCTTTGGCAGACTTTGTCGCAGAATTCACCCCAGGAAGTCATCATATCTGCCCAGTTGACCTGACTGAAACAACCGAACTAGGGATGGAAGTTGACGCCAGAATAACGCAACCCCTAGTACAGGTTACCCAGACAGGTTGCAAGACAGACCAGAGTAAAGTGAGGAGGAAGAAGCAAACCATGCTACACCAAGCCAAGACTCACCAACAAATAAAGACTTGGTACAATCAGACAGTGAGGGGCAAATAGCAAGTATGAACCAAGAAGAAAACACTAGCAACACTCATGACCCCAAGGCATCATTTGATCCCTCCACTTGCTAGAAGCTGTTCGTCGGAGAGATGTGAAAGCTCTTTGTGGATGGAGCATCCAACAGGTATAGAATAGGACTTGGCATAGTCCTCATCTCGCCAGACGGCCTAGTAGTGGAGCAAGCAGTCCACCTTGGCTTTCCCGCATCAAACAACGAAGCGGAGTACGAAGCGCTTCTGGCAGGCTTAAAATCAGCATCCTACATAATGGCCACCGAGCTAATGGTTTACAGCGACTCACAGCTGGTGGTAAACCAAATTTCAGGCGAATACGAGGCAAAGGATGAAAGATTGGCCAAGTACCAAGACTTAGTCAGAAAAGAGATCAAGAAATTTGAAGTAGTGCGGATAGAACAGATTGGTAGGGAGGAAAACAGCAGAGCAGATGAACTAGTAGGCTTTGCTTCAATGGCAGATACATCCATCCCTCATCCGTTGCTTATTGACTACTTACCAAGACCAAGCATTGAAGACCCCGAAGCAGAAGAGGTATGTTGCACCGAGCTAGGCCCTTCATGGATGGATCCCATCATAATGTTCTTAAAAGACGGCGTCCTACCGGAAGAAAAGAAAGAAGCCAACAAAATTAGAGCAAAGTCGTAGCGATTTTGGCTCTCCCCATCTATGGCATTGTACAAGAAGTCATTCACAGGACCTTATCTAAAATGTGTCCACCTTAGCATAGTGGAAGCATTCTTGTTTGAGATACACGAAGGCGTATGTGGAAGCCACCAAGGGGGAAGATCGTTAGCTTGCAGAGCCATTTCGCAAGGATACTGGTGGCCATACATGCAAGCAGATTTGGAGAAGTATGTGAAGAAGTGCGAGAAATGTCAGAAGTTCGCACACCAAATACATCAGCCAGCCAGAGAGCTCCTACCATTGACTAGCCCATGGCCCTTCGCAATGTGGGGCTTGGACATAGTAGTGTAGACGTCCCCGAATGCCCCGGGAGGGTTAAGTCCCGTTCCGTTCGTATTGGGGTCACTACAGTTCGGACTCGATTGTGACGGTTCTAAATCTGAACCAAAGAGTCCAAATCCGGCAAATCGTTTTGAAGAAAAACAGATTTTTTGAAAAGTAGTGCCAAACATGGACTGCTTTGCCAGATTACAGAGTCGCCACCTAAATATTTTAAAATGGGAAATTTAGGAAACCACGACTCGGTCAAGCGAAGCGTGTCCGTCATCACCAAAGTGGTCTTGGCTCGGGAGCTTGGGTACGATCGGGGAAGGTCAGCTATGAGCACCCCCTTTTGCCCGGTCCGAAGACCGGCCTCTGCTAACCGTGATATCCGATTTTGAAAACTTTACATGTTCTTATTCCGGTTATTAGCCTAGAATTACTATGTTATGCGCACAGCAAACAAGTATAGACTAGATTGCCTAATTTGGAAATAAACATTGCATATCCGTTTGTTTGGAAAACAATTTGAAGTTGCTACTCACAAGTAGGCTAAAACACGGATTTCAATGAGTTTTCCAACTCAAGCAATCCAACCTCCACCCACAGGCATTCAACCAGTTTATCTCATGTAAGCATTTAGCCGCATGGTAAGCATACTGTCATGTTAACATTCACACGCATGCGATATGCTAAAGCATAAATACTTACATCGTACTCCGTGCCAAAACAATAAACTAGTTAGCAAACATGCATGTCCTAGTTCATGTTAAGTGGCTAATGCAACACAAGTAAAGATGCAATCTAGACAGGCTCGGCTATCCTAGACATGGCATGTGGAATGCTACAAATAACATGTATTCAATTTGGAATTGAAATACAATGCGGTTTGTATGATGTGCCAAGCCCGATGCATGTAAACAAATGCATGGATGCACGCATGCGTAGCATAAGGTATGCTAAAATAAACGTGCCCTAATCTACCATTGTAAGCAGGTAAATAAAAGGGAAGAAAGAAGTGGGGGTTGGAAGACATACACACCCACTCACGCACACTTATTACAATTACGCCCTCACTCGGAGGGACCGAAAGAATATACAAATTAATTAACTACGCAAGCTAATTAAATATTACAAATTCACTAAATTAATTAACAAATCAACTAGGTTAATTAAAACAGTAAATGCCTCGGGAAGAGGGCCCGATGCATCGCGTGCGAGAACTCTTCTAATCGCATCGCCATGCATGATTGCCTCTGTTTTCCTGCTTTCCTCCTCAAGATCGCCAAAACTTCGTGAATACTTCCTTGGCATCGGAGATCACCACCGTGGTAGAACACCACCGTGAAGGATGTGGCCACCGACTGAATTCATCCATCGGCTGCCAGATGATCACGGTCGACACTAAACAAGGCGGTCGGCACAAAATGCTCACAGAACACGCAACTCACAAAGAAGAGAGGACACAACTTGCATGGCAATGTAATTCAAAGCATGTATGCACCAAACACACTCCTTATCATGTTTTTGACTCAAAGGAAAATGTGCCTCGGTTCTCGGACCACCAATCACGCATTTCGATGCATGATGGCCCAAAGAACCAAGAGTGCAATTTTGATTTCAAATGCATGTAATGTAAACAAACAAACAAGGGTGCTAAAACTCTATCACACTCACTTCAAGAGGCTTAGCATGCATGTCAATGCAATGAAGTCCTAAGCATGTCAACTAGTATGCAATATGGCAATACAATGCAAACATGCAAGTAAGCATACAAGGCAAGCATGCAAATCAAATGGAGGATGGACTTAGACATGAATTGGGCAACTCCAAATAGGCCTAAAACCAATGGCCAAGATGCTAAGTCATGAGGGCCAAACACACATGCACATATGCACAAGTTAAGGCACCAACACTTAAGCATAATAAAGCATCATTCAAGCACACTTGAAAGGAGTTAAACATGGACCACTAGCATGCATATAAAGCTCTGAAAATCATGCAAAATATGATGCCAAATCATGCAACAAAGCAAGCTAAACATACAACAAATGGCCCAAGTACTTTAATCAAGTTAATGAGGCATTGAACCATACATAGTACAACCACACATGGCAATACTTAACCAACTAAAAACAGAGTTTTAACACATAAAACTAAAGCCAAAAGACTACTTAGATGGCATCTAACAGGCTTGAAATCAAAGGCATGCAACATGACCGAAACATGAGGCATACAACACATGCTTTTAAAGCATTAAAGAGGCGACTAAGGTAAGCATACAAGCACACCAAAGGGACTGAAATAGCATGCTAAATGGTTCCAAACCATCAAAATGATGCAAGCAAGGCATGCTACACTCTCATGCTCTTAAGGCCAACAAGCCAAATACAAAGGAGCTATGAGATACAAGTCATGGTTGACCAAAACAAGCATGGACAGACCTTATTTATGGTAAAATAAGCATACAAGCTTCATGGATCTAAGCCTAAAACATGCTAGAAATAGAGGCATACAACCTAGGCATGTTAAGGGACTATTAAGGCATTACAAAGCAACTATGCAAAGCATGCAAGGAGTGCTAAAACCAACTTCAAATCATGTTATATCATGGCAATATAAGCATGAAAAACAGTCCAAACATGCTCAACACACACTCGAGCATAGGCTTCCTCAAGAGGCCAAAACTTGCCCTTTTCAAGGACATCAAGGAGAGGGGGTGGCCCTCTCCTTCTTGGGACTCTAAGGCATCATCTTCACCACTAAAATCCCTCAAGATTTCAGTGGTGAAGAGATCCTAACACCAAAGTCTCAGATTCCTCACAAAATAGCACAAAATGAGGCCTTTTCAAGGCCTAAGGGTGGTCAAACCTACCCAAACCACCAAGCACTCTTAATAAACAATAAAGAGGCTTAAAAAACAGAACTTTTATGTGTTATAGACTAAGCACAAAAACTGTTTTAAACTAGGCAAAAATGGAGTGCAAAAATGGGGTAAATAAAGTAAGTTTCTTACCCTTGATGATCAACTTCACAAAGGTTGGAGTTGTTGGTTCCTTGAGCTCCAAACCAGTCAAAAACTTCAAGAACAAGCCCTTAGCACTTCAATTCCAAGAGGAAGGTGAAACACTAGGTGTTGGTGAGCAATAGTAAGTCACAAACACCTAGTGTACAAAACAAGAGAGAAAGAGAGAGATAGGATAGATACACAAAACCTAACCTAAAACCAGAGCTTCTCCCTCTCCTAAAATGTCTAACTCCCCAATCTTCTAACCTCTTGAGCCAAGAGAAGAAGGGTTCTCTTATAAGCAACAAAGCTTACAAGCTAAGCCAAAACAAAGGCTCATCCCTCCATACACGTGTATGGAGGGGAAACAAGTACAAGAAAGCTGTCTGAAAATATCTCCAAAAATAGCTGTAAAGTGATCGGCAGGGCAAAATGGTCATTTTGCCAAAAAGAGTGCCGACCGGCACAAAATAGTGCCGACCGGCACAATATAGTGCCGATGGCAACACCAACCAGCCGGTGGCCTCTAGCCACTGCCGGTGGTGTGTGGGGATGCCTCACAAAGCATTCCCTACCCCTCCAAGGCAAAGCACAAGTGTTTGGTGCAAAACCAAAACAGAACAGTCGAGTTCGGAGATCCTGAGGCAAGGCGCGTAGCCGAGAACTCCGGGAACTCCAAACAAACACAAACATGGATAATCACCGAGTGTTCAAGCGGTGACGTCCAAGTCTTGAGGACGGTCAAAAATGGGGTGTCTACAAGTAGGACCACTTCCAACAGTGCCCGGAAACAGGAAGTTCTTTCTTGTAGCAATGGACTACTTCACAAAGTGGGTGGAAGTAGAAACACTAGCATCAATAAAGGAGAAAGATGTAAAGAAGTTCGTTTGGCAGAATATCATCACTCGGTTCGGCATACCTAAAGCCCTAATATCAAACAACGGCACTCAGTTTGATGGCAGAATCTTTAGAGGCTTTTGTGAAGAATACAAGATAGAGTTCTACAATTCTACACCGGCATACCCCCAGGCAAATGGCCAAGCGGAAGCATCAAACAAAGTTGTCTTGGATGGATTAAAGAAGAGGTTAGAGTACGCAAAAGGCAAATGGGCAGAAGAGCTCCGTCATGTCTTATGGGCTTACCGCACCATACCTCGGCGATCAACAGGAGAAACACCATTCTCCTTGGCCTATGGCATGGAAGCAGTAATCCCACTGGAAGTTGGTCTCCCCACAATTTGAAGTGAAAATTTTGTTCCAGACTTAAATGGAGAAGCCATAAAACATTGGAGCTCGATCTTGCGGAAGAAAGAAGAGAAAGAGCATTGGTTCACATTGCTTCATACCAGCAAGAGTTGTCCAAAAAGTATAACAAAACAGTACATCCAAGACAATTCAAAATCGGAGATTGGGTACTGCGCAAAGTGATGGGAAATACCTTGGTACCCGGAGATGGCAAGTTAGGGCCCAATTGGGAAGGACCTTACAAAGTGGTTAGGTTAGTCGGAAAAGGGGCATACCAATTGAAAGACAAGGATGGCAAAGCCATTCACAGGCCATGGAACACTGCCAATCTTAAACTATTTTATTTTTAGCCTTTCAGTACTTGTAATTTTTCTTTTTCGCAATAAAACAAGTAGTTTTCTTTTCAGCATAATTATTTTATTCTGTAAAAGTTGTTTTAGTAAGGTAGGGGCAACAAAAATAGAGTTGGCCGGAATAACCAACTTTGTCCTCTCCTAAGCCCAGGATAAGGATCCAGGTTGCAGGACGTTTGGTCACAATAACCAAACACTTTACTCTAGGTTGGTAGGAAAAACTAACTTAGAGGTTGGCTGGAAAAACCAACACCCCTCCTAAGCCCAGGATAAAGATCCAGGCTACAGGAAGTTTGGCAGGAAAAACCAAACACTTTACTCTAGGTTGGCAGGAAAAACCAACTTAGAGGTTGGCTGGAAAAACCAACAGCCCTCCTAAGCCCAGGATAAGCATCCAGGCTGCAGGAAGTTTGGTAGGAAAAACCAAACACTTTACTCTAGGTTGGCAGGAAAAACCAACTTAGAGGTTGGCTGGAAAAACCAACACTTAGTACTCTTCAACTGAGATAAAGGACCAAGGCTGAAGAGTGGTTGGTTGGAAAAACCAACACTTAGTACTCTTCAACCAAGATAAAGGACCAAGGCTAAAGAGTGGTTGGCTGGAAAAACCAACACTTAGTACTCTTCAATTGAGATAAAGGACCAAGGCTAAAGAGTGGTTGGCTGGAAAAACCAACACTTAGTACTCTTTAAACTGAGATAAAGATCAAGGCTGAAGAGTGGTTGGCTGGAAAAAGTTGGCAGGTATGGCCAGTCAAAGTGCAAAGTTAAGACCGAGATAAAGTATCTCGGCCGGAGAATGTTATACCTTACTCAAATTACAGTTAGAAAGTATACGCATGAAAGTAAACCGAGATAACAGTTGAAACCAAAAGAAGCTTTCATTGAAAACGCAAAAGAGTACAGAAGATAGGGCCGTAGCCTGGTTACAATTCTTGTCCAAAAGAAGAAAGAAGAAAATACAGAAATCAAGCAAAAAGGTCATCTATTTCTGCGTCAAGTTCAACTCGGTGCCCGGTCTCATCTGGTAGTTCGGTCGTCATTTCTTCAACTGGTGGCTCCAACTGAGCTGATTAAATAGCAGGGTCATTAACAACCGGGATATCATTTGGCTTGGTCTCTTCTTCGTCATCCTCAGCCTGAAGAAATTGTTGCTGAATGGCAGTAGCATACTCTGTCATCGAACCCGGGATAAAATACGGAGGAGGGTTGAAGACCTCGGTCTCTGACCCATGACTGAGCTGTTCCACGGCCGCCTTCCATCCGCATTTAAAGAATAAGTCTTTTGCCGCCTCACACTGCTTAATGTACAAGGCCTCACCTTCTTTGAAACTGAGGTCCTCCGCGTCCTCAGCCTTCTTCTCCCACTCCTTTATCTCGGCATTCTTCTTCCATTCAAGCTTTGCAAGCTCGCACAGATACTTGTCTTTTACCACGACCGCGGCCTTTTTCTTCTCTGCCTCAGCCGAGCTGACGAGCCTAGTCAGACGAGCCATCTCGGTCTGTAGCTCGGCTATCTGCTTCCTTGACTCCTGTAGCTCGGTTGTTTTGGCATCAACCTCTGGCATGGCCTGCCTTGTGGCTTTTCGCAGTTCTAACACTCGTTTGTGAGCGATATGGTTTTTCTGTATGGCTTTCAAGAGGATGGTAAGAAACTTTTGAAGTAAAACCGAGCAGAAAGTTGTACAGATTAAAAAGATGAGCAAAGGGGCAACTTACCAGCACCATTGATTTTGTGGACGAGCGAAGGGCCTTCAGCTTGGTTAGGTGGTTGTGGTGCCTCATATCGGCTAGAAGGCAAACACCTTTAGCCAGGTTGAATGCCATCAAGTGGTCTTTTTCTGCGACCACTGAGTCAGAATCCGTGATAGCATGGTTTTGAAAAGTGATCTTTTGAGCCCACTTGGAGGAGCTAGCCCGGTCCGAACGCTCCGGTTGTGGGCTCGGTAAAGAGCATGGTAGAGTGGTTTGAGGGACCACGGTTTCATCTTCATCAACGAGGCGCTGCTCGGTTGGGGTAGTCCGGGCACGCTTATTTGGGCGAGATGTTGAGGGCTGGCGAGATGGAAGGGCCACAACGGTCTCCTGAGTTTGACCGGTTGGTTGGTTTCGGTCTGGTTGGTTTCGGTCAAAAGGGCTCGCACGGCTCTCTTCTTGGCCATTTCTTGTTCGGCGGTTAGTGGGATGAGATTGATTTGGGGCAATGATGGGTCTGGTTCAGGAGAGGCTTCTAACAAGAAGTCAGTTACCTTGGACTTTCGCCTACCACTGTATCTATACGTCGGTTCAAAATTCAATAGCTCGGCCCAACCTCTGGTAGGATATCATAGCGCGGCACGAAGAGTGGCTAAGTTGGGATAGCTGTACTGTGACTTGAGAAAGTTCAAATTTGCATAAAAGATGAAAGACAAGGGTTAGTCCGGTTCAGAATGTTAAGACCGAGGTAAAGAAAAGTGTGGAATTTAACCGAGGTAATCCTACCGGCTACACCCTTGTTCTAATTTATTCTATGGCCTGGAATCTGGGCTTGGTGGTCCTCAAAATTCCCAGAAACCCAGAAGAAATCATCATCATTGACGTATTTATCTGGAGTATTTTTTATTATCTTTTCACACCAGCGTCTTATTCTTAAGTAATAGACCCAGCCATCTTCGGCCGATCCTATGGAGTATTGGTGGAAGAGCTCGGCTAGACCGAGATTAAGGCCAGCCCAGCGGTTTAGCTCGGCTATGCCGTTTATGATACGGTAAGAATTGGTGGAAAGTTGGGTAGGGTAGAGCTTGGTTTGCCTAAGGAATTCACAAAGGAGGGGCTGTATAGGGAATCGCAGACCGCACTCTACGACGGAAATAACATTAAAAGAGACAAAGCCTTGTTTTCCCCAAGGAATGGTTTCTGGTTCGGCCATGAGAGGTGGACATCATCTGGAATTTGGTAGTCCTTACGAAATTTAGCTATGGCCCCTGGTGAGTTTACTAAAAATCTATACTTCCCCATTTGTGGTTTAAGTTATGTACAAATTAAACTGGAGTGTTAGCTCGGTCAAAGAATGGTGTTGAGTAGCTTGGTTGAGTGCTCAAAGGAGTGCCTGGGCAACCTAAGTCTACAAGGTGAAAAACAAAGTTGTGTTAAGCACAGATCGTTAGACCGTGCTAAAAGAAACAAAGGCAAAATAAATGAAGTCCTAGCTCAACTATGCGAGATGCTATGGATCTTAGCCTGGTTTGAGCAAGGGGATTTTTTAGCCCGGTTGAACCTCTAGGGGTAGCATTATTAGTTCGGTCTGAACTAAGAGGGCTAGCTTAGCCCCAGGTTGTAGCTCGGCCGTGGTTACGGCTTTCAAGCATGCTATTGCGCGGATTTAGTAAGGTTCGATAGCTCGGCTAATTGAAACAAAAGATGGTTTGACCTGATGAAACTACTACTTTAGCATGAAGTGCTAGTTTGGTTGGTAGTCTGGCTAGATTGACATCAACTACAAACAACTCCCTAGTTCGGTTACATGGTGATTTTGGATCAAGTGTAGTATTTTACAGATTGTTTCGTGAACACAAATGATTCTTACAAGGTTTCTTCCAACAAACACAAGGCAGAGCAAAAAATGGGAAACATGTGTTTTGCAAAAATGCCAACAATATGTTGTGGATTAAAACAAATGCGAAAACAAGGAAAATAACCAAAGGAGAACAGATCTGTGTAGCTTAGCAGGTCGTGAGGAAGGAGCTGGAAGAAGGAAATGGCACTAGGAGACACGCGCTTTGCAGTTGCAAGGTTGAGAAACAATGAAGGCTCAGAAACAACAGAAAGAGAAGGAGATGAGTAGTAATGAGGATGATTAAAAAATGCTAGGGTTTGTTTTGTAAAAGGAAAGACAAAAGGGCGGGATTGTTCAAATTTTGCGAGATACGAAGATGGCGTGACAGCTGCTTTGGGCCAATCGGAAGGCCAATCGGAACATGTCACATGTCATTGGAATGAGAAGCGATTTAGTTGCTGTGATTGAAGAGACGTTTTGACCGGACAGGTGGAGCTTGGTGTGAATTTAGCTTGGCTGGAAAGGCTAAAGAATTTTAGCTCGGCTGGAAAGGCTTAAGAGTTTAGCTTGATTGTAAGGCTAAAGTTTTTAGCTCGGCTAATAAAACAGGTAAATCCCTATCATGTTGCGCAGATGGGATTAACGGGCAATTGAGAGGGTAATTTATACCTAAATTGGGCCGAGCTGGGTAAATGGGCCGTTCTTTGGGCCACAGTAAGAAGGGCTAGATGAAAGGGGCTTGTAGTTAGCCCGGTCCCAGTAAGCCCTATTGTTATCCAGGTCCTAGTGAGCCCTCTTGTTATCCGGGACCGAAAGAGCCTTGAAGTTAGTCCGGTCTAAGGAAGCTTTGCAGTCAGCACCAGTCACCATATTCAAAGTTAGCCCGGTCATGGCGTAGTGTGGTTAGCCCGGTCAGAACCTTGCTCTTTGCTAGCTCAGTCTAAGCATACCACGGTTTGTACAAAAGGAACTGAGGTAAAGGCAGTGAAAGGAAGAACCAAACTAGGTATAGTTTGGTCTACTCTGCTGCTTAGCATAGCCAGGCTTACCTCGGTCATATTGACATCCAACCATGGTAAAACCATCTCACTTGGCTTAAGTAGTGAGGGGGGTGTTGAAGGATATGCATTATCTTTCAGGAGTATGACTCCTAGGATGACTCTACATGGAGGAGTAAAAGTCCTACTAGGATTGTGCCACGCGGAACCTATAAAAGCTCACAACATCAACTATGGAGAGGTAACACAACTTTGATTCCC
Source organism: Camellia lanceoleosa (assembly GCA_025200525.1). Classification (NCBI taxonomy): domain Eukaryota; kingdom Viridiplantae; phylum Streptophyta; class Magnoliopsida; order Ericales; family Theaceae; genus Camellia; species Camellia lanceoleosa. The sequence continues at coordinate 127,698,329 of CM045768.1, forward strand.
GAATACACAGAGCTTTTTTTCATTTGTCTATTTTGCTGACTTAGGCATCGGAGAGGTATTCGGCCGTAGACACCCCATTTTTGACCGCCCTTAAGACTTGGGCGTTACTGATGGTTTACTTGGTGGAGAAAGGTGTGCAGGGCAAAGGTTCAATTTCTTCGGCAATGAGAGGGTCAAATCCCAACTTCACACCCCATTTTGGACCAAAGCTATTTTGAATGGTTTTTAGACCTTAAAACCCTCTCTTTCAAAACATTTTTGAAATAAAGTTCCTACGATGTTCCGACGCTCGCATTTCGATAAATGTTGCGCTTTTCGGTAAACCGAGCAAGGATAAAGTGGAGATGAATGAAAGAGAGATGAAATCTTTGAAAAATCTTTCAAAACACCTTGCTTAGGGGTTTGAAGTTGAAGAAAAGAGGAGAAGAGGGGAGAAACCAAGTTGGAAAAGAGGATAGGCAAGAATCGTTAAGAGAGGGACGAGCAGTCCTTGCTAAATCAAGCTTATCTGTCTATACACTTGGAGTTAAGCTATGAGGCCACCACCATTGGAAAGAAGACTTTCGGGGCTTCATTTTTCATTCAAGAATCCCTTAAATCCGAGTCCGGAGGGCGGAGATATGATTGGTTGAAGTTGGGCATCATCCCAGTTGGATTGAAACTGAGCATCCTTCACCAAAACAAACATAACTTTTTGCACAGTTGGAATTTTGATGCAAGGCTAGTGCCATTGGAAAGCTTACTTCCGGGGCTTCAATTTTGACACAAGAATGACCTAAAAAGGAGTTCATATGAATAAGTTCTGCCCGTTTGAAGTTGGACCTGCAGATCAGATTTTTTCCTGCCAACCGGCCAAAACAAATGGCCGACCGGCCAAATAGATGGCCGACCAGCCAGAAAAGATGGCCGACCGACCAAGTTTGCTGGCCGATGACCTTCCGGAGTATTCTACAGATTGAATGGATGCGGTACCGTGCGGTGGAATGCATGACTGCTTCCCCATGCACGCAGTGGTGTTTTGCATCCTTTGCACCCTTTTTGACCCTCTTTTTGCACCTTTTGCTCAAAGCTTCTTGAGGAAGCTTTGACCCCTTGTCTTGGCTTCCTCAAGAAGCTTGCACCTTTGCATTAGCTTATCTTAGAAGCTTGGTTCCTTTGACCCTGTTGTATAGCTTCTTTGAGAAGCTTTACACCATTTCCATTGTCTATATAAGGAAGCCTCCTCCTCCATTGTTTTGGTTTAGCAAAAACCAGACCTAGGGCATGTATATCTGATATATATATACCCTCTCTCTCTATCTCTCTCTCTCTCTCTCTACATTTGTGTGTTAGAGGGTTCAAAAGGGGCTTGTTCTTGGCCTATTGCACCACACCTCATAGCCATACACCACCACCATTGGACTGAGGTTCTTGGGAGGGTTTCTTGAGCTCTAAAAGCTAGTTTTTGGCCTCTGAAATTGATGATCTCGAAGTCGATCTTCAAGGGTAAGTTTCTTCCCCTTTTTAGCACTTTCTTGTACCTCATTTTAGCCTATCTTTCTTGCTGATTTGAGCTTGGTGTATAACATAAAAAAGTTCTTTTTTTTTGTGTTTAAGATACTTCATCAAGATCACTTTTGTGTTTGGGGTTGTTTACCCCCTCTTAGGCCTTGTTTGGCCTCATTTTTGTGTCTTTTTGTGAGCTTCGGGACCACCTTGTATTGGCCTTCTCACCACTGAAATCCAGAGGGATTTCAGTGGTAGGGATGGTGTTTTGAGGTCTTAAGAAGGAGAGGGGTGATCCTCTCCTTTGTTGTCTTGTTTACTAGCATGTTTGGCCCTTCAAAGGAGCCCTTATTTTCACACTTCTTGAGCTTGGTTCAGGCATTTTTCAGTGGGTTTTAGGACCGCCATAAGCCATTTCCAGAGTTGATTTGGTCATGTTGAGTGTCCTTTTTGCATGTGTAGAGTAACCCTCTTATTGGCCTTTCAAAGGAGCACCTTATTCTTGCATATATTGGACACATTTCAGTGGGTATTTGGTCATATTTTGGCATCCCTTAGATCTTTTTTTGCCTGGTTTAATGGTCTCTTGCATGCATCATATGCTTGCCTTGTAATCCTATGTTTTGGCCTAACATGCATCATGTTGTGAGACGACATTCTAGCATGATTTTGGTTAGGTTCCAAGAGGGTTTTAGCACTGTTTTGCCATGCTTAAGGTCTAGTTATGGTTGTTTTGATCATGTTTTCCATGATTTGTATAGCCACCTTGCATTCTAGCTTACTAACCTTGGGTGTGTGGGTCACTAGCATGCTTTACTTGGCTTATTCTCATGATTTGGCATCATTAGGAACCATATTTCAGTCCATATTCCATGCTTGCATACTTTCATTTTCCATCCCTTTCATGCTTTGAAGAGTTGATGGCTTATGCTCCATGTTTAGGGCCTTGTGGATGCATGCTTGTGTGTGTTTTCATGCCTTTGTTGCATCATTTTAGCCACTGTTTTGGACCTAGTAGAGAGCTGTCCAAGTTAGTGTAAGGCCATCCTTTGCATGTTGATGCATGCTCACCTTGTGTGTTGTTGCGTGTTTAGGTTGCTTAATATGATGCATGCCTTGCACACTTGCATGCTTAGATCACATCTTGTATGCTTGTCAGTCCCATTGTTATTCCATATCTTGCATGCTTGCTCACTTAGGTTGTGTGCCTAACATGCATTGTGCATTACTTGCTTGCATGCCCATGTTGCATACTTAGTTAACATGCCTAGGTTGCATTGCATGAGCATACATACCTTGCCTCTTGAATTGAGTATGATAGAGGTTGGGTTTCACTTGTTTGTTTGATGTGCATCTCATTTGAAATCAAAGTGCATACTTGGTTTCTTGGGCCATCATGCATTGAAATGCGTGATTGGTGGTTCGAGAATCGAGAACCATGTCCCTTTGAGTCACAAACATGATAAGGGATGTGTTGGTGCACACATTTGCTTAAAATGCATTGCCATGCCATGTCTTGCCCTCTGCTGCTGTCAAAACAAGTTTCTGGAGGAAGTTTTGGCCGGTCAGCTACATGGAGTGCCGACCGACCAATTATTGATGGCTGATAGCTCAACAAATGGCCGATGACCATCCGGACATGGCCGGTGGTGTTCCCACTTGGTCGGCGGCACTCCACAGTGTGCAGAGAGCATACCTTGGGATTTGTGCAAATTTCAGAAGAGTAGAGCAGGGAAAACAGATGCAAGCTTGTGCATGGCGTTGGATTTCCGAGCAATGCCGAGCATGCATGCATTCATCCCTCTTCCCGAGGCCCTTTTACTGTTTCCAATAGCTTAATTAATTTGTTAATTAGTTAAGGGTTTGTAATATTTAATTAGCTAGGGTAGTTAATTATTCATTCGGTTTGTATTATTATTCGGACCCTCCGAGTGAGGGCAATTGTGTAATAAGTGTGCGTGAGTGTGTGTATGTCTTCCAACCCCACGTCTTTCTTCCTTTTTATTTACTAGCTTTCGATAGTTAGTTTAGGGCATATTTAAATTAGCATACCTTATGTTATGCATGCGTGCATTCATACATTTGTCTTGCATGCACCGGGCTCGGCGCATCAAGCTAACTGCATTGTATTTCAATTCCAAATTGAATACGTGTTATCTGTCGCATGTCACATGCCATGTTTAGGATAGCCGAGCTTGTCTAGATTACATCTTTGCATGTGTTGCATTAGCCATTTTAAACATGAACTAGGATCATGCATATGATTACTAACTAGTTTTTGTTTTGGCTTGGAGTACTAGGTAAGCTTTTATGCTTTAGCATACCGCATGCGTGTGAGTGTTGCCATAATTGCATGATTACCATGAGGCTAGCTGTTTATGTGATATAACTACTTGAATGCCTGTGGATGGAGGTTGAGTTACTTAAATTGGAATAATGCATTAAAACTGTGAGTTTTAAGCCCATTAGATAGTGGCAAAGCCATCTTTTCCAAAGCCCACTCGAGGGTGGCAAAACCTGCATTTTAGCCTACTTGCGAGTAGCAAACCGTTTTCAAAACAAACATGAAATGTTTTGTTCCAATGTAGGCGATTTGGTCTATACTTGTTTGCTGTGCGCATAACATAGTAAATCTAGGCTAATAACCGGAATAAGAACGTATAATGTTTTCAAAACAAGATATCATGGTTAGTAGAGGCCGATCTTTGATCGGGCGAGCGGGGGTGCTCATAGCTGACCTTCCCCAATCGTACCCAAGTTCCCGAGCCGAGGCAACTTTGGTGATGACGAACACGTGGCCTTAGGCAAACGAGTCAGGGTTTCCTAAATTCTCCCAAACTAAATATTTAGGTGGCGACTTTGTATCTGGCAAAGCAGTCCATGTTTGACACTTCTTTACAAAAAAATCTGTTTTCAAAAAATGATTTGCCGAATTTGGACTCTTTGGTTCAGAATAAGAACCATGACACAAATTGAGTCCGAACTGTAACCCGTGAGTTCCCTCGCGGACTTGTTACACCGGCACACACCCGCCGGCTAGCTCACGTTTGTGTTTTCACGGAGTAAAGCGACGTCGTATGGAGGAGTGCAATCTTGATCAACAGGATTATACGAGGATAATATTTCGTGCTCGTATAATATTTATACCATATATTAGTTAAATCTTCAAATTGATAAGTATTAGAAAGTATATATTTTTTTCTTAGTGAATTCTCAACATTTTATTATTTCTAGAATTCTCAACATTTGATGGGTACATATGCAACGTTTTTTATCATTTGATTTTGACACCTTTACCAACAAAACCTTGTGTTCGTTGAATAGTTCACACAGTTCCGCAAGTTCAAAATTGAAATAGCCCACACAGTTTCTAGCTTTTTTATTTTCTCCCATAAATAAAAATAAAAAATCCAAACATATCGTTAAAGTATCACGGCACATATAAAAATTCATTAAGATTGATGTAAGAAAATAAGGTAAATTCTACTTATATCACCAATTTAACTCCTTACACGTTTAAAATTCAATTTTTTTTTAGAGTATTAACACATGCTTAAATTTTTTGGACACCCCAATATCTAATTTTTCTTGGGAAATTTGGCCATAAACTCCTCTTATCTTCTTTTTCTTGTTAAAAGGACCAAAAAAAAAAAAAATAAAAAATTATACTTTCAAAACCCCCTCATAATTATAAAGTCTTGTATAAAGGACAAAAATTTTCAAATTTATATTTTGTGTGACAAATTTACCCCTTCACACACACACACACTCTCTATCTTTCTCATCTTTCTCTCCATCAGTTTGTCATCTCTCTCTCAACTCTTTCTTTCTCTATGTCTTTCTAAGATCTCTCTCCACCACCACCACCACCACCACCGTCTACACCACCGCCACCATCACTATCTCTACTACCACAACTACCATGACTACCATCGTTTCCACCACCTCTGTCGTCTCCACCAACATCGTCTCAACCATCGATGTTGTTCGTCATCACCACTGCCGCCACCTTTTTACGACTAGTATCTCAACCACTAGCGCCATTCGATGCCACCATCGTCATCCTTGGAGTCCAAGACTTCAGATCTGAGATTGATGATCTCAGATTTGAGATCTATCATCTCAGATTTATATTTTCTCCCTCTTTTTCTCTTTGTCTCCTCATCATGCTATGTTTTTCAAACAGTAAAATTTTACTCTGGTTTGAACGAAATCTAAGGCAATATATATGCTCTCTCTATCTCTCTATTTCTCTATTTTTTTCTCTGGTATAACCTCTGTTTTTGTTTGACAGAATGAGAGTAAAATTTTACTCTAGTATGTGCTCGGATTTTGTTTGACAGAATAAGAATAAAATTTTACTTTGGTATGTGCTCTGTTTTTGTTTGATAAAATAAGAGTAAAATTTTACCTCTAAAGAAATATACGTGCTTAACGATATAAAATTTTACTTTGAATTATAATAAATTTTACTCTGATTCAAAGTAAAATTTTACTCTGAAATATACTGTGAGGATGACTTTACAAGAGAGCTGATATATATATATATATATGAGGATAGTACAGTAAAAGAAACAAGTTTTAAAATATTAGGGGTTTTTGAAAGAATCTGTATAATTCTTGTCCTTTTGAAAGACAAATTAGACAACGAGTGGTCTATCACCAAATCCCCCATTTTTCTTTTATTACAATTATACCCTAAAATCAAATTACATTAAAAGAGATCATTTAATGGAACACTCACCTATCAAATAAGAACTAACACTATACAATATTGTACACCCACCCCCACCTCCACCTCCACCTCTAACTATATGTATTTCACCTTTCTAAACCCTAAACATGTTACTTTTCATAACCAACCAACATAAACCCTAAACCTGTTACTCTTCATAACCATCTTAAACCCTAAATATATCCTCTTCATCACCATCATAAACCCCCTTGAGTCAGAAACCTGGAACTAGAAAGCTCTTTTTAACTCCAACGTATTACTCTTCATTAGTTATTTCACCTTGTAGAGCAATGGAGGATGATGGCAACAATTCTGATGAGGTTGGCGTTCCATTGGTAAGTTTATCTGTCTTATATTAACATTCTCAGTCGTTTTCAATCATTGCTATTTTGTTCAAACTGTTTGGTACTGGTTTGTCGTTTTCAATCATTGCTATTATGTTCAATATATGGGTGTAGACACCCCATTTTTTACCGACCTTAAGGCTTAGACGTCATCGATTGAGCGCTCAGTGATTATGTATGTTTGTGCTTGTTTCGAGTTTTCAGAGTTTTCGGCTGAGTGCCTTGCCTCCGAGCCTTTGAACTCTTTGCGTTTTGGCTCGGTTTGTGGACCTAGCCTTGTTTTCCTTCCCCGGAAGGAGTGGGAGGTCTGCAGACCACCTTTTTGTGGTCGTAGACCACTTTTTCCCCTTGGAGACTAGTTTCTGGTTTTCGGAGTCTTTGGTCGCACGCCTTGTCTCGGGACCGCTTAATGTTCTCCGTTTGGCTTGGTTTTTGAGCCATGCCTTGTTGCCTCTGCCAAGAGGGACACTGTGGTCTGGAAGACCACTTTTGGGGTCGTTGACCACTTTTGGTGCTCGTAGACTTGTTTTCGGGTCTCTCGGCTACGCGCCTTGCCTCCTGGACTTTCGTCTTGCATCCTTTTTGGTTTGTTTTTGGTACAAACCTTGTTTTCCTTGTTTGGAAGGTGGTACAGGGGTGGGTGACCAGTTCTTTCCCTTGGAGACCACTTTCCTTTCTGCCAGCCAGTTTTCTGGTCGGGCAACTGGTTTTCTTGGTCTTTGAGCCACCTTTTCTGGTCGGCCACCACACCACCACTTGGCTTTCATGCTGCAGACCACTCCTCCCCTGTGGCCAACCACTTTCTTCCCTGGTTGACCACTTGCATTGGTCGGCCGACCAGTGTAAGTAGCTGGCCGACCACTTCAGGTGGTCGGCAACTTTCCAGTTCATTCCTGGAGATATTTTCTTTCCAGCTGTAATAGCTGGAGGGCTCTAAAACCATCCTCCATACACGTGTATGGAGGGATGGCTCTAGACCTTAAGCTTGTTCAACAAGCTTACACTTTGGTTCTCTATATAAGAGAACCTCCTCCCTCCTCCTCCAGGTTCAGAATTTTGTGCTGGAGAGATATAGATACACATTTGTCTCTATCTTGCTCTTTGCTTCACATTTGTGCTTCCAAAATGACTTTTTATCACACTTTAACACACAAACACATAGTGAAACACCATACTCTTGGAGCTGAGGTCCCTTGAAGTTGTTTTTAAAGTTTTTGGACTGGTTTTGGTTAGAAAAAGCTACTGGACTTGTTGCTCTAGAGTTGTTCGACAAGGGTGATAAACTAACCTCTTAAACCCATATTTTTGCTTAAGCTTTTGTCTCTACTTGCATGTTGTTTTAGACCTAACTTTAAACTACAAAAAGTTCTATTTTTCAGTTCTTAACATGTTTGTTTGAGGCCTTGTTGGTGTTGGGGGTAGTCTACCCCCTCTTGTGCCTTGTTAGGCCTTGTTTTGAACCTTTCTTTTAGGCTATTGGGACCACATTGCTTTGGCCTTCTCACCATTGAAACTTAGAGGAATTTCAGTGGTGGAAATGGTGTTTTGAGTTCCCAAATAGGAGAGGGTCATCCCCTCTCCTTGTGTTTTGTATGCTTGCTTCATTGGCCTCATGTTTGAGCATGTTTGTTAAGATTATGTTGGCTCCATCTTAGCATGTATTTGGGGTTAGTTTGACATGGCATACCACTATTTTGATTTGGTTTTGTCATCCCTTGCACGCTTTATACACTTGTAGTGTAAATCTTGCAAACTAGCTTTGTGTGCTTCATGAAGTAGCATATCTTTCTAGCTTGTTTTGAGTCTATCTCAACATGTTCTTGGTGTTGTTTTGCCATGATATACCTCTATTAAGGTTTGGTTTGATAGCCCCTTGCATACTCCATGCACTTGTAATGCAATCCCACAAATTAGCCTAATGTGTATCATGCTTTAGACTGTCATTCTAGCATGATTTTGGCTTAACTCTAAGAAGATTTTGTCCATGTTTTAGCATGCTCTAGCTTTGATTTTTGTTTTTTTGGTCATGCATGCATTGCTTTGTATAGCTATAGTGCATTCTAGCTTGTTAGCTTTGTGTGTTAAGTCCACTAGCATGCATTACTTGGGCTATTTGAATGATTTGGCATCATTTGTTATGTGATTTCAGCACATGTTTCATGTTCATGCATTCACATCTTTCACTCTTTGGATGCTTTGGAGGGTTGGTCCTTTATGCCTAGGAATGAGTCATTGCGTATGCCTTCATGCCTAAGCTTGCGAGTTATCATTTCAGTGTATTTTTGGGGTTATTTTGCAATGATATAACTCTAATTTTTGTTGGTTAAGTCATCTCATGCTCGGTCTTGATAGGTATAGTGTAATCCTTCCTTTTGGCCTTGTATGCATCATGCCTTATGCCCATCATGCTAGCTTGTTTTGGCTTCCTTACACGCATGTTTTAGACTCATTTTGAGATGTTCTAGGACTTTTAGGTTGCCTCGACCATACGCTTCATGTTTTGTATAGCTATAGTGCAAGTGCCTATGCTAGCTTTGAGTTTTGAGCACCATAGCATGCTTCATTTGCATCGTGTGTATGATTTGGCATCATTTATCATGATATTTCAGAGCTTATAGAATTGCTATGTTCTCACTTCTTTCATGTTTTGAATGCCTTTAAGGGTTATACATTGTTACCTAGCTTATGGCCTAGCTTGTATGCCTAGACTTTTGAGTTCCCATCTTAGCATGTTTTGGTCTTTGTTTTGACCTACTTGAGCTCTGTTTGTGGCTGGTTCATGCTTTTGTGCCATCTATTGCATGTCTCTAGAGTAGTCCTCTTTGCTAGCTTTAATGCTTAAGGACCCTTGCATGCTTTGCTTGTGTTGTTTAAATGATTTGGCATCATTTCATACCTTATTTTAGAGCTTTTAGTGTTGTTACACTTCCATATTTATCACTCCTTGAGCACTCTTGAGGGTTGTGCTCTTAGGCCTAGTTGATAGGACAATGCATGTGCATGCTTGTATATGCTTTTGTGCCTTCATTTCTTAGCATTCTGGCCACTGATTTGGGCATGGCTGAGGTCTATCCACATTCAGTTTAAGTCCATTTAGCATTGTGCATGCGATGTTGTTTGCATGCTTATGTCACATTGCATTGAGTATGCCATGTTGTTCTTAGCATTTAGAATTGTGTATGCCATGTTGTTTGCATGCTTATGTCACATTGCATTGAGTATGCCATATTGTTCTTAGCATTTAGTATTGTGTATGCCATATCGTTTGCATGCTTATGTTACATTGCATTGCGTATGCCATGTTATTCTTGGCATTGTGTATGCCATGTTGTTAATTACATTGTGTTATGTTGGTTGTTGCTTGCATTGTGTTTGGATTAGGTGTTAGTCCAAACAGGAGAAACGAGGGACGTTTCATACTTGAAGTGATGAAACGTGCCTCAATTCTCGGTCCCTGACCCTCTTGATCATACTTGATAGAGGTCAAGGCGTTATGTGTTTATGTGTGCATTCATTTCTTATTGAATTGTGCAATTTGGCTTCTAGGCCATCATGCATTGAAATGTGCGATTGGTGGCCCGAGGGTCGAGAACCGTACTCCCTTGAGCTTATGAAATGATAGGGAGGGTGGTTGTGCACACATACCTTGCAAATACATTGCCATGCCCTTTCTTGCTCTTTGTTGCAGCAAACTGGAGAAGTGCAGCAACAAGTGGTCAGCAGACCAGAAAAACTAGCTGGCCGACCACTTTTTCTAGTCTGCAGCAATGGTAACTGGTCGGCAGGTGGTTGGTCCCCCCAAAAGTGGTCGGCCATGCTCCTACAGGTCCCTAAAGTGAGTTAGAAGCTTTCTGGAGCTTGGTGCAAGGTTCTGAGAATAGTTGCAAACAAAGGCAAATCGGGGCATCGCATTGGATTTCCGAACGAGGGGACCGAGCATGCATGCATTCTTCTCCCTTTGAGGACATTACTTTACTTCTTTACTTAGTTTCTTTTCCTGAGCTAGTTTATGCTTTGGTTCTGTACTTAAGTAGTTAATGCATTTAGCTACTTATTTGTGTTGTAATAACTAGTTAGTTAACTTGTTAGTTAATTAGCTTTGTTTTGTACTTAATTAGTTAGCTTGCTAGTTAATTAGTTTTGTGATGTAATAATTAGTTTAATTAGCTTAGATTAGCTAGTTAGCTTATTATTCGAACCCTCCATCGAGAGGGTGTATTGTTGTAATAAGCGTGCGTGTATGTGATGCATGTCTTCCAACCCCCATTTCTTTCTCCCTTTTACTTAACCGCTTACGATGGTTAGTTTTAGGGCATATTTCGATTAGCATACTTATGCTTCGCATGCATGCATCCATTCATCTGTCTTGCATGCACCGGGCTCGGTGCATCATACTAACTGCATTGTATTTCAATACATTTACTTGAATACATGTTCAATAGCATGTTATCAAGTTACATTCACATGACATCTTAGAATAGTCGAGCCTATCTTAGTTGCATTTTGCGTGTGTTGCATTAGCCATCTTAACATGAACTAGGATCATGCATGATTTCTAACTAGTTCTCTGTTTTGGCACGGAGTACACTGTGAGTGTTTACGCTTTAGCATACTACATGAGATGTGTATGTTGCCATGTTAGCATGCTTGCCATGAGGCTAACTGCTTAAGTGTTTAACTGCATGAATGCCTGTGGGTGAAGGTTGGATTGCTTGAATTGGAACAATTCATTGAAATCCATGACTTAGCGTACTTACAAGTAGCTGTAGACACCCCATTTTTGACCGACCTTAAGACTCAGACGTCATCGATTGAGCACTCGGTGATAGTGCATGTTGTGCTCGTTCGAGGTTTCGGAGTTTTCAGCTGGGTGCCTTGCCTCCAGGCCTCTGAACTTTTTGTCTTTTGGCTCGGTTTGTGGACCAGGCCTTGTTTCCCTTCCCTGGAGGGAGGGAGTGGTCTGTAGACCATCCTTTCGTGGTCATAGACCACTTTCCTCGTTTGGAGACCAGTTTTCAATTTTCGTAACCTTCGGTCGCGTGCCTCGACTCGGGACCGCTTAACGTTCTCCGTTTGGTGTAGTTTTTGAACCATACCTTGTTGTCTCTTCCTAGAGGGACACTATGGTCCGGGAGACCACTTTTGTGGTCGTAGACCACTTTTGATGCCCGTAGACTAGTTTTTGAGTCTCCCGGCCACACGTCTTGACTCCCGAACTTTCGTCTTGCATCCTTTTTGGTTTGTTTTTGGTACAAACCTTGTTTTCGGTACAAACCTTGTTTTCCTTGTTTGGAAGGTGGTACAAGGGTGGGAGACCAGTTCTTCCCCTTGGAGACCACTTTTCTTCCTGTCAGCCAGTTTTCTGGTCGTCCAATTGGTCTCCTTGGTCTTTAGGCCACCTTTTCTGGTCGGCTACCACACCACTACCTTGCTTTCATGCTGTAGACCTTCTCCCCCCTTGGCCGACCACTTTTTGTCTTGAGAGACCACTTGTGGTGGTTGGCCGACCACTTCAAGTAGCTGGCCGACCACTTCAAGTGGTCGGCTGCTTTTCATCACCTTTTTGGAGATATTTTTAGGCCAGCTGTGCCAGCTGGAAGGCACAGAAGCCGTCCTCCATACACGTGTATAAAGGGATGGCTTTGAGCCCTTAGCTTCCTCAACAAGCTTGAGGCTTGGTTCTCTATATAAGAGAACCTCCTCCTCCTTCCTTTAGGTTCAGAATTTTGTGGCTGGAGTGATAGATGCACGCTTGTCTCTATATCTCTCTTTTGGTCTCATTCTTGTGCCTAAAAGTGTAGTTTTTCCATACTATTGCACACAAACACACACTCAAACACCATCCTTTTGTTGCTGAGGTACTTAGGAGCTGGTTTTGGAGTTTTTGGGTTGGTTTGAGTTCAAAAAATTTGCTGGAGTTGTGGTTTTGAAGGTGTTCTTCAAGGGTGAGCTTCTAACCCTTAAAACCCTTGTTTTGGCTTAAGCTTTTGGACCTATTTTCATACTGATTTAAGCTTAACTTTCTACTACAAAAAGTTCTATTTTTGCATGCTTAACATGTTTGTTTAAGGTCACTTTTGTGTTGGGGGTAGTCTACCCCCTCTTAGGCCTTGCTTGGTCTTGTTCTTGTGCCTTCCTTTTAAGCTATTGGGACCACCTTGTTTTGGCCTTCTCACCACTGAAACTCAGAGGAATTTCAGTGGTGGAAATGGTGTTTTGAGGTCCCAAATAGGAGAGGGTCATCCCCTCTCCTTGTGTTTTGTATACTTGCATTGTATGCCTCATGTGTGAGCATGTTTGTTAAGCTTATGTTGGCCATATCTTAGCATGTATTTGGGGTTATTTCAACATGGCATACCACTGTTTTGGTTTGGTTTTGTCACCTCTTGCATGCTTTATACATTTGTAGTGTATTTCTCACAAACTAGTCTTGTATGCTTCATGAAGTAGCATGTCTTTCTAGCTTGTTTTGAGTCCATTTTAGCATGTTCTTGGTGATGTTTTGCCATGTCATACCTCTGTTAAGGTTTGGTTTGGTTGGCCCTTGCATGCTCCTTGCACTTGTAGTGCATTTCCATGAACTAGCCTCATGTGCATCATGCTTTAACATGTCATTCTAGCATGATTTTGGCTTAACTCTAAGAAACTTTTGTCCATGTTTTAGCATGCTTAAGCTCTGATTTGTGTTGTTTTGGTCATGCATGACTTGCTTTGTATAACCATGGTTCATCTAGCTTGTTAGCTTTGTGTATCAAGTCCACTAGCATGCATTGCTTGGTCTATTTGAATGATTTGGAATCATTTGTTATGAGATTTCAGTGCATGTTTCATGGTCATACACTTGCATTTGTCACTCTTTCAATGCGTTGGAGGGTTTGCCCTTTATGCCTTAAACATAAGTCATTGCGTGTGCCTTCATGCCTAAGCTTGCAAGTTATCATTTCAATATGTTTTTGGGGTTATTTTGCCATGATATAACTCTAATTTTTGTTGGCGAAGCCATCTCATACTTAGTCTTGGTAGGTGTAGTGTAATCCCCCTTATTTGCCTTGCATATTCCATGCCTTATGCCCTTCACGCTAGCTTATTTTGGCTTCCTTCCATGCATGTTTTAGACTCATTTTGACATGTTCTAGGACTGTTTTGGGTTGCCCTTGCCATATGCTTCATGTTTTGCATAGCTATAGTGTAAGTGCCTATGATAGTTTCAAGTTTTGAGCTTCATAGCATGCTTCATTTGCATTATGTACATGATTTGGCATCATTTATCATGACATTTTAGAGCATATAGGACTGCCATGTTCCCACTTCATTCACTCTTTAAGCGCCTTTGAGTGTTATGCATTGTTGCCTTGTTTGTGGCCTAGCATGTATGCCATCTTGCCTAGGTCCTTGAGCCCTCATCTCAGCATGTTTTGGTCTTTATTTATACCTATTTGAGCTCTTTCCATGATTGGTTCAATCATTTGTGCCATGTATTGCATGCCCCTTGTGTAGTCTCTTTAATGGCTTTATGCCTTAGGCCCTTTTGCATGCTTTACTTGTGTTGTTTGAATGATTTGGCATCATTTCACACTTGATTTTAGAGCCTTTAGTGTTGTCACACTTCCATGTTTATCGATTCTTCATTATCCTTGAGAGTTGTGTTCTTAGGCCTAGTTGATGGGCCATTGCATTGAGCATGCTTGCCTTGCCTTTTTGTGCCTTAGTTTCATCATTATGGCCATAGATTTGGGCATGACTGAGGTCTGTCCATTTTTGGTTTAAGTCCATTTAGCATTGTGTATGCCATGTTGTTTGCATGCTTATATCACATTGCATTGAGTATGCCATGTTGTTCATCGCATTGTGTATGCCATGTTACATTGCATTGAATATGCTATGTTGTTCTTCGCATTGTGTATGCCATGTTATTCTTTGCATTGTGTATGCCATAAAGTTGCATTGCATGTTTGCATGCTTGAGTTGCATTGCATGTGTTTGGGATTAGGTGTTAGTCCAAACACGAGGAACGAGGGACGTTTCATACTTGAAGTGATGAAACGTGCCTCAATTCTCGGTCACCGACGCTCCTGATCATACATGATACAGTTCTAGGCTTTATGTGTTTATGTGTGTATTCATTTCATATTGAATTGTGCAATTTGGCTTCTCGGCCATCATGCATCAAAATGTGTGATTGGTGGCCCGAGGGTCGAGAACCACACTCCCTTAAGCTTATGAAATGATAGGGAGAGTGGTTGTGCACACATACCTTGCAAATACATTGCCATGCCCTTTCTTGCTCCTTGTTGCAGTAAAGTGGAGAAGTGCAGCAAAACTGGTTGGCTGACTGGAAGAACTAGCTGGCCGACCACTTTTTCTGGTCTGCAGCAATGGAAAGTGGTCGACCAGTGGCTGGAAGCATCCCTAGGTGGTCGGCCATGTTCCTATAGGTTCCCATGGTGGAGTCGAAGCTTTGTGGAGCTTTGTACAATGTTCTGAGGACAGTTGCAAACAGAGGCAAGTCGGGGCATCGCGACGGATTTCCGAACGAGGCGACTGAGCGTGTATGCATTCTTCTCCCTCTGAGGCTCCTGATTTATCGCTTTACTTAGCTAATTTGCTTAGCTAGTTTATGCTTTGGTTTTTTACTTAATTAGTTAATGCGTTTAACTATTCAATTCGTGTTGTAATAGCTTAATTAATTAGCTTGTTAGTTAATTAGCTTTGTGATGTAATAATTAGTTTAATTAGCTTAGATTAGCTAGTTAGCTTATTATTCGGACCCTCCGTCGAGAGGGCCAACTGTTGTAATAAGCGTGCGTATGTGTGATGCATGTCTTCCAACCTCCATTTCTTTCTCCTTTTTACTTAACCGCTTACGATGGTTAGTTTTAGGGCATATTTCAATTAGCATACCTTATGCTTGCATGTGTGCATCCATTCATCTGTCTTGTATGCACCGGGCTCGGCGCATCATAGTAACTATATTGTATTTCAATTCCAAGTTGAATACATGTATCGAACTGTTGCATTCATATGCCATCTTAGAATAGCCGAGCCTATTTTAGTTGCATTTTTGCATGTGTTGCATTAGCCATTTTAACATGACTAGGATCATGCATGATTTCTAACTAGTTCTCTGTTTTGGCTCGGAGTACATTGTGAGTGTTTGTGCTTTAGCATACTGCATGTGTGTAAGTGCTACCATGTTAGCATGCTTGCCATGAGGCTAACTGCCTGAATGCCTGTGGGTGAAGGTTGGATTGCTTGAATTGGAACAATTCATCAAATCCCCGATTTAGCCTACTTGCGAGTAGCAAACTTCAAATCATTTTCACAAACGAACGTGCAATGTTTTGTTCCAAATTGGGTGATCTAGTCTATACTTGTATGCTGTGCGCATCACATAGTAATTCTAGGTTAATAACCGGAATAAGAACAAATGTGTTTTCAAAAACAAAATATCATGCTTAGTACAGGCCGATCTTCGATCGGGCGAGCGAGAGTGCTCATTGCATGACCTTCCCCTCTCGTACCCAAGGTCCCGAGCCGAGGCAACTTTGGTGATGACGGACATGTGGCCTTAGGCACGAGTCAGGGTTTCCTAAATTTCCCTCAAAATAAAATATTTAGGTGGCGACTCTATATCTGGCAAAGCAGTCCATGTTTGGCACTTCTTTATAAAAATCAGTTTTCCAAAACGATTTGCCGGATTTGGACTCTTTGGTGATTTATTGGTCTCACATTGCACTTTGTGAGATTAGATTCAGAACCATGACATTGAGTCCGAACTATAGTAGCCTCAGAACAAAATCGATTCGCGCCCTCGTGTGTAGAGAGCGGAGTTCTCTCGGGGGCGGTCTATAGTAGCAAACTTCAAACCATTTTCAAACAAACGAACATGAAATGTTTTGTTCCAACTTAGGCGATCTAGTCTATACTTGTATGTTGTGGGCATCACATAGTAATTCTAGGTTAAATAACTAGAATAAGAACAAATGTGTTTTCAAAAATAAAATATCATGTTAGTAAAGGCCGATCTTTGATCGAGCGAGCGGGGGTGCTCATTGCATGACCTTTCCCTCTTGTACCCAAGTTCCCAAGCCGAGACAACTTTGGTGATGACAGACACATAGCCTTAGGCACGAGTCAGGGTTTCCTAAATTTCCCCAAAATAAAATATTTAGGTGGTGACTCTATATCTGGCAAAGCAGTCCATGTTTGACACTTCTTTATTAAAATCGATTTTCCAAAACGATTTACTAGATTTTGACTCTTTGATGATTTATCGGTCTCACATCGCACTTTGTGAGATTAGATTCAGAACCTTGACATGAGTCCGAACTGTAGTAGCTAAAGAACAAAGCGATTGGCACCCTCGCGGTGCGGAGAGCGGAGTTCTCGGGGCAGTCTAGAGTTTCTAGCGACTCTATTGGGGATTTAGAGAACTTGACTCGAACTCATGATATCTTGTTTTGACTACACTTATGTGTTTCTTTGCATTGGTGTGCCTAAGTCATAGTGTTCACCGTCTGCTATTCCTGAACGGTTAGCCGGAGGCTGCGTGCCATAAGGTTGACCGGTTACGAGCTCTGCCACGATGGGAACACAAACCTCGGTTGTTACCGAGGCACCCTTTTGACCATTCGAGCTAGTGCATATCGGAATCCATAGTGACCATTCCAAACTAGGACAGGTTGCTCATCCGGTTATAGGTTGTTTGAAACCGCTGTGTGCGTAGTGAAACCCTAGCTCCGACAAAATAGGACAGGGAAACCCTACTCCTCCATAGGGGTGTTTTGGCTCTCATTTGCTTGCTACATGCTTTGAGAGTGTGCCTTTACAGGAATGCATGTATCAGTTTACAAGTCTGGGTATCAGGCCTGAGGGCATCAGTATTTTGGGGGGAATCAGTTTTACTTGAGGGTATCAGTTTACAGGTAGAATTTTGGAGCAGAATTTAGTAGAGAGCACAGTCATTCAGCTATGCTCATATCTGTTCTGGTGAAATCAAGCTGAGATGATGTCTGTTTTCTCTTTTACAGGGGGGGTAGTCTTGGAAACATAGCTTCAAAAGGCTCCAAATATCCCCCCAGTACATTGGACTTGTCCTGATAGACTTTTTCAGGTCAGAGATTTAGTTTAGAGTAGCCAGTGTTTTCCTTCGCTGAGGTAAGGTAGAGAAAGGCCAGTCAAGGCTCACCAGTTCATCTGATCCGTTAGTCACTAGTCACATCACCTCTATTCAATTCAGTAGACTCATGATGACGCAGAGTTCAGCAGAAATTGTGGTCATGGCAACAACATTAGACCAAGAAATTGCCATGCAGGGTGAGACCGATGCTGAAATGCAACGGCCATCTGGGGCACCTACCACGCATCTAGTCTTGGAACCCTAATCATCTCAGATCCATGAGCCCACTACTTTTGAGCTGATGGGAATGATCGGCGATCTTCAAAGAACTGTGGCTGATCTAGCCTTTTGACTATCAACTCCGTCATCGACCACATCACATGCTAGAAATTTCACACCAGAAGACGCCCCACTCCTGGGGCGAATTGCAATTGAAATTGGCCAACCTGAAGGCACCCCAAGTTTCGACAATGACATATCGACAACAACCGGACTTCGTGCTGATATAGCAACCCAATCCTTTGACCAAGCTGAGGCAAGCGGTAAGAACAAGGTAGGAGCAGGCATTGATCCCCATGAAAACCTTCTACAGGCTATTGAGGCCTTGAAAGTTGATGGACTGAACAAACAGCAAGTGCTCGCAGTTGTTGCAAAAGCTGTGGATGACACTTTCGCCACTCAGAATAAGGGCAGTTTGAATCAAGAAGCAAACCAGGAGAAGGGCCGTCGTACCAGAAACGATCTTGTTAGCTCTAATCCTGCACTCGAAAGAGATCAGAAAACCAAGTCAACACCTGCCGATCCCTTTGCTGGTGCGTCCAGCAAAAATCCACAAACTTTGAAGTATCTACCCCGAGGTCACAGGGTCTTCCATGCCCTCTATATGCCGTTGTCCAAGGCTCTTCAAATCCTCGTTGAAAAAGGCCATCTCAAACCCCTTGAGCCTCGGCCTCTCCCTGGTCGTCTTCCACTCAGTCATGATGCTGCGCAGTACTGTGCATACCATCAACGAACCGGTCATAGCACCGACAATTGCTTTCATCTTCGCCACGAAGTACAGGATTTGTTTGACAACAAGGTCATCATCCCGCCAAGCTCAGCAAAGTCTATCGTCACTGGATCAGTGAACTTGGGGGATAATACGAGTATGTGACCGGGGGATGAACCACCTGCAGGCGGCGCTCAGTTTACTCCAGATGTGGCGTATGGCACGCACTTTTTTTTTTTTTGAGGATTTGCGAATGCTAGTTTTTGTGCTTTCTGACTTGGGTACTCAGTCAGTTCTGTTGTGTTGTATAGAGTCAATCTTTTTTGGACTAAGCCAGTCGAGTCTGTCTTGTTGTATCGAGTCAGTCCTGTTTTGTTAGGGTCGGGTGATTTCGAGGGTGTTATCTCAGACATCACTTGCTTGTTTTGTGTTTGTCTTTTCCCTTTCTTTTGATTCTATTTCTGCCTTGGAGCCAGTTGTGCCAACAGATTTGAATGAAACAGTAGTGATTTTCACACTCTTGTGTTTGCTTCTGCCTTATGCCAGTTGTGCCAGAAGTTCTGAATAAGATAGTAATATTTGACTAAAAACTGTGTCTTTTCTGTGTCTTGAAGTCATTGCATTGACCTAAGTTTTTCAAAACTTTTTGAACATTATGATGAAAACAAAGAGGAAGGAATTCCTCGGGTTTTGCAAAATTTGATCAACTAAGAGGAAGAGAGGCATGCTAAGCCCTTAATGAATGAGATCATGTTTGTTAAAATGAGTACTGAGAAGGATCCTGGCTTGATCTAGATTGGTTCTACATTGTCTTCCACGTGAGCGATTAGTCGTTTTCTTAAAAGATTTGAAAAAAGTGTTTTGCGCGATCCTACGAAGACCTGTGTGGAATCGCTCTTGAGATTGTGTAGCATAGGATCACTCTCAGCCTTGAGACTCGACCCCTTTTTGCTTTCAAACCTTGAACTTGGATTCAGAATGTTCAAAGGTTAATCATGATGTGAGGCCTGTGTGGCCAAATTTGAAGCAGCCCACGAACTAGGGGCAAGGAAATCAGATCAAGTAGATCTGATGTTATCAAAGGAAGCTTGCGAAGCGAGATAAGAAGCCCCCCTCGAATTAGGGGCAAAAATGTCAGATGTGCTCGAAGAGTGAAAGATGAGTCATTTCTCAGGCCAATGAAGACTGGCAAGAAAGCCAAATTCGAGAAACGGAAAGAAGAAAGTTTTTGTTGAAGGACAACTGAGTTCCTATCCACAACACTAGAGGCAAATTTAGCCCCCATTGGATGGACTTCTACATCATCAGCAAACAGCAGCCATTCTCCTGGATTCAGATGGCTTCGAGATCTCAAACCGATCAACATGGACATGTTACAACTTTTACCCTTGAGAGGCTCGCTGGGCCTAAAACCCGGAAGGGTGACCTAGGCAAAAGTTAGAGCAAGAAAAAGAAGAAAAAGAACAAAAAAAAAAAAAAGAAAAAAATGCAAAGAATGAAGAAAAGATGAAAAAAGAAATGAAAAGAAAAGAAAAACAGAGCTCGTAAGGTTGAAAACCCGAAAGGGCGGCCTTGGCAAAAGTTAGAGTGCAAAAGAAGAGGTTAAATACCCGAGTGTACCTTAACCCGAAACTACGTCAGCTTTGATTCTCATGTTGGGGATACGTAGGCAACTTCATTTTGAAGTCGAGCCATAAACACTTCAAATTCAACTGTCCTGTCCATGAGATTGAATGGGTCATCCTTGTTGTTTTTGTATCCAAGAGTTTGGTTGTGATCATCACTTTGAGGACTGATTATAGTGCACTGTGGTGCCATTTAGACAAGGGGTAACTTTCCGTTGCCATGCAGTGCCATTTAGACAAGGGGCAATTTTCCATTGTTTTGGATATGAGGTTGTGCATCTCAAGAGTAAGTTCTGTGTTGGTCGAGCAGTGGCCATTTGCAAAAATAGTTTTGAGAATTCTTAATGAAGTTGACTAATTTTCTTGAAAATTGCTCCATTTTTTTCCAAAACTGGACCATTTCTTGGACCCGAGAAAGGAAAATTTTCAGTGCTCATAGCTTGACTTGCATGATTCAAATTAGAAAATCGACCAAGCTTGTTAATCTAACTCTCATATTGGTCAAAATTGTTTTAGTAGAACACCAAAACAAAAAATGGTCAAAATGATGAACTAAGGGCACAGTTGAGTCAGGTGTTCTGTCTTTTTTCCCTTGTCAACATACTTGCCAAAAAAGGCACTCTGCTTGCCAGAAAAGGGCACAACTGAGGCTAACAACAAAGGGCTGAAAGCTCTCTCATCCTCCGAGCAGCGAGGTATCAAGTCAAGTGTGAAGCACGAACTGGAAATGGAGTAGAATATTCCACTCCCTTATTTGAGAAGGTCTAATCACACCCGAACTAGCCAAAGGCGTCATCAACCGATGTCAGCTGCAGATTTGCTACACACCCAGTTGTAGCGCAACCCATCTGTGGGAAAGCTCACTGTTGTGAGCAGAAGAAGAAGAAGAGTTTAGCAGAATGCTAGGGGCAAGAGTCCACAACTTCCTGTTTATCCATTGACCACCCAGGGGAGGGATAAAAAAAGAAGAGAGATTGAAGAATAGAGAGATGTGTACTGAGAGAAAAAGTGAGAAAAGGGCTTTTTTAGAAAAACAAAGCCTGAGGGCCAAGTGATGTGAGAAACACAAATGAGAAAGGGTGGGAAAGAATACCCGAAGAAACTGGTTCCTCGCAAACTGAGAGGTCTCTTGCCATTGGAATAAGTCTAAGTGTCGTGTTTGTTGTGTTTTTGTTTGTCTCGATTCTTGTTTTGAGTGTCAATACATGTGTTTAGGTTGTTTTACCTTTGTTTTCCTTTGTTGAGTCGTGGTGTGCTGTGTTCAGCCGTAGACTCAATATCTAGTTGAAAACTCATCTCTCAATTTTAATTTCAAAAATGAATCGTTTTGCGCTCGGAGTGCTGTGCCGTTCTCCACATTTGTGCAAAACAAGATTTGTTCTTTCATAAAATTGCAGTGTTCAACCTGCGTCATGCGAGAGCAGTAAAACTAGGACCTATCTGAAGCTATGTAAGTTCCGAGCTGCAAAGCAAAAGAAAAGAGGAAAAATTTGAAGCGTCTGAGTTTGTTTCAACTTCTACAAGTTCCGTCACTACATCCCGTATGTTCAGAATGAGCTGTGTGCCAAATAAACCGCGTACTGTGTTATGAACTGTGTGCTCAGAATGAGCAGTGTGCCAAATAAACCGAGTTCTGTGTTATGAGTTGTGTGTTCAGAGTGAGCAAGCAGGTAGCCAAATAAACCGGTCTTGTGTTATGAGGCGTGTGTTGAGAATGAGCGATGTGCCAAATAAACCAAAATCTTGTGTTATGAGTCGTGTGTTGAGTGAGCAGGTGTCTTTGTCGAGTGTGTGTTCAAAGTGAACCGAATACTGTGTTGACTGTTTCGATGCCAGAACGGCGATCAGATGTGCTCTCCCTGAGCACCGTCCCTGCCAAAGGTATCTTGGCTATGTTTGCAATGAGTTCCTAGAAGATCAACTACAACGGTGGAAACTAGAGTTCAGATGGCTGATGCCTAGAACACAAAGGTTTGAAATTTCCGAGACTAAAGTCTGGTTTAAATACCCAGGGGTGTATCCTTGGCTTGAAATCTGTATGGAAGCCCCATAGGTTGAGATAGCGTGTGCATGCCTCAAATCAGGATACTGAACCAACCTAGTTTGTCACCCCATTGGAGAATAGGGAAAGTTGTGCAAATGATCAAAAAGGAAAAATGACATCCGTGGCTTCTACATGCAGAAGTTACCCCTTGTCAGCATTTCAGGGCCTTTGTACTGTGAGTTGAAGTTAAGAGTTTGAAGAATACAAGGGGAGATCCCCGTCAGAGTAGAGCGGTTCATCGCCACTTACCCCTTGAGGTGCTTTTTTGAAGCGCCGCTTTGTTTGTTTATTACATTCCCTAAGCACCATGTACTGCATTGCTTATATCATATCATCACACTTATTGCATTTATTTGCGCCTTGTGTTATCTTGTATCATTTATCCTTTTACGCTGAGCAGCGTTTAGGATCGTTGTCCTCCGGGGCTTTCTCAGGATGCGTGGAACGCGCTCCTGTTTGGTTGTTTTCGAGCCTCTTCTTACGATTTCAGCGTGGTTAGAGTTTGTTCCTTCCTCACATGATTTCAGCGTGTTTGGAATTTGTTTACCTCTTCTCACGATTTCAGCGTGGTTAGAGTTTGTTCCTTCCTCACACGATTTTAGCGTGTTTGGAATTTGTTTACCTCTTCTCACGATTTCAGCGTGGTTAGAGTTTGTTCCTTCCTCACACGATTTCAGTGTGTTTGGAATTTGTCTTAGGTTGCATTGTGTACGCGCCTGAATGGTTGTTTTGGGCCTCCTCTCACGATTTCAACGTGGTTTGAGTGTCCTTTTCCTCACACGATTTCAGTGTGTTTGGAATTTATCTCAGGTTGCGTTGTGCACGCACCTGATCGGTTTGTTTTCAGACCTTTTGTCACGATTTCAGTGTGGTTTGAGTGTCCTTTTCCTCACACGATTTCAGCGTGTTTGGAATTTGTCTCAGGTTGCGTTGTGCACACACTTGATCGGTTTGTTTTTGGACCTCTTCTCACGATTTCAGCGTGGTTTGAGTATCCTTTTCCTCATACGATTTTAGCGTGTTTGGAATTTGTCTCAGGTTGCGTTGTGTACGCGCCTGATTGGTTGTTTTAGACCTCCTCTCATGATTTCAGCGCGGTTTGAGTGTCCTTTTCCTCACACGATTTCAGCGTGTTTGGAATTTATCTCAGGTTGCGTCATGCATGCACTTGATCGGTTTGTTTGAGGACCTCTTCTCACAATTTCAACGTGGTTTGAGTGTCCTTTTCCTCACACGATTTCAGCGTGTTTGGAATTTGTCTCAGGTTGCATTGTGTACGCTCTTGATTGGTTATTTTGGACCTCCTCTCATGATTTCAGCGTGGTTTGAGTGTCCTTTTCTTCACACGATCTCGGCGTGTTTGGGATTTGTTCTTCCTCCTCTCATAATGCATGGTTGGAATATGTCACCTTACTTGCATTGAGCATGCATTTTATCGCGCTATTTTGCGTATCGCGCTATTTTGCGCATCGCACTATTTTGTGCACCTTACTTGCATTGAGCATGCATTTTACCGCGCTATTTTGCGCATCGCACTATTTTGTGCACCCTACTTGCATTGAGCATGCATTTTACCGCGCTATTTTGCGCATCGCACTATTTTGTGCACCCTACTTGCATTGAGCATGCATTTTATCGCGCTATTTTGCGCATCGCACTATTTTGTGCACTTACTTGCATTGAGCGTGCATTTTATCGCGCTATTTTGGCATTGCGTTATTTTGTGCACCCTACTTGCATTGAGCATGCATTTTATCGCGCTATTTTGTGTATCGCGCTATTTTGTGCACCCTACTTGCATTGAGCATGCATTTTATCGCGCTATTTTGCGTATCGCGCTATTTTGTGCACCCTACTTGCATTGAGCATGCATTTTATCGCGCTATTTTGCGCATCGCACTATTTTGTGCACCTTACTTGCATTGAGCATGCATTTTATCGCGCTGTTTTGTGCATCGCACTATTTTTGTGCACCCTACTTGCATTGAGCATGCATTTTATTGCGCTATCTTGCGCACCTTATCTGCAGTTGTTAGTGCATTGCATTGTTCGCGCTATCTTGCACTCCTTATCTGCACTTGTTAGTGCATTGCATTGTTATGCACACCTTAGGTTGCATTGTCATGCACCCCTCCACCCACGTTGTCGCGTATACTTAGGTTGCATTGTCATGCACCTCTTCACCCGCGTTGTCGCGTATACTTGCATTGCATTGCTATGCACTTTTCACTTGCATTGCTACGCACCTTTCCATCGGCATTGTATATGCACGTGTTTATCTCGCATTGGAATTGTACCATGTTATAACGTTGAGCATGTGTTTCTAACTATATTGTACATGTTAAGTTTCTTTCTTATGTAGGCACGATATTGTATGTACGGTTCATTTGAGGCTGGTGCGACCCGACAATATTGTATGTATGGTTCATTTGAGGCTGGTGCGACCAGACGGTATTGTATGTACGGTTCATTTGAACTTCTCTTCCTTTTCCGCGTGAGATGCAGTGAGAATTGTACAATTTTCTTACATCCTTTCTGCATGAAATGTAGTTTGGTTCGTATTCATTCGCTTGCTTAAACTGTTGCATTTATTTTGCATACTCGCTTCATTACAGCTTTCTTTGCATGATCATAAGTTATGTTCAGGTTTGTGCATGTCATTTGCATCTTGCCGCTGCCTGCGGGCACATCTCTTTGTTATCTTGCCTGTTTGTCTAAGTCTTCGGCCTTGTCAAAAATGGGTCATCTCCGGGCTTTGACATTCACTCCTGTCACTTCTTGACTTCTGAGTTCTGTCAAAGAGGGGCAACTGTAGACACCCCATTTTTGACCGACTTTAAGACTCAGACGTCATCAATTGAGGGCTCGGTGATTATGCATGTTTGTGCTTGTTTCAAGTTTCCGGAGTTTTCGGCTGAGTGCCTTACCTCCATGCCTTTGAACTCTTTGCGTTTTGGCTTGGTTTGTGGACCAAGCCTTGTTTTCCTTCCCTGGAAGGAGTGGAAGGTCTGTAAACCACTTGTAGACGCGCCCGTGGGCTTCGCTCTACAGTTCAAGGACTCGATTTTGTGTCGGTTCTAAATTTGAACCAAAGAGTCCAAATCCGGCAAATCGTTTGAGAAAACAGATTTTTGAAAAGTAGTGCCAAACATGGACTGCTTTGCCAGATTACAGAGTCGCCACCTAAATATTTTAATGGGAGAATTTAGGAAACCCTGACTCGGTGCCGAAGGCCACGTGTCCGTCATCACCAAAGTGGTCTTGGCTCGGGAGCTTGGGTACGATCGGGGAAGGTCAGCTATGAGCACCCTCTTTCGCCCGGTCCGAAGACCGGCCTCTACTAACCATGATATCCGTTTTCGAAAACTTTATGCGTTCTTATTCCAGTTATTAACCTAGAATTACTATGTGATGCGCACAACACAAAAGTATAGACTAGATTGCCTAACTTGGAAATAAACATTGCATATCCGTTTTGTCTCGAAAAACGTGTTAGATTTTACTACTCGCAAGTAGGCTAAAATACGGATTTCAATGAATTGTTCCAACTCAGGCAATCCAACCTCCATCCACAGGCATTCAAACAGTTTATCTCACATAAGCATTTAGCCGCATGGTAAGCATACTGTCATGGCAACATTCACACGCATGTGGTATGCTAAAGCGTAAAATACTTACATCGTACTCCGTGCCAAAACAATAAACTAGTTAGCAGACATGCATGTCCCTAGGTCATGTTAAGTGGCTAATGCAACACAAGCAAAGATGTGATCTAGACAGGCTCGGCTGCCTTAAGCATGGCACATGAAATGCAGCAACTACCACATATTCAATTTGGATTCGAAAATTGCAATGCAGTTTGTATGATGTACCGAGCCTGGTGCATGTAAACAAATGCATGAATGCACGCATGCATTGCATAAGGTATGCTAAAATAAGTATGCCCTAATCTACCATCGAAAGCGGGTAAATAAAAGGGATAGAAAGAAATGGGGGTTTGGAAGACATACACCCACTCACACACACTTATTACAACTTTGCCCTCACTCGGAGGGACCGAAAGAATATACAAAACTGAATAACTAATTAACTACGCAAGCTAATTAATTATTACAAATCAACTAAATTAATTAAATAGAATAATTAATCTAATTAAACAGTAAATCACCTCGGGATGAGGGCCAAATGCAGCACGCGCTCGGGATTGGCTCGGAATTGCACTGCCATGCACGGATTGCCTCTGTTTCCTCTGCTCTCCTCCTCTGAAAATTGCTAAAGTCCCAGGAGTGCCTCTCAGGGCACTGGGGAGTATCACCGGCTGGGGTAGAGCACCACCGGCTGAAGAAGGAGGCCACCGGCACTAGATGAAGTTATCGGCTGGTAATTGACTGCCGGTCGGCACTAAATAGTGCCGGCCGGCACTTAACACCTGCAGAACCTGCAACCCACAGCAGCAGAGGACAACAACATGCATGGCAATGTGATTCAAGGTATTTATGCACTATGCACACCCCTTATCATGTTATTGACTCAAAGGGGCATGTGCCTTGATTCTCGGACCACCAATCGCGCATTTCCATGCATGATGGCCCTAAGAACCAAGAATGCAACTTTGATTTAATTGCATGCAATGAAAACAAGCAAACAAGGGTGCTCAACCTCCATCATACTTCACTTCAAGAGGCCAAACATGCACAATACAAATGCAACCCGAAACATATCAACTAGGCATGCAACATGGGCTATGCGATATGTTCACGCAAAGGGTTCAAGCAAGCATGCAAACCAATGGAAGGATGGTCTTATACATGAATTAGGCAACTCAAATAGTCCTAAAATCAGTGGCCAAAATGCTAAGTCAAGAGGGCCAAACACACATGCACACATGCACAAGTTAAGGCACCAACACTTAAGCATAATTAAGCAACCCTTAAGCACACTTAAAGGGGCATAACAATGGACAACTAGCATGCAATTTAGGCTCTGAAAATCATGCTATGAAATGATGCCAAATCATGTTAAGCAAGATAAACAAACTTATGCAACATAGGTTCAACACTTGAGGCAAGTCATGGAAGCATTGAACTACACTTATGCAAAACAAATATGGCATGCATTGAACAACCTAAAACAGAGTTTTAGCATGTTAAAACAAAGCCAAATGGCTACTTAGATGACATCTAAGAGGCTTGAAATCAAAGGCGTGCATTAAGGCCAAAACATGGAGCATTTAACACATACTCTTAAAGCATTAAAGAGACATGCTAAGCAATCAAACAAACATGTATGAAGGACTGAAATAGCATGCTAAATGGTTCCAAACCATCAAAACGAGGTAAGCAACACATGCTACACATGCATACTCAAAGGCTAGCAAGCCTAAAATGCAAAGGGGCTATATGATGCATGCCAAGGTCAACCCAAATGGCTATGGACAGAGCTAAAACATGTCAAAATAAGCATAAAACATTCATAAGTCTAAGCCCAAAACATGCTCAAACTAGGGCATACAACCTAGGCATGTTAAGGGATCAAAGAGGCATTACAAAGCAACCATGCAAAACATGCAAGGAGTACTAAAACCAACTTAGAAATATGTTATATCATGGCAATATAAGCATGAAAAACAAACCAAACATGCTCAAAACACAACCAAACATGGTGCTCCTTTGGAGGCCAAAACTTGCCCTTTTCAAGGACATCAAGGAGAGGGGGTGGCCCCCTCCTTCTTGAGACTTTATGGCACCATCTCCACCACTGAAATCTCTCAAGATTTTAGTGGTAGAGAGGCCCAAGCACAAAAAATCTCGGATCCCTACAAAATGGCACAAAAATGGGCCTTTTCAAGGCCTAAGAGGGGCCAAACCTCCCCAAAGCACAAAGTACCCTTAATAAACTATCAAGAGGACTAAAAAATAGAACTTTTTTGTATTGAACACCAAGCACAAAAATAGTTCAAGGATAGGTCAAAATGGAATGCAAGAATGGGGTAAATAAAGTAAGTTTCTCACCCTTGTTGACCCTCTTCACAAATGATGATGTTGTTGCTTCCTTGAGCTCCAAACCAGTCAAGAACAGCAAGAGCAACCTCTTGGAACTTCCAGAAACCAAGGAAAGGTGAAACACTAGGTGTTGATGTGCAATAGTAAGGCACAAACACCTAGTGTACAAAACAAGAGAGAAGAAGAGAGATAGGATGTGTATCTATCCTAACCCTAAAAACCAGAGCTTGGTCTATCTAAAATGTCTAAAATTTTGTAACCCTAAGCCAAGAAGAGGAGTGGTCTTCTTATAGGCAAGCAAAGCTTGCAAAGCTTACAAGCTAAGGCAACTAAGAGGGTCATCCCTCCATACACGTGTATGGAGGGGAACCAAAACTATACAACTGTCTGAAAATATCTCAAAAAGCAACTGCACAGTGTCCGGCCGGCAAAGAGTGTCATTTTGACAAAACTTAGTGCCGGTCGGCACAAAAGAGTGCCGGTGGCCTCTAGCCACAACCGGTAGTATGCGGGGGTGCCTCACAAAGCATTCCCTGCCCTTCCAAGGCAAAACACAAGTGTTTGGTGCAAAACTAGACACAAAACAGTCGAGTTCGGAGGTCCTGAGGCAGGGCGCGTAGCCGAGAACTCCGGGGACTCCAAACAAACACAAACATGGGTAATCACCGAGTGTTCCAACGGTGACGTCCAAGTCTTGAGGACGGTCAAAAATGGGGTGTCTACACCACTTTTTCCCCTTGGAGACAAGTTTTCGATTTTCGGAGTCTTTGGCTGCGCGCCTTGTCTCGGGACCACTTAATGTTCTCTGTTTGGCATGGTTTTTGAACCATGCCCTGTTGCCTCTGCCTAGAGGGACACTGTGGTCTAGGAGACCACTTTTGGGATCGTTCACCACTTTTGGTGCTCGTAGACTAATTTTCAGGTCTCTCGGCTACGTGCCTTGCCTCTCGAACTTTCGTCTTGCATTCTTTTCGGTTTGTTTTTGGTACAAACCTTGTTTTCCTTGTTTAGAAGGTGGTACAGGGACGGGAGACCAGTTCTTCCCCTTGGAGACCACTTTCCTTCCTGCCAGCCAGTTTTTTGGTCGGGCAACTGGTTTTCTTGGTCTTTGAGCCACCTTTTCTGGTCGGCCACCACACCACCACTTGGCTTTCATGCTGCAGACCACTCCTCCCCTGTGGCCAACCACTTTCTTCCTTGGCTGACCACTTGCATTGGTCGGCCGACCAGTGTAAGTTGCTGGCCGACCACTTCAGGTGGTCGGCAGCTTTCCAGCTCATTCCTAGAGATATTTTCCTTCCAGTTGTAACAGTTGGAGGGATCTAAAACCATCCTCCATACATGTGTATGGAGGGATGGCTCTAGACCTTAAGCTTGTTCAACAAGCTTACACTTTGGTTCTCTATATAAGAGAACCTCCCCTCTCCTTCTCCAGGTTCAGAATTTTGTGGTGGAGAGATATAGATACACATTTGTCTCTATCTTGCTCTTTGCTTTACATTTGTGCTTCCAAAGTGCCTTTTTATCACACTTTAACACACAAACACATAGTGAAACACCATACTCTTGGAGCTGAGGTCCCTTGAAGTTGTTTTTGAAGTTTTTTGATTGGTTTTGGTTAGAAAAAGCTGCTGGACTTGTTGCTCTAGAGTTGTTCTACAAGGGTGAGAAACTAACCTCTTAAACCCTTATTTTTTCTTAAGCTTTTGGGCCTACTCACATGCTGTTTTAGAGCTAACTTTAAAGTACAAAAAGTTCTATTTTTCAGTCCTTAACATGTTTGTTTGAGGCCTTGTTGGTGTTGGGGGTAGTCTACCCCCTCTTGTGCCTTGTTAGGCCTTGTTTTGAACCTTCCTTTTTAGCTATTGGGACCACCATGTTTTGGCCTTCTCACCACTGAAACTCAGAGGAATTTCCGGGGTCGAAATGGTGTTTTGAGGTCCCAAATAGGAGAGGGTCATCCCCTATCCTTGTGTTTTGTATGCTTGCTTCATTGGCCTCATGTTTGAGCATGTTTGTTAAGCTTATGTTGGCTCCATCTTAGCATGTATTTGGGGTTAGTTTGACATGGCATACCACTATTTTGATTTGGTTTTGTCATCCCTTGCACGCTTTATACACTTGTAGTGTAAATCTTGCAAACTAGCTTTTTGTGCTTCATGAAGTAGCATGTCTTCATAGCTTGTTTTGAGTCCATCTCAGCATGTTCTTGGTGTTGTTTTGCCATGATATACCTCTGTTAAGGTTTGGTTTGATAGCCCCTTGCATACTCCATGCACTTGTAATGCAATCTTACAAATTAACCTAATGTGTATCATGCTTTAGACTGTCATTCTAGCATGATTTTGGCTTAACTCGAAGAAGTTTTTGTCATGTTTTAGCATGCTCTAGCTCTGATTTGTGTTGTTTTGGTCATGCATGCATTGCTTTGTATAGCTATAGTGCATTCTAGCTTGTTAGCTTTGTGTGTTGAGTCCACTAGCATGCATTACTTGAGCTATTTGAATGATTTGGCATCATTTGTTATGTGATTTCAGCACATGTTTCATGTTCATGCATTCACATCTTTCACTCTTTTGATGCTTTGGAGGGTTGGTCTTTATTGCCTAGGAATGAGTCATTGCGTATGCCTTCATGCCTAAGCTTGGGAGTTATCATTTCAGTGTGTTTTTGGGGTTATTTTTCCATGATATAACTTTGATTTTTGTTGGTTAAGTCATCTCATGCTCGGTCTTGATAGGTGTAGTGTAATCCTTCCTTTTGGCCTTGTATGCATCATGCCTTATGCCCTTCATGCTAGCTTGTTTTGGCTTCCTTACACGCATGTTTTAGACTCATTTTGACATGTTCTAGGACTGTTTTGGGTTTCCTTGACCATACGCTTTATGTTTTGTATAGCTATAGTGCAAGTGCTTTTGCTAGTTTTGAGTTTTGAGCACCATAGCATGCTTGATTTGCATTGTGTGTATGATTTGGCATCATTTATCATGATATTTCAGAGCTTATAGCATTGCTATGTTCCCACTTCTTTCATGTTTTGAATGCCTTTAAGGGTTATACATTGTTACCTAGCTTATGGCCTAGCTTGTATGCTTGCATGCCTAGACTTTTGAGCTCCCATCTTAGCATGCTTTGGTCTTTGTTTTGACCTACTTGAGCTCTGTTTGTGGCTGGTTCATGCTTTTGTGCCATGTATTGCATGTCCCTAGAGTAGTCCTCTTTGTTAGCTTTAATGCTTAAGGACCCTTGCATGCTTTGCTTGCGTTGTTTGAATGATTTGGCATCATTTCATACCTTATTTTAGAGCTTTTAGTGTTGTTACACTTCCATATTTATCACTCCTTGAGCACTCTTGAGGGTTGTGCTCTTAGGCCTAGTTGACAGGCCAATGCACGTGCATGCTTGTATATGCTTTTGTGCCTTCATTTCTTAGCATTCTGGCCACTGATTTGGGCATGGTTGAGGTCTGTCCACATTCGGTTTAAGTCCATTTAGCATTGTGCATGCCATGTTGTTTGCATGCTTAAGTCACATTGCATTGAGTATGCCATGTTGTTTGCATGCTTATGTCACATTGCATTGAGTATGCCATGTTGTTCTTAGCATTTAGCATTGTGTATGCCATATCGTCTGTATGCTTATGTTACATTGCATTGCATATGCCATGTTATTCTTGGATTGTGTATTCCATGTTGTTAATTGCATTGTGTTATGCATGTTGTTGCTTGCATTGTGTTTGGATTAGGTGTTCGTGCAAACACGAGAAATGAGGGACGTTTCATACTTGAAGTGATGAAATGTGCCTCAATTCTCGGTCACTGACCCTCTTGATCATACATGATAGAGGTCAAGGCTTTATGTGTTTATGTGTGCATTCATTTCATATTGAATTGTGCAATTTGGCTTCTCGGCCATCATGCATTGAAATGCGCGATTGGTGGCCGAGTGTCGAGAACCGCACTCCGTTGAGCTTATGAAATGATAGGGAGGGTGGTTGTGCACACATATCTTACAAATACATTGCCATGCCCTTTCTTGCTCTCTGTTGCAGCAAACTGAAGAAGTGCAGAAACAAGTGGTCGGCAGACCAGAAAAACTAGCTGGCCGACCACTTTTTCTGGTCTGCAGCAATGGTAACTGGTCGTCAGGTGGTTGGCACCCCCCAAAAGTGGTCGGCCATGCTCCTACAGGTCCCCAAAGTGAGTTGGAAGCTTTCTGGAGCTTGGTGCAAGGTTCTGAGAACAGTTGCAAACAGAGGCAAATCGGGGTATCGCGTTGGATTTTCGAATGAGGCGACAGAGCATGCATGCATTCTTCTCCCTCTGAGGACATTGCTTTACTGCTTTACTTAGTTTCTTTTCCTGAGCTAGTTTATGCTTTGGTTCTATACTTAAGTGGTTAATGCATTTAATTGCTTATTTGTGTTGTAATAACTAGTTAGTTAACTTGTTAGTTAATTAGCTTCGTTTT
Source organism: Camellia lanceoleosa (assembly GCA_025200525.1). Lineage (NCBI taxonomy): Eukaryota > Viridiplantae > Streptophyta > Magnoliopsida > Ericales > Theaceae > Camellia > Camellia lanceoleosa. The sequence goes on from CM045768.1 coordinate 127,731,141, forward strand.
GTACTTAATTAGTTAGCTTGCTAGTTAATTAGTTTTGTGATGTAATAATTAGTTTAATTAGCTTAGATTAGCTAGTTAGCTTACTATTTGGACCCTTCGTCGAGAGGGCGTATTGTTGTAATAAGCGTGCGTGTGTGTGATGCATGTCTTCCAACCCCCATTTCTTTCTCTCTTTTACTTAACCGCTTACGATGGTTAGTTTTAGGGCATATTTCGATTAGCATACTTATGCTTCGCATGCGTGCATCCATTCATCTATCTTGCATGCACCGGGCTCGGCACATCATACTAACTGCATTGTATGTCAATACATTTACTTGAATACGTGTTCAACAGCATGTTATCAAGTCACATTCACATGACATCTTAGAATAGCCGAGCCTATCTTAGTTGCATTTTGCATGTGTTGCATTAGTCATCTTGACATGAACTAGGATCATGCATGATTTCTAACTAGTTCTCTGTTTTGGCTCAGAGTACACTGTGAGTGTTTACGCTTTAGCATACTGCATGAGATGTGTATGTTGCGATGTTAGCATGCTTGCCATGAGGCTAACTGCTTAAGTGTTTAACTACATGAATGCCTGTGGATGAAGGTTGGATTGCTTGAATTGGAACAATTCATTGAAATTCGCGACTTAGCCTACTTATGAGTAGCAAACTTCAAACCATTTTCAAACAAACGAACATGAAATGTTTTGTTCCAACTTAGGCGATCTAGTCTATACTTGTATGCTGTGTGCATCACGTAGTAATTCTAGGTTAAATAACCGGAATAAGAACACATGTGTTTTCAAAAACAAAATATCATGTTAGTAAAGGTCGATCTTTGATTGGGCGAGTGGGGGTGCTCATTGCATGACCTTCCCCTCTCGTACCCAAGTTCCCGAACCGAGGCAACTTTGGTGATGACGGACACGTGGCCTTAGGCACGAGTCAGGGTTTCCTAAATTTCCCCAAAATAAAATATTTAGGTGGCGACTCTGTGTCTGGCAAAGCAGTCCATGTTTGGCACTTCTTTATTAAAATCGATTTTCCAAAACGATTTGTCGGATTTGGACTCTTTGATGATTAATCGATCTCACATCGCGCTTTGTGAGATTAAATTCAGAACCGTGACATGAGTCCGAACTGTAGTAGCTAAAGAACAAAGCGATTCGCGCCCTCGCGGCGTAGAGAGCGAGGTTCTCGGGTCGGTCTACAATGGGTTCCGAACAATATGTAGATAGTTGGTATTGTTGAACTGCCATGGATTTCACCAGTCTTAGCTCTCATACCACAAATCATCATCATTATGAGGATCGTAGAGACAAAAAGTGGTAGTGGCACTTTCTTCGACAACGACTCCATTCGATGGTAGTAACAGTGAGAGGGTGGTGATTGTGTGGTGGTGTCGGCGATGGTAGTTGCAGAAAGCGGCAGTGGATAACGAAATCAGGGTTGGGTATGTGACAGAAGAAAAATAAGGTGGTTGGAGGGCTTGCGGCGATGAAAAATAAGGTGGTTGGAGGTGATGGTGGTAGAGAATTAGGATTTGGGTTTTTTAGGTTTTGGGTGTAATGATGAGGAGGAAAGTTAGGGACAAGGGTAATAAAGGAATTACAGAAATTATAAAAATAAAAAATAAAAAAGTTAAATTTTGAGGGTGTAAGGAGTTAAATTGGTGATATAAGTAGAATTTCTCGAAAAACAAAGATAAAATGTAAGGTAAATTACACTTTGCTCTTTTATATTTGGTCAATTTTTTATTTTGGTCTTTAAAGTTTATTTTTTTCCTACTTTAGCCTTTCATATTTTAACTTTCTTATAGTTTACTCCCAAAGTTAACAAATATTCAAAATTAGATAGAAAATATTACAGTAATTACCACATATCATAAAAAATATATTATTATATTGAAATTTGAATTTATGTCAGAGGTGCGAATTATATATAATAAAATATTTTTATATCAATTGACTATTAATGTATCATTTTTTGTCTAATTTCAAAAAAAAAAAAAAAATTAAAAAAAGAAATTGAGAAAAATTTAAAATATGGAAGGTTAAAAACAAAGCGTGGCTTTTAGTCAATTGCTACGTGTTGGTAATTTAGCCTTTTGAATATTTTACCATCTCTTTTGAGGTCTACCGATGGCGTTGTAGGTATATAATTGTTGTAGACATCCGTGATAAGGTTTGCAAAGTTGCAAAAGAGGGAGCTCCAAATATTCTGATGTCCAATCTTAATGGTTAGAAGGGCAAGTCTCTTTGGTGGACTCTAGTAGCCTTGAGTTTTATAGTTATAGTTTAACCATTACTATTTAAATGTTACTGGCTAACTGTTATTTATATCTATTAAACTGTTACTTACACATTAGGGCTAAACCTAATGTCTGTACACTTCATCTCGAAGCGCCTCTCTCCCGATAAGGTAATAAGATCTTTCAAAAATTGAATCTGTTGAGGCAAAGATCCCCAAGCGGCCGCATTTTCATGCATGTGCCCATACAATGGTGAGGTGGCCACAGAACATACGTAGTGCAACTGTGAACCCGTTTTACGGCCCTTAGTGGGATGTGCGGGTGGACAAAGGATATACAAAGTCTTAAAAAACATGCGTACCTACTGGACATGTGGGTCCACGCTTCAACTCTTGGACTATCTAGTTGCATAAGAAAGCCCAATAAAACTCCAATTGATGTCATGAAAATAGTTTTTTATTTGTAAAATCTGTCAACTTGAATTTAATTGGGCCTCCTTCCTTCTCTTTTTGAAAGATATTGAAATGGCAGGTTTTGATGGAACAAAAAGATGTTCAACGAGCCCAACAGTGGCCCAAACACAATCTTTCGTCAAACTGCACTATTTTTATCATCGGGAAGCATCCAAACACCTAAGTCTTATGGTTAGTCAAAATGAGGTGTTTACACCGACAATTCACCCCAGTCTTGTTCATAATGTACAATGTGAAACGAGTGAGGGTCTAAATCTGGTAAATTTGTAGAAAATTTACTAAGCTATTGAAATGCCAAATAAAGACTGTATCACTAGACCTGGAGTCGCCACCTAATCTTTTTGAGGAAACTTGAAAATCGTGACTCCTACCAATATGGGCCACCGATACACCGTGACCAAAGAACTCGGTCCGAGAGTTTAAGTATGAATGTGATGAAATGATGAGAATTTGAATAATTGATTTAGATGAATAATGATTTGAAATTGCTCCACTTTATACCTTGTTGAGCTTGTTGAGAGTATCATTATATATTGTTGTTAGTTATGCTCTAATGTTGCCTGTTTAGAATATTTTGATAGAGATAACTATTGTTAATAGTTGGTGGAAGATTGCGTTGTTGTAGAAATATCTCAACAACTGAAACCCGTTTTGTTAATTATGTGATTTAATTTTGATGATGTCTCAAATATTATTTGATAATTTGTGATTTTTTTTAATATACATATGTTATAATAATTTGACACAAAATATGAAAATATATTATATCTTTTTTATACATGTTGCATCGAATTCAAATTTGTTTTGCCTTTTTTAATAGTTTAATTGTATGTAAGACACACCCACGTGATGTGTATATCATGAGCCATTATTTTGCATCATTTGAATATATTATATATATTTATATATAATATAATTTAAAAAGATAAAAAAAAAAAAAAACATACTCAAGTGGTGTCTCAGGGCAAATCTCATATTTGATTATGTTTAATATATATGATGTTACATGTATGTATATTGTTTATTGCAAAAATATATTCGTGAATATCATTTATATTATAAATATATATATATATAATATAATATTCAAAGGTATTGATTGCTGGAGAATGATTGAGTTTTATATTATATTTATATAATCAAATCAATCTCTTGGTGAAGTGTTTGAATTTGCCAGCTACAAATAGAAAGTTAGAAAAAAAGTAAAGTTAGCTACATGCTGTCTATTCAAGCGCTGTGTAGAGGAGTGTTTGTCTTCCCAACGGATAGATTTTTGGGTATAAATATAAGTGTTTTGTTTGGAGAAAAATCAAGAACTTAGAGAGTAAAAATTTTTGTGCATAGAAATCTTGATTGCACTTTCACTCTGCTCTTTCACTTTCAGATTTAAGTGCTGTCTTTGTTCTTATACTTTCATATCTATTCTTTGTGAGAGAATCATTATAAAAGAGGTTGAAATGCCTCTTATCTTTATTGATTGTTTTGTGAGAGGATTTTGTGAAGGTGAGGCATTTATTGTTGAGTGAGGCTCAACAGATAAGAGTAAGACTTGTGTAAAATTCACAAATTTGGTGAAACTTTGGTGGTGTATTGATTCATTTTGATAGTGAAGAAATTCTAGAAGAGGATCCTTGAGGAGTGGATGTAGACCTGACGTGCCGAGCCACTATAAATCGCTGTGTTTGATTTTTTTTGGGCTTATCACTTTTATTTTTATATTAATTATTATTGTTCTATTTTTTATTTGTTAAATTCGAATATTTTGGCTATTATATTTAATATTGTGAAATTATTTTTAATAACCCAATTCACTCCCCTCTTAGTTTGCCTACCTGGATAACGGTTGGTATCAGAGCAAGGACTTTAGTATTTTTTACTTAACCGTCTTAGAGTAGATTATGACAACTCCTAGTTATTCATTACCTGAGGGACAAACATCCAATAGATTACCATTGTTTAGCGATACAAACTTTAGTTATTGGAAAACCATGAGGGCCATACACATACAATCTAACGATTATGATGCTGGAAAATCATTCGTAACAATCCAAAACCCCTTATCAAAACTTTAGAAGGCCAAAAGATACCAAAACCTGAAAATGAGTAGATAGAAGTTGATACGAAAACTACTCAATCCAATGTTAAAGCCACAAATATGTTGTACTATGCCTTGGATACCAATGAGTTCAATAGAATTTCTACATGTAAGATAGCAAAAGAAGTTTGGGATAAACTCATAGTGACTCATCAGGGAATAGACCAAGTTAAAGAGTCTAAAGTTAGCTTGTTAATCCATAATTATGAGCTCTTTAGTTACTCAAATGTTTACTCGTTTTACTAATATTATAAATGGTTTATCTCTCTTGGTAAAATATGTACTAATGTTGAAATTGTAAAAAAGTGCTCAGGCCATTACCAAAGAGTTAGGAGAGAAAAGTCATTGCCATCACAGAAGCCAAGGACTTATCAGAGCTAAGTCTAAACTAGCTAATGAGATCTTTTCTCACACATAAGCTCATCATGTAATAAAGAGATGAAGAAGAAGACAACAAGGAAAATAAGGGAATAGCTTTCAAACCATTGCTACTTATGAAAAGAATGATGAAAATAATTCATAATTTGATGATGAAGAAATGACCTTCTTAACAAAAAGGTTCCAGAAATTTATGAAAAAGAATCAAAGATGAAGAAGATTTTTCAAATGAGATTTTAACAAAGGAGAATATAGTAGAAAATATTTTAGAAAAGGAGAAAATAATAAGAAAACTGAAATCATTTGTTATGAGTGTAACAAGCTAAATCACATCAAGGCCAATTGTTTGGAAATCAAAAAACAATACAAGAAAGACAAAAGAAGAGCCATGATTATTGCATGGAGAGATAGCGACGAAAGTGACTCAGAAAATGATGATAGCAGCCATGAAGTTGCCAACCTGTGCCTAATGGAATTTGGAGATGATGATGAGGCAAACAATGAGTCTTATTCTTTTGATGAATTACAATTCACACTTGAAGAATTGCATGATGAATTTCAAAAACTTGGCACTAAAAATATTGCTCTTAAAAAATTTCTTTCAAGTTCAACAAAAGAAAATGAATCTTTCTCTAATAAAATTAAAGTATTACAAAATAAATAAATAAATAAAAGAAGAAAATGAAATTTTAAAATAAAAAGAATCCCTTATTTTACAAAAGGAATTAAATGATTTCAAAATAAAAAATGATTCTTTAAAAAAAGGATAAAGTTGTTTTAAATGAAAATATAGAAGATTTAAAAAACATTCTTTCAAAATTCACTTAAGGAAGAGACACTTCAGGTAAACTTCTTAAAAGTCAAAATTGTACCTTTGGAAGAGCTGGAATTGGGTATAAACCTTTTTTAAAAGGAAAAACTTTCAAAAATAGTTTTATTTATGCATCTTCTAGACACTCACATCTTATGTGTCATTTTTGTGGTAAAAAAAGATCATATTTCACCTTCATGTCTTGTTAAAAGAATTCCTTTTGCTATTGCTTTCAATGGTAGACTATGAAAGAAGGAAAGCCAGCTAGATAAAGGGCTAGAGCAAGCTAGGGTAAAGGCCCTAATTTGATATTTCATTTGTTAATGTTTAGTTTCTCATTTTAGAGTACTTGTAAGATAATATCTATAGGTCTCTCATCTTCTCCTCATAGCTGCCTAGTTCCAATAATAGTAGGGCTAACTAGAGATCTTTCCTTGATTAGATAGAGATAGATAGGAATATCACAGTATAGTAAGACTTTCCTTTAATAACATACTAACGAGTGTAATAGCTAAAGAAGGGTATAAGGAATAAGTTTCATACTGAGCATATGAGGGATACCGATAAGACCTTGGTTAAGAGGCCTAATGTGGCTACTTTTTCTATCCTATCATAAAGACACTTCAAAGGTGCCAAATTCCAACTTTTACGAACCTAAGAAAATATGGGTACCAATAGAAAAATCAAATTTTTGTAGGTATATTTCAAGACAAAATTTAGTAACAATAGATGGTATCTTGATAGTGCTTGTTCGAGGCACATGACCGAAGATAAAGCTACGTAACCTTTGACGACAATAATAAAGGAAAACTCATTGGCGTAGGTACGGCGAGATTGTTGGCGGCAAGATCTTCAGATTTCGAGATCGAGTTTTTGCGAGATTTTCCCTGATTAGATTTTCAAATATATGAGATTGTATATATATGGATCGGATTTTCATATATATATATATATATGTGTGTGTGTGTGCGTGTGTGTGTGAAAGGGCAATATAGTCCATAAAAAAAAAGGTCCTTGAGCTACTCTCCTCTTTCTCAAGGAGTTTTTGAAACTAAATTAGTTAAGTTGTTTTTTATCCTAGAAAAAAAGCCAAAAAAGGAGGGTTTTACCAAAAATCTCTTCTATCTAATTACGCTCCAAAATTTTCAAAAAAAAGTTTATTACAAATTTATCCCTAACTAAAATTACTAAAAACCCCTTAAACCATAAAAACACAAACCCTAATTTCTCATTTCATCCACCATTTTTTCAATCCCTTTCACCGGGCCACCTCCATTACCACCTGTCGCTACTTGCTGCCGTTGCCGTCCGCTTCGCCGCCATCCCAGCCCCTTCTTCCCTCCCCACTACCACAACTTTCTTCTCATTCTTCTTTATTCTTAGTCTTCTTCTCCTATTCCAAACTCTAGATCTGAAACCTCTCTCTCTCTCTCTCTCTCTCTCTTCTCACACACACACACACACACACACACACACACGAAAGGCAACTGTGGGGGTTCCATTTGAAGCAGAGAAGATGTGATAGGTTACGGGCATAGGGATTTGGAAGGAGGGCCATAGCATCGGGAGCGACTGGAAAGGAGATTGCGGCGATGACTATGGTCGAGACGGTAACTGGAATCACATGGTAACTAGAATTATTTATTAGAAGAACGCCAAATTTGAAGCCTTTAAAAAACAAGACTTCGTTGCAGTGTGAATTGCACAAGTTCCTGCTTCTGGTCCATGTAAGGGCACCATACAAAATGGCCTGGACTCAAACTATTAAAAGTAAAAAGAAAAAGAAAAAACAAAAGATTTTGTTACATACACAAGTTGTTGACCAACATACATTATCAGATTCCTAAAGCAGTTGATGTGGACTTGAATTATCATTTTGTTTCGAAAGGTAATTAATTGAACATTTGAATATCATAACTACCTTAAATATCAACCATGACTGACTGCTCAGAACTGCTGGTAAGTCAAGCATTTTCTTGAATATGATATTTCTCTCTCACTCTCTCTCTCTCTCTCACACACACACACACACACACACACACACACACACGCACAAAATAGATAAAACATAAAAAAATATATACTGTTACTCGTTCTCCTCTAAACTCATTGGCGTGGTTTTGAATGCTGCCAACACCATAGCCACTTTACATGCAAGAAATCCCAGCATCCCAAACACGACTTCTTTCGGTGTTAACACCATGCCACCACTGTCTCCAGAACCATATTTCACTACAATAGTAGCAAATACAAATGCTAATACTAGGCTTGAAACTGGACCCTTAAATCTTCCGAATATTTGATCAAATTTCCCTCTTCTGTTTATTGATGCTGATGATGCAGCAGGAGCTGGTAAACCATCAATGGACCTTTACAGTAATAACAGATATAAAAACCACCAATCCCACTGCCTAAGAATGCAAATGCATCATTTTTCCCAACTGAAAAGGATGCAATTGACGAGCCAGCAAGTACAAGCAAACCATCATAAAGTAACAAAGAATACTTCAAATCCGCATACTCTCTCATGCTTTCTTCATTTGTTATTCCATTGTCACTCACAATTGATGTAGGTTGCAAGAGGTACTCACTTAACAAGGTCAAGTTGTCCCAAGAAAACTCTCTAACTAGGCAAGGCCTCAGTTCCGCAATGGAAATGTCACTTCCCTCACCGAGCAAGGTATCCTCGACCTCAAATCTGTATGCAAAACCAATATATTGAATTTCTTTTCTTCTATTTTCTTCTGATGTCGGTTGATATAGGAAAGTGACAATTAAGCTAGCATCTCCTAGTCTCCACTGACCTGACTTTGGTAAAAGGAAGAGAGAGAAAAACAAGAGAATGCTTAAAATTTCAAAAGGCCAAGATAACTCATGTTAAACTCTAATCTCTTACTTCTCAACAAGGCTTGTCTTTGTTAAGTAAAGTGTTTGAAATTGGAGCTGGTTGTTCAATCCACATTGTCTACAATACTAGAGCAATCCAACTAATGGTATTGAAAGGATTTGCCAATGCAGATACACCTTTGTTAGGGTTTTTTTATTTATTTATTTGTTTTCCCTTTATAATTATTACATATAGAGCTCAAGAATATATATACATATATATAAAATAAATGCATTTAGACCCTTGAATGTGTTTGTTTGACAGTCCTGGAATTCTCTATTATCTTGAGCTAGGCCTATAACCAGCTAGATATTGGGCTTGCATTGAATTGAAACACCTTGCTTCATGAAGAGACTAACCTAATTCAAGACTGATCCATAGAGCTTCAACTTGCCCCAGTTTAGGTCCCTCAAAGGCAAACTCATCAACAGAACCCCTTTGGAAATAGAGAACATAAAAAACAATCTTGTCCTCTAATTGATTAGAATGTTCTTTAATCAGAGTTGCCGGTATCCTTTGTAAGATCAAGTCACCATTTTCATCTATCAAACAACACAGTATGCCAGCATTTAAATCACTAAGACCTAATCCATAGATATTACTTGCATGTAGCTTGACTTTGTATAAACACCTACATTCCCCACTTTTAAAGATGTAAGAATCTTCTCCAGTGAAGAATCTGCACAAACTTCAGGTTCTGCGGCTAGCAAAAGACGTGAAGGTTTTACATGGCCCTAAAAATCCGAATCAGAAAGTAGTATATTACCGAAAATGAGTGGCAATTCAACGATGAGAAAAATCAACAAATTTCACATAATCTAAAATAGGACAAATGCAGAAATAAATAATTTATATGTGCCAATGCTAGTTAATTACATTAAGCATAGTGGGGTGCTTGGATGAACATGGTGTCGTCAAGAAGAATGTTCCCTTTTATTTCCACACAACCATGGAATTTTGGAGTCCAGAACTGTAACCTGCTATTGATACCTAGGTCGTCAATGAATTAGATACGATTTAGGTTGTGTTAAAAAGCAAGTTCAAGCCAAAAAATGCAAGAACAAGGAGTTATGCATGCATCTCTCTGTCTCTCTGTCTCTCATAATTATAGTCTTTCATGCTCATTAACCGTTGTCTCATTCATGAATTACAGTCTTTCATGCTCATTAACTGTCACATGGTCCCATTTTGACTTTAAAAGCAAAAGTTGTTCGGGTTGATAACATCTCTAAAGTTAGTTTATATTCCATATAACGTGGTCAAGAAAAAAGGTTCAACGACTAGACGAAAAAATAAAGGATAAATGTTGAAGTACAATAAGTTTCTTAACATATCCACCAAATCCAGATCAAGATTGAATGCCAATAGAAATGACAAAGCACCAACAGAATTGTGCCTAGAAAAGGTTAATAGCCCAATTTTAACAGTTGATGCTGATTATGAAATTACCCAAATGATTAATTGATTTCATGCCAATTCAAAACACAATCATTAACTAATCAATTAATCAAGCTAACAATGTGGAAATTAAACAATCTAATCCATGAATTCACCCATTGAGTCATTTAATCAAACACATAGCAATCAATCATGAGAGTCAAGAATTTACGTGGAATGGATTCCCAATGAGATAACTCTCCCAAGGGATGAAAACCACAATCCCAACACCCTCAACAAATCCACTAATGAATTAGACAGTTACAAGACTCAAGATTAAGGAATTACAACCCTTACCCAAGTTTACCTCACCATTGAGTTCACCACAAGCTTCAACAAGCTTGATCCCTAATCCAAAGCGGCTTTGACAATGTCAACCTCCATTGATTCAGTAGCAATCACAAAGCTCCTCACTCCAATCTCTACCTTTAACGGCTCTGATGCTTATGAAAAGATGTTTGAACGTTTTGATGTGTATAGAATCAATCTAGGTAGAACAATTCATTTCAAACCATATTTCAAAGATTTAGATTCCAAAGAAAATAAGATTCATCAATGAAGTCTAGATGAACAAGCTATGAAGCTTGTAGAGAGAGAGAGAGAAAATAAATCTCAGAAATGTAAAACCGTCTATCATATCTAGAAATGATGAAATCTAATTTTTTAAAACGATTCAGGGGCAAAATGGTCACAAAATAAACTACAAGTATGCCGACAATGCTCGAGCCTAGGTCGGGCACCTGTCAAGCACTATCCCCAGCATCTCAAGCACCCGAGCTCTTGTCAAGTGCACGTCAAGCGCTGTTTCCAAGATCTCAGGCGCTTGAGCTCCTGTCAAGCTCAAATCAAACGTGTGGGACTTGAGCTACTGTGAAGCTCAAATCTACAATTAAGTAAAATCCTAGAAATGGGTTAGTGCCTAAAAATGAGAGAGACAAAAACAACGTTATGCACAGGTTCAGACCGAGTCATATAGCTTTCAAGCAATGGAACCGCCGCAACATTTTTCGAAGAGAATCTCGTGGTGAACTCAATCACTCTAAGACACTAAAAATATTGCCAACCCAAACACCCTTAGATTACGGACTCCAAACATTTTGGTTAACGGAAATCCTAACAAAGGCTTAGACAGACACTAGAATGTATTGACGTGGTTGCGTTATGCAATATAATAAATGCTTTTTAGTTTTGGTATTTCTCTAACAAGATGTTGTATACTGTAGTAATTTCGAAAGCATAGACTCATAGTGGTGACAAATCAGAAACAAAACAATAACCCTAAACTATTTGAAATCACCCATTTAAAAGCACTAACAGCAAGCCTATGTCTACACTTTGGGAAAACTGAAGTTAAGGCTTGGTGATTTCCACCGGTCATTATAGATCACATCTCTTGTATTTACTTGCTTAGTAACCCCTACAATTATAATCACTATCATATGGTTTTTAGGTTGTTTTGGGAACTAGTTATTTTAGTTGGCTTTTTGGCTTTTTACGAAAAGACTTGCAAAAAATAGAGAGAAGAGTTGACTTTTTGGAAGTGACTTTTTGACTTTTTAGCTATTTTAGTATGTTGCCAAACTTCTTATATAAAAGACTAGTGTAAGTAAGTCCAATAGACAAGGTTGTGAATGTATAATCATAAGAATAAAGAAGAAAGGTGAAGCATATTTTTCATTTATTTTCCCTTTCTTCTTCTTATTTTTTGTTGTTGTTGTTTTTACATTTCTTTAATTATTATCATATCTTTGGAAATATAACTTAGGGGTTGCAGATTGGTGCAAAGGGAAACACTCAGGCTATCATATATAATAACGTGATTTGAGTCTAAAACTTATTCATGAAGCAGGGTTAGGGGTAGGGCACATAGAAGAGTCTAAGATAGGGAGTGTATAGAGGAGCATTAATGAATAGTGTTAGGCAGCCCTCTTAGCTGTTTGTTGATTCTTTCCTTATTTGTATATTTGCGAATATTCTATTATGTATATTTAGGCCTAGATTTAGAATTACATTTGATTATGATTACACCTAATTTCTATAATGCCTTTTTTATACTCATTGCAACAGCTATGTACCTCTATTGAGATGGATACAATGACTGAATTCTCAAATCCTTACAAGTATTATGTAAAAAATATTTTTGTTGCTTAATCGTAATATTTATGTTAAATGCCTCCAACACATGACCGTTTACACTGATAACAGAAGCATAGTAAATATTTGCAAATCAAGCGACCCCTTTGCTATGGAAGATCAAGACTCCACAATTTCATCTTTTATATTTTGTTTTGTAATTTGCAAAAGGATTGTATTTAATTGAGTATAACGTTTGATGGTGATCAATTTGTTGGCTCTTAATGTGTGGTTATTCTACTATATATAAGCTTGTCATTATAAGGGTTTTGGTTCTATGTAATGACATGAGCAATAATTTCCTTTTTACAATAGATTGAATTTCTATTTATTGTTTAAACACATTTATTGATATAAGTTACGGATTTATAACACATGTAAGACATAATACGTTAATCTCTAAAGTTTATTTTTATTATTATAAATTTATATATATTGATGGGCCGAATACGAAAGGCTAAAGATTCTCTCACATTAGGGAGCAAAATATAGAGCAATGAAAACATATCCAAATTAAAGAGTAAAACATGACCCAATTACAAATATATGCAATATTCAAGGATTGCTTCATGGATCCAAGGAGTTCATTTTGTTTAAAAAATAAAAAATAAAGAAGTTAATTTGTTTTGACTGTCTTAAAAAAAAAAAAAAGTTCAAACAATAAATACATTAGTTCAAATGATAAATTTTATGTTGTTTATGTAGTGTGAAATAAATCTTATGTGAAATTATTAAGATATTATCTATAATAACATTAATTTTAGAGATATGGTTTCTTTTTAAGTATTTTATCAATGAGAATTATATTTTTTTGGTTAAATATTTTTATAATATCTTAACAATTTAGAATTTTTTTTTAAATATTGTATAGAATAATAATTTTGTTCAACATTACTAAAATATGTATGGGACTTTGTTAATTTTTTTGGTAAAACCTCAAGGAGGTGAGTGAAATTTACTATTTAAATATGTAAGGGCAATATTGAGATTTCTGACTCATAATACATGGCATAAGCATATTCTGTTAAATAAACTAACAGACAATTAACAGTGGAGAATCTTAATAATAGTTTCAAAATAAAGGAGATTAGTGTTATTATTGAAATCACAGTTAATTGTCAGAAACTTAAAGGAGAGGGCAGGTAAGTGTAATTTACCTAATTCTTAAAAATCCCTAAACCTCAAACATGATCCATATTCATCTATCTTATCATCAATAAGCAATTTTAACCATTATTTGGCAATCCAATGCCACCAAAGGCCAAAGCTATGAGGAAAAAGAAAAAAATAATAAAGAGGGACAGCTTCACAATGATACACACATAAGCTACCCCACATACAACAAACATGCATTTCCTATGAATTCATAAGCTATTCAAAGAACACACAAGCAATTGGTTTTAGGTGAATAAGAGTTGAAGGCTCAAAAGAAATGAATTAGAAATTGAAAATTTAAACAAATGATGCTAAAGAAGAAGAAAATTAATCTTCCTTGGAAAGAAGATTTTTGGGAGCAAAGAACAAAGCGAAAGTCAGTGTCTTGATTTCTGAATCTATTTACATGAATGGGTGTTGATGTTGATGATGATGATGATGGGTATCTCGTGAGGACGCTAGTGTGTGTTGCAGAAATCAGATGCCTCATCGAAAGTGATTCCATTCCCCTGCAAATTCTTCACTTCAAACTATGGAAACTATATGCTGAACAAAGAGGGACAGAGAATAATATATGATTGAGAATATATATTTATTTTTTAATTTTTTAAATCATATAAAATATATTAATCTGTATTTTTTTAAATGGAATTATATGTAACTGAGAAAACGGAAAAAAAATTATTAACATATCAGAGGTGCAAGTCTACTTGCATTTACAGTCTTTTATTTGTATCCCATTACAGACACATTTACACTCGCATGTGTTGGTAATTTTTTCCCTTTTCTTACCTGCATGTAATTCCTTCTTTTTAAATATGTATTAAGTAGATGTAGCACTTGAGCCCTTTAAAGCTTTTGGTAAATGTATTTGAACCCTTTATTTTATTTTGGGAATCTTTGGTATTGTTGTACCTCAGTTTTGGAGGTGTACAAATTGATTTAAACTTGTTGGGATTGCTCGTTCACGCTCGTTCGCGTTGAAAAGTTGTTTGGAAACTTGAAAATCATGTTCTGGGGTCAACACCGGTCTTAGTGGTGTCGACACCTTCTCTTTTGTTTGCCATAAGGGTCGACACCAAAGCCGGGAAGGGTCCCTTGTTACGAATTTGTTCCTTTGCATTTTGGTGTCGACACGGACTTGGTGGTGTCGACACCTTCTCTTTGGTTTGGCAAGGGTCGACACCAATCTGTGGAAGGGTCGACCCTTGTTCTGAAATTGCCCACTGCATTATGGTGTCGACACCAGCCTAGGGAAGGGTCGACACCTGCAGTGCAGTCACACTTAGTGTTCCAGATTTCTTCTTAGGTGTCAACACCTGTGTTGTGAAGGGTCGACACCTGCGACTTTTTCCCAGATTTTTCTCACGGTTTGGACTTACTTTTTGGGGATATTTTGACTAAATATTTGGAGTTGACTTTGGGGCTTATATCTATTTTTGACCTAGTACTATATAAAGGCCCTCACTTGACCTTTTCTCTCACTTTTTCTTCCCTTTCCTCTCTCAAAACCGTGAAATACCTTCTCTCTCTCTTTCTCTCAAAAGGCACTTTTTACTCAAAGATCCTTGGATCTACTTGTTTGAAGACCTCTACTCACCTGTAGAGCTTGTCGAGGGCTTCATTTTGATCAGAGCAAAGCTTGGTTTCTCTTCCGTCGACTTTTGGGTTTTTCTTCATTCTTCCCCTTCTAAATTTGAGGTAGGGATTTCCTACTCCATATTATAGGCTTATTTTGATATGTTGGGGGTTGTTTGGTAATTTTGGGAAAAACCCTAGTTGTTGTAATAAATTAATTTATATAATTAATTTAGGGAAAATTGGGGGGAATTTAGTTCAATTCATGGAATTGAGGAATTTATTGATTAAATGGTGTAGTTGGTTAGTTTAATCACTCATCTATGAAAATGTTGGAATTATATTAGTTGATAGATTTATTCCATGTTTAGAAATAACTGTTTTGGGCTATCGGTGGAGGATAGTTGTGATTGTTGTAGACATTGCATGTGGATTAGGAAAAACTGAAACTAATCACATTGGTGAAGTCATTGATTTAGACTGTTGAATTAATATAGAAATTACATGTATGGATTGTGTGTTGTATATGGCAAGTGTTTATTACATTGTATATACATTGTATTGTGTGGGAGGAGATAGGGGATGTACTCCACGGTTTAGGGGAAGATATGGGATGGACCTCTAAACCGGATTTTGTTTGGGAGGAGATAGGGGATGGACTCCATTAGCATGATTATATGTGTGCTTATTGATTTGAAGTGTATTTACATGTTGCTGATACAACACTAAAATGTGTATCAATCGGGAAGTATGGAAGTGTTTTGATATGAGCCTTAGTCTCATTTGTTTTGTTGATAAATGGAAGAAATGTTAATGTGATATGTAGTTCACTGTTATAGTCTGGCCAGGTTCTGAGCCATGTTGGTAAAAATGGAAAGTTGAATAAATAATGAAAAGTGAAACTGATATTTGTGTTAACCATCTATTGAATGCTATTGCTTTATTCAATGCTTATATTTGGTTTAGTATATTTGTACTGGGCTGTGGCTCACCCTATAAGGGAATATCATTTTCAGGTCCAGGTGATGTGCTACCTCCAAGGACTTAGCTTGGAAGGATTAGGACTTTGAAGACTTGTCTTTAGTTATTTGTTTTTATTTGAGTTTACATGTAAACATTCAAGCCAAGGGCTTAATTTGTAATGGAGTTAGTACTCATTCTTTTGTGTCCAAGTGTTAGCTTGGAAAGATGTAAGCCCTTAGGGCATTTATTTCTGATGTTACATGTGATGTCTTTCAATAAAAGTACTCTGATGGATTATTTAATAATTCGTTTTATTTTATTAATGCATGTTAATGTTATATATATATATATATATATTATGGGTTTATTTTGAGGGCGTGACAGTAGAAGTTTAATGACTCAAAGATAAAACTTAAAATTTGAAAATAATATATGATTGAGAAAATATAAAATAATATATGTTTTTCTACATATGAATAAAGAAGTAATGTAAATTGTCGGGAAAAAAAATAAATCCATTTATTTCAACTTTTTTAAAAAAAAATAAATAATAATTGATTATTTAAAATGATAAATTTTACGTCATTTATGTAGTGTGGAATAAGTCTCATATTAAATTATTAGCATGTTATCTAACATTACTTTTACAGAGATTGTTTATTTTTAAATATTTTATCAATAGAAATTTTTTTTTTTCCATTAAATGATTTAATAATGCCTTAACAATTTAAGGCTTTATTTAATATTACATGAGATTTAAGAATTTTATTAAATAATGCTAAAATATGTATGGATCTTTGATAATATATATGCAAAACTTTAAGAGAGGTGAGTGAAATTTCTCATTTGAATAGATAAGGTAAATGATGGACAATTTCGTCATTTTTGGTATTATAATCTCTAATATTAGCATGACATCAGTAAATTCTGTTATAGCCTAACAGAGGTGAACAGTGGGAGAATCCTAATAATAATTTCAAAAGCAATGGAGGTTAGGGTAATTATTGAAACCGCAGGGGAGGTAAGTGGGGCTGGCCATTTGGAATAGGCATAGGACCAACTCCCTGGGCATTCTACAGATTATGAAGGCTCTAGTTTTGAAGATCTTGATTCTGAAAGTTTTGAGAGTTCTAGCTGTCTCTGATTTCTAATGGTTGAAACCTAGGAGGTTGCCCCGAAGTTCAACACCTTGCGCCCTTAAGAATGGGGCTGTTAGAGGAAGATATCTAAAAAACTCCAGTGGTGGTTCAAAAGTAGTAAATGATTTGTTTTGTGGATTATGTTCTGCAAAGACATTGGTTGGTCTTGTTATAGGTAAAACTAGAGCTAGTGGAGGGGACACAAAAACCATTTCACCTAAAGTAGCTATCATGTTGGTGATGGCCTTCACCAAAACAGATTGGGACTGCCTTAGCTCTCGTAGTGAAGTAGCCAAAGAATGAGAAATTTCTTGGGAAAGCTCTATGTTGGCTGCAATGATGCATTTCTTCAACTTTTCAATCTCATTTAGTTAATCCTTTAGGATTGCATTGCATTTTTGAAGGTCAGGATTTCTCAAATCCTAGACTTTCAAAATGGGATGCATTTCTTGTTTGACAGCAACATGTTTTCCTCTACCTTTACTAACCATGATGACAATAGTAAATTACAAACCTAGCACCTTGTAAAATGAGAGTAAACATGTAGGCTAATGTGTTATGAATGCAGTTATGCCATGACCGATGAACTTGGTCCAAGGTTGGATTTATGATTACGGATTTCTGACTTTAATAGGACTTGGTCTTCTCCATACTCAGCATTAACTGCTTGGTTGTCACCAATGACTTCCATATCTTTCCCATACTCAAGAAGACCAATGGAAAAACCACTATCTTCGATAGGTCTATTACTGGGGTTCCCAAGAAGACCAACATCTTCCACTGTTTTCTTGCTAGTATCACCAAGGTCGGTCTACTTCTTCACCATTACTCTAAATTAGAAATGTCTCACTAGGCGTGCCATTCAATCTATAGAAGCTAATTGACAGAAAAATAGATTAGACTTGGAGTTGAGTTCTGATGAGGACAATGTCCCACATCGCCTAAGAGGGACTCTCGCTTCCACTTTATAAGCGTACTAGCCTCCTCTACCTTGTATAAAGCCTTTCAAATCGTGAGGAGGAGACAACAAGATCCATCCCTTAGCCCCAAAGCAAACAGTATCATACAAGGTGAACGAGACGGGTCAATGGAAATAGTCACATTCTCTGTCCTCTCTCTTATATGAGCCTTTTCCCCCAAGGAGGAACAAAACCGTGAGGAAAGGATGACAAGATCCGTTCCTCAACCCCAAAGAAAACAATATCTACTGGAGCGTGAGAGGCCAGGCATGCAAATTTGGCACTAAAAGGAGGGTTGTCCATCAAACTCTCTCAATGTTGCGGCCTACTATGCTGGGGGCTTATGATGAGGACAATGTCCCACATCGCCTGAGAAGGACTCTTACTTCCACCTTATAAGTGTACTAGTTGCCTCCACCTTGTATGAGGCCTTTAAAACCGTGAGGAAGGGGGACTACAAGATCCGTCCCTCAATGCCGAAGCAGACAGTATCATGCAAGGTGAGTGAGACGGGTCAGTGGAAACAACCGCATGCTCTACCCTCCCCCTTGTATAAGGCCTTTTCCCTTGAGGAGAAACAAAACCTTGAGAGGGGAAGACAAGATCCGTCTCTCACCCCAAAGTGGACAATATCTGAAAGGGCGTGAAAGGTTAGGCACGACCCTGTAGATATTGTCCGCTTTGGGGTTGAGGGACAGATCTTGTCGTCCCCTCCTCATGGTTTTAAAGGCCTCATACAAGGTTGAGGGGGCCAGTACGCTTATAAGGTGGACGTGGAAGTCCCTCCCAGACGATGTGGGTCATTGTCCTCATCAAGTTCTATGCCTTAAACATATTAAAGACTTCTTTGAAGGTACAATAAAGAAGAAATATGGTAGAAATAGAATTGAATTTGTATTAATTAAGTAAAATGTCACTTGTTACAAGTTACATAAACTTCAAACAAGAACAAAGAATTGAAAAATACATTGATCGACAGAGAAAAAGTGGGAGAAAAGTTATTATGAATATACTCCTAAAATTATTAAGTTGACTACTCTTAAAATAGAAGTTACACCTAATAATCATGATATGTGAGTTGTGTGGGATTTTTTTTTCCCCTTTTTTTGAAACCTTCTCTTTTATACTGGTATGGCCACTTTCTGATGTAGCCATGATCTTCCTTGATTTTCTACTTCCTTTCATCCATATACCTTTGTTTTAGGAACTACCTACAAAATCTACTCTAACTTCGTCTTCAATCCCTTGATTTCAGCATTGACTCTAACTGACTTGCAATAGCCAAATCTTCTGGTTTTTCTTGGCATTGATTTAATTCTTTAAATGCCACGTCACCATGCTACTTCATGCTGTACTACTAGCACATCTGTCATGCCACGCCATTATTCCTATTGATAGGTAATTTTCAAAAAATTCAACAGACTGAAAGGGCCTTAATTATGACATCAACACTGCAAAAAAAAAAAAAAAAAAAAAAATCATGACTTGCATATTTTAAAGAGTATGTATTATAAATTCTACCCACAAAATTTTGCAAAATTTACTATTCAGTGGTAATTATACAAAATTATTATATATTTATGAAAAAATTTATAATTTTAATTGTTAATGTTTATAAAATTTACCATTTATTTGTAATTATTTTTCCAAAAAGCCTCCACTGAATTTGAAATTTTTTCATAAAATTTTCCTTCCTCATGCTCTTGGTTTTCATTAAACTTTTTAAACATCATAGTTAATTGGATTAAATTAAAACAAATAAAAATTTAGAAGGATAACATTAAAAAAATTTAGAAAATTACAAAAAAAAAAAAAAAAAACCAATGTGTGAGTCACGTAACAAAATAAATTATGAATTTTTAATTTTATCAATTTAAACCCTAAAGTTTTAAATTGCTTTTAATCAAAATTATTTGTCTATTTTTATTAAGTAAAATTGATGAAAAAAAAATATTTTAGTCATTAAACTCAATGAAAATGGTATTGTAGTCATTTAATGTATAACCATATTGAGTTTAATAACTAAAATAATCATTTTCCATCAGTTTTACTTAATGAAAATATGTGAATGCTTTAGATTGAAAGTAAATCAAAATATTAGAGTTTAAATTGATAAAATTGAAAATTCATGTTTTATTTTGTTACAAGGCTAAAACCTTGGCTGTTGTTGTTGTTGTTGTTTTTTTATTTTTTTTTATTTTTTTTGTTGGTAATTGTTCCAAAAATTTAAAATAATAGGCATAAAAATTAATATAATAAATAAATTTAGATGAATCTACATTTAGGGAAGAGAATGAAGCTGGGATTGGGGTCATTGTTTGAGATTGCAATGGGAAAGTGATTGCTTCTATGGTTGAAGAGATTGGATTTTTTGATGGTCATTTAATTATGTTAAGACAAGGAGTGGACATTAGCTGACTGGCTTGCCATGTCTAGCCCTATTTTTTTTAAGGCTTGGTGGCTTATTTTGATCGAAAGGATTAGGCTGGATTAGTATCTTAGGCCTCGTTTAATAATTGAGCTGGACTTGGGCTTTAAGCATGCATTCTAGCCCGATTCGACAATAATAATTTAAATATTTATTTTACTCTTTTACTATTGGGTGCTCAACCAAAAGTTTAAAATTATTTTTTTGGGCCAAAGGTGCAGTCGTAGAAGAATAATGCTATATTCATAAATTAGTATACTAACTACTGTACCAATTGATGATATAACATAATTTAAGAGGTTTTTAGTATTTGTAATGTGATTAATAAGCGGGGTCAATAATAATGTCATAACTAGTGTTGGTACACAAGTAAGTACACTAATTGGTGCATGTAACACCACTAGTCGCATAATAGTTTATCCATAAGGACAATCTGAAACAAAATGACCAAAATACCCATCTATATATATACCAATGAAGCCTGATCTATCACAAATCAAACAATCTATCTCTCTCTCTTCCCGATCTAAACCCTAGGTGCGTCGTTTCTGCCACCACCATCAACGCCCCTGCCGTTACTACCTCCTCGTCGCCACAGGCACCCCCATCATTGCCGTCCATCGCTGTCGACTCATCGACGAGAGAGCCTTAGCTATCACCCAAGCGACACTGTCATCTTCCTCCACACCACGATTTGGCGAAGTGCTCGATGGTCGTTCTACAGAGCTCTCATCGCAGAGTTCATAGCTACACTTCGCTTCCTTCGATTTCAACACTTTCTTTCTTTGATCTCTTCTCTCTCTCATGTCTCTCTTAGGTTTGGAAGAAGCGGTGTTAGTGACCTAATGGGGAAAAAGGCGGCTGGATTTTGCCATTTTTGAATGTTCGATTAAATCTCTATCTCTCTCTCGTTCTGCTTCGATGAAGCTTCGGGATGCAATGACAAGTTACTGAGTTGCAAATAAGTAGGCCAAAGCCTTGATGAATCCGCCGAGGTCAAATCCACAACATCCCTGCCACAGAGCTTGTTTGGAAACACATTCAAGAAACGAAGGTAGATGTTGATCTTGTTGAGCTCCGTTGGAGACTCATCATCGGCTTCCTCTTTCGCCGCCTTTGCCTCTATCTTCATTTGCATCTAAACCTTGGAGTTCTGCTTCTACAGCTCCAAATCTTTCAACAACGATAAATTTGACATTGGTGGTTGAAGTTCCTTAGCCCCCCTCAAAGGGTAGCGTTACCATTTAGGGTTCCATTCACATTCTCTCTCTCTCTCTCCCCTCTCTCTATGTCTTTCCATTTTGCTTGTTGCACAATACAAGAGAGCTTTGTTTGGACGACAAGTCATATTCACAAAAAATGAATTTTGTTAAGAGTCATCATTGACTTTTCTAGAATTATCTAGGCTATTAAGTGCATATGTTGAATAATCTAGAAGACTCCAGAAAGATCTAGAAGACTCTAGAAAGATCTAAAGAAATCCGGAAGATTCTAGAACATTGTAGAAGATTTCAGAACATTCTAGAGGGTTAATAATAACCCTTGGATCAAAATGATCTTAGCCATCCATTGAGGAGGTGGATGACTATATAAAGGAAAGTGACCTCATTTGGAAGATACAAGACACAACAATCAAAAGTGGAGTCAAGTGCTTGAGTGTGAGTGATTCTAAGAGTGAAGTGCCCTTGAGAGTCTTCTTGTATACTTGAGTGTATCTTTGCATCTAAATAAAGATTTACTTTTGTATAACCATTGTGTTTTAACTCAACAAAATCAACTTTCAAATCCTTTCTCTCTCTCTCTCTCTCTCTCTCTCGATCGATCGATCGATCTGCAAACAGATCTGTTTCCTTTTTTTTTTTTAAACTTTTTTTTTAAGTTGATGACAATGATGATGAAACAAATTGAAAATAGATTAATTTTTTTTTGGACAGAATGCAACAGATTAATTTTTTTAAAGTTTTTCTACTTTGATCAAATTTCTCCCTTTGTATTGTGTTCATCGTAGTTCTTGTTTTGGTAGAGAAATTCGAAGTCCAAAGCAAACACAACCATCAGAGAGAGTAATCTGGTTTGATTGCTTGCAAAATTTATACAGATATGAAAATTTTGTACATATATGAAAAATTGGATAGAAAATTTGTTGTTGCAGTTTTTGTTGATGATGAAGTAGATTGTTGTTGTTGATGATGATTGCAACATATAAAAAAAAATATGTGGTGCAATAGATAAAAAAAGATCTGTTCAAAATTTGAACAGATAGGTGCTGGGCAGTGGCTTGGTGTATTTCAATAACATGATTTGAAC
Source organism: Camellia lanceoleosa (assembly GCA_025200525.1). Classification (NCBI taxonomy): domain Eukaryota; kingdom Viridiplantae; phylum Streptophyta; class Magnoliopsida; order Ericales; family Theaceae; genus Camellia; species Camellia lanceoleosa. The sequence continues at coordinate 127,754,126 of CM045768.1, forward strand.
AGATAAAAGAAAATAACAAATAGAATTCAGGAAAAAAAGTTCAACAGATAAATAGAATTCAGGGGAAAAATTGAAGAGATAGATATATTTTAGGGTAAACAATTGAATAGATAAATAAAAATTTGAACAGATAGAAATAATTTGAATAAATAATTTTTTTTATAAGTAGATAGGTATAAATTTGAACAGATAATCAATGAAAAGTCAAACAGATAAAAAAAAGTCAAAGTGTAAAATTAAAAACGAAACGTTCTCTAAGACTTCTCACCAAATTATTTCACAAAACTTGGATCTCTCATCAACAAAAAAATATTTCGTTGACCTAATGTCTTGTATCCTTCCTTGATTGGATCTATCACCAATTAAACCATTATTATTTACTTTCCTAATATTAAACTGCTAATGTCAAATTTGGTGACTATAGCGTGTAATGAAGTTAATTTTGCTTAAACACAAAAATGACTTGAAGTGATCTAAGCGTCTATTGTGTTTTGGAATCGCTTGACAGTCAACAAAAACTTGAATAGGGTTTGACAGTCAACAAAAGCTTCATTAGTTCGCAGGCCATCTTTCTTGATACTACTAAGCTGCAGGAACTCTATAGAAAAATTCTAATGTTAGGTCAATCTTTGCAGAATTCTTGCCACTTCAAAAGGAGATGTTATGAGTTCGAGCCCTCATGTGGGGCATTTGGGTAACCCCTTTCCCTTAGATTTAAGTTAGAGTAGGTTATTAAAAAAATAAAAAAAATTATTTGGTGGTCTCGATGAATGATCCACACCTCAGCACACAAGAGAAACACAGACACAGATACATACATGGACACAGATGTGTATGTCGTCACTAACCCAGACACAGATACGGGACACAGTGATTTCAAAAAAATGAGGACACAGGCACGACGATGACATGGCAATAAAAAATATTTTTAATATATTTTATTTGCTATGTAGATTAATATTATATCCACAAACAATCAAAATTAACAAAAAACAATACTAATTTAATATAATAATTAAAAAAAACTCACTCTCAAATTAACTCTTATCTTTTGCCTTCTTTTTTTAGCATTCAACATTCAACCAAAAGCAGTAAAAAATGGTGGGGGGAGGGGGGAATGAGTTGGCCTATCCCCAAAAAACATAATTAAATAAAGGGATATACCATGCGATGTGTCTCATATGTGTCCCTATCATGTCTTTGTGTTTGACACTGCTACGACACAAGTTTTAGAGTATTGGTGTTGTGAGTAGCTCTCTTCAAGATTCCATCATCTTCATATCCCTCAAGACTTCAGTTCGTGAGCCTGATGAGGCCCACAACGGTGATCCAAACAGTTCATCTCGTAGTCCTCAAAGAGAACACCATATTTATAAATTAGTTTGATTGGATATTGATACACATACTAATTTATTGTATTTTATTTTATAAAGTGGACAATTTTAGTTTAAATCATATTTACCACTCATTTCATAAAACAAAACATGATTGGTTAGTTTGTCTATCAATGTCCATACAAGCTATTTATTTATTTTTTCCATATCTATACGTTGTTCTCTTCAAGGACTACAAGATAAATGTTTTAGATCACCATTGTGGGCATTGTGAGGCCCATAAAATAGAGTGTTGTGGGGCATGAAGATGATGTAGTAGTCTTAAGAGGAGATGCTCCCGTTTGTACTTTATAGACATGAGATTTGTCATATTGTCTCCCGAAAGTCAACACAAAAATATTGAGTCCCACTATTTTAATCAACAGAAAATCAAGTTGGGGCAACATATAGACTTGCCCCGAGGGCCACAAATTATTTTCCCTCCAAAAGAGCATCATTTCTACCATTTATGATACACCAATCATTCTAGATACACGAAACTAAGGGTGGAAATTTTTGAACCACAAGGTAACATGAATCAAATAGTATATGAAGTTAGCGGGTTAGGTTTGACTATTTTGTACATTAAAATGAATATGAGACCACATAATATGGTGAATATTAAATGAGTTAGGTTAATGTCTAACCTGCATAACACAATTGACACTAATAATCTGTTTAATGAAAAATTAGATACATTTTAATAATATTTCCTCTTGTTGGAAATTGGGTTGGGTTTAGAACTTGGACTCAATTGGGTCATGACCCAATTAAGAGAGATCCAAATATTAGTAATATATTATATATCAAGATATGGGATAATCTTGAGATGGGATAATTGTCAATGTAATATATGATAATTATTGATTAGATATTATAGATATGGGATAGATATTATCTGGGATAATATATCTATCCTATGGGTCTCCTAACTGGGTTTTGTATTTTGATATAACAAAAAACATACATTCTCTTGTCCCACAAACCATTTGATTCGTGTGAGTAAAACTCTAGTAGTTTTACTCCTGTGGAGATTATTCAAGAGTACATGACTCACTTTCTAAGCTGGATTCATTGTGCATTCTGTTTACCAACAAGGTTTGTCTGAATCCATATTATTTTCCACTGTGTATATAGTATTATATTTCCATTATTGGTATTAGAGCCATTATTAAGGTGTTTTCGTGCTATTAAATATCCATGAAATTAGTTTTTTATACTAATATATGTATATATATTATTTTTGTTTGCATAAAATACTGATGTTTGGTCAAAATAATTTTATTAGTTTTTTTTATTTTGTTTATATTTTTTATGAACATTCACAGATATATAATATCTGCAAAATTACATTAATAGATGATAAATCATTATTGATAATTTTATGTTTCAAAGTTATTAGATATTAATGAAAGTAAGGCACGTGAAATCAGTATTAAAAAAAAAAAAAATTGATAATAGAGCAGCACGAAACTGTTGTACTGTGTACGCTGACATCAATGCTGACACGAGCACCAGCACATGCGTTGATACATGCGCCCAAGGCAGGTGCAGGATTTGTATTGATAAGGCTCTGTTTGTTTGTTTTACTTTAAAAAACTACATTAATTGCTCCTAAAATATTCGCTATAATTCTGTTTTTAGTATGGCTTATATGGTTAGTCTTATAATTACTTTGCCTACAATTTGGTTAATTTTCAAATTTGTTGAAACGAACCAGCATCTGAGGGTGATGTCAACTATGATACGCGAGTTGGCGGCAACAGGTCATAATCTGGCATAAGAGCAACAAGTTCAAGCAATGATTCACTCACTTCTGCATTCTTGGGAAGAAATGAAGCGTCATATAACGTACAATGATAATGTTAAAACATTTGAGGACATATCACGTCATTTGGAGCTTGAAGCTGAGCGCCTAGAGGTGGCTAAACCTAATGGCACTGCTCTTGTTGCTGAGTCTAACTCGCGTCGGGCATTTGGCCCTAGGCGCAGAGAGGCTAAGCGGGCTCCCAAAATGAAAGATGGGGTTGACCTTGGGCCAAAGCGCGCTAGCACTTTTAAGCGCAAAAGAGGTAAGGGAGATGGCATGTAACGCCCTCAAAATAAACCCATAATATATAACAGTAGCATGCATTGATAAAAGAAAACCAATCATTATCTCATTCATCAGAGTATCATTATTGAAGGATATCACATGTAACATCAAAATAAATGCCCTATGGGCTTACATCTTTCCAAGCTTAACACTTGGGCACAAAAATGTGAGTACTAACTCAACTACAAATTCAGCCCTTGGCTTGAGTTTACATGTAATATCAAATAAACTGAAATAACAACTAATCTAAACAGATTCTTCAACTCTAAATCCTTCCAAGCTAATTCCATGGAGGTAGCACATCACCTGGACCTGAAAATGATGTTCCCGTATAGGGTGAGCCACAGCCCAGTAGAAATATACTAAACCAAATATAAGCATTGAGTAAACTAATAGCATTCAATAGATGGACTACACAAAATATCAGTTTCATCATCATACAGTTTCATGACACTAATGTCCATGACACGTTTCACTTTCCATTATTTATTCAACTTTCCATTTATACAAATATGGCTCAGAACCTGGCCAAATAACTCAACAGAGATTACATTTCTTATTAACAAAATTTCCAATTCAATTGGGATAACAAATCAAGTTAAACATTTCTTATATCATAATGGATACACATGTTGGTGTTGTATCAACCTCAACCAAAATTCACTTCCATACTTCCTAATTGATACACATTTTAGTGATGTATCAATAACATGTAAAAACACTTCCATAAATCAATAAGCACACATATTAGTGGTGCTAATGGAGTCCATCCCCTATCTCCTCCCAAACAATATCCGGTTTAGGAGTCCATCCCCTATCTCCTCCCAAACCGTGGAGTACATCCCCCATCTCCTCCCAACAATATGCATATACAATGTATTAAACACTTGCCATATACAATACTCAATCAATACACGTATTTTCTGTATTAATTCAACAATCAAAATCAATGACTTAACCAATGTGATTAGTTTCAGTTTTCCCTAATCCACATGCAATGTCTACAACAATCACGACTATCCTCCACCGATAGTCCAAAACAATTATCTCTAAACAGGAAATAAATGTTACAACAAATATAAACTCAACAATTTCATGGGTGTGTTTTTAAACTATCCAACTACACCATTTAAGCTTATAATTTCCCAATTCCATGAATTCAACTAAATTCCCCAATTTTCCTTAAATAAATTATACAAATTAATCTATTACAACAACTAGGGTTTTTCCCAAAATACCAAAACTCAAAACAACACCTATAATATGGAGTAGGAAATCCCTACCTCGAAGTGAAGAACACGAATGGAGAAGATGATCAAAATGCAAAGTGCTCCAAACCGTCAAACGTTCAGATAAAAATGAAGCCCTCAACCCCCTCTATCCTTTTAATAAAGAGCCTAGGGTAGAATCACCCTAAAAGTAGATGAAACCTAAGAGAGAAGGTGGGTGGAGGGAGAGAGAAGTCGGACCTAGGGTTTTGGAATCAAAAAGAGGATAAAAAAGTGTTTTAAAACCCGCTGCTGTCTATTTAAACCCGACAGGCTCGCTCGAGCGAATGATTGGTCACTCGAGCGACCAAACACAAGAAAGACTCGCTCGAGCAAATAAAGTCTCGCTCGAGCCAAGAATGCAATGCTTCAGGTCTGCAACCCAGAAGCACGCTCGAGTGACAGAATTCTCGCTCGAGCGAAGAACTCGAAAACATACACCTCGCTCGCTCGAGCGAAGAAACACAGCTCTCAGGTCTATACTAGACGCAATCGCTTGCTCGAGCGAAGAGACCCTGGCTCGAGCCACTAGACACAAAATTCTACTCTCGCTCGAGCGACCAAACCCTCGCTCGAGCGAAGGACCAGAAACAAAATCTCGCTCGATCGACCAACTCCTCGCTCGAGCGAAGGTCGAAAATTCTGCACAGCAACACTTGGTTTCCAAACCCAACCAACCTGTAACAAACCTGCCCAACACATCCTATAACTCAAAAAGAGAAGATAAAGGACGACAACAACAATTATTCAATGATAGGATCCACGGAACCTAAGTCCGGATACAACAACCAAATGGGAAAAGACCGGGGTCGCTATAACCTCCCCCCCTTAAAGAATTTCGTCCCCGAAATTAAGCATAAGTTTTTCAAAAACAGGTTTTTCTCAAATTCCAACAATATGACAATTCAATAATAAACAACTTGACCCAATATTGATCATTTCATCTCTTATCAAGAGGCATTTCACAATATATATATATATATATCAACCTGCATTATCAATATGCAATGTTCCATTAAACTTCCATTATTAGGCAAGTTTCAAAATTCTTCCTTTAAACCAAAACATTTTCACTGTTTTACAACTTAAGACATATATAAAGCTCTTAAGTCCAACAATATTATGAAATCTAAATATAAGATTACATATCAACAAACATGTCTGGATATTTCTTGCGGACTTCCAACTCACGTTCCGATGTTTCCACAAAACCTTCACCAAAGGGATGGTCTTGCCTCGCAAAACTTGATCCCGCCTATCCAAAACCCGAACCGGTCTCTCCTCATACGAGACATCTTCGTCAACCTCTAAGTCGGTCCAATCCAACACATGTGATGGATCCGGCTCATACTTCCGAAGCATACTCACATGAAACACATCATGAACTCCGGATAACTGTGGCGGCAAAGCTAAACGATAGGCAGCCTCGCCAATCCTCTCAAGGATCTCAAAAGGACCAATAAACCGAGGGGACAACTTCCCGCTCTTCCCAAACCTCATCAATCCCCGCCTAGGTGATATTTTCAGAAAGACATGATCACCTACTTCAAACACCAAAGGTCTCCTCCCTACGATTCGGCATACGATTTACGGCGACTACGAGAATAACAAGTCTCCTACGGATAAGATCAACTTTCTCCGTCGTTTCCCTCACCAACTCCGGACCCAACAAAGGTGCATCACCCACCTCGGCCGAACAAACAGGAGACCTACACGGTCGGCCATACAAGGCCTCAAACGGTGCCATACCGATACTAGACTGGAAACTGTTGTTGTAGGAAAACTCCACCAATGGCAAGTGCCTCTCCCACGACCCACTGAAATCAAGAACACAACCCCGAAGCATATCCTCAAGGATCTGAATAGTACGCTCAGACTACCCGTCAGTCTGAGGATGATAAGCCGTGCTAAAGGTCAACTTAGTGCCTAAGGCACTCTGCAAACTCTGCCACAACCTAGCAGTAAAACGAGGATCTCTATCTGAGACGATCGTCACTGGGACCTCGTGCAACCTCACTATGTCCTGAATGTACAAGTCGGCAAGATGATCTATCGAATCTCTCACGCGCATAGGAATTATAGCGACCCCGGTCTTTTCCCATTTGTTTATTGTATCCGGACTTGGGTTCCGCAGATTCTGTCATGAAATAATTGTTGTTGTCCTTCAAATCCCTATTCTTAAGCTTTGGGTTGTGTTGGGCAGGTTTATTCTGAGTTGGTTGAACACAGAAACCAAGTGTTCTGTTATTGCTTTTGGGTTGGTCGCTCAGTGAGGTTTAGTCGCCGGCGAGGTTTGGTCGCCCGGCGAGGTTGAGTTTTGTCTCGTGGCTCGAGCGAGGTTTCTTCGCTCGGCGGCGATTGCGTCTAGTATAGACACGAGAGCGATGTTTCTTCTCGGCGAGCTTTTCTTTGCTTTCCGGCGAGGTGTATGTTTTCGAGTTCTTCGCTCGAGCGAGCATTCTGTCGCTCGAGCATGCTTCTGGGTTGCAGACCTGAAGCATTGCATTCTTGGCTCGAGCGAGCTTTTCTTCGCTCGAGTAAGTTTTTTTTTTATGTCTGGTCGCTCGAGCGACCATGTCTTCGCTCGAGCGAGCCTGTCCAGTTTAAATAGACAGCAGCGGGAATTTAATCAGTTTTTCATATCCTTTTTTATTCCAAACTCTAGTTCCGAGTTCTCTCTCTCTCAACTCACCTTTTCTCTTAGGTTTGATCTATTTAGAGTGTGTTTCTACCCTAGTTTCTTTATTAAAAAGGTAGTGTGGGTCGAGGGCTTCAGTTTAATCTGAACAATCTTGGAGTTGGAGCACTTTGAGTTTGGGTCATCATCTTCGTCTTCTCTTTTTGGGTTATTTCTTCGAGGTAGGGATTTCCTACTCCAATGTATATGTTTTGTTCTAAGTTTATGGCATTTTAATATGTTGGGGGTATTTTGGTAATTTTGGGAAAAACCCTAGTTGTTTAAATAAATTGAATTGTATATTTAATTTGAGGAACATTGGGGAAATTAATTAAATTCATAAGATTGAAGAATTTATTGATTAAATGGGGTAGTTGGTTAATTTAAATCACTCCTCTATCAAATTATTGATTTATTTATTTTCAGTCTAGAGATAACTGTTTTGGGCTATCGGTGGAGGATAGTCATGATTGTTGTAGACATTGCATGTGGATTAGGGATAACTGAAACTAATCACATTGGCTAAGTCATTAATTTTGACTGTTGAATTAATACAGACATTATGTGTATTGATTGTTTGTTGTATATGTTATGTGCTTACATACATGTATTGGTTGAGCATTGCATATGCATATTGTGTGGGAGGAGATAGGGGATGTACTCCACGGTTTAGGGGAAGATAGGGGATGGACCTCTAAACCGGATTTTGTTTGGGAGGAGATAGGGGATGGACTCCATTAGCATCACTTTTATGTGTGCTTATTATATTGAAGTGTTTTTTTGTTTGGGAGGAGATAGGGGATGGACTCCATTAGCATCACTTTTATGTGTGCTTAATTATATTGAAGTGTTTTCTTGATACAGCACTAAAATGTGTATCAATTTGGAAGTATGAAGTGTTTTGATATGAGCCTGAGTCTCATTTGTGTAGTTGATATTGGAAGTAATGTGAATATGCTATATAGTTCACCGTTGTAAGTCTGGCCAGGCTCTAAGCCACATTGAGAATAATGGATATTGATAAGTGTCATAGACATTAGTGTCTTAAGATTGTATATTGATATAACTGCTTATCATTGTTAACCATCTATTAAGTGTTATTGCTTTATTCAATGCTTATATTTGGTTTAGTATATTTCTACTGGGCTGTGGCTCACCCTATATGGGAACATCATTTTCAGGTCCAGGTGATTCACTACCTCCAAGGACTTAGCTTGGAAGGATTTGGACAATGAAGTCTTGTCTTTAGTTATTTGTTTTTATTTGAATTACATGTAAACATTCAAGCCTAGGGCTTTATTTGTATTTGAGGTAGAACTCATACTTTTGTGTCCAAGTTTTGGCTTGGCAAGATGTAAGCCCCTAGGGCATTTATTTTGATGTTCCATGTACTGTCTTTATTTAGAAATACTCTGATGAATGAATTGTGGTTTATTTATTTCGGTAATGTATCTTATTATTGTGTACGTTGGGTTATTATTTTGAGGGCGTTACAGGAATGAAGTGCGCCGACTTAGTTAACTGGTCTACAACCACCCAAATAGCATCACTACCCCGTTGAGTCCTCGGAAGAGCTACAACGAAGTCCATAGTGACATGCTCCCACTTCCACTCGGCAATAGGCAAGGGTTGTAACAAACCCGCTGGTCTCTGATCTCGGCCTTCACTTGCTGACAAGTAAGGCACTTAGACACGAAAGCTGCCACATCTCCCTTCATAGCCTGCCACCAAAACTGGCGACCCAAGTCTCGATACATCTTAGTGCCTCCCGGATGCACCGCAAGGCGTGAATGATGAAACTCTCGGAATACCTCCTCTCGGCAAGACTCCGGCACAAATAGATGGTCTCGGTATCTCACACTCAGGTCGGGATACACCGTCAAACCCTTCTCAACCTTCCCATTGGAGATCTTCTCTCGGAGGGATTCTACCTCAAGGTCACCTCTCTGTGCCTCTAACACTCGAGTCACAAGTGTAGGCTGCGTAACAACAAAAAACAAGGCTGCAGCCTCAACGGATTCGCCCAGAAGCAAATCAAACTCCCCAAGTGCACCCAACATCTCCCATTCCCGGATGGCTATACTAGCTACGTCACCAACAGATTTCCTGCTAAGTGCATCGGCCACCACATTGGCCTTCCCTGGATGATAATGCAACTCGAAGTCATAATCCTCAATGAACTCCATCCACCTCCTCTGCCTCAAGTTCAGGTCTTTCTGTGTAAACAGATATTTCAGACTCTTATGATCCGAGAATACCTCGAATCTCTCACCATAAAGGTAATGCCTCCAAATCTTCAAGGCAAAGATCACAACTGCTAACTCTAGGTCATGGGTAGGGTAATTCTTCTCGTGTATTTTCAACTGACGTGAGCCATAGGCTACCACTTTCCCTTTTTGCATCAACACACAACCCAAACCCTCTCGTGAAGCATCACAATAAACAGCATAACCCAACCCTCTCTCTGGAATAATCAAAACCGGAGCGGTGGTCAATCTAACCTTTAACTCCTGAAACAACTTTTCACAAGTCTCACTCCATAAAAATTTGACTCCCTTCCGAGTCAATCTAGTCAACGGAAAAGCTAACCTGGAGAAATCCTTCACAAACCGTCGGTAGTACCCAGCTAATCCCAGAAAACTGCGAATCTCAAACATGCTCTTTGGCTGTGCCCCAATCTTGCACTGCCTCAATTTTGGATGTGTCAACAGACACCCCTTTTCTCGAAAACCACATGGCCTAAGAACTTCACCTCCTCTAGCCAGAACTCACATTTCCCAAACTTAGCATAAATCTTATGGGCTATAAGTAACTCAAGCACCACTCTCAAGTGCTCATAATGCTCCTCCTCTGAAGGTGAATAGATAACAATATCGTCTACAAAGACTACTACAAAATGATCCAAGAATTCCTAGAATATCCGGTTCATCAAGTCCATAAAGACTGCAGGTGCATTGGTGAGCCCAAACGGCACCACCAGAAACTCATAGTGGCCATACCGCGTACGGAATGCCGTCTTCGGAATATCCTCCTCCCTGACTCTCAACTAGTGGTAACTCGATCTCAAATCTATCTTAGGGAAACAACGGGAACCCTTCAACTGATCGAACATATCATCTATACAAGGCATAGGGTACTTATTCTTGACCGTAGCCCGATTCAATTTCCGGTAATCGATACACAGTCTCAAAGCACCACCTTTCTTCTTAGCAAAGAGGGCCGGTGCTTCCCACGGCGAAACACTTGGACGTATATAGCCTTTATCTAGCAACTCCTGGAGTTGGATCTTCAACTCAACTAACTCAGCTGGGGCAAAACGATAAGGTGCCATAGAAATCGGCGCCGTGCCGGGCACTAAGTCAATAGAGAACTCAATCTCTCTGTGAGGTGGCAAACTAACAAGGTCCTCAGGAAAGACGTCCGAGTACTCACAAACCACTCTTGGCAACACGGTCTGGGTCTCATCACACTCACCACTCTCAAAGCTAGCAAGTAGACCACTAAGCTCACTCCGCCCTTGCGAATCATACCCCGGTGGTAAAACACTACCAACTCGGTCCCCCAAGAAATGAAAACATTCCCTGCTCACGGTACAACAAGTGACCCTCTGGCAGTAGTAATCAATAACTGCCCGGTATGACGATATCCAGTCCATACCCAAAATAACATCAAAACCCTTCATGGGCATAACTACAAAAGGAAACGAAAGCCTATGATCGGCGACCTCTATATCACAACCCCTAACACCTTGTTTCAAGATCAATTCACCCCCAAGGGGTGACACTACACAAATAGGAGATGCTAACTGTGCTAACTCCAACTCCAAAACAGATGCAATTTCAGCAGACATAAAGGAATGAGATGCACCCGTATCAATCAATACACTAGCAACCGAATTGCAAAACAAGAAGGTACCTCTCACAACTGATGGAGCTGGTACAAGATCCTGCGCGGTAACAGCATACACGCGCCCAGACGGTCTCTGATCAACCTGCTCACCCCTAGGTGCATAAGACTGCTGCACAGACTGGGACGATGAAGCCCCCTGATTGGCCCTCGAGGCCTGAACTGACAGAGCTGGCTGATGACTCTGAGTCTGCCTCAAACCAGATGCACCAAATGTGCCACTCAACTGCGGGAAAAACCTCTTCATGTGCGCTGCCTGACCACACTGAAAACAAGAGAGCGGCTGGCCGCTACCCTGACTTTGGCTCTAAGATCGAGCCGAAGATGACGCTGCTCTCTGTCTTCCTCCCTTCTGCGGTCAAGCGGGAGACTTGTGGCCCAGCTGACCACACTTGGAACAGGTAATGTCTCCCTGGCTGCCTTTTCCAGAACTAGCACTCGGCACAGGAAAAGTAGATCTAGAAAAGCTACCCTGAGACTGTTGAGGGTTAAAACCCTTCTGTCTCCTACCATCACTCTGTCCATCCTGACTCCTCTTGGAGCCTTTCTGCCCTTCTTCCTCCTCCTGCATCATGATCTCCGTATGGGCTGCAGCATCAACCAGACGCCCATAATCTCGAATTATAGACCCTACAACTCTTAACTTGAGGCCGCGCCTCAACTTCTTCTCGAACTCAATACAACGGCGTTCCTCAGACGCCACCAACTCGGGTGCAAACCTGGACAAGCTAGTAAATGCGGCCTCAAACTCGGCCACTGAAGAACTGTTCTGCTTAAGCTGGCAGAACTGATCTCTGAACCTCTCCTTAACAGCTGGAGACAGGAACTTCTCCTAGAAAGCGTCAACAAAAGCCTTCCAAGTCCCTCCTATACGACTCTTTGTGAACTTCCACCACTGACCCGCATCCCCCTTAAGCTGGAAAGATGCCAAGGTCACCTTTAGTACCTCGTCTTCGATGCCTAGCATCTCAAACGTCTTCGTTGTCTGTTCGAGCCATTCATCTTCCTTAAGTGGCTCTTTAGGATCACCTAAAAATTCGTCCGGGTTAGACTGGAAGAACTCCCTCTTCAGGAAACAAGGCCCTTCATCTGCAACATGAACTTGGGCCTGATTCTCAGCTCTGAGAATGTCTACTGACTCCCTAAATGCCCTTGCTATCTCTCAGGCCAAAGCGCCCACAGCCTGCTGGCCTACCGGCTCGGCCACATTGGCCTGGCCAACTCCCTCATGTACTGCCAGAATCTCATCTGGTATAGGCATCACCTGCCCACCATGCCTACCATGCCTACCACGTCCTCGTCCTCGTCCTGACATCCTAATAAAGGTAACAAAGATGTTAGCACATTAATAAGTGTGCCAAAACTATAACACTTGCGTCCTAATGCATTGGACAACAATAATTCACTCCACGTAAGCACATAAGCACCTATGAATTTCATTCCTGGAATATGATAGTCCCGAGGCATCACTAAAGTTCCGGTTGGAAACAACATTGATCAAGTGCCTTTCTAACAAGACTTTTAGAAACTCAAGGGTCCAATCAACATCCTAGAAACTACATTCCATACGCACATAGTCACATAAACATGTTATCAGATAAGCATATAACGGTACATCTAAGTCTCTATCAAGCGAGACAAACCCATTGTGATACTAATCACTTCCCACGTACCCAAAGTATTTGAACCCGGTATGCTCTGATACCAAGTTGTAACGCCTTCAAAGTAAACCCATAATATATAACTGTAGCATGCATTGATAAAAGAAAACCAATCATTATCTCATTCATCAGAGTATCATTATTGAAGGATATCACATGTAATATCAAAATAAATGCCCTATGGGCTTACACCTTTCCAAGCTTAACACTTGGGCACAAAAATGTGAGTACTAACTCAACTACAAATTCAGCCCTTGGCTTAAGTTTACATGTAATATCAAATAAACTGAAATAACAACTAATCTAAACAGATTCTTCAACTCTAAATCCTTCCAAGCTAATTCCTTGGAGGTATCACATCACCTGGACCTGAAAATGATGTTCCCGTATAGGGTGAGCCACAACCCAGTAGAAATATACTAAACCAAATATAAGCATTGAGTAAAGCAATAGCATTCAATAGATGGACTACACAAAATATCAGTTTCATCATCATACAGTTTCATGACACTATTGTCCATGACACGTTTCACTTTCCATTATTTATTCAACTTTCCATTTATACAAATATGGCTCAGAACGTAGCCAAATAACTCAACAGAGATTACATCTCTTATTAACAAAATTTCCAATTCAATTAGGATAACAAATCAAGTTAAACATTTCTTTTATCATAATGGATACACATGTTGGTGTTGTATCAACCTCAACCAAAATTCACTTCCATACTTCCCAATTGATACACATTTTAGTGATGTATCAATAACATGTAAAAACACTTCCATAAATCAATAAGCACACATATTAGTGGTGCTAATGGAGTCCATCCCCTATCTCCTCCCAAACAATATCCGGTTTAGGAGTCCATCCCCTATCTTCTCCCAACAATATGCATATACAATGTATTAAACACTTGCCATATACAATACTCAATCAATACACGTATTTTCTGTATTAATTCAGCAGTCAAAATCAATGACTTAACCAATGTGATTAGTTTCAGTTTTCCCTAATCCACATGCAATGTCTACAACAATCACGACTATCCTCCACCGATAGTCCAAAACAATTATCTCTAAACAGGAAATAAATGTTACAACAAATATAAACTCAACAATTTCATGGGTGTGTTATTAAACTATCCAACTACACCATTTAAGCTTATAATTTCCCAATTCCATGAATTCAACAAGTTTGGCTAAACTAAAAATGTGCACTTATTTCATCTTTTTATCTTTTTTGGGTCACATCAATCAACATCTCCTCTCTACTTTTTCTACACATAATACAAGAAAAGTCAAAAAGTACACTTATTTAGTCTGTCCAAATAAATTTTACAAATTAATCTATTACAACAACTAGGGTTTTTCCCAAAATACCAAAACTTATAACAACACCTATAATATGGAGTAGGAAATCCCTACCTCGAAGTGAAGAACACGAATGGAGAAGATGATCAAAATGCAAAGTGCTCCAAACCGTCAAACGTTCAGATAAAAATGAAGCCCTCAACCCTCTCTATCCTTTTAATAAAGAGCCTAGGGTAGAATCACCCTAAAAGTAGATGAAACCTAAGAGAGAAGGTGAGTGGAGGGAGAGAGAAGTCGGACCTAGGGTTTTGGAATCAAAAAGAGGATGAAAAAGTGTTTTAAAACCCGCTGCTGCCTATTTAAACCCGATAGGCTCGCTCGAGCGAATGATTGGTCGCTCGAGCGACCAGACACAAGAAAGACTCGCTTGAGTGAATAAAGTCTCGCTCGAGCCAAGAATGTAATGCTTCAGGTCTGCAACCCAGAAGCACGCTCGAGCGACAGAATTCTCGCTCGAGCGAAGAACTCGAAAACTTACACCTCGCTTGCTCGAGCGAAGAAACACAGCTCTCAGGTCTATACTAGACGCAATCGCTCGCTCGAGTGAAGAGACCCTGGCTCGAGCCACTAGACACAAAATTCTACCCTCGCTCGAGTGACCAAACCCTCGCTAGAGCGATGGACCAGAAACAAAATCTCGCTCGATCGACCAACTCCTCGCTCGAGTGAAGGTCCAAAAGTCTGCACAGCAACACTTGGTTTCCAAACCCAACCAACCTGTAACAAACCTGCCCAACACATCCTATAACTCGAAAAGAGAAGATAAAGGACGACAACAACAATTATTCAATGATAGGATCCACGGAACCTAAGTTCGGATACAACAACCAAATGGGAAAAGATCGGGGTCGCTATATGGCAAGAAAGCTAAGGCTAACATGGCGTGCTTTAATTGCAAGAATGAAGGACTGTGAGAACCCGAATATAAAAATAAAGTAAATAATTAAATAATAATAATTTTACAAATCTCAAATATTTTATTGTGAATCTTTTGGTGCAAATTAAATATTTGGAGGGCCTTTTAATTAATTTTAAACCTAAAATAAATTTGTTATGGATGCCCACAATTTTAAAAGATAATAATAATAATAATAATAAATAAAATAAGAGGGGTTGTTAATTATATATATAAAAACAAAACAAAACCCTACCTTCTTATTTGATTTAGCAACAGTCGTGGGAGAGAGAGAGAGAGAGAGAGAGAGAGAAAAGAGAGTTTTGAGAGAAACTTTTAGCAACATTGCTGGTCAACAACTCTAAGGTATTGTCTTGTTTTATTATACCTATATATTGTGATGATTCATGTGTGTAGTCTGCTTGTTGTTGGAAAGGAATAGGAGAAATGAGTGTGTTGTTTGGGTGCCAAGTCAGTGGTTGGTGATGAGAAACAATGGGTGTAATTCTTAGTTCAAAAAAATTCTGCACTGAATCATAAACTTTAAAAATCAAGAAACTATATCAAACGAATGAATTTTGAACTGAAATTTTTACAGTATATTAACTACATATTGAATTTCATATCTGAATTTTCTAATAATTTTTGGGAGTCAAAATCCATATAAACTGATGCGTTCAAATCTGTCCAAGAAATTGATTTAAAACAGTAAGTTCGGAACCATCGTTCTCTGTAGGTATAAATCCGAAAATTATCAAATTAGTGTCATTAGAACCGGTTACGAGTTTAGTTTCGTAAATTTTTGGCCTTGCATTGATTGCTTATGTATACTAAGAGAACCATTAATTTCTTTAAAGTGCTGCAGAGAACAACTAGTTTGGATATAATTAATTGTAAATAATTATTTTGATAAGCAAATCAAGTAAAACCAATTGGGTTTGAAACTTAGGATATATTAGTTGATATCTGGAGGGTTTTGGAATTTTTTGAACAGTGTGAAGTGGGTTTTGTAATTTTCAAAGTTAGTAAATAGATTGGGAAAACTTGTTTAAAACTCTGTTTTATCT
Organism: Camellia lanceoleosa; assembly: GCA_025200525.1. NCBI lineage: Eukaryota > Viridiplantae > Streptophyta > Magnoliopsida > Ericales > Theaceae > Camellia > Camellia lanceoleosa. The sequence continues at coordinate 127,770,438 of CM045768.1, forward strand.
TAAACTTACTTTTAGTTAAGTTTCGATCGGAACCCATGTCTTGGGTAATTTTAGTCCTCGAAGAACATTAACTTAGGTATTATTTAAGAGTAACGGTGAGTGGGGTTAAGCTGTGTTAGTGCGCTTTAATGTGGGGTACTTAGTTTATTATTCTCTTTAGTATTTTTAAATTAGTAGTGACGTGTAATCTTCATACTTGGTTCAAGGCACTAGTTGGACTTTCATACTCTATTCGAGGATTATATTATTTCATTTTCAGGTGAGTAGTTTCATGCTATATATTTTTATGAATGTCCCCTTACCTTGAACTGTCACTACTAAAAATCAAACTTTTTGTGACGGTCTCAAACGTCGCAAAAGGTCCACATGTCGTCGCAAAAGATCTTTTGCGACGGAGTAGTGACGAAAAATGGGAGGTGGCGGAAGGGGGTGTGACAAAAAGTATTTGCGACGGTTACAAGCCGTCACTTCGTTGTAGCGACGGTAAATCAATGGTTTTTGCGACGGTTTAACCCGACACAAAAAAGCAGAAAAAATATCACTTTTAGCGATGGTTTAGGATGTCGTCACCAAAAACTTTTTTAGAGACGGTAGTTGATGTCACGAAAAGTATTATTAGCGACGGTTTGAAACGTCGCAACAGAATAGAATTACATCAATAATGTATTCGTGACAATTTAAACCGTCGCTAAAGATGGCACTAATATGTATATGCGACAGGTTAAGCCATCGCTAATAAAATGCAAGGAAATTGTGATTACATTAGCGACGGTTTATTACTGTCGCAAGATAATTATTTTCATAAAAATATATATTTTATTAATTCATTCCCTGTACAAATTATTAATATTTTCTAAAATAAAATACATTCACATCCACATTCACATTCACAAAATCATATCTACAAATAATAATATATATGTTCCATGTAACAATACAGTGTCGACCAAACTTCCTTACATAAATATATAAAAACATCCTCCAACAATGTTAATAATTCTTGATAATTCAAGAACTCAAATTTGTATAAAAAACAAAACAAAAGTATCGCAGTACAAATAAAAAAACCTATATAGTATAACTTGTTTTAGTATCAACAGTAAGCTCCAATATCGATATGCGAAGATATCATCACGTACTCAAAAGTGTAGCACCTGCAAAAAGAAAAAAAATATATTAACAATATAATCAATTTCAAGCTTAAAAAAATATAAAACATTTGATATTTATTTAAAAAAACAAATAAATAAATAAGATTGTAACATATACATGAATCAAGCACCACACAGTGTATCTTCCAATAGCTTCTCTAACTATTTTTAGACCTCATGATGGTGTTTCCAAACCAGCAGCTTTTTCACTTTTAAGATAAAGACATTGCAATATTTAGGCTCAATTGGAACTCCATCAATTTCACAGAACAAATCGTCACTAACAAGAAGTCCCTCTGCCAATTGAACTATTGGTATACGTGAACTATCCAAAAAACTTTAATTACATCCTACAATGATGATAATACTATTAAAATCAGCTATTGATTGAACACATCCCGCTACAATCTAACAATAATCGAATAACACAAAACAAGATATCTAGCCAAATAATTGTGCTTAAACACATGCATAGTAGCCCCTAGTAGTTCATGCTAGTAGACATGAAATAGATATGAGATTAACAACAACAAAAAGGAAATATAAGTGACACAAAACAAAGAACACACAATCAATGTCAAGAGGTCGAGTCTTGTCTTTTTTGACAAGTCATTTATGCCTAATTAGTCATGTACGTCAAGTTTCATTGACATCCGATGCCATTTGAACATTTTAGTGCGTCAACTGGTTCAAAAAAAGAGTTTCTTAAGGACAAATTTTCACAAACGAAAACTAGGCTAGGCTCAAGATTTAAAACCGGGAATTGGTTTCTAATCCCGTCTTTTCCTATAAGTCATTTGTGCCTAGTTAGTCGGGTGTGTAAACTTTCGTTGACATCCGACGCCGTTTGAGTATTTTAGTGTATCAACAGGTTTGGAAAAGGAGTTTTAAGGACAAGTTTTGACAAAGGGAAATTATACTCTAAATTCAAAACCAGGAATTGGTTTTGAGTCCCATCTTTTTCTACAAGTCATTTGTGCCTAGTTAGTCGGGTGTGTCAAGTTTCGTTGACATCCGACTCCATTTGAGGATTTTAGTATGTCAACCGGTTTGGAAAAAGAGTTTCTAAAGAACAAGTTTTTACAAATGGAAATTAGGCTCCATATTCAAAACTGGGAATCGGTTTCACGTCTCGTCTTTTCTTACAAGTCATTTGTGCCTAGTTAGTCGTGTGTGTCAAGTTTCGTTGACATCCGATGTCGTTTGAACATTTTCATATGTCTACCGGTTCGGAAAAATAGTTTCTTAAGGGCAAGTTTTCACAAACGGAAATTCGGGTTCAAATCCAGTAGTTTGCAAAATCACAAAGCTGGCACTAGCAGTTGATTTAACATTTTTTCTCCTTTTGAATCGAGATTTGGGTTCAAGTACATCGTAACATTATTATAACCTACGAAATGTATCTAGTGCATGGTTTGAAGGTTCACTGTAATAGAATAAGCCCATTTTGTCATCCATGATAACTAATCACAAATCCATCATCTAAAATAGAGACATAATAACACTGACTACACAAACACAAAAATGGCATGGCCTCTTAAATGGAATTTAAATATAAGAGTTGATTTCTCATAATAGATGCAATAGTGAATTAGATAGTTGATTTCAATTCTCTATTGTGGTTCAGGAAATATGATATTAACAAATTGCTCGCCATAATATGAACATAATTGGGCTTAATGAATTCCAAAAGGCGATGATAGTAAGTGATCATCATGACAGAATTCTTGGGAGTCAAAAGCCCATTGACTGCTTTAGCTACATCTTGAGGCAACTAATTCTGAGATTCATTTGACCCAATGTGAAATATGTAATGCACTATAATTAGGCAGAAGAAGAGATGACAAATTTAACACATATTCAGTAGGCATGCAACACAACAAGAAGTTTCCACGTATGCAATTTTTGCAAAATGACATAAATAACATATATGATGTGAACGAAAACTACTTCTGAACAAATAGCTCCTATTAAAGGGATCACTTACTTTGTTATGAATTAACTCCTCAAATTCTCTCCTTAAGCATTGGTACATTTATGCTATGGCAGGTTTCATGAAGAACTCCAAGTATCCTCCTAACATTTTTAAGTGGCCATCCTGTCAAATCAAGGAAATGATCGCACAAAATCAGCATAAAAATTTATAAAATGCAAATGCAAATACTAACAAATGCCCCCAGGGCACTTATTGAAGTGTAATTAATGATCAATTTTTATACCAAAACATAGTAAAATAAAATATTGATTTTTTATTACCATTAAATGCGAGGATTCCACCCACTTTAGTTTATTTGTAGGGGAAATAATAATAAATAAATAGGAGGATAAGAAATGAAATCCGCTAACAATTTGTTTGATGACAGAGAAAGCTCATATTATGTGTTTCTTAGAAAGCAAACAGCGAGTATAAGAAATCTGGCGGTTTGATAGATCCAATGTTAAACACTGGTGATATATCGATTCGATGTTTCAAACACAAGAAAGAGCCCCAAAAAGGCCCAAGTAATAATAAGACAAAAATGGAAGCATCGCCATTCAGATCCAAAAAAAAAACATTCTGTCATTTCAATAAAATTAGGCATATTCAAATTTGATGATGCAAAGCAAATGTAAGATTGAAAGGTGTAAGATCCCTTATCCATCATGAGAGAGTAGACAAGAAGGTAATTGTTCTCGAAGGAATTGATTGGTTGAGATGTGTTGATTCGATGATGCAAAGCAAAAATATCAAAGATTCCTTCAAAGCTTCAAAAGAATCTCAATCATTTTTCATAAAGAATAAAAAAGAAAAGAAAATCTGACCATCTATTTTTAAAATCACAAGTGCGGACATGCTTGCTTTAAAAGTTTACTAAATTGTGCCTTCGAAATTTCTGAAGATCCTCCATGAACATTTCCTCTAACATGAACTTGAAGTCTAGATAATGACTCTACACAATTTGAAAAATGAAAAGGTGAAATCAAAGTAATACTACAAGAGAAAGAAAAAAAGTCATAAATAAATTTGACAACGAATAACTACGTGCACCAGTTGCACCTTTCTGTTGTAGCTTAGAAGGCTTCAAGTTTTCAAAAGCTTTATCATTCACAATTACACCTCTTCCAGCTAGAGCCCAGTAAAGACCAATAGAAATTCCAGGGCCCTCCCTGCAAAATGAAAGTTATGAGGAATAATAATTATCCATAGATATACACTATTACATGCAATTAAAATAATACAACTTTTTCCAAAATAAAAAGACAAAAATATCAGAGTTTAAAGTAAATTACTTAAATCCTCTAACAAAAAACTGCAATATATGACTAAAAACATGACTCCGTCTTACAAAATAAGTGTCCTTCCTTGGTTTAGCAGTTCAAAATAGATAGCGACATAAAAAACGTTGATAAGTAACAAAACCACCCTATATTGCATTTTGAGAACTGGAAATCTTAGGCATGTGCATTTTATGGTTTAAACATTTTGTCTAACTTCACCAACATTTTCTTCACTGGACATAAACATCATTTAAAACTCAGTTCACACATTTTATAATCCAACTTTCATATCAACATTTTCTCATATAAATCAATGACAAATTCTTTTCAATTCTCTTCTCAAAATTTCCCTTTCAAAGAGAGCAAAAATTGTAGAATGGTTCATTCATTGGTAGTCACATCTCAAAAAAAAAATTGGTGACCTCGCTAACAATGAATACCATAAAAAAAATTCAGAATTATTCATTAGATTGGGAAATCCAATTGCTTAAGAAGCATTGTAGCCTCAGCTCTCAACTGTATAGATTAGAGTCTGAGAACAACTTTCCCTGAAAGGAAAAGTTTTAGATATGAGATTTACTTTTTTTGTTGTATTATTATATCAGAAAAAGAACTAGAGATTCACTAATAACATTTCTACTTATTTATGTTATTTATCATCACCATTTACAGCTATATAATAAGTTCCCCTCATCAAAAAAATAAAATAAAATAAAATGTGCTAGCTCAATCCATGATCCATCCAGTGTATCATTAGATGACTCATGACCCATCATGAGAAAACTGTTTTCTTATTATATTGACTTGACCAAAAAATTGGAAGCACTAAGCAAACAGGCCCAAATTAAATATAGATTTCTTTTTAACCATACTCCATCTATCAAGACAAACAAAAATGGAGACAATCACCCAAGCAGTGGCGCTAGTGAGAACAATAATAATGTGAGACACAATCTGCTATAAAACGGGGTGTGAGTGATGAGAAAATCAAGAAATATATTATGTGAAGTTGTGATGTTTTAATTCTTATTTCTCTTCTTCTTCTTCTTCTTCTTCTTCTTCTTCTTCTTCTTCTTCTTCTTCTTAGCTCTATTTTCTTTGTTTTTCTTTACTTCTTGTTCATATACATTCCTCTACTCAACCATTTCTTCTTCATTTCTTAGTATATTCTCATTGTTGCAATAGACGGTGTGCATCAGTTTGAAGTCCAACAAATTCTATAAATTTCACTTTGGCATTTTATCAAACACTTTGTGTGAAAGGAAGCTAATGAGAAAAAACAAATAATCACAAGTTGAAGAATAGACAATCAAAATTAACCAATTTTTGTCTATACAAAAAAACAGACACACACAAACACATATACATACACATAATTAACAAACACTAAAATAGATGTGGAAATTATACTATATATGGTAAGTTGTAAAGGCTGAAGATCAACAAGCGATGTCGTGTCTGCTACACTGGATCTTGGGAGAGGGAATCAGTTGACACCGGTGTTGAGTGAGCGGGTCAATGTGAGAGAGATTGTGAGAGGAGAGGAGAGGAGAGGAGAGAAGAGAAGGGGAAATGAGAGGAGAGGAGAGGAGAAGGGTAACCTGAACGTTGGAGGGGTAAATGTACACGCCAGTGTTGCCGCCAGAAGGGGGTACTGCCCAAGTCAGTGTTGTCGCCGAAATTGACGCTGCTGCAAGAGAGATGAGGGTTGGACGTGAGAGAGAGAGAGAGAATGTGAGGGACTAGGGCTAGGCTGGGGGCGAGATAGAATTAATAAGATTTAAGTTTTTGCAACATTTTGAAAGATCGTCGCAAAAGGGCAAAAACGCAAAAAAAACTTTTTTGCGACGGGGTAATGTACAGTTGCATATAATAAGACTTTTTGCGATGGTTTTGGGTTAGCTGTCTCTAAAAATAGCAATCCATCTGATTTTTTTTATGACGGCCAATTATCGTGGCAAACAAAATTTATTTTGCGACGACCTTTTTTGTCGCTGCAAAAGCTTATTTTTAGCAACAGTTTTTTAACCATCGCAAAAAGTTCCGTGGCTAAAGCTCCTTTTTCTAGTAGTGTGTTTGAAAATTAAATTGTTGTTTTAGGACTAAACTGTTTTGATAAATTATTATATTATCAATGGAATCAAATTATTTCTGAAACATGTGTGAACTTGGCATATTGTAAACTATTTGTTTTGGTCTGATGTTTATAATGGTGAACTACCATGTTTTGCGAAACTGATGTGTATCGATTATTGGGACCATCTGTATCGTTTAGTCCAGGGAAATTATTCCACTGTGTGTGGTGACTCTGGCCACTAGGGAACAGATCCGGGTTGGGTCATGATGACTCTAGTGCTCAACGATTGTAAGGAAAAGACCTAGGTTAGGCTAGGTGACCTTTAATTAGATCGTCTTAGAGAAAAGACTTAGGTTGCCACCCCGAGGATGACTCTTGGTTTGATATTGGATCCAACGGGCTTATTGCCTTGAGAACTGTACGGCATGTTACTCGTTATTCTTAGTACCCAGAAAATTATTGGTGTTTATGTTGTAATCTATTTTAAGTGAAAAATGTCATTTATCATGTTCTTGAGAGACATGAGTATTTTAACTGTTGAACTGTGGAACCTTATTTTTGAAATAGATTATCTTTATCAAAAGGGTATGCAAATCTAGTTTTTGTGATATATATCTTATTTTGGAATTGAACCTTGTTTTCAAAACTGTATATACTATCCATGTTGCTACTCACTGAGCTATCAGCTGATTTAGTTGTTTATCATTTCCAAGTGTTAGAAGGACTTAGAGTGGACTCATAACATAGTGGGGACTTAATTGCATGGACCTCTAGGACATTCATTTATGTGGTTTTAGATTGTTATGTCAAGTTGTCAAGTTTGTGCATATTTCTTTTTTTTTTTTTTTTGTTGAGGTTCATTTAGGATTATGTTGATATGTGACCTGTTTATATCCCATAAGTTTGGATGGTATTGATTGCAGTTAGTTTGTCGTTTATACTTGTGACTTGTCACTGGTTTGGGCTTTGATTTATTTATTTTTGGGCTATCATCACATTTATTCTTTGTGATTTTGGGTTCATGTTTAGGCTTACGTGTGCTTTGGGCTAAGTCCCTGTGGGCCACGGCCGGTCATACCCGGGTTTGGGGTGTGACAAGGACACGTCACTCGGGATTGCCTTGAGCCGAAGAAGGTACTCCCTAACTTATTTTCTTGCTTTGACTGTAATGTTTCTAGTCAAGTTTTAGTTGCTCACTCTCCTCATTTGTGGGTTGTAGACTCAGGAGCAGCCTACAACGTAGCAAGGGATAGAGTTGGGTTTGTTGAATATCATCGAGTTCCAGCTAGTAGCAAACAAGTATACATGGGGAATGAATCTAGCGTGGACGTGCTTAGGATTGGCACTAATGTGACGTGGGCGCAGTCTATATCTTCATGACGTACTCTATGCTCCAGAGATTCGACGAAACTTATTATTAGTTATTAGCATAATGAGTCTTGGTTTTAATTTTTAGTTTGAGAGGAGACAAGTTAGCATCTTTTTGGGTACACTTTATTTTGACAGTGGTTTTATTTTAGATGGTTTTTTAGTTCTAGATGTTAATAACTCTAGTCTGAATAATGCCAATGACTCTATTTCATATATTACGTCTAATTGTGATGTTGATAATGATTGTATTAAATGGCATGCTAGATTAGGCCACATTGGGAAAGATAGAATGATCAGGTTAGCTAGAGAAGGCCTTTTAGGCCCACTTGCTAGGGTCAATCTACCTACTTGGGAGCATTGCCTTGCTGGAAAGGCAACCAGAAAACCATTTGGAAAGGCCAAAAGGGCATATTTTCCATTATAGCTAATTCACTCTGACATATGCAGACCAATGAATGTTAAGGCAAAAAATGGAGTTCCTTACTTTATCACATTTATAGATGACTATACGCGTTTTGGTTATGTCTATTTGATCTCTGATAAGCCAGAAGCATTGGATTGCTTTCGACGTTATGTTTTAGAGGTCGAGAAACAATTAAACAAAAGCATTAAGGCATTAAGGACAGACCAAGGCCATGAATATCTATCTGAGCTATTCAAAAAGCTTTGTGAAAAGAAAAGAATAATTAGACAGTTGACAATTTCTGGCACTTCGCAACAAAATGGTGTAGCGGAGAGAAGGAATCGAACACTACTGGATATGGTTAGATCGATGATGGCGCAAGCCAATCTTCCCATTTTCTATTGGGGAGATGCTTTGCTAATTGTGGCCTACGTCCTTAATTGTGCTCCTTCTAAATCAATACCTTTTACCTCTTATGAATTATGGATCGGTGAAAAGCCAAATTTGGACAAATTATGGCCATGGGGTTTAGCAGCTTTCATACACGACACTTCTCATAAGTATGAGAGGTTAGGCCCTAGAGGAAAGAAGCGTATCTTTATTCGCTATTGTGAGCATTCTAAGGGCAATGTGTTCATTGGAGAGCAGCTGGACGAGTGTGTGACTGAAATTAAGTCGCGTGATGTAGATTTCCTAGAAGGAGATTTTACTAGGAGAGGTAAGGTTAATAGAGATGTAGATCTTTATGAGATGGAGGAACCACAACATGGCACACCAAGTAGCTTAGTTAAGAATAAGGAAATGCCTTAAGCTCCTAGGGATAGTGGGAGCGACATTGATGGAATAGGTCTAGCAAATGTGGATTCTCAAGAACCTCAACGTCGTAGAAGCAGGAGTGGATCCATCCATCATTGTCATTTTTAGATTGAGAGGGAAGCATTCATGATTGCTCCAAGTGACATTGCCTAGCCAAAAACAGTAAAAGAGGCTCTAGTATCTCCTACAAGTAATGAGTGGAAAGTTGCGATGCTTGATAAGATAGAGTCTATGAGAAAGAACCATGTTTGGGACTTGGTTGATCTGCCACTTGGGCGCAAGACCATTGGGAACAAATGGGTTCTCAAGATCAAACGCAAGGCAGATGGTTCCATAGAAAGGCATAAAGCTCGCCTAGTGGCAAAAGGTTACACCCAATTGAAGGGTGTAGACTATGAGGAAACTTTTTCTCCAGTAATAAGGTTTGCCTTCATTCGCCTTATTTTGGCAATGGCAACTCGGTTGGACCTTGAGCTATATCAGATGGATGTTAAAACTGCATTTCTCAATGGAGAACTAAATAAAGAAATCTATATGGATCAGCCCGAGGGCTTTATAGCAACTGGGACGAAGCGCAAAGTTTGCAAGCTTCAAAAATCTATTTATGATTTAAAGCAATAATGTAGACAGTGGTATTTGAGATTTCATTGAGCAATTATCACCGATGGGTTTATGATGATCGACGAAGACCACTGTGTGTATGTCAAACAATCCAATGATAGTTTTTTGATTCTGTCATTATATGTTTATGATATTGGCCGGAAATGATAGGGAGATGATTGGCGCCACCAAAGGGTGGTTGTCCTCAACCTTCGAGATGAAGGACACGGGTGAAGCTAGCTATGTAATCGGGGTTAAGATCCTGAGAGATTGCTCTAAGAGACTTCTTGGTTTGTCTAAAGAGACTTACATTAAGAATATCTTAGAGTGATTTCGGATACAAAGTTGCAAACCTGTTGAGACTTCTTTAGCTAAAGGTGAGAGCCTAAGCCTTAATATGAGACCTAAGACTCTAGAAGAAAAAGAAACGATGGCCCAAGTGCCCTATGCTAATGCAGTTGGAAGCTTGATGTTTGCTATGATGTGTACTCTGCTAGATATATATTATGTAGTAGGATTGGTAAGTCATTACCAGTCCGATCTAGGACTTGCTCATTGGAATGCAGTCAAGAGGATATTACATTACCTCAAAGGGATTGCAGATTATATGCTTTGCTACTAGAGTATAGATTTACGCCTAGTTGGCTATAGTGATGCTAATTGGGGTGATGATATAGATGAGCAACAGTCCACGTCTGGATATGCATTCCTGCTCGGTGGTGGAGCCATTACCTAGAGCAGTAAGAAACGATCATGTATTTCCCTATCTACCATGGAAGCAGAGTTTGTGGCATGCTCAACTGCCGTACAGGAGGCTGTTTGGTTATGAAGGTTCTTACAGCATTTGGGAGTAGTCTCAGAAGCCTCAGACCCTGTCATTATTCATTGTGACAGCATGGTTGCACTCGCCTATGCCAAAGATCCTAAGTATCATGGAAGAACCAAACATATAGACATAAAGTTTAACTTCATTAGAGAAATAGTGGCACAAAAGCAAGTTGTCTTAAAACACATTTCTACTAGTCGTATGGTTGCGGACCCACTGACCAAACCCATTTCGAGAGATGCTCATTGTACTCATGTTAGGTCTTTGGGTTTTTTTTTTGACTTGGATGATTACTTATGTACTTTGCAATGTTTGGGATATTATTTATGTAATCGGTATTTATGTTTGTTCTTTCTCTCTTTTTTCTTTTTCTTTTTTTTTTGTGTGTGTGTGTGTGTTTGGATGTGACTTGTGAAAGAGCACATACAGATTTGTTGATTGATGTTAATAGGCAAGATTGATCACCCACATGAGCAATCATTTTTGGCATTCGATGAAGCGAGCAGAAATGAGACATGTGGTTGTTAGATCATAGTAGGAGCTGTTTCTAACTTAGATCATCCACAGCTAAAGTTACCTTGGTTTACCAAGATGAGGTCATGTTACTTGACCGACCATGGATGGAAATTGGTGCTTTCCATGATGTGCCTGTAGATGATGGCCATATGTGAGATCTCATTTTAGCGCTTCGTATAGCGGCTGAATAAAGAACTCGAGTTAGGCGCTTGAAAAGCGACATGTGCGCTAGTTACTGACTAAACTAAGATATGTATGGTGTTTGGAGGATGACATCAGTCTTTAGAAGAGTAACTCTATTGTAGCATGTATTCATACTACATGTGCTTGGCGACCAATTAGTGAGATGAAAGAAAGGATCCCAATTTTTCCTCATTGTGTGAGTCTAAATACGTCAAAAATATGCTTTAAATTTTGACATTGATACTATACCCTTGGCAACTTTTAGACTATGTCATAAAGTAAGAAGTCAATGTTAGCTACTTTGGTATGTTGCCCGTGGTCATGTATGATTCGACTTTGAGGAACATGTCCAGGAAAGCAATTGACTTCGAACAGGGCCGGCCCTGGGCATGGGCCAAATGGGTCATGGCGTAGGGCCCCTCAAAATAGACTCAAAAAAGGGCCCCTCCTATTATGGTTTAGTGTAATATATTAAGTATGTTTTAAGTTCAAAAAAAAATTAAAGAATGCCTAAACTAACTTAAAATAAATTGACCCATTAAAAAATTGAAAGGCCTATTCAAAAAAATTAATATTGTTATCCATTGAAAATAGACCCAAAAAAAGGGTCCCCTCCTATTATAGTTTATTGTAATATATTATGTATGTTTTAAATCCAAAAAAAAAAATAAAAAATTAAGGAAGGCCCAAACTAACTTAAAATAAATTGACCCATTAAAAAAATGAAAGGCTAATTTAAAATAATTAGCATTGTTTTCCATTTAAAATAATTTTGCAAAAAAACTAGATTATGCAAGTATAATTGATTTATTTGCTTCTAAAAATGCAAGAAGAGCGAGGATCAAACGACATTTATTAGTTGTTGTAATGTAATACTAACTATTTTTTGTGATTTTGACATAAATCTTTTTTCTTTTACTTTATTTTTTTTTCCATTCAATGAAAAAAAAATTGTGAAGGGCCCCAAAAATTTATTAGTTGATTATTGGCTTTGGGCTTCGGAAATCTCAAGGCCGGGCCTGACTTTGAACTAAGGGACATGAGGGTGAAAGGAAGATTGTCTAGAATTACACCCCTGCTCTATATTAACTATCAACAACTCACATCGCTTTATATGGGATGTGGATTGGGTGTGAATACATAGCATGATTGGAGGAGTAAAGCTTGCTCATTGAGAGATCAGAGATGCTTGACTCGGTGTAACTAGATGGATCTAGGGCATATGACATACTATCTTTGGGTTGATGCCTTTATGCTGGCTAGTGACGTGTTTCTAGTGTAAAGCTCCCACATGCAGGTATCCTCAACGGTCGCCCAGTCCATTGGCTAAGTATGATTGCGTTTATTGGGTAGATTGAGATATAAAAGATGCGGTGTCATGCCATCACATGTTTGAGTGTGAGATGCTGGAAATTGGGTCGGGTTTAGAACTCGGACTCAATTGGGTCGCCCATGGTGGCATGACCCGATTAGGAGAGACCCAAATATCAGTAATAGATTATATATCAAGATATGGAATAATCTTGATATAGGATAATTGTCAATATAATATATGATAATTATTGAATAGATATTATAGATATGAAATAGATATTATATGGGATAATATATCTATCCTATGGGTCTCCTAACTCTCCTATATAAACATACCTTGGGTTTTGTATTTTGATATAACTAAAAACATGCGTTCTCTCTACCCATGAACCATTCTACCTTTGTACCGTGATTGGTGTGAGTGAAACTCTAGTAGTTTTACTCCATTGCTGTCGAGATTATTCAGGCGTACGTGATTCACCTTCTAAGCTGGATTCATTGTCCATTTTGTTAACCAACAAGGTTTATCTGAATCCATATTATTTTCCGCTGTGTATATAGTATTATATTTCCATCACCTCTAAAGGATGCCATGATATTTTTGAATACATTATCTCCATCTAACTGATTAAAAAATATGAAAAATAGGATTATATATATTTTTTGTTTTTAATTAAGATAATCTATTTTTTATCCACTTTTTAGAGTCAATATAGTTCAAAAAGATAAGAATAAGATATAATTTTTGTAAATTAGGAAAATAAAATTGAGATGAAATTAAATGTTTCTATGAATAATTTCATCCAAGGTTGGGTTTTTTTGAAGTTCAAATCCAAACTTGATAGTCATGTTCGGGTTTGTGGGGTTACTATGGGTCATGTTTCAATGATATAAACCATTCATTTTGTAAGGTCTTCCATGTATATCATTCATGAAAAAAAATTAAGTCGATTCAATAATTGTAACATTTAATTTTATCATATTCATGTATGAAAAAATGAACTGACAAGTATAATTCTTAAAATAAATCATAATTTCCTGGGGTGTGACAATGTGTAGGTCCTATAGTGGTGTATTGTGTGACAATTTTGTTATCAGTTCTATACACTGTTTGTTTTTTTTCTATGCTAATTCTAGGTTTCCCAGATTTACCTAGCTGTACACAGGTAAAACATGGTATCATGAACAATGAGTGTAGATTGGGTCTTTGCCAAAAATAGAATTCCAGAAAGCTAACTATAAGATTAATAATTTTGCAAAGGAAAAGAAACAGGGAAAATGTGAAAATGAATTCATTTTTGGAAAACCAAAGAAGTCTTTGATTCAATAGGTTAGTTGACAATCAAGTTTGTACCTTGCAAAATCTGAACTGTCCAACATAAAGTATGTGCATACATAGGTTCCACGTAGAAAAAGAAGGGCCATATATATATAGCAACTCTATCTTTCATCTATTTTGATTTGGTGAAGTGGGAACCAGTAGACATGAATGAGATTGTGACAATAACTATTATCCTGGCTGTTAACAACCTTAAAAGTCACCAAGACTTATTCAAAACCATTAATATATATATATATAGAAACTCTATCTTTCATCTATTTTAATTTGGTGAAGTGGGAACCAGTAGATATGAATGAGATTGTGACAATAAATATTATCCTGGCTGTTAACAACCCTAAAAGTCACCAAGACTTATTCAAAACCATTAACCCAGGTAGATAATTCAAACCTAAGGGACCTAAAATTTTTGATAAAATATTAGCTAAAAATGACAATAACCAAGTTCAACTCTTGATATTATATTAGCTTTCTTCTCAGACCTAGCAAACTGTTCATCAGAACAATAACAACGGTTGGATAATATCTCAAACTTGTTTGTGTCACATGAGGGATCTCTCTCACTTGATCATATAGTGAAGAAAAATCTTGAAACGGAGAATTCCATGCCCATGGTAGCCACAACTTCATCAAACCATCCATACAAGAAAAATGGGTTATTGCGGCGTTTATAAAATAATGTTTTTATAGCGTCACTAAAATTTTACGTCAGGCAACGTTTTAAAAAATACTGTATTCAGAATGGACAAGTTTTTGATGCCTGGTAGCTATGGTAAACGGAATTCAAACGGAATTTAAAGAGTCATTGTTTTGTCATTTCCCCTCTCTCTCTCTTTCTCTCTCTCTAAGTGTGTTTGAAATTCATTTATTCTCATCATTGCTTTGAGATCTGGACTCTATCTCTCTATATTGAACGGAATATTGCTCATTATCTTTGTTACTTTATCAGATTTGGAACGCTCAAGCTTGTCTCCAGTCCGCACTGAAAGGTACTATTAGCCCGTGAGGCTTATTACGGTTCTATTTTGATAATTCGAACGAGTCAATGTATGGAGCTCATTGAATACTTTATCCTATGTTGATTAGATATCGATAGCTATTTAATTGGATTCAATTTTTATTAATAATTTATTTTGAAAATTTTATTTACCGCTAATAGAAATATGATCCGATCAAGTAGCTGTTGATATCCGATTAATGTGATATTTTACAAGGATAAAGTACTCGATGAGTTCTACATATTGAACAGTTCGGATGATCAAAACAGGACCCATGGTGGGCCCCCACGGGCCTGACAGCATGCTCCAGTCCAATATCACATTGGATAGAAGCTTGGCCTGTATTTGTCACACCCTAAACCCGGGTATGACCGGCTGTGGTCCACAGGGCCTTAACTCAAGGCACACGTAAGCCTAAACACGAATCCATAATCGCATTGAACAACTATACAATAGTCTAGTAATAAATAATCAAACTTAATCCAGTGACATGCCACAAGTATAAACGGCAAAACCAACCGTAATCAATACGATCCAAACCTATGGGATATAAATAGCCCACATATCAAAATAATCCTAAATGAACCACAATAAAAATAAAAAGAAATATGCACAAACTTGACATAACAATCTAAAACAATATAAATGAATGTCCTAGAGGTCTGTGCAATTGAGTCCCCAATATGCCATGAGCCCACTCTAAGTCCTTCTAACACCTGGAAATGATAAACAACTAAGTCAGCTGATAGCTCAATGAGTAGCAACATGGATAGTAAATACAGTTTTGAAAATAGGGTTCAAATCCAAAATAAGATATATATCACATAAATTAGATTGGCATACAGTTTTGATAAAGATAATCTGTTTCAAAAAAAAGGTTCCACAGTTCAATAGTTAAAATACTCATGCCTCTCAAGAACATGATAAATTACATTTTCCACTTAAAATAGAATTACAACATAAACACCACTAATTTTCTAGGTACCAAGAATAACAAGTAACATGCCACACAGTTCTCAAGGCAATAAGCCCATTGGATTTAATATCGAACCAAGAGTCATCCTCAGGGTGGCAACCCGTGCCTTTTCTCTAAGATGATCTGATTGATGGTCACCTAGCCTAGCCTAGGACTTTTCCTTACAATCGTTGAGTACTAGAGTCATCACGGCCTAACCCGGATTTGTTCCCTAGTGGCCAGAGTCACCACACACAGTGGAATAATTTCCCTAGACTAAAATATACAGATGGTCCCAAGAATCAATACACATCGGTTTTGGAAAACATGGTTGTTCACCGTTATAAACATGAGACCACATCAAATAGTTTACAGTATGCCAAGTTTACACATGTTTTAGAAATAATTTAATTGCATTGATAATATAATAATTTATCAAAACAGTTTAGTCCTGAAACAACAATTAAATTTTCCAACAGTTCAGGGTAGGGAAACATTTATCAAAATATGTAGCATGAAACTGTTCACCAGAAAATGGAATAATGTTATCCTCAAATAGAGTATAAAGTCGAGCTAGTGCCCTGAACAAAGTATTAAAACTACATGTCACTACTAATTCGACATATTGAAAGGAATAATAAACTATGTAACCCCAAACTAAATTGCACTAACACGGCTCAACCCAACTCGTTGTTACTATTAAATAATACCTAAGTTCATGTTGTTCAAGGTCTAAAATTACCCAAGACATGGGTTCAGATCGAAGCTTAATTAAAAGTAACCTTAAGTTAAAACAGAATTTTAAACAAGTTTTCCCAATCTATTCGCTAACTTTGAAAATAAAAAACCTACTCCACGCTATTAGAAAAATTCCAAAACCCACCAGATATCAACTAATATATCTTAAGTTTCGAACCCAATTGGTTTTACTTAGTTTGCTTATCAAAATACTAATTCACAATTAATTATATCCAAATAGATTGTTCTATTCGCTAACTTTGAAGAATAAAAACCCACTCCATGCTATTAGAAAAATTCCAAAACCCTCCAGATATTAACTAATATATCCTAAGTTTCAAACCCAATTGGTTTTACTTGGTTTGCTTATCAAAATACATATTCACAATTAATTATATCCAAACAGATTGTTTTCTGCAACACTTTAAAGAATTTAATGGTTCTCTTAGTATACACGATCAATCAACCAAGGCCAAAATGTAAGAAACTAGACTCGTAACCGGTTCTAATGATGCTAATTTGATAATTTTTGGATTTATACCCAAAGAGGACGACACTTTCGAAGTTACTGTTTTAAACCAGTTTTCTAGACAGATTTGAACGCATTAGTTTATATGGATTTTGGCTCCCAAAAATTATAAAAAAATTCTGGTATACAATTCAATATGCAATTAATATACTGTAAAACTTTCAGTTTAAAATTCATCCGTTTGATATGATTTCTTGATTTTTAAAGTTTGTGATTCTATGCAGAATTTTTAAACTAAGAATTACACCCATTCTTTATACATGAATTTAACTCAGATTTCTTAATAGTATATATATAGACACAAAATACATACACCTATAACCTCTCCATCAATGAATTAAATAACAATAGAATAAGGATAAAGAAAAAGAACAAAGAAAGAAGAGAAGAAAACCTAAGAGGCCACAAGGCACAACACACACAAAGCTCTTCTTCTTGGCTACAACAATAATCTTGATGATTGAATCACCCCTCACTTTCCTTCATAACCCATAGCTGCTAGGGCTTCTAGTGTTGTGGAAAACAATTATAACAAGAGTTAGGGTTTTTGTTATCCTTGTATACATAACCACCAATCCACTTAGTATTATCATCTATTATTATTATTATTATTATTATTATTATTATTATTATTATTATTATTATTATTATTTATTTTAATAGTAAATCGTGCCTCTAAATTAGAGATTTCCATCATAAATTTATTTTAGGTTTAAAAATTAATTAAAAGACCCTCCAATAATATTTAATTTGCACTTTAGGATTCACCATCAAAATATTTGACATTGTAAAATTATTTTTATTTAATTATTTACTTTATTTTTATATTCGGGTTCTCATAGTATTGGAGATGGCTATTACACCAAATATATCGTTTGTTTATTTACCATCAATTTATCTAATGGGTACAATTTTCTTTTGGTTGCATTATCTTCAATTTAGAGATTTGCAAATTTGAGATATGTGCAACCTTTGATGTTTCTGTTGTCGATTCTTCCAAATCTGCATTTTTTTTCTACTGTCGATTTCCAAATCTAAATCTGTGTGTGTATGTGTGTGTGTGTGTGTGTGAAAGACTTTTTTCTGTTTTTGTCCTACATTTGTTGTTTCCTAACTAGCTTTGGGTCTTTATTTATTTCACTGTTTGATCATTGATCTCTATATTTGGTGTAAACTGTAAATGTACCTTTCATGGAATCCTTATATACCATTGATTGGTTCTGTGGTGATGTATGCAACTTGGGTTTAGAGAAAGTTTGACAGCTTCATTTGATAACCTATTGGGGGTATGCTTCCATATTTATGTTCTTGTATTGGAGGTTTGCTTCCATATTTTTCACTTCCATATTTATGCAATTAGTTGTTTAAATAGTGGCAACTAATAATGCTGGAATGATAAGTATTGTCTCAATGGCATTGAGTTTTTGTTATCTTTTTGTCCCCTTGGTGCAATATGGGGTTTGAAGTAATATGTTTGTTTAACTTTTGGCCAAAATTTCAAGGTGTTTATTTAATTTTTCAGTTTTCTAACCCATTACTAGATATCGACCTGCCCCAACTTTTCTAAAGTGCCGTATTACTTATGATAAGGTATTCCAACGTTGTTTTGACTATAATAAATTACACACTCTACCTCAAAACAAACACAACAAAAACCAACCCCTTCTCTCTCTCTAATTGATATTTTGGATTGTGGCATTTGCTCTTTTGTCTACATGACCACTTGAAAGCATTTGAATTGATCTTGGTTTCAATCGGAATACCCTGGTATAACACAATGCACAAGCTAGATGTTTCATTTTGTTTCTTCCATTTGATCTAATTTCTTTTATGGTTTCATATAAAAATACAAGAAACTAATCGATTTTCTATGGCTGAGGAAAAAAAGAAAGGCATTTGTAGTTATAAACTCTAGCTAATTGTTTTTATTGGATAATGTACTTGTGTTTGTTCAATTTCATTGCCATAGTTGGTGGGACTTATCTGTGAACTAAAAGCTTTTCAATGGAACTATGCTTGTGAGTAGAATTTGTATTCTTTGTGATTGCAAACATGGCTATTTTAGAGGGTTCTCAATTTGATGCTTGTCAATATGTTATGCTGAAATGAATGTGATTTAGAATATATGAAGTTCGAGGAAGAGTAAATTCAAAGAAGATGCGATATTTGGAAATTGGAATGATTTCAAAGAGAAATCGATGGGAACCATACATAATCATTTTCTAATATTATTATAGTTCTATTTTATGATTATTTTCACGTTTTCTAGGATTTTTAGGTGAGGGGTATTTTGGTAATTTTATATTTACTGACATGGGTTGTATGGGTCGCTCATGGGTCATCTTGTGGGTCAAATTTAATTAGTCTTTGTTTTTGGTTCTTATTTGGTCTTAAATTAGTTTTAGAAATTAAAGATATTATAATAGTTTCCTTTTTTGGTTATAGTTAGTTTAGGAAGTCTCCTAATTCTAGAGTTGATATTTTATAAAGCTTTGAAACTTCTTTATGGATTGTGTGATGCAATCAAACCCTAGATGTGATGCCTACAGAATCTAGATGTGACGCATAGAACTATACTCTTCTCGTCTTTTTTCTTCTTTTTTGTTACAATTTACTATTCTCGGATTACTATTCACAGCCCTCTGAAAGTGCACTTTTCAACCTCAACTTTATCCAATCACCTCCAAATCAACCCTAATCCCTTTCCATATCTATTAGCCTACAATTTAACCCTTAAAATCCTAAATTACTCACGGTTTAGACCATCAAATAACCTTTGTTTTGAAAATCCAGCGTTGTCCCTGTTTGTCCTACATCAAAATGACAAGTAAGTTTTAGTTATTTGATTCCATAAACATTCATTGTTATTTCACTGGCAATAAGATGGTATTGTTTCTTGTTTCTTTATGTAATTATAATATACAAACTTTTCATTCTCATTATCATACTGCTATGCCTATGGTATACTTTTTTGTTAAAAAATAATTCATAAAAAAATTCTTCTATAGAGAACTTTTACATGTTTCCTTGACTAAATGAGGGGCCACGAGGTTCTATTATGGTGAATATGGAGGTGTTTCAAACAAACCTGTTTTTCTCTGTTTTTGAATTGTTGAACTCATATGATATGTTTGATGTGCCCTGTCATAATTGACCATATGATTAAATTTGAAGCAAGCAAGGATTGGCCTATGAAATTTAGGAATTGAAATTTGATCATTATGTTTGTTGATAATAACTAAATGTCAATTGATGAAACTTTCCTCAAATATCTTATTATACAAATTCATTTATAAAATATTTTTTGTATTTATAATAGGTTAGTTGGTGTTGTGACAATGCATTGAGGAAGTGGCATTTGGAATTTATAATTGTTTCTTGTTTGGTAAGTATGATTTCTCCTTGTTTCTCTTTGTTAGGTTTTTGTAATAGGCAATCCCGTTTGACAAAACTCCTATCAATTGTAACTTTATTCACTTTTTGTTTCAGTGAGGATGTGAGTGTTTAGATGCGAATCAAACCTGAATTGTGCCTATGTAGAGAAGTTTGTGATCTTGAACCTTTCATGTTTGCCACTTCACTGACTATGTATAGGTATCGAGATGTTTGATCGCTTGAGCGGTCATTTGTGTGCTACAGTGATGAATAGGAGCATCCAGTATTTCAGCCAACAAACTGAACTTCTAGGAAGCAAGTTTTATAGCTCGAGCGGTGAATGTTGCGCTCGAGCGGTCGGCCTATATGTTTTGCATCTTCTTTACTCATACCTCTCGAGTGGTGAAGTGTGCACTGGAGCTATCTTCCTGAATTTGTTTATTATAAAGTGCACCGTTTGCTATTTTCAGGGTTGAAGCCGTCTAAATTCTGGGAGAGCAGAGCTACCAATGTTTTCTATATTGGAAGATATTTTTGTAAGTGTTATTGGAAGGTATTTTTGTAAGTATGCTTAGGAAGTATTAACCCGACCCTTCTCATGTGCTTGATTGGGCTGACTTGAAGGTAGATGAAGATGCCTCTTACGAAGAACGACCGATTCAAATGTTAGATACTCGGGAGCAAGTACTACGGGGCAAAACTATACCGTTGGTAAAGGTGTTGTGGAGACACCATGGGGTTGAAGAAGCGACATGGGAACGGGAGGCGGAAGTCCGCTCCAAATATCCGGATTTATTTGAAAATGCTTAAGTTGCTTTTCTTTGTAATATTCCCTAGTGTTGAAGGAAACGTATTTAAAGTTGTTAACCACATGTTGATATGTGCGTTGTTGTTTTAAGTATAAGGTTGTTTAGAGTTGCCATTACTTTTTGGGAAATTTCATGTTTATGCGTATTTGGAAGGTTGTTGTTAATGAGATAACCATGGTGGAATTTGGTTGAGAGTTAGTATTGTGATTTGAAAATAAAATAGCATGGTTTTGATCGCTAGAAACCCTTTGTTTGGGTAGTTTGATTTGAAATTTTGGGGACGAAATTCTTTAAGGGGGGAAGGTTATAGCGATCCCAGCTTTGCCACTTCGCTAAGTATGCCAGGGATCGAGCTACCCGGTTAGCTTGCGGGGGTCTAGGGGGCAATGCCCCTTGGCAGGTCTAAGGGCAGTGCCCTGACGGGGATTGAGCTGCCCAGTCAGCTTGTTGGGGTCCAGGGGGCAGCGCCCCTTGGCGGGTCCTAGGGCAGCACCCTGGCGGGGTTGAGAGGCAGCGCCCCCGACACAAAAATGCAAAATGCATTAGAAGTTGCTTGTCTGCTCGAGCGGTCGTTTATGCGCTGTCTGCAAAAGTACTAGGAAAGTGTATTTGACGCTCAAGAGGGTGTAGACCGCCCCAGAACTCCACTCTCAGCGCGCGAGGGCGCGAATCATTTTGTTCTTAGCTACTACAGTTCGGACTCGTGTCACGGTTCTGAATCTAATCTCGCAAAGTGCAATGCAAGACTGATAAATCACCAAAGAGTCCAAATCCGACAAATCGTTTTGGAAAACTGATTTTTAATAAAGAAGTGCCAAACATGGACTCCTTTGCCAGATATAGAGTTGCCGCCTAAATGTTTTTACTTTGGGAAATTTAGGAAACCCTGACTCATGCCTAAGGCCACGTGTCTGTCATCACCAAAGTTGCCTCGTCTCGGGAACTCGGGTACGAGAGGGAAAGGTCATGCAATGAGCACCCCCGCTCGCCTAATTAAAGATCGGCCTTTACTAACATGATATTTTGTTTTTCAAAACACATGCGTTCTTATTCCGGTTTATTAGCTAGCTTTACTACGTGATGCACATAGCATACAAGTATAGACTAGACCTCTTAAGTTGGAACAAAACATTTCATGTTTGTTTGTTTGAAAATGGTTTAGAATTGTTACTTGCAAGTAGGCTAAGTCGGGGTTTTTGCCACCCTTAAGTGGGCCTTGAAAACATGATTTTGCCACTTCAAGTGGGCTTAAAACTTGCAATCAATGAATTGTTCCAATTCAAGCAATCCAACCTTCATCCACAAGCATTCAAGCAGTTAATCACTTAAGCAGTTAGCCTCATGGCAAGCATGCTAACATGGCAAAATACACATCTAATGCAATAT
Organism: Camellia lanceoleosa; assembly: GCA_025200525.1. Classification (NCBI taxonomy): domain Eukaryota; kingdom Viridiplantae; phylum Streptophyta; class Magnoliopsida; order Ericales; family Theaceae; genus Camellia; species Camellia lanceoleosa. The sequence continues at coordinate 127,793,082 of CM045768.1, forward strand.
GCTAAAGCGTAAACACTCACAGTGTACTCCAAGCCAAAAAAGAGAACTAGTTAGAAATCATGCATGATCCTAGTTCATGTTAAGATGGCTAATGCAAAACATGCAAAATACAACTAAGATAGGCTCGGCTATTCTAAGATGGCATATGAGTGCAACACTTGATACATGTATTCAAGCAAAATACAACTAAGATAGGCTCGTCTATTCTAAGATGGCATATGAGTGCAACACTTGATATATGTATTCAAGCAAAATACAACTAAGATAGGCTCGGCTATTCTAAGATGGCATATGAGTGCAACACTTGATACATGTATTCAAATAGGAATTGAAATACAATGCAGTTTGTTATGACGCGCCAAGCCCGGTGCATACAAAACAGGTGAATGAATGCAAACATGCTAGCATAAGGATGCTAATTGAAATATGCCCTAAAACTAACCATCGTAAGCAGTTAAGTAAAAGGGAGAAAGAAATGGGGGTTGGCAGACATGCGTTACACACACGCACGCTTATTACAACAGTTGGCCCTCTCGACGGAGGGTCCGAATAAAAAGCTAACTAGCTAATCTAAGCTAATTAAACTAATTATTACATAATCAAATTGAATAACTAGCTAACACTAAGCTAATTAATACAACACATTAACTAATTAACAAATTAGCTAGTTTAATTACAAATTCAAAAGCTAACTAATCAAGTAAAGTTGATTACAAATTACAAAGCCTCAGCTCAGTTCTAAGAGTTCGAAGATGCATGCTCGATCACCTCGCTTCGAAATCTGTTACATGCCTCATGTTGCCTCTATTTGCACACTTCTGCACCTCTGAAAATTGTGCCAACTTCTATGATGCTTCTGACCTACCATAGGAACCATCTGAGGGGTAGTCGGCCAAAATGTGTGGCCATCGGCCAAAGAATAATGGTCATCGCCTAAATTTGAGGCTATCGGCCAATTATTGATAGCCGATCGGCACACTTGATAGCCGATCAGCCACTTCTTCCTGCAAAGTTCTCTTTTTGCTGCAACAAAGCACTAACAGTGGCATGGCAATGTATTTGCAAGAAAATGTGTGTGCAACCACACTCCTTATCATGTTTAAAGCTCAAAGGAGTGTAGTGCTCGGCTCTCGAGCCATCAATCATGCATTTGAATGCATGATGGCCAAAGAGGCCGAGTGGCACAAATCAATATCACATGAATGCACAAAAGACACAAAAATGCCTTAACCTCTATCATGCTTGATCAAGAGGGTCGGTGATCGAGAAATGAGACACGTTTCATCACTTCAAGTATGAAACATCCCTCGTTCCTCGTGTTTGGACTAACACCCTATCCAAACACAATGCAATGCAAGGCATGCACACACAATGCAATGCAACAAGCATGCAAAAATCAGGCAATGCGACAAGCATGTGACAACTTGCAATGCAACAAGCATGCAACAACAATACAATGCAACAAGCATGCAACAACATGCAATCTAACAAGCATGCAACAACAAGCTATCTATTCAACATGCTAAACATCTTGAAAATGCAACAACATACAAATAACAATGTCATGCAACAATATGCAAACAAACATGCAATGGTAAGGACCATGTAATGCAATATTCAATGGACCAAACCGCATATGGACAGAGCTAAGAGGGTCCAAAACGGTAGCCAACATACCGAAATTTAGGCACAAAAGGGGGCCAAGGACACATGCTCATGTAATGGCTCCTCAACTAGGCATAGGAACACAACCCTCAAACATGATGAAGAAGTGACAAATATGAGAGCATGGCAATGAAACATGCTCTAAAATCACATAACAAATGATGCCAAATCATGTGAATAGCCCAAGCAATGCTTGCTAGTGGCTTGGAAACTCAAGGCTAATGAGCTAGAATGAACCATGGAAATACAAAGCAATGCATGTATGACCAAAACAACACAAATAAGACCTTAAGCATGGTAAAACATGGCCAAAAGCTTCTTGGAGTTAAGCCAAAACATGCTAGAATGATGGTTCAAACACATGATGCATGTTAGGCTATCATGCAAGATTGCACTACATGTATGTGAAGCATGCAAGATGCTATCAAACCAACCTAAAATAGAGTTGAGGCATGCTAAAATAATGCCAAAAACTTGCTGAAATGGAACCAATACATGCTAGACAAACATGCTACTTTGATGAGCTATCTATACAAGCATGCAAGACACAAGGAGAGGGGATACCCTCTCCTATTTAAGGCCTCAAAACACACTTTCCATCATTGAAATTCCTTTGGAATTCAGTGGTAGAAAGGCCAAACAAAGGCTAAAACAAAAGCCTAAAGTGGTGGCCCAAAACAAGGCAAAACAAGGCACAAATGGGGGTAAACCGCCCCCAACACTAACAAGACCTTAAACAATAATTTCAAATATATGAAAATGAAGCTTTTTACAGTTGAGAGTTAAGCCAAAATAAGTATGCAAATAAGGCTAAGTAAGTAATGAACACAAAGCTTAAAAGAGGGTTAGTGACTCACCCTAGTAGAACAACTTCAAAGAGGCAACTTCAGCAACTTTCTGAGCTAAAAACCAAACTTTGAGTTCAAACAAAAACCTCAAGTACCTTAGCAACAAGAGTATGGTGTTTCACTAGGTGCTTTAGTGCAAAAGTGTGAAGAAATTACACTTTTGAGCACAAACAAGTGCATATATATATATATATAGAGGAAATATAGAGAGAGAGTGATATATATCTTCTATATCAAGATTTCAGAACCTCTGGAGAGGGAGAGGGGTCTCCCTTCTTATAGAAAATCAAATCTCAAGCTTGTTGAGCAAGCTTGAGACTTGTTTCAATCCCTCCATACACGTGTATGGAGGATGAAATCTGTGCTCAGTAGCTGTTACAGCTGGCACAAAAATATCTGCAAAAGCAAGTAAAAAGGTCTCAGCCAAAAGATATGGCCGATCAACCAAAAAGGGTGCCGATCGGCCAAAAAGAGTGCCGATCGGCCACCACTTATGGCCGATGACAAGAAAACAAGGCCGACAAGCACAAGGCTTGGCTGATGGGTTGTAAGGATGGCCAACAAGCCATCCTCTTCCATCAGAAGCAAAACCACAAGTCCTTGGTCCACAACCAAGCACAAAATAGACAAGTTGAGAGATCCTAAGGCAAGGCGCGCAGCCGAGACCTTCAGGAACTCAAAACGAACACAAGCATGGATGATCATTGTGTGTTCAAACGATGACGTCCAAGTCTTGAGGACGGTCAAAAATAGAGTGTCTATAGCGGGGCTTTCCACGCTCGAGCGGACCATGTTATATCAGTTCATGAATCTGATATTTCAAATCACTTTTGTATATCTCTCTCTAAAAACCTTTTTCTCTCCCTTCTCTCTACATTTCTCTACACCAAATTAGATCAAAACCTTGATTTCTCAAGATCCATTAGAGTTCTACCATAAGTTCTTTATCAAAGTTGTTCAACTTCTCGAGGGCTTCGTTGTGTGTGGTGAAGATCGAGTTTCGACACTGTTGATTTTGGGGGTTTCATCTCATTTCTTCTTCAAAACTTGAGGTAGGGATTTTCTTAGAGTTATATATATATATATTTTTGCAAGATCTATATGACTTTCGAAAGCATCTTTCAATAGCTTTGAAAATTGATTGTTGATACAAAAAGTTGAACGATTTTGAAAGTGTGTTTGTCTCTTGTTCTTTTAAAGTGATCTTATGGGTTTTGATCTTTGTTGATTGAAGAAAAGATGATTTTAGAAAGTTTTCTTTCAAAAGATTTGAGTTGTATAGTTTTGGTGAGAAAACCTAGAATTTGGGGGTTTTTTTTTTAAAGGAGACTGAAAATCCATGAATGATATTGTTATATTTATTTTGTGTGTCAAAATAAATGGATGTTTGGAAAATTTCTTATTTATGTTTATATAAATGATGAATTTCAAGGAATATGAGAATTGTTGTTCATTTTGAAAATTATTGTTCAAAACGTTGAAATAGTCTTGAAATAACTAACTGTCGAGGATACTTGAGAAGAGGAAATTGTGTTATTTCTTGGATAATGAATTGGAATAAAAGTATTTATATTCATCTTGTGAAATTGGCATATCAATTCATTTGATTACATTAAACTTTGAAAGTTGATTTGAAAACTTGCATTGAGAAAAGAATGTTGAGAAACAAGTTTTCATGGAATGGTTTTAGGGTAAATATGTTGTTAAGTCTTGATAGGTGGTGTGGATGATATTGAATAAGTTGGCCTGAGAGTCCGGGGTGAAAGACCGAAAAGCCGCATAGATAGGTGTCGAGCCTTCCGGTTAATACCAATAAAAATGACAATTTGGTAGTACTTGTGCAGTCTACTTGCAGACACCGACCTAGGGATTACTAGAGTCGTATTTACCACCCTTGAAATAAATTGTTAAGTTTTGAACAATTGAAATTGCATGATATCATTGAGCATGATGGTTTTCAAAAGATGAAAATGTGATTTATCTTCAAAAAGGGCATATCATGGCATGTGCATTTCATCTCTTGAGACTTGTATAAAATGTATAAACTTTGTTAAGAATTTCCTATTGGGCTTTATGCCCACCCGACGGGATTTTTGTGCAAGAAAAGGTGTGGTGATCCCATCCAACTAAGGGTGTGGAAGTAGGTGTGTTAGGAGTACAATGCTCTCATTTTGCTGTGACTCTATGTGTAAGCCAAGGGCTGTGTTTGTGTGGGTTTGAATAACCGTTTTGTGTAACCAGGCTGAAGCCTTGGAAACTTGTAAACCCTTGGGGGTATTTATTTGTTTATTTACTTGTTGTTGGATTAATGTATTGTTGCATAAAGAACTATTGTATCATGTAATGTAAGTTTGGAGATTTATATTCGGTTTTCCTTAAAAGAGCCATGATTATTGTCTTATCATTTAGGCTAGAAATTTGGAGCGTTACAGTTTCCTTGATGATTTGAGAGTGATCGGTAGATCTACGAGTTTCATATTGGTTTCATCAAGTGGTTTATCTTTAATCTTTTATTCACAAAAGAGAGGTGTTCTTCAGTGGATTTTAAGGAACTTGGGCCTGAAGCTTTGATGGATTCCGGAATGGCTCATTGTCGTGGATTCGACATCAACGTTGTGGATTCAACGTTGGGTAAGATAATTCCAAGGAGAAGAAGGTGGTAGAAGAGGCACATCGGGGTTGGTTCAATTTGGGCGTGGATTCGCTCGGTAATTGAGGGTACACATGAGTAATTCCATTTTATTTTCTTAGTAGATTGTTTTATGGCTTTGGCCTGTGGTTATTTTTATCACAATTGGAGGCGCTCCAATTGTGATTTTTTCAAAGTTAAATCGTTGTGCAATTTGTTATTGATTGTTTGATTGGGATTGGAATTCACTATTTAAAATTGAAATATAATCACGAATCAATATCTTCGAGGCTTTTAGATTTTTCACTCTTTAAGTAATATCTTCTTACCGAAATGCATATTTGGTATGAACTTTTTAGAAGATTGTAGAATTTTAAACACCTTTTATCTAGTGAGTTGGTGACTTGCTGTTTGTTTTTCTTGTTTGCTATGTGTTGATGTCATGGATGTTTGGCACAATCTTTGTTAATATTTTTTGTGAAACTGTTAGCAAATGCTTTAGTGATAATATTGAAATTTCCCTTTCTCGCATTATTTGTTTTGTCACAAGTTTTCTTTTTTGTTATAGTTGATACCTGCTTATACTGGGAGTTCTGTTGGAGGACCTGATGGGGGCTCTCAATTATTTATGGCTTCTTGGCACACATCTATGTTAGGTGGTCCTCAAGAATCAGATATTACTGGATATAGATGTCATCTATAGCGACCCCGGTCTTTTCCCTTTTGATTATTGTATTCGGACTTATGTTCCGTAGATTCTATTGTCTTATTATTAATTGTTGTTGTCCTTTAATTCCTTATTCTTGAGTTATAGGATGTTTTGGGCAGGTTGATTGCAGGTTGGTTGAGTTTAGAAACCAAGTGTTGATGTTCAGTTTTTGGCTTGTCCGCTCGAGCGGGGAGTTTAACGCTCGAGTGGGGACTTGTTGTTCCTTGTCCGCTCGAGCGGGGGTTTTGGCGCTCGAGCGGGAAAAACGCCCATCCAGTATTTCTTGAGGTTATACGCCGGCGGAGTTAGCCGAGCGGGAGTTCAGGAGTGTCCGCCGAAGCGGGTTTGTCCGCTCGAGCGGGGCGTCTGGGTATAAAATTGTGTTTTGACGTTTTAAAACCGTTTTACTTCGGTTTATAAAACCCTAGGTTACGAGTTTTCTCTCTCCCAACTCATCTTCTCTCCTAGGATTGATCTAGTTAGGGTGGTTTTTATCCTAGTTGCTTTACAAAAAAAGATAGAGGAGAGTGAGGGCTTTCATTTAATCTGAACAAACTTGAATTTGGAGCACTTTGGAATTTGGGCTATCATCTTCGTCTTCTTCTTTTTGGGTTCTTGCTTCGAGGTAGGGATTTCCTACTCCATTTATACGCTTTAAATCCTAAGTGTTGGTATTTCGGTATGTGGGGGTAGTTTGGCAATTTTGGGAGAAACCTTAGGGTTGGCTTAGATTAATTGGTATAATTAATTTAAGGGAAGAATGTGGAATTGGGTTTAATTCATGAAGTTGGGGAAATTATGAGATTAATGATATAGTTGGGTAGTTTAAATACTCACATATGAGAATGTCGATTTTACATTCATTATTGTATTTATTTCTTGTTTAGAAATAACTGTTTTGGGCTATCGGTGGAGGATAGTCGTGATTGTTGTAGACCTTGCATGTGGCTTAGGTATAACTGGAATTAAGTTACTTATGTTGACTGTTGAATTAATACAGAACATTACTTGTATTGATTATGTGTTGTATATGGCAATTGTGTGTTTCATTGCATATGCATGTTATTTGGAGAAGATAGGGGATGAACTCCACGGTTTAGGGGAAGATAGGGGATGTACCTCTAGACCGGATTTGTTGGGAGGAGATAGGGGATGGACTCCAGTAGCATCACTCATATGTGTGCTTATTGATAATAGCAATATTGCTATTTGTTGTTGATATGATACATCATTGTAATGTGTATCAGTTGGAAGTATAGAAGTGTCGTGGTTTGAGCGTTAGTCTCATTTATTTTTGTGACATCTGGATCACTATTATAGTTGGCCAGGTTCTGAGCCATAATGATATAATTGGGAAGTTGAATAAATATTGGAAAGTGAAAGGTGTCATAGACAATATGTCATAGACAATGTACACATACGTGTCATGAAATTGGAAACTGATTATCTTGTGTTAACCATGTATCGAATGCTAATGCTTTAGTTAATTCTTATACTTGGTTTAGTATTTTTCTACTGGGCTGTGGCTCACCCTATATGGGAACTTCATTTTCAGGTTCAGGTGGTTCATTACCTCCAAGGACTTAGCTTGTGAGGATTTGGACTCGAAGACTTGCTTTCATTTATTTGTCTTTATTTGTTACATGTAAACAATCAAGCCTAGGGCTTTATCTGTATTGAGTTAGACTCTTATTTCTTTGTGTCCAAGTGCTGGCTTGGCAAGATGTAAGCCTGTAGGGCATTTATTTTGATGTTACATGTAATACTTTATTTAGTAATACTCTGATGGATAATAGAATGTTTCGTTCTCTGTTATTAATGCATGTTAATTATATATATGATGGGTTTTATTTTGAGGGCGTTACATCATCCCTCTGCTAGAGCTCATTATGGTGAGCTAATTCTATGTATGGCTCTGTTGCTTTGAGTAGTGGTTAACGAGTAGGTTGATTTTGCTTTGATTATTGTCTATTTGAAAACTAAGAAGAAAGTTAATTGTTGTCTACTTGAAAACTATGTTGTCAATGATTACTGTTTATTTGGTTAAGAGGATGTTGAATTGCTATTATTCCCTTGATTTTTCTTTTTGTAGTTCATAGAGTTTTCTTGTTTTATAAACTGTGATTACGTTGATAAGTTTTCTAAAAAAAGATTTGGTAATTTTCTTTTTTTCTTCAATGGGTTTTGCTCTGTTTACATTCTTAGCCCTTTTTGTGTGTGTGTGTGTGTGTGTGTGTTGGTTTCGATGTAGGTGATGACTAGTGGGAGTTTTAGGAGTATACGAAAGAAGTTTATACAAGGATTTTATATGGTGTGAATACAAGAAATCTCTTACAAGTCAATTAGGTCTTAGTTATATGTCTAAAAAGGTTGACTCAACTTACTACATATATATATATAAGAATAGGTTCTTTATTTTATCACCCTCTCTGTTCCCCCTCCTTCCCCCTCCCCACCCAAAAAAAAAAAAAAAAATTTTTTTTCTTCCATTTTGAGCCTAAAACAATGGATTGTGTGGTTTCAAGACAATATTTGGTTTTGTTGGAATAATGGTCGCTCTATGATTTTTTTTTCTTTTTCAAATGATCAATTTTTTTATTTTTTATTTTTTGGTGTGAATTTTCAATTGATTTTTTTTATTTGGTGGAATACTAGAATTTTGTTTTTAAACCAAAAGGCTAAAATTGGTATGATAAGGGTTTGGAAGTTTGAAAATAAATAAATAAAAAATGTGGTGTTTCTTGAAAGCGCCACTAAATGTTGGATATGACATCATTAGTTAAGAGAGACGGAAAGAAGGTGACATACGTTAGGATATTAGGATATATCCACATTTTTCATAATCGTTGTCATAAAACATTATTGAAGTTTTTGAAACGCCGTAAGCCTAAGACAGCAGCTGCATCTGCGACACAAATCAGAATGCCACTTTTTCTTATGGTAGCCTTTTTCAAACCTAAGGCGGCATTTTTGAAATGCCACTAAGAGTGTGATTTCTTGCAGTGATACCATGGTTATACTATCTCTTTAGCAAAACCAAATTGTTGAAGTTTTCATTCTCTTCGAGTATCAACAAAATGTTTCAACTGTTTGAGGTCATCAAACCATCCTGTCTGACTATCCCAAAAATTGTTTTAAGTCTTTCCTTTGAAATATAGAGAGTTTCAGTGAGTACTTTCTAATAATATAAATGGGAGTCTATGTCATATAACAAGAACAACACAAGACAGAACCTGCCAATACACGATGAACCTACATGTACTCAAAAACTTAGCTAACCATAAACTATATCTGTTCAATTAAAGAGCTCTCTTACTATAGACAACACACAAATTGCATGACCATACATTATCTTTTAGTGAACAACACACACAACAGAACCACTATAGTAGAGCAACAAAAGCAAGCCTAACTAGTAAAAGAAACTTGAGATGGACATTGAGGCACATCAAATTCAACAACTCCATCAAGCATCTGGGTGACCTTCCTCATTGTAGGCCTCAGAGATGGATCTTCTTGAATACACCAAATGGTAACCATCAGAAATCTCTCCAGCGTCTTCCATTCATTTAACGCTTCCATATCGTTTTCAACCAAAGTATCCAATCCTCCTTCCTGAAAGTAGTCACAAGCCCAATAAGTCAGAATTACTTTCTCTTCTTCACCAACCTCCAAATCGCTGATGCTTTTTCAACAAGAAATGATCTCCAGTAGCAACACACCATAGCTATAGACATCAACCTTTGCAGTGATTGGATTACTGTTAAACCACTCCACAACAACATACCCTCTTGTCCCTCTAATGGTAGCAGGATTGGTCTTACTCTGATTTAACTTCAGAAGTTTAGCCAACCCAAAGTCACAAATCTGAGCATTGTAATAATCATCCAGAAGTATGTTCTGAGGCTTTATATCACAATGGATGATCTGGGTACTACATTCTTCATGCAGGTACACAAGTCCTTTGGCAATCCCCAATGCAATTTAGGTCCTTTGGTTCCAACTTGGCTTCTTTTCCCTAAAGAGAAAGCTTGCTAAAGTCCTATTGCTCATGAACTCGTACACTAACATCCAATGTTGTCCTTCGTCACAAAATCGAGCAGTCGGACCAGATCTTGTGATGTGTCTGCCCAATTACATTTACTTCAGTTTTGAATTCCTTCTCTTTCTGTTGAACCACCCTAGCTAGTTTCTTCACTGTAACAACAACTCTGGAACCCATTTGTATCGCCCCTTTGTAAACAATACCAAAAGCTCCGCTTCCCAGTTCTTCCTTGAAACCATTTGTAGCTTCTACAAGCTCTTCATAAGTAAAACAATGAAGATTAGTCTCCACAGCACTGTGATTGCCATGATGACTTTTTATGCTTTTCCTGTGCTAGACGAGGAAAAAGCCCAAGCAAACAGCACTAATCAATACAAAATTGATGAACACAGAGCTACCCAATAGAACCGATCCAGTGAAAATTAAGGTCCCCTGGTTCTTCTTTGTTTCTAGAACAAGAGGAGAAGGAAGAGTTCGAGGATCGCTTTTCCTAAACTTTAGGAAAGCATGACAATTAACAACATTGTCCTCTCTCCCATTTGAAAGTGGCAGCTTCTTCTTCTAGCAACTACCCTCTCCCAAAATGGCAACAACACAAAAACAGTCATTGATGGAAGACATTTTGCACTACACTTCAGTCACAGGCACCAAATGTTCATAGTTAGATGTTGGCCAATCAGTATTGATTAGTGTCTCAAAATCATAGATATCTTCCACAGAATTGATGTCATCTTTTAAATAGCTTTGTGTGAAATTTGGCTTGCAGCTTCCATATGTATTGTTCGGATCAAGTAAGGAATACCTTGGCAGGCATTTGCAATCTGGCCATTGGTTATCATTGAGTTTGCAAATGCTGTTAAACCCACAAGCCCCACTGCCTTTACCTCCACCAATATCAACACATATATTATTGGGCTTTGACCAAATAGGAGTCCACTTTGTACTGCTATTGAAAGTCTTTGAATGATAATATTGGGTGAAAACTCCATCAAAATCCAGAGTTTCTCTGTGAAAATATTCAGTGAACAACATACTTTGTGTGATATAGAATCTTTGGTCATTCCTTCTCAATATGTACATGAATCTTGTGTCGTCGAAGATCACTCGATAACCAGAATTGGATGAATTAGAGGAATTATAAGTGCCGCTGATATAGTAAACATCATAAACAAAATTGGAAGTGATGTCTTTGGTATTAAGAACAAGATTCCCATCTGGGAGCAAACGGAGTTAAAACCTTCCCTGCGAGAAATTGGTCTCCGAAAGGTGAGAAAATATCACCCCACCGGACTCCATTATTTGTGTAGGCAACATGGTATCAGTTGGATTTTTGAAACTTTCCTATAGATTGATAGAATCATTGCTCACAAGTACAAAGTTGCCAGTATCATTCATAAAACCATGAGCAACATCATTGTTGAGAATAAGTTGAGAGTTCCACAATTCTTTGCCTTGAGGGTCACTGAGCACTGGCCCTCTGTCAGCAGTTAGGCCTAGTTTGGATCCAATTGAGACAGGGACACCATCATGCCCATACCAGACAATGGTTACATATGCAATGTTTAAATTCTCAACATTTGATGGGTACATATGCAACGTTTTTGATCATTTGATTTTGACACCTTTACCAACAAAACCTTGTGTTCGTTGCATAGTCCACATGGTTTTGTAAGTTCTAAATTGAAATAGCCCACACGGTTTCCAGGTTTTTTGTATGGGTGAAGCATCAATAAATCCCAGTTTGTGAACTTGTGCACTAGTTAGTGCTGCCTTCTTTTTTTTTCTTTTTTTTTTGTTAAACCAAAAGGTCCTAAAACAATCAGATTGACACATTTGTCCTCTTCGATGCATGTTTTTATGTGTTTAATGGGGGCGAATATGGAATTTTGTTGCGGGTGAAATTACATTTGTGGACATAAAGCACGCTAAAGATATTTTTTGGTTTCCCTCTTTTTGATTGAATGTTTGATCTACATATGGAAACATTGTCAAGAAACATTCTCACATTAAAACATTTCTATGTTAGGGAATTGGAACACTAGATGTGATTGAGGGTTTTCCGAAGAGTTGTTCCCACAAATTCCACATTTGTGTTTTCAACTGAAACCCTAATTAGAAAAACCTCTTCGCTGACAAACCACCTTCAACAATAGCAGATCAATCTCCGCTAGTGGGGGTTTTGACATCGTCGTCTCTAGAGACATACATACAGACACAATGGACAATGTTCGTCGTCGTACACACCAATTACACCATTATTGTAATTTCAAATGTTGACAATGAAAGGCGATGGTGTGCAATGTTTGACACTTTAATTGTTGATGTGTACTACAATTTGTTACCCGTTATTTGTATTCGATTTTGGTTTTGTGGTTTGAGTCGTCGTTGCATGCCCTAATTGGTTGATGTAATGTGCAATGTAAGATTTGAGGTAAATTTAACATTGTGATTTTGATATATGATAATTTACGCACATCGAATGTGTATGATTAGAGGTGATGTTCATATGGTTTTAATGTTATGGTGTTGTGTATTGAATGTTAATAGTCAGAGTTATCTATTAGTTAATGGTAGAAGGGGTAAGTTGATATTGTTGTGTGTATTTATTGTCAGAATAATGCCCTATTTGGATGTAGGATATGCATTCTATTTTTGTGGTAATTTAGATGTGTGGGTGTTGTTAACATCATCCATCCAATGTAGGCAACAGGGTTTTGCTTTCCGACATTAGTTATGCATGCTAGTTTTAGAGTGAGATCGGAGGGTACGTGGTTATGTTTCCTGTGTGTCGTACCAATATGTGCAATGTGGAAATATGCTGTGTACTATAAGTGTGTGTCTTGCAGTATGGTATTTCATTTCGTAATGTTTGTGATTTATGGTGGACACGTCATCATATGCATGCTATGTAATGCAGTGTGTCATGATGTTTTCTAGAAAAAACAAAATTGATTCTCACGTTACAAGAAACAACATCATCAATTGAAACCCATCCATTGTATATCATTCTACAAAAATCAAACACACAAAAATGAAAATATAAAACTTTACCCTCTCAATCATTACACACAAATGAGCAAAAACGAATCCACCAAAATCATAACAAGTGTAAATGTGCAAACGACACCCTTGCCAAATCAAAGGAAAATATTCCTTACCAATTAAATAAGACCAAATGGTTAATAAGTAAAAACACAGGATTAAATGGATCATCATTCCCTAATTTGGGATTTATCAGTAATTTCTCCTTAAAAGGACATGACACATAAAAATTTATTAAGATCGGTGCAAGAAGCTAAGGAAAATTCTACTTATATCACCAATTTAATTCCTTATACCTTTAAAATTCAATTTTTTTTAGAGTATTGCTATTAACACATGCTTAAATTTTTTGGACACCCCAATTTTTGATTTTTTGTTTATTACAATTATACCCAAAAATCAAATTACATTAAAAAAGATCATTTAATGGAATACTCACCTATCAAATAAGAACTAACACTATACAATATTGTACACCCACCCCTACCTCCACCTCCACTATATGTATTCCACCTTTCCAAACCCTAAACCTGTTACTCTTCATGACCAACCAACATAAACCTTAAACCTGTTACTCTTCATAACCATCTTAAACCCTGAATATATCCTCTTCATCACCATTATAAACCCTCATGCATCAGAAAACCTGAACCAGAAAGTTCTTTTCAAGTCCAACGTATTAGTCTTCATCAGTTTTTTCACCTTGTAAAGCAATGGAGGATGATGACAACAATTCTGATGAGGCTGGTGTTCCATTGGTAAGTTTATTTATCTTATATTAACATTCTCGGTTGTTTTCAATCATTGTTGTTTTGTTCAAACTGTTCGGTACTGGTTTGCCGACTATTAAGATTATGTTCGATAACACAGTACTAAACACAAACATTTAGTTCAATACATGGGTTCCGAACAATATGTAGATAATTGGTACTATTGAACCGACTATAACCTTTATTTTCAGCACTAGTGTACCGAATGGTTCAATTTTTGTATCTTGAACACTAGATCATGTTTTTCATGAAGGTTTTTCCCTCTAAAACTCCATTCTACGCCGAAATAAACCAAAAAATAAAAATGTGATAGAAAGATAAGAGGCAATGCTGTTGATAAGATGGGGAGTTGATATTTACCTAAGAGGAATTTTCGACGAGTTTTCTACAATGTGGACATGAATTTTAGACAAGTTTTCCGGCGATATTCTTTGGACACCGTCAAGTCGATTCCTCGTTTCGTTGAGAGTTGATAGAAATTTCAACGATGGACCGTCGCTGCAATATGCTCTTCACTGAGGAAATGGTGCTTACAGATGTAACGACCGTTAGCTTTCTTTTTAATAGGAGATGGATGGTCATCAAAAGGAGAATGAGAGAGGGTGTGCAAAATTAGGTAGGTGTGCCTTAAGTGTGATATTATGATGAATAAGGGTAAATTTGGTATTAAGTGGGGGTGTTCAAAGAAATTTTATTGAAATTTAGGGTTTAGGATGGGGGCTCAAAGAAATGAGGGGTCCAAAGAATTTATGCAAGTGCTAATAGCATCCCTCTTATTTTATTTTATATTTTTAAAATTTCTATAGTTCTTTTATTACCTTCATCCCTAACATTTATCCTTCTCCTTCTTCTTACACTCAAAACCTAAAAAATGCTAACCCTAATTCTTTTCCATCACAACCACCTCCACTGGCCCATTACCAGCACCACCACTCCGCCACCACTCCACTATCCTAATTTTATCAGTTCTTTGCAATTACAGCCCAACAAGTAAAGAAAAACCCAACCTTACACAACATAGATATGGAGGTAACTTATAAAGATTATCATAAATCGCAACCAAAACCATAAAGTTGAAATGAATTAATGATAGCATCAAGATCAAGTCAACTTTTCCTATCAGCAAGCAACATCACAATTAATTCAATTCAATTCAATCAGGTTTTTTGATGGACAATAATTTGATTGAGGAACAAACAATCCATGAGTTTTGTAGTCCATTACAAACATATGTCTACAAATAGAGAGAGAGAGAGAGAGAGAGAGAGAGAGAGAGAGATGGACATACCTTGTAAAACATGACCTTTTGGGTCAATAGAAGAATCACCACAGAGATCACAGAGAATTCTGCCATGGATTTCACCAGTCCTAGCTGTAATACCACAAATCATCATCAGCATGAGGATCATAGAGACAAAAAGTGATAGTGGCACTCTCTTTGACAACGACTCCATATGATGGCAGCGACAGTGAGAGGGTGGTTGAAAAATCTAGAAAACTCCTAGATATTTATTTGTGATTATGTATCAATGTTAAGCAGTAAATAACTATCTCAATCAAACAATCAAGACAAATCGACACAACGATTCTAACGTGGAAAAATCACAATTGGAGCACCTCCAATTGTGATAAAAAAAAAACCGCGGGCTGTAGACCGCCCGGAACTCTGCTCTCTGCGCGCGAGGGCACGAATCGTTTTGTTCTTAGCTGCTACAGTTCGGACTCGTGTCACGGTTCTGAATCTAATCTTGCAAAGTGCAATGCAAGAGTGATAAATCACCAAAGAGTCCAAATTCGGCAAATCGTTTTGGAAAACTGATTTTTAATAAATAAGTGTCAAACATGGACTGCTTTGCCAGATACAGAGTCGCCACCTAAATGTTTTATTTTGGGGAAATTTAGGAAACCTTGACTCATGCCTAAGGCCACATGTCCGTCATCACAAAAGTTGCCTCAACTCGGGAACTTGGGTACGAGAAGGGAAGGTCATGCAATGAGCACCCCCGTTCGCCCGATCAAAGATCGGCCTTTACTAACATGATATTTTGTTTTTAAAAACATATGTGTTCTTATTCCGGTTAATTAGTTAATCGTACTACGTGATGCGTACAGCACACAAGTATAGACTAAATCGCCTAAATTGGAACAAAACATCTCGTGTTTGTTTGAAAATGGTTTGAAGGTGCTACTCGCAAGTAGGCTAAGACGTGGATTTTGTCACCCTCAAGTGGGCTTAGAAAACATGGTGATTTGCCACTTCAAGTGGGCTTAAAACTTGCATTTCGAAGAATTGTTCCAATTCAAGCAATCCAGCCTTCATCCATTGGCATTCATACAGTTAAACACTTAAGCAGTTAGCCTCATGGAAAGCATGCTATCATGGCAACACTCACACTCATGCAAGGATCCTAAAACATAAAACACTCAGGTGTACTCCGAGCCAAAAAAGAAGCTAGTTAGTAATCATTGCATGATCCTAGCTATGTTGAGATGGCTAATGCAACACATGCAAAAATGCAACTAAAAATAGGCTCGGCTATTCCAAGATGGCATATGAAATGCAACTTGATAACATGTTGTTGAACACGTATTCAAGTAAATGTATTGAAATACAATGCGGTTAGTATGATGCACCGAGCCTGGTGCATGCAATACAGATGAATGGGTGCACGCATGTGAAGCATAAGGATGCTAATTGAAACATGCCCTAAAACTAACCACTGAAAGCAGGTAAATAAAAAGGAGAAAGAAATGGAGGTTGGAAGACATGCATCGCACATACGTACGCACGCTTATTACAACAGTTGTGCCCTCTCGACAGAGGGTCCGAATAAGAAGCTAAATAGCTAATCTAAGCTAATTAAACTAATTATTACATAATCAAATTGAATAACTAGCTAACACTAAGCTAATTATTACAACACGTTAACTAATTAACAAATTAGCTAGTTTAATTACAAATTCAAAAGCTAACTAATCAATTAAAGCTAATTACAAATTACAAAGCCTCAGCTTAGTTCTAAGAGTTCAAAGATGCATGCTTGATTGCCTCGCTCAGAAATCCGTTACCATGCCTCATGTTGCCTCTGTTTGCACACTTCTGCACCTCTGAAAATTGTGCCAACTTCCATGATGCTTCTGACCTACCTTAGGAACCATCTAAGGGGTAGTCGGCCAAAATGTGTGGCCATCGGCCAAATAATAATGGTCCTCGGCCAAATTCAAGTCTATCGGCCAAGCCGATTGGCACACTTGATAGCCGATCGGCCACTTCTTCCTGCAAACTTCTCCTTTTGCTGCAACAGAGCACCAACAGAGGCATGGCAGTGTATTTGCAAGAAAATGTGTGTGCAACCACACTCCTTATCATGTTTAAAGCTCAAAGGAGTGTAGTGCTCGGCTCTCGAGCCATAAATCACGCATTTCAATGCATGATGGCTAAAGAGGCCAAGTTGCACAAATCAATATCACATGAATGCACAAAAGACACAAAAATGTCTTAACCTCTATCATGCTTGATCAAGAGGGTCGGCGACCGAGAAATGAGGCACGTTTCATCACTTCAAGTATGAAACGTCCCTCGTTCCTCGTGTTTGGACTAACACCCTATCCAAACACAATGCAATGCAAGGCATGCACACACAATGCGATGCAACAAGCATGCAAAAATCATGCAATGCGACAAGCATGCGACAACATGCAATGCAACAAGCATGCAACAACAATACAATAGAACAAGCATGCAACAACATGCTATCTAACAAGCATGCAACAACATGCTATCTAATCAACATGCTAAACATCATGAACATGCAACAACATGCAAATAACGATGTCATGCAACAATATGCAAACAAACATGCAATGGTAAGGACCATGTAATGCAATATTCAATGGACCAAACCGCATATGGACAAACCTAAGAAGGTCCAAAACAGTGGCCAACATACCAAAATCTAGGCAAAAAAAGGGGGCCAAGGACACATGCTCATGTAATGGCTCCTCAACTAGGCATAGGAACACAACCCTCAAACATGATGAAGAAGTGACAAATATGAGAGTGTGGCAATGAAGTAAACTCTGAAATTACATTCCAAATGAGGCTAAATCATGCACAAACAACAAATGAAGCATGCTAGTGGGCTCAAAGCTTAGAGCTAGCCAAAGGACTTACACCATAGCTATGCAATACATGAAACATATAGCCAAAGCAACCCAAAACAGTCCTAGATCAGGCCAAAATGAGTCTAAAACATGCATGGAGCATCACCAAAACAAGCTAACATGAAGGGCATGAAACATGAACTTGCAAGGCTAATAAGGAGTATTACACTACACCTATTAAAACAAAGCATGAGGTGACTTCAACAACAAAAATTAGAGTTATATCATGGCAAAATGTGACCAAATACACACTGATATGGTAGCTTACAAGCTTAGGCAAAATGGCATACGCAATGGCTTATTCTTAAGGCATAAAGAACCAACTCCTCAAAGCATGGGAAGAGTGACAAATGTGAGGGCATGGCAATGAAACATGCTCTGAAATCACATAACGAATGATGCCAAATCATGTGAATAGCCCAAGCAATTTATGCTAGTGGCTTGGAAACTCAAGGCTATTGAGCTAGAATGAACCACGACTATACAAAGTAATGCATGTATGACCAAAACAACACAAATCAGACCTTAAGCATGGTAAAACATGGCCAAAAGCTTCTTGGAGTTAAGCCAAAATAAGCATGCAAATAAGGCTAAGTAAGCAATGAACACAAAGCTTAAAAGAAGGTTAGTGACTCACCCTTGTAGAACAATTTCAAAGAGGGAACTTCAGCAACTTTCTGAGCTAAAAACCAAACTTTGAGTTCAAACAAAAACCTCAAGTACCTCAGCAACAAGAGTATGGTGTTTCACTAGGTGTTTCACAAGAGTATAGTGCAAAAGTGTGAAAAAATTACACTTTTGAGCACAAACAAGTGCAAATATATATATAGAGAGAGAGAGAGGAAATATATAGAGAGAGTGATATATCTTTTGTATATCAAATTTCAGAACCCCTGGAAAGGGAGAGGGGTCTCCCTTCTTATAGAAAATCAAATCTCAAGCTTGTTGAGCAAGCTTGAGACTTGTTTCAATCCCTCCATACACGTGTATGGAGGATGAAATCTGTGCTCACCAGCTGTCATAGCTGGCACAAAAATATCTGCAAAAGCCAATGAAAAGGTCTCGGCCAAAATATATGGCCGATCGACCAAAAAGGGTGCTGATCGGCCAAAAAGAGTGCCGATCGGCCACAACTTATGGCCGATGACAAGAAACAAGGCCGACAAGCACAAGGCTTGGTTGATGGGTTGTAGGGATGGCCAACAAGCCACCCTCTTCCCTCAGAAGCAACACCACAAGTCCTTGGTCCACAACCAAGCAAAAACCAGACAAGTTGAGAGATCCTAAGGCAAAGCGCGCAGCCAAGACCTTCGGGAACTCAAAACAAACACGAGCATGAATGATCATCGTGTGTTCAAATGATGACGTCCAAGTCTTAAGGATGGTAAAAAATGAGGTGTCTACACGGGCCAAAGCTACAAAGTAATCCACTAAGAAGACACAAAGGAATTACACAAGTGTACCCTCAATTACCTAGCGAATCCACACCCAAATCGAACCGACCCCTATGTGCCTCTTCCAGTCCCGTCTTCACCTCGGAATTGTCTTGCCCAACGTTGAATCCACAACGCTGATGTCAAATCCACGACAAAGAGCCACTCCAGAATCCATGAAAGCTTTAGACTCAAGTTCCACGGAATCCACCGAAGAACAACTCTCTCCTTTGTGAATAAAACAAACTAAACAAACCCTTTGATATAATCCACTCAATTCATGATTGAACTCTCACAAATATCAAAGGAAAAAAGGAAAGAAGCTGCAAATAAAAACCCTAATACCCAAGAAAAGGATGTGGAAGTTGTACAATAAAATCTGACAGAACTGCACCTTTTATAGCAAATAGATTTGCGATTTCCACTCGAGCGCAAGAATGGCTGCTTAAGCAGACTGATGCTCGGGCGCACGAATTGCCTCTTGTAGACGCCCCATTTTTGACCGTCCTCAAGACTTGGACGTCACCGTTGGCACACTCGGTGATTATCCATGTTTGTGTTCGTTTGGAGTTCCCGGAGTTCTCGGCTACGCGTGCCCTGCCTCAGGACCTCCGAACTCGACCGTTTGTGTTTGGTTTTGCACCAAACACTTGTGTTTTGCCTTGGGAGGGCAGGGAATGCCTTTTGAGGTATCCCCACACACCACCGGCTGGGACTGGAGGCCATCGGCTGGTTTCTTTGTCCATCGGCACTTTATTGTGCCGACCGGCACTATTTAGTGCCGACCGGCACTAAATTTTGACATTTGGTACTCTTTGCCGGCCGAGCACTGTGCAGTTACTTTATGAGATATTTTCTCACAGCTGTAAAGCTGGTTGCTCTCCTCCATACACGTGTATGGAGGGATGAGGCTTTGGTTTGCTTAGCTTGTAAGCATTCTTTGCCTATAAGAGAGGGGCTCTTCCTCTTGACTTAGGGTTAGAATTTTTTGAGACAAAAAACCAGAGCTCATATATATATATTTCTGCCATATATCTATATCTCCCTCTCTCTCCTCTTGTGTGTGTGTTCTTGGGTCCAAATAGTGTGTTTTACCTCACTTTTGCACCATTACACACACTATTACACCTAGCTCCGAGATTGGGAGACTTGGAGGCTTGTTTTGCGTGATCTTGGACTGGTTTTGATCATTTGAGGAGAATTTGGACCACTGTTCTTCATTGGATCTTCAAGGGTGAGCTTTTCACTTTAGTTTCCCCATTCTTGCAACCATTTTCTACCCTCTTTACTTTGTGTTTTTGACTTTGTGTTTAACATAAAAAACTCTTGTTTTTACTTGTTCTTGAACCTTCATTAAGGTCATTTTATGGTTTGAGTAAAGCCTCATCCCATTAGGCTTCATTTGGTCACTTATAGTGCCTTTGTTTGAGACCTCCTTTGCTTGGTGTTCTTGGCCTTCTCACTACTGAAAACCAGTGGGTTTTCAGTGGTGAGGAAGATGATTTTAAGTCACATTTAGGGGAGAGACACCCCTCTCCCCTTGGTCCTTTATTTGCCTTTGTCTTGGGTTCATAGCATAGCATGTGTGCATGTTTGCATTTGGCTTCATTTCAGGACTTTTTGGGCTGTTTTAGGTCATGTTTGATCTCTGTTTTTGGTTGGGATTATAGCCTCTAACATGCTTCTCATACTTCCTTTAAAATGCTCTTTTATGCCTAAAAGCATGCCATATGTCTAAGCCATATTTCTCGCATGTTTTAGCTTGATTTTATGAAAATAGGAGT
Organism: Camellia lanceoleosa; assembly: GCA_025200525.1. Classification (NCBI taxonomy): domain Eukaryota; kingdom Viridiplantae; phylum Streptophyta; class Magnoliopsida; order Ericales; family Theaceae; genus Camellia; species Camellia lanceoleosa. The sequence continues at coordinate 127,814,171 of CM045768.1, forward strand.
ATCATCTTGTCATGCATCAGGGCTGTGAGCCACTGATTTTGTCACATTTGAGATGCTTGACATGGTTGCCTTGCTTGTTGGCTTGTAGGCCTTGCTTGTATGGAGTTATAGCATGCTTAACTTGTCTTTATTCCATGATTTGGCATCATATTAGACCCTATTTCAATCCATTAGTCATGTTTGCATGTTGGCATATGTGACTTAGTTCATACTTTAAGGGTGTGCTCTTGTATGCTTTAAAATAGGCCTTTGCATGCTTACATGTTTAGTGCATTTTTGGGGATGCCATAAAGGGGGTTTGGGTGCTATTTTGTGTGCTAAAAAAAACCTGTTTTGGTTGCCTCACGTATGCCATGTTTGGTCTTGTTAAGTGGTGGTTCAATGTCTCACTTTATGTCTTAGCCTTAAGCCTTATAGCTTGCATGCTTGTGTAGCATTTTGTTCATGTTTTGGGGCATGTTTTGCCACTAATTTTGGGGTTTTGAAGGCTGCCTCCTTGTATTTAAATCCATGGCATGCTTGCTTTATGATTGTTGCATGTTTGATTAACTAAGTGTTGTGAAAGGTTGGCCTTATTGCTTGACTTGTTCATGTTAACGTTGTATGTTGCATCTTGTATGATTGACATTGCAAACTTAACATGATAGTTGCATTATTAGATGGCATCATTGAACCACGTTGCATACATGCATTTAATTTCTTGGTTTGGGGTGTCAAACCAAGTGTGGGAAGTGAGGGGTGTTTGCACTTCAAGTGGCAAAACACACCTCCATTCCCCAAGTCACCAAGGCCTTTGACGTAAGGATGATAAGATTTTGGTTCCATTTGTTTGTTTGCATGCATTTCTACATTGAAAATGCAACCTTGGTTCTTAGGCTATCATGCACCAAAGTGCACAATTGATAGCCTTAGAACCAAGAGCCATGCTTCCTTGAGTCTCCTTCATGATAGGGAGCATTGGCCATGCATAAATATGTCCAAAAAACCAATACCTGCTGCTTTCTTGCTTTGTCAAGCTATCCTCTGAGGAAATTTACGCGGCAGTACAATGTGCCGATCGGCACTGTATTTGTGCCGATAAACATCATCATCAGCCGGTGGTCAATGGGAGGAGCCGGTGATCAATTCTTCCAGCCGGTGGGGTATTTCAGATCATCTGGGAGGCATTCTGAAACTTTGGGAATTTTTGGAGAGGCAGGGCAGTGAAAACAGAACCAGCAGTGGCACGGTACGGGTTTCCCGGGCAAGTCGGGTCGAGCATCCATCATTCGCACATCCCAAGGCAGGGCTGAGGCCCCATTGCATTTATTTATTTGTTTAATTTAATTTTAGTAATTAGAATTTGTAATAATTTATTTATTCATTTATTTATTCGGCCTGTATTATTATTTGGTCCTTCCGTGTGAGGGCGAATTTGTAATAAGTGTGTGTGAGTGGGTGTATGTCTTCCAATCCCCATTTCTTTCTAACCCTTTTATTTACCTGCTTATGGTAGATTAGGGCACGTCTATATTAGCATACCTTATGCAATGCATGCGTGCATTCATGCATTTTGTTTACATGCACCGGGCTCGGCACATCATACAAACTGCATCGTACTTTCAATTCCAAATTGAATACGTGATAGTTGTTGCATCTCACATGCCATGTTTAGGGTTAGCCGAGCCTACTCTAGATTGCATTTCCGCCTGTGCCGCATTAGCCACTTAACATGAACTAGGTCATGCATGTTTGCTAACCGCTTTCTTGTTTTGGCACGAGTACAATGTAAGTTTTATGCTTTAGCATATCGCATGCGTGAATGTTACCATGACAAGAGGATCACCATGCGGCTAAGTGCTTATGTGATATAACCGCATGAATGCTGTGGATGGAGGTTGAATTACCTAAATTGGGACAACACATTAAAACTGTGAGTTTTAAAGCCCACTAGATAGTGGCAAAACCGTCTTTCCTAAAAGCCCGCTTGAGAGTGGCAAAACCTGCATTTTAGCCTACTTATGAGTAGCAAATCATTTTTCAAAACAAACACGTAATGTTTTGTTCCAACTTAGGCGATTTGGCCTATACTTGTTTGTCATGCATAACATAGTAAATCTAGGCTAAATAACCGAATAAGAACGCAAAATGTTTCCAAAACGGGATATCACGGTTAGTAGAGGCCGGTCTCCGGACGGGGCGAAAGGGGGTGCTCATAGCTGACCTTCCCCGATCGTACCCAAGCTCCCGAGCCAAGACCACTTTGGTGATGACGGACATGTGGCCTTCGGCACCGAGTCAGGGTTTCCTAAATTTCCCATTTTAAAATATTTAGGTGGCGACTCTGTAAATCTGGCAAAGCAGTCCATGTTTGGCACTACTTTTCGAAAAAATCTATTTTCTCAAACGATTTGCCGGATTTGGACTCTTTGGTTCAGATTTAGAACCGACAAACAAAAGGGAGTTCGAACTGTAGTTGAGGTCCCTCGCGGACGCGTCTACACCTCTCGAGTGGAAAAAAATAACTCCCAGTACTTTTGTAGGCGAGTGAAAATTTTGAAGGGTTGCGATCTCTGCTCAAGCGCAAGAATGGCCGCTCGAGTGGAAAAACAATTTCGACTGCAATTTTGCTTTTAAACTCATAGCCAGCGAAGTGGCAAACATGATAGGATTCAGATCACAAACTCCTCTTCATAGGCACAATTTAGGTTGGATTCGCATCTAAAACTCATAGCCTCACTGAAATAAAAAAGCGAATAAAATTACAACTAAAAGAAGTTTTGTCAAACGGGATTGCCTAGAACAAAAACCTAATAGTGGTGATTGCGTGGTGGTGTCGGTGATGGCAGTTGTAGAAGATGACAACGGATAACGAAATTAGGGTTAGGTTTGGGGCAGAAGAAAAATAAGGTGGTTGGAGGGCTTGCGGCAGTAAAGATGGTAGGAGAGAATTAGGATTTGGGTTTTTAGGTTTTGGGTGTAAGGATGATGAAGAAGGTTAGGGTCAAGGGTAATAAAGGAATTACATAAATTATAAAAATAAAAAATAAAAAAGTTAAATTTTGAGGGTGTAAGGAGTTAAATTGGTGATATAAGTAGAATTTCTCATAAAACAAAGAGAAAATGTAACTCCCTGCTTAAAACATACATGAACATACCAAGACAAACACCATAATATAAACCAAAGGTCATCTTTCTCATTGAACTAGAGATTACAATTCAACATTTATAAAACATCCTGGTTTCACTTTCCAGTTCAATAATCTAGATAGCCTTACAAAAATAATAAGCCTCAAGGGCATACAAAGTAACAAAACAAATTCAAAAGTCTAGGTACACTGTCTTCTACATCAACAACATAATATTCTTCAACTAAACTTTCCCAAAAGAACTATTACTTGTCTTCTCCAACCCATCAAGGATGTGGTGTATCGTCAATTCCTAAAAAATAAAATAGGGTTGAGCTATATGCCCAGTAGAAATACATTTAACCAAGTATTTAATTATTCGAATAAGCATGTGACATCATTGAGACAAAACACATTAATGAGTTTAGGTACACAGGTAATTATTGTCAATCATGTAAACACTATAACAATTGAACAATCACATTTACACCTCACAACATTCATCATCACATCAAAGAGAATAACCCATGAGTCCCATGTAGGAGTCCAAGTCCAAACACAAGCTTCTTTTGTTTAAAAATCGCCCCCACATTTGCTGACTATTATATGACAGGGAGTGGGCACCCAAAATCATCTATTTTTCCACCTTTGTCAACTACAATATGGCAGGACCAGTGGACACCCAAAACCATTTTCCCACATTTGCCCAGTAATAAGCCTAGATAGGGCAATTGGGCATCTTTAACTTTCCCCCACGCGGGTACCAACACAACTCACACAATAACAAAACCGACTCTTACCCGAACTCATACTCAAGGAACACTTCATCAAATTTCCATTAAGTTATCAAACACTTACATGGTCAAGCAAGCAACATCACATAACATGCAAAGGGAATCACCACCCAAATCACAATTCCATCATCACAACAATATCCATATATCTTATTTCCTCATTGTTCATAATGTCTTAGCACCTTAAAGAAATCCTCAATTAAAATACCATTCTCTACTCAAATTTGAAATTAGGGTTTTACTACATTTGGGGCTTTTTCCATTTCTTCATTTATACGTGTTTCCATTACCATAAAATGCATGTTTAATGAAAAGAGTTTGGGAAATTTCAATTAAAACTGAAGGAAAAGTCTATTTTACGTGAATCAAAAGTTTATTTCACCCCAAACACAATATTTCCTCTTAAGCCACAACAACACCACAATATCTTCTTCAAAACAAAGAAATACAAGGTTAAAGGTAACCCTACCTCAATGATGAAGCAAGATAGCAAAGCTCCTAAGAGAATCCTTTGCAAATCAACTTTTCAATTGGTAGAAAAGTGATAGCTTCGAGTCTTCTTCACTTTTTGATAAGTGATCTAGGCCAAATCTTAGTGAAATGGAAGGTATTTTAGAGTGAGAATAAAGGGTTTTCAAAAATGAGGGGAGAGGAGGGGAGAGGAGGGGAGAGGAAGGGAGATAGAAATGAAAAAGGTGAAGAAATGATTTAGAATGTCCTTTTTAATTTGCTGATATCGTGCAGTTCGCTCGAGCACAACTTCCTACGCTCGAGCGTAAGAGACAAACTCGGAAGGCTTGCTCGAGCGACAATTCCTTCGCTCAAGCGTAAAATGACAAATCCAAGAAGTTTTGCAAAGCTATAGGGAAACAATTGGGAGCCAGCATTCTCCGCTCGAGCACAACTTTTTACGCTTAAGCGACCCGCTTGCAAACTCATGAGATTCTAAGAGCTGCAATTCTCTGCTCAAGCGCAACTTTTTTCGCTCAAGCAGGCACCTGGAACAAAATGTCACAGACAGTAAAAGATTAATTACACTTTATATTTGGTCAATTTTTTATTTTGGTTTTTTAAATTTATGTCAGAAGTGTTAATTATATATAATACAATGTATTTATATCATGTGACTATTAATGTGTCATTTGCTGTCTAATTTCAAAAAAAAATCTAATTTTAAAATAAATTGAGAAAAATTTTAAATATGGAAGGTAAAAAACAAAGCGTGGCTTTTAGTCAACTGCTACATATTAGTAATTTAGCCTCTAGAATTTTTTACCATCTCTTTTGAGGTCTACCGATGGTTGTAATGATTGGTGCGTGTTTTGCCTTACTCTCTTGCAATTACATTGTAATTATTGTTGCTAAGATGTCGGGTAAACTTTTGTTGAAAATTTCTTTCTGAATTCTTTTCCCGATTGTAGTTGTTTCAATTCTGAGTGTTCGCTTGTTTCAGAAGGTGCGGGATCAGCTCCAGAGTGTTGGGAGTGAAGCCGAAGTTTTCCGGGCTGGAAGGGCCAGGGCCGCACGTGCGGGGGCCTTGGGCCGCACATGCGGGAAGTTGGGAGGAAGTGTTGTGTGCACACTGCCTAAAAGGCAAGTGCGCGAGTGGAGGTGCAGGGAGGACCGCACATGCGAGGGTGAGCATGCGTCTTGAGTAGGCACAGACGCAAGTCTAAGAGTGTGTTTTACCTCATTTTCGTAACATACTATGTATTGGTCTTTTGCTCATTTTTCTTTCATTTTCTGATTTGGTCTCTCTCTCTCTCTCTATATCATCTTTCTTTCTTTTTCTCTCATCTCTCTCTACCCAAACCCTCAAAGTTTTACATTTCCTTTGATCTCTTGAAATCCATTGAGTTTTGGATACTAGTTCCTTATACAAGCGTGCCGGGGCTTCGTATTGACCGGTGGAGATCGTTTTCCGACGAGGTTGATTTTTGGACTTTTTCTTCTCTTCTCTCTTGAGGTAGAGAGTTCTTGAGTTATATATACAAGTTTTTCTCTTTTGTTGATGATTTAAGAGTTTCCTTCTAGTTTTGATGATTTCAACCTTGTGATTTTAAAAATGTAGAGATTTTTCAAAAAGGGGTTTTAAACTTTCAAAATTTTTGGTCTATCTTTGAGGGTTTCATCTTATTAATCTAAGAAAGGTGTTTTTGATTAGGATTCTTACCAAAAAATGAAACAAATATTTTGTATGTGTTGAAGAACCCTAGAATTTGGGGATTTTGGCAAATAAGAAAAATACCTATGAAATTCCTTATTCTTCTAAGTAAAAGGGGTGAATGAAAGTAAATTACATTAATGTTTAGAGAAATGACCATCTATGTGAGGTAAGAGAAATGAGATGTTATTTTTATATAATTGTCAAACACTAGAACATGGATTGTTGGAAAATGAAAAATGGTTGAATGTGTCTTGAATTGTAAGAATTGTAAACGATTGGGGAGTTATGTTGAGAACATAATAGATATATTCTTGAAGAGGCTAACTTGCTATGAATTGTGCATGGCGAGTAATTGTGGTTGTTGCTATGAATGGAAGGTATGTGGTTATGTTGTGAAATAACATTGCAAGAGAAGAAATGAGAAATTGAAATTTATGGATCTTGTTGTAGAGATATTTGAAAATGAAGAAATGTTATGAAATATTAATTTTAGCATCGCATTCTCACTTGATATATCATCCTTAATGGAATTGTTTGGTAATGTTGTTGGAATGACTTGAGAATTTTCCATGTGACATGGAGAAATGGTTGCATTGCATATTCATTTGATTTACTATCATGCATGGTGTATTTAGATTGAAATCATTTACTTCATAAAAGGAAAATGTATTGCAATAAGAACTACGGAAATGTGACGTGGGGTGAATACATAGTAGGTCCTAATAGGGGGTGTAGTGAATCTTGATAAGTTGGCCTGAGTGTCCATGGTGAAAGACCAGAAAACCGTGCGGATAGGTGTCGAGCCTTTCGGTTAATATCGGTAAAAATGACAGTTTGGTGGTGCTTGTTGAGCCTACTTACAGACACCAGCCTAGGGATTACCAGTGTCGTATTTACCGCCCCTATTGATTAAAATTGAAAGTTTGAAATGTGTTATGAATGTAAGTTTGAGTTGAAAACAGATATGGAAATCTTCAAGAAGAGAGCATGAAATGGAATTTTCTTTAATAGGTGCATGGCATGGCTTTGATGTTTGCATGTTCATTGAAGTGTTTGCGTAACTGTATATACTTTGTTAGAATTCTTTACTGGGCATTATGCTCACCCCTATGGGATTTGGTGCAGGTAAAGGTGTGGTGATCCCGCCAAACTGAGGGCATGGATATTTCTTTTGTGAAGAGTAAACGGCTCTCTTATTATGTTGTGAACTTTGTAAAGCCAAGGTCTAAACGTGTATGGGTCTGAGAGACCATTTTGTGTAACCGGGCTATTACCTTGGAAGATGTAAGTCTACGGGCAATTTTTTTTTAAAGTATAATTCATGTTGCATTCATTTTATGTCCGTATGAGAGAACCCCTATTGTTGTATTTCTTGTCTTTATAATGAGCTTCTGTAAGCTAACTCTAAAATTGAGTCCATTGTTAATGGCTTTGGTAATAAATTCTGAGTAATAAAAAGTGGGGTGTGACAATGGCATTGAACAGTATATAATCGTTGTAGACATCCGTGGTAAGATTTGCGAAATAATAAAAGAGGGAGTTCTAAATAGTCTGATGTCCAGTCTTAATGGGTGGGAGGACAAGCCTCTTTGGTGGACTCTAGTAGCCTTGAGTTTTACAGTTATAGTTTAACCATTACTATTTAAATGTTACTGGCTAGCTATTATTTATATCTATTAAACTATTACTTACATGTTAGTGCTAAACCTCATGTCTATACACTTCATCTCGAAGCGCCTCTCTCTCGATAAGGTAACAAGATCTTTCAAAAATTGAATCTACTGAGGCAAAGATCCTCGTGCGGCCGCATTTCCATGTATGTGCTTGCATAATGGTGGCACGACTGCAGAACATAGATAGTGCAACTGTGAACCCGTTTTGTGACCCTTAGTGGGATGTGTAGGTGGACCAAAGATATGCAACAGAGGCTAGAAAAACATGCGTGCCTACTGGACATGTGGGTCCACGCTTTAACTCTTGGAATATCTAGTTGCACGAGATAGCCTAATAAAACTTCAATTGATACTTTGGATCATAAATAGTTTTTTATTTGTAAAATTTGTCAACTTGAATTTAACTGGGCATCCTTATTTCTTCTCGTTTGGAAAGATATTAAAATGGCAGGTTTTGATGGAAAATGATTTTTGGGGATAAAAAGAGGTTCAACGAGCCCAACAGTGGCCCAAACACAATCTTTCGTCAAACTGCACTAAGTGTTATGGTTAGTCAAAATGAGGTGTTTACACTGACAATTCACCCCCGACTTGTTCATAATGTACAATGTGAAACGAGTGAGGGCCTAAATCTGGTAAATTCATAAAAAATTTACTAATCTATCGAAATGCCAAATAAAGACCGTATCACTAGACCTAGAGTCGCCACCTAATCTTTTTGGGGAAATTAGAAAATCTTGACTCCTACCAATATAGGCCACCGATACACCGCGACCAAAGAACTCGGTTCGGGAGTTTAGGTATGAATGTGATTTGATGAAATGATGAGAATTTGAACAATTGATTTAGATGAATAATGATTTGAAATTTTATACCTTGTTGAACTCGTTGAGTATCATTATATATTGTTGTTAGTTAAGCTCTAATGTTGCCTATTTGGAATATTTAGATAGAGATAACTGTTGTTAGTAATCGGTTGAAGATTGCATTGTTGTAGAAATATCTCAACAACTAAAACCCGTTTGTTTTGTGATTTGGAAACTAATGTGATGATAACTAGATGATTTTGATGATTTGCTATATTGTGTAGTGGGAATGGTGTTAATTGCGAATAAACTGAGGCACACTTGTATTATGATTTGTGTTGTGCTATATAGAGGTATCGAGTTCCTTCTGGTTAGCACCCAGTAAAGTGGGGTTGTGCCATATGTAGGTACCACATTTCTTCTAGTTAGCAACTGGTAGTGGGGGTGAGCTATAAGTAGGTACCACATTCTTGGTATATAGAGGTACCACATTCCTTCCAGCTAGTAACCAGCAAAGTGGGGTTATTTATGTGGGGCTTGGGAAGACATAGATGTGTGCAAGTGTTTGTGATTCATCGTTTGTACATATATATGTGTATATTAAATTATTTTGTGAGTTATGAATTGTGGGGATGAAATTGCTATGAATCATGTAAGTGTTTGGAAGTCATCATGTTTGAGTAGACTCATGTTGAATAATATGGATATAAGTTTTGGAATGGAAATGAAGGAGTTATGGAAATATTTGAGTCTTTTGGATGATATTGATAAATGTCATATTATATATGTATGTACAATATGGAGCATCATGATCATATACATGTATAGAATTACATCAATTGAAATTAAAGATTTTGCCTACTGGATTATATGTTCATCCCACGTTAAAATCTTTTCAGGTACCAACGGTGCACCATGACCACAAGTTAGCGTGGGAGATGAGATAAGCTAGAAATGCTTCTTTAATTGTGGCAACGGGACCTTTATTTGTAGATGGAATGCTAGGTGTTTTAAAAGGGTTATGCCCTTATCCTTTGTTGATATAAGTCGAAGGGCATTTAATTCCAGTTAATCGTTATTGTTTTATATTTCGTAACGTACTTAAAAATCTAATGTATGAAATGATTATTATATCCATATTTATATGAGTGAGACTTCAATTTATCATGCTTATTAATGCCTCGTTAACATTATTTGAATTTATTTATTGTGGGTTAGATTGTAGATTTTAGGGATGTTACAGAAAGAAATCTCAACTAAAATGGAAAATGAGGCTCCAAATACTTGGATGAGGCTACCACGTCGCTCAGAATACTCTAATCCCACACAATCCACTTATGTTGATTTGTCCAATAAATTTTTCTCGCCACCTTTCATAATAGGTTCATGCGAAACAAATCTTCTGTATGTGTGGATTGCCCTAAGCAAATTTACTGTGTAAACTTTAAATAGGCATATGTTTTTTTTCTAGAGTTGGAATTAGGTCAAATTTGTGTCTAAATTGAAGTCCAGAAAGTAAGTGTTCTAATTGTTTCAACCTCACATCAAAATTCAAAGTGTGGAGAGAGAAAAGAATTGAAGAGTGAAGATAAGTCAAAAACAAAAATCCGAATTTGGGGCCTTTGGTCCAATCTTGCCTAAACACCACTTTAAGACATTAATGAAAGTTTCAAACATCTGGAAAGGATCTCAAATATAATAATAAAAAGATTTAAATTGGCCTGGTCCTTACATGGGACTTTTTGCTAAACCTTAAAAAGTTTTATTTATGCCTATTCTAGGACTTTTGGTGTGAAGAACATAATTTTCGAACAACTTTAGATTTTTTTTTTTTTAATCTTCCAACTATTGAAAATTTGAGAAAAATAATGTAGTTAGACTAATTATGGGACTAAATAACCTAGTTAAAAAGATGGTTTGATTTAGTTGAGTTTTGATATTTTTCTCATATTTTTCAAACTAGTTTCGCTCACTAGTTTTTTTTGAATAAATATGTTTTCATGATTATTTTAATGTTTAATTTTTTATGGATTAGCTAGATTATTTAATGAATTTAGAGCTTACAAGGGTTAAATGATAAATTTGGCCACTTAGGAATAATTAGTCCATTAAAAGCAATTTGAGTGAAATTTTTGAATTTATCATATAAGAAATTAACTTTGGGCTAATTGGAGTAAAATGGTAAATGATGTGTTCAGGGCATTTTGTTAATTTGTGGCTGAGAGAAAATTTGGTAATTTAGGTCTTGATGGCATCTTAGTACTTTGTTCCCTAAGGGCATTTAGAGCAATTATACGTTCGGGGCAGAATTGTAATTTGACCATTAAAGGTGTTTCTGTAATTTGGGTCCTTTAGATTATATTACCTGTCAAACCCCAGATTTCATAAGATCCAAATCACAAGGAATAATCATAAATAATAAGGGAAAATACAATAATGATATAATCAAAAGTGTTCTCTCATATGCATATATCGATATCATTCAATACATGAGATTATCCAATTATATACATCATATATTCAACATCTACGTGGAGTGAATACATAGTACGTAATTTAAAAGCAACAATGTCATTTATAAATAAAAAGCCGTTAGCCTTACATCATGTAAAAGGATTCAACTCTTACAAAAATGGCACTAGGCCTACAAAATGAAGGGGCTTAAGGCCTACAAGTCAAAGAGCTCGCTCTCAGCTTATGCATATATCTTATGCCTCGCCTCCATGTTGGGGCACACCATCAGTACCTGAAAAAAGATTTCAACCATGTAGAATGAACATATAGTTCAGTAGGATAACAATTAGCAAGATAATATGTTTCTATATGTATGTGATCATGATTCTACGAGTGTATAATATGCCCAAACTGTTTGTCATTTTATAAAAGGGTTTATGTCAACTCCAATGACCAATGCCAAACATTCTCGTTAAGCTATCGTTCTTTAATTTCATTACTATTAATCTGGTGACTTCTCTCAAGTACATGTATATGTTAGTGGTCATTGCTAAGCACTACCTAATTTAGTGAGCTATTTGAAGCAACACTCTGTAAGTAACCATCGCTAAGCGTCACATAAACACCCACCAAATTTACTGATTTCCAACCGAAAAGAACTTCACACCTACATTGTGTGGGTTTTCGGTCTTTCACAATAGACTATCAAGCAAGAATATTCCCAACCTCAACTATACATGATCCGGATTCACCACCATTGTTCGATTAGAACCATAATGTTTAAAAGTAATTAATGCAAAACATGCAACCATCCAATTTTCATAAAATGTACTCTAGTACCTCCGTTTAACAACGAGTTTTTATTTTCATAACATCAACATTTCCAATAATGTAATAAACGAATGGGTTTTTGTCAACCTATTGTATAAAAGTCTACAACAATGACATTCTCCACCGATGGCCAATATGATTATCTCTAACATAATATAATTCCATAAATGATATACATTCAACATCAATTTTAATATAATATTGCCAATTTCAAGTTTTGCACAATTTCATAAATTATGATTTTCACAAAATTGAGGCTTTCTCAATTTATAACACCCTTATGCAATTTTATACAATGAAAATAGGTTTAGTAAGAAGATTATAGAGAAATACCCAATCAATCAACAAACCCTAACTCCCTATCATGCATTTTCTCAAAATTTTTTTACCGAAATACCACACATATATTCATAAACTCATATTAAACTAATGAATGAAAACCCTACCCCAAATGGAGGAGATGAGAAGTCTAAAAATTGAAAAGGAGTCGGATAGACTTTTAGGCTTTCATGATCTTGAAACCCTCGTTGAGCACCACAACGTAATACCTTGGATTAGAGATAGATTCTCACTCTAAGTTGGTGAAATCCAAGCTTTAATGGAGGGAGTAATGGTAGAGAGAGAAAGTGTACAGAGAGGAGAGAAATATAGAGAGAGAATGAGTGGTGTATAAGTGGCTAAGGTCCCTATATATAGTAGAAGCATAAAAGTAGCTTTGGGTCCCATAAATCTAGCCAAAAGTGCAGTTTCACGCACTAAAGTCAAACAGACGGCTCGATTGGTGATTGGGTGCTTGCGGGATCTGAGTTTTTAAAAATTAGAGCTATCTGGATCTATGGACTGCTTGAGTGGTCAAAAGTAAACTCTAGCGAGCTATGCTGACAACTTAGGTGCCCAAACTTTGAACATGCATAACTTCCTCATCCAAACTCCGCTTTAGATTGTTCTTGTGTCTAAATCGAAGCCCCCTAAGTAAGCTTTCCAATGGTTTTAGCCTCACTTTAAGATTCAAAGTGTGGAAAGAGAACAAGACAAAAGAGTGAAGACTACTCAAAAATAAATATCCGAATTTAGAGTGTTTGATCTAATCTTGCCTAGCCATCTTACTAACACTTCAATCAAGGTTCTACAAGTCTTGAAGGATGTCTCAATTATAATAATTAAAGATCAAATGCAAATATGTCATTATCATGAGTTCGGAAATAATACAAGTACTAAGTAACGAGTACCCACTAACATAAACAAGTCAGGTTTACGACCCAGGACTAAACATTACTATTGTAGCCCTAGAGGGAAATTGATAAAATTGACCAGAACAAACATTTTTAAGGAAAAAAATAGCTAAGTGTTGAAAATTATTCTAAGTATGGAAGTGAAAATTTAAGTGGTAAATAACCAATGTTGGTATTTACTATACTTAATTGTTTCGGGCGTGTCCCAATATTATTAATTTTATGGCCTTGGCCCGGGTTATAAGTTTATAGTTGATATTGTGAGCTAGTATACTTAAGGCGGATAATGTATCCAACTATTTGCTAGTTATACCCTCAGACACTACGTAGCTTAGAGTAGTAGTTTCTGGTGGTTTAGGATGGAGCCTTCAGTATTGTGGTTCAATACTCAATTTAATTTTATTTATTTATTTATATAGAATATTAACACATAATTTAATATAAAAAAATATTATATAACTAATATTGTTACAAGTAACAAAATACAGGTTCTCACACCCTTAGCCATGAAGCTTTTTGTAGTACACGGACATCAATGCAATATCAAGTTTAAAGGAGAGATGTTGAAAATTTGATTTTAGATAATCTCCATAATTATGAGTTTTAGAGATTTATGTTTACAAATACATTCATAGTTTAGTTAATGTATGTAATCCAAGAGCCATTTAAAGGGTCATTTAATGCCTAGATAAATGTACAAGACCATATTCATGTTCCTAGGAGCATGTGAATATCTATGTAAGAGTAGTAAAAGAAGTGTGACAAGGGAAGTGAGATGCTTGACAAGGTAGTCTCTTCCTATCAACTTCTCTCCCTAATTGTGTTTTTAAGTAATATCAAGCCTGCCACGAATTTTCAGCAAAAGTTTTGCCAAGCTTAATTGAAGTTAGACCTGGTCTACTTTACTGATTTGAGTCCTTCTGTACTTTGATTTACTCAAATGAGAAGTTGATTTAAGTGAAGTTTGAGTGAGAAATTTGTGTCACCAAACTAAAAACTTGCCTAAAATCCATGTTTCATCTCATCAATACAATACACATTGTCCACATCTTTCTATGTGGAGTCGGTTATCAAAAAATAAAGAATAAAAAGCTTGAATTACATGACATATTCATAACATTGTTTGCATTGTTTGAGCAATTGGTCACATGTTTTACATCAAACCACAACAAATCTTACAATCACTATAATGATAAATGATTCACCCAATGAAATGAATATTTTCTTCTGGCTTTTCTGATAGAATCAATTGGCTCTTAAAGGAATTTAATGACCCTATCATTCTTATTCATCCATCTCAAAAAAATTAAATGCAAGCACAGTACGAGGTGAAAACCACCATACACATAATTGATGGTGTTGTGGTTACATTTTACTCCAAACATGAAGCTCGTGCTTTAGTTTGTCCCTCAAATCTCGCATGAGTAATTTGTTGGAAACTGTTCGAGGAAACTCTAGTACAATCTTCACAAAGTTCTTGAAACTATAAGTTTTTACTAAGCTATAGAAAGTCTATAGAAAAATTCTAATGTGGGTCAATCTTTTCAAAATTCTTGCCCCTCCAAAAGGAGATGTTATGAGTTCAAGCCCCATGTGGGGCATTGGGCAACCCCTTTCCCTTAGATTTAAGTTAGAGTAGGTTATTAAAAAAAATAAAAACTTTATTTGGTGGTCTTGATCAATGATCCACACCTCAGCACGTGAGAGAAGCATAGACATAGATATGGACGCAAATGCATATGTCGACACTAACCTGGACACAGCTACGGGGGCACAGTAATTTCAAAAAAATGAGAACACAAACACGATGATGACATGGCAATAAAACTATTTTTAATATATTTTATTTGCTATGTAGATTAATATTATATACACAGACAATCAAAATTAACAAAAAATAACACTAATCAAAAAAAATAATGAAAAAAAAATCATTCTTAAATTAACTCTTATCATTTGCCTTCTTTTTTCTTTTTTCTTTTTTTTTAGATCTATTAATTATTTAAATCTTAAAAAAAATAAGCATTCAACATTGAATCAAAAGCACTAGGGGGGGGGGGGGGGAGGAGGGGAGAAACGAGTTGGCATGTTCGCAAAAAAGTAATAAAATAAAGGGATATACCACGTGATGTGTCTCATATGTGTCCCTATCATGTCCTTGTGTTTGACATTGTACGACACAAGTTTTAGAGTGTTGGTGTTGTGAGTTTCTCTCCTCAAGATTCCATCATCTCTATATCCCTCAAGACTTCAGTTCATGGGCCCGATGAGGCCCACAACGGTGATCCAAATAGTTCATCTCGTAGTCCTCAAAGAGAACAACATATATATAAATTAGTTTGATTGGATATTGATAGACATACCAATTTATTGTATTTTATTTTATAAATTGGACACTTTTAGTTTAAAATCATATTTACTAATTTCTTAAAAGAAAACATGATTGGTTAATTTGTCTATCAATGTCCAAACATGCTAATGTTTTTTTTTTTCCATATATATATATATATATATATGTTGTTCTCTTCAAGAACTATGAGATAAATGGTTTGGATCACCATTGTGGGCCTTGTGAGGCCCATGAAATAGAGTCTTGTGGGGCCATGAAGATGATGTAGTCTTGAGAGTAGATGCTTTCGTTTGTGCTTTATAGACATGAGATTTGTCATATTGTCTCCCGAAAGTCAACACGAAAATATTGAGTCCCACTATTTTAAATAACAGAAAATTAAGTTGGGGCAACATATAGACTTGCCTCGTGGGCACAAATTATTTTCCCTCCAAAAGAGCATCATTCCTACCATTTATGATACACTAATCATTCTAGATACACAAAACTAAGGGTGAAAATTTTTGACCCACAAGGTAATATAAATAAAATAGTATATGAAGTTAGTGGGTTAGGCTTGACTATTTTTTACGTTAAAACGAATATGACACCACATATTAAGGTGAATATTAAATGAGTTAGGTTAATGTCTAACCTACACAACACGATTGACATTAATAATCTATTTAATGAAAAATTAGATACATTTTAATAATATTTCCTCTAAAGGATGCCATGATATTTTTGAATACCTTATCTCCATCTAACTGATTAAAAAATAAGTAAAATAGGATTATATATATATTTTGTTTTTAATTAAGATAGTCTATTTTTTGTCTACTTTTTAGAGTAAGATTTTAAAAGTGGTGGCGGCCGTTACGCAACGCTGTTATATAACGGTTGTAGTGGTTACCATAACCCATTATGGCCGCTATAGCGATGTGACGGAAATTCACCTATGTAATTGTTGTTTCAGTGTTATGTAATGGCTGTAATGGTCCGTTAGACACCGTTACACCCTTTTACAATATTTCTGAGTAGCTTCACTTTCCCAAGAAAAAAACAAAAGCTTACAAAAAAAATAACAAATACTCAAGCGATCTCAGCCCAAAGAAAAAATCGTATATGAATTTTTTTTCTTTATAATTTTTTTAAAAAAATTTATGGCACAATTTTTATTTTATAATCCTTTCATTTAATAATAATTGTAAATATTTTTTATTCAGTTAGTTCAGGTGTCGGTAAAAAATAATTTTGGACATTTAAAATCAATTATTCTTAAAATCATTAACTATAGAAATAAAATGTAAAAAACTCATTTTATAGTGATTTGAAAATATGAAATATATTGGATCATACTTAAAAATTAACAGAAATTGATCAAGATTTATTTTAAACCCCAATAAATGTGATTAAAAAAAATGTGTATCGGTAAGTTTTCTTCAAATTGTGCACAAAAAAACAAAAATCACGGTTAGGTTACCTACACATTACTACGCTCGACCTTTACACCCTCAAGAATCATTTGCGTTACATAACCACTTTTCAAAACCTTGTTTTAGAGTCAATATAGTAAAAAAAAAAAAATATAAGAATAAGGTACAGTTTTTGTAAATTAGGAAAATAAAATTGAGATGAAATTAAATTAAATGTTTCTATGAATAATTTCATCTAAGGTTGGGTTTTTTTGAAGTTCAAATCTAAACTTGACAGTTATGTTCGGGCTCGTGGGGTCACTATGGGTCTTGTTTCAATGATTTAAACCATTCATTTTGTAAGGTCTTTCCTGTATATCATTCATGAAAAAAATTAAGTTGATTAAATAATCGTAACATTTAATTTTATCATATTCATGCCAAAAAAAGTGAACTGACAAGTATAATTCTTAAAATAAATCTTCTTTTTTCTAGGGTTTGACAATGTATGGGTCCCAAAGTGGTGTATTATGTGACAATTTTGTTATCAGTGCTATACGTTGTGTGTTTTTTTCTACGCTAATTCTAAGTTTCCCATATTTACCTAGTTGTACACAGGTCAAACATGGCATCGTGAACAATGAGTGCGGATTGGGTCTTTACCAAAAATATAATTCCAGAAAGAATAGGGGAAAGCTAACTAGAAGATTAATAATTTTGCAAAGGAAAAGAAATAGAGAAAATGTGAAAATGAATTCAGTTTTGGAAAAACCAAAGAAGTCTTTGATTCTATACGTTAGTTGACAATAAAGTTTGTACCTCATAAAATCTGAACCATCCAACATAAAGTATGTGCATACATAGGTTCCACATAGAAAAAGAAGGGCCATATCTTTATAGCAACTCTATTTTTCACCTATTTTGATTTGGTGAAGTGGAAACTAGTAAACATGAATGAGATTGTTACAATAACTACTATCCTGGCTGTTAACAACCCAAAAAATTCACCAAGACTTAATCAAAACCATTAACCCAGGTAGATAAGTCAAACCTAAAGGACCTAAATTTTTTGATAAAATATTAGTTAAAAATGACAATAATCAAGTTCAACTCTTGATACTATATTAGCTTTCTTCTTAGACCTGGCAAACTGTTCACCAGAACAATAACAACGGTTGGATAATGTCTCAAACTCATTTGTATCACATAATGGATCTCTCTATAGTGAAGAAAAATCTTGAAATAGAGAATTCCATGCCCATGGTAGCCATAACTTCATCAAATCATCCATACAAGAAAAATGGGTTATTGGGGTGTTTATAAAATAAAGTTTTTAAAGCGTCACTAAAATTTTACATTAGGCAACGTTTCAAAAAACATTGTATTAAAACTGGACAAGTTTTTTTTATGTCTGGTAGCTGTGGTAAATAGAATTCAAATAGAATTTAAAGGGTCATTGTTTTGTCATTTCCCTAGTCTTGCTTCTCTCTCTCTCTCTCTCTCTCTCTCTCTCTCTCTCTAAGTGTGTTTGAAATTCATTTATTCTCATCATTGCTTTGAGATCTGGACTCTATCTCTCTATATTAAATGGAATATCGCTCATTATCTTTGTCACTTTATCAAATTTACAACAGCCATGCTTGTCACTAGTCCTGGACAGTACTGTTAGGCTCGTGGGGCCCACCATAGATCCTATTTCGATAATCTAAACAGGTCAATGTATAGAGCTCATTGAATACTTTATTTCCATAAAAAATCATGTTGATTGGACATCAATAGCTATTTGATTTGATCAGATTTTTGTTAACAATTTATTTTGAAATTTTTATTTACCATTGACAAAAATCTAATCCAATCAAGTAGCTATCTATATCTGATTAACGTGATATTTTACAAGGATAACATACTCGGCGAGTTCTACTTATTAAATGGTTCGGATTATCAAAACAGGACCTGTGGTAGGCCCTCACAAGCCCAACAGCATGCTCCAGTCTAATCTCAGACTGGAGAGAAGCCTGGCCCGTATTGGAAATGGCTATTACACCAAATATATCGTTTGTTTATTTACCATCAATTTGTCTAATGGTTATAATTTTCTTCTAGTTGCATTATCTTCAATTTAGAGATTCGCATATTTGAGATGTGTGCAACCTTTGATGTTTCTGTTTGTTAATTCTTCCAAATCGTTTGTTTAGAGATATTCTAATAATTTCCTTTTTTGGTTATAGTTAGTTTAGAAAGTCTCCTAATTCTATTTAAAGCCATATAATGCCTATAATTTAATAGAGTTGATATTTTATAAAAAGTTGAGAGTTTTGAAACTTCTTTATGGATTGTGTGATGCAATCAAACCCTAGATGTGATGCCTATGGAATGTTGTGACGACCCCGATCCATAATTAGCCCATAATCCATAATTAAGAATGCTAATTAAGTTGTAAGAATGAGATTATGCGTTAATTTTGCATTTTGTATAGGGTTGGCATTCATATCTGTTAGCCGTAGGAATATTTGTTCAGAATTCTGCTTTGTTCTGTTAATTGAAGGCCTTATCGACATCCGAATATGAAATTGACTACGTCAATGTGTTAATTTGGATTTTTAGGATTTTATGGTAAGTTTAATTGAAATTCGATTTGGAGTCAAATAATTACAATAAATTAATTAGAATTAATCACACTTAATTAGACTAATGTTAATCAAGCTTATATAAGGCGTAAGTGACTTCTAGACCATCTTATATACATACATTTCCTTATCTTTGTGAGCTCTAAACTATGAGAGAGAGAGAGAGAGAGAGAGAGAGAGAGAGAGAGATTAGAGCCAATTTTGAAGAGGAATTGGGATCAAGCTAGGAGAATTGCTAGATGGGTGGAGGAAATTGGAGAAAGCAAGCAAGATTTGCTAGAATCCAAGGGAATTAAAGCTTCTAGGTAAGAATTCAACTCTAAATTTATGACATTGAGTTAGATGCCGTGTGAATTCAAGAGAATTTAGAGATTAAAACCAAGAATTGAGATCAATTCATGCATTGCACGCATAATTCACTATTTTTGAGTTCTATTTTCACAAATTCTTACATACAAGTGCATATGTTTGGTATATCTTGAGAGTTCACCATGATTTTACATGAAAACGCTTCATTTATTCATGTCTTGGAAGTTTTGAACTCAAAACAATACGTGCATATGTTATACATTAAGTTTCAAGTTTGATTTTGGAAGAATTGACATGCTTTTGGGCCTTGATTTGCGAAATGATCTTCAACTCGTGATGTGTTAAGAGTTTCTACATGTTTAATTTCATTTTGGCCCAAAAGATTAATTTTTGATGTGTTTAATTTGAGTTTTGAACTTGGATCAGCAATCTGGAAATTTCAGAATTTTTCTTGATCGCTTGAGTGATGGTTTCTTGGCTCGAGCGCAATTTGCATGCTTCCAGTACTATTGCAGTCAAGACAGTTGGCTCGAGCGACCAAAGCTTTGCTCGAGCGAACTCACCTTTGCAAGGTACATGACTTGAGCGATCAAAAGTTGGCTTGAGCATACAATGAGAGCTCCCAATACTTTTGTAAATTTTGCAAATTGGTCGAACGACCAAAGCTTCGCTCGAGCGAACTAGCCTGTTTTCTAAAAGTTCTGTAAGTGTTTCAAAGTGCATAATTGTATCCCCATTTCATCTTAGGCATTCTTAAGCCATGGTTTAGGCCATATTAATGGGCATATGAATTAGAAACACATATAGAAAGAAAGTAATAAGTTTAAACATCAACAGAGTGTGTATTTCAATGTGTATCTATTATGTGTCTATGTGTAGGTCACGCGCAACTGTCCGTCTGATCTATCTAAGTTATCTATTCAGCTTCGGGAGCTATCAGTGAGGAATAACTCTGTAAAGCTATGTTTGACTATACGTAATTTCTAAAAGAAATGATATGATAAGCTCTATTTTTGATATTTTCTGTATAGATGAATGATTGTCCTATTTCCAAAATGTATCGTGGTATCCTTAGCATCATTGATATCGATATGTGACTTGGTACCAGGGTTTCAAGTGGGTTCCATTTATGGAACTGACTATGCATAATAAACTATATGATTTGCAAGTGGGTCTTTATGACCATCTCGTGTGAATAAAGGTCTTAAAGACCATCTACTTTGTATATGGGTCTTTATGACCAATCTGATCTGTTAGCATTAATGGATGTACCACGTATGATTGTTTACAAGTTTAAATATGTATATGAATCTGTTTCTGATTTGAATTATGATTTCTGAATCTGTTATGGACATCATTCATAAAACCTTTACTCTGTTGTTATTCACTAGACTCTAGCTCATTATTTATATTATGTATGTTGGTGACCAAGTGCGTGACCAAGCTTGAGAGTTCCAGTCTGGATCTGTTTATGTCAAGCTAACCAATGCGCCTCACATGGAGGTTCCCGGAAGTCTTTGTGGTCAATGTTATGTTAAGTGAACAGCTTTCTTTTCTTTTCTTTTCTTTGGACAAGTTTATGGTTATGGTTATTTTGTATGGCAGGTTAAGTCCCCTTTTGACATATCTGTTTTTAGTTGATGTAAAGATGAAGTCATAATATATGTTTATATGAGTTTAAATTTTTTGTCTCATATAAGTTTGCACAGCTCTATGGACAATTATATTTTGTTATTTACTTCTGCTAGCCCTTTATTTTGCTAATCTATTTCAGAGGCCTTCGATAGTCTAAGGATTACTGGCCGGTTATGATGTTAAACCTATAGGGACGGGTTTGGATCGTGACAAATGTACGTGTGATGCATAGATCTATCTTCTTCTTTTCTTTTTTCTTCTTTTCTATTTCAATTTACTATTCTCGGATTACTATTCATAGCCCTCTAAAAGTGCACTTTTCAATCTCAACTCTATCCAATCACCCTCAAATCAACCCTAATCCCTTCCCTTACCTATTAACCTTCAATTTAACCCTTGAAATCCTAAATTACTCACTATATAGGCCATCAAATAATTGCTATTTTGAAAATCCAATGATGTCCCTATTTGTCCTACATTAGAATTGTAACACCCCAAATTTCTAGCCCAAATGATAATGCAACAATCATGGTTCTTTCAAGGAAAACTGAATATAAATCTCCAAACTTACATTACATGATACAATAGTTCTTCATGTAACAATACATTAATCCAACAAGTAAATAAACAAATAAATACCCCCAAGGGTTTACAAGTTTCCAAGGCTTGAGCTTGGTTACACAAAACAGTTATTCAAACCCACACACATATAGCCCTTGTCTTACACATAGAGTCACAACAAAATAAGAGTCTTGTACTCTCAACACACATTTCCTCGCTTTTAGTTAGGCGGCATCACCACATCTTTTCTTGCACAAAAATCCCGTAGGGTGAGCATAAAGTCCAGTAGGAAATCATTAACAAAGTATATACATTTTATACAAGTCTCAAGAGATGAAAAGCATATGCCATGCTATGCCCTTTTGAAAGAAAATCACATCTTCATCTTTGAAAACCATTATGCTCAATGATGTCATGCAATTTCAATTCTTCAAAACTTAACAATTTATTTCAAGAGTGGTAAATACAACTCAGGTAATCCTTAGGTCGGTGTCTGCAAGTAGACTATACAAGTACTACTAAATTGTAGTATTAACTGGAAGGCTCGACACCTATCCGCGCGAGTTTTTGGTCTTTCACCCTGGACTCTTAGGCTAACTTATTCAATATCATCTACACCACCTATCAAGACTTACCAACGTATTTACCCCAAAACCATTCCATGAAAACTTGTTTCTCAACATTCTTTTCTCAATGCAAGTTTTCAAATCAACTTTCAATGTTTAATGTAATCAAATGAATTGATATGCCAATTTCACAAAATGAATATAAATACTTTTATTCCAATTCATCATCCAAGGAATAACACAATTCCCTCTTCTCAAGTATCCTCTACAATTAGTTATTTCAAGACTATTTCAACGTTTTGAACAATAATTTCCACAATGAACAACAATTCTCATATTCCATGAAATTCATAATTTATATAAATATAAATAAGAAATTTTCCAAACATCCATTTATTTTGACACACAAAATAAATATAAGAATATATTCATGGATTTTCAATCTCTTTTAAAAATCCCCAATTTCTAGGTTTTCTCACCAAAACTATTCAACCCAAATCTTTTGAAAGAAAATTTTTCAAAATCATCTTTTCTTCAATCAACGAAGATCACGACCCATAAGATCATTTTAAAAGAATAAGAGACAAACCCACTTTCAAAATCGCTCAACTTCTTGAATCAACAATCAATTTTCAAAAGCTGTCAAAGGATGATTTCAAAAATCATCTAGATCTTGCGAATATATATATAACTCAAAGAAAATCTCTACCTCAAGTTTTGAAGAAGAAATGAGATGAAACCCCCAAAATCAACGGTGTCGAAACTCGTTCTTCACCGCACACAATGAAGCCCTTGAGAAGTTAACCAACTTTGATGAAGAACTTATGGAAGAACTTATGGCAGAACTCTAATGGATCTTGAGAAATCAAGGTTTTGATCTAATTTAGCGTAGGGAAATGTAAAGAAAAGGGAGATGAAAGGGTTTTTAGAGAGATAGAGATGTATAAAAGTGATCTGAAATATCAGATTGACGAACTGATATAACATGGTTCGCTTGAGCGTGAAAAGCCCCGCTCGAGCATCAAATACACTTTCCCAGTAATTTGCAGACAGGTCAAACTTCTGAAACCAAACATTAGCGGACAAGCAACGTATAATGCATTTTGCATTTTTGCTTTGGGGGCGTTGCCCCTCAACCTCGCCAGGGCATTGCCCTGGGACCCGCCAAGGGGCGTTGCCCCCTAGACCCCCGCGAGCTGACCGGGCAACTCTATCCTCGCCAGGGCGCTACCTTTGGACCCACCAAGGGGCGCTGCCCCCTTGACCCTCGTGAGCTGACCGGGCAGTTCGTTCCCTGACATACTCAGTGAAGTGGCAAAACTGGGATCGCTACAAGAATGACAAGTAAGTTCCAATCATTTTGTAACAACCCTCACTTTATCTTAGTCATACTCACGTGCATTTGCATTATCTTTGTCTTGATTAGATTTGCACTTGCAAGACCTTGATTTGTTTTGTCTAAGTGTTGCTTGCATGCTTTGTTTCTCACTTGGTGCGTTAAGCCTAGGTCACACCTTTGAACCTCTTACACCTAGGACCATCTTGGAACCACTTTGGTTGACCTTCCCTGTCACCTAGGCATATTGGCCGAGATGCCCTCATCTAGGCTGAGGTGTGCATCACCTAGGCCGAGATGTGTATCATCTAGGCCGAGATGTTATCATCTAGGCATCCTAGATCTTCGATCCTTGAACCTAGTGATCTTGTTCCTGGGCTGGAATGACCTAGACCGAGGTGTGGCACATCTGGGCTGAGGTGTGGCACATCTAAGTCAAGTGTTATCCTTCCTAGCCAAGATCATTGAGACCTTACTTGTCGAAGCCTATGTCCTAATCCGTGATCATTACCTGCTAGAGTGCCCATGTCACCTTACTTGTTGTATACACTTTGTCATACTCTTGTCTTGTCATTCATCCACCTTTTTGAGAAAACCCAATCCGGTAGTGCCACGTGTCCCAGCAGAGGGTTAAGTCTACTGGCAGTAGAGAAACCCACATCATTCGTCATATCTTTGCCTTTTAGAGAGAGAAGCTCTAGGAAGAGAGGAAGAAGTTCTTAGAGGGAGAGAAGTAGATTTCCAAGCTTGATCCTTAGAGTTTAAACCGTTTGATCTGTGTTTTGAGGTTAGAATCTCGATCTACTCTTGTTGTTCTTTATGTTTACTCAATCACATTGCATGATTTAGCATGAATCATGAGCCATGCATTGATTTAAAGCTTGTTTTAGAAAGAGAAAATGATGTTCTTGTGTTCTTGAAATAAAACCATGTTTTGATCCGAAAGCTTGTATCAAGATCCATGTTTTTGTGTTTGTTTTCATAAGATCTTCAACAGGTACCCAGGTCCATGTTTTCGAACTCATCTCATGAAATCTCAGATTTTGAATAAAGAAGTTATGATTTTAGTATTCATGTTCTTCCTATTCTTGTTCTTCATGTTCATCAAAAAGAAACCCAGAATTTCCAGACTCCATTTCCCTGAGTGTGGTCATCGGGACCAGACCTCAGCCAAGAGGTGTGGGACCTCGGCCAAGACCTAGTTGGTACCCAGCATGTTTTCTCGAGATGAAAAACAGTGTTCTAACTCCTAGCACATGTTTTGCTTTGTCTTGACTTAGTTTTGAAAGAAATGCCGATATCATTTACACTCATGCCAAGCTTGTTTTAGGAATGCATTTCATATCTATCTTTGAGCATCTCTTCTTGTCTTCTTGAAATGCATTCAATGGGATTTATTATGTACTTGTAGGCCTTGGATCTTTGCTTGTAATCCCCACACCCGAAGAGCTATGTGAGTGGTATTTTTAATAAAGCTATGTTCTAATGCTTTGATAAAAGCTTTGCTTGTTTCGTTTTGGAAAAGTGTTTGTTCATGTATGAATGATTATCCCTAGTTTTGTATCAAGTATTATCTTGTTTTGATGACATTCTTGTAGTGCTAGAGGACTATAATGCAACTAGTACCCTTGTTTGAGATATCTCCCTTGCCACCAATGGCCTTGCGCGGGTGGGTTTGTCTAATCGAATCCGGATCGATTATTCCCTTGTTTTTTCAGGAATGTCATCCCTTGTATTATATTTATGCTAGTAAGCATCCCTTGAAGCTTTGAAAGACTTGATAGATGAACTTGGTTCATCTCTTGATTTTGTACAAGTTATTATATGTATTGTTTTGATAAAGATCTCGGATATCATTCATTTAAACCTTTATTAATTATATCATTCACTGAGTATCCAAGCTCACCCTCTCCTTGTATATATGCAGGTGACGAGCAAGAAGGCAGTGACGCCTAGATGTGTTTTGCAAGATGTTTTTTTGGATTCATATTTTGTAGCATCTTGAAGATTATGCTTCTTGGCTTTGTAATTCATTTCTTTTGTATATGTCGGCTTGAGAAGCCTTTTGATCAAGATGTATTATGTACTTATTTTATTTGTATTCAAGTTGTAAGACCATTTAAGATGTATGCCATTTCATTTAATCTATGCACAGCTTTGATGGACTAATTAGATTTAAATTTATTGCTTCCGCACATGTAAGCCCCATATGTATACTCTGATTGTGTGTGAATCTTTGTAAGTTGGCCTTTGGTAATATCGGATTACTGGCCATCACGGCACCATCCTACAAGGGGCGGGATGGGTTCGTGACACATTTGATTCCATAAACATTAATTATTATTTCATTGGCAATAAGATGGTATTGTTTCTTGTTTCTTTGTGTAATTATAATATATAAACTTTTCATTCTCATTATCATACTGCTGATGCCTATGGTAAACTTTTTTTTCCTTGACTAAAGGAGGGGCCATGAGGTTCTATTATGGTGAATATGGTGGAGTTTCAAACATACTTGTTTTCTCTATTTTTGAATTGTTGAACTCACATGATATGTTTGATGTGCCCTGTCATAATGACCATATGATTAAATTTGAAGCAAGCAAGGATTGGCCTATGAAATTTAGGAATTGAAATTTGATCATTATGTTTGTTGATAATAACTAAATGTTAGTTGATGAAACTTACCTCAAATATCTTATTATACAAGTTCATTTATACAAATATTTTTGGTATTTATAATAGGTTAGTTGGTCTTGTGACAATGCATTGAGGAAGTGGCATTTAGAATTTATAATCATTTCTTATTTGGTAAGTATGATTTCTCCATGTTTCTCGTTGTTAGGTTTTTGTAATTGGCAATCTCGTTTGACAAAACTCCTTGCAGTTGTAACTTTATTCACTTTTTTGTTTCAATGAGGATGTGAGTGTTTAGATGCGAATCCAACCCGAATTGCGCCTATATAAAGAAGTTTGTGATATTGAACCTTTCATGTTTTCCATTTCGTTGACTATGTACGAGGATCGAGCTGTTTGATCGCTTGAGCAGTCATTTGTGTGCTCGAGTGGTGAATATGAGCATCCAGTAGCTCTGCCTACAAACTGAACTTCTGGGAAGTTTCACCACTTGAGCGGTGAATGTTGCATTTGAGCGGTCGGCCTATATGTTTTGCATCGACTTTACTCACACCGCTCGAGTGGTACTATTATTATAAAGTGCGCCTTTTGCTATTTTTAGGGTTAAAGCCGGCCAAATTCTAGGAGAGTAGAGCTACGAAGGTTTTTTATATTGGAGAGTATTTTTATAAGTGTTTCTTTGATGATTTGAGAGTGATCAGTGGATCTACAAGTTTCATATTGGTATCATTAAGGGGTTTATCTTTAATCTTTTATTTACAAAAGAGAAAGGTGTTCTTTGGTAGATTCTCAGGAACTTAGGCCTGAAGCTTTGGTGGATTCCGAAGTGGCTCATCGTCATGGATTCGACATTAACATTGTGGATTCAACGTTGGGCAAGACAATTTCAAGAAGAAGAAGGTGGTGGAAGAGGCACATCAAGGTCGGTTCAACTCGGGAGGATTCGCTAGGTAATTGAGGCTACACATGTGTAATTCCTTTTTATCTTCTTAGTGGATTGTTTTGTGGCTTTGGCCTGTGGTTTTGTATGACAATTGGAGGCGCTCCAATTGTGATTTTTTCAACAGTAAGTCGTTGTGTTGATTTGTTATTGATTGTTTGATTCGGATTGGAATTCACTATTTAAAATTGAAATATAATCACGAATCAATATCACGGGGGCTTTTACATTTTTCACTCTTTAAGTAATATCGTCTTACCAAAATGCATATTTGGTATGAAATTTTTCGAAGATTGTAGAATTTTAAACATCTTTTATCTAGTGAATTGGTGACTTGCTGTTTGTTTTTCTTGTTTGCTATGTGTTGATTTCATGGATGTTTGACACAATCTTTGTTAATATTTTCTACAAAACTATGGATTTAGCAAATGCTTTAGTGATAATTGTTAGAATATATAGTATATGTTATTTTTTCTATTGGGTGAAGGTACTATGGTTCATGTGTATTCTATATATTTGTTGATGTTTTAGACATATAAAAGGAACCAAGAAACATATATTTAATAATATATACAGTCTTCTTTTTGTTCCTTCTCTCCTTCTCTTTAGCCCTAATCAAAAATCAAAAGATACGGACACACGACTAATACTTTGACTAGAAAAAGAACTATGTTGATGCTTGCCGAGCTAACACGCTTGACATTAAAGTTGAGACAAATGGCTTAAACTATAAATATCTAACTTAAGCTTCGCTAAGGACGGATGACCCAGACGAAAATGTGATTGCAAGGGAGACACGGTAACACTCAAAATAGCAGAACCAGAAGGAGGAGAACTGGCAATGTCCAAAAAATATAAGCCATCCTTCTCATGCCTTGAACCAATCATCTTCTTGGTCTAGAGGTCCTATAAACAACAACAAGAGAGAGAAAAGGTTATATAATCAGACTTGGGAACTTACACCTCTTCCTTCTAGGAAACCTGTTGTTGGCTGTCATTGGATTTATATTGTTAAGTATCTTCCTGATGGTACTGTTGAGCGACTTACTGCCTGTCTCGTGGTGAAGGTTATACTCAAACCTATAGTATTGATTATCTGGAGACCTTCTCTCCCCTGGCTCGCCTGAATTCTGTTTAGATTCTCCTCTCTATTGTCATTAGTCAGTCTTGGCCTTTATATCAGCTTGATATAAAGAATGCCTTTTTTCATGGGGATCTCAACAAGGAGGTCTATATGGATCAGCCCACTGGCTATGTTGTTCCAGGTTATAAGCATATGGTTTGTCAATTACGGAAGGCTTTGTATGGTCTCAAACAATCTCTTCATGCTTGGTTTGATTGCTTTAGTATCATTGTGCTTGTATATGGTTTCTGTCGTTCCACTTCTGATCACTCTGTTTTTGCTCGCCACTCATCTACTGGGTTATTGTTCTCATTGTCTATGTGGATGACATTATCATCTCTGGTAGTGACTCTGCCGATATTGCTGATTTGAAGCTTCATTTGGGTAGGCAATGTCACACAAAGGACTTGGGTAATTTGCGGTATTTTCTTGGGATTGAGATTGATCACTCCTTTCAGGGTTTGTTTCTTTCTCAACGCAAGTATGTTCTTGATCTTCTTGTTGAAACTGGTCTTCTGGCACTCATTCCAGTGATATACTCCTATGGACTCCTCGATTAAACTTGATAGTGAGACTGGAGAGTTGTTTCCTGATATTCGTCGGTATCGTCGTTTAGTTGGGAAGTTGATTTATCCTACCGTCACTCGTCCGGATGACACTTATACTATGAGTGTTGTTAGCCAATTTATGCATGCTCCTCGTGAACCCCATTTTGATACTGTGTGTCGAATCTTGCATTATCTCAAACGTGCTCCAGGTTATGGTTTACTTTATCATCCTTGACTGTCACTAGCTTTACTGATACTGATTGGGCCGGCAGTCTGACTGACCATCGTTCAACATTTGGATATTACACCTTTGTTGGAAGTAACCTTGTTACTTGGCGTAGCAAGAAACAACCACTTGTTGCTCGTTCGAGTGTTGAGGCTGAGTATCGTGTTATGGCGCATACCGTCTCTGAGATATTATAGGTTTATTATCTTCTGAAGGATTTTGGTATTTGTGTTCCTACTCCTATGATCGAGTTGCTATTTTCATTGCCAATAACCCCGTGTTTCATGAGCGTACGAAGCATATTGAAGTTGATTGTCATTTTATACGGGATTTGTTGTTGCGCTAGCAACTTGCGATACCATATGTTTGCTCTGATGATCAATTGGGTGATATCTTCACCAAACCACTTGCTCATTCTTCCGTTTTAGCATCTCTCTGCCATAATGGGCGTGTTCGATCTCTATGCTCCAGCTTAAGAAGAGTGTTAGAATATATAGTACATGTTATTTTTTTGTGTTGAGTGAGAGTACTATGGTCATATTGTATTCTACATATATCTACTGATGTTTTAGGTTTATAAAAGGAGCCAAGAAAGATACGTTTAATAATATTTACAGTATTCTCTTTGTTCATTCTCTCTTTCTCTCTAGCCCTAATCAAAGTTTTGTATACTTCTACACTTCAACTATAATATTGAAATTTTCCTTTCTTGCATTATTTGTTTTGTCACAAGTTTTCTTTTCTGCTGTAGTTGATACCTGCTTATACTTGAAGTTTTGTTGGCAGATCTGATAGGGGCTCTCAATTATTTATGGCCTCTCGGTACACATCAATGTTAGGCGGTCCTCAAGAATCAGATATTACTAGATATAGATGTCATCCCTCTGCTAGAGCTCATTATGGTGAGCTAATTCTGTGTATGGCTCTATTGCATTAAGTAGTGGTTAACAAGTAGGTTGATTTTTCTTTGATTATTGTCTATTTAAAAACTAAGAAGAAAGCTAACAGTTGTCTATTTGAAAACTACGCTGTCAATGATTACTGTTTATTTGG
Organism: Camellia lanceoleosa; assembly: GCA_025200525.1. Lineage (NCBI taxonomy): Eukaryota > Viridiplantae > Streptophyta > Magnoliopsida > Ericales > Theaceae > Camellia > Camellia lanceoleosa. The sequence continues at coordinate 127,844,540 of CM045768.1, forward strand.
TTAAGAGGATGTTGAATTAGGTTGATAAGTTTTCTAAAAAAAGATTAGGTAATTTTCTTTGTTTTCTTCAATGGGTTTTTTATGAAGAGCCCAATCAAGAATGAGAGAGAATTTAGAGAGAGGGAATTTAGAGAGGGAAATATCACAATCAATCAATATTCATATCTAAAAGTTAGTTACAAAGTGGTTATCCTCTTCTAGATACAGGCTACAATTTTCGCTCAACTAACTATCACATGTTATGCACATGCTATCCTGCGTCATACTCTCCCACCCAAAAGAACTTGTCCTCAAGTGAAGGCAACAAAACACAATTAACGCACTAGAATGAAACCAAAACTAGAAGATACAATCCAATCAAATCCCGCAACTAGAAGAAACAATCCAATCCAATCAGTGGTTATCTGTTTCCCCCCCCCCCTTCCAATTTTCTTCCATTTTGAGCCTAAAACAATGGATTGTGTGGTTTCAAGACAATATTTGGTTTTGTAGGAATAATGGTCGCTCTATGATTTTTTTGTTCTTCAAATTATCTTCTTTTTTTTTTTTTTTTTTGGGTGAGAATTTTCAAATGATTTTTTGATTTGGTGCAATACTAGAAATTTAAAAAAAAAAAAAACCAAAAGGCTAAAATTGGTATGATAAGGGTTTGGAAGTTCCCAAAGAATTAAAAAAATGTGGCGTTTCTTGAAAGTGCCACTAAATGTTGGATATGACATCATTAGTTAACCGAGACGGAAAGAAGATGATAGACGTTAGGATATAGCAACTTTTTCATAATCATTTGTTGTAAGACATTATTGACATTTTTTAAATGCCGCAAGCCTAAGATGGCAGCTGCATCTGTGATGCAATTTAGAAATGTCGCCTTTTCTTATGGTAGCACTTTTTCAGACCTAAGGCGGCACTTTTGAAACGCTAAGAGCATGATTTCCTGTAGTGATACCACGGTTATACTATCTCTTTGGCAAAACCAAATTGTTGATGTTTTCATTCTCCGCGAGTATTAACAAAATGTTTCAATTGTGTTAGGTCATCAAACCATCCTGTCTCACTATCCCAAAAATTGCTTTAGCCTTTCCTTTGAAATATAGAGAGTTTTAGTGAGTACTTTCAAATAATATAAATGGGAGTCTATGCCGTATAACAGGAACAACACAAGACAGAACCTGCCAATACACGATGAACCTGCCTGTACTCAAAAACTTAGCTAACTATACACCATATCTGTTCAATTAAAGAGCTCTCTTATTATAGACAACAAACAAACTGAATGACCATACATTATTTTTTAGTGAACAACGTACACAACAGAACCACTATAGCAGGCAACAAAAGCAAGCCTACCTAGTAAAAGAAACTTGAGATGGACATGGAGGCACATCAACTTCAACAACTCCTTCAAGCATCTAGGTGACCTTTCTCATTGTAGGCCTCAGAGATGGATCTTCTTGAATACACCAAATGGCAACCATCAGAAATCTCTCCAGCCTCTTCCAGTCATTTAACGCTACCATATCGTTTTCAACCAAAGTATCCGATCTTCCTTCCTGAAAGCAGTCACAAGCCCAATAAGCCAGAATTACTTTCTCTTCTTCACCAACCTCCATATCGCTAATGCTTTTTCGACAAGAAATGATCTCCAGTAGCAACACACCATAGCTATAGACATCAACCTTTGCAGTGATTGGATTACTGTTGAACCACTCCGCAGCAACATACCCTCTTGTCCCTCTAATGGTTGCAGGATTGCTCTTACTTTGATTCAACTTCAGAAGTTTAGCCAACCCAAAGTCAGAAATTCGAGCATTGTAATAATCATCCAGAAGTATGTTTTGAGGCTGTATATCATAATGGATGATCTGGGTACTACATTCTTCATGCAGGTACACAAGTCCTATGGCAATCCCCAATGCAATTTGGTTCCTGTGGTTCCAACTTGGCTTCTTTTCCCCAAAGAGAAAGCTTGCTAAAGTCCCATTGCTCATGAACTCGTACACAAACATCTGATGTTGTCCATCGTCACAAAATCCGAGCATTCGGACCAAATTCTTGTGATGTGTCTGCCCAATTACATTTACTTCAGTTTTGAATTCCTTCTCTTTTTGTTGAACCACCCTATCTAGTTTCTTCACTGCAACAACAGCTCTGGAAACAATTTGTATCGCCCCCTTGTAAACAATACCAAAAGCTCCGCTTCCCAGTTCTTCCTTGAGACCATTTGTAGCTTCTACAAGCTCTTCGTAAGTAAAACAATGAAGATTAGTCTCCACAGCACTATGATTGCCATAATGACTTTTTATGCTTTTCCTGTGGTGGATGAGGAAAAAGCCCAAGCAAACAGCACCAATCAATACAAAATTGATGAACACAGAGCGACCCAATAGAACCGATCCAATGAGAATTAAGGTCCCCTGGTTCTTCTTTATTTTTGGAACCAGAGGAGAAGGAAGAGTTCGAGGATCGCTTTTCCTATACTTCAGGAAAGCATGACGATTAACAACATTGTCCTCTCTCCCATTTGAAAGTGGCAGCTTCTTCTTCCAACAACTACCCTCTCCCAAAATGGCAACAACACAAAAACAGTCATTGATGCAAGACCTTTTGCACTGCGCTTTTGTCACAAGCATGAAATGTTCATAGTCAGATGTTGGCCAATCAGTATTGATTAGTGTCTCAAAATTATAGATCTCTTCCGTAGAATTGATGTCATCTTCTAAACAGTTTTGTGTGAAATTTGGCTTGCAGCTTCCATACGTATTGTTTGGATCAAGTAAGTAATATCGTGGCGAGCATTTGCAATCTGGCCTTTGGTTATCATTGAGTTTGCAAATGCTGTTAAACCCACAAGCCCCATTGCCTTCACTTCCACCAACATCAACACATATATTATCGGGCTTTAACCAAATAGGAGTCCACTTTGTACTTCTATTGAAAATCTTCGGATGGTAATATTGGGTGAAAACTCCATCAAAATATAGAGTTGCTCTGTGAAAATATTCAGTAGCTGGGAACAACATACCTTGTGGTGTGATATAGAATATTTCGTTATTCCTTCTCAATATGTACATGACTCCTTTGTCGTCGAAGATCACTCGGTAACCAGAATTGGACGAATTGGAGGAATCAGACGTGCCGCTGGTATAGTAAGCACCATAAGAAAAATTGGAAGTGATGTCTCTGGTATTAAGGTCAAGATTCCCATCCTGGAGCAAATGGAGTTGAAACCTTCCCTGCGAGAAATTGGTCTCCGAAAGGCAAGAAAATATTACCCCACCAGACTCCATAATCTGTGTAGGCAACATGGTATTAGTTGGATTTTTGAAACTTTCCCATAGATTGACATAATCACTGCTCACAAGTACAAAGTTGCCAGTCTCATGCATAAAACCATGAGCAACATTATTGTTGAGAATAAGCTAAGAGTTCCACAATTCTTTGCCTTGAGGGTCACTAAGTACTAGCCCTCTGTCAACAGTTAGGCTTAGTTTGGATCCAGTTGAGACAGGGACACCATAATGCCCATACCAGGCAATAGTTTGGTCTGGTATTTGGTAATACCATATGGAAAGCAAGAAGAGATTCTTTTCCTCAAGTGGTTTAAACCCGAATGCAAAAACACTAGATGGTGACAGCCATGGGGTGTCCTTATTATTTGTAGTGATAGATGTACCCACAGCCACGGTACCATTAGTTCGAGCAACAATAGAAAATGATAGGAGGAAGAGTAACAAGAAGTGGAAGAGTGGATGATGAGGTAGAGCACAAGCCATTGATTGATAGATTAAGCTTGATTTGGGTAGATGGAAATGAATGAATAAAAAAAGAAAGATCATAGTGTTTTTTTAGGCAGAGGAAAAGACTTTGAAATCAACCTGTACCTTTTAGCAAAGACTTCTACATCCATAGCATTATTGGTCTTTGGCCACCATTCTTTAATGACTCTATCAGAGCCACATATATAGCTGCCTGGACCATTAAAAGTCCATAAGATAAAATACCTATAATTGTCGTAATGTTGGACTTATTTTCACCTCACATGATACACGCAATATAAAAATGACGAGTTTTAATGGAATGACAATTAAGAAAAATGAAAATTGGTTAGCTTGTAATTTTAAAGAATTAATTAGAAAAGTACTTTTACGATAATCGTATTGATTGTGAATTCATCATATCTATAGTGAATTAGGTATTAACTCGGCTATGAATCAATTAGTATAGTGAACAGATCAATACACATGTACTAAGTGGGGATTCATCATATCTATAGTGAATTAGGGATTAAATCGACTATGAATCAATTAGTATGGTGAACAGATCAGTACACATGTACTAAGCGGGGATTCATCATATCTATAGTGAATTAGGTATTAAATCGGCTATGAATCAATTAGTAAGTGGGGAGGATTAACTTTTTAGATATGGAAAAAATTTGAAAATACGATTCAAGCCTATATTTTCTTGAATCACTAAAAAAAAAATACGGTTCTGGTTATCGCAACCGTTACAATATGGCCTTTACACTCCGCAACTGCTACTGCGTCACCGCAACCATTATGGCAACTACAACTGCTTTTCAAAACCTTATTTTAGAGTCAATATAGTAAAAAAAATATAAGAATATGGTACAATTTTTGTAAATTAGGAAAATAAAATTGAGATGAAGTTAAATGTTTCTATGAATAATTTCATCTAAGGTTGGGTTTTTCTAAAGTTCAAATCTCAACTTGACAGTCATGCTCGGGCTTGTGGGGTCACTATGGATTTTGTTTCAATGATCCAAACCATTCATTTTGTAAGGTCTTCCATGTATATCATTCATGAAAAAAAATTAAGTCGATTCAATAATCGTAACATTTAATTTTATCATATTCATGTCTAAAAAAATGAACTGACAAGTATAATTCTTAAAATAAATCATCTATTTTATGGGATCTGACAATGTGTGGGTCCTATAGTGGTGTATTATGTGACAATTTTGTTATCAGTTTTATACGCTGTGTGTTTTTTTTCTATGCTAATTCTAGGTATCCAAGATTTACCCAGTCGTACACGGGTCAAACATGGCATCGTGAACAATGAGTGTAGATTGGGTCTTTACCAAAAATAGAATTTCAGAAAGAATACGTGAAAGCTAACTATAAGATTATTCACTTTGTTTGGTTTGAGTTTTCTAAAATATTTTTTCAGAAAATTCTACTTTCTTGTTTTCCGTATTTTTTGTTTTTACTGAATTTTTTTAATATTTTAAGCAATTTTTTTAATTTTTAGACACACTTAACACAAATACACTTAAAAAGTATAATTTTTGTGAAAAAAATCTTTAAAAAATTTACTAAATACCAAAAATATCAAAATTTAGTACATTTTTCATATTTTTATGTATTTATTAATTTTTTAAAATAATTTTTCACAAATATTTTACTTTTTAGACATATAAAAGTAAGATGCATCTAAAAAAGTAAAAAAAAAATGTTTAAAAATTTAAAAATAGTCACTATAAAGAAAAAACACGAAAAACAAAGCACTCAATTTTCAAAAAACTTAATTCACAAAACTCAAATCAAACGCACTGATTAATTTTGCAAAGGAAAAGAAACAGGGAAAATGTGAAAATGAATTCATTATTGGAAAACCAAAGAAGTCTTTGATTCAATATGTTAGTTGACAATAAAGTTTGTACCTTGTAAAATCTTAACTGTCCGACATAAAGTATGTGCATTGTGACGACCAGGTCTCCTTTCCCTTTTCTTTTCCTTCTTTCTTCGCTCCATCTTTCTTTTATTTTTTCGTTGGGTTGAAACGTTCGAAAGTTATTCCCAAATAAGTCCTCGTTCTTGTTTTGTTCGGTGTTGAACCTCATTTGTTCTGGAGGGTGTTTGGTTGAGTCCGGTGTGTTAGGAGTCAAACAAGAACAAATATCTGGGCTGGTGGGCTAGCCGTACATGTGGGGGGCCTTGGGCTGCACATGCGGGATAGACCCGCACGTGCGAAATTCAGAGGCTGTTTGGCTTAGCATACTGCTTAAATTGCAGGTGCGGGGCTGAGTGCGGATTGGAGGGCCGCACGTGCGGAGATCAGTGCCACACGTGCGAGAAGGAGGCTCTAGACGTGCGGGGGCACGTGCCGCACATGCAGGACAGGGACAGTCCGAAAACTCTGCTTTTTAATCTCATTTTGGCCGAAAAGATCCCATTTTCTAACCCTTCCCTCTCACTCTCAAGGCCTTTTTTGCTCCTCCTTCTCTCTAGAAAACCTCTGCAAACATTAAAAATCTTTGATTCTTGCAATCAATTGGGTCTAGATCATCATTATCTCCCACTAATCTTGAAGATCAAGAACTAGAGCTTCATGGTGTGGTGGAAGTCAAGGGTCTCTCATCTTTTGATTCTAGGGTTTTTTCTCTCCATCTTCTCCAAAACATTGAGGTAGGGATATTCTTTGAGTTATATATATGTTTTTACAAGATCTTGATGATTTTGAGATCATCCTTTGATTTGCTTTGAAAATGGGTAGTTGATTCAAGAAGATGAGTAATTTTTGGAAGTGGGTTTACTCTCTTGTTTCCTTAAAAATAGAAGTTGAGGATTTTGAACTATGTTGATTGAAGAATGAGGATTTTGATGAGATTTCTCTCAAATGTTTGAAGATGGATGGTTTTTGGTGAGAAAACCTAGAAATTGAGGATTTTTAAAAGAGAAGTTGAAAATCCATGGTTGATATTGTTATAGTTATTTTGAATCCCAAAATATATGATGTTTGGAAAATTTCTTGTTTATATCATAAATGATAAATTTTGAGAAGTATAAGAGTTGTTGCTCATTTTGAAAATTGTTATTCAAGATGTTGATTTAGTCTTGAAATAGCTAATTTGTTGAAAATGCTCGAAATATGGAAGGGGTGTTATTCCTCGGATGAATTGAAATAAATGTATATTTATTCATCTTGTGAAATTGTATGGAAAGGAGAAATAGGAATTTTGATCACAATGGTAGCATTGTGGGGAAGAATTGGAAAATGAAGAATTGTTGCATTGTATTGATTATTGTTGCATTGGCATATCAATTCATTTGATTACATTGAGCTTTGAAAGTCGATTTGAAAACTTGCATTGAGAAAGCAATGTTGAGAAATATAGTGGTAAATACAGTGGTAAGTCTTGAAAGGTAGTGTAGAGAATAGGTGTCAAGCCTTCTAGTTAATACTGGTAAAAATGATAGATTATGGGTGTCGAGTCCTCCAGTTGATACTAGTAAAAATGACAAATTGGTAGTACTTATATAGTCTACTTGCAAACACTGAACTAGGGATTACCAGAGTTGTATTTACCGTCCCTTGAATAAAATTTGATAAATGTTGAGCAATTGAAATTGCATGACATCATTAAGCATGTTGGTTTTCAAAAGATGAAGGTGTTTTTACTTTCAAAAGGGCATGGCATGACGTAAGCATTCCATCTCTTGAGACTTGTGTGAAATGTATATACTTTGTTAAGAATTCTCTACTGGGCTTTATGCTCACCTTACGGGACTTTTGTGCAGGAAAAGATGTGGTGATTCGGCCTAACTGAAGGTGTGGAAGTGTGTGCAGAGAGCATAGTGTGCTCATTTACTGTGACTCTGATTGCAAGCCAAGGGCTTTATATGTGTGGGTTTGAATAACCGTTTTATGTAACTAGGCTTAAGCCTCGGAAACTTGTAAACCCTTGGGGGTATTTGTTGTTTAATTAATTGTTGTTGGATTAATTGTATTATCACATGAAGACTACTTACATCATGTAATGCAAGTATGGGGATTTGTTATCAGTTTTACTTGAAAGAGCCATGGCTATTGTAGTACCAATTGGGCATGAAAATTGGGGCGTTACATGCATACATAGGTTCCACGCAGAAAAAGAAGGGCCATATATATATATAGCAACTCTGTCTTTGACCTATTTTGATTTGGTGAAGTGGGAACCAGTAGACATTAATGAGATTGTGACAATAACTATTATCCTGGCTGTGACAACCCTAAAAGTCACCAAGACTTATTCAAAACCATTAACCCAGGTAGATAATTCAAACCTAAGGGACCTAAAATTTTTGATAAAATATTAGCTAAAAATGACAATAACCAAGTTCAACTCTTGATACTATATTAGCTTTCTTCTCAGACCTAGCAAACTAGTCACCAGAACAATAACAACGGTTGGATAATGTCTCAAACTCATTTATGTCACATGAGGGATATCTCTCACCTGATCATATAGTGAAGAAAAATCTTGAAACGGAGAATTCCATGCCCATGGTAGCCACAACTTCATCAAACCATCCATACAAGAAACATGGGTTATTGCGGCATTTGTAAAATAATGTTTTTATAGCGTCACTAAAATTTTATGTTAGGCAACATTTTAAAAAACACTGTATTAGGAATGGACAAGTTTTTGATGCCTGGTAGCTATGGTAAACGAAATTCAAACAAAATTTAAAGGGTCATTGTTTTGTCGTTTCCCTAGTCTCTTTCTCTCTCTCTCTCTCTCTCTCTCTCTAAGTGTGTTTGAAATTCATTTATTCTCATCATTGCTTTGAGATCTGAACTCTATCTCTCTATATTAAATGGAATATTGCTCAATATCTTTGTCACTTTATTAGATTTGGAACGGCCAGGCTTGTCTTCAGTCCATTTTGTGGACTGGAAGGTACTGTTGGACCCGTGATGCCCATCAAGGATTCTATTTCGATAACCCGAACGAGTCAATGTATAGAGCTTATTGAATACTTTGTCCCACGTTGATTCGATATCGATAGTCATTTAATTGGATCCGATTTTTGTTAATAATTATCAAAACAGGACCCATGATGGGCTCCCACGGGCCCAACAATACGCTCCAATCCAATCTCAGACTAGAGAGAAGCCTGGCTTGTATTGGAAATGGCTATTACACCAAATATATCGTTTCTTTATTCACCATCAATTTGTCTAATGGTTACAATTTTCTTCTGGTTGCATCATCTTCAATTCAGAGATTTGCAAATTTGAGATATGTGCAACCTTTGATGTTTCTGTTGTTGATTCTTCCAAATCTATATTTTTTTTTTCTGCTATCGATTTCCAAATCTGAATATGTGTGTATTTGAAAGTGTTTTTCTATTTTTGTAGTACATTTGTTGTTTCCTGACTTGCTTTGGGTCTTTATTTATTTCACTGTTTGATCATTGATCTCTATATATTTGGTGTAAACTGTAAATGTACCTTTTATGGAATCCTTGTATACTATTGATTGGTCTTGTGGTGATATATGCAACTTGGGTTTGGAGAAAGTTTGACAGCTTCATTTGATAACCTATTGGGGGTATGCTTCCACATTTATGCTCTTGTATTGGAGGTTTGCTTCCATATTTTTCACTTCCATATTTATGCAATTAGTTGTTTAAATAGTGGCAACTAATAATGCTGGAATGGTAAGAATTATCTCAATGGCGTTGAATTTTTGTTATCTTTTTTCCCCCTTGGTGCATTATGGGGTTTGAAGTAATATGTTTGTTTGACTCTTGGCCAAAATTTAAAGGTAATTATTTAATTTTTCAGTTTTCTAACCCATTGCAAGATATTGACTTGCCCCATCTTTTCTAAAGTACCGTATTACTTATTCTAAGGTATTCCGAGATTGTTTTGACTATAATAAATTACTCACTGTAGACATCCCATTTTTGACCATCCTCAAGACTTGGACGTCATCGTTTGAACACTCGGTGATCAACCATGTTTGTGTTCGTTTTGAGTTCCTGGAGGTCTCGGCTACGCGCCTTGCTTTAGGATCTCTCAACTCGATTGTTTTGTGTATGGTTTTGCACCAAACACTTGTGTTTTGCCTTTGAGGGGCAGGGAATGGCTTGTTGGCCATCCCCACACATCACCGGCCATGGCTTGAGACCACCGGCTGTGATGCCATGTTTTGAGCTCAAAGAAGCAACTGGACCATCATTTGTGAAGAGGGTCTACAAGGGTAACATTCTTACTCTTTTTATCCCATTTTTGCATAGCTTTTTTGACTACCTTCCAACTGTTTTTAGACTTGGTGTATAACATATAAAAGTCTTGTTTTAGCCTACTCTAAATAGTTGTTTAAGAGTGTTTTGAGCTTTGAGGTTGTTTGACCCCTCTTAAGCCTTGTTAGGCTTCTTTTTTGTGCTATTTTGGTGAGCTCTGGGACCACCTTGTTTGGGCCTCCTCACCACTGAAATCCAAGGATTTCAGTGGTTGGATGGTGCCTTGAGGTCCCAAGAAGGAGAGGGCCACCCCCTCTCCTTGTTGTCCTTGAAAAGGGCCATTTTAGCCTCTTGAGAGAGCATCTTGTTTAAGTGTATGTTGGCCATGCCTTAACTGATTTTTGTGCTTATTATGTCATAATATAGCTCTATTTTTACTTGGTTTAGGTACACAATGCTTGCTTAGCATACATGCCTTGTAATGCCATGTTTTGGCCTTAACATGCTTTAAGTGTTGACCCTTGTTCTAGCATGATTTTGGCCAAGCTTTGTGAAGCTTTTGTGTATGTTTTAGTGTGCTTTAGCTCTATTTTCAGTTGCTTTGGTCATGCTTAACATATTTTGTATAGTCTCTTTGCATTATAGCTTGTAGGCCTTGAATGTGTGATGTCATGAGCATGCTTTGCTTACTTTAATTAGTTGGTTTGGCAACTCTATTTTATGCAATTTCAGAGTTTGGTATGCTTGCCATATGTCCATGATCATCTCCTTTAAGTGTGCTTAAAAGTTGCCTTTTGATGCTTAGGAATTGGGTCAAGCCATGATAGAGGTTGAAAGCCCCTTCGTTTGATTATGTGCATTGCATTCCATTTGAAATCAAAATGTACACTTGGTTTCCTTGGGCCATTACGCATTAAAATGCGCGATTGGTGGTCCGAGAATCGAGAACCATGTCCCTTTGAGTCATAAACATAATAAGGAATGTGGCAGTGCACACATTTGCTTGAAATGCATTGCCATGCTATGTTTTGCCCTCTGCTGCTGTCAAAAACAGATTCTGCAGGAAGTTTTGGTCGGTCGGCTACATGCAGTGCCGACCGACCAACAATTGGTGGCCGATGGCTCAATCAGTGGCCGGTGAGCATTCCCCATGGCCGGTGACCATTTCCCTTAGCCGGTGGTGTTCCACAGCACTCAGAGAAGCAATCCTGGGACTTGTACAGTCTTGAGAGGAGGATAACAGTCAAAGCGGAGGCAACTTGTGCATGGTAGTGGCTTCCGAGTGGAGCCGAGCACGCATTACATTGAGCCCTCTTCCCAAGGCTGTTTACTGTTTAATTAGATTGGTTAATTTTCTTAACTAGTTTAATTGGTCTGTAATATTTTAATTAGCTTGATAGTTAGTTAAATTGTATTATTCTTTTGGTCCCTCCGAGCGAGGGCAAATTTGTAATAAGTGTGGGTGCGTGTGTGCATGTCTTCCAACCCCCACTTCTTTCTCCCTTTTACTTACCTGCTTTTGATGGTTAGTATTAGGACATGTTTAATTTAGTATACCTTATGCTATGCATGCGTGCATCATTCATCAGTATTGCATGTACCGGGCTCGGCGCATCATACTAACAGCATAGTATTCCAAATCTAACTTGAATACATGCTACTTGTTGCATCCCACATGCCATCCTAGGATTAGCCGAGCTTATTCTAGTGACATTCTGTATGCGTTGCATTAGCCACTTAACATGAATTAGAATCATGCATATGATTACTAACTAGTTCACTGTTTTGGCTCGGAGTACGCTATAAGTATTTATGCTTTAGCATCTCACTTGATTGTGAATGTTAACATGACAGCATGCTTACCATGTGGCTAGATGTTTATGTGATATAAACTGCTTGAATGTCTGTGGGTGAAGGTTGGATTGTTTGAGTTGGGATAACTCATTGAAATCCGTGTTTTAGCCTACTTGCGAGTAGCAAATCTCAAATCATTTTCCAAACAAACGGATGTGCAATGCTTTGCTCCAAATTAGACGATCTAGTCTATACTTGTTTTGTTGTGCGCATCACATAGTAATTCTAGGCTAATAATCGGAATAAGAACCCATGTGTTTTCAAAAACGTGATATCGTGGTTAGTAGAGGCCGATCTTCCGATCGGGTGAGCGGGGGTGCTCATAGCTGACCTTCCCCAATCGTACCCAAGTTCTCGAGCCGAGGCAACTTTGGTGATGACGGACACGTGGCCTTTGGCAAACAAGTCAGGGTTTCCTAAATTCCCCCATTAAAAAATATTTAGGTGGCGACTCTGTATCTGGCAAAGCAGTCCATGTTTGGCACTTCTTTTCTAAAAATCTGTTTTCTCAAAACGATTTGCCGGATTTGGACTCTTTGGTTCAGATTAAGAACCGTGACAAATCGAGTCCGAACTGTGGGGTGAGGCCCTCACGCGGGGCACGTCCACAGTTTCTGGCGACTCTGCTGGGGACTTTAGAGAGCTTGACTCGAACTCGTGATATCTTGTTTTGACTACACTTATGTGTTTCTTTGCATTGCATGTGCATTGGTGCGCCTAGGACACCGTGTTGGCCATCTGCTATTTCTGAGCGGTTTGCCAGAGGCTTGACTTTGTCAAAGCATGCCATAAGGCTGACCGGTTGCGGGCTCTGCCAGTATGGAAACACAAACCCTGGTTTTACCGGGGCACCCTTTCGACCATTCGACCTAGTGCATATTCAGAATCTATAGTGACCATTCCAAACTAGGACAGGTTGCTTACCGAATTAGGTTGTTTGAAACCGCTGTGTGCGTAGTGAAGCCCTAGCTCCTGACAAAATAGGACAGGGAAACCCTACCCCAGCATAGGGGTGTTTTGGCTCTCTTTTACTTGCTATGTGCTTTTGGAGTGTATCTCTACAGGAACGTACATATCAGTCTGTGAGTTTGAGCATCAGGCCTGTGGGCATCGATGTCGTTGTTTCAAAAACAGCTTATATCTGCAATTATCCGACTCGATTTTAGGGCGTTGATTTTTGGGGAACAAAGGATCGATGTAGAGTCAATGCTGTTGGTATACTGCGTTTGTTACGATTATTGGGCCGAAATGCTATGTGTTTTCTCTTTCAGTTCAGAGATTCAGTACAGACTAGCCGGTATTTTCCTTCGCTGAGGCAAGGCAGACATCTGATCTGTTAGTCACCGTTCACGATCGACGGACTCATCATGACACAGAATTCAGAGGAGATCGTGGTTATGACAGCTGCATTAGATCAAGGAATCACCCTGCAAAGTGAGGCCAATGTTGATGTACTGCATCCACCCAGGTCGTCTGCTGCGCGCCCGATCTGGGAACTACAGTTGTATCAGGCTCGTGAGCCCACTACGTTCAAATTGATGGGGATGATTGGTGACCTCCAGAGGTCTATGGCAGATCTCACTTACGGAATATCGGCTTTGCCACCAGCTGCACCATATGCCGGGAATTTTGTACCGCAAGAGCCTCCACTATTGGGACGGATTGTGATCGAGCTCAGCCAACCTGAGGTTGTCTCGAGTTATAGCAATGACATGTCAACATCAACCCAAGCCCTCGATCAGGCTGAGGCCAGAGGTAAGAACAAAATGGAGGCAGATGCCGATCCCACTGAACAACTGCTATGGGCAGTCGAGGCTTTGAAAGCCGGGGGGATGAGTAAGCAACAGGTATTCGCAGTCGCGGCCAAGACTGTGGATGATGTCTTTTCCACTCCAACTGAAGGCAGTTCAAGCCAGGCAGAAAACCGGGATAGGCCCCGTCATGCCAGAACAGTTCCCTCCACTCCCAACTCCACACCCGGGAAAGATCAGAAAGTCAAGGTAGTGCCTGCCGACCCTTTCACTAGTGCGTCTAGAAAAAATTCTCAGACTTCAAAGTATCTGCCCCGAGGGTGCAGAGTCTTCCATGCACTCTACATGCCTTTGTCTAGGGCACTCCACATCCTGGCCGAAAGGGGGCACCTTAAACCCCTCGAGCCTAGGCCTCTCCCGAAGAATCTCCCTCCTACACATGATGCCACTTTGTACTGCGCGTACCACCAGCAAACCGGTGATGCTACCGATAATTGTTTTCGCCTTCGTCATGAAGTGCAAGATTTGATCGACAATGAGGTTATCCTCCCACCCACCTTAGCGAAGTTTGTCACTGCTGGGTTGTTAGATTTTGAGGATACTACGAGTATGTAATCAGGGAGTGAACCACCTGTGGGCGACCCTCGGCGTATTTTGAATGTGGCGTCTGGCACGCATTTTTGAGCATCTGTGAATGCTAGTTTTATAACTTCTGGCTTGGGTGTCAAGTCAATCTTTTGTTTTGTTTTGAGTCTGTCTCATCGTCTTGAGTCAGTCCTTTTTGCTTAAGGGTCTGTCCTGTTGTAACAAGTTAGTCCCCTTGTACAGAATGTCAGGTGATTCTGGGGTTGCTGCCTCGAACACTGTTTTTGTTTTCTTTTGAGTCTATCTCTGTTGTGGAGCCAGTTGCAACCAGGAAATATGAATGAAACAGCTACATCTATCATGTTTTCCGTGCTTATTGCTACTTTGAGCTAGTTGTGCCAGAGGATTTGAATGAAATGGCAGAGCATCTCACTTACTCTTCTATGCTCTAAACTCATTGTATTGACCTAAGTTTTTCAAAATTATTTTTGAACGTTGTAGTGATGAAAACGAAGAGGAAGGAATTCCTCGGGTTTTACAAAATTTTGATCAATTTGAGAGAAAGTGAGGCATGCCGAGCCTTTAATGAATGAAATCATGCTTGTTAGCGTGAGTACTGGAAAGGACCCTGGCTTGATCCAGATTGGTTCCACATTATCTTCAGCGCGAGCGATGTGTCGCTTTCGTAAAAACTTTCAAAAACAAATTGTTTTGCGCGGTCCTATGAAGACTTATGTGGAATCACTCTTGAGATTGTGCAGCCTAGGATCGCTCTCATCCTCGAGATTCAATCCATTTGTTTTCAGACCTTGAACCTATTCAGAACATTCAATGATCAACCATCAAGAGATGCCTGTGCGGCCAGATTTGAAGCAGCCCTCGAACAAGAGGCACCAAAGTCAGATCAAGGGGTCCCAAAGTCAGATCAAGAGGTCAGACGTTGTCAACAGAAGCTTGTGAAGCTAGAACGGAAGCACCCCTTAAACTAGCGGCAAAAATGTCTGATGTGCTTGAAGAACCGAAGATGGATCCTTTTGCAAATCAGTAACAACAGTCGCTCTACTGGATATGGATGGCTTCAAAACCCTAAAACCATTTGACATGGGCTTGTTACACTTTTCCCCTTTAAGAGGCTTGCTGGCCCGAAAACCCGGAAGGGCGACCCAGGCAAAAGTTAGAGCAAGAGAAAAGAAAAAAAAGAAAAAAAAAAAGGAAGAAAATGCAAGAATACAAAAAGAAAAAAGAAAAAAAGAGAAGATGAAATATAAAAAAAAAAAAAGAAGAAAAAACCAGAAGAAAAGAATTGACAAAAAAGAAGAAAAACAGAAGCTCGCAAGGTCGAAAACCTGCAACGGGCATCTTGGCAAAAGTTAGAGCCTAAGAAAAATAGTGAAGGTTAAAATACCCGAGTGTACCTTACCCGGTACTATGTAAGGCTTGATTCCCATGTTTGGGATACGTAGGCAACTTCACTCTGAAGTCCAGCCCCCAATGCTTTCATAGCAACTCTGTCCATGTAATGGTTTTGATCATCCTTGCCTTATCTGAATCCAATAGTGCGGTTGTGACACCGGAACTACGTAAGGCTTGATTCCCATGTTTGGAATACGTAGGCAACTTCACTCCGAAGTCCAACCCCCAACGCTTTCATAGCGACTTTGTCCATGTAATGGTTTTGATCATCCTTGCCTTCTCTGAATCCGATAGTGCGGTTGTGACACCGAAACTACGTAAGGCTTGATTCCCATCTTTGGGATGTGTAGGCAACTTCATCCTGAAGTCCAGCCACCAACGCTTTCAAAGTGACTGTGTCCATATATTGGTTCTGACCGTCTTCGTCGTCTCCGTATCTGGGAGTTCGGTCGTGATCATCACTAATGAGGACTGTTTACAAAACACTGCGGTGTTCGTCCAGACAAGGGGCAACTTTCCGTTGCCACGAGTCGCCATTCAAACCAGGGGCAACTTTCCGTTGCCGTGTAGCTCTTTCAAGCAAAGGGCAATTTTCCATTGCCTCCGATCCGGGGTTGCGCATCTCGAGAGTAAGTTCCATGCTCGTTGAGCATTGACGGTTTGCAAAAATAGTTTTTGAGAGTTTTTACTGAGGTTGACTATTTTCTCGAAATTATTCCATCTTTTCCAAAACTGGACCATTTTCTTGGCCCAAAAAAGGAAAATTTTCAGTGCTCATAGCCTAACTCGCATGATTTTCAAATCAAAAAATCGAACAGGTATGTTAATCTAACTCTCATATTGGTCAAAATTGTTTTAGTAGAAAACCAAAACAAAAATGGTCAAAATGATGAACTAGGGGCACAGTTGAGCCAGACTCCCTGTCTTTCCCCCGATTGTCAATACTTGCCAGAAAGGCACTTCATTCGCCAAAAGAAGACACCACTGAAGCTATCAGTAAAGGGCTGAAAGTTCTCAACAACCTCCAAGCACGAGGTATCAAGCCAAGTGCGAGGCACAATTTGGAATGGATCAAGATACTCCATCCAGAACAGCGACTAGATGCCTCGGAGGAAATAGCCGCAAGCTAATAAGTGTTGGGCGTGAACCCGCAACTTCCTACTCACCCACAAACCACCCAGGGGAGGGATATAAAATGAGAGATTAAAGAATAGAGAGGTGTAAGTCGAGAGAAAAGTGAGCAAAAGGGTTTTTGTGAGAAAAATCGAACCTGAGGGCCGAGTGATGTAAGGATCACAAATAAGAAAGGGTGGGAAATAATGCCTGGAGGAACTGGCTCCTCGTAATTTAAGGTTTCTCACTTTGGTAACCACATCTGTTTGTCGTGTCTTTTGCTTTGTTTACCTCAACTTTTGTTTTGAGTCTTTTTCGAGCGTGCCTCGTTGTGTTTAGGTAGTCTACCTCTTTCCTTTCGCTGTTGAGTCTTCTTTACTGTGTTCAGTTGTAGGCTCAATACCCCGGTTTGAAAGACCCTTTTTCAATTTCAAAAATTAATTGTTTTGTGTGCTCAGAGTGCCGTGCCATTCTCCACAGCTATGTGAAGCAAAAGAAGAAAGGGAAAATTTGGGGCATTTAAGTGTGCTTCAACTTCAGTTGATTCTACCTTTGTGTTCCATCTTGTCAGATTGAACTGTCTGTTTAGGGTTTGCTGTGTGCAAATAAACAGAATACTGTGCTATGGGCTGTGTGTTCAGAATGAGCAGTGGTTTGTTTGAATTGTTTTGCCGTTGGCCGGTTCATTACTTGGTTATTACAATCCAAATGTTTAACTTTCAGACAGGAGATCAATTCCATCTACGTTGTGATGTGATGTGATGTGATGTGATGTAATGCAATGCGAAGCATGAAAATGTACTAAAAGGTAACACTTTTTCAGATAAAAAGCTTTGTTTCATTTCAGCATCTTTCCAAGTACAAAGTTTTGGAGAAAACAAAACCTGCTTGTGGCAGTACAAGGTACTCTAGCTACCAGCAAAAACAGAAAAGTAAAAAGAAAAAGTACAAAAACAGAAACAAAAAGAAGAAAAACAGCAAAAATCTAGATCAATGTCAAAAGGCCTTGGGTCTAGGGGTCCGTCCTCGTCCTCTTCCTGGACGAAGGTCCAGGAGCATCGTCATCAGCATCGTCATCTGAGTCTGAGCCCGAGCCGTCTCCGGTCTCCTCCTCGGAAGACTCTGCCTCCACCTCAGCCTCAGCCTCGGACTCATCATCATCATCAGGGACGGGTGCCCGTGAGCTACTCCCAATATGGGTGCACCCCGCGTTAGTGCGGGGGTATACTCTGCCATCTCCTCCAATAGGAACAGAAGGTCCAGCTGGAGCACCTCCCACAGTAGGGATCTGAAAGGGAGGCTGAAAAGCACAAAAGGCAAACGTATCAGTATGCTATGAGCAGTGTATCAGTACAAAATGCAATGTATGAGTACAGTGTGTGAATGCTATGAGCAAAGGTATCAAGATGTAATGTTTGAGTGTAGTGTATGAATGCCGTAAGTAATGCTGTGAACAATCTGTGGGCTGCAGTATATCAAATGCCATGAGGGCTATGTACCGGGTGTTGTGTTGACAGTATGATGCATCAGATTGTGTAGAGTTTAAGACTGCGGTTGAAGAACATACCGAAATGCCATAGATAGCCAGAAGATCGAGACTCCGCTGGAACATCCCCATCACAGAGGCAGTCAGCTCCAGGGACTGGAGGGTGTACTCAGAGGAAGCCTGCAAAAGTATTAAATGCATCAGTATTCCGCGGAATATCAAATAAACTGAACTGAAATAATAATGCAAGATGCAAGATGAAGCAGTACATACCGGAGGCAAGTCGTAGAACCCGACTAACTCATGATCAGCCAGAGGGGGAGCAATGGGGATCTGATAAGTCTTCCCACCCTGTCCTCGGCATGTCATCGTAGTGGGTAGTGCTGGCCAACTAGCCCCCCGCCCTCTTCGAACTCCACTCCTGCCATGGACTTGAGCCACCCTCGATGCTCTCAGCCTTGTTCCTACCCTAGCCGTCGGCGCCACGGGCCTCTCTCGCTCAACTCGACGGCCACCACTCAGAGGCCGCATAATGAAGGTCCGGATGTACTCTGAGTAGTTGCCTATGCCTCTGAAGCGGATCGCATCCCAGCCGATCGTGTAGTCGGCCATCTGCTCGGAAGTAAACCTCTCGGTGTCCCTCATATGCTCAGGAGGGTGAACCGGGACTATCTGCTCCGGTAAACCTAGGGTCTGGCGTAGGAAACGCTCACCCAGGTACCAAGCCCGACAGACCGGGCCCTCCAGCAAGATCCTGAACCGTCTGGTCTCCTCAGCACCGACAAACCGTGCCCGAATCTCAGCTAGCAATGGAGCCCAAGGCTACTAGGTGATCTGAAAATAAAACAAAGTTTGTTATCTACTGTCATTGAAAATACAGTGTAAGGAAAATCTTAAAGGAACTGCAAGTTGAACATACCTCTGCGGGGGTGATGGTGTCGAAGTAGCGGCGGAAGAAGATAAACGTCTCCCGGGGCCTCTGCACGCACCTCACGTCAAAGCGGCGCGAGAATGGAATGACGAGAGGGGTCTCCACGTCTGGCACTGGGGTGAGTATCGGAAAGTAGGCGTAGACCCATAACTGTAGAGCAAATATCAGTATGCTTATCAGATAAAGCAGAATACAAAATAAAGCAGAAATTGCAGAGCCGTGTATTGTGTTGTGTATTGTGCAGAGTGTACGGTGTGTGCAGTGTACGATCAGTGTAAAGCAAAGTATGTGTATGTCGTGTGTGTAGTATACAGTCAGTATGAAGCAGAGTGTATAGTGTGTGCAGTGTACAGAGTACAGATAATGTAGAGCAGAAGTGAAAAACAGAAGAAGAAAATGTACCTCCCAAGCTCACTAGTAACCCCCGAGCAACTGTCTGCTGCAACGGGAGGCTGAGCTCATATATCCGTATAGAGTGGCCAAGGCAGCACCAGCCCAGTCGAAGTGCAAGATCCTGGTGACGTCCATGAGAGCGCTGAGCTGACAGAGGGGCACGGTGTTCGCCCGATCGGCGAAAATAGTCATCCCCAGCAGAAACATGAGGAAGCCGCACGTGTACCGCTCCACCTCCTCCTGAGTCATCGGAGCCTCCTCGGTCAAGGCTGGCTGAACCCTGAACTGGACCTCGAACCACGAATATCTGACGAAGTCGGGACGCGCGAGAGGTTGCACCTTGTCGAGCAGGTAAATCTGAGTGGCCTCCCACTCATCCATGTCAGTGTCAAAGGGGATCGGATCACCCCCTACCCCGATGCCGGTGAGCATCGAGAAGTCATAGAGAGTGATCATCATATCTCCCGTAGCAGAGAAGTGGAAGGAGTCAGTGGTGTCCCACCACCTCTCCACTAGAGCAGCAAGGAGAGGCCTGCTCGCAGTGAGGCGCGAGAGTCCCCTGTAGAATGCGCCGAACCCGGCCTGGTCCACGATATGACGGACCGCATCGGGCAGCTCCATGTACCAGTCTCTGGCGGCAATGTTTCCATACCCCCGAAAGGCATGGGAATCTCCCTATATTCAAAAACAAAATAGTCGCGAAGCAATATAAAATGTACAGTTTTGAAGGGCATTCAGAATTGGTGACAATACAGCGTGTGTGCACGTTTTCAGATTTAAACAGACATCGGGTGTCGGTGTGCTTGCAGTGAACTACAACATGCGATGTGTCAATGTGCTTGGGTGATTCAGGGCCAATACAGCGTGTGTGCACGTTTTCAGATTCAAACAGACATCGGGTGTCGGTGTGCTTGCAGTGAACTACAACATGCGATGTGTTAGTGTGTTTGGGTGGTTTAGGGCCAATACAGCGTATGTGCACGTTTTTTGATTCGAACAGATATCAAGTACAAGTGTGTTCACAGTCAACTACAGTGTGCAGTGTATCAATGTATCTGAGGTAAGCAGTTAAAGAATGGAATCAACTATGGCAGTTAAAATGTTCTACATTGCGGAAAACTGAAACGGGGAAGAATGTACCTCGGAAGCACCGAAGGACATATAAGACGTTGGCTCGCGCAAAAGAAGCTCCAATGGCATGCCCCTGTCGAAACTCCTGAACTGGTGAAGACCGTCAGGAGGTAGCACGTGAATCGCCGGCTGGTAGATCCCCGGGTCGAACGGGCGGACGCTCAAGGAGAGGAGCTCGGCCCCGGCATCCATCTCATGCTCCGGGGGAGTCCCACCCCATGGAATATCGTCTGCCATGTCAAGAGTGATGAGAAAATGGTCGGAAGAGGGAAAACCGGGTGAGAATGCAAAAAGTCAACGGAAAGTCAACCTCGAGAGGGCAGAAAAAGGTCGGAAAAGCCGAAATGTGGAAAAGGTACGAAAATCAAGAAAAATTTGGGGGAAACAAACCCCAAGAGGCGGAAATTGAAAAGGAGACACCAAAACGGAGTTTTGTTTGGATGAAAATGTTCAAAACGTGAAGGACTTCGCGAATCAAACAACGAAATGGGCACGAAAACCGAAGAAAACAGAGGATGGAAGAGAGGAAAATACTCTAGAGAGAGGGAGGGGGATTTTTGGCCAAGAGAAAGTGAGAAAAATAGGGTTTGAAACCCTATTTTAAAAGACCCAACGCCAAAAGACCAAACTACCCCGATTCAGGCATGTTTGGCCGGTCGGCCACATTTTTGGCCGGCCGGCCAAATATTTGGCCGGTGGAATGTTTTGATGGCCGCTGGATGGCCGGTGACCTCCCCTTATGTCCGGTGAGCCTCCTACAACCTTGTTTGGGTCAGATGTATAGTTTGGGGCCTTCATTGCTCAAGACAGTACAAGGAAAGTGCATTTCCAAAGCTCAACCGGTCTCCATTTCGATCTCAGACCGTGTCTTCTGTGCATAGCACTTGAATATGTGCGCGGCGTATCCTTTTTGTATCCTTTTGTCTCCTGAGAGATTCAAAAGTTGCCCCGCACGAGTTACGTTACAATACTTTGTCGTGAACGCGCATTCGTTATGCGTCATTTTAGTCACATTGATATGCACCTTTCATTTGCATTATCTTACTTGCATTGTTATGCATTTCACGGTCTGGCGAGACCTTAAACACGCTCGGTTGGTGCTTGCATATCTGCATATGTTGTAGCACACGTCATCCCTTGTATTGTCATGCATGTATACACACGTCATAACACGCACAACTTGCATTGATGTGAATACTGTTCACATGCATTGTCATGCATCTCAAGCGACGCGTGTCGTTGTGCATTTGAGTTTGCATGTATTGTCATGCATCTCAAGAGCCATGCATTGTCACGCATTCTCGAAATCATGCATTTTCATGCATTCAAAAAACAACATGCATCATTTTCATTTCAAAAAGAAAAAAAAAAAAAAAAAAAACATGCATCATTTGCATTTCAAAAAACAACAAAAAAACACATGCATATGTCATGCACTGTAAATAGTATGCATTTTCATGCATATGTCATGCACTGTAAATAGCATGCATTATAGTGCATATGTCATGCATTTCACTGTAAATATTCTATCCATTTCATTGCATATTGTAGATATTGCATTGTAGTTTGCGTACATTCATTGCATCACTTCCATCTAGGGTTTGCGCCTTTCCTTGTTGAGCTTGGTCTGGTATGTGCCCATACTTTTCACGTCTATACACTCATAGTTCTATATGACCGTTCTATGTTAGACGTGGTTTGTTTGTGTCCATGCTTTTTCTAGGCAAGATATGGTTTGGCCGTAGACCTTAATCCACTGTATCCATTCCATTGCATATTGTAGATATTGCATTGTAGTTTGCATGCATTCATTGCATCGCCTCCATCTATGGCTGGCGCCTTTCCATGTTGAGCTTGGTCTGGTATGTGCCCATACTTTTCACGTCTATACACTCATAGTTCTGTATGACCGTTCTATGTTAGACGCGGTTTATGTGTGTCCATGCCTTTCCTAGGCAAGATTTGGTTTGGCTACATGCCATATCCATTGTATGTATTACATTGGTAGTGTAATTTTTTTCATCCAGCATTAGGATCATTGGTCTTTCTTCAGCGGGTCATTTCCCCACTTATGTCATTCCACCCAATTACTTGTTCTCGTGGTCCATCTATACACTCATAGTTCTGTATGACCTTTTCTATGTTAGACAGACCTGTCACCTCCATCAATCTATTTGACATTTGTGTGGTTTTGAACCGCTCATGATTTGATCATATTTCAATTGCATTGCATTATCATTTGCATTGTTTATACATAGTTTGTATATATTGCATATCATTTTGCATTCATTTTGCATTGTCATGCATGTTGCTAACGATATCGTACCTATTAAGTTGCTTTCTTTTGCAGGCACAATATTGTATGTACGATTCATTTGAAGCTGGTGCAAGCAGACGAACCAGACAGGTATTGTATCCTCCGAGTGAGATGTATCGAGAATTGCATAATTCTCTTACATCCTTTCTGCATTGTAGTGTAGTTGGATTTGTATTTGCTAGCTTAAAACTTTCACATGTTATGCTTCGTTACAGCTTTCTTTGCATGATCATAAGTTATGCTCGGCTTCTTGCATTGTCAGTTGCATTTTGCCCCTGCCTTCGGGCGCATATCTTTGTTGTCTTGCATGCTTTGTCTAAGTCTTCAGCCTTGTCAAAAATGGGTCGTCTCTGGGATTTGACACTCACTCCTGTCATTGTTATGACTTTCGAGTTCTGTCAAAGAGGGGCAACTGTAGACACCCCATTTTTGACCGTCATCAAGACTTGGACGTCACCGTTTGAACACTCGGTGATCATCCATGTTTGTGTTTGCTTTCAGTTCCCGGAGGTCTCGGCTACGTGCCTTACCTCAGGATTTCTCAACTCGACTATTTTGTGTTTGGTTTTGCACCAAACACTTGTGTTTTGCCTTTGAGGGGCAGGGAATGGCTTGTTGGCCATCCCCACACATCACCGGCCATGGCTTGAGGACACCGGCTGTGTTTTGTTTCTACCGGCCAAATGTTTGGCCGGCCGGCACTATAGATGGTCGACCGGCCATCTTTTTTTGGTCAAATTGCATTTTGGCTGGCCGACTACTGTGCATCTGCTTTTGCAGATATTTTTATGCCAGCTATGCTAGCTGGCATACACTTTGCTCCCCTCCATACACGTGTATGGAGGGATCTCCCACTTGTTAGTTTGCCTTGGAAGCTTTACAAGATTGGATTGTCTATAAGAGGAGGTCTCTTCTCCCTCTATTAGGTTAGACAACATTTCCAGAGGAGCTCTGAGTTTTAGGGTTAGGGTTTACATATCCTCCATCTCGATACCTCCCTCTCTTTTGTGTTTTGTGTGTGTTTTGTCTTACTTTTGTGCACAAACACCCACCATCACACCTTCTCTTGGAGCTGAGGCACTAGAGGGCTGTTCTTGGTGTTCTTGAGTGGTTTTGAGCTCAAAGAAGCAGCTGGACCATCATTTGTGAAGAGGGTCTACAAGGGTAACATTCTTGCTCTTTTTAACCCATTTTCGCATAGCTTTTTTGACTACCTTCCAACTGTTTTTAGACTTGGTGTAAAACACATAAAAGTCTTGTTTTTTCCTACTCTAAATAGTTGTTTAAGAGTGTTTTGAGCTTTGAGGTTGTTTGACCCCTCTTAAGCCTTGGTAGGCTTCTTTTTTGTGCTATTTTGGTGAGCTCCGGGACCACCTTGTTTGGGCCTCCTCACAACTGAAATCTTGAGGGATTTCAGTGGTGAGGATGGTGCCTTGAGGTCCCAAGAAGGAGAGGGCCACCCTCTCTCCTTGTTGTCCTTGAAAAGGGCCGTTTTAGCCTCTTGAGAGAGCATCTTGTTTAAGTGTATGTTGGCCATGCCTTAACTGATTTTTGTGCTTATTATGTCATAATATAGCTCTATTTTTACTTGGTTTAGGTACACCATGCTTTCTTAGCATACATGCCTTGTAATGCCATGTTTTGGCCTTAACATGCTTTAAGTGTTGACCCTTGTTCTAGCATGATTTTGGCCAAGCTTTGTGAAGCTTTTGTGTATGTTTTAGTGTGCTTTAGCTCTGTTTTCAGTTCCTTTGGTCATGCTTAACATATTTTGTATAGTCTCTTTGCATTCTAGCTTGTAGGCCTTGAATGTGTGATGTCATGAGCATGCCTTGCTTGCTTTAATTAGTTGGTCTGGCAGCTCTATTTTATGCAATTTCAGAGTTTGGTATGCTTTCCATATGTCCATGATCATGTCCTTTAAGTGTGCTTAAAAGTTGCCTTTTGATGCTTAGGAATTGGGTCAAGCATGCATGCATGCTTGTATGTGCATTTGGTTCCCATTTTCATAGTTTATGGCCACTGTTTTAGGCTTGTTTGAGGGCTGCCTAAATTAGTCTAAGTCCATCCTTCATGTGTTATAGCATGCTTGTCATTAACATGATTGTTATATGCCTTGTATGTTTGCTTGCATACTTGCATGCCCACATTGCACCTTGTATGCTTGTCACTAGCATAGTGGTTGCATGCTTGTTTGCCTTGCATGATTATTTGTTTAGGTTGCATGCCTAAATACACATTGCATGTCCATTGTCATACTAGTTCACATGCCTAGGATGCATTGCATTACATGCATCTTTCACCTCTTGATCAAGCCATGATAGAGGTTGAAAGCCCCTTTGTTTGATTATGTGCATTGCATTCCATTTGAAATCAAAATGTACACTTGGTTTCCTTGGGCCATCACGCATTAAAATGTGCGATTGGTGGTCCAAGAACCGAGAACCACGTCCCTTTGAGTCATAAACCTGATAAGGGATGTGGTGGTGCACACATTTTCTTGAAATGCATTGCCGTGCTATGTTTTGCCCTCTGCTGCTGTCAAAAATAGATTCTGCAGGAAGTTTTGGCTGGTCGGCTACATACAGTGCCGACCGACCAACAATTGGTGGCTGATGGCTCAATTAGTGGCCGGTGAGCATTCCCCGTGGCCGGTGACCATTTCCCTTAGCCGGTGGTGTTCCGCAGCACTCAGAGAAGCAACCCTGGGACTTGTATAGTCTTCAGAGGAGGATAACAGTCAAAGTAGAGGCAACTTGTGCATGGAAGTGGCTTTCTGAGCGGAGCCGAGCACGCATTACATTGAGCCCTTTTCCCGAGGCTGTTTACTGTTTAATTAGATTGGTTAATTTTCTTAACTAGTTTAATTGGTCTGTAATATTTTAATTAGCTTGATAGTTAGTTAAATTGTATTATTCTTTTGGTCCCTCCGAGCGAGGGCAAATTTGTAATAAGTGTGGGTGCGTGTGTGCATGTCTTCTAACCCCCACTTCTTTCTCCCTTTTACTTACCTGCTTTTGATGGTTAGTATTAGGACATGTTTAATTTAGCATACCTTATGCTATGCATGCGGGCATCATTCATCAGTATTACATGCACCGGGCTTGGCGCATCATACTAACAACATAGTATTCCAAATCTAACTTGAATACGTGCTACTTGTTGCATCCCACATCCCATCCTAGGATTAGCCGAGCTTATTCTAGTGACATTCTGTATGCGTTGCATTAGCCACTTAACATGAATTAGGATCATGCATATGATTACTAACTAGTTCACTGTTTTGGCTCGGAGTATGCTGTAAGTATTTATGCTTTAGCATCTTGCATGAGTATGAATGCTAACATGACAGCATGCTTATCATGTGGCTAGATTCTTATGTGATATAAACTGCTTGAATGCCTGTGGGTGAAGGTTGGATTGTTTGAGTTGGGATAACTCATTGAAATCCGTGTTTTAGCCAACTTGCGAGTATGTAACATGTCCACGGGGGACCTCGCTACAGTTCGGACTCGAATTTCGTCACGGTTCTAAATCTGAACCAAAGAGTCTAAATCCGGCAAATCGTTTTGAGAAAATAGATTTTTGAAAAGAAGTGCCAAACATGGACTGCTTTGCCAGATACAGAGTTGCCACCTAAATATTTTTTAAATGGGAAATTTAGGAAACCCTGACTCGGTGCCAAAGGCCCCGTGCCCGTCATCACCAAAGTTGCTTCAGCTCGGGAGCTTAGGTACGATTGGGGAAGGTCAGCTATGAGCACCCCCTCTTGCCCGGTCCAAAGACCGGCCTCTATTAACCGTGATATCCATTTTTGAAAACGTTATGTGTTCTTATTCCGGTTATTAGCCTAAAATTACTATGTTATGCGCACAGCAAATAAGTATAGACTAGATTGCCTAATTTGGAAATAAGCATTGCATATCCGTTTGTCTTGAAAAATACTTTGGAATTTGCTACTCGCAAGTAGGCTAAAATACAGATTTCAACGAGTTTTTCCAGCTCAGGCAAGCCAACCTTCACCCACAGGCATTCAAACAGTTTATCTCACATAAGCAATTAGCCACATGGTAAGCATACTGTCATGATAGCACTCACACGCATGCAGTATGCTAAAGCATAAAAATACTTACATTGTACTCCGTGCCAAAATAATAAACTAGTTAGCAGACATGCATGGTCCTAGTTCATGTCAATTTGACTAATGCAACACATACAGGATGCAATTAGAGTAGGCTCGGCTAACCTAAACATGGCATGTGAAATGCAATCAATTGATGCATGTATTCAATTTGGAATTGAAGTACAAATGCAGTTAGCGTGATGTGCCGAGCCCGGTGCATGTAAGACAAATATACGGATGCACGCATGCATAGCATAAGGTATGCTAATTTAAACATGTCCTAATTTACCATCATAAGCGGGTAAATAAAAAGGGAAGGAAGAAGTGGGGATTGGAAGACATGCACACACACGCACCCACACTTATTACAGATTCGCCCTCGCTCGAAGCGACCAAAAGAATATACAAATTAATTAACTACGCAAGCTAATTAAATATTACAAACCACTTAATTAATTAACAAATTAACTAAGCTAGGAAAAACAGTAAACCTCCTCGGGAAGCGGGTCTAATGCAATGCATGCTCGGTCTTGCTCGGAAGTGCACTGCCATGCATAGACTGCCTCTGTTTTCCCTGCTCTACCCCTCTGAAGACTGCCAAAGTCTCATAATTGCTTCCCTAAACATTGGAAGACACCACCGGCTGAGTAGAATTTCCACCGACACTGGGATGTGGTCACCGGCTGTTGATGAAGCCATCGGCCATCTATTGATTGCCGATCGGCACTCTTTGCAGTCGATCGGCAAAAAGTTCCTGCAGAACCTGTTTGACAACAGCAGAGGACAGAACCTTGCATGGCAATGCAATTCAAACCATGTATGCACCAACCATGTCCCTTATCATGTTAGTGACTCAAAGGGGCATGCTCCTTGGTTCACGGATCATCAATCGCGCATTTCCATGCGTGATGCCCCAAAGAGTCAATTTGTGCACATCGATTTCAAATGCAATGCAAACCAAACAAATAAGATCCCAATCCCTATCACTAAATTAAGGGACAAGGCATGCATGCTAGATGGAATGCAACCTAGGCATGTTGACTAGTATGCAACCATGGCAATGCAATTAAGCATACAAGCTAACAAGCATACAAGGCATGAAACATCAATGTTAACCAACAAGCATGCAAGATGCAATGTGGATGTCCAAGCATGCAAACAAGCATGTGACTTCATTCAATCATGCAAGTTCCAACATGCAACAACTTACTAATATGCTACAACACACAAGGAGCATATGCAACCAATGAAGGGATGGACTTAAACATGAATTAGGCAGCTCTAACTAGGCCCAAAACAGTGGCCAAAATGTTCAAATATGAGGGCTAAACACACATACACACATGCACATGTGAAGACACAAATCTAAGCATTAAGCAAGTAATTCTCAAGCACACTTGAAAGGAGTATAATATGGACACTAGGCATGCAACATAAGCTCTGAAAATCATGCTATAAGAGGTGCTAAACCAACTCAAACAAGACAAACATTAGCATGCAAATAGTCCAAGTACTTGAAGCAAGTCAAAGAGGCTTAAACCATGGCTAAGCCAACCAAGCCCTGTAAGGCCAAGAAGGCTTAAAATAGGTTCAAGGCAGTCCTTAACCATGCGAAAGGGACCCTTAGATGGCATCTAAGTGGCTCAAATTCAAAAGCATGCACAATGGTCAAAACATGGAGCATACAACACAAGCCTTCAAAGCATTAAAGAGGTGCCTAAGGCAAGCGTACAAAAACATCAAAGGGGCTAAAATGATGCTACAAATGGTGCCAAACCACTTAAACCGAAGCAAGTAATGCAAGCTACACACTTATACACTTAAGGCCAACAAACCAAAATGCAAAGGGGCCACACAAAGCATGCCAAGATTGACTCAAATAACTATGGACAGACCTTAAACATGGTGAAACAAGCACAGAAGCTTCACAAGACCAAGTCTAAAACATGCTAGAATAAGGGTTTACAACCTAAGACATGTTAAGGCATCAAAGGGGCATTACATGGCATGTATGTTAAACTAACATGATGCACTAAAACCAACACACAACAATGTTGTATCATGGCATAATGAGCCTAAAAAAGCAGCTATGGCATGATCAACAAACACTTAAACATGATGCTCCCTCAAGAGGCCAACAAGTGCCCTTGTCAAGGACAACAAGGAGAGGGGGTGGCCCTCTCCTTCTTGAGACTTTAAGGCACCATCCTTACCACTGAAATCCCTCAAGATTTCAGTGGTGAGGAGGCCCAAGCACCAAAGTCTCGGAGCTCACCAAAAATGGCACAAAATGAGGCCTCTCAAGGCTTAGGGGGGGTCTAACACCTCCAAACCACAAAACACTCTAAATAAACTATTAAGAGGGCTTAAAAATAGAAATTTTTTGTATTATGCACTAAGCTCAAAAACAATTTTAAGATAGGCAAAAGTAGTGTGCAAAAATGGGGTAAAAAGGGGGTAGTGTCTTACCCTTGTAGACCTCTTCACAAAAGATGATTTTGTTGCCTCCTTGAGCTCAAATCCAGCCAATAATAGCAAGAACAAGCCTCAGGTCCCTGAAGGACCAAGAAAAGGTGAAAGACTAGGTGTTTATGTGCAATAGTATGGACAAAAGCACCTAGAACATAAAAGAGAGAAAAAGAGAGATAGAATAGTTACAACTTTCTAACCCTAGAACCAAAGCTCTCCTTTGTGTTTTTCTCACAAAATTTCTCTAACCCTAATGCCAAGAGAAGACCCCTTCTCTTATAGGCAACCCATCTTGCAAAGCTTATTCAATAAGCTAACAAGGGGGGCATCCCTCCATACACGTGTATGGAGGGGAACCAAATGCCACACAGCTGTCCTAAAATATCTCTGCAAAGCAGATGAACGATGGTCATTGCTCAAAATTGCCATTTTGACAAAATTGATGGCTGACCGGCAACGAAGAATGCCGACCGGCAATATACATTGCCGGTGGCAACAAAATACCAGCCGGTGGCCTCTAGCCACGGCCGGTGATGTGTAGGGATGCCTCACAAGGCATTCCCTGCCCCTCCAAGGCAAAACACAAAGTGTTTGGTGCAAAACCAGACACTAAACAGTTGAGTTCGGAGATCCTGAGGCAAGGCGCGTAGCCGAGACCTCCGGGAACTCCAAACGAACACAAACATGGATGATCACCGGGTGTTCAAACGGTGACGTTCAAGTCTTGAGGATGGTCGAAAATAGGGTGCCTACAGTTGCCCCTCTTTGACAGAACTCGAAAGTCATAACAATGACGGGAGTGAATGTCAAAGCCCAGAGACGACCCATTTTTGACAAGGCCGAAGACTTAGACAAACATGCAAGACAAATAAGGTATGCGCCCGAAGGCAGGGGCAAAATGCAAGACAATGCACGAAGCCGAGCATAACTTATGATCATGCAAAGAAAAGCTGTAACGAAGCACACATGCAACAGTTTTAAGCTAGCATACACCAAACTACACTACAATGCAGAAAGGATGTAAGAGAATTATGCAATTCTCGATACGTCTCACGTGGAGGATACAATGTCTGTCCGGTTCGTCTGGTTCCACCAACAGTAAATGAACCGTACATACAATATCGTGCCTGTAAAGAAAACAACTCAACAGGTATGATATTGTTAGCAACATGCATGACAATGCAAGAATGAATGCAAAATGATATACAATATATACAAAACAATGTATGAATAATGCAAATGAAAATGCAAACTATATGCAAAGCAATTGAATCATGATCCTATCATGAGCGGTTCAAAGCCACACAAATGTCAAATAGATTAATGGAGGTAACAAGTCCGTCTACCATAGAACGATCTACTGAACTATGAGTAATGTAAACGGACACAAGAACGAGTATTGGGTGGAATGACATAAGTGGGGTATTGACCCGCTGGGGAATGGATAATGATCCTAATGCCGGATGCAAAAATTACACTACAATGTAATATCTACAATGGATATGGCATGCAGCCAGACAAAATCTTGCCTAGGAAAGGCATGTACACAAACAAGCCGCGGCTAACATAGAACGGTCTACTGAACTATGCTTTGACACGAGAAGTATGGGCACATACCAGACCAAGCTCAACATGGAAAGGCGCAAGCCATAGATGGAGGAGGTGATGCAATGAATGCATGCAAACTACAATGCAATGGATACTATGGATATGGCACGCGGGCCAAACCAAATCTTGCCTAGGAAGGGCATGTACGCATACGAGCCGCAGCTAACATAGAACGGTCTACTGAACTATGTTTCGACGTGAAAAGTATGGGCACATACTAGACCAAGCTCAATATGGAAAGGCGCAAGCCATAGATGGAAGGTGATGCAATGGATGCATGCAATCTACAATGCAATATCTATAGATATACAATGGATATGGCACGTAGGCCCAAACCAAATCTTGCCTAGGAAAGGCATGTACGCATACGAGCCGCGGCTAACATAGAACGGTCTACTGAACTATGTTTCGACGTGAAAAGTATGGGCACATACCAGACCAAGCTCAATATGGAAAGGCGCAAGCCATAGATGGGAGATGATGCAATGGATGCATGCAACTACAATGCAATGGATACTATGGATATGGCACGCGGGCCAAACCAAATCTTGCCTAGGAAAGGCATGTACGCATACAAGCCATGTCTAATATAGAACGGTGTAATGAACTATGTTTCAACGTGAAAAGTATGGGCACATACCAGACCAAGCTCAACATGGAAAGGCGCAAGCCATAGATGGAAGTGATGCAATGAATGCATGCAATCTACAATGCAATAGAAATGGATACAATGGATGTGGCACGCATGCCAAACCAAATCTTGCCTAGGAAAGGCATGTATGCATACGAGCCGCGGCAAACACAAAAAAGGTGCCGCAACCCTCAAACCAACATACCAGCGTGGAATAGGCGCGTACACATGCAGAACTGTGCTTTAACGTGAAAAGTAAGGGCACATACCAGACCAGGCTCAACATGGAAAGGCGCAAGCCATAGGTGGAAGGTGATGCAATGAATGCATGCAAACTACAATGCAAATGCATGACAATGCATTTGCATTTTCTACAATGCATGACAATGCAATATTTACCATGAATGCATGACAATGCACTACTTACAATGGACGCATGACAATGCACTATGATGCAACAGCTATGATTGCAGCTTTCCCTATCTTACCAACAGGGCGATATACTAGGTTGGTTCAGTATCCAGAACTGAGGCGCAGACATGCTGCCTCAACCTATGGGGCTTCCATACAGATTTCAAACTGAGGATACACCCCTAGGTATTTAAACCAGACTTTAGTCTCGGAACTCCCGAACCTTTGCGTTCTAGGCATAAGCCGTTCGAACTCTAGTTTCCACCGTCCCAGTTGGTCTTCTAGGAACTCACAGCAAACACAGACAGGTGGCTTTACCAGACCACCGAAAGTCGTTCGGGCACGACAAACACCAAAGGAATTGCACCTTCAGAGGATTTAAGGTCTCCTAGACCGGGATGCAAAATGTATGCATGACAATGCGTTTTCTTTTGGAATGCAAATGATGCATGATGTTTGATGTGCATGACAACGCAAGTCTTGAAATGCATGACAATGCATGAAAATTTGATGCGCGGCGACACGCGACTTTAGATGCATGACAATGCGATCGAGCGGGTTTACGGTCTTGCTAGACCGCACGTGTTTTTGGTCCTTACCGGACCGTGGCGTGTTTTTGGTCCCGCCGGACCCAATTTGGGGCAATGCATGAATTAGAGATGCGTTGCATAAGACAATGCGATACGCCAGATCGCGCGATAGAATGCATGCCAAATGCAATGAGATGCGCAAAACTGCGCGGTGCGCTGGACAACACGGGTAAAGGTCTTGCACCTCCCAAGGATTTTAGGTCTCCTAGACCATGCGTGTTTAAGGTCTGGCCAGACCGTGTGTGTTTAAGGTCTCGCCAGACCGTGCGTGTTTAAGGTCTCGCCAGACCGGGCGAATGCGGTTTGAGATGTGATGCGCAAGACAGCGTGATGCAATGCATGCCAAATGCAATGATATGCACAAAACAGCACGATGCGAAATATGATGCACGTGACGGTGCAAATTGAAATGCGATGCACGCGGGGCGACTTTTGAGTTTTGTAAAAGCCAAAAGGATACGAGAAGGATACACCTTGCACGAATTCGAGTGCCACGCGCAGAAGACACTATCCAAGGCCAAAACGGAGGCCGGTTGAGCATCGTAGAGGCACTGTTTTACACTGTTTTAAGCAATGAAGGCTCTGGACCACTCATGTAACCCAAGGAAAAGTGTAGGAGGCTCAAAAACCGCTGTGGGAGACCACCGGCTGTCCACCGGCCATCACAATTCATCACCGGCCGTTCATCGGCCATCAAACAGTTCCATCGGCACAATATATTGCCGACCGGCAAATAATGTGGCCGACCAGCAAAAAGTCCCTGTATCGGGGCAATTTTGACTTTTTGCCTCGGGTCTTTTAAAATAGGGCTTCTAGCCCTATTTTTTCATTCCTCCCTAGCCGAAATCTCTCCCCCTCTCTCTCTAGAGTGTTTTCGTCCTTCGATCTCCTCGTTTTCTTGCGTTTTAGCCCCTGTTTCATCGTTCGATTCGCGATCTCCTTCGCGTTTCGAACATTTTCATCCGAACAAATCTTTGTTTCGGTACCTTCTTTGCTATTTCTGCTTTTTGGGGTTTGTTCCCCTCGATTTTCTCTCGATCTTCGTGTCTCTTCCATTTTCTGGCTTTTTCGGTCATTTCCGACCCTTCCGGGGGTTGACTTTTCGGTTAACTTTCCATATTCCAGCCCGATTTTCATTTTCCGACCATTTTCCTCGTCATTTTTGACATGGCCGACGATATTCCACAGGGCGGGACTCCTCCGGATCACGAGATGAATCCCGGGGCCGAGCTCCTTCCTTTGAGCGTCTGCCCATTCGACCCGGCGACCTACCGGCCAACGATTCACGCTTCGCGACAGATCAGGCTCCAGAGTTTTGACAGTATGGATCCCAAGCTTCTACTACGTGAGCCTGCCTCTCACCTATCCTTCGGCGCTTCTGAGGTAACATTTTTTTCTCTTACATTCTGCAATGTAGAACTTTTAACTGTCAACCGTCATAGCTGATTACATTCTTTAATTGCTTTAGCTCAGATGCTCTGATACACTGTGCATTGTAGTTGATCGCAGACACACTTGCAACTGATATCTGTTTAAGACCGACACATGCACACACACTGCACTAGCCTTAATCACCCAAACACACGGCACATACCGTATTTCACTGCAAACTCACCGACACCCAGTATCTGTTTGAATCTGAAAAACTTGCACGCATGCTAAATTTGCACCGAACCACGCAAACACGCTGACGCATCATACGTTGTAGTTCACTATAAGCACACCGGCACCCGGTATTTGTTTGAATCTGAAAACACGTACACATGCTACATTTGCACTGATTTTGACTATTTCTTCAAAACTGTACATTTTATTTTACTTCGCAACTACTTGTTTGAAAACAGGGAGATTCCCATACCATCCGCGGGTATGGGAACACTGTTGCTCGTGATTGGTACGCCGAGCTACCCGATGCAGTTCGCCACATCGTGGACCAGGCCGGCTTTGGCGCATTCTGCAGAGGACTCTCCAGACTCACTACATGCAGACCTCTCCTTTCTCTGCGACGGGGGACATGACGATGACTCCCTATGATTTCTCAATGCTCACAGGCATCAGGGTAAGGGGTGATCCGATCCCCTTTGATACTGATATAGATGAGTGGGAGGCCGCTCAGATGTACTTGCTCGGCGAGCTGCCGCCTCTAGCGCGTCCCGGCTTCGTCCGATATTCCTGGTTTGAGGTGCAGTTCAGGGTCCAGCCCACCCTTGTTGAGGCAGCCCCGATGACTCAGGAGGCCGTGGAGATATACGCACGCAACTTTCTCATGTTCCTGTTTGGGACGACCATTTTCGCCGACCGGGCGAACACCGTGCCTCTCTGCCTGCTTTCAAGGTGGACGTCGAGCATATCTTACATTACGACCGGGTGGCGCCGCTCGCCACTTTCACGGATATATGAGCTCGGCTTCATGGCGTGACAGCTTGTTTCGGGGCTCTTGGCGTGCTTGGGAGGTACATTTTTTCTCGCTTTCATCTCGTTTATATTTTTCAGATGCATCGCACACACCGTAGTTCGCTTTATGCTTGTCAGATATCGTATACACGGCACACACATACTCTGCTTTAATCGACCGTATTAATCGCCACACTGTACACTCTGCACAATACACTGCACAACACATGGCTCCGCTATTTCTGCTTTTATTCTATATTCTACTTTATCTGATAAATGCATTGGTATTTACCTTGCAGTTGTGGGTTTATGCCTACTTTCCTAGGCTTGCTCCCGTACCCGACGCAGAGACCCCTCTCGTCGTCCCGTTCTCACGCCGCTTCGACGGGAGATGCGTGCGGAGGCCCCGCGAGTCATTCATCTTCTTCCGCCGTTATTTCGATACCATCACCCCCGCAGAGGTATGTTTTACTTGCAGTTCATTTAAGCTTCGTCTTTCCACTGCATGTTTCAATAACAGTAGATAACAAACTGTATTTCATTTTCAGATCACCTGGCAGCCTTGGGCTCCTTTGCTAGCCGTGATGCGGGATCGGTTTGCCGGTGCTGATGAGACCTCGCGTTTTCAGATTCTGCTGGAGGGCCCGGTCTGTCGGGCTTGGTACCTGGGTGAGCGTTTCTTGCGTCAGACCCTGGGTTTACCAGAGCAAATAGTCCCGGTGCACCCTCCTGAGCATATGAGGGATACCGAGAGATTCACCGCCGATCAGATGACCGACTATACGATCGGCTGGGAGGCAGACGGCTTCAGAGGCGAGGGCGATTACTTGGAGTACGTCCGGACCTTCATCATGCAACCTCTGAGTGGCGGCCGCCGAGCAGAGAGAGAGAGACTTGCGGTGCCAGCGGCTGGAGTGGGAGCAGGGGCTGGAGGGGGAGTGTCGAGGGGAGCTCGAGTCCGTGGCAGGAGCGGAGTTCAGAGAGGACGGGGGACCGGTTGGCCTGCTCTGTCCACTTCACTAGCATACAGAGGGTAGGGTGGGGCGACCTACCAGATTCCCTTTGCTCCTCCACCTGCTGATCATGAGTTAGTCGGTTTCCACGACTTACCTCCGGTATGTATTACTGCATTCTTCATTTTGCATTACCATTTTATTTCAATTTGTTTGATATTCCGCAGAATATTGATGCTACTAATACTTTTGCAGGCGTCGTCCGAGTACACTCGGCAGTCCCTAGAGCTGAATGCCTCCATGATGGGGATGTTGCAGCGGACCTTCGACCTCCTAGCCCTCTACAGTATTCCGGTATGTTCTTTCTGACCATAGCCTCAAACCATACACAAACTGCTTTGCATAATCTGATGCACGACACAACACTGGATACCCAAATTTACGACACTCGATACATCAGACTACACATCGCATCCCGTGACTGATTCATCGCCACAAGATACATACATCAGACTATATATCAGATTCTCGTGACCGATTCATCGCCACGGCACTCACAGACTGTACTCATACACTGTATTCTATACTGATTCATTGCTCACGGCACTCACAGACTATACTCATACACTGTATTCTATATTGATTCACTGCTCACAGTATTCTGATGTATTCGCCTTTCATGCTTTTTCAGCCTCCCTTCCAGATTCCTCCGGTGGGTGGTGCTCCAACTGGACCTCCCATTTCTACCCGGGATGGCAGAGTATATCCCCGCACCAGAGGGGGGCGCGCTCATGTCGGGACCAGCTCACGGGTTCCAGTTCCAGATGACGAGTCTGAGGCAGAGGCAGAGTCGTCGTCGGAGGAGACCGGTGATGGCTCGGACTCGGGCTCAGACGGTGATGCTCCTGGTGATGCTCCTGGACTTCTGCCCAGGAAGAGGGCGATGACGGATCCCCAGGCGTGAGACCATTGATGCTGCTTCAGATTTTTGCTGCTTTTTCCTTCTTTTTGTACTTTTTCTCTTTTTGGTTGGATTACCTTGTACTGCGGCAGGCAGGTTTTTGTTCCCAAAACTTTGTACTTGAAAAAGATTATATGAAATGAAACAAACTCTTTTTGTCTAAAAAAGTGTTATATCTGTACATTCCATACTTTGTACTGCATATCATCATATTACGCCCCAAATGCAAATGAAATCGATCTGTTGTCTGAAAATTGAGCACTTGCACTGTGATAATCGGATAACCAACCAACTAACAGCAAACAACTCATATAAACCACTGCTCAACCTGGACACACAGCCCATACTCTGTTAGGGATTAGTCTGCATACGGCCCATAACACAACACTCGGTTCATTCTGCACACAGCAAACTCTGAACAAATAGCCCAATCTGACAAGACAGACCACAAAACTGAAACGGTTGAAGTTGAAACACGCTTGGATGTCCCAAATTTCCTTTTCTTCTCTTACTTCGCATGAATGTAGAGAATGGCACAGCAGTCTAAGCACAAACGATTAATCTTTAGAAAAGGGTTTCACAATCGGGGTACCGAGCCTATGACTAAACACAGTGGAGGGAGTCAAGTGGAGAAAACAAAAGGCGCACGTCCTGAACACAATGAGACGCGCTCGGAAAAGACTCAAAACAAAAGTTGAGACCGACAAATCAAAAGACACGACATACGGACATGTTTATGGAAACAAAAGACCTCGGATCTCAAGGAGCCAGTTCCTCCGGGTATTATTCCCACCCTTTCTAATTTGTGACTCCCATGACACTCGGCCCTCAGGCTCGGTTTTCTCTCAAAACCTTTTCCTCGTTTTTCTCTCAACTTACACCTCTCTATTCTTCAATCTCTCATTTTTTATCCCTCCCCAGGGTGATTGATGGATGAATAGGAAGTCACGGGTTCACGCCCAACACCGTTAGCTCACGGCCATTCCTTCCGGTGGATAGAGTGCCCTTCTGGCAAGTATGTTGACGGCGGGGGAAAGACAGAGGACCTGACTCAATTGTGCCCCTAGTTCGTCGCTTTGACCATTTTGTTTTCTAAAATAGTTTTGACCAAAATGCGAGTCGGATTAACATACTTGTTCAATTTTTCTGATTCAAAATCATGCAAGTTAGGCTGTGAGTACTGAAAATTTTCCTTTTTGGGTCCAAGAAGATGGTCCGGTTTTTGGAAAATGAAATAGTTTTCGAGAAAATAGTCAACTTCAGTAAAAATTTTCAAAAACTATTTTTGCAGACAATCAACGCTCGATGAGCGCGGAACTTACCCCCGAGATGCACAACCTCGGATCGGAGGCAATGGAAAATTGCCCCTTGCTTAAAGGGGGCACATGGCAACGGAAAGTTGCTCCTAGTTTGGACGGCAACTCAGGGCAACTTATGGCAGTGCATGGCAACGGAAAGGTACCCCTTGTCTGGATGATGCCGCAGCATTTTTGTAGATGGTCTTTATCGATGACGACTGAACTCCGAAGGCGACGGTCTGAACCAATATATATGGACACAGTCACTATAAGAGCAATGGTGGCTGGACTTCAGGATGAAGTTGCCTACGTATCCCAAACATGGGAATCAAGTCTACGTAGTTCACGGTTTGTTACAACCGGATTGTCGGATGCAGAGGGAGCAAGGATGATCAAAACCATTACATGGACTGGGGCGTTGTGAAAGCGTCGGGGGCTGGACTTCAAGATGAAGTTGCCTACGTATCCCAAACATGGGAATCAAGCCTATGTAGTTCACGGTTAAGGTACACTCGGGTATTTTAACCTTCACTTTTTCAGGCTCTAACTTTTGCCAAGGTGCCCGATGCGGGTTTTCGACCTTGCGAGCTTCTTTTCTTTTTCTCTTTTTTCTTTATTTTTTACTTCTTTTCTTCCTTCTTTTTCTTTTTCTTCAAATTTTCTGCATTTTTTTTTCTTTCTTCTTCTTCTTCTTCTTCTCCTTCTTTTTTTTCATTCATTTTTTTCTTTTTGCATTTTTTATTTATTTATTTTGCCTTGCTCTAACTTTTGCCTGGGTCGCCCTTTCGGGTTTTCGGC
The DNA here is from genome assembly GCA_025200525.1 of Camellia lanceoleosa. Taxonomy (NCBI): domain Eukaryota; kingdom Viridiplantae; phylum Streptophyta; class Magnoliopsida; order Ericales; family Theaceae; genus Camellia; species Camellia lanceoleosa. Next base: position 127,883,727 of record CM045768.1, read on the forward strand.
CCAGCGAGCCTCTCAAAGGTTAAAAGTGTAACAAGTCCATGCCAAATGGTTTTTGAAATTGATGCCCTCTGTATTCGGGAGAGTGACTACTATGTTGATTTGCAGAAGGATCCATCACGGTTGCTTCACGAGCTTTTTCCAGTGAGACCTGACCTTCTTGATCTAATTTTGGTGCCTCTTGCTCGAGGGCAGCTTCAAATTGGGCCACACAGGCCTTACATGGCAGTTAACTGTTGAATGTTTTGAACGGATTCCAGGTTTGCAACAGATAGATTGAATCTCGAGGCTGAGAGCGATCCTAGGCTACACAATCTCAAGAACAATTCCACACAAGTCTTCACAGGACCGCGCAAAACATTTTGTTTTTGAAAGTTTTAAGAAAGCGACAAATCGCTCGCGTTGAAGATAGTGTGGAACCAGTCTGGATCAAACCAGGATCCTTCTTAGTACTCACGCTGACAGGCATGATTTCATTCATAAAAAGGCTTAGCATGCCTATCTTTCTCTCAAAAATGATCAAAGTTTTGCAAAACCCGAGGAATTGCTTCATCTTCGTTTTTATCACCGCAGTGTTCGAGGAGGGTTTTTTGAAAAGCTTAGGTCATTACAACGATGTTCAAGGCACAAGAGAGTAGGTAGAATGTATTGTCGTTCCATTCACATCCTCTGGCACAACTAGCTTAAACAACAACAAGTACGGAAACGTGATAGCCGCAGCTGTTTCATTCAGATTCCCTGATTGTGACTGGCTCCTCTACCGAGACAGACTCAAAAGGAAAAACAAAAGGATAATTACAAAACGGTGTTCGAGGCAACAACCCTGGAATCACCTGACATTCTATACAAAGGGGATTGACTTGCTACAACAAGACAGACCCGTGAGCAAAAAGGACTAACTCAAGACAACGAGACAGACTCAAAATAAAACAAAGACTGACTCAACACCCAAGCCAGATTTTACAAAACTAGCATTCGCAGATCCTCAAAAATGCGTGCCAAACGCCACATCAAAAACACTGGGCACTGCTTACAAGTGGTCCAACCCTGATCACATACTCACAGTATCCGCATCCTCAAAATCCAATAGCTGGGTAGTAACGGACTTGGCTGAGGTGGGCGGGAGGATAACCTCGTTGTCAATCAAATCTTGCACCTCATGATGGAGAAGGAAACAATTGTCGGTAGCATGGCCCGTCTGCTGGTGGTACGCGCAGTACTGAGCAGGGTCATGAGTAGCAGGGAGATTCTTCGGGAGAGGCCAAGGCTCTAGGGGTTTAAGGTGTCCCCTCTCGGCAAGGATCTGAAGTGCCTTGGACAATGGCATGTAGAGAGCATGGAAGACCCTGCGCCCTCGGGGCAGGTACTTCGGACGTTGAGTATTCTTGCTAGACGCACTAGCGAACGGGTCAGTAGGCGCGACCTTGGATTTCTGATCCTTCCCGGGTGCAGGGTTGGGGAGCGTATGAACCGTCTGGCATGACGGCCTATCCCGCTCGACTGACTTGAACTACCCTCAGGTGGAGTGGGGAAAGCATCCTCCACAGCTTTTGTCACAACTGCAGATACCTGTTGGTTGTTCATCCCCGCGGCTTTCAAAGCCTCTACTGCCCACAGCAGTTGTTTGAAAGGATCGGCATCTGCCTTCATTTTGCCTTTGTCTCGGGCCTCAGCCTGATCTAGGATTTGAGTTGGTACATCATTGCCATAGCTGGAGGCCATCACTGGTTGGCTAAGCTCAATCACAATTCGTCTCAATAGCGGGGGCTCCTGGGGTACAAAACTCCCGGCATATGGTGCGACTGGTGGCGAAGCTGACATCCCATAAGCGAGATCCACCACGGACCTTTGGAGATCACCTATCATCCCCATTAGCTCGAATGTGGTGGGCTCGCGAGCCTGGTATAGCTGGGGGGTCCAAACCGGGTGCGCAATCGGCGATCTGGGTGGATGCGGCACATCGACATTGGTCTCACTTTGCAGAGTGATCCCTTGATCTATTGCAGCTGTCATAACCACTATCTCTTCCGAATTCTGCGTCATCGTAAGTCCTGCCGCAGCAAGGGGGAACACTGACTATTCTGGAACTCTCTGAACTGAAAGGAAAAACAAGCAGCATTTCAGTCCAAACGGATCAAACACAGGTGCAGCCGAACAACTGTACTCGACTACTGATCACTGTTTCCCAGAAATTACTGTCCAAAATGCACTGAATCGGATACCATCAGATATAACTGATTCTATCAAATACTGACACTGGTGCCCTCGGGCCTGATACTCAAACTTTGCAAACTGATATGTGCGTTCCTGCAGAGATACACTCTAAAAGCACATAACAAGTAGAGAGAGCCAAAACACCCCTATGTTGGGGTAGGGTTTCCCTGTCCTATTTTGTCAAGAGCTATGGTTTCACTACGTACGCAGCGGTTTCAAACAACCTAACATCGGGTAAGCAACTTGTCCTAGTTTGGAATGGTCACTATGGATTCCGAATATGCACTAGGTCGAATGGTCGAAAAGGGTGCCCTGGTAAAATCGGGGTTTGTGTTCCCATACTGGCAGAGCCCGCAACCGGTCAACCTTATGGCATGCTTTGACAAAGTCAAGCCTTCGGCGAACCGTTCAAGAATAGCAGACGGCCAACACGGTGTCCTAGGTGCACCAATGCACATGCAATGCAAAGAGACACATAAATGAAGTCAAAACAGGATATCACGAGTTCGAGTCAAGCTCTCTAAATCCCCAGCAGAGTCGCCAGAAACTGTAACATGTCCGCAGGGGACCTCGCTATAGTTCGGACTCGAATTTTGTCACGGTTCTAAATCTGAACCAAACAGTCCAAATCCGACAAATCGTTTTGAGAAAACAGATTTTTGAAAAGAAGTGCCAAACATGGACTGCTTTGCCAGATACAGAGTCGCTACCTAAATATTTTTTAAATGGGAAATTTAGGAAACCCTGACTCGGTGCCAAAGGCCATGTGCCCGTCATCACCAAAGTTGCTTCGGCTCGGGAGCTTGGGTACGATTAGGAAAGGTCAGCTATGAGCACCCCCTCTCGCCCAGTCTGAAGACCGGCCTCTACTAACCGTGATATCCATTTTTGAAAACGTTATGTGTTCTTATTCCGGTTATTAGCCTAAAATTACTATGTTATGCGCACAGCAAACAAGTATAGACTAGATTGCCTAATTTGGAAATAAGCATTGCATATCCGTTTGTCTTGAAAAATACTTTGGAATTTGCTACTCGCAAGTAGGCTAAAATACAGATTTCAACAAGTTTTTCCAACTCAGGCAAGCCAACCTTCACCCACAGGCATTCAAACAGTTTATCTCACATAAGCAATTAGCCACATGGTAAGCATGCTGTCATGATAGCACTCACACGCATGCGGTATGCTAAAGCATAAAAATACTTACATTGTACTCCGTGCCAAAATAATAAACTAGTTAGCAGACATGCATGGTCCTAGTTCATGTCAATTTGACTAATGCAACACATACAGGATGCAATTAGAGTAGGCTCGGCTAACCTAAACATGGCATGTGAAATGCAATCAATTGATGCATGTATTCAATTTGGAATTGAAGTACAAATGCAGTTGGCGTGATGCGCTGAGCCCGGTGTATGTAAGACAAATATATGGATGCACGCATGTATAGCATAAGGTATGCTAATTTAAACATGCCCTAATTTACCATCATAAGCGAGTAAATAAAAAGGGAAGAAAGAAGTGGGGATTGGAAGACATGCACACACACGCACCCACATTTATTACAGATTCGCCCTCGCTCGGAGGGACCAAAAGAGTATACAAATTAATTAACTACGCAAGCTAATTAAATATTACAAACCACTTAATTAATTAACAAATTAACTAAGCTAAGAAAAACAGTAAACCTCCTCGGGAAGCGGGTCTAATGCAATGCATGCTCGGTCTTGCTCGGAAGTGCACTGCCATGCATAGACTGCCTCTGTTTTCCCTGCTCTACCCCTCTGAAGACTGCCAAAGTCTCATAATTACTTCCCTGAACATTGGAAGACACCACCGGCTGAGTAGAATTTCCACCGGCAGTGGGATATGGTCACCAGCTGTTGATGAAGCCATCGGCCATCTATTGATTGCCGGTCGGCACTCTTTGCAGTCGATCGGCAAAAAGTTCCTGCAGAACCTGTTTTGATGCGATGGAAGGATGTAACCTTGCATGGCAATGCAATTCAAAACATGTATGCACCAACCATGTCCCTTATCATGTTAGTGACTCAAAGGGGCATGCTTCTTGGTTCACGGACCATCAATCGCGCATTTCCATGCGTGATGGCCCAAAGAATCAATTTGTGCACATCGATTTCAAATGCAATGCAAACCAAACAAATAAGAGCCCAATCCCTATCACTAAATCAAGGGACAAGGCATGCATGCTAGATGGAATGCAACCTAGGCATGTTGACTAGTATGCAACCATGGCAATGCAATTAAGCATACAAGCTAACAAGCATACAAGGCATGAAACATCAATGTTAACCAACAAGCATGCAAGATGCAATGTGGATGTCCAAGCATGCAAACAAGCATGTGACTTCATTCAATCATGCAAGTTCCAACATGCAACAACTTACTAATATGCTACAACACACAAGGAGCATATGCAACCAATGAAGGGATGGACTTAAACATGAATTAGGAATCTCTAATTAGGCCCAAAATAGTGGCCAAAATGTTCAAATATGAGGGCTAAACACACATACACACATGCACATGTTAAGACACAAATCTAAGCATTAAGCAAGTAATTCTCAAGCACACTTGAAAGGAGTATAATATGGACACTAGGCATGCAACATAAGCTCTGGAAATCATGCTATAAGAGGTGCTAAACCAACTCAAACAAGACAAACATTAGCATGCAAATAGTCCAAGTACTTGAAGCAAGTCAAAGAGGCTTAAACCATGGCTAAGCCAACCAAGCCCTGTAAGGCCAAGAAGGCTTAAAATAGGTTCAAGGCAGTCCTTAACCATGCAAAAGGGACCCTTAGATGGCATCTAAGTGGCTCAAATTCAAAAGCATGCACAATGGTCAAAACATGGAGCATACAACACAAGCCTTCAAAGCATTAAAGAGGTGCCTAAGGCAAGCGTACAAGCACATCAAAGGGGCCTGAAATGATGCTACAAATGATGCCAAACCACTTAAACTGAAGCAAGTAATGCAAGCTACACACTTATACACTTAAGGCCAACAAACCAAAATGCAAAGGGGCCACACAAAGCATGCCAATATCGACCCAAATAACTATGGACAGACCTTAAACATGGTGAAACAAGCACAAAAGCTTCACAAGACCAAGTCTAAAACATGCTAGAATAAGGGTTTACAACCTAAGACATGTTAAGGCATCAAAGGGGCATTACATGGCATGTATGTTAAACTAACATGATGCACTAAAACCAACACACAACAATGTTGTATCATGGCATAATGAGCCTAAAAAAGCAGCTATGGCATGATCAACAAACACTTAAACATGATGCTCCCTCAAGAGGCCAACAAGTGCCCTTTTCAAGGACAACAAGGAGAGGGGGTGGCCCTCTCCTTCTTGAGACTTTAAGGCACCATCCTTACCACTAAAATCCCTCAAGATTTCAGTGGTGAGGAGGCCCAAGCACCAAAGTCTCGGAGCTCACCAAAAATGGCACAAAATGAGGCCTCTCAAGGCTTAGCGGGGGTCTAACACCTCCAAACCACAAAACACTCTAAATAAACTATTAAGAGGGCTTAAAAATAGAACTTTTTTGTATTAAACACTAAGCTCAAAAACAATTCTAAGATAGGAAAAAGTAGTGTGCAAAAATGGGGTAAAAAGGAGGTAGTGTCTTACCCTTGTAGACCTCTTCACAAAAGATGATTTTGTTGCCTCCTTGAGCTTAAATCCAGCCAATAACAGCAAGAACAAGCCTCAGGTCCCTCAAGAACCAAGAAAATGTGAAAGACTAGGTGTTTATGTGCAATAGAATGGGCAAAAGCACCTAGAACATAAAAGAGAGAAAAAGAGAGATAGAATAGTTACAACTTTCTAACCCTAGAACCAGAGCTCTCCTCTGTGTTTTTCTCACAAAATTTCTCTAACCCTAATGCCAAGAGAAGACCCTTCTCTTATAGGCAACCCATCTTGCAAAGCTTATTCAATAAGCTAACAAGGGGGGCATCCCTCCATACACGTGTATGGAGGGGAACCAAATGCCACACAGCTGTCCTAAAATATTTGCAAAAGCAAATGAACAGTAGTCGGCTACTCAAAATTTCCATTTTGACAAAATTGATGGCCGACCGGCAACAAAGAATGCCGACCGGCAATATACATTGTCGGTGGCAACAAAATACCAGCCGGTGGCCTCTAGCCACGACCGGTGATGTGTGGGGATGCCTCACAAGGCATTCCCTGCCCCTCCAAGGCAAAACACAAGTGTTTTGGTGCAAAACCAGACACTAAACAGTCGAGTTCGGAGATCCTGAGGCAAGGCGCGTAGCCGAGACCTCCGGGAACTCCAAACGAACACAAACATGGATGATCACCGGGTGTTCAAACGGTGACGTCCAAGTCTTGAGGACGGTCAAAAATGGGGTGTCTACAGAGTAGCAAATCTCAAATCATTTTCCAAACAAACGGATGTGCAATGCTTTGTTCCAAATTAGGCGATCTAGTCTATACTTGTTTTGCTGTGCACATCACATAGTAATTCTAGGCTAATAATCGGAATAAGAACGCATGTGTTTTCAAAAATGAGATATCGTGGTTAGTAGAGGCCGATCTTCGGATCGGGCGAGCGGGGGTGCTCATAGCTGACCTTTCCCAATCGTACCCAAGTTCCCGAGCCGAGGCAACTTTGGTGATGACGGACACGTGGCCTTTGGCAAACACGTCAGGGTTTCCTAAATTCCCCCATTAAAAAATATTTAGGTGGTGACTCTGTATCTAGCAAAGCAATCCATGTTTGGCACTTCTTTTCTAAAAATTTGTTTTCTCAAAACAATTTGCCAGATTTGGACTCTTTGGTTCAGATTAAGAACCATGACAAATCGAGTCCGAACTGTGGGGTGAGGCCCTCACGCGGGGCGCGTCCACACACACTCTGCCTCAAAACAAACACAACAAAAACCAACCCATTTTCTCTCTCTAATTGATATTTTGGATTGTGGCATTTGCTCTTTTGTCTACACGACTACTTGAAAGCATTTGAATTGATCTTGGTTTCAGTCGAAATACCCTAGCATAGCATAATGCACAAATTGGATGTTTCATTCTGTTTCCATTTTGTTTCTTCCGCTTGATCTAATTTCTTTTATGGTTGCATATAAAAATACAAGAAACTAATTGATTTTCTATGGATGAGGAAAAAAGAAAGGCATTTGTAGCTATAAACTCTAGCTAATTGTTTTTGTTGGATAATGTACTTGTGTTTATTCAATTTCATTGCCATAGTTGGTGGGACTTATCTGTGAACTAAAACCCTTTCAATGAAACTATGCTTATGAGTATGGCTAGTTTAAAGGGTTCTCAATTTGATGCTTGTCAATATGTTATGCTGAAATGAATATGATGCACAATATAAGAAGTTCAAGGAAGTGTAAATTCAAAGAAGCAGCGATATTTGAAAATTGCAATGGTTTCAAAGAGAAATCGATAGGAACCATATATAATCATGTTTCTAATATTATTATAATTCTATTTTATGATTATTTTTATGTTTTCTAGGATTTTTTACAAGGGGTATTTTGGTAATTTTATATTTACTGACATGGTTTGCGTCACAGCCCAAACCCGGGTATGACCGGCCGTGGCCCACAGGGCCTTAGCCCAAGGCACACGTAAGCCTAAATACAAATCCATACACATTGAATAACTATAAAATAGCCCATTAATGAATAACCAAAACTCAATCCAGTGTCATGCCACAAGTATAAACAACAAAACCAACCGTAATCAATACCATCCAAACTTATGGGATATAAACAACCCACATATCTAAATAATCCTAAATGAACCTCAATAAAAATAAATATAAATATGCACAAACTTGACATAACAGTCTAAAACAAAATAAATGAATGTCCTAGAGGTCCATGCAATTGAGTCCCCACTACGCCATAAGTCCACTCTAAGTCTTTCTAACACCTGGAAATGGTAAACAACTAAATCAGCTGATAGCTCAGTGAGTAGCAACATGGATAGTATATACAGTTTTGAAAACAGGGATCAATTCCAAAATAAGACATATATCACATAAACTAGATTGGCATACAGTTTGGTAAAGAGAATCTGTTTTAAAAAGAAGGTTCCACAGTTCAATAGTTAAAATACTCATGTCTCTCAAGAATGATAAATGACATTTTTCACTTAAAACAGATTACAACATGAACACCAATAATTTTCTGGGTACCAAGAAATAACAAGTAACATGCCATACAGTTCTCAAGGTTATAAGCCCTGTTGGATCCAATACCGAACTAAGAGTCATCCTTAGTGTGGCAACTTGGGCCTTTTCTCTAAGACGATCCGATTGAAGGTCACCTAGCCTAACCTAGGTCTTTTCCTTACAATCGTTGAGCACTAAAGTCATCACGGCCCAACCCGGATATGTTCCCTAGTGGCCAGCGTCACCACACATAGTGGAATAATTTCTCTAGACTAAAATATACAGATAGTCCCAATAATCAATACACATTAGTTTCGCAAAACATGGAAGTTCACCATTATAAACATGAGACCAAAACAAATAGTTTACAGTATGCCAAGTTCACACATGTTTCAGAATTAATTTGATTCCATTGATAATATAATAATTTATCAAAATAGTTTAGTCATGAAACAAAAATTTAATTTTCCAACAGTTCAGGGTAGGGGAACATTTATAAAACTATGTAGCATGAAAGTACTCACCTAGAAACGAAATAATGTAATCTTCGAATAGAGTATAAAAGTCCAACTAGTGCTCTGAACTAAGTATAAAAATTACACGTCACTACTAATTTAAAAATACTAAAAAAATAGGGACTAAGTAACCTCAACTAAGCGCACTAACATGGCTCAACCCAACTCACTGTTACTCTTAAATATTTCTAAGTTCATGTTCTTCAAGGTCTAAAATCACCCAAGACATGGATTCAAATCGAAACTTAATTAAAAGTAACTTTAAGATAAAACAAAATTTCAAACACGCCTTCCCAATCTATTCGCTAACATTGAAAATTACAAAACCCACTCCACACTATTCGAAAAATTCCAAAACCCTCCAGATATCAACTAATATATCCTAAGTTTCAAACCCAATTGGTTTCACTTGATTTGCTTAACAAAATAATTATTTACAATTAATTATATCCAAACAGGTTGTTTTCTGCAGCACCTTAAAGAAATTAATGGTTATCTTAATATACATGAGCAATCAATGCAAGGCCAAAACTGCAAGAAACTAGACTCGTAACCAGTTCTAATGACGATGATTTGATAATTTTCAGATTTATACCCAAAGAGAACAACACTTCTAAATTTACTGTTTCACATTGGTTTCCTGGACAGATTTGAATACCTCAATTTATATGGATTTTGATTGCCAAAATATTATAAGAAAATTATGATATGGGGTTCAATATTTAATAAAGTTACTGTAAAAATTTTAGCATAAAATTTATTCGTTTGATATATTTCCCACACCTCTATTCATGGTTGTAGTCTGTAACAAACAGCAACAATAGTGAATATATTAAATAAAAGATGAATATGCTCCTATCTATGGCACCATCTACATCTCCCAAAGTCTATGGCTGAAACACACCAACTTACATGAAGTAATACATAAAATATTTACCTATTTATGAGAGTTCTTTCCCCTCCTTTGACTTTTTCACCAATGATTCTCCTCCTCCCTTTCTCTGCTTCTCTCTCCCTATCTCACTCTCATGGCTGCTATAGGAGAGCTAGGGTCGATCAAAATTATAAACACAAAACCTTTAGAGTTTACCTTTCCTATGTAATGATCTGAAATTTTTCCCTCCGCTCGAGCGGAGGAGTTGCCGCTCGAGCGGACTTTTGGGGTTTCCAGCAATTTTGCAAACGGCCTGAGATTCTGGGAGTTGTGATTCTTCGCTCGAGCGGGGGAGTTTACGCTCAAGCGGACGGCTTTGTTGGTCTGCGCGCTTGAGCGCAAGGTTGGGCGCTCGAGCGGGTCTCCAGGTTGAGTTGTACTTCTGAGGCACATGGGCTCGTTTTTGACATTTTATTAGTGTATTTGGAATGTTCTTATTTTATTTTGGGGTATTGGTTGATGTGATAATATGATGGTAAAGAAAGATTGGACCAAAAGCTTTAATTAGAATAAGTTGTCTACGTTCAGCTGTCATTCTTGTGCTCTTTTCTTTTTCTACAATTTGAATTTGGATGTGAGGTTAGAACCATTGGAAAGCTTATTTTCGGGGCTTCAATTTGGACACAAAAACGACCTAAAACGGAGTCCATATGGGAAAGTTAGACCTGTTCGAAGTTTTGAAATCTGTGCTGGGAGCAGGTACGCTCGAGCGGGAATACGGACGCTCGAGCGGGAATAGCGAGTACATCAGCTTAAAAATGGGATTCTTAGATCATTTCTCACATTTTCATTTGCCCTCTTCTTTTCTCTCATTCAAGGTCTGAAACCCTAGCCCCCAAAACCTTGATTTCCTCTACTTTGATCAACAATCCACCATGGTTCTTGCATCAAGGATGGAGAACAAGAGAAGATCAACATTTTCAACCGATTGGAACTCGGATTCGCGAAAGATTCTCATCAAAGCTTCGTTATTTTGCTTGGTTCTTGAGGTAGGGGTTCTAGCTCTCTTCAATACTTACATCTATAGATAGATTTGTGGTAATTTCAGTATATAAATGCCAAATCTTCTTTTTATCATATAGGGTATGTTAGGAGATTTAGGGATTTAGGATTTGAAGATGTTGGGAGTTAAATTGATGGGTTAAAATGATGGATTGTGAACCCTAGGTGTATAATCAATGGAAAAATTGGAATAAAAAGTAATGGATTAATAAGTTTGAATTATTCTTGAAATTTCAATATTTTCTTGAAACCCTAGGTTGATTAAAGATGATAACCAAAGGTTTGGCCCAAATTGATAGTAGAAAAATGAAATTGAGGTATTGAATTATATGTGTCTAAGTTTAATTGGAATTTGGAAATATTTGAAAATTATGTTTAAAATTTGCGAATGAACTATGTTATGAACATTGTAAATTCATACTAAAATGCAAAGGGAAAATTGGGGAAATAATCTCTTAATGATATGGATGACATGAACTTTGTTTTGGAATGTTGAAATGGGATTCAAGAATTTCTCTTGAATTATATTGAATTATGTTTAATGGTGTTGAGTTGAATCATGTTAAATAATGTTGATTATGTTGAATTATGGTGATTATGTTGAGTTGTATTGATTATGTTAAAGTGTGTTGGCCATGTTGATTTTGGTTGAATCATTGTGAGTTGTGTTGTGTTCGGTTGTGTTGAATTTTGAGTTGAGTTGTGTTGGGTGGTGTTGTGTTGGCACTCGAGCGGGGATTTGAAAAATGGTTTTTCGATGCCCATGACCGTCCGTATTAATAGTCGGTAAATATGGGGGTGGTTTGAATTAAAGGTGCCCAATTGCCCTGTCTAGGCTTATCGCTGGACAAATGTGGGAAAAGGTTTTTGGGTATCCACACAGTCCCGCCGTATAGTAGCCGGCGAAAGTGGAAAATGATTTTTGGGTGTCCACACAGTCCTGCCGTATTGTAGCCGGCAAAAGTAGAAAAACGGATGGTTTGCGAAAATGTTTTGGGTGCCCACATCCTGCCGTATAGTATCCGGCTAATGTGGGGGATGGTTTTCAAAAGTTGAAAAATGGTATTTGGAAAATATGGTTTTTGGAAGGAAAAGGTTTGTTGAGAAAATGGTTTTTGGGAGTTCACTTCCCGCCGTATAGTAGCCAGCAAAAGGTGAAAAATGTTATGGATTGGGTGCCCACTATCCCGCCGTAGTAAGTCGGCAAAAGGTGGATTGCGTTGAAATATGTGTTAAAAGTGTGATGAGTTGATGAGGTCATTTGTGACTTGTGTTGAACCGTGAAATTGCATGTTGATGTGTAATGTGGTTTAAAGAGGGTATGTGCATGGATGTTATTAGTAAAGAATGGATTATGGATCGGTAATGGTGAATTTAATGAATCAACTATGACACTGAAAAAAATAGATTATGAGTGTTGTGCTGTGAATTAGATGAAAGATTGAATTGAAAGGGAGTCATTAATTTTGTGTTATCTTGAAACAACACTTGGGAATGTTAATGACATAATGATTTGGATATAGGAGAATCATTAGTAGATTAAACGGAGAATTTGAACTTGAAGTAATGAGGTTCTAAATAAATAAAATGAAAAGGAATGAAGAATGAAAGAAAAAGAAGTATCTTAAATATGGGACATTTAATGAGAAATATTTTGGAATGAGTTAATGAATGTAAAAGGATGAGATCCCTTAAAATATGCGGTTTTTAAAAAGAAGGAACTTATGGTTTTCTAATGAAAAAGAACAGTTTTGACAATTGAAGGTTTTCCATAAATGTTCACCTGAATTTTTGAGAAAAACATACTCTATGTATGGTATTTTGAAATTATATAAATGTCACCCTACTATATGGTATCACCCTGCATGCATGATTATTTCTATCTGTGTGTTTGCTATTGGCGTTGAACTATGAGTCTCCTACTGGGCATTAGTGCTCACTCCGTTGTTGTTTTATCTTTTTACAGGAAGGAAGTTGGGATCCTATAGTGGAAGTATTACGAAGTATATAAGTCTATGTGTGGAATCTTGTTGTGAATGTAAGGAAGGTGATGGTTGTATGTGAATATTATATTTTATTTATTAGTGATCTTTCGGTAGGAGATTCGTATGTATTAATGTTATTGTTGTATTCACTGAGAGAAGAGAGAATATGTATCATTTTATTTCTATTACTCAAGTGTAATAGATACTTGTATATTCATATTTATATATATATATATAAAATGGGCCTAAATTAAAGGATTTGGTAATATTTCCGAGTAATAAAAAATTGGGGCGTGACATCCTAAATATATATAACCAACCGCCCAACTGAAATAATAATAATAATAATAATAATAATAATAATAATAATTAAAATACCCTCTAACAATATTTAATTTGTACTTTAGGATTCACCATCAAAATATTTGAGATTGTAAAACTATTATTATTATTGTTACTATTATTAAGATTATTATCAATAGTTTTTAAAATTGTGGACTTCCATAAAAATTTATTTATAGTTTAAAGTTAATTAAAAGATTGTTCAGTAATATTTAATTTGCACCTTAAGATTTACAAGTAAAATATTCGAGGTTTAAAAAAATAATTATTATTTAATTATTTATTTAGTTTTTATATTCAGGTTCTCATAGTTTGTATGGGTCGCCCATGGGTTGCCTTGTGGGTCAAATTATTTAATTAGTCTTTGTTTTTGTTTCTTATTTGGTCTTAAATTAGTTTTAGAAATTAAAGATATTTTAGTAGTTTCCTTTTTTTGTTATAGTTAGTTTAGGAAGTCTCATAATTCTATATAAATCCATGTAATGCCTGTGAAAACTCCATCAAAATTCAGAGTTGCTCTGTGAAAATATTCAATGGCTGGGAGCAACATACTTTGTGGTGTGAATCCTATTTGGTTGTTCCTTCTCAATATCTACATGAATCCTGTGTCGTCAAAGATCACTCAGTAACCAGAATTGGACGAATTGGAGGGATCATATGTGTTGTTGATATAGTAAGCATCATAAGCAAAATTGGTAGTGATGTCTCTAGTATTACGGACAAGATTCCCATCCGGGAGAAAATGAAGTTGAAACCTTCCCTGAGAGAAATTGGTCTCCGAAAGGCGAGAAAATATTACTCCACCGAACTCCATAATTTGTGTAGATAACATGGTATCAGTTGGATTTTTGAAACTCTCCCATAGATAGAAAGAATCGCTGCGCACAAGTACAAAGTTGCCAGTATCATTCATAAAACCATAAGTATCATTGTTGAGAATAGGCTGAGAGTTCCACAATTCTTTGCCTTTAGGGTCATTGAGCACTAGCCCTCTGTCAACAATTAGGCCTAGTTTGGAACCAATTGAGACAGGGACACCATCATACCCATACCAGACAATGGTTTGGTTTGGTATTTGGTGATACCATATGCAAAGCAAGAAGAGATTCTTTCCCTCAAGTGGTTTAAACCCAAATGCAAAAACACCAAAGGTTGAAAGCCATGGGGTGTCCTTGTTATTTGCAGTGATATATGTACCCACATTCGCGGTACCATTAGTCTGAGCAACAATAGAAAATGACAGGAGGAAGAGTAACAACAAGAAGAAGAGTAGATGATGAGGTAGAGCACAAGCCATTGATAGATAAATCAAGCTCGATTTGGGTAGATGGAAATGAATGAATAAAAAAACAAAGACCAAAGTGTTTTTTGGGCAAAGGAAAAGACTTCAAAGTCAACCTGTACCTTTCAGCAAAGACTTCTATATCCATAGCATAATTTCAAATGTATCCCTTCCTTCTTGTTGGTCTTTGGTCACCATTATTGAATATTATTACCCCTCAGAAAGGGCAACATTGTGGATCACTAGTATGGTTTCAGTGACAGTATCAGAGCCACATATATAGCTGTCTGGACCATTAAAAGTCCATAAAATAAAATACCGATAATTGTCATAATGTTTGACTTATTTTCACCTCACATGATATGTGCAATACAAAAAGGACAAGTTTTAATGGAATGACAATTAATAAAAATGAAAATGGGTTAGCTTGTAATTTCAAAGAATCAAAGAGAAAAATGCTTTTATAATGATTATATTAATTGTGAATTTATCATATCTATAGTGAATTGTGTACTAACTCGGCTATGAATCAATTAGTATAATGAATAGATCAACATATGTGTACAAATGGGGAGGATTAACTTTTTAGACATGAAAAAAATTTGAAAATAAGATTCAAGCCTATATTTTCTTGAATCACTAAATATCATGCAAAATAAATAAATAAATATTTGCCATGCTTTCATATGTATCCAGTTAGTCACGCATCCTCAAGTGCGCTAATCAAGTATTAAAGTTGTATTATTTTATATTTATATCATATATTAGTTAAATCTTCAAATTGATAAGTATTAAAAAGTATTTTTATTTATTTATTTTTTTTTGTCTTAGTGAATTCTCAACATTTGATTACTTTTAGAATTCTCGACATTTGATGGGTACATATGCAACGTTTTTTATCATTTGATTTTGACACCTTTACCAACAAAACCTTGTGTTCATTTGATTTTGACACCTTTACCACCACCACCATCACTATCTCTACTACCACGACTACCATGACTACCATCGTTTCCACCAACACCGTCTCAACCATCAATGTTGTTCGTCATCACCACTGCCACCACCGTTTCACCACTAGCATCTCAACCACCAACGCCATTCGATGCCACCATCGTCATCCTTGGCGTCAAAGACTTCAGATCTGAGATTGATGTCCTCAGATTTGAGATCCATCATCTCAGATTTATATTTTTTCCCTCTTTTTCTCTTTGTCTCCTCATTATGCTCTATTTTTCAGATAGTAAAATTTTACTCTGGTTTGAACCAAATCTAAGGCAATATATATGCTCTCTCTATCTCTTTATTTCTATTTTTTTTTCCTCTTGTATGTCCTCTGTTTTTTTTTTTTTTTTTTGATAGAATAAGAGTAAAATTTTACTCTAGTATGTGCTCTGATTTTGTTTGACAGAATGAGAGTAAAATTTTACTCTAGTATGTGCTCTGTTTTTGTTTGACAGAATGAGAGTAAAATTTTACTTTGGTATGTGCCTGTTTTTTGTTTGATAAAATGAGAGTAAAATTTTACCTTTAAGGCAATATATGTGCTTAACGATATAAAATTTTACTTTGAATCATAATAAATTTTACTTTGGTTCAGAATAAAATTTCAGAGTAAAATTTTACTCTAAATTATACTATGAGGATGACTTTACAGGAGAGCTGATATATATATATATATATATATGAGGATAATATAGTAAAAGAAACATGTTTTAAAATATTAGGGGGTTTTGAAAGGATTTGTATAATTCTTGTCCTTTTGAAAGGCAAATTAGACACTGAGGGATCTATCACCAAATCCCCCATTTTTCTTTTATTACAATTACACCCTAAAATTAAATTACATTAAAAAAGATCATTTAATGGAACACTCACCTATCAAATAAGAACTAACGCTATTCAATATTGTACACCCATCTCCACATCCACCTCTAACTATATGTTTTTCACCTTTCTAAACCCTAAACATGTTACTCTTCATAACCAACCAACATAAACCCTAAACCTGTTACTCATCATAACCATCTTAAACCCTGAATATATCCTCTTCATCACCATCATAAACCCTATTGAATCAAAAACCTGGAACCAGAAAGCTCTTTTTAAGTTCAACGTATTACTCTTCATCAGTTGTTTCACCTTATAGAGCAATGGAGGATGATGATAACAATTCTGATGAGGCTGGCGTTCCATTGGTAAGTTTATCTGTCTTATATTAACATTCTCAGTCGTTTTCAATCATTTCTATTTTGTTCAAACTGTTCGGTACTGGTTTATCGTTTTCAATCATTGTTATTATGTTCAATATATGGGTTCTGAACAATATGTAGATAGCTGGTACTGTTGAATCGAATATAACCTTTATTTTTGACACTAGTGTGCCAAACGGTTCATTTGTTGTATCTTCAACACCAGATTGTGTTTTTCACGAAGATTTTTCCCTCTAAAACTTTCTTTTATGCCGAAATAAACCAAAAAACAAAAATGTGATAGAAAGAAAAGAGGAAATGTTGTTGATAAGATGGGGAGTCGATATTTACCTAAGAGGAATTTTCGATGAGTTTTCTACAATGGTGGATAGGAATTTCCGACAAGTTTTCCGATGGTATTATTTGGACACCGTCGAGTCGATTCCTCCTTTCGTTGAGAGTTGATAGGAATTTCAATGATGGACCGTTGATGCAATATGCTCTTCACTGAGGCAATGGTGTTTACTGATGTAATGACCGTCAGCGTTCTTTTCAACAGGAGATGGACGGTCATCAAAAGGAGAATGAGAGAATGTGTGCAAAATTAGATGGGTGTGCCGTAGGTGTGATAATATTATGAATATGGGTAAATTTAGTATTATGGGGGGTGTTCAAAGAAATTTTATTGAAATTTAGGGTCTAGGGTGGGGGCTCAAAGATATAGGGGGTCTAAAGAATTTAAGCAGGTGCTAATAGCAGTCCTCTTATTTTATTTTATATTTTTTAAGTTTCTATAATTCTTTTATTACCTTCATCCCGAACCTTTCTTCTTCTCCTTCTTCTTACACCCAAAACCTAAAAAACCTTAACCTTAATTATTTCCCATTATCACCACCTCCACTGGCCTACTACCAGCACCGCCACTCTGCCGCCACTCCGCCACCACTCCACTACCCTAATTTTATTAGTTCTTTACAATTACAGCCCAACAAGTAAAGAAAAACCCAACCTTACCCAACATAGATATGGAGGTAACTTATAAAGATTATCATAAATCACAACCAAAACCATACAATTGAAATGAATTAATGAAAGCATCAAGATCAAGGTCAACTTTTCCTATCACCAAGCAACATCACAATTAATTCAATTCAAATCAATCAGGTTTTTTGATGGACAAAAATTTGATTGAAGAACAAACAATCCATGAGATTTGTAGTTCATTACATATATATGTCTACAAATAGAGAGAGAGAGAGAGAGAGAGAGAGAGAAAGAGAGATGGACAGACCTTGTAAACATGACCTTTAGGGTCAATGGAAGAATCACCATAGAGATCACAGACAATTCTACCATGGATTTCACCAGTCCTAGCTCTCATACCACAAATCATCATCACCATGAGGATCGTAGAGACAAAAAGTGGTAGTGGCACTTTCTTCGACAATGACTCCATACAATGGCAATAACAATGAGAGGGTGGTGATTGCATGGTGGTGTCGGCTATGGCAGTTGCAAAAGGCTGCAATAGATAACGAAATCAGGGTTAGGTTTGGGACAAAAGAAAAATAAGGTGGTTGGAGGGCTTGCGGCGATGAAGATGGTTGTTGGAGGTGATGGTGGGAGAGAATTAAGATTTGGGTTTTTTAGGTTTTGGGTGTAATGATGAGGAGGAAGGTTAGGGACAAGGGTAATAAAGGAATTATAGAAATTATAAAAATAAAAAATAAAAAAGTTAAATTTTGAGAGTCTAAGGAGTTAAATTGGTGATATAAGTAGAATTTCTCAAAAAACATAGATAAAATAAAAGGTAAATTACACTTTGCCCTTTTATATTTGGTCAATTTTTTATTTTGGTCTTTAAAGTTTTTTTTTCCTAGTTTAGCCTTTCATATTTTAACTTTCTTATAGTTTACTCCCAAAGTTAACTTATGTTCAAAATTTGACAGAAAATATGACAATAATTACCACATATCATAAAAAATATATTATTATATTGAAATTTGAATTTATGTTAGAGGTGCGAATTATATATAATAAAATATTTTTATATCAAGTGACTATTAATGTGTTATTTTCTGTCTAATTTCAAAAAAAAAAATTAATTTTAAAAATAAATTGAGAAAAATTTAAAATATGGAAGGTTAAAAACAAAGCGTGGCTTTTAGTCAATTGCTACATGTTGGCAATTTAGCCTTTTGAATTATTTACCATCTCTTTTGAGGTCTACCGATGGCGTTGTAGGTATATAATCGTTGTAGACATCTATGATAAGGTTTGCAAAGTAGCAAAAGAGGGAGCTCCAAATATTCTGATGTCCAATCTTAATGGTTAGGAGGACAAGTCTCTTTGGTGGACTCTAGTAGCCTTGAGTTTTACAGTTATAGTTTAACCATTACTATTTAAATGTTACTGGCTAACTGTTATTTATATCTATTAAATTGTTACTTACATATTAGGGCTAAACCTAATGTCTGTATACTTCATCTCGAAGTGCCTCTCTCCCAATAAGGTAACAAGATCTTTTAAAAATTGAATTTGCTGAGGCAAAGATCCCCATGCGGCCGCTTTTTCATGCATGTGCCCATACAATGGTGAGGTGGCCGCACAACATACGTAGTGCAACTGTGAACCCATTTTATGGCCATTAGTGGGATGTATGGGTGGACCAAAGATATACAAAGGCTTAAAAAACATGCGTACCTACCGGACGTGTGGGTTTGGACTATCTAGTTGCACAAGAAAGCCCAATAAAACTCCAATTGATATCATGAAAATAGTTTTTTATTTGTAAAATCTGTCAACTTGAATTTAATTGGGCTTCCTTCCTTCTCTTTTTGAAAGATATTGAAATGGCAGGTTTTGATGGAACAAAAAGATGTTCAACGAGCCCAACAGTGGCCCAAACACAATCTTTCATCAAACTACACTATTTTTATCATCCGAAAGCATCCAAACTTCTAAGTCTTAT
The DNA here is from genome assembly GCA_025200525.1 of Camellia lanceoleosa. Taxonomy (NCBI): domain Eukaryota; kingdom Viridiplantae; phylum Streptophyta; class Magnoliopsida; order Ericales; family Theaceae; genus Camellia; species Camellia lanceoleosa. The sequence continues at coordinate 127,903,365 of CM045768.1, forward strand.
GGTTAGTCAAAATGAGGTGTTTACACCGACAATTCACCCCAGTCTTGTTCATAATGTACAATGTGAAACGAGTGAGGGTCTAAATCTGGTAAATTCATAGAAAATTTACTAAGCTATCGAAATGCCAAATAAGACCGTATCACTAGACCTGGAGTCGCCACCTAATCTTTTTGGGAAAACTAGAAAATCTTGACTCCTACCAATATAGGCCACCGATACACCGTGACCAAAGAACTCGATCCGGGAGTTTAAGTATGAATGTGATGAAATGATGAGAATTTGAATAATTGATTTAGATGAATAATGATTTGAAATTGCTCCACTTTATACCTTGTTGAACTTGTTGAGAGTATCATTATATATTGTTGTTAGTTATGCTCTAATGTTGCCTATTTAGAATATTTTGATAGAGATAACTGTTGTTAATAGTCAGTGGAAGATTGCGTTGTTGTAGAAATATCTCAACAACTTAAACCCATTTTGTTAATTATGTGGTTTAATTTTGATGATGTCTCAAATATTATTTGATTATTTGTGATTTTTTTTAATATACATATGTTATAATAATTTGACACAAAATATAAAAATATATTATATCTTTTTGATACATGTTGCACTGAATTCAAATTTGTTTTGCATTTTTTAATAGTTTAATTGTATGTAAGACACACCCACATGATGAGTATATCATGAGCCATTATTTTGCATCATTTGAATATATTATATATAATATAATTTAAAAAGATAAAAAAAACACACTTAAGTGGTGTCTCAGAGCAAATCTTTTATTTGATTATGTTTAATATATATGATGTTACATGTATGCATATTGTTTATTGCAAAAATATATTCGTGACTATAATTTATATTATATATATAAATAATATAATATTAAAAGGTATTGATTGCAGGAGAATGATTGAGTTTTATATTATATTTATATAATCAAATCAATCTCTTGGTGAAGTGTTTGAATTTGCTAGCTACAAAGCTGGAAAGTTAGAAAAAAAAGTAAAGTTAGCTACATGCTGTATATTCAAGCGCTGTGCAGAGGAGTGTCTGTCTTCCCAACGGATAGATTTTTGGGTATAAATGTTTTATTTGGGGAAAAATCAAGAACTTTGAGAGAAAAAATTTGTGTGCATAGAAATCTTGATTGCACTTTCACTCTTCTCTTTCACTTTCAGATACTTTCAGATCTAAGTATTGTCTTTGTTCTTACACTTTCATATCTAATCTTTGTGGGAGAATCATTATAAAAGAGGTTGAAATAGGTCTTATCTTTATTGATTATTTTGTGAGAGGATTTTGTAAGGGTGAGACATTTATTGTTGAGTGAGGCTCAACAGATAAGAGTACGACTTCTGTAAAATCCACAAACTTGGTGAAACTTTGGTGGTGTATTGATTCATTTGATAGTGAAGAAATTCTCGAAGAGCATCCTTGAGAAGTGGACGTAGGTCTGACGTGTTGAACCACTATAAATCGCTGTGTTTGAATTTTTTTTTTCCTTATCACTTTTATTTTTATATTAATTATTATTGTTCTATTTTTTATTTGTTAAATACGAATATTTTGGCTATTATATTTAATATTGTGAAATTATTTTTAATAACCCAATTCACCCGCTCTTGGTTTGCCTACCTGGATAACAGTTGGTATCAGAGCAAGGACTCTAGTATTTTTTACTTAACAGTCTTAGAGTAGATTATGGCAACTCCTAGTTATTCATTACCTGAGGGACAAACATCTAATAGATTACCATTGTTTAGCGATACAAACTTTAGTTATCGGAAAACCATGATGACCATACACATACAATCTAACGATTATAATGCTGGAAAATCATTTGTAATGATCCAAAACCCCTTCTCAAAACGGTAGAAGGCCAAAAGATACCAAAACCTGAAGATGAGTAGATAGAAGCTGATACGAGAATTGCTCAATCCAATGTTAAAGCCACAAATATGTCGTATTATGCCTTGGATGCCAATGAGTTCAATAGAATTTCTATATGCAAGACAGCAAAAAAAGTTTGGGATAAACTCATAGTGACTCATGAGGGAATAGACCAAGTTAAAGAGTCTAAAGTTAGCTTGTTAGTCCATAATTATGAGCTCTTTAGTTACTCAAATGTTTACTAGTTTTACTAATATTATAAATGGTTTATCTCTCTTGGTAAAATATATACTAATGCTGAAATTGTAAAAAAGTACTCTGGTCGTTACCAAAGAGTTAGGAGAGAAAAGTCATTGCCATCACAGAAGCCAAGGACTTATCAAAGCTAAGTCTAAACAAGCTAATGGGATCTTTTCTCACTCATAAGCTCATCATGAAATAAAGAGATGAAGAAGAAGACAACAAGAAAAAGAAGGGAATAGCTTTCAAACCACTGCTACTCATGAAAAGAATGATGAAGATAATTCATAATTTGATGATGAAAAAATGACCTTCTTAACAAAAAAGTTCCAGAAATTTATGAAAAAGAATCAAAGAGGAAGAAGATTTTTCAAATGAGATTTTAACAAAGAAGAATATAGTAGAAAAGATTTTACAAAAGGAGAAAATAATAAGAAAACTGAAATCACTTGTTATGAGTGTAACAAGCCAAATCATATCAAGGCGAATTGTTTGGAAATCAAGAAACAATACAAGAAAGACAAAAGAAGAGCCATGATTATTGCATGGAGAGATAGCGATGAAAGTGACTTAGAAAATGATGACAGCAACCATGAAGTTGCCAACCTATGCCTAATGGAATTTGGAGATGATGATGAGGTAAACAATGAGTCTTTTTCTTTTGATGAATTACAATTCATATTTGAAGAATTGCATGATGAATTTCGAAAACTTGGCACTAAAAATATTGCTCTTAAAAAATTATTTTCAAGTTCAACAAAACAAAATGAATCTTTATCTAATAAAATTAAAATATTACAAAATAAATAAATAAAAGAAGAAAATGAAATTTTAAAATCAAAAGAATCCCTTCTTTTATAAAAGGAATTAAATGATTTCAAAATTAAAAATGATTCTTTCAAAATTCACTCAAGGAAGAGATACTTTAGATAAACTTCTTAAAAGTCAAAATTGTATCTTTGGTAGAGCTGGAATTGGGTATAAACCTTTTTCAAAAGGAAAAACTTTCAAAAATAGTTTTATTTATGCATCTTCTAGACACTCACATCTTAAGTGTCACTTTTTGGGGTAAAAAAAGGTCATATTTCACCTTCATGTCCTGTTAAAAGAAATCCTTTTGCTATTGCTTTCAATGGTAGACTACGAAAGAAGGAAAGCCAGCTAGATAAAGGGCTAGAGCAGGCCAGGGTAAAGGCCCTAATCTGATATTTCATCTGTTAATGTTAAGTTTCTCATTTTGGAGTACTTGTAAGATAAAATCTATAGGTCTCTCATCTTCTCCTCATAGCCACCTAGTTCCAATAATAATAGGGCTAACTAGAGATCTATCCTTGACTAGATAGAGATCAATAGGAATATCACAGTACAGTAAGACTTTCCTTTAATAACATGCTAACAAGTGTAATAGCTAAAGAAGGGCATAAGGAATAAGTTTCATACCGAGCATGCGAGGGATACCGATAAGACCTTGGTTAAGAGGCCTAATGTGGCTACTTTTTCTATCCTAGCGTAAAGACATTTCAAAGGTGTCAAATTCTAACTTTTACGAACCTAAGAAAATATGGGTACCAATAGAAAAATCAAATTTTTGTAGGTATGTTTTAAGACAAAATCTAGTAACGATAGATGGTATCTTGATAGTGCATGTTCGAGGCACATGACCGGAGATAAAGCTACGTAACCTTCAACGACAATAATAAAGGAAAAATCATTGGCGTAGGTATAGCGAGATTGTCGGCGGCAAGATCTTCAGATTTCGAGATCAAGTTTTTGCGAGATCTTCACTGATTAGATTTTCAAATATGTGAGATCGTATATATATGGATCAGATTTTCATATATAAGATAAATATATATATGTGTGTGTGTGTGTGTGTATGTGCGTGCGCGCGCGCGTACGTGTGTGTATGAGAAAGGGCAATATAGTCCATAAAAAAAAAAAAAAAAAAAAGGAAAAATTAGGGTATGTCCTTCCTAAGCTACTCTCCTCTTTCTCAAGGACTTTTTGATACTAAATTAGTTAAGTCGTCTTTTATCCTAGAAAAAAGCCAAAAAATGGGGGTTTTACCAAAAATCCCTTCTATCTAGTTACGCTTCAAAATTTTCAAAAAAAAATTATTATAATTTTATCCCTAATTAAAATTACTAAAAACCCCTTAAACCATAAAAACACAAACCCTAATTTCTCATTTCACCCACCATTTTTTCAATCCCTTTCACCGGGCCACCTCCACCACCACCTGTCGCTGCATGCCTCCGTTGCCACCCGCTTTGCTGCCATCCCAGCCACTTCTTCCCTTCCCAATACCACAACCACCTTCTCTTCTTCGCATTCTTCTTTATTCTTCTTCTTCTTCTCCTATTCCAAACTCTAGATCTGAAACCTCTCTCTCTCTCTCTCTCTCTCTCTCTCTCTCTCTCTCTCTCTCACACACACACACACACACACACACACACAAAAGGCAACTATGGGGGTTCCACTCGAAGCAAAGAAGATGAGATAGGTTACAGGCATAGGGATTTGGAAGGAGGGCCATGGCATCGGGAGCGACTGGAAAGGAAATTGCGGCGATGGCTGTAGTCGAGACGGTAACTGGAATTATTTATCAGAAGAACACCAAACTTGAAGCCTTTAAAAAACAAGACTTCGTTGCAGTGTGAATTGCACAAGTTCCTACTTTTGGTCCATGTAAGGGCACCATACAAAATGGCCTGGTCTCAAACTATTAAAAGTAAAAAGAAAAAGAAAAAACAAAAGATTCTATTACACACACAAGTTGTTGGCAAACATACATTATCAGATTCCTAAAGCAGTTGATGTGCACTTGAATTATCATTTTGTTTCAAAAGGTAATTAATTGATCATTTGAATATCACGACTGCCTTAAATATCAACCATGACTAATTGCTTAGAACTGCTGGTAAGTCGAGCATTTTCTTGATATATGATATTTCTCTCTCTCTCTCACACACACACACACACACACACACACACACACACACACACACAAAATAGATAAAATATAAAAAATATATACTGTTACTCGTTCTCCTCTATACCCATTGGCATGGTTTTGAATGTTGCCAACACCACAGCCACTTTACATGCAAGAAATCCGAACATCCCAAATACGACTTCTTTCAGTGTTAACACCATGCCACCACTGTCTCCAGAACCATATTTCACGGCAATAGTAGCAAATACAAATGCTAATACTAACTTGAAACTGGACCCTTAAATCTTCTAAATATTTGATCAAATTTCCCTCTTCTGGTTATTGATGTTGATGATGCAGCAGGAGCTAGTAATCCATCAATGGACCTTTGCAGCAATAACAGATACAAAAAGCCACCAATCCTACCACCTAAGAACGCAAATGCAGCATTTTCCCCAACTGAAAAGGATGCAATTGATGAGCCAGCAAGTACAAGCAAACCATCATAAAGTATGTTAAGCATAGTGGGGTGCTTGGATGAACACGGTGTCATCAAGAAGAATGTTCCCTTTTATTTCCACGTAACCATGTAATTTTGGAGTCCAGAATTGTAACCTGCTGTTGATACCTAGGTCATCAATGAATCAAATATGATTTAGGTTGTGTTAAAAAGCAATTTCACGCCAAAAGATACAAGGACAAGGAGTTATGCATACATCTCTCTCTCTCTCTCTCTCTCTCTCTCTCACATAAATTACAGTCTTTCATGTTCATTAATTGTTCTCTCATTCATGAATTACAGTCTTTCATGCTCATTAACTGTCACATGGTCCCATTTTGATTTTAAAAGCAAAAGTTGTTCGGGTTGATAACATCCCTAAAGTTAGTTTCTATTCCATAGATATAGCGACCCTGGTTTTGACCCGTCTTATAGCGATCCCGGGTTTTAACCCTTGTTGTACAGTGATCCGGACTGGGTTCCGTAGATGTTAGTAGTTGTTCATTTCTAGTTTACATCCTTTCATACTTTGTATTTGAATTATAGGATGCGTTAGGCGAGTTTATTCTGAGTTGGTTGAGCTTAGGAACCAAAACTAGTTGCAGATTTTGACTGTCGGCTCGGCGGATCTTTTGGCCCGGCGGGGACCTTGTTGTTGCTTATGCCTTTCGGCGGGGTTTTGGCGCTCGAGTGGGGAATACACCCATCCAGTATTTCCTGTGTAGTGTTGGACGCTCGAGTGAGGGATTGGCCGCTCGAGCGGGAGGTTGTGAGTGACGCTCGAGCGGGGGTTTTCACGCTCGAGCGGGGACCTGACATGTCGAGATTCTGGGAGTGTGCATCCGTCGCTCGAGCGGGAGTTTGGCCGGTCCGAGGGAGTTCGAGTGGCGCCGGCGGGGGTTTCACGCCGGCGGGCGACTCTTATTCAAAAGCAAGATCCGACTTTTTTATCACTTTTTCAAGATCTTTTCTCTCTCTTACTTTTCCAAAAAGCCATTTTTAGAGCTTCTCACTCTCAAACCGGCCCTTCTCTCTTAGATTTGATCTAGTAGGAGTTGTTTGCTCACTTTTGGCCTTTACAAAAGTTGTATTGATCGTCGAGGGCTACATTTTAATCTGAAAATTTCAGAATTTGGAGCATTTTCATTTTCTTCATCTCCTTGGTTGGGTGTCACCATTTGAGGTAGGGATATCCTACTCCTCCTCATGGATTTTGTCTTTAAATTTTAGCATTTTGATATATTGGGTGTTGTTCGGTAATTTTGAGAAAGTTTGGGGCTTTGTCCAATTTTACAAAAGTTGGGGTTTTAATTATATAAACCTATATGCAAGTTAGGCATAGAGAAATGAGATTAATGTTGGAACATTGATGGAAATGGAACCTCAGGGTTGTTTTGTGAATTATGGCTATTTGCCCTAATTGGTTTAATTAATTAATGTATATAATTAATTAAAGAAAATGAGGAATTGAATTGAGAATGTTGAAATTGGGAATGTATGGGACTAAAGGGTGTAGTTGAATCATTTATTGCTCACCTAGTTGAAATGTTGATATATCATCCATTTGTGCATTTATTTCCTGTTTAGAAATAATTGCTTTGGACTACCGGTGAAGGGTAGTATTGATTGTTGTAGACAATGCATGATGATTAGGTAAACTAAAACTAATCAATTGGGTGTGTCATAGAGTATGACGGTTGACAGAATACATTAACTTCATGTATTGATAGATTGTGCATATGACCAATGTGTTTATGTGCATTATGTGTAGACGGTTGATAGAATACATTAACTTTATGTATTGATTGATTGCGTATATGATTCTGTGTTTATATGCATTGCTTGTGTATGGGAGGAGATTGGGGATGTACTCTACGGTTTAGGGAAAGATGGGGGATGTACCTCTAAACCGATTAATGGTTATGGGAAGATGGGGGATGGACCCAGGGATGCAGCTCATATGCTCTCCCATTGTAGTAGTGATACAGCTTATATGCTTATCTGTTGAAGTGTTGATATAGCTCATATGCTTATCTGTTGAAGTGTTGATATAGCTCATACGCTTATCTATTGGAATGTTGATATAGCTCATATGCTTATCTATTGTAGTAGTGATATAGCTCATATGCTTATCGATTGAAAATTTTGTTTGATTTGATATAGCACTAAAATGTATATCATTATCGTTTGTGAAGTAGGGAAGTGGTTTATGTGCTAGTGATACAACACCAAAATGTGTATCCACCTTAAATTTTCAAAAGTGTTCTAGTGGTGAATTATACTCTCATCAAAGGTTTTGGCCAGAGTACTGAGCCTTGTTTTCAAACTCAATGTTGAATAAGAAATGGAAAGTGAATTGTAACATAGACTTGATTGTCATGGAGTTGTAATAAGATGTAAATGGATGTGTGAGTGTTGACCATGTATCTGTTGCTAATCTTTTAGTCATTGTTCATAGTTGGTTTAGTGTATTTCTACTGGGCTGTGGCTTACCCTATATGGGACATCATTTTCAGGTACAAATAGCGTGCCACCTCCAAGGACATAGCTTGGAAGGATAGAGGCAGACAGATTTCACTTGTTGTTTTGCTTTCTTGATGTATTACCTGTAAATTCAAGCCAAGGGCTTAAGATGTATTGAGTTAGTACTCTTTCTTTTTGTAACCAAGTATTAACTTGGAAAGCTGTAAGCCCATAGGGCATTTATTTTTTGTTGATAAGCATGTAATATTCTTGTAAGAACTACTCTGATGAATAGGAATGTGGTTGATTTCTCTTATATCTTGCATGTCTAAGTGATGGGTTTTATGTATTATTTTGGGGGCGTTACAACTTGGTATCAGAGCGTACCGGGTTCGAATACTTTGGGTACGTGGGAAGTGATTAGGATCACAATGGGTTTGTCTCACTTGTTAGCGGCTTAGATGTAATGTTATGTGCTTATGTGATAGCATGTTTATGTGACTATTTGGGTGTGGGATTTGGTTTCTAGGATGTTGATTAGATCCTTGGGTTTCTGGGAGTCCTGTTGGAAAGGCACCTGATCAATGTTGTTTCCAACTGGAACTCTAGTAACGCCTCGGGACTATCATTATCCGGAAACGAAATTCGTAAGTGTTTGTGTGTTTATGTGCTTACGTGGAATGAATTACAGTTGTCTATGCATTAGGACGCGAGTTTTTAGTTTCGGCACATTTATGAAGGTGCTGATATCCTTTGTTACTGTTACTAGGATGCCTAGGCAAGGAAGTTGTGATTTCCCTCCTTCCGCTTGGGAAGAGTTACGGAAACAGTTTGTGGAGTTACACCAAGGTACTACACCTTTGGTGCGGTTTGAAAGATGGTTTGTTAACCTGTCGAGGTTTGCCCCAGAATTGGTAGAAACGGAGGAATTGCGTTGTTTCGAGTTTGAGAGTAAGCTGCGTGACGACATCCGTGTAAGAATAGCGGGGTCTTGGCATAGAAGTTATAGTGTGCTTGTTGAGGTGGTTGCCCATGTAGAGGCTGCGGTGCTAGCAATGGGGCAGAGTAGGGAGGAAGCCATCTCGGCGACTCCCGTGACTCAGGGTGTTAGTGGGCCTTTTAAGAGGCAGAGGGGTTTAAACCCGCAACAGGGAGGTCGGGCTAGAACTACCCTTCCAGTGTCGGATTTGGGTTCGGGAGAAAGTAAATAGAGGGGTGTTAATTGTTTAAGATGTGGTATGCTGGGCCACAAGGTTTCGGTTTGCCTACAGAGGAAGAGGGCAGGGTTAGCAGTTCAACCAGTAGTTGTACCACCAGGATCATTTAACCAGCTGGGCATTGGGCCGATCAAATGCTCAGTGGGGAGGCAGTTGTTGGGGTCTTCATCAACCCAGATTTTGAACCAGTCTCGTGCTCAAGCACCGCCTACTTGTTGGGTGTGTAATCAGCCGGGTCATATTCGACGTTTCTGTACTCAGCCGGGGGCTTCTTTAGGGGTTTTGCAACCTAGCCAGGCTTAGTTTCATTCAACTAGGCAGGAACAGTATCGTTTTGGGGAACAAACAGGCCAGATTTCGAGGGCCTCAGTAGAGTCGAGTTCCCAAGCCCCAGTTGGGGGAAATTCGCAGTTGTTGCAAGTGTGGCCAGTTGGGGCACATCAGTAGTCCTTGTTCGTGGCTTGTAAGCTCATAGAATATCTTAGGTCAGAGAATGACCAATTTTGGTGGTCCAGCGAGGGACGACAGTGGTAGTAATACCGAGGGGTTGGGTTTGTTTTGACTAATCCATTTTGTAACTGGTGAATTATCGTTTTGTGGCCATTGGGTTCTATTGTGTAATCAATGTGTTTTGGGAATGTTGAAACATCTAAACTGTTTGTTTATCTATATATGTATGCTTGGTTTGTTAATTTCTTTGGATTGGGTGGATTGGAACATGTTGTAGCTCTAAAGTTTTATTAATGTGATAGGTTATTGTGAGACCATAAAATCTTTGGAAATAATGCATTCTTATGCGTGTGATTTGGTTTTGGGAAAAATGAGGACTGATGAGCCATGTTTTCAAATTTGAAAGGATTACTGAGGGATGCGTATCTTAATCAGTAGTACAAGGGGGGCGAGAGCAGTTATACTTGCCGGATGCTCGAAATTTCATTAGTGCTATCTAATTGATTCTTGTGTGTGTGAAAGCAATGTTAGTCTATTGTCGCGGGAACTCCTCGAGAGGATGTGAAGTGTGAGATTTATACTAGGTATGGTATGTAATTAACATGGTGTTTTGCGAAGGCATAGCGCATAATCTTATTAGGATTAGACTTTTATCTTCATGGTAGGTAACATTGCCGAATTGGCATGTGTTATGATTGGTCGATCGATAGAGGGAGTATTAGTCCCTATATAAGGGTGTGACTGTTAACATCAGGAGTGGTGCGTTATGAGCAGCTGGTGCTATATCTCGAGTAGTAGCTTATGGACGTTTCCTAAGTTTTTGGACTTCCTTACTTTGATCGAAAGTGATAGGTTTGTACCTTAACACTGGTTAGGTCGGGAGATGCGGTCATGAGGGTTGATTGGGTGTATAGCCCGTAGTTTGGGGTGTGACCCGTGAGTCGAGTCGAGTCACTGTAGTAAGTCTTTTGTGAAGTCAGGTTTGGGATGGTAATGAGAAGGTTGAGGACCTTTACTCCTCCGGGAATATAGAATGGTGTATCTTTGAAAGCCTTATCGGCATCATGCAACGGTGTCGGGGTTGGTTTATGGTGGTTGTCTAGCGGTAGCATTGGCTAGTGGTTTGGCACAGAAGCTAGGTGTCTTGATTGTACTCGCGGGTTGAGTGACAAATAAGGGTTGGAATGAAAGGTGGACCCTATAGGTCGTTGACGGATGAAGGTACTATGTTAGCTTGTGTTCGGCACGAACGGTGACTTGGTAGTGGTGAATGTCATGGTGTAGCAAACCCTGTCAGTTAACTCAGTACGAGGGAAAGGTTATGCAAATCTTATTACTTCGAGTTCAGGCAAGGTGGTGAGTGAAATCTCTAGATGAGGAAGTTTTGCACGGTGCGAAGCGTGTTAGTGTGTGGTTTGTATGGTTTCTGATTAAAATCGAGAGGTTGGATGTTTGGTAAAGTTAGGCCACTTCGGCATAAGTGTCTGTCGTCCAGTTTGGACAGTGGTAACACAAGTGAAGTAGGACAGTTGTGAAGAGTGAGTGAGGTACTTAGTTGGAATCGTTTTGATTCGTTTGGTCCTTGTTAGTATGTTGTAAAGCACGGGGGTGTGCAATGTTATCCGTTGTGTCGTTACGTAATTGGGAATTTCAAGTGTTTAAGAGTTCTTTTATGAAAGTTCTGTTTTTGGGTACAGTGTCATCAACTGTGGGATGGCTATGTTGTGTTCCACTTGGGGTTCATTGGGTACTCCTTGTAAACTAAAATTATTTTTGTTCAAGACCTTGAATTTATGGGGTAGTAATGTACCGTAATGTTGTTTTTACCCCTGTTTCGTCTTACACCTGTTGTGTGAAAGTTGACTGGAAGCTTTGTGTGCGAATGTTTTCGTGCTTCCTCTATTGGGTTATTGAGTACCAAATAGCGGTTTAAGTATTGTGGGTAATCGGGACATGGTGGATGTCTCAGAACACTGTAGTGTTAGAATGCGTCTCACTATTATCATTATTATCGAGTCTGGATAAGCTAGACTTTTCCATTCGTTAAGATATTGTGAAAACATAATGGGGTTGAGGAAACCACTTGGGTAAGTGAATTTCGGTTCTGAGAGAGAGGTATCTGGATCCATTGGTAGGTATTTGAACGTATGTTGAATATCTGGTTGTATTGATGAACTGTACGAATATTACATGTGTTTCAGTCTATAATAATATTATGGAAGTTAATTTAGGATTATATATGTTATATGTGATGTGGAAGTGCAAATGTATTATTAACAGTGAATGTGTTTCGAAATTGTGAACCATGCATGTTAGAAGTTATTGAATTTGAAAGAAATGCATATCGATAGTGCAGGTTATAGCATATATTATAAATTGTCTCTTGAATAGAGATAGGATAACCGGTAATGGGTTAGGTTGTTGAATACTACACTGGGTATTGTGGAGAATTGATTTAATTCAAATGTTATGAGAAATTGGAATGAGAGGACTTGACCAAATCAAATGAGAATGGTTATACGTTATGAATAACACCGTATTTAAAAATAAAAATAAAAAACACTTGCATTGGTTGTTCTATTCGAGATTATGGTTGTTGAGTAGTGACTTAGCTTGGAGCGCTAGTCGGTTGTTCGCGAGTTGTTTCGGGAAAGGTTTGGTTTTGTTGTAACTTTTGTGCCGGAAGTGTTGTCGTTTGGAACGTGTTCCCTTGGTTGGTCTCTTCCTTGGTAAGAGTGGATTGGAGGTTTGTAGTAAGAGTAGTTTCTTTCCTTGTACTCAGGTATTGGTGTTGTGTGATCAGTTGGCCTTGTGTTTAGGTGTTTCCTTAATTTCGGGGACGAAATTCCTTAAGGGGGGGAGGTTATAGTGATCCCGGGTTTTAACCCTTGTTGTACAGTGATCCGGACTTGGTTTCGTAGATGTTAGCAGTTGTTCATTTCTAGTTTACATCCTTTCATACTTTGTATTTGAATTATAGGATGTGTTGGGCAAGTTTGTTACAGGTTGGTTGAGCTCAGGAAGCAAAACTAGTTGCCTAGATTTTGGCCTATCCGCTCGACCGGATCTTTTGACGCTCGAGCGGGGACCTTGTTGTTGCTTGTCCGCTCGAGCGGGGAATACACCCATCCAGTATTTCCTGTGTAGTGTTGGACGCTCGAGCGAGGGATTGGCCGCTCGAGCGAGAGGTTGTGAGTGACGCTCGAGCGGGGGTTTCCACGCTCGAGCGGGGACATGGTATGTCAAGATTCTGGGAGTGTGCATCCGCCGCTCGAGCGGGAGTTTGGCCGGTCGAGCGGGAGTCTGTGAGTGGCGCTCGAGCGGGGGTTTCCATGATCGAGCGGGGCGACTCTTATTTAAAAGCGAGATCCGACTTTTTTATCACTTTTTCAAGATCTTTTCTCTCTCTTACTTTTCCAAAAAGCCATTTTCAAAGCTTCTCACTCTCAAACCGGCCCTTCTCTCTTAGATTTGATCTAGTAGGAGTTGTTTGCTCACTTTTGGCCTTTACAAAAGTTATGTTGATCGTCGAGGGCTACATTTTAATCTGAAAATTTCAGAATTTGGAGCATTTTCATTTTCTTCATCTCCTTGGTTGGGTGTCACCATTTGAGGTAGGGATATCCTACTCCTCCTTATGGATTTTGTCTTTAAATTTTAGCATTTTGATATATTGGGTGTTGTTCGGTAATTTTGAGGAAGTTTGGGCCTTTGTGCAATTTTACAAAAGTTGGGGTTTTAATTATATAAACCTATATGCAAGTTAGGCATAGAGAAATGAGATTAATGTTGGAACATTGATGGAAATGGAACCTTAGGGTTGTTTTGTGAATTATGGCTATTTGCCCTAATTGGTTTAATTAATTAATGTATATAATTAATTAAAGAAAATGAGGAATTGAATTGAGAATGTTGAAATTGGGAATGTATGGGACTAAAGGGTGTAGTTGAATCATTTATTGCTCACCTAGTTGAAATGTTGATATATCATCCATTTGTGCATTTATTTCCTGTTTAGAAATAATTGCTTTGGACTACCGGTGGAGGGTAGTATTGATTGTTGTAGACAATGCATGATGATTAGGTAAACTAAAACTAATCAATTGGGTGTGTCATAGAGTATGACGGTTGACAGAATACATTAACTTCATGTATTGATAGATTGTGCATATGACCAATGTGTTTATGTGCATTATGTGTAGACGGTTGATAGAATACATTAACTTTATGTATTGATTGATTGCGTATATGATTCTATGTTTATATGCATTGCTTGTGTATGGGAGGAGATTAGGGATGTACTCTACGGTTTAGGGAAAGATGGGGGATGTACCTCTAAACCAATTAATGGTTATGGGAAGATGGGGGATGGACCCAGGGATGGAGCTCATATGCTCTCCCATTGTAGTAGTGATACAGCTCATATGCTTATCTGTTGAAGTGTTGATATAGCTCATATGCTTATCTGTTGAAGTGTTGATATAGCTCATACGCTTATCTATTGGAATGTTGATATAGCTCATATGCTTATCTGTTGTAGTAGTGATATAGCTCATATGCTTATCGATTGAAAATTTTGTTTGATTTGATATAGCACTAAAATGTATATCATTATCGTTTGTGAAGTAGGGAAGTGGTTTATGTGCTAGTGATACAACACCAAAATGTGTGTCCACCTTAAATTTTCAAAAGTGTTCTAGTGGTGAATTATACTCTCATCAAAGGTTTTGGCCAGAGTACTGAGCCTTGTTTTCAAAGCCTTGTTTTCAAACTCAATGTTGAATAAGAAATGGAAAGTGAATTGTAACATAGACTTGATTGTCATGGAGTTGTAATAAGATGTAAATGGATGTGGGAGTGTTGACCATGTATCTGTTGCTAATCTTTTAGTCATTGTTCATAGTTGGTTTAGTGTATTTTTACTGGGCTGTGGCTCACCCTATATGGGACATCATTTTCAGGTACAGGTAGCGTGCCACCTCCAAGGACATAGCTTGGAAGGATAGAGGCAGACAGATTTCACTTCTTGTTTTGCTTTCTTGATGTATTACCTGTAAATTCAAGCCAAGGGCTTAAGATGTATTGAGTTAGTACTCTTCCTTTTTGTAACCAAGTATTAACTTGGAAAGTCAGAAGTCTGTGAGGGCATTTATTTTTTGTTGATAAGCATGTAATATTCTTGTAAGAACTACTCTGATGAATAGGAATGTGGTTGATTTCTCTTATATCTTGCATGTCTAAGTGATGGGTTTTATGTATTATTTTGGGGGCGTTACACATCTCTTGTGGTGTTTTGGGCTCGGGTTTGTATGATTTGGAGGGTACTTTATGTCTTGTTTCCCTTGTCTTCCCCTTAATGTTGGTCATTGGGTTGTAGTTTAGTGTTTGGAACAAGTTGGTTGCTTGTTTTTCCAAAACTTTGTTGCCCATATTTTGGCTTCTTCGCTCGAACGAGGCTTCTTGCGCTCGAGCGAGCATTGTGTAAACTGTTCTTTGCTCGAGCGAGAACTCTTGCGCTCGAGCGTGCGTTTGCGTCTCTGTAAAACCTGAAGGTTGGTGTTCTTCACTCGAGCGAGCTTTCCTTGGCTCGAGCGTGCTTCTGCGTTGCAGACCTGAAGCTTTGCATTGTTTGCTCAAGCGAGGCAACCTTTTTGTGTTTGGTCGCTCGAGCGAGAACTCCTTCAAGCAAGCCTATTCATATCAGATCATGAATGTGACATTTTAGGTCACTTTCAACAGCCCATTCTCTCTCTAAAACTCTCCATAAACAAAGATCTTCATACTCTCTCTCTCTAGAATACACATTCTCTCTAAGATTTCATCTAGATTCATTGTGTTCTTGACCCTAGTGTCCTTGAGAATAAGGTAGAGGGTGTGAAGAGCTTCGTTTTGATCCAAGAAGAAATTGGTTTTGTCATCTTCGGAGTTCCACCTTGTTGCTTGGGTTTTCTACACTTGAGGTAGGGATTTTCTACACTCTAATATGGTTTTTGGCTTAGTTATTTACTATTGTGTATAGATGATGAGATTTGGTTGTGGTTTGGACAAATATAAGATTTGGGTATGAAATGAAAAGAGGGGTTTTTGATGTATGAGAGATAAATGAGTATGGGGTTTGAATACAAGATCTTGGTGTACCAAAATAGTTGATTTTGGGTGTTTGGGTCAATATTGGAAAAAGGGAGATTTTTGCCCTAATTTGATAAAGTGATTATTTTGTATAAATAATTGGAATTAACATTGAATATGTTAAATTGGATGATTATTGATATAAATGGTGATATTGGATATTTATTATCTCACCTATGGAAGTTTTGAATAAACCATTAAATTCAATATTGAATATATCTTGGAAATAATTGTATTGGGCTATCAGTGGAGGATAACAATATTTGTTTTAGAAATTGTATGAGGATTAGGTGATTTAATGCTAATCTATGGTTGGTGTCATTGAATATGACCATGTTGCAAATACATTGTATATGTGTGTTTATTGGGAGGAGAAAGGGGATGTACTCCATAATATGACCATGTTATAAATACATTGTATATGTATGTTTATTGGGAGGAGATAGGGGATGTACTCCATATATAATTATGTTTATAAATATATTATATATGTATATTTGTTTAGGAAGAGAAAGGGGATGGACTCCATTTAAAGCAAGTTGGCCGGAGTGTCCTGGGTGAAAGACCCGAAATTTTATATATAATGGGTGC
This sequence comes from Camellia lanceoleosa, assembly GCA_025200525.1. Taxonomy (NCBI): domain Eukaryota; kingdom Viridiplantae; phylum Streptophyta; class Magnoliopsida; order Ericales; family Theaceae; genus Camellia; species Camellia lanceoleosa. The sequence goes on from CM045768.1 coordinate 127,919,788, forward strand.
TGGTTCCCGCGGACGAAATATCCGTAAAATGGCAAGGTTTGAAGTGTTTATGTATATTTTGCATAATTGGAGAACCATTGAGTTGTAGTCTCATTTTGGTTGATTGAAGATAATGAATTTAACTCATGAATTGAGTAGTATATATGAATTAGAAATGAATTAAAGGAAAATGGAATAAGATTAGTCTTAGTGGCATATAAATATGTGGGCTTTGTGGATGCTTCCATATCGGTATTGTTTATATACGTGGTATTTATACCTTTGCTAAACTTCATAAATTGTGTTAGATTATCTCTACTGGGCTGTTGGCTCACCCTATACGGGAATATCATTTTCAGGTGCAAGTGAGGTGTTACCTCCAAGACAATAGCATGGATGGACTTTTGGGAAGCAAGAGCTTCATATTTATGCTTTATGTGCGTATGTTTGTTATTTGTAAAGCCAAGGGCTTAAGTTGTAAAGAGTGAGACTCTATTCGTGTAACCAAGTAATGACTTGGAAAGATGTAAGCCTTCATGGCATTTAATTGTTTGTTAAACAGTGAACTCTGATGTATGAATGTATGCTGTTTCTCATATTTATTCCGCATATGAGTTATCTTTATTGTATTATTTTGGAGGCGTTACAATAGAACATGGTCAAGAAAAAAGGTTCAATGACTAGACCCAAAAATAAAGGATAAATGTTGAAGTACAATAAGTTTCTTAACATATTCAACAAATCCAGATCAAGACCAAATGCCAATTGAAATGACAAAGCACCAACAGAATTGTGCCTAGAAAAGGTGAATAGGCCAATTTTAACAGTTGATGCTAATTATGAAATTACCCAAATGATTAATTGATTTCATGCCAATTCAAAACACAATCATTAACCAATCAATTAATCAAGCTAACAATGTGGAAATTAAACAATCTAATCCATGAATTCACCCATTGAGTCATTTAATCAAACACATAGCAATCAATCATAAGAGTCAAGAATTTACGTGGAATGGAAACCCAATGAGATAACTCTCCCAAGGGATGAAAACCACAATCCCAACACCCTCAACAAATCCACTAATGAATCAGACAGTTACAAGACTCAAGATTAAGGAATTACAACCCTTACCCAAGTTTACCTCACCATTGAGTTCGCCACAAGCTTCAACAAGCTTGATCTCCAGTCCAAAGCGGCTTTGACAATGTCAACCTCCATTGATTCAATAGCAATCACGAAGCTCCTCACTCCAATCTCTACCTTTAACGGCTCTGATGCTTATGAAAAGATGTTTGAATGTTTTGATGTGTATAGAATCAATCTGGGTAGAACAATTCATTTCAAACCATATTTCAAAGATTTAGATTCCAGAGCAAATAAGATTCATCAATGAAGTCTGGATGAACAAGCTATGAAGCTTGTAGAGAGAGAGAGAAAATAGATCTCAGAAATGTATAACCATTTATCATATCTGGAAATGATGAAATCTGACATTTTAAAACGATTCAGGGGCAAAATGGTCACAAAATAAACCACAAGTATGCCGACAATGCTCGAGCTGCTCAAGCCTAGGTCGGGCACCTATCAAGCACTATCCCCAGCATCTCAAGCACTCAAGCTCTTGTCAAGTCCACATCAAGAGCTGCTTCCAAGATCTCAGGCGCTTGAGCTCCTGTCAAGCTCAAATCAAGCATGAGGGACTTGAGCTACTGTGAAGCTCAAATCTACAATTAAGTAAAATCCTAGAAATGGGTTGGTGCCCAAAAATGAGAGAGACAAAAACAACGTTATGCACGGGTTCAGACCGAGTTATATAGCTTTCAAGCAATGGAACCGTTGCAACATTTTTCGAAGAGAATCTCGTGGTGAACTCAATCACTCTAAGACACTAAAAATATTGCCAACCCAAACACCCCCAGATTACGGACTCCAAACATTTTGGTTAACGGAAATCCTAACAAAGGTTTAGACAGACACTAGAATGTATTGACGCGGTTGCGTTATGCAATATAATAATGCTTTTTAGTTTTAGTATTTCTCCAACAAGATGTTGTATACTGTAGTAATTTCCAAAGCATAGACTCATAGTGGTGACAAATCAAAAACAAAAACAACAACCCTAAACTATTTGAAATCACTCATTTAAAAGCACTAACAGCAAGCCTATGTCTACACTTTGGGAAAACTGAAGTTAAGGCTTGGTGATTTCCACCAGTCATTATAGATCACATCTCCTGTTTTTACCTACTTAGTAACCCCTACAATTATAATCACTATCATTTGGTTTTTTGGTTGTTTTGGGAACTAATTATTTTAGTTGGCTTTTTGGTTTTTTACGAAAAGACATGCAAAAAATAGAAAGAAGAGTTGACTTTTTGGAAGTGACTTTTTGACTTTTTAACTATTTTAGTATGTTCCCAAACGATTTATATAAAAGACTAGTGTAAGTAAGTCCAATAGACAAGGTTGTGAATGTATAATCATAAGAATAAAGAAGAAAAGTGAAGCATATTTTTCATTTATTTTCTATTTCTTCTTCTTTTTTTTTTTTTTTTTTTTTGTTGTTGTTGTTGTTTTTACATTTCTTTAATTATTATCATATCTTTGGAAATATGACTTAGGGGCTGCTGATTGGTACAAAGGGAAACACTCAGGCTATCATATATAATAACGTGATTTGAGTCTAAAACTTACTCATGAGGCAGGGTTAGGGGTAGGGCACATAGAAGAGTCTAAGATAGGGAGTGTTCAGAAAAGCATTAATGAATAGTGTTAGGTAGCCCCCTTAGCTGTTTGTTGATTCTTTCCTTATTTGTATATTTGCAAATATTATATTACGTATATTTAGGCCTAGATTTAGGATTACATTTGATTATGATTACACCTAATTTCTATAATGCCTTTTTTATTCTCATTGCAACAGCTATATACCTCTATTGAGATGGATACAATGACTGAATTCTCAAATCCTTACAAGTATTATGTAAAAAGTATTTTCGTTGCTTAGTCGTAATATTTATGTTAAATGCCTCCAACACATGACCATTTACACTGATAACAGAAACATAGTAAATATTTCCAAATCAAGCGAGCCCTTTGCTAGGGAAGATCAAGACTCCACAATTTCATTTTTTATATTTTGTTTTGTAATTTGCAAAAGGATTGTATTTAATTGGGTATAACATTTGATGGTGATCAATTTGTTGGCTCTTAATGTGTGATTATTCTACTATATATAAGCTTGTCATTATAAGGGTTTTGGTTTTATGTAATGAAATGAGCAATAATTCCCTTTTTACAATAGATTGAATTTCTATTTGTTGTTTAAACACATTTATTGATATAAGTTACGGATTTATAACACATGTAAGACATAATACATTAATTTCTAAAGTTTATTTTTATTATTATAAATTTATATATATTGATGAGCCGAATAGAAAAGGCTAAAGATTCTCACATTATAGAGCAAAATATAGAGCAATGAAAACATATCCAAATTATAGAGTAAAACATGACCCAATTACAAATATATGCAATATTCAAGGATTGCTTCATGGATCCAAGGAGTCCATTTTGTTTAAAAAATAAAAAATAAAGAAGTTAATTTGTTTTAACTGTCTTAAAAAAAAAATTCAAACAATAAATAAATTAGTTTAAATGACAAATTTTAAGTTGTTTATGTAGTGTGAAATAAATCTTATGTGAAATTATTAAGATATTATCTATAATAACATTAATTTTAGAGATATGGTTTCTTTTTAAGTATTTTTTCAATGAAAATTATATTTTTTTAGATTAAATATTTTTATAATATCTTAACAATTTAGAATTTTTTTTAATATTGTATAGAATAATAATTTTGTTCAACATTACTGAAATATGTATGGGACTTTGTTAAATTTTTTTTTGTAAAACCTCAAGGAGGTGAGTGAAATTTACTGTTTAAATGTGTAAGGGCAATGTTGAGATTTCTGGCTAATAATACATGGCATAAGCATATTCTGTTAAATAAACTAACAGACAATTAGCAGTGGAGAATCTTAATAATAGTTTCAAAAGTAAAGGAGATTAGTGTTATTATTGAAATCACAGTTAATTGTCAGAAACTTAAAGGAGAGGGCAGGTAAGTGTAATTTACCCAAGTCTTAAAAATCCCTAAACTCCAAACAAAAGCCAGAAGCATCTATCTAAATATGCAATTTTAACCATTATTTGGCAATCCAATGCCACCAAAGGGCAAAGCTTTGAGGAAAAATAAAAAAATTAATAAAGAGGGACAGCTTCACAATGATACACACATAAGCTACCCTATATACAACAAACATGCATTTCCTATGAATTCATAAGCTATTCAAAGAAACACAAGCAATTGGTTTCCGGTGAATAGGAGTCGAAGGCTCCAAAGAAATGAATTAGAAATTGAAAATTTAAACAAATGATGCTATAGAAGAAGAAGAAAATTAATCTATCTTGGAAAGCAGATTTTTTGGAGCAAAAAACAAAGCGAAAGTGGGTGTCCTGATTTCTGAATCTTTTTACACGAATGGGCGTTGATGTTGATGTTGATGTTGATGTTGATGATGATGATGATGGGTATCTCGTAACGATGCTATTGTGTGTTGCAAAAATCAGATGCCTCATCAAAAGTGATTCCATTCCCCTGCAAATTCTTCACTTCAAACTATGGAAACAATATGTTGAACAGAGAGTGACAAAGAATAATACAGGATTGAGGATATATATTTATTTTTTTATTTTTTAAATCATATAGAAAATATTAACCTGCATTTTTTAAAAGAGAATTATATGTAACTAAGAAATGGGAAAAAAATTTATCAACATATGAGAGGTACAAGTGTACATGCATTCACAATCTTTTTTAAATATGTATTAAGTAGAAGTTTAATGACTCAAATATAAAAGTTAAAATTTGAAAATAATATATGATTGAGAAAATATAAAATAATAGATATTTTTTTACATATGAATAAATAAGTAATGTAAATTGTCGGGAAAAAAATAAATCCATGTATTTCAACTTTAAAAAAAAATCAAATAATAAATGCATTATTTAAAATGATAAATTTTACGTCATTTGTGTAGTGTGGAATAAGTCTTATATTAAATTATTAGAATGTTATCTAACATTAATTTTAGAGAGATTGTTTATTTTAAAATATTTTATCAATAGAAATTATTATTTTTTTCTCCGTTAAATGATTTAATAATGCCTTAACAATTTAAGGTTTTATTTAATTTTACATGAAATTTAAGAATTTTATTAAATAATGCCAAAATATGTATGGGTCTTTGATAATATATACGCAAAACCTTAGGGGAGGTGAGTGAAATTTCTTATTTGAATAGATAAGGTAAATAATGGACAATTTCATCATTTTTGGTATTATAATCTATAACATTAGTATGACATCAGCAAATTCTGTTATAGCCTAACAGAGGGTAACAGTGGGAGAATCCTAATAATAATTTCAAAAGCAATGGAGGTTAGAGTAATTATTGAAACCACATGGGAGGTAAGTGGGGCTAGCCATTTGGAATAGGCATAGGACCAACTCCCTGGGCATTCTACTGATTCTGAAGGTTTTGGTTTTGAAGATCTTGATTCTAAAGTTTTGAGAGTTATGGCTATCTCTGATTTCTAATGGCTGAAACCTAGGAGGTTGCCCCCAAGTTCAACACCTTGCGCCTTTAATAATGGGGCTGTTAGAGGAAGATATCTAAAAAACTCTAGGGGTGGTTCAAAAGTAGTAAATGATCTGTTTTGTGGATTATGTTCTGCAAAGACATTGGTTGGTCTTGTTGTAGGTAAAACTAGAGATGGTGGAGGGGACACAAAAACCATTTCACCTAAAGTAGCCATCATGTTGGTGATGGCCTTCACCAAAATAGATTGGGACTACCTTATCTCTCACAGTGGAGTAGCCAAAGAATGAGAAATTTCTTGGGAAAGCTCTATGTTGGTTGCGATGATGCATGTCTTCAACTTTTCAATCTCATCTAGTTAATCCTTTAGGATTGCATTGCATTTCTGAAGGTCAGGATTTCTCAAATCTTAGACTTTCAAAATGGGATACATTTCTTGTTTGACTACGACATGTTTTCCTCTACTTCTACCAACCATGATGACATTAGTAAATTACAAACCTAGCACCTCATAAAATGAGAGTGAACATGTAGGCTAATGTGTTATGAATGCAGTTGTGCCATGACCGATGAATGAACTTAGTCCAAGGTTGGATTTATGATTAGGGATTTCTAACTTTAATAGGACTTTGTCTTCTCCATACTCAGAATCCACTGCTTGACTATCACTAATGACTTCCATATCTTTTCCATACTCAAGAAGACCGGTGGAAAAACCACTGTCTTCGATATGCCTCTTAATGGGGTTCCCAAGAAGACCAACATCTTCCACTATTTTCTTGCTAGTATCACCAGGGTCGGTCTACTTCTTCTTCACCATTACTCTGAAATAGAAATGTCCCACTAGGCGTGCCAATCAATCGATAGAAGCTAATCGACAGAAAAATATATCAGACTTGGAGTTGAGTTCTGATGAGAACAATGTCCTATATCGCTTGAGAGGGACTCCCACTTCCATCTTATAAGCGTACTAGCCTTCTCCACCTTGTATGAAGCCTTTAAAATCATGAGGAGGAGACAACAAGATTGATGGGTCGTTGAACAAACCAAAATTAAATACTAAACTATACCAAATTCAATTAGAATAATGGCAACTCCAGGTATCAATCCATAAGGACTATTGTGAAATTAAACTAATTTAATTGCTAAATTTCTAAATTAATTTTGATAAAAAGATTGAATGATCATAACCTAATTTAATAACGAATAAATTAAACTAAGGAATTAAATTATCAATAATAAATGAAATTGGGTTTACTGAATTGGGAAAAAATCCTAGGGTAGAGAATTCACCACTAACCACATGAATGAGACTTAACATCAACCACCAATCGCAATTCAGTTTGAACAACCCAATATTTCACAACTACAAGTTTGAAATATTGATCAAGAGGTTTGTTGCATTCAATATACAGGCGCGAATCATCCCGAGTAGTACGAGTCGTTTGCTCTAAACTAAGTTAGCAAAACGACCCGTCTTTCATAGCATGACTCGTCTCATACTTTGAATACAAACACAAAGAATACTAATGTATGGAAAGCATTAAACAATCACAGAGAGTAAAATGCTTAAAGAGAAGAACGAAACAATTATTTATAAACTTCTAAAACATCCATACATTTATTCAAACCAATTTACAATTAAAGCTCATGAAAAATTTCATTACATGGCTAGGGTTTCATCAAAACCCTAGAAAAGACGACTAGCCACTCATGAAGGAGTGGAAAAAGGAAGAAGATGAGGAAGAAACCGCCATGGGAGACATCCTTGAAGCTTTTTGTTTCTCTTCCCTTCCAAACCCTAGCCTCTCCCTTTAGGTCAAAACAACTTCAGAACCCTAGAAAAGCTTTTTCCTTTTCTTTTTATACTTCTACTCACTTCCAAACAGGTTTAAAACATCGGTTTGACTTTTCCAAAAAAAGTCAACTCTGTCTAAATTTTGTCTTTTTGCCCATTTTATGCTCCGACGATGTACAACCTGATTGACAGTCAACACACATAAAGTATACAGTTTGACCAGCAAGTGAAGTTAAGAGATTCTAATTAACGGCCTCAATGATGTACAGTTCGGCCTTAATCACATCCCCCAACTTACAACTTGCTAGTCCTCAAGCAAGTAAAATAAAATAAAATTAAACAAAATCTATCTATTTCCTCTTTCGTGGGAAAAATGGTTACATTTAGGATATGCAACAAGCCTTTAAACCACAAGATTACCCCAACTGGACGAGTAAAGTCTCGTGAGGGTTTCCAGAAATGACACCCACAAACATTAACATATTCATATATACTCAACAACAAATGACTACACTACTCCACTTAACAATCAACTTATGTGCCACTACAGTGTGACATTGAGACATCATGAGTCATTGAGTACCCTTGGTGTAAAGTGCAGTCTCCATATTAGTTAACTATCCACTATAATAGCCCAGTGTAACTCATAATAACACCCAACATATACAGAAAAACTAACCTGTTGCAGCCAAGATTCTCAAAAGTTGTTGTTGTTGTTTTTTTTTTTTTTTTTTTTTAAATGACTGTGCAATGTCCTGATCCATTAAGTTTTCTAATTAACCCATGTAACAAGCATTGGGCCAATGTACGAGCTTAATAACTCGAGTTGAAAAGGCTACGAATCCGAACAAGTCATTCTTCTTATTTTTCCTTAACTGTGCAATGTCCAAGTCCTTTAAGCTTTCTAATCAACCCATGTAGCAAGTTTTGGGCCAGTGACTCCCAAACCAGACGGTTTTAGGGCATTAGGTGTAGAGACACCCCTACGGGCTTAATAACTCGAGTTAAAAAGGCTACGAACCCAAACAAGTCAAGTTTTTTTTTTTTTTTAAGAATCTTGGCTCCTCATTTATTCTTTTCTGCAACTTTAGCTATTATCAATGATGTACACCAGAGATTATAATAAAAAGATCACCGCTATGATAGTGTGTTCATGTGAATTAAGGCATACTCATGACAAGTATACTAATACCACGAGCACAAACAACTCTCCTCGTGCAAACATCGCATGCGAGTATCTACCCAATAAACCCTTTTCATACAAGTCTACTATGATCTCCAATTAACATATGCAAATATCATCACCCTACTAGCAAAAAGTCACATCAAGTGAAGTAATGCAATGAAGTGAAACTGGTATAAGCGTGAATTATGAGCTAAATAGAAATGCACAAAAGAAAATATAACTCTCATCCCCCAACTTGAATATGACATTGTCCTCAATGGACAAGTAAAGAGAAATGAGAGAATATTACTAGAATTGTAGGTGCACATCTAGGTAGGCAGAGAGAAACATATTCACACATCTTTTTTTTTGGAAGAAAAGAAAGAACTAAAAAGAAAAATAAAAATAAGAATAAAAGAGACAAACCAATATACAAGCGGGTACTACGGGGAAGCCGGTGGTGGTGGTGGTGGGAAATGCTGGGTGAACAAGGCTTGCATCAAAGAGCGCGTCCCAAAGGTGTCATCCTGAACCCGTTGCTGGTGGGCGAACAGCTGGTTGAAGGTCGCCCGAGAATAGTCGCAATGCGCCTGAAAATCCGTGCACAACTCCATGAGACTCTGGTGATGAGCACAAAGAGTACTATGGACCTGATCCACAGAGTGCTGAAGCTATAAGTACTCCTCGCGAGTCATGTAGAGCGGGTCCCCTTGGGGAGGCACGTAGGGAACAGGATGAGGTGGGTGGTCGTGTACGGGGTCTTGGGCCTCATCAACTGGGGCACCAACTGGCTGCGGTATACGAGATATGCTGTGCTGCCATTCCCACTGGCCGAAAGTTGGATACCCTCTATCAATCTCCTCATCCTCAGCAATGGGGAGGTGGTTCAACTGAAACACAAGTGTTAGCAAATTGGCAAATGGTAGTGGCCAAGTCAGGTTTTGCATAGGATCAGGCCGAACTGCCTCTCATAGAAATTTCCGCAAATGCATCCAGATGGTATGCGCAAGCGGGACCTGATAGCCATACTGATACCCATGTAAGACCCAAACAAACTCCAACCGACGCTCAGCTCGATGCCCAAGTGAAAGGACATTCTTATGGACCACGGAATCAAGGAATAGCAAGTGGCTAGGCAGCTTGCTTCGCCGTAAGCATGTGAAACTGAGGTCACCATGGGCCCCCGGGAAGTATTGCTGATGAGGCTATGGATGGGCTGTCGATCCTCAACTTCCGGGATGGGCTGATATTCCGACTTGGCAAAAAACCCTAACACTGTGGCAATCATGGATGAGGTGATGTGGACAGCCTGACCATCAATATTAGAGAGCAGTCCATCCTCGGTGGGTGACTCATATAGGTTCTGGTAGAAGAGTCGTGCCAAACGAGGATAAGTGCGCGCTGTCACAATGCAAACGCCCAACTGCTGCCGGAGTCAGAGCTGCTCAACGGCCCAAGTAGTGTCTGCATTACCCTGAAAAAATTGCAGGTTGAACTGCGTGAGCTTGTGAAGAGGGCGTAAAGCCCACTCCGGCCGAGGCAAGTCACCCGGTGGTAGTGGCGAGGATGGTGGTGATGGTGGTGGCGGTGGCGCTGAAGAGGAGGAACCCCTGGCCTTTTTGGAGGCCTGAGCAACACGTCGACTCATATCCTGCACACACCAAAAGCAAATAGACACAAACCCGTGGAACTAATCATGAGAATAGAATAAAATATAAAAGCACAAGTTTTCCCACTAATGTACCACATGCAATTCCCCATTTTTTTTTTTGAATATAAAAACGAAAATAATTAAATAAATGAATAAAAATGACATTAAATTAAATTAACTAAATTATAAAATAGACTACACTAAACTAAACTAAACTATAAAATAAGTAAATTACAAAAGAGACTAAAATATAGAATAAAATAGCCTAAACTAAACAAATTTTTTTTTGAAGAAAATAAAATAAAAATAAAATAAAAATTCAGAAAATAAAATAAAATAAAAACTCAACTACTTAATAATTAAATGAACAATGACATCATAAAATAGGATAAAAATAAAATCACTAACTACACAAGTATAATAAAAATAAAAATAAAACCAAAATCCACTAACTAATTAAACTAACCAGAAACAGTACGAAGCCATTTAAACTAAACAAATATATCAAATAAAAAAAAAACTAAATTAGGATTATTGTTAGGACCATTATTTATGAGTTTTTATTTATTTTTTTTGAAATTTGCCTCACGTGCACCGGAGAGGGCCGCACGTGCTTTTTTTTTTTTTTTCTAATAAAGATGAACAAACTAACATGGTTCAGTTAATATACTACATGGCTAATTAAGCATGGCTAAATAAATAAAAGAAAAGAAGAGAAAAAATAAGCAACTAACAACAAACATGGCTAAGCATTATTTTTTTATTTTTTTATTTTAAGATGAACACTAGATCACAAAAAAATAAAACTAAAAACAAAATCAAAAACTTCACAAATTGACTCTTACATCCATAAATCTACACATAAAAGGGAAAAAATTACCTTGAAAAAGTGGAGAAAGAGAGAAAAAGAATGGAGGTTCGCCGGAAAAAAATGGTGGTTCGCCGGAGATTCGTCGGACGGAGAGGGAAGTGATGCCGGCGGTGAGATGATTGTGGTGAGGAAGAAGAAAGAAGAAGAAAGAAGGAGAAAAGTTGGTGATGGTGAGGTTGGTGGAGTTTGTGGGGGTGTGTGGGGTTTAGAGAGAGAGAGAGAGAGAGAGAGAGAGAGAGAGAGATAAGGTAGGGAGAGAGTGAAATCTGAGAGTGAGAGGGATTAGGAGAGAGAGAGTTAGATAAGGTTTTTTTTTTTTTTTTTTTGTATGAAAATAGAAAATAGGAAATAAAACTAATAAAAAAATAATAATAATAAAATATGAGTTTTTTTTTTAATATATATATAAAAATTTATTTATTTATATAAATAAAATAATTGTATATTTATTTATTTATTTTTAAATTATTTATGTATTTATTTAAAATTTATTTACATATTTATTTGTTTTGAAATCAATAAATAAAAAATAAAATTAAAAATAAAATAAAATAAAAATAGAAAAAGACAAAACAAAACATTTTTTTTTTCGGAAATTCCCGCACGTGTGGGGCCCAAGCTGCATGTGCGGGGCCAAGGCCGCACCTGCCCTCCGTACCTGCAATTAATGCCTTGTGCAACTTTGAGTTTTACCAAATTCCCGCACGTGCGGGGGCCCAGGCCGCACGTGCGGTGATTTCACGCCTCGCACTAATTTTTTTTTTTTTTTTTTAATGTTCGTCGTCCCGCATGTGCAGCGTGAGGGACGCACCACCGCCCGCACCTACTTTTAAAGCAGGGGGCAACTTTGAGTTTCATCAAGTTTACAGCACATGCGGGGCCCAGGCCGCACGTGCGGCGATTTCATCCCCCTTTTTTTTTTAATTTTTTAATTTTTTTTTTAAAATTGAACAAGTATAACCATTTTTTTTAACACAGAAAATAAGCATCAAAGCATACTTTTAAACACAGAAAATATACATTTCTACCTTCAATTGACATCTGGAATAAATATAGCACAAAAGAACATACGGAATGCTCACTAAAGGTATAATCTTCACGCGAAAACCACGGGTACTACTTTTCTCCCTAACTGTGTTTGTAACTTTCCCTATTCTCCAACAGGGTGACAGACTAGGTTGATTCAGTATCCAGAATCGAGGCGCATAAAGCTACCTCAACCTATGGCGCTGCCATACAGAGTTCAAGCCGAGGTAGTTTTGAAGCAATCTCCACATCCCTGGGTATTTAAACCAGACTCTAGTCTCGGAAATCCCAAACCTTTGTGTTCTAGGCTTTGCCATTCGAACTCTAGTTTCCACTGTCTCAATTGGTCTCCTAGGAACTCACTACAAACACAGTTAGGTGGCTATACCAGACCGTCAGATGCCGTTCGGGCATGGCTAACACCAAAGGAATTACACCTTTAGAGGATTTAAAGTCTCCTAGACGCCATTAAAGCATGACGAGAACAAAGAAAAACAAAATAGCATAGAAGGGAAAGAAAAGAGAACAAGAAATTAATCTATCAATCGTAGTAAAATGGATCCATCAAAGCAATGGATTCAATCATATCCCCATTCCCAATCCCCTCTATATATGGTTTCAATCTTTGGCCATTTACTTTGAAAATGTGGCCAGTTTTTGGATCTCGCACCTCAACGGCGCCATGAATAAATGCCTCAACAACCTCAAAGGGGCCATCCCATCTTGATCTTAGTTTACCCGGAAAGAGTCTCAATTTTGAATTAAAAAGCCACACTTTTTGGTCGGGTTCAAAGGATTTCCTATTAATGTGCTTGTCATGGAATTCTTTAGTCTGAGCTTTAAAAACTCTCGAACTCTCATACGCATCATTCCGGATTTCATCCAACTCATTAATTTGCAATTTACGGTTGAGCCCAGCCGCAGCCATATCAAAGTTAAACTTCTTTATGGCCCACAATGCTCGATGCTCAAGTTCAACCGGGGAGATGGCAAGCTTTGCCGAACACCGCTCTATATGGTGACATCCCAATGGGTGTCTTATAAGCAGTGCGGTAAGCCCATAATGCATCAATTAACCGTTGTGACCAATCTTTTCTATCTGGCCTCACCGTTTTCTCAATTATGTGTTTTACCTCCCTATTTGAGACTTCCACTTGGCCACTAGTTTGAGGGTGATATGGAGTGCCAACTTTATGAGTGATAGAGTATTTTTTAATTACCGACTCAAAGAACCGGTTACAAAAATGTGTACCCTGATCACTTATTATGGCTGTAGGAAACCCAAAACGACTAAAGATGTTTTCATGCAAAAATTTGATTACCACTCTATGATCGTTTGTTCGGGTAGCTATTGCCTCCACCCACTTAGACACATAATCTACTGCCAAGAGAATGTACTCAAACCCAAACGACGACGGGAAAGGGCTCATAAAATCAATCCCCCAAACATCAAATATTTCTACCACAAGAATAGGGGACATTGGCATCATGTCACGCCGAGACATTGAACCCATTTGCTGACAGCGCAAACAAGTTCTACAAAATTGATGGGCATCTTTGAAAATTGTGGGCCAATAAAACCCACTCTATAAAATCTTGGCGGTCGTTTTATGCCGACTAAAATGACCGCCACATGCAGAAGAATGACAAAATGTAAGAATGCTATGCACCTCACTCTCTGGCACACACCGTCGGATCACTTGGTCGGAGCAATATTTAAACAACTTCGGATCCTCCCAAAAATAATACCTGACCTGCGAAAAGAATCGGTCTTTGTCTTGCTTAGACCAATTCTGCGGAATTTGCCCAATGGCCAAGTAATTCACAATATGTGCAAACCACGGGGGGCTCACTTGTGACAGCTCAAAGAGTTGTTCGTCCGGAAATGAATCATGCAAAATAAGAGGGTCATTATTATACTCAACGAGGATTCGGGAGAGATGATCCGTCACCACATTCTCGGATCCTTTCTTATCACGGATCTCTAGGTCAAATTCTTGAAGCAACAAAATGCATCTAATCAACCTAGGTTTGGTCTTTTTCTTAGATAATAAATACCGCAAAGCGGCATGATTAGTGAAGACTATGACCTTGGAACCTAGGAGATAAGATCGGAATTTGTCTAAGGCAAAGACCATAGCTAGCAACTCTTTCTCGGTGGTAGTGTAATTCAATTGAGCATTCGAGAGAGTGCGACTAGCATAGTATATAGCAAATGGTGCCTTATTGACCCTTTGGCCTAACACAGCTCCGACACCATAATCAAAGGCATCACACATGATTTCAAAGGGAAGCGACCAATCTGGTGATTTCATGATTGGGGCGGTAGTCAAGGCCATTCTCAGTGTTTTGAATGCCTTTAAGCATGCCTCATCAAAGACAAAAGGCGCGTCCTTAACTAGTAAACTACACAAAGGACGTGATATCTTACTAAAGTCTTTGATGAACCTACGGTAAAAACCTGCATGCCCTAAGAAAGACCAAATTTGACGCACGGAATTGGGTGGAGGAAGGCCTGCAATGAGGTCAACCTTAGCCTTGTCAACATCTATACCTCGAGGGGACACAATGTGTCCCAACACTATACCCTCACGAACCATAAAATGGCTCTTTCCCCAACTCAAGATTAGGTTTGCCTTAGTACATCGTTCTAACACTCTAGTCAAGTTCCTAAGGCATTCCTCAAAAGACGGTCCAAACATTGAAAAGTCATCCATAAAAACCTCTAAGAATTTCTCCACCATATCAGAGAAAATGGCCATTATACACCGTTGAAATGTCGTCGGTGCATCACATAGCCCAAAGGGCATGCGCCTGTAAGCAAGAGTGCCAAAAGGGCATGTGAATGTGGTCTTTTCCTAGTCAGCAGGGTACACCGGCACTTGATTATACCTCGAGTAGCCATCAAGAAAACAATAGAAACCCTGCCCCGCTAATCACTCTAAGATTTGGTCAATAAAAGGTAAGGGAAAATGATCTTTCCTAGTCAAGAAATTTAGTCTCCTATAATCAATGCACACTCGCCACCCAGTAGTGGTTCGTGTGGGGACTAACTCTCCTCCCTTATTCTCAACAACGGTGATACCCGATTTCTTAGGCACCACTTGTGTAGGACTCATCCACTTGCTATCTGAGATGGGGTATATGATACCCGCATCCAACAATTTCAAAACCTTCTTTTTCACCACCTCTTTCATATTAGGATTCAATCTCCGTTGCATTTCGCGAGAAGGTTTAGTGTCCTCCTCTAAGTGTATATAATGCATGCACACGAAGGGATCTATTCCTTTCAAATCAGCCACTGACCACCCTATAGCACTTCGATGTGCCACGAGAACACTCATTAACTGACTCTCCTGCTCCGTAGTCAAGTCAGATGCAATGATAACTGGTAAAGTCTCCTGGGGCCCTAAAAATGCATACTTGAGTGTGGCCGGAAGTGGCTTCAACTCAAGTGTAGGTGGTGTGACCAAAGATGGTGTGGCAGGCTCTCTCGACAGAGGAGGAAGTGACTCAAATCGGGCTTTCCATGGAGGAAAATCCAGTGTAGAAGAAGAATTAAGCAAGACATTCACCTCCTCAACTGACCCATCTATATCAAAATTTTCAAATCCAAAATGAGCTAGACAAGCCTCTAAAGGGTCCTCTACAAGAATGGAGAGCAAAGCCTCCTCAACAATCTCATTTACAACATCCACTAATAAGCACTCCTCTCTCTCATGAGGTTGTTGTGATGCTTGGAAAACATTAAGTTTCACTTGCATGTTACCAAATGAAACTTCCATAACCCCGGTCCGACAATTAATGCATGCATTGGCCGTAGCCAAGAAAGGTCGACCCAAGATCACCGGGATTTGTTTCTTAGAACTAGCTACCAGTTCCATATCTAAAACCAAAAAATCAATAGGGAAGCAGAACCTATCAACCTTAACTAGCACATCCTCAATCATGCCACGTGTCACTTTGAGGGACCGGTCAGCCAACTGAAGAGTAACAGTAGTGGGCTTCAACTCGCCAAGCCCAAATTCCTCGTACACAGAGTACGGCAACAAATTGACACTCGCCCCTAAATCCAATAAGGCCCTATCAATGAAATGGTCCCCTATAATGCATGCAATGGTTGGGGCTCCCGGGTTCTTAAGCTTAAGAGGTGTGTCATTCAACAAGATGGAGCTTACTTGCTCCGTGAGTAGGACCTTTTGGGCACACGTGTCCTAGATTTACGCTTTTGTGTACAAAGGTCCTTCAGAAATTTGGCATATGATGGTACTTGCTTAATTGCCTCCAACAGGGGGAGGTTGATTTTTACCTGTTTAAAGACCTCCATCATTGCCTCCATAGATGCCACCTTCTTATTAAAAGGGGACGGTGTATCAAGGCACTGGGGAAAGGATGCCTTAGGCACATATGGTGCCTTGGGCTCAAGTGAAGTACTAGGGACTAAGTCATCCCTCTTAAGTCTTTCCCCCTCACCTTTTCTCTTACTAGTTGAACCACCGTAGTCACCCTTCCTAATTCTAGTTGCATCAAATGCAACTGACTGAGGCTCTAATTCCCTACCACTTCTCAAAGCAACCATCGCTTGCACTTGCTCATGTTGCTTTCCATTCCCACCCAAACTCTCTGCCCCGTATTGTCCCTTAGGGTTGGCCACAGTTTGACTTGGTAATTTTCCCTCCTCTCTCCGATTCATGTTGTTAGCCATTTGACCCAATTGGGTCTCTAACTTGGCAATGGAGTGAGTGTGGGAGTGAACTACCAGTGCTAACCCCTTAAGTTCTGAGAGAACTTCCAACACCAGAGTCTCAAAGGTAGAGTTGCCCTGAGGAACAGGCGGGGGTTGTGGTTGTGGTTGCCGGTATGGTTGTGGGGGTCTATAAAGTTGTGATGGTCGGTAAGATGATTGGTTGGCAAAATTATTGAAATTCTGCCTTGGTGGTGGAGGATTGTAAGAAGTGCCTTGTAAAGGGGGTCTCCATGAGAAATTAGGGTGATTTCTCCATCCCGGATTGTATGTGTTGGAGTATGGATCATTACCCGGGTTAGAGAATCCTTGAGCTGCATTCACATGCTCTTGGACTAACTCCGGAAATTGTGATGCCGAAGGGCACTCACTCAAGTCATGAGCAGGGCTCGTACAAATAACACATGCCTCGTGAAATTGAGGCTGATCTTGCTGGGTAGGGGCATGTCCCGTAGCTAACAATTGGTCCATCTTGCAGGATAGTGCCTCTACTTGTTAGGCTAACTTTAGGTTTTTCCCGACCTCATAAATGCCCCCTCTTCTCGGGGCTCCAACTACTGGTTGCCAGACTTGCCGGGCTGTGGAGGCATGGTGACGGGAATTATCACTTAGGTTCTCAAACAATTGCCATGCCTCGGTATCATTTTTAGACATGAATGTCCCACCACCGGACGAATCCACCATTTGGCAGTGCGGCTCAGTTAAGCCATAATAAAATGTTTGAACAAGTTGCCAATTAGGCACTTGGTGGTGGGGACACTGTTGGAGAATGTCTCTAAGTCTTTCCCACGTCTCATGGAATTGCTCGCCATCCATTTGAGCAAAGTTTGTGATGGCTTGCCTAAGTTGGTTGGTTTTACCGATAGGAAAGTACTTCTCCAAAAACCGTTGCTGTAATTGGTCCCAAGTTGTGATCGAATTAGCAGGTAAAGAATTTAGCCAATGTTTGGCTTTATCCTTTAACCAGAATGGAAACAATTGCAACATTAAGGCCTCATTTGTGAAATTCTGGATCCTCACTGTCGAGCAAATTTCTAGAAATTCATTCAAATGCTTATAAAGGTCATCATGAGTTAGTCCATGGAATGATGAGAGCATTTGAATAGTGCTGGACTTAATCTCATAATGAGCAGCAGTGGTGTTGGGTAATTGGATGCATGATGGTGATGTATATGCAGTGGGTGTAAAATAATCCTTAAGTGTCCGGTTGGGCACATTCGGGACATTAGGATCTGCCATCTCTAATGGCTCAATGTATGAATATGAATACTCAAGCCTAGGAACACGGACAGAAGCCCTAAGTCTCCTAAGAGTCCTTTCTAGTTCAAGGTGCAAACTCCACAATTCAGGGTGACAAGAACGACGCCCGTGCATACACTACCCACATACACACAATAAGTTTGACCCGGTGCACTAAGTTACGAAAGCAGAATGCTAAAACAGAAATACTCATAGTGGTTTAACGAAAACGCTTTACTCGTCTTACGGGTGCTTGGCGTATAGACGTTGTCTCCAACCCCCAATTGAGCTTTGACTTTCGTTTTAGCACTTTGGTGCTTTGCTTGTGAGTGTTTGCTTCTGTTTACTCACTTTAGTGCTGCGGTTTTTTTTTTTTTAAGCTCGGCTGCACTCCGCTTGCACTTCAATGATAGCTCCAATTTCAAATGCTCTGCACACTTAGCAACACAAAAGCATAAAATCCTAAACTAAAAATTAAAATAAGAATGTAACTTTAAATTAACTAATTTCGCCAGAAGTCCCCGGCAACGGTGCCAAAATTTGATGGGTTGTTGAACACACCAAAATTAAATACCAAACTATACCAAATTCAATCAGAATAATGGCAAGTCTAGGTATCGATCCACAGGGACTATTGTGAAATTAAAATAATTTAATTGTTAAATTCCTAAATTAATTTTGATAAAAAGATTGAATGATCATAACCTAATTTAATAACAAATAAATTAAACTAAGGAATTAAATTATCAATAATAAATGAAATTGGGTTTACTGAATTGGGGAAAAATCCTAGGGTAGAGAATTCACCACTAACCACATGAATGAGACTTAACATCAACCACTAATCGCAATTCGGTTTGAACAACCCAAAATTTCACAATTACAAGTTTGAAATATTGATCAAGAGGGTTGTTGCATTCAATGTACAGGCACGAATCATCCCGAGTAGTACGAGTTGTTTGCTCTAAACTAAGTTAGCAAAACGACCCGTCTCTCATAGCATGACTCATCTCATACTTTGAATACAAACACAAAGAATACTAATGTATGAAAAGCATTAAACAATCACAGAGAGTAAAATGCTTGAAGAGAAGAACAAAACAATTATTTATAAACTTCTAAAACATCCATACATTTATTCAAACCAATTTACAATTAAAGCTCATGAAAAATTCCATTACATGGCTAGGGTTTCATCAAAACCCTAGAAAAAACGACTAGCCACTGATGGAGGAGTGGAAAGAGGAAGAAGATGAGGAAGAAACCACCGTGGGAGACATCCTTGAAGCTTTTTGCTTCTCTTCCCTTTCAAACCCTAGCCTCTCCTTTTAGGTCAAAACAACTTCAGAACCTAGAAAAGCCTTTTCCTTTTCTTTTTATACTTCTACTCACTTCCAAACAGGTTTAAAACATCGGTTTGACTTTTTCAGAAAAAGTCAACTTTGTCCAAATTTTGTCTTTTTGCCCATTTTATGCTTCGATGATGTACAACCTGATTGACATTTAACACACATAAAGTATACAGTTTGACCAGCAAGTGAAGTTAAGAGATTCTAATTAACGGTCTCAATGATGTACAATTCGGCCTTAATCAAAGATCCGTCCCTTAACCCCAAAACGGACAGTATCATGCAAGGTGAATGAGACGGCTTAGTGGAAACAGTCACATGCTCTGCCCTCCTCTCTCTATAAGCCTTTTCCCCCAAGGAGAAACAAAACCGTGAAGAAGGGACAACAAGATCCGTTCCTTAACCCCAAAGCAAACAATATCTATAGGGGCGTGAGAGGCCAAGCATGCAAATTTGGCACTAGAATGAGGGTTGTCTAGCAAACTCTCTCACTATTATGGCCTAGTATTCTGGGGGGTTATAATGAGGACAATGTCCCACATCGCCTGAGAAGTACTCCCACTCCATCTTATAAGTGTACTGGCCCTCTCCACCTTGTATGAGGCCTTTAAAACTGTGAGGAATGGGGACTACAATATCCGTCCCTCAACTCCAAAGCGGATAGTATCATGCAAGGTGAGCGAGACGGGTCAGTGGAAATAGCCACATGCTCTACCCTCCTCCCTGTATGAGGCATTTTCCTTCGAGGAGGAACAAAATCGGGAGGGACGACAAGATCCGTCTCTCAACCCCAAAGCGTACAATATCTGCAGGGGCGTGAGAGGCTAAGCATGCCCCTGTAGATATTGTCCACTTTCAGGTTGAGGGACGGATCTTATCGTCCCCTTCTCATGGTTTTAAAGGCCTCGTACAAGGTGGAGAGAGCCAGTATGCTTATAAGGTAGAAGTGGAAGTCCCTCCTAGGCGATGTGGGTCATTGTCTGCATTAAGTTCTATGCCTTAAACATATTAAACACTTCTTTGAAGGTACAATAAAGAAGAAATATGGTAGAAATAGAATTTAATTTGTATTAATTAAGTAAAATGTCACTTATTACAAGTTACATAAACTTCAAACAAGAACAAAGAATTGAAAAATACATTGATCGACAAAGAAAAAGAGGGAGAAAAGTTATCACTAATTTACTCCTAAAATTATAAAGTTGACTACTCTTAAAATAGAAGTTACACCTAATAGTCACGAGATATGAGTTGTGTTGGATTTTTTTTTCTCCATTTTTGAAACCTTCTCTTTTATATTGGTATGGCCACTTTTTGATGCAGCCATGATCTTCCTTGATTTTCTACTTCTTTTCATCCATATCCCTTTGTTTTAGGAACTACCTACAAAATCTACTCTAACTTGGTCTTCAATCTCTTGATTTCAACATTGACTCTAACTGACTTGCAACAGCCAACTCTTCTAATTTTTCTTGGCATTGATTTAATTCTTTAAATGCCACGTCACCATGGTACTTCGTGCTATACTACTGGCACATCTGTCATGCCACGCCATTATTCCTATTGATAGGTAATTTTCAAGAATTCAACAAACTGAAAGGGCTTTAACTATGACATCAACACTGCAAAAAAAAATAAAAAAAAATAAATATCATGACTTACATATTTTAAAGAGTATGTATTATAAATTCTACCCACAAAATTTTGAAAAATTTGCTATTCAGTGGTAATTATACAAAATTATTATATATTCATTAAAAAATTTATAATTTTAATTATTAATGTTTATAAACTTTACCATTTATTTGTAATTATTTTTCCAAAAAGCCTCTACTGAATTTGAAATTTTTCATAAAATTTTCCTCCCTCATGCTCTTGGTTTTCATCAAATTTTTTTAAACATCATAGTTAATTGGATTAAATTAAACAAATAAAAATTTAAAAGGACAACATTAAAAAAATTTAGAAAAAAAAAAAAACCAATGTGTGAGTCATGTAACAAAATAAATTATGAATTTTTAATTTTATTAATTTAAATCCTAAACTTTTAAATTTCTTTTAATCTAAATTATTTGTCTATTTTTATTAAGTAAAATCGATGAATAAATAAATATTTTAGTCATTAAACTCAATTAAAAGGGTATTGTAGACATTTAATGTACAACCATATTGAGTTTAATAACTAAAATATTCATTTTCCGTCAGTTTCACTTAATGAAAATATGTGAACGCTTTAGATTGAAAATAAATCAAAATATTAGAGTTTAAATTGATAAAATTGAAAATTCAGGTTTTATTTTGTTACAAGGCTAAAACCTTGGTTGTTGTTGTTGTTTTTTTTTTTTTTTTTTTTTTTTTTTTTTTTTTTTGTGGTAATTGTTCCAAAAATTTAAAATAATAGGCATAAAAATTAATACAATAAATAAATTTAGATGAATCTACATTTAGGGAAGAGAATGAAGCTGGGATTGGGGTCATTATTTGATATTGCAATGGGGAAGTGATTACTTCTATGGTTGAAGAGATTGGAGTTTTTGATGGTCATTTAATTATGTTGAGACAAGGCATGGACATTAGCCCACTGACCTGCCATGTCTAGCCCTATCTTTTTAAGGCTTGGTGGCTTATTTTGATTGAAAGGATTAGGCTGGATTAATATCTTAGGCCTGTTTAATAGATGAGTTGGACTTGGGCTTTAAGCATGCATTCTAGCCTGGTTCGACAATAATAATTTAAATATTTATTTTAATCTTTTATTATTGGGTGCTTAACCATAAGTTTAAAATTATTTTTTTGGGCCAAAGGTGCAGTCGCAAAAGAATAATACTATATGCATTAATTAGTGTACTAACTAGTGTACCAATTGATGATGTGACATAATTTAAGAGGTTTTTAGTATTTGTAATGTGATCAATAAGTGGGATCAATAATAATGTCATAACTAGTGTTGGTACACTAGTGAGTACACTAATTGGTGCATGTAACACCACCAGTCGCAAAATAGTTTATCCATAAGGACAATCTGAAACAAAATGACCAAAATACCCATCTATATATATACCAATGAAGCCCGATCTATCACAAATCAAACAATCCGTCTCTCTCTTCCTGATCTAAACCCTAGGTGCGTCGTTTCTGCCACCACTGTCAACGCCTCCACCGTCACTACCTCATTGTAGCCATCAACACCCCCATCGTCGCCACTTACTGCCATCAACTCATCGACGAGAGAGCCTTAGCCGTCACCCAAGCAATGCTGTCATCTTCCTCCACACCACAATTTGACGAAGCGCTCAATGGTTGTTCTACAGAACTCTCATCACAAAGTTCATAGCTACACTTCTCTTGCTCTCATTTCAGCACTTTCTTTCTTTTATCTCTTCTCTCTCTCATGTCTCTCTTAGGTTTGAAAGAGGCAGTGTCAGTGACTTGATAGAGAAAAAGGCAGTAGGATTTTGCCATTTTTGAATCTTCGATTAAATCTCTATCCCTCTCTCATTCTGCTTCGATGAAGCTTCGGGATGTGATGACGAGTTACTGAGTTACAAATAAGTAGGCCAAAGCCTCGATGAATCCGCCGAGGTCAATTCCGCCACATCCCTGCCACAGAGCTTGTTTGGAAACACATTCAAGAAACGATCGTAGATGTTGATCGTGGTGAGCTCCATCGGAGACTCCTCATCGGCCTCTTCTTCCGCCGCCTTTACCTCTATCTCCATCTACATCTAAACCTTGGAGTTCTGCTTCCACAACTCGAAATCTTTCAACAACGGTAAATTTGACATTAGTGGTTGAAGTTCCTTAGCCCTCCCTCAAAGGGCAGCGTTACAATTTAGGGTTGCATTCCCATTCTCTCTCTTTCTCTCTCTCTCTCTCTCTCTCTCTCTCTCTCTCCATTTTGGTTGTTGCACAATACAATACCAGAGAGCTTTGTTTGGACGACAAGTCTTATTCACAGAAAATGAAATCTGTTAAGAGTCATCATTGACTTTTCTAGAATTATCTAGGCTATTAAGTGCATATGTTGAATAATCTAGAAGACTCCGGAAAGATCTAGAAGACTTTAGAAAGATCTAAAGAAATCCGAAAGATTCTAGAACATTGTAGAAGATTTCAGAACATTAGAGACGCTTGTAGAAATCTAGAGAAATCTAGAAGGTTCCGGAAGGTTCTAGAATATTTTAGAAGTATAGAAAGTACTATTATATACTAGAATAGTTTAGAGAGTTCTAGTGTAACGCCCTCAAAATAAACCCATAAATCATACATTCTTGACATGCTTAGACATAAGAGAATAAAGCATAATTACATATCATCAGAGTATTTATTACAAAATGTATTACATGTTGACAATAAAAGTAAATGCCCTATGGGCTTGCAACTTTCCAAGTCAATACTTGGTTACGAAAAGAGAGTACTAACTCTACACAAAATAAGCCCTTGGCTTGATATACATGTAATACAACAAAAATAAACAAAAGAGTCTTCAACTCCCACAACCATCCAAGCTATGACCTTGGAGGCGGCATACTACCTAAACCTGAAAATGATGTCCCATATAGGGTAAGCCAATGCCTAGTAGAGATATGCTCAACATAATATGAGCAATAACTAAAACATTAGCATTTGATAAATGTTTAACTCACACAAATCAATTCAAAATCCGTTTCAATTACATGACAAAAGTGACCATGTTTCATTCCATTTTCCATTTCTTATCCAATTCTCAATTCATAACTATGGCTCAAAACCTAGCTAAACAATTTGATTGAGATCACATCTCATATCAACAGTATTTCTATTTCAGATGAGATAATAACTCATATTAAATATTTCACACTTCATAACAGATACACATTTTGGTGCTGTAGCAACAACATGTAACAACACTTCCATACTTCACAAATGATACACATTTTAGTGCTGTATCAATGGAGTCCATCCCCTATCTCCTCCCAAACAATATCCAGTTTAGAGGTCCATCCCCTATCTTTCCCTAAACCGTGGAGTACATCCCCTATCTCTTCCTATACAACACAATGTATATAAACACATATTATATATAATCAAATCAAAACATAAAATTCATGTATTATATCAACCGCCACATTCGATGGCATACTCAATTGATTAGTTTTAGTTTGCCTAATCATCATGCATTGTCTACAACAATCAAGACTACCCTACACCGGTAGCCCAAAGTAATTATTTCTAAACAGATAATAATTTCATCCAACAGATAGATTATCAACAATTTCCAAGGTGAGTGATTAATAATTCCAACTTCACCATTCTATCTCATAATGAGTCAATTTCATATTCTTCAACTCAATTTCATTTCCATAACATTCCCAAATTAATTGTATAAATTAATTTATAACAAAAAAATTAGGGTTTTCTTCATTCTTTCTCAACTTTGGCCCAAAGGCACAAATATCAACAACCAACAACAATACCATCATTTTAAGACCCAAATTACACATTTATGAGTCAAAATAATAAAACCCCTTTTTCATGCCTTTGAAACCCTAACACCCAAAATTACCTAAATCAAACCATTTATACAAAAAGCTCAACATCTATGTTAAAGCACATAAGAATGAGTAGGAATCCCTACCTCAAGAGAAGAAACTCAATGGAGATGATGGAGAAATCTCGTGCTCCAAACCAAGAAAATTTCGGATCAAAAGGAAGCCCAAACCAAGCTCTACACTTTTTGTAAAGACACTAAGGGAGTAGATCACTCAAGATAGATCAATCCCTAAAGATAAGGTGAAATGTAGAGAGAGAGGCTCTCAAAAATGGGTTTTGGAAAAGTAAGAGAAAGAGTGGAAGTTGAAAAGTGATCTAAAAAGACCCAGTTGATATCTGATCTACGTATGACCCACTCGAGCGGAGAATAGGGCGCTCGAGCATCAAGCACAAAAACTGGACCCGCTCGAGTGCAAGAGTACCTGCCTGAGCGCCAAGACATAACTGCGAGCGCAAAGGGAAAGCCGCTCGAGCGTAGATTTCCCCCTTCCAGTACTTTTACAGACAATGAACTACCCGCTCAAGCGCCAAGATACCCGCTCGAGCGTAAGAAAATCCGTTCGAGCGTGAAAAACACACCTGCAGAAGTTTTACAGAGGCACGAAATGCTGAGAGTGTGTAAACCCTGCTCGAGCGCAAGAAGACTCGCTCGAGCGGATCACTTGAAAACTGGGCAACAAGGTCTGAAACTCAAACTCAACCAATCTGTAACAACCCTGCCCAATGTAGACACCCCATTTTTGACCGTCCTTGAGACTTGGACGTCACCGTTTGAACACTCGGTGATCATCCTTGCTTGTGTTCGTCTTGAGTTTCGGGAGGTCTCAGCCACGCGTCTTACCTCAAGACCTCTCGACTCGACTGTTTTGTGTTTGGTTTTGCACCAAACACTTGTGTTTTGCTTTTGAGGGCAGGGAATGGCTTGTTGGCCATCCCCACACCTCACCGGCCATGGCTTGAGGCCACCGGCCATTGTTTTGTTGCCATCGGCCAAATGTTTGGCCGGCCGACACTCTTTGTGGTCGGTCGACCATTACTTTGGTCAAATCGTCATTTTTGGCTGGCCAATCACTATGCATATGCTTTTGGCAGATATTTTATGCCAGCTGTAATAGCTGGCACCCACTTTGCACCCCTTCCATACACTATGGAGGGATTTCACTCTTGCTTAGCTTGTTTTGTAAGCTTTGCAAGAGTGAATCTCTATAAAGGGAGGCCTTCTCCTCCCTCCTCAAGGGTTCCAAGAAAATTTCAGAGGGTCTTAGAATAGGGTTAGGGTTTGTGTATACATCTATCTCTATATCTCCCTCTCTTGTGAGTTTTGTGTGTGTTTAGGTGTGTTTAGTCTTACTTTTGTGCACAAACACCTAGTGCTACACCTTCCCTTAGTTGCTGAGGCATCAAAGGGTTGTTCTTGAAAATTTTGGGTGGATTCAAGCTTGGAAAACCATCTGCAGCATTGTTCTTGAAGAGGGTCTTCAAGGGTAAGAACCTTACCCCTTTGTTCCCCATTTTTTCATAGGATTTTAGCCATCCTTGCATCTGTTTTTAGACTTTTATATAACTAATAAAAGTCTTATTTTTTAGTGCTTTAAATAGTTGTTTAAGGTTGCTTTGTTGTTTGGGGTTGTTTGACCCCTCTTAGGCCTTGTTTGGCCCCTTTTTTGTGCTGTTTTGGTGAGCTCCGGGACCACCTTGTCTTGGCCTCCTCACCACTAAAATTCAAAGGGATTTCAGTGGTGGGGATCGTGCTTTAAGGTCCTAAGAAGGAGAGGGCCATCCCCTCTCCTTGTTGCCTTCAATATGTGCCATTTTAGCCTCATGTGTGAGCACCATTGTTGAGATCATGTTGGCCATGTCTTAGCTAGTATTTGTGCTTATTTTGTCATGATATGGCACTATTTTAAATTGGTTTAGACACACCATGCTTGCTTTGCATACTTGTCTTGTAATGCCATGAATTTGCCTTAACATGTACTTAGCATTTAGACTACTATGCTTACTTGTTTTGGCCAAGCTTTGTGAAGATTTTATGCATGTTTTAGTATGTTTAAGGTCTTTTTGTGGTTGTTTTGGCCATCCATGACATGTTTTGTGTAGCCACCTTGCATTTTGGCTTGTTAGCCTTGGGTGTGTGAGCGTTGAGCATGCATTACTTGGCTTGTTTCAGTGGTTTGGCACCACTTGTAACACCATTTCAGTCCTTGTGGTATGCTTATATGCTTGCATTTGATGCCCCTTTAATGCTTTAAAAGACTTGTGTCTTATGCTCCATGTTTGGACCTTTGTGCATACCTTTAGACTTAGGCCATTTAGGTGCCATCTAGGTGTGCCTTTGACCTTGTTTTGGTCTGCCTTGGGGTGGTTTTGAGTCCTCATGGCCCTTTGGGACTTGTTTCATGTAGCCATGGTTTAAGTCCCTTGGCTTGCCTTGAGTTTTGGGCTTGGTTACATGCTTTGCTTGATTTGTTTAATTGGTTTGACACCTTTTCTAACATGATTTCAGAGCTTATAATGTATGCCATTTGTCCATGTTCATCTTCTTTTAAGTGTGCTTAAAAGTCCCCTCTTTATACTTAAGTGTTGGACCATGTTTGCATGCATGTTTGTATGTAAATTTGACCTCATTTCCATAGCATTTGGCTACTGATTTGGACATGGTTGAGACTTGTCCATATTAGTCTAAGTCCGCCCTTTGCATGTTGCTCAAATGTTGTTACATTGCTTCATGTTTGCATGCTTTGGTTGCATAGTGTTTTGCATGCTCATTACTTGCATTGTTGGCACATGCTTAACCATATTGCATTTAGTTGCATTGCTTGAGCTATATGACATGTTGTTGTATACTTAGGTTGTAATGCATTTTGCATGCATTGTACTTAACATGTTGTCCATGTTGCATCTTGCATGCTTGCAACGGTTAAGTTACACTTTGCATGTTTGTTAGCTTGTATATTTGTTCACATGTTCATGTTGCATACTTAGCCCGCATGCTAGGATTGTATTTGGCATACATGCCATGCCTCTTGAATTGATTATGATAGAGGTTGGGCCCCTTATTTGTTTTGTGTGCATCTCATTTCATATTGAAATGGCACACTTGGTTTCTTGGGCCATCAGGCATTGAAATGTGCGATTGGTGGCCCAAAGGTCGAGGACCATCCTCCTTTGAGTCATGAACATGATAAGGAGGGTGTTGGTGCACACATTTGCTTGAAATGCATTGCCATGCCATGTTTGTCCTCTGCTGCTGTCAAAACAGGATCCTGCAGGCATAGATGGCCGACCGACCATTCTCAGTGTCGGCCGACCATGAATTGGTGGCCGAGAGCTTAATAGATGGTCGATGACCACTTTACCATGGCCGGTGGTGTTTCCTCATGGCCAGTGGCACCCCACAATGTCCAGAGAGTGCTCATTGGGACTTGTGCAATTTTCAGAGGCATAAAACAGTGCAAACAGAAATAGCTTGTGCATGGTGGTGGATTTTCGAGCGGAGTCGAGCACGCATGCATTGGACCCTCTTCCCGAGGCTATTTTATCACTTTATTAGCTTAGTTAATTTTCTTAACTAGTTAATTGATTTGTAACTATTTAATTAGCTTGTCAGTTGATTAAATTGTATTATTCTTTTGGTACCTCCGAGCGAGGGCAAATTTGTAATAAGTGTGCGTGCGTGCGTGCGATGCATGTCTTCCAATCCCCACTTCTTTCTCCCTTTTACTTACCTGCTTTTGATGGTTAGTATTAGGACATATTTAATTTAGCATCCTTATGCTATGCATGCGTGCATCATTCATCAGTATTGCATGCACCGGGCTTGGCGTATCATACTAATTGCATGGTATTTCAAATCTAACTTGAATACATGTTATCTGTGCATTTCACATGCCATCCATAGATTAGCCGAGCCTATTCTAGTGACATTCTGTATGCGATGCATTAGTCACCTTAACATGGACTTGGATCATACATTTGATTACTAACATGTTATTTGTTTTGGCTTGGAGTACTAGGTGAGTGTTTATGTTTTAGCATCTCGCATGAGTGTGAATGTTAACATAAAAACATGCTTACCATGTGACTATATGCTTATGTGATGTAAGCTGCCTGAATGCCTGTGGGTGAAGGTTGGATTGTTTGAGTTGGAATGACTCATTGAAATTCGTATTTTAGCCTACTCGTGAGTAGCAAATTTCAAACCATTTTCCAAATGAGCGAATATGCAATATTTTGTTCCAAATTAGGCGATCTAGTCTATACTTTTGTATTGTGCGCATCACATAGTAAGATTAGCTAATTAACCGGAATAAGAATGCATAATGTTTTCAAAACCAGATATCATGGTTAGTAGATGCCGATCTTTGATCGGGCGAGCAGGGGTGCTCATAGTTGACCATCCCCAATTGTACCCAAGTTCCCGAGCCGAGGCAACTTTGGTGATGACGGACACATGGCCTTAGGCAACGAGTCAGGGTTTCCTAAATTCCCCCATAAAAAATATTTAGGTGGCGACTCTGTATCTGGCAAAGCAATCCATGTTTGGCACTTCTTTTCAAAAAAATCTGTTTCCAAAAAACGATTTGCCAGATTTGGACTCTTTGATGATTCATCGGTCTTGCATTGCACTCTGCGAGATTAGATACAAAACCGTGACATTGAGTCCTGAACTGTAGTGAGCCCAAATGAACAAAACGGGGGGCGATCCCCTCCCGGGACATTTAGGGACGTCTACACCCAACACCTCCTAAAACTCAGATATATGGAATTAAAGGATGACAACACGGCATACACAACAACCAACTCCACGGAATCGAGTCCGGAATACAATAACTAAAGAAAGGAAAAACCAGGATCGCTATAATTCTAGAATATAGGAAAGTATGAGTATATGCTAGAATATTCTAGAGGGTTAATAACAGCCCTTGAATCAAAATGATCTTAGCCATCCATTGAGGAGGTGAATGGCTATATAAAGGGAAGTGACCTCATTTGAAAGGTACAAGACACAACAATCGAGATTGGAGTCAAGTGCTTGAGTGTGAGTGATTTCAAGAGTGAGGTGTCCTTGAGAGTCTTCGTGTATATTTGAGTGTATCTTTGCATCTAAATAAAGATTCACTTTTGTATAGCTGTTGTGTTCTAACTCAACAAGATCAACTCCCAAATCCGCTCGATCTATCTCTCTCTCTCTCTCTCTATTTGCAAACAGATCTGTTTCCTCCTTCTTCTTCTTCTTCTTCTTCTTCTTCTTTTTTATTTTTATTTTTATTTTATTTTTAAGTTGATGATGATGATGATGAAACAAATTGATAATAGATTTTTTTTTTTTTTTTGACAACTTGCAATAGATTAATTTTTTTAAAGTTTGTCTACTTTGATCCAATTCCTCCATTTATATTGTGTTCATTATAGTTCTTGTTTTGATAGAGAAATCTGAAGTCCAGAGCAAACACAACCATCAGAGAGAGTAGTCTGGTTTGATTGCTTGCACAATTTATATAGATATGAAAATTTTATACAGATAAAATTTGAATAGAAAATTTGTTGTTGTAGTTATTGTTGATGATGATTGCAAGATATAAAAAAAAATCTGTGGTGCAACAGATAAAAAAAGATTTGTTCAAAATTTGAACAGATAGGTGCTTGGCATTTCAATAACAAGATTTGAACAGATACAAAAAAAAAAAAAAAAAAAAAAAAAATAGAATTCAGGAAAAAAAATATAATTTAGGAAAAAAATTCAATAGATAAATAAAATTCAGGGGAAAATTTGAAGAGATAGATATATTAGGGTAAAAAATTGAACAGATAAATAAAAATTTGAACAAATATATATAAATTTGAACAGATAGACAAAAAAAATTGAATAGATAGAAATAATTTGAACAGATAATTTTTTTTTATAAATAGATAAGTATAAATTTGAACAGATAATCAATGAAAAGTCAAATAGATAACAAAAAGTCAAAGAGTAAAATTAAAAACAAAACGTTCTCTAAGACTTCTCACCAAATTATTTTACAAAACTTGGATCTCTCATCAACAAAAAAAATATTTCTTTGACCTAATGTCTTGTATCCTTCCTATATTGGATTTATCACCAATTAACCCATTATTATTTAGTTTCCTAATATTAAACTGCTAATGTTGAATTTGGTGACTGTAGTGTGTAATGAAGTTAATTTTGCTTGAACGCAAAAATGACTTGAAGTGATCTAAGCATCTATTGTGTTTTGGAATCGCTTGACAGTCAACAAAAACTTGAATAGGGTTTGACAATCAACAAAAGCTTCATTAGTTTGCAGACCATCTTTCTTGAAACTACAAAGCTGCAGGAACTCTATAGAAAAATTCTAATGTTGGGTCAATCTTTGCGAAATTCTTGCCCCTCCAAAAGATGTTATGAGTTCAAGCCTCCATGTGGGGCATTGGGTTGACCCCTTTCCCTTAGATTTAAGTTAGAGTAGGTTATTAAAAAAATAAAAATTTATTTGGTGGTCTTGATCAATGATCCACACCTCAGCACATGAGAGAAACATAGACACAGATACAGACACAGACACAGATGCAGATGTCGATACTAACCTGGACACAGATACGGGACACAGTAATTTCAAAAAAATAAGGACACATACACGACGATGACATGGCAATAAAAAATATTTTTAATATATTTTATTTTCTATGTAGATTAATATTATATCCACAAACAATCAAAATTAACAAAAAAAAAAAAAAATACTAATTTAACATAATAATTAAAAAAAACTCACTCTTAAATTAAGTTTTATTGTTTGCCTTGTTTTTTTAGCATTCAACATTCAACCAAAAACATTAAAAAATTGTGGGGGTGGGGAGTGGGGAATGAGTTGGCCTATCCCCAAAAAATATAATTAAATAAAGGGATATACCATGTGATGTGTCTCATATGTGTCCCTATCATGTCATTGTGTTTTACACCACTACGATACTAGTTTTAGAGTGTTGGTGTTGTGAGTAGCTCTCCTCAAGATTCCATTATCTCCATACCCCTCAAGACTTCAATTCCTAGGCCTGATGAGGCCCACAACTGTGATCCAAACAGTTCATCTCGTAGTCCTCAAAGAGAACAACATATATATAAATTAGTTTGATTGGATATTGATACACATACTAATTTATTGTATTTTATTTTATAAAGTGGACAATTTTAGTTTAAAATCATATTTACCACTCATTTCATAAAACAAAACATGATTGGTTAGTTTGTTTATCAATGTCCATATAAGCTAATTTTTTTTTTCTTTTTTCTTTTCCATATATGTATATATGTTGTTCTCTTCAAGGACTACGAGATAAATGGTTTAGATCACCATTGTGGGCCTTGTGAGGCCCATGAAATAGAGTATTGTGGGGCAAGAAGAAGATGAAATAGATGCTCCCGTTTGTGCTTTATAGACATGAGATTTGTCATATTGTCTCCCAAAAGTCAACACAAAAATATTGAGTCCCACTATTTTAATCAACAAAAAATCAAGTGGGGGCAACATATAGACTTGCCCAGAGGGCCACAAATTATTTTCCCTCCAAAAGAGCATCATTCCTACCATTTATGATACACCAATCATTCTAGATAAAGAAAACTAAGGGTGGAAATTTTTGACCCACAAGGTAACATGAATCAAATAGTACATGAAGTTAGTGGGTTAGGTTTGACTATTTTGTATATTAAAACGAATACGACACCACATAATATGGCGAATATTAAACAAGTTAGGCTAATGTCTAACCTACATAACACGATTGACACTAATAATATGTTTAATGAAAAATTAGATACATTTTAATAATATTTCCTCTTGTTGGAAATTGGGTCGTGTTTAGAACTTGGACTCAATTGGGTCGCCCATGGTGGCATGACCCGATTAAGAGAGATCCAAATATTAGTAATATATTATATATTAAGATATGGAATAATCTTGATATGGTATAATTGTCAATATAATATATAATAATTATTGATTAGATATTATAGATATGGGATAGATATTATTTGGGATAATATATCTATCCTATAGGTCTCCTAACTCTCCTATATAAACATACATTGAGTTCTATATTTTGATATAACAAAAAACATACGTTCTCTTTTCCCATAAACCATTCTGCCTTTGTACTATAATTGATATGGGTAAAACTCTAGTAGTTTTACTCAATTGCTATGAAGATTGTTCAAGAGTACATGATTCACCTTCTAAGCTGGATTCATTATGTATTCTGTTTACTAACAAGGTTTGTCTGAATCCATATTATTTTCCACTGTGTATACAGTATTATATTTCCATCATTGGTATTAGAGCCATTATTAAGGTGTTTTTGTGCTATTGAATACCCATGAAATTAGTATTTTATACTAATATATGTATATATATTATTTTTATTTGCATAAAATACTGATGTTTGGTCAAAATAATTTTATTTTGCCTGGTTCCATTTTTCCAAAAATACTTTTCAGAAAATTCTACTTTCTTGTTTTTCGTATTTTTTTGTTTTTACTGATTTTTTTTTTAATATTTTAAGCAATTTTTTTACTTTTCAGACATACCTAACATAAATATACCTAAAAAGTAAAAAATTTGTGAAAAAAACCTTTTAAAAATTCACTAAATACCAAAAATACAAAAAAAAATAAATAAATATAAGAATTTAGTACATTTTTTGTATTTTTATGTATTTATTAATTTTTTAAAATATTTTTTCACAATTTTTTTTACTTTTTAGATACATCTAAATAAGGTACATCCAAAAAAGTAAAAAAATGTTTAAAATTTTAAAAATATTCACTAAAAACAAAAAAACACGAAAAATAAAAAAAACTCAGTTTTCAAAAAACTTAATCTAAAAAACTCAAACCAAACAAACTGATTAGTTTTTTTTTTATTCTGTTTATATTTTTTATGAACATTTACATGTATATAATATTTGCAAAATTATATT
This sequence comes from Camellia lanceoleosa, assembly GCA_025200525.1. NCBI lineage: Eukaryota > Viridiplantae > Streptophyta > Magnoliopsida > Ericales > Theaceae > Camellia > Camellia lanceoleosa. Next base: position 127,953,791 of record CM045768.1, read on the forward strand.
AATAGATGATAAATCATTATTTGTAATTTTATGTTTCAAAGTTATCAGATATTAATGAAAGTAAGGCATGTGAAATCGGTATTAAAAAAAATGATAATAGCACAACACGAGACTGCTGCACTGTGTACGTTGACATCAGCGTTGACACGAGCACCAGCACATGCGTTGATACACGAGCCTAAGGTAGGTGTGGGATTAGTATTGATAAGGCTCTATTTGTTTGTTTTACTTTAAAAAACTACATTAATTGCTCCTAAAATATTCGCTACAATTCTGTGTTCAGCATGACTTGTATGGTTAGTCTTATAATTACTTTGCCTACAGTCTGGTTAATTTTCAGATTTTTTGAAGCAAAAAAAATATTTTTCTGAGTGGTTAATTCAATATATATATATATTTTTTTTACGTTAAAATGCTTCTGTGCATGTACAATTAATTTTCTGGACTTGAATTTTTTACAGAAGTATACTGAAATTATATGTTATTTATTGGTATAAGATTTATATTGTTTCAGTTTCTGAAATATTTATTTATATTTTTTGTGTATTATTTTATTAAAGAAATCAAAGAAAAATCTAGAAAAATTTTGAAAATTATTTTCTGATGTTTAAGAATTTTCTGAATGTTGGAAACATTATGATAAATTTTTTATGTTAGAACTCATGTTGTTATCCCCAAAGCATGATTAATATTAATTAGAATTTTATGATAAAATATTGTTTATCATTTTTCGGATTGTATTTTCATTTTGAGATGCTCATATGTGAATTTTTTTTTTTCAAATCATTCTTATTACATGTCATATGAACTGGTGGATTATTCTATTGATAAATCTGTTCATTTTTTTTTTTTTTTGCGCATTAAATTATATTGAATGTTTGATAAAAAAAATCACAAGAGGCGCAAGGGATGATTATAAGTTTAGCGAATTTTCGATCTTGAGACATGTGTACTTTTTTTTTAAAATTTAATTTGAATTTATGCAGCAAAATTATTCTGTATCGTGCTAAAATTTTATCCCTTGCATTTTGTTTCTTTGGATATAGTAAACTATGGCAGCAAAAGGCGTTGTAGTTGATTTGACTAAGGCAGAAAAGATGGATGGTGATAACTATGATATTTGGTGCCGTAAGTTCCAGTATCTCCTGAATGAGCAAGAGGTCTTGGAGACTCTTGAGCAAGTGATGACTGAGCCTGAGAAAGGAACTACAGCTCAGCATCGTTATGATTTTGAGGCCTATCAAAAATGGTGCAATAAAGATTGATGTGTGCGCTTTACGATGTTAAGCAGCATGCATAACGACTTGATAGCAGAGTTTGAAGGTTCCTTGACTGCTTTTGAAATATGGGAGGCTCTCAAACAGAAATTCGGCATCACCTCTTTGGCTAAGTTGCACGGGTTGACCATGAAATTTGATTCATATCAGAAAAAGGCGCATCATTCAATGAAGCAGTATCTGAGGGTGATGTCAACTATGATACGCGAGTTGGCAGTAATAGGTCATAATCTGACACAAGAGCAACAAGTTCAAGCAGTGATTCGTTCACTTCCTCATTCTTGGGAAGAAATGAAGCATCATATGACGCACAATGATAATGTTAAAACATTTGAGGACATATCACGTCATTTGGAGCTCGAAGTTGAGCACCTAGAGGCTACTAAACCTGATGGCACTGCTCTTGTTGCGGAGTCTAACTCGCGCCGGGCATTTGGCCCTAGGCGCAGAAGGGCTAAGCGGGCTCCCAAAAAGAAAGATGGGGTTGACCATGAAGCACGCTAGCACTTTTAAGCACAAAAGAGGTAAGAGGGCAGGCAAGAAAGCTAAGGCTAACATGGCATGCTTTAACTGCAAGAAGAAAGGACACTTCTCTTAGGATTGCCCTGAGCTGAAGAAGGTACTCCCTAATTTATTTTCTTGCTTTGACTGTTATGTTTCTAGTCAAGTTTTAGTTGCTCACTCTCCTCATTTGTGGGTTGTAGACTCAAGAGCAACCTGCTACATAGTGAGGGACAGAGTTGGGTATGTTGAGTATCATTGAGTTCCAACTGGTTGTAAACAATACATAGGGAATGAATCTAGCATGGAGGTGTTTGGGATTGGCACTTACAAGCTGGAAATGCGACATGGGCGCACTCTATATCTTCATGACGTACTCTATGCTCTAGAGATTCGACAACTTATTATCAGTTATTAGCATGATGACTCTTGGTTTTAATTTTCAGTTAGAGAGTGGACAAGTTAGCATTTTTTTTGGTACAATTTATTGTGGTAGTGGTTTTATTTTAAATGGCTTTTTTAGTTCTAGATGTTAATAATTCTAGTTTGAATAATGCCAATCACTTTATTTCATATATTACATCTAATTGTGATGTTGATAATGATTGTATTAAATGGCATGCTAGATTAGGCCACATTGGGAAAGACAAAATGATCAAGTTAGCTAGAGAAGGCCATTTAAGCCCACTCGCTAGGGTTAATCTATCCATTTGTGAGCATTGCCTTGCTGGCAAGGCAACCAGAAAACCATTTGGAAAGGCCAAAAGGCTATCTTTTCCATTACAGCTAATTCACTCTGACATATGCAAACCAATGAATGTTAAGGAAAAAAATGAAGCTCCTTACTTTATCACATTTATAGATGACTGTACGCGTTTTGGTTATGTCTATTTGATCTCTCAAAAGTCAGAAGCATTGGATTGCTTTCGACGTTATGTTTTAGAGGTCGAGAATCAATTAAACAAAAGCATTAAGGCTTTAAGGATAGATCGAGGCCACAAATATCTATCTGAGCTATTCAAAAAGGCTTGTGAAGAGAAAAGAATAATTAGACAGTTGACAATTTCTAGCACTTCGCAACAAAATGGTGTAATGGAGAGAAGGAATCGAACACTGCTAGATATGGTTAGATTGATGATGGCGCAAGCCAATCTTCTCATTTTCTATTGGGGAGATGCTTTGCTAACTGTGGCCTACATCCTTAATTGTGTGCCTTCTAAATCAGTACCTTCTACTCCTTATGAATTATGGACCAGCGAAAAGCCAAATTTGGACAAAGTGTGGCCATGGGACTCAGCAGCTTTCATACATGACACTTCTCATAAGTATGAGAAGTTAGGCCCTAGAGAAAAGAAGTGTATCTTCATTTGCTATTGTGAGAATTCTAAGGGCAATGTGTTCATTGGAGAGCAGTTGGACGAGGGTGTGATTGAAATTGAGTCACGTGATGTAGATTTCCTAGAAGGAGAATTTCCTAGGAGAGGTGAGGTTAGTAGAGACGTAGATCTTTATGTGATGGAGGAACCACAACATTGCACACCAAGTAGCTTAGTTGAGAATGAGGAAATCCCTCAAGCTCCTAGGGATAGTGGGAGCGACATTGATGGACTAGGTTCAGCAAATGTGGATTCTCAAGAAGCTCAACGTTGTAGAAGCGAGCATGGATCCATCTCTCGTCGTCATTTTGAGATTGAGAGAGAAGCATTCATGATTTCTCCAAGTGACATTGCTGAGCCAAAAATTGTAAAAGAAGCTCTAGCATCTCGTACGAGTAATGAGTGGAAAGTTGCAATGCTTGATGAGACAGAGTCTATGAGAAAGAACCATGTTTGGGACTTGGTTAATTTGCCACTGGGCGCAAGACCATTGGGAACAAATGGGTTCTCAAGATCAAATGCAAGGCAGATGGTTCCATAGAAAGGCATAAAGCTCGCCTAGTGGCGAAAGGTTACACCCAATTGGAGGGTGTAGACTATGAGAAAACTTTTTCTCCAATAGTAAGGTTTTCCTCCATTCGCTTTATTCTGGCAATAGCAGCTCGGTTGGACCTTAAGCTATATCAGATGGATGTTAAAACTGCATTTCTTAATGGAGAACTAAATGAAGAAATCTATATGGATTAGCTAGAGGGCTTTATAGCAACTCGGATGAAGTGCAAAGTTTGCAAGCTTCAAAGATCTATTTATCATTTAACGCTATAATCTAGAGATGGTATTTGAGATTTCATCGAGCAATTATCACCGATGGGTTTACGATGATCGATGAAGACCACTGTGTGTATGTCAAACAATTCGATGACAGTTTTTTTGATTCTGTCAATATATGTTGATGATATACCATTGGCCGGAAATGATAAGAAGATGATTAGCGCCACCAAAGGGTAGCTGTCCTCAACCTTTGAGATGAAGGACATGGGTGAAGCTAGCTATGTAATCGGCGTTAAGACCCTGAGAGATTGCTCTAAGAGACTTCTTGGTTTGTCTGAAGAGACTTACATTAAGAATATCTTATAGTGATTTTGGATGCAAAATTGCAAACCTGTTGACACTTCTTTAGCTAAAGGTGAGAACCTAAGCCTTAATATAAGACCTAAGACTCTAGAAGAAAAAGAAAGGATGGTCTAAGTGCCCTATGCTAATGCAGTTGGAAGCTTGATGTATGCTATGATGTGTACTCTACTAGATATATGTTATGCAATAGGATTGGTAAGTTGTTACTAGTTCGATCTAGGACCTGCTCATTGGAATGCAGTCAAGAGGATATTGCGTTACCTCAAAGGGACTGTAGATTATATGCTTTGCTACCAGAGCACGGATTTATGCCTAGTTGGCTATAGTGATGCTGATTGGGGCAGTGATATAGATGAGTGAAAGTCCACATCTGGATATACATTCATGCTCAGTGGTGGAGCCATTACCTGGAGCAGTAAGAAGCAATCATGTATTTCCCTATCTACCATGGAGACAGAGTTTGTGGCATGCTTAGCTGTTGTACAGGAGGTTGTTTGGTTATGAAGGTTCTTACAGCATTTGGGAGTAGTCTCAGAAGCCTCAAACCCTGTCATTATTCATTGTGACAGCATGGCTGCATTCGCCTATGCCAAAGATCCTAAGTATCATGAAAGAACCAAATATATAGACATAAAGTTTAACTTCATCAGAGAAATAGTGGCACAGAAGCAAGTAGTCTTAAAACACATTTCTACTAGTCGTGTGGTTGCGGACCCACTGACCAAACCCATTTCGAGAGATGCTCATTGTACTCATGTTAGGTCTTTGGGTTTACATAGATGGTAGTGATACTTCTATGTTTTTTGACTTGGATGATTACTTATGTACTTTGCAATGTTTGGGATATTATTTATGCAATCAATATTTATGTTTGTTCTATTTATTTTTTTGTGTTTGGATATGACTTGTTAAAGAGCACATACAGATTTGTTGATTGATGTTAATAGGCAAGATTGACTCACTCACATGAGTAATCACTTTTGGCGCTTGATGGAGCGAGCAAAAATGAGACATGTGGTTGTTAGATCATAGTGGGAGTTGTTTCTAACTTAGATCATCCACAGCTAAAGTCGCTTTGGTTTACCAAGATGAGGTCATGTTACTTGACCAACTATGGATGGAAATTTGTGCCTCCCATGATGTGCCTATAGATGATGGCCATATGCAATATCTCATTTTAGCGTTTGTATAGAGGCAGAATAAAGAACTCAAGTTAGGCGCTTGAAAAGCGACATGTGTGCTAGATAGTGACTGAACTAAGATCTATATGGTGTTTGGAGGATGACATCACTCTTTAGAAGAGTAATTCTACAGTAGCATGTATTCATACTACATGTGCTTGGCGACCAATTAGTGAGATGAAAGAACGGATCCCAATTTAGACTCACATCGTGTGAGTCTAAATACGTCAAAAATATGCTTTAAATTTTGACATTTATACTACACCCTTAGCAACTTTTAGACTATGTCATAAAGTAAGAAGTCAATGTTAGCTAATTTGGTATGTTGCCCGTGGTCATGTATGATTTGACTTTGAGGAACATGTCCAGGAAAGCAATTGACTTCGAACTAAGTGACATATAAAGGAAGATTGTCTAGAATTACACATCTGCTCTATATTCACTATCAACAACTTACATCACTCTATATGGGATGCAGATTGGGTGTGAATACATAGCATGATTGGAGGAGTAAAGCTTGCTCATTGAGGGATCAGAGATGCTTGACTCGGTGTAACTAGATGGATTTAGGGCAAATGAGATACAATCTTTGGGTTGATGTCTCTATGTTGGCTCGTGACGAGTTTCTAGTGTACACCATATATAGGTGTGGGGATATATTTTCTGAGTACCAACACGTAGCCAAGGTGACGTTGACGTGTCAGCCGAGGTGCCATGTATCCTGGTCGTAACGCCAAGGTGATCTCGGATATGTCGAGGTTATCTCCGAAGATATCGAAATTTGGGATAAGCTGATAAGGGACAAGAGTCCTAGAATGAAGAAGGATCTCATCTTAGATAAGGATAATACTCTTAAAGGAGTTTATCTTTATCCACTAGAGAGTCCAACATAAGCACTGAGCTAAAGTCCATTAGAGGAAGGATTCTATTGGGACTAAGATTGAGTTAACTATAAAAGAGAGGCACCCCCATGGATCTAAGGTACGCAATTTATATTCTGAACAGTGAGTTAAGCACTATTGATTATCTTTGAGATAACTAATTTGATCGTCAGAGTGGCCCCGGGTGAACGAACCACCGCTGGAATCTTCTCTTTCTGTTGCAGGTTATTCAGGCGCCATCTATTCTGCCAGTGCTCTCCAGCTGAATACTGAGTTGGCAGTGTGGTCAGAAATTCACTCACACAATTTGGCACCGTCTGTGGGAAAGAAAGGAGAATAGATGGCCAGCGACGGATAGAAGGATAAGGTTGGGGATGAGACCCCTGCTGGGAACGCTAAACATGTTGATCCTAACATAGAGGAAGATGGTTGCAATGAGGAGACTCAGGACCAAAATCACGGCAAAAAAGACGTCGGCCAGGAGGGCGACGTACCAAAGACATCAGATCAAAGTGGGTATTACAACGAGGACAACCTCCAGGTATGGAAAGATAGATGCCTGAGGAGGGATGAAGAAGTAAAAGAGATGGCAAACAAATTGGCTGACCTGCAATAGGTCATCAATTTTATGATGCAAAACAACGTCATGCAGCCACCGTTCCCGCTGCAGGACACGCCGATTCCAACGGCCAATGCCCAGAAGGGAGGGCAGAAAACAATCCCTATAGCCCCCCAGCATACCAGGAGCGAAAGACACTCTCACCGGCCTTCAAGGGAGGTCGGGCGAGGAGAGTCAATGAGGGAAGAATCTCGAAGGACGCATCACACCAAGGAGGCAAACCCCGAAAAACATCGGCATGTTCAAAGGCAGGCGCTGTGCTTCGATACAACTAATGGAGAAAGGTCGAAGAGGGCTCACAATGAAGCTAAGAGTAGTGCGCCGAAAAGACTGAAGTCAGGAGATAGCCGAGTTCCTGGGTGGACCAAAGAGGACTTGAGAGATTACCTCAAGAGGAAGCAACAGGATGCCGAGGTAACTTCCCCTGTTAAGCCGAAAACACCATTCTCGGCAGAGTTGGACAAATTTGAGGCCCCGAAAAGATGCAGTATGCCGAGGTTCCAAATATACGACGGAAAGACGGACCCCAACTTTCACGTCGGATTATACCTGAACGCGATGGCGCTATACACTGGGAATGAGCCATTACTTTGCAAGGTGTTCCCCCCATCCTTCTGGGAGATCGCATCAGATTGGTTTCACAAACTGCCAAAGAGAAGTGTGAAGACTTGGGAAGGCCTAGCCGAGATGTTCGTGGCCAGGTTCATGACAAACAAACTACAACCATTAAGGGTAGACACCTTGATGGCTCTGAGAATCAGTAAGGATGAAGGCCTTAGGGCCTATGCTAAAAGATACTATGAAGTGTTCAACTGAATACCTGAGTGCAATCAAGAGGTGGCGGTCGCATCTTTCAAGAACGGCCTAAAAGATGACTGTCCACTACGAAAGTCTTTGGCAAAGACATTGCCAAAAAGCATGGAAGAGCTCATGGCCATAATTGAGAGTATGCCAGAGCCGAGGAAGACACGTCAGGAGCCAAGGAGACAAAGCAAGAGAAATGGAACGGCTTGCCGAAGCGAGGCCGAGGTAACAATGGATCCAACAAGCAAGAGGTAGGACTAAGGGCTGCACAGGCAATCACAACAGTGTTCCCAATCCCAATTCACAAAGTCCTGGACAAAATCCGATCCCAGCCCTATTTCAGAGCACCAGTTAGGGTGCCAGGAGAATTTATGGGAAGAAGCCTTGGTAAGCATTGTGCTTACCATAACGAAGATGGGCATATGACTCAAGGTTGCAGAGCCCTGAAGGAATAGCTGGAAGACCTGGTAAGGCAAGGCCATTTGAGAGACCTTATAGATGAGGCTAGGACAAGGGAAGAGCAGGCAAGATTGCCTCAGTGCAGCGACTCCGCCTCAAAGACAAGAACCTCGAGTAAGGACCTCGGGTAATTAACGTAATTCATTTGAAGGTCAACGAAAGCGAAATACAGGGGGAGACCCAGAAGGTAAATCACTTGCAGCATGTATACCAGGTCGGGGAGAAACGACATTGGGCCGAGGAGTGTCAGGGACCAGTAGTGTCCTTTACTGAAGCCGACCTTGAGATGGTCCAACATCGGCACAATGATTCCTTGGTAGTATCCCTCTAGGTCGGGGAGTGCCAAGTGAAGTGCATCCTGATTAACCAAGGCAGCTCTTGTGACATCATGTATGTCAGATGTTACAAGGAGCTTGGCCTTCACCCAGACGATATGGAGCAATGCAATGGCCCAATGGTCGGGTTCAATGGAACACCGACATGGCCATTGGGGGCGACAAGTTTAGATGTGCAAGCTGGCACGAAGAAGATAAAGACAGAGTTCACCGTAATCGACACACCCTCCCCTTACAATATTATCTTGGGAAGGCCATGGTTGCATGCAATGGGGGGCTGTTCCCTCAACATTGCATCAACTATTGCGGTTCCCAATAGAGCATGGGATAGAGGAGGTCAGAGGAGATCAGCTGTACGCAAAGAATTGCTCCATGGCAGCAATGAAATCCACCTGCAGCATACGAGAACCAGAGAAGGCAGAGATCGAAGACGAGGACGTGGAAGTCCTAGAGGATGTCGGCAAGGAGCCAGCCGAGAAGAGTGAAGAAGCACTGAAGAAAATCCTTGTCCAGGAGGGGGATGAAAAACACTTATTTCTTCTCGGCTCGGGCTTAGCCGAAGAAAAGAAAAAAGAGTTGGAAGCTTTTTTGAGAGCAAATATTGAGGTGTTTGCTTGGACACCTTACGAAATGCCTGGCATTGACCCCGAGGTCACTTGCCATAAACTAAACGTTGACTGGTCGGCCAAACCTGCAATCCAATGAGCAAGAAGACTGATGCTGATGCACATCGAAGCAGTGGAAGAGGAAGTAGACAGACTTCTGGAGGCCAGGGCCATTCGAGAGGTAAACTACCTGACATGGCTATCAAATACAGTGGTGGTGAAGAAAAAGAATGGTAAATGGAGGGTCTGAGTGGACTTTACCAGCCTGAGCAAGGCCTGTCCCAAAGATAGTTTTCCTCTACCCAAGATTGACCAACTGGTAGACGCCACTTCAGGGTATGGAAGGATGAGCTTCCTGGATGCCTACAAGGGGTACTATCAGATAGCCATATACCCCCCAGATGAAGAGAAGACTGCGTTTATCACCCCAAAAGGGTTGTATTGCTACAGAGTGATGCCTTTTGGGTTGAAAAATGCAGGAGCAACTTACCAAAGATTGGTAACCAAGATGTTGAAGCACCTAATTGGCGGAACGGTGGAAGTTTATATAGATGACATGGTCGTGAAGACCAAGGAGCCTGAAGGTAATTTGGCCGACCTAAAAGCAGTCTTTGACATCCTTAAAACATATCAGCTCCGACTCAATGCATCAAAGTGTGCATTTGGAGTTGGATCTGGTAAGTTCTTAGGATACCTAGTGACTAGAAGGGGCATTGAAGCCAGCCCAGATCAAATTAAGGCCATCCTAGAGTTAAAGAGCCCGATGTCGGCAAAACAGGTGCAAATGCTGACTGAAAGGGTTGTAGCCCTGAACAGGTTCATCAGCAGAAGCTCTGACAAATGCAAACCCTTCTTTAGCTTAGTGAAGAAGGCCACAGACTTCTTGTGGACAGAAGAGTGCGAAGTCGCCCTGGTCGACTTAAAGAAGTATTTGACCACGGCTCCGATTCTCTCAAATCCAGAACCTGGAGAGGAGCTGTTTTTGTACTTAGCAGTTTCAGAGCACGCAGTAAGCGCAGTGGTAATCTGAGAAGAAAAAGGGGATCAAAGGGTTGTTTACTATGTAAGCAAAACCCTGGCGTCTGAAAACCGTATCTACCCTAGAAATTGGCGGCTTTAGTAATGGCTTCAAAGAAGCTGAACCATTACTTTCAAGCCCACAAAATTGTGATGCTAACAGAACACCCGTTGAAGTCCCTATTGCAGCAAGGAGATCTGACAGGTAGAATAGCCAGATGGGCAGTGGCCTTGGGGCAGTATGACCTAGAATACAGATCCAGAACTACGATCAAAGGTCAAGTCTTGGCCGACTTCGTGGCCGAGTTCACTCTAGGAGCCATCACACATCAGGCTTCGTTGAGCCAAGATGAACGATGTCCAAGCAAGCAAGGAGAAGCCCAGCCAAGGGTAACGGAACAAAGGAAGGAAGAAAAACTCAGACCCTGCAGCATTTACATCGGCAACTTCTTTCGACTATTTGTTGATGGATGTTCAAACCGACAAGGAGCGGGGGCAGAGTAGTACTGGTATCTTCAGATGGGCAGATACTAGAACAATCGATTCGTTTGGGGTTCAAGGCCTCAAACAATGAAGCAGAGTATGAAGCACTCATTGCAGGACTGAAACTGGCAGTGGCAGTAGAAGCAGATGAGGGAATAGTCTTTTGTGACTCCCAGCTTATAATTAACAAGACAATGAGAGAGTTTGCAGCCCGAGATGAAAGGATGTCGGCCTATGCAAAGGAGGTCAACAGGTTGGTAGCCTTGTTTCAAAACTGCCGACTACATCAGGTTAGCCGAGATGATAATAGTCACGCTGATGCACTGGCCAACCTGGCAAGTGCAGTACAACCTGGAAAAGCAAGGACAATAATGATTGACTACTTGTCGAGCCCGAGCATCGAACCACTAACCACAGAGCGTGAAGCAATGTGTGTGGACATGGGAACAAGCTAGATGGATGCAATAATAGCATTCCTGAAAGAAGGAAAACTTCCAGATGATCACAAAGAGGCACACAAGATCAGATTGAAGTTGGCAAGATTCAGTCTGACAGCAGAGGGACATCTCTATAGAAGATCCTTCACTGGACCCCTTTTGAGGTGTGTACATCCTTCACAAATCGAAGATGTTTTATACGAAATACATGAAGGAATATGTGGAAGCCACGCTGGGGGCAGATCACTTGCCCATAGGGCCATTACCTAGGAGTATTGGTGGCCCTACATGCAGAAAGATGCAGAAGCCTATGTGAAGAAGTGTGAAAAGTGCCAAAGGTTTGCACCTCTGATACACCAACCAGCAGCAGACCTAAACCTAGTATCCAGTCCTTGGCCGTTTGCCCTAATGGGGCATGGATCTCGTTGGACAACTCCCCCAAGCAACTGGACAAAGAAAGTACCTGCTGGTGGCAACAGACTACTTCACCAAGTAGATAGAAGCTGAACCCCTTGCCAAGATTCGAGATGTGGATGTGAAGAGTTTCATATGGAAAAACATCATCACCCGATTTGGGATTCCAAGAGCAATAGTTGCAGACAATGGAACACAATTTGACAGTAAGCTAATCAAGAGCTTCTGTGCAAAGTTCAAAATGAAGAATTACTTTTCAACCCTAAGCTTTCCCCAAAGCAATGGATAAGCAGAAGCATCCAACAAAGTTATCTTAGATGGGATAAAGAAGAGGCTGCAAGCAACAAAAGGAAAGTGGGTGGATGAGTTGCCTAGTGTACTCTAGGCATATCGGACTACGTTAAGAAGATCAACAGGGGAATCCCCCTTTGCCATGGCTTATGGCATAGAAGCTGTCATTCCGCTGGAGGTCGGCGTCCCAGGGATCAGAACCCAGAGAGTAGAAAATAGGACAAATGATGTACTCTTAGCCCGAGATTTGGATCTTCTAGAAGAAAGAAGGGAGAAAGCTACAATTCAGCTCGCAGCTTGCCAGAGCTTATAATAAAAAGGTCAACCCAAGGGAGTTTCAAATCGGTGACCTTGTCTTGAGAAAAGTCGTCGGCAACAAGAAGGATCCCAGAGAGGGCAAGCTTGGCCCAAATTGGGAGGGACCCTATAGAATCATCTCGGTATTGGGCAATGGGGCATATCGGCTCGAAGATAATGAAGGCAAAGAGTTGCCAAGACCCTGGAACACTTGCAATTTGAAATTTTTCTATCATTAGATCTTTTTGTTCTTTGTTATTTGCCAAAATAAATAAATAAAGTTTTAGCTTGACTTCTTACACTTATGACTAATATGATACTTGCCGGTGTTTTTGGAATACATGCATAATGAGAACCCAAGTGAAACTTATGTTCACATTAGGGGGCAAAGAGTTGAAAAATGGTTCCTGGAAAGATAGAATTATGTTTAAACACTTGTTAAAATTTGTGAAAAATTTACAAGCTGAAGTTAAACCGAGATCATGTTTAACATTTGTTGAAATTTGTGAAAAATTTACAAGTTAAAGTTAAACCGAGATCATGTTTAACACTTGTTGAAACTTGAGAAAAAGTTTACAAGTTGAAGTTAAACCGAGATCATGTTTAACACTTGTTGAAATTTGTGAAAAATTTACAAGTTGAAGTTAAACCGAGATCATGTTTAACACTTGTTGAAACTTGAGAAAAGTTTACAAGTTGAAGTTAAACCGAGATCATGTTTAACACTTGTTGAAACTTGTGAAAAATTTACAAGTTGAAGTTAAACCGAGATCATGTTTAACACTTGTTGAAATTTGTGAAAAATTTACAAGTTAAGGCCAAGGTTGTATTGAACTGAGTACTTGTGTACTTGCCGATGTAAACCGCTGGTGGGTATAGCCGAGGTATTTCACGTCGAGAAAATTAGACAGTTAAAGTATGTATTGAAGATATGCAAAACATTCTAAGTATGGAAACATACAAGAGCAGTAAAGAGTAGACAAAGATACAAGCATTCAGGAAAGGAAATTGTATTAACATTCAAAAGATGACATGTCGGCCAAAGCTTACAATTGTTCCAAAAAGAAGAAAAATAAAGGCAGAAAATACAAAGGAAAAAGACATCAAAAATAAGACTCCTCAGCAACAGCAGATGGTTGGGTTTGAAGTTCAGAATACTGCTGGGAAGACATCTCGACAACCTTCTCAGCCATGAGCTTGGCATCTATTTCTTGAAGGGTTTGATCGAGGCTCTTGTCAGGAAGAGGCACGTCGGATGATACCTTCTCAGGAGTAGCATCCTTGGGAACTTCCTCACCCTCCTCATCTTGAGTCAAGTCCTAGACTTGCTCATTTTGAGTAGGGGACTTGGCCCCAGCAGCCTCCTTTGACTTCCTCACCAAAACCTCCTCCTCAAACTCAAAATCGTTGTCAGATTGGCTTGGAGTTGGGGGGAATGGAAGAGGAAGGACGTCGGCGTTCTTAAGCGGGGAGTCCTCGGGGACTTCGAGCTTTTTCAGCAAAGTCATCCAACCAAGGGAGAAACCCTTGTTGCATGCCTGCTTCACCTGTTTTTCGTAGTCCAAAGTGACATCGGCCACCCCCTCATTGTATCCCTTCTGATCGGTGGCCTTGAGCTCAGCATCTTTCTTGGCCAAGGTGTCTTGCAGTTCTTTCTGGGCTTGGGCCATCTTTTCCTCGGCCTCTTTCATTTGGGCCTCAAGAACCTTCTTGATGGCCTCTGCAGAATCGGCCTTTTCCTCGGCATCATCTTTGGCTTTAACGGCAACCTCGGCCTGGTCTGCCAAAGTCTTCATTTTTTATTGTAAGCTTTTATTGGTCTTCTGCAGTCTGGAGACCTCCCTCTTCTTGTCAGCCAGCTCCTTCCTATTCTCAAAGGCTTGCATTGAGAAGGAATGAGCATGCTGGATGGCCTGAAAGTGAACAGAGCAGAAGTTATTGGAAAATTTTCTAAGTACAAAAAAGAAAGAAAGATACCAAGTGTGAAGACTTACTTAAACAGAACGCTGGAGCATCAAGGCGAAGTTCTCATGCTCAGTCATCTCGGCATTGTGGTCGAGATGCCCAGGGAGGAGCAAGGCTGTACTAAGAGCAACACCGACGTTGATGTCGTCGACACTATCCTCAACAAAGACTGGCCTGTCCTCCAAAGTAATAGGTGGAGCCCAGGCGGCACCAGCCTTCATGGAGCCCGACGCTGTGGCAGACTCTAACCTTGGCCTCTTTGACCGAGTTGATTGGGAGGGTTAGATCTCGGCGAGCCTCTTCTTGAGGGCGGAGGTAGTCTTCTCGCTCGAAGCCAATTTTAAAATTGGCAAGGTGTCCTCAGTATCAATCTGAGTCACTGTTGCCTTTAGCTGAGCCTTCTTTATCCTTTTTTGTTTCGACTTTGGCTGGGTTGGTGCTAGTTGGGCATCGACTAAGTCAGGGACATTAGCCAAAAGATCTTTGGCCACTGCTTTCTGCTGGCCCGTCTCAGCAGCAAAAACTGTTCAGTGTCGTCGACGACATTAAGAAAGCGGTTTCAACTGTGGAGCCGAGGTAGATGGTTGTGTAGACACCCCATTTTTGACCGCCCACAAGACTTGGGCACTACTGATGGTTTACTTGTTGGAGAAAGGTGTGCAGGGCACAGGTTCAGTTTCTGCGGCAAGGAGAGAGGCGAATCTCAACTTCACACCCCATTTTGAATCAAAGCTATTTTGGATGGTTTTTAGACCTTAAAACCCTCTCTTTCAAAACATTTTTGAAGTAAAATTCTCACGATGTTCTGATGCTCGCATTTCGGTAAATGGTGCGCTTTTCGGTAAACCGAGCAAGGACAAAGTGGAAATGAATGAAAGAGAGATGAAATATTTGAAAAATCTTTCAAAGCACCTTATTTAGGGGTTTGAAGTTGAAGACAAGAGGAGAAGAGGGGAGAAAACTAGTTTGGAAGAAGTTCAGGATGAATCCGGGTGGGAGGAAGACGAGCAGTCATCGCTAAATCAAGTTATCTACCTATACACTTGGAGTTGAACTATGAGGCCACCACCATTGGAAAGAAGACTTTCGGGGCTTCACTTTGTACTCAAGAATCTCCCAAAGCCAAGTCCGGGTGGGGGAGATATGATCAGTTGAAGTTGGGCATCCTTCTGGTTGGATCGAATCTACGCGGCTTCACCAAAAACGGCATAACTTTTTGCACAGAAGGAATTTTAATGCAAGGTTTGCGCCATTGGAAAGCTAACTTCCGGGGCTTCAATCTGGACATCCACCGGCACTTTTGGACCTCATTAGACACCCATCGGAACTCTATTTAGCCGACTGGCCAGTACAAAGTGCAAGTCGGCAATTTATTGTGCCGACCGGCACTTTTTTGTGCCGATGACGCTTTTTCTTGGCCGATTTGACCCTTTTGACTCTCGCAAGCTTGGTGCATGCCATCTGTGCCAGCTGGGATGCATAGACTCGGCTCCCCGTGCATAAGTGTGCCTATTTTGGAACCTTTACCCCCTTTTGGTGCACCCTTTGCTCAAGGCTTCTTGAGGAAGCCTTGACCCCTTGTCTTGGCTTCCTCAAGAAGCCTACCAGCTGTCCAAGCTTCTTGAATAAACCTTGGTCCCTTTGACCCTTTTGTATAGCTTCTTGGAGAAGCTTTATGCCATTTCCTTGCTCTATAAAAGGAGCTCTCCCCCTCCATTGCAAAAGGTTGGATGTTTTAAGCAAAAAACCAGAGATATACCATGTATATCTGATATATACATACACATCCCTCCATCTCTCACTATATCTCTCTCATTCAACCATCAAACACCCTTGTTCTTGGGCCATTTCTTCATCAACTCATAGCACAAGGCATCCTTACTCCATTCCAGAAACTTGGGGCTGTTCTTCAGAGCTTAGGAGCACCTAAACTTGGTCCAAGAGGTGCTGGTTTGCTAGTCTTCAAGGGTGAGCCATCTACTTCCCTTTTCTAGCACTTTCTTGCTTCATATCTTCGCCTTGCTTGAAAGCACTTTTGGGCTCCGACCCAAACTGAAAATCATCATATTTTGAGGTCCTCTTCATGTTTGATTGAGGACCTCTTGCTGTTTGAGGACAGCATCTAGCACTTCCTTCATTAGCCCTCTTATTCCATTTTTCTTGCATAGTATATTTGGCTTGTGAATAGTCTGTTTTGGAGCATGATGTAAACTGAAAGTAGGCTTATTTTGAGCCCTTCTTCAACATTTTAGAAGGGCTCAATATTGTTGGGGGTCTCCATGTAGTACTTATCATTATACCCCTCATTGGACCCCATTTTTGCATGCTTTGTTAGCCTATCTTACTTCTGTTTGTAGGCCATGATCAGAACTGAAAATAGCCATATTTTGACCCCCTAGACATATCTTATTAAGGGTCTTTGGATTTTTGGTGAATTCTTTGTATACCTCATGTTATAGCCTCTTGTTGGTCCGTTTCTTGCATGGCATTTTTAGCATGTTTGAATACTGATTTAGGGGCTGTAATAAACTGAAAATGTTCATATTTTTGGTCCCTCTTCAGTGTTGTAGAAGGGAATTTTTCTTTTTGGGCATTGCATCTACCACTTGCCTCATTGCATCTCTTGGCCCCCATTTTTTGTATGCTAATTTAGCCTCACTTGTGCTTGCTGTTTGGCCATGCTTTGAACTGTAGAAATGCTTGTTTTGAGGCTTCCATACTTCTGTCTTCATGCTTCATGTCCATATTGTGTATGTTTGATATAGCTATAGGCCATTTCATGCATCAAAATTCATGTTTCGGGACCATTCCATGCATTGAGTGTCATTTCGCCATGATTCGGGGCTATTCTGCATCACTTTTAGCTACTGAAATTTGCATTGCTTGCATACCATGATCCATGCTTTGCCATGCCTTGTTAGGGTGGCATTCGTGCCTTAGGTTTGGTCCTCGGTTTGCGTGCATGCGTGCACGCATTTCGAGTGTCTCATTTTGCCATGGCCACTGATTTTGGCATGCTTGCGAGCCATCCATGTTAGTTTAAGTCCATCGTTGCATGTTGTTGCATGCCTTGTTTGCTTACATGTTTAGGTTGCGTGCCTAGCCTACTTTGCTCCTTTGCATGCCCATGTTGCATACTAGATCACATGCCTAGGTTGCATCGCATCGGCATGCATGCCTTGCCTCTTGATCAAGTGATAGAGGTTGGGCTTTATGTGTTTGTTTGGTTTGCATTTCATTTGATATCAAAGTTGCTAAACTTGGCTTTTGGGCCATCATGCATTGAAATGCGTGATTGATGGCCCGGGGGTCGAGGGCCATGCTCCCTTGAGTCCATTGCATGATAGGGAGTGTGTCCATGCACACATTTTCTTGAAATTCTATGCCATACACTGTCTGTCCTTGTTGCTGTCAAAAACCAGATTCTGCAGGAATTGTTTGCCGACCGGCAGTAAAGAGTGCCGACCGGCAATGTATTGGTGGCCGATAACATCATAAGCAGCCGACAGACATTTTACATGGCCGGTGGCCATTTCATCCAGCCGATGGTGTGAAGCAGTGTGCATAGAAGGTATTCTGGGACTTTGGCAGTCTTTGGAAAGGCAGGACAGTGAAAATAGAGGTAGTAGTGCTATGGCAACAGGTTTCCGGGCAAGATGGATCGAGCATGTATCATTCACGCATCCCGAGGCAGGCTGTGGCCACCTTCTTTCTGTATTAAATTTGTTAATTAATTAAGGGTCTGTAATAATTAATTAGCTAGGATAGTTGATTTGTTATTTGGCCTGTATATTTATTTGGTCCCTCCGAGTGAGGGTGTGTTTGTAATAAGTGTGTGTGGGTGTGTGCATGTCTTCCAACCCCTACTTCTTTCTTCCCTTTTATTTTCCTGCTTATGATGGTAGATTAGGGCATGTTTAAATTAGCATACCTTATGCTGTGCATACGTGCATCCATACATTTGTTATACATGCATCGGGCTCGGTACATCATACAAACTGCATAGTATTTCAATTCGAAATTGAATACGTGTTATTTGTAGCATTCCACATGCTATGCTTAGGATAGCTGAACCTGTTTAGATTACACCATTGCTTGTGTTGCATTAGCCACTTAACATGAACTAGGATCATGCATATGATTACTAACTAGTTTTTGTTTTGGCTTGGAGTACTAGGTAAGCTTTTATGCTTTAGCATATCACATGCGTGTGAGTGTTGCCATAAATAGCATGATTACCATGAGGCTAGCCGCTTATGTGATAAAACTGCTTGAATGCCTGTGGTTGGAGGTCGAATTGCTTAAATTGGGATAATGCATTAAAACTGTGAGTTTTAAGCCCACTAGATAGTGGCAAAACCGTCTTTTCTAAAGCCCACTTGAGGGTGGCAAAACCGGCATTTTAGCTTACTTGCGAGTAGCAAACCATTTTCAAAAACAAACGTGCAATGTTTTGTTCCAATTTAGGCGATTTGGTCTATATTTGTTTGCTGTGCGCATAACATAGTAATTCTAGGCTAATAACCGGAATAAGAGCATGTAATGTTTTCAAAATCGGATATCACGGTTAGTAGAGGCCGGTCTTCGGACCGGGCGAAAGGGGGTGCTCATAGCTGACCTTCCCCGATCGTACCCAAGCTCCCGAGCCAAGACAACTTTGGTGATGACGGACATGTGGCCTTCGGCACCGAGTCAGGGTTTCCTAAATTTCCCATTTTAAATATTTAGGTGGCGACTCTATAATCTGGCAAAGCAGTCCATGTTTGGCACTACTTTTTCAAAAATCTGTTTTTCTTCAAAACGATTTGCCAGAGTTGGACTCTTTGGTTCAGATTTAGAACCGCAACAAACAAAGAAGGAGAGTCCGAACTGTAACCCGTGAGTTCCCTCGCGGGACCTATTACAGTTTCTGGCGACTCCGCTGGGGATTTAGAGAGCTTGACTCGAACTCGTGATATCCAGTTTTGATTTCACTTATGTGTTTCTTTGCATTGCATGTGCATTGGTGCGCCTAGGACACCGTGTTGGCCATCTGCTATTCTGGCGATTTCTTTGGAGGCTTGTCTTGTCAAGGCATGACCATAAGGTGACGATTCACTATGCTCGCCAAGATGAGAACACAAACCCGGTTTTACCGGCACCCTTCGACCATTCGACCTAGTGCATATCGAAATCCATAGTGACCATTCCAAACTAGGACGGGTTGCTTACGATATAGGTTGTTTGAAACCGGCGTGTGCGTAGTGAAACCCTAGCTCGACAAAATAGGACAGAAACCCTACCCCAACATAGGGGTGTTTTGGCTCTCTTTACATGCTATGTGCTTTTAGAGTGTATCTCTACAGGAATGCATATACCGGTTCTTGCAGTCTGTATCCGACTGCATGCACCGATATCAATATTTTGAGAATCGATTATATCTGCGTATCGATTCAGATTTGGGGTAGTGATTTGGGAACGATGATCGATAATAGAATCTGATCATTGACTTTGCTCATATCCGCTCCAAATAAATTGAGCCGAGATCTTGTCTGTTTTCTCTTTTGCTAGGTAGTCCTGGAACTATAGCTTCAGAAGGCTCCAATATCCCCAGGGTACATCGGATTTGTGCTGATAGACTCTGTCAGGTCAGTGACTCAGTTCAAGGGTAATCAGGGCCAGGGAAGGCTAGTTAGGCACAGACCACCAAGATATACACTACGGATCGGTGACCTTTGAGCAGTCGGGTTGAGATTTCCAAGCTTACTGCAGGCACAGGAATACCGGTTGCTCAGTTAGATCAGGACAATAAGTCGGGGTTGGAAGAGATGGTGTGCTAACTCGTGATAGTATGAGAGCCATGCAAAGAAGAGGCATCCATCAAGGCATTCGCCAAGCAATAGGTGGTCATAGCCCAACAGTGCGAGACAATTGCGTGTTAGAGCAAAGAACCGGAGTATCTACTTCACATCAAGCTCCTCCCCCACCAGGAGCTCCAACACCCGGAGAGACACCAAATGTCCAGCAGAATCTGAACATTCGGTCGAGGCGATTCCGCCGATTCTACCAGAACTATCCAAGGCGCCCACGCCTATCAATGCACCGGACTCTCCCTTTGAGTTCGAAGTGGACCCCACAGCACTGAAGCTGAGTAAGTTGGAGAAAATGTTTAAGAAATCCCAAGGAGTCAGGTCTATTCCCGACATCGAGGATGGATATACGGACCTTGACGCCGTGTGCCAGATCGGTTCAAGATGCCTCAAATTGACCGATTTGATGGGTCCGGACCCCATGGTGCACCCGAGATTGTTTTCGATATCTTAAGGCGATGGGCCTCACCAGTTCTGTTGTCTCTGTTAATGGACCTGAGTGTGGCGGCCATCTGGTATGCCAAGTTGGAAGACGATGTTAAGAGGAATTAGGATGAGATGGCCGAGGCCTTCGTTTTATTATACTCGTATAACACACAAATCGAGATTACAACCCGTGATCTCGAGACGACGAGACAAGAGGTTAAGGAAAGCTTCTCTGAATTTGTGACCCGATGGAGAGCAAAGGCCTCAATGATGACCATTAGGCCAACGGATAAGGATCAAATACGGATGGTTGTGCGCAACCTCCAACCCAAGCTTATGCAAAAGATGATTGTGCTCCCCTTTCCCACCTTTTTAGATCTACATGAGATGGGAGTACAGATCGAGGATGCGATGAAGCAGGGTCTGATTGACCAAGACCGAGAGCAGCCCAAGAGGGCATTCAACCGCAGTTCGAATGCAACCACCGGTGGTGATGCAGCTGCTAGGACTTCAGACGTGGGCATGGTCACCACCACCACACCAAGAGCAGCCACCCCCTTTGTTGGTGCGCCCACTTCAAACCCCCGAACTTCAGACTATCTACCCCGAGGCAAGAGGGTCTTCACCCCACTCTTTATGCCTTTGTCTAAGGCTTTAGGGGTCCTACTCAGGAAAGGACATCTGAAACCGTTAGAACAACGGCCCCTACCCGATCCTCTCCCTGCAAAGTATGACCCGGCTAAGTACTGTGCTTTCCATCAACAAACCGGTCATGACACTGACAGTTGCGTCCGTCTCCGCCATGAGATACAAAATTTGATTGACAATGGGGTCATCCCCGCACCAAGCTCTGCAAAGTCTATCGGCACTTGATCAGTGAACCTGTGGGGGGATAATGTGATGTGATCAGGGGATGGACCACCTGCGAGCGGCGCTCAGTTTACTCCAGATATGGCGTATGGCACGCACCGTTTTGAGCATTTGTGAATGCTGGTTTTTGTACATTCTGACTTGGGTATTGGGTCAGTTTTTGTTGTGTTGCTTTGAGTCTGTCTCCTTATTTTGAGTCAGTCTTTTTATTTCAGGTCTGTCTTGTTGTATCGAGTCCGTCGTGTTGTGTTGAAGTCAGGTGATTTCGGGGGTGTTACCTCGGACATCACCATTTTGTTTTGTGTTTGTCTTTTCATTTTGTTTTGAGTCTGTTTCTGCCAGAGAGCCAGTTGTACCAACAGACTTTGAATGAACAGCAGTAATTTTCACATTCTTGTGTTCGCTTCTGCCTTGTGCTAGTTACGCCGGAAGTTCTAAATGAGATGGCAGTATTTGACTAAGAACTCTGTCTTTTGTGTGCCTTGAAGTCATTGTAACGACCTAAGTTTTTCAAAACTTTTTGAACACTGAGGTGAAAACGAAGAGGGAGGAATTCCTCGAGATTTGCAAAACTTTGATCAAACTGAGAGAAAGAGAGGTGTGCTAAGCCTTTAATGAATGAAATCATGCTTGTTAGTGTGAGTACTGAAAAGGACCCTAGCTTGATCCAGATTGGTCCCACACTATCTTCATCGCGAGCGATTTGTCGCTTTCTTAAAAACTTTCAAAAAATGTTTTGCGCAGTCCCGCGAAGACCTGTGTGGAATCGCTCTTGAGATTGTGCAGCTAAGGATCGCTCTTAGCCTTTGAGACTTGAGCCCTTGCTTTCAAACCTTGACCTTTGGGTTCAGAGTGTTCAACGATCAACTGCGATATGAGGCCTGTGTGGTTAGATTTGAAACAGCCCTCAAACAAGAGGCACCAAAGTCAGATCAAGAAGAACAGATCTCATCAGAAGGAGCTTGCAAAGCTAGAACAGGAGTACCCTTCGAACTAGGGGCAAAAATGTCCGATGTGCTCGAAGAGCCGAAGATGGGTCCTTCTGCAAATCGATACGATAGTCACTCTCCTGGATACAGAGGGCTTCAATCTCAAAAACCATTTGGCATGGACTGGTTACACTTTTACCCTTTGAGAGGCTCGCTGGGCCAAAAACCCAGAAGGGCGACCCAGGCAAAAGTTAGAGCAAAGAAAAAAAAAGAATGAAAAGAAAAAAGGAGAAAAAAGAGAAAAAAATGCAAAGATACAAAAAAATGCAAAAAAAAAAAAAGAAAAAAAGAAAAGAAAACAAAAGAAAACAAAAGAGAAGAAAAGAAAGAAGAATAAAGCTCGCAAGGTCGAAAACCTGCAACAGGCACCTTGGCAAAAGTTAGAGCATAAAAAGGAGAGGTTAAATACCCGAGTGTACCTTAACCCCGAACTACGTAAGGCTTGATTCCCATGTTTGGGATACGTAGGCAACTTCACTCTGAAGTCCAGCCCTAAAACACTTCAAATTCAATTGTGTCCATGAAATGGTTTTGATCATCTTTGCCTTCTCTGTATCCGAGAGCTCGGTTGTGATCGTCACTCTGAAGGATTGATTTCAATATGCTGCGGTGCCATTTAGACAAGGGGCAACTTTCCGTTGCCATTCAATGCACTGTGGTGCCATTCAAACAAGGGGCAATTTTCCGTTGCCATGCAGTGTCCTTCAGACAAGGGGCAATTTTCCATTGCTTATGGATCCGAGGTTGCGCATCTCAAGAATAGGTTCCGTGCTTGTTGAGCATTGGCCGTTTGCAAAAATAGTTGTTGAGAATTTTTACTGAGGTTGACTAATTCTCTCGAAAATTATTCCATCTTTTCCAAAACCGGACCATTTTCTTGGACCCAAAAAAGGAAAATTTTCAGTGCTCACAACCTAACTTGCATGATTTTCAAAATCAAAAAGTTGAATAAGCATGTTAATCTAACTCTCATGTTGGTCAAAATTGTTTTAGTAGAAAGCAAAAACAAAAAATGGTCGAAAATGATGAACTAGGGGCACAATTGAGTCAGGCTTCCTGTCTTTCCCCCATTTTCAACATACTTGCCAGAAGGGCACTCTACCTGCCAGAGAGCACAACTGAAGGTAACAGCAAATGCCGAAAGCTCTCAACATCCTCCAAGCAACGAGGTATCAAGCCAAGTGCGAAGCACGCACTGGAATGGGGCCAGATAATCCATTCCCTCATTTGGACAGATCTAACCACGTCCAAACTCCCCAGCAGGGCATCATCAACCGATGTCAGCTGCAGGTTTGCTACACACCCAATCGTAGCGCAGCCCCTCTGTGGGAGAAACTCACTGTTGTGAACAAGAAAAAGCGTCTAGCAAAATGCTAGGGGCAAGACCCCGTAACTTTCTGTTTGTCCATCAACCACTCAGGGGAGGGATTGAAAATGAGAGATTGAAGAATAGAGAGATGTGCGATGAGAGAAAAAGTGAGAAAAGGGATTTTGTGAGAAAAACCGAGCTTGAGGGCCGAGTGATGTGAGAATCACAAATGAGAAAAGGGTGGGAAAGCATACCCGGAGAAACTGGCTCCTCGTTATCTGAGGTCTTTTGCTTTTGTAAACACGTCTGTGCGTCATGTCTTTTGTTTTGTTTTTCTCGATTCTTGTTTTGAGTCATTTCGAGTGTCAATAGACGTGTTTAGGTTGTTTACCTTTGTTGAGTCGTGGTGCGCTGTGGCCAGTCGTAGGCTCAATACCCGGTCGAGAACTCATTTTTTTTTTTCAATTTCAAAAATGATTTGTTATGTGCTCAGAGTGCTGTGCCATTCTCCACATTTGTGCAAAAAGGGAATTTGTTCTTTCGAAAACTGTAGGGTCCACCCCCGATAAGTGTGAAGAATAAAAGCAGGATCTATCTGAAGCTATATAGGTTCCAGACTGCAAAGCAAAAGAAAAGAGGAAAAATCGAAGCATATGAGTGTGTTTCACCTTCAGCCAACTCTGAGATTGTAGTCCGGATGTACCTCTTTAGACCTTGTCAGTGTTCCGAAAAATGAGCGTGCCTCAATTCCAAGTGTAAGCCTGCTTCAAGTCAGAATGGCAATTAAAGCAGCAGAAAATGTTATCTCTTTCCAACATAAACAGGGTGTCCCCTTTTTAGGCAGAGTGTGTTACAAACCTCTCCGACAGATAAATCGAAGGTTGTGTTTGAATTGGTCTCGTTAAGGCTTGTATTCCCTTATTCGGCATTTTGTTTCAAATATGTGTTGTCACGCACGTTCCACTTGCATTGTTATGCACCGTTACACCTGCATCTTTATGCACATTATATTTCCATTTTCATACACATTGCATGCATACGTGCATCACTTTACTTACATGTGTTCAAGTTCCTTTTTATACACATAGCGTGCATACGTGCATCGCTTTACTTACATGTGTTCAAGTTCCTTTTCATACACATTGCGTGCATACGTGCATCGCTTTACTTACATGTGTTCAAGTTCCTTTTTATACACATTGCGTGCATACGTGCATCGCTTTACTTACATGTGTTCAAGTTCCTTTTCATACACATTGCGTGCATACGTGCATCGCTTTACTTACATGTGTTCAAGTTCCTTTTCATACACATTGCATGCATACGTGCATCGCTTTACTTACATGTGTTCAAGTTCCTTTTATACACATTATGCGCATACGTGCATCGCTTTACTTACATGTGTTCAAGTTCCTTTTCATACACATTGCTCGCGTTGACCGCTTGCTTTACTTACATGTGTTCAATTTCCAGTCTCATTACACATTGCCTGCGCGACTGCATGCTTTACTTACATATGTGTTTTCAGATTTCATTACACATTGCTTGCATGCGTGCATCGTTTTACTCACATGTTCAATTTTCCTATCACACACATTGTACACGTTGTTGCGTGTTCTTTACTTACATGTGTTTGTACTTTCATAGCATTGTTATGATTACTCTAAATTGCATTGTTATGCACCCCCTTCACTTGCATTGTGATGCACATTTCAATCGCATTGTTATGCACACTCTGTTTTCGAAACAACGGGATACGTCCCTAGGTTTCTTCACCTTCTTTCCGAAACACCGGGATGCATCCCTACGTTTCTCTCTCTTTTTCGAAACACCGTGATACGTCCCTAGGTTTCTTCACCTTCTTTCCGAAACACCGGGATACGTCCCTATGTTTCTTCTATCTTCTCTCCGTAATCCTTGGGATACGTCCCTAATCTTTGGGATACGTCCCTAATCCTTGGGATGCGTCCCTAACCTTTGGGATACGTCCCTAATCCTTGGGATACGTCCCTAAACCCTGAGATACGTCCCTAACCATTGGGATACGTCCCTAGACACCGGGATATGTCCCTATGTCTCTCCTTCCTTTCTAAACACCGGGATGCGTCCCTACATTTTTTCCTTCATTTTCAAAACACCGGGATACGTCCCTACGTTTCTCTCTCTTTTTCGAGACACCAGGATACGTCCTTATGTTTCTCTCTTCTTACCGGGATACGTCCCTATGCTTTTTCTCCTTATTTCGAAACACTGGGATGCGTCCCTATGCTTCTCCCTCTTTGGTTACAAGCGTTCGAAATACGTTCCAATGCTCACATCATTCTGAAACACCGGGATATGTCCCTATGTTTCTCCTTCTTCGGTCAAAAGCGTTCGGAATACATTCTAATGCTTAAACCACTCCGAAACACTGGGATAAGTCCCTATGTTTCTCTCTTTGTTCCTTCCTCAGCATTTCATTCGCGCTATCTTGCGCACCCTACCTGTACTTGTCAGTACATTACATTGTTTTGCATACAAACCGGCTTCGCGTAGCGTGTAAGTCCAATTATCAAAGTCTTCCTGCATATCGTTTGCATCCTGCCCCTGAACTACGCTGGTTTGATTCCTTGCAAAGGGATACGTAGGTAGCCTGCGGGCACAACCACTTATTCATTTGTATTTTTCTTTGTCCAAGTCTTCGGCCTCGTCAAAAATGGGTCGTCTCTGGGCTTTGACACTCACTCCCGTCATTGTTATGACTTACGAGTTCTGTCAAAGAGGGGCAACTGTAGACACCCCATTTTTGACCGCCCACAAGACTTGGGCACTACTGATGGTTTACTTGTTGGAGAAAGGTGTGCAGGGCACAGGTTCAGTTTCTACGGCAAGGAGAGAGGCGAATCTCAACTTCATACCCCATTTTGAATCAAAGCTATTTTGGATGGTTTTTAGACCTTAAAACCCTCTCTTTCAAAACATTTTTGAAGTAAAATTCCCACGATGTTTCGATGCTCGCATTTCGGTAAATGAATTAAGCTTTTGAAACCGAGCAAGGACAAAGTGGAAATGAATGAAAGAGAGATGAAATATTTGAAAAATCTTTCAAAGCACCTTATTTAGGGGTTTGAAGTTGAAGAGAAGAGGAGAAGAGGGGAGAAAACTAGTTTGGAAGAAGTTCAGGATGAATCTGGGTGGGAGGAAAACGAGCAGTCATCGCTAAATCAAGCTTATCTACCTATACACTTGGATTTGAACTATGAGGCCACCACCATTCGAAAGAAGACTTCCGGGGCTTCACTTTGTACTCAAGAATCTCACAAAGCCAAGTCCGGGTGGGGGAGATATGATCAGTTGAAGTTGGGCATCCTCCTGGTTGGATCGAATCTGCGCGGCTTCACCAAAAATGGCATAACTTTTTCCACAGAAGGAATTTTAATGCAAGGTTTGCGCCATTGGAAAGCTAACTTCTGGGGCTTCAATCTGGACATCCACTGGCACTTTTGGACCTCATTGGACACCCATCGGCACTCTATTTAGCGGACCGGCCAGTACAAAGTCCAGGTCGGCAATTTATTGTGCCGACCGGCACTTTTTTGTGCCGATGACCCTTTTTCTTGGCCGATTTGACCCTTTTGACTCTCCCAAGCTTGGTGCGTGCCAGCTGTGCCAGCTGGGATGCACAGACTCGGCTCCCCGTGCATAAGTGTGCCTATTTTGGAGCCTTTACCCCCTTTTGGTGCACCCTTTGCTCAAGGCTTCTTGAGGAAGCCTTGACCCCTTGTCTTGGCTTCCTCAAGAAGCCTACCAGCTGTCCAAGCTTCTTGAATAAACCTTGGTCCCTTTGACCCTTTTGTATAGCTTCTTGGAGAAGCTTTATGCCATTTCCTTGCTCTATAAAAGGAGCTCTCCCCCTCCATTGCAAAAGGTTGGATGTTTTAAGCAAAAAACCAGAGATATACCACGTATATCTGATATATACATACACATCCCTCCATCTCTCACTATATCTCTCCTATTCAACCATCAAACACCCTTGTTCTTGGGCCATTTCTTCATCAACTCATAGCACAAGGCATCCTTACTCCATTCCAAAGACATTTTGAGAATTGCATAATTCTTTTACATCCTTTCTGCATTGTAGTGTAGATTGGCATTTGGTAGCTTACAACTGTTGCATGCGTGCTTCATTACATCTTTCTTTGCATGATCATAAGTTATGCTCGGCTTCGTGCATCTTCAGTTGCATTTTGCCCCTGCCTTCGGGCGCATACCTTGTTTTGTCTTGCATGTTTGTCCAAGTCTTCGGCCTTGTCAAAAATGGGTCGTCTCTGGGCTTTGACATTCACTCCCGTCATTGTTATGACTTTCGAGTTCTGTCAAAGAGGGGCAACTGTAGACACCCCATTTTTGACCGTCCTCAAGACCTGGACGTCACCGCTTGAACACTCGGTGATTATCCATGTTCGTGTTCGTTTGGAGTTCCCGAAGTCCTCGGCTACGCGCCTTGCCTCAAGACCTCCGAACTTGACCGTTTTGTGTTTGCTTGTGCACCAAACACTTGTGTTTTTCCTTGGAGGGGCAGGGAATGCCTTTTGAGGCATCCCCACACACCACCGGCAGTGGCTAGAGACCACCGGCTGGTTTTTGTTGCCATCGGCACTATATTGTGCCGGTCGGCACTCTTTTGTGCCGGTCGGCAGTCAATTTTGTCAAAATGACAATTTTGCCCTGCCGACTACTGTGCAGTTGCTTTATGAGATATTTTAAAGCAGCTGCCTTGCATTTGTTTCCCCTCCATATACGTGTATGGAGGGATGAGCCTTTGATTGACTTAGCTTGTAAGCTTTGTTGTCTATAAGAGAAGGCTTCCTCCTCTTGGCTTAGGGTTAGCAAAGTTAGACATTTTAGAGAGAAAAGACCTCAGAGAAGCTTTGGTTTTAGGGTTTGATTTCTATATCTATCCTATTTCTCTTCTTCCCTCTTGTTTGTACACTAGGTGTTTGTGACTTACTATTGCTCATCAACACCTAGTGTTTCACCTTCCCTTGGTTACTGAGGTCCCAAGAGGTTGTTCTTGCTGTTCTTGACTGGTTTGGAGCTCAAGGAAGCAACAAAGTCAACATTTGTGAAGAAGGTCAACAAGGGTGAGAAACTTGCTTTATATACCCCATTTTTGCATCTTATTTTTACCTATCTTTGAACTGTTTTTGTGCTTAGTGTTTAATACAAAAAAGTTCTATTTTTTAGTCCTCTTGATAGTTTATTAAGGGTACTTTGTGCTTTGGGGAGGTTTGACCCCTCTTAGGCCTTGAAAAGGCCTCATTTTGTGCCATTTTGTGAGAGCTCCGGGATTTTGGTGTTGGGGTCTCTTCACCACTGAAATCTTGAGGGATTTCAGTGGTGAAGGTGATGCCTTAAAGTCCCAAGAAGGAGGGGGTCACCCCCCTCTCCTTGTTGTTCTTGAAAAGGGCAAGTTTTGCCTCTTGAGGGAGCATTGTGTTTGAGTGTGTGTTGAGCATGTATGGACTGGTATTCATGCTTAGAATATCATGATTTAACATTGCTATGTGTTGGTTTTGGTCCCTTATGCATGCTTAGCATAGTTGCCATGTAATGCCTTGTATTGCCTTAACATGCCTTAGGTTGTTAGCCCTAATTTGAGCATGCTTTAGGCTTAGATTTGTGAGTGTTTTGTGCTTATTTTGACATGTTTTAGCTCTGTCCATAGTCATTTGGGTTGATCTTGGCATGCATTATATAGCCCCTTTGCATTTTAGGCTTGCTAGCCTTTGAGCATGCATATGTAGCATGTGTTGCTTACCTTATTTTGATGGTTTGGAACCATTTGGTATGTCATTTCAGTCCCTTTGGTGTGCTTGTATGCTTGCCTTAGTTGCCTCTTTAATGCTTTAAAAGCATGTATTGAATGCTCCATGTTTTGGTCATTGTGCATGCCTTTGATTTCAAGCCTCTTGGATGTCATCTAAGTAGCCTTTTGGCTTTGTTTTAACATGCTAAAAACCTGTTTTTAGTTGTTTAATGCATGCCATAATTGTCTTGCATAAGTATAGTTCAATGCCTCATTGACTTGCTTTAAGTCTTGGGCCATTTACATGCTTTGTTTGGCCTATCTTGAGTTGGTTTAGCATCATATCTTGCATGATTTTAGAGCTCATGTTGCATGCTAGTCATCCATGTTATCTCGTTTCAAGTGTACTTGAGAGTGGTTTGTTTAATGCCTAAGTTGTATGCCTTAACATGTGTACATGCGCATGTGTATTTAGCCCTCATACTTAGCATTTTGGCTACTGATTTTAGGCCTAGTTAGAGTTGCCTAGATCATGTTTAAGTCCACCCCATTGTTTGGTTTACATGTTTGTCATGTAGGTGTGTTTGCATATTAACATCCTTGCATTACATTGTCCATATTGCATGATAGCCAACATGCTTAGGATTTCATTGCATTCACATGCATGCTAGGCCTCTTAAGATAAACATGATAGAGGTTTGGCACCCTTGTTTGTTCATATGGTTTGCATGCATTTGAAATTGAAAGTGCACATTCGGTTCCTTGGGCCATCATGCATGGAAATGCGTGATTGGTGGCCCGAGAATCGAGGCACATGTCCCTTTGAGTCACAAATATGATAAGGGGCATGGTTGGTGCACACATTGTTGGAATTACATTGCCATGCAAATTTTTGCCCTCTGCTGCTGTGAGTTGCAGGTTCTGCAGACATTCAGTGCCGGCCGGCAGTGTTTAGTGCCGACCGGCAGTCTACTGATAGCCGATGAGTTCATTTTGTGCCGGTGGCCACATATAGCAGCCGGTGGATGTTCTGTTTAGCCGGTGGTGATCCCCAGCATCCAAGGAAGTAGTTCTGAGACTCTGGAAGATTTCAGAGGAATAAAGCAGGGAAAATAGAGGCAAGCTAGGCATAACAGTGCAATTCCGAGCGGAATCCAAGCGCGCGTGCATTGAGTCCCCGCCCCGAGGCGGTTTACTGTTTTTTTTCCTTAGATTAATTAATTTGTTAATTTAATTAATTTTTAATATTTAATTAGCTTGCGTAGTTAATTAATTTGTATTATTCTTTTGGTCCCTCCGAGCAAGGGCAAATCTGTAATAAATGTGCGTGGGTGGGTGCATGTCTTCCAACCCCCACTTCTTTCTTCCCTTTTACTTACCTGCTTTTAATGGTTAGTATTAGGGCACGTCTATTTTAGCATACCTTATGCAATGCATGCGTGCATCCATGCATTTGTTGACATGCATCGGGCTCGATACATCATACGAACTGCATTGTATTTCAAATCTAACTTTTATACGTGTTACTTATGCATTTCACATGCCATGTTTAGGATAGTTGAGCCTGTCTAATTGCACTCTGTATGCGTCGCATTAGTCATCTTAACATGAGCTAGCTCATGCATATTTTGCTAACTAATTTATTGTTTTGGCACGGAGTACAATGTAAGTATTTACGTTTTAGCATACTACATGCGTGTGAATGTTGCCATGACAGTATGCTTACCATGCGGCTAAGTGCTTATGTCAGATAAACTGTTTGAATGCCTGTGGGGGGAGGTTAGATTGCTTGAGTTGGAAAACTTGTTGAAATCCGTGTTTTAGCCTACTCGTGAGTAGCAAATTCCGAAACGCTTTCCAAACAAACGGATATGCAATGTTTATTTCCAAATTAGGCAATCTAGTCTATACTTGTTTGCTGTGCGCATAACATAGTAATTCTAGACTAATAATTGGAATAAGAGCATGTAATGTTTTCAAAATCGAATATCACGGTTAGTAGAGGCCGGTCTTCGGACCAGGCGAAAGGGGGTGCTCATAGCTGACCTTCCCCGATCATACCCAAGCTCCCGAGCCAAGACCACTTTGGTGATGACGGACATGTGGCCTTGACACCAGTCGGGTTTCCTAAATTTCCCATTTTAAAATATTTAGGTGGCGACTCTGTAATCTGGCAAAGCAGTCCATGTTTGGCACTACTTTTCAAAAAATCTATTTTTCTTCAAAACGATTTGCCGGATTTGGACTCTTTGGTTCAGATTTAGAACCGTAACACAAAAAAGGAGTCCGAATCAGAGTGAAGCCCACTAGCGCTTACGATTCTGGCGACTCACTGGGATTTTTAGAGAGCTTGACTCGAACTTGTGATATCCTGTTTTGACTACACTTATGTGTTTCTTTGCATTGCATGTGCATTGGTGCGCCTAGGACACTGTGTTGGCCATCTGCTATTCCTGAGCGGTTTGCTGGAGGCTTGTCTTGTCAAGGCATGTCCATAAGGCTAACCAGTTGCGGGCTCTGCCAGTATGGGAACACAAACCCCGGTTTTACTGGGGCACCTTTTTTGACCATTTGACCTAGTGCATATTCGGATCCATAGTGACCATTCCAAATTAGGACAGGTTGCTTACCCGATATAGGTTGTTTGAAACCGCTACGTGCGTAGTGAAACCCTAGCTCCTGATAAAATAGGACAGGGAAACCCTACCCCAACATAGGGGTGTATTGGCTCTCTTTTACCTGTTATGTGCTTTTAGAGTGTATCTCTACAGGGGAACGCATATATCAGTTTGCAAGATTGGGTATCGAACCGAGGGCACCAAAGACGATGTTGTTGAGAATCACCGGTATGTCTGCGGGTATCGATTCGATTTGAATAGTGATTACGGGAACGATGATCGATGGTAGAGTGCGATTGATCGGCTACACCGTGTTTGATCTGTTTGAATTTGAAATCTTTGCTTGTTTTTCGTTTGATTCGGAGATTGAAGAGTTGATCTAGAAACGACTAGTGTCTTCTCCTTCTTTGAGGGGTGAACATGACGCAAAACTCAGAAGAGATTGTGGTCATGACGGCCGCGTTGAGTCAGGGAATCCCCTTACAAGATGAGACTACGGTTGACATGCCGCATCCACCCAGGTCGCCTGCCGCACATCCAATTTGGACCCCTCAACTATATCAGGCTCGCGAGCCCACCACATTTGAATTAATGGGAATGATAGGTGATCTTCAAAGATCCGTGGCGGATCTCGCCTATGGAATGTCTGTTTCGCCACCAGCTGCACCATACGCCGGAGGCTTTATACCCCAGGAGCCCCCACTACTGGGACGAATTGTAATTGAACTCAACCAATCGGAGATGACCTCCAGCTATGGCAACGACGCAGCAAATCAAGTTCTAGATCAGGCCGAGGCCAGAGACAAAGGCAAGATGAAGGCAGATGCCGACCCCATCGAACAACTGCTGTGGGCAGTAGAGGCTTTGAAAGCTGGGGGAATGAACAAGCAACAGATATCCACAGTTATGTCAAAAGCTGTGGAGGATGCTTTCCCCACTCCGCCCGAGGGCAATTCCAGTCAATCAGAGAATCGGGATAGGCCCCGTCATGCCAGGACAGTTCTTCCCGCTCCCAGCCTTGCATCCGG
This sequence comes from Camellia lanceoleosa, assembly GCA_025200525.1. Classification (NCBI taxonomy): domain Eukaryota; kingdom Viridiplantae; phylum Streptophyta; class Magnoliopsida; order Ericales; family Theaceae; genus Camellia; species Camellia lanceoleosa. The sequence goes on from CM045768.1 coordinate 127,986,747, forward strand.
AAAGGATCAGAAACCCAAGGCCGCACCCGCCGATTCGTTCGCTAGTGCATCTAGCAAGAGTGCTCAGACTCCAAAGTACCTACCCCGAGGGCGCAGGGTCTTCCATGCTCTCTACATGCCATTGTCCAAGGCGCTTCAAATCCTTATCGAGAGGGGACACCTTAAACCCCTGGAGCCTCGGCCTCTCCCGAAGAATCTCCCTGACAGCAGACTGGCCATGCTACCGACAATTGTTTCTGACTCCGGCACGAGGTGCAAGATTTGATTGACAACGAGGTTATCCTCCCGCCTACCTCAGCAAAGTCCGTCACCACTCAGTTGTTGGATTTTGAGGATCTGATCTTTGCAAGTATGTAATCGAAGGTGAACACTTCTTTGGCGATGTCTGGTACATTTTCGGATGTGGCGATTGGCATGCATTTTTGAGCACCAGCCAATGCTAGTTTTGTAAATCCTGACTTGGGTATCGAGTCAGTCTTTTGTTTCGTTTTTGAGTCTGACTCTCTGTATTGAGTCAGTCTTTTTGCTTACAGGGTCTGTCTTGTTGTAACGAGTCAGTCCCTCTTGTATAGGATACCAGGTGATTTCGGGGTTGTTGCCTCAAACACCGTTTTGTCTTGTAATTAGTTGCTTTTGCTTTTTGAGCCTGTTTGCTGCCGAGGAGCCAATTATGCCAACAAATCTGAATGAAACAGCTGTGGCTATCACGTTCTGTACTTGTTACTATTTGAGTCAGCCGTGCCAGAGGATGTGAATGGAACGACAGTGCATTTCGCCTACTCTCTTGTGCCTTAAACATCGTCGTAATTACCTAAGCTTTTCATAAAACCCCATTTCGAACACTGCGGTGATGAAAACGAAGAGGAAGTAATTCCTCGGGTTTTGTAAAATTTTGATTATTTTGAGAGAAAGAGAGGCCTGCTAAGCTTTTAATGAATGAAATCATGCTTGTCAGCGTGAGTACTGAGAAGGACCCTGGCCTGATCCAGACTGGTTCCACACTATCTTCAACACGAGTGATTTTTCGCTTTCTTAAAAACTTTCAAAAACAAAATATTTTGCGAAGACCTGTGTGGAATCGCTCTCGAGACGATGCAGCCCAGGATCGCTCCCAGTCTCAAGATTCGATTTATCTGTTACAAACTGGATCCGTTCAAAATGTTCAGTACCATGAAATGCCTGTGTGGCCCATTTCGAGGCAGCCCTCGAGCAAGAGGCATCAAAGTTAGATCAAGGAGATCAGATCCCACCAAGCAAAGCTCGAGAAGCAACCGTGATGGACTTTTCCTGCAAATCAGTACAACAGTCACTCTCCTGGATACGGAGAGGCTTCAATCTCAAAACCATTTGGCATGGGCTTGCTACACTTTTACCCTTTGAGAGGCTCGCTGGGCCGAAAACCCGGAAGGGTGGCTCAGGCAAAAGTTAGAGCAAAGAAAAAGAAAAGCAAAAAAGAAAAAAAAAGAAAAAAAGAGAAAAAAAATAATATATATATAGCAAAAGAAAGAAAAAATGAAAATGCAAAAGAAAAGAAAAAGAATGAAAAAAAGAAAAACATAGCTCGCAAGGTCGAAAACCTGCAACGGGCGCCTTGGCAAAAATTAAGAGCCTAAACAGTGAAGGTTAAAATACTCGAGTGTACCTTAACCGGAACTACGTAAGGCTTGATTCCCATGTTTGGGATACGTAGGCAACTTCATCTTGAAGTCCAGCCCCCAACGCTTCCATAGCGTCTCAGTCCATGTTATGGTTTTGATCACTTGTGCCTCCTCCGAATCCAATGTCTCGATTGCAGCAACCCGGAACTACGTGATTAACTTCCTCTTGAAGTCCAAACCGCCAACACCTTCCAGGTGACTATGTCCACATATTGATTCAAACCGTCTTCGACTCCTCCGCGCCCGAGGGTCCGATCGTCATCAACAAGGACTGACTTACAAAAGTGCCGCGGCATCATCCAAACAAGGGGCAACTTTCCGTTGCCATCCATTGCCATAAGTTGCCCTGAGTTGCCATCCAAACCAGGGGCAACTTTCCATTGCCTTCCCCCCCTTAAGCCAGGGTCAATTTTCCATCGTCTCCGATTCGAGGTTGCGCATCTCGAGGGTAAGTTCCGCGCTCGTTGAGCGCTGATTGTTTGCAAAAATAGTTTTTGAAAATTTTCACTGAGGTTGACTTATTTTCTCGAAAACTGTTTCATTTTCAAAATTGGACCATGTTTGGGCCCCAAAGGAGAATTTTCAGTGCTCACAGCCTGATTCACATGATTTTCAAATCAAAAATCGAATAAGTGTGTTAATCCAACTCTCATTTTGATCAAAACTTTTTTAGAAAACAAAAAATGGTCAAAATGACGAACTAGGGGCACGATTGAGATAGGTCATCTGTCTTTCCCCCGCTAATATGCTTGCCAACAGGGCGCTCTATTCACCAGAAGGAATAGCCGTGAGCTAACAGTGTTGGGCGTGAATCCGCGATTTCCTATTCACCCATTAATCACCCTAGGGAGGGATTGAAAAATGAGAGATTAAAGAATAGAGAGGAGCAAGTTGAGCGAAAAGTGAGAAAAGGGTTTTGAGAGAAAAATGAGCCTGAGGGCCGAGTGATGTGAGTATCACAAATCAGAAAGGGTGGGAATAATACCCGGAGGAATTGGCTCCTCGAGATTTAAGGTCTTTTTGTAAACATGTCCGTGTGTCGTGTCTTTTGATTCGTCGGTCTCGACTTTTGTTTTGAGTCTTTTCCGAGCATGTGTCTTTAGGTCAGGTCGTGTGCCTTTTGTTTCTTTGTTCGAGTCTGTCTCGTCGTGTTCTGTGGTAGGCTCGATACCCTGGTTGAAAACCCATCCTCTTCCAACAAGTAATCGCTTGTGCTCAGAATGCTGTGCCATTCTCTACATCCGTGCAAAGAAAGAGAAGGAAAGGGAAAATTTGGAACATCCGAGTGTGCTTCAACTGCAACCGTGTCAGCTTTGTGATCCGTCTCGTCAGATTGGGGCTATTTGTTCAGGGTTTGCTGTGTGCAGAATGAACCGAACGATGTGTTATGGGCTGTATGCAGATCGATCCCCAGTAGAGTATGGGCTGTCTATTCAGTTTGAGCAGCGGTTTGTATGAGTTATTTTGCTGTTAATTGGTTAGTTATCCAATTATCATAGTACAATTGCTCAGTTTTTAGATAACAGATCAATATCATTTACATTTGAGGTGTAACATGACACAATGCAGTGCAAAGTATGAAAGATGCAGATATGTGTAGATATAACATTCTTTTCAAACAAAAAGTTTGTTTCATCTCATATCATCTTTTTCAAATACATAGTTTTGGAAACAAAAATCTGCCTGGGGTAGTACAAAGTACTCTATCTACCAACAAAAGGGAAAAGTACAAAAAAGAAAAGAAATAAAAAATAGCAAAAGTCTGGGTCATCAGCATCATCAATGGCCTCGCGTCGGGGGATCTGTCCTCGCCCTCTTCCTGGGAAGAAGTCCAGGAGCATCACCGGAAGTGTCATTGTCTGAGCCCGAGCCGGCCTCCTCCTCGGATGCCTCCGCCTCCTCCTCAGACTCGTCGTCTGGAACTGGAGCCCGCGAGCTGCTCCCGGCGTAAGTGTGCCCTCCTCTGGTGCGGGGTAATATCCTGCCATCCCGAGTAGAAATGGAAGGCCCAGATGGAGCGCCACCACCCACTGGAGGAATCGGGAAGGGAGGCTGAAAAGTACAAAAGGCAAATGCATCAGTACACATGAAGCAGTTAATCGGTCGAGAATCGATGTATGATCTGAAGTGTGAATGTCGTGGCGATTATCGCGACAGGTGCGATGTATGAGTCTGATGTTTGAATGCCGTGGCGATTAATCGGTCACGAATCACGGTGTATGTCTGAGTGTGAATGCCATGAGCGATTAATCGATCGCGAGAATGCGATGTATGAGTCTGATGTTTGAATGCCGTGGCGGTTTATTAGTGCACGAATCACGATTATGAATCTGATGTGTCAAGCGCCGTGAGGGCTGGGTATCCAGTGTTGTATCGTGCATCAGATTATGCGAAGCAGTTTGTGTATGGTTCGAAGCTATGTCAGAGAGAACATACCGGAAGGCCGTAAAAGGCTAGGAACTCAAAGGTCCGCTGCAACATCCCCGCCATGGAGGCATTTATCTCCAATGACTGCCGGGTGTACTCGGAGGAAGCCTGCAAAAATATCAGATGCATCAATATTCTGTGGAATATCAAATAAAATAAATTGAAATCACTGAACAGAAATACAGTAATACATACCGGAGGCAAGTCGGGGATACCGACAAACTCGTGATCATGCGGTGGAGGGGCGAAGGGGATCTGATAGGTCACCCCATCCGACCCTCGGAAAGACAGTGAAGTAGGCAAAGTGGGCCAGCTAGCCTCCCGTCCTCTCTGGACTCCGCCCCTGCCGCGGACTCGAGCCCTCCTCGGCGCTCCTGCTCCTACTCCTGCTCCGGCCGCTGGCGCCGCAGGTCTCTCTCTCTCAGCTCGGCGACCACCACTCAGCAGCCGCATGATGAAGGTCTGGACGTACTCTGAGTAATCGCCCTCGCCTCTGAAGCCGTCTGCCTCCCAGCCGATGGTGTAGTCCGCCATCTGCTCAGCGGTGAAACGCTCGGTGGCCCTCATATGCTCAGGAGGATGCACCGGTACTGTCTGCTCAGGTAACCCTAAGGTCTGACGCAAGAAGCGCTCACCCAGGTACCAAGCCCGACAGACCGGGCCCTCCAGCAAAATTCGGTAACGCGAGGTCTCAATGGCGCCGGCAAATCGATCCCGTATCATCGCTGGCAGAGGAGCCCACGGCTGCCAGGTGATCTGAAATTGAAATACAGTTTGTTACCTACTGATATTGCAAATATACAGGGGAAAAGCGAAGCTTAAATGAAATGCAAGTAAAACATACCTCGGCAGGGGTGATGGTATCGAAGTAACGGTGGAAGAAGCTGAAAGTCTCCCGCGGTCGCCGTGCGCACCTCCCATCGTAACGGTGCGAGAAGGGAACGACTAGAGGAGTCTCCGTCTCTGGCGCTGGCTCCGGCCTGGGAAAGTAGGCATAGACCCACAACTGCAAGACAGATACCAGAATGTTTATCAGATAAAGCAGAACGCAGAATAAAGCAGAAATAATAAAACCGTGTGTTGTGCAGTGTATTGAGCAGAGTGTACCGTGTGAGCGATTATGCGGTCGATTAAAGCGAGTATGTGTGTGTCGTATTATGCGTATACATCAAGTGTAAAGTAGACTATAGTGTGTGCAGTGTGCAGAATACAGAAAGTATAGAGCAAAAATGTAAAGCAGAGGAGAAGACATACCTCCCAAGCTTGCCAGTAGCCTCCGAGCAATTGCCCGCTGCCACGGGAGACCGAGCTCATGTACCCGTAAAGAGTGGCCAGAGCCGCACCACCCCAATCAAAACGCAAGATGTCTCGGACGTCCACCAGTGCGCTGAGTAGGCAGAGAGGCACGGTATTCGCCCGGTCGGCGAAGAGGGTCGTCCCCAGCAAAAACATCAAAAATCCGCGCGCGTACTGCTCTACGGCCGCCTCGGTCATCGGAGCCGCCGCCACCAACGTAGGCTGCACTCTGAACTGCACCTCGAACCAGGAGTAGCGGACAAAGCCTGGACGAGCAAGAGGTGGCGCCTCGCCAAGCAAATAGATCTGAGCGGCGGTCCACTCGTCCATATCGGTGTCAAAGGGGATCGGATCACCCTCTACCCCGATGCCGATGAGCACCGAGAAATCGTAAGGGGTCATCGTCATGTCCCCAGTCGCGGATAGGTGAAATGAATCGGTGGTGTCCCACCACCTCTCTGCCAGGGCAGCTAGGAGAGGCCTGCAGGCAGTGAGTCGGGTCAGACCTCTGCAGAAGGAACCAAAGCCCGCCTCGTCCACGATGCGTCGAACCGCCTCTGGAAGCTCCGAATACCAATCTCAGGCTACGACGTTCCCATACCCGCGGATGGTATGGGAATCTCCCTGTTTTCAAACAAATAGTTGCAAAGCAATATGAAATGTACAGTTCTGAGGAAACATGTTAAAGTCGATACAAATTTAGCATGCGTGCAAGTTTTTTAGATTCAAACAGATACCGGGTGCCGGTGCACCTACGGTGGATTACAGTGTTTGACGCGCCAGCGTGTTTTGGGTAAGTGCAATGTAAACATAGTGCATGTGTGCACATTTTTCAGATCCAAGCAGGTATCAGGTTTCAGTGTACTACGGTGGACTACGGCCTGTGATGTGTCAGTGTGTTTGTGAGGATCAGCATACAGATATGGTGCATGTATGCACATTTTTTTAGATTCAAGCAGATATCAGGTTATAGTGTGCCAGTAGGTGAACTACAACGTACGATGCGTCAGCGTGCTTTGTGTGGTTCAGTTTAAATACAACATACAATATGTTTTCAGATTCAAATTGAGTGCCGGGAGTCGGTAGGTTTGCAGTGAAGTACGGTGTGTGCCGTGTGTTTGGGTGATTGAGACCAGTGTAGTGTGTGTGCATGTGTCTGTCTTAAACAGATATCAGTTGTAAGCATGATTGCGATCAACTTCTGATTGTCTGACATATCAGAGCTAAGCAGTTAAAGAACAGATTTAGCTATGGCAGTTAACAGTTCTACATTGCAGAAAGTAAAACAGAGAAAAAAATGTTACCTCGGAAGCGCCGAAGGATAGGTGAGAGGTCGGCTCGCGCAGGAGAAGCTCCGGGTCCAGCGCTCGGTCAAAACCGCGGAAATGGCAAAGACCATCCGGAGGTAGGATGTGGATCGCCGGGCGGTAGGTCGCCGGATCGAAGGGACGCTCACTCAACGGGAGGAGCTCGACCCCGGGATCCATCTCATGGTCTGGGGGAGTCCCGACGTGTGGAACATCGTCAGCCATGGCAATGGTGGTGAGAAAATGGCCGGAAAAGCCGGAATGCAAAAAGTCAACCGAAAAAGTCAACCCCGAGCGGGCCGAAAATGGCCGGGAAGGTCGGGAGATGGAAAGGCACAGAAATGAAGAGAAAATCAAGGGGAACAAGTCCCGAAAGAGTGGAAATAGCAAAGGATGCTCCGAAACGGAATTTCAATCGGTGGAAAATGCCCGAAACGCGAAGGAAATCGCGAATCCGATGACGAAACAGGCTTGGAACGCAAAGAAAACAAGAAAAGAGGAAGAGAAAATGCTCTAGGAAGAGAGGGCAAGAGTTTTCGGCGGTGGGGAAGTAAAGAAATAGGGTTTAGGAACCCTATTTTATAAAACCCGAGGCAAATTGTCAAAACTGCCCCCGATCAGCAATTTTTGGCCGGTCGGCACAATATTGTGCCGGTGGAGTTATTTTGAAGCCGGTGGCCAGCCGGTGGCTTCCTCTCCCAGCCGGTGATGTTCCCACAGCCTTGTTTAGGCCATATGGGTGGTTTTGGGTCTTCATAGCTCAAGAAAGTGCAAGAAAATGAATCCCCGATGTTCAACCGGCCTCTGTTTTGACCTCGGACCATGTCTTCTGTGCGTGGCACTCAGATTCAAGCAAAGATTGTATCCTTTTGTATCCTTTTGTCTTTTACAAGATTCAAAAGTTGCCCCGTGTGCGTTGCACGCATCCATCACATTGTCCGGTGCGTTGCATCGCGCCGTCTTGCACGTCCCTTGCGACTTGCACCGTTTTGCATTTTCATGTGGCATGCGTGTCATATTTGCATTTCATTTTCCATTCAATGGGGTACGTGTGCCTCATTTTGCATTTCCATTGCATCTCGAGGTACGTGTGCCTCGTTTTGCATTTCATTTTCCATTCAATGAGGTACGTGTGCCTCATTTTGCATTTCCATTGCATCTCGAGGTACGTGTGCCTCGTTTTGCATTTCATTTTCCATTCAATGAGGTACGTGTGCCTTATTTTGCATTTCCATTGCATCTCGAGGTACGCGTGCCTCATCTTGCATTTGGCATGGATTTCATCGCGCTATTTTGCGCACCTCATTGTTTTTTGCCCCGGGTGTGGCGAGACCTTAAACACGCGCGGTCTAGGAGACCTTAAATCCTCGAGAGGTGCAAGACCTTCGGTGCATTAAGGTGCACCTCATTGCATTTGGCATGCATTTCATCGCGCTATTTTGCGCACCTCATTGTTTTTCGCCCTGGGTCTGGCGAGACCTTAAACACGCGCGGTCTAGGAGACCTTAAATCCTCGGGAGGTGCAAGACCTTCGGTGCATTAAGGTGCACCTCATTGCATTTGGCATGCATTTCATAGCGCTATTTTGTGCACCTCATTGTTTTTCGCCCCAGGTCTGGCGAGACCTTAAACACGCGCGGTCTAGGAGACCTTAAATCCTCGGGAGGTGCAAGACCTTCGGTGCATTAAGGTGCACCACCTCATTGCATTTGGCATGCATCTCACAAGCTGCGCGTTGCCGCACATTTCAAAAAAAAACACATGCATTGTCATGCATTGCATCCCGGTCTAGGAGACCTTAAATCCTCTGAAGGTGCAATTCCTTCGGTGTTTGTCGTGCCCGAACGACTTTCGGTGGTCTGGTAAAGCCACCGTCTGCGGTTTATGTGAGTTCCTAGGAGACCAATGGGGACGGTGAAAACTAGAGTTTGAACGGCTTACGCCTAGAACGCAAAGGTTCGGAATTTCCGAGACTAAAGTCTGGTTCAAATACCCAGGGGGTGTACCCTCGGCTTGAAATCTGTATGGAAGCCCCATAGGTTGAGGCGGCGTATCTACGCCTCAATTCTGGATACTGAACCAACCTAGTATATCGCCCTGTTGGGAGATTAGGGAAAGCTGCAATCATAGTCGTTGCATTATAATGCGTTGACATGCATCATTTGTAAGTACTGCATATATCATGCATTTCAAAAAATCAAAAACAAACAACATGTATCATTGTAAATACTGCATATGTCTTGCATTTCAAAAAATCCAAAAAATCAAAAACAAAACAACATGCATCATTCTAAATATTGCATATGTCATGCATCATGCATTTCAAACAAATCAAAAACAAAACATCATGCATCATTTGTAAATACTGCATATGTCATGCATTTCAAAAAAAAAAACAAAACAAAAAAAAACATGCATATGTCATGCATCATCATTGTAGTATAGTGCATATGTCATGCATTTTCTATAAATATTCATTTCCATTGCATTTTAGTTGCATGCATCCACTGCATCGTCTTCCATATATGGCTTGCACCTTTCCTTGTTGAGCTTGGTCTGGTATGTGCCCTTACTTTTCACGTTGAAGCACAGTTCTGCATGTGTATCGCGCCTACTCCACGCTGGTATGTTGGATTGAGGTTGCGGCACCTTTTCTGTGTTAGACATGGTTTGTATGTGTGCATGCCTTTCCTAAGCGAGATACGGTTTGGCCCGCGCACCATAATCGCTATTGCATTGTAGTGTAATTATTGCATCCGGCCTTAGGATCGTTGTTCTTTCCTCAGCGGGTCGTCACCCCACTTATGTCAATCCACCCAATACTTGTTCTTGTGTCCGTCTACATCACTCATAGTTCAGACATCGTTCTATGGTAGACGGACTCGTTACTTCCATCAATCTATTTGACATACGTGTGGTTTCAAACCGCTCATGATTGAATCATGATTCGATTGCTCTGCATTTAATTTGCATTGCATTGTTTCAATTACATTGCATTATCATTTGCATTATTCATACATCATTTTGTATATAATGCACATCATTTTGCATTCATCATTGCATTGTCATGCATATGGCTAACAATATTGTACTTGTTAAGTTTGCTTTCTTTGCAGGCACAATATTGTATGTACGGTTCATTTGAGGCCGGTGCAACCGGCCGAGCCGCACAGGTATTGTATCCTCCGCATGAGACGTTTTGAGAATTGCATAATTCTCTTACATCCTTTCTGCATTGTAGTGTAGATTGGCATTTGCTAGCTTACAACTGTTGCATGCGTGCTTCATTACAGCTTTCTTTGCATGATCATAAGTTATGCTCGGCTTCGTGCATCTTCAGTTGCATTTTGCCCCTGCCTTCGGGCGCATACCTTGTTTTGTCTTGCATGTTTGTCCAAGTCTTCGGCCTTGTCAAAAATGGGTCGTCTCTGGGCTTTGACATTCACTCCCGTCATTGTTATGACTTTCGAGTTGTCAAGAGGGGCAATCAGAGACACCCCATTTTTGACCGTCCTCAAGACCTGGACGTCACCGCTTGAACACTCGGTGATTATCCATGTTCGTGTTCGTTTGGAGTTCCCGAAGTCCTCGGCTACACGCCTTGCCTCAGGACCTCCGAACTTGACCGTTTTGTGTTTGCTTGTGCACCAAACACTTGTGTTTTTCCTTGGAGGGGCAGGGAATGCCTTTTGAGGCATCCCCACACACCACCGGCAGTGGCTAGAGACCACCGGCTGGTTTTTGTTGCCATCGGCACTATATTGTGCCGGTCGGCACTCTTTTGTGCCGGTCGGCAGTCAATTTTGTCAAAATGACAATTTTGCCCTGCCGACCATCTTGTCGCTTGCTTTATGAGATATTTTAAAGCAGCTGTCTTGCATTTGTTTCCCCTCCATACACGTGTATGGAGGGATGAGCCTTTGATTGACTTAGCTTGTAAGCTTTGTTGTCTATAAGTGAAGGCTTCCTCCTCTTGGCTTAGGGTTAGAAAAGTTAGACATTTTAGAGAGAAAAGACCTCAGAGAAGCTTTGGTTTTAGGGTTTGATTTCTATATCTATCCTATCTCTCTTCTTCCCTCTTGTTTGTACACTAGGTGTTTGTGACTTACTATTGCTCATCAACACCTAGTGTTTCACCTTCCCTTGGTTACTGAGGTCCCAAGAGGTTGTTCTTGCTATTCTTGACTGGTTTGGAGCTCAAGGAAGCAACAAAGTCAACATTTGTGAAGAAGGTCAACAAGGGTGAGAAACTTGCTTTATATACCCCATTTTTTCATCTTATTTTTACCTATCTTTGAACTATTTTTGTGCTTAGTGTTTAATACAAAAAAGTTCTATTTTTTAGTCCTCTTGATAGTTTATTAAGGGTACTTTGTGCTTTGGGGAGGTTTGACCCCTCTTAGGCCTTGAAAAGGCCTCATTTTGTGCCATTTTGTGAGAGCTCCGGGATTTTGGTGTTGGGGTCTCTTCACCACTGAAATCTTGAGGGATTTCAGTGGTGAAGGTGATGCCTTAAAGCCCCAAGAAGGAGGGGGTCACCCCCTCTCCTTGTTGTTCTTGAAAAGGGCAAGTTTTGCCTCTTGAGGGAGCATTGTGTTTGAGTGTGTGTTGAGCATGTATGGACTGGTATTCATGCTTAGAATATCATGATTTAACATTGCTATGTGTTGGTTTTGGTCCCTTATGCATGCTTAGCATAGTTGCCATGTAATGCCTTGTATTGCCTTAACATGCCTTAGGTTGTTAGCCCTAATTTGAGCATGCTTTAGGCTTAGATTTGTGAGTATTTTGTGCTTATTTCGACATGTTTTAGCTCTGTCCATAGTCATTTGGGTTGATCTTGGCATGCATTATATAGCCCCTTTGCATTTTAGGCTTGCTAGCCTTTGAGCATGCATATGTAGCATGTGTTGCTTACCTTATTTTGATGGTTTGGAACCATTTGGTATGTCATTTCAGTCCCTTTGGTGTGCTTGTATGCTTGCCTTAGTTGCCTCTTTAATGCTTTAAAAGCATGTATTGAATGCTCCATGTTTTGGTCATTGTGCATGCCTTTGATTTCAAGCCTCTTGGATGTCATCTAAGTAGCCTTTTGGCTTTGTTTTAACATGCTAAAAACCTGTTTTTAGTTGTTTAATGCATGCCATAATTGTCTTGCATAAGTATAGTTCAATGCCTCATTGACTTGCTTTAAGTCTTGGGCCATTTACATGCTTTGTTTGGCCTATCTTGAGTTGGTTTAGCATCATATCTTGCATGATTTTAGAGCTCATGTTGCATGCTAGTCATCCATGTTATCTCGTTTCAAGTGTGCTTGAGAGTGGTTTGTTTAATGCCTAAGTTGTATGCCTTAACATGTGTACATGCGCATGTGTATTTAGCCCTCATACTTAGCATTTTGGCTACTGATTTTAGGCCTAGTTAGAGTTGCCTAGATCATGTTTAAGTCCACCCCATTGTTTGGTTTACATGTTTGTCATGTAGGTGTGTTTGCATATTAACATCCTTGCATTACATTGTCCATATTGCATGCTAGCCAACATGCTTAGGATTTCATTGCATTCACATGCATGCTAGGCCTCTTGAGATAAACATGATAGAGGTTTGGCACCCTTGTTTGTTCATATGGTTTGCATGCATTTGAAATTGAAAGTGCACATTCGGCTCCTTGGGCCATCATGCATGGAAATGCGTGATTGGTGGCCCGAGAATCGAGGCACATGTCCCTTTGAGTCACAAATATGATAAGGGGCATGGTTGGTGCACACATTGTTGGAATTACATTGCCATGCAAATTTTTGCCCTCTGCTGCTGTGAGTTGCAGGTTCTGCAGACATTCAGTGCCGGCTGGCAGTGTTTAGTGCCGACCGGCAGTCTATTGATAGCCGATGAGCTCATTTTGTGCCGGTGGCCACATATAGCAGCTGGTGGATGTTCTGTTTAGCCGGTGGTGATCCCCAACATCCAAGGAAGTAGTTCTGAGACTCTGGCAGATTTCAAAGGAATAAAGCAGGGAAAACAGAGGCAAGCTAGGCATGGCAGTGCAATTCCGAGCGGAATCCGAGCGTGCGTGCATTGAGTCCCCGCCCGAGGCGGTTTACTATTTTTTTTCCTTAGATTAATTAATTTGTTAATTTAATTAATTTTTAATATTTAATTAGCTTGCGTAGTTAATTAATTTGTATTATTCTTTTGGTCCCTCCGAGCGAGGGCAAATCTGTAATAAGTGTGCGTGGGTGGGTGCATGTCTTCCAACCCCCACTTCTTTCTTCCCTTTTGCTTACTTGCTTTTAATGGTTAGTATTAGGGCACGTCTATTTTAGCATACCTTATGCAATGCATGCGTGCATCCATGCATTTGTTGACATGCATCGGGCTCGATACATCATACGAACTACATTGTATTTCAAATCTAACTTGAATACGTGTTACTTGTGCATTTCACATGCCATGTTTAGGATAGTCGAGCCTGTCTAATTGCACTCTGTATGCGTCGCATTAGTCATCTTAACATGAGCTAGGTCATGCATATTTTGCTAACTAATTTATTGTTTTGGCACGGAGTACAATGTAAGTATTTACGCTTTAGCATACTACATGCGTGTGAATGTTGCCATAACAGTATGCTTACCATGCGGCTAAGTGCTTATGTGAGATAAACTATTTGAATGCCTGTGGGTGGAGGTTGGATTGCTTGAGTTGGAAAACTCGTTGAAATCCGTGTTTTAGCCTACTCGTGAGTAGCAAATTCCGAAACGCTTTCCAAACAAACGGATATGCAATGTTTATTTCCAAATTAGGCAATCTAGTCTATACTTGTTTGCTGTGCGCATAACATAGTAATTCTAGGCTAATAATTGGAATAAGAGCATGTAATGTTTTCAAAATCAAATATCACGGTTAGTAGAGGCCGGTCTTCGAACTGGGCGAAAGGGGGTGCTCATAGCTGACCTTCCCCGATCGTACCCAAGCTCCCGAGCCAAGACCACTTTGGTGATGACGGACATGTGGCCTTCGGCACCGAGTCAGGGTTTCCTAAATTTCCCATTTTAAAATATTTAGGTGGCGACTTTGTAATCTGGCAAAGCAGTCCATGTTTGGCACTACTTTTGAAAAAAATCTATTTTTCTTCAAAACGATTTGCCGGATTTGGACTCTTTGGTTCAGATTTAGAACCGTAACACAAAAAAGGAGTCCGAACTGTAGAGTGAAGCCCACGGGCGCGTCTACACCCGTGAGTTCCCTCGCGGGACCTGTTACAGGTTGTTCTACTGGATCTGAGGTTAAACCCTGATCTGGCCGAGATGAAGAAGCTATTGGTGGAGTTGTGGCGGAAGGAGGCGACTAACTCTTCTTCTTCTTCTTCTTTGGAACGTCGGGAAGAACCGACTTATAGGTGGGAATGAAATTGAGTACCAAAGAGGCTCTCCGTGTAACGATCCAGAAATCCTTTCCTCCGCTCGAGCGGAGGAGTGGCCGCTCGAGCGGACTTTTGGGGGTTCCAGCAAATTTTCAGACGGCCTGAGATTACGAGTTGTGGTTCTCCGCTCGGCGGGGAGTTTACGCCGAGCGACGACTTTGTTGGTCTGCGCGCTCGAGCGCAAGGTTGGGCGCTCTAGCGGGTCGCCTGGGTAAGTTTGATTCTGAAGCATGTGGATTCATTTTGATGTTCTTCTTAGTGTATTTGAAATGTTCTTACCTTATTTTGGGATATTAATTGAGATGATAATATGATGGTAGAGTAAGATTGGACCAAAAACTTTAGTTTGAATAATTCGTTTACGACCAACCGTCACTCGTTTGCCCTTTTCTTTTTCCACACTTTGAATTTGAATGTGAGGTTAGAACCATTGGAAAGTTTATTTTTGGGGCTTCAATTTGAGCACAAGAATGACCTAAAACGGAGTCCGAATGAGAGAGTTATACCTGTTCAAGTTTCGGGATCTGCAGGTTGAAACAGTCCGCTCGAGCGAATTTCTCCGCTCGAGCGGAGATTACGGGACAGCAGCTTTTAAACCAGATTTTTGGATCATTTTTCACATATTCTTTTCCCCTCTTCTCTCCTTTCTCCCTAGGACCGAAAACCCTAGGGTTTTGATCCCAAATCCTCACCATTTCTCTTTGTTTTGATCAAGATCTTCCACCAAGAAGTGAAGAAGACAAGAAGATGAACATTTCCAACCGATTTGATTTTGGAATTTCAAAGTGATACTCTTGACCTAGCTTCCTTGCTTTCAATCTTGAGGTAGGAGATCTTATTTGTATTGATTGATGGATTTATGGTATTTTGGGTGTAGATTTATGGTATGTTGTGTATATAACTACAAATCTATAGTTTTGTATATATTATGTCCAATTTGTGATTTGGGGGTTTTGGGTTTATTATGTTAGAGATGCAATTGCTAGATTAAGGTGATGGATTATGAACTTTAGATGGAGAAAATTGGAAGAAGAAGTAATGGTTTGAGGAGTTTGGATTTTTGTCTTGAAACCCTAAGTTGATTAATGGTGATAACTAATGAATTGGCCCAAATTGAAGGTAGAATAAGGAAATTGAGATGTTGAATTGTATATGTATAAATTTAATTGGATTTAGAGATATTTCAAAGTATGTAAAAATATTAGCGAATGAACTTTGTTATAAACATTAGAATTTATGCTATAATGGAAGGGAAAAATTAAGGAAATAATGTATTAAGACTATGGATGACATGAACTTGGGTGTGGAATGTTGAAATGAGATTCAAAGATTTAATTTGATTCATGTTGAATTGCCAAATGATGTGTAAATGGGATAAAGACAAATAAACTAGTTAAAAACGGAATAATGATATGTGACCCGATTTTTATGTGTATTATGAATTGTGTAGGGTCAATTACAGAGGCGGATCAAGCGTCTAATCACTGTGAGTAATAGTACGCTACATGTACATTTTATTTCTGATAATGATTATGGTATTAACGCTCTGTTATGTGTAAGTGATTTAATTAACATTAAGTTAATCGTAAATCGGATGAATGTTGAGGAAGCTACATACAACGGTATGTTTATGGAACTATTCATTCTATTTATATGGTATATTAATCCTCCGCATCTGTAAGCAATTGGTATCATCTTTGTTAATTATGAGACAACTATTTCGATAGATAAAATGCACATTCGTTGTCCGCGATAAACAAGTGAAATGTGAGTACTACTACGTCGGATGTATGTTTAATTGTCGCTAATGTTTGTCGTTACTATTAATGTCTGCTTATAACGTTCAAACTTTTCATCAAGAATGATGTTGTATGTGTATCAATTGGGATTGTTACGCTCATTTATTATTCGCTTATGGTCCAGCGATATTGAGATGACTTTGGGATGGTTACTCGCTCTGTTTATTTATTACGGTTATACATATTGTCTATTGATCCGTTCGTTTAAGATTTAGCATGATATGTCCATTGGTTTCAAAACTTATTATCTTCTACTAGTTCTCGCCCTCACACTTTATGCGTTACATTACGCTTTATGCTCATCACGCTTTTATGCGTTCTGTTATCTCTGGGCCGATAAGCCGCTCATATGACCGGGCCGAAAGGCTATTCTCAGAATCAAGTGGGGTTATTTGAAAATATGAACATTTTGAATCCTCTGTACATACTAAACTGCGTTGTTAAGGAAACTGGACTCATGATATTTACAGAGTGTAAATAAACATATACTTCTGCAATTATATACTTTATTGTTTGAGTGGAACATTACATGATTTACATACTATTATTCACTGAGCTTGACTCACTTTATTTTATGTCTGTTTCTATAGGCACTCAACCTGGAGGTCAATCTTAACCTGTGGCTTCCGATACCAGTAGCCAAGCCTTGAGTGCCTAAGCTGTTAGGTGTTAACCGTTCAAGTTTTGGAGTTTTGTTAAGTTTTAAAGTTGTATTTAGTCTGTACCCAAATGTCTATGAGGAAGATGTATATGTACATAACTATCTTCAGATACACATCACTGTATAATTATCTACATTATGTTCTGTCTACGGTCCTGGCATAGTAGTGATAGCTCAATGGATGTTATTTTACGCTATTATATATTATTGAATGCTTCCGTTCAGGCCCCATATGATATGTATAACAGGTTTTGTGTCTGTTTGCGAATGGGTCATGCCCAAACTTTTAGGGGCGGGTTTGGGGCGTGACACTCCGCTTGTGGATTGGCAGATCCAATAGTTTCCTCAAGTCTTTGCTGGGAAAGGAAGATTGGCGGAAGCCCTTTGGTGGCTGAGGAAGAGTTGCAAGAAAAATAGACATTAGAAACAAACGAAGTATTGAAGACTTTAAAAACGAGTAAGTACAAACACTGGGCTCTTACCATTACCCTCTACAAAGACTATACGAGGAAGAGGGTAAAGGTGGAGGTCCTCATCTGGAGTGAACTCCCAGTTCCCCGAGGTAATGAAGTAATCATCCCTAGCTCCCTTATTGGAGTCTGGGAGGTCAGCAACGATTTTGTACTATGTGCACCTCGGTTTAAGGTAGTAAACATAGCCTGTGTCCCTTTTAAGGCCACATATGGTGTAGCAGTATTGGATGTCGGCTAAGGTAACCCTAACATTCTCTTGTTTGGCTAAGGCTATTATACCATTTATGACTCAGTAGGAATTGATGGCAAGCTGTATTGGGTTCAACTTATAGTAATGGATTATCTCACGGAAAAGGATATTGAGTGGGATTCGAAGTCTGCACTCGATAAAGGCTACAACAGAGAAGGGCATAGAATCAGTTGTGGGCATGATAGAGTCATCCTCCCCAGCCAACCTCAGATGAACGTCGGCAGGGATGTCAAATTCTCTCCTAAAGTGCTTTAACTTGGCCGGGGTGTCTACCCTATGCTTCCACATACCCATGATATTGGTTTAACTGGAGGAGTTGAATTTCAGATGGGAGTGTTTTGCAAGGTTTTAGGGACCTTGGCTAAAACCTAAAAATACACAGAGTCTGTGGGGAATCGTTTCATTTTTTCCTAAAAATTTGAGGGTTCTACAAACAAATCCCAAACCTAAATCTATGGAAACAAAGATTAAAGGCACAAATTTGGAAAAGAAAAGGAAAACAAAAAACAAGAACGGGTTTCAGAATCAAGAACAGTGATGAGCTATCAAGAACATTGTAACAGAGTAAGGCCAAGAACAGTGGCAAAAATCAACAAAGGTGTGAACAGTGTGAATTCAGGAAACAGATGGGGCAAAAATAGAATCACGTAGCAACCATACTCAAATACATGAACATATTAAACTAATCAAAGACATGAGAGAGTTCGAAGAAAAATCAAGAACTAAAATCAGGCAGAAACAGTAACTCACCGAAGGAAAGAAGCCAGAGTTGAGTTTGCCGAAGTCAGAATAAATTGCAGCAGCGGAAAAGATTAGCAAGAGCCTCGCCGGAGGAGGCGAACAGCGGAGGTAGCAGAACTTGAGAGCTTCGAACAATGGAGGATTTGGGAAAGTAAGAGAGAGAGAGAGAGAGAGAAAGTTTGAACAAAAACGATGATAAGTGAAGAGGCGAAGAGAGAGGGAGCGAGTTTTGTCAAAAAACGCGAAGAGGCGGCAAAATGTAATTAAATAAGCCTGGAATGACATATCTGTTAGACGGGGCACACAGGCACGAAGCAATTTAATGGCGCATATCAAACATGGTCCAATGGGTTAAAAACGCGTGGCTGAAATGGTTGAAATGTTATGCATGACAACTTATGTGCGTGATAGGCATCTTGGAGTTCTAGATTTAACAAAGAAAATACCTCGGCAATAAGGGCAATCTCGGCTGAAAAGACTTGAACAAACTAGGTTATTGATTCTAAAGCCTTGATGAGATAGACTACAGGTCCTGGTCGTATGAAGCCGACGTATTATGACCATGGTAATGACTGATAGAGCAAGATAGTTGACGTACTATCCGGTATGACGATACAGGTTCCACCACCTCAGGATGCCGAGGTAATAGAACCTAGGGGCAGTTGTGGGGATATATTTTCTGAGTACCAACACATGGCCAAGGTGACGCCGACGTGTCAGCTGAGGTGCCACATGTCCTGGTCGTAATGCTGAGGTGATCTCGAATATGGTGAGGTTATCTCTGAAGATATCGGAATCCGGGATAAGCGGATAAGGGACAAGAGTCCTAGAATGAAAAAGGATCTCATCTTAGATAAGGATAATACTCTTAAAGGAGTTTACCTTTATCCACTAGAGAGTCCAAGATAAGCACTGAGCTAAAGTCCATTAGAGGAAGGATTCTATTGGGACTAAGATTGAGTTAACTATAAAAGAGAGGCACCCACATGGGTCTAAGGTACGCAATTTATATTATGAACAGTGAGTTAAGCACTATTGATTATCTCTGAGATAACTGATTTGATCGTCGGAGTGCCCCCGGGTGGACGAACCACTGCCGGAATCTTCTCTTTCTGCTGCAGGTTATTCAGGCGCCATCTATTCTGTCAGTGCTCTCCAGCTGAATACTGACTTGGCAGTGTGGTCAGAAATTCACTCACATAGTAGGTATCCTCAGCAGTTGCACGGTTCATTGGCCAAGTATGATTGCGTTTATTAGGTAGATTGAGATATAAAAGGCGCGGTGTCATGCCAGTGCATGTTTGAGTGTGAGATGTTGGAAATGGGATTGGGTTTAGAACTCAGGCTCAATTGGGTCGCCCATGGTGGCATGACCCGATTAGGAGAGATCCAAATATCAGTAATAGATTATATATCAAGATATGGGGTAATCTTGATATAGGATAATTGTCAATATAATATATGATAATTATTGATTAGATATTATAGATATGAAATAGATATTATATGGGATAATATATCTATCTTATGTGTCTCCTAACTCTCCTATATAAACAGACCTTGGGTTCTGTATTTTGAGATAACAAAAAACACGCGTTCTCTCTTCCCATAAACCATTCTACCTTTGTACTATGATTGGTGTGGGTAAAACTCTAGTAGTTCTACTCCATTGCTGTCGAGATTATTCAAGAGTATGTGATTCACCTTCTAAGCTGGATTCATTGTGCATTCTGTTTACCAACAAGGTTTGTCTGAATCCATATAATTTTCCGCTGTGTATTTAGTATTATATTTCCATGACCTCTAAAGGATGCCATGATATTTTTAAATACGTTATCTCCATCTAATTGATTAAAAAATATGTAAAACATGATAATGTGGGGAAATGGTTTTGGAAATACTCTTCAGATCCTGGGAGACGCTCCTGATCCTCAGCTTAGTCACCTGCAAAGACAAACACTCCGGTCGGGGGTGCCGGGGTTAGCACTCCGACGGGCAAGTCAGTTCTTATACTCAAGAAACCTTGTTTTACTCAGTTTAGTGAAGTGATTCTTACATACCTTTCTAAATTTGAAGCTCTTGTATTTATACTCATTCTCTGGACCTCGGGTCCAGAGCCCACTTTCTACTCATTACCCCTTTTGTTTATTCCAACATACGTCTCCCCATCTACTCGGCAATCTCTACATATTCGGTATCTTAGTTGATTAGTACGGAGCCGAACAGTCTCTGACCTCTGGGGTACATCCCTGCCAACTCTTCTATTTATTCGGCTCCCACAATTGCCCCCCAAGCATTTTCCCAACGTTTGTTGGCTGGGGTGCTTGGTCCAGAATTTTGAATATCCAACCAAAATTTTGGTGATCGGGTCCACAAAGCATACGTCTAAGTACACCCCCTTTTGGTTGTCGTACCGACTTCCCACCTCTTCGTACATGTCTATTCATTGCGTTTTTAAAGATTGGCATCCCTTTGGATTTGCATTCCACGATACTGGTTGCTAGGTTGCCCTTTCGATCGTTCTTGCAATTTTGTCTCCTTCAATATCTTCATCCTCCGTAAGTTTTCCACTTCTTTGCTTCGAGAACTATTCCCATTTTATTCTTTGGCATATCTGTGCCAACTGTGGAGTATGACGAAGCATTTGAAAGACCTCCTCTCATCAGATCGAATTGCTGGTTTTAGACGCCATTTCTCTATTCCTAGTGACGTTCGTCTGTCACTTTTGGCAGACGGCACCCTTGACATGGAGAGGGAGGACGAAACCACAATCGTCTTTCCTCTCTTATCAATCGCAGAGGGTGGAGTCCGCTTCCCTCTACACCCATTCCTGAGGGCTGTGCTTCGCCATTGGGATTTAATCCCTTCTCAACCTAACGTGAATTTCTTTAGAATTATAATGGGAATCGTAGCGTTGAATCGTCACCTTGGAATTAACCTTGGCATTCCGGCTATCCGGCACTACTATGCCTTGGCTAAGTCCTCCGGTCGGCAAGGGCGTTATTTCCTCAGAGCTAAGGATACCGACCATCAACTAATCACTATGCTTTCCAGCTCTGGGAAACAAGTTGATGATGTTATGGTCGTTGTCCAGGGCAACTGGGAATTTGGCGAAGGGGAGGATCGTGTTGACCCTATTCCTAGACGGAGGGGCGAGCCAGGTCGCCGAGTATCTCCTTGTTTTTGTCGTGTTCATTTTTATTGTAAAACCTATTCCGTTGAAATCTCACAGCTTCGTCTCGTGAAGGGAGGGGTTTGAAAAAGGTACTATCTTCAACCCACGACGCCGTTCTTTCAGATATTAGGGTTGCTCTCAGGTATTTCGGCCGTCGAAGTCTTCGTAAGCAGGGAGGCGGCTCACATTCTGCTTTGTTACGGTGACATGCACAACCTTCTCGGCGGAAAACATACCGATTCGAAGGGTGAAGATTCACTTCTTGCTCTTATTACATCGACTTCAAAAACTTGAGGCAGGTAGGCTTTGAAGGGTCCGATTCGGAGCGAAATGAGGTAGCTGATACCGCCGACTTAGATCAATCCGAGACCGAGTCTGAGGAGGTATTGGATTCCGCCGATCCTCCATTTACATCGGGACCAGGAGATCTTCCTTATGCCGACGTTTTTCAACGCTTAGAGGATCTTCCCGTCATAGACGCCGCGGATATGGCCGGATTGAGTCTGACAAAGCTTGCTAAAAAGGCGAACGTGGAGAGGTTAGCCGCACGGCGAAGAGCGGAGGGCCTTTCGTTCGAAATGCCGCCCGCCACCGAATCTCGACTCCCCTTCCCTGTTGCCGAATCAGCGTCCTTGGGGGTTGTAGAGGAGACGGAAAAAGGTCAAAATGCCGAATCTCCGTTGGTTGGGGAAGTCGGCCAAAAATTTGAGGAAAAGGCAGGGAAACGTTCTGCTGACCTCAAGGCCGGTTCAGACGAACAAGGTGGTAAGCGTCCTCGATTGGAGGGATCTAATGAGGTTGTTCTTTTTGTCATTCGTCCAATGATAAAGGGCATGCCGGTTCCCTGTAATGCTTCGGCGCTTAAAGATCCAGAAGTCGTATTCGGTGTGGCTACGTCCGTGTCGTTCTTGCGTCGATATGGAGGCTTTCGGCGGAACCGGTCTGAATCGCGGCACCAATCGTCTGTCGGCGCCAGTGCGTATTCTGACTTTTCTTCACTTTATCCAAGTACTGTTGAGGTTATGTTTTTGGGTTCTTCCTTTGCAGACCGTCGGAAGGATAGCCGACATGGGACGTCGGCATCTCGACGCCGTTAGGCAGATTGACCGCTTACGAGAACAAGTGGAGGGCCAAAGGAAGAGGGTCGAAGATGCAGTTTTGAGAGCGAAGAAGGAAGCTTCTCAGGCCGAGGCCGAAGTAGAAAAGGCCCGCATTGCAGATCAATCCCGAGCGGACGCCGAGAAGAAGGCGGACGCGAGCGGCAATACCGAATTGTCCCGATGGCGATTACCGCAGCCGAAGTTAGGTGACATGAGCGGTGCTTCCAAAGTTTTGGCCGGAAAGATCTTTGGGCTCGCCGAATATGTGGACCAGGTCCCGCGGTTCGAAAACAGGGGGTTCAAGCATGGCTGGCACAAAGCCCTTGCTGCAGCTGGAGTTTCACTGACTATGCCAGTGCCGTATGAGCAGGTGGACGTCGAGCCGTTGGAGACTGATTCCGAAGGCTGAGCTGGGCAATGGACTGTTAGGATTTCACAAATGTATTAGGATTTTACTGATGTATTGTTACAATCGTTTTGTCAGACATTTTTGTGCGGGCTTATAGCTTATTTATTTTGCATATATAAAATGTCATGAGTTGTGCTCAATTTTGCTAATGAAGAATGATATTACTTAATTTTTGTGCTGGAACGATCGGACTAAGGAACCTGCCCTTGCCTTAGCCAGGGCGCGGGCGAAGAACCGAATGAGCCGATCGAGGGCTAGCTGAGGCATAAATTACTCGGCGTTATCATTTGAAAATATAGCCGACTAGAAAAATGAATCTGCCCTTGCCCCAGCGATCTTAGGCTAACCGGCGATAGCACTTGCAATATAGCTGACTAGATAAATGAATCTGCCCTTACCTTAGCTGTATGAGCCGAAGGAACGAATGAGCCGATGGCTCTGAATCGTGGGCTGGCTGAGGTATAAATTACTCGGCGTTATCATTTGAAAATATAGCCGACTAGAAAAATGAATCTGCCCTTGCCCCAGCGATCTTAGGCTAACCGGCGATAGCACTTGCAATATAGCCGACTAGATAAATGAATCTGCCCTTGCCTTAGCCAGGGCGCGAGCCAGAGGAACTGAATGAGTCGATGGCTCTGAATCGTGGGCTGGCTGAGGCATAAATTACTCGGCGTTATCATTTGAAAATATAGCCGACTAGAAAAATGAATCTGCCCTTGCCCTAGCGATCTTAGGCTAACCGGCGATAGCACTTGCAATATAGCCGACTAGATAAATGAATCTACCCTTGCCTTAGCCAGGGCACGAGCCAAAGGAACCGAATGAGCCGATGGCTCTGAATCGTGGGGTGGCTGAGGGGCACACGACGTTTGGCGCTCAGTCTTTCTGACGTTTTCTCGGGAGAGCTGCATGTACCCCAAAATAAATGGGCGAGTTCATGCCAACAACTTGACTCATATCTATTCAGGCTCGATCCAAACCTAGCAGGGGTCAACATTGGCTAGGTTTAGCGGTCAAAATGAATCGCAGAAGCGAGCCTATTCACACGAGAAGAAGAGCATCCATGGATCAGGAAAAAGAGAGGCCCCCTAGTCGTCGAAGCAGGTCACCCCGAAAGGACGGACAACGGGGAGGTTCCCCGCGCCCACGACCGCAAATTGAGCCTGATGCGGCGCCACGACCGTTGAGTTTTGCGGTTCTCGTGAAGAATAGACCAATGACGGAGGCGGATTCTATAATTAAAGACCCAGATGTGGCAGTCAAGTTTGCTCGACAGATTTTTCCGCCGGAGGTCCAACAGTCGATGGTCGGACGTGGAGATTTTGAAGTATTTCAGGATGGCATTCATGGGGCTGTCAAGGGACTGTATAGCGCTTATGAAGTCCGGATGCGTCTGCGCGAAGCCTGACGCGAGAGTGAGAAAAACAACGAAAGGAATCATAGTCTGGAGGCCCGCGCGAAAAAAGCTGAGAGCGAGCTTCGGGAGCTGAAGGGTGTTCGAGCGGCCGAGTCAGTGGTGGACAGTCAAGCGAAGAGCATCGGGGAAAGGGCGAACCGAGAGGCCTCGGGTTATGAGAGAGGATATCGGGACGGCTTGAAGGCCGGGATTAAGAAGACCAAAACAGACCTAGTTGAGGAAGTCTGCCGATGCGAAAATCGTGGTTTCAAGCATGGCTGGATTAAGGCCCTTCAAACCGTGGAAGCTCTTGGGTCTGTGGGCATAAATTCAGCTTCGCCCCTATATCATCGGCATTACCTTCCGTATCCCAAGTTCGAAATCGAGAAAAGCGACGACGAAGGCACCGACTTAGTGGGCCATAATGTTAAATAAATAGAATTTCTTTGTCAAATGCTTGAAATGTTTGGCGGCTTTTTAATAAATAGAATTTCTTTATTAGCAGCTTTTGAAATGTTTTGCGTGTAATTAAACGCCTTATCTCAATTTATTGTCAGCTTTTGTGTTGCGTAATGTAAACGTTCGAACATGCATCGATCGGCTTCAATTAAGAACCATGTAGTTGGTTAGTTAAATCGTGACCCCCACGAAGGGTGCTCCGAATCCGGAGACTTGTTTGGCCAATCGTGATATCTACGGAGGGCGCTCTGAATCCGGAGACTTATTCGGCCCTCAGATGTCATGCACCCAAAGGGGTTCCGAATTCGGAGACTTGTTTAGCCAATCGTGGTATCCATGAAGGGCGCTCCGAATCCGGAGACTTATTCAGCCCTCAGATGTCATGCACCTAAAGGGGCTCCGAATTGAGAGACTTGTTTGGCCAATCGTGGTATCCACGAAGGGCGCTCCGAATTCGGAGACTTATTCGGCCCTCAGATGTCATGCACCCAAAGGGGCTCCGAATTCGGAGACTTGTTTGGCCAATCATGGTATCCACGAAGGGCGTTCCGAATCCGAAGACTTATTCGGCCCTCAGATGTCATGCACCCAAAGGGGCTCCGAATTCAGAGACTTGTTTGGCCAATCATGGCATCCACGAAGGGCGCTCCGAATCTGGAGACTTGTTTGGCCAATCGTGGCATCCACGAAGGGCGCTCCGAATCTGGAGACTTGTTTGGCCAATCGTGGTATCCACGAAGGGTGCTCTGAATCCGGAGACTTGTTTGGCCGATCGTGGTATGCACGAAGGGCGCTCCGAATCCGGAGACTTGTTTGGCCGATCGTAGTATCCACGAAGGGCGCTTCGAATCTAGAGACTTATTCGGCCATTAAGAAGCATATGAGCTGAGGAATAAAAACGAGAAACTTTTGCATTACAGCAGAGTATGTACAGGTACCAAGCCCACAGATCGGGTGATTGGTAAAATTTTCGTAGATGCGTTGAATTCCAAGGCCGTGGCAGGCTTCTTCCTGACATGTCCGAGAGCCGATATGCTCCCATTCCTGCAATGGAGTCTACTTGATAGGGGCCGTCCCAGTTTGGACCCAGCTTTCCATCGGCCGGTCTCCGGTCGACTGGAAGTACTTTTTTCAGGACCAGCTCTCCTGGGGCGTAACGACGCAACTGAACTCGTTGATTGTACGACTTAGCGAGCTGCTGCTGATACCGTGCCATGGAGGCCACGGCGCGGTCTCTTCGTTCCTCGATTAGGTCTAGATCCAGGGCGAGCATCATGTCATTTTGGCCCATATCAAAGGCTTGCGATTTCAAAGTCGGGAGGCCGATTTCCAGGGGTAAGATTGCTTGGGTTCCGAAGCATAGAGCAAACGGCGTTTCTCCGGTGGACCTCCTCGGCGTTGTGCAATGCGCCCACAATACACTCGGCAATTCTTCGACCCATTTGCTTTTAGCTTTTTCCAGCCTCTTTTTGATGCCGTCCAAGATGGTTTTATTAGAGGCTTCAGCTTGACCGTTACTCTGGGGGTACGCGGGCGTAGAGAAGTAAGGCATGATACCGTATTTGCTGCACAGCTCTCGGTACACACCACAATCGAACTGGGTGCCATTGTCTGAGATGAGAGCTCTTGGGATGCCGAATCTCGTAATGATGTTTCTCCATACAAATCACTTTATGTCGGCATCTCGTATATGTGTTAGAGCCTCCGCTTCGACCCATTTTGTAAAGTAATCTATTGCTACGATTAAGAATCGCTTGTTTCCTAGGGCCCTCGGCAACGGTCCTACGATATCAAGCCCCCATTGAGCAAACGGCCAGGGACTGGTGATAGAGTTCAACCCTTCGGTGGGCAAATGGGTTAGTGGGGAAAACTTTTGGCATTGTTCGCATCTTTTAACATAGTATTCTAAGTCGACTCTCATTGTCGGCCAATAATACCCCTGTGTTATAGCTCGATGGGCCAGGGAGCGTCCGCCAGAGTGGGCACCACAACTGCCCTCATGTATCTCAGTTAGAAGCTCTTCCACTTTATCTAGGTGTACGCATTCCAAATAGGGACCGGAGAGGGACTTTTTATAAAGCCCTCCTTGTGGATCCAGATAGTATCGCAGGGCCTTATTGTGTAGCTTGTGTGCTTCTTTTTTGTCCTCTGGGAGTTGTTTAGAAGAGAGGAATCCAGCAATGGGGTCCATCCAGCTTGATGCAGGTTTTATAACGTTGACGTGGGTTTCCTCCGAAGGGCCAATACTCGGCTCCGAGATGAAACCTATTTCAATGGTCCATTTAAGCTCAGAATTGATGGCGGAGGCTAGGCATGCCAGGGCATCTGCGTGTGTGTTCTGATCCTGTGTTATTTGGTTCAATTCGTGATGGTCAAACTTCGTTAGCAAAGAGTTGGTCATTTTCATATAGGCCGTCATACGGTCGTTTTTTGCAGGGTACTCCCCCTTCAGCTAGTTGATGACCAATTTTGAGTCACAAAACACTAGCAAACGCCGAGCGCCAAGAATATGTGCATTCCGTAGACCGGCTAAGAGGGCTTCATACTCGACCTCGTTATTTGATGCTTAGAAGCCAAGCTTGACGGCCTGCTCTATTACTGCGCCGTCGAGACACATGATTACTACGCCGGCGCCGCAGCCCCATTGGTTAGACGATCCATCACAGTATAGCTGCCAAATATCCCCGACATAAATTCTCCAGTTTAGCTTTGATCGAACTTCAGCCTTTGGAAGAACGTCGACAGGTTTAAGGTCGGAAAGCCTGCCTGTGAATTCGGCAACAAAGTCACCCAGCACCTGTCCCTTGATCGCGGTTTTGGGTAAAAACTGAATGTCATACTGGCCGAGTTCAAGAGCCCATTTCGAAACACGTCCTGATGCTTCTGCACTCCGCAGTACTGATCGAAGGGGATAATCTGTTATCACTCTAATGCTATGCCCCTGGAAGTAATGCATCTGTTTTCTTGCTGCCATGACCAAGGCTAGGATGAGTTTTTCTAGCGGAAGATAACGTGTCTCGGCATCGACCATTGCCTTGCTCACATAATACACTGGCCGTTGCTGCCTTTCCTCCTCTTTAAATAGTACGGCGCTGACGACCCTATCGGAGACTGCCAGATACAGAATGAGGGGGTCACCGGCAGCTGGTGTTGTCAAGAGAGGTACTGACCGGAGGTACGTCTTGAGCCCGGTGAAAGCTGCTTCGCACTCGGCGGACCATTCAAAAGCTTTACCTTGACGTAGCATCTGGAAGAATTGTCTGCAGCGGTCTGTTGACCGACTGATGAATCTATTGAGTGCAGCTGCCATCCCCATCAACTTTTGGACTACTTTCACTGATCGGGGGGAACCGAGTTCCAAGATTGCTGTGACTTGCCTCGGGTTGGCTTCGATTCCACGGTGGTTGACGATATAACCCAGGAATTTGCCGGAGCCGATTCCAAACGCGTATTTGGAGGCGTTTCGCCATTCAGATTTCGCAAGATGCCGAATGTCTTCTCTAGATCGGCTATGTGATCCTGTTCTTCTTTGGACTTGACCACCATATCGTCGATGTAGACTTCCATAGTGTGGCCGAGTTGTTCTTTGAACATGGCGGTGACCAGTCTTTGGTAAGTTGCCCTGGCATTCTTCAGCCCAAAAGGCATAACTTTGTAGCAGTAGGTTCCTCTTGGGGTGAGGAATGCAGTTTTGTCCTGGTCATCTGGATGCATGGTGATATGATGATAGCCTCTGTAAGCATCGAGGAAACTCATGCGTTGGTGGCGCACCGTTGCATCGACGAGTTGGTCGATTCTAGGTAAGGGAAAGCAGTCCTTGGGGCAAGCTTTGTTCAGATCCGTGAAGTCGACGCACACTCGCCAAGTTCCATTTTTCTTCTTCACCACCACTGTGTTGGAGAGCCACGTGGGGTAGGTGACCTCTCTAATTGCCCCGGCGTCAAGCAGTCTGTCGACTTCTTCTATGATGGCGGTAGTGTGCTCTGCGGCAGACCGACGGCCTTTCTGAATGATGGGCTTGCATGTGGGGTCGACGTTCAGGTGGTGCTGTGAAACTGATGGGTCTATACCCGGCATCTCGTACGGAGTCCACGCAAAGACGTCGAGGTTGGCGAGTAGAAAGGAGATCAGCTTCTGTCTATCGGCTTGGTTTAAAGAGGTGCCGATCATGAAGAACTTCTCCGGGCTTCCATCGATGTCAACTCGGTCTAAACCTTCCGTGGCCTTTTCGCTTGGTTGCCGCCCGACGTCATCCAGGATTTCCCGATTGGGTACCTCAATGGAGTTTACCTGCAATTCTTTTGGCATTTTGGCGGCCAGGAGGTAACATGCTTGTGCTGATTTTTGGGAGCCGCGGATCTGCTCAATACCGTGTTCTGTTGGGAAACGTAACAATTGATGGTAGGTGCTCGGAATGGCCTGTAAGGTATGCAACCACGATCGCCCCATGATGATATTGTACGGCGATGGTAGCCGGACGACCAGGAATTCTACATCCACCGTTCTGGAACCCGCTCGAACGGGTAGGTTGATCTTTCCCAGTGGGTATTCGGGGTTGGCATTGAAGCTGAATAGTGGATAAGGGGCCGGAGTCAGGTCCGATTCGGTGAACCCGAGTTTGATGAAGGTTTTATAATACATGACCTCCGAAGTGCTACCTTGGTCTATAAGAACACGTTCGACGGTGAACCAGTTTACGCGTAGCACGACAACTAATGGATCGATGTGAGGGAGTGTTACCCCAATCAAGTCAGAGTCGTCGAAGGTGATGCTTGGCGATTCTCGAGGTCGCTTTGCTGGCGTGAGTTGCTGCTGAGGGCCTGGGAGGGACTGGATTGCATGTACAGTCGGGGCTTTCGGCAGGTTGTATATCATATGGATGTTATCATGTGGAACACTTCGCCAGAGACGTTCGTCTTTTGTCAACTCCTCAAAGTAATAGGTTGAAGCACAGCCAGCGTCGGTGTTTTGCTATCGGGCCCTAGACCGTAGATCGCCTGCCCTTGGGGGTCGCTCAGAAACCTGGCGCACTGTTTGTTTGGACTTTACTATTTCCAAGGCCAGATCGCAGCGAAGGCGCTCGTTCTCAGCGATGGTGTTGTCTAAACTATGTTTGGTCTTTTTGGCTCGTTCCATGATGGCTAGCATCGTCTCCTACGTTGAAGTCGTTTGTGAATCGGCATTCAAGGCATGTCTTGCAGCGATGATTTCCTTCTCAAGCATATTTGCCGGAGTGAGGTCGACTCTCTGTGTGATCGCGTCAG
The DNA here is from genome assembly GCA_025200525.1 of Camellia lanceoleosa. Taxonomy (NCBI): domain Eukaryota; kingdom Viridiplantae; phylum Streptophyta; class Magnoliopsida; order Ericales; family Theaceae; genus Camellia; species Camellia lanceoleosa. Next base: position 128,016,585 of record CM045768.1, read on the forward strand.
TGGCTATTGGAGGATCCTACGTCACGCCTTCCATGGATGTACTCGAGTATTCCCACAGACGGCGCCAATTATGGAGAAGTGGTTTTGGAAATACTCTTCAGATCTTGGGAGACGCTCCTGATCCTCAGCTTAGTCACCTGCAAAGACAAACACTCCGATCGGGGGTGCCGGGGTTAGCACTCCGACGGGCAAGCCAGTTCTTATACTCAAGAAACCTTGTTTTACTCAGTTTAGTGAAGTGATTCTTACATACCTTTCTAAATCTGAAGCTCTTGTATTTATACTCATTCTCTGGACCTCGGGTCCAGAGCCCACTTTCTACTCATTACCCCTTTTGTTTATTCCAACATACGTCTCTCCATCTACCTGGCAATCTCTACATATTCGGTATCTTAGTTGATTAGTACGGAGCCGAATAGTCTCTGACCTCTAGGGTACATCCCTGCCGACTCTTCTATTTATTCGGCTCCCATAGATAATATATAGATTTTTGTTTTAATTAAGATAATCTATTTTTATCTACTTTTTAGAGTCAATATAGTTAAAAATATATATATAAGAATAAGATACAATTTTTGTAAATTAGGAAAATAAAATTGAGATGAAATTAAATGTTTCTATGAATAATTTCATCTAAGGTTGGGTTTTTTTGAAGTTCAAATCTAAACTTGATAGTCATGTTTGGATTTGTGGGGTCACTATGGGTTATGTTTCTGTGATTTAAATCATTCATTTTGTAAGGTCTTCCACGTATATCATTTATGAAAAAAAATTAAGTCGATTCAATAATCGTAACATTTAATTTTATCATATTCATGTATAAAAAAATGAACTGACAAGTATAATTCTTAAAATAGATCATCTATTTTTTGGGGTTTGACAATGTGTGGGTCCCATAGTGGTGTATTATGTGACAATTTTGTTATCAGTTCTATACACTGTGTTTTTTTCTATGCTAATTCTAGGTTTTCCAGATTTACCTAGCTGTACACAGGTCAAACATGGCATTGTGAACAATGAGTGTAAATTGGGTCTTTGCCAAAAATAGAATTCCAAAAAGAATAGGTGAAAGCTAACTATAAGATTAATAATTTTGCAAAGGAAAAGAAACAAGGAAAATGTGAAAATGAATTCATTTTTGGAAAACCAAAGAAGTCTTTGATTCAATAGGTTAGTTGACAATAAAGTTTGTACCTTGCAAAATCTAAACTGTCCAACATAAAGTATGTGCATACATAGGTTCCACGTAGAAAAAGAAGGGCCATATATATATATAGCAACTCTATCTTTCATTTATTTTGATTTGGTGAAGTGGGAACCAGTAGACATGAATGAGATTGTAACGCCCCAATTTTTCATACCCAAATGACAATACAATAATCATGGCCCCTTTTAAGGAAAACCAATCATACAATCCCACACTTGCATTTCATAATGTAAATAGTTTATCATGCGATAATACATTAATCTGACAACAAGTAAATGAACAAATAAATACCCCAAAGGGTTTACAAGTTTCCAAGGCTTAAGCCCGATTACACATAACGGTTATTCAAACCCACGCATACAAAGCCCTTGGCTTACAAATGGAATCACAGTAAATGAGAACCATGTGCTCTCAACACACACATTTTTCCACGCCCTCAGTTAGACGGATTCACCACGTCTTTTCCTGCACAAAAATCCCATAGGGTGAGCATAAAGCCCAGTAGGAAATCCTTCACAAAGTATATACATCTTACACAAATCTCAAGAGATGAATGTATATGGCATGCTATGCCTTTTTACAAATTAATCACATCTTCATCTTTTGAAAACCATCATGCTCAATGATGCCATGCAATTTCCATTGTTCAAAGCTTAACAATTTAACTTAAGGGGTTGTAAATACAACTCTGGTAATCCCTAGGTCCGTGTTTGCAAGTAGACTATGTAAGTACTACCAATTTGTCATTTTTACCAATATCAACTGGAAGGCTCGACACCTGTAATCTGTCTTTTTTACCAGTATTAACTAGTAGGTGTAGACGTCCCCGAACGTCTCGGGAGAAATCCCGTTTTGTTCATTGGGCTCACTACAGTTCGGACTCGATGTCACGGTTCTGAATCTAATCTCGCAAAGTGCAATGCAAGATTGATAAATCACCAAAGAGTCCAAATCCGGCAAATCGTTTTGAAAAACTGATTTTAGAAAGAAGGGCCAAACATGGACTCCTTTGCCAGATACAGAGTCGCCACCTAAATATTTTATTTTGAGAGAATTTAGGAAACCCTGACTCGTGCCTAAGGCCACATGTCCGTCATCACCAAAGTTGCCTCGGCTCGAGAACTTGGGTACGATTGGGGAAGGTCATGCAATGAGCACCCCTGCTCTCCTGATCAAAGATCGGCCACTACTAAACATGATATCAAGTTTTTGAAAACACATGCGTTCTTATTCCGGTTTATTTGCCTAGAATTGCTACGTGATGCGCACAGCATACAAGTATAGATTAGATTGTCTAAGTTGGAACAAAACACCTCATGTTTGTTTTTGAAAACAGTTTGCTACTCGCAAGTAGGCTAAAATGCGGATTTTGCCACCCTCAAGTGGGCTTAGAAAACGTGGTGGTTTGCCACTCTCAAGTGGGCTTAAAACTCATAATCGATGAATTGTTCCAATTTAAATAATCCAACCTTCACCCACAGGCATTCAGGAAAGTATATCACATAATCAGTTAGCCTCATGGCAGGCATGCTATCATGGTAGTCACTCACACACATGCAAGGATGCTAAAGCATAAACACTCACCGAGTACTCCAAGCCAAAACAGAAATTAGTTAGTAATCAATGCATGATCCTAGTTTATATTAAGATGGCTAATTCAACACATGCAGAATGCAACTAAGATAGGCTCGGCTATTCTAAGATGGCATATGAGATGCTACAAATAACATGTATTCAACTCGGAATTCAAATACAATACAGTAAGTATGATGTGCCGAGCCCGGTGCATGCAAGACAGATGAATGGATGCAATCATACGAGCATAAGGATGCTAATTGAAACATGTCCTAAAACTAACCATCATAAGCTGGTAAATAAAAGGCAGAAAGACGTGGGGTTGGAAGACATACAACACACACACGCACACTTATTACAACATTGCCCTCTCCCGAAGGGTCCGAATAAATAATACAGAATCGAATTAACTAACTAACTATTACACAACACTAGCTAATTAACAAATTAACTAAACTAGCATGCAAACTATGTAAAATGGGCTACCTCAGCTCTGCTTTGAATGATAAAGGATGCATGCATGCTCGAGTCGCCTTGTCGGGAAATCCATTGCGATGCCCCGGCTCGCCTTTGTTTGCAATTGATTTTAGAAACTTGCACAAAGCTCCAAGGAGATGAAACTCTACCCTGGGAATCTAGGGGGAGGCTGCCGACCAACTATAGGCATTGGAGACCACCTACCGACCACCCTTGGTGGTGAAAACCAGAAAAGGTGGTCGGCCTGCCAGAAAACCTGGTCGGCCGACCAGTTTCTTCTCCTGGTTTCTGCATTTTCTGCAACAAAGGCAAGAGAGAGAGAAAGCAAGGTATTTGCAACACATGTGTGCACGACCACTCTCCCCATCATTACATAAGCTCTAGGAAGTGTAGTCCTCGATCCTCGAGCCACCAATCACGCATCTCGATGCATGATGGCCGAGGAGTTGGATTGCACGACTCAATGTGAAATGAATGCACATATAAACACATAAATGCCTAAACTCCATCATGTGTTTGTCAAGAGTGTCGGAGACCGAGAATCGAGGCACGTTTCATCACTTGGAGTATGAAACGTCCCTCGTTTCCCGTGTTTGGACTAACTCCTATTCCAAACACAATGCAACAAGTAGAATGGCATGCACAATGCGACCTCAAGCATACAATCCTAAGGCGATGCAACCAAGTCATGCAAACATGCAAAGGATGACGTGCAAACATGCAAACTAGCATACGCAATGCTATGAACTAACAATGGCATACTCAATGCACATGGTACTATATGTCATACACAATGCACATATGAAGACTATCATACACAATGAAGTGAACAAGGCATGCGCAATGCAATGATCAAACATGCGACAACGCGGCATACTCAATGCTATGAACTACAATAACATACTCAATGCAAAATAGACTTAAACCAAGATGGATAGGCCTTAGCCATGTCCAAATCAGTGGCTAAAGATGATGAAATCAAGACAACAACACACATGCAAGCATGCACAATGCAAGGGCTCCAAGCCTAAGGCACAAGATACAACTCTCCAGGAGCATTGAAAAGGTTAAACATGGAATGCAATGGCATATGTTCCAGCTCTGAAATGGCATACAAAATGGCTCCGAATCATGCAAACAACTCATGCAATGCATTTTGAAAGACTCAAGCACCGAAACTAGTGAAGTGCATCATACTAGAGGTATGCAATGCAATGTCCAAATGACCAAACCAACCCCAAACAGACCCTATGCATGCCAAAATAGTAGCAAAAATGAGTTGGGATGATGGCTTGAAAGGCACAAAAATGAAGCTCATGCAATGGCTCACAAATAGGGCACACAAGCACAACTCTCAAACACATTGAAGGAGTGATAAACATGAGAATATAGCAACCTTATATGCTCTAAAATATCATGCTCAATGATTCCAAAACATGAAAAACACCTCAAGTTAAGCATGCAAGGGACCTCAAAACTCGAAGCTAGTCAAAACTATTACACTACAACCATGCCTGGCAAGCATCATTCGACCAAGGGACCTCAAAATAGAGCTAGGGCAACCCAAAATATAAAGAAAATCATGTTGGAGCATGGCCAAAATATGCTAGCATAGTGAGCCAAAACATCATGCATTCTAAGCTAGTGAACAAGATTTGCACTACAAGCATATGAAGCATGTGAGAGGCTACCAAACCAGCTAAACATAGAGTCATGGCATGCCAAATGATGGCCCAAAACCCACTAAAACATAGTCAAAACATCCTAGAATGACATGCTCCTTTGATAGGCCAAAAATGCAAGTAAATGAAGCAAGAAGAGAAGGGGTCACCCCTCTCTGATTTAGGGCCTCAAAACTACATTCCAACCACTAAAAATCCACTGGATTTCAGTGGCTAAAAGGGCAAGCAAAGATTATATCAAAGGCCTTATGGCATGGCACAAAACAAGGCCAAATAAAGCATGCAAGAGGGTAGAAGACCCTTAACACCAAAAGGGCCTTAAACAAACATGTTAAGTACGCAAAAATAAATCTTTTTTCAGTTGAAAGTTAATCCAAAATAAGCATGTAAATATGGCTAAGAGTGTAGTCAAAATAGAGCTTAAAAAGGAAAAAAAGAGGGTTACCCTTGAAGCACTACAAAACCAGCCCAAAATCTGAGCCAAGACCAGCTTTTGAAGCTCAAAATGATCCTCAAAGAACCTCAGCCCAATGGTGGTTAACTTTGATGAAGGATGCCTAGGCAAACTAGAAGCATTTCTTCACTTTCAAGCACTTCTATGCACAAAATGGGCAAGGGAGTGGAGTATATAGAGAGAGGGGCAGAGATTCAGCCCTAGAAGTTGTAGAGAGAGAGAGACTTTTTAGAGTGATAAGCTCCCAAGCTTCTCCAAGAAGATTGTCCCTTGAAAATGAGAGATATAGCCTCATATATAGCAAAAATGAGAGTTGGCTCGAAAATATCTGTCTATGGGACAGCTAGAGGTTGTGGAAGACAGATGGAGGATAAATATCGGAGTTTGGGACCTGTAGACCACTTTTCTGGTCAGCCGACCACTTTTTCAAGAGGAAGTGGTCGGCCAGCCACATTTTCTGGTCGGCCAGCTAGTTTTTTTGGTCAGTAGGAAAATTCTGCTTTTCAGGTCCAATTTCAAATGGTCGTAACTCCTTCATCTGAACTCCTTTTCAGGTTATTCTTGTGTCCAAATTAAAGCCCCGGAAGTTAGCTTTCCAATGGCACCATCCTTGGATCAAAATTCCAACTGTGCAAAATGTTATGCCTATTTTGGTGAAGCCGCGCAGTTTTGGTCCTACCCGAATTCATAACGAACTTCTCCGAAACTAGTTTTCTTCTCTCCTTTCCTCTTTTCTTCAACTCCAAACCCTTAAACAAAGTGTTTTGAAATATTTTTCAAAGATTTCATCTCTCTTTCATTCATTTCTACTTTGTCCTTGCTCGGTTTACTAAAAAGCACAACATTTAACGAAATGCGAGTGTCGGAACATTGTAGGAACTTTATTTTCAAAACATTTTGAAAGAGAGGGTTTTAAGGTCTAAAATCTTTTGATCAATATTGTTTTGGTCCAAAAGGGGTATGAAGTTGAGATTTGACTCTCTCCTTGCCGAAGAAACTGAACCTTTGCCCTGCGCACCTTTATCACCGAGTAAACCATTAGTAGTGCCCAAGTCTTAAGGGCTGTCAAAAATGGGGTGTCTACAGTAGGCTCGACACCTATCCGCGCGGTTTTCTGGTCTTTCACCAAGGACACATAGGCCAACTTAATCAAATTCATTTACACTACCTTTCAAGACTTACCACCGTATTTACCCCAAAACCAATTTATTAAAACTTGTTTCTCAACATTCTTTTCTCAATGCAAAGTTTTCAAATCAAATTTCAAAGCTCTTCATTATCAAATGAATTGATATGCCAATGCAATGATTAATAATACAATGCAATATTTCTTCCACTCTCAATACTCCCACACAATATTCCCATTGTCATCAAAATTCTCATTTCCCATTTCAATGCAATTTCACAAGATGAATAAATTCTTTTATTTCAATTCATCCAAGGGATAGCATAATTCCCACATTTCAAGCAATCTTAACAATTTAGTCATCTCAAGGCTATATTAATACTTTTAAACAAAAATTCCCATATTCCATGAAAACATCATTTATGTGTAAATAAATAAACAATTTTCTAACATAATTTATTTTGGCACACAAAGTAAATATAACAACATATTCTAAAGATTTTTAACATCTTTCTTAAAAATTCCCAATTTCTAGGTTTTCTCACCAAAAACCATTCATCTTCAAATATTTAAGAAGATCTCACCAAAAGCATCTTTCTTTTACCAACATAGTCCAAAATCCTCAATTTCTATTTTAAAAGAAACAAAAAAGTAAACCCATTTTCAAAATCACTCATCCTCTTGAATCAACAATCCATTTTTAAAATAAAAAAAAAACCAAATCAAATGATGATTTCGAAAATCATCCAGATCTTGCAAAAATATATATATATAACTCAAAGAAAATCCCTACCTCAAGCTTAGAAGAGAAGACGAGCAAAACAAGGTTGAAATTTCAAAGATGTCAAAACCAAATTCTACTTGGATCAAAACAAAGCTCTTGACAAGATTTACATTTAATCTCAAAGGACCATGGTGAAAAGATCACTCTAGGTGAGTAGATCTAGAGTTCTAGGTGCGAAAAGTCAAGTTTTAGAGAGAGAAGAGAGAAATCACGGTTTGAGAGGAAAAGAGGAGGAAAAGTAATGAGAGCAAAGTGGTTTGAGTCTATTTATAGTAGTAGAGAATTGCCCTAAAGTCAAATAAAAAGGACAAGTCAAAAACCCCTAAGAAATAGGGCCCAAACCAACCCAAAAAGCTGAAAATTATACGCAGGTGTCGACCCTTCGGGCACAGGGGTCGACCCTTCAGACAGAAAAGCAAAGAGTGCAACAGGCAAGGTGTTGCCCTTCCCAAACTGGTGTCAGCACCACAAAAACAGCAAGCAACTTCCAGATTTAGCAACACACAGGGGTCAACCCTTCACGACTGGTGTCGACCTTTAAGGCCAAAAACAAAATCAAGTGTCGACACCACCCCCAAACAAGATTTTTAAGTTCCCAAATAACTTTTCAATGTAAACAAGCATGAACAAGCAATCCTAACAAGTTTAAATCGATTTGTACTCCTCCAAAACTAAGATACAACAACACTAAAAATTCCCAAAATAAAATAAAGGATTCAAATACTTTCCCAAAAGCTTTGAAGGACACAAGTGCTACAGAGATTGTGACAATAACTATTATCCTGGCTGTTAACAACCTTAAAAGTCACCAAGACTTATTCAAAACCATTAATATATATGTAGCAACTCTATCTTTCACCTATTTTGATTTGGTGAAGTGGGAACCAGTAGACATGAATGAGATTGTGACAATAACTATTATCCTAGCTGTTAACAACCCTAAAAATCACCAAGACTTATTCAAAACCATTAACCCAGGTACATAATTCAAACCTAAGGGACATAAAATTTTAAATTTTTGATAAAATATTAGCTAAAAATGACAATAACCAAGTTCAACTCTTGATATTATATTAGCTTTCTTCTCAGACATAGCAAACTGTTCACCAGAACAATAATAACGGTTGGATAATATCTCAAACTTGTTTGTGTCACGTGAGGGATCTCTCTCACCAGATCATCTAGTGAAGACAAATCTTGAAACAAAGAATTCCATGCCCATGGTAGCCACAACTTCATCAAGCCATCCATACAAGAAAAATGGGTTATTGCGGCATTTATAAAATAATGTTTTTATAGCGTCACTAAAATTTTACGTTAGGCAACGTTTTAAAAAACACTGCATTAGGAATGGACAAGTTTTTGATGTCTGGTAGTTGTGGTAAACAGAATTCAAACGGAATTTAAAGAGTCATTGTTTTGTCATTTCCCATCTCTCTCTCTCTAAGTGTGTTTGAAATTCATTTATTCTCATCATTGCTTTGAGATCTGGACTTTATCTCTCTATATTGAATGGAATATCGCTCATTATCTTTGTTACTTTATCATATTTGGAACGGTCAGGCTTGTCTCCAATCTACATTGAAAGGTATTGTTAACCCGTAAGGCCTATCACGGGTTCTATTTTGATAATCCAAACGAGTCAATGTATAGAGCTCATTGAATACTTTATCCCACATTGATTAGATATCGATAGCTATTTAATTGGATTCGATTTTTATCAATAATTTATTTTGAAAATTTTATTTGTCGTTGACAGAAATATGATCCGATCAAGTAGCTATTGATATCTGATTTGTCACACCCAAAACTTGCCCCTAAAAGTTTGGGCATGATCTAAGCAGAAAAGGACACTTAACCTGATTTCATATAGGGGCCTGACCGGAAGCTGTAATACTAAGTATTATAAATCAGAAAATATGCCATCCATTGAGCTACTAAGTTATGCCAGGATCATAAACATCTCATAGGACAAGTACATCAAAAGCCAAAATACATTTGAGAGTTAGTTATTTACATGCATATACAAATCCAACCCCGAGGTGGGGTCCATAACAAAAATATTAAGTACATAATAACTTAGGCCAATAGTGAAAGTGTAAGCCATCATCTAACAGACTTCACAAAGAAGGGTTCGATCCAAAGCTTGGTCGTGCCTAGGCGACAAAAGTATGGCGATCTTTGAGTTATGGTCGACCTCTGGTTGGTTACCTCTGACAGAGACATATCTGAGGTGAGCCAAGCTCAGTGAACAATAGTACTGGTATGCATGTAAACATAATTAATGCTGAAATCATGTAATCAGTCTGTCTCTGTATAGCTTGCCGGGACAATGTAATCGGTTCTTAATATTCACATTTTGGCCCCTGGCCTAAGAACTTCACACATTCAGAAAAGAGTCCTTGGGTTCAAAATTTACAGTTCATCACATAGACCTTTGGTTCCTTTGATTCACAAGCTCACAATAGCATAAGTTCGTATTTCACACATCGGCCCTTGGCCTCATAATTTCATCGTTCACAAAGTTCATATTGCACACATCGGCCCTTGGCCTCATAATTTCACAAAAAGGCTCGTAGCCACATTAATTCACAAATGGCTCTAAGCCACATTGATTCACAAATGGCTCTAGGCCACATTGGTTCACAAATGGCTCTAGGCCACATCGGTTCACACATTCATAATTTCCTTGGTACAGTCCAAAAGTTCACAAGATTTCACATATGACGTGCATAACTTCACAACCTTTCTTGACGTTTCCACAATTTCATAATGGTTCACTTATCCACAATTTCATCATTTACATCCACAATTTCATAATGATTCATAACGTCAATACATAATAAATTGAGTAAAGATTCATTGAGGTACTATTACTCACAGTGATGTGTTGGCGTGCTAGTGCCTTTAGAAGTGTGCCCTGCACAATCATCACTTAAAACTTAGTTTCCTTTTTGCTCATATGAATTGATAATCATCTCAAAGTTAGCAAAACAAGTATTCCAAAAAGATCAAAGGGTACAACACGTAAAATAGAACAACACAAAATTTTTTCCCGAAAAGTAGTCCTCCGCTCGAGCTCCACTTTGGCTGCTCGAGTGGACCGCACAATTTCACCAAAAATGCTGAGAGAGTGAATTTTGCGCTCGAGCGGGAATTACTATGCTCGAGCGTACAGAGTTATTTCGGAAAACTTGCTGAGAGAGTGATTTTCCGGCTCGAGCGGACTAAACGAATTCTGAAACCCTGTTTTCCTCCATTTGAGTTCCACCTTGATATTCAACTTCAATTTCTCACTACAAGCATGCTCAAGGGTTACCATAATTCCAAAATAATCGCCCAAACACACAATTCTTCCATATAAATTAGGTCTTCTCACAAAATTGAGTTCAATCATCACTTAAATTCCATAACTCACTCCTCACTCACTTCCTACTTCACATACACACATATATACACATAGAACTACCCAAGCTCCCAATTCAAACTCATAATGCATAATTTCATGGAATATCAAGGATTTAAAGTACAAATTCCCTCCATAACTCGATTTGATTCTAAAACGCAAATTACCACATAAGATGTTCAATTCCCTCCATGACTAAGGAAGAATTCCAAACATAACTAAGAGAGAGTGAGACAAGATCAAAATTTCCATACCTCGAGTTCAATTCAAGCAATTCTTCACAATTTCTCCCAAATTCCTCACTTGTTGGCTTCCTCTCTCTCACCCACGTTTTCTCCCCTTTTTGTTTACACCCAAGAGATAAGTCAACATGCCCAAAGAGTTATATATATATATGTAGATATTTATGTTTTATAATAAGACGAAATTCAATCGTTTAAGCATCCTAAATTGAAATTTCACAGAAAATCCTATTAGAGCTTAAAAATTATGCAGATTTCAAATATTAAATCAATTTCTAAAAATTAAGCCTCTAAGGCGCCCAATTTTAAATCCAAATAGGTTAATTGTGACAGATAACGTTCCAGACCAACAGATAGAATTCCTTTTCCTCTTAGTTTCGTTTAGTGTACCGCAAGTGCACATAGAAATTCATCATATACATTCAAAAACACAGAATAGAGAGCTGAAGAGATATCGGATTCATATACGGGGGTCGGGTTATTACATGATTAATGTGATATTTTACAAGGATAAAGTACTCGACAAGTTCTATATATTGAACAGTTCAGATTATTGAAACAGGACCCATGGTGGGCCCCCACGGGCCCAACAACATGCTCTAGTCCAATCTCATATTAGAGAGAAGCATGGCCCGTATTTGTCATACCCCAAAGCCGGTATGACCGGCCGTGGCCCACAGGGCCTTAGCCTAAGGCACATGTAAGCCTAAACACAAATCCATAATTGCATTGAACAACTATACAATAGTCTAGTAATTAATAACCAAACTCAATCCAGTGACATGCCACAAGTATAAACGGCAAAACCAATCGTAATCAATACCATCCAAACTTATGGGATATAAACAGGCCACATATCAAAATAATCCTAAATGAACCTCTATAAAAATAAAAATAAAAATAAATATGCACAAACTTGACATAATAATCTAAAACAATATAAATGAATGTCCTAGAGGTCCATGCAATTGAGTCCCCGCTATGCCATGAGTTCACTCTAAGTCCTTCTAACACCTGGAAATGATAAACAACTAAGTCAACTGATAGCTCAGTGAGTAGCAACATGGATAGTAAATACATTTTTGAAAACAGGGCTTAATTCCAAAATAAGATATATATCATAGAAATTAGATTGGCATACAGTTTTGATAAAGATAATTTGTTTCAAAAAGAAGGTTCTACAATTCAACAGTTAAAATACTTATGTCTCTCAAGAACATGATAAATGACATTTTTCACTTAAAACAGATTACAACATAAACACCAATAATTTTTTGGATACCAAGAATAACAAGTAACATGCCACACAGTTCTCAAGGCAATAAGCCCGTTGGATCCAATATTGAACCAAGAGTCATCCTCGGGGTGGCAACTCGGGCCTTTTCTCTAAGATGATCCAATTGAAGGTCACCTAGCCCAGCCGAGGTCTTTTCCTTACAATCGTTGAGCACTAGAGTCATCATGGCCTAACCTAGATCTGTTCTCTAGTGGCCAAAGTCACCACACACAGTGGAATAATTTCCCTAGACTAAAATATACAGATGGTCCCAATAATCAATATACATTGGTTTCGCAAAACATGGTAGTTCACCATTATAAACATGAGGCCATAACAAATAGTTTACAGTATGCCAAGTTTACACATGTTTTAGAAATAATTTAATTCCATTGATAATATAATAATTTATCAAAACAGTTTAGTCTTGAAACAATAATTAAATTTTTCAACAGTTCAGGGTAGGGGAACATTTATAAAAATATGTAGCATGAAACTACTCACCTGAAAATGGAATAATATTATCCTCCAATAGAATATAAGGTCCAACTTGTGCCTTAAACAAAGTATTAAAACTACACATCACTACTAATTCAACATACTAAAAGGAATAATAAACTAAGGAACCCCAAACTAAAGTGCACTAACATGGCTCAACCCAACTCACTGTTACTCTTAAATAATACCTAAGTTCATGTTCTTCAAGGTCTAAAATTACCCAAGACATGGGTTCAGATCGAAACTTAATTAAAAGTAACCTTAAGTTAAAACATAATTTTTAACAAGTTTTCCCAATCTATTCGCTAACTTTGAAAATTAAAAACCCACTCCACGCTATTAGAAAAATTCCAAAACCCTCAAGATACCAACTAATATATCCTAAGTTTCAAACCCAATCGGTTTTACTTGGTTTGCTTATCAAAATAATTATTTACAATTAATTGTACCCAAATAGATTGTTTTCTGCAGCATTTTAAAAAATTTAATGGTTCTCTTAGTATACACTCGCAATCAATGCAAGGCCAAAAATTTAAGAAACTAGACTCGTAACCGGCTCTAATGATACTAATTTGATAATTTTGGAATTTATACCCAAAGAGGTCGACACTTTCGAAGTTACTATTTTAAACCAGTTTTCTAGACAAATTTGAACGCATCAGTTTATATGAATTTTGACTCCCAAAAATTATAAAAAAATTCTGGTATACTATTTTAAATCAATATGGAATTAAACTATAAAAATTTCAGTTCAAAATTCATCCGTTTGATATGGTTTCTTGATTTTTAAAGTTTGTGATTCTGTGCAGAATTTTTGAACTAAGAATTACACCCATTCTTTATACATGAATTTAACTCCTCAGATTTATTAACAGTATATATATAGACACAAAATACATACACCTACAACCTCTCCATCAATGAATTAAATAACAATAGAATAAGGATAAAGAACAAAGAAAGAAGAGAAGAAAACCTAAGACGCCACAAGGCACAACACACACAAAGCTCTCCTTCTTGGCTACAACAATAATCTTGATGATTGAATCACCCCTCACTTTTCTTCATAACCCACAGCTGCTAGGGCTGCTAGTGTTGTGGAAAACAATTATAACAAGAGTTAGGGTTTTTGTTATTCTTATATACATAACCACCAATCCACTTAGTATTATCATCTAACATTATTATTATTATTATTTATTTTAATAGTAAATGTTACCTCTAAATTAGAGATTTCCACCATAAATTTATTTTAGGTTAAAAAATTAATTAAAAGACCCTCCAATAATATTTAATTTTCACTTTTGGATTCACCATCAAAATATTTGAGATTGTAAAATTGTCATTATTTAAATATTTACTTTATTTTTATATTCGGGTTCTCACAGTATTGGAGATGGCTATTACACCAAATATATCGTTTGTTTATTTACCACCAATTTGTCTAAGGGTTACAATTTTCTTTTGGTTGCATTATCTTCAATTTGGAGATTTTCAAATTTGAGATGTGTGCAACCTTTGATGTTTCTGCTGTCGATTCTTCCAAATATGCATTTTTTTCCTACTATCAATTTTTAAATCTGTGTGTGTGTGTGTGTGTGTGTGTGTGTGTGTGTGTTTGAAAGTGCTTTTTTTTTTTTTTTTTTTTTTCTGTTTTTGTCCTATATTTGTTGTTTCCTGACTAGCTTTGGGTCTTTATTTATTTCACTGTTTGATCATTGATCTCTATATATTTGGTGTAAACTGTAAATGTACCTTTCATGGGATCTTTGTATACTATTGATTGGCCTTTGTGGTGATATATGCAACTTGGGTTTAGAGAAAGTTTGACAGCTTCATTTGATAACCTATTGGGGGTATGCTTCCATATTTATGCTCTTGTATTGGAGGTTTGCTTCCATATTTTTCACTTCCATATTTATGCAATTAGTTGTTTAAATAGTGGCAACTAATAATGCTAGAATGGTAAGTATTGTCTCAATGGTGTTGAGTTTTTGTTATCTTTTTTCCCCCTCGGTGCATTATGGGGTTTGAAGTAATATGTTTGTTTAACTTTTGGGCATAATTTAAAGGTATTTATTTAATTTTTCAGTTTTCTAACCCATTGCTAGATATCAACCTGCCCTAACTTTTCTAAAGTGCTGTATTACTTATTATAAGGTATTCTGACATTGTTTTGACTATAATAAATTACACACTCTGCCTCAAAACAAACACAACAAAAACCAACCCCTTCTCTCTCTCTCTAATTGATATTTTGGATTGTGGCATTTGCTCTTTTGTCTACATGACCACTTGAAAGCATTTGAATTGATCTTTGTTTCAGTCGGAATACCCTAGCATAACACAATGCACAAACTGGATGTTTCATTTTGTTTCTTCTGCTTGATCTAATTTCTTTTATGGTTGCATATAAAAATAAAAAAGAAACTAATTGATTTTCTATGGCTGAGGAAAAAAGAAAGGCATTTTTAGTTATAAACTCTAGCTAATTGTTTTTATTGGAGTGTACTTGTGTTTATTCAATTTAATTGCCATAGTTGGTGGGACTTATCTGTGAACTAAAAGCTTTTCAATGGAACTATGCTTATGAGTAGAATTTGTATTCTTTGTGGTTGCAAACATGGCTATTTTAGAGGGTTCTGAATTTGATGCTTGTCAATATGTTATGCTGAAATGAATGTGATGCAGAATATAAGAAGTTCGAGGAAGAATAAATTCAAAGAAGATGTGATATTTGGAAATTGAAATGATTTCAAAGAGAAATCGATAGCAACCATACATAATCATGTTTCTAATATTATTATAGTTCTATTTTATGATTATTTTCATGTTTTCCAGGATTTTTAGGCGAGGGGTATTTTGGTAATTTTATATTTACTGACCTGGGTTGTATGGGTCGCCCATGGGTCGTCTTGTGGGCCAAATTTAATTAGTCTTTGTTTTTGTTTCTTATTTGGTCTTAAATTAGTTTTAGAAATTAAAGATATTCTAATAGTTTCCTTTTTTGGTGTTCTTGAGTTGATATTTTATAAAAAGCTGAGTGCTTTGAAACTTCTTTATGGATTGTGTGATGCAATCAAACCATAGATGTGATGCTTATGGAATGTAGATGTGATGCATAGATCTATCTTCTTCTCTTCTCTCTTCTTCTTTTCTGTTACAATTTACTATTCTCGGATTACTATTCACAGCCCTCTAAAAGTGCACTTTTCAACCTCAACTTTATCCAATCACCCCCAAATCAACCCTAATCCCTTCCCATATCTATTAGCCTTCAATTTAACTCTTAAAATCCTAAATTACGCACTGTTTAGGCCATCAAATAACCTCTATTTTGAAAATCCAGCGCTGTCCTTATTTGTCCTACATCAAAATGACAAGTAAGTTTAAGTTATTTGATTCCATAAACATTCATTGTTATTTCAGTGGCAATAAGATGGTATTGCTTCTTGTTTCTTTATGTAATTATAATATATAAACTTTTCATTCTCATTATCATACTGCTGATGCCTATGGTATACTTTTTTGTTAAAAAGTAATTCATAAAAAATTTCTTCTATAGAGAACTTTTACATGTTTCCTTGACTAAATGAGGGGTCACGAGGTTCTATTATGGTGAATATGGTGGTGTTTCAAACAAACCTGTTTTTCTCTATTTTTGAATTGTTGAACCCACATGATATGTTTGATGTGCCCTGTCATAATTGACCATATGATTAAATTTGAAGCAAGGAAGGATTGGCCTATGAAATTTAGGAATTGAAATTTGATCATTATGTTTGTTGATAATAACTAAATGTCAATTGATGAAACTTACCTCAAATATCTTATTATACAAGTTCATTTATAAAATGTTTTTGGTATTTATAATAGGTTAGTTGGTGTTGTGACAATGCATTGAGGAAGTGGCATTTGGAATTTATAATTGTTTCTTGTTTGGTAAGTATGATTTCTCTATGTTTCTCTTTGTTAGGTTTTTGTAATTGGCAATCCCGTTTGACAAAACTCCTATCAATTGTAACTTTATTCACTTTTTTGTTTCAGTGAGGATGTGAGTGTTTAGATGCGAATCCAACCCGAATTGTGCCTATGTAGAGAAGTTTGTGATCCCGAACTTTTCATGTTTGCCACTTCACTAACTATGTATAGGTATCGAGATGTTTAATCGCTTGAGCGGTTATTTGTGCGCTAGAGCGGTGAATAGGAGCATCCAGTATCTCTGCCAGCAAAATGAACTTTTAGGAAGCAAGTTTTATAGCTTGAGCGGTGAATGTTGCACTCGAGCAGTCGGCCTATATGTTTTGCATCGCCTTTACTCATACCACTTGAGTGGTGAAGTGTGCGCTGGAGCTATCTTCCTGAATCTGTTTATTATAAAGTGCACCGTTTGCTATTTTTAGGGTTGAAGCCGTCCAAATTCTGGGAGAGCAGAGCTACCAAGATTTTCTATATAAGAAGGTATTTTTGTAAGTGTTATTGGAAGGTATTTTTGTAAGTGTATCCTTGATGATTTGAGTATGATTGGTAGATCTACGAGTTTCATATTGGTTTCATCAAGTGGCTTATCTTTAATCTTTTATTCACAAAAGAGAGAGGTATTCTTCAGTGGATTCTAAGGAACTTGGGCCTGAAGCTTTGATGGATTCCGGCATAGCTCATCGTCATGGATTTGACATCGATGTTGTGGATTCAATGTTGGGTAAGACAATTCCAAGGAGAAGAAGGTGGTGGAAGAGGCACATCGGGGTCGGTTCGATTTGGGTGTGGATTCGCTTGGTAATTTAGAGTACACATGTGTAATTCCATTTTATCTTCTTAGTAGATTGTTTTGTGGCTTTGGCCTGTGGTTTTTTTTATCACAATTGGAGTTTTTCAAAGTTAAATCATTGTGCGATTTGTTATTGATTGTTTGATTGTGATTGGAATTCACTATTTAAAATTGAAACATACTCATGAATCAATATCTCCGGAGCTTTTAGATTTTTCACTCTTTAAGTAATATCTTCTTACCAAAATGCATATTTGGTATGAACTTTTTAGAAGATTGTAGAATTTTAAACACCTTTTATCTAGTGAATTGGTGACTTTCTGTTTGTTTTTCTTGTTTGCTATGTGTTGATGTCATGGATGTTTGACACAATCTTTGTTAATATTTTCTGCGAAACTATTAGCAAATGCTTTAGTGATAATATTGAAATTTTCCTTTCTTGCATTATTTGTTTTGTCACACAAGTTTTCTTTTCTGTTATAGTTGATACCAGCTTATACTAGGAGTTATGCTGGACGACCTGATGGGGGCTCTCAATTATTTATGGCTTCTTGGCACACATCAATGTTAGGCGGTCCTCAAGAATCAGATATTACTGGATATAGATGTCATCCCTCTGCTAGAGCTCATTATGGTGAGCTAATTCTAGGGGTGCAACTCGGGCGGGCTCAACCCGAGCAACCCGAGCCCAGCCCAAGTTTTTTTAGGGCTTGGGCAACTATATCTTGTAATCTGGACGGGCCTGGGCAGATTTTTGATGCCCGAATTGTAATTCGGGCCGGGCTTGGGCAGAACCAATGGCCAACCCGAGCAACCCGAACCCGAATTAAATTTAATATATTATATAATATATAATATAATATATATATATAATTTAATAAATTATATAATATATAAATTAAGTAAAAGAGTTAGTCTTAATTTTTATTTTTTGGTGACCAGAAAATAACTTTGAATAATTCTCAATTCTTTGTTAATTATCAATTCTACCTACAGGTTTCAAAACAAATCTACCTACAAGTTTCTGGGCAATTCAGGCTAACCCGAGTTCAAAATACAAAGCTTGGGCCGGGCTTGGGCAGCAAAGGTCGGGTTCATGTTCGGGCTCGGGCGGGCTTGGGCACTGCTCTGGGCAATTCGGGTCGGGCTTGGGCAGACCTCCAACCCGACCGAATCCGCCCGAGTTGCACCCCTAGCTAATTCTGTGTATAGCTCTGAGTAGTGGTTAGCAAGTAGGTTGATTTTGCTTTGATTATTGTCTATTTGAAAACTAAGAAGAAAGCTAACAGTTGTCTACTTGAAAACTATGTTGTCAATGATTACTGTTTATTTGGTTAAGAGGATGTTGAATTGCTGTTATTCCCTTGATTTTTCTTTTTGTAGTTCATAGAGTTTTCTTGTTTTATAAACTGTGATTAGGTTGATAAGTTTTCTAAAAAAAGATTTGGCAATTTTTTTTTTTCTTCAATGGGTTTTGCTATGTTTACATTCTTAGCCCTTTTTGTGTGTGTGTGTGTTGGCTTTTACTTTTTCTTGGTTTGTGAACCTAACTGATCTTTTGGTTTTAATTGGTTTTGATGTAGGTGATGACTAACGGGAGTTTTAGGAGTACATGGAAGAAGTTTGTACAAGGATTTTATATGGTGTGAATACAAGAAATCTCTTACAAGTCAATTAGGTCTTAGCTAAATGTCTAAAAAGGTTGACTCAACTTACCACACACATATATATATATATAATAATAGGTTCTATATTTTATCACCCTCTGTCTTTTTCCACCCCTCCAAGTTTCTACCATTTTGAGCCTAAAACAATGGATTGTGTGGTTTCAAGACAATATTTGGTTTTGTAGGAATAATGGTCGCCCTATGATTTTTTTTTCTTTTTCAAATGAACAAAAAAAATTTTTTTTTTTGGGTGAGAATTTTCAAATGATTTTTTGATTTGGTGGAATACTAGAATTTTCTTTTTAAACCAAAAGGCTAAAATTGGTCTGATAAGGGTTTGGAAGTTCCCCAAAAAAAAAAAAAAAAAAAAAAAAAAATGTGGTGTTTCTTGAAAGCACTACTAAATGTTGGATATGACATCAGTAGTTAAGAGAGATGGAAAGAAGGTGACAGACGTTAGGATATTAGGATATAGCAACATTTTTCATAATCGTCATCGTAAGACATTATTGATGTTTTTGAAACGCCATAAGCCTAAGACGTCAGTTGCATCTGTGACGCAAATCAGAAATGTCACTTTTTCTTATCGTAGCATTTTTCAGACCTAAGGCGGCGTTTTTGAAATGCCACTAAGAGTGTGATTTCCTGCAGTGGTACCATGGTTATACTATCTCTTTAGCAAAACCAAATTGTTGAAGTTTTCATTAAGCAGTATTAAAAAATGTTTCAACTGTTTGAGGTCATCAAACCATCTTGTCTGTTGTCCCAAAATTGTTTTAAGTCTTTCCTTTGAAATATAGAGAGTTTCATTGAGTACTTTCTAATAATATAAATGGGAGTCTATGCCATATAACAGAATAACACAAGAGAACACACTTAATACACGATGAACCTACACGTACTCAAAAACTTAGCTAACCATACACAGTATACATTCAATTAAAGAGCTCTCTTACTATAGACAACACACAAACCGAATGACCATACATTATTTCTTAGTGAACAACGTACACAGAACCACTATAGCAGAGCAACAAAAGCAAGCCTAACTAGTAAAAGAAACTTGAGATGGACATGGAGGCACATCAACTTCAACAACTCCTTCAAGCATCTGGGTGACCTTCCTCATTGTAGGCCTCGAGATGGATCTTCTTGAATACACCAAATGGCAACCATCGAAATCTCTCCGGCCTCTTCCGGTCATTTAACGCTTCCATATCGTTTTCAACCAAAGTATCCAATCTTCCTTCACGAAAGCGGTCCACAAGCCCAATAAGTCGAATTACTTTCTCTTCTTCACCAACCTCCATATCACGATGCTTTTTACAAGAAATGATCTCCAGAGCAACACACCATAGCTATAGACATCAACCTTTGCGGTGATTGGATTCTTTGTTGAACCACTCATGACAACATACCCTCTTGTCCCTCTAATGGTAGCGAGATTGGTCTTACTCGATTCAACTTCGTGTTTAGCCAACCCAAAGTCAGAAATCCGAGCATTGTAATAATCATCCAGAAGTATGTTCTGAGGCTTTATATCACAATGGATGATCTGGGTACTACATTCTTCATGCAGGTAAACAAGTCCTCTGGCAATCCCCAATGCAATTTGGGTCCTTTGGTTCCAACTTGGCTTCTTTTCCCCAAAGAGAAAGCTTGCTAAAGTCCCATTGCTCATGAAGTCGTACACTAACATCCGATGTTGTCCTTCATCACAAAATCCGAGCAGTCGGACCAGATTCTTGTGATGTGTCTGCCCAATTACATTTACTTCAGTTTTGAATTCCTTCTCTTTCTCTTGAACCACCCTATCTAGTTTCTTCACTGCAACAACAACGCTGGAACCCATTTGTATTGCCCCCTTGTAAACAATACCAAAAGCTCCGCTTCCCAGTTCTTCCTTGAAACCATTTGTAGCTTCTACAAGCTCTTCATAAGTAAAACAACGAAGATTAGTCTCCACAGCACTGTGATTGCCATGATGACTTTTTATGCTTTTCCTGTGGTGGATGAGGAAAAAGCCCAAGCAAACAGCACCAATCAATACAAAATTGATGAACACAGAGCTACCCAATAGAACCGATCCAACGAGAATTAAGGTCCCCTGGTTCTTCTTTGTTTCTGGAAGCAGAGGAGAAGGAGGAGTTCGAGGATCTCTTTTCCTAAACTTCAAGAAAGCATGACGATTAACAACATTGTCGTCTCTCCCATTTGAAAGTGGCAGCTTCTTCTTCCAGCAACTACTGTCTCCCAAAATGGCAACAGCACAAAAACAGTCATTGATGCAAGACCTTTTGCCTTTGCGCTTGATCGCGGTGAAATGTTCATAGTCGGATGTTGGTCAAGATTGATTAGTGTCTCAAAATCGTAGATATCTTGGCGAAATTGATGTCATCTTCTAAAGACTTTGTGTGAAATTTGGCTTCTGCGCCATACGTATTGTTCGGATCAAGTAAGGAATACCTGGCGGGCATTTGCAATCGGCCTTTGGTTATCATTGAGTTTGCAAATCTTTGTTAAACCCACAAGCCCCACCGCCTTCACCTCCACCAATATCAACGCATATATTATCGGTACGTGACCAAATAGGAGTCCACTTTGTCTTTGCTATTGAAAGTCTTCGGATGATAATATTGGGTGAAAACTCCATCAAAATCTAGAGTTGCTCTGTGAAAATATTCATGGTGGGAACGACGTACCTTGTGGTTTGATATGGACTATTTCGCTATTCCTTCTCAATATGTACATGACTCCTTTGTCATCGAAGATCACTTTCGGTAACGATTGGAAGAATTGAGTAATGTCGACGTCTTCTTTGTTATAGTAAGCATCATAAGCAAAATTGGAAGGATGTCTCGGTATTAAGGACAAGATTCCCATCACGGAGCAAAGCGGAGTTGAAACCTTCCCTGCGAGAAATTGGTCTCCGAAAGGCGAGAAAATATTACCCCACCGTACTCCATAATCGTGTAGGCAACATGGTATCGGTTGGATTTTTGAAACTCTCCCATAGATTGACAGAATCGCTGCACAAGTACAAAGTTGCGGTATCATTCATAAAACCATGAGCAACATTATTGTTGAGAATAAGCTGAGAGTTCCACAATTCTTTGCCTTGAGGGTCACTGAGCACTAGCCCTCTGTCAACAGTTAGGCCTAGTTTGGATCCAATTGAGACAGGGACACCATCATGCCCATACCAGACAATGGTTTGGTCTGGTATTTTGTAATACCATATGGAAAGCAAGAAGAGATTCTTTTCCTCAAGTGGTTTAAACCCAAATGCAAAAACACCAGAGGGTGACAGCCATGGGGTGTCCTTGTTATTTGCAGTGATAGATGTACCCACAGCCACGGTACCATTAGTCCGAGCAACAATAGAAAATGGCAGGAGGAAGAGTAACAAGAAGTGGAAGAGTGGATGATGAGGTAGAGCACAAGCCATTGATTGATAGATCAAGCTCGATTTGGGTAGATGGAAATGAATGAATAAAAAAAGAAAGATCAAAGTGTTTTCTTAGGCAGAGGAAAAGACTTTGAAGTCAACCTATACCTTTCAGCAAAGACTTCTACATCCATAGCATTATTGGTCTTTGGTCCCCATTCTTTAATGAATCTATCAGAGCCACATATATGGCTGCCTAGACCGTTAAAAGTCCATAAAAAAAATACCGATAATGTTGGATTTATTTTCACCTCACATGATAGCACAATACAAAAAGGATGAGTTTTAATGGAATGATAATTAATAAAAATGAGAATTGGTTAGTTTGTAATTTTAAAGAATTAATGAAAAAATTACTTTTATAATAATTGTATTGATTGTGAATTCATCATATCTATAGTGAACTAGATATAGTGAATTCATCATATATATAGTGAACAGATCTGTCACGTCCCAAGCTCCGTGACAACGCCGCACACTCATATAAGTGAGCATGCAAGGCTAAAAATCCAATCACATAACCCACAATGTAAAATACTCAAATTAAATCCTTAATTGTCATAATGCCAAAATCCATAAAAATAAATAGTTCTTATATGAAAAAGTCCACCAAGTCCACTAATTTAATCCACTAACAAAACAATAATCTAAGTACTTAAATCACAGTCCTACTCTCAGCACTTTCACATGTAAAAATCCCATGCAGCTCTACTCTTCAGAATCTGAAAAAAAAATAAGGGTAAGCTAGAAAGCCCAGTAAATAACCAACCATCGCTGCTAGCTGGATCAAGTATACAAAAATAAATAAAGAAATCGATAACTAATAAATATAATTTTTCTACAGTTCAACAAATGAACAATTATTTGTAAGATGGTTTCAAAGCTAAAAATAAACAATGTACAATACATTTTAAATAAAAAGCCAATGTGATAATTCAAAGTAATTCGTTGTTCAAATCGATGGTTCGATATTCAGATAGTTCAATGATTCGATTCACAAAACCCGAGTCTTAATGACTATGGTCACTTAGCCCGTGACAAGGCCCAAAACCACACATAGGCCGGTGGTAAAGCCCCAAAAGAAACTAGTTTACGTGCAATAAATAACCCCCATTGGCTAGGGTCCAAATCATAGTCGAGACTAGAGTGATGTTCAAAATTCAAAAAATACACAACTTTCAAATAAAATATTCGATATTTTTGAATAAACATTTGGTACAATTTTCAGAATAGTTTTACAAAATATTCAAATAACTTTCATAATAATATTCGATGTTGTTTTATACTTGACCCATGTTTTATTTTAAGAGAACACGAAGGCTATAAATATATATTTATTATTTTAAACGATTCGATAGGAATAAAAATGAACCAACAGTGATAGAGGGTTACTTACCTCAAACGCTTAAAAATAACACTCCAATCACCAACTCCAAACACCCAACTCCACCACTTCAATCACATAAACCTAATAAATAGAACCTCAAATAAATTAATATTTTGATGTCTTTCACACATCAACAAGAACCCATTATATATATATATATATGCGCTTAAAATCCAAGAGACACCAAATCAATCCACCCAATTCAATAGCCAAACACACCTTACCTAATATACAAAGCCGAAAAGTCAAAACACACCTTGATCCATGATACAAAATTCCATTGTTTCTATTACCCACCCAAAGTTACACTTACACATTGCACCCAATTCTCAAAACCTAAGTAGGCACCTATACATCTTCCAAATCCCTTTAATGCATTGATTGTTAAATTCCTCAACATAAACTTAATAATTAACAGTAAAGGCAGATTTTACCTTAACCAATGAGTGTCCCAAAATCACCAACGTCTTTGCCTTCAATCCCTATTGTAGCCTCACTTGAACCTCTCTTCTCTTTTTCTTTTACCTTCTCAAACCCTAGCCGCCTATGGAGCAATTCACAGCCTCTGTTTTGTTTGTTTTCCAAGACTTAAAACCACAATAGGTGGGCTTATTAACCTAATTTCTCAAAGTTACAAAATTACCCATCTAAGTAATAGGAAATATAATGCCATCTCATAACTAATTCTTTGATATTAATAAATGACCCATATAAATTAATTTAATTACTAATCTATCCAACAAAATAATCCTACACACAACTTGGGTTTTACATTCTTCCCCTCTTAAAAGAAATTTCGTCCTCGAAATTTGACATACATGCAGTTTCAAAAAGTTGTAGATACTTTTGTCTCATTTCATCCTCAAGTTCCCAAGTAGCTTCTCTCTTCGAGTGATTGCTCCGTTAAACCTTAACATAGTGGATGACTCGATGCCTCAAAACCTGTTCCTTCTTATCAACAATTCTTAGAGGGTGTTCTTCATAAGTCAAATCCTCCTTAAACTGCAACGGTGCATAATCAATCATATGATTGGGATTCGGTATATACTTCCTCAACATCGAAACATGGAAGACATTACGAACTCCAACTAGTGAAGGTGGTAGGGCAAGTCTGTAAGCTTTCTGACCAATTCGATCTGAAACCTCAAATGGTCCAATAAATCTAGGACTCAATTTACCACGAACACCAAACCTCATTACTCTTTTCATAGGAGACACCTTAAGGAACACATGGTCTCCAACCCCAAACACCAAATTGCGTCTCCTGTTATCTGCATAACTTTTCTGTCTATTCTGTGCAGTGCGAAGTCGCTCTCTAATAAGATTGATCTTGTCCACTGTTTGTTGCACAATCTCAGGCCCTAATAGCTTCCTTTCGCCCACATCATCCCAACAAATAGGTGATCTACACTTCCGTCCATATAAAGCCTCATATGGCGCCATTTGAATGCTCGCATGATAACTATTATTATAAGAGAATTCCACTAAGGCCAAATGCTCATCCCAAGAACCTCTAAGATCAATAATACAGGCCCTCAACATGTCTTCAAGAGTCTGAATAGTTCTCTTTGACTGTCCATCAGTTTGAGGATAAAAGGCCGTGCTAAAATTCAAACTAGTATCCAGAGCTGTATGCAAACTCCTCCAAAACATAGATACAAATCTACTATCTTTATCAGACACTATGGTCACCGGAATACCATGCAACTTCACAATCTCCTTGATATACAAATTTGCAAACTTCTCTAAGGAGAACCCTACCTTAAAAGCTAGAAAGTGAGCGGATTTGGTCAATCGATCAACGATAACCCAAATAGCATTGTTATCACATTGGGTCCTAGGCAACCCTGTCACAAAATCCATGGTAATATGTTCCCACTTCCACTAGGGAACACGAAGAGGTTGTAACTTACCTGCAGGTCTCTGATGTTCAACTTTCACTTGTTGACATACCAAACATTGAGCAACATACTGAGCAATTTCCCTCTTCATATTATTCCACCAAAAGTTCCTCTTCAAGTCTTTATACATTTTAGTGCTTCCTGAATGTACAGTATACCCTGAACTGTGAGCTTTTCCTAGGATTTCTCTCTTGAGCTCTAAATCATTAGGCACACACAACCTCTCTCCAAATCTCAAGGTTCCATCTTTATTCACACAAATTCCATCTGTAGCCCTATTTCCATTTCAGCCTTAAGTTTTTGTAACTGAGGATCTTTTCCCTGAGCATCTTTAATTCTATCAATCAATGTGGGTTGAACTCTAAGGTTTGCCAACTGCACTCCATGGTTATGCCATCTAATATCGATATTCAACCTTCGCAAGTCCTCCAAGATATTCTTTTGGTCACTGATCAAGGTAGCCAAATTACTTGGGGTCTTTCTACTCAAGGCATCAGACACTGCATTGGCTTTTCCTGAATGATAATTGATAGTCAAATCATAGTCCTTTAAAAGCTCCAACCATCGCCTTTGCCTCATATTCAATTCTTTTTGAGTGAAAATATACTTCAGACTTTTATGATCAGTGAATATCTCACATTTCACTCCATATAGTTAGTGCCTCTAGATTTTCAATGCAAACACCACTGTAGCCAACTCCAAATCATGCGTAGGATAATCTGCTCATATGGCTTCAACTGCCTAGACGCATATGCCACTACCTTATCGTTTTGCATCAGAACACAACCCAAGCCCATCTTCGATGCATCACTATAGATGGTAAAACCTTCATCTCCGGATGGAACTATAAGTACTGGAACACACACTAATCGACTCTTTAGATCCTGGAAACTCTTCTCACAATCTTCAGACCATTCAAATTTAACCCCTCCTTTTTGTGTTAAACAAGTCAAAGGTATAGAAATTCAGGAAAATTCCTTAACAAACCTTCTATAATATCCTGCTAAACCTAAGAAACTACAAATTTCAGTGACACTAGTAGGCCTATTCCACTCTACCACCGCATCCACTTTCTTGGGGTCAACAGACACCCCATCTCTAGATATCACATGACCCAAAAATGATACACTCTCCAGCCAAAATTCATACTTCTTTAATTTAGCAAAAAAAATTTCTTCTCCCTTAATATCTGCAACACTATTCTCAGATGTTCTTCATGCTCCTCTTTACTCTTCAAGTACACAAGAATGTCATAAATAAAAAAATTACCACAAACTGATCTAAGAAAGGGTTTAAATACTCTGTTCGTTAAATCCATAAAAGCTGCAGGCGTATTGGTCAACCCAAACGACATCACTAAAAATTCATAATGCTCATATCTAGTTTGGAAGGCTGTCTTAGGTATATCTTCCGCTTTAACCTTCAACTGATGATATCTAGAACGAAGGTCAATCTTAGAAAAGACTTGTGTTCCTTGCAATTGATCAAATGAGTCATTTATCCTAGGCAAATGATATTTATTTCGAATTGTTACCTTGTTCAACCCTCTATAATCAATGTAAAAGCAAAAACTACCATCCTTCTTTTTCACAAATAAAACGGGCACACCCCAAGGAGAAACACTAGGCCTAATAAAGCCCTTATCTAGTAACTCTTATAATTGTTCCTTCAACTCTTGCCCCTGATTTCCTCTGACTGCTTGAGAACCACCACCAATATTAATCACATTCCCTCACCGATTGTTATTATCAGTTCGTCGATTCGTTTGACCCTGGCGTGTATTCCTAGCCATATTTGCCAATGTCTCATCATGTTCCATTGCAACCTATATGCATCAATAATAAAACCTCATCTTATTCTATTCTCAAGTCCCTATAGCACGTAAATAAAATTAACATTTTATCAAATTATAAGCGTTCCCAATCCTACATCTACCCAATCTCACCACTATTCTATACCAACTTTTAAAATTACAACCTGGCTCTGATACCATAAAATTGTCACGCCCCAAGCTCCGTGACAACGCCGCACACTCATATAAGTGAGCATGCAAGGCTAAAAATCCAATCACATAACCCACAATGTAAAATACTCAAATTAAATCCTTAATTGTCATAATGCCAAAATCCATAAAAATAAAGAGTTCTTATATGAAAAAGTCCACCAAGTCCACTAATTTAATCCACTAACAAAACAATAATCTAAGTACTTAAATCACAGTCCTACTCTCAGCACTTTCACATGTAAAAATCCCATGCAGCTCTACTCTTCAGAATCTGAAAAAAAAATAAGGGTAAGCTAGAAAGCCCAGTAAATAACCAACCATCGCTGCTAGCTGGATCAAGTATACAAAAATAAATAAAGAAATCGATAACTAATAAATATAATTTTTCTACAGTTCAACAAATGAACAATTATTTGTAAGATGGTTTCAAAGCTAAAAATAAACAATGTACAATACATTTTAAATAAAAAGCCAATGTGATAATTCAAAGTAATTCGTTGTTCAAATCGATGGTTCGATATTCAGATAGTTCAATGATTCGATTCACAAAACCCGAGTCTTAATGACTCTGGTCACTTAGCGTGACAAGGCCCGAGAACCACACATAGGCGTGGTAAAGCCCCAAAAGAAACTAGTTTACGTACAATAAATAACCCCCATTGGCTAGGGTCCAAATCATAGTCGAGACTAGAGTGATGTTCAAAATTCAAAAATACACAACTTTCAAATAAAATATTCGATATTTTTGAATAAACATTTGGTACAATTTTCGAATAGTTTTACAAAATATTCAAATAACTTTCATAATAATATTCGATGTTGTTTTATACTTGACCCATGTTTTATTTTAAGAGAACACGAAGGCTATAAATATATATTTATTATTTTAAAGCGATTCGATAGGAATAAAATGAACCAACAGGATGATAGGGTTACTTACCTCAAACGCTTAAAAATAACACTCCAATCACCAACTCCAAACACCCAACTCCACCACTTCAATCACATAAACCTAATAAATAGAACCTCAAATAAATTAATATTTTGATGTCTTTCACAC
Organism: Camellia lanceoleosa; assembly: GCA_025200525.1. Taxonomy (NCBI): domain Eukaryota; kingdom Viridiplantae; phylum Streptophyta; class Magnoliopsida; order Ericales; family Theaceae; genus Camellia; species Camellia lanceoleosa. The sequence continues at coordinate 128,045,551 of CM045768.1, forward strand.
ATCAACAAGAACCCATTATATATATATATATATGCGCTTAAAATCCAAGAGACACCAAATCAATCCACCCAATTCAATAGCCAAACACACCTTACCTAATATACAAAGCCGAAAAGTCAAAACACACCTTGATCCATGATACAAAATTCCATTGTTTCTATTACCCACCCAAAGTTACACTTACACATTGCACCCAATTCTCAAAACCTAAGTAGGCACCTATACATCTTCCAAATCCCTTTAATGCATTGATTGTTAAATTCCTCAACATAAACTTAATAATTAACAGTAAAGGCAGATTTTACCTTAACCAATGAGTGTCCCAAAATCACCAACGTGCTGCCTTCAATCCCTATTGTAGCCTCACTTGAACCTCTCTTCTCTTTTTCTTTTACCTTCTCAAACCCTAGCCGCCTATGGAGCAATTCACAGCCTCTGTTTTGTTTGTTTTCCAAGACTTAAAGCCACAATAGGTGGGCTTATTAACCTAATTTCTCAAAGTTACAAAATTACCCATCTAAGTAATAGGAAATATAATGCCATCTCATAACTAATTCTTTGATATTAATAAATGACCCATATAAATTAATTTAATTACTAATCTATCCAACAAAATAATCCTACACACAACTTGGGTTTTACAAGATCAATACACATGTACTAAGTGGGGAGGATTAACTTTTTAGACATGGAAAAAATTTGAAAATAAGATTCAAGGCTATATTTTCTTGAATCACTAAATATCATGCAAAATAAATAAATATTTGACATGCTCTCATATGTATCCCGTTAGTCACGCATCCTCAAGTGTGCTAATCAAGTATTAAAATTGTATTACTTTATATTTACATCATATATTAGTTAAATCTTCAAATTGATAAGTACTAAAAAGTGTTTTATTTTTTACTTTTTTATTAATGAATTCTCAACATTTGATTATTTCTAGAATTCTCAACATTTGATGGGTAGAAATGCAAAGTTTTTGATCATTTGATTTTGACACCTTTACCAACAAAACCTTATGTTCGTTGAATAGTCCACACGGTTTCCTAAGTTCAAAATTGAAATATCCCACACGGTTTCCAACTTTTTTATTTTCTCCCATAAATAAAAATAAAAAATCCAAACATATCATTGAAGTATGGGTGAAGCACCAATAAATCCGAGTTTGTGAACTTGTGCACTAGTTAGTCCTACCTTTTTTTAGTTAAACCAAAAGGTCCTAAAACAATTAGATTGACAATCTGTCCTCTTCTATGCACGTTTTTATGTGTTTAATGGGGCGAATGTGGAATTTTGTTGTGGGTGTAATTACATTTGTGGACATAAAGCACCCTATAGATATTTTTTGTTTCCCTCTTTTTGATTGAATGTTTGATCTGCATATGGAAACATTGTCAAGAAACATTATCACATTAAATCATTTCTATGTTAGGGGATTAGAACACTTGATGTGATTGAGGGTTTTTCGAAGAGTTGTTCCCACAAATTCCACATTTGTGTTTTTAACTGAAACCCTAATTAGAGGAACCTCTTCGCCGACAAACCACCTTCAACAATAGCCGATCAATCTCCGTTGGTAAAGGTTTGACATCGTCGTCTCCAGAGGCATACATAGAGACACAATGGACAGTGTTCATCGTCGTACATACTGATTACACCATTGTCGTAATTTCAAATGTCGATAATGAAAGGCGAAGGTGTGTAATGTTTGGCACTTTAATTGTTGATGTGTACTGCAAGTCATCGTTCCATGCCCTAATTGGTTTATGTAATGTGCAATGTGAGATTTGAGGTAAATTTAACATTGTGATTTTGATATATGACGATTTATGCACATCGAATGTATATGATTAGACGTGATGTTTGTATGGTTTTAATGTTATGGTTTTGTGTATTGAATGTTAATAGTCAGAGTTATCTATTAGTTTATGGTAGAAGGGATATGTTGATATTGTTATGTGTATTTATAGTTGGAATAATGCCCTGTTTGGATGTAGGATATGCATTCTATCGTGTGGGTGTTGTTAACGTCATCCATCCAATGCAGGCAACGAGGTTTTGCTTCCCGACATTAGTTGTGCATGCTGGTTTTAGAGTGAGATCAGAGGGTACATGGTTTTGTTTCCCGTGAGTCATACCAATATGTTCAATGTGGAAATATGTTGTGTACTATAAGTGTGTGTCTTGCAGTATGGTATTTCATTTCGTAATGTTTGTCACACCCCAAACCTGGGTATGACCGGCCGTGGCCTACAAGGCCTTAGCCCAAGGCACACGTAAGCCTAAACATGAATCCATACACATTGAATAACTATAAAATAGTTCATTAATAAATAACCAAAATTCAATCCAGTGTCATGCCACAAGAATAAATGGCAAAACCAACCGTAATCCATACCATCCAAACTTATGGGATATAAACAACCCACATATCAAAATAATCCTAGATGAACCTCAATAAAAATAAATATAAATATGCACAAACTTGACATAATAGTCTAAAACAAAATAAATGAATGTCCTGGAGGTCCATGCAATTGAGTCCCCGCTACGCCATGAGTCCACTCTAAGTCCTTCTAACACCTAGAAATGGTAAACAACTAAGTCAACTGATAGCTCAGTGAGTAGCAACATGGATAGTAAATACAGTTTTGAAAACAAGGTTCAATTCCACAATAAGATATATATCACAGAAACTAGATTGGCATACAGTTTGGTAAAGACAATCTGTTTCAAAAAGAAGGTTCCACAGTTCAACAGTTAAAATACTCATGTCTCTCAAGAACTTGATAAATGACATTTTTCACTTAAAACAAATTACAACATGAACACCGATAATTTTTTTGGTACCAAGAAATAACAAGTAACATGCCACACCATTTTCAAGGCTATAAGCCCAGTTGGATCAAACACCGAACTAAGAGTCATCCTTAGGGTGGCAACCTGAGCTTTTTCTCTAAGATGATCCGATTGAAGGTCACCTAGCGTAACCTAGGTCTTTTTCTTATAATTGTTGAGCACTAGAGTCATCACGGCCCAACCCGGATCTGTTCCCTAGTGGCCAGAGTCACCACACACAATGGAATAATTTCCCTAGACTAAAATACACAAATGGTCCCGATAATTAATACACATCAGTTTCGCAAAGCATGGTAGTTCACCATTGTAACTATGAGAACAAAAACAAATAGTTGACAGTATGCCAAGTTCACACATGTTTCAGAAATAATTTGATTCCATTGATAATATAATAATTTATCAAAACAGTTTAGTCATGAAACAACAATTTAATTTTCCAACAGTTCGGGGTATGGGAACATTTATAAAAATATGTAGCATGAAACTACTCACCTAAAACGGAATAATGTAATCCTCGAATCGAGTATAAAAATCCAACTAGTGCCCTGAACCAAGTATGAAAACTACACGTCACTACTAATTTAAAAATACTAAAGTGAATAATAAACTAAGTACCCTACACTAAAGTGCACTAACACAGCTCAACCCAACTCACCGTTACCCTTAAATATTTCCTAAGCTCATGTTCTTCAAGGTCTAGAATTACCCAAGACATGCGTTCAGATCGAAACTTAATTAAAAGTAACTTTAAGATAAAATAGAGTTTTAAACAGACTTTGCCAATCTATTCTCTAACTTTGAAAATTAAAAACCCACTCCACGTTATTCGAAAAATTCTAAAACCCTCCAGATATCAACTAATATATCCTAAGTTTCAAACCCAAATGGTTTCACTTGATTTGCTTATCAAAATAATTATCTACAACTAATTATATCTAAACAGGTTGTTTTCTGCAGCACTTTAAAGAAATTAATGGTTCTCTTAGTATGCATGAGCAATCAATGCAAGGCCAAAAATGTACAAAACTAGACTAGTAACCGGTTGTAATGACGCTGATTTGATAATTTTTGGATCTATACCCAAAGAGAACAACACTCCCGAATTTACTATTTAAACCAGTTTTCTGGACAGATTTGAACGCATTAGTTTATATGGATTTTGACTCCCAAAAATTATGAAAAAATTTAGATATGCAATTCAATATGTAATTAATCTACTGTAAAAGTTTCAATTCAAAATTCGTCCGTTTGATATTATTTCTTGATTTTTAAACTTTGTGATATTGTGCAGAATTTTTGGACTAAGAATTACACCCATTCTTTATACATGAATTTAACTCCTCAGATTTCATAACAGTGTGTGGGGATGTATTTTCTGAGTACCAACACATGGCCGAGGTGACACCGAAGTGTCAGCCGAGATCCCACGTGTCATGGTAGTTGTGCCGAGGTCATCTCAGATAGGCCGAGGTTACCTCCGAAGATATCGGAATCCGAGATAAGCGGATCGGGGACAAGAGTCCTAGAATGAAGAGGGAACTCAACCTGGATATGGACAAGAGTCCTAGATTGGGAGAAGACTTCAGTTTGGGTAAAGATAAGACTCTTAGAGAGTTTATCTTAGTCCCACTGGGAGTCCCAGATTAGCAATAATCCTGAGTCCATTGGAGTTAGGCTCTCATTGGGACTGGGATTGAGTTGGCTATAAATAAGAGGCACCCCCATGGGTCTAAGGTATGTTTTTTATACTCAAGCTAGTGAGTTAAGTACTTGATTATCTTTGAGAGATATACTGACTTGATTGTCGGAGTGCCCCCGGGTGGAAGAACCACCGCCGGAGTCTTTTCTTTCTGTGCAGGTTACAGGGAGCCGTCTACTCTGCCTGTGTTCTACCGCTGAATCACTAAGGAGGGCAGTGTGATCGGAAATTCACTCACACAATTTGGCGCCGTCTGTGGGAACGAAAGAAGAGTAGATGGCGATAACACGAGAGGAAAAGGTTGGGGCGACACTCCGGTTGGGAGTGGAAGACCCGTCGACCTATCTTGGAAGAAGGAGACCGCGAGGAAGTTCGTGATCGAGAATCACGCGAGAACGCCGTCGCCAAAAGCGGTGATACATCAAAGAAAGCGGACGGGGGCAAATACTATACGAGGGCGACCTCCGGACATGGAAAACAGATGTCGAGGAGGGATGAAGAAGTAAAGGAGATGGCAAATAAGTTGGCAGACCTTCAATCGGTCGTCAACTTCATGATGCAGAACAACGTCATGCAGCCGTCATACCCACTGCAGGACACACCAATGCCAGCGGCAATCGCCCAGAAAAAAGGACGGAAAGAAATCCCCGAAGCCCCACAGCACACGAGGAGCGGAAGGTACTCTCACCGACCTTCCAGGGAAGTCGGCCGAGAAGAGCAGAGAAGAGAAGAGTCCCGAAGGACATATCGCGAGAAGGAAGTAGATCCCAGGGAACATCGACATGTTCCGAGGAGGATATTGTGTTTTGATGCATCCTGCGGAGAAGGGTCGAAAAGGGGTCATCATGAGGCCGAGAGTAGTGCGCCAAAAAGGTTAAAACCCAATGAAAGCCGGGCTGCAGGAAGAAGTAAAGAGGACCTAAGAGATTACCTCAAGAGGAAGCAGGAGAATGCCGGAGCCGAAGTAACTTTCCCGGTTAAGCCAAGGACTCCATTCTCGGCAGAATTGGATAGATTCGTCGCGCCGAAAAGATTCAGTATGCCGAGGCTCCAGATATATGATGGTAAGTCGGACCCTAACTTCCATGTTGGATTATTTTTGAATTCCATGGCTTTGTACAGTGGGAACGAGCCGTTGCTCTGCAAAGTGTTCCCTTCATCCTTTGGGGAGATTGCATCGGTGGTTCCACAAACTACCAAAGGAAGCGTGAAGAGTTGGGAAGGCTGGCCAAGATGTTTGTTGCGGTGTTCATAACAAACAAAGCTACTGACCCGAGGGTGGATCGTTGATAACCTAAAATCAGCAAAAGACGAAAGCCTTAGGGCTTATGCAAAGAGGTACTATGAGGTGTTCAATCGAATACTGAATGCAACCAGAGGTGGCGGTCGTATCTTTCAGAACGGCTGAAGGATGACCGTCCATTGCGGAAGTCTTTGGCGAAAACCCGCTTAAGAGCATGGAAGAACTCATGGCGAGAATTGAGAAATGCATGCCGAGGAAAACACCTCGGGGAACAAGGATACGAAAGAGAAAAAAGGCAGCGGCTCAAGCGAGGCCGAGGTAACAATAGACAAAACAAAGCGAGACGAGTTGAGGACTAAACAAGCGATGGCAGACGGTGTTCCGAATTCCGATCCAAAAGGTCCTTGACCAAATTCGAAATCAGCCCTACTTCAGGGCGCCGGCAAGAGCACAAGGAGAATTTATGGGGAGAAACCTTGGTAGGCGTTGTGCCTATCACAATGAGTAGGGTCACCCAACTCAGGGTTGCAGAGCCCTTAAAGCACATCTAGAAGATCTGGTAAGGCAAGGCCATTTGAGAGACCTTGTAGATGAGGCCAGAACCAGGGAAGAGCAGGCACGATTGCCCTAAGCACCAGCAGCCCCACCCCCCCAGCGCAGCAACCACAGGCAGGTGGACCTCGGGTGGTTAACGTGATCCACTCAAAGGTGAATGAAAACGACATACGGGGGGAGACGCAGAGGGTGAAACATCTGCAGCATGTCAACCAGGTCGGACTGAAAAGACCTCGGCCTGAAGATTGCCAAGGACCAATGATAACCTTCATAGAGGCCGACCTCGACATGGTTCAGCACCCGCACATTGATGCCCTGGTAGTATCCCTCCAGGTTGGGGAGTGCCAGGTGAAACGCATCTTGATTGATCAAGGCAGCTCCTGCGACATCATGTATGTCAGATGCTACAAGGAGTTAGGCCTTCACCCTGATGACATGGAGCGATCAAAGCGGCCCGATGGTCGGCTTCAATGGAACGCCGACATGGCCTTTAAGCAACAAGCTTGGAGGTACAAGCCGCACGAAGAAGATGAGGACGAAATTTATTGTGATTGATACGCCTTACAACATCATCTGGGGAGGCCGTGGTTGCATGCAATGGGGGCGATTCCTCAACCTTGCATCAAGCCTACGATTCCCAATGAACATGGGATTGAGGAAATCAGAGGAGATCAGTTGCAGGAGAAAAATTGCTCCATGGCAGCAATGAAGTTAACCTGCAGCATTCGAGAACCAGAGGAAGCAGAGGTTGAAGAAGAGGACATGAAGGTCCTAGATGATGTCGGCAAGGAGCCGACCGAGAAGAGTGAAGAAGCATTGAAGAAAATCTTCGTCCAAGAGGGCGATGAGGAACGCTTCTTTCTTCTCGGCACAGGATTAGCCGAAGAAGAAGAAAGGGAGTTGGAAGCCTTTCTGAGAAAAAATATTGAGGTGTTCGCCTGGACACCTTATGAAATGCCTGGCATTGACCCCGAGGTCACATGCCACAGACTCAACGTTGACAGGTCGGCCAAACCTGTAATACAACGAGCCAGAAGACCGACGTTGATGCACGTCGAAGCAGTGGAAGAAGAAGTAGCTAGACTTCTAGAGGCCAGGGCAATCCGAGAAGCCAATTATCCAACGTGGTTATCAAATACCGTGGTAGTAAAGAAGAAGAATGGCAAGTGGAGGGTCTGCGTAGACTTCACAAATTTGAACAAAGCTTGTCCCAAAGACAGCTTCCCCCTGCCAAAGATCGACCAGTTGGTGGACGCCACATCTGGACATGGAAGGATGAGCTTCTTGGACGCATATAGGGGGTATCACCAGATAGCCATGTACCCGGATGAGGAGAAGACAGCGTTTATCACTCCCAAAGGTGCATATTATTCTGAGTCATGCCTTTTGGGTTGAAGAACGCAGGAGCAACTTACCAAAGGTGGTGACCAAGATGTTCGAGACACTTGATTGGCGAAGCAGGAAGTTTACATCGATGATATGGTCGTGAAGACCAAGGAACCAAAGGATCATCTCGTGACTTAGAAGAGGTCTTGACATACTCAAAACATATCGGCTCGACTAAACGCATCGAAATCTGCGTTTGGAGTCGGATCCGTAAGTTCTTGGGATACTGGTGACAAGAAGGGGCATTGAAGCCACCAGATCGGATCAAGGCCATTCTCGGAATTACAGTCCGACATCGGCTAAACAGTTCGGATGCTTCTTGGAAGGGCTGACCCTAAACAGTTCATAAGCGAAGTTCGGACAAGTGTAAACCTTTTTCAATCGGTGAAAAAAGGCCACGATTTTTATGGACGAGGAATGCAAGGCGCTTTGGCCGACTGAAGAAATACCTCACCTCGGCTCGATCCTCTCAACACCTCAACAGGGAGGAAGCTGTTTTATACCTAGCAGGTTTGAGCCGCGATGAGTCTTTGTGATTATCCGAGAAGAGAAGGAGAGCGGTATACTACGTAAGTAAAACATTGGCGATCTTGTAAACAAGGTATTTACCACTAGAGAAATTAATCTTTGGCCTTGGTAATGGCCTCAAAGAAGCTAAACCATTATTTTCGGGCTCATAAGATAGTGGTTACGACAGAGCACCCATTAAAATCCTTGTTGCAACAAGGAGACTTGATGGAAGAATTGCAAGATGGGCGATAACTTTGGGCGATATGACTGGAGTTCGTGCCAAGAACTGCAATTAAAGGCCAAGTCTTGGCGACTTCGTGGCCGAGTTCTCACGAGTACATCGAACATCGGACTCCGTGGCCGAGATGAACGACGTCCGAGCAAGGAAGGAGAAGCCCGACCAAAGGCTAAGGAACCAAGGAAGGAAAAACTTCGACCTGCGGCATCTACATCGCGACTCCTTTCAACTTTTTGTTGATGGAAGCTCAAACCGGCAGGTGCGAGGCGAGAGTAGTGCTAATTTCCCCGATGGGGAGATATTAGAAACGATCCATTCTGGGGTTCAAAGCCTCGAATAATGAGGCGAGTATGAAACCGATTCTTTGGGTGAAGTTAGCGGCGGCGGGCAGATGAGGTAATAGTTTTTGTGACTCACAACTTATATTGAATCAAACTACGAGAGTTTCTTTGCCGAGATGAAAGGATGTCGGCATACGCATAAAAAGTCATCGGTGGCGACATGTTTCAAAACCGCCGACTTCTTCGAGTTAGCGAGATGATAACAACCACGCCGACGCTGGCCAATTTGGCAAGTTCGATTACAAACCGAAGATGAGGACAATAATGATTGATTACCTACCAGGCCCGAGCATAGAGCCACCGAACACAATGCAAGAAGCATTATGTGCGGTCTTGGGACCAAGCTGGATGGATGCAATTGTTGCATTCCTGAAAGAGGGCAAGCTGCCAGAAGATCGAAAAGGAAGCACACAAGGTCAGTTGAAGTCGGCAAGATTGATCGGCAATGAAGGACATCTCTCTGAAGATCCTTCATGGACCTCTTTTAAGGTGTGTACACCCTCTTGGTCGAAGACTTTACGTATGAAATTCATGAAGGAGTTTGTGGAAGCCACTTGGGGCGATCGTTAGCTCACGGGGCCATTACCGGGGGTATTGGTGGCCCTATATGCAAAAGATCTGAAGCCTATGTGAAGAAGTGTGAACAATGCGAGGTTTGCACCATTGATACATCGGCCATTCTTGACTGAACCTGTTTCGGCCCTTGGCCATTTGCCCAATGGGGCATGGATCTTGTTGGAAAATTGCCCCAACAAGCTGGGCAGCGGAAGTACCTCTTGGTAGCTCTGGACTACTTCACAAAATGGATAGAAGCGAGCCTCTTGCCAAAATCCGAGATGTGGATGTGAAGAGCTTCATCCGGAAAAACATCATCACCAGATTTGGGATTCCAAGAGCAATCGTTGCCTTAACGGAACAGGCTTTGACAAAGAAGCTCATCAAAAATTTTTGCGCCAAGTTCAAGATAAAGAACTATTTTTCAACACCAAGCTTTCCCCAAAGCAATGGGCAAGCCGAAGCATCAAACAAAGTCATTCTAGATGGAATAAAGAAGAGGCTGCACGCAGCAAAAGGGAAGTGGGTAGACGAATTGCCCAACGTGCTCGGGCATATCGCACTCGCCGAGAAGATCAACAGGAATCCCCTTTGCCATGGCTTATGGCCGAAGCGATCATTCCATTGGAGATCGGCATCGAGGATCATAACACGGGGAGTTGAGAAGCGGGTCTAATGATGTGCTCTTAGCCCGAGATCTGGACCTACTAGAAGAAAGAAGGAGAAAGTCGCAATCCGACTTGCGAGATACCGACAACGACTTGCCAAAGCTTACAACAAGAAGGTCAATCCAAGAGATTTTCAAGTCAACGACCTAGTCTTGAGAAAAGTAAATCGGCAATAAGAAGGATCCCGAGAGAGGGCAAGCTTGGCCCAAAGCCGAAGGCCCTCTGAGAATCACCTCGGTGTTGGGGAATGGGGCATATCGGCTCGAAGATAATGAGGGCAAAGCATTGCCTAGACCGTGGAACACTTGTAATTTAAAATTTTTCTATCATTAGATGTTGTTTGATTTTTCTTGCCGATATGATCAATAAAATCTTAGCGAAATTCCTCTGAACTTATACAACTTTGCATGATGTTGTTTTTGAATAATGAGAACCCAAGAGGAACTTAGGTTCACATTGAGAGAGAAGACATTAGTAATGCTTAGCGAAGTTAAGCGAGATAAATTCCTTATCTTTACTTGTTGAAATTTGTAGCAATTTACAAGTTAAAGTTAAGCGAGATAAATTCCTTATCTTTACTTGTTGAAATTTGTAGCAATTTACAAGTTAAAGTTAAGCGAGATAAATTCTTATCTTTACTTGTTGAAATTTGTAGCAATTCTGAGTTAAAGTTAAGCGAGATAAATTCCTTATCTTTACTTGTTGAAATTTGTAGCAATTTACAAGTTAAAGTTAAGTCGAGATAAATTCATATCTTTACTTGTTGAAATTTGTAGCAATTTACAAATTAAAGTTAAGCGAGATAAATTCCTTATCTTTACTTGTTGAAATTTGTAGCAATTTACAAGTTAAAGTTAAGCTAATATGATTGTTATCTTCACTTGTTGAAATTTGTAGCAATTTACAAGATGAAGATTAATTGAATTTATATGCTTTATACTTGTTGAAGCTTATGACAAGTTTACAGGTGAAGCCCTAGCCGAGGTGAATCTTCAGGTAAACATGCCCGAGGTATGTAATCCCAGGAGATTGTGCAAGGAAGAATTGTATGAATCATGTGAAATATTCTAAAATTACACAGAAGCAATAAAGAAGAATTTAAAGACTGAAGCATTCAGAAAGAAACAGTTGCATATAAAAGGAAGGCACTGTGGCCCACGCAAAAATCTTGTTCACAAAGGCACATCGGCCACAAAAGACAAAGTACAAAAAAGAAAAGTAGAAAACATCTAAACTCCTTCAGCATTAACAGAAGATTGGGCTGGAACATCGGAAGGATCTGAAGGAAGAGCATCTGCTTCCTTGTCCACCACAACCTCAGCTTCTTTATTTGCCGAGACCTCGGCCACTTTATTGGCTGCGACTTCAGCATCAATCTCAGCAAGGGTTTCATCAACACTTCTCTCTGCCAACAGAAGGTCAGAGGACAGAGTGCCGATGTCCGCCTCGTTGGAAGCAGCATCGAGGTCTTCATCTCCAGTCAAGTCCAGGACTTGATCACCCTTTGGAGGAGGTTTGGCCTTCTTCACCAGGGCTTCATCTTCACCTTCATCTTCCTCTTCAGCCTCGGCTTCAGAATCATCTTCTTCAGCTTGGATTGGAGATGGAGGAAGAGGACAAGGAAGACACATGGCCTTGGTCTTGCGCCATGGCGAGTCGACTGGAAGATCAAGCTTTTTGGCCAAAGCATTCCAACCTAGGGAATATCCCTTGTTGCATGCTTGCTTGACCTGAAGCTTATAGTCTTCAATGACATCGGCCATGCCTTCTTTATAAGCGACATCAATTTGACTCTCTTGGTGGCCAAGGCTTCTTGTAGCTCCTTTTACTGGGCTACTTTTTCTTGACTTCTTTCTTTGAGATAAAGCAACAGTTTTATGACCTCGGACCTCGGCCTTTTCATCGGCTATTTGTTTAGCCTTGGTTGCGGCCTCGGCCTGGTCCTCCAGTTTTTTCATCTTGAGCTGGAGGGCCCTGTTTTGTTTATGGAGAAGAGCAAACTCCTTCTCTATGTCAGCTAACTTCTTTCTTTGTTTCAAAAGCTGCATGGAGAAGGTATGGGCGTGTTGGATGGCCTGGAAGAATACAAGGCAAAAGTCATTATAAACATTTCAAAATTTTATAAGTATGAAAGACAAATTATCAAAGTCAAAGACTTACTTGGACTGAATGCTGCATCATGAAGGTGTAATTCTCATAGCTGTTCATTTTTAGATTCGCTCCATATCGCCTCAAGAATTTGTTGTCTTTGGCGCCACGCCAATGTTGACGTCGGTAGCGCTTTCGTTGGTGTAGACCGGCCTGTTTTCAAGAGTAACTTTGGGTTCCCAGGGAACTTTGGAAACCCTGGAACCCGAAGTTGAGGCAGATGTAGACCTTGGCTTCTTTTGCTGAGTGGCCCCTGATGGCTGGGCTTCAGCAGGTCTCTTTAAGGGAGCCGAAGTGATCTTCTCGGCCAGTTTGGAGATTGGCAGGGCATCTTCAGCCTCTGCGTCATCCACGGTAGCCTTCGCCTTTGGTTGGGCCTTTTTGACTCTCTTTTGCTTTGGCGGAGGCAGAGGTTGGGCTGGTGCATCATCCATATCGTCTGGAAGGTCGGCCAAAAGGTTCAGCACAACTTTATTTGGTTTTTCCATCTCGGCCGTTTTAACAAGCCTTCGTCGGCGTTTCTTTGGAGCCGAGGCTGATGGCTGATCGGCTGGCTCAGATGTGGAGGCAGCCTGTTCTGTAGAAGCAGTTGATGGAGAAGCGCTCTTCTTCTTCTTCTTCGGAACGTCGGCCAATTTGGATGTGTAAGAAGGGATGGAATTTAACACCAGGGGAGCTTTGCGCTTCTGGAGAGGGAGGTCCAACAACTTCTTCAAACCTTTCCCAGGACAATAGGATCGGCGGAAGTCCTTGGGAGGCTGGCGAACGTCTGCAAAAAGAAACACAGCATTAGAAACAGATAAAGTTTGGAAAAAATTGAAGGAAACAACAGCTAAGCAGTTAATGATGGGCTCTTACCCTTGCCCTCCTTGGATTCGAGGAAGAGGAAGAGTTGAACTTCTTCATCTGGGGCAAATTCCCAGTTTCCAGAAACGATCAAGTAATCATCTCCAGCCCCTTTGTTGGAGTCTGGAAGGTCGGCCACTATTTTATAGGCAGTAGACCTCGGCTTGAGGTAGTAGACATAACCCTTTTCCTTAAGGTTCAGGGGGCACATTGTGTAGCAATATTGGATGTCGGCTAAAGTGATCCTAGCGTTCTCCTGCCGAGCTAAGGCTATTATTCCATTGAGTGTCCTATAGGCGTTAATGGAAAGTTGCATGGGGTTCAAGGTGTAGTAATGAAGGACCTCGCGGAAGAGGGGATCTAGAGGGAACCTAAGTCCACACTGGACGAAGGCTACTACAGGGAAAGACATTTTATCACCATCGGGCATAATGGAGTCCTTCTCCTCAGCTAGTCTGAGGTGGACATCCTCTGGTATGGAAAATTCTTGCCTAAAGTTTTGAAGCTTGGTTGGGGTATTGACTCTATCCCTCCACACACCCATGGTCTTGATATAAACAAGTGTTCGACTACTGAAGCAGTATTCCTAAAGGGCTCTTAGGACCTCGGCTTAACCTATGTGTATGTTGGGGAAGTTGGTTTTGATTTTTCCTAAAGGATTGAAGGTTCTCTGACAAATCCCAAGCCTAAATCTCTTAATAATGAGTATGAAGGGAAGAAAATCGGAAAACAGAAAGCAAAAAAAATCTCGATTCAAGAACACGAAAGAGTGGAAGGCCAAAAAGCAGAGGTGAAAGCGGTACAAATATTCGCAGATAAACAACAAAATGAGATGAGGTACGTGATTTGCAAATCAAATCTGAGAACAATCAAGTAACGAAATCTCGAAACAAGCAAGAAGCGGGAAAAGAAGGAACGGTGGCTTACGAGAAAAAGGTGAGGCCGGATGAAGCTTCTTGGAGGTCGGATAATGGACGATAGTAAGAGTAAGAGCTTGAGCTTGAAGTGGCGAGATGGAGGCAATTGCGTGGCTTCGGCAGAGTTATGGCGAAATTGAAAGAAAAAGTTTTAGAGAGAAAGAAAGCAAGGAGATTTAAAATGCAAAAGTGAAGGAGAAAGAGAGAGGGAATCGTGTTTGTCAAAACTTTAAACGGCGGCAAAAAACAGCAAATATAGCACCTAGGGTAACTTGTCGTCGAACAAGCGAGCGAGAAAAAACGGCTTGTAAGTAGCGTCAATGGCACGGACCAGTAAGAATGAAACGCGTCCTCAGAACGGTTGAAAATTGGTGCATGACAGCTCATACGCGTAAGGGAATTAATTTGAATCTGAAGAGGACATGCCGTCCTGGAATGAATGATCTCGGCTAGAAAGTTCTTAGGCCAATATACGAGAAAAAGTTCGAAGATAGGTTCCATCACCTCAGAATGCTGAGGTAATAGAACCTAGGGGGCAATTGTGGGGATGTATTTTCTGAGTACCAACACGTGGCCGAGGTGACACCGAAGTGTCAGCCGAGATCCCACGTGTCATGGTAGTTGTGCCGAGGTCATCTCAGATAGGCCGAGGTTACCTCCGAAGATATCGGAATCCGAGATAAGTGGATCGGGGACAAGAGTCTTAGAATAAAGAGGGAACTCAACCTGGATATGGACAAGAGTCCTAGATTGGGAGAAGACTTCAGTTTGGGTAAAGATAAGACTCTTAGAGAGTTTATCTTAGTCCCACTGGGAGTCCCAGATTAGCAATAATCCTGAGTCCATTGAAGTTAGGCTCTCATTGGGACTGGGATTGAGTTGGCTATAAATAAGAGGCACCCCCATGGGTCTAAGGTATGTTTTTTATACTCAAGCTAGTGAGTTAAGTACTTGATTATCTTTGAGAGATATACTGACTTGATCATCGGAGTGCCCCCGGGTGGAAGAACCACCGCCGGAGTCTTTTCTTTCTGTGCAGGTTACAGGGAGCCGTCTACTCTGCCTGTGTTCTACCGCTGAATCACTAAGGAGGGCAGTGTGATCGGAAATTCACTCACACACAGTGTATTTATATATACAAAATATATAAACCTACAACCTCTCCATCAATGAACTAAATAATAATAGAGTAGGGATAAAGAACAAAAACAAAGAGAAGAAGAAAGATAGAGACCTAGCACACACCCAAAAGTTATTCCTTGTTTGCAACCCCTTTTTTTTCTTCTTCTTTTCTCTCAACCTCTCTCTCCCCGTGGCTGTTGTGGCTGCTGTTATATATTGTATTAGGCAACCTAGGGTTACTTTATATGTCCAAACAAAAAGGCTCTAAATTATTATCTCTTCATATTATTTTATTTTCTAACCCATTAATTTAAATAAAATATAACTATTAATATAACAAAATATACTTACTAACTTACCCTCTATTTTTTTAAAAATAATAGATCTTTCCTCTAAATTAAATACTTTCACCATAAATTTATTTTAAGTTTAAAATGAATTAAAAGACCCTCCAATAATATTTAATTCGCACTTAAAGATTCACAATAAAATATTTGAGATTTACAAAATTATTATTATCTAATTATTTATTTTATTTGTATATTCGGGTTCTCACAATGTTTCTGATTTATGGTGGACACGTTGTAATATGCTTGCTGTGTGATGCGGTATGTCGTGATGTTTCCCAGAAAAGACAAAATTGATTCTCACATTACAAGAAAACAACATCATCAATTGAAACTCATCCGCTGTATATCACTCTACAAAAATCAAACACACAAAAATGAAAATATAAAACTTTACCCTCTCAATCACTGCACACAAATGAGCAAAAAAGAATCCACCAAAATCATAACAAGAGTAAATGTGTAAACTCCACCCATGCCAAATCGAAGGAAAATATTCCTTACCAATTAAATAGGACCAAATGGTTCGTAAGAAAAAACACAGGACTAAATGGATCATCATTCCCTAATTTGGGAGTTATCAGTAATTTCTCCTTAAAGGGTATCACGACACATAAAAATTCATTAAGATTGGTGCAAGAAAATAAGGAAAATTCTACTTATATCACCAATTTAATTCCTTACACCTTTAGAATTCAATTTTTTTTAGAGTACTGCTATTAACACATGAAACGTGCAATACAAAAAGGAGGAGTTTAAATGGAATGACAATTAATAAAAATGAGAATTGGTTAGCTTGTAATTTCAAAGAATTAATGAGAAAAACACCGATAATTGTCATAATGTTTGACTTATTTTCACCTCACATGATACATGCAATACAAAAAGGACAAGTTTGAATGGAATGACAATTAATAAAAATGAGAATTGGTTAGCTTGTAATTTCAAAGAATTAATGAGAAAAGCACCGATAATTGTCATAATGTCGGACTTATTTTCACCTCACATGATATGTGCAATACAAAAAGGACGAGTTTGAATGGAATGACAATTAATAAAAATAAGATTTGGTTAGCTTGTAATTTCAAAGAATTAATGAGAAAAACACCGATAATTGTCATAATGTTGGACTTATTTTCACCTCACATGATACGCGCAATACAAAAAGGACGAGTTTGAATGGAATGACAATTAATAAAAATGAGAATTGGTTACCTTGTAATTTCAAAGAATTAATGAGAAAAGCACTTTTATAATAACGGTATTGATTGTGAATTCATCATATATATAGTGAATTAGGTATTAACTTGGCTATGAATCAATTAGTATAGTGAACAGATCAATACACATGTACTAAGTGGGGAGGATTAACTTTTTAGACATGGAAAAAATTTGAAAATAAGATTAAAGCCTACATGAATCACTAAATATCATGCAAAATAAATAAATAAACATTTGCCATGCTCTCATATGTCACTACAAAAAATTAAGGTTTTAGAGGCCAAAATTTAGGGACAAAATTATTTTTTTGGGACCAAATATTTTTGTTGCGAAAAGTGTTGTTATTATATTTTTAGCAATGAAAATTAGACATTAGTGATAAATTATTATCCTTTTGGGACCAAATTTTTGTCTCAAAAAATAAACCATTTTTAGAACAAATTATTTTGTCCCTAAAAGTGTGTTTATTAATGATATTTTCAAAATTTGTCACTAAAAGCTTTATTTTTGACTTTTCAGGAGACCTTTTAGCAAATATCCTCGTAACGATAGAAATTGGTTCCTAAATGTCTTTTTGAACAAAATTTTCACTTTAAATACCAAAACATTTGGTCTCTAAAACTCTTATATGTTGTAGTGTGTATCCAGTTAGTCACGCATCCTCAAGTGTGCTAAACAAGTATTAAAATTGTATTACTTTACATTTACATCATATATTAGTTAAGGGGGCAATTTGGGACTAAAAGCTACCTTTTAACTTTTAATCTATTTTGGGTCACATCACCTCTCACATTTTTTACACACAAAAAGACAAAAAAATCAAAATAAATAAATAAAAAGTTAGCTTTTAACCAACTTCCCAAATCACCCCTAAATCTTCAAATTGATAAGTATTCAAAAGTGTTTATTTATTTATTTATTTATTTTATTAGTGAATTCTCAACATTTGATGGTTACATATGCAACGTTTTTGATCATTTGATTTTGACATCCTTATCAACAAAACCTTGTGTTTGTTGAATAGTCCACACGGTTTCGTAAGTTCAAAATTGAAATAGCCCACACGGTTTCCAACTTTTTAATTTTCTCCCATAATTAAAAATTAAAAGCCCAAACATACCGTTAGCCCACACGGTTTCCTAAAACAATCAGATTGACACATTTGTCCTCTTCCATGGACGTTTTTACATGTTTAATGGGGGCGAATGTGGAATTTTGTTGTGGGTGAAATTACATTTGTGGACATAAAGCACACTATAAATATTTTTTGGTTTCCCTCTTTTTGATTGAATGTTTGATCTGCATATGGAAACATTGTCAAGAAACATTCTCACATTAAATCATTTCTATGTTAGGGGATTGGAACACTAGATGTGATTGAGGGTTTTTTGAAGAGTTGTTCCCACAAATTCCACATTTGTGTGTTTGACTGAAACCCTAATTAGAGGAACCTCTTCACCGACAAACCACCTCAACAATAGCCGATCAATCTTTGCCGGTGAGGGTTTGACATCGTTGTCTCCAGAGACATACATACAGACACAGTGGACAGTGTTTGTCGTCGTATACGTCGATTACACCATTGTTGTAATTTCAAATGTCGACAATGAAAGGCGAAGGTGTGTAATGTTTGACACTTTAATTGTTGATGTGCACTGCAATTTGTTACCTATTATTTGTATTTGATTTTGGTTTTGTGGTTTGAGTCGTTGTTGCATGCCCTAATTGGTTGATGTAATGTGCAATGTGAGATTTGAGGCAAATTTAACATTGTGATCTTGATATATGATGATTTACGCACATCGAATGTGTATGATTAGAGGTGATGTTCGTATGGTTTTAATGTTATGGTGTTGTGTATTGAATGTTAATAGTCAGAGTTATCTATTAGTTTATGGTAGAAGGGGTATGTTGATATTGTTGTGTGTATTTATAGTCGAAATAATGCCCTGTTTGGATGTAGGATATGCATTTTATTGTTGTGGTAATTTATATGTGTGGGTGTTGTTAACATCATCCATCCAATCCAGGCAACGAGGTTTTGTTTCCTGACATTAGTTATGCATGCTGGTTTTAGAGTGAGATCGGAGGGTACGTGGTTATGTTTCCCGTGTGTTGTACCAATATGTTCAATGTGGAAATATGTTGTGTACTATAAGTGCGTGTCTTGCAGTATGGTATTTCATTTTGTAATGTTTGTGATTTATGGTGGACACGTGGTAATATGCTTGTTGTGTGATGCTATACGTCATGATGTTTTCCAAAAAAAACAAAATTGATTCCCATGTTACAAGAAAACAACATCATCAATTGAAACCCACCCACCGTATATCGCTCTACAAACATCAAGCACACAAAAATGAAAATATAAAACTTTACCCTCTCAATCATTACATACAAATGAGCAAAAGAGAATCCACCAAAATCATAACAAGGGTAAATGTGTAAACTCCACCCATGCCAAATCAAAGGAAAATATTCCTTACCAATTAAATAGGATCAAATGGTTTATAAGAAAAAACACAAGACTAAATGGATCATCATTCCCTAATTTGGGATTTATCGGTAATTTCTCCTTAAAGTATCACGACACATAAAAATTCATTAAGATCGGTGCAAGAAAATAAGGAAAATTCTACTTATATCACCAATTTAATTCCTTACACCTTTAGAATTCAATTTTTTTTAGAGTATTGCTATTAACATATGCTTAAATATTTGGGACACCCCAATTTCTAATTTTTTGTTTATTACAATTATACCCTAAAATCAAATTACATTAAAAGAGATCATTTAATGAAAGACTCACCTATCAAATAAAACCAACACTACACAATATTGTACACTCACCCCCACCTCCACCTCTAGCTATATGTATTCCACCTTTCTAAACCGTAAACCCGTTACTCTTCATAACCATCTTAAATCTTGAATATATCCTCTTCATCACCATCATAAACCCTCATGAATCATAAACCCTAAACCAGAAAGTTCTTTTCAAGTCCAACGTATTACTCTTCATTAATTATTTCACCTTGTAGAGCAATGGAGGATGATGACAAAAATTTTGATGAGGCTTGCGTTCCATTGGTAAGTTTATTTGTCTTATATTAAGATTCTAGGTTGTTTTCAATCATTGTTGTTTTGTTCAAACTGTTCGGTATTGGTTTGTCGACTGTTAAGATTATGTTTGGTAACACAGTACTGAACACAAACATTGAGTTCAATATATGGGTTTTGAACATTATGCAGATAGTTGGTATTGTTGAACCGAATATATCCTTTATTTTCGGCACTAGAGGTCCATGCAATCATGTCCTTGCTACGCCATGAATCCACTCTAAGTTCTTCTAATATCTGGAAGTGATAAACAACTAAGTCAGCTGATAGCTCAGCGAGTAGCAACATGGATTGTGATAACCCTGTCCCTTATTATGCTAATTGGTCCTTAATACGAATGTGATTATGTGTTTTGATATGATTTTGTGTGCCATTATGTGAAAATAAGTGGTTTTGAATTTCTATTTGTTCACCGTAGGAATATCTGTTCGATTATCTACTTTGGAAATTAAATTGAAGGCCCTATCGGCCACAGAAAGCGAAATTGACTACGCTACTGTGATAGGCATAATCTTTAGAGCCTACGGTGAAATTTAATTGAAAATTGAATCGGATCAGATTAAATTGATGAAATTAGTAAATTGGTGCTCAATTATTTTAATATTAAGAAATTTGATTAAAAGAGCTTTTAGTGGGCCACTTTCACTCAAATTCCCTCTTTAGTTTATTTTGGCTGATTTTTTTGAATCTAAGAGTAGAGAGAGAGTCGGTTAGAGAGGGTGAGAGAATAAGAATTGTGTTTGGCTCAAGTTTGTGAAGAATTGGAGGATTAAACTCAAGATTTTGTAACAGATTGGGAGAATTAAGCCTCTAGGTGAGTAATTCATGGACCCTAGTTGTAATCTTGTGAATCCAAGGTTGGTTGATGACCAAGAGTAAGGATTGGAATGAAATTGAGTTGATCATGTTGAATTGAAGGTTAATGTATGCTTGCATGTATGTAATTGCTTGGGATTTGCATGTTTGAGTTTGAAATACATGATCCATGTAAGTTTCTAGTTGAAGCTCATGTTTGTAATCACCATTTGCACCATGTAAGTTGAAATGAGGGTAATATATCACATGCATGTACAATTTATAAGAGTAGGAGCTTTGAATGCATGAATTTGATGAGTTGGTGATGAGTTTGGGTTAATTTGGGGCATGCAAGTGTTTGATTCATGAAATTGAGCTTCATAATGATATAATTTGGTGTTTGTATCATGTTAGCACAAGTATATTTGAAGTTTGAGCTATTATATGCATGAAATGTTGATTGGAAGGTCGAATTGAGCTCAAAGAACAATTTTGGGTTTTCCAGAATTTTGATGTCCGCTCGAGCAGGGAACCTGCCGCTTGAGCGTGAAATACGTGCTCCCAGAACTTTTTGCAGACATAGTATCCACTCGAGCAGGGGAGTTCACGCTTGAGCGGGGGAGTTCACGCTCGAGCGGAGAGCCATGTAGAGAGACCTTCTGCTCGAGCGCCAGAGTGCATGATCGAGCGTAAATTCGACATAACCAGTACTTTTGCAGGCCTCAAGGGTCCGCTCGAGCGGGGACCCTGTTTCTGAAAATTTTAAAAAGGCATTCTGTGTTTCGTTTTTTGTTCTCTTTCACTTCTAAGTACTCTTAGTCATACATTGAGCATTGTAATTGAGTTAAAGTGATTAGAATAAAGCCTAAAGAGGAATATGTGAATTAAAGAATGGATTGAATTGTTTATGACCTATATGTGTTATGTGGTGTGTAGGGTCAAGCTCCAGGGCAAACCAACCAACCGATCATTGTGAGTAATATCTTCACAAAGATATCTGAAATATGTTGTTGTCCAAATTACTTACTTCTATGTAAGTTCTATAAGTTCGTTGATTCGATTGGTGGACAATGTTGTTATGCCAAATGAATGGGCTAGAGGCCAGTTTGATTTGAATGATAGAGTGAATGAGCCAGAGGCCGTTTTGACAAGAATGACTGAATGGGCCAAAGGCCTTTTTGACATGAATGAACACGCCAAAGGCCGTTTTGAGATGAATGAATGGGCCAGAGACCGTTTTGAGATGAATGAATGGGCTAGAGGCCGTTTGGATATGAATGAATGGGCCAAAGGCTGTTTTGACATGAATGAATGAATGGGCCAGAGGCCGTTTTGACATGAGAATATGAATTGGTTCCAAGGCCGTTTGAAGCATGTTGTTCTACATACCGTCTGTATAACTCCTTTATCTGATATTATTCACTGGGCTTTCACTCACGCTCATTCATGTGTTTGTAGGTGAGCTAAGAGAAGTCCAAACCCAGCCCTAGTGAAGTCTGTAAGGAACAACAAAGGTTTTGAAGAGTCAGCCCTTACATCTCACGCACGAGACCCGTCTTCGCCTTTTGTCATTCTGTTTTATTTTGTCATGTGGGCGAAGTCTTGGAATATGTTGTATATAGTTTCCTTGGGTTGACTTAGACTTATACGATCTTGTATGTACAGAACCTTGTGTAGTACATATTTTGTTGTGAGTTATTAATATACATATGTATGGTTATTATGATGTGCCATGTAAGCACAACTCTATGGACAAAATTTTAAATTGCTTCCGTTTGGCCCCCATTAACTCTGTTAAAATACGTTTGGTTTGGTTTGAGGCCATAGGTAATCTCATGATTACTGGCCGGTTATGTCCTTAACCCACGGGGGCGGGTTCAAGTCATGACAGAGTGGTATCAGAGCACGAGTTGATAACTCACACACTTATCCAGAAGAGCAATAAGCGTCTAGAAAAGATTTAGGATGCATTCATGTGATAAATATGAATTCGGAAGCATCGATAATGTGCTTAAATGTTTTAATATGAACGATTATGTGCTATAAGTTTGTGAGTTGCTTGCATTGCAATTGTTTGAATATGTGTGCTTTCTAGTATATGCATACTTGTGTATCTTTTGTATAAACTATAATGCAAGTTTAATCAGATGGTGAGAACAAGAGGTGATGAGATAGAGGAGTCCTTTACTGCCAGGATAGACAGAATGGAAAGATTGATACAGGAAATGGCAGAAACTTTAAGACAGCAACAGGAGTGGTAGCAACAGTGGCAGCAACCACATCCGCCACCTCAACCTCCGGCACCACCTGTGCCAGATAATCAGAATGATGATCGGATAATAGCTCTCACCAAAGAATTCAAGAAAATGAAACCACCACAGTTCCATGGTGGATTAGACCCGTTAAAAGCCGAATCAAGGGTTCTCGGCATTGAGAAACTATTTGAAGTGTTCCCGTGCTCGGAGACACATAAGGTGCTTCTAGCCACTTTTATGCTAGAAGACGAGGCAAGAAGATGGTGGATGTTAATTCGTGAGAATTATAAGGATGTTGACTGGGTGAAATTTCTGGAAATTTTCTATGACAAGTACTTCCCGCAGTGTGTTCGCAACAGGAAAGTAGCAGAGTTCATGGAACTTAGGCAAGACAGTATGACTGTAGCCGAGTATGAGGCCAAATTCACTGAATTGGCCAGGTTTGCACCACATACGATTGATACGGATTACAAGAAAGCAAGGCATTTTGAAGGTGGGCTTCGCAGTGACATTTTAGAAAGAGTGAATGTCTTGAAGCTAGAAACCTACATTGGAGTACTAGACAGGGCCATAATATCATAGGCTAACATAGCCAGACAGGCTAAGCCAACAACTGACTGGAAAGGCAACAAAAGACAAGGCTTCTTCTCAAAGAAGAAATTTTCAAAAAAGCAAAACACAAGCTTCTCAAATACTTCAAATCCTTCTCGAGACACAACTCCCGTGTGCAATATTTGTAGCAAAAGGCACCATGGGGTTTGTTACCGTGTGTCAAGGGCCTGTTTCACGTGTGGTAAACAAGGGCACATGGCCCAAGATTGTAATCAGAACAGTGGGAAGCTAGCTGCTAGCTCGACTGCATCGATCCCGAAGCCAGGAAATACTTTGAGATCCGCTACCACCGGGGATACTGTGAGACAGGGGAGAGTTTTTGCGCTTGTTCCGGGCGATACACGGAATGCCAACGTAGTTGTCTCTGGTACCATTTCTATATATAATCAGGATTCCTTTGTGTTAATTGACTCTAGATCAACACACTCATTTGCGACATGTGCATTTGCATCTAGACTGAATAGACCTTTAGAATTACTGCCATATCTGCTATGTGTGTCTGCTCCATCGGGGGAATCTGTATTGTGTGAATCCATATACCGGTTTTGTGACATGCGTATTGAGGATGCTATCCTATATGTAGATTTGTTGCCCTTGAACTTTAGGCATTTTGATGTAATTTTGGGCATGGATTGGTTGACCAAATATTGTGCCACCATTGATTGTGTGACCAAACGAGTTATGTTTAAACCACCAGAACATAAGGAAATTGTGTTTGTGGGTAATGGGGTAGTGCCTCCACCTTATTTGATATCTGCAATGAAAACATGTAAACTGATCAGGAAAGGGTGCCAGGGTTATTTGTGTTATGTGTTGTCTGAACAATCTGTGAATGTTGAGTTGAATGATATCCCTATTGTTAGAGAATTTCCAGATGTGTTTTCAAATGAATTACCAGGGGAATTGGTAGATAGATACTATTGAAACCGTGCCAGGCACCCAGTCTATTTCCAAGACTCCCTACAGAATGGCTACTGCCGAAATGAAAGAATTGAAAGAACAGTTGCAAGACCTGCTTGACAAGGGGTTTATTCGACCTAGCACTTCGCCTTGGGGTGCACCAGTATTATTTTTGAAAAAGAATGATGGAACCCTACGCCTTTGTATCGATTATCGGGAATTGAACAAGATAACAATAAAGAACAAATATCCCCTACCCCGTATTGATGACTTATTTGACCAGTTGCAGGGATCACAGGTGTTTTCTAAAATTGATTTGAGATCCGGGTACCACCAGTTGAAAGTAAAGGCAGAGGATGTTGAGAAAACCGTATTCAGAACGAGTTATGGACATTTTGAGTTTCTTGTTATGCCATTTGGAGTGACTAATGCTCCGGCAGCATTTATGGACTTAATGAACCGAATTTTTAAAACCTACCTTGATGAATTCATTGTGGTTTTTATTGATGACATTTTGATATACTCCAAAAATAAACTTGAACATGAACATCACTTGAGAACTGTCCTACAAATACTTCGGGAAAGAAAATTATTTGTTAAACTAAAGAAATGTGAGTTTTGGTTGGATGAAGTTGTTTTCTTAGGGCATGTGATCAACAAGGAAGGAATTTCAGTGGACCCACAGAAAATAGAGGCAATTGTGAATTGGCCTACATCAACAAATGTAACAAAGGTCCGCAGTTTCATGGGCTTAGCTGCTTATTACAGAAGATTTGTGAAAAACTTTTCAAAGATAGCTGTACCTCTTACCCAGTTGACACGCAAAGGGCAATCATTTGAATGGAATGATGAAAGAAAAGCTGCTTTTCATGAACTGAAAACAAGATTGACCACTGCACCAATTTTGACACTACCTTCAGGTACGGAGAATTTTGTGATTTACAGTGATGCATCTTATAAAGGTTTGGGTTGTGTATTAATGCAGAACAGAAATGTTATTGCTTACGCCTCTCGACAGTTGAGACCCCATGAGAAGAATTATCCAACACATGACCTAGAATTGGCCGTAGTTGTTTTTACTTTGAAAATCTGGCAGCATTATCTGTATGGAGCAAAGTGTGAAGTCTACACAAATCACAAAAGTCTGAAATACTTCTTCACACAGAAGGAGTTGAATATGCAACAGAGGAGATGGCTGGAACTGATAAAGGATTATGATTTAGAGATTCAGTATCACCCCGGGAAAGCTAACACAGTTGCTGATGCCTTGAGCAGAAAATCAACAGGGAGTATGGCTTGTTTGCTTACTGAACAGAAAGAGATCTTGCAAGATTTTGAGAAGTCTGAAATTGAAGTGGTAATGTGTGAACAGGGCGGATTGATAGCTGCTATTACAGCCGAGCCAACAATCATTGATGAAATCAAACAGAAACAGAAATAGGATGAATTCCTCAAGAAGGTGATAGATGAATTTGAGACAAGTCCGAAAGCAGAATTTGGCGTTGCAAATGAAGTGTTGAGATTTCGAAGCCGAATGTGTGTCCCAGACATTCCGGAACTAAAGAAGAGGGTTTTAGATGAAGCCCACAAATCAGCGTTTGCTATGCATTCAGGTAACAATAAAATGTATCAGGATTTGAAACGGACTTATTAGTGGCCTAAGATGAAGAAAAAGATTGCAGAATATGTGTCCAATTGTCTTCAGTGTCAACAAGTTAAAGCTGAACATCAGAAACCAGGCGGTCTACTACAACCTCTCCCTATTCCTGAATGGAAGTAGGAGCATGTGACTATGGATTTTGTTGTTGGCCTACCTCGGACTTCTCGAGGTATGGATTCTATTTGGGTTGTAGTTGATAGACTGCTAAATCTGCACATTCTCTGCCTATTAAAACTACATTTAATGCTTATAGATTGGCTACTATTTATGTTGATGAGATCGTCCGTTTACATGGAGTTCCAGTATCTATTGTGTCGGATAAAGATCCGAAATTTGTATCTAGATTGTGGAAGAGTTTGCAGGAAGCTATGGGGACGGAACAAAGGTTCAGTACTACATTCCACCCACAGACAGATGGGCAGTCAGAACGAACAATACAGACTTTGGAAGACATGCTTCGGATGTGTGCTTTGGATTTTTAGGGGAGTTGGGAAGACTATTTGCCACTTGCAGAATTTGCTTATAATAACAGCTTCCACTCTAGCATCGGTATGGCACCATACGAGGCTTTGTATGGTAGAAGGTATAGATCACCAATTTGTTGGACAGAGGTCGGGGATAGAGCTTTACTTGGGCCTGAAATTGTGCAAGATACTTCTGAGAAAATCAAAACTATTTGGCAAAGGCTCAAAACAGCTCAGGACCAACAAAAGAACTATGTAGACGTTCGAAGAAGACCTCTTGAGTATGAGGTTGATGACCACATGTTTATCCGTGTGTCCCCAATGAAAGGCCAAGTCAGGTTTGGAAAGAAGGGCAAGTTGTCGCCCCGTTACATTGGGCCGTTTCAGATTCTGGAAAGGCTTGGTCCAGTTGCTTATAGAGTTGCTTTGCCACCAGGATTCGAACAAATCCATAATGTGTTTTACGTGTCGATGTTGAGGGGCTACCTCCGAGACCCATTTCATGTGATTGATTATCATCGGGTAGCTATTGATGAAAATATGGAATATGCCGAATGGCCGGAACGAATTGTTGCTTGGCAAGTGAAACAATTGAGAAGCAAGTCCATCCCAATGGTGAAAGTGGAATGGAAAGAACACTATGGGATGGATGCTACATGGGAAAAAGAGGAGGAAATGCGACTACGCTATCCACATTTGTTTCCCGACGAAGGTAAAATAAGTTTGGAGGACCAAACTTCCTAAAGGGGGGAAGACTGCGATAACCCTGTCCCTTATTATGCTAATTAGTCCTTAATACGAATGTGATTCTGTGTTTTGATATGATTTTGTGTGCCATTATGTGAAAATATGTGGTTTTGAATTTCTATCTGTTCACAGTAGGAATATCTATTCGATTATCTGCTTTGGAAATTAAATTGAAGGCCCTATCGGCCACAGAAACCGAAATTGACTACACCACTGTGATAGACATAATTTTTAGAGCCTACGGTGAAATTTAATTGAAAATTGAATCGGATCAGATTAAATTGATGAAATTAATAAATTGGTGCTCAATTATTTTAATATTATGAAATTTGATTAAAAGAGCTTTTAATGGGCCACTTTCACTCAAATTTCCTCTTTAGTTTATTTTGGCTGATTTTTTTGACTCTAAGAGTAGAGAGAGGGTCGGCTAGAGAGGATGAGAGAAGAAGAATTGTGTTTGGCTCAAGTTTGTGAAGAATTGGAGGATTAAACTCAAGATTTTGCAATAGATTGGAAGAATTAAGCCTCTATGTGAGTAATTCATGGACCCTAGTTGTAATCTTGTGAATTCAAGGTTGGTTAATGACCAAGAGTAAGGATTGGAATGAAATTGAGTTGATCATGTTGAATTGAAGGTTAATGTATGCTTGCATGTATGTAATTGCTTGGGATTTGCATGTTTGAGTTTGAAATACATGATCCATGTAAGTTTCTAGTTGAAGCTCATGTTTGTAATCATCATTTGCACCATGTAAGTTGAAATGAGGGTAATATATCACATGCATGTACAATTTATAAGAGTAGGAGCTTTGAATGCATGAATTTGATGAGTTGGTGATGAGTTTGGGTTAATTTGGGGCATGCAAATGTTTGATTCATGAAATTGAGCTTCATAATGATATAATTCGGTGTTTGTATCATGTTAGCACAAGTATATTTGAAGTTTGAGCTATTATATGCATGAAATGTTGATTGGAAGGTCGAATTGAGCTCAAAGAACAATTTTGGGTTTTCCAGAATTTTGATGTCTGCTCGAGCAGGGAACTTGCCGCTCGAACGTGAAATATGTTCTCCCAGAACTTTTTGCAAACATGGTATCCGCTCGAGCGGGGGAGTTCACGCTCGAGCGGGGAGCCATGTAGAGAGGCCTTCCGCTCGAGCGCCAGAGTGCACGATCGAGCGTAAATTCGACATAACCAGTACTTTTGCAGGCCTCGAGGGTCTGCTCGAGCGGGGAAGTCCACGCTTGAGCGAGGACCCTGTTTCTGAAAATTTTAAAAAGGCATTCTGTGTTTCGTTTTCTGTTCTCTTTCACTTCTAAGTACTCTTAGTCATACATTGAGCATTGTAATTGAGTTAAAGAGATTAGAATGAAGCCTAAAGAGGAATATGTGAATTAAAGAATGGATTGAATTGTTTCTGACCTATATGTGTTATGTGGTGTGTAGGGTCAAGCTCCAAGGCAAACCAACCAACCGATCATTGTGAGTAATATCTTCACAAAGATATCTGAAATATGTTGTTGTCCAAATTACTTACTTCTATGTAAGTTCTATAAGTTCGTTGATCCGATTGGTGGACAATGTTGTTATGCCAAATGAATGGGCCAGAGGCCAGTTTGATCTGAATGACAGAGTGAATGGGCCAGAGGCCGTTTTGACAAGAATGACTGAATGGGCCAGAGGTCATTTTGATATGAATGAACAGGCCAAAGGCCGTTTTGACATGCATGAATGGGCCAGAGGCCGTTTTGACATGAATGAATGGGCCAGAGGCCGTTTGGATATGAATGAAGGGGCCAAAGGCCGTTTTGATACGAATGAATGAATAGGCTAGAGGCCGTTTCGACATGAGAATATGAATTGGGCCTAAGGCCTTTGAAGCATGTTGTTCTACATACCGTCTGTATAACTCCTTTATCTGATATTATTCACTGGGCTTTCACTCACGCTCATTCATGTGTTTGTAGGTGAGCCAAGAGAAGTCCAAACCCAACCCCAGTGAAGTCTGTGAGGAACAACAAAGGTTTTGAAGAATCAGCCCTTGTGTCTCACGCACGAGACCCGTCTTCGCCTTATTCTGTTTTATTTTGTCATGTGGCCGAAGTCTTGGAATATGTTGTATATAGTTTCCTTGGGTTGACTTAGACTTATACGATCCTGTATGTAAAAAACCTTGTATAGTACATATTTTGTTATGAGTTATTAATATACATATGTATGGTTGTTATGATGTGCCATGTAAGCACAGCTCTATAGACAAAATTTTAAATTGCTTCCGTTTGACCCCCATTAATTCTGTTAAAATACGTTTGGTTTGGTTTGAGGCCGTAGGTAATCTCATGATTACTGGCTGGTTATGTCCTTAACCCACGAGGGCGGGTTCGGGTCATGACATGGATAGTAAATACAATTTTGAAAAAATGATTCAATTCCAAAATAAGATATATATATATATATATATAAGAGAAACTAGATTGGCATAGAATTTTGATAAAGATAATCTATTTCAAAAAGAAAGTGCCGCAGTTCAACAGTTAAAATACTCATGTCTTTCAAGAACATGATAAATGACTTTTTTCACTTAAAACAGATGACAACATGAACACCAATAATTTTCTGGGTACCAAGAATAACAAATAACATGCCACACAGTTCTCAAGGCAATAAGCCCCGTTGGATCCAATATCGAATCAAGAGTCATCCTTGAGGTGGCAACCTAGGCCTTTTCTCTAAGACGTTTCGATTGAAGGTTAGCTAGCCTAGCCTAGGTGTTTTCCTTACAATCGTTGAGCACTAGAGTCATCACACACAGTGAATAATTTCACTGGACTAAAATATACATTTGGTCCCAATAATCAATACAATTCAGTTTCGCAAAATAGGGTAGTTCACCATTATAAACATGCGACCATAAAAATAGTTTACAGTATGACAAGTTCATGCATGTTTCAGAAATAATTTAATTCTATTGATAATATAATAATTTATCAAAACAGTTTAGTCTTGAAACAACAATTAAATTTTCGAACAGTTCAGGGTAGGGAGACATTTATAAAAATATGTAGCATGCCACTACTCACCTGAAAACAAAATAATGTAATCCTCGAATAGAGTATAAAAGTCCAACTAGTGCCCTGAACCAAGTATGACAACTACACGTCACTACTAATTTAAAAATACTAAAGAATAAGAACTAAGTAATGCCAAACTAAAGTGTACTAACACGGCTCAACCCAACTCACTGTTACTCTTAAATATTACCTAAGCTCATGTTCTTTAAGGTCTAAAATCACCCAAGACATGGGTTCAAATCAAAACTTAAGTAAAAGTAACTTTAAGATAAAACAAAATGTTAAACATGCTTTCCCAATCTATTCGCTAACTTTGGAAATTACAAAACCCACTCCACATTGTTCAAAAAATTCCAAAATCCTCCAGATATGAACTAATATATCCTAAGTTTCAAACCCAAATGGTTTCACTTGATTTGCTCATCAAAATAATTATTTACAATTAATTATATCCAAATAGGTTGTTTTCTGCAGGACTTTAAAGAAATTAATGGTTCTCTTAGTATACACGAGCAATCAATGCAATGCCAAAAATTTAAGAAACTAGACTCGTAATCAGTTCTAATGATGCTAATTTGATAATTTTCAGATTCATACAGAAAGAGAACGACACTTTCGAATTTATCGTTTTACACTAGTTTTCTGGACAGATATGAACACACCAGTTAACATAGATTCTAACACCCAAAAATTATGAGAAAATACTGATATGCAATTCAATATGTAATTAATCTATTGTAACAATTTCAATTTAAAATTCATCCGTTTGATATGATTCCTCAATTTTTAAAGTTTGTGGTTCTGTATAGAATTTTTTTGAACTAAGAATTACACCCATTATTTCTCATCACCAACCACTGACTTGGCACCCAAACAACACACTCGTTTCTCTTATTCCTTCCCAACAACAAGTAGATTACACACATGAACCATCACAATATATAGACATAATAAAATAGGACAATACCTTAGAGTTGTTGACCACCGATGTTGCTAAAAGGTTCTCTCAAATCTCTTTCTCTCTCTCTCTCTCCCCCTCACGGCTGCTGCTAACATGTGAGGAACAAATAAGAAGGTAGGGTTTTGTGTATATTTTATTTAATACTGGTGGTTGGGCACACCCAAAGCATGTGTATGTCAAATAAATAAATAATATACAAAATGTTTAAATAAGTTGTAAGCAACTCAAATGGTAAGACCATTATTTATCTAATTGTGGTCTAGAGTTCAAGTCACACCCTCTTCTCTATTTTTTTTAAAAAATAATAAATCTTGCCTCTAAATTAAAGACTTTCACCATAAATTTATTTTAGGTTTTAAAATTAATTAAAAGACCCACCAACAATATTTAATTTGCACTTTAGGATTCACCATCAAAATATTTGAGATTGTAAAATTATTATTATTTAATTATTTACTTTATTTTTTATAGTCGAATTCTCACATTCTCCCTTCCTAAAAGAAAAGTTTCGTCCTCAAAACTAACCTGAGTAAATCATGAGAATAGATGTGGGTACTTCTCACGTATCTCGTCCTCGCGTTCCCAAGTCGGCTCTTAACCTAGATGATTACGCCACAGTACCTTAACCAATTTAATGGCCTTTGTACGCAACATTTTCTTTTTCGAATCCAAAATCTGAACAGGAATTTCCTCATACGAAAAATCCTCTCTAATCTGAAGTGGCTCATAATCTATCACATGCGACAGACTATGCACATATTTCCTCAGCGTAGACATGTGAAACACATTATGCACTCCTGCCAACCTAGGGGGTAAAACAACATGGTACGCAACCTCACTAACCTTCTCCAATACCTCAAATGGACCAATGTATCTAGGACTCAACTTTCCTTTCTTTTCAAACCTGATGACTCCTTTCCATGGTGATACTTTCAAGAATACCATATCCCCCACATGAAACTCTAAATCTCTTCTATGATGATCAGCATGACTTTTTTTGTCTACTTTGAGCAGTTAATAATCTCTCTCTGATGGTGACAATTTTCTGTGTAGCATCCTGCACCAAGTTAGGTCCCAACAATTGCCTTTCATAAACCTCATACCAACACAAAGGAGACCTACACTTCCTCCCATACAAAGCCTCATAAGGAGCTACTCCCAAACTAGAATGATAACAATTATTATGCGCAAACTCCGTGAGCGACAAATAATCATCCCAATTACCTCTTCCCTCCAAAGCACAAGCCCTCAACATATCCTCAAGGGTTTGAATAGTCCTCTCCGATTGCCCATTTGTCTGAGGGTGATAAACTGAACTAAAATTTAATCGAGTACCCATAGTTGACTGTAACGCATCCCAAAACTTAGACACAAAACGAGGGTCTCGATCTGACACTATTGACATAGGTGCACCATGCAATCTAACAATTTCCTTCACATACAACTGTGCAAATCGAGCTAAAGAATAGTTCATCCAAACTGCAACAAAATGTGATGACTTGATTAATCTGTCGACAACTACCCAAACTGCATCGTGATTACTACTAGTACAAGGTAATCTGCACACAAAGTCCATGGTAACATAATCCCGCTTCCACTTTGGTGTAGGTAAGGGTTGTAGTTTCCCCGCGGGTTTCTGATGTTCTATTTTAACCTGTTGACACACCAAACACAGAGCCACAAATTCTACAATATCTCCCTTCATACTGTTCCACCAAAAATGTTCATGAAGATCCCGATACATCTTAGTGCTTCCAGGATGAATGCTGTAACTAGATGTGACGACCGGTTTTGTTGTGCGTTTCTTGTTCCTCTTTGTTTACCTTCGGGTCTACACTTGTTAGAGCATCGGTTTCGACTTGGAGTCTTGTTGATTATTTGAGGTTGCTGTGTTCAAATGTTTTTCTCAAAAGTTCATGTTCGTTGTTTATTCTAGTGTTGAGTTTCATTTGTTCGAGAGCGTGCGAGGTTGGTCTGAAGCATCGAGAGTTGAACCAAAAATTTGGTGAGGACGGTACGTCTTGGGAGAGGGGCAAGACGTGCGAGGTGGTAAGTCGCGTCTGATTTCAAGGTATGGCGCTTACTGCACCGTTAAAAGGGTAGGTTCAGGAGTGAGGTGCGGGGGAAAAGGGCCGCAAGTGCGGGGGTGTTGGCTGCACGTGCGAGAGTAGGCTCTGCACGTGCGGGAGGTAGGTGGATCCAAAAAATTTTCTCTTTCTTCTCTCTTTGGGCTGAAGTTGTATCACTTTTGTATACCTCTCTCTCTCTAAAAACATTTCCTCTTCCTTCTCTCTACATTTCCTACCAAAAACTCGCAAGATCTTTGATTTCTTTAAATTCATTGGGATGTAGGTCTAAGTCCTTCATCAAAGTTGGTTAACTTTTCGAGGGCTTCGTTGTGTGCGATGAAGATCGAGTTTGTTGATTTAGGGCTTTCTACTCAATTCTTCTTCAAACTTGAGGTAGGTATTTTCTTTGAGTAATATATATGTTTTTTTGCAAAATCTAGATAATTTTTGAAACCCTCCTTTGATAGTTTTTAAAAATTGGTTGTTGATTTAAGAAGACAAGTGATTTTGAAAGTGGGTTTACTTTTGTTTCTTTTAAAATAGAAATTGAGGGCTTCAAACTCTATTGATTGATGAATTATGTTTTTGATGAGATTTCTTAAAGTATTTTGGGGAGGAATGATTTTAGTGAGAAAACCTAGAAATTGGGGTTTTTGAAAGATGTTGAAAAACTATGGAAGAAAAGGTCATATTTACCTTGGACGTCAAATAAATGAATGCATTGTAAAAGTCGTAATTGTATTTAAATAAATGATGAGTTTCATGAAGTATGAGAATTGTGATTTTGGAAATGTAGTTCTAAAATAAAGAAATGTTGTTATAGTGTTGAAATGGCTAAGTTGTTGAGAATGCTCAAAGTGTAGAAAATACGTTGTCCCTTGGATGAATTGAAATATAAGTATATATATATTCATCTTGTGAAATGGTAGTGGAAAGAGGAATTGGAATTTTGATTACAATGGTAAGGTTGTGTGGAAGAATTGAACATGGAAGAAATGTTGCATTGCATTGATTATCATTACATTTCCATATGAATTTGTTTGATAATGAGAAGCTTTTAAATTTTGATTGGAAAACTTGCATTGAGAAAAGAACGCCGTGAAACAAGTTTTCATGAAATGGTTTTTGGGATAAATACGATGGTAAGTCTTGAAAGGTGGTGTAGATGAAATTGATAAGTTGGCCTGAGTGTCCCAAGTGAAAGACCGAAAAATCCGCGTGGATAAGTGTCGAGCCTTCCGGTTAATACCAGTAAAAATGACAAATTGGTAGCACTTGTATAGGCTACTTGCAAACACGTACCTAGGGATTACCAGAGTTGTATTTGCCATCCCATGAATTAAATTGTTAAGTTTTGAACAATGGTATTGCATGGCATCATTGAGCATGATGATTTTCAAAAGATGAAGATGTGATTTATTTGCAATAAGACATAGCATGGTATGTGCATTCATTTCTTGAGACTTGTATAAAATGTATATACTTTGTTAAGAATTTCCTACTGGGCTTTATGCTCACCCTACAGGATTTTTGTGCAGGAAAGGATGTGGTGATTCTGCCTAACTAAGGGCATGGAAGTGTGTGTAAAGGGAGCACAATGCTCTCATTTTGCGTGACTCTATTTTGTAAGCCAAGGGCTATACTTGTGTGGGTTTGAATAACCGATCTGTGTAACCGGGCCTAAGCCTTGGAAACTTGTAAACCCATGAGGGTATTTATTTGTTTATGTTATCTTGATTTGAGGTGAATGTAGTATCACATGAGGATTACTTGTATCATCTATTGCAAGCGTGAAGATTTACGTTCAGTTTTACTTTAAAGAACCATGATTATTGTATTATCATTTGGGTATGAAAAATGGGGCCTGACAACTTGGTATCAGAGCTACCGGGTTTGAATACTTGGAGCTCATGGGAAATGGTTGTTTAACCACAATGGGTTCATCTTGCATGATAGGTTGCATGATAGGAAGATGTTATGCATTTTGTGATTGTGTGATAACATGCTTATGTGACTATATGAGTATAGGATTGGACTTTTGGGATGTTGCTTGCGCCTGTTAAATTCCTTGAAGTCTTTTTAGAAGGGTACTTGATCAATACTCATTCTACTAAGAATTCTTAGTTTTTCGTAAGACGAATTTCATCATGAAAAAATAATCTGTATGTCTTTGCATGATCCGTATGTGTTTGCATGACTAAGTGCTTATGTGGAGTGAAATTACATTGTCATATGGTAGAGAAAAGTATAGCATTGTTGTGATCGAACGTGTGAGGCAAGTTACGAGCACATATGGGTTAGTGTGCTAAATTTTTTCTATTGTTCTTTATAGGATGTCAGGAAGAGGTCAAATCTGTTGTGGTAGAGGCGGGAGACGCGGTAAGGCCCGCCGAGGTGTACATGAGGTACTGGCCCATGAGGTGGTAGGGCCCGCCGGCTCTTGGAAGCTACGCTCACAATCATCATTCCACTCAAACTTTACCCCTTTCCTGGTGATATTGGTAAGTGGCAAAACAATACGGGAGAATTCTTCCACAAACCGTCTGTAATATCCAGTAAGCCCTAAAAAGCTGCATACCTCTGTCACCAAAGTAGGTTGTGGTCAATCAACAATTGTTGCCACCTTCGTGCTATCCACAAATACCCCATCTTTACTCACCACATGACCCAAAAAGGATACATTGCTTAACCAGAATTTACACTTCTTAAATTTTGCATACAATCTCTTCTCCCTAAGGATCTGCAGTACTACCCTCAAATGTTGCTCATTCTCCTCCTTACTCCTCGTATAAATTAGGATGTCATCAATAAACACTACCGTAAATTTATCTAATTGGGGTTTAAATACTATGTTCATCAAATCCATGAATGTGGCTGGTGCATTTGTGAGACCAAAAGGCATCACCAAGAACTTATAATGCCCATAACGGGTTCTGAAAGCTGTCTTAGGAACATTCTCATCCCTCACCTTCAATTGGTGATAGCCTGACCACAAGTCAATCTTAGAGAATACCTAAGCTCCCTGCAATTGGTCAAATAGGTCATCAATACATGGCAAAGGATACCTATTCTTCACTGTGACTTTGTTCAGTTCCCTATAATCAATACACAATCTCATAGACCCATCCTTCTTCTTCACAAATAACACAGGTACTCCCCAAGGTGAAATGCTCGGCCTAATAAAACCTTTGTCTAACAACTCCTGTAACTAAGTTTGTAACTCCCTTAACTCCAACAGTAGCATTCTATAGGGCACTTTAGAGATAAATGCTGTGTCAGGGACCAAGTTAATGGAAAATTCAACCTCACGATCTAGAGGAAGTCTAGGTAGATCCTTTGGAAAAATATCAACACAATCACTCACTGCAGGCAACTCTTCTAACTTCTATTCTGGCAGTTCGATACTCACCACACAAGCTAAGTAACCATGACACCCTTTCTCAACATTTGGTTAGCCTAAAGAGAAGAAATAAAATAGATAGAAGTCCCTTTTCTATCTCCCTAAAAGAAAAACTCAAGTTGTCTTGGCATAGCAAAAACTAACCTCTTTCTAAAACAATCAACAGAGGCGTGATGCTTTGTCAACAAATCCATACCCAAAACCACGTCAAAATCCTTCATCTCTAAAGAAATCAAATCCACTAGAAAAATCCAACCCAAGTTTACCACACAAGATCTATAGACATCTCCCAATACAACTGTTTCTCCTAATGGAGTAGACACGGTAATACAAACATCAAAGGCTCACAAGGAATAGACAATCCGTGTAGATATCTAGGTGCCAACTCTTAACCTTCAAAATGAAATTTAGAAAGAATCAAGAAAAGTTTAAACAAAACTAATTTAACCATATACTAGTAAGGACTATAGGGACTCGGACCTCGTATAAATGATGAAATGCAAGATATGTAACTCGATAAACTATAGCTCTGATACCACAATTGTCACACCCCAAAACCAGGCATGACCAGCCGTGGCCTACAGGGACTTAGCCCAAGGCACACGTAAGCCTAAACATGAACCCAAAACCACAAAGAATAAATGTTACGATAGGCCAGAAATAAATAAATCAAAACCCAATCCAGTGACATGTCACAATTACAAATGGTAAAACCAGCCATAACCAACTTCCAAAAATATATACTAAATGGAACACAAACTGCCCACAAAATAAAATAATTCTAAATAAAATCCAACTACAATGTATGCACAAAACCCGACATAACAAGCTAAAGCAAAATAATGAATGTCCTAGAGGTCCATGCAATTGAGTCCCCGCTACACCATGAGTCCACTCTAAGTCCTTCTAACACCTGAAAGTGATAAACAACTAAGTCAGCTGATAGCTCAGTGAGTAGCAACATGGATAGTAAATACAGTTTTGAAAACAAGATTCAATTCCAAAATAAGATATATATCACAGAAATTAGATTGACATACAATTTTGATAAAGATAATCTATTTCAAAAAGAAGGTTCCACAGTTCAACAGTTAAAATACTTATGTCTCTCAAGAACATGATAAATGACTTTTTTCACTTAAAACAGATTACAACATGACACCAATAATTTTCTGGGTACCAAGAATAACAAATAACATGCCAAACAGTTCTTAAGGGAATAAGCCCCGTTGGATCCAATATCGAACCAAGAGTCATCCTCGGGGTGGCAACCCAGGCCTTTTTTCTAAGACGATTCGATTGAAGGTCACCTAGCCTAGCCTAGGTGTTTTCCTTACAATCATTGAGCATTAGAGTCATCACACACTGTGGAATAATTTCGTTGAACTAAAATATACATATGGTCCTGATAATCAATACAATTCAGTTTCGCAAAACAGGGTAGTTTACCATTATAAACATGAGACCATAACAAATGGTTTACAGTATGCCAAGTTTATACATGTTTCAGAAATAATTTAATTCCATTGATAATATAATAATTTATCAAAACAGTTTAGTCTTGAAACAACAATTAAATTTTCCAATAGTTCAGGGTAGGGAGACATTTATAAAAATATGTAGCATGTAACTACTCACCTAAAAATGGAATAATGTAATCCTCGAATAGAGTATAAAAGTCCAACTAGTGCCCTGAACCAAGTATGACAACTACACGTCACTACTAATTTAAAAATACTAAAGAATAAAAACTAAGTAACCCCAAACTAAAGCACTAACATGGCTCAACCCAACTCATCGTTACTCTTAAATATTACCTAAGCTCATGCTCTTCAAGGTTTAAAATCACCCAAGACATGGGTTCAAATCGAAACTTAATTAAAAGTAACTTTAAGATAAAATAAAATTTTAAACAAGCTTTGCCATTCTATTTGCTAACTTTGAAAATTACAAAACCCATTCCACATTGTTCGAAAAATTCCAAAATCCTCCAGATATGAACTAATATATCCTAAGTTTCAAACCCAAATGGTTTCACTTGATTTGCTTATCAAAATAATTATTTACAATTAATTATATTCAAATAGGTTGTTTTACTGTTTTACACCAGTTTTATAGACAGATTTGAACACACCATTTAATATAGATTTTGACTCCCAATAATTATGAGAAAATACTGATATGCAATTCAATATGTAATTAATCTACTATAAAAATTTCAGTTCAAATTTCATCCGTTTGATACGATTTCTCCAGTTTTAAAGTTCGTGGTTTTGTAAAGAATTTTTTTGAACTAAGAATTATACCCATTATTTCTCATCACCACCCACTGATTTGGCACCCAAACTACACATCCGTTTCTCCTATTCCTTTCCAACAACAAGAAGATTACACACATGAACCCCCACAATATATAGATATAATAAAATAGGACAATACCTTAGAGTTGTTGACCACCAATGTTGCTAAAAGTTTCTCTCAAATCTCTCTCTTCTCTCCTCTCTCTCTCTCTCTCTCTCTCTCTCTCATTTTCTCCCTCACAGCTGCTACTAACATGTGAGGAACAAATAAGAAGGTAGGGTTTTGTGTATATTTTATTTAATATTGGTGGTTGGGCACACCCAAAGGATGTGTATGTCAAATAAATAAATAATATACAAAATGTTTAAATAAGTTGTAAGCAACTCAAATGGTAAGACCATTATTTATCTAATTGTGGTCTAGAGTTCAAGTCACACCCTCTTCTCCATTATTTGTTTTTTCAAATAATAAATCTTGCCTCTAAATTAAAGACTTTCACCATAAATTTATTTTAGGTTTTAAAAGACCCTCCAATAATATTTAATTTGCACTTTAGTATTCACCATCAAAATATTTGAGATTGTAAAATTATTATTATTTAATTATTTACTTTATTTTTTATATTTGGGTTCTCACAATATTCTTTGGACACCGTCGAGTCAATTCCTTCTGTTGTTGGGAGTTGATAGAAATTTCAATGATGGACTGTCGATGTAATATGCTCTTCACTGAGGCAATGGTGCTTAAAGATGTAATGACCGTCAGTGTTCTTTTCAATAGGAGATGGACGGTCATCAAAAGGAGAATGAGAGAGGGTGTGGAAAATTAGGTGGGTGTACCTTAAGTGTGATAATATTATGAATAAGGGTAAATTTGGTATTAAGTGGGGTGTTCAAAGAAATTTAATTGAAATTTAGGGTTTAGGGTGGGGGCTCAATGAAATCAGGCGTCCAAAGAATTTACGTAGGTGCTAATAGCAGCCCTCTTATTTTATTTTATATTTTTTGAATTTCTATAATTCTTTTACTACCTTCATCCCTAACCTTCATCCTTCTCCTTCTTCTTACACTCAAAACCTAAAAAACCCTAACCCTAATTATCTTCCATCACAACCACCTCCACTGGTCCACTACCAGCGCCACCACCCTGCCACCACTCCACTACCCTAATTTTATCAGTTCTTTGCAATTACAACCCAACAAGTAAAGAAAAACCCAACCTTAGCCAACATAGATATGGAGGTAGCTTATAAAGATTATCATAAATCGCAACCAAAACCATAAAGTGGAAATGAAATAATGATAGCATCAAGATCAAGGTCAACTTTTCCTGTCACCACATAACATCACAATTAATTCAATTCAATTCAACAGGTTTTTTGATGGACAGTAATTTGGTTGAGAAACAAACAATCCATGAGTTTTGTAATCCATTACATACATATGTCTACAAATAGAGAGAGAGAGAGAGAGAGAGAGAGAGAGAGAGAGAGAGAGAGAGATACCTTGTAAAACATGACCTTTTGGGTTAGTAGAAGAATCACCACAGAGATCACAGACAATTCTGCCATGTATTTCATCAGTCCTAGCTCTAATACCAAAAATCATCATCATCATGAGGATTATAGAGACAAAAAGTGGTAG
This sequence comes from Camellia lanceoleosa, assembly GCA_025200525.1. Classification (NCBI taxonomy): domain Eukaryota; kingdom Viridiplantae; phylum Streptophyta; class Magnoliopsida; order Ericales; family Theaceae; genus Camellia; species Camellia lanceoleosa. The sequence continues at coordinate 128,086,209 of CM045768.1, forward strand.
TGGCACATTCTTTGACAACGACTCCATACGATGGCAGCGACAGTGAGAGGGTGGTTGAAAAATCTAGAAAACCCCTAGATATTGATTTGTGATTATGTATGAATTTTAAGCAGTAAATAATTATCTCAATCAAACAATCAAGACAAATTGACACAATGATTTTAAAGTGGAAAAACCACAATTGGAGCGCCTCCAATTGTGATAAAAAACCACGGGCCAAAGCTACAAAACAATCCACTAAAAAGACACAAAGGAATTACACATGTGTACTCTCAGTTACCTAGCGAATCCATGCCCGAATCGAACTGACCCCTATGTGCCTCTTTCAGCCCCGTCTTCACTTCGGAATGTCTTGCCCGATGTTGAATCCACAACGCCGATGTCGAATCCACGACGAAGAGCCACTCCAGAATCCACCAAAGCTTCAGACTCAAGTTCCACAGAATCCACCGAAGAACAACTCTCTCTTTTGTGAATAAAACAAACTAAATATAATCCACTCAATTCATGATGAACTCTCACAAATATCAAAGGAAACAAGCAAAGAAGCTCAATATAAAAACCCTAATACCCAAGAAGAAGATTTGGAAGCCGTACACTAAAATCTAACTGAACCACACCTTTTATAGCAAACAAATCCGCGATCTCCGCTCGAGCACAAGAATGGTCGCTCGAGCGGACTGACGCTGGAGCACAGGAATTGCCGCTCGAGCGGAAAAAAACAACTCCCAGTACTTTTGTACGTGAGTGAAACTTTTGAAGGGTCACGATCTCCACTCGAGCGCAGGAATGGCCGCTCGAGCGGAAAAACAATTTCGACTACAATTTTGCTTTTAAAACTCATAGCCAGCGAAGTGGCAAACATGATAGGATTTAGATCACAAACCCCTCTGCATAGGCACAATTTAGGTTGGACTCGCATCTAAAACTCATAGCCTCACTGAAATATAAGAGCGAATAAAATTACAACTGCAAGGAGTTTTGTCAAACGGGATTGCCAAGAACAAAAACCTAACAATGGTGATTGCATGGTGGTGTCGGTGATGGCAATTGCAGAAGGCGGCAACGGATAATGAAATCAGGGTTAGGTTTGGGGCAGAAGAAAAATAAGGTGGGTGAAGGGCTTGTGGCGGTAAAGATAGTGGTTGGAGGTGATGGTAGGAGAGAATTCGGGTTTGGGCTTTTTAGGTTTTTGGTGTAAGGATGAGAAGGAAGGTTAGGGACAAGGGTAATAAAGGAATTACAGAAATTATAAAGTTAAAAAATAAGAAAGTTAAATTTTGAGGGTGTAAGGAGTTAAATTGGTGATATAAGTAGAATTTCTCAAAAAAAACAAAGAGAAAATGTAACGCCCTGCTTAAAACATACATGAACATACCAAGACAAACACCATAATATAAACCAAAGGTCATCTTTCTCATTGAACTAGAGATTACAATTCAACATTTACAAAACATCCTGGTTTCACTTTCTAGTTCAATAATCTAGATAGCCTTACAAAAACAATAAGCCTCAAGGGCATACAAAATAATGAAACAAATTCAAAAGTCTAGGTACACTGTCTTCTACATCAACAACATAATATTCTTCAACTAAACTTTCCCAAAATGAACTAGTACTTGTCTTCTCCAACCAATCAAGGATGTGGTGTATCATTGATTCCTAAAAATAAAATAGGATTGAGTTACATGCCCAGTAGGAATACATTTAACCAAGTATTTAAGTATTCGAATAAGCATGTGACATCATTGAGACAAAACACATTAAGGAGTTTCCGTACACAGGTAATTATTGTCAATGCTGTAAACTCTATAACAATTGAACAATCACATTTACACCCCACAACATTCATCATCACATCAAAGAGAATAAGCCATGAGTCCCATGTAAGAGTCCAAGTCCAAACACAAGCTTCTTTTGTTTAAAAATTGCTTCCACATTTGCCGACTATTATGCTGCAGGGAGTGGGCACCCAAAATCATCCGTTTTTCCACTTTTGCCGACTACAATACGGCAGGATCAGTGGACACGCAAAAACATTTTCCCACATTCATCCAGCAATAAGCCTAGACAAGGCAATTGGACACCTTTAACTTTCCCTCATGCGGGTACCAATACAACTCGCACAATAACAAAATTGACTCTTACCCGAACTCATGCTCAAGGAACACTTCATCAAATTTCCATTAAGTTATCAAACACTTACGTGGTCAAGCAAGCAACATCACATAACATGCAAAGGGAATCACCACCCAAATCACAATTCCATCATCACAACAATATCCATATATCTTATTTCCTCATTGTTCATAATGTCTTAGTACCTTAAAGAAATCCTCAATTAAAATATCCTTCTCTACTCAAATTTGAAAATAGGGTTTTACTACATTTAGGGCTTTTTCCATTTCTTCACTTATACGTGTTTCCATTACCATAAAATGCATGTTTAATGAAAATAGTTTGGGAAATTTCAATTAATAGTGAAGGAAAAGTCTATTTTATGTGAATCAAGAGTTTATTTCACCCCAAACACAATATTTCCTCTTAAGCCACAACAATACCACAATATATTCTTCAAAACAAAGAAATACAAGGTTAAAGGTAACCCTACCTCAATGATAAGCAAGATAGCAAAGTTCCTAGGAGAATCCTTCGTAAATTAACTTTTCAATCGGTGGAAAAGTGATAGCTTCGAGTCTTCTTCACTTTTTGATAAGTGATCTAAGCCAAGTCTTAGTGAAATGAAAGGTATTTTAGAGTGAGAATAAAGGGTTTTCAGAAATGAGGGGAGAGGAAGGGAGATAGAAATTAAAAAGGTGAAGAAATTATCTAGAATGTCCTTTTTAATTTGCTAATATCGTGCAGTTTGCTCGAGTGCAACTTCCTACGCTCGACCGTAAAAGACAAACTCGAAAGGCTCGCTCGAGCGACAATTCCTTCGCTCGAGCGTAAAATGACAAGTCCCAAAAGTTTTGCAAAGCTACAGGGAAACAACTGGGAGCCAACATTCTTCGCTTGAGCATAACTTCCTGTGCTCGAGCGACCCACCTGCAAACTCGTGAGATTCAGAGAGGTGCAATTCTCCGCTCGAGCGCAACTTTCTTCGCTCTAGCAGGCACTTGGAACAAAATGTCACAGACAGTAAAAGGTAAATTACACTTTGCCCTTTTATATTTGGTCAATATTTTATTTTGGTCTTTAAAGTTTATTTTTTCCTACTTTAGCCTTTCATATTTTAATTTTCTTCTAGTTTACTCCTAAAGTTAACTTATGTTCAAAATTAGACATAAAATATCACAATAATTACCACATATCATAAAAATATTATTATATTGAACTTTGAATTTATGTCAGAGGTGTGAATTCTATATAATAAAATATTTTTATATCATGTCACTATTAATGTGTCATTTTCTGTCTAATTTCAAAATATATATATATATAATTTTAAAATAAATTGAGAAAAATTTAAAATATGGAAGGTAGAAAACAAAGCGTGGCTTTTAGTCAATTGCTACATGTTGGTAATTTAGCCTTTTGAATTTTTTAGCATCTCTCTTGAGGTCTACCAATGGCATTGCACGGTCTATAATCGTTGTAGACATCCGTGCTAAGATTTGCAAAATAACAAAATAGGGAGTTCTAAATAGTCTGATGTCCAATCTTAATGGTTGGGAGGACAAGTCTCTTTGGTGAACTCTATAAGCCTTGAGTTTTACAGTTATAGTTTAACCATTACTATTTAAATGTTACTGCTAACTATTATTTATATCTATTAAATTGTTACTTACATGTTAATGCTAAACCAAATGTCTATCCACTTCATCTCGAAGCGTCTCTCTCTTGATAAGGTAACAAGATCTTTCAAAAATTGAATCCACTGAGGCAAAGATCACTGTATGGCCGCATTTCCATGCATGTGCCCGCATAATGGTGGCACGATTGCAGAACATACATAGTGTGATTGTGAACCCGTTTTGTGACCCTTAGTGGGATGTGCAGGTGGACCAAAGATATGCAACAGAGGCTAGAAAAACATGCATTCCTACTAAACATGTGGGTCCACGCTTTTACTCTTAGACTATCTAGTTGCATAAAAAAGCCCAATAAAACTCCGATTGATACTTTGGATCATAAAAATAGTTTTTTATTTGTAAAATTTGTCAACTTGAATTTAATTGGGCCTCCTTCCTTCTTCTCTTTTTGAAAGATATTGAAATGGCAGGTTTTGATGGAAAATAATTTTTGGGGATAAGAAGAGGTTCAATGAGCCCAACAGTGGCCCAAACATGATCTTTCGTCAAACTACACTAAGTCTTATGGTTAGTCAAAATAAGGTGTTTACACTGACAATTCACCCCTGACTTGTTCATTGAAAATCCTAAGTGATTCGTTATTAAATCAAGTTGTAAATATTCCAACTCCCAATCATTCAAAACACACAATCTAAATCATCAAGAACTTATGAAAGTGATTTAGATTGTTGTTTTCGAAAAACAATAAATCGTCACAAACAATTTTTACGTGGAAAAACCACAATTGAAGTACCTTCAATTGTGATAAAAAAACCACGGGCGAAACGCCACAAATCAATCCACTACTAAAAAAAGAAAGATTACAAAGATAACAAACAAATTACCAAACGCATCCAATTTGTCTTCAAACCTTCTGTAAATCTTTCACCAAGCCTTCATCTCGGAATTGATTAACCTGAAGTTGAATCCACAACTTCACTTGTCGAATCAACGACTACGCACAATATTAAACTCCTTTGAAACTCCACGTTTGAATCTCCAGAATCCACCGAAGAAGAATACTCTTAAATACAACCAATCAACCTCCTTGATATATGCTTACCAGTAAATGAGTTTAATACTCACTCAAATCATCAAGGAAAACTCACAAAAACTACAAAAGAAAACTTTAAAAAACCTTAAAGTAGATCTCAAAAACGTAATCCTAGTTTTGGACTAAAACTAGTACTTATAGAAATTTGGGACAGCGAAGCTCGCTCGAGCGAGGACTCTCTTGCTCGAGCGAGGAACTTATTTCACGTGATTTCCATAAGTGGCTTCACTCGAGCCATGCATCCTACGCTCGAGGGTACATTTGTGCTTCTCAGGTTTTTTACAGACTCAACCTTCGCTCGAGCGAGGACTCCTTTGCTCGAGCGAGCAACATAAAATAGAAAGGAAACTTACAACTCAATAACTCAAGTTTGTTCGTGGGATTGACAAGACTAAGGGACCTAACAATCTCCCCCTTTGTCAATTTCTGGACAAAACTTTCTAACACAATTTCCTAACATTCTAACACAATTTCTTAGAAAATAAATGTACTAACAAAACACACCAACTTAAAGAAGCACAACTACCAAAACAATCTTGACGGAAATCTGCAAAACTGAAAATATAGAGAATTGATATTCAATAGTAAAAACCATCAAGACATAATAAACTAGTACTCCAAAAAAAAAATCCTATACAAAACTAGTGCAATGTTGCCTGCAAAAGCCATCATGAGTATGCAAAAACAAAATATATCTCATATATCAGATATCCCCATATATGCCCTCCAAAAATTAACCAATACTCCCCCTTTTTGTCCGGGAAAGCCAAAAGAAAGAGTTATATACAAACCAGAAGAAAAATTGCCCAAGAAAATAACAAAAACTGTCCAAAAACCATAGGCCAAATAAGCAAAAACTGTCAAGAACTATTAGTCGGATGGAGGGGGATGCTGCATCTGGAGCAATGAAAGAATCTGGGCGAGCATCATGCTTGGTTGATCGAGACAACCATCCAATGTATCCAGTCGAGCATCCAACTGATCAAGCCTGTGTGTGACTGACTACTCAAACTGCTGCAGCTGGCCACGAAATGAACGTGGACGCATCTCAGGCATCTCAGTAGGGGCTGCATCAAACTCCGCCTCCTCAACAAGGGGATCATCACCTATATCAGACACTCCAGACACCCCAACTCCTGACACACCCCCCTCCCAAACATGAGCTTGACTCTGTGAGGCCATCAACTTAGTAATGGGTTTAATAGGAGAAGCAAACTCATCATCATCATAGGTAGGTACTCCAAGTGAAGTAAGAAAGCAAGTGAGAAAACACCCATAAGGAAAACCTAAGGACTTACGTCCTTCAAAAACAGAGATCATTTTGGTGACAATCATGGCGGGTAAGTCAATGGGTAGACGATGATCAATGTAATATAATACATACCCCTAATCTTGGGTAATGTGGGAGGAATGAATGGTCACATGAATATTAGCACAAACAATGAGGTTGAGTAGACGAAAAGGAGGTAGGAGCTCATTTTGTTGAATGAGCGGCCCGGGAAACCAAGTCCGGGAAAAACCACAAAGTTCAGTGGCAACTCGATCAAAATCAACACTAGTACGAGTAAGAAGAGGAAAATGAAAATTCGGGACTTCTGGAAGACCAAGAAACAACCGAAAAACATCGCTAGTGATGTCTAAAGATGTCTTTCTAACCCAAGTGCTAAATGATGAAAGAATTTCTTTGCGAATAGAGTGCATGTTACAATAGAACTCACGAATAAGACTAAGATTTTGAGGCCCTGAGAAAATCAACACCTGATCACCCCCTAAGGTATCAAACAACGGACGAATAGGTAGCAACTCAAATGCACTAGGGAGGACATTTCTTTCAAGATGGACTTTCCTAGTGGCATAAAATTCCCTAAACAATTTGGATTTCTCTTTGGATTCAAACTTGTCAGTGTTGAATTTGGGACGGGAAACAGTAGTCTTTCGACGTTTTGAAGGCTCACCCATGACTGACCACTGAAGAAGTGATGACACCACAAGAAACCACACAACCAACAACAACACAAGGTATCCAATGACAATATTAGAATCCCAAAAAAAAAAAAACAAAAATAACCATTAAAACGCCATTAGGCCAATATTGTTAGAAAAATAAACACAAAACTTTAGTAAAATATCAATGTTATGAAAAACAGAACCAGGGTAAAGGTCAACCGACACAGATGTTCCAATAAGAGAATAAACATTAATTCAATATACTAAGACCACATATATTAGTATATGAAACACTAAAAATAAAACCCCAAATTAAACCCTAACAGAAAAACCTAGCAAAAATGTCCCATACCACTAAACCAAGATGCAAAAGAGAGACAGAAAAAGCATAATGAAAGAACCAAAACAAACAACTAGGAACCCTAGTTACTAAAGACGAAGCAAAGCAAACAACACCATTATGTAGGACGAGAAGAAAAAAATAGAGAAAAGAAAAGAAATCTTACCTGATAAATGAGAATGCTAGAAGGATGAAGAAATATGCCCCCAAAAACGAGTAAAACCCAAGGTATGAACAACAATGGAAGTGAAATCGCCAAACACTCAAAGCAAAAGGGGCAAAACTGACGTGAAGAGACGCAATAGCAGTATTTAATCCACGACAGGTCGCTCGAGCGAAGAATTTCTCGCTTGAGCGAAGACACTTATGCGCACAGTGTCGCTCGAGCCAAGATTTTGTCGCTCGAGCATAAAAAGCATGCTCTCAAATCAAAGCCATTAGCAGAAGCACGCTCGAGTGAACACTCCCTCACTCGAGCGAAGAAGAAACAAAAGAAAAAAGAATAAAAAACTTTTTGAGCAAAAATCAAATACTCACCCTATGAAATGAAACCTGAAACAAAGGAAGTGAGTACAATAGCATGAAGGTGATACTAAGATGAAATAATCTACAAACCATGAAACCCACAAACTTGCAATTTTGTCAATATGAAGCAAATAATCATGAGCAAATCAGATAAAATATAATCAATGATCATAAGCTACATGAGAATGTACAACTCAGAAACCAACATGAGAGCTCATAAAATGAAAGTGTGTGTGTGCAATCCATGAGAGGCCACAGAGCTAGAGTTAATCCTCGTAGTGATCGGATGGCTGGACCTCCGGCAAGAGTAACTAAGCAGCATAGAGAAAAGTCAAACCACTAGGAATCATGGGGTATTTGTTGAGTATTCACGGAGGCTCCCCCTCAATCAATGATTCCTTTCTTTTTTTCTTTTTTTCTTTTTTTTAACTTTTCTTTCTTGTGGGCACTCATTGGTGGCATGCATGCTCAAGAGTATGGAGACCAAACCAAAGAAGAATGAAATAAAAAAGGATGGCCTGGTTGGTGCCTCGGAGGTAGCCTTTTCCTAATGCCTGGACTTCAATGAACTGAGGGAGAAACCGTGGAAGTGAAAAAAGATGGTAGATGGTTAAGAGACTCAACAGCACCCATGATATACTAGTATAGGTCAATTTCTCTAAAGAAGTATAAGAAACACTGTTAGTGGTCCATAGAGAACTTTGATCAGTTGTACAGAAACCCCTGCAACAGTTTATCTTAAGGATGTGTACAAAATGAGATCATGAAGTTAATGAGTATGTGGATTCAGAATGAGCTATGAACAAAGAAGAATGAGATCTTGTAAGCAGCATGAGTAATGTTCATATAAATTTGGAAGCAGAGATAACATGAATCAATGACTATGAGATTATAGCATCCAAGCACACATAAAACCAAACACTCACTCCCCCTCAAGTAATAGGTAACACCCTAGTGATTGAGCATCACACCCAAGGTCTTTCTGAGGAACTCAAACCGAAGAAGATCAAGGGGTTTTGTAAAAATATCAGCTTTTTGATGCTCAGTAGGTACATGTTCAAGAATAACAAGGCCTTCTTCCACTAACTGTCGAATAAAATGATGACGAATGTCAATGTGTTTGGTGTAAGAGTGTTGGATAGGATTTTTTGAAATGTTTATGGCACTTGTGTTATCACAAAAAAAAGGGAGAGTGTTCTGATCTCTCCCATAATCATGAAGCATTTGCTTCATCCACATCATTTGTGCATAACAACTCCCTGTAACAATGTACTCAGCCTCAGCAGTTGAAAGAGAGATGGCATTTTGCTTTTTGCTATGCCAGGCAACCAAATTATTCCCAAGGTAAAAACACCCCCTAGATGTACTCTTCCTATCATTAGCACACCCTGCCCAGTCGGTATCAGAAAAACCAGTAATTTCAGCTATAATATCAGTAGAAAACCAAACCCCATACCCCAATGTCCCATTAACATATTTAATGATGTGTTTGACTGCAAGAAGATGCGACTCTTTAGGACTGGCTTGGTAACGGGCACAAACACCTACACTGAAAGCAATATCAGGACGACTGGCTGTGAGGTAAAGAAGACTCCCTATCATACTCCTATAAAGGGTAGGATCAACATCAATACCAAAAGAATCTTTGGACAGGTGAAGACTGGTGCTCATGGGAGTGCGTACATGTTTGGCAGACTCAAGACCAAACTTTAACACAAGGTTTTTGGCATACTTTGTCTGAGAAACAAACATACCAGAATGAGACTGTTTAATTTGAAGACCCAAAAAATAAGACAACTCTCCCATCATGCTCATCTCAAACTCATGTGTCATGTAATCCAAAAAATATTTCACAAGATGATCAGCAGTGGATTCAAACACAATATCATCAACATAAATCTGAGCAACAAGAATATGAGACTTAGTATGTTTCACAAATAAAGTCTTATCCACACTATCCTTTTGAAAGTCATTATCAAGACGAAAGGTAGTAAGTCTATCATACCAAGCCTGAGGGGCTTGTTTCAACCCATACAAAGCCTTGTCTAACTTGTAAACATGGTTTGGACATTTAGGGTGCTCAAACCCTTTCGGTTGCTCAACATATGCCTCTTCTTTCAAGTACCCATTCAAAAAATCACTTTTCACATCCATTTGATACAATTTGAAACCAAGAAAACATGTAACACCAAGTAAAATACAAATAGATTTGAGATGTGCAACTGGGGCAAACGTCTCATCATAGTCAACACCCTCTGCTTGTGTGTAGCCTTGAGCAACCAACCTAGCTTTATTTCCAACCACAATACCATTCTCATCAGATTTATTCTTAAAGATCCACTTGGTACCTATCACATTCATGTCTCTCAGTCTGGGAACTAGAATCCAAACATTGTTACATTCAAATTGACCTAATTCTTCATGCATAGCATTGACCCAACTATCATCTAGTAAGGTCTCTTTCATATTCTTAGGTTCAATCAATGAAACATAACACATATGAGATACCTCATCTCGAATTTGTCTTCGGGTTTTCATTCAATCTGATATACTTCCAATCACCTATTGGGCTGGATGATTCAGTTTCACCCTTGCTGATGGTTTGAACTCAGGACTTGTGGTGACAGAAGCATCTGAAGTGGTGTCTTTCTGTGCACTCTTTGGACTCTGACTTACCCGAGAAGATGGTGATGTCTCAACTTCTTGTGCTTGGACCACAACTTCTCTTTGACTTTGTGGTTCAGTATCCAGAATTATAGACTCACCATTCTCATCCTCATTTGTCGCTGGAGTAGGGGAACTTGTGTCATCTATAATCATATTGATTGATTTCATTAAAGAAGAAGTTCACAGGTTATAGACTTGAAAAGCCCTACTAGTGGTTGAATACCTTAGAAAAATACCTTCATCACTTCGGGAGTCAAATTTTCCCAAAGGCTCTCTATCTTTGAAAATGTAACACTTACTCCCAAAAGTTTTGAAGTATTTTACATTAGGTTTCAATCCCTTTCACAATTCATATGGAGTTTGTAAAGTGCTGGGCCTTAAATACACGCGATTTATAACATAAATAGCAGTATTTAGGGCTTCAGCCCAAAACTTTGGAGGAAGTTTCTTACTAAGGAGCATGACCCTAGCCATCTCTTGAACAACCCTGTTCTTCCTCTCAACCACTCCATTTTGTTGTGGAGTAATAGGTGCAGAAAATTCATGCTTGATTCCATGCATATCACAAAAATTCGAAGACGAACTGCTTTCAAACTCACGACCATGATCAGTTCAGATTCTTATGATACGCCCAATGGAAACACGCTGTTCATTTTGGATTTTAAGGACTAAGGCCTGGAAAGCATCAAACGTATCAAATTTTTCCCTTAAAAAATTTACCCACGAAAATCAAGTAAAATCATTAACAGTTAAAAAAATGTATCTTTTACCTCCAATGCTTTCAGTGCAAGTGGGTCCCATAAGATCCATATGAACCAATTTAAGAGGAAGTTTGGTTGTAAAACTATTCACCTTTTTATGAGGGGCACAGGTTTGCTTCCCGAATTGACATGGTCCACACACATGATTCAGATTCTTACCTAGTTTAGGTACTCCTCTCACTAGCTCGTTGTTGGCTATCTTAGTTAGGTCTTTGAAATTCATGTGACCTAATCTTTGATGCCACAAATCAATGTCACTTATGATGGCTGAGTGACAAGTGAGATCATTAGTAGTATCAATCCCATAGCAGTTATCAGATGTGTGAACCCCATGCAAGACAGTATTTCCCTTTTTATCCAAAATTTCACATTTATTTTTTGAAAACAATACTTCATGGTGGGAATCACACATTTGACTAATGCTCAAAAGATTTGCTTTAAGCCCATCAACAAGTAAAGCATTTTCAAGCTTGGGAAGACCTACTACACTTATAGAGCCCTTACCAATGACTCTAGAAGTGCCACCATCTCCAAAGGTAACAATTCCACCTTCATATTTTTCAAGGGAGGTGAAGTAGGATTTGTCACCTGACATGTGACGAGAGCACCCACTATCAAAATACCACATGTGTGAGTCACGTGCTTTTAGAGCAGTGTGAACAACTAAACAAGTCAAATAATCTTTTCTCACCCAAATCTTTTTGGTCTTAACAAAATCAGGGCTAGCGGTCTTAGTAAATGTCTTGGCGTTGTGAACACCCTCATGAATCTTGGTATTCCGCCTAGACATGTAAGGTTGTCTCATAACCCAAAAAGTATTCGAATTTCTACCCTTTTGAGACACCTTACCAAACAATTCAAAGCAATAAGGACGAATGTGGCCATACCTACCACAATGATGACAAATGAAAATAGGTTTTACCTCCATTTTGTTGATCTTACTCCCATTTGGTAGATGAAAAGATGGATCACCCTGGTGTACCTTCAGCTTTCCTTTTGCTTGAGTCTTCAAGTCATGTGATGTAGAGGCCTGTCCCCTGTGAGCTGTCGCACCATAGCCTAGCCCACTTTTGTCACAACCCATTTGTTGAGACCCGAGGATGTCTTCTAATGATTTGAAACCTTTGTTCCACATGGCAATTATGGCTCTAGCAATTCAGAGTTCTTTATCTTTATGACAAACCATCTCTTCCAATGTAGCTTGTGACATCTCAAGGCTTTCAAGCTTCTCTTCATATGTGGAATACACTTTTAGGAGTTCATTCCTTTCAGTTTCACAGGATAGAAGTTTCCCACATAGGTCTTGCCTGTCATTAGAGATCTTGATGACATTCTGCTTTGCTATTACAAGTTCTCCTTTTAGCTTGACATTCTCACTTTCACATGCTTTGAGCTTGAGAGTGAGTTTGTCATTGATCTTGGACAAATTTAGAGATTCATCATAAAGCTTTTCGTAAGCTTGTTGTAAATCATCACCACTAATCTCATCATTGTCTTCTAATGTTTCATCATCTTCTTTTTGCTCCTCATTCTCCTTGGCCTCATCCAGTCGAGCAACTAAGGCAGGAAAGGTGATTAATGGTAGTGAAGATGAATCTCCTCTTTCATGGTATTGGCTTAGAATGTCCCATGCATCTTTAGCCTTTGTGCAGCAAGCAACTCAATGCTGTTCTTCATCAGAAATTGCTCCACGAATAGTAATTAGAACTCTCTGATTGCTCGGATTGTCAGCACTTTCAACATCCTCTTCAATGGCTTGTCAGCCTTCTGGGTCAAAAGCTCTTAGAAACGCCCTCATTTTGATCTTCCAATACAAGTAATTACTCTTATCAAAGATGGGAGCATGATGTAGATTCTGACCACGAGCAAATTCCACTAGCTTCGGAAGAGGTTGTGTGAAAGTGGACCAAAATGCCATGAAAGCACTATCCCCGTCTTCACAAGATTCAGTTTCTTTGGGTTCTTACTTCGACCCGCTTTCATCATCCCAAGTCACTATGTAGACTTTTGTCACGGCCCAATTTTAATTACTCAAAAATATTACCAAAGCCTTTAAATTAGGTCCATTTTTTTTTGTTTTTTTACAAACATTCATTACCCTTGAGCAATAGAAATACAAGGATACATGTTCTCTCTCTCTCTCAATGAATATTACAATGACAACAATATATGCCAATCTCTTACTGTGTTACAAATAAATAAATACAAATGCAAAATCAATTTCCTTTACATCTACTATGAAGTTATACAAAGGGACTCAAGAACTCCATAAATCTTCAATCAAATAATCCAAACTTTCTTCTTGTAAAAAGATAAAACAACAACGGGGTGAGCACTAATGCCTAGTAGGAATCTCATAGTTCTCAATCAATAGCAAACACACAGATAGAAATGATCATGCATCCAGGGTGATACCATATATAGGGTGACATTTTATAATTTCAAAATATCATAAGTAAGTACCTTTTCCTCAAAAACTATTTAAATACTTTAAGAAAAACCTTCAACCATTGGAAATCATCCCCGAACTTTAGAAAACCATAGTTCCTTGTGAAACAAACATATTTCAGAAACAACATCATTTAAAAATTATTAACCAATTCCCAAAATATTTCTCATTTAATTTCCATTTTTAATATTCCTCTTTGTCTTTCAGTCTTCCTTTCTACTCATTATATTTATTAAGAACTCCATAACTTCAAGTTCAAGTTCCCTAATTTATTTACAGAACAACACTCATAATTTATTTTTACTGTCACAACTAACTCATTAAGTTCGCCATCGCCAACCCATAATCCCCTTACCCATTTTTGGTTTCCATTCTTTACAAATAATGTCTATGTACATTTCCTTTTTAAACCAAGTTACACATCAATATGCAATTTCACAATTTCATCACAAGCCACACCTAATATCATCAACTCAACACATATATCAATACAATCCACCTTTTGTCGACTTACTACGACGGGACAGCGGGCATCCAAAAACCATTTTCTTAAAAGCCATTTTCTTCCAAAAACCATATTTTTCCAAAATCCATTTTGCAACAAGCGAAATTCACATTCCAAGTTTTGATCCAATTTATTAACCAATGAGTTTACCATGAACCTTCATTTTATAATTAATTTCAACGTTACATGTCACAAACTCTCCCCACATTTACTGGCCACCAAGCATAGTGGGGCAAGTGGGCACCTTTTACTTTCAGAAAACCTCCATATTTACCAGCCACCAAGCACAGAGGGGCAATTGGACACCCATTTCATTCTTAAAATATGTCCACATTTTTCGGCCACCGAACACGGAGAGGCAATTGGACACTCATCAATCATTGTAACTTTTCCCCCACATTTACCGGCCTACAAGCACGGAAGGGCAATTGGGCACCTTTACCAACATACCGATGACACCCCCACATTTTCCGGCCTACAAGCACGGAAGGACAATTGGGCACCTCAACACACACAACACAAACTTAACATAACCCAACACAACACAACTCAACACTATTCAACATGATTCAAACACAATTCATCATAGATCAACACAATTCAATTCAATATTATTCAACACACTTAATTCAACAACACAATTCGCAATTTCAACATAATTCAAGATAAATTCTTGAATCCCCTTTCAACATTTCATAACCAAATTTATGTCATCTATATCATTAACACATCTTTTCCCCCAAAGCCATTTCATATTATAACCTGATTTACAATGCCCATAACAAGGTTCATTCGCTAATTTTTAACATAATTTTCAAACATTTCCAAAATTCAATTAAACTTGTACATATATAATTCAATGCCTCAATTTCATGATTCTACTTTCAATTTGGGTAAAATCATTAATTATCATCATAAACCAACCTAGGGTTTTCAAAAAAAATCAAGAATTTCAAGAAAAATTCAAACTTCTTAAACCATTACTTTTTATTCCAATTTTCCCATTGATTATACACCTAAGGTTCATAATCCACCATCTTAACCCAACAATTGAACCCCCAACACTTCAAACCGTAAACCCCCAATTCTCATAATGTACACCATATGCTTAAAAATGTAGGTTTTGTATGTATATAATCAAAATACCACAAATCTATTTATTTATGGAAGTATTAAAGAAGAACTAGGACCCCTACCTCAAGAATCAAGCAAAGGAGCAAATCTTTGTTGAGATTCCTTCACGAATCTGAATTCCAATCGGTAGAACATGTTGATCTTCAAGCCTCTTCACCTTCTTGTAAGGGATCTTGCCCAAAACTTAGAGGAATGGAAAGTATTTGGGGTAAAAAAACCTAGGGTTTTCGGACCTAGGGTGAGAGGGAGGAGGAAGGAAATAGAAAATGCAAAGAATGATCTAGAAATGTGCCTTTAAACTTGCTGAATTTGCACAGTCCGCTCAAGCATCGCTTTTCCCGCTCCAGCGTACCTGCTTACAGCACAAATTCCAAAACTTCAAACGGGCATAACTCTCTCATTTGGACTCCGTTCTAGGTCATTCTTGTGTCCAAATTGAAGCCCTGGAAACAAGCTTTCCAATGGTTCTAGCCTCACACCCAAATTCAAAGTGTGAAAAAAGAAAAGGGAAAAAGAGTGACGGCTAATCGTAAGCAAATTATTCGAATTAAAATTTTTGGTCCAATCTCACTTTACCATCATGTTACCACCTCAATCAATACCCCAAAATAAAATAAGGAGGTTTCAAATATATACTAATAAAAATTTCAAGGGCAATCTCACTTTCCACGCTCGAGCGTCGCTTTCCAAGCTCGAGCGCACAGACCAACAAAGCTGTCCGCTCGAGCGACCATGCCTACGCTCGAGCGAGAATTCACAACTCTCATAATTTTGGACCATCTACAAAAATACTGAGAACCTCTGAAGTCCGCTCGAACGTCAACTCTCACGCTCGAGCGGAGGGAAAAATTCCAGATCATTACAACTTTCTTGCGATTCTTTTTCGAAAGACATTCAAGGGTTATATGTCCAAACCCTTGACATTCATAACACTTGACCCCTTGCCTCTTTACAATCTTCTTTTTAGTTTTTGGAGCAAGTTTTGGTGGAAAAGTTTTAGGTTTATCATTACTCTTGTCTTTTGAAATAGGGTCTCTGAAATTAGCCTTCTTTTTGTTTAAATTTTTTTTGAACTGTTTAGTAAACATAGCCATCATCTCAGACTCTAAATCAAACTCAGTCTCAGGAGTTTTTGCAGTCTCATGAGCACCAGTGAAAGCCACACTATCTTTTTATTTTTTCTTAGAAATCTGGTGGGCTTCATAAGTCTGCAAGTTTCCAACCAACTGATCAAGCTTAAGGGTATCAACATCCTGATCCTCCTCAATGGCTGTCACTTTTGATTGGAACCTCTCTGGTAATGACCTCAAAATTTTTCCAACAACTTTAGCTTCAAGGATTTTTTCACCGAGTGTGAAACAGGAATTCATGATGTCACTAAGTTTAGCATAGAAATCATTAAACGTCTCATAATCACGCATAAAAAGAGTTTCAAAGGCAGAGGTGAGACGTTGAAGTTTTGACCTTTTAACAGAAGTAGTACCCTCGTGAATCATTTCAAGAATGTCCCAAGCCTCTTTTGCTACCTCACACGTGCAGATACGACGAAACTCTTCAAGTGTGACGAAGCAAAAAGGGAATTGAGAGCCTTATTGTTTTAACTCGAGTTTTGATAATCGGTTGTGTCCCATTGTAGACACCTCATTTTTGACCGACCTTAAGAATCAGATGTCACCGATTGAGCGCTTGGTGATGTCGCGTACTGTGCTCGTTCAGAAGTCTCAGAGTCGCGGCCGTGCGCCCTGCCTCCAGACTTCCGAATTCTCTTTTGTGCCTTGTCTCGGTTTGCGAACCAGACTCGGTTTTCTCTGTTTTCTTTCCCGAGGGAAGGGAATGGTCTCAGAGACTATCTCCGTGGCCGTGAGCTACTTTTTTGTGGTCAGAGGCCATTTTGCCCTTTTCGAGTTCCGGTTTTCGGAGCCGTTAGGTCGTGTGCCTCGGCTCGGGACCGCCCAACCATCTCCGAGTTCTCCGGTTTTTGGCATGCACCTCTGTTTTATAGTTCCGAGGAACACTGGGGCCTCTGATGCCCACCTCGTGGCCGAACACCACTTTCGGTGCTTACAGCCGGTTTTCGGGACCCCGAATCGCGCGGTTTGGGCCCCGAGCATTCATTTTGCATCGGTTTTCTCTGTTTTTTGGCAGGAACCTCTGTTTTGTCATTTCGAGGGACACTGGGGTCACAGATGCCCACTTCGCTACTGAACACCACTTCCGGCACCCGCAGCCCATTTTCGGGATCCCGAATTGCTCGGTTTTGGCCCCGAGCGTTCATTTCTCATTAGTTTTTGTTAAAACTTGGCAGGTACCTCTGTTTCAACACCAGGAAGATCACTGGGGGGTGAGAAGCCAGCAATTATCCCAGATAACCAGTTTCGCTCCTCCGGCGCCCGTTTTGCTCACTTCCGGGCCAATGTTGAACACCCAGGGGGTATTTTCTTCCAACCAAAGCTACATATCTGTGATCAGGGGACATGGGAGGACCCTAAAAACTACTGGCCGGCCAGAAATTCTGAGTTTCATTTTTGAGCCTCTCCTTCAAGCTCTATGTTGTGGCTCCTGCTTCAGTGTTGCCAGATTCCGACCTTGGGGCCTTGTTCTACACACATGGGAGGACACCATTGCATGGTGGTCGGCCAGCATTTTTGCACTTCAATTTTTGACCATGGCTGGCCGGCCAGGGTGAGTGGCTGGCCGACCAGGTGGGGTGGCCGGCCGGCCACCTCCCGAAGTTACTGGCCACTACGCTTCCAAATTTCATTTGTCGGGTACTTTTTGAAATATCTCACCCCTCCGGGAGATATTATGGGAGGGAAAGCTTGGATGCTTTTCCCTCCCCTTTTACACCTTTTTTTTGCCTATTAAAGGGGCTGCCCTCCTCCTTCCCTAGGGTTACAAAAATTCACCTCAAGACTCCCTCTCTCAAAAACTCCATTTCCATGGCCAAAACTTCAAAAAACCTTTAGGGTTCTAGGCCAATCCTTCACCAACCCTAAGCTCCACCATCCCCATCTCCATTCCAGCAGCAAAGGAGTGTTTTCTAGTGGCCAAGAAGCAAGAAATTGAAGCCAAGAAGCAAGGAAAGAAAGGTCTTCAAGGGTAAGTCTCTAAATCCCTTTTCTTATCACTTTCTTGCTTCCTATTTCTACCCTACTTTCCTACTGTTTTGGGCTTTGACCCCTACTGATTTTGTGCTTATTTTGAGCCCCTCTACAACTTTGTAGAAGGGCTCAACCCTGTTTGGTGTCTCCATCATATACTTGCTTCAATATCACTCTTTATGCCATGAAATTGCATGCTTTGTTTGGCTTTTGAGTGGTCTGTTTTCGAGCATACTGTATACTGTGGGTGGGATTATTTTGAGCCCCTCTTCAACATTTAAGAAGGGCTCAACCATGTTTGGTGGCTTTAGCATGCACTTCCTTTGAAATTCCTCCATTTTACCGTAAAATTGCATGCTATTTTTAGCCCATTTTTGATCTGAATTGGAGCATTGCATGAACTGAAGGTGTGCTTATTTTGAGCCCCTCTTCAACATTGAAGAAGGGCTCAACCTGTTTTTCTTCCTCTAACATGCACTTGCTTTGGATTCTTGTTCTACTCCCATGTTGCATGCTTCTTTAAGCTTACCATGCTTCTGTTTTGGGTCTCCATCAGGCTTGTAAAGTGTCATATTTTGGTCTGTTCTTTGTGTTTTGTTAAGGGCCTTAAGCCATTTGGTGTTTGGTTTTGGTACTTCATGTTGTATCCATCTTATTTTCCGTAAAATTGCATGATTGTTTAGGCCATTCTATCTTCTTTTTTAGGTCTTCATCAGGCTTAGAAAGTGTCT
The DNA here is from genome assembly GCA_025200525.1 of Camellia lanceoleosa. Taxonomy (NCBI): domain Eukaryota; kingdom Viridiplantae; phylum Streptophyta; class Magnoliopsida; order Ericales; family Theaceae; genus Camellia; species Camellia lanceoleosa. Next base: position 128,105,217 of record CM045768.1, read on the forward strand.
TTTTTTGGTCTGTTATTTGTTCTTTATTAAGGGTCTGAGGCCATTTGATGTTTTCTTATGGTACCTCTCTTTATAAACCTCTTTTGACCCTTATTTTGCATGCTATGTATTGTATATCTACACACTAAATTTTGGGATCTCATCTTCTGTAAAAATGCATATTTTTAGTCCCTCTATAATGTTGTAGAACTGATTTCTTGGGTTTGAGCATTGTAGATATCACTTGCTTTGTAAATCCCCTCTTTTACCGTATTTTTGCATGCCATTGTTGCCCTATCTGTGCTCATAATTTGGCCTTGTTTTGTACTTTAAAAATGCTATTTTTTGGGACTGCCTTGCTACTGTTTTGCTTTCATTCGCCAATTTTGCATGTTTAGCATAGTCGTAGGCCATTTCGGGCACTTAGAATTGCATTTCGGGATGATTTCATGCGTTAATTGTCATTTCGCATCATTTCGGGGCTGTTTTCCCCTTCATTTAGTGGCTGAAATTTGGTTTGCATGCTTGCATATCATTTCCCATGTCATTTTATGCCTTAATGCATCACCTCGGTTTGCGTGCCTGTGGGCACGCACTTCGAGGCACCTCCGTTTTATCCGACGACCTGCTATGTGAGTGAGCTGAGGCTCTCCCATGTGGGTGTAAGTCCATCACGGCATTCCGTGTGCTATCCCATTGCATTTCACATCATCGCCTCGGTTCGCGTGCCTGTGGGCGCGCACTTCGAGGCACTTCGGTTGTATCCGATTTTCTCATTTTATCATCGCCTCGATTTGCGTGCCTGTGGGCGCGCATTTCGAGGCACTTCGGTTGTATCCGATTTTCTCATTTCATCATCGCCTCGGTTTGTGTGCCTGAGGGCGCGCATTTCGAGGCGCTTCGGTTTTACCCGATTTGCATTTCACATCATCGCCTCGGTTTGCATGCCCGCACGCACGCTGTTCGAGGCGTTTCATTTTCATCTCATTTTCACAGCATAGTGCATACTAGGTTGTATCTTAGATTGCATTCATGCATTTTCTCGATTTGCGTGCCTGAGTGCACGCACTTCGAGGCATCTCATTCCCGTAACATTGTGCATGCTATATCACATATCAGCTACATTTCATGCATATCATGCATATTGCACGGGAAACGAGGCGCGTTTTGTACTCCGAGTAACGGAACGGGTCTCAATTCCCAAGTTACCGACACTCCGGATTATCCATGATGGAGTTAAGTGTTGTTATAGCATGCATCTGCATTCATCCCTATATTGAGTTGTGCAATTCGACTCCCCGGCCATCATGCATCGGTATGCGTGATTGGTGGCACGAGGATCGAGACATGCATATATTTGTGAAATACATTGCTATGCCCTTTTCCTGCTCTCTGTTACAGCAAAATCGAGGATCAACAACTTTTCGGAGTCCGGCGCGCATTTCGAGAAATATTACAAACAGAGGCTAATCAGGGCATCCCAGTGGATTTCCGCATCAAGCAGCCCAACATACAATATACATTAGAAGCAAGGCACCCCCTGGCTTGCATGCCAGTTTTTACCACTTTCCTAGTTTAATTTGTTAATCTGTATTATTCTTTTATTGATTTGTATATTTATTAGGACCCTCTGTGGCACAACTGTAATAAGGGTGTGTGAGTGTGATGTATGTCTTCCAACCCCCATTTCTTTCTCCCTTTTATTTATCCGCTTACAATGGTTAGATATAGGGCATATTTCAATTAGCATAACAGTATGACGGCATGTTCGCATCATTCATCTGTTTTGCACGCACCGGGCTCGGCGCATCATACAAACTGCATCTGTATTTCAATTCCAAGTTGAGTACTTGATAGCTGTTGCATCTCATATGCCATACTTAGAATAGCCGAGCCTGCTATAATTGCATCTTTGCATGTGTTGCATTAGGCATCTCTGCATTCTTAGGATCATGCATGGATTTCTAATTAGTTTTCTGTTTTGGCTTGGAGTACTCGGTGAGTTTTATGCTTTAGCATCCTCGCATGCGTGTGAATGTTGCCATGATAGCATGCTTGCCATGAGGCTATATGCTTACGTGATATAACTGCCTTGAATGCCTGTGGGTGAAGGTTGAGTTATTTGAATTGGGACAATGCGTTGACTGTTTGTTTTAAGCCCACTAGATAGTGGCAACATCACTGTTTTCTAAGCCCACCTGAGGGTGGCAAATCCGCATTTTAGCCTACCTGCGGGTAGCACCTTCACACAATTTTCAAACAAACAAACACGAAATGTTTTGTTCCAATTCAGACGGCCCAGTCTATACTTGTTTGCTGCGAGCATCACATAGTAATCTAGGCTAATAACCGGAATAAGAACTCACAAAGTTTTCAAAAACAGATATCATGGTTAGTAGAGGCGGTCTTTGACCGGCGAGAGGTGCTCACGATGTGACCTTCCCTAATCGTACCCAAGTTCCCGAGCCAACTTTGGTGATGACGGACACGTGGCCTTCCGGCACCGAGTCAGGGTTTCCTAAATTTCCCATTTTAAAATATTTAGGTGGCGACTCTGTTATCTGGCAAAGCAGTCCATGTTTGGCACTTCTTTTCAAAAAATCTGTTTTCCTTCAAAACGATTTGCCGGATTTGGACTCTTTGGTTCAAGATTGAGAACCGCAACAAAATCGAGTCCGAACTGTAGCGAGGTCCCCCGCGGGCGTTGTTACACCCATTTGTCAAGGGGTTTGGGAATATCAATACCATCAATGGTGACAATAGGTTCACTCCACCTATAGATCACGCAGTGCCAAAATTTCTCATTGATGGATTTTAAAAACGCTCTCATATGAGCTTTCCATTAAGAATAGTTTGTAGCATCAAGTAATGGAGGTCTATGGGTCGAGTTACCTTCACGAATTGAATCCATATCACCAATCACACAAAATCACACTCCTATAGTTTTGATAAAAAACAAAGAGTGACCTACTCTGATACCAATTGAAAATCCTAAGTGATTCGTGATTAGATCAAGTTTTAAATATTCCAACTCCCAATCATTCAAAACACACAATCTAAATCATCAAGTACTTACGAAAGTGATTTAGATTGTTATTTTCGAAAAACAATAAATCGACACAAACGATTTTTACGTGGAAAAACCACAATTGAAGCACCTTCAATAGTGATAAAAAAAACCACGGACGAAACGCGACAAATCAATCCACTACTGAAGAAAGAAAGATTACAAAGATAACAAACAAATTACCGAACGCATCCAATTTGTCTTCAAACCTTCTATAAATCTTTCACCAAGCCTTCGTCTCAAAATTGATTAACTTGAAGTTGAATCCACATCTTCACTTGTCAAATCAACGACTACGCACAGTATCAAACTCCTTTGAAACTCCACGTTTGAATCTCCGGAATCCACCGAAGAAGAATACTCTTGAATATAACCAATCAACCTCCTTGATATATGCTTATCAATACATGAGTTTAATACTTACTCAAATCATCAAGGAAAACTCACAAAAACTACAAAAGAAAACTTTAAAAAACCTTAAAGTAGATCTCAAAAACGTAATCCTAGTTTTGGACTAAAACTAGTACTTATAGAAATCTGGGACAGCGAAGCTCGCTCGAGCGAGGACTCTCTCGCTCGAGCGAGGAACTTATTTCACTAGACCTAGAGTCGCCACCTAATCTTTTTGGGGAAATCAGAAAATCTTGACTCCTACCAATATAGGCCACCGATACACTGCGACTAAAGAACTCAATTCAGGAGTTTAGGTATGAATGTGATTTGATGAAATGATGAGAATTTGAGCAATTGATTTAGATGAATAATGATTTGAAATTGCTCTACTTTATACCTTGTTGAACTCGTTGAGTATCATTATATATTGTTGTTAGTTATGCTCTAATGTTGCCTATTTGGAATATTTAGATGGAGATAACTGTTGTTAGTAATTGGTTCAAGATTGCATTGTTGTAGAAATATCTCAACAACTAAAACCCATTTGTTTTGTGATTTGGAAACTAATGTGATGATAACTAGATGATTTTGATGATTTGTTATATTGTGTAGTGGGAATGGTGTTAATTGCGAATAATAGGTTCATGCGAAACAAATCTTCTGCATGTGTGGATTGCCCTAAGCAAATTTACTGTGTAAGCTTTAAATAGGCATATTCCCTTTTTATGGAGTTGGAATTAGGTCAAATTTGTGTCTAAATTTAAGTCTTGGAAGTAAGCTTTCTAATTTTTTCAACCTCACATCAAAATTCAAAGTGTGGAGAGAGAAAAGAATTGAAGAGTGAAGATTAGTCAAAAACAAAAATCCGAATTTGGGGTCTTTGGTCCAATCTTGCCTAAACACCACTTTAAGACATTGATGAAAGTTTCAAACATCTAGAACGGATCTCAAATATAATAATAAAAAGATTTAAATTGGCCTGGTCCTTACATGGGACTTTTTGCTAAACCTTAAAAAGTTTAATTTATGCCTTATTCTAGGACTTTTGATGTGAAGAACATAATTTTTAAACAACTTTAGATTATTTTATTTTCTATTTTTTAAATCTTCTAACTGTTGAAAATTTGAGAAAAATAATGTAGTTAGACTAATTATGGGACTAAATAACCTAGTTAAAAAGATGGTTTGATTTAGTTGAGTTTTAATATTTTTCTCATATTTTTCAAACTAGTTTCGCTCACTAGTTTTTTTGAATAATATGTTTTCATGATTATTTTAATGTTTAATTTTTTGTGGATTTTCTAGATTATTTAATGAATTTAGAGCTTACAAGGGTTAAATAATAAATTTGGCCACTTAGGAATAATTAGTCCATTAAAAGTAATTTGAGTAAAATTTTTGAATTTATCATATAAGAAATTAACTTAGGGCTAATTGGAGTAAAATGGTAAATGATGCGTTCAAGGAATTTTGTTAATTTGTGCCTGAGAAAAAATTTGGTAATTTAGGTCTTCATGGCATCTTAGTACTTTGTTCCCTAGAGGCATTTAGATTAATTATACGTTCAGGGCATAATTGTAATTTGACCATTAAAGGTGTTTCTGTAATTTGGGTCCTTTAGATTATATTACTTGTCAAACCCTAGATTTCATAAGGTCTGAATCACGAGGAATAATCATAAATAATAAGGGAAAATACAATAATAACAAATCAAAAGGATTCTCTCATATGCATATATCGATATCATTCAATACATGAGATTATCCAATTATATACATCATATATTCAACATCTACGTGGAGTGAATATATAGTATGTAATTTAAAAGCAACAATGTCATATATAAATAAAATGCCCTTAGACTTACATCATGTAAAAGGATTAACTCTTACAAAAATGGCACTCGGCCTACAAAATGAAGGGGCTTAAGGCCTACAAGTCAAAGAGCTCGCTCTCAGCTCATGCATATATCCTATGCCTCGCCTCCAGGTTAGGGCACACCATCAATACCTGAAAAAAGATTTCAGCCATGTAGAATGAACATATAGACCAGTAGGATAACATTTAACAAGATAATATGTTTCTATGTGTACGTGATCTACGAATGTATAATATGCCCAAACTTTTCATCATTTTATAAAAGGGTTTATGTCAACTCCAATGATCAATGCCAAACGTTTTCGCTAAGTTATCGCTCTTTAATTTCATTACTATTAATCAAGTGAATTCTCTCAAGTACATGTATATGTTAGTGGTCATTGCTAAGCACTACCTAATTTAGTGAGCTATTCGAAGCAACACTCTGTAAGTAACCATCGCTAAGCGTCACCTAAACACCCACCAAATTTACCGATTTCCAACCAAAAAGACCTTCACACCTACATCGTGTGGGTTTTCGGTCTTTCACCATAGACTATCAAGCAAAATTATTCCCCATCTCAACTATACATGATCTAGATTCACCACCATTGTTTGATTAAAACCATAATGTTTTAAATTAATTAATGCAAAACATGCAACCATCCGATTTTCATAAAATGTACTCCAGTACCTCCGTTTAACAATGAGATTTTATTTTCATAACATCAACATTTCCAATAATGTAATAAATGAATGGGTTTTTGTCAACCTATTGTATAAAAGTCTACAACAATGACATTCTCCACTGATGGCCAATATAATTATCTCTAACAATAATATAATTCCATAAATTATATACATTCAACATCAATTTTAACATAATATTGCCAATTTCAAGTTTTGCACAATTTCATAAATTATGATTTTTCACAAAATTGAGGCTTTCTCAATTTATAACACCCTCATGCAATTTTATACAATGAAAATAGGTTAGTAAGAAAATTATAGAGAAATACCCAATCAATCATCAAACCCTAACTCCCTATCATGCATTTTCTCAAAATCTTTCTACCAAAATACCACACATATATTCATAAACTCATATTAAACCAATGAATGAAAACCCTACCTTAAATGGAGGAGATGAGAAATCTGAAAATTGAAAAGGAGTTGGATGGACTTTTAGGCTTTGATGATCTTGAAACCCTCGTTGAGCTCCACAATGTAATACCTTGGATTATAGATAGATTCTCACTCTAAGTTGGTGTGGAGGGAGTAATGGTAGAGAAAGAAAGTGTACAGAGAGGAGAGAAATATAGATGGAGAATGAGCGGTGTATAAATGGCTAAGGTCCCTATATATAGTAGAAGCATAAAAGCAGCTTTGAGTCCCATAAATGTAGCCAAAAGTGCAGTTTCACGCACTAGACAGACTGCTCGAGCGGTGATTGGGTGCTTGCAGGATCTGAGTTTTTTAAAATTAGAGCTATCTGGATCTATGGACTGCTTGAGCGGTCAAAAGTTCGCTCGAGTGAGCTATGCCGAAAACTTAGGTAGCCAAACTTTGAACATGCATAACTTCCTTATTCGAACTCCGCTTTAGATTGTTCTTGTGTCTAAATCGAAGCCCCGTAAGTAAGCTTTCCAATGGTTTTAGCCTCACTTTAAGATTCAAAGTGTGGAAAGAGAAAAGGAAAAAAGAGTGAAGACTACTCAAAAATAAATATCCGAATTTAGAGTGTTTGATCTAATGTTGCCTAGGCATCATACTAACACCTCAATCAAGGTTTTACACATCTCGAAGGATGTCTCAATTATAATAATTAAAGATCAACTGCAAATATGTCATTATCATGAGTCCGGAAATAATACAAGTACTAAATCACGAGTACCCACTAACATAAACAAGTTAGGTTTACGACCTAGGACTAAACATTACTATTGTAAGCCTAGGGGGAAATTGATAAAATTGGCCAGAACAAACATTTTTGAGAAAAAAAAAATGCTAAGTGTTGAAAATTATTCTAAGTATGGAAGTGAAAATTTAAGTGGTAAATAACCAGCGTTGGTATTTACTATACTTAATTGTTTCGAGCGTGTCCCAATATTATTAATTTTACGGCCTTGGACCGGGTTATAAGTTTATAGTTGATATTGTGAGCTAGTATACTTAAGGCAGATAATGTATCCAACCATTTGCTAGTGATACTCTCAGACACTACATAGTTTAGAGGAGTAGTCTCTGGTGGTTTAGGATGGAGCCTTCAGTATTGTGGTCCAATACTCAATTTATTTATTTATTTTATTTATATAGAACATTAACACATAATTTAATATAAAAAAATATTATATAACTAATATTGTTACCAGTAAGAAAATGCAGGTTCTCACGCCCTTAGCCATGAAGCTTTTTGTAGTACAAGGACATCAATGCAATATCAAGTTTAAAGAGGAGATGTTGAAAATTTGATTTTAGATAATCTCCATAATTATGAGTTTTAGAGATTTATGTTTACAAATACATTCATAGTTTAGTTAATGTATGTAATCCAAGAGCCATTTAAAGGGTCATTTAATGCCTAGATAAATGTACAAGACCATAATCATGTTCCTAGGAGCTTGTGAATATCTATGTAACGAGTAATGAAAAAAGTGTGACAAGGGAAGTGAGATGCATGACAAGGTAGTCTCTTCCTATCAACTTCTCTCTGTAATTGTGTTTTTAAGTAATATCAAGCCTGCCACGAATTTTTAGCAAAAGTTTTGCTGAGCTTAATTGAAGTTAGACCTGGTCTACTTTACTGATTTGAGTCCTTCTATGCTTTGATTTACTCAAGTGAGAAGTTGATTTAAGTGAAGTTTGACTGAGAAATTTGTGTCACTGAACTAAAAACTTGCCTAAAATGCATGTTTCATCTCATCAGTACAATACACATTGTCCACATCTTCCTATGTGGAGTCGATTAGCAAAAAATAAAGAGTAAAAAGCTTGAATTACATGACATATTCATAACATTGTTTGCATTGTTTGAGCAATTGGTCACATGTTTTACATCAAACCACAACAAATCTTGCAATCACTATAATGATAAATGATTCACCCAAAGAAATGAAGATTTTCTTATGGCTTTTTTGATAGAATCAATTGGCTCTGAAAGGAATTTAATGACCCTATCATTCTTATTCATCCATCTCAAAAAAATTAAATGCAAGCATAGTACATGGTGAAAACCACCATATGCATAATTGATGGTGTTGCGGTTACATTTTACTCCAAACATGAAGCTCGTGCTTTAGTTTGTCCTCAAATCTCACCTGAGTAATTTGTTGGAAGCTGTTCGAGGAAACTTTGGTACAATCTTTACAAAGTTCTTGAAACTATAAGTTTTTACTAAGCTGTAGAAAGTCTATAAAAAAATTCTAATATGGGTCAATCTTTGCAAAATTCTTGCCCCTCCAAATGGGGATGTTATGGGTTCAAGCCCCATGTGGGGCATCGGGGCAACCCCTTTCCCTTAGATTTAAGTTAGAGTAGGTTATTAAAAAAATAAAACTTTATTTGGTGGTCTTGATCAATGATCCACACCTCAGCACATGAGAGAAGCATAAACATAGATATAGACACAGATGCGGATGTCGACACTAACCCGAACACAGATATAGGAAAACAGTAATTTCAAAAAAATGAGAACAAAGACACGACGATGACATGGCAATAAAAACTATTTTTAATATATTTCATTCGGTATGTAGATTAATATTATATACACAAACAATCAAAATTAACAAAAAATAACACTAACCAAAAAAAATAATTAAAAAAAAAACTCATTCTTAAATTAACTCTTATCATTTGCCTTCTTCTTTTTTAGATCTATTAATTATTTAAATCTTAAACAAAATAAGCATTCAACATTGAATCAAAAGCACTAGGAGGGGGGGGGGGAAGAGGGAAAACGAGTTGGCATGTCCCCAAAAAAATAATTAAATAAAGGGATATACCATGTGACAATAAATCTTCTATTTTTTGGAGTTTGACAATGTGTGGGTCCCATGGTAGTGTATTATGTGACAGTTTTGTTATTAGTGCTATACGTTGTGTGTTTTTTCTACGCTAATTCTAGGTTTCCCAGATTTACCCAGCTGTACACGGGTCAAACATGGCATCATGAACAATGAGTGCAGATTGGGTCTTTGCCAAAAATATAATTCCAAAAAGAATAGGTGAAAGCTAACTATAAGATTAATAATTTTGCAAAGGAAAAGAAATAGGGAAAATGTGAAAATGAATTCAATTTTGGAAAACAAAGAAGTCTTTGATTCTATATGTCAGTTGACAATAAAGTTTGTACCTCGTAAAATCTGAACTATCCAACATAAAGTATGTGCATACATAGGTTCCACATAGAAAAAGAAGGGCCATATATATATATAGCAACTCTGTTTTTCACCTATTTTGATTTGGTGAAGTGGAAACCAGTAGACATGAATGAGATTGTTACAATAACTACTATCCAGGCTATTAACAACCCGAAAAATTCACCAAGACTTATTCAAAACCATTAACCCAGGTAGATAATTCAAACCTAAGGGACCTAAAATTTTTGATAAAATATTAGCTAAAAATGACAATAACCAAGTTCAACTCTTGATACTATATTAGCTTTCTTCTCAGACCTAGCAAAACCAAAACAATATCAACGGTTTCATAATGTCGCAAACTCATTTGTATCACATGATGGATCTCTCTATAGTGAAGAAAAATCTTGAAATAGAGAATTCCATGCCCATGGTAGCCATAACTAGCCATGCTTGTCTCTAGTCCTGGACAGTACTGTTGGGCTTGTGGGGCCTACCACATATCCTGTTTTGATAATCTAAACCGGGTAATGTATAGAGCTCATTGAATACTTTATTCCCATAAAAAATCACGTTGATCGGATATCAATGGCTATTTGATTGTATCAGATTTTTATTAACAATTTATTTTGAAAATTTATTTACCATTGACAGAAATCTAATCCGATCAAGTAGCTATCTATATCCGATTAACGTGATATTTTAGAAGGATAAAGTACTCAACGAGTTCTATATGTTGAATGGTTCGAATTATCAAAACAGGACCTGTGGTGGGCCCCCACAAGCCCAATAGCACGCTCCAGTCTAATCTCAAACTAGAGAGAAGCCTGGCCTGTATTGGAAATGGCTATTGCACCAAATATATCATTTGTTTATTCACCATCAATTTGTCTAATGGTTATAATTTTCTTTTGGTTACATTATCTTCAATTTAGAGATTTGCAAATTTAAGATGTGTGCAACCTTTGATGTTTCTGTTGTCGATTCTTCCAAATCTGCATTTTTTTTTCTGCTATCAATTTCCAAATCTGAATCTCTGTGTGAAAGTGGTTTTTCTATTTTTGTCTTGCATTTGTTGTTTCTTGACTAGCTTTGGGTCTTTATTTATTTCACTGTTTGATCATTGATCTTTGCATATTTGGTGTAAACTGTAAATGTACCTTTCATGAAATTGTTGTATACTATTGATTGGTCTTGTGGTGATATATGTAGCTTGGGTTTAGAGAAAGTTTGATAGCTTCATTTGATAACCTATTGGGGGTATGCTTCAATATTTATACTCTTGTATTGGAGGTTCGCTTCCATATTTATGCAATTAGTTATTTAAATAGTGGCAACTAATAATGCTGGAATGGTAAGTATTGTCTAAAAAATTACACACTCTGCCTCAAAACAAACACAACAAAAACCGACCCCTTCTCTCTAATTGATATTTTGGATTATGGCATTTACTCTTTTGTCTATACGACCACTTGAAAGAACTTGAATTGATCTTGGTCTTAGTCAGAATACTCGGGCATGGCATAATGCACAAACTGGATGTTTCATTTTGTTTCCTTTTTGTTTTTTCCGCTTGATCTAATTTCTTTTATGGTTGCATATAAAAATACAAGAAACTAATCGATTTTTGAGGAAAAAAGAAAGGTGTTTGTAGTTATAAACTCTAGCCAATTGTTTTTATTGGATAATGTACTTGTGTTTATTCAATTTCATTGCTATAGTTGGTGGGACTTATCTATGAGCTAAAAGCTTTTCAGTGGAACTATGCTTCTGAGTAGTATTTGTATTCTTTGTGATTCTTTGTGATTGCAAACATGGCTGGTTTAGAGGGTTCTCAATGTGATGCTTGTCAATATGTTATGCTGAAATGAATGTGATGCAGAATATAAGAAGTTCGAGGAAGAGTAAATTCAAAGAAACAACGATATTTGCAAATTGGAATGGCTTCAAAGAGAAATCGATAGGAACCATACATAATCATGTTTCTAATATTATTATAGTTCTTTTTAAAGATTATTTCTATGTTTTCTAGGATTTTTAGGCGAGGGGTATTTTGGTAATTTTATATTTACTGACATGGGTTGTATAGGTCGCCTATGGCTCGGCTTGTGGGTCAAATTATTTAATTAGTCTTTGTTTTTGTTTCTTATTTGGTCTTAAATTAGTTTTAGAAATTAAAATATTTTAGTAGTTTCCTTTTTTGGTTACAGTTAGTTTAGGAAGTCTCCTAATTCTATATAAAGCCATGTAATGCCTATAATTTAATAAAGTTAATATTTTATAAAAAGTCGAGAGCTTTAAAACCTCTTTATGGATTATGTGATGCAATCAAACCCTAGATGTGATGCCTATGGAATGTTGTGACAACCTTGATCCGTAATTAGCCCATAATCCATAATTAAGAATGCTAATTAAGTTGTAAGAATGAGATTATGTGTTAAATTTACATTTTGTACAGTGTAGGCATTTCTATTTGTTGGCCGTAGGAATATTTGTTCAGAATTCTGCTTTGTTCTGTTAATTGAAAGCCTTATGGACATTTGAATATGAAATTGACTATGTCAATGTGTTAATTTGGATTTTTAGGATTTTATGTTAAGTTTAATTGAAATTCAATTTGGAGTCAAATAATTAGAATAAATTAATTAGAATTAATCACACTTAATTAGCCTAATGTTTATCAAGCCTATATAAGGCATAAGTGACTTCTAGACCATCTTATATACATACATTTCCTTATCTTCGTGAGCTCTAAACCGTGAGAGAGAGAGAGAGAGAGAGATTAGAGCCAATTTTGAAGAAGAATTGGGATCAAGCTAGGAGAATTGCTAGATAAGTGAAGGAAATTGGAGAAAGCAAGCAAGATTTACTAGAATCCAAGGGAATTAAAGCTTCTAGGTAAGAATTCAACTCTAAATAAATGACTTTGAGTTAGATGCCATGTGAATTCAAGGGAATTTAGAGATTAAAACCAAGAATTGAGATCAATTCATGCATTACATGCATAATTCACCATTTTTGAGTTCCATTTTCACAAATTCTTACATGCAAGTGCATATATTTGCTATAGCTTGAGAGTTCACCATGATTTTACATGAAAACACTTCATTTATTCATGTCTTGGAAGTTTTGAACTCAAAACAATACATGCATGTGTTATACATTAACTTTTAAGTTTGATTTTGGAAGAATTGACATGTTTTTGGGCCTCGATTTGCGAAATGATCTTCAACTCATGATGTGTTAAGAGTTTCTACATGTTTTCTTTCATTTTGGCCCAAAAGATTAAGTTTTGATGTGTTTAATTTGAATTTTGAACTTGGATCAGCAATCCGGAAATTCAAGAATTCTGCTTGATTGCATGAGCGATGGTTCCTTAGCTCGAGCGCACTTTGTATGCTTCTAGTACTTTTGCAGTCAAGGCAGTTGGCTCGAGTGACCAAAGCTTTGCTCGAACGAACTCACCTTTTGCAAGGTACATGGCTTGAGCAATCGAAAGTTGGCTCAAGTGTAAAATAAGAGCTCCCAATGCTTCACTCGAGCGAAATGGCCTGTTTTCTAAAAATTCTACAAGTGTTTCAAAGTGCATAATTGCATTCCCATTCCATCTTAGGCATTCTTAAGCCGTGGTTTAGGCCATATTAATGGGGATATGAATTAGAAACACATATAGAAAGAAAGTAATAAGTTTAAACATCAACGGAGCGTGTGTTTCAATGTGTATCTATTATGTGTCTATGTGTAGGTCACGAGCAATCGTCCGTCTAATTTGTTTAAGTTATATGTTCAACTTCGGGAGCTATCAGTGAGGAATAACTCTATAAAGCTATGTTTGACCATACGTAACTTCTGAAAGAAATGATATGATAAGCTCTGTTTTTTGAAATGATATTTTCTGTATAGATGAATGATTGTCCTATTTCTAAAATGTATCGTGATATCCTTAGCATCATTGATATGCTATATGTGACTTGGTACCAAGGTTTCAAGTGGGTTCCATTTATGGAACTGATTATGCATAATCAACTATATGATTTGCAAGTGGGTCTTTATGACCATCTCATGTGAATAAGGGTCTTAAAGACCATCTACTCTGTATATGGGTCTTTATGACTAATCTGATCTATTAGCACTAATGGATGTACCACATATGACTGTTTACAAGTTTAAATATGTATATGAATCTGTTTCTGCTTTGAATTATGATTTCTGAATCTGTTATGGACATCATTCATAAAACCTTTACTCTGTTGTTATTCACTAGGCTCTAGCTCATTATTTATATTATGTATGTTGGTGACCAGGCACGTGACTAGGCTTGAGACTTCCAGTTTGGATCTGTTTTTGTCAAGCTAAACAATGCGCCTCACGTGGAGGTTCCCCGAAGTCTTTGTGGTCAATGTTATGTTAAGTGAATAGTTTTCTTTTCTTTTCTTTTGTTTAGACAAGTTTATGGTTATGGTTATTTTGTATGGCAGGTTAAGTCCCCTTTTGACATATCTGTTTTTAGCTGATGTAAAGATGACGTCATAATATATGTATATATGAGTTTCAATTTTCTATCCCACATAAGTCTGCGTAGCTCTATGGACAATTATATTTTGTTATTTACTTCTGCTAGCCTCTTATTTTGCTAATCTATTTCAGAGGCCTTTGGTAATCTTAGGATTACTGGCGGGTTATGATGCTAAACCTGTAGGGGCGGTGTAGACGCGCCCGTGGGCTTCACTCTACAGTTCGGACTCGATTTGTGTCACGGTTCTAAATCTGAACCAAAGAGTCCAACTCTGGCAAATCGTTTTGAGAAAAACTGTTTTTTGAAAAGAAGTGCCAAACATGGACTGCTTTGCCAGATTACAGAGTCGCCACCTAAATATTTTTTAAAATGGGAAATTTAGGAAACCCTGACTCGGTGCCGAAGGCCACGTGTCCATCATAACCAAAGTTGACTTGGCTCGGGAGCTTGGGTACGATCGGGGAAGGTCAGCTATGAGCACCCCCTCTCGCCTGGTCCGAAGACCGGCCTCTACTAACCGTGATATCCGATTTTGAAAACATTACGTGTTCTTATTCCGGTTATTAGCCTAGATTTACTATGTTATGCGCAAAGCAAACAAGTATAGACCAAATCGCCTAAGTTGGTATGAAACATTACGTGTTTGTTTTGAAAATTGTTTTGCTACTCATAAGTAGGCTAAAATGCGTGTTTTGCCACTCTCAGCGGGCTTTTAGAAAAGCGGTTTTGCCACTATCTAGTGGGCTTTAAAACTCACAGTTTAATGTGTTGTCCCAATTTAGGTAATTCAACCTCCATCCACGAGCATTCATGCGGTTATATCACATAAGCACTTATCCTCATGGTAAGCATGCTATCATGGCAACATTCACACACATGCGATATGCTAAAGCATAAAAGCTCACCTAGTACTCAAGCCAAAAGCGAAGCTTATTAGAAATCCATGCATGGACCTAAGCATCTTGAAATGTCTAATGCAACACATGCAAAGATGTAATCTAGGCAAGCTCGGCTATCCTAAACATGGAATATGGAATGCTACAAATAACACGTATTCAATTTGGAATTGAAAGTACGATGCAGTTTGTATGATGTACCGAGCCCGATGCATGTAAACAAATGCATGAATGCGCATGCATAGCATAAGGTATGCTAAAATTAAACGTGCCCTAATCTACCATCATAAGCAGGTAAATAAAAGGGAAGAAAGACGTGGGGTTGGAAGACATACACACACTCACACACCCTTATTACAATTATGCCCTCACTCGGAGGGACCAAATAAATATACAGTCCCAAATAATAAATCAACTATCCTAGCTAATTAATTATTACAGACCCTTAATTAATTAACAAATTAATTAAACTACTGAAAGCAGTAAAAGGCCTCGGGAAGAGGGATGCACGCATGCTCGGATCCGACTTGCCCGGAAAACCTACACCGTGCCACTGCTGCCTCTGTTTTTACTGCCCTGTCTCTCCAAAAATTACCAAAGTTTCAGAAAAACCTTCCTTGAATGCTGCTGTACACCACCGGCTGGAGGAAGTTCGCATCGGCTATCTAGAAAGATCACCGGCTGCTCTGGAGTCCATCGGCCAAAAATGAAGTGCAGGTCGGCACTATTTCTTCTTGCCGGCACAAAATTCTGCGAGAGCAGTTTTTGACAGCATGACAAAGAATGTATGGCATGGGTTTTGAGCATATATATGCATGGCTAATGCCCCTATCATGTAATAAACTCAAGAGCACGCCCTTGACCCCGCCATCAATCACGCATTTCAATGCATGATGGCCCAAAAGCCAAGTTAGCAACTTTGATATCAAATGAAATGCACATCAAACACACAAGTGAAACCCAACCTCTATCATACTCAATTCAAGAGGCAAGGCATGACAATGCACATGCAACCTAAGCATGCAAGCTAACATGCAAACATGCAATGCAACTAGACGGCACGCACAATGCTAACAACATAACATGCACAACGCATTGAAACATGGCATACACAATGCAAGATGGACTTACACCAATGTGAATGGGCCTCAACCACACTCACATCAGTGGCCATTAGAGGAAAATGGGATTCTCGAAATGCGTGCACGTATGCACGCAAACCGAGGACCGGACCTAAGGCACGAATGCCACTCTAACAAGGTATGGCAAGGCATGGATCATGGCATACAAACATATGAATTTCAACCACTGAAATATGATGCTTAACAGCCCCGAATCATGGCAATATGGCACCCGATACATGAGACGCATCCCGAAACTCAAAATTAGGCATATGAAATGGCCTACAACTATGCAATACATGCATTATTTGCACACGAAGTGTGAATACAGAAGCAAGACAGCCCCGAGACAAACATTTTTACAATACAAAGCATGGTCAAACAGCAAGCGCAGGTAGGGCTAAAATGGCATACACAAATGGCTCCGCAAAGGAGGCGATGAAGCAACTAACATATGGAAGTCCCAAACGGCAAAGAACCCTTAATGAAACATGTCAAGAAGGTCAAAATAAAGCTACTTTTAGTTCTGACCAAGGTCCAAAACAGAAGCGAGATAGCCTAAAAAAATCATGCAAAATGAGGCTAGGCATGGATTTCAAAGCAAGTGATACATGGAATGCTCAAACAGTGATGAGCCCTTCTTCAATGTTGAATAAGGGCTCAAAAAAAATCCACTTATAGTTTATGAAAAGCCTCAAAACAGATTACACATTGGCCAAAAATATCATGCAAAGATACGGTATTTCAAGAGGGTATTGAAGCAAGTGCAATATAGGGACCTCAAATGACAAAATTTCCTTAATGAAACATGAACTAGAGCTCAAATAAAGGTGACTTTCAGTTTTGGTCGGAGCTCAAAACAGTGGGAAAAGAGGGCTAAGAAATAGACCAAGAAAAGAGCAAAAAAGGGAAAAAACGAGACTCACCCTTGTAGACCAATCTTCGCTGCCTTTTGAACTGAAAAACAGAACCTCCTAGCCTCTGAAAATCCCTCCTTGCTGCCGGAAATGGAGTGGTGGTGGTGGTGCTAGGTGGTGGTGAAGGAATGGTGCCAAACTTGGAAGATTTTTGAGAGTTTTGGAGCTTGGAATTATAGAGAGAGAGAGATACAATATAGGAGCTCTCAAACCAGATTTTCTAACCCTTAAAACAGGTCTGGAGTGCTGTATTTATAGCCAAAAACGTTTAGAAAAGAGGGGGAAAAAAGGGGGGAAATGAAATTCAAATTTCCCCCCAAAAGGGCCAAAGGGGAAAGTGGTAGCTACGGGTCCCAAATGGCCGAGAGCCCTTCAACAAAGTTTAAGAGGGGCTCAAAATAAGATACTTTGTAGTTTACGACCAAGTCCAACGCAGCCCACAAGTACGCCTAAAATACCGTGCAAAAAGGCCCAAAAAGAGGTAAAAAAGGCAAGTGACAAATGGAGATGTCAAACAGTAAAAGGTCCTTAATCAAACATGAAACGGACCTCAAAATATGACTATCTCAAGTTTGGGTCAAAGCCCAAAAATGTATAATGAAGGCTCGGGAGCCGAAACACGTAATTCGGGGCCCCGAAAGTGGGCTGTTAAGCACCGGAAGTGGTGTCCGACCACGAAGTTGGTCTCTCGGACCACAGTGTCCCTAAAAAGGAAGTAAATAAGATGCATGCCAAAAATCGGGGCAAACGGAGGTGGTTAGGCGGTCCCGAACCGAGGCACACGGCCTAACGGCTCAAAAACAGGCAAGGCTCCAAAATGGGCAAAATGGCCTGACGGCCACGAAATGTAGCCTCGGCCATTGAGAGATGATCTATGAGTCCTCTCCCCCCCTTCTCAAAGAGAAAACAGAGAAAACCGAGCCTGGTTCGCAAACCGAGGCAAAGCACAAAAGAGTCCGGAAGTCCAGAGGCAAGGCTCGTAACCGGGACTCCGCAACCTCAGAACGAGCACAATATGCAACATCACCAAGCGCTCAATCGGTGACGTCTGAGTCTTAAGGTCGGTCAAAAATAGGGTGTCTACAGTTGCCCCTCTTTGACAGAACTCGGAAGTCATAACAATGACGGGAGTGAGTGTCAAAGCCCAGAGACGTCCCATTTTTGACAAGGCCGAAGACTTAGACAAAGCAATACAAGCTACAGATGAAGATATGCGCCCGGCGGGGCAAAATGCAATCGACAATGCAAGAAGCGAACACAACTTATGATCATGCAAAGAAACATAGGCGTATCCGGTGTTTCGAAATGTATAAGCATTGGAACGTATTTGGATGCTCTTAACCAAAGATGGAGACACATGGGGCGTATCCGGTGTTGGGGCGTATCCCAAAAGTTAGGCGTATCCGATGTTTTAGGACGTATCCCAAGGTTTAGGGACGTATCCCAAAGGTTAGGCGTATCCCAAAGGTTAGGGCGATCCCAAAGGTTAGGACGTATCCCTGATTAGGACGATCCCAAAGGTTAGGGACGTATCCCAAGGCTTAGGGACGTATCCCAAAGGTTAGGGACATATCCCAGAGATTAGGGACGTATCCCAAAGATTAGGGACGTATCCCACAGATTAGGGACGTATCCCAAAGGTTAGGGACGTATCCCAGAGGTTAGGGACGTATCCCAGAGATTAGGGACGTATCCCAAGGATTAGGGACGTATCCCAAAGGTTAGGGACGTATCCCAGAGATTAGGGACGTATCCCAGGATTAGGGACGTATCCCAAAGGTTAGGGACGTATCCCAAGGGTTAGGGACGTATCCCAAGGATTAGAAAAGAAGGGGAAACATAGGGACATATCCCGGTGCTCTGCAAGGAATGAGAAACATAGGGACATATCCCGGTGTTCCGCAAGGAATGTGAAACATAGGGACGTATCCCGGTGTTCCGCAAAGAGAGGAGAAATGTAGGGACGTATCCCAGTGTTCTGCAAGGAATGAGAAACATAGGGACGTATCCCGGTGTTCCGCAAAGAGAGGAGAAACGTAGGGACGTATCCCGGTGTTTCGAAAAGAGAGAGAAACGTAGGGACGTATCCCGGTGTTCCGGAAAGAAGGGAGAAACGTAGGGACGTATCCCAGTGTTTCGCAAAGAGAAGAGAAACGTAGGGACGTATCCCGGTGTTTCGAAAAGAGAGAGAAACGTTGGGACGCATCCCGATGTTCGGCAAGGAATGAGAAACATAGGGACGTATCCCGGTGTTCCGTAAGGAAAGGAGAAATGTAGGGACGTATCCCGGTGTTTCGGAAAGGGAGAGAAACGTAGGGACGTATCCCGGTGTTTCGAAAAGAGAAGAGAAACGTAGGGACGTATCCTGGTGTTTCGAGGAGAGAGAAAGCGTAGGGGCGTATCCGGTGTTTGGAAAAGGAGAAGAAACGTAGGGGCGTATCCGGTGTTTCAAAAGAAGAGACGAGGGACGTATCCCAGGTGTTTCAAAAGAGAAGAAGCGTGGGGCGTATCCGGTGTTTGAAGAGAGAGAAACGAGGCGTATCCCGGTGTTCCGAAGACGAAGTGTGCATAATAATGCAAGATAGATGTGCATAATCAATGCAATGAATGAGCATAACAATGCTAGTGAAGTGGGTGCATAATAATGCAATTGGAATGGGCATCACAATGCAAGCATAAGAAGTGCATAACAATGCAGGTGGAAGGATGCATAACAATGCAAGTGGAATGTGCGTGACAACGCATAGTTGAAACAAAATGCCGAATAAGGAAATACAAGCCTTAATGAGACCAGATAAAAACGCGACCTCTGATTTACCTTTCGGAGGGGTTTGCAACACATTCAGTTCAAGAACGGGCATACCCTGTTCATATTAGAGAGAGATAACATCTGCTGCTGCTTTAATCGCCATTCTGACTTGAAGCAGGCTTACACTTGGGATAGAGGCACGCTCATTCTTCGGAACACTGACAAGGTCTGAAGAGGTACATACGGAATGCGATCTCGGAGCTTACCGAAGTTGGAACAAACTCAAATGCCCGACATTTTCCTCTTTCGCTTTTGCTTTGCAGTCCGGAACCATTATAGCTTCAGATAGGTCCTGGTTCTACTGTTCACACTTATCGGGGATGGACCCTGCAGTTTTCGAAAGAACAAATTCCTTTTTTTTTTTTTTGCACAAATGTGGAGAATGGCACAGCACTCTGAGCACACAACAAATCGTTTTTGAAATTGAGAAAATGAGTTCTCGACCGGGTATTGAGCCTACAACTGAACACAGCAAAGACGACCCAACAACGGAAAATAAAGGTAAACAACCTAAACACATCTAGTGACACTTGAAATGACTCAAAACAAGAATCGAGACAATCAAAACACAACGAAAGACTCAAATGCGCACAGGGAGCCTGTTTCACCGGGTATTATTTCCCACCCTTTCTCATTTGTGATTCTCACATCACTCGGCATTCAATCTCTTGTTTTCTGAAAAAGCCCTTTTCTCATTTTTTCTCTCATCGCACATCTCTCTATTCTTCAATCTCTCATTTTTCAATCCCTCCCCTGGATGGTTGATGGATAAACTGCAAGTTGTGGGCTCGTGCCCCTAGCATTCTGCTAGATTCTTTTTCTTCGCACCTGCAGCCTAACATCGGTTGATGATGTCTGTGGGGAGTTTGGACGTGGTTAGATCTGTCGGATGAGGAAGTGGAACATCTTGATCCATTCCAGGTTTGTGCCGCACTTGGCTTGATACCTCGTTGCTTGGAGGATGTTGAGAGCTTTGACCCTTTCTTTGTTGACTTCAGTTGTGCCCTCTTCTGGCAAGTAGAGTGCCTTTCTGGCAAGTATGTTGATGATGGGAAAAAGACAGGAAGCCTGACTCAACTGTGCCCCTAGTTCATCATTTTGACCATTTTTTGTTTTTACTTTCTACTAAAACAGTTTTGACCAACATGAGAGTTAGATTAACATGCTTGTTCGATTTTTGATTTGAAATCATGCAAGTTAGGCTATGAGCACTGAAAATTTTCCTTTTTTGGGTCCAAGAAATGGTCCAGTTTTGGAAAAATGGAGTGGTTTTTGAGAGAATAGTCAACCTCAGTAAAAATTCTCAAAAACTGTTTTTGGCAAACGACCACTGCTCAACAAGTACGGAACCTACCCTTGAGATGCGCAACCTCGAATCCATAACAATGGAAAATTGCCCCTTGTCTGAAGGATACCGCATGGCAACAGAAAGTTGCCCCTTGTTTGAATGGCACCACAGCACTGCACGGCAACGGAAAGTTGCCCCTTGTTTGAATGGCACTACAGCGCATCGTAAACAGTCCTCAGAGTGATGAACACAACCAAACCCTCGGATCTGAGAAGGCAAAGATGGTCAAAACATTGCATGGACACGATCGAATTTGAAGTGTTTACTGGTGGACTTCGAATGAAGTTGCCTCGATCCCAAACATGGGAATCAAGCCTTACGTAGTTCCGGTTAAGGTACACTCGGGTATTTAACCTCTCCTTTTATGCTCTAACTTTTGCCAAGGCGCCCGATGCAGGTTTTCGACCTTGCGAGCTTCTTTTTCTTTCCTTTTCAATTCTTTTTCATTTTTTCTCTTTTTTTTCTTTTTCTTTTAGGCTCTAACTTTTGCCAAGGCGCCCGATGCGGGTTTTCGACCTTGCGAGCTTCTTTTTCTTTTTCTTTTTTTTTTCTGTATTTTTTTTCTTTTCCTTTTGTATGTATTTTTTGCTTGCTCTAACTTTTGCCTAGGTCGCCCTTAGGGTTTTCGCCCAATAACCTCTTAAAGGGTAAAAGCGTAGCAAGTCCATGCCCAATGGTTTTTGAGATTGAAGCCCTCAGATCCGGAGAGTGGTCATTGTATCGATTCTTGAAGGATCCTCTTTGGCTCTTCGAGCACATCGGATATTTTTTGCCCCTAGTTCGAGGGGTGCTTCTGATCTAGCTTTGCAAGCTTCTTTTGAAAACACTTGAACTTCTTGATCTGACTCTCTTGCCCCTAGTTCGAGGGTTGCTTTGAATTTGGCCACGCAGGTCTCACGTTGTAGTTAACCGTTGAACATTCTGAGTTTGAGTCCAAGGTTTAAAAATGAGGGGTCGAGTCTCGAGGCTGAGAGCGATCCTAGGCTGCACAATCTCAAGAACGACTCCACACAAGTCTTCGCAGGACCACGCAAAACATTTTTTGAAAGTTTTTAAGAAAGCGACAAATCGCTTGCGCTGAAGACAGTGTAGAACCAATCTGGATCAAAGCTAGGGTCCTTCTCAGTACTCACACTAACAAGCATGATTTCATTCATTAAGGGCTTAGCACGCCTCTCTTTCTCTCAGTTGATCAAAGTTTTGCAAATCCCGAGGAATTCCTTCCTCTTTGTTTTCACCGCAGTGTTCAAAAAGTTTTGAAAAACTCAGGTCATTACAATGACTTCAAGGCACAGAAAAGACAGAGTTCTTAGTCAAATACTATCATTTCATTCAGAACTTCTAGCATAACTGGCACAAGGCAGAAGCAAATGCGAGAGCGTGAAAATCACTGCTGTTCCATTCAGAATCTGTCGGCACAACTGGCTCCCTGGCAGAAACAGACTCAAAACAAAACGAAAAGACAAACGTGAAACAAAATGGTGACGCCCGAGGTGACACCCCTGGAATCACCCGACCTTTGTTCAATAGGACTGACTCGATACAACAAGACAGACCCTTAATCAAAAAGACTGACTTAAGACAAAGAGACAGACTCAACAAAACTACAGAATTGACTCAACACCCAAGTCAGAAACTACAAAACTAGCATTCGCGAATGCTCAAGACAGTGTGTGCCATTCCCACATCTGAAGTAAACTGAGTGCTGCCTGCAGGTAGTTCATCCCCCGATCACATACTCATACTATCCCCCAAGTTCACTGATCTAGTGATGATAGACTTTATTGAGCTGGTGCGACGATGACCTTGTTGTCAATCAAATTTTGTATCTCGTGGCGGAGACGAACACAACTGTCGGTGTCATGACCGGTTTGTTGATGGAAAGCACAAGATGCTAGCGTGTCGTGATTTGGAGGGAGAGGATCGGGTAGAGGCCGTTGCTCTAACGGTTTCAGATGTCCTTTCCTGAGTAGGACCCCCAGGGCCTTAGACAAAGACATATAGAGTGGAGTGAAGACCCTCTTGCCTCGGGGTAGATAGTCTGAAGTTCGGGGGTTTGAAGTGGGTGCACCAACAAAGGGGGTGGCTGCTCTTGGTGTGGCGGTGGCGACCATGCCCTCATCTGAAGTTCTAGCAGCTGCATCACCACTGGTGGTCACATTCGAACTGCGGGTGAACGTCCTTCTGGGCTGCTCCTTCTCCTGATCAATAAGGCCTTGTTTCATAGCATCTTCGATCTGTACTCCCATCTCATGTAAGTCTGAAAAGGTGGGGAAGGGAACTACTATCATCTTTTGCATCAACTTCGGCTGAAGATTGCGCACAATCATCCGAATTTGGTCCTTGTCTGTAGGCCTCAAGGTCATCATCGAAGCCTTGGCCCTCCATCTGGTTACAAATTCTGAAAAACTCTCCTTAGGCTCTTGCCTAGTTGTCTCGAGATCACGGGTCGTAATCTCAATCTGTGTGTTGTATGAGTACTGCGTGATGAAGGCCTCAGCCATCTCCTCCCAGCTTCGTTTCACTGAATTCTCCAACTTGGCGTGCAGATGATCGCAATACCCAGGTGGTCCTGCCGAACAAAGACAGTTTCTGCAGTCTGGTGAGGCCCATTGGCCTTAAGATATCTGAAAACAATCTCAGGTGCACCATGGGGTCCCCGGACCCATCAAATCGGTCAATTTGAGGCATCTTGAACCGATCTGGCAGCGTCACAACTGCGTCCGTATACCCATCCTCGATGTCGGGAATAGACCTGACTCCTTGGGATTTCCTAAACATTTTTTCCAACTTACTCAGCTTCAGCGCTGTGGGGTCCGCTTCGAACTCAAAGGGAGAGTCCGGTACATTGATAGGCGTAAGCGCCTTGGATAGTTGCGGTAGAATTGGGGGTGGAGCTGGCCCCGTTGGAAGGGCTGTATCCTCTTGGACATTTTGGACATTTGGCGTCCCCTCGGGTATCGGAACCCTTGGTGGGGGAGGAGCCTGATGCGGAGCAGATGCCCCGGCTTGCTGCTCTAGCCTAGCAATTGTCTCTGTCTGTTGGGCTATGACCACAGCTTGTTGCTTAGCGACTCGCTGATGAACAGGCCTTGTTGCATGGCTTTCATACTATCCAGAGTTGGCGCACCATCTCTTCCAAACTCGACATATTGCCCCGGTCTAACCGAGCAACCCAGTATATCTGCTTCGCAGAGGATCGAAATCTCAACCGACTCCTCAAGGATCACCGATCCGTAGTCATTGTACTGGTGGTCTATGTCTGACTGGCCCTCTTTGGCCGTGATTCCCCTTGAACTGAGTCTCTGACCTGACAAAGTCTACCAACACAAATCTAAGGTACCCAGGGGATAGTGGAGCCTTCTGAAGCTATAGTTCCAGGACTACCTAACAAAAGAGAAAACAGACAGCATCTCAGCTCAATTTCACTGGAACGGATATGAGCAGAAATAACGATCAGATTCTATTACTAATCATCGTTCCAAATCATCGCGCCCCAAAATCAATCGATACCCGCAGATAAACTGATTCTCAAAATATCGACATCGGTGCTCGCAGTCGGACACCCGCCTTTTGTAAACCGGTATACGATTCCTGTGAGATACACTCTAAAAGCACATAGCAAGTAAAGAGAGCCAAAACACCCCTATGTTGGGGTAGGGTTTCCCTGTCCTATTTTGTCAGGAGCTAGGGTTTCACTACGCACAATGTTTCAAACAACCTAAAATCGGGTAAGCAACTGTCCTAGTTTGGAATGGTCACTATGGATCCAAATATGCACTAGGTCGAATGGTCGAAGGGTGCCCCAGAAACCGGGTTTGTGTTCCCATATCTTGGCAGAGCCCGCAACCGTCAAACCTTATGGACATGCCTTGACAAGACAAGCCTCCCAAGAAACCGCCAGAATAGCAGATGGCCAACACGGTGTCCTAGGCGCACCAATGCACATGCAATGCAAAGAAACACATAAGCGTAGTCAAACAGATATCACGAGTTCGAGTCAAGCTCTCTAAAATCCTCAATGAGTCGCCAGAATCGTAGACGCGCGTGGGCTTCACTCTGATTCGGACTCGATGTGTCACGGTTCTAAATCAACCAAAGAGTCCAACTCGCAAATCGTTTTGAGAAAACTGTTTTTGAAAAGAAGTGCCAAACATGGATCATTTGCCGGACATGAGTCGCCACCTAAATATTTTTTAAAATGGGAAATTTAGGAAACCCCGACTCGGTCTTAAGGCCACGTGTCCTCATAACCAAAGTTGACTTGGCTCGAGCTTGGGTACGATCGGGAAGGTCACTATGAGCACCCTCTCGCCCGGTCCGAAGACCGGCCTCTACTAACCGTGATATCCGATTTTGAAAACATTACGTGTTCTTATTCCGGTTATTAGCCTATATTTACTATGTTATGCGCACAACAAACAAGTATAGACCAGATCGCCTAAGTTGGAACAAAACATTACGTGTTTGTTTTGAAAAATGATTTGCTACTCATAAGTAGGCTAAAATGCAGGTTTTGCCACTCTCAAGCGGGCTTTTAGAAAAGACGGTTTTGCCACTATCTAGTGGGCTTTAAAACTCACAGTTTTAATGTGTTATCCCAATTTAGGTAATTCAACCTCCATCCACAGGCATTCATGCAGTTATATCACATAAGCACTTATCCTCATGGTAAGCATGCTATCATGGCAACATTCACACACATGCGATATGCTAAAGCATAAAAGCTCACCTAGTACTCCAAGCCAAAAGCGAAGCTTATTAGAAATCCATGCATGGACCTAAGCATCTTGAAATGTCTAATGCAACACATGCAAAGATGTAATCTAGGCAGCTCGCTATCCTAAACATGGAATATGGAATGCTACAAATAACACGTATTCAATTTGGAATTGAAAGTACGATGCGCTTTGTATGATGTACCGAGCCCGATGCATGTAAACAAATGCATGAATGCACGCATGCATAGCATAAGGTATGCTAAAATTAAACGTGCCCTAATCTACCATCATAAGGTGTAAATAAAAGGGAAGAAAGACGTGGGGTTGGAAGACATACACACACTCACACACCCTTATTACAATTATGCCCTCACTCGGAGCGACCAAATAAATATACATTCCCAAATAATAAATCAACTATCCTAGCTAATTAATTATTACGCACTTAATTAATTAACAAATTAATTAAACTATCGAAAGCGATAAAGGCCTCGGGAAGAGGGATGCACGCATGCTCGGATCCGACTTGCCCGGAAAACCTACACCGTGCACTGCTGCCTCTGTTTTTACTGCCCTGTCTCTCCAAAAATTACCAAAGTTTCAGAAAAACCTTCCTTGAATGCTGCTGTACACCACCGGCTGGAGGAAGTTCGCATCGGCTGTCTAGAAAGATCACCGGCTGCTCTGGAGTCCATCGGCCAAAAATGAAGTGCCGGTCGGCACTATTTACTGCCGGTCGGCACAAAATTCCTGCAGGAGACAGTTTTGACAGCAACAGCAGACAGCAGTGTAT
The DNA here is from genome assembly GCA_025200525.1 of Camellia lanceoleosa. NCBI lineage: Eukaryota > Viridiplantae > Streptophyta > Magnoliopsida > Ericales > Theaceae > Camellia > Camellia lanceoleosa. Next base: position 128,131,995 of record CM045768.1, read on the forward strand.
GGCATGGGTTTTTGAGCATATATATGCATGGCTAATGCCCCCTATCATGTAATAAACTCAAGGGAACTAGCCCTTGACCCCTGTGCCATCAATCACGCATTTCAATTCATGATGGCCCAAAAGCCAAGTTAGCAACTTTGATATCAAATGAAATGCACATCAAACACACAAGTGAAACCCAACCTCTATCATACTCAATTCAAGAGGCAAGGCATGACAATGCACATGCAACCTAAGCATGCAAGCTAACATGCAAACATGCAATGCAACTAGACGGCACGCACAATGCTAACAACATAACATGCACAACGATTGAAACATGGCATACACAATGCAAGATGGACTTACACCAATGTGAATGGGCCTCAACCACACTCACATCGGGGCCATTAGAGGAAAATGGGATTCTCGAAATGCGTGCACGTAAGCACGCAAACCGAGGACCGGACCTAAGACACGAATGCCACTCTAACAAGGTATGGCAAGGCATGGATCATGGCATACAAACATATGAATTTCAACCACTGAAATATGATGCTTAACAGCCCGAATCATGGCAATATGGCACCCGATACATGAGACGATCCGAAACTCAAAATTAGGCATATGAAATGGCCTACAACTATGCAATACATGCATTATTTGCACCTAAGTGTGAATACAGAAGCAAGCCAGCCCCGAGACAAACATTTTTACAATACAAAGCATGGTCAAACAGCAAGCGCAGGTAGGGCTAAAATGGCATACACAAATGGCTCCGCAAAGGAGGCGATGAAGCAACTAACATATGGAAGTCCCAAACGGCAAAGAACCCTTAATGAAACATGTCAAGAGGGTCAAAATAATGCTACTTTTAGTTCTGACCAAGGTCCAAAACAGAAGCGAGATAGCCTAAAAAAATCATGCAAAATGAGGCTAGGCATGGATTTCAAAGCAAGTGATACATGGAATGCTCAAACAGTGATGAGCCCTTCTTCAATGTTGAAGAAGGGCTCAAAAAAAATCCACTTGCAGTTTATGAAAAGCCTCAAAACAGATTACACATTGGCCAAAAATATCATGCAAAGATACGGTATTTCAAGAGGGTATTGAAGCAAGTGCAATATAGGGACCTCAAATGACAAAATTTCCTTAATGAAACATGAACTAGAGCTCAAATAAAAGTGACTTTCAGTTTTGGTCGGAGCTCAAAACAGTGGGAAAAGAGGGCTAAGAAATAGACCAAGAAAAGAGCAAAAAAGGGGAAAAACGAGACTCACCCTTGTAGACCAATCTTCGCTGCCTTTTGAACTGAAAACAGAGCCTCCTAGCCTCTGAAAATCCCTCCTTGCTGCCGGAAATGGAGTGGTGGTGGTGGTGCTAGGTGGTGGTGAAGGAATGGTGCCAAACTTGGAAGATTTTTGAGAGTTTTGGAGCTTGGAATTATAGAGAGAGAGAGATACAATATAGGAGCTCTCAAACCAGATTTTCTAACCCTTAAAACAGGTCTGGAGTGCTGTATTTATAGCCAAAAACGTTTAGAAAAGAGGGGGAAAAAAGGGGGGGGAAATGAAATTCAAATTTCCCCCCAAAAGGGCCAAAGGGGAAAGTGGTAGCTACGGGTCCCAAATGGCCGAGAGCCCTTCAACAAAGTTTAAGAGGGGCTCAAAATAAGATACTTTGTAGTTTACGACCAAGTCCAACGCAGCCCACAAGTACGCCTAAAATACCGTGCAAAAAGGCCCAAAAAGAGGTAAAAAAGGCAAGTGACAAATGGAGATGTCAAAAAGTAAAAGGTCCTTAATCAAACATGAAAATAACCTCAAAATATGACTATCTCAAGTTTGGGTCGAAGCCCAAAAATGTATAATGAAGGCTCGGGAGCCGAAACACGAATTCGGCCCCGAAGTGGGTCATTAGCACCTGAAGTGGTGTCCGACCACGGTTGGTCTCTCGGACCACAGTGTCCTAAAAAGGGAGTAAATAGGATGCATGCCAAAATCGGGCAAACGGAGGTGGTTAGGCGGTCCCAACCGAGGCTACACGGCCCAAAACCGAACCTGCTCCAAAATGGGCAAAATGGCCTACGGCCACGAAATGTAGCCTACGGCCATTGAGAGATGATCTACGAGACCTCTCCCTCCCTTCTCAAAGAGAAAACAGAGAAAACCGAGCTTGGTTCGCAAACCGAGGCAAAGCACAAAAGAGTCCGGAAGTCCAGAGGCAAGGCTCGTAACTGGGACTCCGCAACCTCAGAACGAGCACAATATGCAACATCACCAAGCGCTCAATCGGTGACGTCTGAGTCTTAAGGTCGGTCAAAAATAGGGTGTCTACAGGCGGGTTTGGGTTGTGACAAATGTAAGTGTGATGCATAGATCTATCTTCTTTTTTTCTTTTTTTTTTTCCTTTCAATTTACTATTCTTGGATTACTATTCACAGCCCTCTAAAAGTGTACTTTTCAATCTCAACTCTATCCAATCACCCTTAAATCAACCCCTAATCCCTTCCCTTACCTATTAACCTTCATTTTAACCCTTGAAATCCTAAATTACTCACTGTATAGGCCATCAAATAACCGTTGTTTTGAAAATCCAATGTTGTCCCTATTTGTCCTACATCATAAGGACAAGTTTCAATCATTTGATTCCATAAACATTCATTGTTATTTCACTGGCAATAAGATGGTATTGTTTCTCGTTTCTTTATGTAATTACAATATATAAACTTTTCATTCTCATTATCATATTGCTGATGCCTATGGTATACTTTTTTGTTAAAAAATAATTCATAAAAAATTTCTTCTATAACGAACTTTTATATGTTTCCTTGACTAAATGAGAGGGGGGAGGGTGTTCCATTATGGTGAATATGGTTGAGTTTCAAACAAACTTGTTTTTCTCTATTTTTGAATTGTTGAACTCACATGATATGTTTGATGTGCCCTGTCATAATTGACCATATGATTAAATTTGAAGTAAGCAAGGAATGACCTATGAAACTTGGGAATTGAAATTTGATCATTATGTTTGTTGATAATAACTAAATTTCAGTTGATAAAACTTACCTCAAATATCTTATTATACAAGCTCATTTATACAAATATTTTTGGTATTTATAATAGGTTAGTTGGTATTGTGACAAAGCATTAAGGAAGTGGCATTTAGAATTTATAATTGTTTCCTATTTGGTAAGTATGATTTCTCCATGTTTCTCTTTGTTAGGTTTTTATAATTAGCAATCTCGTTTGAAAAAACTCCTTTTAGTTGTAACTTTATTTGCTTTTTTGTTTCAATGAGGATGTGAGTGTTTAGATGTGAATCTAATCCCAATTGTACCTATGTAGAGAAGTTTGTGATCTTGAACCTTTCTTGTTTTCCATTTCGCTGACTATGTACAGGGATCGAGTTGTTTGATCGCTTGAGCGGTCATTTGTGTGCTCGAGTGGTGAATATGAGCATGCAATATCTCTGCCTACAAACTGAACTTCTGGGAAGCAAGTTTTACCACTTGAGTGGTGAATGTTGCATTCGAGTGGTCGGTCTATATGTTTTGTATCACCTTTACTCACATCGCTCGAGTGCTAAAGTGTGTGCTCGAGCTGTCTTTGCGAATCTGTTTATTATAAAGTGCGCCTTTTGCTTTTTTTAGGGTTGAAACTGTCCAAATTCTGGGAGAGCAGAGCTACCAAGGTTTTCTATATTGGAGGGTATTTTTATAAGTGTTTCCTTGATGATTTAAGAAAGATCGGTGGATCTACAAGTTTCATATTGGTATCATCACGAGGTTTATCTTTAATCTTTTATTTACAAAAGAGAAAGGTGTTCTTCGGTGGATTCTAGGGAACTTGGGCCTGAAGCTTTGGTGGATTCTGGAGTGGCTCATTGTCATGGATTCAACATTAACATTGTGGATTCAATGTTGGGCAAGATAATTTTGAGAAGAAGAAGGTGGTGGAAGAGGCACATCGAGGTCGGTTCAATTCGGGTGGATTCGCTAGGTAATTGAGGGTACACATGTGTAATTCGTTTTTATCTTCTTAGTGGATTGTTTTGTGGCTTTGGCCTGTGGTTTTTTTATTACAATTGGAGGTGCTCCAATTGTGATTTTTTCAACATTAAATCGTTGTGTCGATTTGTTATTGATTGTTTGATTCGAATTGGAATTCACTATTTAAAATTGAAGCATAATCACGAATCAATATCTCAGGGGCCTTTAGATTTTTCACTCTTTAAGTAATATTGTCTTACCAAAATGCATATTTGGTATGAACTTTTTTGAAGATTGTAGAATTTTAAACATCTTTTATCTAGTGAATTGGTGACTGGCTGTTTGTTTTTCTTGTTTGCTATGTGTTGATGTCATGGATGTTTGACACAATCATTGTTAATATTTTCCGCAAAACTATGGATTTAGCAAATGCTTTAGTGATAATTGTTAGAATATATAGTACATGTTATTTTTTGTGTTGAGTGAGGGTACTATGGTCATATTGTATTCTATATAATTGCTGATGTTTTAGGTTTATAAAGCAACCAAGAAACATACGATTAATAATATATTCAGTCTTCTTTTTGTTCCTTCTCTCCTTCTCTTTAGCCCTAATCAAAAATCAAAAAACGCTAACACACAACTAATACTATGACTAGAAAAAGAACTACGGTGATGTTTGCAGAGCTAACACGCTTCACATTCAAGTTGAGACAAATGGCTTAAACTTGGAATAGCTAACTTAAGCTTTGCTAAGGACGGATGACCCAAACAGAAATGCCATTGCAAGGGAGACACAGTAGCCCTCAAAACAGCAGAACCAGAAGGATGAGAACCAACAGTGTCCAAAAAACATAAGTTATCCTTCTCATGCCTCGAACCAATCATCTTCTTGGTCTGGAGGTCCTGTAAAGCACAAGAAGAGAGAGAAAAGGTTACATAATCAGACTTGGGAACTTAAACCTCTTCTTTCTAGGAAACCTGTTGTTGGCTGTCATTGGATTGATACTGTTAAGTATCTTCCTGATAATACTGTTGATCGGCTTAATGCCCGTCTCATGGCCAAAGGTTATACTTAAACCTATAGAGTTGATTATCTAGATACCTTCTCTCTTGTGGCTCGACTGAATTATTTTCGGATTCTCCTCTCTGTTGCCATTAGTCAGTCTTGGCCTTTATATCAGCTTGATATAAAGAATGCCTTTCTTCATGGGGATCTCAACAAGGAGGTCTATATGGATCATCCCATTGGCTATGTTGTTCCTGGTCATGTGCATATGTGTAGACACCCCATTTTTGACCGTTCTCAAGACTCAGACGTCACCGATTGAGCGCTTGGTGATGTTGCATACTGTGCTCGTTCAGAAGTCTCAGAGTCGCGGCGCCCGCATCCCAAGCCTGAACTCTCTTCGTGCCTTGTCTCGGTTTGCGAACCAGCTCGGTTTTCTCTATTTTCTTTTCCTAAGGGAAGGAGTGGTCTCAGAGGCTATCTCCGGTGGCCGTGAGCTACATTTCGTGGTCAGAGGCCATTTTGCCCATTTCGAGTCGGTTCGGTTTCGGGATCGTCGGCCGTGTGCCTCGGCTCGGACCGCCAACCATCTCCGAAGTTCTCCGGTTTTGGCATGCACCTCTGTTTTATCATTCCGAGGAACACTGGGCCTCGATGCCCACCGTGGCCGTATGCCACTTTCGGTGCAGTGCGGTTTGGGACCGAATCGTGCGGTTTGGGCCGAAGCTTTCATTGCATCGGTTTTCACCGATTTTTGGCGAGAACCTCTGTTTTGTCATTCAGGGACACTGGGTCGCAGACACCCACTTCTTGAACACCACTTCCGCACCATGACCCCATTTTCGGGATCGATTGCTCGGTTTTGGCCCCGAGCGTTCATTTCTCATTAGTTTTTGTTCAAATTTGGCAGGTACCTCTGTTTCAACATCAGGAAGATCACTGGGGGGTGGGAGGCCAGCAATTATCCCAGATAACCAGTTTTGCTCTTCTGGCGCCCGTTTTGCTCACTTCCGGGCCAATGTTGAACACCCTGGGGATTTTTTCTTCCAACCAAAGCTACATATCTGTGATCAGGGGACATGGGAGGACCCTACACACTACTGGTCGGCCAGAAATTGAGAGTTTCATTTTTGAGGCTCTCCTTCAAGCTCTATGTTGTGGCTCCTGCTTCAGTGTTGCCAATTTCCGACCTTGGAACCTTGTTGCACACATCTGGAAGGACCCTAAAAGTTGGTGGTCGGCCAGCAATTGTGCAGTTCATTTTTGAGCCTCTCCTTCAAGCTCTATGTTGTGGCTCCTGCTTCAGAGTTGCCGGATTCCGACCCTGGGCCCTTATTCTACACACTTAGGAGGACACCTTTGCATTGTGGTCGGCCAGCAAATCTCTACTTCATTTTTTGGGGGTGGCCGGCCGGCCATGGTGGGTGGCTGGCCGACCAGGTGGGGTGGTCGGCCGGCCACCTTGCACCACTCCTGGCCAGGCTTCTTGCTTTCGGCTCATTCAATTTGTCCGGATATTTTTGCCAAAATATCACCCCTTCTGGGGGATATTTTGGGAGGGAAAGATTGCCTCCATTTCCCTCCCCTTTTACATCCCTTTTGGCCTATTTAAAGGGCTGGACAGCCCCTTTACCTAGGTTAGAAAAATTTGTCTCAAGAGCCTTTATTCAAAATCCTTGATTTCCATAGCCAAAAACCTCAAAAACTTCCAAGTTCCTAGGCAATTCCTTCATCAACCCTTAGCTCCACCATCCTCACTACCATTCCGGCAGCAAGGAAGTGTTCTCCAGTGGCTAAGAAGCACCAAATTCAGGCCAAGAGGTAGCAACAATCGGATCTTCAAGGGTAAGTCTTCAAATCTCTTTTTGTAGCATAATTTTGCTTCCTATTTCTACCCTATTTCCTTTCAGTTTTTGGGCCTTGACCCCTACTGGTTTTAGGCTTATTTTGATCCCCTCTACAACTTTGTAGAAGGGCTCAACTTCATTTGGTGTCTCCATGATACACTTGTTTCAATACCTAGCTTGTATGTCACAATCTTGCATGCTATTTTTAGCCTATTTTCATTTGTTTTTGGGGCTCCGACCCCTAATTCTTTTGTGCTTATTTTGAGCCCCTCTATAACATTGTAGAAGGACTCAACCTTGTTTGGCCATTCTATATACCACCTCCCTTTGAAATCCACTCTAGGCCCTAATTCTTGCATGATTTGTAACCTTTTGTGCTTTTGGTTTTAGCTCTTGGTCAGAACTGAAAGTGGTCTTATTTTGACCCCCTCTACATGTTTCATGAAGAAATTTTTGTTGTTTGGTGCATGCTTTGCATGTCTCTTGTTATAACCTCTTTTGAGCTCCATTTTGCATGGAATTGTTAGCATGTTTGCATATTGATTTTGGGGCATCCATAAACTGAATATATGCTTATTTTTGGGCCCTCTTCAGTATTTTAGAATAAAGTTTTTCCATTTGAATTTTCTATATACTACCTCTCTCAATACTTCTCTTTTGGCCACTAGTTTTGCATGCTAATGTTGCCATACTTGTGATCATAATTTGGCCATGTTTTGTACTGAAAAGATGCTATTTTTGGGACTGCCTTGCTACTTTTTTTGCTTTCATGTGCCAATTTTGCGTATTTAGCATAGCCGTAGGCCATTTCGGGCACTTAGAATTGCATTTCGGGATGATTTCATGCGTTGATTGTCATTTCGCATCATTTCGGGGCTGTTTTCCCCTTCATTTAGTGGCTGAAATTCGGTTTGCATGCTTGCATATCATTTCCCATGTCATTTTACGCCTTAATGCATTGCCTCAGTTTGCGTGCCTGTCGGCACGCACTTCGAGGCACCTCCATTTTATCCGACGACCTCCTATGTGAGTGAGCTGAGGCTCTCCCATGTTGGTGTAAGCCCATCGTTGCATTCCGTATGCCATTCCGTTTTTCCATTTCATCATCGCCTCGGTTTGCGTGCCTGTGGGCACGCATTTCGAGGCACTTCGGTTTTATCCAATTTCCATTTTGTCATCGCCTCGGTTTGCGTGCCTGTGTGCACGCATTTCGAGGCACTTCGGTTTTACCCGATTTGCATTTCACATCACCGCCTCAGTTTGCGTGCACGATTTCGAGGCTGCCGGTTTATCCGATTTGCATTTCGCATCATCGCCTCGGTTTGCGTGCCCGTGTGCACGCATTTCGAGGCACTTCGGTTTTACTCGATTTGCATTTCGCATCACCGCCTCGGTTGGCGTGCCTGTGTGCACGCATTTCGAGGCACTTCGATTTTACCCGATTTGCATTTCGCATCACCGCCTCGGTTGGCGTGCCTGTGTGCACGCATTTCGAGGCACTTCGGTTTTACCCGACTTGCATTTCACATCATCATCTCGATTTGCGTGCCCACGTGCACGTTTTTCGAGGCATCTTATTTTCATCTCATTTTCATCCGAATTGTGCATACTAGGTTGTATCTTAGATTACATTCATGCATTACCTTGGTTTGCGTGCCCGTGTGCACGCATTTTGAGGTTACTCATTTTCATGGAATTGTGCATGCTATATCACATGTTAGCTGCATTTCATGCATACCATGCATATTGCATCGTGTTCGGGATAGGCGTTAGCGACACGAAGCGAGTGCGTTCAGAGTGACGGAGTGTGTCTCAATTCCCAAATCACCGACACTCCGGATTACCCATGATGGAGTTAGGTTTTGTTGTAGCATTCATCTGCATTCATCCTATATTGAGTTGTGCAATCCGATTCCTCGGCCATCATGCATCGGTATGCGTGATTGGTGGCATAAGATCGAGGCATGCATATATTTGTGAAATACATTGCTATGCCCTTTTCTGCTCTCTATTCTGACAAAACCGAGGATCAACAACTCTTGGTCCGTGGCGCATTTCGAGAAATACTGCAAACAGAGGCTAATTGGGGCATCCCAAGGATTTCCGGATTTCAGCCCAGTACTATTCATCATAGCAAAGGGCCCCGCACTGCGCGCCATTCTGACTTTCTTAGTTAATTTGTAAATTAATTAGGAATTTGTATATTTATTCGGACTGTATTATTCTTTCATTTTCGGACTGTATTATTTATTCGGACCCTCTGCGCGAGGGCACAACTGTAATAAGGGTGTGTGAGTGTGATGTATGTCTTCCAACCCCCATTTCTTTCTCCCTTTTATTTACCTGCTTACGATGGTTAGATATAGGGCATATTTCAATTAGCATACAGTATGAAAGCATGTTTGCATCATTCATCTGTTTTGCATGCACCGGGCTCGGCGCATCATACAAACTGCACTTGTATTTCAATTCCAAATTGAATATATGATAGCTGTTGCATCTCATATGCCATATTTAGAATAGCCGAGCCTGCTATAGTTTGCATCTTTGCATGTGTTGCATTAGACAATTCTGTGTATTTAGGATCATGCATGATTCCTAATCGGTTTTTCTGTTTTGGCTTGGAGTACTCGGTGAGTTTTTATGCTTTAGCATCCTTGCATGCGTGTGAGTGTTGCCATGATAGCATGCTTGCCATGAGGCTAACTGCTTATGTGATATAACTGCCTTGAATGCCTGTGGGTGGAGGTTGAGTTATCTGAATTGGAATAATGCATCAAATGCTTGTTTTAAGCCCACTAGATAGTGGCAACATCACTGTTTTTCTAAGCCCACCCGAGGGTGGCAAATCCGCATTTTAGCCTACCTTCGGGTAGCACCATCACACCATTTTCAAACAAACAAACATGAAATGTTTTGTTCCAATTCAGACGGCTCAGTCTATATTTGTTTGCTGCGAGCATCACATAGTAAACTAGGCTAATAACCAGAGCAAGAACTCACAAAGTTTTCAAAAATAGATATCATGGTTAGTAGAGGCCGGTCTTTGACCGGGCGAGAGGGGGTGCTCATGATGTGACCTTCCCTAATCGTACCCAAGTTCCTGAGCCAACTTTGGTGATGACGGACACGTGGCCTTTCGGCACCGAGTTAGGGTTTCCTAAATTTCCCATTTTAAAAATATTTAGGTGGCGACTCTGTTATCTGGCAAAGCAGTCCATGTTTGGCACTTCTTTCAAAAAATCTATTTTTCTTCAAAACGATTTGCCGGATTTGGACTCTTTGGTTCAAGATTTGGAACCGCAACAAAATCGAGTCCGAACTGTAGCGAGGTCCCCCGCGGGCGTTGTTACAATATGGTTTGTCAGTTACGGAAGGCTTTGTATGGTCTCAAACAATCTCCTCATGCTTGGTTTGATTGCTTTAGTACCATTATGCCTGCATATGGGTTTCGTTGTTCCACTTCTGATCACTCTGTTTTTGCTCGCCACTCATCTACTGGGTTATTGTTCGCATTGTTTATGTGGATGACATCATCATCTCTGGCAGTGACTCCGCCGGTATTGCTGATTTGAAGCTTTATTTGGGTAAGCAATTTTATACAAAGGACTTGGGTAATCTACGGTATTTTCTTGGGATTGAGATTGCTCACTCCTCTCGGGGTTTGTTTCTTTCTCAACGCCAGTATGTTCTTGATCTTCTTTTTGAAACTAGTCTTCTGGGCACTTGTTCCAGTGATATACTCCTATGGACTCCTCGATTAGACTTGATAGTGAGACCGGAGAGTTGTTTCTTGATATTCATCGGTATCATCGTTTAGTTGGGAAGTTGATTTATCTTACCATCACTCGTTCGGATATCACTTATACTGTGAGTGTTGTTAGCCAATTTATGCATGCTCCTTGTGAACCCCATTTTGATGTTGTGCGTTGAATCTCGCATTATCTCAAACGTGCTCTAGGTTACAGTTTACTTTATCGTCCTTGACTGCCATTAGCTTCAGTGATGCTGATTGGGCCGGCAGTCGGACTGACCATCGTTCAACATTTGGATATTGTACCTTTATTACAAGTAACCTTGTTACTTGGCATAGCAAGAAACAACCACTTGTTGCTCGTTCAAGTGCTGATGCTGAGTATCATGTTATGGCGCATACCGTCTCTGAGATATTAAAGGTTTATTATCTTCTGAAGGATTTTGGTATTTGTGTTCCTATGCCTATGAGCATGAATTGTGATGATCAAGCTGCTATTTTCATTGCCAATAACCTCGTGTTTCATAAGCATACGAAGTATATTGAAGTTGGCTGTCATTTAATATGGGATTTGTTGTTACGTCAGCAACTTGTGATATCATATGTTTGCTCTGATGATCAATTGAGTGATATCTTCACCAAACCACTTGTTCGTTCTTCATTTCAGCGTCTCTCTGCCAAGCTGGGCGTGTTCGATCTCTATGCTCCAGCTTAAGAAGAGTATTAGAATATATAGTACATGTTATTTTTTGTGTTGAGGGTACTATGGTTATACTGTATTCTATATATATTTGTTGATGTTTAGGTTTATAAAAAGAACCAAGAAACATATGTTTAATAATATATACAGTCTTCCCTTTGTTCATTCTCTCTCTCTAGCCCCAATCAAAGTTTTGCATACTTTTACACTTCAACGATAATATTAAAATTTTCATTTCTTGCATTATTTGTTTTGTCACAAGTTTTCTTTTCTGTTATAGTTGATACTTGCTTATGCTAGGAGTTCTGTTGGAGGATCTGATAGGGGCTCTCAATTATTTATGGCTTCTCGGTACACATCAATGTTAGGCGGTCCTCAAGAATCAGATATTACTGGATATAGATGTCATCCCTCTACTAGAGCTCATTATGGTGAGCTAATTCTGTGTATGGCTCTACTGCTTTGAGTAATGGTTAACAAGTAGGTTGATTTTTCTTTGATTATTGTCTATTTGAAAGCTAAGAAGAAAGCTAACAATCAATGTTTTTATAATCTATGATTAGGTTGATAAGTTTTCTAAAAAAAGATTAAGATAATTTTCTTTGTTTTCTTCAATGGGTTTTTGATGAAGAGCCCAAACAAGAATGAGAGAGAATTTAGAGAGGGAAATATCTCAATCAATCAATATTCATATCTAAAAGTTAGTTACAAAGTGGTTATCCTCTTCTAGATATAAGCCACAATTTTCCCTCGACTAACTATCACATGTTATGCACATGCTACCCTACGTAATACTCTACCACTCAAAAAAAGTTGTCCTCAAGTGAAGACAACAAAACACAATTAACGCACCAGAATGAAACCAAAACTAGAAGATACAATCCAATCAAATTCCATAACGAAGAACTTATTTGCAATGATGTTGGCACAGGAATCATTTGGCAAATAACACACAAGGTGTTGCACATTAAAAGTGTTGGAGATGCATAAATGAGGCGGCAATTTGACTTGATAAGCATTGTCGTTGACTTTGTGCAACAATTCACAAGGACCCACCTTCCTATCACTTAACTTGGTGTAAACACCATGATGATACCTTTCTTTGCTCAACACATCCCAAACAAGATCTCCTACGTCAAACAATACTTTCCGTTTATGCACATCGACGGCCGACTTATAGTTGGCATTGGACTTGTCAATTTGGGCCCTAACTTGAGCATGAACATTCTTCATGAATGTGGCCATGTCCTCGACTTTAACATTTCCCTTCCTTGAGATAGGGAAAGGAGCCAAGTCCACAACACTTGAAGGTTTCATTTCATGAAATACTTCAAAAGAAGAAGTATGTATGGTGCGGTTGATCGATGAATCGTAAGAAAACTTGGCCAAAGGAATAATACCATCCCAACTCTTGGGATGATCTCCTGCAAGACACCTCAACAAGTTACCAAGACTTCAATTCACTACCTCCGTTTGGCCATCGGTTTGAGGATGAAATGTAGTGCTAAAGTTCAAGTATGTACCAATTTTCTCCCATAAAGTTCTCCAAAAGTGAGCAAGGAACTTAGTATTTCTATCAAACACAATAGAGGTAGGCATCCCATGCAACTTATAGACTTCCTTGAAGAAGAGATTAGCAATATTTGTAGCATCCATAGTCTTCTTGCAATGTACGAAATGTGCCCCCTTGGAGAAACAGTCCACCACCACCATAATAGAATCACTCCTCCTTTGTGTAGGAAGTAAACCCAACACAAAGTCCATACTAATGCATTGCCAAGGAGCATCTGACACTAGTAAAGGCATATATAATCCTGCATTAGTTACAGTCCCTTTGCTTCTTTGACAAATTTGACATCGTTTCACGTAACTGCCCACATCCTTGGTCATGACTGGCTAATAGTAAGCATCTGGAAGTAACCCAAGGGTCTTGTCTTTACCAAAATGTTCCAATTTGTGATGTTGAACCAACAAATGCATCTTCAAAGAACAACTAGGCACACACAACTTAAGGCCCTGGAAAAGGAAACCATCCCTAATCATGTAGCTTGGATAAGTAGCTCTATCCCCCATTTGCAAAGCATCAAAAATCTTGAAAAAATAAGGATCACTTGCATAGACGGTGCGAAACTCATCAAAACCCACAACTTTATTCTTCATCTCAACCAAAAGAGTCGGTCGCCTACGCAAACCATCAGCCACTTTATTAAGAACCCTAGATTTATGTCACAAAGAAAATGTAAATTGTTGCAAGTAAGCTACCCATTTGGTATGTCTCTTGTTGAGATGGGATTGGCTATTGATGTACTTGAGGGCCTCATGGTTAGTGTTAAGCACAAACTCCTTATAAGCAAGGTAGTAGCTCCAATGCTTGATGGCTTAGATAATGGCATACAATTCCAACTCATAAGTAGAATATTTGAGTTTGGCTTTATTCAACTTTTCACTAAAGAAGGCATTTGGCTGCCCTTCTTGGCTAAGGATGCCCCCAATGCCCAATCCTGAGGCATCACATTCAAGTTCAAAGGCTTTGTCAAAGTCCGATAGTGCCAAAATTGGAGCTTCGGTAAGTACCTTCTTCAAAGGTTGCAACATTTGTGTCATCACTCTCATAAAAGTGCTTGGAGCGTTGGTAAGTCCAAATGACATCACAAGCCACTCAAATAGTGCATGAGGTGTTTTAAAAGTCATTTTCCCCTCATCACTTGGCTTAATGCGGATTTCATAATAACCGTTTCTAAGATCAATCTTAGAAAACACCTTTGACCCTGCAAGACAATCCAACATATCATCCAATCTTGGAATTGGAAAGGGATATTTTATGGTAATTTTATTGATGGCATGACTATCCACACACATGCGCCATGACCCATCCTTCTTGGGTGTCAAAAGAGCTAGAATATACCCTTTAACCAAAAGCTCATCTACTTGTCGTTGTAACTCCTTTTTCTCCTTTGGTGACATGCGATACGCTAGTTTATTCGAAAATGTTGACCCAGGTACCAAATCAATACGATGTTGGATGTCACACATGGGAGGCAAATCGGGAGGAAATTCTTAGGGAAAGAAATCGTTATACTCTTCCAAAACAGTAGTGGCATCAACCTTTTCCTTAGTAGCATCCGTGTGCACAATCGAAACCAAGGCCAATATAACTCCAAAATCTAGAGTTTCTTCCAAAAATTCCTTGGAGGCAAGCAAGGTGGTAAAACTAGAAGATGGTTTAGAAGTAACTTTTTCCTTCATTGGAAGCAAGGTAAAATGGCTTTCATCCTTGAGAACGGTGTAAGTGTTCCTTTTGCCATCATGCAAAAATTGCCGGTCATATTGCCAAGGATGCCCAAGTAGAATATGACATGCATCTATAGGCATGACATCACACCATACCTCATCAAAGTACTTCTTTCGAATACAAACACCATCAAACATTGTTTGGCACCTTGATTTCATTGCCTTTCTTGAACCAAGATAGAGAATAAGGATATAGATAGTCCTCTATAGGAAGGTTAAGTTTAGCCACCACCTCTTGAGAAACCACATTCTCATAACTTCCATTATCAATGATCATGTTACAAACATGTCCACCAATATTGCAAGTGGTAAAAAAGATATTGGTACACAACCAATCTTCTTAGCTCTCTAGCTTTGGTGATAGAAGCGTCTTCTTCACCATAAGAGCAACACCCTTTTCTTCATTATTATCTCCACCGATTTCAATATTGTTCGAAGTGTCATAAATTGGAGCACTCTCATAGTCACTGTGTTGCTCAACTTCTTCAAAAAGAAGTGCCTTGTTCTGATTAGTACCCATATTTTTGCAGCAATCGGAAGATCTATCGCTTGGTTCTCCACATTGAAGCACTTGAAAGTTCCACCTTGAGGTGGATTTCGGTTTCGGAGGCACCATTAGAACAAGGAGCTTGAGCGGAAGAAGCACCCTTGTCCATAAACTTGAAAGGAGGAGTAGTTTTGCCAAAGCTAGGAGGAGAAGGACTTGGCCTAGAAGCACCTCGAAACCCTCCTTGGGAGTATTGTCCCATTTGAGAGACGCAACGACTTTGTTGCTTTTGCATGACTAAGGCTCGATTATAGGCTTCGGAAACATTACACAATGTACGCAAGGCAAGAACATCTTGGATCGAAGACTTCAAGCCACTCACATAACGAGCCACCCGTTGCTCTTCACTCTCATTAAAATCAACCTGAGCAATAAGTTGATAGAAAGACTCCCTGTACTCACCCATACTCCTATCTTGCTTGAGAGCATGAAGTGCTTGGTTGACACTTTAAAGGTAGTTGAATGGTAAGAAATGACCCTTCAACTTCTTCTTCATTTTCTCCCAATCACAAATTTTTCCTTGCCACATTGCCGATGATTAAGTTGAAGTTGTTCCCACCAAGTAGAAGCTCTTCCTTTAATCGAATGACAACAAGCTTGACCATCTTATCATTGGAAACCTTACCATGATCAAAGATCCACTTGATAGTGTTGAGCCAATCAATGAATTCGTTGGGATTAAGGTTTTCAAGAAAGTCAGAAAACTCAATGTTGATGTTGCTCTCCCATTTGTGTTCCATCCTACCCATATCCATTTGACTCCTTCGTGGAACCTGAAAAACCTAAGTGATTCGTTATTAGATCAAGGTTTAATTATTCCAATTCCCAATCAAATAAAACTCACAATCTAAATCATCAAACACTTATGGGAGTGATTTAGATTGTTGTTTTTGAAAAACAATAAATCAACACAAACGATTTTTACGTGGAAGAACCACAATTGAAGCATCTTCAATTGTGATAAAAAAAACACGGGCAAAACGCCACTAATCAATCCACCATTGAAGAAAGAAAGATTACAAAGATAACAAACAAATTATCCAAATGCTTCCAGTTTGTCTTCAAATCTTCTGTATATCTCTCATTGCAACCTTCGTCTCGGAATTGATTAGATTGAAGTTGAATCCACAACTTCTATTGTCAAATCAACGACCATGTACAGAATCAAACTCCTTTGACACTCCACGCTTGAATCTCCGGATTCCACCGAAGAAGAACACTCTTGAATATGAACAATCAACCTCCTTGATGTGTGCTTCTCAAAACATGAGTTAAATATTCAATCAAATCATCAAGGAAAACTCACAAAAAACTCCAAAAGAAAACCCCAAATACCTTAAAGTAGATCTCTAAAATGTAATCCTAGTTTTGGACTGAAAGTAGTACTTATAGAAAACTGGGGCAGCGAAGCTCACTTGAGCAAAGAGTCTCTCGCTTGAGCGAGGAACCAAAAATGCGTGTTTTCCTTAAGTGGCCTCACTCAGGCCACGCTACCTACGCTCGAGCGTACAACCATCCTTCTCAGGTTTTTTACAGAAGCAACTTTCACTCGAGCGAGAACTCCTTCGCTCGAGCAAGCAAGACAAAAAAAAACTTAGAAAAAATACAACTCAATAAAAACATGTTTGTTCACGGGATTGACAAGACTATGGGACCTAACAATCCCCTCCTTTGTCAATTCCTGGACAAAACATTCTAACAATTTCCTAGACACCACAAGAGCTAAAGAAAACAACCAACCTAGCTTAACAAAACAACCTGAACCAAATATCTGCAAAAATAGAAAAAACATCACCAAGAAAAAGAATGAGAGAATATAAAGAATATTGGTTCAGAAAAAAAAAAAATTATGACATAACACATCAGAAGCTAGATCATAATGTAAGCAAAAAACTAGTCCAGTAGTATGTTCAGGCTGCCTGCAAAATCCACAATGAGTATGCAGACTTAATAACATATATCCCATATATACCCCCAAAAATTAACGAACCAATACTCCTCATTTTTGTCCGGGAGAGACAAAAGAAATAGTATATACAGACCACAATAAAAGAAAATAAAAAACTATCCAAAAAACACACTGTCCAAACACTGTCAGAAACTAGGAGGCTGGTGGAGGTGGCTGCTGCATCTGGAGCAAGGAAAGAATCTAGGCTAGCATTGTGCTCTGCTGATCAAGATGACCATCAAGTATATCCAGCCGAGCATCCAACTGATCAAGACGATGCGTGACCAACTGCTCGAACTGCTGCAGTTGGCCATGAAATGAACGTGAACGTATCTCAGGCATCTCAGGTGCACCAGCAGTGGCTACATCATACTCGGCCTCCTTAGCTAAGGGATCATCACCTGTATTAAAAACCCCGACTCCCGATGGACCCCCTTGAATATGAGCTTGACTTTGAGACATTGTCAACTTGGTAATGGGTTTAACAGGAGAGACAAACTCGTCATTCTCAAAGATGGGGACACCAAGAGAAGTGAGAAATCTAGTATGGAAACAACCGTGTGGAAGGCCTAAGGACTTGCTGTTGGAAAAATAGTTATATAAAGGCATATTTTGGACCGACTTTGAGCCCAAAATTGAGTGGGCCTCGAACGTCTTTTGGGGCAGGTCCGAAAAGCTGAAGTGTTCTTTGCCGCGTGGCAAGTCACACGGTGAAGACGGTTCATCAAAACCATTTATGAGTGAATGGGAACATGACGTCATTTTCGAGTTCGTGGAAAAGGAAATTTAAGGAAGTAAATGTGGGTTTCTTTGGAAAGGGTTGTCCCACATTGAAACTTTAAGAGAGATTATTTGTGTATATAAGCTCTACCCTACAATACTTGGGTTGGGCCTCAAGGGGCACCCCAAGTTTGCAGAAAGGAGGAGTTATGGACAAAGTGAACCTTAGCCCAAACCACCACGCACGCGTGCGCCGCCGCCATCCATCCGTCCGGCCGAACCGAGCCGAACCGAGCCGTGCCGGGCGCGGGTGTGGGTTGTGGGTCGGTTCTAATATTAATTTTTTAGACAAAATTTATTTGAATCTTTTCCAAAATTTCTTGCGGGAAAAAATTAATTTAAATTTTGTAATTTGAATTTGAATTTGAATTTGAATTCTTGTCCAAATGTTTTGCCTCCTTCAGTCCGAATTTCCTAATATAACTGCCAAACTAATTTAATCAATTTAAGATTTGTTAGACAGTCCAAAAAGGTCTTAATCTGTTGAACCACCGAACAGATTCGGTTATAAAACTGTCCAGGCAGTTTTTCAGCAAACTGTCCAGATCTGTTTGATTTTCAAAACAGAATCTGTTGACACAGTTTTGCACCTGTTCACTACATGTGTTGCACCTGTTCAGGACAGCACTTGTGTGCCTATAAATACCTTCATTTCCAGCAGTCTAAGAGATCCAAAAATCAGTCTGATTAATTCCTTTTGCGATCTAGATTTTACTTGTGCATTTTTCTTCATTCTAGTTTTAGGAAAAAATCAAAGAGAGTATAGAACACAAGGTTTGGTTCGCCGTACAATTTTGTTTGGTGTGCTACAACAATTTTGTAAAGATCATTGTATCCTAGGAGATAGATGCCACTCAACCGTAAGCACCATAAGGGGGCAATCTGTCTTAAGGATAGAGTGTCACACACTCGACTTAGTCTTTGAATTATTAATTCGGTTCTACAAAATAAATACTGTAAGTTTTATTTTATTTTGTTTGAATTGTTTGAATTTATTTTATTTACACAGAAGATTGTTCCAACAATCTTAAGACCAAATCGAATTATTCTGTTTATAGAATTTTTCGTTTGTTTCCTTTTCTCTTTCTTCTTTTAAGAAATTTTTTTTTCTGTGGATTTACAAAATAATATTCTGGTTGGAAAAACAAATAGTGATTATATGCTATTTGACAGATAGTAGTAATATACTGTCTCTTTTCTTTGACAACTAGTAGTACGATACTGGTGTCATTAACAATTCAGAATATATTTTTGTGGAATTTTTTCAGAAATTAATTTTGGGTTTTAGAAATTATTTTCTAAGTTTTCATTACTTAAAATTCTGTTTTAGTATTTTAATTATTGAAGTGTTACAGAAATTAGTTTTCTGTGGAATTAATTTGGTTGAATAAAATTTTATTTTATTTCTAAATTAATTGAAAAATAAAAGTTATATTCTTATTTCTTTTATTTTACAGAATTTAAATTTCCTGTGTGGAATTAATTTGGTTGAATAAAATTTTATTTTATGTCCAAATTAATTGAAAAATAAAAGTTATATTCTTATTTCTTTTATTTTATAGAATTTAATTTCCTGTGTGGAATTAATTTGGTTGAATAAAATTTTATTTTATTTCCAAATTAATTAGAAAATAAAAGTTACATTCTTGTTTCTTTTATTTTTTACAGAATTTAATTCTGTGCATTTGGTTTAATTTTTTGTGTACTGTAAATTCTAATTCTAATTTTGTTTTATAAATTAGAATTGATGGCTACTGAAACAAATGCCCAAACAAGTACTACTGTGGTGGCTGCAATTGCACCAGCCCCCTCTCTTATGGTAACAGTACCAATAAATCATGGAGAGAAGCCAGAGAAGTTCTCAAGAACTGACTTTAAAAGATGGCAACAGAAAATGTTGTTCTATCTTACAACTTTGAACCTGGCTGGTTTCTGCCGTGAAGATGCTCCTATCCTGAAAGAGGATGAAACCGACCGGCAAGTGGTTGTTGCGGTTGATGCTTGGAAACATGCCGATTTCCTTTGTCGGAATTACATCTTGAACGGACTTGACAACACATTATACAACGTCTACAGTCCAATCAAGAAAGCAAAGGAACTTTGGGAATCGTTGGAGAAAAAAAATACAAAACAGAAGATGTCGGCACAAAGAAATTTGTGGTTGGCAGATTCCTGGATTTTGTAATGGTTGATTCAAAAACTGTGATCAGCCAAGTTCAAGATTTCCAACTCATTTTGCATGACATTCACACAGAAGGCATGTCTCTTAGTGAATCCTTCCAAGTTGCAGCCTTAATTGAAAAATTACCAAAAGGCTAGAAGGAATTCAAGAACTACTTCAAACACAAGCGCAAAGAAATTTCTATGGAAGAATTAATTATGCATTTGAGGATTGAGGAAGACAACCGCAATTATGAAAAGTGGGCTGGTAAGCATCCTATGGAGTCTAAGGTAAATGTGGTGAAACATGCTTCAAAAACCAAGAAACTAAAGTCTTCTGGAGAAAGTTCATCACAAGGCTCTAAAGGGGGGGCGGGAAATAAAAAAATACAAGTTTAATGGCAAATGTTACATCTGTAACAAAGAGGGACATCGAGCCAAAGATTGCCGTAGCAAAGTCAAAAGCAAAAGAAGAACAAGCAAGAAGCCTACTCAAGCCCATATGACCGAAGTGGACAATATCTCCAATGGTGTTGATGACATCAATCTTTCTGCAGTTGTTTCCAAGGCAAATCTTGTCGAAAATTATAAAGAATGGTGGGTGGACACTGGTGCTACTCGCCATATTTGTGCCGACAAAAAGATGTTCACATCTTATTCTACAGTGGACAATGGTGAACAACTTTTTATGGGCAACTCCTCAATTCCAAAGTTAAAGGACAAGGAAAGATTGTGCTCAAGAAGACATCTGGAAAGGAACTCATTCTCAACAATGTGCTGCATGTACCGGACATTCGCAAGAATCTTATTTCCGGATCTTTGTTGAGTAAGAATGGGTTTAGGCTAGTATTTGAGAGTGATAAATTTGTACTTACTAAGAATGGGATGTATGTAGGAAAAGGTTATATGTCTGATGGCCTTTTCAAGTTAAATGTAATGACCGTTGTACCCTTAGTTATTAATAATACTACATATTCTTGTTACTTGCTTGAGTCTTCAAATTTATGGCATCGTAGATTAAGACATGTTAATTATGGATCTTTACGTAGATTAATTAATATGAAATGTTTACCTAAATTTGACATTGATTCAAATCATAAATGTGAAATTTGTGTTGAGGCAAAATTATCTAAAACTCCTTTTATTCAATTGAAAGAAGTACGGAACCACTTGAATAAATTCATAATGACATTTGTGATTTTAAATCAATTCAAACCAGAGGTGGGAAAAAATATTTTATCACTTTTATAGATGACTATACTAGATATAGTTATGTTTATTTAATTCGAACCAAGGATGAAGCTTTGGAAACTTTCAATCAATATAAGAATGAAGTTGAAAATCAACTTGGTAAGAAAATCAAGAAATTTAGAAGTGATAAAGGTGGTGAATATGAATCACCTTTTGGTGAGTTTTGTAAAGAACATGGAATAATTCATCAAACTACTGCTCCTTACTCACCTCAACAAAATGGAATTGCTGAAAGGAAAAATAGGACTTTAAAAGAAATGATGAATGCCATGTTAATCAGTTCTGGATTACCTCAAAACTTATGGAGGGAAGCAATACTTTCTGCTAATTATATACTTAATAAAGTACCCCGAAAGAAAGTGAATCAAACACCTTATGAATTATGGCATGGAAGAGTACCATCCTACAAATATTTAAAAGTGTGGGGGGTGTTTGGCTAAAGTGGCTATTTCTAGTCCTAAAAAGACTAAGATAGGTCCTAAGACCATTGATTGCATTTTCATCGGTTATGCCAAGAATAGTAGTGCGTATCGGTTTTTGATTCATAAATCAGAACATTCCGAAATGCATGTAAATACTATTATTGAATCTCGGAATGCATCTTTCTTTGAACATGTATTTCCAAATAAGACTGGACAAGAGACTAGTAACAATAAAAGATCTCATAATGCTATTACTAGTCAGGATCAAGAACATAATCAAGAACAAGAGTTAGATCAAAATGAAGAAGAGGAACTTAGGCGTAGTAAACGTGCTAGAACCTCAAAATCTTTTGCTCAAGATTTTCTAACATATTTGTTAGAAAATGAGCCTTTAACTTTTAAAGAGGCTATGTCCAGTCCTAAAGCTCCTTTATGGAAAGAAGTTGTCAACAGTGAAGTTGAATCCATCTTGCAAAATCACACTTGGGAATTAGTGGACTTGCCACCAGGTTGTAAACCTCTTGGGTACAAGTGGATTTTCAAAAGGAAAATGAAAGCAGATGGATCAATTGACAAATACAAGGCAAGACTTGTGGTCAAAGGTTTTAGACAAAAAGAAGGTCTTGATTACTTTGACACATACTCACTGGTTACTAGAATAACATCCATTAGAATGCTAATTGCCATTGCATCTCTATACAATCTAGAAATTCATCAAATTGATGTTAAAATCGCTTTCTTAAATGGTGAGTTAGAGGAAGAAATTTACGTGGAACAACCAGAAGGGTTTTCTATTCCAGGGAAAGAAAAGAAAGTGTGTAAATTGGTTAAATCATTATATGGTTTAAAACAAGCGCCAAAGCAATAGCATGAGAAATTTGACAAGGCAATGATGTCAAATAGATTTAAAATTAATGAGTGTGACAAATGTGTTTATATTAAAAACACAGATAAAGGTTATGTCATTGTATGTCTTTATGTGGATGATATGCTCATAATAGGTAGTAATAATGGCATGATTAAAACTACTAAGAAAATGTTGAATAAACATTTTGACATGAAAGACATGGGCATTGCTGATGTAATTCTTAGTATGAAAATTACCAAAATATCAGAAGGATATGCTTTGTCACAATCTCATTACATTGAAAAAATACTTGACAAATTCAGCAAAGATGATAATCATCTTGCTAGAACACATGTAGATGTTAATTTGTATATTTCTAAGAATGTACAGGAAAGTATTTCTCAATTGGAGTATGCCCAAATTATTATAAGCTTAATGTACTTGATGAACTCGCCCAGATATAGCTTATGCAGTAAGTAAATTAAGTAGATATACGAGTAATCCGGGAGTAGAACACTGGAAAGCTATTGTAAGGGTTTTGAGGTATCTCCGATTTACTCGTAATATTGGGCTGAATTATACTAGATATCAGCAGTACTTGAAGGATATTGTGATGCAAATTGGATATCAGATACAAGAGACTCAAAGTCCACCAGTGGGTATATCTTTACTCTTGGTGGGGCGGCTGTATCTTGGAAATCTTCCAAACAGACTTGCATTGCTAGGTCTACTATGGAATCAGAATTCATAGCTTTAGACAAAGCAGGGGAAAAAGCAGAATGGCTTCGCCACTTCCTTTAAGATATTCCAATATGGCCAAAACTGGTGCCTGCTATATGCATACATTGTGATAGTCAATTAGCCATAGGTAGAGCACAGAGTCATATGTATAACGGTAAGTTACGACACATTTGTCGCTGACATAACACCGTGAGACAACTACTCTCTAATGGAATTATTTCCATAGAATATGTTAAGTCTAAAGACAACATAGCGGATCCACTAACCAAAGGGTTAGCAAGAGAGTTAGTTGAGAATTCATCGAGGGGAATGGGACTAAAGCCTATTAAATAAGAGTTACCATAACGGCAACCTAACCTAGTTGACTGGAGATCCCAAGATCTAGGTTCAAAGGGACAACCGAGTTGTGAATGACTCAGAAGGATCACCGGGGAGTCTAACTCCTACCCATTTCTATGATGAAATAGTGATGTATGCAGCGTTTGAGGTTAAGTAAAATTTTAATGAGTCTTATATCTAGGTAAACCTAGAGGAGTATGGCAGGATACTCTTCATAAGAATCACCTATGTGAGTGTGAATTGGGCCGGTTCTGTGAGATTTGTGAAGGGCTACAATTCTCTAGAGCACTCATGAAAGACCAGGTTATTCAGGGCCAAAATGTACACAATAGTGAGAACTAAACTGTGTCTAGGGATATATTGTGTGAGTTCTATTGTCTTGGTTTACACAAACGGCTGAACAGTTCAAGACATCATGTTCACTGTTTCGCTAGTAAATCTGATAGTGTCTCACAAGGGAAGGTTCAAAGGCAAAAGCTACCTATCCTTTGCAGAATATTTCCAAATTCTGTACTCTCTGTATTTAGACCATGTTGTTGCATTTTCTCTCCGTCAAATTCCATTCATGTGGGGGATTGTTGGAAAAATAGTTTTATAAAGGCATATTTTGGGCCAACTTTGAGCCTAAAATTGAGTGGGTCTCAAACGTCTTTTGGGGCGGGTCCGAAGACGTGAAGTGTTCCTTACTGCGTGGCAAGTCACACAGTGAAGACGGTTCGTCAAAACCATTTATGAGTGAATAGGAACATGACGTCATTTTCGGGTTCGTGGAAAAGGAAATTTAAGGAAGTAAATGTGGGTTTCTTTGGAAAGGGTTGTCCCACATTGAAACTTTAAGAGAGATTACTTGTGTATATAAGCTCTAGCCTACAATGCTTGGGTTGGGCCTCAAGGGGCACCCCAAGTTTGTAGAAGGGAGGAGTTATGGACAAAGTGAACCTTAGCCCAAACCACCACATGCGCGAGCGCGCGCCGCCGCCGTTTGTCCATCCGTCCGGCCGAGCCGTGCCGGGCATGGGTGTGGGTTGTGGGTCGGTTCTAATATTAATTTTTTAAACAAAATTTATTTGAATCTTTTCCAAAATTTCTTGTGAGAAAAAATTAATTTAAATTTTGTAATTTGAATTCGAATTTGAATTTGAATTTGAATTCAAATTCTTGTCCAAATGTTTTGCCTCATTCAGTCCGAATTTCCTACTATAATTGCCGAACTAATTTAATCAATTTCAGATTTGTTAGACAGTCCAAACAGGTTTTAATCTGTTGAACCACCGAACAGATTCGGTTATAAAACTGTCCAGGCAGTTTTTCAGCAAATTGTCCAGATTTGTTTGATTTTCAAAACAGTATCCGTTGACACAGTTTGCACCTGTTCACTACATGTGTTGCACCTGTTCGGGTCAGCACTTGTGTGCCTATAAACACTTTTATTTCCAACAGTCTAAGAGATCCAAAAATCAGTCTGATTAATTCCTTTTGCTGTCCAGATTTTACTTGTGCATTTTTCTTCATTCTAGTTTTAGGAAAAAATCAAAGAGAGTATAGAACACAAGGTTTGGTTCGCCGTGCAATTTTGTTTGGTGTGCTACAACAATTTTGTGAAGATCATTATATCCTGGGAGATAGATGCCACTCAACCGTAAGCATCGTAGCGGGGCGAATCTGTCTTAAGGACAGAGTGTCACACACTCGATTTGGTCTTTCAATTATTAATTCGGTTCTACAAAATAAATACTGTAAGTTTTATTTTATTTTGTTTGAATTGTTTGAATTTATTTTATTTACATAGAAGATTGTTCCAACACTTGCGTCCCTCAAATTCAATGATCATTTTGGTGACAATCATCACGGCAGGTCAATGGAAAGACGGTAATCAATGCAATATAACACATACCCCTGATCTTGGGTAATGTGGGAGGAATGAGTGGTCACATGACTATTGGCACAAACAATGATGTTAAGAAGTTGAAAATGAGGAAGAAGCTCATTTTGCTGAATGAGCGTCTCAGAAATCCAAGACCGAGGAGTACCACAAAGTTCAGTGGCAACTCGATCAAAATCAACACCACTACGAGGAAGGAAAGAAAAATGAAAATTCCAAACTTCTGGAAGGCCAAGAAACAACCGAAAAACATCGTCAGTGATGACTAAAGATTTCTTCCTAACCCAGGTGCTAAATAAGGGTGGAATTTCCTTGCGGAGAAAATGCATATTACAATAAAATTCATGGACCAAACTGAGATTTTGAGGCCTTGAGAAAAGAAATACTTGATCACCCCCTAAAGAATCAAACAACGAAGGGATGGAGAGCAACTTAAACGCACTAGGAAGGACATTCTGTTCAAGGTGAACTTTCCTAGAGGCATAGAACTCCCTAAACAGTTTGGATTTTTCCTTGTATTCAAATTTTTTAGCGTTGAAATTTGGGTGGGACACAGTGGTTTTACGACGTTTTGAAGGCTCACCCATGACTGACCACTAAAGAAGTAAAGACACCCACAAGACTAGAACCCATCAAGGCATAACTAGAAAAAAACACCCAAGGCCCATTAGAAACCAAAAAACAATTTAGAACCCCCAAAAGCAAACAAATGATCAAAGCAAACTTTATTAGTCCAACAGGGTTAGAAAAATAATAAAAAGAAAACCATAGCATAACATCAATGATATGAAGAACAGAGCTAGGTTAAAATTCCAACATAAACCAATTGCAGTAATATGATAGATATGGAAATAGTAGAGCATGAAAAACCAATAGTCATACAATGTACTAAGGCCACCATAAAGCAGAATTAGAAACAAAGGACAACAACTAAGATAGGAAAAAATCAAGCCCTAAGAACAAAAATCCTCATAATAAACCCTAGTAACAACGTACCAAATCACCAAGCAAAGATGCAATTGCGAGACAATAAAACATAATAAATAGACCAAAACCAACAATGAAGAACTATAGACACCATAGTTAAAACAGAGCCGACACAAAGACAAACTGAGCATGAAAAAAAAAATAGAGAAAAGAAAAGAAAACTTACCAAGTAATGACAATTCAAGATGGATGAAGGAGTGATGCTTCCAAAGATCGAGTGAAGATCAAAAGATGAAAGGCAATGGGAGCGTAAAAAACCCTAGGTGAGAGAGAGAACTCGAAGTAAGAGGGAAAAAATGAAGTGAAGGGATGCAACAATAGAATTTAAACCACGATAGGTTGCTCGAGCAAAGACACTTAAGCACAAGGGGTCACTCGAGCCAAGATATTGTCGCTCAAGTTTAAAAAGCACACTCTAATAATCTAAGCCATCTGCAGAAGCACGCTCGAGCGAACACTCCCTCGCTCGAGCGAAGAAGAAAAAAAACAAAAACCAAAAAAAAACTTTCTGAGCAAAAACACAATACTCACACCATGAAGTGGAACCTGAAACACAAGTAGGTGAGCACAATAGCAAAAAGGTGATACTAAGATAAAATAATCTACAAACCATGAAGCCCGCGAACTTGCAATTATAACAATATAAAGGATATAATCATGAGCAAATTAGATAAATTTTAATCAATGATCATAAGCTACATGAGAATGCACAACTCAAAAACCAACATGAGAGCTCACAAAATGAATGTGTGTGTGTGCAATCTTTGAGGGGCCACAAAGTTAGAGTTAATCCTCGTAGTGATCGGCTGGTTAGACCTCCGGCAAGAGTAACTAAACATCACAAAGAAAAGTCAAACCATTAGGAATCATGGGGTATTTGTTGAGTAAACATGGAGGCTCCCCCTTAATCAATGAGTCCTTTTTATTATTTTTATTTTTATTTTTATTTTCAACTTTTCTTTCTTGTGGGCACTCACTGGTGGCATGCACGCTCAAGAGTATGTAGACCAAACCAGAGAAGTATGAAATCAAAAAGGATGGCTTGGTTGGTGCCTTTGAGGTAGCCTTTTCCTAATGCCCAGACTTCAATGAACTGAGGAAGAAACCGTGGAAGTGAAAAATGATGGTAGATGGTTAAGAGACTCAACATCACTCATGATATACTAGTATAGGTCAATTCCTCTGAAAAAGTACAAGAAACACTATTAGTGGTCCATAGAGAACTTTGATCACTTGTGCGGAAACCCCTGCAACAGTTTATCTCAAGGATGTGTACAAAATGAGATCATGAAGTCAATGAGTATGGGCATTCAGAATGAGCTATGAACAAAGAAGAATGAGATCTTGTAAGCAGCATGAGCAGTGTTCATATAAATTTAGATGCAAAGATGACAGGAATCAATGACAATAAGATTATAGCATCCAAGCGCACATAAAGCCAAAGACTCATACCCACTCAAGGAATAGGTAACACCCTAGTGACTGAGCACTACACCCAAGATCTTTCTAAGGAACTCAAATCGAAGAAGATCAATGGGTTTTGTAAAAATATTAGCTTTTTGATGCTCAGTGGCTACATGTTCAAGAACAACAAGGCCCTCTTCCACTAACTCTCAAATAAAATGATAACGAATGTCAATGTGTTTGGTGCGAGAGTGTTGGACAGGATTTTTGGAAATGTTTATGGCACTTGTGTTTTCACACAGAAAAGAGTGAGGGTGTTCTGATCTATCCCATAATCATGAAGCATTTGCTTCATCCACAACATTTGTGCACAACAATTCCCTGGAGCAATGTATTTAGCCTCAGCAGTTGAAAGAGATATGGCATTTTGCTTTTTGCTATGCCAGGCAACCAAATTATTTCCAAGGTAAAAACACCCCCGAATGTACTCTTCCTATCATCAGTACACCTTGCCCAGTCGGTATCAGAAAAACCAGTAATTTCAGCTGTAGTATCGGTAGAAAACCAAACTCCATACCCCAATGTCCCATTAACATGTTTAATGATGCATTTGACCGCAAGAAGATGAGACTCTTTAGGACTGGCTTGGTAATAGGCACGACACCTATACTAAATGCAATGTCGGGATGACTGGCTGTGAGGTAAAGAAGACTCCCTATCATACTCCTATAAAGGGTAGGATCAACATCAGTACCAGAGGAATCTTTGGAAAGGTGAAGATTGGTGCTCATGGGAGTGCATGCATGTTTGGCAGACTCAAGACCAAACTTTGACACAAGATTTTTGGCATGCTTAGTCTGAGAAACAAACATACCCGAAAGAGACTATTTAATTTGAAAACCCAAGAAATAAGACAACTCTCCCATCATGCTCATCTCAAACTCATGTGTTATGTAATCCGAAAAATATTTTACAAGATGATCAGCAGTGGATTCAAACATAATATCATCAACATAAATCTGAGCAACAAGAATATGAGACTTAGTATATTTCACAAATAAAGTCTTATCCACACTACCCTTTGAAAGTCATTATCAAAAAGAAAGGTAGTAAATCTATCATACCAAGCCCGAGGGTCTTGTTTCAACACATACAAAGCCTTGTCTAACTTGTAGACATGGTTAGGACATTTAGGGTCCTCAAAGCCTTTTGGTTGCTCAATATAAGCCTCTTCTTTCAAGTACCCATTCAGAAAAGAACTTTTCACATCCATTTGAAACAATTTCAAACCAAGAAGCATGCAACACCAAGTAAAATATGAATAGATTTGAGACGTGCAACTGAGGCAAACGTCTCATCATAGTCAACACCCTCTACTTGTGTGTAGCCTTGAGCAACCAACCTGGCTTTATTTCTAACCACAGTACCATTCTCATCAGATTTATTCTTAAAGATCCACTTGGTACCAATCACATTCATGTCTCTAGGTCTGGGAACTAGAGTCCAAATATTGTTATGTTCAAATTGACCTAATTCTTCATGCATAGCATTGACCCAACTATCATCTAGTAAGGCCTCTTTTATATTCTTAGGTTCAATTAATGAAATATAACACATATGAGATACCTCATCCTGAATTTGCCTTCGGGTTTTCATTCGACCCGATACACTTCCAATCACCTGCTGAGAAGGATGATTCAGTCTCACCCTTGCTAATGGTTTGAACTCAGGACTTGTGGTGACAGAAGCATCAGAAGTGGTGTCTTTCTGTGCACTCTTTGGACTCTGACTTACTTAAGATGTTAGTGTTGTCTCAACTTCTTATGCTTGGATCTCAGCATCTCTTTCACTCTGTGGTTTTGTATCCAGGGTTGGAGACTCACCATTTTCTTCCTCATTGGTCGCTGGTGTAGGAGAACCTGTGTCATCTATAGCCACATTGATCAATTCCATTAAAGATGAAGTTCGCAGGTTATAGACTCGAAAAGCCCTACTAGTGGTTGAATACCCTAGAAAAATACCTTCGTCACTTCGGGAGTCAAATTTTCCCAAAGGCTCTCTATCTTTGAAAATGTAACACTTACTCTCAAAAGTTTTGAAGTATTTTACATTAGGTTTCATTCCCTTCCACAATTCATATAGAGTTTGTAAAGTGTCGGGCCTTAAATACACACGATTTATGACATAAACAACAGTATTTAGGGCTTCAGCCCAAAACTTTGGAGGAACTTTCTTACTAAGGAGCATGACCCTAGCTATCTCTTGAACAACCCTATTCTTCTCTCAACCACTCCATTTTGTTGTGGAGTAATGGGTGCAGAAAATTCATGCTTAATTCCATGCATATCACAAAAATCCAAAAATGAACTATTTTCAAACTCTCGACCATGATCAGTTCGGATTCTTATGATACACCCAATGAAAACACCTTGTTCATTTTGGATTTTAAGGACTAAAGCCTGGAAAGCATCAAATGTGTCAGATTTTTCTCTTAAAAAATTTGCCCATGAAAAACAAGTAAAATCATCAATAGTTTAAGAAATGTATCTTTTACCTCCAATGCTTTCAATGCGAGTAGGTCCCATTAAATCCATGTGAACTAATTCAAGAGGACGTTTGGTTGTAAAGATGTTCACCTTTTTATGAAGGGCACGGGCTTGCTTTCCAAGTTGACATGGTCCACACACGTGGTTCGGATTCTTACCCAGCTTAGGTACGCCTCTCACAAACTCTTTGTTGGCTATCTTAGTTAGGTCTTTGAAATTCGTATTACCTAATCTTTTATGCCACAAATCAATGTTACTTATGATGGCTGAGTGGCAAGTGAGATCATTAGTAGTAACAATCCCGTAGTAGTTATCAGATGTGCGAACCCCATGCATGACAGTATTTCCCTTTTTATCCAAAATTTCACATTTATTTTTTGAAAACAATACTTCATGGTGAGAATCACACATTTGATTGATGCTCAAAAGATTTTCTTTAAGGTCATCAACAAGTAATGCATTTTCAAGCTTGGGAAGATCAGCTACACTTATAAAGCCCTTACCAATGACTCTAGAAGTGCCACTATGTCCAAAGGTAACAATTCCACCTTCATATTTTTCAAGGGAGGTGAAGTAGGATATGTGACGAGAGCACCCACTATCAAGATACCACATGTGTGAGTCACATTCTTTTAGAGCAGTGTGAACAACTAAACAAGTCAAGTCATCTTTTCTCACCTATATCTTTTTGGTTTAACGAAATCAGGATTGGCGGTCTTGGTAAATGTCTTAGCATTGTGAACACTCTCATGTATCTTGGTGTTCCGCCTAGACATGTAAGGTTGTCTCCTAACCAAAAAAGTATTAGAATTTCTACCCTTTTGAGATACCTTATCAAACAATTCAAAGCAATATGGATGAATGTGGCCATACCTACCACAATGATGACAAATAAAAACAAGTTTTACCTCCCTTTTATTGATCTTACCCCCGTTAGGTAGATGAAGAGAGGGATCACCCTGGTGCACTTTCAGCTTTCCCTTTGCTTGAGTCTTCAGGTCATGAGATATAGAGGCCTGTACCTTGTGAGCTGTTGCATTACCATAGCCTAGCCCACTTTTGTCACAACCCATTTGTTGAGACCCGAGGATGTCTTCTAATGATTTGGAACCTTTGTTCCACATGGCAATTGTGGCACTAGCAATTCTGAGTTCTTTATCTTTATGACAAACCAGCTCTCCCAAGCTTGTACATCTCAAGGCTTTCAATCTTCTCTTCATATGTGGAATATTCTTTCAGGAGTTCATTCTTTTCAGTCTCACAAGATAAAAGTTTCCCACATAGGTCTTTCTTGTCACTAGAGATCTTAATGACATTCTGCTTTGCTATTACAAGTTCTCCTTTTAGCTTGACATTCTCGCTTTCACATGCTTTGAGCTCGAGAGTGAGTTTGTCATTGATCTTGGACAAATTCAAAGATTCATCGTGAAGCTTTTCGTAAGCTTGTTGTAGATCATCACCATCAATCTCATCATTGTCTTCTGATGTTTCATTATCTTCTTTTGGCTCCTCTTTCTCCTTGACCTCATCCAGTCGAGCAACTAAGGCAGGAAAGGTGATAGATGGTGGTGAAGATGAGTCTCTTCTTTCATGAAATTGGCTCAGAATGTCCCATGCATCTTTGGTCTTTGTGCAGTGAGCAATCCGTTGTTGTTCTTCATCAAAAATTGCTTCATGAATGGTAATCAGAACTCTCTGATTGCTCGGATTGTCAACACTTTCAACATTCTCTTCAATGACTTGCCAGCTTTCTGGGTCGAAAGCTCTTAGAAATGCCCTCATTCTGATCTTCCAATACAAGTAATTACTCCCATCAAAGGTGGGAGCATGGTGCAAATTCTAACCACGAGCAAATTCCACTGGCTTCGGAAGAGGATGAGTGAAAGTGGACCCAAATGCCATGAAAGCACTATCCCCATCTTCATCGGATTCAGTTTCTTCGGGTTCTTGCTCCGACCCGCTTTCATCATCCCAAGTCACTGTATAGACTTTCTTCCGATTCTTTTTCGATGGACATTCAAGGGCAATATGTCCAAACCCTTGACATTCATAACACTTGACCCCTTGCCCCTTTACAATCTTCTTTTTAGTTTTTGGAGCAAGTTTTGGTGGAAAAGTTTTGAGTTTATCATTACTCTTGTCTTTTGAAACAGGGTCTCTGAAATTAGGCTTCTTTTTCTTTAAATTTTTTTTGAACTGTTTCATAAACATAGCCGTCATCTCGAACTCTAGATCAAACTCAGTCTCAGGAGTTTTTGTAGTCTCATGAGCACTTGTAAAAGCCACACTATCTTTTTATTTTTTCTTAGAAATCTTGTGGGCTTCATAAGTCTACAAGTTTCCAACCAACTGATCAAGCTTGAGGGTATCAACATTCTGGGCCTCCTCAATAGCTGTCACTTTTGATTGGAACCTCTTGGGTAAAGACCTCAAAGTTTTTCCAACAACCTTAGCTTCAAGGATTTTTTCACTGAGTGTGAAACAAGAATTCACGATGTCACTAAGTTTAGCATAGAAATCATCAAACATCTCATCATCACGCATAAAAAGGGTTTCAAAGGTAGAGGTGAGACGTTAAAATTTTGACCTTTTAAAAAAAGTAGTACCCTTGAGAATCGTTTCAAGAATGTCCCAAGCTTTTTTTCCTACCTCACACGTGCAAATACGACAAAACTCTTCAGGTGTGACGAAGCAAAAAAAGGAATTGAAAGCCTTACTGTGCCAACTCGAGTTTTGATAATTGACTGTGTCCCATTTATCAAGAGGTTTGGGAATATCAACACCATCAATGGTGACAATAGGTTCACTCTACCCATAGATCACACAGTGCCAAACTTTTTCATCAATAGATTTTAAAAATGCTTTCATACGAGCTTTCCAATAAGAATAGTTTGTACCATCAAGTAACGGAGGTCTATGGGTCGAGTTACCTTCACAAATTGAATCCATATCATTAATCACACAAAATCACACTCCTACATTTTTGATAAAAACAAAGAGTGACCCGCTCTGATACCAAATTGAAAAACCTAAGTAATTCGTGATAAGATCAACGTTTAATTATTCCAATTCCCAATCAAATAAAACTCACAATCTAAATCATCAAACACTTATGAGAGTGATTTAGATTGTTCTTTTTGAAAAATAATAAATTGACACAAACGATTTTTACATGGAAGAACCACAATTGAAGCATCTTCAATTGTGATAAAAAAACCACGGGTGAAACGCCACTAATCAATCCACCATTGAAGAAAGAAAGATTACAAAGATAACAAACAAATTACCCAAATGCTTCCAGTTTGTCTTCAATTCTTCTCTATATCTCTCACTGTAACCTTCTTCTCGGAATTGATTAGATTGAAGTTAAATCCACAACTTCTATTGTCGAATCAACGACCATGTACAGAATCAAACTCCTTCGACACTCCACGCTTGAATCTTCGGATTCCACCGAAGAAGAACACTCTTGAATATGAACAATCAACCTCCTTGATGTGTGCTTCTCAAAACATGAGTTTAATACTCAATCAAATCATCAAGGAAAACTCACAAAAAACTCCAAAAGAAAACCCCCAAAACCTTAAAGTAGATCTCTAAAATGTAATCCTAGTTTTGGACTGAAAGTAATAC
This sequence comes from Camellia lanceoleosa, assembly GCA_025200525.1. NCBI lineage: Eukaryota > Viridiplantae > Streptophyta > Magnoliopsida > Ericales > Theaceae > Camellia > Camellia lanceoleosa. Next base: position 128,166,053 of record CM045768.1, read on the forward strand.
TTATAGAAAACTGGGGCAGCGAAGCTCGCTCGAGCGAAGACTCTCTCGCTCGAGCGAGGAACCAAAAACGTGTGTTTCTCTTAAGTGGCGTCGCTCGAGCCACGCTACTTGCGCTTGAGCGTACAATCATCCTTCTCAGGTTTTTTACAAAAGCAGCTTTCGCTCGAGCGGGAACTCCTTCGCTCGAGCGAGCAAGACAAAAAAACTTAGAAAAAATACATCTCAATAAAAACATGTTTGTTTACGGGATTGACAAGACTAAGGGACCTAATAGAGCCCAAAAGATATTATCAAAAGAATGACGAGTGCCACCTTCGATATCATCGGAACCATCTCTTCCATCAGTAGAAGAAGGAAGGAGACGTAGCACCGTCTCGGTTAGAATGGCAATTTGCCATCTCTTCTTGGCCATTTCATCTCTCGGATATGGAAGTCCATTACCCTCGGTATCATTACCCAAATCCATGGCATAACCCCTACCACGACCTCCCCTACGACCTTGACCCTAATTAGCCATAACAACAACCCAATATGTTTCCAAAGTAGTCAAGATATACAGATTTCAGATCCAATTCACAGATTAAGATAACTCAGTGTAACTATCAACTCATTGCAGTACGAAGTCTCAAATATTCAAAAGTCAACAACAAGACTATAATGTCAAGAATTGATTCAAACAATCTGTATAAGGAATTTGAACAGCCCAAGAATTGAAAACAAAGATTGAAAATACCTGTGTGGAACCAGAGTCCAATTACAGATTAAGAATCAAAGTCCCAAACTCAAAAGCATCCCATGTAACGCCCCATATTTTGAGGTATTAATATTTAGTGAGTGGTATTAGTGATTTATTATAATAATTTAGTGGTGAGATTTTTAGATAGGAATCTAATTTAAAATTATTTATTTGTATTTATCTCATATCTTTTATATCTATCTCATTGTTATTTATTCTCATTTAATAATAAATTTATCAAATTTTCCTAAATTTCCCCCATCACAAGGAGAAAAAAAAAACAAAAACAAAACCGTGGGCAACAACTCATAGTTTTCCTTGCCTTCCACACCCACCATTCCATCATTTCATCTTTTCATTTATTTTAATCTTTTAATCTTCTTTCTCTCCTTCATTTCCTCTATAAATGAGCAGATTGAGGGGAGCTCCTCACATTCCTTTCTTCTTCTTCATTCATTCTTTGTATTCATCTCTCCCCCTCTCATAGATTGTGTAGAGTAGAAATATTAAATTTAGATATGGGAGTGTTTAGAGTGAAAGTGAGTATTTTATAAATAAAAAAAAAAAAAACTGAGAGTTGTAGATTTTATTAAATCATACATACTTTATGTCTTGGAAGTTTAATCAGAGTTATTTTTGGAGATCCATGGAGCAATTTCAAATTTATGGTGACGGACTTAATTATTTTGAGGTAAATTCGGATTGTATACAATATGCTTTATTTAAATCTCTTTGCAAAGAGTTCTCTATTTTTAATTATCCTCAATTTTTAATCCACTTAATTATTGTGATTATTGATAGATTTTGTAAAACATTTGTTTTCAAATCGTTGCTATTCTGATCATTTGGTAAAATTCTCTATAAATATTTCGTTGTTAAAATGGTGATTTGTCTGACTGAATGACACAGAAATGCTCCATATATAGATCAAGTGAATCTTGTTAATATGTTTACACCAATATGCCCGGATAAGCATGAAGCTTGGGTGAGGTAGGAGAATTAATGAATTTGTTCACTGGTCATGTATTGAGTAGGATCGGATATTTAGTTCTGGATAAATTGTCATATATCTGGTTGACTTGTTGTGCAATTGGTAAATTGCTTGATAATTGTATTGTTGATTTAATGTCATAAATTGTTAGATTCCTGTTAATTTTTTCTGTATCCGAGCCTTGTATTCCTGTCGTATTGTATACTTCCTAAGTTAATTTATTTTTCAGGTGCAGAGCAAATTTTAGTAGAGATCAAAATTGAGATTAGAAAGATTTATTAATACAGAGATTTGGGACCCACCACTGTAATTATTAAATATAGAGATAGTTGTAATATTGTTTATTTTGGAGAATATTGTACAATTTGGAGACAACTTTGTAGTTATTATTTTTGGGAGAAAAACTTATATATATTTATTTAATGACCCAGAAGTGAGGCATTACATCCTAGTCCCAAGTCAGAATAATCCTTGAAGCCATGAATCCACGAAGTCGCACTATGGCACTGGATCGAATCACGAAATCGATTGTATGGATGTCAAATCAAAATTGATCTGCCCACCAATGTTTTTGAGATGAACTCCCAACGAAGAACCCCAGTGAAGATTCAATCAACGAACTTGAATCGAAAGTTCCAGTGCTTGATCAACAGTGAATTAGAGAAGCCAAATTTAGAGTCGAACCCACAACTCGAATCACGATGATGAATCGTGATGATGAATTGAAATCTTGACTGGGTATCGATCTTAGTTTCCGAATGAACTCAGGTTCCATGACATTCGTTTCCGAGAGCTAACTCCAATTACAGTTCCATTTGAAGCAAGAATGAACTAGTTTCAGAATTGCCAATCAAATTAGGGCTTCAATTCAATCTATAATGAGAATTCTAGAGATCAATTCATAAATCTAACTAAGATTGGGGTTTTAAAGATCATGCTATTTTTGGGATAATGGTCTGTGATAATCAGTAGGCTAGGATCTAACTCTTGTGCTTTGATACCAAATGATGAAGAGCCTAATCAAGAACGAGAGAGAATTTAGAGAGAAATATCTCAATCAATCAATATTCATATTTAAAAGCTAGTTACAAAGTGGTTATCCTCTGCCAGATATAGGCTATAATTTTTCCATCACTAATTGTCACATGTTATGCACATGCTATCATACATCAGTTTTGCTTTGTTTACATTCTTAGCCCCCGTTTTTTTTTTTTTTTTTTTTTGTGTGTGTGTGTGTGTGTGTGTGTGTGTTAGTTTTTACTTTTTCTTGATTTGTGAACCTAACTGATCTTTTGGTTTTAATTGGTTTTGGTGCAGGTGATGACTAATGGGAGTTTTAGGAGTGTATGCAAGAAGTTTGTACAAGAAATCTGCTTACAAGTCAATTAGCTCTTATCTAAATGTCTAAAAAGGTTGACTCAACTTACTATATATATATATAAGAATAGGCTCTTTATTTCATCACCCACTGTTTCCCCCTTCCCTCCAATTTTCTTCCATTTTGAGCCTAAAACAATGGATTGTGTGTTTTCATGACAATATTTGGTATTATAGGAATAATGGCCGTCCTATGATTTTTCTTCTTCTACTTCAAATGATCTTTTTTTTTTTGGTGAGAATTTTCAAATGATTTTTTGATTTGGTGGAATACTAGAATTTTTTTTTTTTAAAACCAAAAGGCTAAAATTGGTATGACAAGGGTTTGGAAGTTCAAAAATATATATATATATAAAATATGGCATTTCTTGAAAGCGTCACTAAATGTTGGATATGACAAAGACGAAAAGAAGGGGATAGACGTTAGGATATAGCAACTTTTTTCATAATCGTCGTTGTAAGACATTATTGATGTTTTTTAAATGCCACAAGCCTAAGACAGCAATTGCATCTGTGATGCAATTTAGAAATGTCACATTTTCTTATGGTAGCGTTTTTTCAGAACTATGGCGGCATTTTTGAAACGCTAAGAGCATGATTTCCTGCAGTGATACCACAGTTATACTATCTCTTTAGCAAAACAAAATGTTGAAGTTTTCATTCTCTGTGAGTATTAACAAAATGTTTCAATTGTGTTAGGTCATCAAACCATCCTGTCTCACTATCCCAAAAATTGTTTTTAGTCTTTCCTTTGAAATATAGAGAGTTTTAGTGAGTACTTTCTAATAATATAAATGGGAGTTTATGCCATATAATAGAAACAACACAAGGAAGAACCTGGCAATACACAATGAACCTACCTGTACTCAAAAACTTTGCTACGTTAACCATACATTGTATATGTTCAATTAAAGAGCTCTCTTACTATAGACAACACACAAATTGAATGACCATACATTATTTTTTAGTGAACAATGTACACAACAGAACCACTACAGCAGAGCAACAAAAGCAAGCCTAACTAGTAAAAGAAACTTGAGATGGACATGGAGGCACATCAACTTCAACAACTCCTTCAGGCATCTGGGTGACCTTCCTCATTGTAGGCCTCAGAGATGGATCTTCTTGAATACACCAAATGGCAACCATCAGAAATCTCTCCAACCTCTTCTAGTCATTTAACGTTCCATATCGTTTTCAACCAAAGTATCCAATCTTCCTTCCTGAAAGCAGTCATAAGCCCAATAAGTCAGAATTACTTTCTCTTCTTCACCAACCTCCAAATCGCTGATGCTTTTCCGACAAGAAATGATCTCTAGTAGCAACACACCATAACTATAGACATCAACCTTTGCAGTGATTGGATTACTGTTGAACCACTCCGCAGCAACATACCCTCTTGTCCCTCTAATGGTAGTGGGATTGGTCTTACTCTGATTCAACTTCAAAAGTTTAGCCAACCCAAAGTCAGAAATCCGAGCATTGTAATAATCATCCAGAAGTATGTTTTGAGGCTTTATATCACAATGGATGATCTGGGTACTACATTCTTCATGTAGGTACACAAGTCCTCTAGCAATCCCCAATGCAATTTGGGTCCGTTGGTTCCAACTTGGCTTCTTTTCCCTCAAAGAGAAAGCCTGCTAAAGTCCCATTGCTCATGAACTCATACACTAATATCCGATGTTGTCCTTCGTCACAAAATCTGAACAGCCGGACCAGATTCTTGTGATGTGTCTACCCAATTACATTTACTTCAGTTTTGAATTCCTTCTCTTTCTCTTGAACCACCCTATCTAGTTTCCTCACTGCAACAACAACTTTGGAACCCATTTGTATCGCCCCCTTGTAAACAATACCAAAAGCTCTGCTTCCTAGTTCTTCCTTGAAACCGTTTGTAGCTTCTACAAGCTCTTCATAAGTAAAACAACGAAGATTAGTCTCTACAGCACTGTGATTGCCATGATGACTTTTTATGCTTTGACTGTGGTGGATGAGGAAAAAGCCCAAGCAAGCAGCACCAATCAATACAAAATTGATGAACACAGAGCTACCCAATAGAAGCGATCCAACGAGAATTAAGGTCCTCTGATTCTTCTTTGTTTCTAGAACCAGCGGAGAAAGAAGGGTTCGAGGATCACTTTTCCTAAACTTCAGGAAAGCTTGACGATTAACAACATTGTCCTCTCTCCCATTTGAAAGTGGCAGCTTCTTCTTCCAGCAACTACCCTCTCCCAGAATGGCAACAGCACAAAAATAGTCATTGATGCAAGACCTTTTGCATTGCGCTTCAGTCCCAGGCACGAAATGTTCATAGTCAGATGTTGGCCAATCAGTATTGATCAGTGTCTCAAAATCATAGATATCTTCTGCAGAATTGATGTCATCTTCTAAACAGCTTTGTGTGAAATTTGGCTTGCAGCTTCCATACGTATTGTTCGGATCAAGTAAGGAATACCTTGGCTAGCATTTACAATCTGGCCTTTGGTTATCATTGAGTTTGCAAATGCTGTTAAACCCACAAGCCCCACTTCCATCACCTCCACCAATATCAACACATACATTATCGGGCTTTGACCAAATAGGAGTCCACTTTGTATTGCTATTGAAAGTCTTCGAATGATAATATTGGGTGAAAACTCCATCAAAATTCAGAGTTGCTTTGTGAAAATGTGAGAACCCGAATATACAAATGAAGTAAATAATTAAATAATAATAATTTTACAATCTCAAATATTTTGATTGTGAATCCTAAAGTGCAAATTAAATATTTGGAGCGTCTTTTAATTAATTTTAAACTTACATAAATTTATGGTGAAAGTATTTAATTTAGAGGCAAGAATTATTATTAAAAAATAAATAAATAGGGAAGAGGGTGTGACTTGAATTCTAGACCACAAAATTATTAAGTAAGGCTCTTATCATTTAAGTTGCATATAACTGTAGACATCCCATTTTTGACCGTCCTCAAGACTTGGACGTCACCGCTTGAACACTCAGTGATCATCCATGTTTGTGTTCGTCTTGAGTTCCCGGAGGTCTCGGCCACGCGCCTTGTCTCAGGATCTCTCGACTCGACTATTTTGTGTTTGGTTTTGCACCAAACACTTGTGTTTTGCCTTTGAGGGGCAGAAAATGGCTTGTTAACCATCCCCACACATCACCGGCCATGGCTGGAGGCCACCGGCCACTGGTTTGTTGCCACCGGCCAAATGTTTGACCGACCGGCACTCTTCGTAGTCGACCGGCCATCTATTTTGGTCAAATTTGATTTTTGGCCGGCCGACCACTGTGTATCTACTTTTGCAGATATTTTTATGCCAGCTGTGCTAGCTGGCATGCACCTTTGCTCCCCTCCATACACGTGTATGGAGGGATTTCCTTCTTGACTAGCTTACTTGAGAAGCTTTGCAAGAGGGAGCTCTATAACAGGGAGCCTCTTCTCCCTCCATTAGGGTTAGACAAAAAATACAGAGGGAGTTCTGAATTAGGGTTTACATAGTTGTAGCTATTCTATCTCCATATCTCTCTCTCTTTTGCTCTAAGTGTGTTTTAGTCTTACTATTGCACACAAACACCTAGTGTTACACCTTCCCTTGGTTTCTGAGGTGCTGAGGGGCTGTTCTTGGTGTTCTTGAGTGGATTCAAGCTTGGAGAACCAGCTGGAGTGCTGTTCTTGAAGAGGGTCATCAAGGGTAAGAATTGTGCCCTTTATTTCCCATTTTTGCATAGCTTTTTAACCAATCTTGCAACTATTTTTAGACTTTGTATATAATTAATAAAAGTCTTTTTTTTGAGTGCTTTAAATAGTTGTTTAAGAGTGTTTTGTTGTTTGGGGTTGTTTGACCCCTCTTAGGCCTTGTTTGGCCCTATTTTTGTGCTATTTTGGTGAGCTCAGGGACCACCTTGTTTGGGCCTCCTCACTACTGAAATCTTGAGGGATTTCAGTGGTGAGGATGGTGCCTTAAGGTCCTAGGAAGGAGAGGGCCACCCCCCTCTCCTTGTTGTCCTTGAAAATGACCATTTTTGCCTCATGTGTGAGCATCTTGTTTAAGTGTATGATGGCCATGCCTTAGCTGTTTTTTGTGCTTATTATGTCATAATATAGCTCTGTTTTTGCTTGGTTTAGACACACCTTGCATGCCTTGCATACTTGTCTTGTAATGCCATGTTTTAGCCTTAACATGCTTTGTGCTTTGAGCCTTGTTCTAGCATGTTTTTGGCTTAGCTTTGTGAAGCTTATATGCATGTTTTGATGTGTTTGAGGTCTGTTTTTGGTCATTTGGGTTGTCCATGCTTTGCTTTGTATAGCTACCATGCAACCTCTCTTGTATGCCTTAAGCATTAACCCCTCTAGCATGCCATCCTTGCATCATTTCAGTGGTTTGAAACCACTTTTCATGTTATTTCAGTCCCCATGGTATGCTTTTATGCATGCATTTGATGCTCCTTTAATGCTTTAAAAGGTTGTTGTCTTGTGCTCCATGTTTGGACCCTTTTGTATGCTTGCATGTGTAGGCCACTTAGATGCTATCCAAGTGTGTCCTTAGCTTTGTCTAGATCTACCTTGGGACTATTCTTAGTCCTCTTAGCCTTGTGAGTCTTGGTTGGCATGGCCATGGTTTAAGCCCCTTGGCTTACCTTAAGGCTTTGGGCTTGCTTGCATGTTTAGCTTGTCTTGTTTACTTGGTTTGGCACCTTTATAACATGACTTTCAGAGCTTACAATGCATGCCTTTAGTCCCATGTTTGGTCTCTTTTAAGTGTGCTTAAAAGTTGCTTCTATATGCCTAAGTGTTGGACTATGTATACATGCATGTTTGTATGTCATTTTGCCTTCATTTCCATAGCACTTGGCCACTGTTTTGGGCTTACTATAGAGCTGCCCAAATTAGTTTAAGTCCACTCTTTACATGTTGTTGCATGTCTTATGCTTTGCATGCTTTGATTGCATCATGTCTTGTATGTCCACTAGCTTGCATACTTGTTGATTGCTTGCATGTTTGCATTGCCATGTTGCATACTTAGTTCATATGCTTAGGTTGCATTTGGCATGCATGCTTTGCCTCTTGAATTGATTATGATAGAGGTTGAGCCCATTTGTTTGTTTGGTTTGCATTACATTTGAAATCAAAATGCATAACTTGGTTCCTTGGGTCATCACGTATGGAAATGCGCGATTGGTGGTCCGAGAATCGAGAACCATGTCCCTTTGAGTCATAAACATGATAAAGGATGTGTTGGTGCACACATTTTCTTGAAATGCATTGCTATGCCTTGTTTTGCCCTCTGCTGCTGTCAAAATAGGATTCTGCAGGAAGATTTGGCCGGCCGGCCATCTTTAGTGCCGACCGACCAACAATTGATGGCCGGTGATAATTTCCTTTGGCCAGTGATCATTTCCTTTGGCCAGTGACCATTTCCCCTGGCCGGTGGCATCCCACAAGGTTCATAGAGTGCACCTTGGGATTTGTGCAATGAACAGAGGAGCAGAGCAGGGAAAACAGAGGCAACTTGTGCATGGCAGTGGACTTCCGAGCAGAGCCGAGCACGCATTGCATTGGGCCCTCTTTCCGAGGCTGTTTACTGTTTTATTAGATTAGTTAATTTGCTTAACTAGTTTAATTGGTCTGTAATATTTAATTAGCTTGTAGGCTAGTTAAAACTGTATTATTCTTTCGGTCCCTCCGAGCAAGGGCGATTATGTAATAAGTGTGGGTGCGTGTGTGCATGTCTTCCAACCCCCACTTCTTTCTTCCTTTTACTTACCTGCTTTTGATGGTTAGTATTAGGACATGTTTAATTTAGCATCCTTATGCTATGCATGCGTGCATCATTCATCAGTATTACATGCACTGGGCTCGGCACATCATGCTAACAACATAGTATTCCAAATCTAACTTGAATACGTGCTACTTGTTGCATCCCACATGCCATCCTAGGATTAGCCGAGCCTATTCTAGTGACATTCTGTATGTGTTGCATTAGCCACTTGACATGAACTAGGATCATGCATTTGATTACTAACTAGTTTCTGTTTTGGCTTGGAGTACACTGTAAGTGTTTTATGTTTTAGCATCTTGCATGAGTGTTGCCATATCAGCATGCTTACCATGTGGCTAGATGCTTATGTGATATAAACTGTTTGAATGCCTGTGGGTGAAGGTTGGATTGTTTGAGTTGGGACAACTCATTGGAATCCATATTTCAGCCTACTTGCGAGTAGTAAGTCTCAAATCATTTTCCAAATGAACGGATATGCAAATGCTTTGTTCCAAATTAGGCGATCTAGTCTATACTTGTTTTGCTGCACGCATCACATAGTAATTCTAGCTAATTAATCGGAATAAGAGCACATAACGTTTTCAAAACAAGATATCATGGTTAGTAGAGGCCGATCTTCGGATCGGCCGAGAGGGGGTGCTCATAGCTGACCTTCCCCAATCGTACCCAAGTTCCCGAGCCGAGGCAACTTTGGTGATGACAGACACGTGGCCTTTGGCAAACGAGTCAGGGTTTCCTAAATTCCCCCATAAAAAATATTTAGGTGGCGACTCTGTATCTGGCAAAGCAGTCCATGTTTGGCACTTCTTTTGTAAAAATCTGTTTTCTCAAAACGATTTTTCGGATTTGGACTCTTTGGTTCAGATTAAGAACCGTGACAATTTGAGTCCGAACTGTAGCACGGAGGCCCTCACGCGGGGCGCGTCTACAATAACTTATATATATTTTTTGTATATTTATCTATTTATTTGACCGGTGCCCACCACTAGCACAAAATGAAATAAACACAAACCGTACTCTCTTTTTGGTTCAAAATAGTAGCAACAGCCGTGAGGGAGCCACCACCGGAGGGAGAGAGAGAGAGAGAGAGAGAGAGAGAAGTCGAGAGAAAAGAAGAAGAAAGAAAAAGGTCGCAAACAAGGAAGAACTTTTGGATGTGTGGTAGGTTTCTAGGTTTCTTCTTTATCCTTATTCTATTATTATTTAGTTCAGTGATGGAGAGGTGTAGGTTTATGTATTTTGTATATAAACACTATTAAGAAACCTGAGGAAATAAATTGTGTGTAAAGAATGGGAGAAATTCTTAGTTAAAAAATTCTATACAGAGTCACAAACTTTAAAAATCAAGAAACCATATTAAACGAATGAATTTTGAACTGAAATATTTACAGTAGATTAATAACACATTGAATTGTATACCAGAATTTTCTTATAATTTTTGGGAGTCAAAATCTATATTTACTGCTGCGTTCAAATTTGTCCAGAAAACTGGTTTAAAACAGTAACTTCGAAAGTGTCGTCCTCTTTGGGTATAAATCCGAAAATTATCAATTTAGCATCATTAGAACCAGTTATGAGTGTAGTTTCTTAAATTTTTTTTCCTTTTATTGATTGCTCGTGTATACAAAGAGAACCATTAATTTCTTTAGAGTGCTGCAGAAAGCGACTTGTTCGGATAGAATTAATTGTAAATAATTATTTTGATAAGCAAATCTAGTGAAACCAATTGGGTTTGAAACTTAGGATATATTAGTTGTTATCTGGAGGGTTTTGAAATTTTTTGAACAGCGTGGAGTGGATTTTGTAATTTTCGAAGTTAGCGAATAGATTGGGACAGCTTGTTTAAAATTCTGTTTTATTTTAAAGTTACTTTTAATTAAGTTTCGATTTGAACACATGCCTTGGGTGATTTTAGACCTTGAAGAACATGAGCTTAGGTAACATTTAAGAGTAACTGTGAGTTGGGTTGAGCCATGTTAGTGCGCTTTAGTTTGGGGTTACTTAGTTTCTTATTCTTTAGTATTTTTAAATTAGTAGTGACATGTAGTTTTCATACTTTGTTCAGGGTACTAGTTAGACTTCTATACTCTATTCGAGGGTTACATTATTTCGTTTCTAGGTGAGAAGTTGCATGCCACATATTTTTATAAATGTTTCCCTATTAAATTGTTGTTTCAGGACTAAGCTGTTTTGAGAAATTATTAAATTATCGATGGAATTAAATTATTTCTGAAACATGTGTAAACTTGGCATACTATTGACTACTTGTTATGGTCTTATATTTATAATAGTGAACTACCATGTTTTGTGAAACTGAATTGTATTGATTATCGGGACCATTTGTATATTTTAGTCCAGGGAAATTATTCCACTGTGTGTGGTGACTCTGGCCACTAGGGAAAACATCCGGGTTGGACTGTGATGACTCTAGTGCTCAACGATTGTAAGGAAAAGACCTAGGTTGGGCTAGGTGACCTTCAATTGGATCGTCTTAGAGGAAAGGCCCGGGTTGCCACCTTGAGGATGACTCTTAGTTCGGTATTGGATCTAACGGGGTTTATAGCCTTGAGAACTGCGTGGCATGTTACTTGTTATTTCTTGGTACCCAGAAAATTATTGGTGTTCATGTTCTAATCTGTTTTAAGTGGAAAATGTCATTTATCATGTTCTTGAGAGACATGAGTATTTTAACTGTTGAACTGTGGAACCTTCTTTTTGAAACATATTGGGCTTGTTTGGTTTGTGTTTGTAGAATAGTTTTTGAGATAAAAAGTATGCAAATTTGTTTGGTTTGCCTTTCTTCAGAAATGATTTTGGAAAATTGTTTTGGGAAGAGAGTTTTAAAAAAAGTGATTGATTTGATGTGTATAAGAGAGATAGTGATTTTGGAAAGTAGGTAACCAAACAAAATTTTGAGATTTTTTTTGAAAAAAATTGTTTGGTTTGATTACTCTTGAAAATTTGTTTGTAGAGAATTTTTTCCAAAATTTTTTCTAAAAAACAAACCAAACAAGCCCATTATCTTTACCAAAATTGTATGCCAATCTGGTTTCTGTGATATATATCTTATTTTGGAATTGATTCCTGTTTTCAAAACTGTATATACTATCCATGTTGATACTCACTGAGCTATCAGCTGACTTAGTTGTTTATCGTTTCCAGGTGTTAGAAGGACTTACAGTGGACTCATGGCATAGCGGGGACTTGATTGCATGGACCCCTAGGACATTCATTTATTTTGTTTTAGATTGTTATTTCAAGTTTGTGCATATTTCTTTTTTTTTTTTTTGAGGTTCATTTAGGATTATTTTGATATGTGGGCTGTTTATATCCCATATGTTTGGATGGTATTAATTACGGTTGGTTTTGCCGTTTATACTTGTGGTATGTCACTGGATTGAGTTTTGGTTATTTATTATTGGACTATTGTTTAGTTATTCAATGTGTTTATGGATTTGTATTTAGGCTTACATGTGCCTTGGGCTAGGGTCCTGTGGGCCACGGCCGGTCATACCCAGATTTGGGGTGTGACAGAAAATATTCAGTGGCTAGGAACAACATACTTTATGAGATATAGAATCTTTGGTTATTCCTTCTCAATATGTACATGAATCCTATGTCGTTGAAGATCACTCGGTAACCAGAATTGGACGAATTGGAGGAATTATACGTGCCGTTGATATAGTAAGCATCATAAGCAAAATTGGAAGTGATGTCTCTGGTATTAAGGACAAGATTCCCATCTGCGAGCAAACGGAGTTGAAACCTTCCCTGCGAGAAATTGGTCTCTGAAAGGAGAGAAAATATTACCCCACCGGACTCCATAATCTGTGTAGGCAACATGGTATCAGTTGGATTTTTGAAACTTTCCCATAGATTGACATAATCGCTGCTCACAAGTACAAAGTTGCCAATATCATTCATAAAACCATGAGCAACATTATTGTTGAGAATAAGCTGAGAGTTCCACAATTCTTTGCCTTGAGGGTCACTGAGCACTAGCCCTCTGTCAACAGTTAGGCCCAATTTGGATCCAATTGAGATAGGGACACCATCATGCCCATACCAGACAATGGTTTGGTCTGGTATTTTGTAATACCATATGGAAAGCAAGAAGAGATTCTTTTCCTCAAGTGGTTTAAACCCAAATGCAAAAACACCAGAGGATGACAGCCATGGGGTGTCCTTGTTATTTGCAGTGACAGATTTACCCACAGCCACGATACCATTAGTCCGAGCAACAATAGAAAATGGCAAAAGGAAGAGTAACAAGAAGTGGAAGAGTGGATGATAAGGTAGAGCATAAGCCATTGATTGATAGATCAAGCTCGATTTGGGTAGATGGAAATGAATAAATAAAAAAAGAAAGATCAAAGTGTTTTTTTAGGCAAAGGAAAAGACTTTGAAGTCAACCTATACCTTTCAACAAAGACTTCTACATCCATAGCATTATTGGTCTTTGGTCACCATTCTTTAATGACTCTATCAGAGCCACATATATAGTTGCCTGGACCATTAAAAGTCTATAAAATAAAATACCAATAATTGTCATAATGTTGGACTTATTTTCACCTCACATGATACACGCAATACAAAAAGGACGAGTTTTAATGGAATGACGATTAGTAAAAATGAAAATTGGTTAGCTTGTAATTTTAAAGAATTAATGAGAAAATCACTTTTATAATAATCGTATTGATTGTGAATTTTTCATATCTATAGTGAATTAGGTATTAACTCGGCTATGAATCAATTAGTATAGTGAACAGATCAATACACATGTACTATGTGGGGAGGATTAACTTTTTAGACATGGAAAAAATTTGAAAATAAGATTCAAGCCTATATTTTCTTAAATCACTAAATATCTTGCAAAATAAATAAATAAATATTTGTCGTGCTCTCATATGTATCCAGTTAGTCACGCATTCTCAAGTGCGCTAATCAGGTATTAAAATTGTTTTACTTTATATTTACGTCATATATTAGTTAAATCTTCAAATTGATAAGTATTGAAAGTGGTTTTTTTTTATTTTTTTTATTTTTATTAGTGAATTCTCAACACTTGATGGGTACATATACAACGTTTTTGATCATTTGATTTTGACACCTTTACCAACAAAACCTTGTGTTCGTTGAATAGTCCACATAGTTTCGTAAGTTCAAAATTGAAATAGCCCACACAGTTTCCAGCTTTTTTGTATGGGTGAAGCACCAATAAATCCAAGTTTGTGAACTTGTGCACTAGTTAGTCTTGCCTTTTTTTTTTGTTAAACCAAAAGGTCCTAAAACAATTAGATTGACACATTTGTCCTCTTCTATGCACGTTTTTATGTGTTTAATGGGGGCGAATGTGGAATTGACACATTTGTCCTCTTCTATGCACGTTTTTATGTGTTTAATGGGGACGAATGTGGAATTTTGTTGTGGGTGAAATTACATTTGTGGACATAAAGCACACTAAAGATATTTTTTGGTTTCTTTCTTTTTGATTGAATGTTTGATCTGCATATGGAAACATTGTCAAGAAACATTCTCACATTAAACATTTCTATGTTAGGGGATTGGAACACTAGATGTGATTGAGGGTTTTTTGAAGAGTTGTTCCCACAAATTCCACATTTGTGTTTTCAACTGAAACCCTAATTAGAGGAACCTCTTCATCGACAAACCACCTTCAACAATAGCAGATCAATCTCCGCCAGTGAGGGTTTGACATCATCGTCTCCAGAGCCATACATACAGACACAATGGACATTGTTCGTCGTCGTACATGCCAATTACACCATTGTCATAATTTCAAATGTCGATAATGAAAGGCGAAGGTGTGTAATGTTTGACACTTTAATTGTTGATTTGTACTACAATTTGTTACCTGTTATTTGTATTCGATTTTGGTTTTGTGGTTTGAGTCATTGTTACATGCCCTAATTGGTTGATGTAATGTGCAATGTGAGATTTCATGTAAATTTGACATTGTGATTTTGATATATGATGATTTAAGAACATCGAATGTGTATGATTAAAGGTGATGTTCCTATGGTTTTAATGTTATGGTGTTGTGTATTGAATGTTAATAGTCAGAGTTATCTATTAGTTTATGGTAGAAGGGGTATGCTGATATTATTGTGTGTATTTATAGTCAGAATAATGCCCTGTTTGGACGTAGGATATGCATTCTATTGTTGTTGTAACGCCCTCAAAAAATATATATATATATAAATAATCCATTAATAAGATCCATTGGTTTTATTGAAAATGATATACTTTCATTCATCAGAGTTTATATTACAAAAAGGTATTACATGTGTTATACATTCACAAACATTCATTCTCAATCTATAGCATGTAATAAAAGTTAATAACTCACAAAATAAATGCCCTATGGGTTTTCATCTTTCCAAGATAGGACTTGGTTACAACAAAAGAGTCCTAAGCTCTATACATGTAAAGCTCTTGGCTTGAATTAACATTTAAACACAAAAGTAGCAAAACAAAGCCTCCAACTCCTAACTCCTTCCAAGCTACGCCCTTAGAGGAGGCATGCCACTTGTACTTGAAAATGGTTTTCCAAGTAGGGTGAGCCAAAGCCCAGTAGAAATAAACTAACACAATATATGAAGTTTAAATAAGATATAAATGTCAGGTAAATGTTCAATGCTCAAGGCCAACTGACATTCTCCCCATTACCATTCAATATTTATAATCACATCTTAATCCATTTCCATTCATTCATTTCAAATCAATGCATAAGTATAGTTTCTTATCATCTAAACAATCCCAAATGAGACTACGACTCATTCATTCACAATTCAATAACATTCATTATTCAAACACTTCAATCTTCTTACCATTTTACGGATTCTCGTCCGAGGGAATCGGCACCCAAATATACACATAAAAGGTTTTAGGACTTTCATCCCGGACACTCCGGCCAACTTAATTTAAAATGGAGTATATCCTCTATCTCCTCCTAAACAATGATACATATACAATGTATTTAAAAGCGTTGTCATATACAATGACTATCCAAATCACATATTCAATGGTTTAATCAAACCGTCATATTCAATGACATAATTCAAATGACCAGTTTCAATTCACCTAGTCCTCATACAGTTTCTACAACAATCATAGCTATTCTCCACCGATAGCCCAAAACTGATATTTCTAAACAGATGTACAATTTTATCAAACAAATAATTTATCAAATCTTTCATGGGTGACTGATTTATCAAATCCAATTATACCATTCATTCACACATCCTCCTAATTTTATATTTCCCATATCAATTTCATTATTTATACAAAATAATTATTTAACACAAATTAGGGCAATTTTCCCCATTTTCAAAATATCAATCCCAAGTCCAAATTTCATCATTTTAACCCATATAATCTCATATTCAATACCCTATATATATATATATTCATGGAACCCAACATAAAACCCCTCTTTTAAATTTTGAACTCAAACTCTAACTTCACCCAAATCCTCCTAATTTCCACCATTTATACAAAATGACAAATACCTAGGTTAAAAACCATAACAAGGTGTAGAATATCCTTACCTCAAGTGTAGAAGCTCAAAGGAGATGAAGGAGAACCTCAAAAGTACACAAAACCAAGTTTGGTTCGGATGGAATGGAAGCCCACAAGATGCTCCACCATTTTCTCAAAGGAAGTAGGGTAGTGGTGCTTGGATCAAGGAGTATTTATATATATATATATAGAGAGAGAGAGAGAGAGAGAGAGTGTGTGTGTGTGTGTGTGTGTGTGTTGGATTAGGGTTTTTAGCAAAAAGGAAATCAAAAAGTGATATAAAAAAGATTAGCTGCGAACTGATATACGGGACCTTCGCTCGAGCGACCAGACACAACAAGTGACCTCGCTCGACCGCAAGAAGAGTTGCTCGAGCGCAGAATGCAAAGCTTCAGAAGTTATACAGACGCACATGCTCACTCGAGCACAAGAAACCTCGCTCGAGTGAAGAACTTCACCTTCCCAGAAATTCTGCGTTTGGGAAAGAAACTGAAGGACTCTCAAATCTCGCTCGAGCGCAAGAAACCTCGCTCCAGTGAAGAAGCAAGTTTCCCAAGGCTCACTCGAGCGCAAAAAGCCTCGCTCAAGCGAAGAGGCCAAAATCTGGAAAACAATAATCTAGACCAACTAACAACCAACCTGTTCCAAACACGCCCAACACGTTCCAAAACTCAAATTCAAAGAGTTAAAGGAGGAAAACAAGACATGGATAGCAACATTAAATCGCGAAACCCGAGTCCGAAATACAACAAAGGTCGGGTCAAAACCAGGATCGCTATAGTTGTGGTAATTTATACGTGTGGGTGTTGTTAACATCATCCATCCAATGTAGGCAATAGGGTTTTGCTTCCCGACATTAGTTGTGTATGCTGGTTTTCGAGTGAGATCGAAGGGTACGTGGTTATGTTTCCCGTGTGTCGTACAAATATGTTCAATGTGGAAATATGTTGTGCACTATAAGTGTGTGTCTTGCAGTATGGTATTTCATTTCGTAATGTCTGTGATTTATGGTGGACACGTCGTAATATGCATGTTGTGTGATGCGGTACGTTGTGATGTTTTCCAGAAAAAACAAAATTGATTCTCATGTTACAAGAAAACAACATCATCAATTGAAACCCATCCATTGTATATCACTCTACAAAAATCAAACACACAAAAATGAAAATATAAAACTTTACCCTCTCAATCATTACACACAAATGAGCAAAAAAGAATCCACCAAAATCATAACAAGGGGAAATGTGTAAACTCCATCCTTGCCAAATCAAAGGAAAATATTCCTTACCAATTAAATAGGACCAAATGGTTCATAAGTAAAAACACAAGACTAAATGGATCATCATTCCCTAATTTGGTATTTATTCGTAGTTTCTCCTTAAAGGGACACGACACATAAAAATTCATTAAGATCCGTGTAAGAAAATAAGGAAAATTCTACTTATATCACCAATTTAATTCCTTACACCTTAAAAATTCAATTTTTTTTAGAGTACTGCTATTAACACATACTTAAATTTTTTGGACAACCCAATTTCTAATTTTTTGTTTATTACAATTAACCCTAAAATCAAATTACATTAAAAAAGATCATTTAATGGAACACTCACCTATCAAATAAGAACTAACACTATACAATATTGTACACCCACCCCCACTTCCATCTCCAGCTATATGTATTCCACCTTTCTAAACCTTAAACCTGTTACTCTTCATGACCAACCAACATAAACCTTAAACCTGTTACTCTTCATAACCATCTTAAACCCTGAATATATCCTCTTTATCACCATCATAAACCCTCCTGCATCAGAAACCATGAACCATAAAGTTCTTTTCAAGTCTAACGTATTAGTCTTCATCAGTTATTTCACCTTATAAAGCAATGGAGGATGGTGACAACAATTCTAATGAGGCTGGTGTTCCATTGGTAAGTTTATCTATCTTATATTAACATTCTCGATCGTTTTCAATCATTGTTGTTTTGCTCAAACTGTTCGGTATTGGTTTGTTGACTGTTAAGATTATTTCGATAACACAGTACTAAACACAAACATTTAGTTCAATATGTGGGTTCCAAACAATATACAAATAATTGGTAATGTTGAATCGAATATAACCTTTATTTTTGGCAATAGTGTGCCAAATGGTTCAATTTTTGTATCTTTAACACCAGATCGTGTTTTTCCTGAAGGTTTTTCCCTCTAAAACTCCCTTTTACGCCGAAATAAACCAAAAAAAAAATGTGATAGAAAGATAAGAGGCAATGCTGTTGATAAGATGGGGAGTCAATATTTACCTAAGAGGAATTTTTGACGAGTTTTCTACAATGGTGGACATGAATTTCTGATGAGTTTTTTGACGATATTCTTTGGACACCGTCGAGTCGATTCCTTCTTTCATTGAGAGTTGATAGAAATTTCAATGATGGACCGTCGATGCAATATGCTCTTCACTAAGGTAATGGTGCTTACAGATGTAGTGACCGTCAGCTTTCTTTTCAATAGGAGATAGACGGTCATCAAAAGGAGAATGAGAGAGGGTGTGCAAAATCAGGTGGGTGTGCCTTAAGTGTGATAATATTATGAATAAGGGTAAATTTGGTGTTAAGTGGGGTGTTCAAAGAAATTTCATTGAAATTTAGGGTTTAGGATGGGGGCTCAAAGAAATGAGGGGTCCAAAGAATTTACGCAGGTGCTAATAGCATCCCTCTTATTTTATTTTATATTTTTTAAATTTCTATAATTCTTTTATTACCTTTATCCCTAACCTTCATCCTTCTCCTTCTTCTTACACTCAAAACCTAAAAAACCCTAACCCTAATTCTCTTCCATCACAACCATCTCCACTAGCCCATTACTAGCGCCACCATTCCTCCACCACTCCACTACCCTAATTTTATCAGTTCTTTGCAATTACAGCCCAACAAGTAAAGAAAAACCCAACCTTACCCAACATAGATATGGAGGTAACATATAAAGATTATCATAAATCGCAACCAAAACCATAAAGTTGAAATGAATTAATGATAGCATCAAGATCAAGGTCAACTTTTCCTATCACCAAGCAACATCATAATTAATTCAATTCAATTCAATCAAGTTTTTTGATGGACAATAATTTGATTGAGGAGCGAACAATCCGTGAGTTTTGTAGTCTATTGCATACATATGTCTACAAATAAAGAGAGAGAGAGAGAGAGAGAGAGAGAGAGAGAGAGAGAGAGAGAGATGGACATACCTTGTAAAACACGACCTTTTGGGTCAATAGAAGAATCACCACAGAGATCACAGACAATTCTGCCAGGGATTTCACCAGTCCTAGCTCTAATACCACAAATCATCATCATCATGAGGATCATAGAGACAAAAAGTGGTAGTGGCACTTTCTTTGACAACGACTCCATACGATGGCAGGGACAGTGAGCGGGTGGTTGAAAAATCTAGAAAACTCCTAGATATTGATTTGTGGTTATGTATCAATTTCAAGTAGTAAATAACTATCTCAATCAAACAATCAAGACAAATCGATACAATGATTTTAACGTGGAAAAACCACAATTGGAGTGCCTCCAGTTGTGATATAAAACCACGGGCCAATGCTACAAAATAAAATCCACTAAAAAGACACAAAGGAATTACACAAGGGTACTCTTAATTACCTAGCGAATCCACGCCCGAATCAAACCGACCCCTATATGTCTCTTCCAGTCCCATCTTCACCTCGGAATTGTCTTGCCCATCATTGAATCCGCAACGCTGATGTCGAATCCATGACGAAGAGCCACTCTGAAATCCACCAAAGCTTCAGACTCAAGTTCCACGGAATCCACCGAAGAACAACTCAAACAAACTAAACAAACCCTTTGATATAATCGACTCAATTCATGATTGAACTCTCATAGATATCAAAGGAAACAAGCAAAGAAGCTGCAGATAAAAACCCTAATACCCAAGAAGAAGATTTGGAAGCCGTACACTAATATCTGATTGAACTGCACTTTTTATAGCAAACAGATCTGTGATCTCCACTCAAGCGCAAGAATGGCCGCTCGAGCGAAAAAAAAAAAAAACTCTTAGTACTTTTGTAGGCAAGTGAAACTTCTGAAGGGTCGTGATCTTCGCTCAAGCATAGAAATGACTGCTCGAGCGGAAAAACAATTTCGACTGCAATTTTGTTTTTAAAACTCATAGCCAGCGAAGTGGCAAACATGATAGGATTCAGATGACAAACTCCTCTGCATAGTCACAATTCAGGTTGGATTCGCATCTAAAACTCAAAGCCTCACTGAAATAAAAGAGCGAATAAAATTACTACTGAAAGGAGTTTTGTCAAACGGGATTTCCAACAACAAAAACCTAACACTGGTGATTGCGTGGTGGTATCGATGATGGCAGTTTCAGAAGACGACAGCAGATAACGAAATCAGGGTTAGGTTTGGGGCAGAAGAAAAATAAGGTGGTTTGAGGGCTTGCAGCGGTAAAGATGGTGGTTGGAGGTAATGATGGGAGAGAATTAGGATTTGGGCTTTTTAGGTTTTGGGTGTAAGGATGAGGAGGAAGGTTAGGGATAAGGGTAATAAAGGCATTACAGAAATTATAAAAATAAAAAAGTTAAATTTTGAGGGTGTAAGGAGTTAAATTGGTGATACAAGTAGAATTTCTCAGAAAACAAAGAGAAAATGTAACTCCCTACTTAAAACACACATGAACATACCAAGGCAAACACCATAATATAAACCAAAGGTCATCTTTCTCATTGAACTAGATATTACAATTCAACATTTACAAAACATCCTGGTTTCACTTTCCAGTTCAATAATCTATATAGCCTTACAAAAATAATAAGCCTCAAGGGCATACAAAATAACGAAACAAATTCAAAAGTCTAGGTACACTGTCTTCTACATCAACAACATAATATTCTTCAACTAAACTTTCCCAAAATGAACTACTACTTGTCTTCTCCAACCCATCAAGGATGTGGTGTATCATCAATTCCTAAAAAATAAAATAGGGTTGAGCTATATGCCCAGTATGAATACATTTAACCAAGTATTTAATTATTCAAATAAGCATGTGACATCATTGAGACAAAACACATTAAGGAGTTTAGGTACTGTAGACGCGCCCGAACGCCCCGGGAGGATGACTCCCGTTCTGTTCATTTGGGTTCACTACAGTTCGGACTCAAAATGTCACGGTTCTTAATCTGAACCAAAGAGTCCAAATCTGGCAAATCGTTTTGGAAAATAGATTTTTGTAAAGAAATGCCAAACATGGACTGCTTTGCCAGATATAGAGTCGCCACCTAAATATTTTTTTTAATGGGGGAATTTCGGAAACACTGACTCGTTTGCCTAAGGCCACGTGTCCGTCATCACCAAAGTTGCCTCAGCTCGGGAACTTAGGTACGATTGGGGAAGGTCAGCTATGAGCACCCCCGCTCGCCCGATCAAAGATCGGCCTCTACTAACCATGATATCTTGTTTTGAAAACATTATGCGTTCTTATTCTGGTTATTAGCCTAGATTTACTATGTGAGGCGCACAGCAAACAAGTACAGACTAAGTCGCCTAAATTGGAACAAAGCATTTCATGTTTGTCTATTTAGAAATGGTTTGATGGTGCTACTCGCAAGTAGGCTAAGACATGAGTTTTGCCACCCTCAAGTGGGCTTAGAAAATATGGTTTTGCCACTTTCAAGTGGGTTTAAAACTTGCATTCAATGCATTATTCCAATTTAAGTAACTCAACCTCCATCCACAAGCATTCAAGCAGTTATATCACATAAGCAGCTAGCCTCATGGTAATCATGCTATTACGGCAACATTCACACAAATGCGGTATGCTAAAGCATAAAAGCTTACAGAATACTCCGAGCCAAAACAGAAACTCATTAGTAATCATATACATGATCCTAGTTCATGTTGAGATGGCTAATGCAACACACGCAAGATGCAACTACAATAGGCTCAGCCAATCTAAGAATGGCATGTGAGATACTACAAATAACACGTATTCAATTTGGAATTTGAAATACAATGCAGTTAGCATGATGCGCCGAGCCCGGTGCATGCAAGACAAATGAATGAATGCACACATGCATAGCATAAGGATGCTAATTTAAATATGCCCTAATACTAACCATCAAAAGCAGGTAAGTAAAAGGGAGAAAGAAGTGGGGGTTGGAAGACATGCACACACGCACCCACACTTATTACAAATTCACCCTTGCTCGGAGGGACCGAAAGAATAATACAATTAATTAACCTACAAGCTAATTAAATATTATAGACCAATTAAACTAGTTAAGCTAATTAACTAATCTAATAAAGCAGTAAACAGTCTCGGGAAGAAGGCCCAATGCAATGCGTGCTCGGTTCCGCTCGGAAAGCCACTGCCATGCACAAGTTGCCTCTGTTTTCCCTACTCTGCTCCTCTGAAATTTGCACAACTCCTAAGGTATGCTCCATGGACACTGGGGAACACCACCGGCTGAGAAGAATGGCCACCGGCCATGGGGAATGATCACCAGCCATTGATTAAGCTATCGGCCACCGATGGATGGCCGATCGGCACTGTAGATGGCCGGCCGGCCAAAGCTTCCTGCAGAATCCTGTTTTGACAACAACAGAGGGCAAAAGAAGGCATGGCAATGCATTTCAAGCAATGTACGCACCAACCACACTCCTTTATCATGTTATGGACTCAAGGGAGTATGGCTCTCGACCTTCGGGCCATCAATCACACATTTCAATGCATGATGGCCCAAGAGCCAAGTGTGCAACTTCAATATCAAATGAAATGCACACACAAAACACATCAAAGGCCCCAACCTCTATCATGCTTGATCAAGAGGCAAGGGATGCATGCACAATGTAATACAACCTAAGCATGCAAGCAAGGCTAATGCAACATGATTATGCAATGCATCTAATATGCAATAGGCACACAACCTAGACATGTAAACAAACATGGCATGCAACAACATGCGATGATGGACTTAAACTAACATGGATAGCTCGCAAGCATACCAAAATCAGTGGCCATGTGATGGAAATGAGACAACCGAAATGCGTGCACACATTCGCGAATGCAATGGACCGAACCTAAGGCATCAAATGCCACTCTACCAAAGCATGGCAAGGGATGCAAGATGGCATACAAACATGTAATTTCCAGCACTGGAAAATGATGCACAATGGTCCCGAATCATGGAAATATGGCACCCAATGCATGAAATAAGCCCCGAAACTCAAAACTAGTCCAATGCATTGAACTATAACTATGCAAAGCAAGCATTATTTGATCATGAAGTACAAGAACAGAGCCAAGGCAGTCCCAAAATATGCATAATATTAGTTCAAAGCATGGCCAAAAAGTGCTAACATGAAGGGCTAAAGCAACATGCAACCTAGGCTAGTAGACATGGTTTACATGGCACGTATATGAAGCACAAGAGAAGTCACAAAACCAGCCCAAAACAGTGAACAAAACATGTCAAAATATGCCCAAATAACCACTGAAATGTAGCCAATGCATGCAAAAATGATGGGCTCCTTTAGAGGGCTATGAAGTGGGTTACTCTAAGCATACATGATGGACAAACAAAAGGGCAGAACCACCTCTAGAAATGGATTATGACAGCCCTAAAACTCACCAAATAGGCCCTGGAATTGGTCCAAGAAACATGCAAATGGAAGGCCCTTTGAAAGGCCTTGAATGGGATTGCTCTACACATACATCAAAGACATAGAATATGACCAAAGAGGCCCCTGACAGAGTCAAGGAAGACCTTAAAACTCACATAATAGGGCCTGGAAAGTGACTTCAAAGCATGCAAGATGGAGCCCCTTTGGAAGGTCAACAAAGCTAGTAAAGAGAATGAGGGGTGAGAGGGTCACCCCTCTGTGATTTTGGAGCTCAAAGACACATCAAAGCCACTAAAAATCCATTGGATTTCAGTGGCTAAGAGGCCAAAACAAGGCCAATACAAATGTTCTAATGCATAGCCCTAATCATGAGGAAATGAAGCATGCAAAGGGGAAGATGACCCCAAATAGAAATGTGCCCTTAATCAAACTTCAAGAGGGGCTCAAAACAAGACTTTTTTCATTTATACACAAAGCTTGAATCAGTATGCAAGATAGGGTAAAAGCTAGTGCAAAATTAGGGAAAATAAAGCAAAAGTGTTACCCTTGAAGAACACCTCAAGAACAGCAAGTCCAGCCACCTTCTCCTAATCAAAACCAGCCCAAAACTTCAAGAACAAACCCTCAACACCTCCCAAAGTTGAAGTGTGGTGTAATGGTGTGTGTCTTAGTGCAAAAGTAACAACAAATCACCCTTTTAGGCCCTCAAACACACACAAATGAAGAGAGAGAGGGAGATATGAGAGAGAAGGTGTATATAAGATATATATGTGTATTAGGTCTGGATTTTTGCTGAACCAAGACAAAGGAAGGGATGGTTATCTTATATAGGCAAAGGAATTGTGTAAAGCTTCTCAAGGAAGCTAAGTGAAAGAGTCCAAGGGATCAAACTTCCAATGGAAGCTATCCCCAAAGGTGCAAGCTTCCTAAGGAAGCTAAGACAAGGGGTCAAAGCCTCCTCAAGAAGCTTTGAGCAAAGGGTGCAAAATAAGGGGTCAAAGGTGCAAAACAACCATACTTATGCACGGGGGAGCAGAGTCTGTGCACTCCTTCTGGCACAGCTGGCATGCATTCAATCTGTAGAATACTCCGGAAGGTTGTCGGGTAGAAAAATTGGTCGGCCGACCACTTTAACTGGTCGGCCGGCCATCTGTTCTAGTCAGTCGGCAGGAAAAATTTGCTCTGCAGGTCCAACTTCAAACGGGCATAACTTCTTCATATGAACTCCTTTTCAGGTCATTCTTGTGTCAAAATTGAAGCCCCGGAAGTAAGCTTTCCAATGGCACCAGCCTTGCATCAAAATTTTAACTGTGCAAACAGTTATGCTTGTTTTGGTGAAGGTTTCTCAGTTTCGGTCCAACCAGGATGATGCCCAACTTCAACCAATCATATCTCCTCCCTCCGGACTCGGATTTAAGAGATTCTTGAATGAAAAATGAAGCCCCGGAAGTCTTCTTTCCAATGGTGGTGGCCTCATAGCTTAACTCCAAGTGTATAGACAGATAAGCTTGATTTAGCGAGGACTGCTCGTCCCTCTCTTAGCGTTTCTTGCCTATCTTCTTCTCCAGCTTGGTTTCTTCTCTCCTTTCCCCTTTTCTTCAACTTAAAACCCTTAAGCATGGTGTTTTGAAAGATTTTTCAAAGATTTCATCTCTCTTTCATTCATTTCCACTTTGTCCTTGCTCGATTTACCGAAAAGTACAACGTTTGACAAAATGCGAGCCTCGGAACATCGCAGAAACTTTATTTCAAAAAAGTTTTGAAAGAGAGGGTTTTATGGTCTAAAAACCATTCAAAATAGCTTTGGTCCAAAATGGGGTGTGAAGTTGAGATTTGGCCCTCTCCTTGCCGAGGAAATTGAACCTTTGCCCTGCACATCTTTCAACATCGAGCAAACCATCAGTAGCGCCCAAGTCTTAAGGGCGGTCAAAAATGGGGTGTCTACAGTTGCCCCTCTTTGACAGAACTCGAAAGTCATAACAATGACGGGAGTGAATGTCAAAGCCCAGAGACAACCCATTTTTGACAAGGCCGAAGACTTGGACAAACAAACAAAATACCGATAAATAAATGGTTGTGCCCGCAAGCTGCCTACGTATCCCTTTGCAAGGAATCAAACCAGCGTAGTTCAGGGGCAGGATGCAAATGATATGCAGGAAGACTTTGATAATTGGACTTATACGCTACGTGAAGCCGGTTTTGACAAGTAAAGTGCACAAAACAGTGCGATGCGCAGAATAGCGCGAGTGTAAACTGCACAAAACAGTGCGATACACAAAATAGCGCGAATGAGATGTAATGCAAAATGCAATGAGATGCACAAAATAGCGCGAATGAAATGTAATGCACAAGATAGTGCGATGAGCAAAATAGTGCGATTGAATGCACAAGACAGTGCGATGGAGGTGCGCAAGATAGCGCGATGTAGTGCACTAACAAGTGCAGGCAAAGTGCGTAAGATAGCGCGATGTAAACTGCACAAAACAGTGCGATTGAGGTGCGCAAAATAGCGTGATGAATGCAATGCCCAAGACAGTACGATGCGCAAAATAGTGCGAATGTAAACTGCACAAAACAGTGTGAAAGAGGTGCGCAAAATAGCGCGATGTGTTTAGACAACGCGAATGCACAAGATAGTGCGATGCGCTAGACAGCGCGATGCGTTAGACAACACGAGTGCACAAGACAGTGCGATTGATTTGAAATGCACTAAACAGTGCGATACACTAAACAGTGCAATTGATTTGAATGGCACTAAATAGTGCGATACACTAAACAGCATGAGTGATATGCAATGCACAAGATAGTGTGAGTGAGATACAAAGTGTAAGTGCACAAAACAGTGCGATCCGCAAAATAGCGCGATTGAATGCACAAGACAGTGCGATGCGCAAAATAGCACGAATGAGATGTAATGCACAAGACAGTGCGATGCAGATACAAAGTGTAAGTGCGATAAAATGCATTTTCTATGCAAGTATGGGGGCATTTTCCATGTGAAAGATACGAGCATTTTCTATGCAGAATCGAAAGCAAGCATATTCTATGCAGAAATCACAACGATGCGCAGCACGCATGCAACAGAAGTGTATATGAAAGTTCACATCCTATACAATAGAGGAGCATCAAATATGTACTATGGTGCCTCTGATTTACCTTTCGGAGGACTTGGCAAAACGCTCAGCTCAAAAAGGGGACACCCTGTCTATATTAGCAAGAGATGACATTTGCATGTGAAAACCACAGATGCTGCTTGGACTGCCATTCTGACTTGAAGCAAGCTTACACTTGGGGTCAAGATACACTTCATACTCCAGAGAAATGGCAAGGCCTAAGAAGGTGCACCTGGAATGCAGTCTCGGAATTTGCTGAAGTTGAAACACACTAAGATGCTCCAAATTTTGCCTCTTTTCTTTTGCTTTGTAGTCTAGAACCTATATAGCTTCAGATAGGTCCTTGTTCTACTATTCTCATATGACCCGGGTTGAACCCTGCGGTTTATGAAAGAAAGAATTTGTTTTGCACAAATGTGGAGAATGGCACGGCACTCGGAGCACAAAACGATTTTATTTTTGAAATTGAGAGATGAGTTTTCGACCAGGTATTGAGCCTACGACTGAACACAGCAAGACGACTCAACACGGAAATAAAAGGCACACAACCTAAACACCACTCAACAAAGGAAAAACAAGGTAAAACAACCTAAACACATCTATTGACCCTCAAACGACTCAAAACAAGAATCGAGACAAACAAAAACACACAAACACAACACTCAACTGTGTTACAAAGACAAGAGACCTTTTGGTGCACGAGGAGCCAGTTTCTCCGGGTATTGTTTCCCATCCTTTGTCATTTGTGATTCTCACATCACACGACCCTCAAGCTCTGTTTTTTCTGAAAAAGCCCTTTTCTCACTTTTTCTCTCAACGCACATCTCTCTATTCTTCAATCTCTCATTTTTTTATCCCTCCCCTAGGTAAGGTAGACAAGAAGTTGCGGGCTCTTGCCCCTAGCATTCTGCTAGATTCTCTTTCTTTTGCTCACAACAGTGAACTTCCCCTGCAGAGGGGTTATGATGAGGCTGGATGTGCAACAGGTCTGCAATTGGCATCGGTTGATGATGCTCTGTTGGGGAGTTTGGACGTGATCAGATCTATCCAGATGATGGAGTGGAATATCTTGCGCCATTCTAGTTCGTTCTTCGCACTTGGCTCGATACCTCGTTGCTTGGAGGGTGGTAGAGCTTTCAGCCCTTTTGCAGTTAGCTTCACTGGTGCCCTTTTCTGGCAGGTAGAGTGCCCTTCTTGGCAAGTATGGTGCCCTTTCTGGCAAGTATTTTGACAAAGGGGAAAAGACAGAACACCTCACTCAACTGTGCCCCTAGTTCATCATTTTGACCATTTTTTTGTTTTGGTTTTTCTACTAAAACAATTTTGACCAATATGAGAGTTAGATTAACACGCTTGTTCGATTTTTGATTTGAAATCATGTAAGTCAGGCTATGAGCACTAAAAATTTTCCTTTTTTTTTGGGTTCAAGAAAATGGTCCAGTTTTGGAAAATGAAATAATTTTCGAGAAAATTAGTCAACCTTAGTAAAAATTCTCAAAAACTATTTTTTGCAAATGGCCACTTCCTGAACGAGCATGAAACCTACTCCTGATATGCACAACCTCAGATCCGAAGGAAAACTGCCCCTTGCTTGAAGAGAGTGCATGGCAACGGAAAGTTGCCCCTTGTTTGAACGGCACTGTGGCGCATTGAATGGCAATGGAAAGTTGCCCCTTGTTTGAATGGAACTGCAGCGCATTGTAGTCAGCCCTCAGAGTAACAAACACAACCAAATCCTCAGATACAGAGAACACAAAGATGACCAGAACCATCGCATGGACACAATCGAATTTGAATTGTTTTACGGCTGGACTTCAAAATGAAGTTGCCTACGTATCCCAAAGACGGGAATCAAGCCTTACGTAGTTCGGGGTTAAGGTACACTCGGGTATTAACCTCTCCTTTTGCGCTCTAACTTTTGCTAAGGCCGCCCTTTCTGGGTTTTCAACCTTGCGAGCTTTGTTTTTCTTGTCTTTTCATTCTTTTTCATTTTTTCTTTTCTTTTCATTTCCTTTTTCGTATTTTTTTTTCATTTCTTTTTGCATTTTTCTTTTCTTTTTTTTTTTTGGTTGTTTTTTTGTTTTCTGTTTTTTTCTTTTCTTTTTTTTTCTTGCTCTAACTTTTGCCTGGGTCGCCCTTCCGGGTTTTCGGCCCAGCGAGCCTCTCAGGGGTAAAAGTGTAGCTTTGTCCATGTCAAATGGTTTTGAGATCCTGGAGTCAACTGAATCCAAGAGAGTGGCTGCTGTTCGCTAATGATGTAAGAGTCCATCCAATGAGGGGCTGAATTTGCCCCTAGTGTTGTGGATTGGAACTCAGTTCTCCTTCAATAGTAAATTCTTCTTTCCTCCCTTTTGGGATTTTCTTGCCGATCTTCATCTTTGACTCTTCGAGCACATTTGAAATTCCTTTGCCCCTAGTTTGAGGGGTGTTCCTGATCTAGCTTTGCAAGCTTCTTTTGAAAACACTTGATCTTCTTGATCTGACTTTCTTGCCCCTAGTTCGAGGGTTGCTTTGAATTTGGCCACGCAGGCCTCACATTGTGGTTGACCGTTTGAACATTCTGAATTGGGATTCAAGGTTTGAGAGCAGAAGGGGTCGGGTCTCGAGGCCAAGAGCGATCCTAGGCTACACAATCTCAAGAGCGATTCTGCACGGGTCTCCGCAGGACGGCGCAAAACATTTTTTTGAAAAATTTTAAGAAAGCAACTAGTCGCTCGCGCTGAAGACAGTGTAGAACCAATCTGGACCAAGCCAGGATCCTTCTCAGTACTCACATTAACAAGCATGATTTCATTCATTAAGGGCTTAGCACGCCTGTCTTTCTCTCAGTTTGATCAAAGTTTGCAAATCCTGAGAAATTCCTCCCTCTTCGTTTTCATTGCAGTGTTCAAAAAGTTTTGAAAAACTTAGGTCATTACAATGACTTCAAGGCACAAAAAAGACAGAGTTCTTAGTCAAATACTGTCATCTCATTCAGAACTTCCTACATAACTGGCACAAGGCAGAAGCAAACGCGAGAGCGTGAAAATCACTGCTGTTTCATTCAAATCTGTTGGCACAACTGGCTCCCTGGCGGAAACAGACTCAAAACAAAATGAAAAGGAAAACGCAAAACAAAATGGTGACACCCAAGGTGACACCCCCGGAATCACCTGACCTTTGTACAACAGGACTGACTCGATACAACAAGACAGAACCTTAATCAAAAAGACAGACTCAAAACAAAACTGCAGAACTAACTCAACACCCAAGTTAGAAACTACAAAACTAGCATTCGCAAATGCTCAAAACAATGCGTGCCAAACGCCACATCTGGAGTAAACTGAGCGCTGCCCGCAGGTGGTTCATCTCCTGATCACATAATCACATTATCCCCTACAAGTTCACTGATCCAGTGCCGATAGACTTTGCAAGACTTGTACGGTGATGACCTTGTTGTCAATCAGATCTTGTATTTCATGGCGAAGACGGAAACAACTATCAGTGACATGGCCAACTTGTTGATGGAAGGCACAGTACTTGGCCGGATCATGGGAAAGGGGAAGTTTATCCGGCAGTGGCCGCAGCTCCAGGAGTTTCAGATCCCCCTTTCCAATCAGGACCCTCAAGGCCGCTGATAGAGACATGTACAGTGAGATGAACACCCTCTAGACCCGAGGTGGGTGTTTTGAGGTTTGTGGCTTTTTGCTGGATACACCAGCAAAGGGATTGATAGGCGCTGACTGGGTTTGCTGATCTCTTCCGAGCACGAGATTAGGGCTGGAAGGAACATTCCTGGTACAATGGCCCTTCTCCCGGCTTGCCCCTTGATTCAAACTGCCCCCAACTTGAGTGGCGAAAGTGTCATCCACAGCCTTTGCAACAACCGCGAGGACTTGCTCTTTGTTCAGTCCTTCAACTTTCAAAGCCTCAATATCCCACCGAAGGTGTTCACGGGGACCGTTGCCTGCCCCTACCTTGTTCTTACCAGTCACTTCCACTTTGTCAAGAGATTGGCCTTCTTCCAATGCAACCTGTCCCAAGGTTGGGGAGCCTTTAGACATGAACTCCCTGGTACGTGATGTGGTCGATGATGGGGCCAAAACCCCAAAGGCCAGATCTGCCACAGTTCTCTGAAGGTCTTCAATCATTTTCATCAGCTCAGAAGTAGTGTGTTCATGGGTTTGAGATGATTGGGGTTCAAATGCACCCATCATGCATAAGTCCAGGCTCTCTGGGATAGACACATTAGGCTTGGGTAGATGGACTGGGGTGATGTATACACTGGGGTCGTAAGGGATGGCCAGTGTGTGGATTAAATTGAGATGTGGATGAGGTATTTGGTCATTGGGGGCTGAAGGTGGAGCTATCGTTCGGTTGTCGATGAGATTTTGGATCTCATGACGAAGGCGGTAGCAATGGTCGGTGCCATAACCGCGTTGCTAATGGTACACACAGCACTTGGAGGGGTTATGTCTGGCTGGGAGTGGGTCAGGCAAAGGTTGAGGGTCGAGGGGTTTGAGACACCCTCTTTCCATCAAGGCTTTTAGTGCGCTAGTCAGGTTCATATAGAAGGGGGTAAAAGTTCTGCCCTGAGCTCGGGCTGGGCCGGCTGTTTGTAGGCTTGGTTTGGCAAAAGGGTCGGCTGTGGCGACTGTATTGATTTCAGTGGGTTCGAGAATAGTGCTACTTCCAGCATTGGTACTCCTAGAAATCACCATTCTTGTTGGTTCACTTATTCTGGGAATGATCCCTCTGTTGAACGCATTCTCGACCTGAACCCCCAGTTCATACAAACTCTTGAAAGTGAATAGCGGAGTGACTATCAACTTTTGCAGCATATCATGCTCGAGGTTTCGCACCATCATCTGTACTTGATCCTTCTCGGAAGGCCGATCTGTCATCTGTGCTGCCTTTGCTCTCCACCTTGCAACAAATACCACAAAAGGCTCTTTTGGGTTCTGGCGAGTTGTTTCAAGCTCTTGCATGGTCATTTCAACTTGGGTGTTGTACGAATACTGATCGACAAAGGCCTCAGTCAGTTCTTCCCAGTTTTGCTTCACTTTATCTTCCAACTTAGCGTACTAAGTGGCTGCTACACCCGATAGGGTTCTTCCATACAGAGAGAGTTTATGTGGCTTAGTCAGACCCATTGGCTTCAGGACAACCAATAAAAGTCGGATATGTACCATTGGATCTCTAGACCCGTCAAAACGGTCAATATATGGCATTTTGAATCTGTCTGGGAGCCGGACGGTAGCCTCGGTGTGCCCATCCTCAATGTCGGGAATGGAGTTAAGGCCCTGTGCCTTCTTGAATTGCTTCTTAAGGTTCGCAATTTTTGCTGCAATCGGATTGAACTCATCAACATGAAAGGGTTGAAACCTCTCAATAGGCTGCACCAGGGGTCTGACAACTCGGGCTTGAGCCAACCCTTCTTGGGGATTCGAACCCTGTAAATCTTCAACTGGCGGAAGTGGGTCAAAGTTCGGCTGGGGTCCCAAAGCTGGATGTAAGGCAGATGCCCCGTGGGTCTTTGCGTTAATACCGGTCTCGCCTACATAGCGCTTCCTCGATTAATCTTTGCTATCACGGCCACAAATTCTTCCGAACCCTGTGCCATCATGGTCTGCTGAGTCCGAACAAAGGTGATGTGACTGGCGACTGACGAATCAGATGAACCAATGAGCCCTGTCTGGCTCTTCTTTGCCTTACCACTGGCGAAGGAAAACTGGTTGCCCTTGAACTGAATCTCTGACCTGACAAAGTCTATCAATACAAGTCCAATGTACCCGGGGTATATCGGAGCCTTCTGAAGCTATGGTTCCAAGACTACCTAGCAAAAGAGAAAACAGACAACATCTCAGCTCAACTTCACCAAAACAGATACGAGCAGAGCTAAACAACTGTGCTCTCTACTGAATTCTGCCCAAAATTCTACCTGTAAACTGATTCTCCCAAAATACTGATGCTAATGCCCGCAGGCCTGACACCCAGACTTGTGAACTGATATGTTCGTTTCCTGTAGAGGCCAACTCTAAAAGCACATAGCAAGTAAATGAGAGGCAAAACACCCCTATGTTGCAGTAGGGTTTCCCTGTCCTATTTGTCAGGAGCTAGGGTCTCACTATGCACACAGTGGTTTCAAACAACTTAACATCGGGTAAGCAACCTGTCCTAGTTTGGAATGGTCACTATGAATTCCGATATGCACTAGGTCGAATGGTCAAAAGGGTGCCCCGGTAAAACCGGGGTTTGTGTTCTCATATTGGGAAAGCCCGCAACCGGTCAGCCCTATGGCACGCTTCTCGAAGCGAGTCGCTGGCAAACCGCTTAGGAATAGCAGATGGCCAACACGGTGTCCTAGGCGCACCAATGCACATGCAATGCAAAGAAACATTTAAGTGTAGTCAAAACAAGATATCGCGAGTTCGAGTCAAGCTCTCTAAGTCCCCAGCAGAGTCGCCAGAAACTGTAGACGCACCCGAATGCCCCGGGAGGATGACTCCCGTTCTGTTCATTTGGGTTCACTACAGTTCGGACTCAAATTGTCACGGTTCTTAATCTGAACTAAAGAGTCCAAATCCGGCAAATCGTTTTCGAAAATAGATTTTTGTAAAGAAGTGCCAAACATGGACTGTTTTGCTAGATACAGAATCGCCACCTAAATATTTTTTTTAATGGGGGAATTTAGGAAACCCTGACTCGTTTGCCTAAGGCCACGTGTCCGTCATCACCAAAGTTGTCTCGGCTTGGGAACTTGGGTACGATTGGGAAAGGTCAGCTATGAGCACCCCCGCTCGCCCGATCAAAGATCGGCCTCTACTAGCCATGATATCTTGTTTTGAAAACATTATACATTCTTATTCCGGTTATTAGCCTAGATTTACTAAGTGAGGCGCACAGCAAACACGTATAGACTAAGTCGCATCAATTGGAACAAAGCATTTTATGTTTGTCTATTTAGAAATGGTTTGATGGTGCTACCCGCAAGTAGGTTAAGACATGAGTTTTGCCACCCTCAAGTGGGCTTAGAAAATATGGTTTTGCCACTTTTAAGTGGGCTTAAAACTTGCATTCAATGCATTATTCCAATTTAAGTAACTCAACCTCCATCCACAGGCATTTAAGCAGTTATATCACATAAGCAGCTAGCCTCATGGTAATCATGCTATTATGGCAACACTCACACACATGCAGTATGCTAAAGCATAAAAGCTTACAGAGTACTCCGAGCCAAAACGGAAACTCGTTAGTAATCATATGCATGATCCTAGTTCATGTTGAGATGGCTAATGCAACACACACAAGATACAACTACAATAGGCTCGGCCAATCTAAGAATGGCATGTGAGATGCTACAAATAACACGTATTCAATTTGGAATTTGAAATACAATGCAGTTAGCATGATGCGCTGAGCCCGATGCATGCAAGACAAATGAATGAATGCACGCATGCATAGCATAAGGATGCTAATTTAAATATGCCCTAATACTAACCATCAAAAGCAGGTAAGTAAAAGGGAGAAAAAAGTGGGGGTTGGAAGACATGCACACGCGCACCCACACTTATCACAAATTCGCCCTGGCTCAGAGGGACCGAAAGAATAATACAATTAATTAACCTACAAGCTAATTAAATATTACAGACCAATTAAACTAGTTAAGCTAATTAACTAATCTAATAAAGCAGTAAACAGCTCTGGGAAGAGGGCCCAATGCAATGCGTGCTCGGTTCCGCTCAGAAAGCCACTACCATGCACAAGTTGCCTCGGTTTTCCCTGCTCTGCTCCTCTGAAATTTGCACAACTCCTAAGGTATGCTCCATGGACACTGGGGAACACCACCGGCTGAGAAGAATGGCCACCGGCCATGGGGAATGATCACCGGCCACTGATTAAGCTATCGGCTACTGATGGATGGCCGATCGACACTGTAGATGGCCGGCCGGCCAAAGCTTCCCGCAGAATCCTGTTTTGACAGCAGCAGAGGACAAAACAAGGCATGGCAATGTATTTCAAGCAATGTACGCACCAACCACACTCCTTTATCATGTTATGGACTCAAGGGAGTATGGCTCTCGACCTTCGGGCCATCAATCACACATTTCAATGCATGATGGCCCAAGAGCCAAGTGTGCAACTTCAATATCAAATGAAAGGCACACACAAAACACATCAAAGGCCCCAACCTCTATCATGCTTGATCAAGAGGCAAGGGATGCATGCACAATGTAATACAACCTAAGCATGCAAGCAAGGCTAATGCAACATGATTATGCAATGCATCTAATATGCAATAGGCACACAACCTAGACATGTAAACAAACATGGCATGCAACAACATGCAATGATGGACTTAAACTAACATGGATAGCTCGCAAGCATACCAAAATCAGTGGCCATGTGATGGAAATGAGACAACCGAAATGCGTGCACACATTCGCGAATACAATGGACCGAACCTAAGGCATCAAATGCCACTCTACCAAAGCATGGCAAGGGATGCAAGATGGCATACAAACATGTAATTTCCAACACTGGAAAATGATGCACAATGGTCCCGAATCATGGAAATATGGCACCCAATGCATGAAATAAGCCCCGAAACTCAAAACTAGTCCAATGCATTGAACTGTAACTATGCAAAGCAAGCATTATTTGATCATGAAGTACAAGAATAGAGCCAAGGCAGTCCCAAAATATGCATAATATTAGTTCAAAGCATGGCCAAAAAGTGCTAACATGAAGGGCTAAAGCAACATGCAACCTAGGCTAGTAGACATGGTTTACATGGCACGTATATGAAGCACAAGAGAAGTCACAAAACCAGCCCAAAACAGTGAACAAAACATGTCAAAATATGCCCAAATAACCACTGAAATGTAGCCAATGCATGCAAAAATGATGGCCTCCTTTGGAGGGCTATGAAGTGGGTTACTCTAAGCATACATGATGGACAAACAAAATGGTAGAACCACCTCTAGAAATGGATTATGACAGCCCTAAAACTCACCAAATAGGCCCTGGAATTGGTCCAAGAAACATGCAAATGGAAGGCCCTTTGAAAGGCCTTGAATGGGATTGCTCTACACATGCATCAAAGACATAGAATATGACCAAAGAGGCTCCTGACAGAGTCAAGGAAAACCTTAAAACTCACATAATAGGGCCTGGAAAGTGACTTCAAAGCATGCAAGATGGAGCCCCTTTGGAAGGTCAACAAAGCTAGTAAAGAGAATGAGGGGTGAGAGGGTCACCCCTCTATGATTTTGGAGCTCAAAGACACATCAAAGCCACTGAAAATCCACTAGATTTCAGTGGCTAAGAGGTGAAAAAAAGGCCAATACAAATGTTCTAATGCATAGCCCTAATCATGAGGAAATAAATCATGCAAAGGGGAAGATGACCCCAAACAGAAATGTGCCCTTAATCAAACTTCAAGAGGGGTTCAAAACAAGACTTTTTTCAGTTATACACAAAGCTTGAATCAGTATGCAAGATAGGGTAAAAGCTAGTTCAAGATTAGGGAAAATAAAGCAAAAGTGTTACCCTTGAAGAACACCTCAAGAACAGCAGGTCCAGCCACCTTCTCCTGATCAAAACCAGCCCAAAACTTCAAGAACAAACCCTCAACACCTCCCAAAGTCGAAGTGTGGTGTAATGGTGTGTGTCTTAGTGCAAAAGTAAGAACAAATCACCCTTTTAGGCCCTCAATCACCATTTTAGGCCCTCAAACACACACAAATGAAGAGAGAGAGAGAGGGAGATATAGAGAGAGAAGGTGTATATAAGATATATATGTGTATTAGGTCAGGATTTTTGCTGAACCAAGAGAAAAGGGTGCAAGAGTCCAAGGGATCAAGCTTCCAATGGAAGCTATCCCCAAAGGTGCAAGCTTCCTAAGGAAGCTAAGACAAGGGTTCAAAGCTTCCTTAAGAAGCTTTGAGCAAAGGGGGCAAAATAAGGGGTCAAAGGTGCAAAACAACCATACTTATGCACGGGGGAGCAGAGTCTTTGCACTCCAGCTGGCACAGCTGGCATGCATTCAATCTGTAGAATACTCCAGAAGGTCGTCGGCCAGCAAAATTGGTCGGCCGGCCACTTTAACTGGTCGGTCGGCCATCTGTTCTGGTCGGTCGGCAGAAAAAATCTGCTCTGATGGTCCAACTTCAAACTGGCATAACTTCTTCATATGAACTCCTTTTCAGGTCATTCTTGTGTCAAAATTGAAGCCCCAGAAGTAAGCTTTACAATGGCACCATCCTTGCATCAAAATTCCAATTGTACAAAAAGTTATGCTTGTTTTGGTGAAGGTTTCTCAGTTTCGGTCCAACCGGGATGATGCCCAACTTCAACCAATCATATCTCCGCCCTCCGGACTCGGATTTAAGAGATTCTTGAATGAAAAATGAAGCCCCGGAAGTCTTCTTTCCAATGGTGGTGGATTCATAGCTTAACTCCAAGTGTATAGATAGATAAGTTTGATTTAGCGAGGACTACTCGTCCCTCTCTTAGCGTTTCTTGCCTATCTTCTTCTCCAACTTGGTTTCTTCTCTCCTTTCCCCTTTTCTTCAACTTCAAACCCTTAAGCAAGGTGTTTTGAAAGATTTTTCAAAGATTTCATCTCTCTTTCATTCATTTCCACTTTGTCCTTGCTCGGTTTACCGAAAAGTACAACGTTTGACAAAATGCGAGCCTCGGAACATCGCAGAAACTTTATTTCAAAAAAGTTTTGAAAGAGAGGGTTTTATGATCTAAAAACCATTCAAAATAGCTTTGGTCCAAAATGGGGTGTGAAGTTGAGATTCGACCCTCTCCTTGCCGAAGAAATTGAACCTTTGCCTTGCACATCTTTCATCACCGAGCAAACCATCAGTAGCACCCAAGTCTTAAGGGCGGTCAAAAATGGGGTGTCTACAGGTACACAGGTAATTATTGTCAATCATGTAAACACTATAACAATTGAACAATCACATTTACACCCCAAAACATTCATCATCACATCAAAGAGAATAACCCATGAGTCCCATGTAAGAGTCCAAGTCCAAACACAAGCTTCTCTTGTTTAAAAACCACCCCCACATTTGCCGACTATTATACGGCAGGGAGTGGGAACCCAAAATCATCCGTTTTCCCACCTTTTTCGACTACAATACGGCAGGACCAGTGGACACCCAAAAACATTTTCCTACATTCGTCTAGTAATAAGCCTAGACAGGGCAATTAGGCACCTTTAACTTCCCCCACGCGGGTACCAACTCAACTCGCACAATAACAAAACCGACTCTTACCCGAACTCATGCTCAAGGAACACTTCATCAAATTTCCATTAAGTTATCAAACACTTACATGGTCAAGCAAGCAACATCACATAACATGCAAAGGGAATCACCACCCAAATCACAATTCCATCATCACAACAATATCCAAATATCTTAGTTCCTCGTTGTTCATAATGTCTTAGTACCTTAAAGAAATCCTCAATTAAAATGACCTTCTCTACTCAAATTTGAAATTAGGGTTTTACTACATTTGGGGCTTTTTCCATTTCTTCATTATACGTGTTTCCATTACCATAAAATGCATGTTTAATGAAAAGAGTTTAGGAAATTTCAATTAAAACTGAAGGAAAAGTCTATTTTATGTGAATCAAGAGTTTATTTCACCCCAAACACAATATTTCCTCTGAAGCCACAACAATACCACAATATCTTCTTCAAAACAAAGAAATACAAGGTTAAAGGTAACCCTACCTCAATGATCAAGCAAGATAGCAAAGCTCCTAGGAGAATCCTTTGCAAATCAACTTTTCAATCGGTAGAAAAGTGATAGCTTCGAGTCTTCTTTACTTTTTGATAAGTGATCTAGGCCAAATCATAGTGAAATGGAAGGTATTTTAAAGTGAGAATAAAGGGCTTTTGGAAATGAGGGGAAAAGAGGGAAGAGGAAGGGACATAGAAATGAAAAAGGTGAAGAAATGATCTAGAATGTCCTTTTTAATTTGCTCATATCGTGCAGTTCGCTCGAGCGCAACTTTCTATGCTCGAGCGTAAGAGACAAACTCGGAAGGCTTGCTCGAGCGACAATTCCTTCGCTCAAGCGTAAAATGACAAGTCCTAGAAGTTTTACAAAGCTACAAGGAAACAACTGGGAGCCAACATTCTCCGCTCGAGCATAACTTTCTACGCTTGAGCGACTCGCCTGCAAACTCGTGAGATTCAGAGAGCTGCAATTCTCCGCTCGAGCATAACTTTCTACGCTTGAGCGACTCCCCTGCAAACTCGTGAGATTCAAAGAGCTGCAATTCTCCGCTCGAGCGGGCACCTGGAACAAAATGTCATAGACAGTAAAAGGTAAATTACAATTTGCCCTTTTATATTTGGTCAATTTTTATTTTGGTCTTTAAAGTTTATTTTTTTCCTCCTTTAGCCCTTCATGTTTTAATTTTCTTCCAGTTTACTCCTAAAGTTAACTTTTTTTAAAATTAGATAGAAAATATCACAATAATTACCACATATCATAAAAAAATATTATTATATTGAAATTTGAATTTATGTTAGAGGTGTGAATTATTTATAATAAAATATTTTTATATCATGTGACTATTAATGTGTCATTTTTTGTCTAATTTCAAAAAAAATCTAATTTTAAAATAAATTGAGAAAATTTTTAAATATGGAAGGTAAAAAACAAAGTGTGGCTTTTAGTTAATTGCTACATGTTGGTAATTTAGCCTCTAGAATTTTTTACCATCTCTTTTGAGGTCTACTAATGGCGTTGCACAGTATATAATCGTTATAGACATCCGTGGAAAGATTTGCAAAATAACAAAAGAGGGAGTTCTAAATAGTTTGATATCTAGTCTTAATGGTTGGGAGGACAAGTCTCTTTGGTGGACTCTAGTAGCCTTGAGTTTTACAGTTATAGTTTAACCATTACTATTTAAATGTTACTGGCTAACTATTATTTATATCTATTAAACTATTACTTACATGTTAGTGCTAAACCTAATGTCTATACACTTCATCTCGAAGCGCCTCTCTCCCTATAAGGTAACAAAATCTTTCAAAAATTGAATCTACTGAGGCAAAGATCCCCGTGCAGCCGCATTTCCATGCATGTGCCCGCATAATGGTGGCACGACTGCAGAACATACATAGTGCGACTGTGAACCCATTTTGTGACCCTTAATGGGATGTGTAGGTGGACCAAAGATATGCAACAGAGGCTAGAAAAACATGTGTGCCTACTGGACATGTGGGTCCACGCTTTAACTCTTGGACTATCTAGTTGCACAAGACAACCTAATAAAACTCTAATTGATACTTTGGATCATGAAAGTAGTTTTTTATTTGTAAAATTTGTCCACTTGAATTTAATTGGGCCTCCTTCCTTTTTCTCTTTTTGAAAGATATTGAAATGGAAGGTTTTGATGGAAAATGATTTTTGGGGATAAAAAGAGGTTGAACGAGCCCAACAGTGGCCCAAACACAATCTTTCATCAAACTACACTAAGTCTTATGGTTAGTCAAAATGAGGTGTTTACACTGACAATTCACCCCCGACTTGTTCATAATGTACAATGTGAAATGAGTGAGGATCTAAATCCGGTAAATTCATAGAAAATTTACTAATCTATCGAAATGCCTAATAAAGACCGTATCACTAGACCTAGAGTAGCCACCTAATCTTTTTGGGGAAATTAGAAAATCTTGACACCTACCAATATAGGCCACTGATACACCGCGACCAAAGAACTCGGTTTGGGAGTTTAGGTATGAATGTGATTTGATGAAATGATGAGAATTTGAACAATTGATTTAGATGAATAATGATTTGAAATTGCTCCACTTTATACCTTGTTGAACTCGTTGAGTATCATTATATATTGTTGTTAGTTATGCTCTAATGTTGCCTATTTGGAATATTTAGATAGAGATAACTGTTGTTAATAATCAGTTGAAGATTGCATTGTTGTAGAAATATCTCAACAACTGAAACCCATTTGTTTCGTGATTTGGAAACTAATATGATGATAACTAGTTTATTTTGATGATTTGTTATATTGTGTAGTGGGAATAGTGTTAATTGCGAATAAATCGAGGCACACTTGTATTATGATTTGTGTTGTGCTACGTAGAGGTATCGAGTTCCTTCCGGTTAGCACCCAGTAAAGTGGGGTTGTGCCATATGTAGGTACCACATTTCATCCAGTTAGCAACTAGTAAAGTGGGGGTGAGCTATAAGTAGGTACCACATTCTTGGTATATAGAGGTACCGCATTCCTTCCAGCTAGTAACCGGCAAAGTGGGGTTATTTATGTGGGGCTTGGGAAGACATAGATGTGTGCAAGTGTTTGTGATTCATCGTTTGTACATATATATGTGTATATTAAATTATTTTGTGAGTTATGAATTGTGGGGATGAAATTGTTATGAATCATGTAAGTGTTTGGAAGTCATTATGTTTGAGTAGACTCATGTTGAATAATATGGATATAAGTTTTGGAATGGAAATGAAGGAGTTATGGAAATATTTAAGTCTTTTGGATGATATTGATAAATGTCATATTATATATGTATGTACAATATGGAGCATCATGATCATATACATGTATAAAATTACATCAATTGAAATTAAAGATTTTGCCTACTGAACTATATGTTCATCCCACGTTAAAATCTTTTCAGGTACCAACGGTGCACCATGACCACAAGTTAGCATGGGAGATGAGATAAGCTAGAAATGCTTCTTTAATTGTGGCCACGGGACCTTTATTTGTAGGTGGAATGCTAGGTGTTTTAAAAGGGTTACACCCTTATCCTTTGTTGATATAAGTCGAAGGGCATTTAATTCCAGTTAATCGTTATTGTTTTATATTTCGTAACGTACTTAAAGATCTAATGTATCAAATGATCATTATATCCATATTTATATGAGTGAGACTTCAATTTATCATGCTTATTAATGCCTCGTTAACATTATTTGAATTTATTTATTGCGGGTGAGATTGTAGATTTTAGGGATGTTACAGAAAGAAATCTCAACTAAAATGGAAAATGAGGCTCCAAATACTGGGATGAGGCTACCACGTCGCTCAGAATACTTTAATCCCACACAATCCACTTATGCTAATTTTTCCAATAAATTTTTCTCGCGACCTTTCATAATAGGTTCATGCGAAACAAATCTTCTGCATGTGTGGATTGCCCTAAGCAAATTTACTATGTAAACTTTAAATAGGCATATATATTTTTTCTAGAATTGGAATTAGGTCAAATTTGTGTCTAAATTGAAGTCCGGAAAGTAAGTTTTATAATTGTTTGAACCTCACATCAAAATTCAAAGTGTGGAGAGAGAAAAGAATTGAAGAGTGAAGATTAGTCAAAAACAAAAATCCGAATTTGGGGCCTTTGGTCCAATCTTGCCTAAACACCACTTTAAGACATTAATGAAAGTTTCAAACATCTAGAAAGGATCTCAAATATAATAATAAAAAGATTTAAATTGGCCTGGTCCTTACATGGGACTTTTTGCTAAACCTTAAAAAGTTCAATTTATGCCTTATTCTAGGACTTTTGATGTGAAGAACATAATTTTTGAACAACTTTAGATTTTTTTTTTAATTTTTTTTTCTAAAAAAAAAAAATCTTCCAGGTTTTGAAAATTTGAGAAAATAATGTAGTTAGACTAATTATGGGACTAAATAACCTAGTTAAAAAGATGGTTTGATTTAGTCGAGTTTTGATATTTTTCAAACTAGTTTCGCTCACTAGTTTTTTTTTAATAAATATGTTTTCATGATTATTTTAATGTTTATTTTTTTATGGATTTGCTAGATTATTTAATGAATTTAGAGCTTACAAGGGTTAAATGATAAATTTGGCCACTTAGGAATAATTAGTCCATTAAAAGTAATTTGAGTGAAATTTTTGAATTTATCATATAAGAAATTAACTTAGGGTTAATTGGAGTAAAATGGTAAATGATGCATTCAGGGAATTTTGTTAATTTGTGCCTAAGAGAAATTTGGTAATTTAGGCCTTGATGGCATCTTAGTACTTTGTTCCCTAAGGGCATTTAGATCAATTATATGTTCGGGGCATAATTGTAATTTGACCATTAAAGGTGTTTCTGTTATTTGGGTCCTTTAGATTATATTACTTGTCAAACCCCAGATTTCATAAGATCCGAATCATGAGGAATAATCATAAATAATAAGGGAAAATACAATAATAACATAATCAAAAGGATTCTCTCATATGCATATATCGATATCATTCAATACATGAGATTATCCAATTATATACATCATATATTCAACATCTACGTGGAGTGAATATATAGTATGTAATTTAAAAGCAACAATGTCATATATAAATAAAATGCCCTTAGACTTACATCATGTAAAAGGATTCAACTCTTACAAAAATGGCACTCGGCCTACAAAATGAAGGGGCTTACGGCCTACAAGTCAAAGAGCTCGCTCTCAACTGATGCATATATCCTATGCCTCGCCTCCAGGTTGGGGCACACCATCAATACCTGAAAAAAGATTTCAGCCATGTAGAATGAACATATAGTCCAGTAGGATAACAATTAACAAGATAATATGTTTCTATGTGTACGTGATCATGATTCTACGAATGTGTAATATGCCCAAACTGTTCGTCATTTTATAAAAGGGTCTACGTCAACTCCAATGACCAATGCCAAACGTTCTCGTTAAGTTATCATTCTTTAATTTCATTACTATTAATCTGGTGACTTCTCTCAAGTACATGTATATGTTAGTGGTCATCGCTAAGCACTACCTAATTTAGTGAGCTATTTGAAGCAACACTCTGTAAGTAACCATCGCTAAGCGTCACCTAAACACCCACCAAATTTACCGATTTCCAACCGAAAAGACCTT
Organism: Camellia lanceoleosa; assembly: GCA_025200525.1. Lineage (NCBI taxonomy): Eukaryota > Viridiplantae > Streptophyta > Magnoliopsida > Ericales > Theaceae > Camellia > Camellia lanceoleosa. The sequence goes on from CM045768.1 coordinate 128,210,146, forward strand.
CACACTTACACCGTGTGGGTTTTCGGTCTTTCACCATAGACTATCAAGCAAAAATATTCCCAACCTAAACTACATGATCCGGATTCACCACCATTGTTCAATTAAAACCATAATGTTTTAAAGTAATTAATGCAAAACATGCAACCATCCGATTTTCATAAAATGTACTCCAGTACCTCCGTTTAACGAGTTTTTATTTTCCTAACATCAACATTTCCAATAGTGTAATAAACGAATGGGTTTTTGTCAACCTATTGTATAAAAGTCTACAACAATGACATTCTCCACCGATGGCCAATACAATTATCTCTAACAATAATATAATTTCATAAATTATATACATTCAACATCAATTTTAATATAATATTGCCAATTTCAAGTTTTGCACAATTTAATAAATTATGATTTTTCACAAAATTGAGGCTTTCTCAATTTATAACACCCTCATGCAATTTTATACAATGAAAATAGGTTTAGTAAGAAAATTATAGAGAAATAACCAATCAATCAACAAACCCTAACTCCCTATCATTCATTTTCTCAAAATCTTTCTACCAAAACACCACACATATGTTCATAAACTCATATTAAACTAATGAATGAAAACCCTACCCCAAATGGAGGAGATGAGAAGTCTGAAAATTGAAAAGGAGTCGGATGGACTTTTAGGCTTTGATGATCTTGAAACCCTCGTTGAGCTCTACAACGTAATACCTTGGATTAGAGATAGATTCTCACTCTAAGTTGGTGAAATCCAAGCTTTAATGGAGGGAGCAATGCTAGAGAGAGAAAGTGTACAGAGAGGAGAGAAATATAGAGAGAGAGAATAGGTGGTGTATAAATGGCTATGGTCCCTATATATAGTAGAAGCATAAAAGTAGCTTTGGGTCCCATAAATCTAGCCAAAAGTGCAATTTCACGCACTAAAGTCAAACAGATTGCTCGACTGGTGATTGGGTGCTTGCAGGATCTGAGTTTTTAAAAATTAGAGCTATCTGGATCTATGGACTGCTTGAGCGGTCAAAAGTTCGCTCGAGTGAGCTATGCTGACAACTTAGGTTCCCAAACTTTGAACATGCAGAACTTCCTCATCCGAACTCCGCTTTAGATTGTTCTTGTGTTTGAATTGAAGCCTCGTAAGTAAGCTTTCCAATGGTTTTAGCCTCACTTTAAGATTCAAAGTGTGGAAACAGAATCGGACAAAAGAGTGAAGACTACTCAAAAATAAATATCCCAATTTAGAGTGTTTGATCTAATCTTGCCTAGCCATCATACTAACACCTCAATTAAGGTTCTACACATCTCGAAGGATGTCTTAATTATAATAATTAAAGATCAAATGCAAATATGTCATTATCATGAATCCGAAAATAATACAAGTACTAAGTAACGAGTACCCACTAACATAAACATGCCAGTTTTACAACCCAAGACTAAACATTACTATGTAGCCCTAGGGGGAAATTGACAAAATTGGCTAGAACAAACATTTTTGAGAAAAAAAAAAAGCTAAGCGTTGAAAATTATTCTAAGTATGGAAGTGAAAATTTAAGTGGTAAATAACCAATGTTGGTATTTACTATACTTAATTGTTTCGGGCATGTCCCAATATTATTAATTTTATAGCCTTGGCCCGGGTTATAAGTTTATAGTTGATATTGTGAGCTAGTAAACTTAAGGTAGATAATGTATCCAACTGTTTGCTAGTTATACCCTCAGACACTACGTAGTTTAGAGGAGTAGTCTCTGGTGGTTTAGGATGGAGCCTTTAGTATTGTGGTACAATACTCAATTTATTTCTTTATTTTGTTTATATAGAATATTAACACATAATTTAATATTAAAAAAAATTATATAACTAATATTGTTACAAGTAACAAAATACAGGTTCTCACACCCTTAGCCATGAAGCTTTTTGTAGTACAAGGACATCAATGCAATATCAAGTTTAAGGGGGAGATGTTGAAAATTTGATTTTACATAATCTCCATAATTATGAGTTTTAGAGATCTATGTTTACAAATACATTCATTGTTTAGTTAATGTATGTAATCCAAGAGCCATTTAAAGGGTCATTTAATGCCTAGATAAATGTACAAGACCATATTCATGTTCCTTGGAGCATTTGAATATCTATGTGAAAGTAGTAAAAGAAGTGTGCCAAGGGAAGTGAGATGCATGACAAGGTAGTCTCTTCCTATCAACTTCTCTCCCTAATTGTATTTTTAAGTAATATCAAGCCTGCCCTAATTTTCAGCAAAAGTTTCGCTGAGCTTAATTGAAGTTAGACTTGGTCTACTTTACTGATTTGAGTCTTTCTGTACTTTGATTTACTCAAATGAGAAGTTGATTTAAGTGAAGTTTGAGTGAGAAATTTGTGTCACCAAACTAAAAACTTGCCTAAAATGCATGTTTCATCTCATCAATACAATACACATTGTCCACATCTTCCTATGTGGAGTCGGTTATCAGAAAATAAAGAATAAAAATCTTGAATTACATGACATATTCATAACATTGTTTGCATTGTTTGAGCAATTGGTCACATGTTTTACATCAAACCATAACAAATCTTACAATCACTATAATGATAAATGATTCACCCAATGAAATGAAGATTTTCTTCTGGCTTTTCTGATAGAATCAATTGGCTCTAAAAGGAATTTAATGACCCTATCATTCTTATTCATCCATCTCACAAAAATTAAATGCAAGCACAGTACAAGGTGAAAACCACCATACGCATAATTGATGGTGTTGCGGTTACATTTTACTCCAAAAATGAAGCTCGTGCTTTAGTTTGTCCCTCAAATCTCACCTGTGTAATTTGTTGGAAGTTGTTCGAGGAAACTCTGGTACAATCTTCACAAAGTTCTTGAAACTATAAGTTTTTACTAAGCTGCAACAAGTCTATAGAAAAATTCTAATGTGGATCAATCTTTGCAAAATTCTTGCCCCTCCAAAAGGAGATGTTATGAGTTCAAGCCCCATGTGGGGCATTGGGAAACCCCTTTCCCTTAGATTAAAGTTAGAGTAGGTTATTAAAAAAAAATAAAAACTTTATTTGGTGGTCCTGATCAATGATCCACACCTCAACACATGAGAGAAGCATAGACATAGATATGGACACAAATGCGGATGTCGACACTAACCCGGACACAGATTCAGGGACACAGTAATTTCAAAAAAATGAGAACACAGACACGACGATGACATGGAAATAAAAACTATTTTTAATATATTTTATTTTCTATGTAGATTAATATTATATACATAGACAATCAAAATTAACAAAAAAATAACACTAATAAAAAAAATAATGAAAAAAAAAACTCATTCTTAAATTAACTCTTATAATTTGCCTTCTTTTTTTTTATAGATCTATTAATTATTTAAATCTTAAAAAAAAACAAGCATTCAACATTGAATCAAAAGCACTAGGGGGGAGGGGGACGAGAGAAAGGAGTTGGCATGTCCCCCAAAAAATAATTAAATAAAGGGATATACCACGTGATGTGTCTCATATGTGTCCCTATCATGTCCTTGTGTTTGACATTGCTACGACACAAGTTTTAGAGTGTTGGTGTTGTGAGTTGCTCTCCTCAAGATTCCATCATCTCTATATCCCTCAAGACTTCAGTTCATGGGCCCGATGAGGCCCACAATGGTGATCCAAACAGTTCATCTTGTAGTCCTCAAAGAGAACAACATATATATAAATTAGTTTGATTGGATATTGATAGACATACTGTCACACCCCAAATTTTATTACTCGAAATTATAACCAAAACCTTTAATACAAGTCCATTTTATTAACCACAATTATTGTTACAAACACCAATTACATGGGATAACAACAACAACATTGTTCTCTCTCGAATAATACAACAATAATACATGTACAAAATTCACATTGAAATACACCTGAATCTCTCATTTACAACAAGCATCTCTCATTTACACTATGACCAAATAATAGAAAATAAACTCTTAATCCTCAATCTGGCATTCCAAACTTTGTTCTTGAAAAATGGTTAAAATAATTGGGATGAACACGAAGTTCAGGAGGAATCTTCCCTGATTCTAAACAATATAGTCCTTAGATACATGAGATCATGAAGTGCTAAAGAATGATATAAACATAAATTCTTTGTGCGCTTTTTATACTCACATTACAATAATCATAGGTAACACCATTCTCATAAAGGAAATTCATGAAAACTTTTCAAAGAAAAACCCTTTCATTTGTTTCTATATCAGTCAAATATATGTTTAAAAAAAAAGAGTCTTTTCAAGAATTCCTTGCTAACTTTATCTAGAATTATAAACATAGCAACGAGTCATTCTCCCACATGTCACAACACATTATAACCCATTATAATCCACATAAAAAGAACCCATACAATTCCATATATTCGACTTTACCCAATCAAAATTATTCACTTTCCATTATCTCAAAAACCCATGTACAAATCTTATTATAATCATTCCACATAATCCAAATTGGACACTGGCTCCATTACCAAGCCTTAACATCATACCACATGATTTACCGGTCACAAGCCAGAAGGAATGCGGAACCTCACGCTTTATCGGTCACAAGCCAGAAGGAACGCGGAACCTTTACATATTTCATCAACCCACATGCTTTACCGAGTGCTACTCCGGAAGGAAGATGGAACCTTTATTAAGCGCCACGCTTTGCCGGCTCAAATACGGCGGGAAACGGACCCCACGGCAACATTACAATCCATCAATTTCTTAAGTCATTGCTCATTATGAATTGTGGCCAAAGCCAACACATTCATTCATCATTTCCATTACTTATTAGCTCAAGAACATGTACTCATTATTTTGCCACCATTCTCTAGTATTCATCAAGTCATTTGTTGTTACAATCCCAACAAAACCAATAATAACATTCATTATTTTTATCACAAAATTCATCCAATAACACATCCACTAAGGGCTTTTAGCGCATTTTTAGAAGCATTCTCAATTCTTATATTTCAATGGTCTTTTAACTTTTCCAAAAAATTTTCAAATCTTCATACTCAATTTCATAACACAATAATCATCATAAATTATTCCCAATTAATTAATTTAATTACTCATCTTAATTTCTTCAAAATAACCTTTCTATACAATCATTATTTTCTAACCATTATTCGTCGTTATTTATTCTCATCTTCTACAAAACATGAACTCAATTCCATAAATCAAATGTCAATTGAAGCTTTCTTTACTTCCAACATAGATTCCATAACTAGGGTTAAACATAAATTAGGGCTTTTTGTTGTTTAACACAAAACCACATTCTCATGACCCAAACATCATATATTCCACTTAAATCATCAATTCAAATTCCATAAATCAAAAACCCTAGCTCCCTTCACATGCCATTTCTAAAAATCTCCTCAAAATGAGGGTTTTATGCAATAAAAAGTATCACCCATCTATCCACAAGACAATATTGAAGAGAAGCAAGGAAAATCCCTACCTTAAGTAAGGAGAGAGAGAAACTTGAAGTTTCGACTTCAACGAAAACACGATCCGCTTGGATGGATTGAAATCTCTTGGCGCACTCTATAACCTTCCTCAAGGGACCTAGGCGAGAAGATGCTTCTAGATGAGTAGATCTAGCAATCTAAGTGGGAAAAAGTTAGGTTAAAGAGAGATGAGAGAGGCTCACGGTTTGAGAGAGAGGAAGGAGGAAACTGAAATGAAACCATGCTTGGAGCCTATTTATAGTAGTAGAGAAGTAGCCCTAAGGTCAATAAAATAATAGGCCCAAAACCCCCCAAAGGTAGGGCCCATTTGAACCCCAAAATCTGGAGAGAGAGAGAAAAAAAACACGCAGGAGTCGACTCTTCGGGCAGGGGGGTCAACCCTTTAGGTAGAAAAGACAATCTAGCACAAGCAAGGGGGGTCAAACCTTAGACAACAGGGGGTCGACCCTATTCTCCAGCAACCAACACACAAATTCTGCAACATAAGAGGGTCAACCTTTTCTAGACTGGTGTCGACCCTATAGAAAACCAATAGAGGCACTAAGAATACAAACAGGTATAACTCTCTCGTTCAGAATCCGTTTTATTAGGTCATTCTTGTGTCCAAATCGAAGCTCTAGAAACAAGCTTTCCAATGGTTCTAGCCTCACATTCAAATTCAAAGTATGGAAGGAGAAAAGAGCTAAAGAGTGAAGGTTGGTCAAAAAAGAAAACTCAAATTTGGGGCTTTTGATCTGATCTTGCCTAAATACCTTGTTAAGGCTTCAATCAAGGTTCTAAACATCACCCAAGGGTCCTCAATTATAATATTTAATGTTCATTTTCCAACCCATCAATACCAAGATTCCGACAACCACACAAAGTTTTAAGGTGACGAGCACCAATTTACACCAATCTGATACGTATTAAAATCCGAGCCACTACAGATACCAATTTATTGTATTTTATTTTATAAAGTGGACACTTTCAGTTTAAAATCATATTTACTACTCATTTCTTGAAACAAAACATGATTGGTTCGTTTGTCTATCAATGTCCAAACAAGCTAATGTTTTTTTTCCATATATATATATATATGTTGTTCTCTTCAAGGACTACGAGATAAATGGTTTCGATCACCATTGTGGGCCTTCTGAGGCCCATGAAATAGAGTCTTGTGGGGCATGAAGATGATGTAGTCTTGAGAGGAGATGCTCCCGTTTGTGCTTTATAGACATGAGATTTGTCATATTGTCTCCCAAAAGTCAACACGGAAATATTGAGTCCCACTATTTTAATTAATAGAAAATCAAGTTGAGGCAACATATAGACTTGCCTAGAGGGCACAAATTATTTTTCCTCCAAAAGAGCATCATTCATACCATTTATGATACACCAATCATTCTAGATACATAAAACTAAGGGTGAAAATTTTTGACCCACAAGGTAATATAAATAAAATAGTATACAAAGTTAGCGGGTTAGGCTTGACTATTTTTTACATTAAGACAAATATGACCCCACATATTAAGGTGAATATTAAATGAGTTAGGTTAATGTCTAACCTGCATAACATGATTGACACTAATAATCTATTTAATGAAAAATTAGATACATTTTAATAATATTTCCTCTAAAGGATGCCATGATATATTTGAATACCTTATCTCCATCTAACTGATTAAAAAATAAGTTAAATAGGATTACATATATATATTATGTTTTTAATTAAGATAATCTATTTTTTGTCTACTTTTAAGAGCAAGATTTTAAAAGCGGTCGCAACCGTTACGTAATACCGTTATATAACGGTTGTGGTCGTTACCATAACCCGTTACGGCCGTTATAGCGATGTGATGAAAATTCACCTGTGTAATTGCCATTTCAATGTTACGTAACAGCTGTAATAGTCCGTTAGACACCGTTACACCATTTTACAATATTTTGAATAGCTTCACTCCCAAGAAAAAAACAAAAGCTTACGAAAAAAGAACAAATACTCAAGTGATCTATGCCCAAAGAAAAAATCTTATATGAATTTTTTTTCTTTATAATTTTTTTAAAAAAATTTATGGCACAATTTTTATTTTATAATCCTTTCATTTAATAATAATTGTGAATATTTTTTATTTAGTTAGTTCAAGTGTCGGTAAAAAATAATTTTAGACATTTAAATCAATTATTCTTAAAATCAATAACTATTGAAATAAAATGTAAAAAGCTCATTTTATAGTGATTTGAAAATATGAAATATATTAGGTCATACTTAAAAATTAACATAAATTGATCAAGATTTATTTTAAACCCCAATAAATGTGTTTAAAAAAAATGGGTATCGGTAAATTTCCTTCAAATTGTGCACACAAAAAAAAAAAATCATGGTTCCGGTTACCGCAACCGTTACACTATGGCCTTTACACCCCGTAACCGCTGCTGTGTCACCACAACCATTATGGCGACCGCAACCGCTTTTCAAAACCTTGTTTTAGAGTCAATATAGTAAAAAAAAATATAAGAAAAAGGTACAATTTGTGTAAACTAGGAAAATAAAATTGAGATGAAATTAAATGTTTCTATGAATAATTTCATCTAAGGTTGGGTTTTTTTGAAATTCAAATCTAAACTTGACATCCATGTTCGGGCTCGTGGGGTCACTATGGGTCATGTTTCAATGATCTAAACCATTCATTTTGTAAGGTCTTTTATGTATATCATTCATGAAAAAAAAAAATAAGTCGATTCAATAATTGTAACATTTAATTTTATCATATTTATGCCTAAAAAAATGAACTAACAAGTATAATTCTTAAAATAAATCTTCTATTTTTTGGGGTCAGACAATGTGTCGGTCCCATAGTGGTGTATTATGTGACAGTTTTGTTATCAGTGTTATACTTTGTGCATTTTTTTCTATGCTAATTCTAGGTTTCCCAGATTTACCCAGCTGTACACGGGTCAAACATGGCATCGCGAACAATGAGTGCGAATTGGGTCTTTGCCAAAAATATAATTCCAGAAAGAATAGGTGAAAGCTAACTATAAGATTAATAATTTTGCAAAGGAAAAGAAACAGTGAAAATGTGAAAATGAATTCAATTTTGGAAAACCAAAGAAGTCTTTGCTTCTATATTTTAGTTGACAATACAGTTTGTACCTCGTCAAATCTGAACTGTCCAACATAAAGTATGTGCATACATAGGTTCCACATAGAAAAAGAAGGGCCATATATATATAGCAACTCTATTTTCCATCTATTTTGATTTGGTGAAGTGGAAACCAGTAGACATGAATGAGATTGTTACAATAACTACTATCCTGGCTATTAACAACCCGAAAAATTCACCAAGACTTATTCAAAACCATTAACCTTGGTAGATAATTCAAACCTAAGGGACCTAAATTTTTTGATAAAATATTAGCTAAAAATGACAATAATCAAGTTCAACTCTTGATATGATATTGGCTTTCTTCTCAAACCTGGCAAACTGTTCACCAGAAAAATAACAACAGTTGGATAATGTCTCAAACTCATTAGTATCACATGATGGATCTCTCTATAATGAAGAAAAATCTTGAAGTGGAGAATTCCATGCCCATGGTAGCCATAACTTCATCAAGTCATCCATACAAGCAAAATGGGTTATTGCGGTGTTTATAAAATAATGTTTTTAAAGCGTCACTAAAATTTTACGTTAGGCAACATTTCAAAAAACACTGTATTAGGAATGGACAAGTTTTTTTATGTCTGGTAGCTATGGTAAACGGAATTCAAAAGGAATTTAAAGGGTCATTGTTTTATCATTTACCTACTCTCTCTTCACACACACACACACACACACACACACAGACACACACACACTCTCTCTCTCTCTCTCTCTCTCTCTAAGTGTGTTTGAAATTCATTTATTCTCATCATTGCTTTGAGATCTGGACTCTATCTCTCTATATTAAATGGAATATCGCTCATTATCTTTGTTACTTTATCAAATTTGCAACAGCCATGCTTGTCTCTAGTCCTGGACAGTACTGTTGGGCTCGTGGGGCCCACTACAGATCCTATTTCGATAATCTGAACCGGTCAATGTATAGAGCTCATTGAATACTTTATTCCCATAAAAAATCACATTGACAATAGCTATTTGATTTGATCAGATTTTTGTTAACAATTTATTTTGAAAATTTTATTTACCACTGACAGAAATCTAATCTGATCAAGTAGCTATCTATATTCGATTAACATGATATTTTACAAGGATAAAGTACTCAACGAGTTCTACATATTAAATGGTTCGGATTAGGAAAACATGAACTGTGGTGGGCCCTCACAGGTCCAACAGCATGCTCCAGTCTAATCTCAGACTAGAGAGAAGCCTGGCCCATATTGGAAGTGGCTATTGCACCAAATATATCATTTGTTTATTCACCATCAATTTATCTAATGGTTATAATTTTCTTCTGGTTGCATTATCTTCAATTTAGAGATTTGCAAATTTGAGATGTGTGCAACCTTTGATGTTTTTTGTTGTCAATTCTTCCAAATCTACATTTTTTTTTTCTACTGTCGATTTCCAAATATGAATCTCTATGTGAAAGTGGTTTTTCTATTTTTGTCTTGCATTTGTTCTTTCCTGACTAGCTTTGGGTCTTTATTTATTTCACTATTTGATCATTGAACTCTATACATTTGGTGCAAACTGTAAATGTACCTTTCAGGAAATCCTTGTATAATATTGATTGGTCTTGTGGTGATATACGTAGCTTGGGTTTAGAGAAAGTTTGACAACTTCATTTGATAATGTAACGCCCTCATAAATAAACCCATATTATATAACATTAACATGCATTGATAAAAGAAAACCAATTATCATCTCATCCATCGAAGTAATCTTATTGAAAGACATTACATGTAATAACGAAAGTAAATGTCCTACGGGCTTACATCTTTCCAAGCCAGCACTTGGACACAAAAATATGAGTACTAACTCATTTACACATTAAGCCCTAGGCTTGAGTTTACATGTAACATCAAATTAAAACAAAATAAATAACTAATCTAAACAGAGTCTTCAACTCCAAATCCATCCAAGCTAAGTCCTTGGAGGTAGCACATCACCTGAACCTGAAAATGATATTCACATATAGGGTGAGCACAGCCCAGTAGAAATATACTAAACCAAATATAAGCATTGAATAAAGCGATAGCATTCAATAGATGGTTAACACAAAATACCGATTTCATCATCATACAGTTTCATTTATATCGATATGGCTCAGAACCTGGCCAGACTATAACAGTGAACTATATATCACATCAACGTTTCTTCCAATATCAACAACATAAATGGGACAAAGGCTCATATCAAAACACTTCCATACTTCCCGATTGATACACATTTTAGTGCTGTATCAACAACATGTAAAAACACTTCAAATCAATAAGCATACATATAGTGATGCTAATGGAGTCCATCCCCTATCTCCTCCCAAACAAAATCCGGTTTAGAGGTCCATCCCCTATCTTCCCCTAAACCGTGGAGTACATCCCCTATCTCCTCCCAAACAAAATGCATATGCAACACACAATCAATACACATATTTTTTTTTATTAATTCAACAGTCAGAATCAATGACTTAACCAATGTGATTAGTTTCAGTTTTCCCTAATCCACATGCAATGTCTACAACAATCACGACTATCCTCCACCGATAGCCCAAAACAGTTATTTCTAAACAGGAAATAAATGTATCAACAAATATAAATTTAACATTTTCATAGGTGAGTAATTAAACTAACCAACTACACCATTAAATCACTAAATTCCCCAATTCCATGAATTAAACTCAATTTCACATTTTTCCCTAAATTAATTATACAAATTAATTTATTTCAACCACTAGGGTTTTTCCCAAAATTACCAAACAACTCCCAACATATCAAAATACTAGAACTTAGAACAAAACCTATAATATGGAGTAGGAAATCCCTACCTCGATGTAAATAACCCGAATGGAGAAGATGACGAAAATCCAAAGTGCTCCAAACCCAAGATTGTTCAGATTAAAATGAAGCCCTCGACTCACTCTATCTTTTTAATAAAGCACCTAGGGTAGAAACACCCTAAAAAGAGATGATACCTAAGAGAGAAGGTGAGTGGAGGGAGAGAAAAGTCGTACCTAGGGTTATGGAATCAAAAGGAGGGTGAAAAAGTGTTTTAAAAACCGCTACTACCTATTTAAACCCGACAGGCTCGCTCGAGCAAAGGATTGGTCGCTTGAGCGACCAGACACAAGAATGACTCGCTCGAGCGAAGGAAAACTCGCTCGAGTCAAGAATGCAATGCTTCAGGTCTGCAACCCAGAAGCACGCTCGAGCGACAGAATGCTCGCTCGAGCGAAGAACTCGAAACTCGCTCGAGCGAAGAAAAGATCGCTCGAGCCAACAAACACAGCTCTCAGGTCTATACTAGACGCAATGTCACGCTCGAGCGAAGATACCCTGGCTTGATCCACCAGACAGAAAATACCACTCTCGCTCGAGCGACAAAACCCTCGCTCGAGCGCAGGACCAAAAACAAAATCTCGCTCGAGCGACCAAATCCTCGCTCGAGTGAAGGCCCGAAATTCTGGACAGCAACACTTGGTTTCCAAACCCAACCCACCTGTAACAAACCTGCCCAGTAAATCCTATAACTCAAGAATAAGGAATTTAAAGGACAGCACCCACAATAATATAACAACGGGATCTACGGAACATAGGTCCGGATACAACAACCAAAAGGAAAAGACCAGGGTCGCTATAACCTCCCCCCCTTAAAGAATTTCGTCTCCGAAATTAAGCATAAATTTTCGAAAACAGGTTTTTCTCAAATCCCAACAATATGACAATTCAATAATAAACAACTTGACCCAATACCGGTCATTTCATCTCTTATCAAGAGGCATCTCACAATATATAGAAAGCAACATATATTCCAACCTGCATCAATATTATGCATTTTCCTTTTAATTTCAATAGTTTTCATATATATGATTCTTATTTCCATATCATATTCAACTTCATGATATAACGCCAATTGCACAATATATTCAACATATTCAAGGTTCTGCTAAACTTCCATTATGAGGCAAGTTTCAAGACATAATTCCATTAAACCAAAACATTCTCTATGTTTTACAACTTAAGACATATATAAAGCTCTTAAGTCCAACAATATTACAAAATCTAAATACAAGATTACATATCAACAAACATGTCTGGATATTTTTCACGGACTTCTAACTCACGTTCCCAAGTGGCTTCTTCCACTCCGTGATGTTTCCACAAAACCTTTAGCAAAGGGATGGTCTTGCCTCGCAAAACTTGTTCCCGCCTATCTAGGACCCGAACAGGTCTCTCCTCGTATGAGACATCCTCGTCGACCACTAAATCCGTCCAATCCAACACATGTGATGGATCCGGCTCATACTTCCGAAGCATACTCACATGAAACACATCATGAACTCCGGATAACTGTGGCGGCAAAGCTAAACGATAGGCAGCCTCGCCAATCCTCTCAAGAATCTCAAAAGGACCAATAAACCGAGGAGACAACTTCCCGCTCTTCCCAAGCCTCATCAATCCCCGCCTAGGTGATATTTTCAGAAAGACATGATCACCCACCTCAAATACCAAAGGTCTCCTCCTACGGTCAGCATAAGATTTCTGACGACTCTGGGCTGTAACAAGCCTCTTACGGATAAGCTCAACTTTCTCCATCGTTTCCCTCACCAACTCCGGACCCAACAAAGGTGCATCACCCACCTCGGCCCAACAAACTGGAGACCTACACGGTCGGCCATACAAGGCCTCAAATGGTGCCATGCCGATACTAGACTGGAAACTGTTGTTGTAGGCAAACTCCACCAAAGGCAAGTGCCTCTCCCACGACCCACTAAAGTCAAGGACACAACCCCGAAACATATCCTCAAGGATCTGAATAGTACGCTCGGACTGCCTGTCAGTCTGAGGATGATAAGCCGTGCTAAAGATCAACTTAGTGCCTAAGGCACTCTGCAAACTCTGCCACAACCTAGCAGTAAAACGAGGATCTCTATCTGAGATGATCGTCACTGGGACCCCATGCAATCTCACTATGTCCCGAATGTACAAGTTGGCAAGATGATCTACCGAATCTCTTACGCGCATAGAAATGAAGTGCGCCGACTTAGTCAACCAGTCTACAACCACCCAAATAGCATCACTACCCCGCTGAGTCCTCGGAAGGCCTACAACGAAGTCCATAGTGACATGCTCCCACTTCCACTCGGCAATAGGCAAGGGTTGTAACAAACCCGCTGGCCTCTGATGCTCGGCCTTCACTTGCTGACAAGTAAGGCACTTAGACACAAAAGATGCCACATCTCTCTTCATACCCCGCCACCAAAACTGGCGACCTAAATCCCGATACATCTTAGTGCCTCCCGGATGAACCGCATGGCGTGAATGATGAAACTCTCGGAGTACTTCCTCTCGGCAAGACGCCGGCACAAACAGACGGTCTCAATATCTCACACTCAGGTCGGGATACACCGTCAAACCCTTCTCAACCTTCCCATTGGAGATCTTCTCTCGAAGAGATTCCACCTCAAGGTCACCTCTCTGTGCCTCTAACACTCGAGTCACAAGTGTAGGCTGCGCAACAACAGAGAACAAGGCCGCAGCCTCAACCGATTCGCCCAGAAACAAATCGAACTCCCCAAGTGCACCCAACATCTCCCATTCTCAGATGGTTATACTAGCTACGTCACCAACAGATTTCCTGCTAAGGGCATCGGCCACCACATTGGCCTTCCCCGGATGATAATGCAACTCGAAGTCATAATCCTCAATGAACTCCATCCACCTCCTCTGCCTCAAGTTCAGATCTTTCTGTGTAAACAGATATTTCAGACTCTTATGATCCGAGAATACCTCGAATCTCTCACCATAAAGATAATGTCTCCAAATCTTCAAGGCAAAGATCACAGCTGCTAAATCTAAGTCATGGGTAGATAATTCTTCTTGTGTATTTTCAACTGACGTGAGCCATAGGCTACCACTTTCCCCTCTTGCATCAACACACAACCCAAACCCTCTCGTGAAGCATCACAATAAACAGCATAACCCAACCCTCTCTCCGGAATAATCAAAACCGAAGGGGTGGTCAATCTAACCTTCAACTCCTAAAACGACTTTTCACAAGTCTCACTCCATACAAATTTGACTCCCTTCCGAGTCAATCTAGTCAACGGCGAAGCTAACCTAGAGAAATCCTTCACAACCGTCGGTAGTACCCAGCTAATCCCAGAAAATTGCGGATCTCAAACACACTCTTAGGCTGTGCCTAATCTTGCACTGCCTCAATTTTGGATGTATCAACAGACACCCCTTTCCTGGAAACCACGTGGCCTAAGAACTTCACCTCCTCTAGCCAGAACTCACATTTCCCAAACTTAGCATAAAGCTTATGGGCTCTAAGTAACTCAAGCACTACTCTCAAGTGCTCATCGTGCTCCTCCTCCGAAGGTGAATAAATAAGGATATCGTCTACAAAGACTACTACAAAACGATCCAAGAATTCCCGGAATATCCGGTTCATCAAGTCCATAAAGACTGCAGGTGCATTGGTGAGCCCAAATGGCATCACCAGAAACTCATAGTGGCCATACCGTGTACGGAATGCCGTCTTCGGAATATCCTCCTCCCTGACTCTCAACTGATGATAACCTGATCTCAAGTCTATCTTAGAGAAACAACGGGAACCCTTCAACTGGTCAAACAAATCATCTATACGAGGTATTGGGTACTTATTCTTGACCGTAGCCCGATTCAACTTCCGGTAATCTATATAGAGTCTCAAAGCACCACCTTTCTTTTTAGCAAAGAGGGCCGGTGCTCCCCACGGCGAAACACTAGGACGAATATAGCCCTTATCTAACAACTCCTGGAGCTGAATCTTCAACTCAACTAACTCGGCTGGGACAAAACGATAAAGTGCCATAGAAATCGGCGCCGTGCCGGGCACTAGATCAATAGAGAACTCAATCTCTCGATGAGGTGGCAAACTAACAAGATCCTCGGGAAAGACGTCCGAGTATTCACAAACCACTCTTAGCAACACAGTCTGGGTCTCATCACACTCACTACTCTCAAAGCTAGCAAGTAGACCACTAAGCTCACTCCGCCCTCGCGGATCATACCCCGGTGGAAAAACACTACCAACCCGGTCCCCCAGAAAATGAAAACACTCCCCGCTCACGGTACAACAAGTGACCCTCTAGTGGTAGCAATCAATAACTGCTCGGTATGACGATAACCAGTCCATACCCAAAATAACGTCAAAGCCCTTCATGGGCATAACTACAAAAGGAAACGGAAGCCTATGATCGGTGACCTCTATATCACAACCCCTAACACCTTGTTTCAAGATCAGTTCACCCCCAAGGGGTGACACTACACAAATAGGAGATGCTAACTGTGCTAACTCCAACTCCAAAACAGATGCAAATGCAGCAGACACAAAGGAATGAGATGCACCCGTATCAATCAATACACTAGCAACCGAATTGCAAAACAAGAAGGTACCTCTCACAACAGATGGAGCTGGTAGAAGATCCTGCGCAGTAACAGCATACACGCGCCCGGACGACCTCTGATCAACCTGCTCACCCCTAGGAGCATAAGACTGCTGCACTGATTGGGATGATGAAGCCCCCTGATTGGCCCTCGAGGCCTGAATTGACTGAGCTGGCCGATGACTCTAAGTCTGCCTCAAACCAGATGCACCTGATGTGCCACTCAACTGCGGGCAATACCTCTTCATGTTCCCTGCCTGACCACACTGATAACACGAGAGCGGCTGGCCTCTACCTTGACTCTGGCTCTGAGATCGAGCCGAAGATGACGCTGCTCTCTGTCCACCTCCCTTCTGCGGGCAAGTTGGAGACTTGTGGCCCAGCTGACCACACTTGAAACAGGTAATGTCTCCCTGGCTGCCTTTCCCAGAACTAGCACTCAGCACAGGAAAAGTCGATCTAGAAAAACTACCTTGAGACTACTGAGGGTTAAAACCCTTCTGTCTCCTACCATCACTCTGACCATCCTGACTCCTCTTGGAGCCTTTCTGCCCTTCCTCCTCTTCCTGCATCATGATCTCGGTATGGGCTGCAGCATCAACCAGACGCCCATAATCTCGAATCATAGTCCCTACAACTCTCAACTTAAGGTCGCGCCTCAACTTCTTCTCGAACTCAATACAACGCTGTTCCTCAGACGCCACCAACTCAGGTGCAAACCTGGACAAGCTAGTAAATGCGGCCTCAAACTCGGCCACTGAAGAACTATTCTGCTTAAGCTGGCAGAACTGCTCTCTCATCATCTCCTTAACAGCTGAGGACAGGAACTTCTCTTGGAAAACGTCGACAAAGGCCTTCCAAGTCCCCCCTATACGACTCTTAGTGAACTTCCACCACTGACCTGCATCCCCCTTAAGCTAAAAAGATGCCAAGGTCACCTTCAGTACCTCATCTTCGATGCCTAGCATCTCAAACGTCTTCGTTGTCTATTCGAGCCATTCATCTGCCTTAAGTGGCTCTTTAGGATCACCTAAAAATTCGTCCGGGTTAGACCGGAAGAACTCCCTCTTCAGAAAAAAAAGGCCCTGCATCCGTAACATGACCTTGAGCCTGATTCTCAGCTCTGAGAATGCCTACTGACTCCCTGAATGCCCCTACTATCTCCCGGGCCAAAGCGTCCATAGCCTGCTGTCCTACTGGCTCGGCCACATTAGCCTAGCCAATTCCCTCCTGTACTGCCGGAATCTCTTCTGATATAGGCACTTCCTGCCTACCCGGCCTACCACGCCTACCGCGTCCTCGTTCTCGTCCTGACATCCTAATAAAGGTAACAAAGACGTTAGCACATTAATAAGTGTGCCAAAACTATAACACTTGCGTCCTAATGCATTGGACAACAGTAATTCACTCCATGTAAGCACATAATCACATAAGCACCTACGAATTTCATTCTTGGATAATGATAGTCCCGATGCGTCACTAAAGTTCAGGTTAGAAACAACATTGATCAAGTGCCTTTCCAACAAGACTTTCAGAAACTCAAGGTTCCAATCAACATCCTAGAAACTACATTCCATACCCACATAGTCACATAAACATGTTATCATATAAGCATATAACAGTACATCTAAGTCTCTATCAAGCGAGACGAACCCATTGTGATACTAATCACTTCCCACGTACCCAAAGTATTCGAACCCGGTACGCTCTGATACCAAGTTGTAACGCCCTCATAAATAAACCCATATTATATAACATTAACATGCATTGATAAAAGAAAACCAATTATCATCTCATCCATCAGAGTAATCTTATTAAAAGACATTACATGTATTAACGAAAGTAAATGCCCTACGGGCTTACATCTTTCCAAGCCAGCACTTGGACACAAAAATATGAGTACTAACTCATTTACACATTAAGCCCTAGGCTTGAGTTTACATGTAACATCAAATTAAAACAAAATAAATAACTAATCTAAACAGAGTCTTCAACTCCAAATCCATCCAAGCTAAGTCCTTAGAGGTAGAACATCACCTAAACCTGAAAATGATGTTCCCATATAGAGTGAGCCATAGCCCAGTAGAAATATACTAAACCAAATATAAGCATTGAATAAAGCGATAGCATTCAATAGATGGTTAACACAAAATACCGATTTCATCATCATACAGTTTCATTTATATTAATATGGCTCAGAACCTGGCCAAACTATAACAGTGAACTATATATCACATCAACGTTTCTTCCAATATCAACAACATAAATGGGACAAAGGCTCATATCAAAACACTTCCATACTTCCCGATTGATACATATTTTAGTGCTATATCAACAACATGTAAAAACACTTCAAATCAATAAGCACACATATAGTGATGCTAATAGAGTCCATCCCCTATCTCCTCCCAAACAAAATCCGGTTTAGAGGTCCATCCCCTATCTTCCCCTAAACCGTGGAGTACATCCCCTATCTCCTCCCAAACAAAATGCATATGCAACACACAATCAATACACGTATTTTCTCTATTAATTCAACAGTCAGAATCAATGACTTAACCAATGTGATTAGTTTCAGTTTTCCCTAATCCACATGCAATGTCTACAACAATCACGACTATCCTCCACCGATAGCCCAAAACAGTTATTTCTAAACAGGAAATAAATGTATCAACAAATGTAAATTTAACATTTTCATAGGTGAGTAATTAAACTAACCAACTACACCATTAAATCACTAAATTCCCCAATTCCATGGATTAAACTCAATTCCACATTTTTCCCTAAATTAATTATACAAATTAATTTATTTCAACCACTAGGGTTTTTCCCAAAATTACCAAACAACTCCCAACATATCAAAATACTAGAACTTAGAACAAAACCTATAATATGGAGTAGGAAATCCCTACCTCGATGTAAATAACCCGAATGGAGAAGATGACGAAAATCCAATGTGCTCCAAACCCAAGATTGTTCAAATTAAAATGAAGCCCTCGACTCACTCTATCTTTTTAATAAAGCACCTAGGGTTGAAACACCCTAAAAAGAGATGATACCTAAGAGAGAAGGTGAGTGGAGGGAGAGAAAAGTCGTACCTAGGGTTCTGGAATCAAAAGGAGGGTGAAAAAGTGTTTTAAAAACCGATGCTGCCTATTTAAACCCGACAGGCTCGCTCGAGCGAAGGATTGGTCGCTCGAGCGACCAGACACAAGAATGACTCGCTCGAGCGAAAGAAAGCTCGCTCGAGTCAAGAATGCAATGCTTCAGGTCTGCAACCCAGAAACACGCTCGAGCGACAGAATGCTCGCACGAGCGAAGAACTCGAAACTCGCTTGAGCGAAGAAAAGCTCGCTCGAGCCAACAAACACAGCTCTCAGGTCTATACTAGACGCAATCTCACGCTCGAGCGAAGATACCCTGGCTCGATCCACCAGACACAAAATACCACTCTCGCTCGAGCGACAAAACCCTCGCTTAAGCGCAGGACCAAAAACAAAATCTCGCTCGAGCGACCAAATCCTCGCTCGAGTGAAGGCCCAAAATTCTGGACAGCAACACTTGGTTTCCAAACCCAACCCACCTGTAACAAACCTGCCCAGTAAATCCTATAACTCAAGAATAAGGAATATAAAGGACAGCACCCACAAGAATATAACAACGGAATCTACGGAACATAGGTTCGGATACAACAACCAAAAGGAAAAGACCGGGGTCGCTATAACCTCCCCCCCCCTTAAAGAATTTCGTCCCCGAAATTAAGCATAAATTTTCGAAAATAGGTTTTTGTCAAATCCCAACAATATGACAATTCAATAATAAACAACTTGACCCAATATCGGTCATTTCATCTCTTATCAAGAGGTATCTCACAATATATAGAACGCAACATATATTTCAACCTGCATCAATATTATGCATTTTTCTTTTAATTTCAATTGCAACATATATATTGAGATCAATTCATGCATTGCATGCATAATTCACTATTTTGTAGATCTATTTTCACAAATTCTTACATGCAAGTGCATATGTTTGCTATATCTTGAGAGTTCACCATGATTTTACATGAAAACACTTCATTTATTCATGTCTTGGAAGTTTTGAACTCAAAACAATACGTGCATATGTTATACATTAAGTTTCAAGTTTGATTTTGGAAGAATTGGCATGCTTTTAGGCCTTGATTTATGATGTGTTAAGAGTTTCTACATGTTTAATTTCATTTTGGCCCAAAAGATTAATTTTTGATGTGCTTAATTTGAGTCTTGAAGTTGGATCAAATTTTGCAATCTAAGCACTTGAATGGTCCTTGGCTTGGTTTGAGCTCAAAGCATCAAGGTTCAAGTTTGAGGAAGAAGCAAGCTTGAGCGAACTTACCTTTGCAAGGTACATGGCTTGAGCAATCAAAAGTTGTCTCGCCCGTAAAATGAGAGCTCCCAATACTTTTGTAAATTTTGCAAATCGGTCGAGCGACCAGAGCTTCACTCGAGCGAACTGGCCTGTTTTATAAAAAATTATACAAGTTTTTCAAAGTGCATAATTGTATCCCCATTCCATCTTAGGCATTCTTAAGCCATGGTTTAGGCCATATTAATGGGGATATGAATTAGAAACACATATAGGAAGAAAGTAATAAGTTTAAACATCAACAAAGCGTGTGTTTCAATGTGTATCTATTATGTGTCTATGTGTAGGTCACGCGCAACTGTCCATCTGATCTGTCTAAGTTATCTATTCAGCTTCAGGAGCTATCAGTGAAGAATAACTCTATAAAGCTATGTTTGACCATACGAAATTTCTGAAGAAATGATATGATAAGCTCAGTTTTTTGAAATGATATTTTCTGTATAAATGAATGATTGTCCTATTTTCAAAATGTATCGTGGTATCCTTAGCATCATTGATATGTTATATGTGACTTGGTACCAGGGTTTCAAGTGGGTTCTATTTATAGAGCTGATTATGCATAATCAACTATATGATTTACAAGTGGGTCTTTATCACCATCTCGTGTGAATAAGGGTCTTAAAGACCATTTTTCTCTGTATATAGGTCTTTATGACCAATCTAATCTGTTAGCACTAATGGATGTAGCACGTATGATTGTTTACAAGTTTAAATATGTATACGAATCTGTTTCTTATTTGAATTATGGTTTCTGAATCTATCATGGACATCATTCATAAAACCTTTACTCTATTGTTATTCAATAGGCTCTAGCTCATTATTTATATTATGTATGTTGGTGACCAGGCGTGTGACCAGGCTTGAGAGTTCCAGACTGGATCTGTTCTTGTCAAGCTAACCAATGCGCCTCACGTGGAGGTTCCCAGAAGTCTTTATGGTCAATGTTTTGTTAAGTGAACAGTTTTCTTTTCTTTTCTTTTGTTTGGACAAGTTTATGGTTATGGTTATTTTGTATGGCAGGTTAAGTCCTTTTTTGACGCATCTATTTTTAGCTGATGTAAAGATGATGTTATAATATATGTACATATGAGTTTAAATTTTATGTCTCATATAAGTCTGCACAGCTCTATGGACAATTATATTTTGTTATTTACTTCTGCTAGCCCCTTATTTTGCTAATCTATTTCAAAGGTCTTCGGTAATCTTAGGATTACTGGCCGGTTACAATGATAAACCTATAGGGGCGGGTTTGGGTCGTGACAAATGTAGGTGTGATACATAGATCTATCTTCTTATCTTCTTTCTTCTTCTTTTCTATTTCAATTTACTATTCTCGAATTACTATTCATAGCCCTCTAAAAGTGCACTTTTCAATCTTAACTCTATCCAATCAGTCTCAAATCAACTGCGAGAACCCGAATATAAAAAATAAGTAAATAATTAAATAATAATAATATTACAATATCAAATATTTTGGTGGTGAATCCTAATGTGCAAATTAAATATTTGGAAGGTCTTTTAATTAATTTTTAAATCTAAAATAAATTTATGGTGAAAGTCTTTAATTTAGAGGCAAGATTTATTATCTTAAAAAAAATAATAATAAAATAAAGTAAATAGAGAGGAGGGTGTGACTTGAACTCTAGACCACAAACGTAATAAATAAGGCTTTACCATTTGAGTTGCATAAAACTTATATATGTATTTTGTATATTTATCTATTTATTTGACCTATGTGTGCCCACCATTAGTATAAATAAAATAAACACAAACCCTAATTCTTATAATATTATTTTCCCACAACTTTTCTGAGCAGCCATGAGAGGTAAAGGGAGGGAGAGAGACATCTAGGTCATTGGGTGAAAATTGTTGAGTTTTGTGGTGGCCATTGGCAAGGTAAATCCCTTATTATTTTTATTCCTTCACTATCTTCCTTTTTGTTCTTATTTTCTTTATTTGATTCCTTGTGTCGTTGTGAGGGTTGTGTGGCTGGTCGGTTTTGGGATTATTTTATATAGATATACCTACATACATATTTATACTAATGTAACAATAGAGTTAATTGGGTAGTCAAATATATTACATGTGTATCTCGGTTGGTTTGTGCGTAAGAGTGGTGCATCTGTGGCAAAGAAATTGTTGGGCATGCGGGTGTGTGTTTTATTATTTCTTTATATTTAATTGGTGGTTTGGTTATGCTGTGAAGGAGTTAAAGCGAGAGGTATTAGTATTTAATAATGGATTTTCTTGTGTAAACGGGTTGCTGGGAAGTTTTGGATTGCAATAGTGGATGGAAATTCTTGATCCTAAAAACATAAACTTTAAATTTTGAGGAATCATATCAAACGGAGGAATTTTGAACTGAAATTTTATGGTAGATTAATTACATATTGAATTTCATATCTGAATTTTTTCATAATTTTTGGGAGTCAAAATCCATATAATTTGATGTGTTCAAATCTGTCCAGAAAACTGGTTTTAACAGTAATTTCGGGAGTGTTGTTCTCTTTGGGTATAAATCCAAAAATTATCAAATTAGCGTCATTAGAACCGGTTACGAGTCTAGTTTCGTACATTTTTGGCCTTGTGTTGATTGCTCATGTATACTAGGAGAACCGTCAATTTCTTTAAAGTGCTGCAGAAAACAATCTGTTTGGGCATAATTAATTGTAAATAATTATTTTGATAGGCAAATCAAGTGAAACCAATTGGGTTTGAAACTTAGGATATATTAGTTGATATCTGGAGGGTTTTAGAATTTTTCGAACAACGTGGAGTGGGTTTTTAATTTTCAAAGTTAGCGAATAGATTGGAAAAACTCTGTTTTATCTTAAAGTCACTTTTAGTTAAGTTTCAATCGGAACCCATGTCTTGGGTGATTTTAGGCCTTGAAGAACATTAACTTAGGTATTATTTAAGAGTAACGGTGAGTGGGGTTGAGCTGTGTTAGTGCGCTTTAGTGTGGGGTACTTAGTTTATTATTCTCTTTAGTATTTTCAAATTAGTAGTGACTTGTAGTCTTCATACTTGGTTCAGGGCAGTAGTTGGACTTTTATACTCAATTCGAGGATTACATTATTTCGTTCCAGGTGAGTAGTTTCATGCTACGTATTTTTATAAATGTTCCCCTACCTTGAACAGTTGGAAAAATAAATTGTTGTTTCAAGACTAAACTGTTTTGATAAATTATTATGTTATCAATGGAATCAAATTATTTCTGAAACATGTGTGAACTTGGCATACTACAAACTATTTGTTTTGGTCTCATGTTTATAATGATGAACTACCATGTTTTGCGAAACTGATGTGTATTGATTATTGGGACCATATGTGTATTTAGTCCAAGGAAATTATTCCACCGTGTGTGGTGACTCTGGCCACTAGGGAACAGATCCCTGTTGGGCCGTGATGACTCTAGTGCTCAACGATTGTAACGAAAAGACCTACATTAAACTAGGTGACCTTCAATCGGATCGTCTTCGAGAAAAGGCCCAGGTTGCCACCCTGAGGATGACTCTTAGTTCAGTATTGGATCTAACGGGCCTTATAGCCTTGAGAACTGTGTGGCATATTATTTGTTTTTTTCTTGGTACCCAGAAAATTATTTGTGCTCATATTGTAATCTGTTTTAAGTGAAAAATGTCATTTATCATGTTCTTGAGAGACATGAGTATTTGAACTGTTGAACTGTGGAACCTTCTTTTTGAAACAGATTCTCTTTACCAAACTATATGCCAATCTAGTTTCTATGATATATATCTTATTTTGGAATTGAACCCTGTTTTCAAAACTGTATTTACTATCCATGTTGCTACTCACTGAGCTATTAGTTGACTTAGTTGTTTACCATTTTCAGGTGTTAGAAGGACTTAGAGTGGACTCATGGTGTAGCGGGGACTCAATTGCATGGACCTCTAGGGCATTTATTTAATTTGTTTTAGGTTGCTTTGTCGGGTTTTGTGCATACATTGTGGTTGGGTTTTATTTAGAATTATTTTATTTTGTGGGCAGTTTGTGTCCCATTTAGTATATATATATTTTTAGGAAGTTGGTTATGACTTGTTTTGCACTTGTGGCATGTCACTGGATTGAGTTTTGATTTATTTATTCCTGGGCTATCATCACATTTATTCTTTATGGTTTTGGGTTCGTGTTTAGGCTTACGTGTGCCTTGGGCTAAGTCCCTGTGGGCCACGGCCGGTCATGCCCGAATTTGGGGTGTGACATCAACCCTAATCCCTTCCCTTACCTATTAACCTTCAATTTAACCCTTGAAATCCTAAATTACTCACTGTATAGGCCATCAAATAACCGCTGTTTTCAAAATCTAATGCTGACCCTATTTGTCCTACATTAGAATGACAAGTAAGTTTCAATCATTTGATTCCATAAACATTCATTGTTATTTCACTGGCAATAAGATGGTATTGTTTCTTGTTTTTTTTTATGTAATTATAATATATAAACTTTTCATTCTCATTATTATACTGCTGATGCCTATGGTAAACTTTTTTGTTAAAAAAAATTCATAAAAAATTTCTTATATAACGAACTTTAATATGTTTCCTTGACTAAATGAGGGGCCACGAGGTTCGATTATGGTGAATATGGTGGAGTTTCAAACATACTTGCTTTTCTCTATTTTTGAATTGTTGAACTCACATGAGATGTTTGATGTGCCCTATCATAATTGACCATATGATTAAATTAGAAGCAAGCAGGGATTGGCCTATGAAATTTAGGAATTGAAATTTGATAATTATGTTTGTTGATAATAACTAAATGTCAATTGATGAAACTTACCTCAAATATATTATTATACAAGTCCATTTATACAAATATTTTTGGTATTTATAATAGGTTAGTTGGTATTGTGACAATGCATTGAGGAAGTGGCATTTAGAATTTATAATTGTTTCCTATTTGGTAAGTTTGATTTCTCCATGTTTCTCTTTGTTAGGTTTTTATAATTGGCAATCTCGTTTGACAAAACTCCTTTCAGTTGTAACTTTATTTGCTTTTTTGTTTCAATGAGGATGTGAGTGTTTAGATGCGAATCCAACCCAAATTGTGCCTATGTAGAGAAGTTTGTGATCTTGAACCTTTCGTGTTTGCCATTTCGCTGACTTTGTACAAGGATCGAGATGTTTGATCGCTTGAGTGGTCATTTGTGTGCTCGAGTGGTGAATATGAGCATCTAGTATCTCTGCCTACAAACTGAACTTCTGGGAAGTAAGTTTTACCGCTTAAGCGGTGAATGTTGCATTTGAGTGGCTGGCCTATATGTTTTGCATTGCCTTTACTCACACTACTCAAGCGGTACTATTTATTATAAAGTGTGCCTTTTACTATTTTTAGAATTGATGCTGTCCAAATTCTGGGAGAGCAAAGCTACCAAGGTTTTTTATTTTGGAGGGTATTTTTATAAGTGTTTCCTTGATGATTTGAGAGTGATTAGTGGATCTACAAGTTTCATATTGGTATCATTAAGGGGTTTATCTTTAATCTTTTATTTACAAAAGAGAAAGGTGTTCTTTGATGGATTCTAGGGAACTTGGACCTGAAGCTTTGGTGGATTTCGGAGTGGCTCATTGTCATGGATTCGACATTAATGTTGTGGATTCAACGTTAGGCAAGACAATTTTGAGAAGAAGAATGTAGTG
The DNA here is from genome assembly GCA_025200525.1 of Camellia lanceoleosa. Taxonomy (NCBI): domain Eukaryota; kingdom Viridiplantae; phylum Streptophyta; class Magnoliopsida; order Ericales; family Theaceae; genus Camellia; species Camellia lanceoleosa. The sequence continues at coordinate 128,236,301 of CM045768.1, forward strand.
GAAGAGGCACATCGAGGTCGGTTCAATTCGGGAAGATTCGCTAGGTAATTGAGGGTACACACGTATAATTCCTTTTTATGTTCTTAGTGGATTTTTTTGTGGATTTGGCCTATGGTTTTTTTTATCACAATTGGAGGAGCTCCAATTGTGATTTTTTCAACATTAAATCGTTGTGTCGATTTGTTATTGATTGTTTGATTCGGATTGGAATTCACTATTTAAAATTGAAACATAATCACGAATCAATATCTCGGGGGCTTTTACATTTTTCACTCTTTAAGTAATATCATCTTACCAAAATGCATATTTGGTATGAACTTTTTCAAAGATTGTAGAATTTTAAACATCTATTATCTAGTGAATTGGTGACTTGCTGTTTGTTTTTCTTGTTTGCTATGTGTTGATGTCATGGATGTTTGAGACAATCTTTGTTAGTATTTTCTGCAAAACTATGGATTTAGCAAATGCTTTAGTGATAATTGCTAGAATATATAGTATATGTTATTTTTTGTGTTGAGTGAGGGTACTATGGTCATATTGTATTCTATATATTTGCTTATGTTTTAGGTTTATAAAAGGAACCAAGAAACATACGTTTAATAATATATACAGTCTTCTTTTTGTTCCTTCTCTCCTTCTCTTTAGCCCGAATCAAAAATCAAAAGACATTGACACACGACTAATACTATGACTAGAAAAAGAATTACGGTGATGCTTGCCGAGCTAACACGCTTCACATTCAAGTTGAGACAAATGGCTTAAACTCTGAATAGCTTACTTAAGCTTTGCTAAGGATAGATGACCTAGACGGAAATGCCATTGCAAGGGAGACACAGTAGCACTCAAAATAGCAGAACCAGAAGAAGAAGAACCAGCAGTGTCCAAAAAATATAAGCCATCCTTCTCATACCTCAAACCAATCATCTTCTTGGTCTGGAGGTCCTATAAAACACAAGAAGAGAGAGAAAAGGTTACATAATCAGACTTGGGAACTTACACCTCTTCCTTCTAGGAAACCTGTTGTTGGCTGTCATTGGATTTATACTGTTATGTATCTTCCTAATGGTACTGTTGAGCGGCTTAATGCCCGTCTCATGGCAAAGGTTATACTCAAACCTATAGCGTTGATTATATGGAGACCTTCTCTCCTGTGGCTCGCCTGAATTATGTTCGAATTCTCCTCTCGGTTGCCATTAGTCAGTCTTGGCCTTTATATCAGCGTGATATAAAGAATGCTTTTCTTCATGGGGATCTCAACAAGGAGGTCTATATGGATGAGCCCACTAGCTATGTTGTTCCTAGTCATAAGCATATGGTTTATCAGTTACGGAAGGCTTTGTATGGTCTCAAACAATCTCTTCATGCTTGGTTTGATTACTGTAGTACCGTTGTGCTTGTATATGGGTTCCATCGTTCCACTTTTGATCACTCTATTTTTGCTCGCCACTCATCTACTAGGTTATTGTTCTCATTATTTATGTGGATGACATCATCATCTCTGGCAATGACTTTGCTGGTATTGCTGATTTGAAGCTTTATTTGGGTAAGCAATTTCACACAAAGGACTTGGGTAATTTACGGTATTTTCTTGGGATTGAGATTGCTCACTCCTCTCGGGGTTTGTTTCTTTCTCAACGCAAGTATGTTCTTGATCTTCTTGTTGAAACTGGTTTTCTAGGCACTCGTTCCAGTGATATACTCCTATGGGCTCCTCGGTTAAACTTGATAGTGAGACTAGAGAGTTATTTCTTAATATTCGTCAGTATTATCGTTTAGTTGGGAAGTTGATTTATCTTATCGTCACTCGTTCAGATATCACTTATACTGTGAGTGTTGTTAGCTAATTTATTCATGCTCCTCGTGAACCCCATTTTGATACTATGTGTTGAATTTTGTATTATCTCAAATGTGCTCCAGGTTACGGTTTACTTTATCGTCCTTGACTGTCACTAGCTTCAGTGATGCTAATTAGGCCAGCAGTCAGACTGACCGTCGTTCAACATTTGGATATTGCACCTTCGTTGGAAGTAACCTTGTTACTTGGCGTGGTAAGAAACAGCCACTTGTTGCTCGTTCGAGTGCTGAGGCTGAGTATCATGTTATGGCGATTACCATCTCTGAGATATTATAGGTTTATTATCTTCTGAAGGATTTTGGTATTTGTGTTCCTACTCTTGTGATCAAGCTCCTATCTTCATTGCCAATAACCCCATGTTTCATGAGTGTACGAAGCATATTGAAGTTGACTGTCATTTTATACGGGATTTGTTGTTGCGTCAGCAACTTGTGATACCATATGTTTGCTCTGATGATCAATTGGGTGATATCTTCACCAAACCACTTGCTCATTCTTCGTTTCAACATCTCTCTGCCAAGCCGGGTGTGTTTGATCTCTATGCTCCAGCTTAAGAAGAGTGTTAGAATATATAGTACACGCTATTTTTTGTGTTGAGTGAGGGTACTATGGTCATATTGTATTCTATATATATTTGCTAATGTTTTAGGTTTATAAAAAGAACCAAGAAAGATACGTTTAATAATATATACAGTCTTCTCTTTGTTCATTCTCTCTTTCTCTCAGCCCTAATCAAAGTTTTGCATACTTTTACACTTCAACTATAATATTGAATTTTTCTTTTCTTGCATTATTTGTTTTGTCACAAGTTTTCTTTTTTGTTGTAGTTGATACCTAATTATACTAGAGTTCTGTTGGAGGATCTGATAGGGGCTCTCAATTATTTATGGCTTCTCGGTACACATCAATGTTGGGCGGTACTCAAGAATCAGATATTACTGGATATAGATGTCATCCCTCTGGTAGAGCTCATTATGGTGAGCTAATTCTGTGTATGGCTCTACTGCTTTGAGTAGTGGTTAACAAGTAGGTTGATTTTTCTTTGATTATTGTCTATTTAAAAACTAAGAAGAAAGCTAACAGTTGTCTATTTGAAAACTACGTTGTCAATGATTACTGTTTATTTGGTTAAGAGGATGTTGAATTGTTGTTATTCTCTTGATTTTTCTTTTTGTAGTTCATAGAGTTTACATGTTTTATAATCTATGATTAGGTTGATAAGTTTTCTAAAAAAAGATTAGGTAATTTTCTTTATTTTCTTCAATGGGTTTTTTATGAAGAGCCCAATCAAGAATGAGAGAGAATTTAGAGAGAGGGAAATATCTCAATCAATCAATATTCATATCTAAAAGTTAGTTACAAAGTGGTTATCCTCTTCTAGATATAAGCCACAATTTTCCCTCGACTAACTATCACATGTTATGCACATGCTACCCTACGTAATACTCTACCACTCAAAAAAAGTTGTCCTCAAGTGAAGACAACAAAACACAATTAACGCACTAGAATGAAACCAAAACTAGAAGATACAATCCAATCAAATTCCATAACGAAGAACTTATTTGCAATGATGTTGGCACAGGAATCATTCGGCAAATAACACACAAGGTGTTGCACATTAAAAGTGTTGGAGATGCATAAATGAGGCGGCAATTTGACTTGATAAGCATTGTCGTTGACTTTGTGCAACAATTCACAAGGACCCACCTTCCTATCACTTAACTTGGTGTAAACACCATGCGGATACCTTTCTTTGCTCAACACAACCCAAACAAGATCTCCCACTTCAAACAACACTTTTCATTTATGCACATCGACGGCCGACTTGTATTTGGCATTGGACTTGTCAGTTTGGGCCCTAACTTGAGCATGAACATTCTTCATGAATGTGGCCATGTCCTCCACTTCAACAGTTCCCTTCCTTAAGATAGGCAAAGGAACCAAGTCCACAACACTTGAAGGTTTCATTTCATAAAATACTTCAAAGGGAGAAGTATTTATGGTGCGGCTGACCGATGAATTTTAAGCAAACTTGGCCAAAGGAATAATACCATCCCAACTCTTGGGATGATCTCCCGCAAGACACCTCAACAAGTTACCAACACTTCGATTCACTACCTCCGTTTGGCCATCGGTTTGAGGATGAAATGTAGTGCTAAAGTTCAAGTCTGTGCCAATTTTCTCCCACAAAGTTCTCCAAAAGTAAGCAAGGAACTTAGTATCTCTATCGAACACAATAGAGGTAGGCATCCCATGCAACTTATAGGCTTCCTTGAAGAAGAGATTAGCAATATTTGTAGCATCCATAGTCTTTTTGCAATGTACGAAATGTGCCACCTTAGAGAAAAAGTCCACCACCACCATGATAGAATCACTCCTCCTTTCTGTAGGAGGTAAACGCAACACAAAGTCCATACTAAAGCATTGCCAAGGAGCATCCGACGCTGGTGAAGGCATATATAATCCTGCACTAGTTGCAGTCCCTTTGCTTCTTTGACAAATTTGACATCGCTTCACATAATTGCCCACATCCTTGGTCATGATTGGCTAATAGTAAGCATCGTGAAGTAACCCAAGGGTCTTGTCTTTGCTAAAATGTCCCAATTTGTCATGCTCATCCAACAAATGCATCTTCAAAGAACAACTAGGCACACACAACTTAAGGCCCTGGAAAAGGAAACCATAGCTAATCATGTAGCTTGGATAAGTAGCTCTATCCCCCATTTGCAAAGCATCAAAAATCTTGAAAAAATAAGGATCACTTGCATAGAAGGTGCGAAACTCATCAAAACCCACAACTTTTGTAACGCCCTCAAAATAATGATATTAAACCAACAATATTAACATGCTATGATATATAAAAGGTCCACGTCCTTCCATTCATCAGAGTGCTATTACAAAAGGTATTACATGTTAACAACAAAAGCAAATGCCCTACGGGCTTACAGCTTTCCAAGTTAACACTTGGTTACAAGAAAGTAGAGTGCTAACTCATTTACACATTAAGCCCTAGGCTTGAATTTACATGTAACACTGCAAAAGGAAAGACAACCAAAAAGTCCGTCCGCCACTAGCCTCCCAAGCTAAGTCCTTGGAGGTGGCATGCTACCAGTACCTGAAAATGATGTTCCCATATAGGGTGAGCCACAGCCCAGTAGAAATATACTAAACCAGTTATAAATAATGACTAAAAGATTAACAATTGATAGATGGTCAATTCTTTTACATTCTTTCATCACTTCAACAAATATAAACAAAACAGTTACATTCATACTTTCCATGACAAGCATACATGCTCTGCCAATATTTTTCTAGATAAGCATACATGCTCTATCTACGGAGTTCATCCTATCTCCTCCCAAGAACATCCGGTTTAGAGGTCCATCCCTATCTTCCCTAAACCATGAGTACATCCCCTATCTCCTCCAACACAACACAATGCATATATATAACAATTATACACATCACATATCAATACATAAAATCAATGTATTCTTTCCATCGTCATAACCCATGACCCAATTCTATTTCAATTCCTCATTTTCCACAATTAACTATTCACATTAATTAATCAATGTAATTAGGACGTTTCCATAATTAACATTACAACCCTTAGGTTCCAATTTCACTAATGTTTCAACATTAATTCCATGTTTCTATACCAAACATGCTTCTAGGTTTATTATAGACAAAACCCCAAACTTTTATAAAATTACACAATGGCCCAAAGTTTCCCAAAATTACACAACAACTACCAACATATCAAAATGCTCAAATTCAAAGACAAAATCCGTAAAGGGAGTAGGATATCCCTACCTCAAAGTTTGAGCTCAAAAGGAGACGAAGAGCCAACACCCAACTTGCTACAAACCCGAATAGTTTCAGATTATATCGAAGCCCAAGTCACCTCTACCCTTTTAACAAAGCACTTAGGGAAGATTCACCCTCTAGGAGATGATTTCTTAGAGAGAAGGCAAGTCTAGAGAGAGGCTCTCGATTTAGGGTTTTAAAAGTAAAAGCTTCAAAAAGTGAAGTTTAGATCATTGTCGCTAATCGATATAAACAGCTCGCTCGGCGAAGACTTGGTCGACCGAAGCAGAAAACCGTAGCTCGAGCCAAGAAGGTCTCGCTCGAGCCAACATCCTAGAAACTCGCCGGCGAAGAAAAGCTCGCCGAGCAGAGCTCGACCCTTCAGTTCGCAACTAGACGACGCTCGGCGATTTAACCGCTTTCGGCGAAGACGAACCAGATCGCTCGGGCGAAGAAACAGCTCGCTCGAGCGAAATCATGGTGTTGAGTCCAGCCAGACGCGAGCTTCGCCGCTCGAAGCAGCCGCTCTGGCTCGACCCACCAGACACAAAACTCAACTCTCGCTCGAGCGACCAACTCCTCGCTCGAGCGAAGGACAAAAATTCTGGGCAGCAACCCTTGGCTCCCGAGCACAACCAACCTGAAACAAACCTGCCCAACACATCCTATAACTCAAATACAATATATGAAAGGTCGTAAACAGGACAACAATCCACTACCAACATCCACGGACACACGTCCGGATCACTATACAACAAGGGGTAAACCCGGGATCGCTATAACTTTATTCTTCATCTCAACAAAAAGAGTCGGTCGCCTACTCAAACCATCAGCCACTTTATTAAGAACCCTAGATTTATGTCGCAAAGAAAATGTAAATCGTTGCAAGTAAGCGACCCATTTGGTATGTCTGTTGTTAAGATGGGATTGGCTATTGATGTACTTGAGGGCCTCATGGTTAGTGTTAAGCACAAACTCCTTATAAGCAAGGTAATAGCTCCAATGCTTGATGGCTTAGATAATGGCATAAAATTCCAAGTCATAAATAGAATACTTGAGTTTGGCTTTATTCAACTTTTCACTAAAGAAGGCAATTGGCTGCCCTTCTTGGCTAAGGACGCCCCCAATGCCCAATCCCGAGGCATCACAATCAAGTTCAAAGGTTTTGTCAAAGTCCGATAGTGCCAAAATTGGAGCTTCGATATGTACCTTCTTCAAAAGTTGGAAGCTATTGGCGGCTTCTTTGCTCCATTCAAAAGTTTTAAGATTGAGAATATTAGTTAAAGGAGCATCGACACTACTAAAGTTCTTGATAAACCGCCTATAGAAAGTATCTAACCCATGAAAACTCCACACTTCTTGAATAATAGAAGGAGTAAGCCAATCCATAATCGCTTTGACCTTCGTCGTGTCCATAAGCACCCCACAAGAGGCACAACATAACCCAAAAAAATGACTCGATCCACGATAAATGTACACTTCTTAGTGTTGCCATAGAACTTTTCTCGCCTCAAAAGCTCAAAGACTTGCCGAAGATGGCACAAATGATCTTCCAAGCTTTGACTATAGATCAAGATATTATCAAAATAAACCACTACACAAACACCCAAAAGTGGTTGCAACATTTTTGTCATCACTCTCATAAAAGTGCTTGGAGCGTTGGTAAGTCCAAATGACATCATAAGCCACTCAAATAGTGCATGAGGTGTTTTAAAAGTCATTTTCCCCTCATCACTCGGCTTAATGTAGATTTGATGATAACTGCTTCTAAGATCAATCTTAGAAAACACCTTTGACCACAAGACAATCCAACATATCATCCACTCTTGAAATTGGAAAGTGATATTTGATGGTAATTTTATTGATGGCACAACTATCTACACACATGCACCATGACCCATCCTCTTCGGGTGTCAAAAGAGCCAGAACACCACAAGGACGAAGGCTAGGTCGAATATACCCTTTAACCAAAAACTCATTTACTTGTTGTTGTAACTCCTTTTTCTCCTTTGGTGACATGAGATAGGCTAGTTTATTTGGAAGTGTCGACCCATGTACCAAATCAATACGACGTTGGATGTCACACATGGGAGGCAAATCGGGAGGAAATTCTTAGGCAAAGACATCGGTATACTCTTCCAAAATAGTAGTGACATCAACCTTTTCCTTAGTAGCATCCGTGTGCACAATCGAAACCAAGGCCAATATAACCTCAAAATCAAGAGTTTCTTCCAAAAATTCCTTGGAGGCAAGCAAGGTGGTAAAACTAGAAGATAGTTTAGAAGTAACTTTCTCCATCATTGAAAGCAAGGTAAAATGGCTTTCATCCTTGAGAATGGTGTAAGTGTTCCTTTTGCCATCATGCAAAAATTCCCAGTCATATTGCCAAGGATGCCCAAGTAGAATGTGACATGCATCCATAGGCACGACATCACACCATACGTCATCAAAGAACTTCTTTCGAATAGAAAACATCATCAAACACTGTTTGGTCAACTTGATTTCATTGCCTTTCCTGAACCAAGATAGAGAATAAGGATGTGGATAGTACTCCATAGGAAGGTTAAGCTTAGCCACCACCTCTTGAGAAACCACATTCTCATAACTTCCACTATCAATAATCATGTTACAAACATGTCCACCAATATTGCAAGTGGTAAAAAAGATATTGGTACACAACCAATCTTCTTGGCTCTCTAGCATTGGTGATATAAGCGTCTTCTTCACCATAAGAGCAAGACCCTCTTCTTCATCATTATCTCCACCAATTTCAATATTTTCCGAAGTTTCATAAATTGGAGCACTCTCACAGTCACCGTGTTCCTCAACTTCTTCAATAAGAAGTGCCTTGTTCTGATTAGTACCCATATTCTTGTGGCAATCAAAAGATCTACGGCCCTGTTCTCCACATTGAAACACTTGAAAGTTCCACCTTGAGGTGGATTTCGGTGTCGGAGGCACCATTAGAACAAGAAGCTTGAGAGGAAGAAGCACCCTTGTCCATAAACTTGGAAGGATGACTAGTTTTGCCAAAGCTAGGAGGAGAAAGACTCGGCCTAGAAGCACCTCGAAACCCTCCTTGGGAGTATTGTCTCATTTGAGAGACACGACGACTTTGTTGCTTTTCCATGACTAAGGCTCGATTATAGACTTCGGAAACATTACACAATGTACGCAAGGCAAGAACATCTTGGATCAAAGACTTCAAGCCACTCACATAACGAGCCACCCATTGTTCTTCACTCTCATTAAAATCAACCCGAACAATAAATTGATAGAAAGACTCAGTGTACTCACCCACACTCGTAACTTGCTTGAGAGCATGAAGTGCTTGGTAGACACTTTGAAGGTAGTTGAATGCTAAGAAACGACCCTTCAACTTCTTCTTCATCTTCTCCCAATCACGAATTTTCTCCTTGCTACATTGCCGATGATTAAGTTGAAGTTGTTCCCACCAAATAGAAGCTCTTCCCTTTAATCAAATGACAACAAGCTTGAGCTTCTTATCGTCATAAAGCTTACCATAATCAAAGATTCGCTTGATAGTGTTGATCCAATCAATGAATTCATCGGGATTAAGGCTTTCATAAAAGTCGGGAAACTCAATCTTGATGTTGTTCTCCCATTTGTGTTCCATCCTACCCACATCCATTTGATGCCTTCGTGGAGCCCAAAAGATATTATCAAAAGAATGATGAGTACCACCTTCAATATCATCATAATCATCTCTACCATCAGTAGAAGAAGGAAAGAGACATTGCACCGTCTCAGCTAGCATGGCAATTTGCCATCTCATTTTGGTCATTTCATCTCTCGAATATGGAACCCTATTACCGTCGGTATCATTACCCAAATCCAAGGCATAACCCTTACCACGACCACCCCTACGACCTTGACCCCGATTAGCCATAACAACAACCCAGTATGTTTCCAAAGTAGTCAAGCTATACATATTTCAGATCCAATTCACAAATTAGGATAACTCAGTGTAACTATCAACTCACAGCAGTATGAAGTCTCAAATATTCAAAAGTCAACAAGACTATAATATCAAGAATTGATTTAAACAATCTATATAAGGAATTTGAACAACCTAAGAATTGAAAACAACGATTGGAAATATCTGTGTGGAACCAGAGTCCAATTACAGATTAAGAATCAAAGTCCCAAACTCAAAAGCATTCCATGTAACACCCCGTATTTTGAGGTATTAATATTTAGTGAGTGGTATTGGTGATTTATTATAATAATTTAGTGGTGAGATTTTTAGATAGGAATCTAATTTAAAGTTATTTATTTGTATTTATCTCATCTCTTTTATATCTATCTCATTGTTATTTATTCTCATTTAATAATAAATTTATCAAATTTTCCTAAATTTCCCCCATCATAAGGAGGAAAAGAAAAACAAAACCGTGGGAAACAACCCATATTTTTCCTTGCCTCCCACACCAAACCCACATTTCTATCATTTCGTCTTTTCATTTATTTTTAATCTTTTAATCTTCTTTCTCTCCTTCATTTTCTCTATAAACGAGCAGAGTGAGGGGAGCTCCTCACATTCCTTTCTTCTTCTTCATTCATTCTCTACATTCTACTCTTCGCCTCTCATAGATTGTGTAGAGTAGAAATATTAAGTTTAGATATGGGAGTGTGTAGAGTGAAAGTGAGTATTTTATAATAAAAAAAAAAACAGAGAGTTGTAGATTTTATTAAATCATACATACTTTATGTCTTAGAAGTTTAATCAGAGTTATTTTTGGAGATCCATGGAGCAATTTCAAATTTATGGTGACGGAGTTAATTATTTTGAGGTAAATTCGGGTTGTATACAATATGCTCTATTTAAATCTCTTTGCAAAGAGTTCTCTATTTTTAATTTTCCTCAATTTGTAATCTACTTAATTATTGTGATTATTGATAGATTTTGTAAAATCATTTATTGTTGAATCGTTGATATTCTGGTCATTTGGTAAAGTTATCTATAAATATTTATGTGTTAAAATGGTGATTTGTCTTACTGAATGACATAGAAATACTCCGTATATAGATCGAGTAAATCTTGTTAATCTGTTTACACCAATATGCCTGGATAAACGTTTTCATGACCCGAACCCGCCCCTATAGGTTAGGATCATAACCAGCCAGTAATCATTAGATTACCTACGGCCTCAGACAGAAAACAAATTTTAAATAATCATATGGGGCCAAAAGCGGAAGCAAAAGATAATAATTGTCCAATGAGCTTGTGCATAAATGGAATGAACAAAAACATTTCTTATATTAATAACTCACACCAAACATACCCACATAAAAGGCATTCTATGTCTAGATCTATGTAATACTGTATTTATACAAAACCATAGCTTATATACAGATAAGGTCAAACATGACCATCAAAAGAAGACAAAAGGGTCAAAACGATAGTTCTAAAACTAAGGCCTTGTTTGTGAGACGTGTCATGGTTGACTTCACAAACTTAACATTCTTTCTTGGGTTCATTACGGTTAGGGTTGGGCATCCTGCTGCTCACCTACATACATATACGAACAGTGAGCGAAAGCCCAATGAATAATACCATAGTAAAGAGGTTATACGAATGAGATTCATATTAAGTACATCGAACCCGTAAATTTCATATACAAATGGCCTTAGGCCCATTCTGTGTTTTCTTATACATGTCAAATGGCCTCGGGCCCAATTTAGATTTTTATCAAACATATCAAATGGCCTCGGGCCCATTGCATCAAACACGTCAGACGGCCTCAGGCCCATTACATAACTTGTTGGGCTTATCAAACGGCCTCGAGCCCAATTCAAACACTTCAACGTACCAAACGGCCTTGGGCCCATTATTTCAGTATTCGTGTCTATGTGCATTTTGTATTCATGATCATGATCACTTTTCATTCAATGGCCTTTGGCCCGTTATTTCCATATTCGTATCTATACGCATTTCATATTCATGATCATGATCACTTTTTATTCAAATGGCCTTTAGCCCATTACATTCATATTCAAACTGCCTTTGGCCCATCAAAATATTCAAACGGCTTTTGGCCCATCAAAATATTCAAACATTTCAAACGGCAAACGGCATCAGGCCCAATTCATACTCTTATTAGACGTATGAAACGAATAGAATGCTCATTCATAATTCAAATTCACAGGCCAGAAAACTTACACATGAGTAGCATTTAGAAGATAATATACATGAAAATATCTTTACTAGGATATTACTCACAGTATTTCGATGCTCGATTCGTCCTTGCACTTGACCCTACACAATTCGTAATACACATAGAAATCGGGTCACAATACAATTCATTCCGTTCTTTAATTCGTTTAATTCTCTTAGGCTCTTTCCAACTCTATAGTTCATTTATAATACTCAGTACATGCCTAAGAGTACTTAGAAGTGAAAGAGAACGGAAATCGAAATATGAACTAGCTTTTCAAAAAAAATTGAAACAGGGCACTCCGCTCGAGCGCAGCTTTAGTCGCTCGAGTGGACTACAAAATTTACAAACTTTCTGGAAGCTTGATTTCTCCGCTCGAGCAACACTTTCCTCGCTTGAGCAGACATGTCAAATTCTGGAATTTCCAGAATTTTGTTTGAAGCTCAAAACACACTTCCAAAGGTCCACTCCTTGTATAATACATTCAAATATGCAATGACACTCCCAAAAACATATATATTTAAAGTCATTTCTAACTCTTAGCTCAAATCTCCATGAATTTAACGTTTTAATACTTTTTTTCCTTTCTTACAAAATATAAAATTAAGCTACAAGCTCTTAGGAAAATATTTGCAAGTATGAATTCAAATTAAAATCAAGTCAATTCTTGATTGTCAAATTCTAAATCATAATTAATTTCTTGATTTATCCAAATTAATTTTCCTTCATATCAAACCCAATTTCAAACTCATAAATTTTAAAATAGGAATTAAACTTTCAAAATACAATCTCAAAACTTGGGACCTAACATGGCTTGTTTAAAAACATACAAACTCTTAATTGATAGAAAAGAATATGATCAATTTTTAAATCATTTACATCAAAATTCCTTTAAATCATGAAATTGGAGTTATGAAACTTTGCATGTATGAAATTAAGGTCAAAACTAAATAATTTTGATTAGAATAGCTCTAATTATTAATTTTCTCCACATTAGACCCAAATTCAAATCCATAAACCTTTTAATCATGAATTAAAATCTCAAAACCTTGAAATTCTATAATGCACGTTTAATTAAAGTATTAATCTTGTAGAGTTGTCCATGCATGTAACAATGAGGCTTAATTTCATGCAAGACTACATCATCAAATCCAAAATAATTAATTTCCATAACCATAGACCTACCTTAATTTCTTCATCTTTGTTTTCTAATTTCTTCCAAATTATATGAAATTGAACCAAAACTCATCTTTAATTCAAGTGTAATATAAGGATTCTACAAGATTTAAGCTTGAAATCCTTACCTTCAATCTTCAATTTGGTGTACAATTGATGAATTCTTGAGCTCCTTTTTTTCCCTTCAATTCGTGGCTTTCTCTCTCTCAATGGTATACTTCAATCACCATCTCCAGCACACTCTTTGATTTCTCTCTCTCTCTTCTTTCTCTCTTTCCTCTTTTCTATGTGTTTGAATCTAATTTCTAGCACATGTATTACACACACACATAACTTCTCTTGAGGCATCCACACTACACACGTGCACAGATCCAAGCTGCCAGCACAACAACAATATACACATATCTGACTTCTTTGCACACCCACACAGGTTTCTCTGCACACCCATGCACTCACAATTCTGGATTCTTCTTAATTTGATTTATGATTAAGATTAGATTAATTAAATAACACGTAGTCTTTATAAATCTTAATTAACACATAATTAAATTAATTACTACCAATCATAAATTCCACATGATTTAATTTATCTAATTTGACTTCCTTTAGAGCCCAATTAATTATATTTAAAACAATCAATCTGAATCAGATTTTTAATCAAACTCCTAGAAGGCTCTAAATATTAAATTAAACTTACTGTCATCATCAATTTCGATTTCCCAAACCATTTAGGCCTTCAATTTCTAATTAGACTCCAAATTTCCGTCAATAAATTACAAATTCAAATTGCACACCCCATAAATAAATTTAATTCGTAATAATCACCATTCTCAATCCTTATAATTTAATAAACTTAATTAACTCCAATTCAGACCTAATTAATCGAATCTCAATTTTACTAAACTGAATCGAATATTTAATTAACTCCCAAATGGGTCCGTAATTAAAATTAAATTGATTCAACTTCTTAATTTCACTTCCTTAAGCCATTTGGACCCTTAAAATAAATCTTCAACAGAATCATATACAAATCAAATTCCACAATTCTCATAAATCCCAAATTCAATCAGGATAACGACTACTTAAAATCCCAAATCTCCTTAATTAACCAAATATAAAATATTATAAGTGGCTAGTGAGGTAGGTGAATTAATGAATTTGTTCACTGGTCATGTACTAAGTAGGACCAGATATTTGGTTCTGGATAAATTATTATATAGTTGGTTGATTTGTTGTGCAATTTGGTAAATTGTTTGATAATTGTATCGTTGATTTAATGTCATAAATTGTTAGATTCCTGTTAGTTTATTCTGTATCCGAGCCTTGTATTCCTGTCGTATTGTATACTTCCCGAATTAATTTATTTTTCAAGTGCGGAGTAGATTTTAGTGCAATCAAAATTGAGATTAGAAAGATTTATTAATATAGAGATTTGGGACCCACCACTGTAATTATTAAATTTGGAGATAGTTGTAATAATGTTTATTTTGGAGAATACTATACAATTTGGAGACAACTTTATAGTTATTATTTTTTGGAGCAAAACTTATATATATTTATTTAACAACCCGGAAGTGGGGCGTTACATCCTAGTCGCAAGTCATAATAAGCCTTGAAGCCTTGAATCCACAAAGTCGCACTACGGCACTAGGTCGAATCACGAAATCGATTGTATGAATGTCAAATCAAAATTGATCTGCCCACCAATGTTCTTGAGACGAACTCCCAGCAAAGAACCCAGGTAAAGATTCAATCAGCAAACTTGAATCGAAAGTTCCAACGCTTGATCAATGTGAATTAGCGAAGCCAAATTTTGAGTCAAACCCACAACTCGAATCATGATGATGAATCATGAGGATGAATCGAAATCTTGACTGGGTATCGATCTTAGTTTCCGAATGAACTTAGGTTCCGCGACATTTGTTTCCGAGAGCTAACTCCAATAGCAGTTCCATTCGAAGCAAGAATGAACCAGTTTCAGTATTGCCAATCAAATTAGGGCTTCAATTCAATCTATAATGATGATTCTAGAGATCAATTCATAAATCTGACTAAGATTGGGGTTTTAAAGATCAAGCTATTTTTGAGGTAATGGTCTATGATAATTAGTAGGCTAGGATCTAACTCTTGTGCTCTGATACCAAATAATGAAGAACCCAATCAAGAATGAGAGAGAATTTAGGGAGAGGGAATTTAGAGAGAAATATCTCAATCAATCAATATTCATGTTTAAAAGTTAGTTATAAAGTGGTTATCCTCTTCCAGAAAACAGGCTAAAATTTTCCATTCACTAACTATCACATGTTATGCGCATGCTATCCTACATCAGTTTGGCTCTGTATACATTCTTAGCCCTTTGTGTGTGTGTGTGTGTGTGTGTGTGTTTGTTTGTGTGTGTGTTTTTACTTTTTCTTGGTTTGTGAACCTGACTGATCTTTTGGTTTTAATTGGTTTTGATGGAGGTGATGACTAATGGGAGTTTTAGGAGTGTATGCAAGAAGTTTGTACAAGAAATCTGCTTACAAGTCAATTAGCTCTTATCTAATGTCCAAAAAGGTTGACTCAACTTACTATATATATAAGAATAGGTTCTTTATTTCATCACCCTCTGTGTCACGACCCCAACCCGCCCCTAGTAGGATGGTGCCGAGATGGCCAGTAACCCGTGATTACCAAAGGCCAACTTATCAAAATCCACACACAGCCAAGTACATATAGAGGGCTTACATAATGCGGAAGCAATAAACCAAAATACAGGTGGTCCATAAGAGCTGTGCGTAAATCAAATGAGCAAACATGTACAATATGATCTTACAACCAGTCCATGAATAACAAAATGTAGTTCTCATCTTGATCAAAAGGCTTCTAAGCCGACATGTACAGAATACAAAGAATACAAGCCAAGAAGCATGATTTTCAAGATTTGCCGACGAAAATACAAAATGCCGACGTAAACACATAGTGCCGAGGTAGAAACAAAGATGGCCGACAAGAATGCAAAACAAGCCGATGAAAACCAAATATCCAAAACAAGCTGGAAAACACATCTAGACGTCGCCGCCGTCCTGCTCATCACCTACATATATATATAGAGGGTGAGTATGGAAACTCAGTGAATGATACTAGTAATAAAGGTTTTGTATGAATATAGCCGAAGTCTGTACAAAACAAGCATTTCAGAACCATACAAATATTAGCCGAGGTCCTCCAAAGCAAAACACAATAAACCTTTACCAATACAGAGGATGAACCGTATTCATCTTTCAAACCATACAAGTTTCAAGGGATGCACATGACATCGGCAAGCAAGGACAAAAGCTTTCCAAACCACCAGTACGTGTAGTAGCCCATTAGTGGCAAAACCCAGATTTATACGATCCGTAATCGTTTTAGACAAGATGATGCTGCGAAAGTTTAGAGTCCTCCAGCTAAGGGACTTCTCAAGATAATCATCAAGACAAAGCTCACATTTGATACATCGAGTTAGGCTAATCATTCATGCTTAACAAATACTTTCATCAAAACAAAGCAAGACAAGATTTATCAAAGCAGTTTAACATAGCTTTATTAAAAGCACCACTCACCTCGGTCTTCAGGTGTAGGCTCAAAGTAAAGATCAGAGTCCTGACAAATCACATTCTCAAAACAAGCTTCACATGCGCACAATGATCTCGGCACTCTCACCGAGTCCAAATCAATAACAAAGCAAAACATGCTAAGGGTCAAAACGTTATTTCCCATTTTGGGAAAATACACTGGGCACCGTCCAGGTCATGCCGAGGTCCCACACCTCCTCGCCGAGGTGTGAACCCGACGGCCACAATCAAAACAAGGTCAGGAAACTTGGTTTTCCTTTCAAAGAACAAGAAGAACAAGATCATCAAGAACATCAAGATCATGCATGCTGAAATCTTATCTTATTTATACGAAATCTGAGGTTTTCATGCTAAGAGTTCAAAAATCGTGGACCTGGGTACCCAACCAAGGAGAACATGCAAGAACAAACACAACAACATGGTTCTAGCCATAAACTTCTAGATCAAAGCACAACTTTTATCAAGAACACATGAATACTAACTTCCTCTTTCAAAACCAACTCCAAATCCATGCATGGCATACAAAACAAACCCAATCATGTAATGCAGCTCGGTAATTAATGAGAACAAACAGAGTAGAGCAAGAATCAAACCTCAAAACTTAAATCCAACGGTTCGATCTACCAAGACCAAGCTCGAAGTCACCAATCTCTCTCTAAAACTCTTCCTTCACCCTTGAGAGCTTCTCTCTCTAAAAACAAAACTTTGAGACAAAAATGATTTGTTCCTAAGTCTATCGGCTGTCTTAAACCACAGCTCGGACACGTGGCACTACCGGGTTGGTTCTCCTCAAAAGGTGACTGATGGATTAGACAAGTCTCTGACAAAGCGTACACAACAAGCTCAGTGACAAAACACGTCGGCTAGCAAGGACATCGGCTAGGGAGGACGGCACTTGACTAAGCTGTGCCACACCTTGGCCTGGGTGTACCACATCTCGGCCTAGGCCATACCTGCCCAAGGACAAAGATCATTAAGCACAAAACATCTCGGCAAGCGTGCCGGGGTGTAGATGGAGATCGGCTAAGGTTCCAAAACGGTTCTAAGTGCAAAGGTTCAAGGTGAGCTAGGCTAAGCTGACCTCGGCTACAGACCAAGCAAGGTATGAGTTCAAGCAAGTCACAATTAATAGGCAAAGCAAAGTAAAGCAAAGCAAGATAACAAGATTACAACCCGGCGAGGCAAGTTCATACATAAATACATGCAAGCAAGACTAAATCAAAGTGAGGGTTGTTACACTCTGCTTCTTCCCTCCCCACCTCCCTCTGCTCCAATTTTCTTCCATTTTGAGCCTAAAACAATGGATTTTGTGGTTTCAAGACATTATTTGGTTTTGTAGGAATAATGGTCACCCTATGATTTTTTTTCTTTTTCAAATGATCTTCTTTTTCTTTTCTTTTTTTTGGGTGAGAATTTTCAAATGATTTTTTGATTTGGTGGAATACTAGAATTTATTTTATTTTTTTTAAACCAAAAGGCTAAAATTGGTATGATAAGGGTTTGGAAGTTCCAAAAAAAAAAAAAAATTTAAATGTGGCATTTCTTGAAAGCGACACTAAATGTTGGATATGACATCATTAGTTAACAAAGACGGAAAGAAGGTGATAGATGTTAGGATATAGAAACTTTTTTCATAATCGTCGTTGTAAGACATTATTGACGTTTTTTAAATGCCACAAGCCTAATGTGATGCAATTTATAAATGTCGCCTTTTCTTATGGTAGCGTTTTTTCAGACCTAAGGTGGCACTTTTGAAACGCTAAGAGCATGATTTCTTGCAGTGATACCACGGTTATACTATCTCTTTAGCAAAACCAAATTGTTGAAGTTTTCATTCTCTGCGAGTATTAACAAAATGTTTCAATTGTGTTAGGTCATCAAACCATCCTGTCTCACTCTCCCAAAAACTGTTTTTAGTCTTTCCTTTGAAATATAGAGAGTTTTAGTGAGTACTTTCTAATAATATAAATGGAAGTCTATGCCATATAACAGGAACAACACAAGACGGAACCTGCCAATACACGATGAACTTGCCTGTACTAAAAAACTTAGCTAACAATACACTATATCTGTTCAATTAAAGAGCTCTCTTACTATGGACAACACACAAATTGAATGACCATACATTATTTTTTAGTCAACAACGTACACAACAGAACCACTATAGCAGAGCAACAAAAGCAAGCCTAACTAGCAAAAGAAACTTGAGATGGACATGGAGGCACATCAACTTCAACAACTCCTTCAAGAATCTAGGTGACCTTCCTCATTGTAGGCCTCAGAGATGGATCTTCTTGAATACACCAAATGGCAACCATCAGAAATCTCTCCAGCCTCTTCCAGTCATTTAATGCTTCCATATTGTTTTCAACCAAAGTATTCAATCTTCCTTCCTGAAAGTAGTCACATGCCCAATAAGTCAGAATTACTTTCTCTTTTTCACCAACCTCCATATCGCTGATGCTTTTTCGACAAGAAATGATCTCCAGTAGCAACACACCATAGCTATAGACATCAACCTTTGTAGTGATTGGATTACTGTTGAACCACTCCGTAGCAACATACCCTCTTGTCCCTCTAATGGTAGCAGGATTGGTCTTACTTTGATTCAACTTCAAAAGTTTAGCCAACCCAAAGTCAGAAATCTGAGCATTGTAATAATCATCCAGAAGTATGTTCTGAGGCTTTATATCACAATGGATGATCTAGGTACTACATTCTTCATGCAGGTACACAAGTCCTCTGGTAATCCCCAATGCAATTTGAGTCCTTTGGTTCCAACTTGGCTTCTTTTTCCCAAAGAGAAAGCTTGCTAAAGTCCCATTGCTCATGAACTCGTACACTAACATCCGATGTTGTCCTTCGTCACAAAATCCAAGCAGTCGAACCAGATTCTTGTGATGTGTATGCCTAATTACATTTACTTCAGTTCTAAATTCCTTCTCTTTCTCTTGAACCATCCTATCTAGTTTCTTCACTACAACAACAACTCTGGAACCCATTTGTATTGCCCCTTTGTAAACAATACCAAAAGCACCGCTTCCCAGTTCTTCCTTGAAACCATTTGTAGCTTCTACAAGCTGTTCGTAAGCAAAACAACGAAGATTAGTCTCCACAGCACTATGATTGCCATGACAACTTTTTATGCTTTTCTTGTGGTGGATGAGGAAAAAGCCCTGGCAAATAGCACCAATCAATACAAAATTGATGAACATAGAGCTACCCAATAGAACCGATCCAACGAGAATTAAGGTCCCCGGGTTCTTCTTTGTTTCTGGAACCAGAGGAGAAGGAAGAGTTCGAGGATCTCTTTTCCTAAACTTCAAGAAAGCATGACGATTAACAACATTGTCCTCTCTCCCATTTGAAAGTGGCAGCTTCTTCTTCCAGTAACTACCCTCTCCCAAAATGGCAACAGCACAAAAACAGTCATTGATGCAAGACATTTTGCACTGCGCTTCAATCGCAGGGCTGAAATGTTCATAGTCAAATGTTGGCCAATCAGTATTGATTAGTGTCTCAAAATCATAGATATCTTCCGCAAAATTGATGTCATCTTCTAAACAGCTTTGTGTGAAATTTGGCTTGCAGCTGCCATACGTATTGTTCGAATCAAATAAGGAATACCCAGGCGGGCATTTGCAATCTGGCCTTTGGTTATCATTGAGTCTACAAATGCTGTTAAACCCACAAGCCTCACTGCCTTCACCTCCACCAATATCAACACATATATTATCGAGCTGTGACCAAATATGGGTCCACTTTGTACTGCTATTGAAAGTCTTCGGATGATAATATTGGGTGAAAACTCCATCAAAATCTAGAGTTGCTCTGTGAAAATATTCAATAGTTGGGAACAACATACCTTGTGGTTTGATATAGAATATTTTGTTATTCTTTCTCAATATGTACATGACTCCTTTGTCGTCGAAGATCACTCGATAACCAAAATTGGATGAATTGAAGTAATCAGATGTGCTGCCATTATAGTAAGCATCATAAGCAAAATTGGAAGGGATGTCTCTGGTATTAAGGACAAGATTCCCATCCTGGAGAAAACGGAGTTGAAACCTTCCTTAAGAGAAATTGGTCTCCGAAAGGCGACAAAATATTACCCCATTGGACTCCATAATCTGTGTAGGCAACATGGTATCAGTTGGATTTTTGAAACTCTCCCATAGATTGACAGAATCGTTGCGCACAGGTACAAAGTTGCCAGTATCATTCATAAAACCATGAGCAACATTATTGTTGAGAATAAGTTGAGAGTTCCACAATTCTTTGCCTTGAGGGTCACTGAGCACTAGCCCTCTGTCAACAGTTAGGCCTAGTTTGGATCCAATTGAGACCGGCACACCATCATGCCCATACCAGAAAATGGTTTGGTCTGGTATTTTGTAATACCATATGGAAAGCAAGAAGAGATTCTTTTCCTGAAGTGGTTTAAACCCAAATGCAAAAACACCAGAGGGTGACAGCCATGGGGTGTCCTTGTTATTTGCAGTGATAGATGTACCCACAGCTACGGTACCATTAGTCCGAGCAACAATAGAAAATGGCAGGAGGAAGAGTAACAAGAAGTGGAAGAGTGGATGATGAGGTAAAGCACAAGCCATTGATTGATAGATCAAGCTCGATTTGGGTAGATGGAAATGAATGAATAAAAAAAGAAAGATCAAAGTGTTTTTCAAGGCAAAGGAAAAGACTTTGAAGTCAACCTGTACCTTTCAGCAAGGACTTCTACATCCATAGCATTATTGGTCTTCGGCCACCATTCTTTAATGACTCTATCAGAGCCACGTATATAGCTGCCTGGACCATTAAAAGTCCATAAAATAAAATACCGATAATTGTCATAATGTTTGACTTATTTTCATCTCACATGATACGCGCAATACAAAAAGGGCATGTTTTAATGGAATGACAATTAATAAAAATGAAAATTGGTTAGCTTGTAATTTTAAAGAATTAATGAGAAAAGCACTTTTATAATAATCGTATTGATTGTGAATTCATCATATTTATAGTGAATTAGGTATTAACTCGGCTATGAATCAATTAGTATAGTGAACAGATCAATACACGTACTAAGTGGGGATTCATCATATCTATAGTGAATTAGGTATTAACTCGGCTATGAATCAATTAGTATAGTGAACAAATCAATACACGTGTACTAAGTGGGGAGGATTAACTTTTTAAACATGGAAAAAATTTGAAAATAAGATTCAAGCCTATATTTTCTTGAATCACTAAAAAAAAAAAAATCACGGTTCCGATTACCGCAACCGTTACACTAGGGCCTTTACACCTCACGACCGCTATTGCGTCACCGCAACCATTATGGCAACCGTAACTGCTTTTCAAAACCTTGTTTTAGAGTCGATATAGTAAAAAATATATATAAGAACAAGGTACAATTTTTGTAAATTAGGAAAATAAAATTGAGATGAAATTAAATGTTTCTATGAATAATTTGATCTAAGGTTGGGTTTTTCTGAAGTTCAAATCTAAACTTGACAGTCATGTTCGGGCTTGTGGGATCACTATGGGTTATGTTTCAATGAACCAAACCATTCATTTTGTAAGGTCTTCCATGTATATCATTCATGAAAAAAAATTAAGTCGATTCAATAATCGTAACATTTAATTTTATCAAATTCATGTCTAAAAAAATGAACTGACAAGTATAATTCTTAAAATAAATCATCTATTTTATGGGATCTGACAATGTGTGGGTCCCATAGTGGTGTATTATGTGACAATTTTGTTATCAGTTCTATATGTTGTGTGTTTTTTTTCTATGCTAATTCTAGGTATCCTAGATTTACCCAGCTGTACACAAGTCAAACATGGCATCGTGAACAATGAGTGTAGATTGGGTCTTTGCCAAAAATAGAATTCCAGAAAGAATACGTGAAAGCTAACTATAAGATTATTCACTTTGTTTGGTTTGAGTTTTCTAAAACATTTTTTAGAAAATTCTACTTTCTTGTTTTCCGTATTTTTTGTTTTGACTGAATTTTTTTAATATTATAAGAATTTTTTAATTTTTAGATACACCTAACATAAATACACTTAAAAAGTATAATTTTTGTGAAAAAAATCTTTAAAAAATTCACTAAATACCAAAAATATTAAAAATATATATATCAAAATTTAGTACATTTTTTTTTTTTGTATTTTTATGTATTTATTAATTTTTTTAAATATTTTTTCACAAATATTTTACTTTTTAGACACATATAAGTAAGATGCATCTAAAAAAGTTAAAAAAAAATGCTTAAAATTTTAAAAATATTCACTAAAAACAAAAAAAAAAAAACACGAAAAACAAAACGCTCAATTTTCAAGAAATTTAATTCACAAAACTCAAACCAAACACACTAATTAATTTTGCATAGGAAAAGAAACACGGAAAATGTGAAAATGAATTCATTATTGGAAAACCAAAGAAGTCTTTCATTCAATATGTTAGTTGACAATAAAGTTTGCACCTTGTAAAATCTGAACTATCCAACATAAAGTATGTGCATACATAGGTTCCACGTAGAAAAAGAAGTGCCATATATATAGCAACTCTATCTTGCACCTATTTTGATTTGGTGAAGTGGGAACCAGTAGACATGAATGAGATTGTGACAATAACTATTATCCTGGCTGTTAACAACCCTAAAAGACACCAAGACTTATTCAAAACCATTAACCCAGGTAGATAATTCAAACCTAAGGTACCTAAAATTTTTGATAAAATATTAGCTAAAAATGACAATAACCAAGTTCAACTCTTGATACTATATTAG
This sequence comes from Camellia lanceoleosa, assembly GCA_025200525.1. NCBI lineage: Eukaryota > Viridiplantae > Streptophyta > Magnoliopsida > Ericales > Theaceae > Camellia > Camellia lanceoleosa. The sequence continues at coordinate 128,259,720 of CM045768.1, forward strand.
CTTTCTTCTCAGACCTAGAAAACTGTTCACCAAAACAATAACAACGGTTGGATAATGTCTCAAACTCATTTGTGTCACATGAGGGATCTCTCTCACCTGATCATATAGTGAAGAAAAATCTTGAAACGGAGAATTCCATGCCCATGGTAGCCACAACTTCTTCAAACCATCCATACAAGAAACATGGGTTATTGCGGCATTTATAAAATAATGTTTTTATAGCGTCACTAAAATTTTATGTTAGGCAACATTTTAAAAAACACTGTATTAGGAATGGACAAGTTTTTGATGTCTAGTAGCTGTGGTAAACGGAATTCAAACGGAATTTAAAGGGTCATTGTTTTGTCATTTCCCTAGTCTCTCTCTCTCTAAGTGTGTTTGAAATTCATTTATTCTCATCATTGCTTTGAGATCTGGACTCTATCTCTCTATATTAAATGGAATATCGCTCATTATCTTTGTCACTTTATTAGATTTGGAATGGCCAGGCTTGTCTTCAGTCCATTTTGTGGACTGGAAGGTACTGTTGGACCCGTAAGGCCCATCACGGGTTCTATTTTGATAATCCAAACGAGTCAATGTATAGAGCTCATTGAATACTTTGTCCGACGTTGATTGGATATCGATAGTTATTTAATTGGATCCGATTTTTGTCAATAATTATCAAAACAAGACCCATGATGGGCCCCCACGGGCCCAACAGTATGCTCCAGTCCAATCTTAGACTGGAGAGAAGCCTGGCCCGTATTGGAAATGGCTATTACACCAAATATAACGTTTGTTTATTCACCATCAATTTGTCTAATGGTTACAATTTTCTTCTGGTTGCATTATCTTCAATTTAGAGATTTGCAAATTTGAGATGTGTGTAACCCTTGATGTTGCTGCTGTTGATTCTTCCAAATCTGCATTTTCTTTTTTGCTGTCGATTTCCAAATCTGAATATGTGTGTATGTGTGTGTATTTGAAAGTGTTTTTCCTATTTTTGTCCTGCATTTGTTGTTTCCTGCCTTGCTTTGGGTCTTTATTTATTTCACTGTTTGATCATTGATCTCTATATATTTGGTGTAAACTGTAAATGTACCTTTTATGGAATCCTTGTATACTACTGATTGGTCTTGTGGTGATATATGCAACTTGGGTTTGGAGAAAGTTTGACAGCTTCATTTGATAACCTATTGGGGGTATGCTTCCATATTTATGCTCTTGTATTGGAGGTTTGCTTCCATATTTTTCACTTCCATATGTATGCAATTAGTTGTTTAAATAGTGGCAACTAATAATGCTGGAATGGTAAGAATTGTCTCAATGGCGTTGAATTTTTGTTATCTTTTTGCCCCCTTGGTGCATTATGGGGTTTGAAGTAATATGTTTGTTTAACTTTTTGCCAAAATTTAAAGGTAATTATTTAATTTTTCAGTTTTCTAACCCAATGCTAGGTATTGACCTGCCCCAACTTTTCTAAGGTACCGTATTACTTATTCTAAGGTATTCCAAGATTGTTTTGACTATAATAAATTACACACTCTGCCTCAAAACAAACACAACAAAAACCAACCCCATTTCTCTCTCTAATTGATATTTTGGATTGTGGCATTTGCTCTTTTGTCTACATGACCACTTGAAAGCATTTGAATTGATCTTGGTTTCAGTCGGAATACCCTGGCATAGCATAATGCACAAACTGGATGTTTCATTTTGTTTCCTTTTTGTTTCTTCCGCTTGATCTAATTTCTTTTATGGTTGCATATAAAAATACAAGAAACTAATTGATTTTCTATGGCTGAGGAAAAAAGAAAACCATTTGTAGTTATAAACTCTAGCTAATTGTTTTTATTGGATAATGTACTTGTGTTTATTCAATTTCATTGCCATAGTTGGTGGGACTTGTCTGTGAACTAAAAGCTTTTCAATGGAACTATGCTGTGGGGAAGTGGTTTGGAAATACTCTTCAGATCCTGGAAGACGCCAATGATCCTCTGCTAGTCACCTGCAAAGACACAAATACTTCGGTCGGGGGTGCCGGAATTAGCACTCCGACGGACAAGTCAGTTCCTCTACTCAAGAAAGCTTGTTCACTAAGTTTTTAGAAGTGATTCTTGCATACCTTTACAAATCTGAAGCTCTTGTATTTATATCCATTCTCTGGACCTCGGGGCCAGAGTCTACTTTTTATTTATTATTCTTTCATTTGTCCTGATATGCCTTCTCAAGTCTATTCGGCCTTAAGAACGTATTCGGCATCCTAGTTGAGCAGAATGGAGCCGTTCAGTTCCCGGCTCCTCGGGTATACCAGATTCCGTTCCTCTATTTATTCGGCTCCCACAATTGCCCCCCAAGCGTTCTGTCAATGGCAGTTGGGTGAAATGCTTGGTCCGATTTTCAAATACTCTGAACCGAAGTTTAGGGGTTAGACTTATCACGCGGATGTTTAATTACTCCCCCTTTAATTGTCGTCTCAACTTCCCGCCCCTTCGTACACGCCTATTTATTATGATTTGAAATCTGATGTCCTTTCGAATCTGTGTTCTATGACGCTGGTTGCTGGGTTGCTCTTCGAATCGTTCTTGCAATTCTTCCATCTGTGATACTCTCTTCATTTTTGTAAGTTTTCCTCTCCCCTGCTCTGAAGCTTTTCCTAGTTTGTTTATTTCGTCGCATGTTCTTATAGTCAGTAGGTTATGGCGAAACATTTGAAAGACCTCCTTTCGTCAGATCGAATTGCTGGCTTTAGACGCCATTTCTCTATTCCTGACGATGTCCACCTGTCGTTTGTGGCGGACGGCACTCTTGACATGGAGAGGGAGGACGAAACCACGATTGTCTTTCCCCTTTTGTCAATCGCAGAGGGTGGAGTCCGCTTTCCTCTTCACCCGTTTCTAAGGGCTGTTCTTCGCCATTGGGATTTGAACCCTTCCCAGCCCAATGTGAATTTCTTTAGAATTATAATGGGGGTCGTAGCGCTGAACCGTTGCCTTGGAATTAATCTTGGCATTCCTGCCATTAACCTTTGTTATGCTTTGGCCAAGTCCTCTCGTGACGGGCGCATTTCCTCAGAGCTAAGGATACATATCATCAGTTGATCACTATGCTTTCCAGCTCTGGGAAACGAGTTGATGATGTCATGGTCGTTGTCCGCGGCAACTGGGAGTTCGGCGAAGGGGAGGATCGTGTCGATCCTATTCCTAGACGTAGGGGCGAACCAGGTCGCCGAATGCCCTCTTGCTCGTATTGTGTGTTCATATTTGCCATACCCTATTTTCTTGAGTCTTACGGCTTGTCTTGTGCAGGGAACGATTTGAAAAAAGTCCAAGCTTCAACTGACGACGCCGTTCTGTCGGACATTAGGATTGCTCTTAGTTATTTCGGCCGTCGTAGTCTTCATAAGCAGGGAAGAGCGGCTCACGTTCTGCTTTGCTACGAGCCTACATATACAACCTTTTCGGCTGCGGAGAACATACCGATTCTGAAGGGGGAAGATTTTCTCGTCGCTCGTATTTTATCCGACTTCAAAAACTTGAGACAGGTAGGTTTTGAAGGGTCCGATTCAGAGAATACCGAAGTATCCGATACTGCCGAATCAGATCAGTCCGAGGCCGAATCTGAGGAGGTATTGGATTCTGCCGATCCTCCCTCTACTTCGGGGCAGGGGAACCTTTCTGTTGACGACGTTCCTCAATGTACAGACAGTCTTCCCATCTCGGGCTCCACTAACATGGCTGGGTTAAGCCTGACAAAGCTTGCCAAGAAGGAGAATGCGGAGAGGTTAGCTGCACGGCGAAGAGCGGAGGGCCTTTCAACTGAACCGCCCACCAGTGAATCTCAACATTCCCTCCTAGTTACCGAATCGAGATCCTTGGGAATTGTTGAGGAGGCGGCAACAAATAAGAATGTCGAATCCGTGTTGGTTAGGGAAGCTGTTCAGGATGTTGAGGGAAAGGCGGAGAAACGCGCTAGGGATCGTGAGGTCGGTTTAGAAGATCACGGCGGCAAACGACCTCGAATGGAGGGATGGAGTGAGGTTGTGCCCTTTGTGATTCGACCGATGGTAAGAAACATGCCGGTTCCTTCGGATGCCTCGGCGCTTAAAGACCCGGAGGTCGCGTTCGGCGTGGCAACGTCTTTGTCGTTGCCGTCTGATATGGAGGCTTTCCAGTTGGAACCGGATTTGAATGCAACAATGTTAGCCGCGCAGTCGGCCCTTTTGGTGCGTATTCTAATTTCGAGAAAGTACTTTTTCCGTTTGTTTTTGTTATTTTGTATTTGTTTATCAGACATTTTTCATGCGGGCTGATATTATAAAATGTTATGATACAGAAATGGGTGTCGATACTTTTTTGTAGTTATAAAATGTTATGAATTCTGCTCAATGTGCTGATGTTTCCGTAATTTTATGGTGATATTTCTTAATAGATCTATAATCTGTCCTTGCCTAAGCCAGGGCATGAGCGTGAAGAGCCGAATGGTTCATACTCGTGGGCTGGCCGAGGCATCTTTGAAAAGGCGGCCGATTAGATTAATAAATCTGCCCTTGTCTTGGCCAGGGCGCGAGCGTGAAGAGCCGAATGGTTCACACTCGTGGGCTGGCCGAGGCATCTTTGAAAAGGCAGCCGATTAGATTAATAAATTTGCCCTTGCCTTGGCCAGGGCTCGAGCGTGACAGGCCGAATGGTTCATACTCGTGGGCTGGCCGAGGCATCTTTGAAAAGGTGGCCGATTAGATTAATAAATCTACCCTTGCCTTGGCCAGGGCTCGAGCGTGACAAGCCGAATGGTTCACACTCGTGGGCTCGCCGAGGCATCTTTGAAAATGCGGCCGATTAGATTAATAAATCTGCCCTTGCCTTGGCCAGGGCTCGAGCGTGACAAGCCGAATGGTTCACACTCGTGGGCTCGCCGAGGCATCTTTGAAAAGGCGGCCGATTAGATAAATAAATCTGCCCTTGCCTTGGCCAGGGCGCGAGCGTGAAGAGCCGAATGGTTCATACTCGTTGGCACGCGGATCGTCGTCCGACGTTTGGCGTTCGGTCATACTAACGTTGCCTTGGGGGAGCTGCGCGTATCTCAGAATAAATGGGGTAAGTTCGTACCAAGGGTCCTATTTATTTGGGTACAGGGTTGAGCCAATACTGGGGAAGGACCGAGATTGGCTGAATTCAAACTTCGAAATGTATCGCAGCAGCGACCCCACTGGTATGGGAAGAAAAGCATCCAAGGATCGGGAAAAATAGCAGCGCCTTAGTCGTCGAAGCAGGTCCCCTCAAAGGGACGTTCAACGGGAAGGTTCCCCATGCCCGCGACCGGGAATCGAGGTGGATGCGACGCCGCGGCCATTGAACTTTGCGGTTTTTGTGAAGAATAAACCGATGACAGAGGCGGATTCCATCATTAAAGACCCAGATGTGGCAGTCGAGTTTGCTCGACAGATTTTTCCACCGGAAGTCCGACAATCGATGGTTGGTCGTCGTGATTTCGAAGTGTTTCGGGACGGCATACATGGGGCTGTAAAGGGGTTGTATAATGCTTATGAGATTGGCATGCGTCTGCGTGCGATGAGACGTGACATTGAGAAAAAGGACGAAAGGAGTCGCAGTCTGGAAGCTCGCGCGAAAAAGGCCGAGAGTGAGCTTCGGGAGCTTAAGAAGGTTCGAATGGCTGAGCCGGCGACGGCCGGTCAACTTAAAGTGGGCGGAAATACGTCCCAAAAGGCCCCGGGTTACGAGAAAGGATATCAGGACGGTTTCAAGGCCGGGGTTGATAAAACCAAGACAGACCCTGCTGAGGAGGTTTGTCGATGCAAAAATCGCGGTTTTAAGCACAGCTGGATCAAGGCTCTTCAAACCGTGGAGGTTCTTGGGTCCCTAGGCATAGATTCGGCTTCACCCCTATATCACCGACATTACCTTCCCTATTTCGAATTTGAAATCGAGAAGAGCGACGATGAGGAGGCCGATTAACTAGAGTGTAATGCAACAACAAACTTCACTATGAATAAATAGGCTTTCATTTTCAATGTCCGTCTTTGATCGTAAAATATTTCTAGTTCAAACGTGTCGATTCATTTTATTGGAATATTTAGATTTTGATTAGAATATTTTGCACTGCATGGTATAAACGTTCAGAAACGCATTAGTGGGCCCTAAGGCATCATGCACCTAAGGGGCTCCGTATCCGGAGACTTGTTTCGACCAATCGTGGCATCCACGAAGGGCGCTTCGAATCCGGAGACTTATTCAGCCCCAAGGCGTCATGCCCCAAAGGGCGATCCGAATCCGGAAACTTGTTTGGGCCAATCGTGACATCCACGAAGGGCGCTCCGAATCCGGAGACTTATTCGGCCCTAAGGTGTCATGCACCAAAGGGGGCTCCGAATCCGGAGACTTATTCGGCCCTAAGGTGTCATGCCCCAAAGGGGGCTCCGAATCCGGAGACTTATTCGGCCTTAAGGTGTCATGCACCAAAGGGGGCTCTGAATCTAGAGACTTGTTTTGGCCAATCGTGACATCCATGAAGGGCGCTCCGAATCCGGAGACTTATTCGGCCCTAAGGTGTCATGCACCAAAGGGGGCTCCGAATCCGGAGACTTGTTTTGGCCAATCGTGACATCCACGAAGGGCGCTCCGAATCCGGAGACTTGTTTTGGCCAATCATGACATCCACGAAGGGCGCTCTAAATCCGGAGACTTATTCGGCCCTAAGGTGTCATGCACCAAAGGGGGCTCCGAATCAGGAGACTTGTTTTGGCCAATCGTGACATCTACGAAGGGCGCTCCGAATCCGAAGACTTGTTTTGGCCAATCGTGACATCCACGAAGGGCGCTCCGAATCCGGAGACTTATTCGGCCCTAAGGTGTCATGCACCAAAGGGGGCTCCGAATCCGAAGACTTGTTTTGGCCAATCGTGACATCCACGAAGGGCGCTCCGAATCCGAAGACTTATTCGGCCCTAAGGTGTTGAGCTCAAACATATAAAAACACGAAACCTTGCATTACAACGACGTGTGTACAAATATCAAGCCCACAGGTCGGGTCATTGATAAAATTTACGTAGATGTGTTGAATTCCACGGCCGTGGCAGGCTTCTTCCTGACATGTCTGAGAGCCGATATGCCCCTGTGCCTGCAACGGAATCTATCTGATAGGGGCCGTCGATTCGGACCAAGCTTTCCATCGGCCGCCTCGGTCGGTGATAGTACCTTCTTTAGGACCGTTCTCTGGATTGTGGCGGCAATCAACTTCGCCGATTGTATGACTTAGCGAGCTGCTGCTGATAACGTGCCATGGATGCTAAGGCGCGGTCTCTTCGTTCTTCAATCAGAACCAGGTCCAGGGCAAGCATCATGTCATTTCGGCCTGTGTCAAAGGCTTGCGATCTCAGAGTTGGTAAGCCGATCTCTAGGGGTAAGATTGCCTGGGTTCCGAAGCATAAGGCAAACGGCGTTTCTCCTGTAGATCGTCTTGGCGTTGTACGATGGGCCCACAGTACACTCGGCAACTCTTCAACCCATCTGCCTTTGGCACTTTCCAGCCTCTTTTTGTTGCCGTCCAAGATGGATTTGTTTGAAGCTTCCGCTTCACCGTTACTTTGGGGGTAGGCTGGCGTAGAGAAGTAAGGCTCAATACCATACTTGCTGCACAATTCTCAGTATACGCCACAATCGAACTGAGTACCATTATCCGAGATCAATGCTCTTGGAATGCCGAATCGCGTAATGATGTTCCTCCACACAAAGCGCTTAACGTCGGAATCTCGTATATGGGTTAGAGCCTCCGCTTCGACCCACTTTGTGAAGTAATCTGTTGCTACGATTAGAAATCGCTTGTTCCCTGGGGCCCTCGGCAATGGTCCTACGATATCAAGTCCCCACTGAGCAAACGGCCAGGGGCTTGTGACAGAATTCAAAGCTTCTGCCGGCTGATGGGTTAGTGGGGAGAACTTTGGCATTGTTCGCATTTCTTGACATAATTTTGTGCATCGGCTCTCATCGTCGGCCAATAATATCCCTGTGTTATCGCCCGATGGGCCAAGGAGCGTCCCCCCGAATGGGCACCACAGCTGCCCTCGTGTATCTCAGTGAGCAACTCCTCCACTCTGTCCGGGTGCATACATTCCAAGTATGGACCAGAGAGGGACTTTTTGTAAAGCCCTCCTTGTGGATCTAAGTAGTACCGCAGGGCCTTGTTTTGCAGCTTGTGTGCTTCTTTTTTGTCCTCTGGAAGTTGCTTAGAAGAAAGGAATGCAGCAATGGGGTCCTTCCAACTTGGAGCGGATTCTATAATGTTGATGTGGGTTTCCTCCGGAGGGCCGATACTTGGTTCCGGGACGAAACCTACTTCGATGGTACGCTTGAGCTCGGAGTTGATGGCGGAGGCTAAGCAAGCCAGGGCATCCGCGTGTGTATTTTGATCGCGTGTTATTTGGTTTAGTTCATGATGGTTGAATTTTGTCAGCAAGCAGTTAGCCGTTTTCATATAGGCCGCCATACGCTCGTCTCTTGTCGCGTACTCCCCCTTCAGCTGGTTGATTACCAATTTTGAGTCACAAAACATCAACAGCCACCACGCGCCGAGCAGATGTGCGTTCCGCAGTCCGGCTAAAAGGGCTTCATATTCGGCTTTGTTATTTGATGCTTCGAAGCCGAGCTTGACGGTCTGCTTAATTACTGCGCCGTCTGGAGACATAATTACGACGTTGGCGCCGCTGCCCCGTTGGTTAGACGATCCATCACAGTACAACTGCCAAATGTCCCCAACATAAATTCTCCAATCTGGCTTTGACCGAACTTCGGCCTTTGGCTGGACGTCATCAGGCTTGAGGTCGGCAAGCCCTCCTGTGAATTCGGCAACAAAGTCGGCAAGCACCTGCCCCTTGATTGCAGTTTTGGGTAAAAACTGAATGTCGTATTGGCCGAGTTCGAGAGCCCACTTCGAAACACGCCCTGATGCTTCTGCATTTCGTAGTACTGATCGAAGGGGATAGTCTGTTAGCACCCTAATGCTGTGTCCTTTTAAGTAATGCATCAGTTTTCTTACTGCCATGACCAAGGCTAGGACGAGTTTTTCCAGCGGTAGGTAGCGTGTTTCGACGTCCACCATTGCCTTGCTCACATAATACACTGGCTGTTGCTGCCCTTCCTCCTCTTTTAATAATACGGTGCTAACGGCCCTGTCGGAGACTGCCAGATATAGAATGAGGGGGTCACCGGTGGCGGGTGTTGTTAGAAGAGTCTTGTCCGAGGTAGGTCTTGAGCAGTTAAAGCTGCTTCGCATTCGGCGGACCATTCGAAAGCTCTGCCCTGACGTAGTGTCTGAAAGAATTGTCTGCAGCGATCTGTAGATCGGCTGATGAACCTGTTGAGTGCAGCAGCCATTCCCATCAACTTTTGGACTTCTTTCACTGAACGGGGGGAACTCAGTTCCAAAATTGCTGTGACTTGCCTCGGGTTGGCTTCGATTCCTCGGTGGTTGACGATATAACCCAGGAATTTGCCGGAGCCGATCCCGAATGCAAATTTGGAAGCGTTTAGCTTCATTCTGTATTTGCGTAGGGTGTTGAATGTCTTTTCCAGATCGGCTATATGGTTTTGTTCTTCTTTGGATTTGACCACCATGTCATCAATGTATACTTCCATAGTGTGTCCGAGCTGTTCTTTGAACATCGTGGTGACCAGTCTTTTGGTAAGTTGCCCCTGCATTCTTCAGTCCAAAAGGCATAACCCTGTAGCAGTAGGTTCCTCTTGGAGTGAGGAATGCAGTTTTGTCCTGATCATCCGGATTCATGGCAATCTGATGGTAGCCTCTGTAGGCATCGAGGAAACTCATGCGCCGGTGGCGTGCCGTCACATCGACGAGTTGGTCAATTCTAGGTAAGGAGAAGCAGTCTTTGGGGCAAGCTTTTGTTCAGATTCGTGAAATCGACGCACACTCGCCAAGTTCCATTTTTCTTTTTCACCACCACTGTGTTGGAGAGCCACGTGGGGTAAGTGACTTCTCTAATTGCCCCGGCATCAAGCAATTTGTCAACTTCTTCTACAACGGCTGCGGTGTGTTCTGCGGAGGATCGCCGGCCTTTCTGAATGATCAGCTTGCACCGGGGGTCGACATTGAGGTGGTATTGTGAGACTGGCGGGTCTACTCCTGGCATCTCGTATGGAGTCCACGCAAAGACGTCGAGGTTGCCGAGTAAGAAAGTGATCAGCTGCTGTCTGTCGACCTGGCTTAGAGAGGTGCCGATCATAAAAAACTTTTCTAGGCTTCCATCAATGTCAACCCGGTCTAAACCTTCCGTGGCCTTTTCGTTTGGTTGATGCCCGACATCATCCAGGATCTCTCGACTGAGCACTTCAATGGAGTTTACTTGCAGTTCCTTCGGCGTCTTGGCGGCGAGAAGGTAACATGCTTGCACTGACTGTTGAGAGCCACGGATCTGTTCAACGCCGTGTTCCGTTGGGAAACGTAGCAGCTGGTGATAGGTGCTTGGAACGGCCTGCAGGATATGCAACCATGATCGCCCCATAATGAGATTGTACAGCGACGGTAGCCTAACGACCAAGAATTCCACATCCACCGTTTTGGAGCCAGCTCGAACGGGTAGACTGATCTTTCCCAATGGGTACTCCGGGTTGGCGTTGAAGTCGAATAGTGGATAAGGAGCTGGAGTCAGATCCGAATCGTTGAACCCGAGTTTGATGAAGGTTTTATAGTACATAACCTCGGAAGTGCTTCCCTGGTCGATAAGGACGTGTTCAACGGTGAACCTGTTTACGCGTAGCGCAACAACCAGAGAATCTACGTGAGGGAGTGTTACGCCGCTCAAATCAGAGTCGTCGAAGGTGATGCTTGGCGCTTCTCAGAGCCGGGGTCACTTTGTTGGTGTGAGCTGATGCTGGGGGCTTGGAAGTGACTGGATTGCATGTACAGTCGAGGCTATCGGCAGGCTGTATATCATATGCACGGCGTCAAGCGGGACGCCTCTTGGGCGACGTGCGTCCTCTGTCACCTCCTCAAGGTAATTTGTTAAGACGCGGGGACCGTCGGCATTGTGCTATTGGCCTCGAGGTCGTTGAGGACTTGTCCGTGGGAATCGCTCAGGAACCTTGAGCCCTGCCCGTTTGGACTTTGCTTTTTCTAAGGCCAGATCGCGGCGAAGGCGTTCGTTCTCAGCGATGATGTTGTCCAAACTCTGTTTGGTCTGTCTGGCTTGTTCTATGGTCGCTTGCATCGTCTCCGTCGTTGAAGTCAGTTAGAGTTCGAGGCGCGTCGCTGCGCGACGCTCTCCTTTCCGAGCGTATTTGCCGGAGTAAAGTCGTCTCTCTGTGCGGTCTCGTCGGTGGCTATCGGAGGATCTTCAGTCACGTCTTTCATGGATATATTTGAGTATTCCCACAAACGACGCCAATTGTGGGGAAGTGGTTTGGAAATACTCTTCAGATCCTGGAAGACGCCAATGATCCTCTGCTAGTCACCTGCAAAGACACAAATACTCTAGTCGGGGGTGCCGGAATTAGCACTCCGACGGACAAGTCAGTTCCTCTACTCAAGAAAGCTTGTTCACTAAGTTTTTAGAAGTGATTCTTGCATACCTTTACAAATCTGAAGCTCTTGTATTTATATCCATTCTCTGGACCTCGGGGCCAGAGTCTACTTTTTATTTATTATTCTTTCATTTGTCCTGATATGCCTTCTCAAGTCTATTCGGCCTTAAGAACGTATTCGGCTTCCTAGTTGAGCAGAATGGAGCCGTTCAATTCCCGGCTCCTCAGGTATACCAGATTTCGTTCCTCTATTTATTCGGCTCCCACATATGCTTATAAGTAGTATTTGTATTCTTTGTGATAGCAAACACGGCTAGTTTAGAGGGTTCTCAATTTGATTCTTGTCAATATGTTATGTTGAAATGAATGTGATGCAGAATATAAGAAGTTCGAGGAAGAGTAAATTCAAAGAAGCGGCGATATTTGGAAGTTGGAATGGTTTCAAAGAGAAATCAATAGGAACCATACATAATCATGTTTCTAATATTATTATAGTTCTATTTTATGATTATTTTTATGTTTTCGAGAATTTTTTTGCGAAGGCTATTTTGGTAATTTTATATTTACTGACATGGGTTGTATGGGTCACCTTGTGGGTCAAATTATTTAATTAGTTTTTGTTTTTGTTTCTTATTTGGTCTTAAATTAGTTTTAGAAATTAATGATATTTTAGTAGTTTCTTTTTTCTTTTTCTTTTTTTTTTTTGTTATAGTTAGTTTAGGAAGTCTCATAATTCTATATAAATCTATGTAATGCTTGTGAAAACTCTATCAAAATTCAGAGTTGCTCTATGAAAATATTCAGTAGCTGGGAACAACATACTTTGTGGTGTGAATTCTATTTGGTTTTTCCTTCTCAATATGTACATGAATCCTGTGTCATCGAAGATCACTCCGTAACCAGAATTGGATGAATTGGAGGGATCATACGTACCGCTGATATAGTAAGCATCATAAGCAAAATTGGTAGTGATGTCTCTGGTATTAAGGATAAGATTCCCATCCGGGAGCAAACGGAGTTGAAACCTTCCCTGCGAGAAATTGCTCTACGAAAGGCGAGAAAATATTACTCCACCGGACTCCATAATATGTGTTGGCAACATGGTATCAGTTGGATTTTTGAAACTCTCCCATAGATAGAAAGAATCGTTGCGCAGAAGTACAAAGTTGCCAGTATCATTCATAAAACCATAAGCAACATTGTTGAGAATAGGCTGAGAGTTCCACAATTCTTTGCCTCGAGGGTCACTGAGCACTAGCCCTCTGTCAATAGTTAGGCCTAGTTTGCAACCAATTGAGACAGGGACACCATCATACCCATACCAGACAATGGTTTGGTCTGGTATTTGGTGATACCATATGCAAAGCAAGAAGAGATTCTTTTCCTCAAGTGGTTTAAACCCAAATGCAAAAACACCAAAGGGTGAAAGCCATGGGGTGTCCTTGTTATTTGCAGTGATATGTACCCACATCCACAGTTCCATTAGTCCGAGCAACAATAGAAAATGGAAGGTGGAAGAGTAACAAGAAGAAGAAGAGTAAATGATAAGGTAGTGCACAAGCCATTGATAGATAGATCAAGCTCGATTTGGGTAGATGGAAATGAATGAATAAAAAAACAAAGACCAAAGTGTTTTTTGGGCAAAGGAAAAGACTTCAAAGTCAACCTGTACCTTTCAGCAAAGATTTCTATATCCATAGCATAATTTCAAATGTATCCCTTGCTTCTTGTTGGTCTTTGCTCACCATTATTGCATATTATTACCCCTTAGAAAGGGCAACATTGTGGATCACTGGTATGGTTTCAATGACACTATCAGAGCCACATATATAGCTGTCTGGACAATTAAAAGTCCATAAAATAAAATACCGATAATTGTCATAATGTTTGACTTATTTTCACCTCACGTGATACGCGCAATACAAAAAAGACAAGTTTTAATGGAATGACAATTAATAAAAATGAAAATGGGTTAGGTTGTAATTTCAAAGAATTAAAGAGAAAAATGCTTTTATAATAATCGTATTAATTGTGAATTTATCATATCTATAGTGAATTGGGTACTAACTCGGCTATGAATCAATTAGTATAGTGAACAGATCAATATATGTGTACAAATGGGGAGGATTAACTTTTTAGACATGAAAAAAATTTAAAAATAAGATTCAAGCCTATATTTTATTGAATCACTAAATATCATGCAAAATAAATAAATAAATATTTTCCATGCTTTCATATATATCCAGTTAGTCACGCATCCTCAAGTGCGCTAATCAAGTGTCAAAATTGTATTACTTTATATGTATATCATATATTAGTTAAATCTTGAAATTGATAAGTATTAATAAGTTTTTTTTTTCTTAGTGAATTCTCAACATTTGATTATTTCTAGAATTCTCAACATTTGATAGGTACATATGCAACGTTTTTGATCATTTGATTTTGACAGCTTTACCAACAAAACCTTGTGTTCATTGAATAGTCCACACGGTTTCGTAAGTTCAAAATTGAAATAGCCCACATAGTTTCTAGCTTTTTTATTTTCTCCCATAAATAAAAATAAAAAATCCAAACATATCGTTAAAGAGTCACGACACATATAAAAATTAATTAATATTAATGCAAGAAAATAAGGAAAATTCTACATATATCACCAATTTAACTCCTTACACCTTTAAAATTCAATTTTTTTAGAGTATTAAAACATGCTTAAATTTTTTGGACACCCCAATTTCTAATTTTTCTTGGAAAATTTAGCCATAAACTCCTCTTATCTTCATTTTCTTGTTAAAAGGACCAAAAAAAAAAATTATACTTTCAAAACCCCCTCATAATTATAAAGTCTTGTATAAAGGACAAAAATTTTCAAATTTATATTTTGTGTGACAAATTTACCCCTTCACACATGCTCTCTATTTTTCTCCTGCTTCTCTCCATCAGTTTGTCCTCTCTCTCTCAGCTCTTTCTTTCTCTATGTCTTTCTAAGATCTCTCTCCACCACCACCGTTTACACCACCACCACCATCACTATCTCTACTACCATGACTACCATCGTTTCCACCACCTCCGTCGTCTCCACCAACACTGTCTCAACCATCGATGTTGTTCGTCATCACCACTGCTACCATCGTTTCACCACTAGCATCTCAACCACCAGCGCCATTCGATGCCACCATCGTCATCCTTGGTGTCCAAGACTTCAAATCTGGGATTGATGACCTCAGATTTGAGATCTATCATCTTAGATTTATATGTTCTCCCTCTTTTTCTCTTTGTCTCCTCATCATGCTCTGTTTTTCAGATAGTAAAATTTCAATCTGGTTTGAACCAAATCTAAGGCAATGTATATGCTCTCTCTATCTCTCTATTTCTCTTTTTTTTTTCTCTGGTTTGTCCTCTATTTTTGTTTGACAGAATGAGTAAAAGTTCAGAGTAAAATTTTACTTTGAATCAGAGTAAAATTTACTAGGATTCAAAGTAAAATTTTACTCTAAAATATACTGTGAGGATGACTTTACAAGAAAGCTGATATATATATATATATATATATGAGGATAGTATAGTAAAAGAAACAAGTTTTAAAATATTAAGGGGTTTTGAAAGGATCTGTATAATTCTTGTCTTTTTGAAAGATAAATTAGACAGTGAGGGATCTATCACCAAATCCCCCAGTTTTCTTTTATTACAATTATACCCTAAAATCAAATTACATTAAAAAAGATCATTTAATGGAACACTCACCTATAACACTATACAATATTATACACCCACCCCCACCTCCACCTCCACCTCTAACTATATCTATTTCACCTTTCTAAACCCTAAACATGTTATTCTTCATAACCAACAAACATAAACCCTAAACCTGTTACTCTTCATAACCATCTTAAACCCTAAATATATCCTCTTCATCACCATCATAAACCCTCTTGAATCAGAAACCTGGAACTAGAAAGCTCTTTTTAAGACCAACGTATTACTCTTCATCAGTTATTTCACCTTGTAGAGCAATGGAGGATGATGACAACAATTCTAATGAGGCTGGCGTTCCATTGGTAAGTTTATTTGTCTTATATTAACATTCTCGGTCGTTTTCAATCATTGCTATTTTGTTCAAACCGTTCGGTACTGGTTTGTCGTTTTCAATCATTGCTATTATGTTCAATATATGGGTTCCAAACAATATGCAGATAGTTGGTACTGTTGAACCGAATATAACCTTTATTTTCGGCACTAGTGTACCGAACGGTTCAATTTTTGTATCTTCAACACCAGATTGTGTTTTTTGTGAAGGTCCTTCCCTCTAAAACTCCCTTTTATGCCGAAATAAACCAAAAAATAAAAATGTGATAGAAAGAAAAGAGGCAATGTTGTTGATAAGATAGGGAGTCGATATTTACCTAAGAGGAATTTTCGACGAGTTTTATACAATGATGGACAGGAATTTCTGACGAGTTTTCCGACAGTATTCTTTGGACACTGTCAAGTCAATTCCTCCTTTCGTTGAGAGTTGATAGGAATTTCAATGATGGACCGTCGATGCAATATGCTCTTCACTGAGGCAATGGTGTTTACTGATGTAATGACCGTCAGCGTTCTTTTCAACAGGAGATAGACGGTTATCAAAAAGAGAATGAGAGAAGGTGTGCAAAATTAGGTGGGTGTGCCGTAGGTGTGATAATATTATGAATAAGGGTAAATTTGGTATTAAGTGGGGTGTTCAAAGAAATTTTATTGAAATTTAGGGTCTAGGGTGGAGGCTCAAAGAAATGGGGGGTCTAAAGAATTTAAGCAAGTGCTAATAGCAGCTCTCTTATTTTATTTTATATTTTTTAAATTTCTATAATTCTTTTATTACCTTCATCCCTAACCTTCCTCCTTCTCCTTCTTCTTATACCCAAAACCTAAAAAATCCTAAGCCTAATTCTTTCCTATTACCACCATCTCCACTGGCCCACTACCAGCACCGCCACTCTGCCGCCACTCCGCCACCACTCCAGTACCCTAATTTTATTAGTTCTTTACAATTACAGCCCAACAAGTAAAGCAAAACCCAACCTTACCCAACATAGATATGGAGGTAACTTATAAAGATTATCATAAATCGCAACCAAAACCATAAAGTTGAAATGAATTAATGAAAGCATCAAGATCAAGGTCAACTTTTCCTATCACCAAGCAACATCACAATTAATTCAATTCAATCAGGTTGTTTGATGGACAAAAATTTGATTGAAGAACAAACAATCCATGAGATTTGTAGTCCATTACATATATATGTCTACAAATAAAGAGAGAGAGAGAGAGAGAGAGAGAGAGAGAGAGAGAGAGAGAGATGGACAGACCTTGTAAAACATGACCTTTAGGGTCAATAAAAGAATCACCATAGAGATCACAGACAATTCTACCATGGATTTCACCAGTCCTAGCTCTAATACCACAAATCATCATCATCATGAGGATCGTAGAGACAAAAAGTAGTAGTGGCACTTTCTTCGACAATGACTCCATACGATGGCAGTAGTAGTGAGAATGTGGTGATTGTGTGGTGGTGTTGGCAATGGCAATTGTAGAAAGCGGCAGTGGATAATGAAAGCAGAGTTAGGTTTGGGACAAAAGAAAAATAAGGTGGTTGGAGGGCTCGCAGGGATAAAGATGGTGGTTGGAGGTGATGGTGGGAGAGAATTAGGATTTGGGTTTTTTAGGTTTTGGGTGTAATGATGAGGAGGAAGGTTAGGGACAAGGGCAATAAAGGAATTACATAAATTATAAAAATAAAAAATAAAAAAGTTAAATTTTGAGGGTGTAAGGAGTTAAATTGGTGATATAAGCAGAATTTCTCAGAAAAGAAAGATAAAATAAAAGGTAAATTACACTTTGCCCTTTTATATTTGGTCAATTTTTTATTTTGGTCTTTAAATTTTATTTTTTCCTACTTTAGCCTTTCATATTTTAAATTTCTTATAGTTTACTCCCAAAGTTAACTTATGTTCAAAATTAGACAGAAAATATCACAATAATTACCACATATCATAAAAAATATATTATTATATTGAAATTTGAATTTATGTCAGAGGTGCGAATTATATATAATAAAATATTTTTATATCATGCGACTATTAATGTGTCATTTTCTGTCTAATTTTAAAAAAAAAAGATTTTAAAAAAATTGAGAAAATTTTAAAATATGGAAGGTTAAAAACAAAGCGTGGCTTTTAGTCAATTGCTACATGTTGGTAATTTAGCCTTTTGAATATTTTACCATCTCTTTTGAGGTCTACCGATGGCGTTGCAGGTATATAATCATTGTAGATATCCGTGATAAGGTTTGCAAAGTAGCAACAGAGGGAGCTCCAAATATTCTGATGTCCAATCTCAATGGTTAGGAGGACAAGTCTCTTTGGTGGACTCTAGTAGCCTTGAGTTTTATAGTTATAGTTTAACCATTACTATTTAAATGTTATTGACTAACTGTTATTTATATCTAATAAACTGTTACTTAGATATTAGAGCTAAACCTAATGTCTGAACACTTCATCTCGAAGAGCCTCTCTCCCGATAAGGTAACAAGATCTTTCAAAAATTGAATTTGCTGAGGCCAAGATCCCCATGCGGCCACATTTTCATGCATGTGCCCATACATTGGTGAGGTGGCCGCAGAACATACGTAGTGCAACTGTGAACCCGTTTTATGGCCCTTAGTGGGATGTGCGGGTGGACCAAAGATATACAAAGGCTTAAAAAACATGCGTACCTACTGGACGTGTGGGTCCACACTTCAAGTCTTGGACTATCTAGTTGCACAAGAAAGCCCAATAAAACTCCAATTGATATCATGAAAATAGTTTTTTATTTGTAAAATCTATCAACTTGAATTTAATTGGGACTCTTTCCTTCTCTTTTTGAAAGATATTGAAATGGCAGGTTTTGATGGAACAAAAAGATGTTCAACAAGCCCAACAGTGGCCCAAGCACAATCTTTTGTCAAACTACACTATTTTTATCATCGGGAAGCATCCAAACACCTAAGTCTTATGGTTAGTCAAAATGAGGTGTTCACACCGACAATTCACCCCAGTTTTGTTCATAATGTATAATGTGAAACGAGTGAGGGTCTAAATCTGGTAAATTCGTAGAAAATTTACTAAGCTATCAAAATGCCAAATAAAGATGGTATCACCAGACCTAGAGTCGCCACCTAATCTTTTTGGGAAAACTAGAAAATCCTAACTCCTACCAATATAGGCCACCGATACACTGTGACCAAAGAACTCGATCTGGGAGTTTAAGTATGAATGTGATGAAATGATGAGAATTTGAATAATTGATTTAGATGAATAATGATTTGAAATTGCTCCACTTTATACATTGTTGAACTTGTTGAGAGTATCATTATATATTGTTGTTAGTTATGCTCTAATGTTGCTTGTTTAGAATATTTTGATAGAGATAACTGTTGTTAATAGTCGGTGGAAGATTGCGTTGTTGTAGAAATATCTCAACAACTGAAACCCATTTTGTTAATTATGTGGTTTAATTTTGATAATGTCTTAAATATTATTTGATAATTTGTGATTTTTTTTAATATACATATGTTATAATAATTGGACACAAAATATAAAAATATATTATATCTTTTTGATACATGTTGCACCAAATTCAAATTTGTTTTGCATTTTTTAATAGTTTAATTGTATGCAAGACACACCCACATGATGAGTATATCATGAGCCATTATTTTGCATCATTTGAATATATTATATATATTTATATATAATATAATTTAAAAAGATAAAAAAAACATACTCAAGTGGTGACTCAGGGCGAATCTTTTATTTGATTATGTTTAATATATATGATGTTACGTGTATGTATATTGTTTATTGTAAAAATATATTGGCAAATATCATTTATATTATAATTATATTATATATACATAAATAATATAATATTCAAAGGTATTGATTGCAGGAGAATGATCGAGATTTATATTATATTTATATAATCAAATCAATCCCTTGGTGAAGTGTTTGAATTTGCCAGCTGCAAAGCTAGAAAGTTAGAAAAAAAGTAAAGTTAGCTGCATGCTGTCTATTCAAACGCTGTGCAGAGGAGTGTCTGTCTTCTCAACGGATAGATTTTTGGGTATAAATATAAGTGTTTTGTTTGGAGAAAAATCAAGAACTTTGAGAGAAAAATTTTGTGTGCATAGAAATCTTGATTGTACTTTCACTCTGCTCTTTCACTTTCAAATCTAAGTGTTGTCTTTGTTCTTATACTTTCATATCTACTCCTTGTGAGAGAATCATTATAAAAGAGGTTAAAATACTACTTATATTTATTGATTATTTTGTGAGAGAATTTTGTAAGGGTGAGGCATTTATTGTTGAGTGAGGCTCAACAGATAAGAGTAAGACTTGTGTAAAATCCACAAACTTGGTGAAGCTTTGGTAGTGTATTGATTCATTTTGATAGTGAAGATATTCTCGAAGAGGATCCTTGAGGAGTGGACGTAGGCTTGACATACCGAACCACTATAAATCACTGTGTTTGATTTTTTTTTTTTTCCTTATCACTTTTATTGTTATATTAATTATTATTGTTCTATTTTTTATTTGTTAAATTCGAATATTTTGGCTATTATATTTAATATTGTGAAATTATTTTTAATAACCCAATTCACCTCCCTTTTGGTTTGCCTACCTGGATAACAGTTGGTATCAAAGCAAGGACTCAAGTATTTTTTACTTAGCCGTCTTAGAGTAGATTATGGCAACTCCTAGTTATTCATTACCTGAGAGACAAACATCCCATAGATTACCATTGTTTAGTGGCATAAACTTTAGTTATTGGAAAACCATGATGATCATACACATGCAATCTAACGATTATGATGCTGGAAAATCATTTGTAATGATCCAAAACCCCTTTTCAAAACCGTAGAAGGCCAAAAGATACCAAAACTTGAAGATGAGTAGACAGAAGCTGATACGAGAATTGCTCAATCCAATGTTAAAGCCACAAATATGTTGTACTATGCCTTGGATGCCAATGAGTTCAATAGAATTTTTACATGTAAGACATCAAAAGAAGTTTGGGATAAACTCATAGTGACTCATGAGGGAATAGACCAAGTTAAAGAGTCTAAAGTTAGCTTGTTAGTCCATAATTATGAGCTCTTTAGTTACTCAAATGTTTACTCATTTTACTAATATTATAAATGGGTTTATCTCTCTTGATAAAATATATACTAATGCTGAAATTGTAAAAAAGTGCTCAGGTCATTACCAAAGAGTTAGGAGAGAAAAGTCATTGCCATCACAGAAGCCAAGGACTTATCAAAGCTAAGTCTAAACAAGCTAATGGGATCTTTTCTCACACATAAGTTCATCATGAAATAAAGAGATGAAGACAACAAGAAAAAGAAGGGAATAGCTTTCAAACCACTGCTACTCATGAAAAGAATGATGAAGATAATTCATAATTTGGTGATAAAGAAATGACCTTCGTAACAAAAAGGATCCAGAAATTTATGAAAAAGAATCAAAGAGGAAGAAGATTTTTCAAATGAGATTTTAACAAAGGAGAATATAGTAAAAAAGATTTTACGAAAGGAGAAAATAATAAGAAAACTGAAATCACTTGTTATGAGTGTAACAAGCCAGATCACATCAAGGCCAATTGTCTGGAAATCAATAAACAATACAAGAAAGACAAAAGAAGAGCCATGATTGTTGCATGGAGAGATAGCGACGAAAGTGACTCAGAAAATGATGACAGCAACCATGAAGTTGCCAACCTATGCCTAATGGAATTTGGAGATGATGATGAGGTAAACAATGAATCTTATTCTTTTGATGAATTACAATTCATATTTGAAGAATTGCATGATGAATTTCGAAAACTTGGCACTAAAAATATTGCTTTTAAAAAATTGCTTTCAAGTTCAACAAAACAAAATGAATCTTTATCTAATAAAATTGAAGTATTACAAAATAAATAAATAAATAAATAAAAGAAGAAAATGAAATTTTAAAATCAAAAGAATCCCTTATTTTACAAAAGGAATTAAATAATTTCAAAATTAAAAATGATTCTTTAAAAAAAGATAAAGTTGTTTTAAACGAAAATATAGAAGATTTAAAAAAAATTCTTTCAAAATTCACTCAAGAAAGAGACACTTTAGATAAACTTCTTAAAAGTCAAAATTGTACCTTTTGGTAGAGCTGGAATTGGGTATAAACCTTTTTCAAAAGGAAAAACTTTCAAAAATAGTTTTATTTATGCATCTTCTAGACACTCACATCTTACGTGTCATTTTTGTGGCAAAAAAATGTCATATTTCACCTTCATGTTCTGTTGAAAGAAATCATTTTGCTATTGCTTTCAATGGTAGACTATGAAAGAAGGAAAGCCAGCTGAATAAAGGGCTAGAGCAGGCCAGGGTAAAGGCCCTAATCTGATATTTCATTTGTTAATGTTAAGTTTCTCATTTTAGAGTACTTGTAAGATAATATCTATAGGTCTCTCATCTTCTCCTCATAGCCGCCTAGTTCCAATAATAGTAGGGCTAACTAGTGATCTTTCCTTGACTAGATAGAGATAGATAGGAATATCACAGTACAATAAGACTTTCCTTTAATAACATGCTAACGAGTGTAATAGCTAAAGAAGGGCATAAGGAATAAGTTTCATACTGAGCATACGAGGGATACCGGTAAGACCTTCGTTAAAAGGCCTAATGTGGCTACTTTTTCTATCCTAAAGTAAAGACACTTCAAAGGTGTCAAATTCTAACTTTTACGAACCTAAGAAAATATGGATACTAATAGAAAAA
This sequence comes from Camellia lanceoleosa, assembly GCA_025200525.1. Lineage (NCBI taxonomy): Eukaryota > Viridiplantae > Streptophyta > Magnoliopsida > Ericales > Theaceae > Camellia > Camellia lanceoleosa. Next base: position 128,282,091 of record CM045768.1, read on the forward strand.
TCAAATTTTTGTAGGTATGTTTCAAGACAAAATCTAGTAACGATAGATGGTATCTTGATAATACATGTTCGAGGCACATGATCGGCAATAAAACTACGTAACCTTCGACGACAATAATAAATGAAAAATCAATGGCGTAGGTACAGCGAGATTGTCGGCGGCATGATCAAGTTTTTGCGAGATCTTCACTGATTAGATTTTCAAATATATGAGATCGTATATATATTGATCAGATTTTCATATATATGATATGTGTGTGTGTGTGTGTGTGTGAAAGGGCAATATAGTCCATAAAAAATAAAAAAAAAAATTATGGTATGTCCTTCCTGAGCTACTCTCCTCTTTCTCAAGGACTTTTGAAACTAAATTAGTTAAGTTGTCTTTTATCCTAGAAAAAAAGCCAAAAAAGGGGGGTTTCACCAAAATCCCTTCTATCTAATTATGCTCCAAAATTTTCAAAAAAAAAATTATTATAATTTTATCCCTAACTAAAATTACTAAAAACCCCTTAAACCATAAAAGCACAAACCCTGATTTCTTATTTCACCCACCATTTTTCCAATCCCTTTCACCGGGCAACCTCCACCACCACCTATCACTACCTGCCTTTGTTGCCACCCACTTTGCCGCCATCCCAGCCCCTTCTTCCCTCCCCACTACCACAACCACCTTCTCTTCTTCTCATTCTTCTTTATTCTTCTTCTTCTTCTTCTTCTTCTTCTTCTATTCCAAACTCTAGATTTGAAACCTCTCTCTCTCTCTCTCTCTCTCTCTCTCTCTCTCACACACACACACACACAAACACACACATGAAAGACAACTGTGGGGCTTCCATGTGAAGCAGAGAAGATGAGATAGGTTGCGGGCATAGGGATTTGGAAGGAGGGCCATGGCATCAGGAGCGATTGGAAAGGAGATTGCGGCGACAACTATGGTCGAGACAGTAACTGGAATTATTTATCATAAGAATGCCAAATTTGAAGCCTTTAAAAAACAAGACTTCGTTGCAGTGTGAATTGCACAAGTTCCTGCTTCCGGTCCATGTAAGGGCACCATACAAAATGGCCTGGTCTCAAACTATTAAAAGTAAAAAGAAAAAGAAAAAACAAAAGATTCTATTACACATAAAAGTTATTGGCCAACATACATTATCAGATTCCTAAAGCGGTTGATGTGGACTTGAATTATCATTTTGTTTCGAAAGGTAATTAATTGTTCATTTGAATATCACAACTGCCTTAAATATCAGCCATGACTAACTACTTAGAACTGCTGGTAAGTCGAGCATTTTCTTGAATATGATATTTCTCTCTCTCACACACACACACACACACACACACACACACACACGCACACACACACAAAATAGAAAAAATATAAAAAATATATACTGTTACTCGTTCTCCTCTAAACCCACCAATCCCACCACCTAAGAATGCAAATGTAGCATTTTCCCCAACTGAAAAGGATGCAATTGACGAGCCAGCAAATACAAGCAAACCATCATAAAGTAACAAAGAATACTTCAAATCCGTATACTCTCTCATGCTTTCTTCATTTGTGTTAGCAGGTATTTTAATATTATAATGTGTTATAGGTTGTTTTTCTTTTCTTTTCTACCTAGTTTGCTTACCATACAAGTCTCCAAGACTTCCTAGATAAGTCTTAGTCAAGTCTCCCCATTCTTATCCACATCAAGTCTTCACCAAGTCTTGGTCTAGTCTCTAGTTAACTTCTCCACCAAGAACCTTACCTAACAAGTTTTCACTTTTATATATTGAGCTATTCTCCTATGTTGGGAGATACGAGAAGAAGTTTTGTTTGCATTTATTATGTCTTGTGTGAGATTATCAAGCAAATAAAAAAGGGTGTATGTGATAAAGCTTTGGGTTCAACCAATTGTGCAGTATTGGTTAACCATACGACTTAGTCGGGCTGTTGTATCCTGGGGGGACAAGTCAAGGTTTTTTTTGCTGCACCAGTGTGAGGCTTTGCCTAACTGCAGAGGGGTTGAATCTCCTTAAAGAGAGCGAATTTCCCGCGCCTCAGCCCTTACAATAGTTATTGTAATTTTTATTATATGTATTTTCTGGTGTTTTATTTGTAATTATCACCAACAATTTTGAGGAGATTCAAATAGCAAAAATCCATGGAGCCAGTACTGGAGAAACCCAACGAGAATACCGGCGATCTCAACAAGCCCTTCCGGTTCAAGGGAGCCTATTTCAAGAGATGGAAAGGCAAGGTGCTTTTCTACCTCAGTCTCCTCAAGGTGGCTAATATCCTGACCGAGAAAAATCCAAACAAAGTCCCTACTGAAGAGATGACCGACAAGGAATATGCTACTCATCTTGAAAAAATCGAGAAATACAACACAGATGAGTATAAATGTCGCTATTATCTTTTGAATTGTCTTTCAGATCAATTTCACGATTATTATGATACTACTTACACCACTGCCAAGAAAATTTGGAAAGCCCTGCAGAATAAATATGACACTGAAGAGGCAGGCGCTAAAAAATATGCTGTAAGCCGTTTTTTCCGCTATCAAATGATAGATGAAAAATCAGTGGTAGAGCAAGTTCAAGATTTTTAGATGTTAGTAGCTGAAGTTAGATCTGAAGGCATCAAAATTGGAGACAATCTTGTTGTAGCAGGTATTGTTGACAAACTATCATCGTCTTGGAGGGAGTTCCAGAAGTCAATGCGTCACCAGCAAAAAGAGACGTCCTTGGAGACTCTAATCACACGGATTTAGGTGGAGGAGGAAGCACGAGAATAAGATGCGCTTATGACACAAGAGCATTCCACTACAAAGGTAAATTTAACTTCTGAAAATACTTACCTAAAGGTCAATTTCATAAAAATAGTCACTTGAAGCCAGTTAAGAAAATCTGGAAAAATACTGGAAGGCCACAAAATAAAAATTACCCGATGCAAAAGAAATGGAACCAAGAACCCCCTTCACAAGATTTGACAAACGTGACATGTTTTGTGTGTGGCAAAAGTAGGCATATTGCTCGAACTTGCAAATTTCGAAAACAACAATCTTGACCACAGGCTAATGTTACCGAGGAACCATTTGTGGCTATGATCACAGATATTTTTATGGTTCAATCTGTGGAAGGGTGGTGGGCAGACTCTGGTACTAATAGGCATGTTTGCTATGATAAAGATTGGTTCAAATATTTCACTCCTTTTAATGAGGAGAGGACTGTTATGCTTGGTGACTCAAGTTTAACCAAAGGTGCTCGGGTGTGGGGATGTTGAGCTGAATTTTACCTCTAGACGTGTGCTTGTTTTAAAAGATGTGTTGTACACACCGTCCATGAGGAAAAATTTGATGTCGAGTTATTGGCTCAACAAAGCTGGTTTCAAGCAGACTATTGAATCTGACCAATATATAATCACTAAAAAAGGCATATTTGTGGGGAAAGGGTATGCCTGTGATGGAATGTTTAAATTAAATGTTGAGAATAAGAAAGCACATGTTTCTGTTTACATGCTGTCTTCTATGAATTTTTGGCATGCTTGTCTATGTCATATTAATAGCCGATATGTGGGAGTCATGAGTAGTTTAGGATTAATTTCCAGACTAACAAATAAGTTTGAGAAATGTGGAGTTTGCAGTCAAGCAAAAATAACTAAAAAGCCTCATAAAAGTGTGGTGAGAAATACTGAATTGTTAGAATTAATTCACACTGATTTATGTGAATTTGAAGGAATTTTAACACGTGGTGGAAATAGATATTTTATCACTTTTATTGATGATTTTTCAAAATACACTTATGTATACTTGTTGAAAAATAAAAGTGATGCTTGTGAAAAATTTGAAGAATTCCTTCTTGAAGTTGAAAATTAATTCGGTAAAAAGATTAAAAGATATAGAAGTGATAGAGGCCGGAAGTATGAATCTTTTCGATTCAACTCGTTTGCTCAGTCTTTGGGAATAATCCATGAAACTACTCCACCATATTCACCTGTATCTAATGGTGTAGCAGAAAGGAAAAATAGAACTTTAACTGATTTAACAAATGCTATGCTAATTGAAGCAGGTGCTCCTTCAAATTTGTGAGGAGAAGCAATTTGAACTGCATGTTATGTCATGAATAGAGTGCCACATAAAAAAACAAAATTTACACCTTTTGAGTTGTGGAAATGGCATAAGCCAAATTTGAGATATTTGAGGGTTTGGGGTTGTTTAGCTTTTGTTTGACTGGTGGATCCTAAAAGACCTAAATTATGTGTGAAAGCTGCCACTTGTGCTTTTCTTGGATATGCAACAAATAATACAGCCTATAGATTTTTTGATATTGAAAACAAAATAATTTTTGAATCAGGTGATGCAATTTTTCATGAAGAAAAATTTCCTTTTAAATCTAAAAATGGTGGGGGTCAAAATTATCAAGAAAATATTTTATCTGAAACCGGTTCCTCTACTCCTCTTTTACAAAACCAAGATACTGTAGTTTTTGAACCTAGAAGGAGTAAAAGAGCCAGATTAGAAAAAGATTTTGGCCTTGATTATCATGTTTTTAATATGGAGGAAACTCTATTAACTTTACAAGAAGCTTTGGCATCTCCTGTTTTTTGGAACGAGGCTGTAAATGATGAGATGAAATCATTATTATCTAATAAAACTTGGGTATTAGTAGATTTACCACCAGGTTGTAAAACTATTGGCTGTAAATAGGTTTTGAGAAAAAAACTTAAATCGGATGGAACTATTGATAAATATAAAGCAAGGCGTGTTGTAAAAGGTTTTAAACAACAAGCAGATCTTGACTTTTTTGATACATTTTCAAGGGTTACTAGAGTTACATCCATTAGATTATTAATTGCAGTGGCTGTAATTCATGATCTAAAAATTCATCAAATGGATGTTAAAACAGCCTTTTTAAATGGAGACCTGGGTGAAGAAATCTATATGGATCAACCTGAGAGTTTTGTGGAACCCGGTCAAGAAAGCAAAGTGTGCAAGCTAGTTAAATCCCTATATGGCTTAAAACGGGCCCCTAAACAGTGGCATGAGAAATTTGATTCCTGCATGATTGAGAATGGCTATAAAACGAATGAATATGATAAATGCATCTACTATAAATCTGAAGAAAATTCACATGTCATTATTAGCCTTTATGTGGATGATTTACTTATATTTGGCTCTAATTTGCATATCATCATGGAAACTAAAAATATGCTTAGTAGCCATTTTGATATGAAAGATCTTGGTGAGGCTAATTATATTTTGGGAATGAAAATTACCAAAACCTGTGACGGTATATTTCTTTATCAGTCGCATTATGTTGAGAAAATTTTGAGAAAATATAATTTTTATAACTGCAAGCATGTTCTTACTCCTTTTGATCCTCATGTGCATTTATTTCCTATTGAAAATGATGAGGATGTAATTAATCAAAAGGAATATGCTAGTATGATTGGTAGCTTGTGTTATGCGATTGACTGTACTAGACTTGACATTGCCTATGCAGTTGAAGTACTTAGCAGGTTTACTAGCAAGTCTGGTAGTGATCACTGGCTATCCATTGAGCGTATTATGAAATATTTATCTAGTACCATAAAATATGGCTTGTTTTATAATAAGTATCCTGCAGTACTTGGAGGTTACAGTGATGCCGATTGGAATACCTTGTCCGGTGATTCATTATCAACCACTAGTTACTTATTTACATTGGGAGGTGGTGCTATAAGTTGGAAATCGAAAAAACAAACCATTATTGCTAATTCAACAGTGGAGGCTGAGCTTATTGCTTTAGCTACAGCTAGTGAAGAAGCAAATTGGTTGAGAGATTGTTAAATGAAATCTCTTGTTGGGAAAAACCGATTCCACCTATATTGATTCATTGTGATAGCACCGCAGCAATTGGTCGAGTTAATAACTGTTATTATAATGGTAAATCCAGACCTATCAGAAGAAAACACAATACTGTGAGATTTTATATGAATAATGGCATCATAAATGTGGATTATATTAAATCTAGTGATAATCTTGCAGATCCATTAACTAAGGCCTTAGCAAGAGATAGAGTCTGGAATACATCGAGGGGGATGAGGTTAAAGCCCATCGAATATAGCAGGAGCCATGTATGAGGATACTCAACCTAGGGACCAGAGATCCTGTAACTGGGTTCAATGAGAAAAACGATCATACGATGGCCATGAGAAATGCACTAAATTACTTTTTACCCATCCTTATGATGTAAGTGCATTTATCCTGTAATGTTGTAGAGGTTGAGTTATTAAAAAAACTCTTAATGAATTTCTGTAGCTCTTATTGAGTGGGGTGTCATAGTTACAAGAGCACCCTTGACAGAATTCACCTATGTGAGTGTGGTAGTGGGGCCGCTACCTATGAGATTTGGGCTAATTCTCAAACACAGTCATGAATCCTGGGATCGCACAAGGCCGTAATGTGCTAGTTTTTAAAGCTTTTGTGAACACTTGGAATATTATGTGTGTGCAATAATTATTTATTTCCCTTAAATAGTCATGGTTCAATGCTGAGCATGCTATTGGCTCTGGAGTAGATATTATTGTTTCACTAATGGAGATTCAATGCAGAGTACACCTACCATGATGCATAATATCCTTATTTGCCTAATAATCTCAGTTTTTGTTACCTATAATATTAAAATAGGTGGGGGAATGTTAGCAGGTATTTTAATATTATAATGTTATAGGTTGTTTTTCTTTTCTTTTCTACCTAGTGTGCTTACTATACAAGTCTCCAAGACTTCCTAGATAAGTCTTAGTCAAGTCTCCCCATTCTTATCCACATCAAGTCTTCCTAGTCTGCTCCAAGTCTTCACCAAGTCTTGGTCTAGTCTCTAGTTAACTTCTCCACCAAGAACCTTACCTAACAAGTTTTCACTTTTATATATTGAGCTAATCTCCTATGTTGGGAGATACGAGAAGAAGTTTTGGTTGCTTTTATTATGTCTTGTGTGAGATTATTAGGCAAATAAAAAATGATGTATGTGATAAAGCTTTGGGTTCAACCAATTGTGCAGTATTGGTTAACCATACGACTTAGTCGGGCTGTTGTATCCTGGAGGGGACAAGTCAAGGTTTTTTCTGCTACACCGGTGTGAGGCTTTGCCTAACCGCAGAGGGCTTGAATCTCCTTAAAGAAAGCGAATTTCCCGCGCCTCAACCCTTATAATAGTTATTATAATTTTTATTATATGTATTTTCTGGTGTTTTATTTGTAATTGTCACCAACAATTTGTTATTCCACTGTCACTCACAATTGATGTAGGTTGCAAGAGGTACTCACTTAACAAGGTCAAGTTGTCCCAAGAAAACTCTCTAACTAGGCAAGGCCTCAGTTCCGCCATGGAAATGTCACTTCCCTCACCGAACAAGGTATCCTCGACCTCAAATCTGTATTCAAAACCAATATATTGAATTTCTTTTCTGCTATTTTCTTCCGATGTTGGTTGATACAGGAAAGTGACAATTAAGCTAACATCTCTTAGTCTCCACAACTTGACATTGGTAAAAGGAGGAGAGAGAAAAACAAGAGAATGCTTAAAATTTCAAAAGGCCAAGATAACTCATGTTAAACTCTAATCTCTTACTTCTCAACAAGGCTTGTCTTTGTTAAATAAAGTGATTGAAATTGGAGCTGGTTGTTCAATCCACATTGTATACAATACTAGAGCAATCCAACTATTGGTATTGAAAGGATTTGCCAATGCAAATACACCTTGTTGGGGTTTTTTTATTTATTTATTTGTTTTCCCTTTATAATTATTGCATATAGCGCTCAAGAATATATATACATATACATAAAATAAATGCATTTAGACCCTTGAATGTGTTTGTTTGACAGTCCTGGAATTTTCTATTATCCTGAGCTAGGCCTATAACCAACTAGATATCGGGCTTGCATTGAATTGAAATTTGAAACACCTTGCTTCATGAAGAGACTAACCTGATTCAAGACTGATCCATAGAGCTTCAACTTGCCCCAGTTTATTTAGGTCCCTCAAAGGTGAACTCATCAACAAAACCCCTTTGGAAATGGAGTACATCAGAAACAATCTTGTCCTCTAATTGATTAGAATGTAATGAAATGAGCAATAATTCTCTTTTTACAATAGACTGAATTTTTATTTATTGTTTAAACACATTTATTGATATAAGTTAGGGATTCATAACACATGTAAGACATAACACGTTAATCTCTAAAGTTTATTTTTATTATTCCAAATTATAGAGTAAAACATAACCCAATTACAAATATATGCAATATTCAAGGATTGCTTCATGGATCCAAGGAGTTCGTTTTGCTTAAAAAATAAAAAATAAAGAAGTTAATTTGTTATAACTGTCTTACAAAAAAAAGTTCAAACAATAAATACATTAGTGCAAATGATAAATTTTATGTTGTTTATGTAGTGTGAAATAAATCTTATGTGAAATTATTAAGGTATTATCTATAATAACATTAATTTTAGAGATATGGTTTCTTTTTAAGTATTTTATCAATGAAAATTATATTTTTTTGGTTAAATATTTTTATAATATCTTAACAATTTAGAATTTTTTTTAATATTGTATAGAATTTAATAATTTTGTTCAACATTACTAAACTATGTATGGGACTTTGTTAATTTTTTTTTTTTTTTTAAAACCTCAAGGAGGTGAGTGAAATTTACCATTTGAATATATAAGGGCAATATTGAGATTTCTGACTCATAATACATGGCATAAGCATATTCTATTAAATAAACTAACAGACAATTGGCAGTGGAGAATCTTAATTATAGTTTCAAAAGTAAAGGAGACTAGTGTTATTATTGAAATCACAGTTAATTGTCAGAAACTTAAAGGAGAGGGCAGGTAAGTGTAATTTGCCCAATTCTTAAAAATCCCTAAACTCCAAACATGATCCATATGCATCTATCTCATCATCAATAAGCAATTTTAACCATTATTTGGCAATCCAATGCCACCAAAGGCCAAAGCTATGAGGAAAAAGAAAAAATTAATAAAGAGGGACAACTTCACAATGATACACACATAGGCTACCCCATATACAACAAACATGCATTTCCTATAATTCATAAACTATTCGAAGAGACACAAGAAATTGGTTTCAGGTGAATAGGAGTTGAAGGCTCCAAAGAAATGAATTAGAAATTGAAAATTTTTACAAATGATGCTAAAAGAAGAAGAAGAAAATTTATCTACCTTGGAAAGCAGATTTTTGGGAGCAAAGAACAAAGCGAAAGTGGATGTCTTGATTTTTGAATTTGTTTACACGAATGGGTGTTGATGATGATGATGATGATGGGTATCTCGTGAGGATGCTATTGTGTGTTGCAGAAATCAGATGCCTCATCGAAAGTGATTCCATTCTTCAGGATTTGATTGAGACCCCCATTTCACCCCTACCCTCCCCCCCCACACACACGTGGGGGTCATTGGTGAAGAAAAAATAATTAAAAAAAAAAATTAGCCAATCAGCACCCACTGGGGGTGCTGGGGGTCTCCCCAGTGGGGATCCCAATCTTTTTTGTTCCATTCTTCACTTCAAACTATGAAAACAGAGGCCTCATTAAGACCCCCAGTTCACCCGCACCCCCGCCCCCCCCCCCCCCCCCCACATAGGGGTTGGTGATTGGCGAAGAAAAAAAAATAAAAAAAATTGGCCAATCAGTACCGAATCAGGATACTCTCCTTCATCTCTCTCCTTAACTCCTTCCTTGCTAGGTCATTGGGCCCACTTTTGGGTCCAATTTTGATGATCCGAACCGTTCACATTTTAAGATTTGTTGAATATATCATACATGCAAAAAATCAAGTTAATCGGATATCAGAAACTACGTGTTCGGATTATCGAACTACAAACCATTTTTTAAAAAAAATGTAATAAACAGTTTTCCGAACATATACTTTCTGATATCCAATTAACTTGATTTTTTACAAGTATGATATACTCAACAAATCTTAAAATGTGAACGGTTCGGATCATTAAAATTGAATCCAAAAGTAGGCCTAATAGCCTAACAAGGAGGGAGTTAAGGAGAGAGATGAAGGAGGGGATCTTGATTCATCAGCACCCACTGGAGGTGCTGGGGATCTCCCCAGTGGGGGTCCCAATCTTTTTTGATAGAAACAATATGCTGAACAGCGAGAGGGACAGAGAATAATATATGATTAAGAATATATATTTATTTTTTTATTTTTAAATCATATAAAAAATATTAACTTGCGTTTTTTAAAAGTGAATTATATGTAGCTGAGAAAAATGAAAAAAAATTTATCAACGCATGAAGGGTGTACATTGCACCTAAAGTTTTTTATTTGTATCTCATCATAGACACATTTTTACCCTCATGTGTTGATATTTTTTTTTCTCTTTCTCCTATCTGCTTGTAGTTCCTTCTTTTTTAAATATGTATGAAGTAGAAATTTAAAGACTCAAAGATAAAAGTTAAAATTTGAAAATAATATATGATTGAGAAAATATAAAATAATATATATATATTTACATATGAATAAATAAGTAATGTAAATTGTTAGAAAAAAATTAATCCATTTATTTCAACTTTTTTTATTAAAAAAATTCAAATTATAAATACATTATTTAAAATGATAAATTTTACGTTATTTATGTAGTATGGAATAAGTCTTATATTAAATTATTAGAATGTTATCTAACATTAATTTTAGAGAGATTGTTTTATTTTTACGTATTTTATCAATAGAAATTATTGTTTTTTTTCATTAAATGATTTAATAATGCCTTAACAATTTAAGGCTTTATTTAATATTACATGAAATTTAAGAATTTTATAAATAATACTAAAATATGTATGCATTTTTGATAATATATATGCAAATTTTTAGGAGAGATGAGTGAAATTTCTGATTTGAATAGATAAGGTAATTGATGGACAATTTCGTCATTTTTTGTATTATAACCTATGACATTAGTATGACATCAACAAATTCTATTAAATAGCCTGACAGAGGGTAACAGTTGGAGAATCCTAATAATAATTCAAAAGCAATGGAGGTTAAGGTAATTATTGAAATTATAGGAGAGGTAAGTGGGGCTGGCCATTTGGAACAGGCCTAGGACCAATTCCCTAGGCATTCTACTGATTTTGAAGGTTCTGGTTTTGAAGATCTTGATTCTGAAAGTTTTGAGACTTCTGGCTGTCTTTGATTTCTAATGGCTAAAACGTAGAAGGTTGCCCCAAGTTCGACACCTTGCCTCCCTAAGAATGGGGCTGTTAGAGGAAGATATCTGAAAAACTCCAAGGGTGGTTCAAAAGTAGTAAATGATTTGTTTTGTGGATTATGTTTTGCAAAGACATTGGTTGGTCCTGTTACAGGTAAAACTAGAGTTGGTGGAGGGGACACAAAAATCATTTCACCCAAAGTAACTACCATGTTGGTGATGGCCTTCACCAAAACAGATTGGGACTACCTTATCTCTCGCAGTGGAGTAGCCAAAGAATGAGAAATTTCTTGGGAAAGCTCTATGTTGGCTGCAATGATGCATTTCTTTGACTTTTCAATCTCATCTAGTTAATCCTTTAGGATTGCGCTACATTTCTGAAGGTCAAGATTGCTCAAATCCTAGACTTTCAAAATGTGATGCATTTCTTGTTTGACTACGATATGTTTTTCTCTACCTCTACCAACCATGATGACATTAGTAAATTACAAACCTAGCGCCTCATAAAATGAAAGTGAACATGTAGGCTAATGTGTTATGAATGCAGCTGTGCCATGACTGATGAACTTGGTCCAAGGTTGGATTTATGATTAGGGATTTTTGACTTTAATAGGACTTGGTCTTCTCCATACTTAGCATCCACTGCTTGATTGTTACCAATGATTTCCATATCTTCCCCATAGTCGAGAAGACCAATGGGAAAAAAACCGTCTTTGATAGGCCTCTTACTGAGGTTCCCAAGAAGACCAACATCTTCCATTGTTTTCTTGCTAGTATCACCAAGGTCGGTCTACTTCTTCTTCACCATTACTCTAAATTTGAAATGTCCCATTAGATGTGCCAATCAATTGATGGAAGCCTGTATGAAAGGGTTCAGGAAAGTTGTTGGAAAATTCGAAGATCTTCGAAGATCCTTGAAGAACAACTTCGAATTCTCTAGAAGATTATGAGAGGCTTAGATTCTTCAATAGTCTCAACTCAAGAACACAAGAGTAAAGGAGATGATGGAGATAAAAGATTGGGTGAAGAAGAAGGCAAAATAGCTAGAGAGGGAATAATGGCAAAGCTCTCCCATGGATCTCCCACTTTCACTCTCAAGGTTGATAATGGAGATGGGAAATTAGTTCTTTCCCAAGGATCATCTCTCCAAAATCCATCCCTTGTAAAGCTATGGGTGGGTGCTATTTATAGGCACCTCATGATGTAGGATGGAGGCCATGTGCAAGGCACATGGAGAATATTCTCTCTAACCACCTTGTCTGAGGAGGTGACCTCTCCGAGGATGAGAAAAACTTCGAAGAGGAGATCAACCCCTCGCGAACCCTTCTTCTTAGCAACACCTAACCAATGATCCCCAATCATCCCAAAGGGTCAGGGGTAGTCCAAGAGGACGTCCTGCCACATAAGGGTCAGGAATAGTTCAAGAGAACGCCCTACCACAAATATTGCCGAGTCTCAGGGACCCCCTAGATTGTGCCACCTCGACCCAGGTATAGGCTAGTTTAACCGAAGAGTGAATTTATCTCCACTCACTGTCCTCGGGATCGGGCCCTTTGTTTGGACTCCATTACGCGCATGGTTCTGGTGCGCAGATCCCGGAAAGCTCCGAGCCCGCAAGTGTTCTGGGACTCATTAACGGAGCGACTTCTAGATTGCATTTGAATCCGTTCGAAGCCAAGTGCTTTGGATCTCTAGGTTCGTGGATCCGAACCCTTTCGAGTTCGAGTGCCTCGGATCTCTAGGCTTATTCAATACCCTTTCGAGTCCGGACCCGAGTAAGTCTCTAAGTTTCTAAGTTCGTGGATCCAAACCCCTTCAAGGCTTAAAGCAATTCAGCCCGTTTGATGGCGATAAATCAGGGCCCACTAAACTTGGACTATTGGGCTTAATTAATTTAATAGGCTCAAATTAGCTCCTCTTACATTTGCCCCTTGCGTGTATGAGAAATTGTAGTTTTCTCGGACATGCATAATTTCACCTTTTCAGCCATGCTTCGCATTACATCTTTGGAAATATTTGGTTTTGATAGAGTCTACAGAGAAAGCTGAAAATTCACCGTAATTTACAGATAAAATCGACAAGTAACATTAAAATAATAATAATAAATAAATAAATAACTCTATTTTTTTATTTTTTCTTTTTTTCTTTCTTTTTGCCACTAATTTTTTTTTTTTTAAAACATCTGAAGGTCACTTTTTTTTTTTTTTCAAGTCAAAGATAATTAAAAAAAAACAAAGCACTCACCTTTTTTTATTATTAAAAAGGCAACGTCCAAGCATTTGTTTGGCAACTCAAGATTCATCTATATATATGGATATATATAAATAATATATTCTGAGGGAATATTCCAACATTACACCATTTTTTTTTGTACTATGCTACAGACCCAAAGACGGACGACTGACCCCCATTACACGTGTCGGCTCGATTGGCCGAACACACACAAAAAAAAAAAACTGCATTTTTCCACCAATCACGGGCGATTCTCAAAGACTCCCAATTGGGTTCCAAGTCATTTTTCATTTTTTTTTTCTATTTAAAGAAATGGCACAAAACCCTAAACTTCACTAACTTATTTTTGCCTCAGTCGCCGAAATCACCCAAATTTCTTCTCTTAGCCTACTCTCTCTCTATATTGAGAGACCCAGTTCTTCATTTTCAAGAAAAAGTTTGCTCCTATAATAGTACTAGACGCCATTGTCGGGCCCTCTTTCTTCAACAAAGAGAGACCCAACTTTCTTCTTCATCAATTGGCGCTCCGCAGCTACCAAACCAAAGGCCATCATGACTAGCTTGCACACTGGCCATCGTCACATCCCCAAGCACCATCACCATCTTTGTCCGCCTATTGCAGATATTCGGAACACACCTACCACAACCCGAGTTGCTGCTAACTCACATCGACGCCAGCTCTACCTCATCGTCAATGCTTCATTTCGACCCTAGCAACGCGACTTATCAAAACTCCAAACACACCAGAGCTCAGTCTTGCTCCACCGAAGACCACAACTATTTGTGTGTTGCTTGTTGCAGTAGCCTTAGGTGCCGCAGCAAGTGCCTCAACTCTCTTGTTCTTTCTTTGTCTTTGTTGTTCACTGATTATATTTGCTCCAGACACGCCAACACCGCGACCCTAGCCATCACCCATTCAGCTCGCCAACTTCAATATTTGCTCACCTCGGCGCTGCTTCATCACGGTTTCGGTTTGTACTGTTCTCGGCCACTCTCTCTCATGGGCGTGGCCTTCAGATCTGTAAGCGTTTTTTCGAAACCCACTCTCGATCCTCTTGTTTTGATGAAATCTGAGCCTTACTAGAAATTTGATTTGGGCCTTTGAGATTTGTGGGCATTATTGTATATCAATTTTGAACTCGAGATAGCTGAAGCTTCCATTGAATCTTGACTTGCATATGAAATGTAATCCTGAAATTCATGTTTTGGAGCTTAAACTTGAATAAAGCTTTGACATCTAAACCTCCATTGATGACCTTGATTGAGGAAATCACCCATTTGATTATGAACATTTCTATTTGAAATAGCTAGTGCTTTGTTATATATATATATAAAATAGAGAATAAGACCATATATTATTGTTTTGTTGATCTTTTTGCCCACAGCTATTTCGGGCCTCCTTTTCTCTCTGAAAGCGAGATCGACTTAACACACTTGTTCTTCAATGAAGACCTAGAACTCTTCTTCTTCAACGAAGCTCCACAATTTCCGAACCAAAGGCCACACAAGCCATTGCTGTCGGCCTTCGTGAGAGTCACTGTTGATACCGACCACGCCGCCCTCTCAACACGTCGTTGGTCGGTCTAGCCAGAAATTTCTCAAATTGATTTGGCTCTCGAAATACTAGTGCTCACGCTGCTGCCAACCTATCTTGGCTGTTCTCAGCCCCGGCTCTACCGATCTTGTTCTTTATTTCTTCAACCCAAGCTGTGACTAACCAGCGTCGACCACACCACCGATTCAATGTGGTGTCGGTCTGCCTAGTTGTTCCAGTGCCAACCACATACGTCGCCCTTCCAACGCATCGTGTGTGGTCACCAACTCTGCTGCGACATCACCGCTGGTTCCGGCCTCGCTCGTCCAACACCGACCACACACGTTTGCCCACTCAACGCCGTGTGTGGTCCTTCTTAGCATCGTTCCGCTTCAGTTTGCATTATCATTCATCTCTTTCTTGATCATTGTTATTTGTTGATGTTGCCCCATTCTGATAATGCCTGAATCATGGTCTGAAATTGATATTGCTCATCTCATTTGTCGGTTTTACTATTTCAAGCAAATAAATTTTTGTGCGAAATCCACGACCTCGAGGCCTTCAAAATCTTCACTAATGAGAGCAAGGGCTATCCTTCGAAAGTCTGAATGAGAGCAAAATTGTCCCTTAGGAGTCCGAAAGTAGCATACACCCTACTTTGGCAAGAAAGATCCCTCTGGACGGCAACCGAGTCTACCAAGCTTGCAGCAATAGAAGTAAAGATTGTCTCTCAGAAGTCCGAGCAAAAGCAAGGCCGCTCCCGAAGTTCGAAAGCGAAACAAGGCCGCCCTCGAAGTCCAAGCAGAACAAAGGCATCCTCGAAGTCTGAAAGCAGAACAAGGCCGCCCTCGGTTCGAGCGGAAACAAGGCTCTCCCTCAGAAGTCCGAGCAGAAACAAGGCTGTCCCTCGAAAGTCCGAATGGATGTGCACTTCTACTTCGGCAGCTAATAGAAGCAAAGGCTATCTCTCGGGAGTTCAAGTAAGAGTTCACTCTACTTTGAAAAGAAAGATCCTCGGAGCTCGTATTGATGAAATCAAGGGCTGTTCTTCGGACCCGCACTAATGAGAGCAAGAGTTGTCCCTCGGAAGGCTCTCCCTCAGAAGTCCGAGCAGAAACAATGCTGTCCCTCGGAAGTCCGAGTGGATGCGCACTTCTACTTCGGCAGCTAATGGAAGCAAAGGTTATCCTTCGGGAGTTCGAGAAGGAGTCCACACTACTTTGAAAAGAAAGATCCTCAGAGCTCGTATTGATAAAAGTAAGGTCTGTTCTTCGAAAGTTTGAGTGGGAGCAGACACTTTACTTCAACATGAGAGATCCTCGAAGCTCGCACTGATGGAAACGAGGTTTGTTCCTTGGAAGTCCAAATGAAAGCAAGGGCTGTCCCTCGGAAGTCCCAGTGGAAGCATACTCTTTTCCTTGGCAAGAAAGATCCTTTATGACAGGCAATCGAGTCTTGAGAGCTCTTCTTTAGAAGTCCAAGTGGGAGCACACATTCTGCTTCAACAAGAAAGAACCTCGAAGCTTGCATTGACAGAAGTAAGGGCTATTCTTCGGAAGTCCGAGTGGGAGCACACATTCTACTTCAGCACGAAAGACCCTCGAAGCTTGCATTGATGGAAGCAATGGCTGCTCTTCGGAGGTCCGAGTGGAAGTACACTTCTACTGTGTCAAGAAAACTCCCTTCAGGTTGGTAACTGAGTCTACTATTCCTCTTTCTTCTTTGAGGGGCAACAAAAATTAAAAACTGTTTCAAGCAACATAACACAATAAAGATATACACTGTAGAGAAAATAACTTCTAATAGAGATACATAATATGGAGGAAATAAATTTCTTCATGACATAAGAAAGATAGAACTTCTTGGATAATGCAGTAAATCTAAATTGTAAATGTCATAGATAGACTTCTTCTGCGAAATGTTGACATTTGCCCCTAGAGTTGCAAGATCATTTGGAAAGCTTTCACCAGTTGCTCGGGTTGTGGCCATCATGCACCATCATAGCCGTGTCTTCTAAGATATCCTGGGGCTCCTGTTCTCTGAACTCTATCCCATGTGCTTCGACTTTCTTTCTAAAGATCTTTTTAAGCATCCGGCACTTTTCTGTAGGATGTCCTAGTGATCGGTGGAAAACACAATAATTAGGACCATCGCGGTCCTTCTTCAGCAAAAGCTCTTCGACATGAGGCAGCTTCAGTTCTTCGTCTGCCACCCATTCTTTAACTAAGGCCTTCACCTCCTCAACACTACACGAAAAATGAGTGTCATCTTCGTAGTATTTCCTCTTCTGACCTCTGAATTCCTCCCCCTGCGACTTTCAGGTAGAAGACGCGGAAGTCGCAGTGACAGAAGGTCTTCGGGATGACTTGAAGCCGGTTTTATAACTAGTCTCGAACCCGATCTCCTGAGATTGAGGTACGTTGATGTTCCGAGATGCTTCAATTAGTGCCGAGAAGGTGGGTAGCTTGTGATTAACAAGAAGCATCTTGTACCCGTTCAATGCCCCTTCAATACAGATTTGGACCAAGTAGCTTTCCTCCACAGCCTCATGACAGTCCACGGCTTTGTCTTGGAACCTCTTCACACATTCGAGAATGTCTTCACCCTCTTGCTGCTTTTCCTTACATAGGGTAAGTGTGGTCACTTTCTCGGCCACTTGAAAGAATTTGACATGGAATTTGTTGACCATCTCCTTCCAACTTCGAACAGAGTTTGGGGCCAAGTTAACGTACCAACTATATGCTCGGTTGGTGAGGGACTTGGAGAATTCTCTCAGCCGGAGGACGTGGTTTGAACCATGAATACCCAGAGTCTCGATGAACCGCACAACATGTTCTCGAGCATTTCCTTGTTTGCCATCGAATTTGATGAACTTCGGCACCGTGTACCCCTCCGAGTATGGATAACTCAACATCTCGATATGGTATGGTGGCTTGACATCCGGATCAGGCAAAGAGGGTGAAGTTTTCTTGCTCCGTTCTAGCTCGAACATGGCTTGCACATCTACAAGGGTGAGAAATTATTGAGGGAGAGAACTTGATGGTGGTATTCCCGGAACTTGACTTGTAGACCCGAAGACTGAGCCTGGAGCGACTTGGCCATTCAGGTGTTGAGAATTCATTGTCGGTGAAGACACATAACAATATTGGCCATTAGCACCTATGGACATGCCATTTGGTGATGGGACATTGCATTGGGTCCCATGAAGTCCATTGCATGCCACGGCTATATTGGGTTGGACTTGAAAACTTGGTGTTGGAGCCAGAGGAGACCCACTCGGTACATGAGTAGAATTTACAATCGGTGGAACAAAATTAGGCATGGATGGAGCACCATTTTGTAGAGAAATTTCTGTAGGCCTTTTTTGAACTTCCACAGCTGTTGGAACACCATTCATCACGCCGGAAACTCCTCCAACCACCGCTGGACTATGGCTTGATCCTCCAGGTGCGTGATTTTGCGCTCCACGGGCCATAGGTTGGCCATGACTTGTTCCTCCTAGCACTTGATTATGCACACCATTTTGTACAACTTCAAGGAGAATTTGGGGTGGATCTTGATGGTTTTCACCGTTTCCAACATTGCCATGAAGTTATTGATGCTTGTCAATGCCGACTTGACCTCCATTTGTTGCTGGTGGTGCAAAATTTGAACCCATCACCAATATGGTGTGGGTGAGATTTTGAAGGGTCGTGAGAATCTCTTGTTGAGTGTGTTGGAGTTCTTGAATAGCTTCAAGGATGAGAGGTGAGTCTTGAACTTGAGTCCTTTCATCACCACCATTGGAAGAGCCTTGTTGATGAGTCTCATTGTCTACCATTTTTGCCGGTGTTGTATGAGTTCCAGATCTCGTTGAAACCATTAACCAATCCGCCTCCCCAGCGGAGTCGCCAAATGTATGAAAGGGTTCAGGAAAGTTGTTGGAAAATTCGAAGATCTTCGAAGATCCTTGAAGAACAACTTCGAATTCTTTAGAAGATTATGAGAGGCTTAGATTCTTCAATAGTCTCAACTCAAGAACACAAGAGTAAAGGAGATGATGGAGATAAGAGATTGGGTGAAGAAGAAGGCAAAATAGCTAGAGAGAGAATAATGGCAAGGCTCTCCCATGGATCTCCCACTTTCACTCTCAAGGTTGATAATGGAGATGGGAAATTAGTTCTTTCCCAAGGGTCATCTCTCCAAAATCCATCCCTTGTAAAGCTATGGGTGGGTGCTATTTATAGGCACCTCATGATGTAGGATGGAAGCCATGTGCAAGGCACATGGGGAATATTCTCTCTAACCACCTTGTCCGAGGAGGTGACCTCTCCGAGGATGAGAAAAACCCCGAAGAGGAGATCAACCCCTCGGCGAACCCTTCTTCTTAGCCACACCTAACCAATGATCCCCAATCATCCCAAAGGGTCAGGGGTAGTCCCAGGGGACGTCCTGCCGCATAAGGGTCAGGGATAGTTCAAGAGAATGCCCTGCTGTAAATATTGCCGAGTCTCAGGAACTCCCTAGATCGTGCCACCTCGACCCGGGTATAGGCTAGTTTAACCAAAGAGTGAATTTATCTCCACTCACCATCCTCGGGATCGGGTCCTTTGTTCGGACTCCATTACGCCCATGGTTCTGGTGCGCAGATCCCAGAAAGCTCCAAGCCCGCAAGTTTTCTAGGACTCATTAACGGAGCGACTTCTAGATTGCGTCTGAATCCGTTCGAAGCCAAGTGCTTCGGATCTCTAGGTTCGTGGATCCGAACCCTTTCGAGTCTGAGTGCCTCGGATCTCTAGGCTTATTCAATACCCTTTCGGGTTCGGACCTGAGTAAGTCTCTAAGTTTCTAAGTTCGAGGATCTAAAACCCCTTCAAGGCTTAGAGTGATTCAGCCTGTTTGATGGCGATAAATCCGGGCCCACCAATCTTGGACTTGTGATAAATTCGGGCCCACCAAACTTGGACTATTGGGCTTAATTAATTTAATGGGCTCAAATTAGATCCTCTTACATTTGCCCCTTGCGTGTATGAGAAATTGTAGTTTTCTCGGACATGCATAATTTCACCTTTTCAGCCATGCTTCGCATTACATCTTTGGAAATATTTGGTTTTGATAGAGTCTACAGAGAAAGCTGAAAATTCATCGTAATTTACAGATAAAATCGACAAGTAACATTAAAAAAATAATAATAAATAAATAAATAACTCTATTTTTTTTCTTTTTCCTTTCACGAACCTAGAGGTCCGAAGTACTTGGCTTCGAACGGATTCAGACGCAATCTAGAAGTCGCTCCATTAATGAGTCCCACAACACTTGCGGGCTCAAAGCTTTCTGGGATCTACGCACCAGAACCATGGGCGTAATGGAGTTCGAACAAAGGACCCGATCCCAAGGACGGTGAGTGGAGATAAATTCACTCTTCGGTTAAACTAGCCTATACCCGGGTCAAGGTGGCACGATCTAGGGGGTCCTTGAGACTCGGCAATATTTGCGGCAGGGCGTTCTCTTGAACTACCCCTGACCCTTATGTAGCAGGACGTCCTCTGGGACTACCCTTGACCCTTTAGGATGATTGAGGATCATTGGTTAGGTGTGGCTAAGAAGAAAGGTTCGCCGAGGGGTTGATCTCCTCTTCGGGGTTTTTCTCATCCTCAGAGAGATCACCTCCTCGGACAAGGTGGTTAGAGAGAATATTCCCCATGTGCCTTGTACATGGGCTCCATCCTACATCATAAGGTGCCTATAAATAGCACCCACCCATAGCTTTACAAGGGATGGATTTTGGAGAGATGACCCTTGGGAAAGAACTAATTTCCCATCTCCATTATCGACCTTGAGAGTGAAAGTGGGAGATCCATGGGAGAGCTTTGCCATTATTCTCTCTCTAGCTATTTTGCCTTCTTCTTCACCCAATCTCTTATCTCCATCATCTCCTTTACTCTTGTGTTCTTGAGTTGAGACTATTGAAGAATCTAAGCCTGTAAGGACCCACATTTCATGCCTTAGTCATGCTTGCATACAGTTATATGATTTGCCATGTTAAGATTTGCCATCATGAATTGTGCCTTGTTTTGTACGTATTTGATTTGCCTAAGTGTATGTGCATGCTTTGTTCCTCCCTAGTATTGTTTAGCCGAGGTCATCCTAAGCCTTTAGCTATTTTGGAATCTCTTTGTTGACCTCCACCTTTGTCCCGGCATATTGGCCAAGATGATTATCATCTGGGCCGAGGTGTGTATCGCCGAGGCCAAGATGTGTATTATCTGGGCCGAGATGTTATCCTTGTACCGAAGTGATCTTGTCCTGGAATGGTGTGACTTAGACCGAGGTGTGGCACATCTAGGCCGAGGTGCGGCACAGCTTAGTCAAATGTTGTCCTTCCTAGCCGAGATCATTGTTACCTTAGTGCCGAAGCCTTGACCTTAGCCGGAGTTCTGTCCTTAGCCGAGGTCATTGTCCTTTGTTTGCCGATGCCTTGTCCCTTGCCGATGTCATTCCTTGCCGGAGTGTTTTGCTGTGTAGCTTGTTGAGTACGCTTTGTCAGAGTCAAGTCTTGTCAATCTGTCACCTTTTTAGGAGAGCCAACCCGGTGACGCCACGTGTCCGAGCAGAGTGTTAAGTCAGCCGATAGAGAGAGAAACCTACCATTTGTTGTGTTTTGTTCCAAGGAGGAAGAGAGAGAAGCTCTAGGAAGAGGAAGAGGAGTTCTTGAGAGAGAGTAGAGATCCAAGCTTGATTCCTAGAGATCAAACCGTTAGATTCGTGTTCTAAGGTTAGATTTTTGATGTGCTTATGATGTCCTTTATGATCTTGTTATTGCATTGCATGATTGAATATGTTTTGAAAGCCATGCATCGTTTTGAAGTTCGGTTTTGGAGAGAGAAAATGATATTCAAGTGTTCTTCAAGAAAAGTCATGTTTTGATCCGAAAGCTCAAGCCAAGATATATGTTTTTGTGTTTGTTTTCATATGATCTTCAAGTATGGGTACCCGGGTCCATGTTTTCGAACTCATAGCATGAAAACCCAGATTTTGTATAAGCAAGTTATGATTTTGGCATTCATCATATTCATGTTCATGTTCTTCACGGGTGGAAACCCCGATTTCCAGACTTCACTTCCCGAAGTGTTGTCGCCGAGATCATTCTTACCTAGACCTCACACTTAGGCCGAGCATCGTATCTCACCTTGGCCTACCTTGCATGATCACTTGCACTTGTCTTGTTTGAACCTCGGCCTGCAGCCGCACGCCGAAGCCGTGGTAATCACACCTCGGCCAGGAGGTGTAGGACCTCGGCATAGACCTGGTTGGTGCCCAGCATGTCCCCCTGACATGTAAAACAGTGTTTTGACTTTCAACATGTTTTTCCGAGATCATTTGCATGTATGTGAGACTTGTTTTGAGATGTGTTTTCAGTAGACCTTGCCATGTGTTTGTAGGACTTGGACCTTGCCTTGATCCCGACGTCCCAAGAACTAGGTGAGTGGTACCTTTAATAAAGTTATGTTCTAATGTTTTGAATAAGCTTTGCTTTGCTTCGTTTTGAAAAGTATTTGTCAAGCATGAATGATTATCCCTTATTTTTATGTATCAAGTATAAGCTCTGTTTTGATGATGTTTTAGACAAGTCCGTACGTGCCAGGGGACTTTAAGCATAAGTGGCACAAGTCCGTATGTGCCAGGGGACTTTAAGCATAAGTGGCACAAGTCCGTACGTGCCAGGGGACTTTAAGCATAAGTGGCACAAGTCCGTACGTGCTAGGGGACTTTAAACTTTAGTAGCACATGTGTTTTGTAAGGCCAAGATTGATGAATACGGTTCATCCTATGTTTTGATAAGTAAGCAAGTTTTGAAAGCTCAAGTACACGTTTTGATACGAGTTATGCCAAGAATGTTTTGTACAAGTATTGCCAAGAATATGTTTTGATGCAAGCCATGTTATACGTATGTTTTGAATAAGCCACGCTATAAGTGCAAGTTTTGAACAAGCTATGATATATGTATTGTTTTGACAAGACCTCGGGAATCATTCATTTAACCCCTTTATTACTTGTACCATTCACTGAGTATTCAATACTCACCCTCTCTATATATGTAGGTTCCAAGCTAGAAGTCGGCTCCGCCGAGGTGTGTTTTGTGCCCGATGTTTTGTATGCATGTTAGGTCGGCAATCTTGTACTGACGTCGGCAGTTCTGAAGATGATGTTTCTTGATGTGTATCTCATGTGTTTTGTTATGTCGGCTTGAGAAGCCCTTTTGTTGAGGTGTAATGTATATTTTATTTTGCTTATATTCAAGTTGTAAAGTTATGTAAGGATGTATGCCATTTCATCTGACTTATGCACAGCTCTTATGGACCACTTGTATTTTAAGTTATTGCTTCCGCTCTTGTTAGCCCCATATGTATACTCTGATTGTGTGTGATTTTTGTAAGTTGGCCTTCGGTAATCTCGGATTACTGGCCATCACGGCACCATTCTATTAGGGGCGGTTTGGGGTCGTGACAAAGCCTCTCATAATCTTCTAGAGAATTCGAAGTTTTTCTTCAAGGATCTTCGAATTTTTCAACAACTTTCTTGAACCCTTTCATACATTTGGCGACTCTGCTGAGGAATGGCGCCCGCCGTCCCCGGAGGGGCCCGGGCGCACTCCCTGCGAGTAGGGGCGACAGGAGGGAGGGAGCCGACGGACGACCCGCAAACTTGTCATGTTATTTTACCCCGAATCGACAGAAAAATAGATTAGAATTGGGATTGAGTTCTATACCTTAAACATATTAAAGACTTCTTTGGAGGTACAATAAAGAAGAAATATGGTAGAAACATAATTGAATTTGTATTAATTAAATAAAATGTCACTTGTTACAAGTTACATAAATTTCAAGCAAAAACAAAGAATTAAAAAATACATTAATCGATAGAGAAAAAAAGAAAAGAAAAGTTATCACTAATCCATTTCTTAAATTATTAAGTTGACTACTCTTAAAATAGAAGTTACACCTAATAATCACGATATGTGAGTTGTGATGGATTTTTTTCTTTTCTTTTTTGAAACCTCTTTTATACTGGTATAGCCACCTTCTGATGCAGCCATGACCTTCTTGATTTTCTGCTTCCTTTCATCCATATCCCTTTGTTTTAGGAACTACCTACAAAATCTACTCTAACTTTGTCTTCAATCCCTTGATTTCAGCATTGACTTTAACTGATTCGCAGCAGCCTACTCTTCTGGCTTTTCCTGGCATTGATTTAATTCTTTAAATGCCACGTCACCATGCTACTTCATGCTATACTACTGGCACATTTGTCATGCTATGCCATTATTCCTATTGATAGGTAATTTAAAAAAATTAGCGTCACTAGACTGAAAGGGCTTTAATTATGACATCAGCACCGCAAAAAAATAATGACTTGCATATGTTAAAGAGTATGTCTTATAAATTCTACCCATAAAATTTTACAAAATTTACTATTCAGTAATAATTATACAAAATTATATATTCATGAAAAAATTTATAATTTTAATTATTAATATTTATAAATTTTGTCATTTATTTGTAATTATTTTTCCGAAAAGCCCTCACTGAATTTGAAAGTTTTCATAAAATTTTCCTCTTTCATGCTCTTGGTTTTCATCAATTTTTTTAAACATCATAGTTAATTAGATTAAATTAAAACAAATAAAAAGTTAGAAGGATAACATTAAAAAAATTTAGAAAAATTACAAAAAAAAAAAAAAAAAAAAACACCCAATGTGTGAGTCTTGTAACAAAATAAATTATCAATTTTTAATTTTATCAATTTAAATCCTAAACTTTTAAATTACTTTCAATCAAAATTATTTGTCTATTTTTATTAAGTAAAATCGATGAAAAAAATAAATATTTTAGTTATTAAACTCAATGAAAATGGTATTTTAGACATTTAATATATAACCATATTTTGTTTAATAACTAAAATACTCCATTTCTATCAGTTTTATTTAACGAAAATAGGTGGATGGTTTAAATTGAAAATAAATCAAAATATTAGAGTTTAAATTGATAAAATTGAAAATTTAGGTTTTATTTTGTTACAAGACTAAAACCTTGGATCTTTTATTTTTTTTTTATTTTTTTTATTTTTTTTTTTTTTGTAATTGTCCCAAAAGTTTAAAATAATAGGCATCAAAATTAACACAGTAAATAAATTTAGATGGATCCACATTTAGGGAAGAGAATTGAGCTGCGATTAGGGTCATTGTTTGAGATTACAATGGGGAAGTGATTGCTTCTATGGTTGAAGGGATTGGAGTTTTTTTATGGTCATTTAGCTATGTTAAGACAATGAGTGGACACCGGGGAAGTGATTGTTTCTATGGTCGAAGAGATTAGAGTTTTTGATGGTCATTTAACTATTGGATGTTTTGGAAACACATTAAAAATAGTTAAAAGTCAACTTTTAATTCATTTTGGGTCATATCATCTCTCATATGAAATAGTGAAAAAAATTTTAAAAAAAATTAAAAGATCAGTTTTTAACTATCTTACCAAAACAGTCCTATGTTGAGACAAGAAGTGGACATTAGCCCACTGGACTACAATCCCTATTTGGAGTATTTTGATCGAAAGGATTAAGCTGAATTAATATCTTATGCCCGTTTAATAAATGAGTTGCACTTGGGATTGGAAGATTTTATTTGAACCCAAAATACGTCTTAGTATGTCTAATTTAAATTCATAAATTTTAATTCTTATTATATATCTTAATATGAATTTACTAATAAAGACAATACATATTAAATCCTAAAATAATTTTTTTTTCTCATGGTACACCCTAATTAGTTATTCCTATTCAAATATCCGTGTCTTCTTCTTCAAGAGATCAAAGTTATGTCTTCTTCTTCTTTTTTTTCCTCCCTCCAAAACTCCAATTCATCTTATCAAAACTCACCATCATCATCAATATCATTGTTTTTTTTATTATTTTCAAACCCTAAACTCTAGAAGAAAGTTTGAACAAAATCAAATAATGGATGAGAGTAATAATCAAAATAATTTTTTGAAGCAATCCATCAAAAAAAAGGTAAGTATTCATATAAAGGGGTTTTACAAATTTTGTAGAGCACCATCAATTATTTTTTATATCATTTTTTGACAAAAATTAAAAGGCCCAATAGTTAGATTAATAATAACATATTATTAGAATTGTTCTTATTTTGTCATTTAAATAACATATTATTTGAGCACTACTATTTCTTGTTAGTGTCTGATATTCATGTGCTTATATGTTTGGTTTTTACTTTTCTACGAACATTCTTGTGAATAATTTATAATGTAAATTATTTTTTATTTTTTATTTTTTTTGTATTGAAAAGTTTTATAATTCTTATGTAAAAGTTTGGTTTTTTATTTTTATTTTTTTGTATTTAAGAATTATTCTGTATTAAAAAGTTTTTGAAATAATTTACTTTTTTTAATTTGTTTATTATTTATTATTTGGGTTTACTTTGAGGCTAATTTGAAAAAAATAATATGGTGTAATGAGAGTAAAATAAAAATTTAAATAATTAAATAAAGTGTATTTAAAAATTAGAAGTACTTAGGTCTATTTTAGAAAGTGGTTAAAAGTCACTTCCTAACTTTTAACCCACTTCTCTCTCACAAAAAAATTAAAAAATAATTTTTAACCACGTTTTCAAAACAATAATTATTTGGATATAAGTACAATCATTCTAACCCGGTCTGACAATAATAATTTAAATATTTATTTTATTCCTGTTATTTTTGAGAGTTCGGCCAAAAGTTTAAAATTATTTTTTTGGGCCAAAGGTCCAATTGCAGAAATAGTAGTTTGTCTCTGAAACAAAAGGACTAAAATACCTATACCAATCAAGCCCTATCTCTCACAAATCAAACAATCTGCTCTCCCTCTTCCCGATCTAAACTCTAGGTGCGTCGTTTCCGCCACCACCGTCAACGCCTCCGCCTCCGCCTCCGCCCACCGCCGTCGACTCAGCGACGAGAGTGCACCGTCATCCTCCTCCACACCACGATCTGAGGAAGCGCTCAATGGTCGTTCTGAATCTTCGATTAACTCTCTATCCCTCTCTCGTTCTGCTTCGATGAAGCTTCGGGCTGTGATGACGAGTTACTGAGTTGCAAATGAGTAGGCCAAAGCCTCGATGAATCCGCCGAGGTCAGATCCGCCGCATCGCCGCCACAGAGCTTGTC
The DNA here is from genome assembly GCA_025200525.1 of Camellia lanceoleosa. Lineage (NCBI taxonomy): Eukaryota > Viridiplantae > Streptophyta > Magnoliopsida > Ericales > Theaceae > Camellia > Camellia lanceoleosa. The sequence goes on from CM045768.1 coordinate 128,309,266, forward strand.
TGGAAACACATTCAAGAAACCGCCGTAGGTGTTGATCGTGTTGAGCTCCGTCGGAGACTCCTCACCGGCCTCCTCCGTCACCGCCTTTGCCTCCAGCTCCATCTAAACCTTGGAGTTCTGCTTCCACAACTCCAAATCTTTCAACAATGGTAAATTTGACATTGGTGGTTGAAGTTCCTTAGCCCCCCTCAAAGGGCAGCGTTACCATTTAGGGCTCCATTCCCTCTCTCTCTCTCTCTCTCTCTCTCTCTCTCTCTCTCCATTTTGCTTGTTGCACAACACAATACAAGAGAGCTGTGTTTGGACAAGTCTTATTCACAGAAAATGAAATCAACTCCCAAATCCTCTCTCTCTTGATCTGCAAACAGATATTTTTTTTTTATTTTTTTTTTTTCATTTTAAGTTGTTGATGATGATGATGAAACAAATTGAAAATAGATTTTTTTTTTTGACAGATTGCAATAGGTTAATTTTTTTTTTTTAAAATTGTCTACTTTGATCCAATTTCTCCCTTTGTATTGTGTTCATCATAGTTCTTGTTTCGGCAGAGAAATCCGAAGACCAGAGCAAACACAACCATCAGAGATAGTCGTCTGGTTTGATTGCTTGCAAATTTTGCACAGATAAAATTTGGATAGAAAATTTGTTGTTGCAGTTGTTGTTGATGATGAAGCAGATTGTTATTGTTCATGATGATTGCAACATAATAAATAAATAAATAAATAAACATATATAGACCACTAAAAAATACATCACACTAATGCTTTGGGAATGACAAAAAAAAAAAAAATCAAAACAAGGCATAAAAAGTGGATGGGGTTCACTGTCACATTATTAGTGCTTCCTCTAGTGATCCTTTTTTAGTGTTCTCAATCATTTTGCATAAATAAATTCTGTCGTGGAACAGATAAAAAAAAGATCTGTTCAAAATTTGAACAAATCTGGGCTTGGCAGTGGCTTGGTGTATTTCAATAACAAGATTTGAACAGATAAAAAAAAATAACAAATAGAATTCAAGGGAAAAAAATTGAACAGATAGATATAATTTAGTGTAAAAAATTGAACGAATAGATAAAAATTTGAACAAATAGGTATAAATTTGAACAGATAGATATAATTTAGTGTAAAAAATTGAACAGATAGATAAAAAATTTAAACAAATAGGTATAAATTTGAACAGATAGAAATAATTTAAACAAATAGATATAAATTTAAACAGATAACAAAAAGTCAAAAAATAAAATTAGAAACAAAATATTCTTCAAGATTTCTCATGAAACTATTTTACAAAATTTGGATCTCTCATTAATAAAAAAAATATCTCTTTGACTAAAGGGTTGTTTGGAGTATCCTAAATAAGTGCACTTTTTGTCTTTTTGGACTAAAAAATTGAGGAAGAAAATATGGATGTTTGGGTTAACTTTTTGACTTTTTATAGAAAAATGTGTAATAAAAAATTATAAAAATTGATTTGTAGGGAAAAATTAGGATTGGGAGTTATGCAGCCGTAATTGTTGACTTTTAATGAATAGTGTTAACTTTTTAATTTTTTGAATAATTTTTTGACTTTTTAATTTTTTTGTAATATGTCAAACTTGGCCTAAATGTCTTATACCCTTTTTAAATTGAATTAATCACCAATTAATCTATTATTATTCACTTTCCTAATATTAAACTGCCAATGTCGAATTTGGTAACTGTAGTGTGTGAGGAAGTTAATTTTGCTTAAACGCAAAAATGACTTAGGCCAAGTTTGATATATTGTAAAAAAGTTAAAAAGTTAAAAAGTTATTCAAAAAGTTAAAAAGTTAACATTATTTACCAAAAATTAACAATTACGGTTGCACAACTCCCAATCTTAATTTTTCTCTACAAATCAATTTTTACAAATTTTTATTACACGTTTTTCCATAAAAAGTCAAAAACTTAACTCAAACATCTATATTTTCTTTCTCAATTTTTTAATTTAAAAAGACAAAAAATACACTTATTTAAAACACCCCAAACAACCCTTTAAAGTGATCTAAGCGTCTATTGTGCTTTGGAAGAGCTTGACAGTCAGCAAAAACTTGAATAGGGTTTGACGGTCAACAAAAACTTCATTAGTTTGCGGACCATCTTTCTTGAAACTATAGTTTTTACTAAGCTACAGGAAGTCTAAAGAAAAATTCTAATGTTGGGTCAATCTTTGCAAAATTCTTACCCCTTCAGAAGGAGATGTTACGAGTTCAAGCCCCATGTGAGGCATTGGGGTGACTCCTTTCCCTTGATTTAAGTTAGAGTAGGTAATTAAAAAAATAAAAAATTTATTTGGTGGTCTCGATCAATGATCCACACCTCAGCACATGAGAGAAGCACAAACATGGATACGGACACATATGCGGATGTTGATACTAACCGGGACACGGGACACAATAATTTTACAAAAATAAGGACAGACACGACGGTGACATGTCAATAAAAACTATTTTTAATATATTTTATTTGCTATGTGGATTAATATCATATCCACAAACAATTAAAATTAACAAAAAAAACAACACTAATTTAATATAATAATTAAAAAAAGCTCACTCTTAAATTAACACTTATCGTTTGCCTTCTTTTTTTTCTTTTTTTTTAGATCTATTAATTATTTAAATCTTAAAAAAACAAGCATTCACCATTCAACCAAAAGCACTAAAAAGGAGAAGGAGGGGAAGGGGGGAGGAGGGGGAACGAGCTAGCATGTCCTCCTCCTTACCCAAAAAAAAAAAATATATATATATATATATAGGAATATACCACATGAAATGTCTCATATGTGTCCCTATCATGTTCTAGAGTGTTGCTGTTGTGAGTACCTTTCCTCAAGATTCTATCATCTCCATACCTCTCAAGACTTCAGTTAATGGCCTAATGAGGCCCACAATGGTAATCCAAATAGTTCATTACATATTCCTCAAAGAGAACAACATATATATAAATTAGTTTGATTGGATATTGATCGATGTGCTAATTTATTGTATTTTATTTTATAAAGTGGACAATTCTAGTTTAAAATCATATTTACCACTCATTTCATAAAACAAAACATGATTGGTTAGTTTGTCTATCAATGTCCAAACAAGTTAATTTTTTTTTCCCATACATATATATGTTGTTCTTTTCAAGGACTACGAGATAAATGCTTTGAATCACCATTGTGGGCCTTGTGAGGCCTATGAAATAGAGTCTTGTGGGGCATGAAGGTGATGTAGTCTTGAGAGGAGATGCTCCTGTTTGTGCTTTATTGTCACGACCCCATCCCGCGCCCTAGTAGGATGTTGCCATGATGGCCAGTAATTCGAGACTACCAAAGGCCACTTACAAGATCACACACACAAATCAGAGTAAACATATGGGGCTTACAAATGCGGAAGCAATAAATAAAAACCAAGTAGTCCATAAGAGCAGTGCTTAAGTTAAATGGAATGACATACATCTCAAAATAGCTTAAATACAACAAAATGGAGTACCAAAAATTACACCTTGACTAAAAGGCTTCTCGACCATCAATTACAAAATACAAGGAAATAACAAAGAAGCATAATTTTCAAGATGTTGCAAAACATGAATCCAAAACACATCAGCAAGCACACCTAGGCGTCACCGCCGCCCTGCTCATCACCTACATATATATAGAGAGGGTGAGCTTGGATACTCAGTGAATGGCATAAATAATAAAGGGTTTACATGAATGATATCCGAGGTCTTTTAACAAAACAATACATAAGATAAATCAAGCTCATCTATCAAATCCTTCAAGCTTCAAGGGATGTTTACTAACATCAATATAGTACAAGAGATGACATCTCGGACAAACAAGCCCACGCGGTAAAACCGTCAGTGGCAAGGCAAGACAAGACAAGAGAGATCTCTAAACAAGGGTGTCGTTGCATTATAGTCCCCGAACACTAAGGACTTGTGCTACAAATGCTTATAATCCCCTAGCACGTACGGACTTCCAAACTTTGTGCTACAAATGCTTATAGTCCCCTAGCACATACGGACTTCCCGAGAATGTCATCAAAACAAGATATAATACTTATTGCAAGTAGGGATAATCATTCATGCTTGTAAATAATTTCCAAACAAGACAAAACGAGGCTTTATCAAAGCTTTATAACATATCTTTATTAAAATACCACTCACTTATTCCTTCAAACGTCGGGGTCAAGGCAAGTCCAAGTCCTACAAACACATGGCAGAAATATGTTGATTGCACTCTCAAACAAACTTCATATGAATGCAAACGATCTCGGCATTCTCCAAGAACCAAGTCAAATCAAAACAAACACTGTCTCCCATCTCGGGGAAACATGCCGGGCACCAACCAAGTCTTGGCCGAGGTCCCACACCTTCTCGCCGAGGTGTGGTCCCGAGGGCCAGTTTCAAAGAAATGAGGTCGGGAAAATCTGGGTTTTCCCTCTGCTCAAGAACATGAAGAACATGAAGGAGATGAATGCCAAAATCATAACTTGCGTGTATCAAAATCTGAGTTTTCATGCTATGAGTTCGAAATCATGAACCTGGGTGCCCATACTAGAAGATCTTACAAAAACAAACACAAAAGCATGTAACTTGTTGCAAACTTTCGGATTAAACAAGGCTTTTTCTTCAAAACTTATGAACACCAACTTTCTCTTTCTAAAACAAATCTTTAAATCAATGTATGGCATTCAAAACATACTCAATCATGCAATGCAACCAGATGATCAATAAGAACAACAAGAGTTAATCAAGATTCTAACCTCAATACTCGAATCCAACGGTTTGAACTCTAAGGATCAAGCTTGCTACCCACTCTCTCACTCTAAAGTTCCTCCTTCTCCTTCTAGAGCTTCTCTCTCTACTCCAAAACAAGAATATAACAAATGAGGGGTTTCTCTCTCTCTGCCGGCTGATTTAACACTCAGCTCGGACACGTGGCAACGGTTGGTTGGTTCTCCTCAAAAAGGTGATAGATTGACAAGACAAGTCTATGACAAAGTGTGTTCAACAAGCTAGGCGGCAAGGGACTCCGGCAAGTAATGGCATCGGCTAACAACAAGACTTCGGCAAGTCAAAGAACAATGATCTCGGCTAGGAAGAACAACACTCGACTAAGCTGTGCCACACCTTGGCCTAGATGCGCCACACCTCGGTCTATGTCATACCACTCCAGGACAAGATCACTTCAGCACAAGGATAACATCTCGGCCCAAATAATACACATCTCGGCCTAGGCGATACACACCTCGGCCCAGATGATAATCATCTCGGCCAATATGTCAGGACAAAGGTGGAGGTCAACAAAGAAATCCTAAGATGGTCCTAAGTGTAAAAGCATCAAAAGGGTGACCTATGCTCAAGATGACCTCAGCTGAAACACACACACCAGGAAATGACAAGGCATACGAGCAACATCCAAATAAGACAAGACTAAATTTGCTAATGCAACACAACAAGTCAGGATCACATATAAATGTATGCAAGTATGACAAGAGTAAGGTGAGGGTCACTACAGTCTACCCCCCTTAAAGAAGTTTGGTCCCCAAACTTGAGTTACCTTGCTCCACAAATAACTCTGGGTAACGGATCCTCACGTCCTCTTCCTTTTCCCATGTGGCTTCCGTACCGTAGTGCTCCTTCCATTCAACCTTTACCATTGGTATCGATTTGCTCCTCAACTGCCTCACTTGTCTATCAATAATCCTCATTGGTTTCTCCTCGTAGCCTAAGTCCTCATCAACCGCGATTCCCGAATGGTCAATTATATGCAGTGGATCTCGGATGTACTTCCTCAACATCGAAACATGGAACACGTTGTGGACTTGGCTTAAATCTGGCGGTAGAGCAAGTCTGTAGGCAACGGGGTTGATCCTTTCAAGAATTTCGAACGGCCCTGTATATCGGGGTGTCAGTTTACCTTTCTTCCCAAATCTTGAAACTCCGGTGGTCGGCGAGATTTTCAAAAATACATGATCCCCAACTTCAAATTCTAGCTCCCTTCTCCTCTGATCGGCATAACTCTTCTGTCGGCTCTGGGCAGTTTTGATCCTCCGTTGAATGAGCTTAATCTTTTCGGTCGTTTCTTGCACTAGCTCGGCGCCAATCAAGGCTGCATCTCCCACCTCGGTCCAACATATCGGCGACCTGCACTCCCTTCCATACAAAGCTTCATATGGTGCCATGCCAATGCTGGCTTGATAACTGTTGTTGTACGCAAATTCTACTAATGGCAAATGCCGTTCCCTTCCTTGAAATCTAACACGCATGTCGAGCATATCCTCAAGCGTCTGAATAATTCTTTCCGTTTGTCCATCGATGCAGGGGTGAAAAGTCATGCTAAACTTTAACTCCCCAAGGCTCTCTGCGAGTTCGCCAAAATCTAGAAACGAACTTCGAATCTCGGTCTGATACAATGGACATCGGCACACCGTGAAGTCTGATGATCTCATTCATGTACAGTTCGGCAAGTCGGTCGGCATTGAATGTAGTCTTCACAGGCAAGAAGTGTGCTGACTTAGTAAATCTGTCAACTATAACCCAGATTGAATCCATTCCTTTTTGTGTCTTCGGCAAACCCACCACGAAATCCATGGAGATGTGCTCCTATTTCCATTCAGGAATTGGCAGAGGTTGAAGGAGTCCTGCTGGTCTCTGGTGCTCCGCTTTCACTTGTTGGCAACACAAACACTGGAATACGAACTCGGCTATTTCTCTTTTCAGATTCGGCCACCAAAAAGTCCGCTTCACATCTTGATACATCTTGGTGCTTCCTGGATGAACGGCAAATTTGGAGTTGTGGGCTTCTTGCAAAATCTTCTTTTTCAATTCTGGAACGTCGGCCACGCATAGTCTTCCTTCGAACTTAAGCACTCCATTCTCAAAAGTGTAACCTGACCTCGGCCTGGTGCTAATCTCATCGGCCACCTTCCTCAGGAACTCATCCTCCATTTGCCTTGCTTTTACTTCTTCAATGATGGTCGGCTCCGCTGAGATCATGGCTAAACACGCCAAAATTCCCATTGTCTTCCTGCTTAGTGCATCGGCCACTGAGTTGGCCTTGCCTGGGTGGTACTGAATCTGCATGTCGTAGTCCTTCAATAATTCCAGCCATCTTCTCTGCCTCAAATTTAGTTCCTTCTGAGTAAATAAGTACTTCAAACTCTTGTGATCCGTGAAAACTTGGCAAGAAGCTCCATACAAGTAATGACGCCAAATCTTCAAAGCGAACACCACGGCTGCTAGCTCTAAATCATGGGTAGGATAATTCTTCTCGTGAGATTTCAACTGGCGAGATGCATATGCTATGACCTTACCTCCTTGCATTAATACACAACCCAAACCCTTATGTGAAGCATCGCTATAAATCTGAAATTCCTCATTACCCGATGGAAGTACAAGAACTGGTGCTGTAACTAATCTTGTCTTCAACTCTTGGAAGGCTGATTCTCTATCTTCGGTCCATTCATATGTCACTCCTTTTTGAGTCAACTGTGTCAATGGCACTGCAATCCTTGAGAAGTCCTTTACAAACTTTCTGTAATAACCTGCCAAACCCAGAAAACTACGAACTTCGGACACGTTGGTCGGCGTCGGCCAATTTACCACGGCTTCAATCTTGCTGGGATCAACAGAGATACCCTCTTCATCAATCACATGCCCCAAAAATGAAATGCTGGAAAGCCAAAACTCACACTTATTCAACTTGGCATACAATTTTCTGTCCCTCAAGATCTGTAGGGCAAGTCTCAGATGACTTCCATGCTCGGCTGTACTCTTGGAGTAGATTAATATGTCGTCAATAAAAACAACCACAAATTCGTCTAGGTACGGCTTGAAGACTCTGTTCATTAAATCCATGAATGCTGCCGGCGCGTTAGTCACTCCAAAAGGCATTACTAGGAATTCGTAGTGGCCATACCTCGTCCGAAAAGCAGTCTTCTCAATATCCTCGGCTTTAACCTTCAACTGGTGATAACCCGACCTAAGGTCAATTTTGGAAAAGACTCGCGCTCCTTGTAATTGATCTAGCAAATCATCAATCCGAGGCAACGGGTACTTGTTCTTAATGGTTACCTTGTTGAGTTCTCTGTAGTCAATGCAAAGACGAAGTGTGCCGTCCTTTTTCTTAACAAACAAGACTGGTGCTCCCCATGGTGAAGTGCTCGGCCTAACAAAACCCTTATCCAACAATTCTTGTAGTTGCACCTTCAATTCCTTAAGTTCGGCTGGGGCCATCCTATAGGGTGTTTTGGAGATCGGCTGTGTTCCTGGCATGATGTCCACGGTAAACTCTATTTCTCTATCGACTAAGTGGCCAGGCAATTCATTTGGAAAGACGTCGGGGAATTCATTAACAACTGGGATGTCGGCTAAATTAACATTTCCATTCTGATCACTCAATATACTACACAAGTAGCCATGGCACCCTTTCTGAATTAGCTTATAGGCCTTAATGGACGAAATCAGGTAAGGCGGGGACACTACTCCTTTACCTTGGAAAATAACTTCGGCTTGGTTCGGGGGTCTCAATGTGACACTCTTCGAAACACAATCAATAGATGCATGATTCGTCACTAACCAGTCCATTCCTAATATGACGTCAAAGTGAGTCATGTTTAATGGCATCAAATCAACTAATAACTCTACACCCTCAATCACAATAACACACGCCCTATAGATAGATGCAACAATCATAGTTCTCCCAGATGGAGCAGATACACATAACACATAATCAAGGGGTTCTTGTTCTCTATTTAACTTCTCGGCAAACCTAGCAGAATCTTAATGAATGCGTAGAACCCGAATCAATCAATATGTATGCATCTTGAGAGCAGATTGGGAGTATACCTGACATTACTGCCTCAGTATTTTGGGTGTCTCCTGGCACTAGCGCGAAAACCCTGCCTTGTCTCATCTGTGTCCTCCCGATGTTGCTTTCTTGTGCAGAGCCCGAGGTGCTCCCACTTTTCTTACCATCATCAATCCTTGACTTCGGACAATCTCTCACACGATGACCCATTTCTCCACACTCAAAACAAGCGCCTGACGCCCAACGGCAAACCCCGGAATGCGACTTCCCACAACTTGCACACATCGGTTTGGTATTACCTTCCTGGTTCGAATTCGAGTCACGACATTCGCTTTCTTCTTGGCATTGAACGGAACTCGGCGGTTATCATAGTTTTGTCTCTTCCTCTGATTATCTCCTGTACTCTGATATCGATTCAGATTAGCTTCTGCAAGAATAGCCTTGTCCAAGACTCCAGCATAAGTCGGCATGTTGAGCATGTTGACTCTATCATGTATCGGTCCACGCAGTCCGCTTTCAAACTTCCTGGCTTTCCTATACTCATCACTGACCATATGAGGTGCATACCTCGCCAATTCGGTGAAGGCACGGTCGTATTCTGCCACTGTCTTGTTTCCCTGTGTCAAGGTCTGGAACTCTGTGGTCTTGCGGTCTCGAACACTGATAGGGAAATGCTTGTTGTAAAATAGCTCCAAAAATTTGGCCTAAGTTAAGTCGGGATTTTCTTCCCGAGTCATCATCCACCATCTTCGAGCGTCGTCGTCTAACGTAAATGCAGCCAATGCCACCTTCTGAGCATCTGTGCTGGGGAAGATTTCGAATAGCTTCTTCATTCCTAAGACCCACGCTTCGGCTTTCATCGGCTCTATGCCCCCTTGGAATCTCGGCGGGTTCATCTTCTTGAACTCCTTAATCAAAGTCAGGGTTCCCTCTCCATACAAGGCTGGCTGTAGGGGTACTTGGGGTACTGGAGGGGGTGGAGGCGGAACTGCATATCGGCCATTAGTCTGCTCGGCCTGGGTAGTTGTAGCACTAGTGTTCTGTTGTCTGACTTGTCTCAACTCCCGAGTTAAACCTTCGACTAGTCTTTCCAGTCGATCCAATCTGTCTTCTGATTGACCTCGGCCAACTGGTGGTCTTCCTCTCCTCATAATGCTATGAGTATGCAAAGTGTGACTTTAAAACAAAATGAGCTACAAGGTATGTATGCAAGCAACAAGCAATTATGCCGAGATGATGCACGTATTGTCAAATAGCAAGCAACATGATGCAATCCTAGCATCTTTCTAAGGGAAACCCTATGCTCCTTGGGACTCAAGTGTGTGAATAACGTACTACATGGAACTTGTGCTCTGATACCAATCTGTCACGACCCCATCCCGCGCCCTAGTAGGATGTTGCCATGATGGCCAGTAATTCGAGACTACCAAAGGCCACTTACAAGATCACACACACAAATCAGAGTAAACATATGGGGCTTACAAATGCGGAAGCAATAAATAAAAACCAAGTAGTCCATAAGAGCAGTGCTTAAGTTAAATGGAATGACATACATCTCAAAATAGCTTAAATACAACAAAATGGAGTACCAAAAATTACACCTTGACTAAAAGACTTCTCGGCCATCAATTACAAAATACAAGGAAATAACAAAGAAGCATAATCTTCAAGATGTTGCAAAACATGAATCCAAAACACATCGGCAAGCACACCTAGGCGTCACCGCCGCCCTGCTCATCACCTACATATATATAGAGAGGGTGAGCTTGGATACTCAGTGAATGGCATAAATAATAAAGGGTTTATATGAATGATATCCGAGGTCTTTTAACAAAACAATACATAAGATAAATCAAGCTCATCTATCAAATCCTTCAAGCTTCAAGGGATGTTTACTAACATCAATATAGTACAAGAGATGACATCTCGGACAAACAAGCCCACGCGGTAAAACCGTCAGTGGCAAGGCAAGACAAGACAAGAGAGATCTCTAAACAAGGGTGTCGTTGCATTATAGTCCCCGAACACTAAGGACTTGTGCTACAAATGCTTATAATCCCCTGGCACGTACGGACTTCCAAACTTTGTGCTACAAATGCTTATAGTCCCCTAGCACATACGGACTTCCAAACTTTGTGCTACAAATGCTTATAGTCCCCTAGCACATACGGACTTCCAAACTTTGTGCTACAAATGCTTATAGTCCCCTAGCACATACGGACTTCCCGAGAATGTCATCAAAACAAGATATAATACTTATTGCAAGTAGGGATAATCATTCATGCTTGTAAATAATTTCCAAACAAGACAAAACGAGGCTTTATCAAAGCTTTATAACATATCTTTATTAAAATACCACTCACTTATTCCTTCAAACGTCGGGGTCAAGGCAAGTCCAAGTCCTACAAACACATGGCAGAAATATGTTGATTGCACTCTCAAACAAACTTCATATGAATGCAAACGATCTCGGCATTCTCCAAGAACCAAGTCAAATCAAAACAAACACATCTCCCATCTCGGGAAACATGCCGCACCAACCAAGTCTTGGCGAGGTCCCACACCTTCGCCGAGGTGTGGTCCCGAGGGCTTCAAGAAATGAGGTCGGCAAAATCTGGGTTTTCCCTCTGCTCAAGAACATGAAGAACATGAAGGAGATGAATGCCAAAATCATAACTTGCGTGTATCAAAATCTGAGTTTTCATGCTATGAGTTCGAAATCATGAGCCTGGGTGCCCATACTAGAAGATCTTACAAAAACAAACACAAAAGCATGTAACTTGTTGCAAACTTTCGGATTAAACAAGGCTTTTTCTTCAAAACTTATGAACACCAACTTTCTCTTTCTAAAACAAATCTTTAAATCAATGTATGGCATTCAAAACATACTCAATCATGCAATGCAACCAGATGATCAATAAGAACAACAAGAGTTAATCAAGATTCTAACCTCAATACTCGAATCCAACGGTTTGAACTCTAAGGATCAAGCTTGCTACCCACTCTCTCACTCTAAAGTTCCTCCTTCTCCTTATAGAGCTTCTCTCTCTACTCCAAAACAAGAATATAACAAATGAGGGGTTTCTCTCTCTCTGCCGGCTGATTTAACACTCAGCTCGGACACGTGGCAACGGTTGGTTGGTTCTCCTCAAAAAGGTGATAGATTGACAAGACAAGTCTATGACAAAGTGTGTTCAACAAGCTAGGCGGCAAGGGACTCCGGCAAGTAATGGCATCGGCTAACAACAAGACTTCGGCAAGTCAAAGAACAATGATCTCGGCTAGGAAGAACAACACTCGACTAAGGTGTGCCACACCTTGGCCTAGATCGCCACACCTCGGTCTATGTCATACCACTCAGACAAGATCACTTCAAAGACAAGGATAACATCTCGGCCCAAATAATACACATCTCGGCCTAGGCGATACACACCTCGGCCCAGATGATAATCATCTCGGCCAATATGTCAGGACAAAGGTGGAGGTCAACAAAGAAATCCTAAGATGGTCCTAAGTGTAAAAGCATCAAAAGGGTGACCTATGCTCAAGATGACCTCAGCTGAAACACACACACCAGGAAATGACAAGGCATACGAGCAACATCCAAATAAGACAAGACTAAATTTGCTAATGCAACACAACAAGTCAGGATCACATATAAATGTATGCAAGTATGACAAGAGTAAGGTGAGGGTCACTACATTTATAGACATGAGATTTGTCTTATTGTCTCCCAAAAGTCAACACAAAAACATTGAGTTCCACTATTTTAATCAACACAAAATCAAGTTGGGGCAATATATAGACTTGCCCCGAGGGCCACAAATTATTTTCTGTCCAAAAGAGCATCATTCCTACCATTTATGATTCACCAATCATTCTAGATACACAAAACTAAGGGTGAAAATTTTTGACGCACAAGGTAATATGAATAAAATAGTATGCGAAGTTAGCGAGTTAGGTTTGACTATTTTTTACATTAAAACAAATATGACACCACATAATAAGGCTGATGGCTTATTTTTCCTACGAAGGAAAATATCATAAATACGAGCGTGCTAATAAGGATTGAAAAATCCTTACAGATTAAATTCAAACCAATTATTAAGCGATTGTGTTGACTGTCCTTTTGCCTCAATGAAGAGGACTTCAAAATTGCTAAGTGTAGAGAAAAGAAAAATTAATAGAAGAAGGAGGGAGACGGAGAAAGATGATTGAGTGAACAATCAAAGTAACAATTACTTACCTCTACTCATATGCTTTGAAAAGGAAGTGCATAAAATGCTTCGAAAATGAAGTGCTGAAAATAAATGTTTCGATAAGGAAGTGCGTAAAATAAAAATGCAGGAAATATAAATGACAAGAAAAATAGAAATACATTGTCTTTGATATGAGTTCTAGATCTTTTACAATGTAGCCATGAATGGCTATTTATAGGCAAATATTTGTAGGAAAAAACTACCTAATAACTACCCTATTCTCCCATCTCCTCCATTTCATACTCCATGATCTTCCAATAACTTCCTTTAACCTCCACTTCATGCTCCATGTTCTCCACTTCGTTCTCCATCATCTTTCCACATTTCATAACTTCTCATAATCTCTAAATGAGTAGGAGGGTACCACATGTCCTGCAATTATATAAATAATAAATTATAATGAAATTACAAATTTATGGCACCAACATTACCCTCCCACAGCTCTTAAAAATGATGTTTACTTAAATTTTTGAAGGGCCGAACCAACCACACATACTGTCATTTTTTTGCCTTAAAAAAAAAAAAAAACAATTGGCCATCAATTTGAAAAGATAAGCCATTCTCAACTACTGATTTTAATGCATAGGCTTTTCCTAGCCAAGTTCAACATTTCAAATGGCTAAGTTGTTCTTTAGTGCATCAAACTCATCAAAACAAAGCTTAAAGATGGTTGTTTTATTAGCCATTTTATCAAAATTAAATTTTGATGTGAACCACAAATCCAAAAAGGATTTTGAACACCAAGAACCATAGTACAAGATGGCTTTAAAAATTCAAACAACTTGACATTTTGAATAATTTTAAAAAATTTAGATTCATGAATATTAAATTGTTCATCATTCTTAGCCATGTTTGGCTTGAGAACATGTTCTTTGGTCAAATAACTTTCATCATTCATTGATAAATGGTGTTGTTTTTCTATTTTATCCATTAATGGATTATGAAAATTCTCCATGTGAGTTTCATCATTTCTCAGTCTAATGGGTTGTTTCATTTTAGCCATTAATGGCTTACGAAAATCCTTCATAGACATCTTATATCCATTGTTTGACTCTCTAAGAATAGGTTTTTTAACTCCCCAAGTCTTAGATGGAACATTATTTTAAACCGTCTTTGGCTCAACAACATACTTTTTAGTTATGTTATTTTCATAAATTGGCTTTTTAAAAATGAGTTTTTTGACCCCCTGAGCCATTGATGAAATTGAAAAATCTAGAAATCCCCTATATATTGATTTGTGATTATGTATCAATTTTTAACCAGTAAATAGCAATCCCAATCAAACAATTAAAGACAAATCGACACAACGATTTTATGTGGAAAAACCATAATTGGAACACCTCCAATTGTGAAAAAGAAAAATCACGGGCAAAAGCCACAAAACAATTCACTAAGAAGATATAAAGGAATTACACAAGTGTACTCTCAATTACCTAGTGAATCCACGCTCGAATTGAACCGACGCCTATGTGCCTCTTCCAGCATGTCTTCACCTCAGAATTGTCTTGCCTAACGTTGAATCCACAACGCTGATGTTGAATCAATGATGATGAACCACTCCAGAATCCACCAAAGTTTCAGGCTCAAATTCCATGGAATCCACTAAAGAACAACTCTCTCTTTTGTGAATAAAACAAACTCTTTGATATAATCCACTCAATACATGATTAAACTCTCACAGATATCAAAGGAAAACAAGCAAAGAAGCTCCAGAAGAAAACCCTAATACCTAAAAAGAAGATCTGGAAGCTGTACCCTAAAATCGGACTGAAACACTTATTTATAGAAAATAGATCCACAATCTCCACTCGAGCGCAAGAATGGTCGCTTGAGCGGATCTATGCTCAAGTGCAGGAATGGCCACTCGCGCGGGAAAAAATAACTCCCAGTACTTTTGCAGGTGAGTGAAACTTCTGAAAGGTCATGATCTCCACTCAAGCGCAGGAATGGCCGCTTGAGCGGACAAACAACTTCGACTGCAATTTTGCCTTTTGCTTTGGAGACGCTGCTCCTCGACCCTACTAGGGTGTTGCCTCGGACCCGCCAAGGGGCGCTGCCCCGTGGACCCCCATGAGCTGACCAGGCTGCTTGATCCCCGACATAGTCAGGGAAGTGGCAAACATGAAAGAATTAACTTCTGAAACATTTCTGCAAGGCACAATTCGAGTTGGATTTGCATCTAAAAACTCATAGCCTCACTGAAATAAAAGATGAACAAAATTACAACTGAAAAGAGTTTTGTCAAACGGGATTGCCAAGAATAAAAACCTAACAGAAATCAACTCTTTGCTTTTGCTATTTTCAACCATGGAAAAATTCTGAAAAAATTTCACCAATTCCGGCCATTAAAGCCTCAATTAAAGACTTGGTAGTGAGAGTTGACAATTCATCATTGCATTGGCGAATTTCCATATCAAGTTGATGAATTTCTCCAATTAAATGGTGTCTTTTTTCTTCCACCAAATAATATTGTAAGGGATGAAAGTTAATTTCATTAAGAAAATAGATCTCTTCTTGAAGATCCAAAATTTTTTATTTACAAAAGATTTCATCAAGGCTATTTGAAATGGACGAATCCAATTCATTTTTCATTTCTTACACTTGATGTCCCACTGGGCGTGCCAAACATTGTTGGCTTATTTTTCCTACAAAGGAAAGTATCATAAATGCAAGCGTGCCAGCAAGGATTGAAAAATCCTTACAGATTAAATTCAAGCCAAGTATTAAGCGATTGTGTTGACGGTTCTTTTGCCTCAATGAAGAGGACTTCAAAATTGCCAAGTGTAGAGAAAAGAAAAATTAATAGAAGAAGGAGAGAGACAGAGAAAGATGATTAAGTGAACAATTAGAGTGATTGAGTGAACAATCAAAGTAACAATTACTTATCTCTACTCCTATGCTTTGAAAAGGAAGTGCATAAAATAAAAATGCAGGAAATATAAATGACAGGAAAAATAGAAATCAATTATCTTTGATATGAGTTCTAGATCTTTACAAGGTAGCCATAAATGGCTATTTATAAGCAAATATTTGTAGGAAAAAACTACCTAATAACTACCCTATTCTTTCATCTCCTCCATTTCATACTCCATGATCTTCCATAACTTCCTTTAATCTCCACTTCATGTTCTATGTTCTCCACTTTGTTCTCCACCATCTTTCCACATTTCATAACTTCTCATAACTTCCAAATGAGTAGGAGGGTGCCTGATGAAGATCATGGAAAGAAGAAAAAGAACAAATCTGAAATTTCACAGGAAGCATATTTAAAGCATCAAGAATTAAAGATTTGGAATAATTTTGAGTCTTCATGTCAGTATAGTAGGTTGTAGTAATTATGGATATAATGGTAATTCTAATAATTGTTAGACATGGGTTGTAGGGGTCACCCATGGGTTTTATTTTGGGTCAAGTTATTAAATGGGTTATTATATATAGGTTTTATTATGTTTAAAATAATCTTAATAGTCAAAGGTCCAAGTTTCCTAATTTGATATTGAAGTAGAATTAGAAGTCATTAAAGTTTCCTATTATGATTGAAGTAAAATTGGAAGTTATAGTTGGTCTAGAATATTAGTAGTTGCTAAATATTTTTAGTTTCTAAATTTGAGAAATAGTCCTTATAGAATTAGGAGAGTCTTTAGCCTATAAATATATGTGTAATCTCAATGATTCAAGAGCAGAGTTAATATTATGAAAATTTGATATTGTGATTGTGTGATTGGCCTATCCCCTGTGAGGGTGAAGCACTTCTCTTTCTTTAGTTCTTCTTCTTTTATTGAGCAAGGTTACTATTCATGTCATTGTTCACCGTGCTTAGAACAACCACCCAACTGTCCCTAACAGTTGTGTTTTCATTCCCAAAACCCTACCTTTTTACAAACCCTTAAACTCCTATTTTTTAAATACTTTTGCAACCACAAAATCCCACAAAATCCAACCCTATAAGTCTGTCATTGCTGCTGCCTGTATATTTAACTTGGGCTCACTACTTGTAGGAAAGTAATCCCTACTTGTCCTACATCAGTGCCACATGTCTTGCAATTATATAAATAATAAATAATAATGAAATTGCAAATTTATGGCACCAACAAAGGCGAATATTAAATGAGTTAGGTTAATGTCTAACTTGCATAACACGATTGACACTAATAATCTATTGAATGAAAAATTAGATACATTTTAATAATATTTCCTCTAAAGGATGTCATGATATTTTTGAATGCCTTATCTCCATCTAATTGATTAAAAAATATGTAAAATAGGATTATATGTACATTTTTTGTTTTTAATTAAGATAATCTATTTTTGTCTACTTTTTAGAGTCAATACAACAAAAAATATGTAAGAATAAGATATAGTTTTTGTAAATTAGGAAACTAAAATTGAGATGAAATTAAATGTTTCTATGAATAATTTCATCCAAGGTTGGGTTTTTTTGAAGTTCAAATCTAAACTTGACAATCATGTTTAGGCTCATGCGGTCACTATGGGTCATGTTTCAATAATCCAAATTATTCATTTTGTAAGGTCTTCCATGTATATCATTCATGAAAAAAAATCAAGTCAATTCAATAATCGTAATATTTAATTTTATCATATTCATGTCTAAAAAAATGATTTGACAAGTATAATTCTTAAAATAAATCATCTACTTTTGGGGTCTGACAATGTGTGGGTCGCACAGTGGTGTATTATGTGATAGTTTTGTTGTTAGTTCTATACGTTGTGTGTTTTTTTCTATGCTAATTCTAGATTTCCCAGATTTACCCAGCTGTAAACATGGCATCCTGAACAATGAGTGTAGATTGGGTCTTTGGCAAAAATAGAATTCTAGAAAGAATAGGTGAAAACTAACTATAAGATTAATAATTTTGCAAATGAAAAGAAACAGGGAAAATGTGAAAATGAATTCATTTTTGGAAAACCAAAGAAGTCTTTGATTCAATATGTTAGTTGACAATAAAGTTTTTACCTTGTAAAATCTGAACTGTCCAACATAAAGTATGTGCATACATAAGTTCCACGTAGAAAAAGTAGGGCTATATATATATATAGCAACTCTATCTTTCACCTATTTTGATTTGGTGAAGTGGGAACCAGTAGACATGAATGAGATTGTGACAATAACTATTATCGTGGCATAAACAACCCCAAAAGTCATCAAGACTTATTCAAAACCATTAACCCAGGTAGATAATTCAAACCTAAGGGACCTAAATTTTTTGATAAAATATTAGCTAAAAATGATAATAACCAAGTTCAAATCTTGATACTATATTAGCTTTCTTCTCAAACCTAGCAAATTGTTCACCAAAACAATAACAACGGTTGGATAATGTCTCAAACTCGTTTGTGTTACATGAAGGATCTCTCTCACCTGATCATATAGTGAAGAAAAATCTTGAAACAAAGAATTCCATGCCCATGGTAGCCGCAACTTCATCAAACCATCCATACAAGAAAAATGGGTTGTTGCGGCGTTTATAAAATAATGTTTTTATAGCGTCACTAAAATTTTACGTTAGGCAATGTTTTAAAAAACATTGTATTAAGAATGGGCAAGTTTTTGATGTCTGGTAGCTGTGGGAAACAGAATTCAAACGGAATTTAAAGGGTCACTGTTTCACTCTCTCTATCTCTCTTAGTGTGTTTGAAATTCATTTATTCTCATCATTGCTTTGAGATCTGGACTTTATGTCCCTATATTAAATGGAATATTGCTCATTATCTTCGTCACTTTATTAAATTTGGAACGACATACTTGTTTGCAGTTCACTTCGAGGATTAGACAATATTGTTAGGCTCATGGGGTCCACTACGTGTTTTGTTTCGATAATCCAAATTGGTCAATGTATAGAGCTCATTGAATACTTTATCCCCATAAAAAATTATATTGATCGAATATCAATAGCTATTTGATTGGATCAGATTTTTATCAACAATTTATTTTGAAAATTTTATTTACTGTTGACAAAAATCTGATCCGATCAAGTAGCTATCGATGTCTAATTAACTTGATATTTTACAAGGATAAAGTACTCGATGAGTTCTACATATTGAATGGTCCAGATTATTGAAATAGGACCCGTGGTGGGTGGTGGACCCCCAAGGGCCCAACACCAGTCCAATATGGAACTAGAGAGAAACCTGGCCCGTATTGGAAATGGCAATTACACCAAATATATTGTTTGTTTATTCACTATCAATTTTTCTAATGGTTACAATTTTCTTCTAGTTGCATTATCTTAAATTTAGAGATTTTCAAATTTGAGATGTGTGAAGCCTTTTATGTTTCAGCTATCGATTCTTCCAAAATCTACATTTTTTTCTATTGTCGATTTCCGAATCTGAATATCTGTGTGTGTGTGTGTGTGTGTGTGTGTGTGTGTGTGTGTGAAAGTGTTTTTTCTGTTTTTGTCCTGCAGTTGTTGTTTCCTGACTAGCTTTGGGTCTTTATTTATGTTAGGTTTTTATAATTGGCAATCCCGTTTGACAAAACTTCTTGTAGTTGTAATTTTATTCGCCCTTTTGTTTCAATGAGGCTATGAGTGTTTAGATGCGAATCCAACCCGAATTGTGCCTTATAGAGGAGTTTGTGATCTCAATTTTTTCATGTTTGCTACTTCGCTCGAGCGAACAAAATGATCATCTAGTATTTTTGTAGAGCGCCTGAGCTTCTGGGAAAAAAGTTTTACTGCTTGAGCAGTGAAAGTTGCGCTCGGGCAGTCAGCCTATATGTTTCGCACCGCCTTTAGTCACACCGCTCGACTAGTGAAATATGCGTTTGAGCGGTCTGTGCGATCTTGTTTTCTATATAATACACTGTTCGCTTGTGGCTTGACTTTTTGTGCTCCGTTTGAATACGACTAGCCCCACAGTTTGGACTCCCGCGGTTCTAAATCTGATTTCACAAAGTGCAATGTGAAACAGTGAAAACACAAAAGAGTCCAAATTCGGAAATTCTTTTGGAAAATCGATGTTTGAATCAAATGCCAAAAATGGACTGCTTTGCCAGATTTCAAAGTTGCCACCTAAATATTTTTGAGAAATTTAGAAAACCTGGACTCATGTCAAAGGCCATTTATCCGTCATCACCAAAGTGTCCCAGTTTAGGAACTTAGGTATGAAAAGAGAAGGTCATGAATTGAGCACCCTACTCACCCGATCAAAGATCGGCCTCTACTAATCATGATGTAATTTTTATTTACATTATATGCTCTTGTTCCAGCTTTATTAGACTAACATTACTATGTGACGCACATAAGTATAGACTATTTTGCGAAGATTGGAACACTTTGATTTCATGTTTTATTTGAAAAATTATTTTTGATACTCGTCACTTGAAAATGTGAGTTTGTACATTAATCAATTTGTCCCAATTTAAGCAATTAGCCTTCACCCATCAGCATTCAAACAAGTATATCATTTAAGCAATTAACCTCATGGTATTTATGCTAGATATGGCAACATAGACATACAATGCAAGATGTTAAAACTCAAAATTGCTCACCTAGTACTCTGAGCCAAAACAAAGCAAAATAATTAGATAATATGCATGCTCTTAACTAATGCAATATGACTAAATACAACGCATGAATTATGTAATTTATAGGCTCGGCTATGAGCATGGCATATGATTCCATTCAAGACATGCGATAAAACACATATTTAAGCAATGAATTTGAATATTGATATTGGGTTAGTATGATGAGCCGAACCTTGGATGAATGCAAGACAATGGATGCAAAGCATAAGAATGGTAATTTAAAACATGATGTTCTATACTAACCATCGTCAGCAAGTAAGTAAAAGGGAGAAAGACATGGGGTTGGAAGACATACAACTTATTACATGTTAGTCCTCACATAAGAGGGTGCGAATCAAAGTCCGAAAGTCCGAATTAAACTAATTATTACAAAACCGAATGAATAAACAAGCAAAGAACTAACTAGCTAGCTACTTTATTACAACAGGGATAATAATGAGAAATAAACTAGCTATTTAAGTTAACTAACTATAACAATTACAAATAAACAATAATAATAATTACAACAAGACTAATTGTAACAACAATAATAATTAATTGCAACAATACTCAGAGCATTAAGTTACAACATTGATGTAAGTAAGGATGCACAAGGGTTGCATGCACAATGTCCAAGAACTGCTCTGTCTATCTAGGCCTGCTCTGTTTCACCTTCAACCACTGTCTTCTGTTTTCTGCAAAACATACTGCTGACCAAACATTGATGGCTGGTCGGCCCCTAATGAAGCCCGACCGGGCCTAAATAAGGCCAGTCGTGCCTTAATTTTATGCAAAATCCTGTTCTGTGCTCTGAAGTGAAAACAGTGCAGACAGAGTTATTCTGAATTCTGTTTGTCCCTCTCACACTTCTCTATCATGGGAAAACCTCAAGAGAAGGTTGGAATCGTTTCCAAAACTATCAATGAGTAAGTTTATTGCTTGATGATTTCAGACACAATTTGGACAAAGATTAATAAATGCAATGAATAACAACCATCCCTCCCCTTTATCATAGGATGAGCTTAAAAGGAGGAAGTAAAGATGCTTCAAGGATCGTCAAAACACCATGAATTGATGTAAGACAACCCTTGACACAATAGACTCAGCATAATGTCCGGACAAATCCAAGTAATATACTTCATTTTCTTTATGTGGGTTGGTTTATTTTAAGCCAAAGTCATTAGTCTTTGCCATCCTTTAATCAATTAAGTCCAAGGTGATGATTACGTCCACTAAAGATTACATCCACTAAGTGAGAAGCATGTCAAATGGGAAGTGATTCTCGACATGAAAAAGAGACTATGCCATTGAAAATCAACCTCTATAGAGATTAAGCCATTAAGCATAGATCTCTAGTTCATGTTTTGAATAACTGTCAACCGATTGAAACAACTCTCAAATAAAAGAAATGAATGGTGAGTTGATTATTAAAATGAGGCTCTTAAACCTGGAAATTAAACAAAGAAAGGCCAAGAACAATATGCAACAAGCTATGTATATGGACTTGTGACATAACAAGCAAACTAATCAAAGCATGAATTAATTAAACAACCTACGACAGCCCTAAAACAGCCACTAATAGGTAAAAAACTGTGGCTCAAAGTGCATGAAAAGAGCCTAAAAAGCTAAATAACAAAGAAGCAAAATAAGGCTAGTAAGAAAGAACAAGGAGGGGTGGCTAACCCCTTTACTTTTGAAACCTCAAAGCATGATTTTTAGTCTCTTTTAAACTCTAAAAATCAATTTAGAAAGCAAAGAAAAGGGTGTAAAAACAAGGGTTTAAGCTATAGATGAGGGTGTAAGAAAGAGTGTTAACTCTCTTTACCCTTTGGTAGCTCTCCAAACCCAAGCTTAGACACTTGAAGGAAGATCAAAACAATACAAAAATGCAAGAACTTGATAGCAAATGATAGAAATAAAAGCAAGAGAAGAGATACTAAGCTTATACCTCTCAAGAAAGGTAAGCTCTTTGTTGTGAATCAAACTAAGTCCAAATACACTCTTAGGCTTGAATTGTGATGCTCAAGGCTCAACCAAGGTTTCAAGGCTAAGGTGTGAAGGTGTATATGGTGTATAGATATAGGTTCAAGGTGGTAAGCTTGCTCAAAGTGTAATGACCCGGAACTGTATGACGTAATTACCGATAAATAGTTATGTGGTTATATGATTTAATTGAAGAATATCTGTTGAACTTAGGAAAATATCTGTTGGGATGATAACTTCGGGACTGAAATCGATGACCGTAACGGGTTCAGAAAATGGAATTGAAGATATTTATGCGATACCGGGAATTTTTAGAACTGTTTGAGGAAATAAATTGAGGGCTGAAATTCGTCCGATTCGCTAAGCCTTGTTTGGCTCACGGTTTGGGCACAAATGAGGTTATGTGATATATAAGACATATATAGATAAGGATGTTTTACCTTTGTTGACTTAAGACTAAAGAGAGAGAAGTATCTGGGAGAGAGAAGAGAGAAAATCGTGAGAGAGAGAGAGACCAAGAGAAGAAAGGAAGAGAAAGGGGGAAATCAAGTTGGGCCATCTCCATTAAGGTAAGGATTCTTCTAAATTCTTGCAATGGATTGTGATTCTTGCTTATGGAACTCAAGATTATAGTGTAGAAGGGTTTGTTTCATGATTATTGGACTTAAGGGAGATTGTTTCTCAAACCTCCATGGATGTGTTAATATGAAGCTTTTATGTTCAAATTGATGATTCTTCATCTTAAATTATGGGTTGATTTTATATACGATGTAAATGGGTTTGAATTGAAGATGTAATAGTTGAATCATGTTGGTAATCCAGTGTTTTGAGACTTAAATTCATGAATGTGAAAATGGATTTTTGCAAAGGGGAAAAGGAAGCTTGGAAGAAGAACCAGATTTTCGGACTGTTGCATGGTCCGCTCGAGCGGAGGTAAGGCCGCCGGCGTAGAAATCACCCTTCCAAAGAAGCAGTTCTGATCCGCTCGAGCGGACAAAGTCGCGCTCGAGCGGGAAGGCTTATTTTCAGGAAATTTCGGGAAGTTGTTTTAT
Source organism: Camellia lanceoleosa (assembly GCA_025200525.1). Lineage (NCBI taxonomy): Eukaryota > Viridiplantae > Streptophyta > Magnoliopsida > Ericales > Theaceae > Camellia > Camellia lanceoleosa. The sequence goes on from CM045768.1 coordinate 128,332,909, forward strand.
ATGATTTTAGTATGTAATTGGCATCATTTCGCATCTTTTGATCATATTATGGACATAAATAAATGTAATAAAGGAAGAGAATGACTATGGCTAAATGTAAAAGAAGAAAGAATGGCATGAGTTATTATATGATGATGATGTGTTAAGAATGTGTTACAATGTGAATGATTGCAGGTCAGATTGAGAAGACCGTGCCAACGGTATCGGAAACCCATTGTAAGTAATGTTTCCGTAAAGATATGTTATTATGACTTATGTTTCGAATGCTATATGATATGATTTTAAAATGATAAATGTTTTCTGTGAACGAAGGTCCTAGTTTGCGAATCTAGTATGGCATCCATAGGTAGTCCTAACGGACCAGTTTACGAGATCTCGTCAGTCGATTAATCGGTGTTATGCGGACGGTTACTCTAGTCGGAAGACAGCCTATGTTAAGTCCCTGTGGAGTATGCCATTACGTATGTTATATGATGATTGATACATGATTATGATTGATTTACTTCAGAATTATGAATGTTGGACTTCGTTCACTAACCTCTTTACTGTTATGTTACTTGCTGAGCTTTAGCTCATTGTTTGTATTTATGTATTATAGGTGAACATTCAGGGAGTCGAGCCTAGGCGGAGTCTCGAGCCGAGCCGCCGTTTTGAAGCCTACCTGAGTTTTGGAGCCTCCGAGTTGAGGCTAGGCCTGGAAGGCCGTTGCGAGTTTTTGTTCTGTTTTTTTTGTTGTACTGTTGTAACTGAATGTGAAGAGTTGTATATGTTTTGATGTCTACACATTATGTAAAGATGTGGGTAATTAACTCATTTTTGGCACGTATATAAATGTTCATATTATGCACAGCTCTTTGGACTATTTATATTTGGTTTATGCTTCCGCGAGCCCCCGTTATGTATGTTTTGTATTGGAAGGCCTTTGGTAATCTAGGATTACTGGCCGGTCTCGTCACCGAACTTCTAGGGGCGGGTTCGGGGCGTGACAGAGTGGTATCAGAGCGCACGAGTTACTTACCCACACACGTGTCCATTGAGCTGTTAGGTGCATTAGAAAAGAAATAGGGCATAGCATGAACATGTGCATGTGTGGGTGTGTTTTATGAATATGAGAAATGAGAACTGAATGATGGTGAGGCAGTAAAGGAAACAGTATATGGAAAATGAAATGTGTTATTGTCATGGGTTCTATAGACCAATGGAAGATGCCAATGTCAGAAATGTCGATGAAACAGAATCTTCAGATGCAAGAATGAACAGATTAGAACAAATGGTAGAAGCTTTGACTGGAATGGTTAGACAACAACTAGAACAAAACCAACAACCACCACAGAGGCAACCTTTTCCACCTCCTCCTCCGCCACCTGTGCAAATGGAACCGATCCCTAATGATGATATGATCACCCTTACCCAAAAATATAAGAAACTGAAACCGCCAGAATTTGAAGGAGGACTTGAACCATTAAAAGCAGAGGCATGGGTGCTCGAGACCGAGAAAATTTTTGAAGTGTTTCCATGTACAGATGCTTACAAAGTGCTATTAGCAACATTTACTCTGAAGGAAGAAGCCAGAAGATGGTGGATGCTGGTTCGAGACAGTAATCGGGAATTGACATGGGATCGATTCAAAGATGTATTTTATGAAAAATATTTTCCTCAATGTATGCGGGACAGAAAAATTTCAGAATTTGAACAGTTGAAGCAGGGTGTCATGTCTGTAGCAGAATATGAGAGTAAATTTACAGAATTAGCTCGTTATGCTCCTCATATGGTTGACACGGAATACAAGAAGGCTAGAAAATTTGAGGGTGGATTACATGTTGAAGTCCTTGACCGGGTAAATGTTCTAAAACTGGAAAAGTATGTTGATGTACTCGACCGGGCTCTGATATCTGAGTCGAATATTGCTAGTTTGAAAGCGTCCAAATCAACAACAGGGACCGAATTAGAAAATAAAAGATTCAAGAAACAAAAAGTGGACACAGTTAGTGAGTCAATCGCCTCCAGGAGTGAAATTTTGAATTCAAGTTTTAGTGACAACATGAAGAAGGAAAGTAGCGGCGGTAGATAAACCTACTTGTCCGAATGTGGGAAGCAAAGATCGGGCATTTGCCGTGGAGTTTGTTTCAAATGTGGACAAAGGGACATATAGCCAGGACTTGCCCACAAATGCACCCAAGGACCGAAAGACCCGTGACTAGTGGAAACTCAACAATGGCATGAGCAGATTTATTGCAACATCTGAAGGAACAACGTGAGGCAAGCAAGAGTTTACACCCTAGTTGCAGATAAGACACCGAACAATGGAAAAGCAAAGACAGGTATGACTTTATCACTTATCTTGATACTAGCAGTATTACCTATGCGAAGGAGAATTGTTGAATATATATTGACGATAGAACAAACTTATCCTTGTTATTATTAGGACATACTACAACTATAACTACTTGTGAATTGATCATCTAAGATAGAGGACTGGTAACGTACCCAAGATGGCTAATTGGATTATGTCAGAAACAGCTAAGTTTGGAGGACCAAACTTTTTAAGTTGGGGAGAGTGTAATGACCCGGAACTGTATGACGTAATTACCGATAAATAGTTATGTGGTTATATGATTTAATTGAAGAATATCTGTTGAACTTAGGAAAATATCTGTTGGGATGATAACTTCGGGACTGAAATCGATGACCGTAACGGGTTCAGAAAATGGAATTGAAGATATTTATGCGATACCGGGAATTTTTAGAACTGTTTGAGGAAATAAATTGAGGGCTGAAATTCGTCCGATTCGCTAAGCCTTGTTTGGCTCACGGTTTGGGCACAAATGAGGTTATGTGATATATAAGACATATATAGATAAGGATGTTTTACCTTTGTTGACTTAAGACTAAAGAGAGAGAAGTATCTGGGAGAGAGAAGAGAGAAAATCGTGAGAGAGAGAGAGAGAGACCAAGAGAAGAAAGGAAGAGAAAGGGGGAAATCAAGTTGGGCCATCTCCATTAAGGTAAGGATTCTTCTAAATTCTTGCAATGGATTGTGATTCTTGCTTATGGAACTCAAGATTATAGTGTAGAAGGGTTTGTTTCATGATTATTGGACTTAAGGGAGATTGTTTCTCAAACCTCCATGGATGTGTTAATATGAAGCTTTTATGTTCAAATTGATGATTCTTCATCTTAAATTATGGGTTGATTTTATATACGATGTAAATGGGTTTGAATTGAAGATGTAATAGTTGAATCATGTTGGTAATCCAGTGTTTTGAGACTTAAATTCATGAATGTGAAAATGGATTTTTGCAAAGAGGAAAAGGAAGCTTGGAAGAAGAACCAGATTTTCGGACTGTTGCATGGTCCGCTCGAGCGGAGGTAAGGCCGCTCGAGCGTAGAAATCACCCTTCCAGCAGTTTTCAGGCAGTTTACAGTCCGCTCGAGCGGACAAAGTCGCGCTCGAGCGGGAAGGCTTATTTTCAGGAAATTTCGGGAAGTTGTTTTATATGATTTTAGTATGTAATTGGCATCATTTCGCATCTTTTGATCATATTATGGACATAAATAAATGTAATAAAGGAAGAGAATGACTATGGCTAAATGTAAAAGAAGAAAGAATGGCATGAGTTATTATATGATGATGATGTGTTAAGAATGTGTTACAATGTGAATGATTGCAGGTCAGATTGAGAAGACCGTGCCAACGGTATCGGAAACCCATTGTAAGTAACGTTTCCGTAAAGATATGTTATTATGACTTATGTTTCGAATGCTATATGATATGATTTTAAAATGATAAATGTTTTCTGTGAACGAAGGTCCTAGTTTGCGAATCTAGTATGGCATCCATAGGTAGTCCTAACGGACGGTTTACGAGATCTCGTCGATCGATTAATCGATTATGCGGACCGGTTACTCTAGTCGGAAGACAAACCTATGTTAAGTCCTGTGGAGTATGCCATTACGTATGTTATATGATGATTGATACATGATTATGATTGATTTACTTAATTATGAATGTTGGACTTCGTTCACTAACCTCTTCTTGTTATGTTACTTGGCGAGCTTTAGCTCATTGTTTGTATTTATGTATTATAGATGAACATTCAGGGAGTCGAGCCTAGGCGGAGTCTCGAGCCGAGCCGCCGTTTTGAAGCCTACCTGAGTTTTGGAGCCTCCGAGTTGAGGCTAGGCCTGGAAGGCCGTTGCGAGTTTTTGTTCTGTTTTTTTTGTTGTACTGTTGTAACTGAATGTGAAGAGTTGTATATGTTTTGATGTCTACACATTATGTAAAGATGTGGGTAATTAACTCATTTTTGGCACGTATATAAATGTTCATATTATGCACAGCTCTTTGGACTATTTATATTTGGTTTATGCTTCCGCGAGCCCCCGTTATGTATGTTTTGTATTGGAAGGCCTTTGGTAATCTAGGATTACTGGCCGGTCTCGTCACCGAACTTCTAGGGGCGGGTTCGGGGCGTGACACAAAGGTTGCTTGCACAAGAAGAAGGAGCTCTCAAGAAGGTGTATAAGCTTTTTAGAAATTCTTCAACCCTCAAAACAGAGATACAACTTCGTTTTTATAGACTTTGAGCAAGAGGGGTCATAAATATCTTCAAAAATGGATAGCTGGCGGGCGCCTGCCCAGAACAGTGTTTCTCGCTACCAAGGCATGGCCAGCCATTAATAGCCACGGTCGGCTCTCAATGAGGCATGGCTGGGCCTCAATTTGATCCCCTGTTTTTTTGCTTTAGACTTAGCATATGGTGGTACAATGTGTAAAAATGGATTTCTGGGGTTTTATCAGTGGGAATATGGAAGGTTTTGGATTGTTTCGAAGCTTAAACATAACCCCTTCATTGAGACCTCGAACCACGTACAACACCACTTTCATCATCGAGTGTACCGGGCAAAGCGCTCGAGCCTTGTGGGCGGTAAAAAAATGGGGTGTCTACATCGCTGTTTCTAGTGTTTGAGTCGTCTAGATTTTTAGAGAGGAATAAGATACAAAGTGTTTTATATTAGAGGGTGCTTTCTGAGTGTTTTCTTGATGATTTAAGAATGATCAATGGATCCATGAACTTCATAACAACATCATCAAGGATTTTTTTGTTTTCATTTATTCACAAAAGAGAGAGTTGTTCTTCGGTGGATACCATGAAACTTGGGGCCTGAAGCTTTGGTGGATTCTGGAGTAGCTTATTATCATGGATTCGACATTGGCATTGTGGATTCAATGTTGGGCAAGACAATTCCGAGGTGAAGACGGTGGTGGAAGAGACACATAGGGGTCAGTTCCATTCAGGCGTGGATTTGATAGGTAATTGAGGGTACACTTGTGTAATTCCTTTTTGTCTTCTTAGTGAATTGTTTTGTAGCTTTTGCCCATGGTTTGTTTGTTTGTTTGTTTGTTTTTTTTTTTATCACAATTGGAGGCACTCCAATTGTGATTTTTCACGTTAAATCGTTGTGTCAATTTGTTTTTGATTGTTTGATTGAGATTGTTATTTACTATTTAAAATTGATACATAATCATAAATCAATATCTCGGGGATTTTAAGATTTTTCAATTTATTTCACTGTTTGATCATTGATCTATATATATTTGGTGTAAACTGTAAATGTACCTTTCATGGAATCCTTGTATACTATTGATTAGTCTTGTGGTGATATGTGCACCTTGGGTTTAGAGAAAGTTTGACAGCTTCATTTGATAACCTATTAGGGGTATGCTTCCATATTTATGCTCTTATATTGGAGGTTTGCCTCCATATTTTTCACTTCCACATTTATGCAATTAGTTGTTTAAATAATGGCAACTAATAATGCTGGAATGGTAAGTATTGTCTCAATGGCGTTGAGTTTTTGTTATCTTTTTGCCCCCTTGGTGCATTATGGGGTTTGAAGTAATATGTTTGTTTAACTTTTGGCCAAAATTTAAAGTTATTTATTTAAATTTTCAGTTTTCTAACCCATTGCTAGATATCGACCTGCCCCAACTTTTCTAAAGTGTTGTATTACTTATTATAAGGTATTCCAACGTTGTGTTGACTATAATAAATTACACACTCTGCCTCAAAACAAACACAACAAAAACCAACCCCTGCTCTCTCTCTAATTGATATTTTGGATTGTGGCATTTGCCCTTTTGTCTACACGACCACTTGAAAAAATTTGAATTGATCTTGGTTTTAGTCGGAATACCCTAGCATAACAGAATGCACAAACTAAATGTTTCATTTTGTTTTCTTTTTGTTTCTTCCACTTGATCTAATTTCTTTTATGGTTGCATATAAAAATACAAGAAACTAATCGATTTTCTATGGCTGAGGGAAAAAGAAAGGCATTTGTAGTTATAAACTCTAACTAATTGTTTTTATTGGATAATGTACTTGTGTTTATTCAATTTCATTGTCATAGTTTGTGGGACTTATCTGTGAACTAAAAGCTTTTCAATGGAATTATGCTTATGAGTAGCATTTGTATTCTTTGTGATTGCAAACATGGCTAGTTTAGAGGGTTCTTAATTGGATGCTTGTCAATATGTTATGCTGAAATGAATGTAATGTAGAATATAAGAAGTTTGAGGAAGAGTAAATTCAAAGAAGAGGCAATATTTGGAAATTGGAATGGTTTCAAAGAGAAATTGATAGGAACCATACATAATCATGTTTCTAATATTATTATAGTTCTATTTTATGATTATTTTCATGTTTTCTAGGATTTTTAGGTGAGAGGTATTTTGGTAATTTTATATTTACTGACATGGGTTGTATGGGTCGCCCATGGGTTTAATTAGTCTTTGTTTAATTAGTCAAATGATTTAATTAGTCTTTGTTTTTGTTTCTTATTTGTTCTTAAATTAGTTTTAGAAATTAAAGATATTTTAGTAGTTTCCTTTTTTGGTTATAGTTAGTTCAGGAAGTCTCCTAATTCTATATGAAGCCATGTAATGCCTAGAGTTGATATTTTATAAAAAGTTGAGATCTTTGAAACTGCTTTTTGGATTGTGTGATGCAATCATATCCTAGATTTGATGCCTATGGAATCTAGGTGGGATGCATAGATCTATCTTCTTCTCTTCTTTCTTCTTTCTTTTTCTTTTTTGTTACAATTTACTATTCTCAGATTACTATTCACAACCCTCTAAAAGTGCACTTTTCAACCTCAACTTTATCCAATCACCCCCAAATCAACCCTAATCCCTTCCCTATTGAACCCTTGAAATCCTCAATTATTCACTATTTAGGCCATCAAATAACATTTGTTTTGAAAATCTAGCGTTGTCCATATTTGTCCTACATCAGAATGACAAGTTTCAATCATTTGATTCCATAAACATTCATTGTTATTTCACTGGCAATAAGATGGTATTGTTTCTTGTTTCTTTATGTAATTACAATATATAAACTTTTTTATTCTCATTATCATATTGCTGATGCGTATGGTATCTTTTTTGTTAAAAAATAATTCATATAAAATTTCTTCTATAGCAAACTTTTACATGTTTCCTTAACTAAATGAGGGGCCACGAGGTTTTATTATGGTGAATATTGTGGTGTTTCAAACAAACATATTTTTCTTTGTTTTTGAATTGTTGAACTCACATGATATGTTTGACGTGCCCTGTCATAATTGACCATATGATTAAATTTGAAGCAAGCAAGCAAGGATTAGCCTATGAAATTTAGGAATTGAAATTTGATCATTATGTTTGTTGATAATAACTAATGTCAATTGATGAAACTTACCTCAAATATCTTATTATACAAGTACATTTATACAAATATTTTTGGTATTTATAATAGGTTAGTTGGTGTTGTGACAATGCATTGAGGAAGTGCCATTTGGAATTTATAATTGTTTCTTGTTTGGTAAGTATGATTTCTCTATGTTTCTATTTGTTAGGTTTTTATAATTGCTAATCCTGTTTGACAAAACTCTTTTCAGTTGTAACTTTATTCATTGTTTTGTTTTAGTGAGGATGTGAGTGTTTAGATGCGTATCCAACCAGAATTGTGCTTATGTAGAGAAGTTTGTGATCTTGAACCTTTCATGTTTGTGACTTCACTAACTATGTATAGGTATCGAGTTGTTTGATCGCTTGAGCGGCCATTTATGTGCTCGAGCGGTGAATAGGAGCATCCAGTATCTCTGCTTGCAAATTGAACTTCTAGGAGGCAAGTTTTACCGTTGGAGCTATAAATGTTGTACTTGAGAGGTCACCCTATATGTTTTACATCACCTTTACTCATACTGCTCGAGTGGTGAAGTGTGTGCTCGAGCTATCTTCCTGAATCTGCTTATTATAAAGTGTGTCGTTTGCTATTTTTAAGGTTGAAGCTATCCAAATTATGTGAGAGTAGAGCTACCAAGGTTTTCTATATTGGAAGGTATTTTTATAAGTGTTTCCTTGATGATTTGAGAATGATCGGTGGATCTACGAGTTTCATATTGGTATCATTAAGGGGTTTATCTTTAATCTTTTATTCACAAAAAGAGAGGTGTTCTTCAGCAGATTCCAATGAACTTAGGCCTAAAACTTTAGTGGATTTCAGAGTGGCTCATCGTTGTGGATTCGACATCAACGTTCTGAAAGACAATTCTGAGGAGAAGAAAGTGGTGGAAGAGACTCATTAGGGTTGGTTCAATTTGGGCGTGGATTTGTTAGGTAATTGAGGGTACGCATAGTAGATTGTTTTGTGGCTTTGGCTCGTGGTTTTTTTTTATCACAATTGGAGGCACTCTAATTGTGGTTTTTTCAACGTTAAATCATTGTGTCGATTTGTTATTGATTGTTTGATTGGGATTGAAATTCACTATTTAAAATTGAAACATAATCACGAATTAATATCTCAGGAGCTTTTAGATTTTTCACTCTTTAAGTAATATCTTCTTACCAAAATGCATATTTGGTATGAACTTTTTAGAAGATTATAGAATTTTAAACATCTTTTATCTAGTGAATTGGTGACTTGCTGTTTGTTTTTCTTGTTTGCTATGGGTTGATGTCATGGATGTTTGAGACAATCTTTGTTAATATTTTCTGCGAGACTGTGGATTTAGAAAATGCTTTAGTGACAATATTGAAAATTTCCTTTCTTGCATTATTTGTTTTGTCACAAGTTTTCTTTTCTGTTATAGTTGATACCTGCTTGTGGGGACATATTTTGTGAGTGACAGCACGTGGTCAAGGTGACGCCGGAGTGTTAGCCGAGGTGCCACGTGGCTTAGTCCTGACGCTGAGGTGATCTCAGCTAGGACAAGGTTATTTGCGGAGATATCGAAATCCAAAATGAGCGGATAAGGGACAAAGTCCTAGAACAAGGGAGATCTCAGTCTGGATAAAGATAAAGCTCTTAGGGAGTTTATCCCTATCTAGCTGAGAGTCCAAGATGAGCATTGAGCTTGAGTCCATTGAAGTTAGGCCTCTACAGAGATTAGGTCAGTGTTGGCTATAAAAGCAGGGCACCCCCGTGGGTCTCAGGTATGTGTAACATACTGTGAACAGTAAGTTAATTCTTGTGAGTTAAGCACAACTTGCTATCTTTGAGAGATATTTGATTACTAACTTGATCGTCGGAGTGCCCCCTGGTGAACGAACCACTGCCGGATTCTTATCTTTCTGTGACAGGTTGTTCAGGCTTAATCTATTCTGCCGGTGCTCTCCAGCTGAGTTCCCCGTTTGGTTATGTGGTTGGAAATCAACACCCACAATTTGGCGCCGTCTATGGGAACGTAAGGAGAATAAATGGCCTACGAGGGGTAGAAAAAGAAGATTGGGGACTACATCCCTAGTGAGAGTGGTAAACATGCCGAACCTAACATGGAGGAGGAAAATCGTTATGGAGGGCCACGGGAACAAAATCCCGGGGAGAATGACGTCAACCAAGAGGCAGATGCACTGAAGAAAGCAGGCTGAGACGAGTATTACAACGAAAGTGACCTCCAGGTATGGAAAGATAGATGCCTGAGGAGGAATGGTGAGATCAAATGAGTGGCTAACAAGTTGGCAGACCTGCAATCGGATGTCAACTTGATAATGCAGAACAACGTCATGTAGCCACCATTTCCATTGAAGGACACGCCGATTCCAACAGCCAAGAATGACACCCAAAAAGGGGGGTAGAAAGCAATTCCACCAGTCCCTCAGCATGACAAGGCGAAGGAATGCTCACATTGGACTTCACAGGATGCTGGGCGAGCAAAGTCAATGAGAGGAGAGTCTTAGAGGACGCTCCGTACCAAAGGAACTTATTTCAAGGAACATCGGCATGTTTAGGGGAACGAACTTTGTTTTGACACGGTGAATGAAGAGAAGTCCAAGATGACGCATAATGACACCAGGAGCAGCGCACCAAAAAAGGTTGAAATCCGTTGACAGTCGAGCTCCTGGTTGGACTAAGGAGGATTTGAGGGAGCACCTCCAGAGGAAGCGGCAGAATGCCGAGGTCACATTCCCTGTCAAACCAAGAATGCCATTCTCAGTGGAGTTAGATTAGTTTGAGGCCCCAAAAAGGTTCCACGTGCCGAGGTTCCAAATTTATAACGGTAAGTTTGATTCGAACTTTTACATCGGCTTATATCCGAATTTAATGCCTTTGTATACCGAGAATGAACCATTGCTCTGCAAGGTGTTCCCCTCATCCTTTGGGGAAATCGCTTTGGATTGATTTCACAAGTTGCCGAAAGGAACTGTGAAGAGTTGGGAAGGACTGGCCGATATGTTTTTGGCCAGGTTTGTTACAAACAAATTGCAGCCACTTAGGGTAGACTCCCTGATGGCTCTGAAAATTAGCGAGGGTGAAAGACTCAGGGCTTATGCCAAAAGGTATTATGAGGTGTTCAACCGAATACCAGGATGCAACCAAGAGTTGGCGGTCGTATCTTTTAAGAATGGCCTGGAGGATGATTGCACGCTTCGGAAGTCGCTGGCGAAGACTCTACCAAAAAGTATGGAGGAGCTCATGGCAAGGATCGAGAAATATGCCAGAGCAAAAGAGGATACACCGGGAATGAAGGTGTCGAAGAAGAAGAAGAGAAACGGCTCGCCGAAGCGAAGCCAAGGTAATATTGGATTTAATAGGCAAGAAACAAGGCTGAGGGTTGCACAGGTACTTACCACTATGTTCTGGATCTCAGTTTATAAAGTTCTGGAAAGGATCAGGAACTAGCCATATTATAGAGCGCTAGAGAAGATTCCTAGCGAATTTATGGGGAGAAGCCTTGGGAAGCATTGTGCCTACTACAATGAGGATGGGCATCTGACTCAGGGGTGCAAAGCCCTAAAGATGCATTTGGAAGACCTGGTCAGACAGGGACACTTGAGGGACTTGGTAGATGAGGCCAGAACAAGGGAAGAGTAGGCAAGACTGCCCCAGGCATCTACAGGACCACCTTCGCCACAACCACAGCAAGTAAAACCTAGGGTGATCAATGTGATCCACTCGAAGGTTCATGAGAATGATGTATGAGAAGAAACCCAGAAGGTAAAACACTTACAGCATGTGTGTCAGGTCCAGCAAAAGAGGCCTAAGACAAATGAGTACTAGGGACCAATGGTGTCCTTTCCTGAGGAGGACTTAGACATGGTGCAGCGTCCACACAACGATGCTCTAGTAATGACCTTCAAGATTGGGGAATGCCAGGTAGGGCACATTCTGATCGACCAAGGCAACTCTTGTGATATCATGTATGTCCGATGTTACAAGGAGCTAGGCCTTCATCAAGATGATTTGGAGTAGTCCAACAGTCCAATGGTCGGGTTTAGTGGAATGCCGACATGGTCCCTGGGAGTAATAAATTTGGAGGTGTAGGCAGGCACTAGGGAAGTAAGCATAGAGTTTACAGTAATTAACACTCCCTCTTCCTATAATGTTATTTTGGAAAGGCCATGGTTGTACGCAATGAGGGTTGTTCCCTCAACGCTACACCAACTATTGCAATACCCAATGGAGCATGGAATTGAGGAAGTTAGAGGGGAGCAGGTATATGCAAAAAATTGCTCCATAGCAGCAATGAAATCCACCTGCAGTGTGTGAGAGACATAAATAGTAGAAATTGAAGACGAAGACATGGAAGTTGTAGATGATGTCGGCAAAGAACCGGCCGAGAAGAGTGAGGAAGCCTTGAAGAAAATTCTGATCCAAAAAGGGGATGAAAAGCGCTTCTTCCTTCTCAGCTGTAGACACCCCATTTTTGACCGCCCTTAAGACTGGGGCCCTGCTGATTGTTTACTTGGTGGTGAAAGATGTGCAGAACAAAAGTTCAATTTCTTCGGCAAGATGAGAGTCAAATCCCAACCTCACACCCCCATTTTGGACCAAAGCTATTTTGAATGCTTTTTAGACCTTAAAACCCTCTCTTTCAAAATATTTTTGAAGTAAAGTTCCTACCATGTTCCGAGACTTGCATTTTGTCAAATGTTGCGCTTTTCGATAAACCGAGCAAGGACAAAGTGGAAATGAATGAAAGAGAGGTGAAATCTCTAAAAAAAAATTTCAAAACACCTTGCTTAGGTGTTTGGAGTTGAAGAAAAGGGGAGAAGAGGGAAGAAACCTAGTTGAGGAAGAAGTTGGGCATGAACAGTTAAGAGAGAGAGTTGAGCAGCTCTCGCTAAATCAGGTCTGTCTTTTTGAACACTTGGATTTCAGCTATGAGACCACCACCGTTGGAAAGCTTACTTCTGGGGCTTCATTTTTCACTTAAGAATCTCCTAAAGCCGAGTCCAGATGGGGGAGATATGATTGGCTGAAGTTGGGCATCATTTCGGTTGGACCGAAATTGAGCAGCCTTCACTAAAAGAGAGATATCTCTTAGCACACATGGAATTTTGATGTGAGGTTTGTATAATTGGAAAGAAGACTTCCGAGGCTACATTTTAGGCTCAAGAATGACCTGAAAAGGAGTCCAGATGAAGGAGTTAGGCTTTCTTCAAGTCAGGGACCAGGATTGATTTTTGCCATCGGCCCCTATGGAAGTGCATCGGCGACAATCTGACCTCAGCAGCTATAGGTCGGCCAAAAGTGAACCTTACCGGGCACAAATGTTGGATGATCGGCCAAAAATGTCCAGAAAGCCCAGAATTGGCAGATATTTCTCCTCCAGCTGTTTCCAGCTTGTGCCACCTGTCCCAGCTCAGATATTTTCGACCAAACTTAATATTTTGCTATATAATGAAGCCTTATATCTCATTTTCAAGGGTTAGAACATTTAGAGAACATTTTTTGGGAGCTTCTCACACTAGAACCTATAACGACTCGGATTTTAAATTCACATTGGATTGATGTATAGTGGTACCCGTTACCTTAAAAACTTGTATGATTGTCGGACTCTTGATATTAATGGGTTGGAAAGTGAAATTTAAATATTATAATTGAGGACCCTTGGGTGATGTTTGGAACCTTGATTGAAGCCTTAACAAGATATATAGATAAGATTAGATAAAAAGCCCCAAATTTGGGTTTGAGTTTTTGACCAGCCGTCACTCTTTTTCCATTTTCTTCTTCCATACTTAGAATTTGAATGTGAGGTTGGAACCATTGGAAAGATTGTTTTCGGGGCTTCAATTTGGACACAAAAATGACCTAGAACAGAATCTCGATGAGAGAGTTATACCCGTTTAAAGTTTTCACATCTGTGCTGGAAGTAGGTCCGCACGTGCGGGGATAGCGGTGCACGTGCGGTACTGTGCGGAACAGCAGCTCAAAAACGTGATTTTTGGACCATTTCTTACATTTCCTTTTCCTCTCTTCTTCTCCCCTCCTCCATGTCTGAAACCCTAGCCCCCAAAACCTTGATTTCCTCTACTTTTATCAACAAATCCACCATGGATCTTGTATCAAGGATGGAGAACAAGAGACGATCACCATTTTTTTTTTCAACCGATTGGAATTTCGAAATTTTGGAGGAATCTCACCAAAGCTTTCTTTTCTTGCTTGAATTTTGAGGTAGGGTTCCTAGTTCTCCTTCAATGCTTCCATTTAAAGATTGATTTGTGGTATTTTGGAGTATATAAATGCAAAATCTACATTTTGAGCATATAGTTATATTATGGAAATTTAGGGATTTCGAGTTTGGAGAGTTTGGGGTTTTATTGTTGGGTTTAGATTATGAATTATGAACCTAGGATGTATAATCAAGGGGAAATTGGAAGAAAAAGTAATGGGTTAAGAAGTTTGAGTTTTTCTTGAAATTTCTAGATTTTCTAGAAACCCTAGGTTGATTTATGATGATAATCGATGATTTGGCCCAAATTGAAAGTAGAATCATGAAATTGGTAGGTTGAATTATATGTGTACAAGTTTAATTGGAATTTGGTTGTATTTAAAAATCATGTTTAAAATTTGCGAATGAACTTTGTTATGAGCATTGTAAGTTATGTTATAATGAGAAAGGAAATTTGGAAATTTGGGGAAATGATTTATTCATGTTTTAGATGACATAATAGAATGTTGAAATGGAATTTAAGAATTTCTTTTGAAATATGTTGAATTATATTTAATGGTGTTGAATTGAATCATGTTGATTTTGGTTTTGTGATCTAAAATGTAGAGATTTCCAAAATGGGTTTAATCTCAAATCATTTTATTAAATTCCTAGTGGGTTTGTTTAGTCATTCAACTCTAGAGGATGATTTAATGGGGTTCCTTTATGGGGATAGGAAATGTTTGGTTTTTGGTGAAAACACTAGAAATTTAGAGATTTTTGGGGAACATGGAAATGTTCATAAAATCCTTTCTTTCTTTGAATAGAAGGTGAATGGGTGTAAATTCCGTAATGTGTTTTGCAAGATTGGTAATCTTTTATATATATTGAGTTGGAGAAATAGGTTTGAAAACTTCATGTGTAGTCCTTGGTGTGGCCCATGTTACAAAAATTCGTTCGCTTCGTTTTGCGTGCTTAACCCTTTAGTATCTTTGAAATCTGTGTCTGGTGCCTTAAGATGCCTGTAAATTCATTCGAAATAAAATAAAGTAGGAAATGGATTAAGAAAAGAACTCACGTATAAGTTGTGCATGTGTGTAGGTCACAACCCGGGAGGGACAGGCACGCTATTGCAGCACTGTGAGTAATAGTACAGAAATGTACATTCTATTTACCGTTGATGATTAATGCCACTAACGCTCTGTTCCTTGTAAGTATTTACACGAACATTTATGATGATTGGGAATCAATGTGAATGTTGAAAGATTTGCGTACACCGGTATGACTTTAGAACTTATGTTCATCCTTGAACAATGGTTTCCGTATGAACCTAAGATTATTCAGTTAATAAGTCATTGAGTGTGAACACTCTCGAAGAACCAGACAATTGGAAAAGCTATGTACATCCATATGAGTTTGAGATTATTCTGTTGTGATATACATGGACCCGAAGTCGTCCAAAACCTATAGTATGAATACAAAGGTCTAACATTATTATGTGACTCACGTTATGATGTGAATCGTTCTGTCACCATGAATAGTACTATAATGACACATGTGCTTTCTATAAATAATTATTGTTATTACCCTGTTATACGCAAGACAACTGTGTCAATCTATAACTACGCTTTACTTTATGTCAAAGTTATCATTAGCACTCTGTTTTATGCAAGTTAAGTATGTTAATATATGAGAATGATGAAGGAATTTATGAACTTATGAGGCCGAGGGCCAACTTGTGAATTTATGAACTTATGAGGCTGAGGGTCAACTTGTGAAATGTGAATCCATGAGGCCGAGGGCCATTTTGTGAAATATGAATCCATGAGGCCGAGGGCCAACGTGTGAAACTATGAACTCAAAAGGCCGAGGGCCAAGTTGTGAAGTTATGAATCTCAGTTAGGAATCTATAAAGCCAAAGGCTAATTTGTGAATATGTGAACCCACCAGGCCAAGGGCCAATCCGTGAATTTGTAAACCAACAAGGCCGTTCTGAAAATTTGTGCAGAATCAGATTAACCACATGATTTCTACTTTCACATACACATTGATATGTATTATAATTTAAGTTGAACATGAAATTGTTGAAGTACTACTATTCACTGAGCCTAGCTCACTCTATATTTTGTCTGCTTCTGTAGGTATTCAACCTGGAGTCAATCCTGACCCTGATGCTCGTCTCTGCCTTATTAACCTCAGTATGTCCAGGCACTTAAATAAAGCCCATGTGTGTTGTGTGGTTTTGCCCAGCTTTTGGGCTTTGTATATTGCGAGGTGTATAACCTCTTCCTCGCTAATGCTTTTGTTATATGCCCAATCATGGGGTCGGGTCTATATATGTGTATGTCTATTACTAATGTTCAGGTGTATATTTACTGTATGTTCATCTACCTTATGTAATGTATGTGATCCTGGCATAGTAGTGGCAGCTCAATGGATATTGGTTTACGTTATTTTATGGTATTAAATGCTTTCGTTCAGGCCCCATATGTTATACATGTCAGACTTTATGTCCGTTTCTGAGGTGGTCATGCCCAAACTTTTAGGGGCGAGTTATGGGCGTAACAGAACCTCTCTCTCTACAATCCTCTCTTGAGCATTTGTGCTAGAAGGCTTGCATACAACCATCTTCAACCTATCAACCCTTAAGAAGACTTGATCACCATTGGGCTGAGGTCTCTTGGAACTTGGTTTGAACTCCAAAAGGTGGTTTTGGCTCAAGAAAAGTGGCTGTTTTTGCTGCTGTGCTCCAAAGGTAATCACTCACCCCTTTTACCTTTGCTTTGCATGCTTGTTTTACCACCTTTGCAAGCTATTTTTGGCTTGGTTTTGAATAAGAAAATCTCTATTTTTTTAGTCCTAAAAGTGATGGTTTAGGCCTATTTTGTGTTAGGGGGTTGTCTCTCCCTTTTTTTCCTTAGCTTGTATAGCTTTTGAGCCATCTGCTAAGGCCTTTCAAAACAACTTTTCGTGACCTTCTAACCACTGAAATCCAGAGGATTTTCAGTGCTAAAAACCCTATTTTGAGGGCCCAAATAGGAGACGGTGGTCCCGTCTTCTCTTGTCTTGCTTGCTAGTGTTGATGGCCAACCAAATGAGCATGTGTTTTTACTTCTTTATGGCTTTGTTTAGGCTCATTTTTGTGACTTATCAGACCTGCCATAACTCTATTTTTGGCTGTCTTGGTCACCTCTTGCATACTTATTGCACTTGTAGTGTAAATCCTCTTTGTTAGCCTTGTTAGCCTTACAAAGTAGCATGTGTTTGTGGTTTGAATTAGCTTAGTTCAAACATGTTTTTGGTGTTATTTTGGCATGTTATAACTCTGATTTTGATTGGTGGACTCACTCCTTGCATGGTTTATACACTTGTAGTGTATTTCTCACAAACTAGTCTTGTATGCTTCATGAAGTAGCATGACTTTCTAGCATGTATGGGCTCCATTTCAGCATGTTTTTGGTCATTATTTAGCATTTCATAACTCTTTCTAAAGTTGGTTTGATAGCCTCTTGCATGCTTTATACACTTGTAGTGTAAACTTGCACACTAGCCTGACATGCATCATTCTTTTGGACCATCATTCTAGCATGTTTTGGCTTAACTCTAAGAATCTTTTGGTCATGTTTTAGCATGCTCTAGGTCTGATTTGTGTTTTTTTGGTCATGCATGCATTGCTTTGTATAGCCATGGTTCAATCTAGCTCATTAGCTTTGTGTATTGAGTCCACTAGCATGCATTGCTTAGACTATTTTAATGATTTGGAATCATTTAATATGTGATTTCAGAGCATGTTTCATTGCCATACACTCACATCTTTCACTCTTTTAATGCATGGGAGAGTTTGTGCTTTATGCTTTAAACATAAGCCATTATGTTTGTCTTCATGCCTAAGCTTCCGAGCTATCATTTCAATGTGTATTTGGGGTTATTTTGCCATGATATAGCTCTGATTTTTTTTGGCGAATCCATCTCATACTTGGTATTGATAGGTGTAGTGTAATCCACCTTATTTGCCTTGCATCCATCATGCCTTATGCCCTTCATGCTAGCATATTTTGGCTTCCTTCCATACATGTTTTAGACTCATTTTAACATGTTCTAGGACTATTTTGGGCTGCCCTTTCCATATGCTTCATGTTTTGCATAGTTGTAATGCAAGTGCCCTGCTAGCCTTAAGCTTTGGGCACCATAGCATGCATCATTTGTATCATGTACATGATTTGGCATCATTCCACATGATATTTCAGAGCATGTAGCATTTCCATGTTTCCACTTCATTCACCCTTTGAGTGCCTCTAAGGGTTGTGCATTTGTTACCTTGTTTGTGGCTTAGTGTGTATGCATGCATGCCTAGAAATTTGCGCCTCAATCTTAGCATATTTTGGTCTTTGTTTAGACCTATTTGAACTCTGTCCATGATTGGTTCATGCCTTTGTACCATGTATTGCATGCCTCCTTTGTAGTTCTTTTTGGTAGCTTTATGCTTTAAGGACCCTAGCATGCCATGCTTATATCGATTGAATGATTTGGCATCATTTCATACCTTATCTCAGTGCTTATAGTGTTGCTACACCCTTACATTTGTCACTCATTGAGCACTTTTGAGAGTTATGCTTTTATGCTTAGTTGGTGGGCTAGAGCATGTGCATGTGCATGCACTGTCTTGCATTTCATGCCATCATTTCAACATTTTGGCCACTGATTTGGGCCTGATTGAGGTCTGTCTAATTTAGTTTAAGTCCATCTTGCATATTGTTGCAAGCTTGTCGCATTGCATGTTGTCGCATGCTTGTCGCATTGCATGATTCTTGCATGTTGGTTACATGTTTAGGTTGCATTACATGGTGCTTGCATGCTCATGTTGCATTACATTGGTTGCATGTCATTAGCTTTGTTAAGTTATGCTTGCATTGCATTGCATTTGGCATGCTCATGTTGCATTGCATTGCATTTCCATGTTGTGTGCATTGCATTGTGTTTGGTTCGGGTGTTAAGCCAAACATGAGGAACAAGGGACGTTTCATACTTGAAGTGATGAAACGTGCCTCAATTCTCGGTCGCCGACCCTCTTGATCATGCATGATAGAGGTTAAGGCTTTTATGTGTTTTTGTACATTTCATCCATATTGATTTAGGCAACTCGGGCTCTTTGGCCATCATGCATCGTAATGCGTAATTGATGGCTCGAGAGCCGGGCACCGCACACCTTTGAGCCTTGGACATGATAAGGGGTGTAGTTGCACAACATTTTCTTGCAAATACATTGCCATGCCTCTGTTTGTGCTCTGTTGCAGCAAAAGGAGCAGTTTGCAGGAAGAGATGGCCAATTGGCTATCTAGTGTGCCGATCGGCCACAAATATTTGGCCGATAGTCTCAAAATTGGTCGATGACCATTATACACTGGCCGATGGCCACCCCTCTTGGCCGATGACTTCTCAGAGTGTCCATGAGGTAGGTCAGAAGCATCACAGAAGTTGGCATAATTTTTAGAGGTGCAGAACAGTGCAAACAGAGGCAACATGAGGCATGGTAACGGATTTCCGAGCGAAGCGGACCAAGCATGCATCTCTTCTTCGCCCGCGAGGCCATTTCACTGCTGTAGATTAGTTTGAATGGTTAATTATTTGATTTATTATGTAATAATTAAACTAGCTAATTTGTTTAATTAGTTAACGTGTTGTAATAATTAGCTTAGTGTTAGCTGGTTATTCATTTTGATTATGTAATAATTAGTCTAATTAGATTATTAGATTAGTTAGAATAGCTTAGCGTAGCTAGCTTGTATTATTTATTCGGACCCTCCGTCGAGAGGGCGTACTATTGTAATAAGTGTGCGTGCGTGTGTGAATGTCTTCTAACCCCACATCTTTCTCCCTTTTACTTAACCGCTTTCAATGGTTAGTTTTAGGGCATGTTTCAATTAGCATACTTATGCTAGCATGTTTGCATACATTCATTCGTATTGCATGCACCGGGCTCGATGCATCATACAAACTGCATTGTATTTCAATACATTTACTTGAATACGTGTTCAACAGCATGTTATCAAGTTGCATCTCATATGTCATCTTAGAGTAGCCGAGCCTATTTCTGGTTGCATTTTACATGTGTTGCATTAGCCATCTTAACATAACTAGGATCATGCATGATTTCTAACTAGTTGTTTTAGCTCGGAGTACTAGGTAAGCTTTTACGCTTTAGCATTTTGCATATGTGTTAGTGTTAACATGACAGCATGCTTGCCATGAGGCTATGTGCTTAATTGATTAACTGCATGAATGCCTGTGGATGAAGGTTGGATTACTTGAATTGGAACAATTCATCGAAATGCGAGTTTTAAGCCCACTTGAAGTGGCAAAATCATGTTTTCTAAGCCCACTTGAGGGTGGCAAAATCCACGACTTAGCCTACTTGCGAGTAGCATCTTCAAACCGTTTTCAAACAAACAAACATGAAATGTTTTGTTCCAACTTAGGCGATCTAGTCTATACTTGCATGATGTGCACATCACGTAGTAAGCTAGCTAATAAACCGGAATAAGAACACATGTTTTTTTAAAAATAAAATATCATGTTAGTAAAGGCCGATCTTTGATCGGGCGAGCGGGGGTACTCATTGCATGACCTTCCCGTCTCATACCCAAGTTTCCGAGCCGAGGCAACTTTGGTGATGACGGACACATGGCCTTAGGCACGAGTTAGGGTTTCCTAAATTTCTTAAAACAAAAATATTTAGGTGGCAACTCCGTATCTGGCAAAGCAGTCCATGTTTGGCACTTCTTTATAAAAATCAGTTTTCCAAAAACGATTTGCCGGATTTGGACTCTTTGGTGATTTATCGGTCTTGTATTGCACTTTGCGAGATTAGATTTAAAACCGTGACATTGAGTCCAAACTGTAGTAGCTAATGAACAAACAATTTCACGCCTTCGCATGCGGAGCCATGATGTTCAGGGCCATCTACTGTTTCTGGCGACTCTGCTGGGGATTTAGAGAACTTGACTCGAACTCATGATATCTTGTTTTGACTACACTTATGTGTTTCTTTGCATTGCGTGTGCATTGGTGTGCCTAGGACACCGTGTTTGCCGTATGCTATTCCTGAACGATTTGCTGGAGACTTGCTTTGAGAAGCGTGCCATAAGGCTGACCGGTTGCGAGCTCTGCCACGACGGGAACACAAACCTCAGTTTTTATAGGGGCACCCTTTTTGACTATTCGACCTAGTGCATAGCGGAAACTTTAGTGACCATTCCAAATTAGGACAGTTTGCTTACCCGATTATAGGTTGTTTGAAACCGCTGCGTGCATAGTGAAACCCTAGCTCCTGACAAGATAGGATAGGGAAACCCTACCCCTCCATAGGGGTGTTTTGGCTCTTACTTGTTTGATACATGTTGTCAGAGTGTGTCTCTACAAGGTTATATGTATTAGTTTACAAGTCTAGGTATCTGGCTTGAGGGCATCAGTATTTTGGAGAATCAGTTTACTTGAGGGTATCAGTTTACAGGCAGAATATGGGGTAGAGTTCAGAGTACAGTCATTCAGCTATGCTTATCTCTGTTCTGGTGAAATTGGGCTGAGATGCTGCCTGTTTTCTCTTTTGCAAGGTGGTCTTGGAACCGTAGCTTCAGAAGGCTCCGATATCCCTCGGGTACATTGAACTTGTGCCGATAGATTTTGTCAGGTCAGAGATTCAGTTCAAAGCAGCCAGTGTGTTCCTTCGCTGAGGCAAGGCAGAGAAAGGCCAGTCAAGGCTCACCGGTTCATCTGATCCGCCAATCACCAGTCACATCACCTTTGTTCAAGCTTAGCGGACTCATGATGACGCAGAGTTCAGAAGAAATTGTGGTCATGGCAGCAGCATTAAACCAAGGAATCACCATGTAGGGTGAGACTGATGCTGAAATGCAACGCCTATCTAGGGCACCTACCACACATCCAGTCTTGGAACCCCAATCATTTCAAACCCATGAGCCCACTACTTCTGAGCTGATAGGAATGATCAGCGATCTTCAGAGAACTGTGGCTGATCTAGCCTTTGGACTATCGGCTCCGCCATCAACCGCATCACATGCCGAAAATTTCACACCAGAAAACTCCCCACTCCTGGGGCGAATTGTAATTGAAATTGGCCAAACTGAAGCCATCCCAAGTTTGGGTAATGACATATCAACAACAATCGGACTTCGCACTGATGTAGTGACCCAAACCTTCGACCAAGCTGAGGCAAGTGGAAAGAACAAGGTAGGGGCGGACATCGATCCCATGGACACCTTCTGTGGGTTGTTAAGGTTTTGAAAGCCGAAGGACTGAACAAATAGTAAGTGCTCGTAGTTGTTGCAAAAACTGTGGAGGACACTTTCACCACTCAAAATGAGAGCAGTTCGAATCAAGGGGAAAACCGGGAGAAGGGTCGTCGTACCAGAAACGATCTTGCTAGCTCTAAGTCTACACTCGGAAGAGACCAGCAAACCAAGCCAGCACCTGCCGATCCCTTTGCCGGTGCGTCCAGCAAAAATCCACAAACCTCGAAGTATCTACCCCGAGGTCGCAGGGTCTTCCATGCCCTCTATATGCCTTTGTCCAAGGCTCTTCAAATCCTTGTTGAAAAGGGCCATCTCAAACCCCTCAAGCCTTGACCTCTCCATGGTCGTCTTCCACCAGGTCATGATGCCACCCAGTACTATGCCTACCATCAACAAACTGGTCATAGCACCAACAATTGCTTCCGTCTTCGCCACGAAGTACAGGATTTGTTTGACAACAAGGTCATCATCCCACCAAGCTCAGCAAAGTCTATCGTCACTGGATTAGTGAACTTGGGGGATAATGTGATGTGATCAGGGGGATGAACCACCTACGGATGGCACCCAGTTTACTCCTGATGTGGCGTATGGCATGCACTGTTTTGAGCATTTTGCGAATGCTATTTATTTTACTTTCTGACTTGGGTATTGGGTCAGCCTTGTTGTGTTATATTGAGTCAGTCTTTTTGTACTGAGTCAGCTGAGTCTGTCTTGTTGTATTGAGTCAGTCTGGTTGTGTTGGAGTCAGGTGATTTCGGGGATGTTACCTCGGGCATCACTATCTTGTTTTGTATTTGTCTTTTACACCCTTTCTTTTGAGTCTGTTTCTGCCATGGAGCCAGTTACGCCAGAAGATCTGAATGCAACGACAGTGATTTTCATGCTTTTGTGTTTGTTTCTGCCTTGAGCCAGTTGTGCCAGCAATTTTGAATGAAACGGCAATGCTTTTCACTTACCTTCCTGTGCCTCGAAATCATTGCATTGACCTAAGTTTTTCAAAACTTTTTGAACAATGTGACAAAGAGGAAGGAATTCCTTGGGATTTGCAAAAATTTGATCAAGTGAGAGAAAGAGAGGCATGCTAGGCCCTTAATGAATGAAATCATGCTTATTAATGTCAGTACTGAGAAAGATCCTGGCTTGATCCAGATTGGTTCTACACTATCTTCAGCGCGGACGATTAGTCGCTTTCTTAAAAGATTTCAAAAAATGTTTTGCGTGGTCCCGCGAAGACCTGTGTGGAATCGCTCTTGAGATTGTGCAGCATAGGATCGCTCTCAGCCTCGAGACTCAACCCCTTTTGCTTTCAAACCTTGAACTTGGATTCAAAATGTTCAAAGGTCAACCATAATGTGAGGCTTGTATGGCCAGATTTGAAGCAGCCCATGAACTAGGGGCAAGAAGATCAAATGTGATCAAAGGGAGCTTGCAAAGCTAGATAAGAAGCAGCCCTTGAACTAGGGGACAAAAAAAAAATTTGTCAGATGCGCTCAAAGAGTCAAAAATTGGGACATTTCTCAAGCTAAGGAAGATCGACAAGAATGCCAAATCCCAAAAGGGAGGAAAGAAGAAAGTATTGCTGAAGGACAACTGAGTTCCTATCCACAACACTAGGGGCAGATTCAGCTCCCATTGGATGGACTTCTACATCATCAGCAAATAGTAGCCATTCTGCTGGATTTAGATGGCTTCGAGATCCTAAAACCATTTGGCATGGATAGGTTACACTTTTTCTACCCTTGAGAGGCTCGTTGGGCCAAAAACTCGGAAGGGTGACCTAGGCAAAAGTTAGAGCAAAGAAAAAAAAAACAAGACAAAAAATGAAGAAAATGAAAGATGAAAAGAAAAGAAAATGAAAAAAAAATGCAAAGAAAAGAACAAAAGAAGATGAAAAGAAAAAAAGAAAAGAAAGAAGAAAAGAAAAAAGAAAAAAAAAAGAAATGAAAAGAAAAGAAAAACAAAGCTCGCAAGGTTGAAAACCCAGAATGGCGGCCTTGGCAAAAGTTAGAGCGCAAAATGGGAGGTTAATACCTGAGTGTACCTTAACCCGGAACTACGTCAGGCTTGATTCCCATCTTTGGGATACGTAGGCAACTTCATTCTGAAGTCCAGCCATAAACACTTCAAATTCAACTGCCCTGTCCATGAGATTAAACGGGTCATCTTTGCCATTTCTATATCCAAGAGTGCGGTTGTGATCTTCACTATGAGAACTGGTTACAGTGTGCTGCGGTGCTATTCAAATAAGGGGCAACTTTCCATTGCCGTACAATGTGCTACGGTGCTATTCAAACAAAGGGCAACTTTCCGTTGCCATATAGTGCCATTTAGACAAGGGGCAATTTTCCATTATTTTGGATCTGAGGTTGTGCATCTCAAGAGTAAATTCTACGTTGGTCGAACAGTGGCTGTTTGTAAAATAGTTTTTGAGAATTTTTAATGAGGTTAACTAATTCTTTCGAAAATTATTCCATTTTTTCCAAAATCGGACCATTTTTTGGACCCAAAAAAAGGAAAATTTTCAGTGCTCATAGCCTGACTTGCATGATTTCAAATCAAAAATCGAACAAGTGTGTTAATCTAACTTTCATATTGGTCAAAATTGTTTTAGTAGAAAACCAAAAAAAAAAAAAAAATGATCAAAATGATGAACTAGGGGCACAGTTGAGTCAAGTGTTTTTTCTTTTCCCCATTGTCAACATAGTTGCCAAGAAGGGCACTCTACCTGCCAGAAAAGGGCACAACTGAAGTTAACAGCAAAGGGCCGAAAGCTCTCTCATCCTCCAAGCAACGAGGTATCAAGCCAAGTGCGAAGCACAAACTCGAATGGATCAAGATGTTCCACTCTCTCATCTGGACATGTCTGATCACATCCAAACTGGCCAAGGGCATCATCAACCGATGTCAGCTGTAGATTTGCTACACACCCAAATATAGCGCAACCCCTCTGTGGGAAAGTTTACTATTGTGAGCAGAAGAAAAAGAATCTAGTAGAATGCTAGGGGCAAGAGCCCGTAACTTCCTGTTTAGCCATCAACCACCCAAGGGAGGGATAAAAAAAAGGAGAGAGATTGAAAAATAGAGAGATGCGCATTGAGAGAAAAGGTGAGAAAAGGGCTTTTTCAGAAAAATAGAGATTGAGTGCCAGAGTGATATGAGAATCACAAATGAGAAAGCGTGGGAAACAATACCCGAAGAAACTGGCTCCTCGCGAACTGAGAGGTCTCTTGCTGTTGGAATACGTCTGAGTGTCATGTGTGTTGTTTTGTTTGTCTTGATTCTTGTTTTGAGTCATTTTATGTGTCAATAGATGTGCTTAGGTTGTTTTACCTTTGTTTTCCGTTGTTGAGTCATTTTTGATGTGGTTAGTCGTAGGCTCAATACCCGGTTAAGAATTCATTTCTCAATTTCAAAAATTGTTTTGTGCTCAGAGTGTTGTGACATTCTCCACATTTGTACAAAACAAGATTTGTTCTTTCATAAAATTGCAGGGTTCAACCCAGGTCACATCAGAACAGTAAAACCAGGACCTATCTGAAGTTACATGGGTTCTAGACTGCAAAGCAAAAGAAAAGAGGGAAAAAGTCGGGCATCTGAGTTTGTTTCAAATTCCATGATTGTACTCCGGATGCAACTCCTCAGGCCTTGTCAATGCTCCGAAGTATGAGTGTGCCTCTACCTCAAGCTTGAGTTCAAGTCTATTTCAATGCCAGAATGGCGATCAGAAGTGCTCTCCCTAAGTACCGTTCCATACCAGGGGCATCTTGGCTGTGTTTGCAATGAGTTCCTAGGAGACCAACTGCGACGGTGGAAACTAGAGTTCGAATGACTGTTGCCTAGAACGCAAAGGTTCGGGATTTCCGAGACTAAAGTCTGGTTTAAATACCTAGGGGTGTATCCCCGGCTTGAAATCTGTATGGAAGCCCCATATATTGAGATAGCGTGTATGCACCTCAATTCTGGATACTGAACCAACCTTAGTCTGTTACCCTGTTGGAGAATAGAGAAAGTTGTGAACATGGCCAGGAAGAAAGGTTGTTCCTATAGCTTGGAGGCGTAAGATGCAGAAGTGAGAAATCCCCAACAGCACGAGAAAATGCGAGGGAAGTACTTTTTTTTAAGCTCAAGTGGCCTGCGCGGGAGCTCTGGAATGTGTTTTTAGCATGTGATGCTTAGCACGTACGAGGTGTATCCTTTTAATTTGTTGCAACTCCTCCGACAGGTAAATCGGAGGTTGCGTTTGAATTGGTCTTGTCAAGACGTGCATTTCTTCATTGAGCATATTGCATCGAATATGCATTGATTATTGTCAACAGAATATGTATGCACGTTTCAGTTGCATTGTTATGCACACTTTACTTGCGTTGTCATGCACGTTCTACTTGCATTGTTATGCACACTTCACTTGCGTTGTCACGCACGTTCTATTTGCATTGTTATGCACCTCTTCACTTGCGTTGTCACGCACTTTTTATTTGCATTGTAATGCATGTTCTAGTTGCATTGTATATGCACTTTTCACACTTGCACTGAAAATGCGCTTAAGTATCTTGCATAGAATATTCATTTGTTACTCCCGCGTCGGACATGCATTCATTATTCTTGTATAGCATATGTATCCCGATATTGCATGGAACATGCATTTGTCATCCTTGCATTACTATGCACCCTCC
This sequence comes from Camellia lanceoleosa, assembly GCA_025200525.1. Taxonomy (NCBI): domain Eukaryota; kingdom Viridiplantae; phylum Streptophyta; class Magnoliopsida; order Ericales; family Theaceae; genus Camellia; species Camellia lanceoleosa. The sequence continues at coordinate 128,359,811 of CM045768.1, forward strand.
AGCTGCATTGTTATGCACACTCCAGTTGCATTGTTATGCACATTTTACTTGCATTGTTATGCACACTCCAGTTGCATTGTTATGCACACTTCGCTTGCATTGTTATGCACGTTTCAGTTGCATTGTTATGCACCTCTTCACTTGCGTTGTCACACACGTTCCACTTGCATTGTTATGCACCTTTTCACTTGCATTGCTATGCCTGTATCATGTGCATTGTTATGCACCGTCGCACTTGCATCTATCACTCTCATTCACTTTGTGTATCTAGCACACAATTTCATTACAATTGTGTATTTGTGGTACAGTCTCGTACCTTTTTCTTTTATCTTAGGACGTGTGAAGCGCGGCCCTGGGCGGGTTTTATCTCAGGACGTGTGAAGCACGGCCCTAGGCAGGTTTTATCTCAAGACGTGTGAAGTGCGGCCCTGGGCGGGTTTTATCTTAGGTTGCGTCGTGCGCGCACCTGGGTAGGTTGTTTTCGGACCTCTTCTCACGATTTTGGCATGGTTAGAGTGTCCTCTTCCTCACACGTTTTTGGCGTGTTTGGAATTTATCTCAGGACGCGTGAAGCGCGGCCCTGGGCGTGTTTTTATCTCAGGTTGCGTCAAGTGCGCCGCTGAGCAATTGTTTTTGAACCTCTTCCCACGATTTCAGCGTGATTAGAGCCTCCCCTTCCTCACATGATTTCAGCGTGTTTGGAATTTTTCTCAGGTTACGTGGAACGTGCTCCTAATTGATTTTCTTTGTTTTTCCTCTTCTCACGATTCCAGCGTGGTTGGAGTGTGTTCACCCTTTGCATCTACTGTACTATCTGTTACATCGCATCTATTATCTATTGCATCATATCTGTTTTTTTTTTTATGGTCTAGGAGACCTTAAATCCTCTAAAGGTGCAATTCCTTTGGTGTTTGTCGTGCCCGAACAACTTTCGGTGGTCTGATATAGCCACCTGCCTGTGTTTGCGTTGAGTTCCTAAGAGATCAACTGAGACGGTAGAAACTAGAGTTCGAATGGCTCATGCCTAGAACGCAAAGGTTCAGGATTTCGGAGACTAAAGTCTGGTTTAAATACCCAGGGGTGTATCCTCGGCTTGAAATCTGTATGGCAGCCCCATAGATTGAGATATCATGTGTATGCACCTCAATTCTGGATACTGAACCAACCTAGTCTGTCACCCTGTTGGAGAATAGGGAAAGCTGCGACCATAGCCAGGGATAAAAGTAGTACCTGTGGTTCAACCAAGAAGAAGTGAAAGATCCCCAGCAGCATGAGGTGAGTCATTGCCAATTGCCCCTGTAAGGTACTTTCACTTCCTAGCTACATTGCATTTTGTTATCTATTACGTCTGTTGCATTGTATATAACATCTATCGCATGCATCTACCGCATTGTCCATTTATCGCTTGCATCCTTTCCATGTTAAGCTTAGTCCGGCAGGTGCCCATACTTTTCATGATAAAGCATGGTTCTATGATTATGTGTACGCGCCTATTCCGCTAAGAGAATTGTGGTCTGAGGGTGTCGGCACCATTTCTGTATTAGACGTGGTCTGTTTTGTGTTTATGCCTTTTCTAGGCAAAATGTGGTTTGGCCGTGCACCTTATTCACTTCATCCATTGCATTCATTGCATCGTATTTTATTTTGTTGCATTCAGCATGTAGGATCATGATCCTTCCTTACCAGATCATTCCTCACTTATATCATGTCACCCAATTACTTGTATTCTTTCTGCGAAACACATAGTTCTGTATGTGCATGCACCTATTCCACTAAGAGAATTGTGGTTAGAGCGCTCCGGCACCTTTTCTATGTTACACGTAGTTTGATTTTACATCTCCATCCCTTTATGATATTTGTGCGATTTCGCACTGCTCGTGGTTTGATCATATCATTGCATTACATTGAATTGCATAAATCTTGAATTTTCAAATCGGCTTCGCACAGTGTATAAGTCCAATTTTCAAACCAGCTTCGTGCAACGTATAAGTCCAATTATCAAACCGGCTTCGCACAGCGTATAAGTCCAATTTTCAAACCGGCTTCCCGCAGCGTATAAGTCCAATTATCAAACCGGCTTCGCGGAGCATATAAGTCCAATTATCAAACCGGCTTTGCGTAGCGCATAAGTCCAATTTTCAAACCCGCAAACAACAGATAAGTCCAATTTTCAAACCAAACCGGCCGCTGACGTATAAGTCCAATTATCAAACCGACTTCGCGTAGCGTATAAGTCCAATTATCAAACCGGGTTCGCGTAGCGTTGTAGACACCCCATTTTGACCGGCCCTAAGACTTGGGCGCTTTCTTTTGATTACCCAATGATGACAATTGGAATGTGTTTCTCGCAGAATTTTCAGTAAAAGAAAATGGAATTTGAACTTTAATCCCGACCTTCACCATTATGGCCAAATTATTTTAAAATATTGAATATTTCATTAATTTAGTATTTTTGTAATTTTTCATAATTTTATGTGTTTGTTCATATTTTTGGTGTATTTTATATAAAAGAAAATAATAAAACAAATTATCTTATGTGTTTAAAATTATTATATTATATATTTAGTATTTTATATAAAATTATATTAGTATATTATATGTTTAGTATTTTGGTATAAATTATATATTTTAGATATTTTATATATTATATTTTATATATATATATATATATATTATATTATATTATAAAATAAAAATAATAAAAAAATAATAACTCGTCTGCACCGCCGACTCATCAGCGCACATAATATATATATATATTATTATATTTATATTATTATATTATTATGTTATATTATTATTATATTATATGATTATGCCTATATAAGGCATTGAAAAAGAGGAGTCAGGAGGCATTTCTGAAAGAGAGAGGATTCTGGGGAGAATTCGGAGGCTCAGCAGAGGGAAATTCTAGGAGGAGTTTGAGGAAAAATTCTGAGAGGAGAGTTGGAGAGAAATTTTGAAGGGATTTTGGGAGAGGAAAGACTGAGTAAGTTTAAGAGGGAATTCTTTAGGGAGAGAAAGAAATAAAATATTTTCTTTAATATTTTTATTTCTACTTCATCACTACACCATTCAAAAAACAACCACTAAAGTTATAATTTCAAATTTTAGATTGAGAATTGAGAACACATCCCACAGACTTGAGAGTAATCAAAAAGAAAGTTTGTGATTCAGAAAATTCATTATTTCTCCAAAAGGTGAGTTTTCGCAAATTTTCATTTAATGTAAAATGTGATATAATTTGTGTAAATACTTTATTTACTTCGTTTTATAACTGTTTTTTTTATTATCGCTTTAATGGGATGGCTGCACCACTGCACCACCTACATATCTGCTGTAATTTAAATATTGTATATAAATTGTTGTAATTTATTACTTTAAATAAATATCTCGGCAGTGAATAGTAACCTCCGGCGGTGAATAGTAACCCCGACGGTGAATAGTACCTAATTTGTTTAAATACTTTATTTACCTCGTTTTATAACTTTTTTTCATCGCTTTAATAGGATGGCTGCACCACTGCACCAGTCATATATCTGCTGTAATTTAAATATTGTATATAAATTGTTGTAATTTCTTACTTTAAATAAATATCTCGGCGGTGAATAGTAACCCCGGCGATGAATAGTACTTCCGGCGGTGAATAGTAACCCCGACTATTTAATTTTGCTCGCTTTATTATATGCTATGTAGGGGGCTGTTTAATTTATTTCAACGATTTATGTTTTAAATATCAAGTTTGTTTGTACTAACCAATTAATCAATTTCGCATAATCATCTTTGCAACTTCCCTCCATTCTTTGCTTATTTCAATTAAAAAGTTATGAAAAATTAAGATTGTGATTCAAGTATAAGAAAGGCACTCTTCTATGCTTAATGGTTTAATCTCTTAGGAGGTTTATTACCAAAGGTATAAAACACTCTATGCTTAATGGTTTAATCTCTTTGGAGATTCATTACCAACGGCATAAAACGTTTTATACTTAAGAGATTCATTACCAAAAGTATACAACGTTTTATGCTTACTGATTTAATCTCTTAGGGGATCTACCACCAAAAGCATAAAACGTTCTATACTTAACGGTTTAAATTCTTTGGAGGTTCACTACCCCAAATGTATACATGTTCTTATACTAAAGCACAATCTTTTATTTTTCATTTCTCTTTATTCATCAGTGTGTTTACTTTTAAGGGACTAATTGACCCTTGGAAATTACCAAGGAAAGTTTCATTATCACTTATTATCAAGTTTGGATTTTAAGTCAGTATCACTCAAGTTTGGATTTTCCTAAGTCATTATTACTCTTTTGAGTTTGATTAGTCCTTGTTGCACATCTTGAGTTTGACTTGAAATCCCTAACTTGTACATAAGTTTGACTCTTCTTTTGTAATTTCCCCCGAAGAATTTATCACCTGTTTGTTTACTGTTAAGGGACTAACTGACCCTTGGAAATGACCAAGGAAAGTGTCATTATCACTTATTATCAAGTTTGGATTTTAAGTCAGTATCACTCAAGTTTGGGTTTTTCCAAGTCATTATTACTCTTTTGAGTTTGACTAGTCCTTGTTGCACATCTTGAGTTTGACTTGAAATCCGTAACTTGTAAATAAGTTTGACTTTTCCTTTGTGATTTCCTCTTAAGAAAATAAGGTTTATTCGGGTTAAGTCGACACTGATTTTCCTTTATTGCATTTCAGACTTAGTGGATGTAAATATCACTTTTGCACAAACAGGAGAAAAGATAAAGAAATGGACAGGTAATAAAAAAGGCTAATAAAATTGGTTAAAATTGGATTACAACCGACATAAAGAACCAATATGATTAATTGAATTCGGTCGGACGTTATACCGAATTTATTGTGTCAAGGCTTGCCTTACATCAATTATTGTAATAAATTAGACAGCCTCTTTCATTTATTATTCATTCGATTTTGTAATAATTATTTATTCGGACACTTAGACATTCGAACCCTCTTGCGTGAGGGCACAGTAGTTCATTCGGACCCTCCTTCGTGAGGACAAATATGTAATAAGTTGTATGTCTTCCAACCCCCATTCTTTCTCCCTTTTATTTCACTGCTTATGATGGTTAGATTAGGGACATCATGTTTAATTTAGCATTTTCCATGATTTGCATCAATCTGTTTGCATGCATAAAAGTTCGGCTCATCGTATTATTCAAATGTCAAATTCAAACTCTTTACTTGAATATATGCTGTATCACATGTCTTGAATTGACTTGCATACCATGCTAGTAGCCGAGCTTATTACTTGCACGTTGTATGTGTTGCATTAGCCATATCGCATTAAATAGGATCATGCATTTTTTTTCTAATTGTTTACTTTCTTTTGACTCGCCTTCGCTTGGGACAAAAGGTAAGTTTTACGCTTTAGCATATTGCATAAGTGTGATTGCTGTCATATCAAACATACTACCATGAGGCTAAATGCTTATTTGATATACCTGTTTGAATGCCTGTGGATGAAGGCTAATCACCTGAATTGGGATACTTTGATTCATGTATATATGAGATCACCATTTTCAGTGATACATATTCAAAACATTTCTTTCAAAACAAACATGGAATCAAACGTTCCAACTTTTCGTGAAATTAGTCTATACATGTATGTTACATATAGAACAAGAGCATATATTGTACATAAAAACCACATCATGATTAGTAGAGGCCGATCTTTGATCGGGTGAGTGGGGTGTTCAATTATTGACCTTCCCCTCTCATACCTAAGTTCCCGAACCAAGACACTTTGGTAACGACGGACTAATGGCCTTTGGCACGAGTCACGGGTTTCCTAAATTTCCCATAAATATTTAGGTGGCGACTTTGAAATCTAGCAAAGCAGTCCATTTTTGGCATTTGATTCAAACATTGATTTTCCAAAAATCAACTGCCGGATTTAGACTCTTTTTGTGTTTCCATTGTTTCACATTGCACTTGTGAAATCAGATTCAGAACAAACACACAAGTGGAGTCCGAACTGTACGGGCTATTTCATTCTTCCAAAAGGGGGCACGAAAAGCCGAGCTACAGTTTCTGGCGACTCTACTGGGGATTTAGAGAACTTGACTCAAACTTCATGATGTGAATTTTTATCTACATTTATATGTTCTTTGCATTGCATTTGCATTGGTGCGCCTAAGTCCCTGTGTTTGCCATATGTTATTCCTGGACGATTTGCCGGAGGCTTGCCTACAAAGCTTGCCAAAAGGCTGACCGGTCATGGGCTCTGTCAAGTTGGGAACACAACCCTTGGATCTGGATTACATTGCATCGCTTGATCCTCCTTTCACTTTTCGGTGTTAGGTGTGAGAGGTATATTAGGTAATCTTGCTGAGGTACCCTTTGTGACTATTTGACCTAATGCATATAGTACGCTCTAGTGACCATTCAAATTAGGATAGGATGCTACCCGTACAGGATGTTATGAAACCACTTGCTTGAAATAGTGCAACCTAGATCATGTCAAAATCTAGGACAGGGTAACCCTACCTCCTCATAGGGGTGTTTTGGTTCTTTTTATGTGGTATGTGCTTTTACAGTGAAATATACGGGATGATTTATAGCAGTGGCACAAATGAGCAATCAGTCTGAGAACAAAGTTTAGTCGGGATCACAGTTCAGCTGCATGTTGTGATTAATTGAGAATTGGGGCCGAAGTGTTGTCCGTTTTTTTAAAAAAGTTTTCTTTCTTTCTTTTTGCTAGGTAGTTTTTCATCATAGCTTCAGAAAGACTCGATATCCCCCAAGTTGTTTGGACTCGTTCTCGTAGGCTTTGTAAAACGCAAGATCTTGTTGACAGTCAGCCAGTATTAGTTTCTCTCCCGTCGGTCACTCGACGAAGAAAGAACAAACAGGCATCAGCACCAGTACAAAGCACTCCACAAACACCAATTCATATCCGCAATTCACCAAAATCTCACCCACCTATAAGAATGACACAGAACATAGAAGAAATTGCTGCCATGATGGCAACTTTGAGAACCATGGATCAAAGGTTGGCTGCACAGGATGAAGTCATCGCTGATCTGCGGCGCCCATTTGGGGCATCTGCATCTACTGTACATCTGGTCCCGGCTGCCCAGCCAAATCCTGATCTCCCTCCACCACTGGAAACTCCTCAGGTCCCAGATCCTCAGGAGATGTTTCCAACAGCTTCAGCTTACAGACCTCCAGTACAACCTCCTACGGGAACCATTCCCTTCGATATGAATGAAGTTGATCCACCCATGATCAAAATTGCTAGGCTTGAGAAAGCCTTGAAGAAATCCCAAGGTTTCAATTCAATTCCTGACATTGAGGACGGGTACATTGAGGCTTCATTCAGGTTGCCAGAAAAATTCAAAATGCCTCACATCGATAGATTTGATGGGAGCGGGGATCCAATTGTGCATGTCCGCCTGTTTTCAGATGTGTTGAGGCCCATGGGTTTATCTAGGGCACAAAAACTCTCATTATTTGGCAGGACCCTATCAGATGTAGCGGCCATCTGGTACGCCAAACTGGAGGACTCAACGAAGTGAAATTGGGAAGAACTGTCTGAGGGGTTTGTTAACCAATACTCATACAATACTCAGATAGAAGTAACAATCAGTGAGCTGGAAGCAACCACTCAAAACCCCAAAGAACCCTTCATTGACTTTGTGGCAAGATGGAGGGCAAAGGCAGCCAGAATGACGAGCAGACCTTCTGAAAGAGAACAAGTCAGGTTAGTGGTCCAAAACCTCGAACCGAACATGTTACAAAGAATGATCGTCTCACCAATATCGACCTTCGTCGCCTTGCATGAGTTAGGGGTTCAAATTGAGAGTGCTTTCAAGAAGGGAATCATTCAGAGAACCAGCGAACCGGCAAATAGACCATTTACTAGGGGTACCAATGCTAGCAATAACACTATTCCTAGGCTTGCTGAAGTCAGTACCGTTATTACAACAACCAAGATAGCAGATCCACTTTCTAGCACAACCTCACAGACCATTCCCATCAAAAATCCTTTTGCTGAAAATAGCCTAAGAACTTGGCCCCAAGCCCGAAATTTTCATCCTCTTTACATGGATCTTTCTCAAGCCTTGAAAATTCTATTAGGAAAAGGGCACCTAGAGCTCCTAGAATCCCGACCCCTCCCAAGTCCTCTTCCACCAAGACATGACCCCAATAAATACTGTGCCTATCATCAACAACATGGACATGATACGACCCATTGCATCCGTCTTCGTCATAAGATTCAGGATCTTATTGACGAAGAGATCATAGCTCCACCAAAAAGACCTCATGCCACCACTAACCCATCACCTCCACACCTCAACCTGATCCATACATTGCCATCCACCTACAACCCTAGCATATACATCACCCCAACCCATTTACCGAAGCCTGAGGTGTTCATTCTAGAAAACATGAATTTATGTATGATGGATGCACCAGAACCCCAATCATCTCAACCCCCAAAATTTGAACTCCCAGTCCAACCCACTCTAAAGAGCCTGGCCCAACCAGTTCACCAAGACCAAGTCGGTTCAAATACTTCACATGCACCAATAGCTGAACCCACTACTTCTAAGCTGTTGAGCATGATTAAAGATCTTCAGAGCACTGTGGCAGATTTAGCCTTTGGGATCTTGGCTCCGTCATTGACCACATCACATGCCAGAAATTTCACGTCAAAAAGCTCCCCAATCTTGAGGCGAGCTGCAATTGAAAATGGCCAACCCGAAGTTATTTCAAGTCTGGGTAATGATATGTCAACAATGAATGGGCCTCGTTTCAATATAACCACCCGATCTTTTGGCAAAATTGAAATAAGTGGTAGGAACAAGGTTGGGGCAAACATTGACCCCCATGAACATCTTTGGTGTGCCATTGAGGCTTTGAAGGTCAGAGGGTTGAACAAACAGCAAGTGCTTACAATTGTTGCAAAAACTGTGGATGACATTTTTGTCATTCAAGTTGGGAGCATTTTAAATCAAGGGGCAAGCCGGGAAAAGGGATGTCATACTAGAAATACCCATTTCAGTTCCAATCCTACACTCGTAAGAGATCATCAAACCCAGTCAACACCTGCTGACCCCTCTGTCAATCCCTCCAGGACTGATAACCCCCGCACCTTCAATCCCCTTAACATGACCTTGTCCAAAGCTCTCAAAATCCTCATAGAACAAGGCCATCTCAAACCCCTTGACTCTCGGCCTCTCCCCAATCCTCTTCCAGCTAGATATAATGCTACCAAGTACTGCGCCTTCCATTAGCAACTCGGCCATGACACTGATCATTGTTTTCGTCTTCGCCATGAAATTCAAAACCTGATTGACAACAAGATCATCACTTCACCAGGTTCTGCAAAGTCTATTAGCACTGGGTCAATGAACTTGGGGGATAGCTGGTCCTGTGATTAAAGGTGAACCACCTGCTGATGGTGTGCATTTTACTCCCAAAATGGTGGATGGCACGCACTAATTTTAGAAAATGGGAAATGGTTTTGTTTTACTTTCTGAATTGGGTGTTGAGTCAGTCTTGTTGTGTCAGAGTATGGTGATCTCGGGGGTGTTAACCCAGGCATCACTGTTATGTCTGTGTTTGTTTTGTCTTTTCTTTCTTTCTTTTAAGTCTGTTTCAGTCATTGGGCCAGAAGATCTGAATAAAACGGTAGTAGTTTTCACCTACTTCGTTGTGCCTTTAAATCATTGCATTGACCAAAGTTTTTCAAAACTTTTTCCAAAACTCTGATAAAAACAAAGAGGAAGAATTTCCTCGGGATTTGCATATTTTGATCAACTGAGAAGAAGAGGTGTACTAAGCCCTTGATGAATAAAATCATTTTTCTTAATGTGGGTACTGAGAAGGATCCTGGCTTGGTCCAAATTGGTTCTATCATGTCTTCGTAAGAGTACGAGTGATTAGTCACTTTGTGAAAAGATTTCAAAAAACTGTTTTTGCGTGGTCCTACGAAAACATGCCTGGAATTGATTATACAGCATAGGATCCCTCTTGACTCAAGGTCCGACCTCCTTAGCTCCTTAGCTTTCAAATCATGATTCGAAGTATTCAATGATCAACCAAAGTGTGAGGCTTACATAGCCGAATTGGAAACAGCCCTTGAACTAGGGGCAATGATGTGATTCAAATGGAGACAGCCCTTCAACTAGGGGCAATAAGGTCGAATCTGATTCAAATGGAAACAACCCTTGAACTAGGGGCAATGATGTGATTCAAATGGAGGCAACCTTTCCACTAGGGGCAATAAGGTCGAATGTGATTCCAGATTTGAAACAACCCTTGAACTAGGGACGAAAGTGTGAGGCTTACATATCCTAAAATGGAGACAACCCTTGAACTAGGGGCAAGAAGGTACCACCCTTGAGAGGCTCGCTGGGCTGAAAACCCGGAAGGGCGACCCAGGCAAAAGTTAGAGCATAAAAAAAAAAAAAAAAGAAAAAAAAAATGGAAAGCTCGCAAGGTTGAAAACCCAAAAAGGGCGGCTTTGGCAAAAGGTAGAGCGTAAAAGGAGAGTGTCAATACTCGAGTGAACTTTAGCCAAAACTATGTAGGGCCTGTGATTCAGATTGAAAACAACCCTTAAACTAGGGATAAGAAGGTCAGATGTAAGTTAGATTTGAACCATTGAACTAGGGGCAAAAGGTTGGAGGTGATCAAAGAGTTAAAATTGAATCGTTTCCCAATGAAGACCGCCCAGAAAGGCAAAACCCAGAATTTGAGAGAATGAATGTTATTATTGAAGGACAGTTGAGTTCCTATCCACTACACTAGGGGCAAATGCAGACCCAATTAGCCTAGTCCCTACATCATCATATCTACTGGTCAAGTGTAGTAGTTGTTCTGATAGATGGCCTAGAGAGTTCACACCCAATCAACATGGACAAAGTAAAATGAAAGTAACCCTTGAGAGGCTCGCTGGGCCGAAAACCCAGAAGGGCGACCCAGGAAAAAGTTAGAGCAGAAAAACAAAAAAATTTAAAAAAAAAATGAATGAAAAAATATATATATATATATTTAGAAAAAAAAATTAAAAAAAATAAAAAAATGAAATGATGATGAAATAAAAAGAGAGTGTCAATACCCGAGTAAACCTTTGCCGGAACTACGATGGCCTGATTCCTATCTTGAGGATACGTAGGTAGCTTCATCTTGAAGTTCGGCCCCAATAATTTTGGTTAACTCATTCATTTCGTCCATGTTTGATTGGTGTATCTATAGTCGACTTGGTTGTCCTATCCGTGTTTGATTGGTGTATCTTCATTCTGCTCAGTTCAGTTGGTTTCAATTCAACTTGGTTTAGTTCGGTTCGGTTTGGTTCGGCGTTTCGGTTCGGTCTAGTTCTGCTTGGCTTCATTCGGTTCGGGTTGGCTTTGTTCGGATATCACCTTTGATTATCTGGTTTAGGACTATGTACCCCAATGGTTGATTCCATGTTAGTTGAGTAGTGGCCATTTTGCAAAAATAGGTTTTGATAAATTTGAATGAAGTTGACTGATTTTCTCAAAAATTATTCCATTTTTGCAAAACTTGGACCAGTCTTTGGATTTAAAAAGGAAAATTTTTCAATGCTCATAACTCAGCTTACATGATTTCAAAACAGAAAATGGAAGAAGTATGCTAATCTAACTCTTATGTTGATCAAAACATGTTTACAAAAATATCAAAGGGTCAAGGCAATGAACTAGGGGCATAGTCGAGTTAGAGATTCTGTCTTCTCCATCGCTCGAGTCAACTATTCAGTATATATAATTGTATATTCATACCAATCAGGGCATTCATACCAGTCAGTGTATATAAGTGTGTTCCTTTTATACCAGTCAGTATATTTATACCAGTCGGTGTATTCATACCAGTCAGTGTATATAAGTGTGTTTGGATCGTTTTGCTTCGTTCTTGTTTCGTTAAGTCATTCTTTGATTCAGGTTAGTATAGAATCAATGTTTAATTCAGAGTTCAAAACTCAATCACTCTCAAATTCAATCAAACAAAAATGTTTTCAAATTCAAAGTGATATGCCAGTCACGCCATTGATGTGCAAAAACTAAACTGATTTTATTGCTGTCAGGGGAGGACATTCCCGATTACAGAGACAAAAAAAAAAAAAAAAAACACAAAACAAAAAAACAAAAAAAAAAAAAAAAACAAAAACAAAGAGAGAGAGAGAGATCTTTTTATTCTTTCTTCTGCGGCAGCAGCCCGGCGACGAAGATTATAACCGGTTTCATTTGCACACAGCTTCATTGCCTGACTTTACCATCAGCTGCCTCGCTTCATCTTTACTCCTTCAAAGCTTTTGAAGACTCTGCCTCGGCCTTGGCAGAGCTTCCAAAGGAGATTATTCTTCGCCGGCCATCAAGTTGGTTGTGCGAAGGAACTCCAAATCGAGTCACGGAGGTCGTCAGTCGTTTCAGCTCTTTGTTACCTTTTTGCGCATTAATTTCTACTGGCGTCTTTGTACATACGTTGGAGGGAGAGTGTTGCATTTAAGCGATGTACCTCACACATCTGTTTTGCAATCGGCAGGACAAGTTGAAACCGATCACGGTCTCCACACAAGACCTCAGCGTATATGAGTTTGCTTCGATGTCAGACTGTGCCGCCATGATTTGTTCAACTGACATTGCTGGAAAGTTGAAAACAAGGAAAGGAGGAGGAGCCCGTGGTTGAGGTTCAAGGGAGTCAGAATTGGTCATCTCTATCGTGGACTCATTCAGGTCTAGAAAAAGATTGAGAGAACCGTGTGAAGAAGCCATGGCAGAGGAGAGTAATGCAAAAGAAAGAGGTTGCAGAGTGGTGGCAGAGAAAGTTTGCAGGCTTTTGCTCTGCTTCTCTCTTTCGCAGGCCTCAACTTAAGAAAAGGATGACGCCAAAGAAGAAGACAAAGAGGGAAGAAGGCTGAGACGATCATTGACAATCGGGGTAGGATTGGATAGCCTATTGGTCAGGCGCCGCGATTGTTGAAATTGCGCGCCAGACACAACGCTCGAAGAAGATGACGGAAGAGAGAGTGAGACAAAAACAGAGAGAGAGGCGGGAGAATTGTATATTTATACATATATGTATATATATTGTATATCTATGTATTATATATATTTGTTTGAACGTTTTGGTCACAAGAGTGGCTTAAGTTTAGTGGTTTGGCTCAGTGGTTGAAGGCTGGAAGGCTGAGCCCAAGGTCAGGAGTTCGAACCCCACAACAAATGTATCTTTTGTTTTGTTTTGGTTTTATGTATATATATGTCTTGTATAGTATATATATATTTGTTTGTATATTTTGTCACAAGAGTGACGTGGCTCAGTGGCTAAGGACTCGGAGGCCGAGCTTGAGGTCAGGGGTTCGAAACCCCACATTCCATGTCCATCCATTTTGTGATTTTCCTTTCTTCTTTTTGCATGTTTTGCGTACGTGTGCTGACGTCAGCAAACGGAATGTGCCTTCTTAGTAACGGCATCTACCCGGTGACGGTTGCAAATGGAATATTCTCCATCTATGTATATATCCGTATATGTTTGTGTATAGGGCCGTATATGTCTGTGTCGTATATACTTGTATATATACTGTATATATCTATGTATATGTCTGTATTCTATCTGTAAATATCTGTGTACATTCATATGTAAATATCTGTGTATTATCTTGCCTGTGTTTGCAATGAGTTCCTAGGAGACCAACTGCGACGGTGGAAACTAGAGTTCGAATGGCGATGCCTAGAACGCAAAAGGTTCAGGATTTCCGAGACTAAAGTCTGGTTTAAATACCCAGGGGTGTATCCCCGACTTGAAATCTGTATGGCAGCCCCAGAGGTTGAGGTAGCGTGTATGCGCCTTAATTCTGGATACTGAACCAACCTAGTCTGTCACCCCGTTGGAAAATAGGGAAAGTTGTAAATATGATAAGGAAGTAAAGTGGCATCCATGCCCATTCAATAGGTTAAAAACAACAAGTGCGCCTAGTGTTCTTTTTCCGGTCTAGGAGACCTTAAATCCTCTGAAGGTGTAATTCCTTTGGTGTTTGTCGTGCCCAAACGACTTCAGAGGTCTAGGAGACCTTAAATCCTCTAGAGATGCAATTCCTCTGGCGTTTGTCGTGCCCGAACGACTTTAGGGGGTCTGGTATAGCCACCAGCCTGTGATTGCAATGAGTTCTTAGGAGACCAACTGCGACGGTGGAAACTAGAGTTAGAATGGCGATGCCTAGAATGCAAAAGGTTCAGGATTTCCGAGACTAAAGTCTGGTTTAAATACCCAGGGGTGTATCCCCGGCTTGAAATCTGTATGGTAGCCCCATAGGTTGAGGTAGCGTATATGCACCTCAATTCTGGATACTGAACCAACCTAGTCTGTCACCCCGTTAGAGAATAGGGAAAGTTGTGAATATGATCAGGAAGAAAAGGGGCATCTGTGAAGGTTACCCCTTGTCGGCAAGAAATCATTCTACCATACCTTCTTCCATTTGCGTAAGACGCATTTGGACTTCGAATTTACCTTTGCTCCTTTCATGTAAATGATGCTAGATTTGATGTTTACCTAGTTAAAACCTTCCCCCTTTCCTCTCGTGTGAGACACGTTTGGGTTGCAAATCGGTTAAAAACAGCAGGTGCACCTGTCTATTTACACCACGCCACCTCCTCTCGCGTATAACAGACGCGTTTGGATCTCAAATACTCCTCTCGCGTATGACAGACGCGTTTGGATCTCAAATACTCCTCTCGCGTATGACAGACGCGTTTGGATCTCAAATACTCCTCTCGCGTATGACAGACACGTTTGGATCTCAAATACTCCTCTCGCGTATGACAGACGCATTTGGATCTCAAATACTCCCCTTGCGTATCACAGACGCGTTTGGATCTCAAATACTCCTCTCGCGTATGACAGACGCGTTTGGATCTCAAATACTCCCCTCGCGTATGATAGACGCGTTTGGATCTCAAATACTCCCCTCGCGTATTACAGACGCGTTTGGATCTCAAATACTCCTCTCCCGTATGACAGATGCGTTTGGATCTCAAATACTCCTCTCGTGTATGACAGACGCGTTTGGATCTCAAATACTCCTCTCGCGTATGACAGATGCGTTTGGATCTCAAATACTCCTCTCGCGTATGACAGACGCGTTTGGATCTCAAATACTCCTCTCGCGTATGACAGACGCGTTTGGATCTCAAATACTCCCCTCGCGTATGACAGACGCGTTTGGATCTCAAATACTCCTCTCGCGTATGACAGACGCGTTTGGATCTCAAATACTCCCCTCGCGTATGACAGACGCGTTTGGATCTCAAATACTCCCCTCGCATATCACAGACGCGTTTGGATCTCAAATACTCCCCTCGCATATGACAGACGCGTTTGGATCTCAAATACTCCTCTCGCATATGACAGACGCGTTTGGATCTCAAATACTCCTCTTGCGTATGACAGACGCGTTTGGATCTCAAATACTCCTTTTGCGTATGACAGACGCGTTTGGATCTCAAATACTCCTCTCGCGTACGTACGACGCGTTTGGATCTCAAATACTCCTCTCGCGTAAGACGCGTTTGGATCTCAAGTTCACATACTCCTCTCACGTAAGACGTGTTTGGATCTCAAGATTCACATACTCCTCTCCCGTAAGACGCGTTTGGATCTCAATCTCAAATACTCCTCTCGCGTATGACAGACGCGTTTGGATCTTATCATTCAGTGTCACATTATTGTCTTGATTTCATTTCATTGCATGATCATAAGTTATGTTTTGCATTTCATTGCATGATCATAAGTTATGTTTTACATATCATTCTACATCTTGCCCTTGAACTACGCTGTTTTGATTCCTTGCAAACAGGATACGTAGGCAACCTTCTGGTTCAACCACATGCATTGCATCTTGTTTGATTGCCTAAGTCTTACGACCTTGTCAAAAGGGTCGTCTTCGGGCTTTGACATTCACTCACGTCATGAAATGACTTCAAGCTCTGTCAAAGAGGGGCAACTGTAGACACCCCATTTTGACCGGCCCTAAGACTTGGGCGCTTTCTTTTGATTGCCCGATGATGACAATTGGAATGTGTTTCTCGCAGAATTTTCAGTAAAAGAAAATGGAATTTGAACTTTAATCCCAACCTTCACCATTATGGCCAAATTATTTTAAAATATTGAATATTTCATTAATTTAGTATTTTTATAATTTTTCATAATTTTATGTGTTTGTTCATATTTTTGGTGTATTTTTTATAAAAGAAAATAATAAAACAAATTATCTTATGTGTTTAAAATTATTATATTATATATTTAGTATTTTATATAAAATTATATTAGTATATTATATGTTTAGTATTTTGGTATAAATTATATATTTTAGATATTTTATATATTATATTATATATATATATATCTTATAAAATAAAAATAATAAAAAAATAATAACTCGTCGGCACCGCCGACTCATCAGCGCACATAATATATATATATATATATTATATTTATATTATTATATTATTATGTTATATTATTATTATATTATATGATTATGCCTATATAAGGCATTGAAAAAGAGGAGTCATGAGGCATTTCTGAAAGAGAGAGGATTCTGGGGAGAATTCGGAGGCTCAGCAGAGGGAATTTCTAGGAGGAGTTTGAGGAAAAATTCTGAGAGGAGAGTTGGAGAGAAATTTTGAAGGGATTTTGGGAGAGGAAAGACTGAGTAAGTTTAAGAGGGAATTCTTTAGGGAGAGAAAGAAATAAAATATTTTTTTTAATATTTTTATTTCTACTTCATCACTACACCATTCAAAAAACAACCACTAAAGTTATAATTTCAAATTTTGGATTGAGAATTGAGAACACATCCCACAGACTTGAGAGTAATCAAAAAGAAAGTTTGTGATTCAGAAAATTCATTCTTTTTTCAAAAGGTGAGTTTTCGCAAATTTTCATTTAATGTAAAATGTGATATAATTTGTGTAAATACTTTATTTACTTCGTTTTATAACTGTTTTTTTTTATTATCGCTTTAATGGGATGGCTGCACCACTGCACCACCTACATATCTGCTGTAATTTAGATATTGTATATAAATTGTTGTAATTTATTACTTTAAATAAATATCCTGGCGGTGAATAGTAACCTCCGGCAGTGAATAGCACATCCGGCGGTGAATAGTACCTAATTTGTTTAAATACTTTATTTACCTCGTTTTATAACTTTTTTTATCACTTTAATGGGATGGCTGCATCACTGCACCACCTTCATATCTGCTGTAATTTAAATATTGTATATAAATTGTTGTAATTTATTACTTTAAATAAATATCCCGGCGGTGAATAGTAACCTCCGGCGGTGAATAGTAACCCCGACGGTGAAGAGTACCTAATTATAACTTTTTTTTATCGCTTTAATGGGATGGCTGCACCACTACACCACCTACATATCTGCTGTAATTTAAATATTGTATATAAATTGTTGTAATTTATTATCCCGGCGGTGAATAGTAAGCTCCGGCGGTGAATAGCACCTCCGGCGGTGAATAGTAACCCCGACGGTGAATAGTACCTAATTTGTTTAAATACTTTATTTATCTCGTTTTATAACTTTTTTTCATCGCTTTAATAGGATGGCTGCACCACTGCACCACTCATATATCTGCTGTAATTTAAATATTGTATATAAATTGTTGTAATTTCTTACTTTAAATAAATATCCCGGCGATGAATAATACTTCCGGCGGTGAATAGTAACCCCGACTATTTAATTTTGCTCGCTTTATTATATGCTATTTAGGGGGCTGTTTAATTTATTTCAACGATTTATGTTTTAAATATCAAGTTTGTTTGTACTAACCAATTAATCAATTTCGCATAATCATCTTTGCAACCTCCCTCCATTCTTTGCTTATTTCGATTAAAAAGTTATGAAAAATTAAGATTGTGATTCAAGTATAAGAAAGGAACTCTTCTATGCTTAATGGTTTAATCTCTTAGGAGGTTCATTACCAAAGGTATAAAACGCTCTATGCTTAATGGTTTAATCTCTTTGGAGATTCATTACCATGACATAAAGCGTTTTATACTTAAGAGATTCATTACCAAAAGTATACAACGTTCTATGCTTCTTGATTTAATCTCTTAGGGGATTACCACCAAAAGCATAAAACGTTCTATACTTAACGGTTTAAATTCTTTGGAGGTTCACTACCCCAAATGTATACATGTTCTTATACTAAAGCACAATCTTTTATTTTTCATTTCTCTTTATTCATCAGTGTGTTTACTTTTAAGGGACTAATTGACCCTTGGAAATCACCAAGGAAAGTGTCATTATCACTTATTATCAAGTTTGAATTTTAAGTCAGTATCACTCAAGTTTGGGTTTTCCTAAGTCATTATTACTCTTTTGAGTTTGACTAGTCCTTGTTGCACATCTTGAGTTTGACTTGAAATCCCTAACTTGTACATAAGTTTGACTCTTCTTTTGTAATTTCTCCCGAAGAATTTATCACCTGTTTGTTTACTGTTAAGGGACTAATTGACCCTTGGAAATCACCAAGGAAAGTGTCATTATCACTTATTATCAAGTTTGGATTTTAAGTCAGTATCACTCAAGTTTGGGTTTTTTTAAGTCATTATTACTCTTTTGAGTTTGACTAGTCCTTGTTGCACATCTTGAGTTTGACTTGAAATCCCTAACTTGTAAATAAGTTTGACTTTTCCTTTGTGATTTCCTCTGAAGAAAATAAGGTTTATTCAGGTTAAGTCGACACTGATTTTCCTTTATTGCATTTCAGACTTAGTGGATGTAAATATCACTTTTGCACAAATAGGAGAAAAGATAAAGAAATGGACAGGTAATAAAAAAGGCTAATAAAATTGGTTAAAATTGGATTACAACCGACATAAAGAACCAATATGATTAATTGAATTCGGTCGGACGTTATACCGAATTTATTGTGTCAAGGCTTGCCTTACATCAATTATTGTAATAAATTAGATAGCCTCTTTCATTTATTATTCATTCGGTTTTGTAATAATTATTTATTCGGACACTTGGACATTCGAACCCTCTTGCGTGAGGGCGCAGTAGTTCATTCGGACCCTCCTTCGTGAGGACAAATATGTAATAAGTTGTATGTCTTCCAACCCCCATTCTTTCTCCCTTTTATTTCACTGCTTATGATGGTTAGATTAGGGACATCATGTTTAATTTAGCATTTTCCATGATTTGCATCAATCTGTTTGCATGCATAAAAGTTCGGCTCATCGTATTATTCAAATGTCAAATTCAAACTCTTTACTTGAATATATGCTCTATCACATGTCTTGAATTCACTTGCATACCATGCTAGTAGCCGAGCTTATTACTTGCACGTTGTATGTGTTGCATTAGCCATATCACATTAAATAGGATCATGCATTTTTTTCTAATTGTTTACTTTCTTTTGACTCGCCTTCGCTTCGGACATAAGGTAAATTTTACGCTTTAGCATATTGCATAAGTGTGATTGCTGTCATATCAAACATACTACCATGAGGCTAAATGCTTATTTGATATACCTGTTTGAATGCCTGTGGATGAAGGCTAATCACCTGAATTGGGATACTTTGATTCATGTATATATGAGATCACCATTTTCAGTGATACATATTCAAAACATTTCTTTCAAAACAAACATGGAATCAAACGTTCCAACTTTTCGTGAAATTAGTCTATACTTGTATGTTACATATAGAACAAGAGCATATATTGTACATAAAAACCACATCATGATTAGTAGAGGCCGATCTTTGATCGGGTGAGTGGGGTGTTCAATTATTGACCTTCCCCTCTCATACCTAAGTTCCCGAACCAAGACACTTTGGTAACGACGGACTAATGGCCTTTGGCACGAGTCACGGGTTTCCTAAATTTCCCATAAATATTTAGGTGGTGACTCTGAAATCTGGCAAAGCAGTCCATTTTTGGCATTTGATTCAAACATCGATTTTCCAAAAAACAACTGTCGGATTTAGACTCTTTTTGTGTTTCCACTGTTTCACATTGCACTTGTGAAATCAGATTCAGAACAAACACACAAGTGGAGTCCGAACTGTACGGGCTATTTCATTCTTCCAAAAGGGGGCACGAAAAGCTGAGCTACAAGCGTATAAGTCCAATTATCAAACCGGTTTCGCGCAGCGTATAAGTCCAATTATCAAACCAGCTTCCCGTAGTGTATAAGTCCAATTATCAAACCGGCTTCGCGTAGCGTATAAGTCCAATTTTCAAACCGGCTTCACGTAGCATATAAGTCCAATTATCAAACCGGCTTCGTGTAGCGTATAAGTCCAATTATCAAACCGGCTTCGCGCAGCGTATAAGTCCAATTATCAAATCGGCTTCGCGCAGCGTATAAGTCCAATTATCAAACCGGCTTCGTGGAGTGTATAAGTCCAATTATCAAACCGCTTCACGTAGCGAATAAGTCCAATTATCAAACTGGCTTCGCGTAGCGTATAAGTCCAATTTTCAAACCGGCTTCGCGCAGCGTATAAGTCCAATTATCAAACCGGCTTCGCATAGCCTATAAGTCCAATTATCAAAGTTGGTCAACAACAGCAAGTGCGCCTGTCTGTTCGCACCACCCAAACTCGCTTCGCGTAGCGTATAAGTCCAATTATCAAAATCGGTTAACAACAACAGGTGCGCCTGTCTATTCGCACCACTCAAATCGGCTTCGCATAGCGTATAAGTCCAATTATCAAAATCTTCCTACATATCATTTGCATCTTGCCCCTGAACTACGCTGGTTTGATTCCTTACAATGGGATACGTAGGTAGCCTATGGGCGCAACCATTTATTTTTCTGTATTTTTGTTTGTTTGTCCAAGTCTTTGGCCTTGTCAAAAATGGGTCGTCTCTGGGTTTTGACATTCACTCACGTCATTTATGACTTTCGAGCTCTGTCAAAGAGGGGCAACTGTAGACACCCCATTTTTGACCGCCCTTAAGACTTGGGCCTTGCTGATTGTTTACTTGGTGGTGAAAGATGTGCAGAGCAAAAGTTCGATTTCTTCGGCAAGAGGAGACTCAAATCCCAACCTCACACCCCATTTTGGACCAAAGCTATTTTGAATGGTTTTTAGACCTTAAAACCCTCTCTTTCAAAATATTTTTGAAATAAAGTTTCTACGATATTCTGAGGCTCGCATTTTGTCAAATGTTGTGCTTTTCAGTAAACCGGGCAAGGACAAAGTGTAAATGAATGAAAGAGAGGTGGAATCTCTGAAAAATCTTTCAAAACACCTTGCTTAGGGGTTTGGAGTTGAAAAAAAGAGGAGAAGAGGGAAGAAACCTAGTTGAGGAAGAAGTTGGGCATGAATAGTTAAGAGAGAGAGAGAGTCGAGCAACCCTCGTTAAATCAAGCCTATCCTTTTGAACACTTGGATTTCAGCTATGAGCCCACCACCATTGGAAAGCTTACTTTCGAGGCTTCATCTTTCACTTAAGAATCTCCTAAAGCCGAGTCCGGATGGGGGAGATATGATTGGCTGAAGTTGGGCATCATTCCGGTTGGACCGAAATTGAGCAGCCTTCACTAAAAGAGGGATATCTCTTAGTACAGATATAATTTTGATGTGAGGTTCACATAATTGGAAAGAAGACTTTCGGGGCTACATTTTAGGCTCAAGAATGACCTGAAAAGGAGTCCAGATGAAGGAGTTAGGCTTTCTTCAAGTCATGGACCATGATTGATTTTTGCCATCGGCCTCCATGGAAGTGCATCGGCCACAATCTGACCTCAGCAGCTATAGGTCGGCCAAAAGTGAACCTTATCGGCCACAAATGTTGGCTGATCGGCCAAAAATGTCCAAACAGCCCAGAATTGGCAGATATTTCTCCTCCAGCTATTTCCAGCTTGTGCCACCTGTCCTAGCTCAGATATTTTCGACCAAACTTGATATTTTGCTATATAATGAAGCCTTATATCTCATTTTCAAGGGTTAGAATATTTAGAGAACATTTTTGGCAAAAGGTTTGGGAGCTTCTCACACTAGAACCTCTCTCTCTACAATCCTCTCTTGAGCATTTGTGCTAGAAGGCTTGCATACAACCATCTTCAACCTATCAACTCTTAAGAAGACTTGATCACCATTGGGCTGAGGTCCCTTGGAACTTGGTTTGAGCTCCAAAAGTTGGTTTTGGCTCAAGAAAAGTGGCTGTTTTTGCTGATGTGCTCCAAAGGTAATCACTCACCCCTTTTACCTTTGCTTTGCATGCTTGTTTTACCACCTTTCCAAACTATTTTTTGCTTGGTTTTGAACTGAGAAAATATCTGTTTTTTTAGTCCTAAAAGTGATGGTTTAGGCCTATTTTGTGTTAGGGGGTTGTCTCTCCCTTTTGTTCCTTAGCTTGTATAGCTTTTGAGCCATCTTCTAAGGCCTTTCAAAACAACTTTTCATGGCCTTTTAACCACTGAAATCCAAAGGATTTTCAGTGGTAAAAAACCTATTTTGAGGGCCCAAATAGGAGACGGTGGTCCCCTCTCCTCTTGTCTTGCTTGCTAGTGTTGATGGCCAACCAAATGAGCATGTGTTTTTACTTCTTTATGGCTTTGTTTGGGCTCATTTTTGTGTCTTATCAGACCTGCCATAACTCTATTTTTGGCTGTCTTGGTCACCTCTTGCATGCTTATTGCACTTGTAGTGTAAATCCACTTTGCTAGCCTTGTTAGCCTTACAAAGTTGCATGCATTTGTGGTTTGAATTAGCTTAGTTCAAACATGTTTTTGGTGTTATTTTGGCATGTTATAACTCTGATTTTGATTGGTGGACTCACTCCTTGCATGGTTTATATACTTGTAGTGTATTTCTCACAAACTAGTGTTGTATGCTTCATGAAGTAGGCATAACTTTCTAGCATGTATGGGCTCCATTTCAGCATCTTTTTGGTCATTATTTAGCATTTCATAAATCTTTCTAAAGTTGGTTTGATAGCCTCTTGCATGCTTTATACACTTGTAGTGTAAACTTGCACACTAGCCTGACATGCATCATGCTTTTGGACCATCATTCTAGCATGTTTTGGCTTAACTCAAAGAATATTTTGGTCATGTTTTAGCATGCTCTAGGTCTGATTTGCATTCTTTTGGTCATGCATGCATTGCTTTGTATAGCCATGGTTCAATCTAGCTCAATAGCTTTGTGTATTGAGTCCACTAGCATGCATTGCTTGGACTATTTTAATGATTTGGAATCATAAAATATGTGATTTCAGAGCATATTTCATTGCCATACACTCACATCTTTCACTCTTTTAATGCATGGGAGAGTTTGTGCTTTATGCCTTAAACATGAGCCATTATGTTTGTCTTCGTGCCTAAGCTTGCGAGCTATCATTTCAATGTGTATTTGGGGTTATTTTGCCATGATATAGCTCTGATTTTTGTTGGCAAAGCCATCTCATGCTTGGTCTTGATAGGTGTAGTGTAATCCACCTTATTTGCCTTGCATCCATTAGGCCTTATGCCCTTCATGGTAGCATATTTTGGCTTCCTTCCATACATGTTTTAGACTCATTTTAACATGTTCTAGGACTTTTTTGGGTTTCTCTTTCCATATGCTTCATGTTTTGCATAGTTGTAGTGCAAGTGCCTTGCTAGCCTTAAGCTTTGGGCACCATAGCATGCTTCATTTGTATCATGTACATGATTTGGCATCATTCCACATGACATTTCAGAGCACATAGCATTGCCATGTTCCCACTTTATTCACCCTTTGAGTGCCTCTAAGGGTTGTGCATTTGTTACCTTGTTTGTGGCTTAGTGTGTATGCATGCATGCCTAGGCATTTGTGCCTCAATCTTAGCATATTTTGGTCTTTGTTTAGACCTATTTGAACTCTGTCCATGATTGGTTCATGCCTTTGTACCATGTATTGCATGCCTCCTTTGTAGTTCTCTTTGGTAGCTTTATGCTTTAAGGACCCAAGCATGCCATGCTTATATTGATTGAATGATTTGGCATCATTTCATACCTTATCTCAGTGCTTATAGTGTTGCTACACCCTTACATTTGTCACTCCTTGAGCACTTTTGAGAGTTATGCTTTTATGCTTAGTTGGTGGGCTAGAGCATGTGCATGCATTGTCTTGCATTTCATGCCATCATTTCAACATTTTGGCCATTGATTTGGGCCTGATTGAGGTCTGTCAATTTTAGTTTAAGTCCATCTTGTATATTGTTGCATGCTTGTTGGATTGCATGTTGTCACATGCTTGTTGCATTGCATGATTCTTGCATGTTGGTTACATGTTTAGGTTGCATTACATGGTGCTTGTATGCTCATGTTGCATTATATTGTTTGCATGTCATTAGCTTTGTTAAGTTATGCTTGCATTGCATTGCATTTCCATGTTGTGTGCATTGCATTGTGTTTGGTTCGGGTGTTAAGCCAAACACGAGGAACGAGGGACGTTTCATACTTGAAGTGATGAAACGTGCCTCAATTCTCAGTCGCCAACCCTCTTGATCATGCATGATAGAGGTTAAGGCATTTATGTGTTTTTGTGCATTTCATCCATATTGATTTGTGCAACTCGGCCTCTTTGGCCATCATGCATCGTAATGCGTGATTGATGGCTCGAGAGCCGAGCACTACACACCTTTGAGCCTTAGACATGATAAGGGGTGTAGTTGCACAACATTTTCTTGCAAATACATTGCCGTGCCTCTGTTTGTGCTCTGTTGCAGCAAAAGGAGCAGTTTGCAGGAAGAGATGGCCGATCGGCTACAAATATTTGGCTGATAGTCTCAAAATTGGTCAATGACCATTATACACTGGCCAATGGCCACCTCTCTTGGCCAATGACTTCACAGAGTGTCCATGAGGTAGGTCAGAAGCATCACAGAAGTTGGCATAATTTTTAGAGGTGCAAAACGGTGCAAACAGAGGCAACATGAGGCATGGTAACGGATTTCCGAGCGAAGCCGACCGAGTATGCATCTCTTCTTCGCCCGCGAGGCCATTTCACTTCTATGGATTAGTTTGAATGATTAATTATTTGATTTGTGGTGTAATAATTAAACTAGCTAATTTGTTTAATTAGTTAACGTGTTGTAATAATTAGCTTAGTGTTAGCCGGTTATTCATTTTGATTATGTAATAATTAGTCTAATTAGATTATTAGATTAGTTAGAATAGCTTAGCGTAGCTAGCTTGTATTATTTATTCGGACCCTCCGTCGAGAGGGCGTACTATTGTAATAAGTGTGCATGTGTGTGTGAATGTCTTCCAACCCCACGTCTTTCTCCCTTTTACTTAACCGCTTTCAATGGTTAGTTTTAGGGCATGTTTCAATTAGCATACTTATGCTAGCATGTTTGCATACATTCATTCGTATTGCATGCACCGGACTCGACGCATCATACAAACTGCATTGTATTTCAATACATTTACTTGAATACGTGTTCAACAGCATGTTATCAAGTTGCATCTCATATGCCATCTTAGAGTAGCCGAGCCTATTTCTAGTTGCATTTTGCATGTGTTGCATTAGCTATCTTAACATAACTAGGATCGTGTATGATTTCTAACTAGTTGTTGTTTTAGCTCGGAGTACTAGATAAGCTTTTATGCTTTAGCATTTTGCATGTGTTAGTGTTAACATGACAGCATGCTTGCCATGAGGCTATGTGCTTAATTGATTAACTACATGAATGCCTGTGGATAAAGGTTGGATTACTTGAATTGGAACAATTCATCGAAATGCGAGTTTTAATCCCACTTGAAGTGGCAAAATCTACGACTTAGCCTACTTTCGAGTAGCATCTTCAAACCGTTTTCAAACAAACAAACATGAAATGTTTTGTTCCAACTTAGGCGATCTAGTCTATACTTGTATGATGTGCGCATCACGTATTAAGCTAGCTAATAAACCGGAATAAGAACACATGTGTTTTCAAAAACAAAATATCATGTTAGTAAAGGCCGATCTTTGATTGGACGAGCGGGGGTGCACATTGTATGACCTTCCCCTCTCGTACCCAAGTTCCCGAGCCGAGGCAACTTTGGTGATGATGGACACGTGGCCTTAGGCATGAGTCAGGGTTTCTTAAATTTTCCAAAACAAAAATATTTAGGTGGCAACTCTGTATCTGGCAAAGCAGTCCATGTTTGGCACTTCTTTATAAAAATCAGTTTTCCAAAAATGATTTGCCGGATTTGGACTCTTTGGTGATTTATCGGTCTTGCATTGTACTTTGCGAGATTAGATTCAAAATCGTGACATTGAGTCCGAACTGTAGTAACTAATGAACAAACAATTTCGCGCCTTCGCGCGCAGAGTCGTGACGTTCAGGGCCGTCTACATCGGCTCAGGCTTGGCCGAGGATGAAGAAAGGGAGTTGGATGATTTCTTATGGGCCAACACAGAAGTATTTGCCTAGACACTGTACGAGATGCCAGGTATTGACCCTAAGGTCACGTGCCATATGCTCAATGTAGACAAGTCGGCTACACCTATCCTTCAACGAGCAAAGAGGCCGACGTTGATGCATGTTGAGGCAGTTAAGGAGGAATTGGACAAACTACTAGAAGCCAAGGCCATTCACGAGGTGAACTACCCTACTTGGCTGTCTAACACTGTGGTGGTGAAAAAGAAGAACGACAAGTAGAGGGTTTGTGTTGATTTCACTAGCCTGAATAAGGCTCGCTCCAAAGACAATTTTCCATTTCCCAAGATTGACCAGTTAGTAGATGCCACTTCAGGGCATGGAAGGATGAGCTTTCTAGATGCTTACAAGGGATACCACCAAATAGCAATGTATCCCTCTAATCAGGAAAAAACTGCATTTATCACCCCAAAAGGGCTGTACTGCTACAGAGTGATGCCTTTCAGATTGAAAAATGCAGGTGCAACCTACCAAAGGTTAGTGACCAAAATGTTTAGACATCTGATTGGCAAGATAGTAGAAGTTTACATTGATGACATGGTCATGAAGACCAAAGAACCTGCAAATTAT
Source organism: Camellia lanceoleosa (assembly GCA_025200525.1). Taxonomy (NCBI): domain Eukaryota; kingdom Viridiplantae; phylum Streptophyta; class Magnoliopsida; order Ericales; family Theaceae; genus Camellia; species Camellia lanceoleosa. The sequence continues at coordinate 128,386,802 of CM045768.1, forward strand.
CTGGCCGACTTGAAAGCAGTTTTTGACATCCTAAGGACATATCCGCTCTGACTCAATGCGCATTTGGAGTTGGGTCTGGTAAGTTTCTAGGATACTTGGTTACCAGAAGAGGCATTGAAGCAAGCCTGGATCAAATCAAGGCCATCATTGACTTGAAAAGCCCGACATTGGCAAAACAAGTATAGATGTTAACTGGAAGGGCCGCAGCCCTAAACAGGTTTATAAGCAGAAGTTCAGATAAGTGTAAACCATTTTTTAGTTTATTAAAGAAGGCCACAGATTTTTTGTGGACAGAAGAGTGTGAAGTTGCCTTGGCCAGCTTGAAAAAGTACTTGACAACAGCTCCAGTTCTTTCAAATCCAGTACCTGGAGAGGAACTGTTCTTATACTTGGCAGTTTTAGAGCACGCAGTAAGTGCAGTGGTAATCAGAGAAAAGAAGGGAGAACAAAGGGCAGTATACTATGTGAGTAAAACCCTACCAAGTGCAGAGACTAGGTACTTACCCCTAGAAAAATTGACACTAGCCTTGGTAATGGCTTCGAAGAAACTGAATCACTACTTCCAAGCCCACAAGATCGTGATATTGACTGAGCATTCTTTGAAGTCCCTATTGCAACAAGGAGATTTGACAGGCAAGGTAGCCAGATAGGCAGTAGTGTTGGGCCAATATGACTTGAAATTTAGGCCCAGAACAACAATTAAGGGCCAAGTTTTGGTCGACTTTGTGATCGAGTTCACACCTAGAGCCATCCCACGTCAGACTCCAGCGAGCCATGGCTTGGGGTGCCCAGGAGAGCAAAAAGAAACCCAGCTGGGGCCACAGAGCCCCACTCAAGCAAAATAAAAGAAAGAAGAAAAACCAAAGCCCTGCGACATCTACATTGGCGACTCCTTCCGTCTATTTGTTGATGAAAGTTCAAACCGTCAAGGAGCTGGGGTAGGGGTAGTGTTAGTATCACCAGATGGGCGAATGTTAGAACAGTCTATTCATTTGGGGTTCAAGGCCTCAAACAATGAAGTAGAGTATGAGGCACTGATCGCAGGGTTCAAGTTGACAGTAGTAATGGAAGCCGCAGAGGTGGTAGTCTTCTGTGACTCCCAACTTATTGTGAATCAAGCAACAGGTGAGTATGCAGATTGAGATGAAAGAATGATAGCCTATGTCAAAGAAGTTGTTAGACTACTAGCCTTGTTCAAGGATTGCCGGCTACAACAGGTCAGCCGAGATGATAACAGCCATGTTGACACCTTGGCTAACCTAGCTAGTGCAATGAAATTAGGAGAGGCAAGGACAATAATGGTTGATTATTTATCAGGGCCAAGTGTGGAACCACTAATCACAGAGTACGAAGCAATGTGTGTGGAGATGAGACTAAGTTGGATGGATGCAATAGTGATGTTCCTTAGGGATGGCAAGCTGCCAGACGACCGAAAAAAGGCACATCAAATCCGGTTGAAATCAACCAGGTTCAGCCTAACAGCAAATAGCCATCTCTACAGAAGATCCTTTACTAGTCCCCTTTTGAGATGTGTGCATCCCTTTCAAGTTGAGGACTTCTTGTATAAAATACATGAAGGAGTATGTGGAAGCCATGCTGAGGGCAGATCACTTATTTATAGGGCCATTACTTAGGGGTACTAGTGACCCTACATGCAGAAGGATGCTGAAGCCTACGTAAGGAAGTGTGAGAAGTGTCAGAGGTTTGCACCTTTGATAGATCAACCAACAGTAGATCTAAACCCAATATCTAGCCCTTGGCCATTTGCCTAGTGGGGCATGGACCTAGTTGGACAACTACCCCAAGCAACTGGGCAAAGAAAGTTTTTGCTGGTAGCAACTGTTTACTTCACAAAGTAGGTAGAAGCTGAACCCCTTGTGAAGATTCGAGATATTGATGTAAAGAACTTCATATGGAAGAACATCATCACCAGATTTGGGATCCCAAGGGCAATAATAGCAAACAATGGTACACAGTTTGACAGTAAGCTTTCAAAAGCTTCTGTGCAATGTACAAAATCAAGAACTACTACTCCACTCCAAGTTTCCCTTAGAGCAATGGTTAGGCAGAAGCATCCAATAAGACTATCTTGGATGGGATCAAAAAGAGGCTGGAAGCAATAAAGGAAAAATGGGTGGAAAAGTTGCCCAATGTACTCTGAGCATATCGGACTACACCGAGAAGATCAACTGGGGAGTCTCTATTTGCCATGGCTTATGCACTAAAGCAGTTATCCCACTGGAAGTCAGCATCCCTGGGATCAGAACCCAAGGAGTAGAAAATTGGACTAATGAGGCATACCTGGCCTGAGATCTGGACCTGCTAGAGAAAAAAAGAGAGAGTGCAACAATTCGGTTGGGGGCATACCAGCAACAACTTGCCAAGGCTTACAACAAGAAGGTCAACCCAAGAGAGTTTAAGGTTGGGGACCTCGTCCTAAGAAAAGTTGTCGGCAACAAAAAGGATCCCAAGGAGGGAAAACTTGACCCAAACTGGGAGGGGCCTTATAGAATCACCTCGGTTGCTGGCAATGCGGCATATTGGCTTGAAGACACTAATGACAAAAAGTTGCCAAGACCTTGGAACACTTGCAACTTGAAGTTTTTTTATCATTAGATTTTATTTTTTCAAAGTTTATGTCATAATTTCATTAGCCGAAGTAATAAAATTCTAGTTTGATTTTTATGATTTTTATACTTGTGCGAGAGGACTAACCAGTCCTATAACGATGTTTTTGATTGAAGCATGACAAATAACTTAGACTTATTATATGGTAGAGTTGAATTATACTTGCATATTATAGAGTCGAACTAAGTTGGCAATATTTCTGAATGAAACATGATGAATAACTTAGACTTATTCTATGGCATAGTTGAATTATACTTGCATATAATAGAGTTGAACTAAGTTGGCGATGTTTCTGAATGAAACATGACGAATAACTTAGACTTATTATATGATAGAGTTGAATTATACTTGCATATAATAGAGTTGACTAAGTTGCCAATGTTTCTGAATGAAACATGATGAATAGCTTAGACTTATTATATGCCAGAGTTTAATTATACTTGCATATAATAGAGTTGAACTAAGTTGAGTTAATCTAGGCATGCCATGTCGGCAGGGTTAAACTTAAAGTGGAGCTCAGTGTGCTTTCGTCAGATTAACAGAGAAACCAAGGTTGAACACCTCGGCTAGTCTTGGTTTGAATTTGACTTTGGCGAAGGATGATAAATGCATAATGAGAACTTAAGTGAAACTTAGGTTCACATTAGGGGGCAAGAAGCAGGAATGATAAATAAAGCTGGGGACTTGTTGAAATTCTACAGAAAAATTTATAAACTAAAATGGGCTTAACACTTGTTGAAATTTCAGAGAAATTTACAAGTTGTAGTTAGCCGAGGTAATTATTAAAAGTGTTTCTGGTGCACATCTTATCCGAGGTGACTAATGAGGCTGTCAAGCTTGGAAGGATGAAGTCTTGATAGAAGACAGTAAGTGGAAGTGAAGAAGCAAGTATACTGAATAAAGTTTAAAGAAACAAGCACTTGTAAGAATATTTCAAAATATTTTTAAGTGTTATTCGAGGTATTCCAATTGTTGGCCAAAACAAACAGTCAAGGTTTATAATCGAGGTACCCCCCCTGAGGTGATTATATAGTTAAGTTGTACTTTGAAGAAACGCGAAAAATATTCTAAGTATAGAAGCATGCACAAAAGAAAAATAGTAAACAAACATGAAGAGAAGCATTCAACACTTAGAAGAAAATATAAGACTTGCATTCAGAAGATGGAACTTATTCATAGGCAAAAAGGCACTTTAACCTGGCAAAAAGACAACTTGTTCGGGTACGAAAGAAGGCACATCGGCCAAATCGAAACTTAAAATTGTTCAAACAAAATGAAAGTACAATTGAAAGAGGAAAAGTTCAAAGTAAAGAAAAGAAACTACTAAGTGTTGGTGGCATGGGCATCGGTCTCAGATTGTTCAACCTCGACTGTTTTCGTTGTGTCGGCCTCGGTTGGCAATGTGATTTCCTTCTTAGCCGCTATCTCAGCATTAATTTCCAAAAGTGTCTGGTCTAAGCTTTTATCGGTTGAAAGGACCTCGGCTTCAGAAGTTGTTTGTTTGGGAGAAGCACCCTTGGAAACCAAGTCCTCTTCCTCATCATGAGTCAAGTCTAGGACTTGCTCGTTCAGAGTTGGGGACTTGGCCCCAATAACAGTTTCCTCTTCATCAGCATCATCAGCCTCGGGGTCCTCGTCCTTGGCTTCGTCTTAGGAATCCTTGGGAGCTGGAGGAAATGACAATTTGAGTTGATTGGTATCATGGAGAGGAGAGTCTGCAGGGAGAGACAGTTTGTCTAGGGCCGCAGTCCAACCGAGGAGAAAGCCTCGGTTACAGGCTTGGGTAACCTGGGCCTTGTATGCATCACGGACAATAGCTTGCCCCTCTAAGAATGCCTTCTCATCGGCGGCTTTGATTTTGGCCTCCTTAGTGGCCAAGGCTTCTCGAAGCTTTGCTTAGGCTTTGGCGATTTTAGTTTCAGCCTCCTTGGCCTCGGCTTTGAGAACCTTGGCCACAGCCTCCGCTGCGTCGGCCCTCTCCTCGGCTTGGTCTTGCGCACTTTTTGCAGCCTTGGCTTGATCTAGTAGAACTTTCATTTTTGCCTCAACATTGCTCAAAGAGGCAAGAAAGCCTGCAGTATCTCGGGTTTTCTTTGTTAACTCCTTCTTCATTTCCTTGGCTTTCATCGCAAAGGAATGGGCATGCTGTATCGCCTAGAAGAAAAGGAATGAACAAGTTAGTAAAATTTCTACAGTATGAGAACTTGAAGTAAAAAGCCAAAAGTTTCAAGTATTGGGAACTTACCAAGATGGAATGTTGTATCATCAAAGCAAAAATTTTTTATTCAAAGATCTCAACCATGTGATTTAGATCAGTAGGTAGAAGAACGGCGGTAGAAAGAGCGACGCCGACTTCGATATTGTCAATGGCACTGTTGCTGGCCCTGATTGGGTGGTCCGCAATAGCAATGGTAGGAGCCCAAGGTTCATTGGCCTGGAAAACATTTGGGCTGGCTGTGGCTTTAGACCTTGGCTTCTTCAACCGAGCGATATCAAATGGCTCGGCTTTGGCAGGCCTCTTCTCGGGGGCAGAAGCATTTTTCTCGACCTCGGCCAGTCTGGAGATCGGCACAGTGTCTTTGGTGTCCACTTGGGTAACTGGGGCCTTTGCCTTAGCCCTTTTCACCCTCTTTGGTTTTGGCTTGGGCTGGGACTCTAATAGAGAGGATTGAACTGTCACCACTCCTGGCAGGTCAGCTAGGAGGTCCTCCACAATGGCTTTGTTGCGGCTCATTTCCTCCGCAGTTGTAGAGACAATGATTTTGGTGCCAAAATGAATTGCTGGCAGGGCGATTGAAGGGTTTGCTGGGTTGTAGACGTCCCCGAACATCCTGGGAGGGAATCCCGTTTTGTTCATTGAGCTCACTACAATTTGGACTCAAATGTCACGGTTCTAAATCTAATCCCGCAAAGAGCAATGCGAGACCGATAAATCACCAAAGAGTCCAAATCCGGCAAATCGTTTTTGAAAACAGATTTTTTTGAAAGAAATGCCAAACATAGACTGCTTTGCCAGATACAGAGTCGCCACCTAAATATTCATTTTGGGGGAATTTAGGAAACCCTGACTCGTGCCTAAGGCCACGTGTCTGTCATCACCAAAGTTGCCTCGGCTTGGGAACTTGGGTACGATTGGGGAAGGTCATTTCATGAGAACCCCCGCTCGCCCTATCAAAGATCGGCCACTACTAACCATGATATCTTGTTTTTGAAAACACATGTGCTCTTATTCCAATTATTAACATAGAATTACTATGTGATGCGTGCAGCATACAAGTATAGACTGGATTACCTAAGTTGGAACAAAGCATTGCGTATTCGTTTTGAAAACGGTTTGCTACTCGCAAGTAGGCCAAAATGAAGATTTTGCCACCCTTAAGTGGGCTTAGAAAGCAGGGTGATTTGCCACTATCTAGTGGGCTTAAAACTCGCAATCAATGAATTGTTCCAATTCAAATAATCCAACCTCCACCCACAGGCATTCAAGCAGTTATATCACATAAGCACATAGCCACATGGTAAGCATGCTATCATGGTAGTCACTCACACGCATGCAAGGATGCTAAAGTATAAACACTCACCGAGTACTACAAGCCAAAATAGAAACTAATTAGAAAACATGCATGAATCCTAACTATGCTGAGATGCCTAATGCAACACATTTAAGAATGCAACTAAGATAGGCTCGACTATTCTAAGATGGCATATGAGATGCTACAGGTAACATGTATTCAATCTGGAATTGAAATACGATGCAGTTAGTATGATATGCCGCGCCCGGTGCATGCAAAACAGATGAATGGATGCAAACATACGAGCGTAAGGATGCTAATTGAAACGTGCCCTAAAACTAACCATCATAAGCTAGTAAATAAAAGGGAGAAAGATGTGGGGTTGGAAGACATACATCACACACACGCACACTTATTACAACATTGCCCTCTCTCGGAGGGTCCGAATAAATAATACACAACCGAAAGAATAACGAATTACAGCTAATTATTACATAACCCTAATTAATTAACAAATTAACTAAGATAAATAAGCTAGCATGAAAATTAAACAAAAACGGACTGCCTCAGCTCTGTTCCAAATGATAGGGATGCATGCATGCTCGAGTCGCCTTGTCGGGAAATCCATCACGATGCCCCGATTTGCCTCTGTTTGCAATTGGTCCCAGAACAACATCACAAAGTTCCGGAAAAGGCTGTGACCGCTTTCTTCTTTGGTTTCCGCTTGCCGCAGAGAGCAAGAAAGGGGCATGGCAAAGTATTTTCAACATATGTATGCATGACCACTCTCCTTGTCATTGCATAAGCTCTAGGGAGTGTAGTCATCGATCCTCGTGCCACCAATCACGCATCGCGATGCATGATGGCCGAGGAGTCGAATTGCACGACTCAATGTGAAAAGAATGCACAAATGGACGCCTAAAGCAAACAACTCTATCACAGATAGTCAAGAGTGTCGGCGACTGGGAATTGAAGCACGTTCCATCACTTTGAGTACAAAACGTCCATCGTTTCCCGTGTTTGGACTAAACCCTACTCCAAACACTATGCAACAACTAGAATGGCATGGCATGCAAACACAATGCAACAACTAGCATGCAATCCTAAACGAAATGCAACTAAGACACGCAAACATGCAAGGAGTGATAATGTAATGACCCCAAAAGTCATCCTTATTTAATTAGGGGTTAATGTATTTTAATTCACCTATATCTATTGGAATTGAGATGTTTTATCCTATTTTGGGGTATTGAGTGAGGTGATGGTATGATGGTAAAGTAAGATTAGACCAAGGAATATAATCCGGATAGTTATTCTACGATCAGTCGTCACTCATTTGCCATTTTCTTTTTCCACACTTTGAATTTGAATGTGAGGTTAGAACCACTGGAAAGCTTATTTCTGGGGCTTCAATTTGGACACAAGAACGACCTAAAACGGAGTCCGGATGGGAAAGTGACGCATGTTTGAAGTTTTGAAATCTATGCTAGAACAGGTCCGCTCGAGCGGGCATATGGACGCTCGAGCGGGATTTTCGGGACAGCAGCTTTAAAACCGGGATTTTGGATCATTTCTTGCATTTTTCTTCTTCCCTCTTCCTTCCTCTTTGTCTAAGTCCGAAACCCTAGCCCCAAACCCTTGAATTCCTTTACTTTGATCACGATCCACCATGGTTTTTGGCATCAAGGATGGAGAATAAGGAAGGATCAAAGTTTTTACCCGATTAGAACTTGGATTTGTGAAGGCTTCTTCTCAAGCTCACCCTTTGCTTGATTGTTGAGGTAAGGGTTTTATGGTTTGAAGATATTGGAAGTTAAATGATGGATTATGAGTCCTAGGTGTTTAATCAATGGAAAAATTGGAATAAAAAGTATTGGGTTAATAAGTTTGATTATTTCTTGAAATCTCAATATATTCTTGAAACCCTAGGTTGATTAATGATGTTAAGCAAAGATTTTGCCCAAATTGGAAGTGGAATCATGAAATTGAGCTATTGAATTATATGTGTTCAAATTTAATTGGAATTTGGAAATGTTTGAAATTATGTTTAAAATTTGCGAATGAACCTTGTTATGAATGATTCATGGTTGATTCATGCTTGATTTATGGAGGGTTTCTCATTACTTAATTATGTTGACATTATATGTAGTGTTGTATGCAACTATACTTCACTCTTTGGTTATATATCACGGAATTATGTTATATATGTGTTATGTTTCAAGAACATGAAGAACTTGAATTCAAGAATGGAATTTGAGAGAGAAATGGCTTGTTGAAACTTCTAATCTTGTTTAATTTGTTATGCTCAAGGTAGAATCCATGTTATGGTGATGTTAGGTTGAATATTGTTTTAATTCTACCCTGTGTTGCATGAAAATGGCATGAAAGTAGAGTTAGGGTATCAAATTGGAAATTCAGAATTTCAGGACTTTGCTTGGTCCGCCCGAGCGGCGGAAGTCCCGCTCGAGCGGGGAAAACGACCTTCCAAAGCGGTTTGTAATTTAGTTGATCCGCTCGGCGACCAAAGTGGCGCTCGAGCGGGGGACTCATTTTCAGGAAAAATATTGCTTGTTCAGTTTTGTGTGCTTGACTCTTTGGTATTTTTAGAATATGTTTCTGATAACTTTAAGATGATTATAAATTTATGTGAAGTGTAATGACACAAGGATTGGCTTTCAATGATTTTAGAGGAAAGGGAACTAATCTACAAGTTATGATCGTGTGCAGGACACACTCAGGGAGGAACTAGCACGTTATCACGACACAGTGAGTAGTAGTACAGTAATTGTACATTTAATGATCATTAATGACTCTTCTTGTTAATAAATATCAGGAATGCCCTGTTAAGTTAGCTAAGTTAATTCATGTGACTAATGTAACCCTTCCACCTGAGAAAGTGAATTATTCTATCTTTGTTAAGCGTTTACAAGTTCAAGTAAGTTTGCAAGTTCAAGCATATACAAGTTTAAGTATGTTACAAGGTTACGCATGTTTTACGTTTAAGACTGTTACAAGTTACGTATATTATAAGTCAAGAATGTTACAAGCTCAAGAACAAGTTCAAGTATGTCATAAGTTCATGTATGTGACAAGTTTATATACGTGGTCAGTTCAAGTATGCACAAGCTTAAGTAAATTTACAAGTTAAAGTATATACAAGTTAAAGTATGTTACAAGTTTATAAGTTTACGAATGTTACAATTCCATGTATGTTACAAATACAAGTATGTTACAAGTTCACTATGAATTACAAGTTACAAGGGCTTTATGCCATTACAAGGGCTTTATGCCATTTTCAAGGGCTTTATGCCATTACAAGTTACAAGGGCTTTACACCATTACAAGGGCTTTATGCCATTACAAGGGCTTTATGCCATTTCAAGGGTTTTATGCCACTTTCAAGGGCTTGATGCCAACTTTCAAGTATGCAAGGGCTTTATGCCAACTTCCAAGGGCTTTGTGCCAACTCTCAAGGGCTTTAAGCCAAAATGTTATGTTCAAGTTGATATGTTTATAATGTTCAAGTTAATATATTCAAGATGTGCAAGTTGATATGTTTATAATGTTCAAGCTAATATATTCAAGATGTGCAAGTTGATATGTTTAAGAAGTTCAAGCTAATATGTTTATATTACAGGACTAAAGGCATATAGTCATTGTGTTTATGACACTTATGTTGTAGAAATAAGGGCATGTAACCATTATGTTTATATTGCAGGATTGGGCCTGAGGCCGCCATGTACTTAGCACAGATTCAGACTATCCATTTGAACTCTGCATTTTTATACTCACTGAATGCACTGATATGTATTATGTTCCAAGTTAAGCGCCATTTTATTTATGTATTACTATTCACTGAGCCTGGCTCACTATCTGTTATGTCTGTTTCTGTAGGTCACCAAACAAGTGGTCAGTCCAAGACGCTCGTTTTCTTTGTCAACCCTCAAGTGTCCAGACACTGTATAAGCCATTTATTTTGTTAAGTTATGGAAGTATTGGGTTGCTTACGAGTGCTCACCTAAGGTTTATGTATATAACTTTCATGTTTATTTTTGTATACGCCCAATTATAGGGCAGGGACAGTAAATGTGTATGTGTATGCTCCTGGTATAGTTGAAATTTATATATCCACTATAATGCATGTGACGAATGAGATCCTGGCATGTAGAAGTAGCTCAATGGAGTTTATTTGTTTGATTGTTTTTATATTTCGTGCTTCCGTTCTGGCCCCATATGTTATGTATATCAGGTTAAGTGTCCCTTTATGTATAGGTCATGCCCGAACTTTTAGGGGCAAGTTTGGGTCGTGACAGATATGCAAAGGTGCAACTAGCATGCGCAATGCTATGAACTACATGGCATACTCGATGCAAGACACCTTATGCAACAATATGACAACATATGATTAGCATACACAATGCGAATATCAAATGGCATACTCGATGCAACAAACTACATGGCATGCGCAATGCTATGACTAGAATGGCATACACAATGCAAGATGGACTTAAACCAAGATAGGCGAGCCTCAGCCACACCCAAATCAGTGGTCATTATGATGAAAGTGAGACAACCGAAATACATGCAAACATGCACGAATGCAAAGGATCGATCCTAAGGCACAAGATGCAACTCTAACAAAGCATGAGAAAAGATGAAATATGGCATAGAATGGCACATGATCCAGCTCTGAAATGGCATAAAAGATGGTCTTGAAACATGCAAACACCTCACACAATGCATGCTAGACCTCAAAACTCAAAGCTAGGCATCGATATTGTACTACAAGCATGCAAGACAAGCATCATTCGACCATGAGACCCAAAAACAGAGCTAAGGAAGTCCAAAACATGCACAAAATCAGTTTAAGGCATGGCCAAAAAGTGCTAGAATCAACGGCCAACATAGCATGCAATGTAAGCTAGTAAAGGGGATTTACACTACAAGTATGTGAGGCAATCAAGAGGTCACCAAACTAGAAAAAGTTAGAAGCATGCCATGCCAAATAATGCCCAAAAACTCATGGAAACATGATCAATGCATGCAAGAATGATATGTTCCTTTGAAAGACCAAAAAAAGGGTTATTCTACACATGCATAATGGACATCCAAAAAGACAAAACCACCTCTTAACAGAGGTTATGAGGCCCTAAAACTCACTGAAAAGGGCCTGAAATGAGGCTAGGAAGCATGCAAGTAAAGGCTCCTTTGAAAGGCCATGAAGAGGGTTACTCTACACATGCAAGATGGACATCCAAGATGGAAAAAAGGGCTTTGGAAAGAGCCTATGCAAGTCCTAAAACCCACCAAAAAATGGCCTGAAACATGCTCAAGAAGTATGCAAATACGGGCTCCTTTGTAAAGCCAACAATGCTAGTAAACAAGACAAGGGGTGAAAAGGTCACCCCTCTCTGATTTTGGGGCTGAAAATAGCATGCTAGCCACTGAAAATCCACTGGATTTCAGTGGCTAAAAGGCCAAACAAAGCACAATACAAAGGCCTTAATGCATGGCTCAAAACAAGATGAAAACAAGCATGCAAGGGGGTAGATGACCCCCAGCAGAAAAACGACCTTACACAAACTTCAAGAGGAACTCAAAATAAGACTTTTTTCAGTTTATGATAAAATCCAAAAATGCTTGCAAATATAGCTAAGATATGAAGCAAAATAGGGACCAAAAGGGGAATAAGAGAGTTACCCTTGTAGCCAAGAAAGACAACAGCTTCTGGACCAAGAAAGTGGTTCCTCAACCTCTAAAAATAAGCTCCAAGGTGCTTAGATGGATGATGGAGAAGTGTGGTTGTGAGGTGTAGTGCAATGGGGCCAAGAACCTAGCACTTTTGGGACCAAAATAGAGAGGTGTATAGAGATAGGTGTATGTATGCCTTGGCCAAAAATCTGAACCTTAATGAGGGAGAGGGTTTCTCTTATAGGAGAACAAAGGTCCAAGCTTCTCTTGAAAGCTTGGAGCAAAGGGCCAAGCTTCTTAAGGTTAGCAAAAAGGGTCAAGCTTCTTGAGGAAGCTAGAGCAAAGGGTTCAAGCTTCCTCAAGAAGCTAAGAAAGGTTCAAGCTTCTCTTAGAAGCTTGGAGCAAAGGGTCAAGCTTCTTTAAGAAGCCAAAACAAGAGGGTACGTGTATGGAGGATGGAGCAAATGCCTCCCAGCTGGCACAGCTGGAAGCAACTCAGAGAGACAAAAAAGGAGAAAGCTAGAAGACCAGTTCAGGTGGTCGGCCGACCACTCCCCCTGGTCGGTTGACCAGTTCAAAAGGTCCAAGGTGGTCGGCCTGCTCCTAGGGTGGTTTCCAAGCTGAAAGCAAGCAAGTGGTGTAGTGGGAGACCTGCAAAAGTGGCTCAAAAACCAAGGAGACCAGCTTCTTGACAAAAAAAACAGCTGGCGGGAGAAGAGGTGGTCTCCAAGAGAAAAGGTGGTCTCCCACCCTTGTACCACCTTCCAAACAATGAAAAAAGGGTCCACACCAAAAATGAACCAAGATGGATGCAAAACGAGGGTTCGGGAGCCAAAACGCGCAGCTGGGTGCCTCGAAAACTGATTATTAAGCATCGAAAGTGGCATGCGACCACGAAGGTGGTCTCCCGGGCCACAGTGTCCCTCTAGAGAGAGCAAACAAGGTGTGTGCCAAAAACCGGAGCAAACGGAGAAAGTTAAGCGGTCCCGAACTGAGGTGCATTGCCGACGGCTCCGAAAATCAAAAACTGGTCTCCAAACGGGAGCAGTGGTCTACGACCACGAAAAGTAGCCTACGGCCACTGAGAGATGATCTACGCGACCTCTCCCTCCCTTCGGAAAGAGAAAACAGAACCTGGTTCGCAAACCGAGGCAAAGCACAAAAGAGTCCCAAAGTTCGGAGGCAAGGCTCTCAGCCGAGACTCCGTAACCTCAGAACGAGCACAATATGCGCAATCACCGAGCGCTCAATTGATGGTGTCTGAGTCTTAAGGTCGGTCAAAAATGGTGTGTCTACAGTTGCCCCTCTTTGATAGAACTCGAAAGTCATAAGTGACGGGAGTGAATGTCAAAGTCCAGAGACGACCCATTTTGACAAGGCCGAAGACTTAGACAAATAGGCGAGATAAACAAGAGATGGGCCCGTAGGCGTGCCCACAGGCAGGGGCAAAATGAAAAACGACGTGCACAAAGCCGAACGTAACTCACGATTATGCAAAGCAGCAAGCTGTAATGAAGCAAAAATGCAACAGTTTTAAGCAAGAATGCAAAGCAAAACTGCATTTCATGCAGTAAGGATGTAAGAGAATTATCCAATTCTCGTGACGTCTCACGCGGAGTACATACAATACCTATCTGGTTTGTCTGGTCGCGCCAGCTTCAAATGAACCGTACATACAATATCGTGCCTGTAAAAGAAAGAAACTCAGCAAGTACAATATCATTAGAAACATGCATAGCAATGCAAGTAAAAAGTGCGTAACCACGCAAGCGGAGGGATGCATGACAATGCAACCTAAGTGTGATGCATAACAATGCGGAAGGGATGCCAAACAATGCAATGCAATGCACTAACAAGTGCAGATGAGGTGCGCAAGATAGTACGAATGATGCAGTGCACAAAACAGCGCGATGCGCAAAATAGCGCGAATGATATGCAATGCACAAGACAGTGAGATGCGCAAAATAGCACGAATGATATGCAATATTAGAAAACAATGTAATAATATACAATGTAACGAAACAATGCAAATGATATGCAATGTATGTGAGATGATCAAACCACAAGCAGTACAAAACCACACTAATATCATAAAGGGATGGAGATGCAAAATAAAACTACTTTTAACACAGAAAAGGCAGTGGGCACGAGCCGAACGACACCTAACACAAGCTAAGTGCCTATATCCTAGTACTGGCCACAACTCAGCATGGATGCTTACACATAACAGAACCGTGTTTCAACGTGGAAGGGGTGCGAGCACATGCAAAACTATGTGTTTCGCAGAGAGACCACAAATTACAAGTAATTGGGTGGCATGATATAAGTGGGGAATGATCTGCTGAGGAAAGATCGTGATCCTAAATGCTGAATGTAACGGACTAAAATATGATGAAATGGATGCAATGGATGAATTGAATAAAGCGCGCGGCCAAACCACATCTTGCCTAGAAAAGGCATGGACACAAACAAATCACGTCTAACACAGAAATGGTGTCGTCACCCTCAACACTAGGCGCATACACATAATCACATAACCATGCTTTAACGTGAAAAGTATGGGCATATGCCAAACTAAGCTTAACATGGAAAGGCGCAAGTGATACAATGGATATGCAGTAAATGCATGCAATATATTCTACATGCAATGCAATAGACATACTAGATGATGTAGTAGTTAGGAAGCGAAGGTACCTTACAGGGGCAATTGGCAATGACCTACCTCATGCTACTGGGGACCTTCCCCTTCTTCTCGGTTGAACCACAGGTACTACTTTTCTTCCTGACTGTGGTCGCAGCTTTCCCTATTCTCCAACAGGGTGACAAACTAGGTTGGTTCAGTATCTAGAATTGAGCTGCATACATATGCTATCTCAATCTATAGGGCTGCCATACAGATTTCAAGCTAAGGATATATCCCTGGATATTTAAACCAGACTTTAGTCTCGAAAATCCCGAACCTTTGCGTTCTAGGCATGAGCCATTCGAACTCTAGTTTCCACCGGCTCAGTTGGTCTCCTAGGAACTCACCGCAAACACAGGCAGGTGGCTATACCAGACCACCGGAAGTCATTCAGGCACGACAAATGCCAAAGGAATTGCACCTTTAGAGGATTTAAGGTCTCCTAGACCAGGGAGTGCACAAGACAGTGCGTGTGGGGGCCAGAAAAATATAGGTACAAGCTTATTCGGCCTAACCCACACAAAGCCCACAATGGGTCCAGCCCAAATAAATATGACACCCCCCTCCTCTATATAAAGGGGAGGCATCCCAAATGGAAGGTATGTTCTCATCTCTCTACACACAACACACACCCCTTCAAATGCATATACTATCTCTTCCTTAATACAGGGACTGACTTCATCATCGGAGAGTCCCCGGCCGGTAACCCCGGTTGGGTGGCACCGACTATGTTCATCATTGCAGATCTCTGAGGTGAAGCTTTTCTCTTCGTTGGATCTCCACAACATCCATGTGAGGATAAATCATGGCCTCACAATTGGCGCCTGTGGGAACGATCGAAAGAGATCAACGAAGAACACGACAAATATCTTCGTAAGTAAACATATACTAGTTGCTTGGAGGTCATTGCACTTTCCACAAAAGCAAAAATCAATCCCAAGTAATGTCTGACAATGGGTTTTTGGCATTCTGATTATGTTTCTTTGCTAAAGTTCAGGTATACATATATATATATATACACATCTATGTATGTATCTATTTAAGCTCACAGATTTGATCAAAGCATTGTTGAATATTAATATTGCTTAGAAAGGTTGTCAAAACAAGAGGAAGTTAGTGGCTGTTTTCTCTCTCTAAAAATGGGTTTCACACCTTTATTGGTGCAAACATCTTTTCGGCAATTCAATAAAGTTATTCGGCTAAATTCATTTGTGGGTCTGTCCATTTATTTATTTATTCTTTATCTCTCAAAACTTAGCTAAAAGTTGATGCTTGACATGTATGCACGCATACCCATGCTAGAACTTTCTGTAGAATCCAAGACTGGGTCTCTTATTCTCATTTTGATTCAACTCGATTCGCAATATGCATATCTACGTACATATAATATTATATATCTGTGATGCCAGTTGTGGTGGGTTGATTTTTTTTGAATATCATTTTTTGTGTAGCTATAACCAACAAGAACAAAAACAAAGCAGAGCATTTTCACTTATTCTCTCTCAAAGTGGGTTTTAGCTCTTTTCGGCATCACTAGTAGGGTTTCTCGGCCAAAATCATGCAAGATCTATTCATTACTAAATGGGTCTTCACTTTTTCTCTCTCTAGTAAATTGACATAAATAAAGCCATGAGTTATTATAACCTGTAATTTAACATTTTTTACTTCGTAATTTATGAGAATATAAAGCAATCTATACGACTTGTGTTGCTCAAATAATTTTTGGTGTTGTATAAAGGAGGTTTGAAAGCTCCATCATCTGTTTGGCACTGCGCCTTAATATAATGTTCAGCACTAATTATTTGGCATTTCATAGTAAAATTAATGTTCAGCACTTCATAGTTGGAAATATAATATTGGGCACTTCATTATTCGGCACTTAATATGATGTTCGGCACCGCACCGTAATATAGCACCATCATTCTCGGCATCACCATGCTCACCCAAGCTTTCCGACGCTCAGCCAAAAAGATTACTCGGCGTCCCTTCCACCTTTATCGGTACAACACAACTTGACATCTTTACAACCCAGTCTAGCCGCGGCGAAACTTCATGATTACAGTGGGTTTTTATTTCATCTATTAGCAAGGTTTTTCGGCCAAGTAAAGCACCAAGAAATTACCTGCCAAGATCGGGCCCCTCCACTTCGTTGAATGCAACAAATTCGGCGCTGACGGAATTATAATGGCCGACTCATACTTCAAACCAAAACCCAAATTTTCGTCACCTCCACATCGAGTTTTCTAAAAATGATGGTATTATTTACTCGACGTCACCATGGGCCCATCAACTTGCTAGTTCACCTCTGCCTTCGAAGTACGGCGCTAGCACTCCAATTAAATTATTCGGCAACATCAAATAACCAATCAACCACGTTGCAAAAATAAAGACCAAGTAAGCTGACACCAAAGCAAAGAATGCCGACCAAATGTTCCAAAACATCCAAATGTACAATTCCAGCTCGGCAACTTACTCGGCAAGAATTTGGAAGCGTTACTCCTCAACATTGATTATTCGGCAACGTTGCTTGTCAAACTCCGTAAATTCGGCAAACCATTCGGCCCCAAAATCTCGGCATGAAACTAGCATCTCGGCTTGCCGAAATCCACATCTAACAATACCAGAGGATTCGCGTCGACTTAAGGAGCCCAAAGCCACTAACCAGAGGAGCAAAAAATTGACCGATACTTGCCGATTATTGCGCAACAGCCCATAATTTCAACAAACTGCAATTTTCAACGTTCTCAAAACCCAATTTCGACCATACCAGTGTCAAGTACTCTTTGAGACGAGTCCAAGCATAAAAAAGCGGCGTCAAAATCGGACTTAAAACGAAGGAGATACAAGGCCTCAAAGTCACGAACTCAAAACTTGAACTCTGCCTTTCACGACATGCAGCAACATGAAGGTGATGAAATAAGAATTTATCATGCGCTTCTCGGCACAAGGTGCTCCGTTGCATCTCACCACATTCCAGTCAATCAGATGGTCCAGTAATTTCGAGGATGCCTACCCTCTAGTTTTTTGCTATGTAGGATCCATTTTTGAGCTCTAATTTTATGAATTTCGAGTTTTAGCTTGGGATCAATCAACTAGCACATTGAGGACGTTAAACGACAGTTCAACGGTCAAATCATGTCCGAATAGCATGTAATTTTGACAGCAGGCTCCAGGAGCTAAGCCATAATTATCCATCTTCACCGATCATTCATACCATCTACTATTGGGGCAAGACCCACAACTTGAATTTCTTCTATTCGGTCACAATATTTTTGCAATATATCTCCTTAAAAGGCGCTGACTTTCAGAAGTATATATGAAGCTAATTAGGAACTTCACTTGTAAGATGTGTTCTTGGTTAAGGTTCTGACTTTTTATACATTTAGATGCAATGCTCGAATTTACTTGAGCATTCTAACTTTCTCTCTCTAAAGGTGGGTTTCCCATTTTCGTTTATGGGAGCTTCTTTTCGGCATTATACAGAGTTGCTCGGCAAATTAATCCACTTCTAGCATTATTTATTTATTCCCTCACATGATTTTATTGCTTCTTGAAGATATACATGTTATGTGCTCACAATTAACATGAATTAAGGAATTATGTTTTGTGGCTCCACAACTAAAAACCAAATCGCTCATGTCTTTCATTACAATAATTTAAGCTTTATATATTTCTATGATGTCTCGAAAATCATACCAGCTGTTAGCATGATTAGAAAATTACCGACGCCATGCCGAGCATCACCCCAATTCTTCGTGTTATCGGCAAGACAAAAAGAAGTTGCCGATCGGCACATCAAAATCCAAAACGAGTTGCCGACAAGCGTTTGTATTATTTCCAGGGAATTAATCTTTATCAGCTAAACTTCCTATGGGGCACTCCGGTGGATACAACCAATTCGGCAGCCATGTATATACATCTATATGTAGATATATTTCTCCAAGCTTTTCATTCTATTTCTCTGATATAATTTCATGATCATTAACAATTTCGCATGAATAGTTTCCTCGGCAATGAAGTTCCATTTATGTTCCACTTACCTTCCACCCGTCTCGGCACCAAAAAGCTTGCTCGGCAACATATAACATGCCTTCACCTCATCGTGATATCAAATTCCATGGTCTAATGGAACTCGGCCAACTGAAAATGATTACACTACAATTCCGCCGCCAAAAAAAAAATATTTCACACTTAGCATGGCCACCTACCAACTCAAACTTGCCAACTAGTTCTGATCAGCGCCGAGACTACATAACATAAGTGCCTATTTCAACTACATGGTGGCTAAACTCGACACCACCACTAAGCTCCCTGTTGCTCATCCATCTCCCTCGGCAGTAACGGAAGTGTTCAATTTGGCTTTGCTAGTTGTTCGGCATAGCATTTTGCATACCAACTTAGCTTCGGGAAGATTATTCGGCACCATTATTCGACATTATGCATACACAATATTCGGCAATGTTGTAACTTATTCGGCAAGTCTTCCAAAACATTATTACTTAGTCGGCTAACATTTCTTATTCGGCAAGATTGCTCAATCACATTTCTTATTCGGCATCAAAGTTCATCGGCATCATGAACGCCGCATACATATGATCAACTCGGCTTCGGCATCTTAGTCGGCACATTCGTTGACTACAGCACGGTTTTCTTCCACATCAAATATTCAGCAATCTTATACTTATTCGGCACTAATATCTCAGCACAAAATTAGCATCTCGGCTTGCCGAAATCCACATCTGAACATATCACAGGATTCGTGTCGACTCAAAGATGCCAAATCCACCACCCCGAGGAGCCAAGAAGCAACCCAAGTCCGCCGAAAGTTGTGAAACGGGTCACACATGCCGAAAACTGAAATTTCAAAAGCTGTCAAACTCAAGTTTTGACCATACCAATGTGAAGTACTCATTAAGACGAGTCCAACGCAACAAACCGCGTCAAAATCGGAGCTAAAACGAAGCCGTACGGGCCGATCAAAGTTTGCCCAGAATTGATTAATTTTCTGTGAACGTCGAACAAGCAGACCATGTAAGAGACGTTATCCGGTGCTTTGCGGGGCACAATTCTCAACCGATCTGAGCCGTCAACTCTATTTTGGCTACAATTACGCTATCAGGAGTCTGATCACAGCGATCCAATA
Source organism: Camellia lanceoleosa (assembly GCA_025200525.1). Taxonomy (NCBI): domain Eukaryota; kingdom Viridiplantae; phylum Streptophyta; class Magnoliopsida; order Ericales; family Theaceae; genus Camellia; species Camellia lanceoleosa. The sequence goes on from CM045768.1 coordinate 128,406,459, forward strand.
GTCCTTTCCAGCTCTTTGACATATTCCGGGTCCATCCGTACGGTCAGAATATTCAATTTCAGGGGCACGGGATCCGTTTTCAAATCATTATCGGCCTACTTTCGTGACTTTGGCCCAAGTCCATTTTATTCCTTCCGAATATCAAATCTTATTCAAAAGCAATGGGGCAAATATCGTTGGACAAGTGGACAAGAAGTTTAACTCCACTAAATTGCCAACCACCGACCAAGTTCCTAGCAAACCCTAGCAGGGAAGGAATATCGACGCCGCCAACCAAGCGATTGGCACAATCGGACCCAAGTGTAAACGGACACCGCAAGATTATTCGACCATTATTAAATTCAACATTATGCATGATCATTATCCCAAGATCAACTCTATTCGCTAAGCAACATTATTTGTCAAACTTTATGCATCGTCAAACTTTATGCGACAACATTGGCCCAGATATTCAGCAATTCTATTCACTTAACAACATTATTTGGCAAAACATTTGCCCACCGGAACATTAGTCAAATTTTTCGCTTTCCAATTGGGGCACATCAGTCGATCATCATCTCGGCACCTTTGATATGCATGAATACTCGGGCAACTTGGTACAAACATTACAAGGACGATTACTCGAGTTACAAACTTCCGCTCCTTTTCACACAGCTTCAAGCAAGCTCCCGTTCTGAGGCAATACATTACACACTTGGCAGACAGCAGTTTGCATATTTTTGCGCGCCGTCATTTTATCAAAGCCGAACCTTCCCTGCAACATAGGGCAATGGGAATCTACATTCCTTCCGACTAACTCTTGGCATTCGAAAGCAATGGGGCAAGTCTACTTTGGACTAAACGCAAACCGAGCAACTCGGCAATTAAATAGTTGGCCCAATATATACTTGGCAATTCCATACAAGCGGAACAATATTATTGGTGATTAACACGTCCTTGCCACATTGGCACTTAGTTGCCACTTAAAATCAGCAAAAGTCTCCGAGTATAGCGCAATCTTCGCACTCGGCACAGAGCACCGTTAGCAAAGGCTTACACCCTTGACCGGGGTTATAATACCATGAGTCTACACACCCTTACCCGGGGGTAATAATACCGTGGTCCAATTTTTGACTGATGTATATACCTTATTTAACCTATCTTATTTGGTTTAGGTAATCATTTCCGTGTTCAGCCTATAGAAATATTTCTAGCTCGACGTGAAAGTCCATATTTGAAAGCAATCTTTGCACTTGACAAAATACAACACCCATGCCTGGGGGATATAATACCGTGGCCTACACCCATGCCCAAGGGTTAGAATACTGTGGCCTACACCCATGCCTGGGGGATATAATACCGTGGCCTACACCCATGCCCAAGGGTTAGAATACTGTGGCCTACACCCATGCCTGGGGGATATAATACCGTGGCCTACACCCATACCCAAGGGTTAGAATACTGTGGCCTACACCCATGCCCAAAGGTTAGAATACTGTGGCCTACACCCATGCCCAAGGGTTAGAATACTGCGGCCTACACCCATGCCCAGGGGTTAAAATACCGTGGCCTATCGTTATGATTTATTTGTATTATTTTCTGGGTTTTAGCTCAACCCCCCACATCTTATGATCAACATACATACATTTATACATACATTCAAGACATACATACATTTACACATACATTCAAGCATACATGCAGTCATTCATCCATACATTTTATTCATTTATCAAATGTATTCTTTGTCAAAAGACCTAACATCTATTTGTACAAAGATAACTTCGGCAATAAAACCCTCATTCCTTCTACGAAAAGACAATGAAAGTTTTGGGGCAATTGTGGGGGCGAGAAAATATAGGTACAAGCTTATTGGCCTAACCACACAAAGCCCACAATGGGTCCAAATTTCAAATAAATATGACACCCCCTCTATATAAAGGGAGGCATCCCAAATGGAAGGTATGTTCTCATCTCTCTACACAACACACACCCTTCAAATGCATATACTATCTCTTCCTTATCTGAGGATCGACTTCATCATCGGAGAGTCCCCGGCCGGTAACCCCGGTTGGGTGGCACCGACTATGTTCATCATTGCAGATCTACAGGGGTGAAGCTTTTCTCTTCGTTGGATCTCCACAACATCCATGTGAGGGGATAAATCATGGCCTCACAGTGCGATTGATACAAAAATACAATGTGTACAAGACAGTGCGATGCAGAGAATAGCGTGATAAAATGCATGCACAAAGCAAGTAGGGTGCATAAAATAACGCGATGCGCAAAATAGCGCGGTAAAATGCATGCACCATGCAAGACTTGGCACACAGCTTACGACATAGTATTCCATTCATTTGGCACACAGCTCACTTCACAACACTTTGTTTGTTTGACATGCGGCTCACAACACAATGTTCTGTTCATTCGGCACGCAGCTCAAAACACAGCACTCTGTTTATCTAGGCACATAGCTCTTTTGGGCACACAACTCGTTTCAAGCACACAGCTCATTTTGGGCACACAGCTCACTTCACAACACTTTGTTTGTTTAACACGCGGCTCACAACACAATGTTCTGTTCATTCGGCACGCAGCTCGAAACACAGCACTCTGTTTATCTGGGCACACAGCTCTTTTGGGCACACAGCTCATTTCGGGCACACAGCTCGTTTTTGGGCGCACGGCTCGTTTTTGGGCGCACAGCTCATTTTTCGGGCACACAGCTCATTCTTTGGGCACGGAGCTCACTTTTTGGGCACGCAGCTCACTTTTTGGGCACACAGCTCATTCTTTGGGCACGCAGCTCACTTTTCAGGCACACAGCTCATTCTTCGAGTACGCAGCTCATTTTTCAAGCACACAGCTCATTTCGGGCACATGGCTCGTTTAGGGCACACGACTTATTCTGAACACACAGTTCATTTCGGGCACACAACACATTTTGGGGCACACAGCACATTTTGGGGCACGCAGCTCATTCTGAACACATAGTTCATTTTGGGCACACAGCTCATTCTGAACACACAGTTCGTTTCGGGTAAACAGCTCATTCTGAACACACAGTTTATTTCAGGCACACAGCTCATTTGGAGCACACAGCTCATTTTCTGAGCACACAGCTCATTTTTCGAGCACACGGCTCATTTCGGGCACATGGCTTGTTTTGAACACTCAGTCTATAACATAGCATTCTGTTTGCATTTTGAACACACAGCTCAAGCACTTGAATTTCTGAACACGCAGCTCATGCTTTTGGTTGTGAACACGCAGCCCACATTTTTGAAATTTGAACACACAGCTCAAACTTTGGTAGTGAACACGCAGCTCACATTTTTGAAATTTGAACACGCAGCTCAAACTTTTGTGGTGAACACGCAGCTCACATTTTTTTTTGAAAGTTGAACACGCAGCCCAAACTCTTGAGGTGAACACACAGCCCATAGTTTTTGAAATCTGAACACGCAGCTCAAACTATTGAGGTGAACACACAGCCCGATGTTTTTGAAATCTGAACACACAGCTTAAACTCTTGAGGTGAACACACAGCCCACTATTTTTGAAAGTTGAACACGCAGCCCAAACTCTTAAGGTGAACACACAGCCCACAGTTTTTGAAAGTTGAACACGCAGCCCAAACTCTTAAGGTGAACACACAGCCCATAGTTTTTGAATTTGAACACGCAGCTCGAACTCTTGAGGTGAACACACAGTCCACAATTTTTGAAAGTTGAACACGCAGTCCAAACTCTTGAGGTGAACACACAGCCCACTGTTTTTTTTTTTAAAGTTGAACACGCAGCCCAAACTCTTCATGTGAACACATAGCCCATAGTTTTTGAAATTTGAACACGCAACTCAAACTCTTGAGGTGAACACACAGCCCACTGTTTTATTTGCACGCAGCGCATATTGAACACACAGTTCTTACATTTCACTTTTGAACTCATAGCTCATTCATTTCATTTGCACGCAGCTCATGCATTTGATTCTGAACACGCAGCTCATAAATTTTCGTTTATGAACACACGACTCATTCTTTCCATTCTGAACACGCAGCTCACATATTTCAATTCTTGAACACGCAGCTCATGACACGACACTGCTCGATCTAAACACGCGGCTCATAACACAATATTCTTTTAATTTTGAAGACACAGCTCATTTTGAACATACAGGATGCGATGACGGAACTTGCAGAAGTTGAAACAAACTCAGATGCCCGACATTTTTCCTTTTTTCTTTTGCTTCGAAGTCTGGAACCTATATAGCTTCAGATAGGTCCTGGTTTTACTGTTCTCATATGACCTGGGTTGAACCCTGCAGTTTTATGGAAGAACAAAACCTGTTTTGCACAAATTTGGAGAATGGCACAGCACTCTAAGAACAAAACAATTTATTTTTGAAAATGAGAGTGAGAATAAGTTTGCAACTGGTTATTGAGTCTACGACTGGACACAACGCATCACGACTCAACAAAGGAAAACAAAGGTAAACAACCTAAACACACCTATTAACACTTGAAACGACTCAAAACAAGAATCGAGACAGATAAAACACAACAAAACACAAGACTCAAATGTGCACAGGGAGCCTGTTTCTCCGGATATTGTTTCCCACCCTTTCTCATTTGTGATTCTCACATCACTCTGGCACTCAATCTCTATTTTTCTGAAAAAGCCCTTTTCTCGCTTTTTCTCTCAGCGCACATCTCTCTATTCTTTAATCTCTCATTTTTCATCCCTTCCCTGGGTGGTTGATGGATAAACAAGAAGTTGTGGGCTCTTGCCCCTAGCATGCTGCTAGATTCTCTTTCTTCCGCTCACAGCCGATGAGTTCCTCCCACAGAGAGGCTGCGCTAACACTGGATGTGTAGCAAATGTGCAGCTGTCATCGGTTGACGATGCTCTGCTGGGGAGTTTGGACGTGATCAGATCTGTCCAGATAAGGGAGTGGAATATCTTGTTCCATTCCAGTTCATGCTTCGCACTTGGCTTGATACCTTGTCGCTTAGAGGATGTTGAAAGCTTTCGGCCCTTTGTTGTTAGCTTCCGCTGTGCCCTTCCTGGTGAACAGGGTGCCCTTTCCAACAAGTATGGTGCCCTTTCTGGCAAATGCATTGACGACGGGGGAAAGACAGGAAGCCTGACTCAACTGTGCCCCTAGTTCATCATTTTGACCAATTTTTTGTTTTGGTTTTCTACTAAAACAATTTTGACCAACATGAGAGTTAGATTAACACGCTTGTTCGATTTTCTAATTTCAAAATCATGCAAGTTAGGCTATGAGCACTGAAAATTTTCCTTTTTTGGGTCATAGAAATGGTCCAATTTTTGGAAAATAATGGAGCAAATTTTTGAGAAAATTAGTCAACTTCAGTAAACATTCTCAAAAACTATTTTTGCAAATGGCCACTGCTCGACCAACACGGAGCTTACTCTTGAGATGCGCAACCTCAGATCCGAAGGAAAATTGCGCCTCGTCTAAACGGCATTGCATGGCAATTGAAAGTTGCCCCTAGTCTGAATAGCACCGCAGCACTGCACGGCAATGGAAAGTTGCCCCTAGTTTGAATAGCACCGCAGCACATGGCAACCAGTCCTCACAGTGACAATTACAACCAAATTCTCGGATACAGAGAGGACAAAGATGACCAGAACCATCACATGGACACAGTCAAATTTGGAGTGTTTTACGGCTGGACTTCAGAATGAAGTTGGCTACGTATCCCAAAGATGGGAATCAAGCCTTACGTAGTTCGGGATTAAGGTACACTCGTGTATTAACCCTCACCTTTTACGCTCTAACTTTTGCCAAGGCCACCCTTCCAGGTTTTCAACCTTGCGAGCTATGTTCTTCTTTTCTTTTCAATTCTTTTCATTTCTTTTCTTCTTTTTTCTTTTTCATCTTTTCTTTTCATTTTCTTCATTTTTCTTCTTTTTCTTTTTTTCATTCTTTGCATTTTTCTTTATTTTGTTATTTTTCTTCTTTTCTTGCTCTAACTTTTGCCTGGGTTGCCCTTCCGAGTTTTCAGCCCAGCGAGCCTCTCAAGGGTAAAAGTGGAGCTTTGTCCATGTCAAATGGTTTTGAGATCCTGAAGTCATCTGAATCCAAGAGAATGGCTGTTGTTCGCTGACGATGCAGGAGTCCATCCAATGGGGGGCTGAATTTGCCCCTAGTGTTGTGGATAGGAACTCGGTTGTTCTTCAGCAATACTTTCTTCTTTCCTCCCTTCTGGGATTTGGCGTTCTTGCCGATCTTCATTAGCTTGAGCAATGACCCCATTTTTGTCTCTTTGAGCACATCTGACATTTTTTGCCCCTAGTTCGAAGGGTGCTTCTTATCCGGCTTTGCAAGCTTTCTTTTGATTATTTCTAACCTCCTTGCCCCTAGTTCATGGGCTGCTTCAAATCTGGCCGTACAAGCCTCACATCATGATGGACCTTTGAACATTTTGAATTAAGGTTCAAGGTTTGAAAGCAAAGGGGGTCAAGTCTCGAGGCTGAGAGTGATCCCAAGCTGCACAATCTCAAGAGCGATTCCACACAGGTGTTTGCAGGACTGCGCAAAACATTTTTTGAAATCTTTTAAGAAAGCGACTAGTCGCTCGCACTGAAGACAATGTAGAACCAATCTGGATCAAGCCAGGATCCTTCTCAGTACCCATATTAACAAACATGATTTCATTCATTAAGGGCTTAGCACGCCTCTCTTTCTCTCAATTGATCAAATTTTCACAAATCCCGAGGAATTCCTTCCTTTTCATTTTCATCACAATGTTCAAATGTTTTGAAAAACTTAGGTCAAATGCAATGATTTCAAGGCACAGAAGAGAAGGTGAAAGGTATTGCTGTTTCATTCTAAACTTGCTAGCACAACAGGCTCAAAGTAATAAGCACAAAACGTGATAGCCACAATTGTTTCATTCAGATTTCCTGGTTGCAATCGGCTCCATAGCAGAAACAGACTCAAAAGAAAGTAAAAGGACAATCACAAAACAAAATAATGATGTCCGAGGTGACACCCTCAGAATCACCTGACCTCTGTATAACAGGACTGACTCGATACAAAAAGACAAACCCTTAATCAAAAAGACTGACTCAAGACAAAGAGACAGACTCAAAATAGAACCACAGAACTGACTCAACACCCAAGTCAGAAATTAAAAAAACCAGTATTCACAAATGCTCAAAACAGTGCGTGCCACACGCCACATCTGAAGTAAACCGAACGCCGCCCACAGGTGGACCAATCCCTGATCACATACTTGTATTACCCCCTAAGTCCATGAACTCAACGGTGACAGACTTTGCTGAGCTAGGTGGAAGGATGACCTCATCATTGATCAAATCTTGCACTTCGTGGCGAAGACGAAAGCAATTGTCGGTGGTGTGACCGGTCTGTTGATGGTATGCACAGTACTGGGTACCATTATGCTTCGCTGGAAGGGGATTCGGGAGGGGCGAGGCTCAAGAGGTTTGAGGTGGCCTTTCTTAACAAGGATCTGAAGGGCTTTAGACAAAGGCATATAAAGGGCATGGAATACCCTGCGACCTCGGGGCAGATACTTCGAGTTTTGCGCATTGTTACCGGATGCACTAGCAAAAGGATCGGCAGGTACACGCTTGGCTTGCTGATTTTTCCTGGGTGCAGGATTAGGGTTGGAGGGAACGGTTCTAGAATGATGACCCTTCTCTCGATTTTCCCCTTGGCTTGAACTGCGCTCGGTCTGAGTGGGGAAAGTGCCTCCACAGTCTTAGCCACAACTGTAAGTATTTGCTATTTATTCAACCCTCTAGCTTTCAGAGCCTCAACAGCCTACTGGATTTGTTCATAGGGATCAATGTCCACCTTCAACTTGTTCTTTCCACTAGCCTCAGCTTGGTGGACAGTTTGAGTTGCTTCAGTGCGAAGCCCCGTTGTCGTCGACATACCATTGCCGGAGCTTGAGACAGCTTCAGGTTGGCTGAGCTCAATTACAATTCGCCCTAGTAGCGGGGGCTCCTGCAGTATGAAGTTTCCCATATACGATGCAGTTGGTGGTGGGGCTGACATTCCATAGGCTAGATCAGCCACAGATCTCTGGAGGTCACCAATCATTTCCATTAACTCAAACGTGGTGGGTTCACGAGCTTGAAACAACTAGGGTTCCTAGATCGGGCGCGCGACAGGCGACCTGGGCGGGTGTGGTACCTCCACATCGGTCTCACCCTGCAAGATGATTCCCTGGTTTAGTGTAGCTGCCATAACCATAATTTCCTTTGAATTCTGGGTCGTCATAAATCTGCTGAACTGGACAGAGGTGGTGTAACTGGTGACTGACAGATCTGATGAATCGGTGAGTCTTTTCCTGCTTTGCCTCAACAGAGGAGAACACTGGTTGCTCTGAACTGAGTCTCTGAACTGAGTCTCTGAACTGAAAGGGAAAACAGGTAGCATCTCAGCCCAATCAATACAGATATGGACATAGCTATATTCAACCACTGATCACTATTCCCCAAATTACTGCTCCAAAACTGAATCTGATACCTGCAGATAACTGATTCCCAAAATACCGAACTGGTGCCCACAGGCTTGCTACCCAGACTTGCAAACTGATACATGCATTCCTGTAGAGACACACTCTAAAGCACATAGCAAGCAAGTGAGATCCAAAACACCCCTATGTTGGGGTAAGGTTTCCCTGTCCTATTTTGTCAGGAGCTAGGGTTTCACTATGCACGCAGCGGTTTCAAACAATCTATAATCGGGTGAGCAACCTGTCCTAGCTTGGAATGGTCACTATGGATTCCGAATATGCACTAGGTCGAATGGTCAAAAAGGGTGCCTCGGTAAAAACCAGGGTTTGTGTTCCCATCGTGGCAGAGCCCGTAACCAGTCAGCCTTATGGCACGCTTCTCAAAGCGAGCCTCCGACAAACCGTTTAGGAATAGCAGACGGCAAACACTGTGACTTAGGTGCACCAATGCAAATGCAATGCAAAGAAACACATAAGTGTAGTCAAAATAAGATATCACAAGTTCGAGTCAAGTTCTCTAACTCCCCAGTAGAGTCGCCAGAAACTGTAGACGTCCCCGAATGTCCTAGGAGGGAATCCCGTTTTGTTCATTGGGCTCACTACAGTTCGGACTCAAATGTCATGGTTCTGAATCTAATCCCGCAAAGTGCAATGCGAGACCGATGAATCACCAAAGAGTCCAAATCCGGTAAATCATTTTTGAAAATAGATTTTTTTGAAAGAAGTGCCAAACATGGACTGCTTTGCCAAATACAGAGTCGCCACCTAAATATTTATTTTGGGGAAATTTAGGAAACCCTGACTCATGCCACGGCTCGGGAACTTGGGTACGATTGGGGAAGGTCATTTCATGAGCACCCCCGCTCGCCCGATCAAAGATCGGCCACTACTAAGCATGATATCTTGTTTTTGAAAACACATGTGCTCTTATTCTGGTTACTAACCTAGAATTACTATGTGATGCGCGCAGCATACAAGTATAGACTGGATTACCTAAGTTGGAACAAAGCATTGCATATTCATTTTGAAAACGGTTTGCTACTCGCAAGTAGGCTAAAATGCAGATTTTGCCACCCTCAAGTGGGCTTAGAAGGCATGGTGATTTGCCACTATCTAGTGGGCTTAAAACTTGCAAACAATGAATTGTTCCAATTCAGATAATCCAGCCTCCACCCACAGGCATTCAAGCAGTTATATCACATAAGCACATAGCCACATGGTAAGCATGCTATCATGGTAGTCACTCACACGCATGCAAGGATGCTAAAGCATAAACACTCACCGAGTACTCCAAGCCAAAACAAAAACTAGTTAGAAAACATGCATGAATCCTAACTATACTGAGATGCCTAATGCAACACATGCAAGAATGCAACTAAGATAGGCTCGACTATTCTAAGATGGCATATGAGATGCTACAGGTAACATGTATTCAATCTGGAATTGAAATACGATGCAGTTAGTATGATGCGCCGAGCCCAGTGCATGCAAAACAGATGAATGGATGCAAACATACGAGCATAAGGATGCTAATTGAAACGTGCCCTAAAACTAACCATCATAAGCTAGTAAATAAAAGGGAGAAAGATGTGGGGTTGGAAGACATACATCACATGCACGCACACTTATTACAACATTTCCCTCTCTCGGAGGGTCCGAATAAATAATACACAACCGAAAGAATAACGAATTACAGCTAATTATTACATAACCCTAATTAATTAACAATTTAACTAAGATAAATAAGCTAGCATGCAAATTAAACAAAAACGGACTGCCTCAGCTCTGTTCCAAATGATAGGGATGCATGCATGCTCGAGTCGCCTTGTCGGGAGATCTATCACGATGCCTCGATTTGCCTCTGTTTGCAACTGGTCTCGGAACACTATACAAAGCTCCAGAAGGCTGCTGACCCGTTTTTGCTGCTGGTTTCCGATTTGCTGCAACAGAGAGCAAGAAAGGGGCATGGCAAAGTATTTTCAACATATGTATGCATGACCACTCTCCCCGTCATTGCATAAGCTCTAGGGAGTGTAGTCATCGATCCTCGTGCCACCAATCACATATCCCGATGCATGATGGCCGAGGAGTCAAATTGCACGACTCAATGTGAAATGAATGCACAAATGGATGCCTAAAGCCAACAACTCTATCATGGATAGTCAAGAGTGTTGGCGACCGGGAATTGAAGCACGTTTCATCACTTTGAGTACGAAACATCCCTCGTTTCCCATGTTTGGACTAAACCCTACTCCAAACACTATGCAACAACTAGAATGGCATGGCATGCAAACACAATGCAACAACTAGGATGCAATCCTAAACGAAATGCAACTAAGACACGCAAACATGCAAGGAATGATATGCAAAGGTGCAACTAGCATGCGCAATGCTATGAACTACATGGCATACTCGATGCAAGACACCTTATGCAACAATATGACAACATATGATTAGCATACACAATGCGAATATCAAATGGCATACTCGATGCAATGAACTACATGGCATGCACAATGCTATGACTAGAATGTCATACACAATGCAAGGTGGACTTAAACCAAGATAGGCGAGCCTCAGCCACACCCAAATCAGTGGCCATTATGATGAAAGTGAGACAACCGAAATACATGCAAGCATGTACGAATGCAAAGGATCGATCCTAAGGCACAAGATGCAACTCTAACAAAGCATGACAAAGGATGAAATATGGCATAGAATGGCACATGATCCAGCTCTGAAATGGCATAAAAGATGGTCTCGAAACATGCAAACACCTCACACAATGCATGCTAGACCTCAAAACTCAAAGCTAGGCATGGATATTGTACTACAAGCATGCAAGACAAGCATCATTCGACCATGAGACCCAAAAATAGAGCTAAGGCAGTCCAAAACATGCCCAAAATCAGTTTAAGGCATGGCCAAAAAGTGCTAGAATCAAGGGCCAACATAGCATGCAATGTAAGCTAGTAAAGGGGATTTACACTACAAGTATGTGAGGCAATCAGGAGGTCACCAAACCAGCAAAATTCAAAAGTATGCCATGCCAAATAATGCCCAAAAACTCATGGAAACATGGTCAATGCATGCAAGAATGATATGTTCCTTTGAAAGACCAAAAAAAGGATTATTCTACACATGCATAATGGACATTCAAAAAGACAAAACCACCTCTGGAAAGAGGTTATGAAGGCCCTAAAACTCACTGAAAAGGGCCTGAAATGAGGCTAGGAAGCATGCAAGTAAAGGCTCCTTCGAAAGGCCATGAAGAGGGTTACTCTACACATGCAAGATGGACATCCAAGATGGAAAAAAAGGCTCTAGAAAGAGCCTATGAAGGTCCTAAAACCCACCATAAATGGCCTGAAACATGCTCAAGAAGTATGCAAATACGGGCTCCTTTGTAAAGCTAACAATGCTAGTAAACAAGACAAGGGTTGAGAGGGTCACCCCTCTCTGATTTTGGGGCTCAAAATATCATTCTAGCCATTGAAAATCCTTTAGATTTCAGTGGCTAAAAGGCCAAACAAAGCACAATACAAAGGCCTTAATGCATGGCTCAAAACAAGATGAAAACAAGCATGCAAGGGCGTAGATGACCCCCAATAGAAAAATGACCTGAAATAAACTTCAAGAGGAACTCAAAATAAGAATTTTTTTAGTTTATGACAAAACCCAAAAATGCTTGCAAATATAGCTAAGATTTGAAGCAAAATAGGGACCAAAAGGGGAATAAGAGAGTTACCCTTGTAGCCAAGAAAGACAGTAGCTTATGGACCAAGAAAGTGGCTCCTTAAACTTTGAAAATAAGCTCCAAGGTGCTTAGATGGATGATGGAGAAGTGTGGTTGTGAGGTGTAGTGCAATGGGGCCAAGAACCTAGCACTTTTGGGACCAAAATAAAGAGGTGTATAGACATAGGTGTATGTATGCCTTAGCCAAAAATCTGAACCTTTGCTAATGAGGGAGAGGGTTTCTCTTATAGGAGAACAAAGGACCAAGATTCTCTTGGAAGCTTGGAGCAAAAGGCCAAGCTTCTTAACGAAGCTAAAGCAAAAAGGGTCAAGCTTCTTGAGGAAGCTAGAGCAAAGGGGTCAAGCTTCCTCAAGAAGCTAAGAAAGGTTCAAGCTTCTCTTAGAAGCTTGGAGCAAAGGGTCAAGCTTCTTTAAGAAGACAAAACAAGAGGGTCAGTCCTCCATACACGTGTATGGAGGATGGAGCAAATGCCTCCCAGTTGGCACAGCTGGAAGCAACTCAGAGAGACAAAAAAGAAGAAAGCTGGCTAACCAGTTCAGGTGGTCGATCGACCACTCCCCCTGGTCAGCCGACCAGTTCAAAAGGTCCAAGGTGGTCGGCCTGCTCCTAGGGTGGCCTCCAAGCTGAAAGCAAGCAAGTGGTGTAGTAGGAGACCTGCAAAAGTGGTTCAAAAACCAAGGTGACCAGCTTCCTGACAAGAAAATTGGCCGACGGGAGAAGAGGTGGTCTCCAAGATCCCACCCTTGTACCACCTTCCAAACAATGAAAATAGGGTCCACACCAAAAATGAACCAAGACGGATGCAAAACGAGGGTTCGGGAGCCAAAACGGGCAGCCGGGTGCCCCAAAAACTGACTGTTAAGCATCGAAAGTGGCACACAACCACGAAGGTGGTCTCCCGGGCCACAGTGTCCCTCTAGAGAGAGGAAACAAGGTGTGTGCCAAAAACTGAAGCAAACGGAGAAAGTTAAGCGGTCCCGAACCGAGGCGCATGGCCGATGGCTCCGAAAATCAGAAAATGGTCTCCAAACGGGAACAGTGGTCTACGACCACAAAAAGTAGACTACGGCCACTGAGAGATGATCTACGAGACCTCTCCCTCCCTTCGGGAAGAGAAAATAGAACCTAGTTCACAAACCGAGGCAAAGCACAAAAGAGTCCCGAAGTCCGGAGGCAATGCTCTCAGCCGAGACTCCGTAACCTCAGGACGAGCACAATATATGCAATCACCGAGTGCTCAATCGATGACGTCTGAGTCTTAAGGTCGGTCAAAAATGGGGTGTCTACATGGGTCAAATACCAATTCTTTAGAATCTTGTCATATGTGACTTCGAGTTTTATCAGCAGGGACGTTTGGTGGAGCTTAACGTCGGCATTGGCGTTGTGATATCGGGATGAGTTGGGGGGCAGATGTTGATGGAAACTCAACTGGATCAAAAGAGGAAGCTGATTAGCTTTTGGTGAACAAGCAACTGGAGGGTTGAGGCAGACGGTGGAGTTTGACTTCTTTGAGGGACGTCGGGCAATGCCGGCTTGTATGTTGGGATGTAATTAAGTAGCAGAGGAGCTTTGCACTGGTCAATAGGCAGGCCCGACAGCTTTTTCAAGTCCTTGCTGGGGAAAAAAGTTTGTCGGAAGTCCTTTGTCGGCTGGGGAAGAGCTGCAAAATAGAATAAGAAGAAAAGAAAAAACATTCAGAAAGATATATAAGAGTTGATAAGTCCTAACAGAAATAGGATTAAAAGAATGACTCAGTTCTTACCATCACCCTCTTTAAACACGGATCGATGCAGAGTGAAGAGATGAAGATCATCATTAGCAGCAAACTCCCAGTTATGTGAAACAATGAGGTAATCATCTCCCGCACCCTTGTTGGAGTCTGGGAGGTCGGCTATGATTTTGTATGTAGTGGATCTGGGTTTTAGGTAGTAAATGTAGCCTTTTTCAGACTTTAGGCCACACATGATAAAACAATACTGAATGTCGGCTAATGTTATCCTAGCGTTTTCTTAGCGGGATAGAGCAATTATACCATTAATAACCATATAAGAATTGATGGCTAGCTGCATAGGGTTGAGTTTATAGTAGTGAAGTACTTCCTGTTGACACCCCATTTTTGACCGCCCTTAAGACTTGTGCTCTACTGATTGTTTACTTGGTGATGAAAGGTGTACAGTGCAAAGGTTCAATTTCTTTGACAAGAGGAGAGTCAAATCCTAACCTCACACCCCATTTTGGACCAAAGCTATTTTGAATGGTTTTTAGACCTTAAAAGCCTCTGTTTCAAAATATTTTTGAAATAAAGTTCCTACGATGTTTCGAGGCTCGCATTTCGTTAAATGTTGCGTTTTTTGGTAAACTGAGCGAGGACAAAGTAGAAATGAATGAAAGAGAGATGAAATGTTTGAAAAATCTTTCAAAACACCTTGTTTAGGGATTTGGAGTTGAAGAAAATAGGAGAGGAGAGAAGAAAACCAAGTTGAGGAGAAGTTGGGCATCAATTAGGTTAGGACCAAAACTGAGCGGCTTCACCAAAACAGGCATAACTTTTTCCAAAATTCAAATTTTGATGTGAGGATGCCACCATTGGAAAGCTTACTTCCAGAGCTTCAATTTGGACACAAGAATGACCTGAAAAGGAGTCCAGATGAAGGAGATATGCCCATTTAAAGTTTGACCTGCAGAGCAGATTTTTGCTGTCGGCCACAGGGGTGGCCTGTCGGCCACTTGAAGTAGTTGACCGGCCACTTAACTAGTTGACTGGCCAGTTGTGTCCCAAACTCAGATTTTTTGTAGATATTTCTCCTCCAGCTATTTTCACAATGTGCCAGCTGTCCTAGCTCAGATATTTCGACCAAATGCTCTCTTTTTGCTATATATAGAGGCCATATCTCTTGTTTTGGAAGGTTGGCAAGTTTGGGAGCCTCTCTCTCTAAAAATCCTCTCTCTCTACAACATTTGTGAGCAAATTCTTCCCTCTCTCTAGAATTCTCTCTCTATCTCTCCTTTTGATTTAGGCTTGAAAGTGAAAATTCCTTACATATTTGCATACACTTCCTTAACCAAAGTTGATTATCTTTAGGCTGAGATAACTTGGGACTTTGTTTGAACTTCAAAAGGTGGTTTTAGCTCAGAATTGGGGCTGTTTTGCTACTGTGCTTCAAAGGTAACCTCTTTTCTCTTTTTAAGCTCTTTGTGCACTATTGTTTTGTCGTCTTTCTACAGTTTTTTTGGGGTGGCATTGAACTACCAAAACCTCTATTTTTAAGTGTTAAAAATGGTAGTTTGAGGCCTTTTTGGAGTTAGGGGTGGTCCACCCTCCTTTGTTGCTTATTTGCTAAGCTTTGTGCCATCTTTTAAAGCCCTTCAAACAATCTTGTTTTGGCCTTTTGACAACTGAATTCCAGGAAAATTTCAGTGATAGAAAGTTTGTTTTAAGGTCCAAAATGGGAGGGGATGGCCTCCCCTCCTTGTCTCTCTATGGCATGCCTTGTTAGCACTACAAAGTAGCATCTTTTTATGGCTTATGTTAACTTAGTTCAAGTATGTTTTTAGCTATATTTTAACATGTTTAAACTTTTTTTTTTTGGCTGGTTTGGCCATTGGTTGCTTGCATCTTGCACTTGTAGTGTAATTTTGCTTACTAGCTTAACATGCTTGGTGATTTGGCCTATCATTTCGACTTGTATTAGCTCCATCTCAGCATGCTTTTGCTCATGTTTTAGCATGCTTTAACTCTGTTTTAAGTGGTCTTAGTCATGAGAGCCATGTATTGCATAGCTATAGTGCAAGTGCCTTAACTAGCTTTGAGTTTTAAGGGCCTCTAGTATGCTTTACTTGTGATGTTTGCATGATATGGCATCATTTTGCATGTGATTTCAGAGCATATATCACTGTTACACTCTTGCATGTGTCACTCTTTCATTGCTTCTAAGAGTTAAGCTTTGAGCCTTGCTTGCGAGCCAACATGTGCGCATGATTTTCTTGCCTTTTGTGCCTAAGTTTTAACGTGATTAGGCCACTGATTTGGCATGTTTTAGGTCTGTCCATAGCTGATTTGGTCATTTGAGCTTTGTATTGCATACCTCTAGTGTTGTGTCCTTCACTAGTTTCAATGTTTTTGACTCTTAATATGTTGTGCATGGTTTGTTTGCATTGTTTTTAAGTCACTTAGCATGGTATTTCAGTGCTGAAATATATGTCATTGCACTCCATTGTTTTAAACTTTCATTCACCTTGAAAGTGACTTTAAGCCCCTTGTTGGCTTGAGCGTGGAATTGAGGTTTGCATGCCTAATGGTTTTTATCCTCCCTGGAGGATTTCTACTAACCAACAACATGAAACCTCTTTCATGCTCAAGGCACTTGTGGCTTACGCCATCTTTCCCATTAGAGGACTTTTCACATTGAGATTAATCGGTTAATGGACTAATTGGTAAGCTAAAATGTGTAAATAAGAAAATGACCAAGTAAGACATGACTAAGATAAGCATGTTGTTTGCATTGCATGTGTTTGGATCGGACATTAATCCAAACACAAGAAATGTGGGACGTTTCATACTCAAAGTGATGAAACGTGTCACGTTTCTTGGTCGTTATCACCCTTGATCATGCATGATAGGATGGTGGCACTTTGAGTCTTATGTGCGCATTCATTAAGCTTGTACAAGCTTGATTCTTTGGCCATCATGCATGAAAATGCTTGATTGGTGGCTTGAGAGCCAAGTACCACACTCCTTTGAGCTTGAGACATGATGAGGAGGGTGGTAGTACACACATTTCTTGCCAAATACATTGCCTTGGCTCTGTTGCTCTCTGTTGCAGCAAAGGCAGAATTCTAGAAAGAGAAGTGGCCGGTTGGCCACTTGCACTAGCCTACCGACCACTTGCACTGGTCGGCCGGCCAGTTGAGGTAGCCTACCGACCAGTTGAGGTGGCCGGCTGGCCACCTGCAGGAGAAATTGTCCAAAGTGTTCCTGTGTTGGGGCAGATACAATCTGGAAGTTCATATGATGTTCTGAGATCACCGTGAGTGCAAACAGACGCAACTCATGGCAAGGCAATGCATTTTCGGGCGAAGGCAACCGAGCATGCATATCTCCCACACCCGCGAGGCCGCTTTACTTGCTTTGACTAGCTAGTTGTTAGCTAATTATTTGATTGGAGTATTGTACTTAATAGCTTAGAATAGCTAGTTGTTTGAATTCAATTCGGTCTGTAATAATTAATTAGCTAGCATAGTTAATTAGTTCCGTTTTGTAATAATTAGCTTAGCTTATTTACTTGGACCCACATTCGAGAAGGCGCAATGTTGTAATAAGCGTGTGTGTGTGTGCATGTCTTCCAACCCTATTTCTTTCTCCCTTTTACTTAACCGCTTTAGATGGTTAGTTTTAGGGCACATTTTCAATTAGCATACCTTATGCTTGCATGTTTGCATCCATTTATTTGTCTTGCATGCACCGAGGCTCGGTACATCATTCAAACTGCATTGTATTTCAATACTTATCTGAATACATGTTATTAAGTTGCTTTGTATGCCATGATTAGATAGCCGAGCCTATTTAGTTGCATTTTGCATGTGTTGCATTAGGCATCTTGTATAGTTAGGATCATGCATGATTTCTAACTAGTTTTTGCTTTGGCTTGGAGTACACTGTAAGTGTTACACTTTAGCATACTTGCATGAGTGTGAGTGTTGCCATGATAGCATGCTTGCCGTGAGGCTGTTTGCTTAAGTGATTAACTGCTTGAATGCCTGTGGGTGAAGGCTTGATTGCTTGAATTGGGATAATTCGATGATTGTGAGTTTTAAGCCCACTTTGCGAGGTGGCAAAATCATGTTGTTTTAAGCCCACTTGAGGATGGCAAATCCGCGCTTTAGCCTACTTGCAAATAGCATTTTCAAGCCATTTTCGAAAACAAACATGAGATGTTTTGTTCCAATTCTCGTGATTGAGTCTATACTTGTATGCTGTGCGCATCACATAGTAAGTTAGCTAAATAGCCGGAACAAGAACACATGGTCTGTAAAATAACATATCATGCTTAGTAGAGGCCGATCCTTTGATCGGGCGAGCGGGGGTGCTCATTTCAAGATCTTCCCCTCTCATACCCAAGTTTCTGAGCCGAGGCAACTTTGGTGATGACGGATACGTGGCTTTAGGCACGAGTCAGGGTTCCTAAATTTCCTAAAATAAAATATTTAGGTGGTGACTCTGTAATCTGGCAAAGCAGTCCATGTTTGGCGCTTTTTATTCAAAATTGATTTTCCAAAACCAATTGCCAGATTTGGACTCTTTGGTGTTTATTAGTCTTACATTGCACTTTGTGAGATTAGATTCAGAACTGTGACAGGAGTCTGAACTGTAGTAAGACCAATTCGGGCCTTCTCTGAAAGAGGGGCGTGTGAAGAAAGTCGAGTCTACACTTCCCTAAAGAGAATGTCTAAGGGAAGCCGAAGTCCGCATTCTATGAAGGCCACAATAGGGAAGGGCATGGAGTCTCTATCTGGCATGATAGAGTCCTCCTCCCCAGCTAACCTAATCTGGACATCGGCAGGGATAGAAAACTCTCTCCTAAAGTACTTGAGTTTTTCTGGGGTGTCTACCTTCCACTTGAACATACCCATTATCTCGACAAGAAGGGGTTGGGTAACAGAGTGATGGATATAGGTTTGAAAACCTTGGCCAAAACCTAAATTGGCACTGGGGCTAGGGTTTTTTCTTATCTATGGGGAGTTTGTTTCAGTCTCTCCTAAGTATTTGGTTTCCAGGCAAAACCCAATTTTAAATCTACACAGAAACAAGAATTGAGGGAAAAATCTGGAAATACAAGAAAAGCAAAAAAAGGAGCAAGGTTTAGAGTCAAGAAGCATCAAAGGCAAACAAAATTCAAGAATTGAACAAAGAAAAAATGTAGAAAGAAACACAGATATGGCAAGAGCAGTGCCAGACATTCAAAGTGACCAGTACAATGTGCTAAGGGCTTGCTTAGTCATACAGATAGTAGTCCAAGAACATGAAGAATTACAAACGCAGTGTGATTGTGTGAAAGTAATGTGCACAAATCACAAGCAAGTGCAATGATGAATGTTCGAGGAACAAGACAGATTCAAGAACATAGAGTGTCTCATACTAAACAAAGTACAACTACAAAAACAGATATAACTTCCATAGCAACAAATACGGAGTGGAATATATGGCAAAACTCAAAAAAAAGAAACTGAGGACTTACCGAGTGAAACTGACAAAAAGGACACCGGACTGAGTCTCACTGAAGTCAAACGGTGTGAATAATCGGAACTAAACGATGAATTGCTCACCGGAGGAGATGATTGGAGCAGTTGTAGGAAAGAGAAGCATTAGAAAGAGAAAATTTGAAGGCAAATTGAATTCTCAAAAGTGAAGAGACGGAGAGAGAGTAAGAGTTTTGTCAAAATTTTGAAAGGACGGCAAACCATAATGGAATACTTAGGATGACGTGCCTGTCAGGCGGCGTGGGCAAATCGATGTGACTTAGTGACTCATGAATGGTACAAACCAGTAGGGGCGTGACACATGGAGGAAACGGTTGAGAAAACCATGCGTGACAGCTTATACGTAGATAAAACTCTTAGAATTCTTGCAACAACCTTGGCTAGAGAAATGATCTCGGTTAAGACACTCAAAGAACTAGGCTTTTGGTTTTTGGTCATTGATAAGAGATGGACAGTTGAGTCTTGGATATTTGAAACCAATGAGTCATGATCTCGATCGAAGGGAAGAATGAATTTCAACTGACATAAATATAAATAAGCAATGTAGGTTCCATCACCTCAGGTTGCCAAGGTAATAGAACCTAGGGGGCAGTTGTTGGGACATATTTTGTGAGTGACAGCACGTGGTCAAGGTGATATTGGAGTGTCAACCGAGGCGCCACGTGGCTTGGTCCTAATGCCAAGATGATCTAGGCTAGGCCGAGGTTATCTACGGAGATATCGGAATCCGAGATGAGCAGATAAGGGACAAGAGTCCTACAATAGGGGAGATCTTAGTCTGGATAAAGATAAAGCTCTTAGGGAGTTTATCCCTATCTAGCTGAGAGTCCAAGATGAGCATTGAGCCTGAGTCCATTGAAGTTAGGCCTCTACAAGGATCAGGTCAGTGCTGGCTATAAAAGCAGGGCACCCCCGTAGGTCTCAGGTATGTGTAACATATTGTGTGTAGTAAGTTAATTCTTGTGAGTTAAGCATAGCTTGCTATCTTTGAGAGATATTCGATTACTAACTTGATAGTCGAAGTGCCCCCAGGTGGACGAACCACCGCCGGATTCTTATCTTTCTATGACAGGTTGTTCGGGCTTAATCTATTCTGCGGGTGCTATCCAGCTGAGTTCCCCATTTGGTTGTGTGGTCAGAAATCAACACCCACACTGCTTCTACTAGGACTTCTGTTAAAGGACCTGATGGTGGCTCTCAATTTATTTATGACTTCTCGGCACACATCAATGTTAAGATCATCCAGAATTAGATATTACTGGATATATATGTCATCCCTCTGCTAGAGCTCATTATGGTGAACTAATTCTGTGTATGGCTCTACTGCTTTGAGTACTGGTCAAGAAGTAGGTTGATTTTGCTTTGATTATTGTCTATTTGAAAACTAAGAAGAAAGTTAACAATTGTCTATTTGAAAACTATGTTGTTAATGATTACTGTTTATTTGGTTAAGAGGATGTTGAATTGCTGTTATTCCCTTGATTTTTCTTTTTGTAGCTCATAGAGTTTTCTTGTTTTATAACCTGTGATTAGGTTGATAAGTTTTCTAAAAGAATATTTGGTAATTTCTTTTTTTCTTCAATAGGTTTTGCTCTGTTTACATTCTTTGTGTGTGTGTGTGTTAGTTTTTACTTTTTCTTGGTTTGTGAACCTAACTGATCTTTTGGTTTTGATTGGTTTTGATGTAGGTGATGACTAATGGAAGTTTTAAGAGTGTATGAAAGAAGTTTGTACAAGGATTTTATATGCTATGAATACAAGAAATCTGCTTACAAGTCAGTTAGGTCTTAGTTAAATGTCTAAAAAGGTTGACTTAACTTACTACATATATATATATATATATAAGAATAGGTTCTTTATTTCATCACCCTCTGTTTTTTCTCCCCCTCCAATTTTCTTCCATTTTTTTTTTTTTGCTGAGAATTTTCAAATGATTTTTTGATTTGGTGGAATAATAGAATTTTCTTTTTAAACCAAAAGGCTAAAATTGGTATGATAAGGGTTTGGAAGTTCCAAAAATAAAATAAAATGTGGTGTTTCTTGAAAGCGCCACTAAATGTTGGATATGACATCATTAGTCAACATAGATGGAAAGAAGGTGATAGACGTTAGGATATTAGGATATTGCAACGTTTTTCATAATTGTCGTTGTAAGACATTATTGATGTTTTTGAAACGCTGTAAGCCTAAGACGGCAACTGCATCTGTGATGCAATTTAGAAATGTTGCCTTTTCTTATGGTAGTGTTTTTTTTAGACCTAAGGCGGCGTTTTTGAAACGCTGCCGCCAAGAGCATGATTTCCTGCAGTGATACCATGATTATACTATCTCTTTAGCAAAACCAAATTGTTGAAGTTTTCATTCTCTGCGAGTATTAACAAAATGTTTCGATTGTGTTAGGTCATCAAACCATCCTGTCTCACTATCCAAAAATTGTTTTAAGTCTTTCCTTTGAAATATAGAGAGTTTCAATGAGTACTTTCTAATAATATAAATGGGAGTCTATGCCATATACCAGGAACAACACAAGATGTAACTCAGAATACACGATGAACCTGCCTGTACTCAAAAACTTCGCTACGCTAACCACACACTATATCTATTCAATTAAAGAGCTCTCTTACTATAGACAACACACAAATTGAATGACCATACATTATTTTTTAGTGAACAACATACACAACAGAACCACTATAGCAGAGCAACAAAAGCAAGCCTAACTAGTAAAAGAAAATTGAGATGGACATGGAGGTATATCAACTTCAACAACTCCTTTAAGCATCTTGGTGACCTTCCTCATTGTAGACCTCAAAGATGGATCTTCTTGAATACCCAAAATGGCAACCATCAGAAATCTCTCTAGCCTTTTTCAGTCATTTATCGCTTCCATATCGTTTTTAACCAAATTATCCAATTTTCCTTCCTGAAAGCAGTCACAAGCCCAATAAGTTAGAATTACTTTCTCTTCTTCACTAACCTCCAAATCGCTGATGCTTTTTCGACAAGAAATGATCTCCAGTAGCAACACACCATAGCTATAGGCATCAACCTTTGTAGTCATTGGATTGCTGTTAAAGCACTCCACAACAACATACCCTTTTGTCCCTCTAATAGTAGCAGGATTGGTCGTACTCTGGTTCAACATCAGAAGTTTAGCCAACCCAAAGTCAAAAATCAGAGCATTGTAATAATCATCCAGAAGTATGTTCTAAGGCTTTATATCACAATGGATGATCTGGTTACTACATTCTTCATGCAGGTACACAAGTCCTCTGGCAATCCCCAATGCAATTTGGGTCCTTTGATTCCAACTTGGCTTCTTCTCCCCAAAGAGAAAGCTTGCTAGAGTCCCATTGCTCATGAACTCGTACACTAACATCCGATGTTCTTCGTCACAAAATCCAAGCAGTCGGACCAGATTCTTGTGATGTGTCTGCCCAGTTACATTTACTTCAGTTTTGAATTCCTTCTCTTTCTCTTGAACCACCCTATCTAGTTTCTTCACTGCAACAACTACTTTAGAACCCATTTGTATCGCCTTTTTGTAAACAATACCAAAAGCTTCGCTTCCCAGTTCTTCCTTGAAACCATTTGTAGCTTCTACAAGCTCTTCGTAAGTAAAACAAAAAAGATTAGTCTCCACAACATTGTGATTGACATGATGACTTTTTATGCTTTTCTTGTGGTAGATAAGGAAAAAGCCCAAGCAAACAGCACCAATCAATACAAAATTGATGAACACAGAGCTACCCAATAGAACCGATCCAATAAGAATTAAGGTTCTCTAGTTCTTCTTTGTTTCTGTAACCGGAGGAGAAGGAAGAGTTCGAGGAGGAGGCTATAATAAAGAAAGATTGCTTTTCTTAAACTTCATGAAAGCCTGACCATTAACAACACTGTCATCTCTCCCATTTGAAAGTGGCAGCTTCTTCTTCCAGTAACTATCTCCTCTCAAAATGGCAACAAAGACAAAAATCATTGATGCAAGACCTTTTGCATCAGTGTTTGATCCTTGCAGGCACCAACTGTTCATAGTCAGATGTTGGCCAATCAGTATCGATTAGTGTCTCAAAGTCGTTGATATCTTCCGCAGAATTGATGTCATTTTCTAAACAACCTTGTGCGAAATTTGGCTTACAGCTTCCATACGTATTGTTCCCATCAAGTAAGGAATACCCTCGTGGGCATTTGCAATCTGGCCTTTTATAATCATTGAGTTTGCAAATGCTATTAAACCCACAAGCCCCACTGCCTCAGTTCCACAAATATCAACACATATATTATCTGGCTGTGACCAAATAGGAGTCCACTTTGTACCACTATTGAAAGTCTTCAGATGACAATATTGAGTGAAAACTCTATCAAAATTCAGAGTTGCTCTGTGAAAATTTTCAGTAGTTGCGAACAACATACTCTATGGTGTCATATCGAATCTATAATTATTCTTTCTCAATATGTACATGAATCTTGTGTCATCGAAGATCACTCGGTAACTAGAATTGGACGAATTGGAGGGACCATACGTGCCACTGATATAGTAAGCATCATAAGAAAAATTGGCAGTGATATCTTTGATATTAAGGACAAGATTCCCATCCGGCAACAAACGGAATTAAAACCTTCCCTGCGAGAAATTGGTCTCCGAAAGGCGAGAAAATATTACCCCACGGGACTCCATAATTTGTGTAGGCAACATGGTATCAGTTGGATTTTTGAAACTCTCCCATAGATTGACAGAATCGCTGTGCACAAGTACAAAGTTGCTAGAATCATTCATAAAACCATAAGCAACATTGTCAAGAATAGGCTGAGACTGCCATAATTCATTGCCTTGAGGGTCACTGAGCACTGGCCCTCTGTCAACAATTAGGCCTAGTTTGGAGCCAATTGAGACAGGGACACCGTCATACCCATACCAGACAATGGTTTGGTCTGGTATTTGGTAATAGCATATGGAGAGCAAGAAGAGATTCTTTTCCTCAAGTGGTTTAAACCCAAATGCAAAAACACCAGAGGGTGAAAGCCATGGGGTGTCCTTGTTATTTGCACTAGTAGATGAACCCACGTCCATGGTACCATTAGTCCGAGCAACAATAGAAAATGGCAAGAGGAAGAGTAACAAGAAGAGGAAGAGTAGATGATGAGGTAGAGCACAAGCCATTGATAGATAGATCAAGCTCGATTTGGGTAGATGGAAATGAATGAATAAAAAAACAAAGACCAAAGTCTTTTTAGGCAAAGGAAAAGACTTTAAAGTCAATCTGTACCTTTCAGCAAAGACTTCTATATCCATAGCATAATTTCAAATGTATTCCTTTCTTCTTGTTAGTCTTTGGTCACCATTATTGAATATTATTACCCCTCAAAAAGGGCAACATTGTGGATCACTAGTATGGTTTCAATGACACTATCAGAGCCACATATATAGTTGTCTGGACCATTAAAAGTCCATAAAATAAAATACTGATAATTGTCATAATGTTGGACTCATTTTCACCTCACATGATACGTGCAATACAAAAAGGACGAGTTTTAATGGAATGAAAATTAATAAAAATGAAAATGGGTTAGCTTGTAATTTCAAAGAATTAAAGAGAAAAATGCTTTTATAATAATCATATTAATTGTGAATTTATCATATTTATAGTGAATTGGGTATTAACTCGGCTATGAATCAATTAGTATAGTGAACAGATCAATATATGTGTACTAATGGGAGGATTAACTTTTTAGACATGAAAAAAATTTGAAAATAAGATTCAAGCCTATATTTTCTTGAATCACTAAATATCATGCAAAATAAATAAATATTTGCCATGGTTTCATATGTATCCAGTTAGTCACGCATCCTCAAGTGCACTAATCAAGTATTAAAATTGTATTACTTTATATTTATATCATATATTAGTTAAATCTACAAATTGATAAGTATTAAAAAGTATTTTTTTAATTTTTTAAAAAAATTTTTATTAGTGAATTCTCAACATTTGATTATTTCTAGAATTCTCAACATTTGATGAGTACATATGCAACGTTTTTGATCATTTGATTTTGACACCTTTACCAACAAAACCTTGTGTTCGTTGAATAGCCCACACGGTTTCGTAAGTTCAAAATTGAAATAGCCCACGCAGTTTCTAGCTTTTTTATTTTCTCCCATAAATAAAAATAAAAAATCCAAACATATCGACAAAGTATCATGACACATATAAAAATTCATTAAGATTGATGCAAGAAAATAAGGAAAATTCTACTTATATCACCATTTTAACTCCTTACACCTTTAAAATTCAATTTTTTTTTTTAGAGTATTAACACATGCTTAAATTTTTTGGACACCCCAATTTCTAATTTTTCTTGGGAAATTTGGCCATAAACTCCTCTTATCTTCCTTTTCTTGTTAAAAGGACTAAAAAACAAATTATACTTTCAAAACGCCCTCATAATTATAAAGTCTTGTATAAAGGATAAAAATTTTTAGATTTATATTTTGTGTGACAAATTTACCCCTTCACACACGCACTCTTTATCTTTCTCCTCTTTCTCTCCATCAGTTTGTCATCTCTCTCTCAACTCTTTCTTTCTCTATGTCTTTCTAAGATCTCTCTCCACTACCACCACCACCACCGTCTACACCACCACCACCATCACCATCTCTACTACCACGACTACCATGACTACTATCGTTTCCACCACCTCCGTCGTCTCCACCAACACCGTCTCAACCATCGATGCTGTTCGCCATCACCACTACCACCACCATTTCACCACTAGCATCTCAACCACCAGCGCCATTCGATGCCACCATCATCATCGTTAGCGTCCAAGACTGCAGATCTAAGATTGATGACCTCAAATTTGAGATCTATCATCTCAGATTTATATTCTCTCTTTCTTTTTCTCTTTGTCTCCTCATCATGCTCTATTTTTCAGACAGTAAAATTTTACTCTGGTTTGAACCAAATCTAAGGCAATATATGTGCTCTCTTTATCTCTCTATTTGTCCATTTTTTTTCTCTAGTATGTCCTCTGTTTTTGTTTGACAGAATGAGAGTAAAATTTTACTCTAGTATATGCTCTAATTTTGTTTGATGGAATGAGAGTAAAATTTTACTCTGGTATGTGCTGTGTTTTTGTTTGATAAAATGAGAGTAAAATTTTAACTCTAAAGCAATATATGTGCGTAACGATATAAAATTTTACTTTGAATCCTGGTAAATTTTACCCTGATTCAGAGTAAAATTTGACTCTAAAATATACTGTGAGGATAACTTTACAGGAGAGCTGATATATATATATATATATGAGGATAGTATAGTAAAAAAAACAAGTTTTAAAATATTAGGGAGTTTTGAAAGGATCTATATAATTCTTGTCATTTTGAAAGACAAATTAGATAGTGAGGGGTCTATCACCAAATCCCCCATTTTTCTTTTATTACAATTATATCCTAAAATCAAATTACGACTTCATTGGGGAAGCAAAAGTTAGGGCCTTTTTGGCTATTTTAGCCACAAAAAACAAAATAGGCTTTTTAGCCCAATAAGACAAAACATCACATCCAACACATAGTCATTACATTCTTTCTCTCACAAAAAAGCCAAAAAAGCCTAAAGTTCTTCCCAAACCAGGCTTTTTAGCCCTAGGCTAAAATAGCCAAAAAAGCCAAAAAGCCAACCCACTTTCCAAACCAACTCTACATTAAAAAAGATCATTTAATGTAACACTCACCTATCAAATAAGAATTAACACTATACAATATTGTACACCCACCCCCACCTCCACATCTAACACTATGTATTTCACCTTTTTAAACCCTAAACATGTTACTCTTCATAACTAACCAACATAAACCCCAAACTTGTTACTCTTCATAACCATCTTAAACCCTAAATATATCATCTTCCTCATCGTCATAAACCCTCTTGAATCAGAAACCTTGAACCAAAAAGCTCTTTTCAAGTCCAACATATTACTCTTCATCAGTTATTTCACCTTGTAAAGCAATGGAGGATGATGACAACAATTTTGATGAGGTTGGCATTCCATTGGTAAGTTTATCTATCTTATATTAACATTTTTGATCGTTTTCAATCATTGCTATTTTGTTCAAACTGTTCGGTACTGGTTTGCCGGCTGTTAAGATTATGTTTAGTAACACAATACTGAACACAAACATTTAGTTTCATATATGGGTTTCGAACAATATGCAGATAGTTGGTACTGTTGAACCGAATATAACCTTTATTTTCAGCACCAGTGTGCTGAATGGTTCAATTTTTGTATGTTCAAGACCAAATCGTGTTTTTCGTGAACATTTTTCCCTCTAAAACTCCCTTTTATGCCGAAATAAACCAAAAAATAAAAATGTGATAGAAAGAAAAGAGGCAATGATGTTGATAAGATGGGGAGTCTGTTACGTCCCAAACTCGCTCCTAAAAGTTTGGGCATGACCTATTCAGAAACGGACACTTAACCTGTTATACATAGCATATGGGGCCTGAACGGAAGCATTAAATATTATAAAATAACAGGAAATAAAAAGAAACTACATCCATTGAGCGACCACTATCATGCCAGAATCACAAACAGTGCATCAGATAGGTAATTATCTACATACACATATACAAACCCCGCCCCTTGTTTGGGCGTATAACAAGAACATTGGAAACTTCAACCCTAAATAGACAATCAAAGTACAAGCCAAAAACTTAGCAAAACTCCACAAAAATGGGCAGGCTTCATCCAATGCCTGGACACATGGGGGTTGACAAAAGAGAGACGAGCATCGAGGGTTAAGGCTGACCTCCAGATTTATTACCTACAGAATCAGACAAAATACAGAGTGAGACAATCTCAGTGAATAATAGTACTTAAATAATTCAATGATCAACTTGAATTATAATGCATATCAATGCGTATATAAATACAAAAGACATGTAGTTAATCTGATGCTATAATTATTTCCAGAACGGCCTTGGGCCCAGTCTTTAAACAGAGTGGCTTTAAGCCCAGATTAAACAGAGTGGCTTTAAGCCCAGAGATATACAGAACGGCCTTAGGCCGGACAGATTTCACAGATTGGCCAAAGGCCTAACAGAATCCACCGATTGGCCAGAGGCCCAGATATCATTAGAGCATACTCGTTTCAGTGTCATATAGAGTTCCAGAGTTATATGGCAGTTCACACATCCTTTCAGTTGTTCACAAGTTAACATAATTAATATATAATTAACAGAATGCCAATAGTAATTATTAGCGATAAGTAACGCATACTACTACAGTACTACTACTCACAGTGTTGTGGCGGAGCATTGGTTCCTCCCGAAGTGTGTCCTTGAGCTTTTAAAATCTCTAAAACCCTCTTAATCTCCCAATTTCTTCCTCTTTATGAAGTTCTCCTTCTTCCTTTTAACCCTTCTCTTCTCTAATTTTTTTTCCCTCAAGAGATAATTTGAGTTAAAGGCTTCTAAGTCAAATATCTAGGGAAGGCAATTATATATAAAAGGTGAATAGGACAAAAATCAATTAATTTAATCATTCCAAATCAAATTTCTTCAAAAATGCTTATTATTACCTAAAAATTATGCTGATTTCAAATGTAAAATCAATTTCGAATTATCAAACCTCTAAGACCCTCAATTTATGAGTCAAACATTCTAATTGTGACAGATACTTTTCTTATTATACAGATATGTATCCATAATCATAGGATTCACTTAATTAATCTTAATTCCTCATAAAATTTCACAATAAGCATTTGAAAGCACAGAATAAGAGACTGAAAATATATCAGAATCACATACGAGGGTCGGGTTATTACAGAGTCGATATTTACGTAAGAGGAATTTTTGACGAGTTTTCTACAATGATGGACAGGAATTTTCGACGAGTTTTCCGGTGGTATTCTTTGGACACCGTCGAGTCGATTCCTCCTTTCGTTGAGAGTTTATAGGAATTTCAATGATGGACCGTCGATGCAATATGCTCTTCACTGAGGCAATGGTGTTTACTGATATAATGACTGTCAAAGTTCTTTTCAACAAGAGATAGACGGTCATCAAAAGGAGAATGAGAGAGGTGTGCAAAATTAGATGGGTGTGCCTTAGGTGTGATAATATTATGAAGAAGGGTAAATTTTTGGGTGTTCAAAGAAATTTTATTGAAATTTAGGATCTAGGGTGGGGGCTCAAAGAAATGGGGGGTCTAAAGAATTTAGGCAGGTGCTAATAGCAGCCCTTTTATTTTATTTTATATTTTTTAAATTTCTATAATTCTTTTATTACCTTCATCTCTAACCTTCCTCCTTCTCATTCTTCTTACACCCAAAACCTAAAAAACCCTAACTCTAATTCTCTCCCATTACCACCACCTCCACTGGCCCACTTCCAGCGCCGCTACTCTGCCGTCACTCCACCACCACTCCACTACCCTAATTTTATTAGTTCTTTACAATTACAGCCCAACAAGTAAAGGAAAACCCAACCTTACCCAACATAGATATGGAGGTAACTTATAAAGATTATCGTAAATCACAACCAAAACCATAAAGTTGAAATGAATTAATGATAGCATCAAGATCAAGGTCAACTTTTCCTATCACCAAGCAACATCACAATTAATTCAATTCAATTCAATCATATTTTTTGATGGACACAAATTTGATTGAGGAACAAACAATCCATGAGATTTGTAGTCCATTACATACATATGTCTACAAATAAAGAAGGGGAGAGAGAGAGAGAGAGAGAGAGAGAGAGAGAGAGAGAGATGGACAGACCTTGTAAAACATGACCTTTAGGGTCAATAGAAGAATCACTATAGAGATCACAGACAATTCTGCCATGGATTTCTCAGTCCTAGCTCTCATACCACAAATCATCATCATCATGTGGATCGTAGAGACAAAAAGTGGTAGTGGCACTTTCTTCGACAACAACTCCATACGATGGCAACAACAGTGAGAGGGTGGTGATTGCGTGGTGGTGTTGGCGATGGCAGTTGCAGAAGGCAGCAGTGGATAACGAAATCAGGGGTAGGTTTGGGACAAAAGAAAAATAAGGTGGTTAGAGGGCTTGCGGCGATGAAGATGGTGGTTGGAGGTGATGGTGGAAGAGAATTAGGATTCGGCTTTTTTAGGTTTTGGGTGTAAAGATGAGGAGGAAGGTTAGGGACAAGGGTAATAAAGGAATTACAGAAATTATATAAATAAAAAATAAAAGTTAAAAAAAGTTAAATTTTGAGGGTGTAAGGAGTTAAATTGGTGATATAAGTAGAATTTCTCAAAAAACAAAGATAAAATAAAAGGTAAATTACACTTTGCCCTTTTATATTTGGTCAATTTTTTATTTTGGTCTTTCAAGTTTATTTTTCCTACTTTAGCCTTTCATATTTTAACTTTCTTATAGTTTACTCCCAAATTTAACTAATGTTCAAAATTAGACAGAAAATATTACAATAATTACCACATATCATAAAAATATATATTATTATATTGAAATTTGAATTTATGTCAAAGGTGCGAATTATATATAATAAAATATTTTTATATCATGTGACTATTAATGTGTCATTTTCTGTCAAATTTCAAAAAAAAAAAATTTAAAATAAATTGAGAAAAATTTAAAATGTGGAAGGTCAAAAACAAAGCGTGGCTTTTAGTCAATTGCTACATGTTGGTAATTTAGCCTTTTGAATATTTTACCATCTCTTTTGAGGTCTACCGATGGCGTTGCAGGTATATAATCGTTGTAGACATCCGTGGTAAGGTTTGCAAAGTAGCAAAAAAGAGAGCTCCAAATACTCTGATGTCCAATCCTAATGGTTAGGAGGACAAGTCTCTTTGGTGGACTCTAGTAGCCTTGAATTTTACAATTATAGTTTAACCATTACTATTTAAATGTTGCTGGCTAACTGTTATTTATATCTATTAAACTGTTACTTACATATTAGGGCTAAACCTAATGTCTATACACTTCATCTCAAAGCGCCTCTCTCCTGATAAGGTAACAAGATCTTTCGAAAATTGAATCTGCTGAGGCAAAGATCCCCGTGCGGCCGCATTTTCATGCATGTGCCCATACAATGGTGGAGTGGCCGCAAAACATACATAGTGCAACTGTGAACCCGTTTTGCAGCCCTTAGTGGGATGTACGGGTGGACTAAAGATATACAAAGTCTTAAAAAACATGTGTGCCTACTGGATGTGTGGGTCCATTCTTCAACTCTTGGACTATCTAGTTGCACAACAAAGCCCAATAAAACTCCAATTGATATCAGGAAAATAGTTTTTTATTTGTAAAATCTGCCAACTTGAATTTAATTGGGCCTCCTTCCTTCTCCTCTTTTTGAAAGATATTGAAATGGCAAGTTTTGATGGAACAAAAAGATGTTCAACGAGCCCAACAGTGGCCCAAACACTCTTATGGTTAGTCAAAATGAGGTGTTTACACCGACAATTCACCCCAGTCTTGTTCATAATGTACAATGTGAAAAGAGTAAGGGTCTAAATCTGGTAAATTCGTAGAAAATTTACTAAGCTATCGAAATGCCAAATAAGACCGTATCACTAGACCTGGAGTCGCCACCTAATCTTTTTGAGGAAACTAGAAAATCCTGACTGCTACCAATATAGGCCACCGACACACCGTGACCAAAGAGCTCGGTCCAGGAGTTTAAGTATGAATGTGATTTGATGAAATAATGAGAATTTGAATAATTGATTTAGATGAATAATGATTTGAAATTGCTCCACTTTATACCTTGTTGAACTTGTTGAGAGTATCATTATATATTGTTGTTAGTTATGCTCTAATGTTGCCTGTTTAGAATATTTTGATAGAGATAACTGTTGTTAATAGTTGATGGAAGATTGCATTGTTATAGAAATATCTCAACAACTGAAACCCATTTTGTTAATCATGTGGTTTAATTTTGATGATGTCTCAAATATTATTTGATAATTTGTGAGTTTTTTAATATATATATATATATGTTATAATAATTTGACACAAAAGATAAAAATATATTATATCTTTTTGATACATGTTGCACCAAATTCAAATTTGTTTTGCATCTTTTAATAGTGTAATTGTATGTAAGACACACTCATGTGATGAGTATATCATGAGCCATTATTTTGCATCATTTGAATGTATTATATTATATATATATATTTATATAATATAATTTAAAAAGATAAAAAAAAGCATACTCAAGTGGTGTCTCAGGGTGAATCTTTTATTTGATTATGTTTAATATATATGATGTTACATGTATGTATATTGTTTATTACAAAAATATATATGTGAATATAATTTATATTATAATTATATTATATATATATATAATAATATAATATTCAAAGGTATTGATTGCAGGAGAATGATTGAGTTTTATATTATATTTATATAATCAAATCAATCCCTTGGTGAAGTGTTTGAATTTCCTAGCTGCAAAGCTAGAAAAAAAGTAAAGTTAGCTGCATGCTATCTATTCAAGCGTTGTGTAGAGGAGTGTCTGTCTTCCCAACGGATAGATTTTTGGGTATAAATATAAGTGTTTTCTTTGGGGAAAAATCAAAAACTTTGAAAGAAAAAATTTGTGTGCATAGAAATCTTGATTGTACTTTCACTTTACTCTTTCATTTTCAAATCTAAGTGTTGTCTCTATTCTTACACTTTCATATCTACTCTTTGTGAGAGAATCATTATAAAATAGATTGAAATACCTCTTATCTTTATTGATTATTTTGTGAGAGGATTTTGTAAGGGTGAGGCATTTATTGTTGAGTGAGGCTCAAGGGATAAAAGTAAGTCTTGTGTAAAATCCACAAGCTTGGTGAAGCTTTGGTGGTGTATTGATTCATTTTGATAGTATTCTCAAGGAGGATCCTTGAGGAGTGGACATAAGCCCGGCGTGCCAAACCACTATTAATCGTTGTATTTGATTTCTTTTTCCTTATCGCTTTTATTTTTATATTAATTATTATTGTTCTATTTTTTATTTGTTAAATTCAAATATTTTGGCTATTATATTTAATATTGTGAAATTATTTTTAATAACCCAATTCACCCCCTCTTGGTTTGCCTACTTGGGTTAACAGTTGGTATCAGAGCAAGGACTCTAGTATTTTTTACTTAACCGTCTTAGAGTAAATTATGGCAACTCCTAGTTATTCATTACCTGAGGGACAAGTATCTAATAGATCACTATTGTTTAGTGGCACAAACTTTTGTTATTGGAAAACCAGGATGACCATACACATACAATCTAACGATTATGATGCTGGAAAATCATTTGTAATGATCCAAAACCCCTTATCAAAATCGTAGAAGGCCAAAAGATACCAAAACCTGAAGATGAGTAGACAGAAGCTGATACAAGAATTGCTCAATCCAATGTTAAAGCCACAAATATGTTGTACTATGCCTTGGATGCCAATGAGTTCAATAGAATTTCTACATTTAAGACAGCAAAAGAAGTTTGGGATAAACTCATTGTGACTCATGAGGGAATAGACCAAGTTAAAGAGTCTAAAGTTAGCTTGTTAGTCCATAATTATGAGCTCTTTAGTTACTCAAATGTTTACTTGTTTTTATTGATATTATAAATGGTTTATCTTTATTGGTAAAATATATACTAATGTTGAAATTATAAGAAAGTGCTCAGGTCATTACCAAATAGTTAGGAGAGAAAAGTCATTGCCATCACAGAAGCCAAGGACTTATCAAAGCTAAATCTAAACGAGCTAATGGGATCTTTTCTCACACATAAGCTGATCATGAAATAAAGAGATGAAGAAGAAGACAACAAGAAAAAGAAGGGAATAGCTTTCAAACCACTACTACTCATGAAAAGGATGATGAAGATAATTCATAATTTGATGATGAAGAAATGACCTTCTTAACAAAAAGGTTCTAGAAATTTATGAAAAAGAATCAAAGAGAAAGAAGATTTTTCAAATGAGATTTTAACAAAAGAGAATATAGTAGAAAAGATTTGACAAAAGGAGAAAATAATAAGAAAACTGAAATAACTTGTTATGAGTGTAACAAGCCTGATCACATCAAGGCCAGTTGTTTGGAAATCAAGAAACAATACAAGAAAGACAAGAGAAGAGCCATAATTGTTGCATGGAGAGATAGCGACGAAAGTGACTCAAAAAATGATGATAGCAACCATGAAGTTGCCAACCTATGCCTAATGGAATTTGGAGATGATGACGAGGAAAACAATGAGTCTTATTCTTTTGATGAATTACAATTCATAGCTGAAGAATTGCATGATGAATTTCGAAAACTTGTTACTAAAAATATTGCTCTTAAAAAATTGCTTTCAAGTTCAACAAAAGAAAAAGAATCTTTATCTAATAAAATTGAAGTATTACAAAAAAATAAAATAAATAAATAAAAGAAGAAAATGAAATTTTAAAATCAAAAGAATCCCTTATTTTACAAAAGGAATTAAATGATTACGAAATTGAAAATGATTCTTTAAAAAAATGATAAAGTTGTTTTAAACGAAAATATAGAAGATTTAAAAAACGTTTCTTTCAAAATTCACTCAAGGAAGAGACACTTTAGATAAACTTCTTAAAAGTCAAAATTGTACCTTTGGTAGAGCTGGAATTGGGTATAAACATTTTTCAAAAGAAAAAACTTTCAAAAATAGTTTTATTTATGCATCTTCTAGACACTCACATCTTACGTGTCATTTTTGTGGTAAAAAGGGTTATATTTCACCTTCATGTCCAGTTAAAAGAAATCATTTTGCTATTGCTTTCAATGGTAGACTAGGAAAGAATGAAAGCCAGCTAGATAAAGAACTAAAGGAGGCCAAGGTAAAGGCCCTAATCCGATATTTCATTTGTTAATGTTAAGTTTCTCATTTTAGAGTACTTGTAAGATAATATCTATAGGTCTATCATCTTCTCCTAATAGGCACCTAGTTCCAATGATAGTAGGGCTAACTAGAGATCTTTCCTTGACTAGATAGAGATAGATAGGAATATCACCGTACAGTAAGACTTTTCTTTAATAACATGCCAACGAGTGTAATAGCAAGAAGGGCATAAGGAATAAGTTTTATACCGAGCATATGAGGGATACCAACCTTGGCTTAGAGGTCTAACGTGGCTACTTTTTCTATCTTAGCGTAAAGAAACTTCAAAGGTGTCAAATTCTAACTTTTACGAACCTAAGAAAATATGGGTACCAATAGAAAAATCAAATTTTTGTAGGTATGTTTCAAGACAAATCTAGTAACGATATATGGTATCTTGATAATGCATGTTTCAAGCACATGACCGGGGATAAAGCTACGTAACCTTCGACGACAATAATAAAGGAAAAATCATTGGTGTAGGTACGGCGAGATTGTCGGCGGCAAGATCTTCCGATTTCAAGATCGAGTTTTTGCGAAATCTTCACTAATTAGATTTTCAAATATATGAGATCGTGTATATATGGATTAGAATTTCATATATATGATATATATATATGTGTGTGTGTGTGTGTGTGTGTGTGTGTGTGAAAGGGCAATATAGTCCACAAAAAAAAGGAAAAATTATGGTATGTCCTTCCTGAGCTACTCTCCTCTTTCTCAAGGACTTTGTGAAACTAAATTAGTTAAGCTGTCTTTTATCCTAGAAAAAAGCCAAAAAATGGGGGTTTCACCAAAAATTCCTTCTATCTAATTACACTCCAAAATTTTCAAAAAAAAATTTATTATAATTTTATCCCTAACTAAAATTACTAAATACCCCGTGAACCATAAAAACACAAACCCTAATTTCTCCTACCATTTTTTCAATCCCTTTCACCGGCCCACCTCCACTATCACCTGTAGCTGCTCACCTTAGCTGCCACCTGCTTCGCCGCCATCCCAGCCCCTTCTTACCTTCCCACTACCACAACCACCTTCTCTTCTTCTCATTCTTCTTTATTCTTCTTCTCCTATTCCAAACTCTAGATCTGAAACCTCTCTATCGCTCTCTCTCTCTCTCTCTCTCTCTCTCTCTCTCTCTCACACACACACACACACGAAAGGCAACTGTGGAGGTTCCATTCGAAGCAGAGAAGATGACATAGGTTGCAAGAGTAGGGATTTGGAAGGAGGGTCGTGGCATTGGGAGCGACTGGAAAGGAGATTGCGGAGACAGCTGTGATCGAGATGGTAACTGGAATTATTTATCAAAAGAATGCCCAATTTGAAGCCTTTAAAAAACAAGACTTCGTTGCAGTGTGAATTGCACAAGTTCCTATTTCTGGTCCATGTAAGGGCACCATACAAAATGGCCTGGTCTCAAACTATTAAAAGTAAAAAGAAAAAGAAAAAAACAAAAGATTCTATTACACACACAAGTTGTTGGCCAACATACATTATCAGATTCCTAAAGCGGTTGATGTGGACTTGAATTATCATTTTGTTTCGAAAGGTAATTAATTGATCATTGAATATCACAACTGCCTTAAATATCAAACATGACTGACTGCTCAGAACTGCTGGTAAGTCGAGCATTTTCTTGAATATGACATCTCTCTCTCTCTCTCTTACACACACACACACACACACACACACACACACACACACACACACAAAATAGATAAAATATAAAAAAATATATACTGTTACTCGTTCTCCTCTAAATCCATTGGTATGGTTTTGAATGCTGCTAACACCACAGCCACTTCACATGCAAGAAATCCCAGCATCCCAAACACGACTTCTTTTGGTGTTAACACCATGCCACCACTATCTCCAAAACCATATTTCACTACAATAGTAGCAAATACAAATGCTAATACTAGGCTTGGAACTGGACCCTTAAATCTTCCGAATATTTGAGCAAATTTCCCTCTTCTGTTTATTGATGTTGATGATGCAGCAGGAGCTGGTAATCCATCAATGGACCTTTGCAGCAATAACAGATATAAAAAGCCACCAATCCCACTGCCTAAGTGTAACGACCCCAAAGTGCGTATAGAAAGTTATCCTTATTTAATTAGGGGTTAATGTGTTAGAATTGAAGAACTATCCGTTGGTTTATGCCCTTGAAACTGAAATTGGTGACCTTTACCAAACAATCTGAAATTCTTTCCCTCTGCTCGAGCGGAGTAGTTGGCACTCGAGCGTACTTTTGGGGTTTCCAGCAATTCTGTAGACGGCCTGAGATTCTGGGAGTTGTGATTCTCCGCTTGACCGGGGGAGTTTACGCTCGAGCGAACGGCTTTGTTAGTCTGCACGCTCGAGCGCAAGGTTGGGCGCTCGAGCGGGTCTCCTGGTTGAGTTGTATTTCTGAGGCACATGGGTTTGTTTTTGGACATTTTTATTAGTGTATTTGGAACTTTCTTATTTTATTTTGGAGTATTGGTTGAGGTGGTAATATGATGGTAAAGTAAGATTGGACCAAAAGCTTTAATTAGAATAATTTGTCTACGACCAGCCGTCACTCTTTTGTCCTTTTCTTTTTCCACACTTTGAATTTGGATGTGAGGTTAGAACCATTGGAAAGCTTATTTCTGGGGCTTCAATTTGGACACAAGAACGACCTAAAATGGAGTCTGGATGGAAGAGTTACGCATGTTTGAAATTTCGGAATCTGTGTTGGGAGCAGGTCCGCTCGAACGGGAATAGGGACGCTCGAGCGGGAATAGCGGGACAGCAACTTAAAAACGGGTTTTTTGTTATCTTTTTCCACATTTTCTTTTCCCCTCTTCTCTCCTCTCTCCCTAGATCCGAAAACCCTAGGGTTTTGATCCCAAATCCACACCATTTCTCTAAGTTTTGATCAAGATTTTCCACCAAGGAATGAAGAAGGCATGAAGATCAACATTTGCAACCGATTGGAATTCCAAAATTATGGAGGAATCTCACCAAGGCTTGCTTAATTCTTGAGGTAAGGAATCTTGAGAGTTAAATTGATGGGTTAAAATGATGGACCATGTATCCTAGGTGTATAATCATTGGAAAAATTGGAATGAAAAGTGATGGGTTAATTAGTTTGAATTTTTCTTGAATTTCAATGTTTTCTTGAAACCCTAGGTTGGGTAATGATGTTAATCGATGATTTGGCCCAAATTGAAAGTAAAATCATGAAATTAGTAGGTTGAATTACATATGTGCAAGTTTAATTGGAATTTGGTGATACTTGAAAATTATGTTTAAAATCTACGAATGAACTATGGTATAAACATTGTAATTCATGCGGTAATGTGAAGGGGAAAACTGGGAAATAATCTATTAATGATATAGATGATATGAACTTGGTTTTAGAATGTTGGAATATGATTCAAGGATTTATTTTGAATTATGTTGTATTGTAAATGGTGTTGACTTTGTTAGACTAATTGAATAGACTATGATGAATTATGTTTGAATTACGTGAATTGTGTAGGGTCAGCTACAGGGGCGGACCAAGCACCTGAACACAGTGAGTAATAGTACTCGATGTATCTTAAACCGTTAATAATTATCGTTATTGACGTTATATCCCTCGTCGCAAAATTATGTTGACATGTATGCTATGTATGCTATGTAAGAAATATTGGGAAATTATGGAAACATCAAAAGAGTTTGAGAGTTAGGTATGCCATGTGAGAAACAGTGTGATATTATGAAAGTATCAAAAGAATTTGTGAATTATGAAATGATGTGGCCGAGGGCCATTTGTGAAGTATGAATTTCCAATTTGTGAATTACGAAATGATGTGGCCGAGGGCCATTTGTGAAGTATGAATTTCCAATTTGTGAATTACGAAATGATGTGGCCAAGAGCCATTTGTGAAGTATGAATATCCAATTTGTGAATTACAAAATGACGTGGCCGAGGGCCATTTGTGAAGTATGAATTTCCAATTCGTGAAATATGAACTTATGTGGCCGAGGGCCATTTTGTGAAATGTGAATCTATGAGGCTGGAAGCCAACTTGTGAATATAAAGTTAAGAGGCCGAGGGCCAACTTGTGAAACTAAGAATCTAAGTTATGCATCCAAGAAGCCAAAGGCTGATTTGTGAATATGTGAACCCATCAGGCCTAGGGCCAAATTGTGAAGTTGTGAACCGACAAAGTCGTTCTGCCAATGAATTATTATATGATCTCTGTATTACTTACACTATTATATATGTTACAAGTTTAATTGAGTATTAGCGTATTCAAGTGGAATAAGAACGCACGATAACCAAATGGAATAATGATGCTTGGGTATTCTGAATCGTATTGCTTTGTTACTAATGAATCAAGACTATTGTGAGGTAAATTGTTTTGTCCCTACAAACAGTATTGTGATGGCACATGTACAATCTGTGGAGTATGCTATAATTATTGTTAATCATTGTCGAAACTGACTACGTTAACTCATGTAAATGATTGAAAGGATTTGTGTGCCTCTGTATAACCTTAAGACTAGTCAGTCCTGATAATATCTGAAGTTATTCTGCTTTGTGGGTTGTCCCAAGAACTACTGATTTATGGTAGGGAACTGTGGTATCTATGTATTTCTAGAAGCGTTCAATCTGTGAAATGTGTTCATCTATGTCTATCAATTAACAGCAACGTTCTATTAAACTTATATTATTTATGCTAATTTATATATATATATATATATTTCTGGGCCTATGATCGATTTGTATGTGTAGACCTATGGCTGTTCTGTACATATTGGGCTTAAAGTCACTCTGTTAAGAAAATTGGACCCATGACTGTATTGGAAATAATTACAGAATGGAATCAATCATATAGTTTTGTACTTTATTATGCAAGTTGATTATTACATTATTTATGTACTATTATTCACTGAGTTTCGCTCATTCTGTATTTTGTCTGTTTCTGTAGGTAATCAGTTGGGAGTCCAGTCTTGACCCTTAAGACTCGTCTCTCTTTTGTCAACTCAGTGTGTCCAGGCACTAACTGAACCCCATGCATTTTGTAGAGTGTTGCTAGGTTATTGGCTTATGCTTTGGTAGTCTTTTATTAATATTTTCATTATACGCTCAATTGTGGAGCTGAGTCGAGATATGTGTGTGCACATTTTCCGTTTATTATTTATTTAGTGTGATGTTGTGATCCTGGCATAATAGTGGTAGCTCAATGGAATAGATTTTTGTTAGCAGATGCTTCCGTTCAGGCCCCTCATGTTATGCATAACAAGCTAAGTGTCTATTTCTGAAGTGGTCATGCCCAAACTTTTAGGGGCGGGTTTGGGGCGTGACACTAAGAATGCAAATGCAGCATTTTCCCCAACTGAAAAGGATGCAATTGACGAGCCAGCAAGTACAAGCAAACCATCATAAAGTAACAAAGAATACTTCAAATCCCCATACTCTCTCATGCTTTCTTCATTTGTTATTCCACTATCACTCACAATTGATGTAGGTTGCAAGAGGTACTCACTTAACAAGGTCAAGTTGTCCCAAGAAAACTCTCTAACTAGGCAAGGCCTCAGTTCCGCCATGGAAATGTCACTTCCCTCACCGAGCAAGGTATCCTCAACCTCAAATCTGTATTCAAAACCAACATATTGAATTTCTTTTCTGCCATTTTCTTTCGATGTCGGTTGACACAGGAAAGTGACAATTAAGCTAACATCTCCTAGTCTCCACTGACCTGACATTGGAAAGTGACAATTAAGCTAACATATTGAAAGGATTTGCCAATGCAGATATACCTTGTTGGGGATTTTTATTTATTTATTTATTTGTTTTCCCTTTATAATTATTGCATATAGAGCTCAAGAATATATATACATACATATAAAATAAATGCATTTAGACCCTTGAATGTGTTTGATTGACAGTCCTGGAATTCTCTATTATCCTGAGCTAGGCCTATAACCAACTAGATATTAGGCTTGCATTGAATTGAAATTTGAAACACCTTGCTTCATGAAGAGACTATCCAGATTCAAGACTGATCCATAGAGCTTCAACTTGCCCCAGTTTAGGTCCCTCAAAGGCGAACTCATCAACAAAACCCCTTTGGAAATAGAGTACATCAGAAACAATCTTGTCCTCTAATTGATTAGAATGTTCTTTAATCAGACTTGTCGGTATCCTTTGTAAGATGGAGTCATCATTTTCATCTGTCAAACAAAGCAGTATGCCATCATTTAAATCACTAAAACCTGATCCATAGATATTACTTGTATGTCGCTTGACTTTGTATAAACACTATTGCATCCCCCCACTTTGAAAGATGTAAGAATCTTCTCCAGTGAAGAATCTACACAAACTTCAGGTTCTGTAGCTAGCAAAAGACGTGAAGGTTTTGCAAAGCCTTGAAAATCTAAATAAGAAAGTAGTCTATTACTAAAAATGAGTGGCAATTCAACAATAAGAAAAATCAACCAATTTTGCAGAATCTAAAATAGGACAAATACAGAAATAAATAATTTATATGTGCCAATGCTAGTTAATTACATTAAGCATAGTGGGGTGCTTGGATGAACACGGTGTCGTCAAAAATGTTCCCTTTTATTTTCACACAACCATGGAATTTTGGAGTTTAGAACTGTAACATGCTGTTGATACCTAGGTCGTCAATGAATCAGATATGATTTAGGTTGTGTTAAAAAGCAATTTCAAGCCAAAAGATACAAGGACAAGGAGTTGTGCATACATCTCTCTGTCTCTATCTCTCTCTCTCTTCCATAAATTACAGTCTTTCATGCTCATTAATTGTTCTCTCATTATAAATTACAATCTTTCACGCTCATTAACTGTCACATGGTCCCATTTTGATTTTAAAAGAAAAAGTTGTTCAGGTTGATAACATCTCTAAAGTTAGTTTGATAACATCTCTAAAGTTGTTCAGGTTGATAATATCTCATTAACTGTCATATTCCATAGAACATGGTCAAGAAAAAAGGTTCAATGACTTGACGCAAAAATAAAGGATAAATGTTGAAGTACAGTAAGTTTCTTAACATATCCAACAAATCCAGATCAAGACCGAATGCCAATAGAAATGACAAAGCACCAACAGAATTGTGCCTAGAAAAGGTGAATAAGCCAATTTTAACAGTTGATGCTAATTATGAAATTACCCAAATGATTAATTGATTTCATGCCAATTCAAAACACAATCATTAACCAATCAATTAATCAAGCTAACAATATGGAAATTAAACAATCTAATCCATGAATTCACCCATTGAGTCATTTAATCAAACACATAGCAATCAATCATGAGAGTCAAGAATTTATGTGGAATGGAAACCCTATGAGATAACTCTCCTAAGGGATGAAAACCACAATCCCAACACCCTCAACAAATCCACTAATGAATTAGACAGTTACAAGACTCAAGATTAAGGAATTACAACCCTTACCCAAGTTTACCTCACCATGGAGTTCACAACAAGCTTCCACAAGTTTGATCCCCAGTCCAAAGCGGCTTTGACAATGTCAACCTCCATTGATTCAATAGCAATCACGAAGCTCCTCACTCCAATCTCTGTCTTCAATGGCTTCGATGCTTATGAAAAGATGTTTGAAGGTTTTGATGTGTATAGAATCAATCTAGGTAGAACAATTCATTTCAAACCATATTTCAAAGATTTAGATTCCAGAGCAAATAAGATTCATCAATGAAGTCTGGATGAACAAGCTACGAAACTTGTAGAGAGAGAGAAAATAGATCTCAGAAATGTATAACCATCTATCATATCTGTAAATAATGAAATCTAACATTTTAAAACGATTCAGAGGCAAAATGGTCACAAAATAAACCACAAGTATGCCGACAACGCGAGCTGCTCGAGCCTAGGTCGGGCACCTGTCAACTACTATCCCCAGCATCTCAAGCACTCGAGCTCTTGTCAAGTGCACATCAAGCGCTGCTTCCAAGATCTCAGATGCTTGAGCTCTTGTCAAGCTCAAATCAAGCATGAGGGACTTGAGCTACTATAAAGCTCAAATCAAGCAGGGACCAAGTATCTTTACGAAAGCTTTATGAAAAGTGCCTTGAAGCACAATTAAGTAAAATCCTAGAAATGGGTTAGTGCCTAAAAATGAGAGAGACAAAAACAACGTTATGCATGGGTCTAGACCGAGTCATATAGCTTTCAAGCAATGGAACTGTTGCAACATTTTTCGAAGAGAATCTTTCAAAGTGGTGAACTCAATCACTCTAAGACACTAAAAATATTGCCAACCCAAACACCCTCAGATTACGGACTCCAAACGTTTTGGTTAACGGAAATCCTAACAAAGGCTTAGACAGACACTAGAATGTATTAACGCGTTGCGTTATGCAATATAATAAATGCTTTTTTGTTTTGGTATTTCTCCAACAAGATGTTGTATACTGTAGTAATTTCCAAAGCATAGACTCATAGTGGTGACAAATCAAAAACAAAACAATAACCCTAAACTATTTGAAATCACCCATTTAAAAGCACTATCAGCAAGCCTATGTCCACACTTTGGGAAAACAGAAGTTAAGGCTTGGTGATTTCCACCGGCCATTATAGATCACATCTCCTGTATTTACCTACTTAGTAACCCCTACAATTATAATCACTATCATTTGGTTTTTAGGTTGTTTTGTGAACTAGTTATTTTAGTTGACTTTTTGATTTTTTAACTTTTTACGAAAAGACGTGCAAAAAATAGAGAGAAGAGTTGACTTTTTGGTAGTGACTTTTTGACTTTTTAGCTATTTTAGTATGTTTCCAAACTATTTATATAAAAGAATAGTGTAAGTAAGTCCAATAGACTAGATTGTGAATGTATAATCATAAGAATAAAGAACAAAAGTGAAGCATATTTTTCATTTATTTTCTATCTCTTCTTCTTATTTTTCGTTGTTGTTGTTGTTTTTACATTTCTTTAATTATTATCATATCTTTGGAAATATAACTTAGGGGCTGCTGATTGGTGCAAAGGGAAACACTTAGGCTATCATATATAATAACATGATTTGAGTCTAAAACTTATTCATGAAGCAGGGTTAGGGGTAGGGCACATAGAAGAGTCTAAGATAGGGAGTGTTTAGAGGAGCATTAATAAATAGTGTTAGGCAGCCCCTTTAACTGTCTGTTGATTCTTTCCTTATTTGTGTATTTGTAAATATTCTATTACATATATTTAGGCCTAGATTTAGGATTACATTTGATTATGATTACACCTAATTTCTATAATTCCTTTTTTTATATGCATTGCAACAACTATATACCTCTATTGAGATGAATACAATGACTGAATTC
The DNA here is from genome assembly GCA_025200525.1 of Camellia lanceoleosa. Classification (NCBI taxonomy): domain Eukaryota; kingdom Viridiplantae; phylum Streptophyta; class Magnoliopsida; order Ericales; family Theaceae; genus Camellia; species Camellia lanceoleosa. The sequence continues at coordinate 128,451,177 of CM045768.1, forward strand.
TCAAATCCTTACAAGTATTATGTAAAAAATATTTGTGTTGCTTAGTCGTAATATTTATGTTAAATGCCTCCAACACATTACCGTTTACACTGATAACAGAAGCATAGTAAATATTTGCAAATCAAGCAACCCCTTTGCTAGGGAAGATCAAGACCCCACAATTTCATCTTTTATATTTTGTTTTGTAATTTGCAAAAGGATGGTATTTAATTTAGTATAACGTTTGATGGTGATCAATTTGTTGGCTCTTAATGGATGGTTATTCTACTATACATAAGCTTGTCATTAGAAGGGTTTTGGTTCTATGTAATGAAATGAGCAATAATTCCCTTTTTACAATAGATTGAATTTTTATTTATTGTTTTAACACATTTATTGATATAAGTTACGGATTAATAGCACATGTAAGACATAATAGAGCACATGTAAGACATAATCTCTAAAGTTTATTTTTATTATTATAAATTTATATATATTGATGAGCTGAATAGGAAAGGCTAAAGATTCTCTCACATTATAGAGCAAAATATAGAGCAATGAAAACGTATCCAAATTATAAAGTAAAACATGACCCAATTACAAATATATGCAATATTCAAGGATAGCTTCATGGATCCAAGGAGTTCATTTTGTTTAAAAAATAAAAAATAAAGAAGTTAATTTGTTTTAACTGTCATAAAAAAAAAAAAAAAAGTTCAAACAATAAATACATTAGTTCAAATGATAAATGTTATGTTGTTTATGTAGTGTGAAATTATTAAGATATTATCTATAATAACATTAATTTTAGAGATGTGGTTTCTTTTTAAGTATTTTATCAATGAAAATTATATTTTTTTGGTTAAATATTTTTATAATATCTTAACAATTTAGAATTTTTTTACATATTGTATAGAATTTAATAATTTTGTTCAACATTACTAAACTATGTACGGGACTTTGTTAATTTTAATTTTTTTTTTGTAAAACCTCAAGGAGGTGGGTGAAATTTACTATTTGAATATGTAAGGGCAATATTGAGATTTCTGACTCATAATACATGGCATAAGCATATTTTGTTAAATAAACTAACAGACAATTAGCAGTGGAGAATCTTAATAATAATTTCAAAAGTAAAAGAGATTAGTGTTATTATTGAAATCACAGTTAATTGTCAGAAACTTAAAGGAGAGGACAGATAAGTGTAATTTACCCAATTCTTAAAAATTCCTAAACTCCAAACATGATCCACATGTATCTATCTCATCATCAATAAGCAATTTTAACCATTATTTGGCAATCCAATGCCACCAAAGGCCAAAGCTATGAGGAAAAATAAAAAAATAATAAAGAGAGATTCACAATGACATACACAAAAGCTACCCCATATACAACAAACATGCATTTCCTATGAATTCATAAACTATTCAAAGAAACACAAGCAATTGGTTTCAGGTGAATAGGAGTTGAAGGCTCAGAAGAAATGAATTAGAAATTGAAAATTTAAACAAATGATGCTAAAGAAGAAGAAGAAAATTAATCAACCTTGGAAAGCAGATTTTTGGGAGCAAAGAACAAAGGAGAGTGGGTGTCTTGATTTCTGAATCTGTTTACACGAATGGGTGTTGATGTTGATGATGATGATGATGATGATGATGAGTATCTCGTGAGGATGCTATTGTGTGTTGCAGAAATTAGATGCATCATCAAAAGTGATTCCATTCCCCTGCAAATTCTTCACTTCAAACTATGGAAACAATATGCTGAACAGAGAGGGACAGAGAATAGTATATGATTGAGAATATATATTTATTTTTTTATTTTTTAAATCATATAAAAAATATTAACCTGCATTTTTAAAAAGAGAATTATATGTAACTGAGAATTGGGAAAAAAAATTATCAACATATGAGAGGTGCAAGTGTACTTGCATTTACAATCTTTTATTTGTATCCCATTACAAACACACTTGCACCTATATATGTTGTTAATTTGTTCTCTTTTCTTACCTGCATGTAATTCCTTCTTTTTTTAAATATGTATTAAGTAGAAGTTTAATGACTCAAAGATAAAAGTTAAAATTTGAAAATAATATATGATTGAGAAAATATAAAATAATATATATATTTTTACATATGAATAAATAAGTAATGTAAATTGTCGGGAAAAAAACAAATCCATTTATTTCAAATTTTTTTAAAAAAATCAAATAATAAATGATTATTTAAAATGATAAATTTTACGTCATTTATGTAGTGTAGAATAAGTCTTATATTAAATTATTAGAATGTTATCTAACATTAATTTTAGAGAGATTGTTTATTTTTAAATATTTTATCAACAGAAATTATTATTATTTTTTTCATTAAATGATTTAATAATGCCTTACAATTTAAGGCTTTATTTAATATTACATGAAATTTAAGAATTTTATTAAATAATGCTAAAATATGTATGGATTTTGATAATATATATGCAAAACTTTAGAGAAGGTGAGTGAAATTTCTCATTTGAATAGATAAGGTACATAATGGACAATTTCATCATTTTTGGTATTATAATCTATAACATTAGTATGACATCAGTAAATTCTGTTATAGCCTAACAGAGGGGAACAGTGGGAGAATTCTAATAATAATTTCAAAAGCAATAGAGGTTACGGTAATTATTGAAACCACAAGGGAGGTATGTGGGGCTGGCCATTTGGAATAGGCATAGGACCAACTCCTTGGGCATTTTGCTGATTCTGAAGGTTTTGGTTTTGAAGATCTTGATTCTGAAAGTTTTGAGAGTTCTGGCTATCTCTGATTTCTAATGGCTGAAACCTAGGAGGTTGCCCCCAAGTTCAACACCTTGCGCCCTTAAGAGTGGGTTTGTTAGAGGAAGATATCTAAAAAACTCCAATGGTGGTTCAAAAATAGTAAATAAGTTGTTTTGTGGATTATGTTTCTTCAAAGACATTGGTTGGTCTTGTTGTAGGTAAAACTAGAGCTGGTGGAGGGGACACAAAAACCATTTCACCCAAAGTAGCTATCATATTGGTGATGGCCTACACCAAAACAGATTGGGCGTACCTTATCTCTTGCAGTGGAGTAACCAAAGAATGAGAAATTTCTCAGGAAAGCTCTATGTTGGCTGCAATGAATTTCTTCAACTTTTCAATCTCATCTAGTTAATCCTTTAGGATTGCATTGCATTTTTGAGGGTCGGGATTTCTCAAATCCTAGACTTTCAAAATGGGATACATTTCTTGTTTGATTGCGACATGTTTTCCTTTACCTCTACAAACCATGCTGACATTAGTAAATTACAAACCTAGCACCTCATAAAATGAAAGTGAACATATAGGCTAATGTCTTATGAATGCAGTTGTGCTATGACCGATGAACTTGGTCCAAGGTTGGATTTATGATTAGGGATTTTTGACTTTAATAGGACTTGGTCTTCTCCATACTTAGCATCCACTGCTTGACTGTCACCAATGACTTCCATATCTTTCCCATACTCAAGAAGACCAGTAGAAAAACCACTGTCTTCGATAGGCCTCTTATTAGAGTTCCCAAGAAGACCAACATCTTCCACTATTTTCTCGCTAGTATCACCAAGGTCGGTCTATTTCTTCTTCACCATTACTCTAAATTAGAAATGTCCCACTATGCGTGCCAATCAGTCGATAGAAGTTAATCGACAGAAAAATAGATCAGACTTGGAGTTGAGTTCTGATGAGGACAATGTCCCACATTGCCTAAGAGGGACTCCCACTTCCACCTTATATGCGTACTAGCCTCTTCCACCTTGTATGAAGCCTTTAAAATCGTGAGGAGAAGACGACAAGATCTATCCCTTAACCCCTAAGCGAACAGTATCATACAAGGTGAATGAGACGGGTCAGTGGAACCAGTCACATGCTCTGCCCTCCCTCCTGTATGAGCCTTTTCCCTCAAGGAGGAACAAAACTGTGAGGAGGGAACGACAAGATCCGTTCCTCAACCCCAAAGCAAACAATATCTACAGGGGCGTGAGAGGCCAAGCATACAAATTTGGCACTAGAAGGAGGGCTGTCCGGCAAACTCTCTCATTGTTGCGGCCTAGTATGTTGGGGGGTTATGATGAGGACAATGTCCCACATCACCTGAGAAGGACTCTCACTTCCACCTTATAAGTGTACTAGCGCCCTCCACCTTGTATAAGGCCTTTAAAACCGTAAGGAAAAGGGGACTACAAGATCCATCCCTTAACCCAAAGTAGACAGTATCATGCAAGGTGAGCGAGATGGGTTAGTCGAAACAGCCACATGCTCTACCCTCCCCCTTGTATGAGGCCTTTACCCTCGAGGAGGAACAAAACCATGAGGGGCGACGACAAGATCTGTCTCTCAACCCCAAAGCAGACAATATCTGCAGGGGCATAAGAGGCTAGGCATGCCATTATAGATATTGTCCTCTTTGGGGTTGAGGGACGGATCTTGTTGTCCCCTCCTCATGGTTTTAAAGGCCTCATACAAGGTGGAGGGGGCTAGTACGCTTATAAGGTGGAAGTGGAAGTCCCTCCCAGATGATGTGGGTCATTGTCCTCATCAAGTTCTATGCCTTAAACATATTAAAGACTTCTTTGAAGGTACAATAAAGAAGAAATATGGTAGAAATAGAACTGAATTTATATTAATTAAGTAAAATGTCACTTGTTACAGGTTACATAAACTTTAAATAAGAACAAAGAATTGAAAACTACATTGATCGACAGAGAAAAAGAAAGAGAAAAGTTATCACTAATCTACTCCTAAAATTATTAAGTTGACTACTCTTAAAATAGAAGTTACACCTAATAATCACGATATGTGAGTTGTGTGGGATTTTTTTTCTCCCTTTTTTGAAACCTTCTCTTTTATACTGGTATGGCCACTTTCTGATGCAGCCATGATCTTCCTTGATTTTCTACTTCCTTTCATCCATATCCCTTTGTTTTAGGAACTACCTACAAAATCTACTCTAACTTGGTCTTTAATCCCTTGATTTCAGCATTGACTCTAACTGACTTGCAACAGCCAACTCTTCTGGTTTTTCTTGGCATTGATTTAATTCTTTAAATGCCACGTCACCATGCTACTTCATGCTATACTACTGGCACATCTGTCATGCCACGCCATTATTCCTATTGATAGGTAATTTTTAAAAATTCAACAGACTAAAAGGGCTTTAATTATGACATCAACACCGCAAAAAAAAAATAAAAAAAAATCATGACTTGCATATTTTAAAGAGTATGTATTATAAATTCTACCCACAAAATTTTGCAAAATTTACTATTCAGTGGTAATTATACAAAATTATTATATTGTAGACACCCCATTTTTGACGGCCCTTTAAGACTTGGATGTTCTTGCAGGTACATTCGATCATGAGTCTATTTGATTGCCAAACGCTCGAAGTCTCTAGCAGAGTGCCATAGCTTTGAGCATTTCAAACCGTGCATCTATTTTGTCTTATCTTTGGACCATGCCTGAGTCTTTTCAGCCTGAAGTTTCAGCCATTGATGTGCATTGCCTGCCATCAATGAAGCCTTGCCGGCCACCACTGATGGCCGGCCGGCCATCATTGTATGTTGTAGATGTTTTGTGATATTTTGTGCCAGTTGTTTGCACATATTCATGCATCTTCTTACACGTGTGTGGCTGGATGTTTGTGAGGGAAATTTGTGTTTTCTATATATAGGACCCCTCTCTCTCATGTGTGGGGGTTAGAAAATTTTGAGACATAAAAATTTTCTCTCTCTCTCTCTCTCTCTCTCTCTCTCTCTCTCTTGCAAAATTGTGTGTGTTCGCGTAGTTTCTCTACACTTTTGCCTACTTCTCCTAAACCAAATCCTCTCACCTTGAGGTTCCTTGGGGCCATTTTGGAGCTCTTGAAGGTGGTTTTGGCTTGAACTTGTGCCTAAAGTGTTCTTTGCTTCAAGAGGTAGAATACTAGTCTTGTTATCTTGTCTTCACTACTTGTTTTTCTATCTTTTTCAATTGTTTTTGGGGCTGGTTTTGAACTGTAAAAAGCTCTGTTTTGTGGCTAAAAAATTGTGGTTTGAGCCCTTTTTTTAGTTTGGGGGTGGTTCACCCTTCTTGCTTCTAAGTTTATAAAGTTTTTATGTCTTTATCCATCACCTTCAAACCAACTTTTTTGGGCCTTTTAACCACTGAATTTCAGAGATTTTTTAGTAACAAAAATCTGATTTTGAAGTCCAAAATTGGAGGGGTTAGCCTCCCCTCCTTGTGTCTTCTTTGCATGCTTAGTTAGCTTTACATATTAGCATGTTTTTCTAGCTTAACTTAGCTTAAGTCCAGCATGTTTTAGCCTCTAAAATAGTCTACTTTAGCTTTGTTTTGGGCTGTTTGGTTCATTTGAACTTTGTTTTGTGTAGTTGTAGTGTAAATCCTTGCACTAGCTTGTTGTTTTAAGGCTTTAAACATCATTGGTGTGACTTGGCTGCATGTTTTTAGTGCTTTTATCACTCAATTTTAGCACCTAAATCTCTGCAACCTCTCTCTTTGTTTCACTCTTTCATTTTCTTTTGAGGGTTGTTTCAAGCTTTGAATCCTTCAAGCTTGAGATTGAGGTCATGCTCAATGGTTTAATCCTCTTTGAGGGTTCATTATCAAAGGCATGATCTCTCTCTTGCCTTACACTATCCCTTGGTTGACACTTCCTTCACCTTAGAGGACACTCACCAATGGACAAATTGATTAAAGAATGATTTGGTAATTAAAATGTGTAAACAAAATTGACAAGTAAAAGTGACAAGACAAGCATGTCTTTGTGTTGCATTGCATGTGTTTAAATCGGACGTTAATTTGAACACAAGGAAAATGGGACAATTCATACTCAAAAGTGATGAAATGTGCACTTTCCTAGGTCTCCATTGCCCTTGATCATGCATGATAGGGTGGTGGTCTTGTTGGTCATATTTGTGCATTTATCAAAATTGTACAACTTAGATCTTTGGCCATCATGCTATGAACTTGCTTGATTGGTGGTTTTTGGATCCAAATGTGTCACTCCTTTGAGATATTGAAATGATAAGGAGGGATACAGTACAAACAAATCCTTGGAAAACCCTCTTTTTGCTCTGTTTGTACTCTGTTGCAGTATGATGACCCCAGTGCATCAGTGGCTGGTAGACCACCATTTATGGCTGGCAATGCATCATTTCTGGCCGGCAGGACACCTCCCTGGCCAGCAGAATCCATCCATGGCCGGCATGCCACTGATGTAAACCTCAACAAAGATTTGGTAAGGTGGAGCAGAAAGGTTTTGGAAATGCTCAACCCTGCAAACAGAGACTTTCGAGAGCAAAATGGAGGTCTTTTCGGGGCGAAAACCGAGCATGTGCATCTTCCACTTACCGAGGCAGAGCTGTGGCAGCATAGTTTAATATCTTAAATGCTTAGTTCGTGTACTTTTGTGTTGTAAATTAATTAATTAGTTTATTAGTTAGTTAAAGTGTTGAAATAATTAGTAATTAGCTTAGCTAGTTATTCATTTGGCTTGTAATATTGTCTAATTAGCTTAATTAGATTAGCTTAGCTCTTATTTATTCGAACCCTCCTTCGCAAGGGCATAATGTTGTAATAAGTGTGCGTGCGTGTGTGTATGTTTTCCAACCTCACGTCTTTCTCCCTTTTATTTAATCTCTTTTGATGGTTAGATTAGGGACATATTTCAATTGGCATACCTTATGCTTGTATCCAGTCATTTGTATTGCATGTACTGAGGCTCGGCGCATCATTCAAACTGCATTGTCATTTTAATAAATTCTTTGAATACATGTTTAATCGCATGTTATTCAAATTATTTCATATGCCATTTTAGTAGCCGAAACTATTAATTGCATATTGCATGTGTTACATTAGGCATCTTACATAGTTAGGAATCATGCATAGTTTTCTAACCCATATCTTTTTAGCTTGGAGTACTAGGTGAGTTTTTACGCTTTAGCATGCTTGCCATGAGGCCATGTGCTTAAATGCTAAACTGCATGAATGCCTGTGGATGAAGGCTTGTTGCTTGAATTGGAACAATTCAATGAATATGAGTTTTAAGCCCACTTTGTTGAGTGGCAAATCATGTTTTAAGCACACTATGTTTGGTGGCAAAACCGCATCTTTAAGCCCACTTGAGGTGGAAAATTCAAACCATTTTCACAAACAAACATGAATTGAATTGTTTCCAAATGGAGCAAACTAGTCTATATTTACTTGTGCACATCACATAGTAAAGCTTGACTAAATAATCGAAACAAGAATGCATAATATTTATAAAATTTCATATCATGATTAGTAGAGGCTGATCTTTGATCGGGCGAGCGAGGGAGCTCAATTCATGACCTTCCCCCCTCATACCCAAGTTCCCAAGCTGAGACAACTTTGGTGATGACGGACACGTGGCCTTTGGCATGAGTTAGGGTTTCCTAAATTTTTCCAAAATAAAAAATATTTAGGTGGCGACTCTGTATCTGGCAAAGCAGTCCAATTTTGGCGTTATTTAATTTAAAATTGATTTTCCAAAAAGATTTTCTAGATTTGGACTCTTTGGTGTTTATCAGTTTCACATTGCATTTATGAGCCTAGATTCAGAACCGCGGGAGTCTGAACTGTGAGGCCTTCTTTTCAAACCTTCCGAAAGGGGGTGCAAAAAAAGGCGAGTCCACATATATATTTATGAAAAAATTTATAATTTTAATTATTAATGTTTATAAACTTTACCATTTATTTGTAATTATTTTCCCAAAAAGCCTCCACTGAATTTGAAATTTTTTCATAAAATTTGTCTCCCTCATGCTCTTGGTTTTCATCAAATTTTTTAAACATCATAGTTAATTGGATTAAATTAAAACAAATAAAAATTTAGAAGGATAACATTAAAAAAATTTAGAAAAAAAAAAAACCAATGTGTGAGTCATGTAACAAAATAAATTATGAATTTTTAATTTTATCAATATAAACCATAAACTTTTAAATTGCTTTTAATATAAATTATTTGTCTATTTTTATTAAGTAAATCGATGAAAAAATAAATATTTTAGTCATTAAACTCAGTGAAAAGGGTATTGTAGACATTTAATGTATAACCATATTGAGTTTAATAACTAAAATACTCATTTTCCGTCAGTTTTACTTAATGAGAATATGTGAATGCTTTAGATTGAAAATAAATCAAAATATTAGAGTTTAAATTGATAAAATTGAAAATTTAGGTTTTATTTGGTTACAAGGCTAAAACCTTGGTTGTTGTTGTTTTTTTTTTTTTTTTTTTTTTTTTTTTTTTTTTTTTTTTTTTTTTGATAATTGTTCCAAAAATTTAAAATAATAGGCATAAAAATTAATGCAATAAATAAATTTAGATGAATCTACATTTAGGGAAGAGAATGAAGCTGGGATTGGGGTCATTGTTTGAGATTGCAATGGGGAAGTGATTGCTTCTATGGTTGAAGAGATTGGAGTTTTTGATGGTCATTTAATTATGTTAAGACAAGGAGTGGACATTAGCCCACTGGCCTGCCATGTCTAGCCTTATTTTTTTAAGGCTTGGTGGCTTATTTTGATCGAAAGGATTAGGCTGGATTAATATCTTAGGCCCATTTAATAAATGAGTTGGACTTGGGCTTTAAGCATGCATTCTAGCCCAGTTTGACAATAATAATTTAAACATTTATTGTACTCTTTTATTATTGGGTGCTCAACCAAAAGTTTTAAATTATTTTTTTGGGCCAAAGGTGCAATCGCAGAAGAATAATACTATATGCACTAATTAGTGTACTAACTAGTGTACCAATTGATGATGTGATGACATAATTTAAGAGGTTTTTAATAGTTGTAATGTGATTAATAAGTGAGGTCAATAATAATGTCATAACTAGTGTTGGTACACTAGTGAATACACTAATTGGTGCATGTAACACCACCAATTGCAGAATAGTTTATCCATAAGGACAATCTAAAACAAAATAACCAAAATACCCATCTATATATATACCAATGAAGCCCGATCTATCACAAATCAAACAATCCGTCTCTCTCTCTTCCCGATCTAAACCCTAGGTGCGTCGTTTCTGCCACCACCGTCAACGCCTCCGTTGTTACTACCTCCTCATCGCTACCAGCACCCCCATTGTCACCGCTCACCACCCACCGCCGTCTACTCATTGATGAGAGAGCCTTAGCCGTCGCCCAGCCGATGCCGTCATCTTTCTCCACACCACGATTTGACGAAGCGCTAGATGGTCGTTCTACAGGGCTCTCATCGCAGAGTTCATAGCTACACTTCTCTTCTATAAGGTTTTTATTCTTGGCAATCCCGGTTGACAAAACTCCTTTCAGTTGTACCTGCTTTCGCACTTTTTATTTCAGTGAGGCTATGAGTTTTTAGATGCGAATCCAACCCAAATTATACCTTGCAGAGAAGTTTGTGATGTTAATACTTTCAAGATTGCCACTTTGCTGATTATGACAGGGATCAAGCTGCATGTTCGCCCTTGCTCGCTCAAGCGAAGGAGTTCTTGCTCGAGCGAAGGCTGTGTCTGGCAAAAAAAAACCTAAGAAGGATGAATGTATGCTCGAGCAAAGGTTATGTGGCTCAAGCGAAGCCACTTATGGAAAACACGCGTTTTTGGTTCCTCGCTCGAGCGAGAGAGTCTTCGCTCGAGGGAGCTTCGCAGTCCCAGATTTCTATAAGTACATTTTTCTGTCAGATTTTAGGATTACTTCTCCAGATCTTCTTTTTGGATATTAAGGTTTATATCTGGGGATATTTTGCTAGTTTTCTTTGATGTTTAATTGAGTATTCAACTCATGGGTTAAGAAGAATACATCAAAGGTTTGTTTGTTCATTCTATACAAAAGAGAGAGTTGTTCTTCGGTGGATTCTGAAGAATTTGAGCCTGAAGCTTTGGTGGATTCTGGAGTGGTTCATCGTCAAGACAATTCCGAGGTGAAGACGGGGCTGGAAGAGACACATAGAGGTTGGTCCAATTCAGGTGTGGATTCGCTAGGTAATTGAGAGTATACCTGTGTAATTTCTTTATATCTTCTTAGTGGATTGTTTTGTGGCTATTGCCTGTCATTTTTTTTTTATCACAATTGGAGGTGCTCCAATTGTGGTTTTTCCACGTTAAAATCGTTGTGTCGATTTGTCTTGATTGTTTGATTGGGATTGTTTTATTGCTTTAAATTCATACATAATCAAAAATCAATATCTAGCGGATTTCAAGATTTTTCATCTTCCTTCAATTTCAGCACTTTCTTTCTTTGATCTCTTATTTCTCTCATGTCTCTCTTAGGTTTGGAAAAGGTGGTGTCAGTGACCTGATAGGGAAAACGGCGGTTGGATTTTGCCATTTTTGAATTTTCGATTAAATCTCTATCCCTCTCTCGTTCTACTTCAATGAAGCTTTGGGATGTGATGATGTAGCGATCCCAGTTTTGCCACTTCCCTAAGTATGTCGGGGATCGAGTTACCTAGTCAACTCGTGGGGGTCTAGGGGCAGCACCCCTTAGCGGGTCCTAAGGCAGCGCCCTGGCGGGGTTGAGGGGCAACGCCCCCGAAGCAAAAATGCAAAATGCATTAGAAGTTTCTTGTCTGCTTGAGCGGCCATTTATGCACTCGAGCGGAGAATGTTTTGTTTCAAAAGTTTGACCTGTCTGCAAAATTACTGGGAAAGTGTATTTGACGTTCGAGCAGGGCTTTCTACGCTCGAGCGGACCATGTTATATCAGTTCGTGAATATAATATTTCATATCACTTTTGTATATCTCTGTAAAAACCTTTTCCTCTTCCTTCTCTCTACATTTCCCTACGCCAATTAGGATTAAAACCTTGATTTCTCAAGATCCATTAGAGTTCTACCATAAATTCTTCATCAAAGTTGGTTAACTTCTCGAGGGCTTCTTGTATGCGGTGAAGATCGAGTTTTAACATCGTTGATTTTGGGGTTTCATCTCATTTCTTCTTCAAAACTTGAGGTAGGGATTTTCTTAGAGTTATATATATATATATTTTGCAAGATCTAGATGATTTTCAAAATCATCATTTGATAGCTTTGAAAATTAATTGTTGATTCAAGAAGTTGAGCGATTTTGAAAGTGGGTTTGTCTCTTGTTCTTTTAAGATGATCTTATGGGTTTTGATCTTCGTTGATTAAACAAAAGATGATTTTAGAAAGTTTTCTTTCAAAAGATTTGAGTTGTATACTTTTGGTAAGAAAACTTAGAATTTGGGAATTTTTTTAAAAGAGACTGAAAATCCATGAATGATATTGTTATATTTATTTTATGTGTCAAAATAAATGGATGTTTGGAAAATTTCTTATTTATAATTATATAAATGATGAATTTCAGGGAGTGTGGGAATTGTTGTTCATTTTGGAAATTATTGTTCAAAACTTGAAATAGTCTTGAAATGACTAATTGTTGAGGATACTTGAGAAGAGGGAATTGTGTTATTCATTGGATGATGAATTGGAATAAAAGTATTTATATTCATCTTGTGTTATTGGCATATCAATTCATTTGATTACATTAAACTTTGAAAGTTGATTTGAAAACTTGCACTAAGAAAAGAATGTTGGGAAACAAGTTTTCACGAATTGGTTTTGGGGTAAATATGGTGGTAAGTCTTGACAGGTGGTGTAGATGAAATTGAATAGGTGTCGAGCCTTCCAGTTAATATTGGTAAAAATGACAAATTATAGGTGTCGAGCCTTCCAGTCGATACTGGTAAAAATGACAAATTGGTAGCACTTGTATAGTCTACTTGCAAACACCGACCTAGGGATTACCAGAGTCGTATTTACTGCCCTTTAAATAAATTGTTAAGTTTTGAACAATTGAAATTGCATGATATGATTAAGCATGATGGTTTTCAAAGGATGAAAGTGTGATTTATCTTCAAAAAGGGCATAGCATGGCATGTGCATTTCATCTCTTGAGACTTGTATAAAATGTATATACTTTGTTAAGAATTTTGTAATGGGCTTTATGCTCACCCTACGGGATTTTTGTGCAAGAAAGGATGTGGTGATCCCATCCAACTAGGGGCGTGGAAGTATGTGTGTTGGGAGTAAAATGCTCTCATTTGCTGTAACTCTGTGTGTAAGCCAAGGACTGTGTTTGTGTGGGTTTGAATAACCATTTTGTGTAACCAATCTCAAGCCTTGGAAACTTGTAAACCCTTGGGGGTATTTATTTGTTTATTTACTTCTTGTTGGATTAATGTATTGTTGCATGAAGAACTATTGTATCATGTAATGTAAGTTTGGAGATTTATATTCAGTTTTCCTTGAAAGAGCCATGATTGTTGTCTTATCATTTGGGCTAGAAATTTGGGGCGTTACAGATGACGAGTTACTAAGTTGCAAATAAATAGGCCAAAGCCTCGATGAATCCGCTGCATCCCCGCCACAGAGCTTGTTTGGAAACACATTCAAGAAACGACCATAGATGTTGATCATGTTGAGCTCTGTCGAAGACTCCTCATCAGCCTCTTTTTCCGCCGCCTTTGCCTTTATCTTCATCTGCATCTAAACCTTGGAGTTTTGCTTCTACATCTCCAAATCTTTCAACAATGGTAAATTTGACATTGGTGGTTGAAGTTCCTTAGCCCCCCTCAAATGGCAGCGTTACCATTTAGGGTTCCATTCACATTCTCTATCTTTCCTCTCTCTCTCTCTCTCTCTCTCTCTCTCTCTCTCTCTTTCCATTTTGCTTGTTGCACAATACAATACTAGAGAGCTTTGTTTGGATGACAAGTCTTAGTCACAGAAAATGAAATATGTTAAAAGTCATCATTGACTTTTCTAGAATTATCTAGGCTATTAAGTGCAAATGTTGAATAATCTAGAAGACTCCAAAAAGATCTAGAAGACTCTAGAAAGATTTAAAGAAATCCAGAAGATTCTAGAACATTGTAGAAGATTTTGGAACATTAGAGAAGCTTGTAGAAATCTAGAAGGTTCCAGAAGGTTCTAGAATATTTTAGAAGAATAGAAAGTACTATTATATACTAGAATAGTTTAGAGAGTTCTAGAATATAGTAAAGTATGAGTATATGCTATAATATTCTAGAGGGTTAATAATAGCCCTTGGATCAAAATGATCTTAGCCATCCATTGAGGAGGTGGATGACTATATAAAGGAAAGTGACCTCATTTGGAAGGTACAAGACACAACAATCAAGAGTGGAGTCAAGTGCTTGAGTGTGAGTGATTCCAAGAATGAGGTGTCCTTGAAAGTTTTCTTGTATACTTGAGTGTATCTTTGCATCTAAATAAAGATTCACTTTTGTATAACCGTCATGTTTTAACTCAACAAAATCAACTCCCAAATCCTCTCTCTCTCTCTCTCTCTCTCTCAATCTGTAAATAGATCTATTTCCTTTTTTTTTTTTTAATTTTTTTTAAGTTGATGACAATGATGATGAAACAAATTGAAAATAGATTAAATTTTTTTTTTTGACAAATTGCAACAGATTAATTTTTTTAAAGTTTGTCTACTTTGATCCAATTTCTCCCTTTGTATTATGTTCATCATAGTTCTTGTTTTGGTAGAGAAATCCGAAGTCCAAAGCAAACACAACCATCAAAGAGAGTAGTCTGGTTTGATTGCTTACAAAATTTATACAGATATGAAAATTTTATACAGAAAAAATTTGGATAGAAAATTTGTTGTTGCAGTTGTTGATAATGATGAAGTAGATTGGTGTTGTTGATAATGATTGCAACATATAAAAAAAATCTGTGGCGTAACAGATAAAAAAAGATTTGTTCAAAATTTGAGTAGATATGTGCTTGGCAGTGGCTTGGTGTATTTCAATAACAATATTTGAATAGATAAAAAAAAAATAACAAATAGAATTCAAGAAAAAAAAAATAGAATTTAGGAAAAAAAATTCAACAGATAAATAGAATTTAGGGAAAAATTGAAGAGATAAATATATTTTAGGGTAAAAAATTGAACAAATAAATAAAAATTTGAACAAATATATATAAATTTGAATAGATAAACAAAAAAAAATTAAACAGATAGAAATAATTTGAACAAATAATTTTTTTTTATAAGTAGATAGGTATAAATTTGAACAGATAACAAAAAGTCAAAGAGTAAAATTAAAAATAAAACGTTCTCTAAGACTTCTCACCAAATTATTTCACAAAACTTAGATCTCTCATCAACAAAAAAATATTTCTTTGACCTAATGTCTTGTATCCTTCCTAGATTGGATTTATCACCAATTAACCCATTATTATTTACTTTCCTCATACTAAAGTGCTCATGTCGAATTTGGTGACTGTAGTGTGTAATGAAGTTAATTTTGCTTGAACGCAAAAATGAATTGAAGTGATCTAAGCGTCTATTGTGTTTTGGAATCACTTGACAGTCAACAAAAACTTGAATAGGGTTTGATAGTCAACAAAAGCTTCATTAGTTTGCAGACCATCTTTCTTGATACAACTAAGCTACAGGAACTTTATAGAAAAATTCTAATGTTAGGTCAATCTTTGCAGAGTTCTTGCCCCTCCGAAAGGAGATGTTATGTCACGCCCCGTATTTTATCACTCGGATAACATTACCAATATTCATTAATTAAGTCTATTTACAAATAACATTTTGTAGACACCCCATTTTTGACCGTCCTCAAGACTTGGACATCACCGCTTGAACACCCGGTGATTATCCATGTTTGTGTTCATTTTGAGTCCCCGGAGGCCCCGACTGCGCGCCGTGCCTCAGGATCTCTTAACCGGTTTGTTCTGT
This sequence comes from Camellia lanceoleosa, assembly GCA_025200525.1. Taxonomy (NCBI): domain Eukaryota; kingdom Viridiplantae; phylum Streptophyta; class Magnoliopsida; order Ericales; family Theaceae; genus Camellia; species Camellia lanceoleosa. Next base: position 128,466,949 of record CM045768.1, read on the forward strand.
GCTTGGTTTTCCACCAAGGCTTGTGTGTGTTTGCATTTGAGGGTAGGGGAAGGCTTGTTAGCCATCCCTAGAACCCAACGGCTGCCTCACACCTCCACCGGCTCTCCCTAGTAGCCATCGGCACTCTTTTATCCAAATCCTTGGCCGATCGGCCTTTGTATCAGATGATGCCGGCCAGCACATTTTCGTGCCGGTGACTGTTTTGGCCGGCCGGTGACCCTTCTGAACCCCTCTGAGGATGGTGCATGCCAGCTGTGCCAGCTAGATTACACCATCACCACTCCCCATACGAGGGTTTGAACCCTTTGCACCCTTGACCCCCCTTGAAGCTTCTAGAAGCTTGAACCCTTGGCCAAGCTTCTTGGAGAAGCTTGGCGGTATCTTAGCTTCCCTTGGAAGCTAGGAACCCTTTGCACCCTTTGGCCTTACTTAGTCATTAAGTTTTGGCTTAGTTTTTGGCCTATATATACTTGCATTCATCTCCATTGTTTAGGGTTAGCAACTTTAGGTCAAAAACCAGAGCTTAGGCATATATTCTCTGATATACATCCACATATATCTATATCTCCCTTCTCCCTCCTTGTGTGTGTGTGTTTTGGGACCAAATAGTGTGATTTACCTTACTTTTGCACTAAAACACACACCATTACACCTTAGCTCGAGATTAGGAGGCTTGGAAGGTTGTTTGAGGTGTTTTTGGACTGGTTTTGAGCATTAGAGGAAGGCTGCAACCTTTGTTCTTCATTGGATCTTCAAGGGTAAGAACACCACTTTAGTTTCCCCATTCTTGCAACTACTTTCTACCCCTCTTGTCTTGGTTTTTTGGCTTTGTGTTTAACATAAAAAAACCTTGTTTTTGCTTGCTCTAGAACTTTCATTAAGGTCTCTTTTTCATTTGATTGAGGCCTTACTCTTTTAGGCCTTGTTTTGGTCTTTTTGTGCCCTTTTCTTGGAGCATTGTCTAGCTTGGTGTTTTTTGACCTTCTCACCACTGAAAACCAGTGGGTTTTCAGTGGTGAGGATGATATTTTCAAGCCTCATTTAGGGGAGAGACACCCCTCTCCCCTTGGTCCTTTATTTGCCTTTGTTTTGGGCTCATAGCATAGCATGTGTGCATGTTTGCATTTGGCTTCATTTCAGGACTTTTTGGGCTGTTTTAGGTCATGTTTGATCTCTGTTTTTGGTTGGAATTATAGCCTCTAAAATGCTTCTCATACTTCCTTTGAAATGCTCTTTTATGCCTAAAAGCATGCCATATGCCTAAGCCATATTTCTCGCATGTTTTAGCTTGATTTTATGAAAATATGAGTATCATCTTGTCATGCATAAGGGCTGTGAGCCACTGTTTTGGCTATGTTTGGCATGCTTAGCATGGTTGCCTTGCTTGTTGGCTTGTAGGCTTTGCTTGTATGGAGTTATAGCATGCTTAACTTGTCTTTATCCCATGATTTGGCATCGTATTAGACCCTATTTCAGTCCATTAGTCATGTTTGTATGTTTGGCATATGTGGCTTAGTTCATGCTTTAAGTGTGTGCTCTTGTATGCTTTAAAGTAGGCCTTTGCATGCTTACATGTTTAGTGCATTTTCGGGGATGCCATGAAGGGGGTTTAGGTGCTATTTTGTATGCTAAAAAAACCTGTTTTGGTTGCCTCACATGTGCCATGTTTGGTCTTGTTAAGTGGTGGTTCAATGTCTCACTTTGTGCCTTAGCCTTGAGCCTTATGGCTTGCATGCTTGTGTAGCATTTTGTTCATGTTTTGAGGCATGTTTTGCCACTGATTTAGGGAGTTTTGAGGGCTGCCTCATTGAGCTTAGTCCACCTTTGCATGCTTATATCATGGTTGTTGCATGTTTGATTGATGAAACCTAGTATACATGCTAGTTCCATGCATGTTGCATGACATTTGTACCTTGCATACTTTAGCTCGTTGCATGCCTAACATGATAGGTTGCATTACATTTGAGCCATGTCGCATGAGTTGCATTCCATGGTTTGGTTTGGGGTTGTCAAACCAAACATGAAGATTGAGAGGAGTTCACACTTGAGTGGTGAAACTTGTCTCCATCCTCAAAGTCCCTAAGGCCCTTGATCTCCATATGATAGGGACTTAATCTTCATTTTTTTTGGTTGCATGCATTTTCATATCAAAAGAGCAATCTTGATTCTTTGGGCTACCATGCATCAAAATGCACTATTGGTGGCCCAAGAACCAAGAGTCTTACCTCCTTGAGTCCCCAAGCATGATAGGAGGCAATGACCATGCTTACATGTCCCCTAAAATCCATGCCATGCATTGCTGTCTTGCTGCTGCTGTCAATCTGTCTGCTGCAGGGACTTTCTGCCGGCCGGCAGTTTAATGTGCCGATCGGCACTTTATTTGTGCCGATAACCACCACAAGCAGCCGATGGTCAATAAGAGCAGCCGATGATCTCTCCCCCCAGCCGGTGGGGCATTTCAGACCATTTGGAGGGTATTCCAGAACTTTGGGAATTTTTGGAGAGGCAGGACAGTAAAAACAGAAGCAGCAATGCCATGACACGGGTTTTCCGGGCGAGCCGCGACGAGCATGCATCATTCGCGCATTCCGAGGCAGGGCTGAGGCTCCATTCATTTTATTTGTTTAATTTAATTTTAGTAATTAGAATTTGTAATATTTATTCATTTATTCTTTCAGGACTGTATTATTCTTTTGGTCCCTCCGAGTGAGGGCATAATTGTAATAAGTGTGGGTGAGTGGGTGTATGTCTTCCAATCCCCATTTCTTTCTATCCCTTTTATTTACCTGCTTATGTTGGTGGATTAGGGCATCTCCAAATTAGCATACCTTATGCAATGCATGCGTGCATTCATGCATTTGTTTACATACATCGGGTTCGGCACATCATGCAAACTGCATCGTACTTTCAATTCCAAATTGAATACGTGGTAGTTGCTGCATTTCATGTGCCATGCTTAGGATAGCCGAGCTCGTTTAGATTACATCCTTGTATGTGATGCATTAGCCACTTGACATGAACTAGGACACGCATGTTTGCTAACTAGCTTCTGTTTTGGCTTGGAGTACTAGGTGAGCTATTATGCTTTAGCATACCACATGCGTGTGAATGTTGCCATGACAATATGCTTAACATGCGGCTAAGTGCTTACGTGAAATAAACTGCTTGAATGCCTGTGGGTGGAGGTTGGATTACTTGAGTTGGGAATACTCATTGAAATCGTGTTTTAGCCTACTTGCAGTAGCAAACTCAAACTGTTTTCAAAACAAACGGATATGCAATGTTTATTTCCAAATTAGGCAATCTAGTCTATACTTGTTTGCTGCGCGCAGAACATAGTAATTCTAGGCTAATAACTGGGATAAGAGCATGTAATGTTTTCAAAAACGAATATCACGGTTAGTAGAGGCCGGTCTTCGGACCCAAGGCGAAAGGTGCTCATAGTGACCTTCCCGATCGTACCCAAGCTCGAGCCAAGTCAACTTTGGTGATGACGGACATGTGGCCTTCGACCGAGTCGAGGTTTCCTAAATTTCCCAAAAATAAAATATTTAGGTGGCGACTCATGTCCGCAAAGCATCCATGTTTGGCACTACTTTTCAAAATCTGTTTTCTCAAAGCGATTTGCGGATTCGGACTCTTTGGTTCAGATTTAGAACCGCGACACAAAAGGAGTCCGAATCAGAGCGAGGTCCCCATGGACGTGCTCTGATTCTGGCGACTCTGCTGGGGATTTTAGAGAGCTTGACTCGAACTCGTGATATCCTGTTTTGATTTCATTTATGTGTCTCTTTGCATTGCATGTGCATTGGTGCGCCTAGGACACCGTGTTGGCCATCTGCTATTCTGGCGGTTTCTTGGGAGGCTTGTCTTGTCAAGGCATGTCCATAAGGTTGACGGTTGGCTCTGCCAGTGTGGGAACACAAACCCCGGTTTTACCGGGGCACCCTTTTCGACCATTCGACCTAGTGCATATTCGGAATCCATAGTGACCATTCCAAACTAGGACAGGTTGCTCACCCGATATAGGTTGTTTGAAACCGCTGCGTGCGTAGTGAAACCCTAGCTCCTGACAAAATAGGACAGGGAAACCCTACCCCAATATAGGGGTGTTTTGGTTCTCGTTTATCTGCTATGTGCTTTAGAGTGTAACTCTGCAGGGAACGTACAAGATCAGTTTGCAAGTTTAAATGTCGGGCGGAGGGTATCGATGTCGGTGTTTTGAGAATCAGTTGTCTATGGATATCAGATTCAGCCTAGGGGCAATGGTTCGTGATCAGTGATCAGTGGTTGAGAAACAGTGCATCTAGCATTCGATCGTTCATTTTAAATACCCGACCGTGTGTTGTGTGTTTATTTACTTTATCTTTGTTATCTTTGTCGATTTTACTTATTTATACGCTTTATTTATCTTTTTATTAGGTAGTTGAGCACGATTACTCTTGACGATAGATATCCCCAAGCACCACAGGTCGAGGTCGTCGACTCCTTCGATCCGAGGATCGATAGACGGACAACCGATGTACTACTCACTACCCCGGTTACTAAGCGGAGGTCGATGAAGCAAAGCATCGATCTGTGAGCAGTTGAGAGCTTTGTCTACCCCACCGTGTTCGATGGGGATCCGGATTCTGTGTCACCAACAGAGAGAGGAAAATATACCGATAATCCAACGAACAAGATAATATGGCTAGTTTGGAGGAGATGGTCGCCACCTTCAAGAAAGCATGAAAGCGATGCAACAGATGCGTCCGTCGAGCAGACCGCCAGCAACAGCCCAGCTTGTAAGAGAACGGCGAGAGACAATTGCGGCTGGAGCAGATGGAGCATCTGCCGCATCAAATTCCTCCCCGCCAGAGTTCCTAATCGGAAAGCGACCAATACTCGGTAATCTGAGAACTTCCCACAGACCACCTCCGCCTCGGCTCCACCCCAAATCCAACCCCGGTGTCAAAAACACCCACCAATTCTGGGACTCTCCTTTGAGTTCGAGGATCCGCATTAAAGTTGAGCAAGCTTGAGAAGTCTGTTCAAGAGATCCTGTGAGTCAAGACCATCACGACATTGAAGATGGATACCTGACGCCTTGACGCTGCCAGATCGGTTCAAAATGCCTCATATCGATCGGTTTGATGGGTCCGGGGACCCCATGGTGCACTTAAGACTGTTTTCGGACGTTCTAAGGCCAATGGGCCTCAGTAGGCTCCAGAAGTTGTCTTTGTTCGGTCGGACCTTGTCAGGAGTGGCATCCGCGTGGTATGCCAAACTAGAAGATGACGTCAAGAGAAATTGGGACGAAATGGCCGAGGCCTTCATCGCGCAATACTCGTACAACACGCAGATTGAGATTACGACTCGTGATCTCGAGACAACCAGACAAGAGCCTAAGGAGAGTTTTTTAGAGTTAAGTAACGGATGGAGGCCAAGGCTTCAATGATGACCTTGAGGCCTACGGACAAAGACAGATTCGGATGATTGTGCGCAATCTACAAACCAAATTGATGCAAAGATGATAGTAGTCCCATTTCCCACCTTTTTCGACTGCATGAAATGGGGTGCAGATTGAAGATGCCTTGAAACAAAATTTGGATTGATAATGACCGAGCAACCCCGACGAACTTTCAACCATGGTAGCAATGCAGCCGGCGGCGTCTAACCGCAAGAGCTACCAAGTAAGCATGGTCACCACCACCCTCCAAGGAATACGGCAGCTCGCCATTCTCCAAGGCCCTAAGCAACCAGGCAAACAACCAAATACCCACCCAAGAACACCCGAACCTTCGCTCCACTATACATGCCCCTATCCAAAGCTCTGGGGGTTTTGATTAAGAAAGGGCACCTGAAGCCCCTGGAGCCAGGGCCCCTACCAGAAAAACTTCCCCCTAACCATAACCCGGCCAAAATCATGCGTTCCACCAAGACCGCAGTCCACGACAAACCGATGTTATCGGTTCGCCATGAAATCCAGGATCTCATTGATAATGGGGTGATTTTACCTCCTGAGAGACCCAACGTTACTACAAATCCCCTCCCTACATACAACCAAGCTCCACCACCCAAAAGACTCAACTTCATCCACATTGGGGGCGTGTCTTACGACCCTAGTATCTACATCACACCTACTCATCTGCCCAAACCAGAGGTGTCCCTTCCCGATTGCACCAACTTGTGCATGATAGGCACCTCCATCACCCAACCTAAGCCAGTGGTGGTGACCGCCGAGAACAAAGGAGAGGAGATCCCGAAGGGAAAATGAGTTGTTGAGCCAAAGTCTGCGGGATTTACAGCTTGCATTGAGAAAGCGTATAGTCCGAGTGACTACATTTTACCGATAGGCGGGATGTGTCGTGGTGAAGCTTCGGCCAGAGGAAGCGTGTGTAATCCAAGGAGATAGTCTAGGACAGGAAATGGATAGTGTAACAACCATGGGAGAGGACTTTGCCAACCTTCGGTTTTACTACAACCAAGATCCAGAGGACTCAGCGGTCAACTGGTTCGATTATGGGGAAACAACAGAGGCCACTGGGTGGTTGGACGATCACCCAGATGTGATAGAAGAGTTTCAGCCAGAAGGGAGCCCAGCAGGGGCAAGAACATCAGTAACAGCCAGAAAGGTTGAAAAACAGAGTATATTGCCGGAGAGCGCCGGCATGAAGAATTTTGCTCGGGATTGGAGCATTTTGACCACAGGAATTGTTGAACAGCCGGATGTATTGGCACAGTCAGAACAGGAAAGATTTGAGGGATCTGAGAGAGCCAGGAAGGCAAAGGCCCATGTGGGGACTGAAACCGCTGTGTGCACAGAGACAGATAATGCTACGAGTACGAGAATGGAAAGTGCCGTGAGTACGAGAACGTCCATGCTAGAGCCCGACAGATGTTTGTCAGTTGCTGATGGGATGTGGTGGGAAGATGAGGATCTTTGTCTTGCCCATACAGACGAAGGCTGGGGAAATGATCAACCTGACGGTACCTGGTACCTGGGGGAAATCGACCACATGACTAGGAGTGGACGGTATTTCAAGCCTCCGCACCTGGAGCAACCAGAGACGTCTGGAAAGGATAGGGAGACAGAGAGACAGAAAGAAAAGCAACTTGAGGATGAGGCCGTATTAAGACAGTTGAAAAAGATACAAGCAGACATCTCCATCTGGGGACTGCTTATGGCTTCTCGAGTGCATAGGGAGGTTTTTTATCGACCATGGATAAGGCAAAGCTTTCAATAGAGACAACGCCGTAGCGACTAGTGGGGTTAGTCTTTCCGGGAGGAGCTGCCCCGACGTTGACGTCCGCTGATAAGGAATTACCGCCTGAGGGCACGAATCACAACAAGCCACTCTACATCTCCGTAGAGTGTAGGAACAAATGGATACCGGTAGTCCTTGTTGATCTGGTCCGCCATCAATGTCTCCGCGGCAAGGGCGACTTCGCGATTGGTCCGAAAATCGCAAACTTTGTACCAACGATCCAGTCATCGGGGCATATGACAATACAAGTCGAGAGGTGATGGGAGCGTTAAAATCCGCACCAAGGTTGGCGGGACAGAGGAGATAGATTTTCATGTCTTGGAAGTACTGCGACTTTCAATTTGTTGTTAGGCGGCGTGGTCGCATCGTGAAGGCAGTATCATCTACTTCGCACCAAATGGTGAAATACCCCTATGGGAAGGGAGTAGCCATCGTCTTCGGGAATTCATCGATTCATCCACCACCGGAAGTATCCACGCCTGTTCTGGAGATAGAGCATGGCCTGGAGGACGTATTCATATCAGGTTTTACCTTGGCTGAGGCTCAGGTTGTATAGAATATCATGGCCGCTAATGAAGGGGTATATGTTAGTGCCCAAGCAGTGTACCTCATGAACAAACTCCAATACATCCCCGGGATGGGATTAGGGAAGAGCGGCCGTAAGGGCATTGCAACGTTGGCCGAAGTGCCGCATAACCCTCACGCCTTGACTGGGTTACCTACCCACCAAGGAAGATTGGGTAGAAAAGGAAGAGATGGTGGAAGAGCCAAAGCAAAAGCAGATGGGGAGACCTTTTGAATTGATGCACCGGCCGTCCGGTACCTTGAACGGACGTTTAGTCCGGGAAGAAGACTTCCCATTCGTGGTTTTCTGGAGCCATGGTGAATGAATAAAGAAGCATACGGCGGATTTGAGATTTTCTTTGACTTGCAATTATCTGGGGATGATGTTGCCGAAGAGCAAACAGACCCGACAGTTGAGGCTGAACATAGCAAGGAATTGGAGTCTGCGGACACAGAGTTTGAAATGGGGGTAGCACTGGCATGTCTACTTTCAGATCCTTTGATCAACCAGTTGTGCTTGGGGGATGACTCCTCGGTGTCCATGATTAGAGATGAAACGGCTGTGGGCCAATCAGCGGCTATTTTGGATGCATCCATCGCACCCTCCCTCATCTGGCAGTACGAGGAGGGATTTTTATCAAATAGCACCGGGTCAGGTAGTGAGCCGGAATCTGATTCCACTGAGTCTTGTGGGTCGGAATCAGGTTCCAGCTCGTCTGAGTCTGAGTCCGGTATTCCTGGGAGTGATAACCCGGATGCCACAGTCCTGTCCAGGTCGTCTTTTTCTTTCTCTTTTGAGTCTGTTGTAACAGAGGAATTGGACGGTTCGGAAGTATCTAATGAGAATGAGGTAACTGTGGTTTCCGAGTACTTTTCTGTGCCTTTGGTTTATTGCTTAAATCAGGACTTTCAAAATTTTGATGAAAACGACGAGGACGAAATTCCTCCGGTTTTGCAACGACTAATTGAACAAGAGCAAGAGAGGTTTGTTAAACCCTTAATGGATGAAATCACTACCGTGAACATTGGTACTGAGAAGGACCCGCGGCTGGTCCAGATTGGGTCCACGTTGTCTTCGGAGGAACGCGAGCGCTTAGTCGCTTTATTAAAAGATTTCAAAGATGTTTTCGCGTGGTCCTACGAAGACATGCCTGGAATCGATCCTGAGATTGTGCAAAGACCGATCCTCTTGACCCCGAGGCTCGACATCAGCGAAACTCAGAGGATCCGCCCGATTGGGCCATTAAGATCAAGGAAGAGGTCACCAAACGATTGACGGGCTTCCTTGGTATCTGAATACCCGACTTGGTGGCCAACATTGTTCGATCAAAGAAGAAGGATGGCGAATCCGGGTATGTGTGGATTTCGAGGATCTGAACAGCCATCAAGGATGACTTTCCTTGCCGCATATCGATGAGTTGGTAGATTTCCGCAAGGCATGCTTTGCTCTCATTCATGGATGGCTTCTCAGGCTATAATCAGATAGTAATGGCACCAAGATCGGAGAAGATCGCTTACCACCCCGTGGGGTACATATTGCTACAGAGTGATGACATTTGGGCTAAAAAACACTGGGGCTACATATCAACGGGCAGCAACTACAATATTACATGACATGATCCATAAAGAGGTCGAGGTGTATGTGGACGACATGATTGTCAAGTCCAAAGAAAGAGAGGGCCACTACACCGCCTTGCAAAAGTTTTTCCAAAGGATCAGGGAATTTCGCGGTTGAATCCTCGAAATGTACGTTTGGTGTTACTGTGGAAAAAATCTTTGGGATTACACACAAAGGGCATCGAAGTCGACCCTTCCAAAATCAAGGCCATCTTAGAAATGCCACCACCAATGACCGAAAAGGAGGTGCGAGGCTTTCTAGGTAAAGTGCAATTCATAAGGTTCATCTCAAAACTAACCTTGACTTGTGAACCACTTTTTGGTCTCTTGAAGAAAGGAACGAAGTTCAATGGGACGGCCGATGCCAAGCCGCGTTTGAACAGATTAAAGAGTATTTACAGAATCTGCCCGTGTTGCCACCACCAAAGCCGGGGGAAACGTTGTTATTATATCATCGCTGCTGATCGAGACTACGATGTCAGATGCTCGCACAAGAATCGGAAGATAAAGTGGAAAGGGCCATCTACTATCTGAGCAAGAAGATGCTCGATTACGAGACCCGCTACACTCCGCTGGAGAAGGCATGTCTGGCCTTGGTATGGGCTACTAGGAAGCTGCGGCACTACCTGTTAGCTCACTCTGTAATGTTGGTTTCACGACTTGATCCCATCAAATATCTTTTCGAGAAACCAGCGCTTACGGGAAGGCTAGCTCGTTGGTTGCTGTTGCTCTCAGAATTTGACCTTAAGTATGTAACACGCAAGTCCGTAAAAGGGAGAGCGGTGGCAGAGTTCCTTGCCAACCACCCGGTTGAAGGGGATGAAGCGGTTGAGTACCTATTTCCAGATGAAGCTATCCTGCACGTCGAAGATGAAACCTGGACGATGTACTTTGACGGAGCGTCAAATCAATACGGATATGGGATAGGGGTGTTGCTGATAGCGCCCGACGACTCCCGTATCCCTTTAGCATTTAAGCTCCGGTTCAAAGTCTCGAACAATGAGGCAGAGTATGAGGCTTGTATTCTTTGGTGCAGGCGACCCTAGAACTAGGGGCAAGGCGTTTAGACGTCATTGGGGATTCGAACCTAGTTGTATCTCAAGCGAAAGGAGATTGGAAAGTGAAGGAGGAAAAGATGATAATATACCACCAGACCTTGGATTTGTTAATCCCTCGGTTTGAAAAGCTAAATTTCACTCACCTAGTGAGAGAGAACAACAGGTTTGCAGATTCGCTAGCAACTCTATCTTCTATGATAGACATCCCATCTGGGGTCCGGATGCGTCCAGTCATTATTGACCAAAAATTTGCACCCGCCTACGCATCAATCTCTGCCATAGATGAAGTACAGGATAACAACCCTTGGTATCACGACATATGGAATTTCTTGGAAAAGGAGGCATATCCACTAGGGGCAAATGCCAAAGACAAAAGGGCAATCAGAAGAATGGCTGTTCAGTTTATCATCTGCGGGGGTAAATTGTACAAGAGAGGTCATCTGGGAATGCACAAGCTGTGTGTGGAAGCCGAGGAGTTGAAGCACCTGATGGAGGCCATCCATGGAGGAGAATGTGGGGCACATATGAACGGGGTGATGCTGGCACGAAAGATCCTCAGACAAGGCTACTACTGGTCTACCATGGAGGAAGATTGTATCGGTTTTGTTCGGCGATGCCACAAATGCCAGATTCACGCAAACCGCATGAATATCCCGCCATCAAAGTTATACAACATGACATCACCATGGCCGTTCTCAGTATGGGGAATCGATGTGATCGGAGCTGTTGCCCCGAAGGGGTCGAATGGGCATGAGTTTATCTTGGTAGCAATAGACTATTTCACAAAGTGGGTCGAGGCCCAATCTTATGCCGTGTTGAAGGCTGCGCACGTCGCGAAGTTTATCCAAAACAACATTATTTGCCATTATGGAGTCCCGAACGAGATCATTTCAGACAATGGTTCTCACTTCAAGAAAGAGGTGATTGATTTGCTGGAAAAGTATAATGTGGCTTTTCATAAGTCATCCACATATCGGCCGCAGACCAACGGAGCAGTTGAGGCCGCCAACAAAAACATCAAACACATACTGCAGAAGATGGTGGAAACCGATCGGGACTGGCCAGACAAATTGCCATTCGCTCTATGGGGCTACCGGACTTCAATTAGAACTTCGACTGGAGCAACTCCTATATTTGGTCTATGGTATGGAAGCCGTTCTACCAATTGAGATTGAGGTTCCGCTGCTAAGTAGTATTGGCTGAGTGTCAGATAGCTGAGGCAGATTGGCAGCAGAGTAGGTTCGAGGAACTCATGCTCTTTGATGAAAGAAGGCTGAAAGCACTGTACCATGTCCAAGGTTATCAACGCAGAATTGCCCGGGCTTTCAACAAGAAGGTTAAGTCCAAGAATTTGAAGGAAGGAGATTTGGTGCTCAAAGACAATCGAGCTCCTATTCATGACCCAAGGGGCAAGTTCAGACCCAATTGGACTGGTCCCTATATCATCAAGTCTATATGGTCGGGTGGAGCTGTGGTTCTGATGGATCTAGATGGCCTAGAGTTCTCCCAACCGATCAACATGGACAAGCTGAAGAAATATTACCCCTGAGAGGCTCGCTAGGCCGAAAACTCGGAAGGGCGACCTAGGCAAAATTCAGGGCACAAAAAATTAGAAAATATAAAAACCGAGCTCGCAAGGTTGAAAACCCGCAAAGGGCGGCCTTGGCAAAAGTTAGAGCGCAAAAGGAGAGTGAAAATACTCGAGTGAACCCAAGCCTGAACTACGTAAGGCTTGATTCCCACCCTTGGGATACGTAGGCAGCTTCGTCCTGAAGTTCAGCCATAAACATTTTCCCCGATCAGCTTTGTCCGTTTGATCATCTTGGTCATCTTTGTCCATCGGTATTCATCGCAATCTCCGGTGCAGTGCTATTCAGACTAGGGGCAACTCTCCGTTGCCAGGCAGAGCCACGGCACCATTCAAACTAGGGGCAATTTTCCAATTGCAGGAATCCGGGGTTGTGCATCCCAGTGACAAATTTCAGGCGTGTCCAGTTCTGATCCATATCGAAAATGGTTTTGAAAAGTTTTAATGAAGATGACTTTGTTCAAATAAATCTTTTTACAACTAAGACCATTTCCGGACCAAAACGGAAAATTTTCAGTACCACAACCTTCAATTTCATTGATTTCAAATAGAGTTCTCTTGCTCTTACATACAATTGAAGTTGCTTTTTATTACATTCATAAAGAAAACTTGAAAGTACTGATAAAGCAATAAATCCGGGGCATGGTAAAGTCAAATGCCTGTGCCCCCCTCAGCCGGGTCGAAGCCTCGATGCCAAAGTGGGCCCTTCTGTGCCTCTTCATTAAGCCAATCCAAGCACTCATCGACAAAGTGCAACTGAAAGGGGGAGCGGGGGCCAGGAGTTCTCTCGTCCTCCATGTTGTGGCATACCGCCAATCTGTGAGCCTCGGATAGGAATGCAATGTACTCTATCCTTCAAGGGCAAGTCTGGTCATGACCAAACTGGCGCAGGATACGGAATGGGAAGTAGAAAACACAGTGAGTCAAGCCAATCAATTGGATCCCCGGCTGACGGGTCATGCTGTAACTCATCATTGGGAGGTTGAGCCAAGGGCACCGCCAAGCAATGCGATCTGCGGACAAACTGCACATCCATTCAAACCACCAACCCTCATCAAGGGCGTCAACTAGGCGTTGCCTGAAGAAATAGCCGCGCGCTGAATATGCTGGGCAAGAGTCCACGACCTTCAGTTTATCCATTAACCACACCTGGGGAGGGATGAAAAATGAGAGAATAAAGAATAGAGAGAAGTACGATGAGAGAAAAAGTGAGAAAAGGTTTTGTGAGAAAAACCGAGCCTGAGGGCCGAGTGATGGGAGCAAACATAAAAGTGAGATTGGGCGGGAAACATTACCTGTAGTAATAGTGGACTCCCTGCTAATCTGATCGTCTCTCGACGATAAAAGGCGTCTAAACCCAGCAGTGTCTCAGCCAGGACCATGGCAATACAGCTTTTGCCCTCCTTCAAGCCTTGGGCAACTTCAATCAATCGGACACTGGATCCTCCGGAACCGAGACGAACGAAAATGAGATAGCATGCATAGACAGAGGCGTGCCGAAAAGCCTTGCTGATGATGGTCGCCACGATCACCAGTCTCAGAAAAACGACAAACCAAACTCGGAACATCTAGTGTCCCGTCACAAATCAGAGAACGAGCATCGGGTATTGAGAGCCCACACATTTGTCCTAAGGCTTGAGCATGGCCAAAGCGAAATTGGGGCAGGATTTCCTCATTGCGCCCAGATTCCATTAGAGCTTGGAAATCTTCGAAAGTGGGACACACCTCTTGCCCGCTAAAGCTAAAGACATGTGTTACCGGGTCCCAGAACCTTGCCGCGGCATGGAGGAACGGAAAATGCAGCGGGGTGCGGCGCAAAGTGAATAGTGCGTTTATGCCGAAAGTCCGGAAATTCAGCTTTTCCGAGCCGTCCAAGTTGTTAATCCAAGTTGCGAGATTTTGAGCAAGAAATTCCTCCATTTGGAGCCAATCAGTGTGGAAATGAAGAAGACCACGAGGCCAAGATCTTTGTGAAGAGGATAAGGTTGAGTGGAGGACACATGTCAACATTCTGCTGGCGCAGGCAGTCTACAGCCGACCGGCAGTAAATAGTGCCGACCGGCCATAATTTTGTGCCGACCGACCAAATTATGTGCCGATGACCATTCCCCCCGGTCGATGATCTTTGTGTCCAGCCGATGGTCTTCCTCCTGTGTTTTCTAAGCTGTTTTGCTGAATATTGGGGAATTCCATTGCTTACAGCACTCTCCGGTGATTTGATTCCCATCGAGTCGTGCATTTGTTTATCGAGTTGTTGTATATTTGCTTATCGAGTTGTATGTCACTCACTTTAAGTCTTCGCTGTGTCTATCAAGTTGTGCTTGCACTTGGCTAGTCTATCGAATCTTTGATTTGCTTATTGAGTTGTAAGTCGGTCCACTACCTGATTATTACGATGCGATGCTTTGTTTTCAAAAAGCAGTTTCAATTTCATTCACATTGTTATGTGATGCCTTGTGATGCGATGCACACAAGTACAATACCTTTTCAAGCGAATAGCTGTTTCATTTCCATCATGTGTTTTTGTAAAAACCCGCAATTTCAAAAGAATTTAAACCTGCCTGAGGCAGTGCAATGTGCTCAAACTCCTAGTAAAAAGGAATGTAAAGCAGAAGCGTGAGTGTAGAATACCGGATTGGATACCGAAAACCTCCCCTTGCAATCAGAGTACCTTTCATGCCCTTGTCCGGGCTGATTACGAGGTCTGGCACCTTCGTCACTTAAGAACAGCGCGGGGAAGTGCACTTCTGAAATGTTAATGGATCTTCGAGCTAATTTCAAGCCATGACTTTTGTGAACAACGCTCGGAACATGCGAAGGATGTCCCTTCTCGTATTCTTTTATGTCTCGTAAATTTCAAAAGAAATTGTTTCAATTATACTGTGTTGCAGTACGTTGCATTTCAACATCATGTTTTACCATGTTCAATTTCAAGTTCCCTTCTTCTATACACATTGCATTGTATGCGTGCTTTGCTTTACTGACATGTGTTCAATTACCTTCTATACACATTGCATTGTATGCGTGCTTTGCTTTACTGACATGTGTTCAATTACCTTCTATACACATTGCATTGTATGCGTGCTTTGCTTTACTGACATGTGTTCAATTACCTTCTATACACATTGCATTGTATGCGTGCTTTGCTTTACTGACATGTGTTCAATTACCTTCTATACGCATTGCATTGTATGCGTGCTTTGCTTTACTGACATGTGTTCAATTACCTTCTATACCCATTGCATTGTATGCGTGCTTTGCTTTACTGACATGTGTTCAATTACCTTCTATACACATTGCATTGTATGCATGCTTTGCTTTACTGACATGTGTTCAATTGCCTTCTATACACATTGCATTGTATGCGTGCTTTGCTTTACTTACATGTGTTCAATTATCTCACTATACACATTGCATTGTATGCGTGCTCTGCTTTACTATGTGTGTTCAATCACACTTTTCTATACACCTTGAATGCGTTGTCACGCCTTTATCGATTGCATTGTCATGGATATTGCTAATGTCATACACCGCTAAGTTTGTTTTCTTTTCAGCACGATATTGTATGTACGGCTCATTTGAGGCGGTGAAACAGACGAACCGCATGTATTGTATCTCCCGAGTTGAGACGTATTGAGAATTCCATAATTCTCTTACACCCTTTCGCATTGTAATGTAGATCGATGTATGCTAGCTTGTAACTGTTGCATGTGTGCTTCATTACAGCTTCCTTTGCATTTTCATGAGTTATGCTAGGCTTCTTGCATTTTCAGTTGCATTTTGCCCCTGCCCTCGGGCGCATATCTTGTTTGCCTTGTATGCTTGTCCAAGTCTTCGGCCTTGTCAAAGATGGGTCGTCTCTGGGCTTTGACATTCACTCCCGTCATTGTTATGACTTCCGAGTTCTGTCAAAGAGGGGCAACTGTAGACACCCCATTTTTGACCGTCCTCAAGACTTGGACATCACCGCTTGAACACCCGGTGATTATCCATGTTTGTGTTCGTTTTGAGTCCCCGGAGGCCCCGACTGCGCGCCGTGCCTCAGGATCTCTTAACCGGTTTGTTCTGTGCTTGGTTTTCCACCAAGGCTTGTGTGTGTTTGCATTTGAGGGTAGGGGAAGGCTTGTTAGCCATCCCTAGAACCCAACGGCTGCCTCACACCTCCACCGGCTCTCCCTAGTAGCCATCGGCACTCTTTTATCCAAATCCTTGGCCGATCGGCACTGTATGATGCCGGCCGGCACATTTTCGTGCCGGTGACTGTTTTGGCCGGCCGGTGACCCTTCTGAACCCCTCTGAGGATGGTGCATGCCAGCTGTGCCAGCTGGATTACACCATCACCACTCCCCATACGAGGGATTGAACCCTTTGCACCCTTGACCCCCCTTGAAGCTTCTAGAAGCTTGAACCCTTGGCCAAGCTTCTTGGAGAAGCTTGGCCAGCTGTCTTAGCTTCCCTTGGAAGCTAGGAACCCTTTGCACCCTTTGGCCTTACTTAGTCATTAAGTTTTGGCTTAGTTTTTGGCCTATATATACTTGCATTCATCTCCATTGTTTAGGGTTAGCAACTTTAGGTCAAAAACCAGAGCTTAGGCATATATTCTCTGATATACATCCACATATATCTATATCTCCCTTCTCCCTCCTTGTGTGTGTGTGTCCTGGGACCATATAGTGTGATCTACCTAACTTTTTGCACTAAAACACACACCATTACACCTTAGCTCGAGATTAGGAGGCTTGGAAGGTTGTTTGAGGTGTTTTTGGACTGGTTTTGAGCATTAGAGGAAGGCTGCAACCTTTGTTCTTCATTGGATCTTCAAGGGTAAGAACACCACTTTAGTTTCCCCATTCTTGCAACTACTTTCTACCCCTCTTGTCTTGGTTTTTTGGCTTTGTGTTTAACATAAAAAAACCTTGTTTTTGCTTGCTCTAGAACTTTCATTAAGGTCTTCTTTTCATTTGATTGAGGCCTTACTCTTTTAGGGCTTGTTTTGGTCTTTTGTGCCCTTTTCTTGGAGCATTGTCTAGCTTGGTGTTTTTGACCTTCTCACCATGAAAACCAGTGGGTTTTCAAGGTGAGGATGATATTTTCAAGCCTCATTTAGGGAGAGACACCCTCTCCCTTGGTCCTTTATTTGCCTTTGTTTTGGGCTCATAGCATAGCATGTGTGCATGTTTGCATTTGGCTTCATTTCGTGACTTTTTGGGCTGTTTTAGGTCATGTTTGATCTCTGTTTTTGGTTGGAATTATAGCCTCTAAAATGCTTCTCATACTTCCTTTGAAATGCTTTTTATGCCTAAAAGCATGCCATATGCCTAAGCCATATTTCTCGATGTTTTAGCTTGATTTTATGAAAATATGAGTATCATATTGTCATGCATAAGGGCTGTGAGCCACTGCTTTTGGCTATGTTTGGCATGCTTAGCATGGTTGCCTTGCTTGTTGGCTTGTAGGCTTTGCTTGTATGGAGTTATAGCATGCTTAACTTGTCTTTATCCCATGATTTGGCATCGTATTAGACCCTATTTCAGTCCATTAGTCATGTTTGTATGTTTGGCATATGTGGCTTAGTTCATGCTTTAAGTGTGTGCTCTTGTATGCTTTAAAGTAGGCCTTTGCATGCTTACATGTTTAGTGCATTTTCGGGGATGCCATGAAGGGGGTTTAGGTGCTATTTTGTATGCTAAAAAAACCTGTTTTGGTTGCCTCACATGTGCCATGTTTGGTCTTGTTAAGTGGTGGTTCAATGTCTCACTTTATGCCTTAGCCTTGAGCCTTATGGCTTGCATGCTTGTGTAGCATTTTGTTCATGTTTTGAGGCATGTTTTGCCACTGATTTAGGGAGTTTTGAGGGCTGCCTCATTGAGCTTAGTCCACCTTTGCATGCTTATATCATGGTTGTTGCATGTTTGATTGATGAAACCTAGTATACATGCTAGTTCCATGCATGTTGCATGACATTTGTACCTTGCATACTTTAGCTCGTTGCATGCCTAACATGATAGGTTGCATTACATTTGAGCCATGTCGCATGAGTTGCATTCCATGGTTTGGTTTGGGGTTGTCAAACCAAACATGAAGATTGAGAGGAGTTCACACTTGAGTGGTGAAACTTGTCTCCATCCTCAAAGTCCCTAAGGCCCTTGATCTCCATATGATAGGGACTTAATCTTCATTTTTTTGGGTTGCATGCATTTTCATATCAAAGAGCAATCTTGATTCTTTGGGCTACCATGCATCAAAATGCACTATTGGTGGCCCAAGAACCAAGAGTCTTACCTCCTTGAGTCCCCAAGCATGATAGGAGGCAATGACCATGCTTACATGTCCCCTAAAATCCATGCCATGCATTGCTGTCTTGCTGCTGCTGTCAATCTGTCTGCTGCAGGGACTTTCTGCCGGCAGTTTAATGTGCCGATCGGCACTTTATTTGTGCCGATAACCACCACAAGCAGCCGATGGTCAATAAGAGCAGCCGATGATCTCTCCCCCCAGCCGGTGGGGCATTTCAGACCATTTGGAGGGTATTCCAGAACTTTGGGAATTTTTGGAGAGGCAGGACAAGAAAATGTAATCAAGAATGCCATGACACGGGTTTTCCGGGCGAGCCGCGACGAGCATGCATCATTCGCGCATTCCGAGGCAGGGCTGAGGCTCCATTCATTTTATTTGTTTAATTTAATTTTAGTAATTAGAATTTGTAATATTCATTCATTTATTCTTTCAGATCAGATATTCTTTTGGTCCCTCCGAGTGAGGGCATAATTGTAATAAGTGTGGGTGAGGTGTATGTCTTCCAATCCCCATTTCTTTCTATCCCTTTTTATTTACCTGCTTATGTTGGTGGATTAGGGCATCTCCAAATTAGCATACCTTATGCAATGCATGCGTGCATTCATGCATTTGTTTACATACATCGGGTTCGGCACATCATGCAAACTGCATCGTACTTTCAATTCCAAATTGAATACGTGGTAGTTGCTGCATTTCATGTGCCATGCTTAGGATAGCCGAGCTCGTTTAGATTACATCCTTGTATGTGATGCATTAGCCACTTGACATGAACTAGGACACGCATGTTTGCTAACTAGCTTCTGTTTTGGCTTGGAGTACTAGGTGAGCTATTATGCTTTAGCATACCACATGCGTGTGAATGTTGCCATGACAATATGCTTAACATGCGGCTAAGTGCTTACGTGAAATAAACTGCTTGAATGCCTGTGGGTGGAGGTTGGATTACTTGAGTTGGGAATACTCATTGAAATCCGTGTTTTAGCCTACTTGCGAGTAGCAAACTCAAACTGTTTTCAAAACAAACGGATATGCAATGTTTATTTCCAAATTAGGCAATCTAGTCTATACTTGTTTGCTGCGCGCAGAACATAGTAATTCTAGGCTAATAACTGGGATAAGAGCATGTAATGTTTTCAAAAACGGATATCACGGTTAGTAGAGGCCGGTCTTGGAGGCGAAGGTGCTCATAGTGACCTTCCCGATCGTACCCAAGCTCCCGAGCCAAGTCAACTTTGGTGATGATTTGACATGTGGCCTTCGGCACCGAGTCAGGGTTTCCTAAATTTCCCAAAAATAAAATATTTAGGTGGCGACTCTGTAATCTGGCAAAGCAGTCCATGTTTGGCACTACTTTTCAAAAATCTGTTTTCTCAAACGATTTGCCGGATTCGGACTCTTTGGTTCAGATTTAGAACCGCGACACAAAAGGGAGTCCGAACTGTAGCGCGAGGTCCCCTGCGGACGTGCTACACATTTCATCCTTGGGTGAAATGATGAATAATTAAATATACATATTCCCTCTCGTTATACAACAATGACATTTACATGCGAATAAAAGAAATGCCCTGAGGCTTACAATAAAAGAGAGGATACTACTCTTTATAAAAAAAAAAAATAGCACTCAACCAAATAACAAATGAAGTAGTACAATCTATCACTACATTACACTTATGAAATGGTAAAACCCATTGTTTGATCTTCAAATCCGAAAAGCATTCCCTGTACACATGTACAGGCGGGGGTGAGCAACCACTAGCTCACCAAACAATCTCATATTAAAACATTAGAAAATATGCGGATACCAAAATACTCGTACATATACGTGAAATCATATCATGTCAAAACCATATGATTTTATTACATAAGCTCTTAAATCCAATTTATTTAATTAACCACAACAAGTTAAATAAATAAACATGTTTCAATAGCAATAGGACATCATTTTCAATTCATTCAATTATCTAATTATCAATTGAATCAAATAACTAAATAATTCATCAAATCCATTTTATACAGCCTTATGAGATGAATGCATATGCCATGTCATCTCAAAATATTTTTCTCATCTTTTGAAAATCTTACGCACAATGCCAATTTGAAAACACACTAATCCAACAATTTTAATAAAATTCCAAAATGGTAAATACGACTCAGGTAATCCTTAGGCTGGTGTTTGCAAGTAGATTATACAAATACTACCAATTTGTCATTTTTACTAGTATTAACTGGAAGGCTCGACACCTGTAATCTGTTATTTTTACCAGTATTAATTGGAAGGCTCGACACCTGTAATCTGTCATTTTTACTAGTATTAACTGAAAGGCTCGACACCTATCATCCACACCACCTTTCGAGACTTACCACCGTATTTACCCCAAAATCATTTCATGAAAATTTCTTTCCCAACATTCCCTTCTCAATGCAAAGTTTTCAAATCAAATTTCAAAGCTCATCATTATTAAATGAATTGATATGCCAATGCAATGATTAATAATACAATGCAATATTTTTTCCACATTCAATACTTCCACACAATATTCTTATTGTGATCAAAATTCTCATTTCTCATTTCAATATAATTTCTCAAGATGAATATAAATACTTTTATTTCAATTCATCCATGGGACAACAAAATTCCCACACTTAGAGTAATTTCAACCATTTAGTCACTTCAAGACTACATCAACATTTTGAACAACAATTTCCAAAACTTCAAAAATTCTCATATTCCATGAAAACCATCATTTATATGTAAGAAAATAAACACTTTTTCAAACATCATTTATTTTATACAAAATAAATATAACAACATCTTCAAAGATTGTCAACATCTTTCTTAAAAACCCCAAATTTCTAGATTTTCTCACCAAAATCACTCATCTTCATTTATTGATAGAAAGTCACCAAAAATATCTCTCTTCAATCCTCATAGTTCAAAACCCTCAATTTCTATTTTAAAAGGAACAAGAAAGTAAACCCACTTTAAAAAAAATCTCTCATCTTCTTGAATCCACAATCAATTTTCAAAATAAATCAAAGGATGATTTCGAAAATCATCTAGATCTTGCAAAAATATATATATAACTCAAAGGAAATCCCTACTTATTAAATATTACCATTTCCATCCTACTATGTCAAAAGCTATGGTATAATCTTAATAACATACTTTTAACCATAACGGATTTAACCTTTTAATCAAAACTAAGTTAATCCACTAAATTAGTAAATTTATTATATTCAAAAATTTTCAAATTTATAATACCAAACCTAACTTCACATGCCTCATCCCTCAAACATAACTATATTTCAACTTAACCATTTTTCATGCCAAGCTATTTAAAGAGGTAATATTTTTACCAAATTCTCTACCAATAACAATTTCACAACTTTTTCTAAAATTATTTAACTATCATGATATTTACATAAAAAATTATGAAATATGTCCAATAGTAACATTTTCAAGATTATGAGTTTAAAAGTCCACATTTCACATTTTTGTTTTCATAAAAATGAACACAACTTAATCATCAACATATCATCTTTCATAAAATATCATGAACATAACACTTTTAGAGTTTTTAATCCCAAAACAACTCTATAATTCGTACTTAAGCATTTACTCTATATTCCTCAACATTAATTTATTTTTCACAAAAAATAAATTCCAAATCAAAGATTAAAAAAAAAAATTCAACTTTATATTTCTCAAAATAAATCATCTAATCATAATATAATGTAGATACAATCCATACAACTATTAAATTCTATTTTCGGATTTCTTTTACAAAATTAATAACACAAAATGATTTTCCCAAAATCAATGTCAAAATACCAACATTCTTAACATTTCAACATAATTTTTCTTCCAAAAATTACCAAACAAAAATCTAAAAATATATCTATATGCAATACCTCTTATAATGATATATTTTCTCAAAATAACCCTAACATAGCTTTAATGTAAAAATATGAAGAAAGTCCCTACCTCAAATAATGAAAAAGAGCAGATCTGGAAGGCAAATCTTGCTTGATCATGAATCCAAGACTACCATTGCGAAGATCACGACGAGTTCTTCGACTTTCATTTACAACACTTTAACAAAATCTCACTCTAAGGACTCCCATTTGAAACTCAAATATTGAGCAACAATGGAGAATAAAGAGAGAGAGAGAGAGAGAGAGAGAGAGGGAGAGAGATACATGCTGGGAGAAAAGAATGAGTGCCAAGCTCTCTGCACAACAAAGAGCAAAGCAAAAAGGAGGGGAAAAGGAGAGAGACATGGGGGAACAACCCCATGTGGGTTTGGCTTTCCAAAAGAAAAAAAAAATAAAAAATTGGTTTCCCCAAAATATAATTTTTTTTATAATAATACCTCAAAATTTTATAATATAAATGATAAAATGATATAATTTTTCTCACCACAAAAATATAACATTTTTGTACACCACAAAATATAATATTTTGCTCACTACGAAATATACACATTTTCGTTCTTTATAAAATATATAATTTTTCACCATATAATACACACCATAAAATCAACTATCAAATATTTATTATAACCCCTATATAGTAAATAATAACAACCCTCAAGGTCGTTACTATCAATCACATACTTAAAAAGGGCCAGACAGTTAAACATATCTCAAGTCATGGCCTAAACACCCAAAACTTAATATCAAATTCTGTTGTATACTAGACCAAACACTGATCAGTCCGCGAATTTTCATAAAATAAATACTCATCAATAAATTCTGAAATATTTACCCAACGTGCTAGACTCATATGGGAACAACATATAAATATTTCATAATTTTCTGAGATCGAGAACTATTTTTAAAAAATACAAAGCCAAACTATTTTCGCACAGAATTTACTCAGCAATCTAATTCGAAAATTTGCTCAATTAAATTATGCACTGGCTATTTTAAAAAAAATATTTGGGTCATTACATGTTATGAGTTCAAGTCCCCATGTGGAGCATTGGGGTGACCCCTTTCCCTTAGATTTAAGTTAGAGTAGGTTATTAAAAAAATAAAAAATTTATTTGGCGGTCTCGATCAATGATTCACACCTCAGCACATGAGAGAAACATCGACACAGATACAGACACGTATACAGATGCGGATGTCGACACTAACCCGGACAGAGATACGAGACTTGGTAATTTTTAAAAAATAAGGAAATAGACATGACGATGACATGGCAATAAAAAAAAATTTAATATATTTTATTTGCTATGTAGATTAATATTATATCCATAAACAATCAAAATTAACAAAAAATAGTACTAATTTAATATAATAATTAAAAAAAACTCACTCTTAAATTAACTCATATCATTTGCTTTCTTTTTTTAGCATTCAACATTCAACCAAAAGCACTAAAAAATGATGGGAGGAGGGGGGAATGAGTTGGCTTGTCCTCAAAAAATATAATTAAATAAAGGGATATACCATGTGATGTGTCTCATATGTGTCCTTATCATGTCTTTGTGTTTGACACTGCTACGACACAAGTTTTAGAGTGCTGGTGTTGTGAGTAGCTCTCCTCAAGATTCCATAATCTCCATACCCCTTAAGACTTCAGTTCGTGGGCCTGATGAGGCCCACAACGGTGATCCAAATAGTCCATCTCGTAGTCCTCAAAGAGAACAACATATATATAAATTAGTTTGATTTGTTATTGATACACATACTAATTTATTGTATTTTATTTTATAAAGTGGACAATTTTAGTTTAAAATCATATTTACCACTCATTTCATAAAACAAAACATAATTGGTTAGTTTGTCTATCAATGTGCATACAAGCTAATTCCCTCCCCCCTCCCCCATATATAGATGTTGTTCTCTTCAAGGACTACGAGATAAATGGTTTAGATCACCATTGTGGGCCTTGTGAGGCCCATGAAATAGTCTTGTGGGGCATGAAGATGATGTAGTAGTCTTAAGAGGAGATGCTCCTGTTTGTGCTTTATAGACATGAGATTTGTCATATTGTCTCCCAAAAGTCAACACAAAAATATTGAGTCCCACTATTTTAATCAACAGAAAATCAAGTTGGGGCAACATATAGACTTGCCCTTAGGGCCACAAATTATTTTCCCTCCAAAAGAGCATCATTCCTACCATTTATGATACACCAATCATTCTAGATACATAAAACTAAGGATGGAAATTTTTGACCCACAAGGTAAAGGATGGAAATTTTTGACCCACAAGGTAACATGCATCAAATAGTATACGAAGTTAACGGGTTAGGTTTGACTATTTTGTACATTAAAATGAATATGACACCACATAATATGGCGAATATTAAGTGAGTTAGGTTAATGTCTAACCTGCATAACACGATTGACACTAATAATCTGTTTAATGAAAAATTAGATACATTTTAATAATATTTCCTCTTGTTGGAAATTGGGTCGGGTTTAGAGCTCGGACTCAATTGGGTCGCCCATGGTGGCATGACCCGATTAAGAATGATCCAAATATTAGTAATATATTATATATCAAGATATGGGATAATCTTGATATGTGATAATTGTCAATATAATATATGATAATTATTGATTAGATATTATAGATATGAGATAGATATTATCTAGGATAATATATCTATCCTATGGGTCTCCTAACTCTCCTATATAAACAAACATTGTGATCTGTATTTTGATATAACAAAAAACATATGTTCTCTTTTCCCACAAACCATTCTGCCTTTGTACTGTGATTGGTGTGAGTAAAACTCTAGTAGTTTTACTCCTGTGGAGATTATTCAAGAGTACATGATTCACCATCTAAGCTGAATTCATTGTGCATTCTGTTTACCAACAAGGTTTGTCTAAATCCATATTATTTTCCACTGTGTATATAGTATTATATTTCCATCATTGGTATTAGAGCCATTATTAAGGTGTTTTCGTGCTATTGAATATCCATGAAATTAGTATTTTATACTAATATATGTATATATATTATTTTTGTTTGCATAAAATACTGATGTTTGGTCAAAATAATTTTATTAGTTTTTTTTATTCTGTTTATATTTTGTATGAATATTCACATGTATGTAATATCTGCAAAATTACATTAATAAATGATAAATCATTATTGATAATTTTATGTTTCAAAGTTATGAGATATTAATGAAAGTAAGGCACGTGAAATCGGTATTAAAAAAATCGATAATAGCGCTGACGAGATCGCCAGACTGCGTATATCGACATCAACTGAGACAAGCAAAGACATGCGTTGATACACGCGCCTGAGGCAGGTGTGGGATTAGTATTGATAAGACTTTGTTTGTTTGTTTTACTTTAAAAAACTACATTAAGTGCTCCTAAAATATTCTCTATAATTCTGTTTTTAGTACGGCTTGTATGGTTAGTCTGATAATTACTTTACCTATAATATGGTTAATTTTTAGATTTTTTGAAACGAAAAAATATTTTTCTGATTTATTAATTCAATATATTTTACGTTAAAATGCCTCTATGCATGCATAATTAATTTTCCGGACTTGAATTTTTTACAAAAATATACTGAAATCATATGCTATTTACTAGTATAAGATTTATACTATTTCAGTTTCTAAAATATTTATTTATGTTTTCTATGTATTATTTTATTAAAGAAATCACAGAAAAATCCAGAAAAATTCTAAAAATTATTTTTTGCTATTTAAGAATATTCTGTTAGGAACATCATGATAAATTTTTTATGTTAGAACTCATGTTGTTATCCCCAAAGCATGATTAATATTAATTAAAATTTTATGACAAAATATTATTTATCATTTTTCGGATTGTATTATCATATTGAGATGCTCATACGTGAATTTTTTTTCAAATCATGCTTATTACATGTCATATGAACTAGCAGATTATTCTTTTAATAAATCTGTTCATTTTTTTTGCGCATTAAATTAAATTGAACGTTTGATAAAAAAAAACTAGAGGCACAAGAGATTATTATAAGCTTAGCAAATTTTCGATCTTGCGACGTGTATTTTTTATTAAAATTTAATTTGAATTTATGCAGCAAATTTATTTTGTATCATGCTAAAATTTTATCCCTTGCATTTTTTTTTTCTGTGGATATAATTAACTATGGCAGCAAAAGGCATTGTAGCTGATTTGACTAAGGCAGAAAAGCTGGATGGCGATAACTATGATATTTGGCGTCATAAAATCCAGTATCTCCTGAATGAGCAAGAGGTCTTGGAGATTCTTCATCAAGTGATGACTGAGCCTGAGTAAGGAACTATAGCTTAGCATCGTCATGATCTTGAGGCCTATCAAAAATGGCGCAATAAAGATTGATGTGCACACTTTACAATGTTAAGCAGCATGCATAATGACTTGATAGTAGAGTTTGAAGTTTCCTTGACTGCTTTTGAAATGTGAGAGGCTCTCAAATAGAAATTCGGCATCACCTCATTGGCTAAGTTGCATGGGTTGACCAAGAAATTTGTTTCCTGTCAGAAAAGGCACATTATTCAATAAAGCAGCATCCGCGGGTGATGTCAACTATGATACGCGAATTGGCGGTAACAGGTCATAATTTGACACAAAAGCAACAAGTTCAAGCAGTGATTCACTAACTTCCTCATTCTTGGGAAGAAATGAAGCGTCATATGACGTAAAATGATAATGTTAAAACGTTTGGGGACATATCACATCATTTGGAGATTGAAGCTGAGCGCCTAGAGGCTGCTAAACCTAATGGCATTGCTCTTATTGTTGAGTCTAACTCACGCCTGGCATTACTCTTCTTGTTGAGTCTAACTTGCGCCGGGCATTTGGCCCTTGGCGTAGAGGGGCTAAGCAGGCTTCTAAAAAGAAAGATGGGGTTGACCCTGGGCTAAAGCTCTAGCACTTTTAAGTGCAAAAGAGGTAAGAGGGCTTGCAAGAAAGCTAAGGCTAACATGGCTTGCTTTAATTGCAAGAATGAAGGACACTTCACTCGGGATTGCCTTGAACCGAAGAAAGTACTCCCTAACTTGTTTTCTCGCTTTGACTGTTATGTTTCTAGTCAAGTTTTAGTTGCTCACTCTCCTCATTTGTGGGTTGTAGACTCAAGAGCAACCTGCAACGTAGCGAGGGACATAGTTGGGTTTGTTGAGTATCATCAAGTTCCAGCTGGTAGCAAACAA
Organism: Camellia lanceoleosa; assembly: GCA_025200525.1. Taxonomy (NCBI): domain Eukaryota; kingdom Viridiplantae; phylum Streptophyta; class Magnoliopsida; order Ericales; family Theaceae; genus Camellia; species Camellia lanceoleosa. Next base: position 128,494,480 of record CM045768.1, read on the forward strand.
GTATACATGGGGAATGAATCTAGCGTGGAGGTGCTTGGGATTGGCACTTACAGGCTAAAATGTGACATGGGCGCACTCTATGTCTTCATGACGTACTCTATGCTCCAAAGATTCGACGAAACTTATTATCAGTTATTAGGATGATGAGTCTTGGTTTTAATTTTCAGTTTGAGAGTAAACAAGTTAGCATTTTTTTGGGTACAATTTATTATGGTAGTAGTTTTATTTTAGATGGTTTTTTAGTTCTAGATGGTAATAATTCTAGTTTTAATAATGGCAATGACTCTATTTCCTATATTACGTCTAATTGTGATGTTGATAATGATTGTATTAAATGGCATGCTAGATTAGGCCACATTAGGAAAGATAGAATGATTAGGTTAGCTAGAGAAGGCCTTTTAGGCCCACTCACTAGGGTCAATCTACCCACTTGTGAGCATTGCCTTGCTGGCAAGGCAACCAGAAAACCATTTGGAAAAGCCAAAAGGGCATCTTTTCCGTTACAGCTAATTCACTCTGACATATGCAGACCAATGAATGTTAAGGAAAAAAATGGAGCTCCTTACTTTATCACATTTATAGATGACTGTACGCGTTTTGGTTATGTCTATTTGATCTCTTATAAGTCAGAAGCATTGGATTGCTTTCGACGTCATGTTTTAGAGGTCGAGAATCAATTAAACAAAAGCATTAAGGCTTTAAGAACAGACTGAGGCTGCGAATATCTATATGAGCTATTCAAAAAGCTTTGTGAAGAGAAAAGAATAATTAGACAATTGACAATTTCTAGCACATCGCAACAAAATGGTGTTGCGAGAGAAAGAATCGAACACTGCTGGATATGGTTAGATTGATGATGGCGCAAGCCAATCTTCCCATTTTCTATTGGGGAGATGCTTTGCTAACTATGGCCTAGATCCTTAATCGTGCGCCTTCTAAATCAGTACCTTCTACCCCTTATGAATTATGGACCGGTGAAAGGCCAAATTTGGACAAATTGTGGCCATGGGGTTCAGCAGCTTTCATACACGACACTTCTCATAACTATGAGAAGTTAGGCCCTAGAGGAAAGAAACGTATCTTCATTCCCTACTGTGAGCATTCTAAGGGCAATGTGTTCATTGGAGAGTAGCTGGACGAGAGTGTGACTGAAATTAAGTTGCGTGATGTGGATTTCCTAGAAGAAGATTTTCCTAGGAGAGGTGAGGTTAGTAGAGATGTAGATCTTTATGAGATGAAGGAACCACAACATGGCACACCAAGTAGCTTAGTTGAGAATGAGGAAATCTCTCAAGCTCCTAGGGACAGTGGGAGCGACATTATGGACTAGGTCCAGCAAATGTAGATTCTCAAGAACCTCAACGTCGTAGAAGTGAGCGTGGATCCATCCCTCGTTGTCATTTTGAGATTGAGAGGGAAGCATTCATGATTGCTCCAAGTGACATTGCTGAGCCAAAAACAGTAAAAGAGGCTCTAGCATCTCCTACGAGTAATGAGTGGAAAGTTGCGATGCTTGATGAGATAGAGTCTATGAGAAAGAACCATGTTTAGGACTTGGTTGATCTGCCACTTAGGCGCAAGACCATTAGGAACAAATGGGTTCTCAAGATCAAACGCAAGGCAGATGGTTCCATAGAAAGGCATAAAGCTTGCCTAGTGGTGAAAGGTTACACCCAATTGGAGGGTGTATACTATGAGGAAACTTTTTCTCTAGTAATAAGGTTTGCCTTCATTCGACTTATTTTGGCAATAGTAGCTTGGTTGGACCTTGAGCTATATCAGATGGATGTTAAAACTACATTTCTCAATGGAGAACTAAATGAAGAAATCTATATGGATCAGCCAGAGGGCTTTATAGCAGCTGGGATAAAGCCAAAGTTTGCAAGCTTCAAAAATCTATTTATGATTTAAAGCAATAATCTAGACAGTGGTATTTGAGATTTCATAGAGCAATTATCACCGATGGGTTTACGATGATCGATGAAGACCACTGTGTGTATGTCAAACAATCCAATGACAGTTTTTTGATTCTGTCATTGTACGTTGATGATATACTATTGGCCGGAAATGATAAGGAGATGATTGGAGCCACCAAAGGGTGGTTGTCCTCAACCTTCGAGATAAAGGACATGGGTGAAGCTAGCTATGTATTTGGGGTTAAGATCCTGAGCGATTGCTCTAAGAGACTTCTTAGTTTGTCTGAAGAGACTTACATTAAGAATCTCTTAGAGTGATTTCGGATACAAAGTTGCAAACCTGTTGACACTTCTTTAGCTAAAGGTGAGAGCCTAAGCCTTAATATGAGACCTAAGACTCTAGAAGAAAAAGAAAGGATGGCCTAAGTGCCCTATGCTAATGCAGTTGGAAGCTTGATGTATGCTATGATGTGTACTCTGCTAGATATATGTTATGCAATAGGATTGGTAAGTCGTTACCAGTCCGATCTAGGACCAGCTCATTGGAATGCAGTCAAGAGGATATTGTTACCTCAAAGAGACTGCAGATTATATGCTTTGCTACCAGAGTATGAATTTACACCTAGTTGGCTACAGTGATGCTGATTGGGGCAGTGATATAGATGAGCAAAAGTCCACATCTGGATATGCATTCCTGCTTGGTGGTGGAGCCATTACCTGGAGCAATAAGAAGCAATCATGTATTTCCCTATCTACCATGGAGGCAAAGTTTGTGGCATGCTCAACTACCGTATAGGAGGTTGCTTGGTTATAAAGGTTCTTACAGCATCTGGGAGTAGTCTCAAAAGCCTCAGACCTGTCATTATTCATTATGACAGCATGGATGCACTCGCCTATGCCAAAGATCCTAAGTATCATGGAAGAACCAAACATATAGACATAAAGTTTAACTTCATCAGAGAAATAGTTGCATAGAAGCAAGTTATCTTAAAACACATTTCTACTGGTCGTATGGTTGCAGACCTACTGACCAAACCCATTTCGAGAGATGCTCATTGTACTCATGTTAGGTCTTTGGGTTTACATAGATAGCAGTGATACTTATGTATTTTTTTACTTGGATGATTACTTATGTACTTTGCAATGTTTGGGATATTATTTATGCAATCAGTATTTATGTTTGTTCTATTTATTTTTTTGTGTTTGGATATGACTTGTGAAAGAGCATATATAGATTTGTTGATTGATGTTAATAGGCAAGATTGGCTCACTTACACAAGTAATCATTTTTGGAGCTTGATGGAGCGAGCAGAAATGAGACATGTGGTTGTTAGATCATAGTGGGAGTTGTTTCTAACTTAGATCATCCATAGCTAAAGTCACCTTGGTTTACCAAGATAAGGTCATGTTACTTAACCGACCATGGATGGAAATTTGTGCTTTCCATAATGTGCCTATAAATGATGGCCATATGCGAGATCTCATTTTAGCGCTTGTATAGTGGCTGAATAAAGTGTTGTTCAAAATTGTGAAATTAAATAAATAGATTTATGAAGAAAACAAATTATATACCAAGAACATATGCTAATAATTACAATTAAATTTCAACAGAAATACACAAAACAATAAAAGGGTAAAGAGACGAAACCAAAGCACGGAGGTTTCCTTAAAAGATTTCATTACCACGGGTCGAGTGCTTGAGGAAACCCGGTGTCTGTCTCCCAGGATACGACGGTCAAAACCACTACGGCAGAAGCATTATCTGTCTAGCTTAGCGAACAAAACAATGGCAACACTCTCTCACAATAGGAACAATCTAGCAAACTGACTTGTAAAATGGAAGCAAAAATTTCTATATTGAAACTTGACAGGAGGATCTCAATTTATACATGTATAGGGGAGAGAGGAAGAGCCTCCAGCCTTTAAGGCTAGTCATTAAAACACCAAGCATCCATAGCCCCTTTCCACAAAATGAAAAGTATGGATGCCCAAAGGATTCACACCCTTTAGCCAAGAAAAACGATTTAAATACTCTTTAAAATCCTATTCATGAATCTAACATCATGAAGCAATTTCTTGAAGCAATTTCTTGGCAATTTCTTATTCAAAACCCAATGGTTTTTGGCTCACTTGGACCCAACACAAAAAATAGTTAGGACCCACTTTAATATTTAATTAAAGTCACCACACTTTAATATTAAATTAAAGTCCCCAAAAATCATTTTTTCTAACATAAAGAACTCAAGTTAGGCGCTTGAAAAGCGACATGTGTGCTAGTTAGTGACTGAACTAAGATCTATACGGTGTTTGGAGGATGACATCACTATTTAGAAGAGTAACTCTACTGTAGCATGTATTCATACTACATGTGCTTGGCGACAAATTAGTGAGATAAAAGAAAGTGAAAATCCTACGTGATTCGTGATTAGATCAAGATTAACTTATTCCAAATCCCAACAATCCAAAACACTCAACCTAAAATCATCAAGCACTTACGAGAGTGATTTTAGTTTGTTTGTTTTTAAGAATAAACAATAAATCGACACAAACGATTTTTTATGTGGAAAAACCACAATTGAAGAACCTTCAATTGTAATCAAAAACCACGGGCGAACTGCCACTGATCAATCCACTACTGAAGAACTAAAAGATTACAAAGATAATATACAAATTACCCAACACAGTCAATTTGTCCTCGAATCTTCTGTAACTCTTTCTCCACGCCACGTAAATCCGATCAATCCTGAAGTTGATTCCACAACTTCACTTGTCGAATTAACGACTACGTAAAGAATCAAACGCCTTTTGAAACTCTACGTGTTAACCTTCGGATTCCACCGAAGAGAACTCACTTGAATATGTAGTATCAAACTCTTTGATGTATGAATCTCAACTCACAAGTTTAGAACTCTCTTAAGAACATCAAAGAAAACTCACAAAACCTCAGAAGAAAACTTCAAACAAAACCCTAGAACTCTTAGATCAGATCTAGTAAAAGTAATCCTAAAAAACAACCCTAACAGGTTTAAATAGAAGATCTGGATCCGCCGATCGCTTCCATACGGCTCGAGCGATCGAACAAAAATATGCGCATGACTAAACTGAGATGCGCTGAAGGCCGATATTCCGCTCGGCGTAAATCACATCCCCAAGATTTTTTGCCTGTCAAATACTGAGATCCTTCAATGTCCGCTCAAGACATGACCCGCGCCGAAGGAAGAACAAAAACACAAAAAATTACATTTTTATCAACACAAAGTTTTGTCTCCGGATTTGACAATAACGGGACCTAACAATCTCCTCCTTTGTCAATTCCCGAACAAAACCTTTCTAAACATTGTTCCTTAAACACACGCACTAGACCGGATTAAAAACAAAAGAAAAAAAAAACAACCTCTCAAAACTCAATTAAACACACTACTTGATCAAGAACACATCCATTCAACTTTAACATTCAATTTCAACACATCCCTTCAACGTTGCACCTGTGAAATATCATTCAACATACGAAACAAAACTGTGGAAAAATATAAAATGAAATAGATTAAACATAATATCCACAATGTCCATAATATCCAAACATCACCAAAAAAAATAAATAAAAATAAAGAGATGTACCACCAATGAAACCAAAAACTGTCCAAATGTCCAAATATCCACAATGTCCAATGTCCAAATGAGACCAAAACTGCTGTGCAAAAAACTCTGAATGCCCAAATAACTATGCACAAAATTCTCCCCTTTTTTGTCTGGGAAGCACAAATCAGGCATCAGGAGGCGGTGGCTGCTGAGACTGAATGAGATGAACGAGATGAGTGAGAGTCTGCTCTATCTGACCAAGGCAACCATCAAATGCATCAAAGCGTGCATCCAGAAAATCCAAGCGCCTGGTCATGGCCTCTGCAAACTGTTGAAACTGAACAGGAATATCCGGAGGTGGAACAGTAGCCTCATCACCATTACCTGCTGCAGCTGCATCAAACTCGGCCTCCTCAGCAAGACCAGCAGCAACTCCTGCAGAAGGACCAACCCGGGACGACTCCCCCTTAATATGAGCCCTACTTTGATACACAGTTTTCTTTGTAAACGGACGAGAAGGAAAAGCAAACTCATCATCTTCTAGGACAGGAGCCCCAAGGTCAGACAAAAGTCGGTTGATTAGGCAACCGTAGGGAAGGCCAAGCTGTTTATGCCCATGAGCACCGATCGTCTTTTTTATAATAAGAGAGGCTAGATCAATAGACCGGTGACGGGCAATACAAGACAAAATGAATCCTTGGTCTTGTTTGACCTCGGATGAATGTGTGGTCACAATAATGTTGGCGCATACAATCAGATTTAGCAGTCTGAACTCCGGAAGAAGTTCAAACTGTTTAATCAAACCTCCTTTAGGCCAATGGCGGGCAACGCCACACAATTCCTTAGCCACATCATCAAAATTACAAGTAGGACGGTCGGGAACAGGGAAAGGATAATGCTCGGGAAAGACCTGCTCAATCTTAAGGAGCTGACGAATCAGGGTAGGAGTAACTGAAATGGCTTTAGACCGGACCCATGTTGTGAAAGATGGCTCAAAATCCCGAATACCCTCCATATTACAATAGAATTCTCGAACCCAATTGAGATTCTGACGCCCAGAAAAAGATAAGACTAAGTCTCCACCGAGAGGGTCGAACAAGGGACGAATGTGGATGGATTCAAAAGTATCAGCCTGGACATTCCTCTCTAAATGAACTGTACGACTCTCAAAAGATGTATGGAAAGACTTGGACTGTTTGGCGGATTGAAACCTTATACAATTAAAGGTAGGTCGAGACACTGCAGCCTTACGGCGTTTAGGAGCAGAAGTAGACATGACTAGGGGAGACACCGTTACAACCAACAAACCCAAAAAACCAAACCAAACCAAGACCAACAAATCATTAGTAATAAGTAAAATAATAAAGAATGAAAGCCAAAATCACAAATCATAAGAAAGATGCAAGGCAAGATATGACAAAGCAGGGCAGAGCAATATGATGAAATTCATGAACCATGAGGCATAACATGATAGGCATAGTCGAAGGCATGAGTGTTAACACACTATGACGCACTAATGAGAAACCAAAACATGGCAAAACCAAACCCAAAACACATACCAACTGTGAGCACATCGAACTCAAACCCAAATAAGAACCAGTAAGACAAGAGACCATAGAGACATTACCAAAAAGTAACCCTAGTCCGACTGACACAACAAAAAAAAACAAAACAAATACACCATGAAACAGACAATATAACACAGTGCAAGTGTGTGAGACAAGAGAACAAACTGAGACACAGAATACACAAGAAAAAAACATGAAACCCAACGCCCATTGTAGCCGATTACAGAAAAAAAAATAGAGAAGAATAGATGAAAAACCTTACCAGAGATGAAATCGGCAAGGAAGACCAAGGAGGAAGATGGAATCGAGCCCAATCACTGCCACACTACAAACCCTAAGTCGGAGAGATGGGAAAAAGGGGGAAAAATGACCTGAAGAGTCGAAGGAGGGAGTTAAATACAAAATAGGTCCGCTCGAGCGTACTTACGACCGCTCGAGCGTAAAGAAATGCAAGCGGAAGCCAGCTCGAGCGTGAAGACGGCGGCTCGAGCGCAAAAACCCCTCTCTCAGAACTGCCAAACCAAGAACAAACTGCTGCAAGTGTGAAAAATACGCTCGAGCGTAAAACAGTCCGCTCGAGCGGAAATATTTTTTTTTTTTTAAATTAAAATAAAAACACCTAGGAAGTCCTGTAACAAACAAGGAGACCAAGTGTCAGACTATACCACAAAGACAAGAAAATCCATCAATTATGAGTCCTAAAGATTTGAGAAAGGAGATGAAACACCAGATCATGAACAAAACAGATAGTATTAAATCAAAGCCATAAGCATCATGAGAATGCATAACTCAAAAACACACATGAGAGCTCACATAAATGATGTGTGTGTGTGCAATCCTTGAGAGCCACAAAGCTAGAGTTAATCCTAGTAGTGATCTGATGGCTGGACCTCCAACACGAGTAACTGACCATCACAGAGAAAAGTCAAACCACTAGGAATCACGGGGTATTTGTTGAGTAAATGCGAAAGCTCCCCCTCAAGGAATGATCTCTTTCTTCTTCTTTTTTTTTTTTTTTTCTTGTGGGCACTCACTGGTGGCATACACGCTCAAGAGTATGGAGACCAAACCAGAGAAGAATGAAATCAAAATGATGGCCTAGTTGGTGCCTCTGAGGTAGCCTTTTCCTAATGCCCGGAAATCATGTACTGAGGGAGAAACCATGGAAGTGAAATAAAATGGTAGATGGTTAAGAGACTTAACATCACCCATGATATACCAGTATAGGTCAATTCCTCTGAAAAAGTACAAAAAACACTGTCAGTGGTCCATAGAGAACTTTGATCACTTGTGCGGAAACCCCTGTAATAGTTTAGCTCAAGGATGTGTACAGAATGAGATCATGAAGTAAATGAGTATGGGCATTCAGAATGAGCTATGAACAAAGATGAACAAGATCTTGTAAGCAACATGAGCAGTGTTCATATAACATTTTGATGCAAAAGATATCAGGACTCAATCACAATGAGATTATCACATCCAAGAACAGTAAGTCAACCACTCACACTCACCTCACATAAAATAAACAGGAAGCAACCTAGTTACTGAGCATTACACCCAAGGTCTTTCTAAGAAACTCAAATCGAAGAAGATCAAGGGGTTTTGTAAAAATATCAGCTTTTTGATGCTCAATAGGAACATGTTCCAAAACAACAAGGCCTTCATCCACTAACTCTCGAATAAAATGATGACGGATGTCAATATGTTTGGTGCGAGAGTGTTGGACTGGATTTTTTGAAATGTTTATGGCACTTGTGTTATCACAAAAAAGAGTAAGAGTGTTCTGTTCTATACCATAGTCATGAAGCATTTGCTTCATCCACAACATTTGTACATAACAACTTCCTACAGCAATTTACTCAGCCTCAGTAGTGGAAAGAGAGATGGCATTTTGCTTTTTACTATGCCAAGAAACCAGATTATTCCCAAGGTAAAAACACCCCTCGGATGTACTTTTCCTATCATCAGCACACCCTGCCCAGTTGGCATCAGAAAAACCAGTAATTTCAGCTGTAGTATCAGTGGAAAACCAAACCCCATACCCCAAGGTCCCATTTACATACTTGATGATGCGTTTTACCGCAAAGAAGGTGAGACTCTTTAGGACTGGCTTGGTAATAAGCACAAACACCGACACTAAAGGAAATATCAGGACAACTGGCTGTGAGATACAAAAGACTCCCTATCATACTCCTATAAAGGGTAGGATCAACATCAATACCAGAGGAATCTTTGGAAAGGTGAAGACTGGTGCTCATGGGAGTGCGTGCATGCTTGGAGGACTCAAGACCAAACTTTGACACAAGATTTTTAGCATACTTAGACTGGGAAACAAATATGCCTGAAGGAGACTGTTTAATTTGGAGACCCAAAAAATAAGACAACTCTCCCATCATGCTCATCTCAAACTCATGTGTCATGCAATTCGAGAAATATTTCACAAGATGATCAGCAGTGGAACCAAACACAATATCATCAACATATATCTGAGCAACAAGAATATGAGACTTAGTATGTTTCACAAATAAAGTCTTATCCACACTACCCCTTTGAAAATCATTATCAAGCAGAAAGGTAGTAAGTCTATCATACCAAGCCCGAGGGGCTTGTTTCAACCCATACAAAGCCTTGTCTAACTTGTAGACATGATTAGGACATTTAGGGTCCTCAAACCCTTTTGGTTGCTCAACATATGCCTTTTCTTTTAAGTACCCATTCAGAAAGGCACTTTTCACATCCATTTGAAACAATTTAAAGCCAAGAAAACATGCAACACCAAGCAAAATGCGAATAGATTCGAGACGTGCAACTGGGGCAAACGTCTCATCATAGTCAATACCCTCTACTTGTGTGTAGCCTTGAGCAACCAACCTAGCTTTATTCCTAACAACAGGACCATTCTCATCAGATTTATTTTTAAAGATCCACTTGGTACCTATCACATTCATGTCTCTAGGTCTGGGAACAAGAGTCCAAACTTTGTTACGCTCAAATTGACCTAATTCTTCATGCATAGCATTGACCCAACTATCATCTAGCAAGGCCTCTTTAAAATTCTTAGGTTCAATTAAAGAAACATAACACATGTGTGATTCCTCATCCCGAATCTGTCTTCGGGTTTTCATTCGATTCGAAACACTTCCAATCACCTGTTGAGCTGGATGATTCGGTTTCACCCTTGCTGATGGTTTAAGTTCAGGACTTGCGGTGATAGAAGCAACATGAGTGATGTCCCTTTGAGCACTCTTGGGACTTGAACTTACATGTGAGGATGGTGCTGTAACATTTTCTTGTGATTGAACCTCAGCTTCTCCTTGATTTTGTGGTTCAGTATCTAAGATTGGGGACTCACCATTGTCATCCTCATTTGTTGCCGAAGTAGAATAACCTGTGTCATCTATAACCACATTGATAGATTCCATTAATGATGAAGTTCGCAGGTTATAGACTCGAAAATCCCTACTATTAGTTGAATACCCTAGAAAAATACCTTCATCACTTCGGGAGTCAAATTTGCCCAAGGGCTCTCTATCTTTGAAGATGTAACATTTACTCCCAAAAGTTTTGAAGTATTTTACATTAGGTTTCAAACCCTTCCACAATTCATAAGGAGTTTGTAAAGTGCCGGGCCTTAAATACACACGATTTTTGACATAAACAGCAGTATTTAGGGCTTCGGCCCAAAACTTTGGAGGAAGACTCTTACTAAGGAGCATGACCCTAGCCATTTCTTGAACAACTCTGTTCTTCCTCTCAACCACTCCATTTTGTTGTGGAGTAATAGGTGTAGAAAACTCATGCTTAATTCCATGCATATCACAAAAATCCAAAAACGAACTATTTTCAAATTCACGACCATGATCAGTTCGGATTCTTATGATACGCCCAATGGAAACACCCTGTTCATTTGAATTTTAAGGACTAAAGCCTGGAAAGCATTAAACGTATCAGATTTTTCCCTTAAAAAATTTACCCATGAGAATCGAGTAAAATCATCAACAGTTAAAAATATGTATCTTTTACCTCCAATGCTTTCAGTGCGAGTAGGACCCATTAAATCCATGTGAACCAATTCAAGAGGACGTTTGGTTATAAAGCTGTCCACCTTTGTATGAGGAGCACGGGTTTGCTTGCCAAGCTGACATGGTCCACACACATGGCTCAAATTCTTACCCAGTTTAGGTACTCCTCTCACAAGCTCTTTGTTGGCTATCTTAGTTAGGTCTTTGAAATTCATGTGACCTAATCTTTGATGCCACAGATCAATGTTACTTATGATGGCAGAATGACAAGTGAGATCATTAGTAGTAAGAATCCCATAGCAGTTATCAGATGTGTGAACCCCATGTAAAACAGTATTTCCCTTTTTATCCAAAATTTCACATTTATCTTTTGAAAACAATACTTCATGATGGGAATCACACATTTAACTAATGCTCAAAAGATTTGCTTTAAGGCCATCAACAAGTAAGGCATTATCTAGCTTGGGAAGGCCAGCAACACTTATAGAGCCCTTACCAATGACTCTAGAAGTGCCGCCATCTCCAAAGGTAACAATTCCTCCTTCATATTTTTCAAGAGAGGTGAAGTAGGATTTGTTATCGGACATATGACGAGAGCACCCACTATCAAGATACCACATGTGTGAGTCACGTGCTTTTAGAGCAGTGTGAGCAACAAAACAAGTCAAATCATCTTTTCTAACCCAAATCTTTTTAGTCTTGGTGTTCTGCCTAGACATGTAAGGTTGTCTCCTAACCCAAAAAGTATTAGAATTTCTACCCTTTTGAGACACCTTACCAAACAGTTCAAAATAGTAAGGACGAATGTGGCCATACCTACCACAGTGATGACAAATAAAAACAGGTTTTACCTCCCTTTTGTTGATCTTACCAGCTTTTGCTTGATGAAGAGAAGGATCAACGTGGTCTATCTTCAATTTTCCCTTTGCTTAAGTCTTCAAGTTATGTGAGGTAGAGGCCTGTCCCTTATGAGCTGTCGCACCATAGCCTAGCCCTCTTTTGTCAGAACCCATTTGTTGAGACCCGAGTATGTCTTCTAGAGATCTGGAACCTTTGTTCCACATGGAAATTGTTGCTCTAGCAATACGGAGTTCTTCATCTTTCTGACTGACTTTCTCTTCCAATGCAGCTTGTGACAACTCAAGACTTTCAAGCTTTTCTTCATATGTGGAATACACCTTCAGAAGTTCATTCCTTTCAGTTTCACAGGATAGAAGTTTTCCACATAAGTCTTGCCTGTCACTTGAGATCTTTATGACATTCTGTTTTGCTGTCAAGAGTTCTCCTTTGAGCCGGACATTCTCACTCTCACATGTTTTGAGCTTGAGAGAGAGTTTGTCGTTGGTTTTAGACAAATTCAGAGATTCCTCGTACAGCTTCTTGTAAACTTGTTGTAGTTCATCACCATTGATCTCATCAATGTCTTCAGATGTTTCATCATCCTCTCTTTGCTCCTCATTCTTCTTGACCTCGTCCACTCTAGCAACCAAGACAGATAAATTGCTGGATGGTGGTGGAGGTGGATCTCTTCCTTCTTGGAATTGGCTCAGAATTTCCCATGCATCTTTAGCCTTTGTGCAGTGAACAACCCGTTGCTGTTCTTCATTGGAAATTGCACCACGAATAGTGATCAGGGCTCTCTGATTGCCCAGATTATCTGCACTTTCTGTATCTATAGCGACCCCAGTCTTTCCCATTTGTTTACTGTATTCGGGCTTATGTACCGTAGATTTCGTTGTTATCAGATTGTTGTTGTCACCCTTTAATTCTATTTGATCGAGTTTTAGGATGTGTTGGGCATGTTTCGAACAGTTGGGTTGAGCCTTGGCCTAGATGAGTGGTTGCCAGTTTTTAGCCTTTCCGCTCGAGCGGACATTCCTGAGCTCGAGCGGGGTTTACACCCTTCCAACATTTTTGGTCCCTGCAAAACTTCTGCAGGTGAGAGTTTTACGCTCGAGCGGGTTTTTATACGCTCGAGCGGGTTGAGCTCGAACGGTATTGTTGACGCTCGAGCGGGTAGTGTGTTCTCCGCGTGGGTTCTGGAATGGGGGAATCTACGCTCGAGCGGTTATCTTTGAGCTCGAGCGGACTTTGTTTTTATTCTTTACGCTCGAGCGGTGTGTTGTACGCTCGAGCGGGCCTGTTCAGTTTATATAGGCAGCAGCGGGTTTTTAATCAGTTTTTCATCTTCTTTCAGATTCCAAACCCTAGATTACGAGTTCTCTCTCTCCCAACTCACCTTTTCTCTTGGGTTTGATCTACTTAGAGTGAGTTTCTAACCTAGATCCTTTATTAAAAAGATAGAGTGAGTCGAGGGCTTCGTTTTAATCTGAACATTCTTGGAGTTGGAGCACGTTGGAGTTTTGGACATCATCTTCATCTTCTCCTTTTTGAGTTATTTCTTCGAGGTAGGGATTTCCTACTCCATTTATACGTTTTAATCCTAAGTGGTGGTATTTTGGTATGTGGGGTAGGTTAGAAATTTTGGGAGAAACCTTAGGGTTTTGTCATAGATTAATTTATATAATTAATTTAAGGGAAGATTGTGATATTGGGTTAAACTCATGAGATTGGGGAATTTAGTGGTTTAATGATATATTTGGTAGTTTAAATACTATCTTTGAGAATATTGAAATTACATTTATTGTTATAGTTATTTCTTGCTTAGAAATAATTGTTTTGGGCTATCGGTGGAGGATAGCCATTGATTGTTGTAGACCTTGCATGCGGCTTAGGTATAACTGAAATTGAGTCAATTGTTTGACTATTGAGTTAATACAGAACATTCGTGTATTAATTATGTGTTGTATATGGCAAGTATTGATTATGTTGCATATGCATTTGGTTTTGGAGGAGATAGGGGATGAACTCCACGGTTTAGGGGAAGATAGGGGATGGACCTCTAAACCGGATTTGTTGGGAGGAGATAGAGGATGGACTCCAGTAGCATCACTTATGTGTGTGCTTAATTATAATAGAAATATTTCTATTTGTTGTTGGTATGATACATCACCACCATGTGTATCAGTTGGGAAGTAAGGAAGTGAATTTGATTGAGATTGATATAACACCAGCATGTGTGTTTATTGTGTTATGAGAAAGGTTTAACCTGATTTGTTATCCTTGTTGAGTTGTTTGGCCAGGTTCTGAGCCATGACTGTATAAATGGAAAGTAAAAGGTGTCATAGACTATGTGTCATAGACAACATAGGCGTTTGTGTCAACGAATTGTAAATTGATTATCTTGTGTTAACCATGTATCGGGTACTACTGCTTTAGTTAATTCTTATGCTTGGTTTAGTATCTCTCTACTGGGCTGTGGCTCACCCTATATGGGAACTTTATTTTCAGGTTCAGGTGGTTCACTACCTCCAAAGACTTAGCTTGTGAGGATTTGGACTTGAAGACTTGTTTTACTTGTTTTAGTTGTTTTATTTGAATTATGTAAACATTCAAGCCCAGGGCTTTACTTGTTTTGAGTTAGAACTCATGAAATTGTGTCCAAGTGTTGGCTTGGCAAGATGTAAGCCCGTAGGGCATTTATTTTGATGTTTTATTTCGTAATACTCAGATGATTTAAATAATATAATGTTTTTCTTTTAATAATGCATGCCTTGTTTTATATTTAATGGGTTTAATTTTGAGGGTGTTACAGTATCTTCTTCAATAGCTTGCCAACCTTCTGGTTCAAAAGCTCTCAGAAAAGCCCTCATTCTGATTTTCCAATACAGATAGTTAGTCCCATCAAAGGTGGGAGCATGATGCAAGTTTTGACCACGAGCTGATTCCAAAGGCTTTGGAAGAGGTTGAGAAACCGTGGCCCAAAATGCCATGAAAGCACTATCCCCATCTTCACCAGATTCAGGTTCTTCGGGTTCTTGCTCCGACCCGCTTTCATCATCCCAAGTTACGGTGTAGACTTTCTTCCGATTCTTTTTCGAAGGGCATTCAAGGGACATATGGCCAAAACCTTGACATTCATAGCACTTGACCCCTGGCCCCCTTACAATCTTCTTTTCAGTAGTTTGAGCAAATTTTGGCAGAACAGTTTTGGGTTTGTCATTACTCTTATCTTTTGAAATAGGGGCTCTGAAATTAGGCTTCTTTTTCAAAAAATTTTTAAACTATTTTGTAAGCATAGCCGTCATCTCAGACTCTAAATCAAATTCAGTCTCCGGAGGTTTTGCAGTTTCATGAGCACTCGTGAAAGCCATACTTTCTTTTTGCTTTTTCTTTGAAATTTGGTGGCCTTCATAAGTCTGCAAATTTCCAACCAATTGATCGAGCTTGAGGGTATCAACATTCTGAGCCTCCTCAATGGCTGTCACCTTTGATTGGAACCTCTCGAGAAGGGACCTCAAAAATTTTCCAACAACTTTCGCTTCCGGGATTTTTTCACCGAGAGTGAAACAGGAATTCACGATATCACTGAGTTTTGCATAGAAATCATCAAACGTCTCATCGTTGCGCATAAAAAGGGTTTCAAAGGCGGAGGTGAGACGTTGAAGTTTTAACCTTTTAACAGAGGTAGTATCTTCGTGAATCGTTTCAAGAATATCCCACGCCTCTTTTGCTATTTCACACGTGCAAATTCGACGGAATTTTTCAGGTGTGATAGAGCAAAAGAGGGAGTTGAGAGCCTTGTTGTTCCAACTCGAGTTCTGGTAATCAGTTGTGTCCTATTTATCAAGGGGTTTAGGAATATCAATGCCATCAATGGTGATTGTAGGTTTACTCCACCCAAAGATTACGCAGTGCCAAACTTTCTCATCGATGGATTGTAAAAATGCTCTCATACGAGCTTTCCAATAAGAATAGTTTGTACCATCTAGTAACGGGGGTCTATGAGTCGAGTTACCTTCACGAATAGAATCCATGATACTAGTCACACAAAATCACACTCCTATAGTTTTGATAAAACAAAGTTTTTGATAAAACAAAGAGTGACCCGCTCTGATACCAATTGAAAATCCTACGTGATTCGTGATTAGATCAAGATTAACTTATTCCAAATCCCAACAATCCAAAACACTCAACCTAAAATCATCAAGCACTTACGAAAGTGATTTTAGTTTGTTTGTTTTTAAGATTAAACAATAAATCGACACAAACGATTTTTTACGTGGAAAAACCACAATTGAAGAACCTTCAATTGTAATCAAAAACC
Organism: Camellia lanceoleosa; assembly: GCA_025200525.1. Taxonomy (NCBI): domain Eukaryota; kingdom Viridiplantae; phylum Streptophyta; class Magnoliopsida; order Ericales; family Theaceae; genus Camellia; species Camellia lanceoleosa. The sequence goes on from CM045768.1 coordinate 128,510,732, forward strand.
ACGGGCGAACCGCCACTGATCAATCCACTACTGAAGAACTAAAAGATTACAAAGATAATACACAAATTACCCAACATAGTTAATTTGTCCTCGAATCTTTTGTAACTCTTTCTCCACGCCTTCGTCACGGAACTGATCAATCCTGAAGTTGATTCCACAACTTCACTTGTCGAATTAACGACTACGTAAAGAATCAAACGCCTTTTGAAACTCTACGTGTTAACCTTCGGATTCCACCGAAGAGAACTCGCTTGAATATGTAGTATCAAACTCTTTGATGTATGAATCTCAACTCACAAGTTTAGAACTCTCTTAAGAACATCAAAGAAAACTCACAAAACCTCAGAAGAAAACTTCAAACAAAACCCTAGAACTCTTAGATCAGATCTAGTAAAAGTAATCCTAAAAAACAACCCCAACAGGTTTAAATAGAAGATTTGGATCCGCGATCTCCGCTCGAGCGCTCCACAGTCCGCTCGAGCGGACTGAACAAAAATATGCGCATGACTAAACTGAGATGCGCTCGAGCGCTAGATATTCCGCTCGAGCGTAAAATCACATCCCCCAGTACTTTTTGCAGCCCTGTCAAAATATTGAGATCCTTCAATCTCCGCTCAAGCGCACATGACCCCGCTCGAGCGGGAAGAACAAAAACACAAAAAATTACATTTTTATCAACACAAAGTTTTGTCTCCGGATTTGACAATAACGAGACCTAACAGAAAGGATCCCAATTTTTCCTCATTGTGTGAGTCTAAATACGTCAAAAATATGCTTTAAATTTTGACATTTATATTATACCCTTAACAACTTTTAGACTATGTCATCAAGTAAGAAGTCAATGTTAGCTACTTTGGTATGTTGCCTGTGGTCATGTATGATTCCACTTTGAGGAACATGTCCAGGAAAGCAATTGACTTCGAACTAAGTGACATGAGGGCAAAAGGATGATTGTCTAGAATTACACCTCTGCTCTATATTAACTGTCGACAACTCACATCGCTTTATATAGGACGCAGATTGGGTGTGAATACATAGCATGATTAGAGGAGTAAAGCGTGCTCATTGAGGGATCAGAGATGCTTGACTCGGTGTAACTAGATGGATCTAGGGTATATGAGATACTGTCTTTGGGTTGATGCCTTTATGCTGGCTCGTGACGAGTTTGTAGTGTAGAGCTCCCACATGCAGGTATCCTCAGCAATTGCACGGTCCATTGGGTTTATTGGGTAGATTGAGATATAAAAGGTGCGGTGTCATGCCAGTGCATGTTTGAGTGTGAGATGTTGGAAATTGGGTTGGGTTTAGCACTCAGACTCAATTGGTCGCCCATGGTGACATGACCCGATTAGGAGAAATCCAAATATTAGTAATAGATTATATATCAAGATATGGAATAATCTTGATATGGGATAATTGTCAATATAATATATGATAATTATTGAATAGATATTATAGATATGAAATAGATATTATATGGGATAATATATCTACCCTATGGGTCTCCTAACTCTTTTATATAAACAGACCTTGGGTTCTGTATTTTGATATAACAAAAAACAGGCGTTCTCTCTTCCCATAAACCATTCTGCCTTTGTACTGTGATTGGTGTGAGTAAAAATCTAGTAGTTTTACTTCATTGCTGTCGAGATTATTCAGGAGTATGTGATTCACCTTTTAAGCTGGATTCATTGTTCATTTTGTTTACCAACAAGGTTTGTTTGAATCCATATTATTTTCCGTTGTGTATATAGTATTATATTTCCATCACCTCGAAAGGATGCCATGATATTTTTGAATACCTTATCTCCATCTAACTTATTAGAAAATATTTAAAATAGGATTATATATATATATATTGTTTTTAATTAAGATAATCTATTTTTTATCTACTTTTTAGAGTTAATATAGTTTAAAAAATATAAGAATAAGATACAATTTTTGTAAATTAGGAAAATAAAATTGAGATGAAATTAAATGTTTCTATGAATAATTTCATCTAAGGTTCGGTTTTTTTAAAGTTCAAATATAAACTTGACAGTCATGTTCGGGTTTGTGGGGGTTATTATGGGTCATGTCTAAACCATTCATTTTGTAAGGTCTTCCATGTATATCATTCACGAAAAAAAATTAAGTCGATTCAATAATTGTAACATTTAGTTTTATCATATTCATGTATAAAAAAATGAACTAACAAGTATAATTCTTAAAATAAGTCATCAATTTCCTGGGGTGTGACAATGTGTGGGTCCTATAGTGGTGTATTATGTGACAATTTTGTTATCAGTTCTATACACCATGTATTTTTTTTCTATGCTAATTCTAGGTTTCCCAGATTTGCCTAGCTGTACACGGGTCAAACATGGCATCGTGAACAATGAGTGTAGATTGGGTCTTTGCCAAAAATAGAATTCCAGAAAGAATAAGTGAAAGCTAACTATAAGATTAATAATTTTGCAAAGGAAAAGAAACAGGGAAAATGTGAAAATGAATTCATTTTTGGAAAACCAAAGAAGTCTTTGATTCAAGAGGTTAGTTGACAATAAAGTTTGCACCTTGCAAAATCTGAACTGTCCAACATAAAGTATGTGCATACATAGGTTCCACATAGAAAAAGAAGGGCCATATATATATAGCAACTCTATCTTTCACCTATTTTGATTTGATGAAGTGGGAACCAATAGACATGAATGAGATTGTGACAATAACTATTATCCTGGCTGTTAACAACCCTAAAAGTCACCAAGACTTATTTAAAACCATTAACCCAGGTAGATAATTCAAACCTAAGGGACCTAAATTTTTTGATAAAATATTAGCTAAAAATGACAAAAACCAAGTTCAACTCTTGATATTATATTAGCTTTCTTCTCAGACCTAGCAAATGTTCACCAGAATAATAACAACGGTTGGATAATATCTCAAACTCATTTGTGTCACATGAGGGATCTCTCTCACCTGATCATATAGTGAAGAAAAATCTTGAAATGGAGAATTCCATGCCCATGGTAGCCACAACTTCATCAAACCATCCATAGAAGAAAAATGGGTTATTGCGGCGTTTATAAAATAATGTTTTTATGGTGTCACTAAAATTTTACGTTAGGCAACGTTTTAAAAAACACTGTATTAGGAATGGACAAGTTTTTGATGTCTAGTAACTGTGGTAAATGGAATTCAAATGGAATTTAAAGAGTCATTGTTTTGTCATTTCCCCTCTCTCTCTCTCTCTCTCTCTCTCTCTCTCTCTCTCTCTCTCTAAGTGTGTTTGAAATTTATTTATTCTCATCATTGCTTTGAGATCTGGACTCTATCTCTCTATATTGAATGGAATATTGCTCATTATCTTTGTTACTTTATCAAATTTGGAACCGTCAGGCTTGTCTCCAATCCACACTGAAAGGTACTATTAGCCTGTGATGTGCATCACGGGTTCTATTTTGATAATCCGAACGAGTCAATGTATAGAGCTCATTGAATACTTTATCCCACGTTGATTAGATATCGATAGCTATTTAATTAATTGGATCCGATTTTTATCAATAATTTATTTTGAAAATTTTGTTTACCGCTAGTAGAAATATGATCTGATCAAGTAGCTATCGATATCCGATTAATGTGATATTTTACAAAGATAAAGTACTCGACGAGTTCTACATATTGACAGTTCGGATTATTGAAATAGGACCCATGGTGGGCCCCCACAGGCCCAACAGCATGCTCTAGTCCAATCTCATATTGGAGAGAAGCCTGGCTCGCATTTGTCACACCCCAAACCCTGGGTATGACTGGCCGTGGCCCACAGGGCCTTAACTCAAGGCACACATAAGCCTAAACACGAATCCATAACCGCATTGAACAACTATACAATAGTTTAGTAATAAAGAACCAAACTCAATCCGGTGACATGCCACAAGTATAAACGGAAAAACCAACTGTAATCAATACCATCCAAACTTATGGGATATAAACAGCCCACATATCAAAATAATCCTAAATGAACCTCAATAAAAATAAAAAGAAATATGCACGAACTTGACATAACAATCTAAAACAATATAAATGAATGTCCTGGAGGTCCATGCAATTGAGTCCCCAATATGCCATGAGTCCACTCTAAGTCTATCTAACACTTGGGAATGATAAACAACTAAGTCAGCTGATAGATTAGTGAGTAGCAACATGGATAGTAAATACAGTTTTGAAAACAGGGTTCAATTCCAAAATAAGATATATATCACATAAATTAGATTGGCATACAGTTTTGATAAAGATAATCTATTTAAAAAAGAAGGTTCCACAGTTCAACAGTTAAAATACTCATGTCTCTCAAGAACATGATAAATGACATTTTCCACTTAAAACATATTACAACATGAACACCGATAATTTTCTAGGTACCAAGAATAACAAGAAACATGCCACACAGTTCTCAAGGCAATAAGCCCATTGGATCTAATATCGAACCAAGAGTCATCCTCGGGGTGGCAACCCGGGCCATTTCTCTAAGATGATCTGATTGAAGGTCACCTAGCCTAGCCTAAGTCTTTTCCTTACAATTGATGAGCACTAGAGTCATCATGGCCTAACTCGGATCTGTTTCCTAGTGGCCAGAGTCACCATACATAGTAGAATAATTTCCTTGGACTAAAATATACAGATGGTCCCAATAATCAATACACATCGGTTTCACAAAACATGGTAGTTCACAATTATAAACATGAGACCATAACAAATAGTTTATAGTATGCCAAGTTGTAGACACCCCATTTTTGACCGACCTTAAGACTCAGACGTCACCGATTGAGCGCTCGGTGATGTTGCATACTGTGCTTATTCAGAAGTCTCAGAGTCATGGCATACCGCCTCCGGACTTCCGAATTCTCTTTTATGCCTTGTCTCGGTTTGCGAACCAGGCTCGATTTTCTCTGTTTTCTTTCCCGAGGGAAGGAAGTGGTCCCGTAGATTATCTCCCGGTGGCCGTGAGCTACTTTTCGTGGCCGTAGGCCATTTTGCCAATTTCGGAGCCCGGTTCCCGGTTTTCGGAGCCGTCAGGCTGTGTGCCTCGGCTCGGGACCGCCTAACCATCTCCGACTTCTCCGGTTTTTGGCGGAGACCTCTGTTTTAATGTTCCGAGGAACACTGGGGCCCCTGATGCCCACTTCGCGGCCGAACACCACTGCGTGCGGCGACCCATTTTCGGACCGGCTGCGTGATTTGGGCCCCGAGCATTCATTTCGCATCCGCTTTCTCCGATTTTTGGCGGAGACCTCTGTTTTAATGTTCCGAGGAACACTGGGGCCCCTGATGCCCACTTCGCAGCCGAACACCACTTCCGGTGCCCGGCGACCCATTTTCGGGACCCCGAACTGCGTGATTTTGGTCCCGAGCATTCATTTTGCATCGGTTTTCTCTGATTTTTGGCAGGGACCTCTGTTTTGTCATTCCGAGGGACACTGGGGTCGCAGATACCCACTTCGCTGCTGAATACCACTTCCGGCACCCGCAGCTCATTTTCGGGATCCCGAATTGCTCGGTTTTGGCTCCGAGCGTTCATTTCTCATTAGTTTTTGTTCAAACTTGGCAGGTACCTCTGTTTCAACATCAGGAAGATCACTGGGGGGGGAGGCCGAATTATCCCAGATAACGGTTTCGCTCCTCGGAGCCCGTTTTCTCACTTAGGGCCAATGTTGAACACCACAGGGTATTTTCTTCCAACCAAAGCTACATATCTGTGATCAGGGGACATGGGAGGACCCTAAAAATGTATGGTCGGCCAGCAATTCCTATTTTCATTTTTGAGCCTCTTCTTCAAGCTCTATGTTGTGGCTCCTGCTTCAGTGTTGCCAATTTCCAACCCTAGAACCTTGTTCTACACATCTTAGAGGACACAAAAAAATGGTGGTCGGCCACTAATTCAACTTTTCATTTTTGAGGGGTGGCTGGCCGGCCATGGAAGGTGGCTGGCCGGCCATGAGGGGTGGCTGGCCGGCCACTTGCAAGAAACCACACAGTCGGCCAGATTCTGCTTTCGACTGTTCCAAATTTGTCACTGCTTTTCAAAGTGTCTCCCTCATCCGGGGGATATTTTGGGAGGGAAAGCTTGGGTGCTTTTCCCTCCCCTTTTACACCCCTTTCTTGTCTACTTAAAGGGCCCAACCCCTTCTTCTCCAAGGTTGGAAAAATTGGTCTCAAGAACACTTCTCCAAATTCCTCCATTTTCATAGCTCAAAACCTCAAAAAGCTTCTAAGTCCCTAGGTCTTCTCTTCATCAACACCTAGCCTCACCATCCCTACTACTATTTCAGCAGCAAGGAGGTGTTCTTCAGAGGTCAAGAAGCAACAAATCAGAACCAAGAATCAAAGAAAGACAAGTCTTCAAGGGTAAGTCTTCAAAACCAACTTTTAGGGCTTTTTCTTGATTCATTTCTATACTCTATTTGGTTGAGAATTGGGGCTCCGACACCTACTGGTTTTGTGCTCATATTGAGCCCCTCTACAACTTTGTAGAAGGGCTCAACTTCATTTGAGGCTTCTATGATATACTTGTTTCAATACCTAGCTTTTATGCCATTATCTTGCATGGTAGTTTAGGCCTATTTCCTTTTGTTTTTAGGGGTCCGACCCCTACTGGTTTTGTGTTCATTTTGAGCCCCTCTACAACATTGTAGAAGGGCTCAACTTCATTTGGCCATTGTATCCACCACTTCCTTCAAATTCCATCAAGTGTGCCCATTTTTGTATGCAACTTTTGACCTACTTCTATTTGTTTTTGGGACTTCGACCCCTACTGACTTTGGTCTTATTTTGACCCCCTTTACACATTTCATGAAGAAAATTTTGTCATTTGGTGCTTTCTTTGCATGACTCTTGTTATAGCCTCTTTTGAGCTCCATTTTTGCATGGAATTGTTAGCATGATTTTATTCTGATTTTGAGGATGTCATCTTCTGCAATTGTGCCTATTTTTAGCTCATCTTCAATGTTGTAGAAGAAAGTTTGTCCATTTGGGGTTTGCATATGTCACTTGTCTCAATACTCCTCTTTTGGCCACTAACTTTGCATGCTATTGTTGATCTATCTATGCTTGCATTTCGGCCATGTTTGTTACTGAAAAATGCCATATTTGGGACTGCCTTGCTACTGTTCTTGCTGCCATGATCATATTTTGCATGTATGGCATGGCTGTAGGCCATTTCGGGGCTTAATTTCACACTTTCGGGATGAATGCATGCTTCGAGTGTCATTTCGAATTGTTTCGGGGCTGTTTTCCCCTTTATTTAGGTGCTGAAATTCCATTGCCATGCTTGCATATCATTTCCCATGCCATTTGTACCATTTTTGCATTGCCTCGGTTTGCGTGCCAATGGGCACGCATTTCGAGGCATCTCATTCTTTTCATTCCGGCAGCCTATGTGAGCGTGGCTGAGGCTATCTCATGTTGGCATAAGCCCAATTTGCATTTTCATGCTTCTACATCATTGCCCCGATTTGCGTGTCATGGACACGCTTCGAGGCGACTTTGTTTTATCAAGCGACCTCCTATGTGAGTGAGCTGAGGCTCTCCCATGTTGGTGTAAGCCCATCGTTGCATTCCGTATGCCATTCTGATTTTCCATCACATCACCGCCTCGGTTTGCGTGCCTGTGTGCACGCATTTCGAGGCACTTCGGTTGTATCCGATTTTCGTTTCATCACCGCCTCGATTTGCGTGCCTGTGTGCACGCATTTCGAGGCACTTCGGTTGTATCCGATTTTGCAGTTTTCATCATTGTCTCGGTTTGCGTGCCCGTGTGCACGCATTTCGAGGCACTTCGGTTTTATCCGATTTTGCATTGCACATCATCGCCTCGGTTTGCGTGCCCGTGTGCACGCATTTCGAGGCACTTCGGTTTTATCCGATTTTGCATCACACATCATCGCCTCGGTTTGCGTGCCCGTGTGCACGCATTTCGACGCACTTCGGTTTTATCCGATTTGCATCACACATCATCGCCTCGGTTTACGTGTCCGTGTGCACGCATTTCGAGGCACTTCGGTTTTATCCGATTTGCATCACACATCATCGCCTCGGTTTACGTGTCCGTGTGCACGCATTTCGAGGCACTTCGGTTTTATCCGATTTGCATTTCTCATCATCGCCTCGGTTTGCGTGCCCGTGTGCACGCATTTCGAGGCACTTCGGTTTTATCCGACTTGCATTTCACATCTTCGCCTCGGTTTGCGTGCCCGTGTGCACGCATTTCGAGGCACTCTGTTTTATTCGGTTTGCATTGCGTATGCCTCCGCCTTGGTTTGCGTGCCCGCGTGCACGCATTTCGAGGCACTCTGTTTTATCCAATTTATATTTCATCATTGCCTCGGTTTGCGTGCCAGTGGGCACGCATTTCGAGGCACCTCATTCTTTTCATTCCGGCATCCTATGTGAGTGTGGCCGAGGCCCCCTTCATGTTGGTATAAGTCCATCATTACATTTCGCGTGTCATTCCGCATCGCCTCGGTTTGCGTGCCTGTGGACACGCATTTCGAGGCATCTCATTTTCATGGCATTGTGCATGCTATATCACATCTCAGCTACATTTCATGCATATCATGCATTTTGCACGGGAAATGAGGCGCGTTCTGTACTCCGAGTAACGGAACGGGTCTCAATTCCCAAGTCACCGACACTCCGGATCACCCATGATGGAGTTAGGTTTTGTTGTAGCATTCATATGCATTCATCCCATATTGAGTTGTGCAATTCGATTCCTCGGCCATCATGCATCGATGTGCGTGATTGGTGGCACGAGGATCGAGGCATGCATATATTTGTGAAATACATTGCTATGCCCTTTTCCTGCTCTCTGTTGCAGCAAAATCAACAATCAACAACTTTTCGGAGGCTGGCACGCATTTCGAGAAAATTGCAAACAGAGGCTAATCAGGGCATCCCAGTGGATTTCTGCGTAGCGACCAAAGATATACCATTTATCGAGCAAAGCGGTCCGGCTTGCATGCGATTTACTTTTCTGTAATTAATTTGTTAATTAATTAGAAATCTGTATATTTATTCGGACTGTATATTCTTTTATTCGGACTGTATTATTATTTTATTCGGACCCTCTGTGCGAGGGCATAAATGTAATAAGGGTGGGTGAGTGTGATGTATGTCTTCCAACCCCCATTTCTTTCTCCCTTTTATTTACCTGCTTACGATGGTTAGATATAGGGCATATTTCAATTAGCATACAAGATGACAAAGATGTTTGCATCATTCATCTCAGACAGACGCACTCTACAAGATCATACAAACCGTGCATCTCAGTATTTCAATTCCAAGTTGAGTACTTGATAGTCATTGCATCTCATATGCCATACTTAGAATAGCCGAGCCTGCCATAGTTGCATTTTTGCATGTGTTGCATTAGGCATTACAGTATACTTAGGATCATGCATGATTTCTAATCAGCTTTTGTTTTGGCTTGGAGTACTAGGTAAGTTTTATGCTTTAGCATCCTTGCATGTGTGTGAGTGTTGCCATGATAGCATGCTTACCATGAGGCTATGTGCTTATGTGATATAACTGCCTTGAATGCCTGTGGGTGGAGGTTGAGTTATTTGAATTGGAATAATTCATCAAATGTTTGTTTTAAGCCCACTAGATAGTGGCAACATCACTGTTTTCTAAGCCCACCCGAGGGTGGCAAATCCGCATTTTAGCCTACTGGGTAGCACCATCACACCATTTTCAAACAAACAAACATAAAATGTTTTGTTCCAATTCAGATAGCCCAGTCTATACTTGTTTGCTGCGAGCATCACATAGTAACCTAGGCTAATAAATAGAATAAGAACTCACAATGTTTTCAAAAACAGATATCATGGTTAGTAGAGGCCGGTCTTTGACCGGGCGAGAGGGGGTGCTCACGATGTGACATTCCCTAATCGTACCCAAGTTCCCGAGCCAACTTTGGTGATGACGGACACGTGGCCTTTCGGCACTGAGTTAGGGTTTCCTAAATTTCCCATTTTAAAATATTTAGGTGGCGACTCTGTTATCTGGCAAAGCAGTCCATGTTTGGCACTTCTTTCAAAAAATCTGTTTTCCTTCAAAACGATTTGCCGGATTTGGACTCTTTGGTTCAAGATTGAGAACCGCAACACAAAATCGAGTCCGAGCTGTAGCGAGGTCCCCCGCGGGCGTTGTTACACAAGTTTACACATGCTTCAGAAATAATTTAATTCCATTGATAATATAATAATTTATCAAAACAGTTTAGTCCTGAAACAACAATTAAAATTTTCAATAGTTCAGGGTAGGGGAACATTTATCAAAATACGTAGCATGAAGCTACTCACCTAAAAACGGAATAATGTTATCCTTGAATAGAGTATAAAGTCGAACTAGTGCCCTGAACAAAGTATTAAAACTACATGTCACTACTAATTCAACATACTAAAAGGAATAATAAACTAAGTAACCCCAAATTAAAGCGCACTAACACAGTTCAACCCAACTCACTATTACTATTAAATAATACATAAGTTCATGTTCTTCAAGGTCTAAAATTACCCAAGACATGGGTTCAGATTGAAACTTGATTAAAAGTAACCTTAAGTTAAAACAGAATTTTAAACAAGTTTTCCCAATCTTTTCGCTAACTTTGAAAATTAAAAACCCACTCCATGCTATTAGAAAAATTAGAAAACCCTCTAGATATCAACTAACATATCCTAAGTTTCAAACCCAATTGGTTTTACTTGGTTTGCTTATCAAAAAAATTATTCACAATTAATTATATCCAAACAGATTGTTTTCTGCAACACTTTAGAAAATTTAATGGTTCTCTTAGTATACATGAGAAATCAACGCAAGGACAAATAGTTGGAAACTAGACTCGTAACCGGTTCTAATGATGCTAATTTGATAATTTTCGAATTTATACCCAAAGAGAACGACACTTTCGAAGTTACTGTTTTAAACCAATTTTTTAGACAGATTTGAACGCATCAGTTTATATGGATTTTGAGTCCCAAAAATTATAAGAAAATTTTGGTAAACAACTCAATATGTAATTAATCTACTGTACAAATTTCAGTTCAAAATTCATCCGTTTGATATGGTTTCTTGATTTTTAAAGTTTGTGATTCTGTGTAGAATTTTTGAACTAAGAATTACACCCATTCTTTATACATGAATTTAACTCCTCAGATTTTTTAACAGTACATATATATATAGACACAAAATACATACACCTACAACCTCTCCATCAATGAATTAAATAACAATAGAATAAGGATAAAGAACAAAGAAACAAGAGAAGAAAATCTAAGAGGCCACAAGGCACAACACACACAAAGCTCTCTTTCTTGGCTACAACAATAATCTTGATGATTGAATCACCCCTCACTTTCCTTCATAACCCACGGCTGCTAGGGCTGCTAGTGTTGTGGAAAACAATTATAACAAGAGTTAGGGTTTTTGTTATCCTTATATACATAACCACCAATCCACTTAGTATTATCATCTAACATTATTATTATTATTATTATTATTTATTTTAATAGTAAATCTTGCCTCTAAATTAGAGATTTTCACCATAAATTTATTTTATGTTTCTGCTATCGATTCTTCCAAATTTTCTTTTCTTCTGCTATCGATTTCCAAATCTAAATCTCTGTGTGTGTGCGTGTGTGTGTGCGCGTGTGTTTGAAAGTATTTTTTTTTTTTCCTGTTTTTGTCCTGCATTTGTTGTTTCCTGACTAGCTTTGGGTCTTTATTTATTTCACTGTTTGATCATTGATCTCTATGGTGTAAACTGTAAATGTACCTTTCATGGAATCCTTGTATACTATTGATTGGTCTTGTGGTGATATATGCAACTTGGATTTAGAGACAACTTCATTTGATAACCTATTGGGGGAATGTTTCCATATTTATGCTCTTGTATTGGAGGTTTGCTTCCATATTTTTCACTTCCATATTTATGCAATTAGTTGTTTAAATAGTGGCAACTAATGCTGCTGGAATGGTAAGTATTATCTCAATGGCGTTGAGTTTTTGTTATCTTTTTGCCCCCTTGGTGCATTATGGAGTTTGAAGTAATATGTATGTTTAACTTTTGGGCAAAATTTAGGTATTTATTTAATTTTTCAATTTTCTAACCCATTGCTAGATATCAACCTGCCCTAACTTTTCTAAAGTGTCGTATTACTTATTATAAGGTATTCTGACGTTGTTTTGACTATAATAAATTACCCACTCTGCCTCGAAACAAACACAACAAAAACCAACCCCTTCTCTCTCTCTAATTGATATTTTGGATTGTGGCACTTGCTCTTTTGTCTACATGACCACTTGAAAGCATTTGAATTGATCTTTGTTTCAGTCGGAATACCTTGGCATAACACAATGCACAAACTGGATGTTTCATTTTGTTTCTTCCGCTTGATCTAATTTCTTTTATGGTTGCATATAAAAATACAAGAAACTAATCGATTTTCTATGGCGGAGGAAAAAAGAAAGGCATTTGTAGTTATAAACTCTAGCTAATTGTTTTTATTGGATAATGTACTTGTGTTTTTTCAATTTCATTGCCATAGTTGGTGGGACTTATCTGTAAACTAAAAGCTTTTCAATGGAACTATGCTTATGAGTAGAATTTGTATTCTTTGTGGTTGCAAACATGGCTATTTTAGAGGGTTCTCAATTTGATGCATGTCAATATGCTATGCTGAAATGAATGTGATGCAGAATATAAGAAGTTCGAGGAAGAATAAATTCAAAGAAGATGCGATAGTTGGAAATTGGAATGATTTCAAAGAGAAATCGATAGGAACCATACATAATCATATTTCTAATATTATTATAGTTCTATTTTATGATTATTTTCATGTTTTCTAGGATTTTTAGGCAAAGGGTATTTTGGTAATTTTATATTTACTGACATGGGTTGTATGGGTTGCCCATCGGTCGTCTTGTGGGCCAAATTTAATTTGTCTTTGTTTTTGTTACTTATTTGGTCTTAAATTAGTTTTAGAAATTAAAGATATTCTAATAGTTTCCTTTTTTGGTATTCTAGAGTTGATATTTTATAAAAAGCTAAGTGCTTTGAAACTTCTTTAAGGATTGTGTGATGCAATCAAACCCTCGATGTGATGCCTATGGAATCTAGATGTGATGCATATATCTATCTTCTTCTCTTCTCTCTTTTTCTTTTCTGTTACAATTTACCCTCTAAAAGTGCACTTTTCAACCTCAACTTTATCCAATCACCCCCAAATCAACCCTAATCCCTTCCCATATCTATTAGCCTTCAATTAACCCTTAAAATCCTAAATTACTCACTGTTTAGGCCATCAAATAATCTCTGTTTTGAAAATCTAGCACTGTCCCTATTTGTCCTACATCAAAATGACAAGTAAGTTTCAGTTATTTGATTCCATAAACATTCATTGTTATTTCACTGGCAATAAGATGGTATTGCTTCTTGTTTCTTTGTGTAATTATAATATATAAGCTTTTCATTCTCATTATCATACTGCTGATGCCTATGGTATACTTTTTTGTTAAAAAATAATTCATAAAAAATTTCTTCTATAGAGAACTTTTACATGTTTCCTTGACTAAATGAGGGGCCACGAGGTTCTATTATGGTGAATATGGTGGTGTTTCAAACAAACCTGTTTTTCTCTATTTTTGAATTGTTGAACTCACATGATATGTTTGATGTGCCCTGTCATGATTGACCATATGATTAAATTTGAAGCAAGGAAGGATTGGCCTATGAAATTTAGGAATTGAAATTTGATCATTATGTTTGTTGATAATAACTAAATGTCAATTGATGAAACTTACCTCAAGTATTATTATACAAGTTCATTTATAAAATGTTTTTGGTATTTATAATAGGTTAGTTGGTGTTGTGACAATGCATTGAGGAAGTGGCATTTGGAATTTATAATTGTTTCTTGTTTGGTAAGTATGATTTCTCTATGTTTCTCTTTGTTAGGTTTTTGTAATTGGCAATCCCGTTTGATAAAGCTCCTATCAATTGTAACTTTATTTGCTTTTTTGTTTCAGTGAGAATGTGAGTGTTTAGTTGCGAATCCAATCCGAATTGTGCCTATGTAGAGAAGTTTGTGATCTTGAACCTTTCATGTTTGTCACTTCACTGACTATGTACAGGTATCGAGATGTTTGATCACTTGAGCGGTCATTTGTGTGCTCGAGCGGTGAATAGGAGCATCCAGTATCTCTGCCAGCAAACTGAACTTCTAGGAAGCAAGTTTTATAGCTTGAGCAGTGAATGTTGCGCTCAAGCGGTCGGCCTATATGTTTTGCATCGCCTTTACTCATACCACTTGAGTGGTGAAGTGTGCGTTGGAGCTGTCTTCCTGAATCTGTTTATTATAAAGTGCACCATTTGCTATTTTTAGGGTTAAAGCCGTCCAAATTTTGGGAGAGCAGAGCTACCAAGGTTTTCTATATTGGAAGGTATTTTTGTAAGTGTTTTCTTGATGATTTGAGAGTGATTGGTAGATCTACGAGTTTCATATTGGTTTCATCAAGTGGTTTATCTTTAATCTTTTATTCACAAAAGAGAGAGGTATTCTTCAGTGGATTCTAAGAAACTTGGGCCTGAAGCTTGGATGGATTTCGGAATGGCTCATTGTTGTGGATTCGACATCAACGTTGTGGATTCAACGTTGGGTAAGACAATTCCAAGGAGAAGAAGGTGGTGGAAGAGGCACATCGGGGTCGGTTCAATTTGGACGTGGATTCGCTTGGTAATTGAGGGTACACATGTGTAATTCAATTTTATCTTCTTAGTAGATTGTTTTGTGGCTTTGGCCTGTGGTTTTTTTTTATCACAATTGGAGTTTTTCAAAGTTAAATCGTTGTGCGATTTGTTATTGATTGTTTGATTGTGATTAGAATTCACTATTTAAAATTGAAACATAATCATGAATCAATATCTCCAGAGCTTTTAGATTTTTCACTCTTTAAGTAATATCTTCTTACCAAAATGCATATTTGGTATGAACTTTTTAGAAGATTGTAGAATTTTAAACACATTTTATCTAGTGAATTGGTGACTTGCTATTTGTTTTTCTTGTTTGCTATGTGTTGATGTCATGGATGTTTGACATAATCTTTGTTAATATTTTCTGCGAAACTGTTAGCAAATGCTTTAGTGATAATATTGAAATTTTCCTTTCTTGCATTATTTGTTTTGTCACACAAATTTTCTTTTCTGTTATAGTTGATACCTGCTTATACTAGGAGTTCTGCTGGAGGACCTGATGGGGACTCTCAATTATTTATGGCTTCTTGGCACACATCAATGTTAGGCGGTCCTCAAGAATCAGATATTCCTGGATATAGATGTCATCCCTCTGCTAGAGCTCATTATGGTGAGCTAATTCTGTGTATGGCTCTACTGCTTTGAGTAGTGGTTAACAAGTAGGTTGATTTTGCTTTGATTATTGTCTATTTGAAAACTAAGAAGAAAGCTAACAGTTGTCTACTTGAAAACTATGTTGTCAATGATTACTGTTTATTTGGTTAAGAGGATGTTGAATTGCTGTTATTCCCTTGATTTTTCTTTTTGTAGTTCATAGAGTTTTCTTGTTTTATAAACTGTGATTAGGTTGATAAGTTTTCTAAAAAAAGATTTGGTAATTTTCTTTTTTTCTTCAATGGGTTTTGCTCTGTTTACATTCTTAGCCTTTTTTTTTTTGTGTGTGTGTGTGTGTGTGTGTTGGTTTTTACTTTTTCTTGGTTTGTGAACCTGACTGATCTTTTGGTTTTAATTGGTTTTGATGTAGGTGATGACTAACGGGAGTTTTAGGAGTATATGGAAGAAGTTTGTACAAGGATTTTATATGGTGTGAATACAAGAAATCTCTTACAAGTCAATTAGGTCTTAGCTAAATGTCTAAAAAGGTTGACTCAACTTACTACAGATATAAATATATATATAAGAATAGGTTCTTTATTTTATCACCCTCTGTTTTTTTCCACCCCTCCAATTTTCTACCATTTTGAGCCTAAAACAATGGATTGTGTGGTTTCAAGACAATATTTGGTTTTGTAGGAATAATGGTCGCCCTATGAATTTTTTTTCTTTCTCAAATGATCAATTTTTTTTAATTTTTTTTTAAAATTTTGGTGAGCATTTTCAAATGATTTTTTGATTTGGTGGAATACTAGAATTTTCTTTTTAAACCAAAAGGCTAAAATTGGTATGATAAGGGTTTGGAAGTTCCCCCCAAAAAAAAAAAAAAAAAAATTTGGTGTTTCTTGAAAGTGCCACTAAATATTGGATATGACATCATTAGTTAAGAGAGACGGAAAGGTGACCGACGTTAGGATATTAGGATATAGCAACATTTTTCATAATCGTCGTCGTAAGACATTATTGATGTTTTTGAAACGTCATAAGCCTAAGACGGCAGTTGCATCTGTGACGCAAATCAGAAATGTCACTTTTTCTCATGGTAGCATTTTTCAAACCTAAGGCGGCGTTTTTGAAATGCCACTAAGAGTGTGATTTCCTGCAGTGATTCCATGGTTATACTATCTCTTTAGCAAAACCAAATTGTTGAAGTTTTCATTCGCTTCGAGTATTAAAAAAATGTTTCAACTGTTTGAGGTCATCAAACCATACTGTCTGACTGTCCCAAAAATTGTTTTAAGTCTTTCCTTTGAAATATAGAGAGTTTCAGTGAGTACTTTCTAATAATATAAATGGGAGTCTATGCCATATAACGGGAATAACACAAGACAGAACCTGCCAATACACGATGAACCTACCTGTACTCAAAAACTTAGCTAACCATACACTGTATCTGTTCAATTAAAGAGCTCTCTTACTATAGACAACACACAAACTGAATGACCATACATTATTTCTTAGTGAACAACGTACACAACAGAACCACTATAGCAGAGCAACAAAAGCAAGCCTAACTAGTAAAAGAAACTTGAGATGGACATGGAGGCACATCAACTTCAACAACTCCTTCAAGCATCTGGGTGACCTTCCTCATTGTAGGCCTCAGAGATGGATCTTCTTGAATACACCAAATGGCAACCATCAGAAATCTCTCCAGCCTCTTCCAGTCATTTAACGCTTCCATATCGTTTTCAACCAAAGTATCCAATCTTCCTTCCTGAAAGCAGTCACAAGCCCAATAAGTCAGAATTACTTTCTCTTCTTCACCAACCTCCATATCACTGATGCTTTTTCGACAAGAAATGATCTCCAGTAGCAACACACCATAGCTATAGACATCAACCTTTGCAGTGATTGGATTACTGTTGAACCACTCCGCAGCAACATACCCTCTTGTCCCTCTAATGGTAGCAGGATTGGTCTTACTCTGATTCAACTTCAGAAGTTTAGCCAACCCAAAGTCAGAAATCCGAGCATTGTAATAATCATCCAGAAGTATGTTCTGAGGCTTTATATCACAATGGATGATCTGGGTACTACATTCTTCATGCAGGTACACAAGTCCTCTGGCAATCCCCAATGCAATTTGCGTCCTTTGGTTCCAACTTGGCTTCATTTCCCCAAAGAGAAAGCTTGCTAAAGTCCCATTGCTCATGAACTCGTACACTAACATCCGATGTTGTCCTTCGTCACAAAATCCGAGCAGTCGAACCAGATTCTTGTGATGTGTCTGCCCAATTACATTTACTTCAGTTTTGAATTCCTTCTCTTTCTCTTGAACCACCCTATCTAGTTTCTTCACTGCAACAACAACTCTGGAACCCATTTGTATTGCCCCCTTGTAAACAATACCAAAAGCTCCGCTTCCCAGTTCTTCCTTGAAACCATTTGTAGCTTCTACAAGCTCTTCGTAAGTAAAACAACGAAGATTAGTCTCCACAGCACTGTGATTGCCATGATGACTTTTTATGCTTTTCCTGTGGTGGATGAGGAAAAAGCCCAAACAAACAGCACCAATCAATACAAAATTGATAAACACAGAGCTACCAAATAGAACCGATCCAACGAGAATTAAGGTCCCCTGGTTCTTCTTTGTTTCTGGAACCAGAGGAGAAGGAAGAGGAGAAGGAAGAGTTCGAGGATCTCTTTTCCTAAACTTCAAGAAAGCATGACGATTAACAACATTGTCGTCTCTCCCATTTGAAAGTGGCAGCTTCTTCTTCCAGCAACTACTGTCTCCCAAAATGGCAACAGCACAAAAACAGTCATTGATGCAAGACCTTTTGCACTGCGCTTCAGTCGCAGGGCTGAAATGTTCATAGTCAGATGTTGGCCAATCAGTATTGATTAGTGTCTCAAAATCGTAGATATCTTCGGCAGAATTGATGTCATCTTCTAAACAGCTTTGTGTGAAATTTGGCTTGCAGCTGCCATACGTATTGTTCGGATCAAGTAAGGAATACCCTGGCGGGCATTTGCAATCTGGCCTTTGGTTATCATTCAGTTTGCAAATGCTGTTAAACCCACAAGCCCCACTGCCTTCACCTCCACCAATATCAACGCATATATTATCGGGCTGTGACCAAATAGGAGTCCACTTTGTACTGCTATTGAAAGTCTTCGGATGATAATATTGGGTGAAAACTCCATCAAAATCTAGAGTTGCTCTGTGAAAATATTCAGTAGCTGGGAACGACGTACCTTGTGGTTTGATAAGGACTATTTCGCTATTCCTTCTCAATATGTACATGACTCCTTTGTCATCGAAGATCACTCGGTAACCAGAATTGGAAGAATTGGAGTAATCAGACGTGCTGCTGTTATAGTAAGCATCATAAGCAAAATTGGAAGGGATGTCTCTGGTATTAAGGACAAGATTCCCATCCTGGAGCAAACGGAGTTGAAACCTTCCCTGCGAGAAATTGGTCTCCGAAAGGCGAGAAAATATTACCCCACCGTACTCCATAATCTGTGTAGGCAACATGGTATCAGTTGGATTTTTGAAACTCTCCCATAGATTGACAGAATCGCTGCGCACAAGTACAAAGTTGCCAGTATCATTCATAAAACCATGAGCAACATTATTGTTGAGAATAAGCTGAGAGTTCCACAATTCTTTGCCTTGAGGGTCACTGAGCACTAGCCCTCTGTCAACAGTTAGGCCTAGTTTGGATCCAATTGAGACAGGGACACCATCATGCCCATACCAGACAATGGTTTGGTCTGGTATTTTGTAATACCATATGGAAAGCAAGAAGAGATTCTTTTCCTCAAGTGGTTTAAACCCAAATGCAAAAGCACCAGAGGGTGACAGCCATGGGGTGTCCTTGTTATTTGCAGTGATAGATGTACCCACAGCCACGGTACCATTAGTCCGAGCAACAATAGAAAATGGCAGGAGGAAGAGTAACAAGAAGTGGAAGAGTGGATGATGAGGTAGAGCACAAGCCATTGATTGATAGACCAAGCTCGATTTGGGTAGATGGAAATGAATGAATAAAAAAGAAAGATCAAAGTGTTTTTTTAGGCACAGGAAAAGACTTTGAAGTCAACCTGTACCTTTCAGCAAAGACTTCTACATCCATAGCATTATTGGTCTTTGGTCCCCATTCTTTAATGACTCTATCAGAGCCACATATATAGCTGCCTGGACCATTGAAAGTCCATAAAAAAAAATACCGATAATTGCCATAATGTTGGATTTATTTTCACCTCACATGATACGCACAATATAAAAAGGATGTGTTTTAATGGAATGATAATTAATAAAAATGAAAATTGGTTAGTTTGTAATTTTAAAGAATTAATGAAAAAAATACTTTTATAATAATCGTATTGATTGTAAATTCATCATATCTATAATGAATTAGGTATTAACTCAGCTATGAATCAATTAGTATAATGAACAGATCAATAAACATGTATTAAGTGGGGAGGATTAACTTTTTAGACATAGAAAAAATTTGAAAATAAGATTCAAGTCTATATTTTCTTGAATCACTAAATATCATGCAAAATAAATAAATATTTGACATGCTCTCATATGTATCCAGTTAGTCACGCATCCTCAAGTGCGCTAATCAAGTATTAAAATTGTATTACTTTATATTTACATCATATATTAGTTAAATCTTCAAATTGATAAGTATTAAAAAGTGTTTTATTTTTTATTTTTTTATTAATGAATTCTCAACATTTGATGGGTACATATGCAACGTTTTTGATCATTTGATTTTGACACCTTTACCAACAAAACCTTAAGTTCGTTGAACAGTCCACACGGTTTCCTAAGTTCAAAATTGAAATATCCCACACGGTTTCCAGCTTTTTTATTTTCTCCCATAAATAAAAATAAAAAAATCCAAACATACCATTGAAGTATGAGTGAAGCACCAATAAATCCAAGTTTGTGAACCTGTGCACTAGTTAGTCCTACCTTTTTTTAGTTAAACCAAAAGGTCGTAAAACAATCAGATTGACAATCTGTCCTCTTCCATGCACGTTTTTATGTGTTTAATGGGGGCGAATGTGGAATTTTGTTGTGGGTGTAATTACATTCGTGGACATAAAGCACACTATAGATATTTTTTGGTTTCCCTCTTTTTGATTGAATGTTTGATCTGCATATGGAAACATTGTCAATAAACATTCTCACATTAAATCATTTCTATGTTAGGGGATTGGAACACTAGATGTGATTGAGGGTTTTTGAAGAGTTGTTCCCACGAATTCCACATTTGTGTTTTCAACTAAAACCCAAATTAGAGGAACCTCTTTGCCGACAAACCACCTTCAACAATAGCCGATCAATCTCCGCCGGTGAGGGTTTGACATCGTCGTCTCCAGAGACATACATATAGACACAATGGACAGTGTTCGTCGTCGTACACGCCGATTACACCATTGTCGTAATTTCAAATGTCGACAATGAAAGGCGAAGGTGCGTAATGTTTGGCACTTTAATTGTTGATGTGTACTGCAATTTGTTACCCGTTATTTGTATTTGATTTTGGTTTTGTGGTTTGAGTCGTCGTTCCATGCCCTAATTGGTTTATGTAATGTGCAATGTGAGATTTGAGGTAAATTTAACATTGTGATTTTGATATATGACGATTTATGCACATCGAATGTGTATGATTAGACGTGATGTTCGTATGGTCTTAATGTTATGGTTTTGTGTATTGAATGTTAATAGTCAGAGCTATCTATTAGTTTATGGTAGAAGGGGTATGTTGATATTGTTATGTGTATTTATAGTCGGAATAATGCCCTGTTTGGACGTAGGATATGCATTCTATCGTGTGGGTGTTGTTAACATCATCCATCCAATGTAGGCAACGGGGTTTTGCTTCCCGACATTAGTTGTGCATGTTGGTTTTAGAGTGAGATCAGAGGGTACATGGTTATGTTTCCCGTGAATCATACCAATATGTTCAATGTGGAAATATGTTGTGTACAATAAGTTGTAACATGGCCGGGGGGTACCCGCGCACGTTAAACAGTTCAGACTCCCGAGATCTCTTTGATCTAGTCTCACGAGTGCAATGTGAAACGTAGATGAGAGTCCAGATTTGGCAACTTTTATTAAAAATCCATTTTATTGCAATTTTGTCACAAATGGACTGCGTCATAAGATCTCAGAGTCGCCACCTAATATTTTGAGAAATTAGGAAACTCATGACTCGGTGCCAAGGCCACTGTTCGTTGTAACCAAGGATGCTTGGCTCGGAACCTTAGGTATGAGAGGGGAAGGTCAATAATGAGCACCCCCGCTCACCCGATCAAAACATCGACCTCTATTAAACCATGATATGACTTTTTATTTTCTTTTATATGTTCATGTTCTGATTATTTTAGTAAATCCTAAAATTTACTATGTGAAGCATACAAGTATAGACTAGTTTGCTCAAATTGGAACAATTCAATTTCAAGTTTGTTTGTCGAAAAGGGTTTGAATTTGCCACTTGACAAAGTGGGCTTAAAGTTTGTGAATTTGCCACTGCAAAGTGGGCTTAAAACGTACATTTATTGAATTATTCCAATTCAAACAACAAGCCTTCATCCACAGGCATTCATACAGTTATATCAAGTAAGCAAGTAGCCTCATGGTAGAATACTAACACATAGTAAGAAAAACACACACAAATAGGATGCTAAAGCATAAAAACTCACAGATTGACCGACGTCCCTCGAACAACTACAAAACAAAGTTAGTAAAATATGCAAGATCTTATATACAGAATCCTAATGCAATTCACTCACAAGATGTAGCTAAAGATTCAGCTTCTAAGATATGGCATGTGAATCATCTCAAAAACATGAGGTAGCGCATAGAATCACAGAAGAATTAATTAAATCCACACATGTAAATGTAGCCGAATCTTAATGCATGAGACACATGAATGTAAAGCATGGATATGCATGGCATGTCAGATATATACATATGCACAGTTAGGAAAAGCGATTAAAGAATGAGATAGAAAGAAGCGGGATGTGGGAATTATTACAACACTTTAAATACTACAAATCCAAATGAGGAAGGGAAAAGAGAATAATAAGAAAATAAAATAAAATAAAAAACTCACAAAACACTCAAAATAAAAATCTTCAATCGAGCAGGCCTACACACCGTAGCCCATGTACTCATCTGCAAGGGAGGGCCCACCACAAGGAACTTTGATTTATTATTCCATCCTCCCTTATCAAGGTTGACAGGACATGGCTCACAAATGCACAAGGTCCACACACCACTATCATGTAATTCTCTGGTAGATAGAGATTTATTTTCTTCCAATAATGCTTCCAAATGAGTGACTTGTGAAGCGTCATGAGCTCAGCAGTTTAGTATCTTGGACAAGTCAACTAGAGAGAGAGCGCTCCCATCTGTGTGCCTGTTTTGTGTGTCTCACGTTTTTTACTCCCCTTTGTCCCTCTCTTCCAACCCGAGTGGAGAGAGAGAGCTCAGCCAAGGAGGCTCAAGGTTGCAAGTGTTCTGGTGGGCAGTGACGGAGAGCAATGGTTGTTGTTCGGTGAAGAGGTAGTGGCTTGGTGTAGAGTGGGTATAGGACTGGGGTGGTGATGGCGTCGAGGCAACAGTTACCAAAACAAAATGGGAGTGAACCAAAAGGGAGCGGAGAGAGAGCAAGTCAAATAGAGTAGAGAGAAAGAGATCAGTGCATGTCATCCTTGTGTGAGTCTGTCCTTAGTGTATCTGTGTGCGTATGTGGTCTACTTGTGCTGTGTTATCTCCGCAAGAGAGAGAGAGAAGTGGGTCTGTGCATCGTGTGCATGGGTGTGTGTTGGTGTGAATGTGAGAGGGGAGTCAGTCGGCTTAGTGTGTCATGTGTGCATGTGTGTGCATGTGGGTGTTGTGGTGTAGCCATCGTCTCCTCCCTCTCTCTACCTGTGTGTATTCATTATAGAGAGAGAGGGAGAGAGATAGCAGTGTGCATGTGTCCCCTCTCCCTTGAGTGGTGATGGGTCTCTTCTTCTAGAGAGAGAGAGCACGTGCATGTCTGTGTATTGTTCTCTTTTTCTTTTTTATTTCTGATCCCCCCACTCACTCTGAAATGCTTTCCACCGAAAAACTGTCCCTCCTCTCCCTCCTTTCTCTTGCTCTTTTCTTTTTATCATCACCTACCAGCTCCTTTAACAATTATTCTCTACCCACTCTCACCTGCTCTCTTTTCTTCTTTTCTTTTTTTTTATATCACCCACTCCCTCTTTTTCTTACTCTCCTCTTTGTTTTTCAACAACTGCTCTCTAGCTACCCCATTTTTCTCTCTAAAAAAATATTATCCCTCAATTCTTGTTTCCTCACCCACGAGGCCACTCCTTCTTTTCTTATCACCCACAAGACCACTCACATGAACCACCCACTATCTCTTAAAATAATTTATTATTTTTCCCACCTAAAACCTCATCATAATATATTCTATCTATATTTTAATATATAAACATATACATATATATATATATATATATTGAATTTAATTTCTTTTCTTTTTCTTTTTTTTTATTTTCTATTTTTCTATTTTTTTTGTTTTGTTTTTCTTATTTTTTATTTCTAAAATACACCACCTCAAAATATATACACACACATCAAATTATATAAAAACATATAAAATTATAAAATACTACAAAGTAATAAACTATATGATATAAACTAATTTGGCCAAAATAAGTGAGGTTTGGGATTAAAATTTCAATTTGATATTTTTGGTGAGAGTGGTCAAAACAAAGTGCCCAAGTCTTAGGGCTGGTCAAAATGGGGTGTCTACAGTTGCCCCTCTTTGACAGAGCTCGAAGTCATGAAGTGACATGAGTGAATATCAAAGCCCGAAGATGACCATTTTGACAAGGCCGTAAGACTTGGGCAAACAAACAAGATGTAATGCAAGTGGTTGAACCCAAAGGTTGCCTACGTATCCCTTTGCAAGGAATCAAACCAGCATAGTTCAGGGGCAAGATGGTAATGATATGCAGGAAGATTGTGAGAACTGGACTTATACGCTACGCGAAGCCGATTATTTTTGAAAACCTTATGATCATGCAAGAGAGGGAAGACCTCAACCAAGAGAAATCGACATCCTAACACGTGTCACGTGAAAGGAAGAAAGATGGTGTAAACAATAGGCGCACCTGATTTTTTAACCGAGTGAATCAAAGACCTAACGCGTTTCACGCGAAAGGATGAAGGATGGTGTAAACATCAGGTGCACCTGATGTTTTTAACCGAGTAAATCAACAACCTAACGCGTTTTACGCGAAAGAAGGAAGGATGGTGTAAACAACAGGCGCACCTGATGTTTTCAACTGAGTGAATCAGCAACCTACCGCGTCTCACGCGAAAGGATGAGGGGTGGTGTAAACATCAGGCGCACTTGATGTTTTTA
This sequence comes from Camellia lanceoleosa, assembly GCA_025200525.1. NCBI lineage: Eukaryota > Viridiplantae > Streptophyta > Magnoliopsida > Ericales > Theaceae > Camellia > Camellia lanceoleosa. Next base: position 128,535,569 of record CM045768.1, read on the forward strand.
ACCGAGTACATCAACAACCTAACGCATTTCACGCGAAAGGAGGAAGGATGGTGTAAACATCAGGTGCACCTGATGTTTTTAACCGATTTGGGTGGTGTAAACAGACAGGCGCACCTGCTGTTTTTAACCGATTTGCAATCCAAACACGTTTCACACGAGAGAAGGAAGGGTGGTGTAAACAGATAGGCGTACCTAACTTTTTTTAACCGATTTGCAATCCAAACGCATTTCATGCGAGAGGAGGAAGAATAGTGTAAACATCAGGCGCACCTGATGTTTTTAACCGATTTGGGTGGTGTAAACAGACAGGCGCACCTGCTGTTTTTAACCGATTTGAAATCCAAACGCGTTTCACGCGAGAGGATGAAGGGTGGTGTAAACAGACAGGCGCACCTGACTGTTTTTAACCGATTTGTAATCCAAATGCATTTCACGCGAGAGGAGGAAGGATGGTGTAAACATCAGGCGCACTTGATTTTTTAACCGATTTGGATGGTGTAAATAGACAGGCGCACCTGCTGTTTTTAACCGATTTGTAATCCAAACGCGTTTCACGCGAGAGGAGGAAGGGTGGTGTAAACAGATAGGCGCACCTGACTATTTTTAACCGATTTGCAATCCAAACGCGTTTCACGTGAGAGGAGGAATGATGGTGTAAACATTAGGCGCACCTGATGTTTTTAACCGATTTGGGTGGTGTAAACAGACAGGCGCACCTGACTATATTTTAACTGGGGTGGTGTAAATAGACAGGCGCATCTGACTGTATTTTAACCGGGGTGGTGTAAACAGACAGGTGCACCTGACTGTATTTTAACCGGAGTGGTGTAAACAGACAGGCGCACCTGACTGTATTTTAACTGGGGCGGTGTGAATAGATAGGCACACCTGATGTTGTTAACCGATTGGGTTTTGATAATTGGACTTATACGCTACGCGAAGCCGATTTGGGTAATTGGACTTACATGCTACGCGAAGCCGGTTTGATAATTGGACTTACATGCTACGCATAGCCAGTTTGATAATTAGACTTACACGCTACGCGAAGCCGATTTGATGATTGGACTTATATGCTACGCGAAGCCGGGTTGGATAATTGGACTTACACGCTACGCGAAGCCGATTTGGGTGGTGTGAACAGGCAGGCGCACCTGCTGTTGTTAACCGATTGGGTTTTGATAATTGGACTTACACGCTACGCGAAGCTGATTTGGGTAATTGGACTTACACGCTACGCGAAGCCGGTTTGATAATTGGACTTACATGCTATGCGAAGCCAGTTTGATAATTGGACTTACATGCTACGCGAAGCCGATTTGATGATTGGACTTATACGCTACGCGAAGCCGGGTTGGATAATTGGACTTACACGCTACACGAAGCCGATTTGGGTGGTGTGAACAGGTAGGCGCACCTGCTGTTGTTAACCGATTGGGTTTTGATAATTGGACTTACACGCTACACGAAGCCGAGTTGGATAATTGGTTTGTGCACTGCAATGCAATGTCATGGAGTGATGATAAAGCTATGAAGATGGCAACATGGGTGGCAAGCTTTGTGTAAAACACATGAAGCAAGCCACATTTCTACATGGCTATGTTTGCAACTTTCCCTATTCTCTAACAGGGTGACAGACTAGGTTGGTTCAGTTTCCAGAGTTGAGGCGCATACAAGCTATCTCAACCTATGGGGCTGCCATATAGATTTCAAGCCGGGGATACACCCCTGGGTATTTAAACCAGACTTTAGTCTCAGAAATCCCGAACCTTTTACGTTCTAAGCATCGCCATTCGAACTCTAGTTTCCGCCGTCTCAGTTGATCTCCTAGGAACTCATTACAAACACAGTCAGGTGGTTATACCAGACCGATTGAAGTCATTCAGGCACGACAAACACCAAAGGAATTGCACCTTTAGAGGATTTAAGGTCTCCTAGATCCTAAAAGTCTTTTGGGCACGAAAAACACCAAAGGACTTGCACCTTCAGAGGATTTAAGGTCTCATAGACCCGAAAAAAAACAAGCACACTTGTTGTTTTTAACCGATTGAATGGCCACGGATGCCGCTTTACTTCCTGATCATATTCACAACTTTCCCTATTCTCCAACGGGGTGATAGACTAGGTTGGTTCAGTATCCAGAATTGAGGCGCATATACGCTACCTCAACCTATGGGGCTGTCATACAAATTTCAAGCCAGAGATACACCCCTGGGTATTTAAACCAGACTTTAGTCTCGGAAATTCCAAACCTTTTGCGTTCTAGGCCTTGGCCATTCGAACTCTAGTTTTCACCGTCGCAGTTGGTCTCCTAGGAACTCATTGCAAACACAACCAAGATAATACACAAATATTTACATATAAATACACACATATATGTACATATGGTATACACATATGCATATACAGACAACATACAGACAGATATATACAGATATATACACAGACATATACAGTATATATACAGGTATATACAACACAGACATATACGGACCTATACACAAACATATACGGATATATACACAGATAGGGAATATTTTGTTTGTAACCGTCAGTGGGAAGATGTCGTTATTGAGAAGGCATATTTTGTTTGCTGACGTCAACGCACGTACGCAAAACACACAAAAAAGAAAGGGAAAATGGAAAATGCATGGACACGGGGGTTCGACCCTCTGATTTCAAGTTTGGCCTCCAAGTCCTCAACCACTAAGCTACGCCACTCTTGTGACAAAATATTCAAACAAATATATATATATATATATAAGTATATGAGACATATATACACAAAATCAAAGCAAAAACAAAGAAACATTTGTTGTGGGTTCGAACCCCTGACCTCGGGCTTAGGCTCTCCGAATCCTCAACCCACTAGGCCAAACCACTGAACCCAAGCCACACCTGTGACCCAAATGTTCAAACAAATATATATATTACAGAGCTATACAATACATATACATATATATATATACAACTTTCCCGCCTCTCTTTCTGTTTTTGTTTTACTCTCTCTTCCTATTTTTGTCTCACTCTCTTTTCCTTCATCTTCTTCGAACGTCGTGTCTATCACGCGATTTCAACAATCACGGCGCCTGACCGACATGCTATCCAATCCTGCCCCGATTGTCAATGATCGTCTCGAGCCTTCCTCCCTCTTTGTCTTCTTCTTTGGCTTCATCATTTTTTTAAGTTGAGGCCTGCGAAAGAGAGAGGCAGAGTAAAAGCCTGCAAACTTTCTCTGCCACCACTCTACAACCTCTTTCTTTTGCATTACTCTTCTCTGCCATGGCCTCTTCACAAGGTTCTCTCACTCTTTTTCCAGACCTAAACGAGTCCACGATAGAGATGACCAATTCTGACTCCCCTGAACCTCAACCACAGGCTCCTCATCCTTCTCCTGTTTTCAACTTTCTAGCGATGTCAATTGAACAAATAATGGCGACACAGTCTGACATCGAAGCAAACTCGTATACGCTGAGGTCATGTGTGGAGACCGTGACTGCGGTCTCCAACTTGTCCCGTCGGCTGTAGAAGAGGACGTGTGAAGTATATAAGTTACATGCACAACTCTCCCTTCTTCAACATATGTACAAAGATTCTCGAGGGGAAGTTAGCGGATTGAATAAACAAATCAAGGAGTTGAAACGACAGGTGACCGTCGCAACTCGTCATGGGATTACCTTTGACGGCCAGCAAGGGATAATCTCCTTTGGAAGCTCTGCCAAGGCCAATGTAGAGTCTTCAAGAGCTTCGAAGAAGTAAAGATGAAGTGAGGCAGCTAATGGTAAAGTCAGGCAACGAAGATGTGTGCAAATGAAGCCAGTTGTAATCTTCGCCATCGCCGGGCTACTGCTGAAAAACTGAGAAAATGCTACTTTCTTTTTTTTTTTTGTTTTTTTTTTGTTGTTTTTTTGTTTTTGTTTTTTGTTTTTTGTTTTTGTCTTTTGTGTCTCTGTGATCGGGGATGTCCTCCCCTAATTGCAATAAAATCAGTTTAGTTTTTGCACATCAATGGCGTAACTGGCATATCACTTTGAACTTGAAAACATTTTTGTTTGATTGAATTTGAAAGTGATTGAATTTTGAACTCTGAATTGAATATTGATTCTATACTGACCTGAATCAAAGAAATGACCTAACGAATTGAAAAAAAGAAGCAAATTAATCCAAACACACTTATATACATTGACTAGTATAAATACACCGATTGGTATAAATATACTGACTGGTATGAAAAGAGCACCCTTATATACACTGACTGGTATGAATACCTTGATTGGTATAAATACACTGACTGGTATGAATACACACTTATATACACTGACTGGTATGAATACCTTGACTGGTATGAATACACACTCATATATACCGATGAGTTGACTTGAGTGGTGGAGAAGACAGCATCTCTAACTCGACTATGCCCCTAATTCATTACCTTGATTTTTTTTTATTTTTTTTATAAAAAAATGTTTTGATCAACATGACAGTTAGATTAGCATACTTATTCCATTTTCTGTTTCAAATCATGTAAGCTAAACTGTGAGCACTGAAATTTTTTCTTTTTCAAATCCAAAGAATGGTCCAAGTTTTGCAAAAATGGAACAATTTTCGAGAAAATCAGTCAACTTCATTCAAATTAATCAAAACATATTTTTGCAAATGGTCACTACTCAACTAACATGAAATCAATCATTGAGGTGCATAGCCCCAAGCCAAATAACCCCGAATTGGTTTTGTAGCAACGATGATAACCGAACCGAGCCGATCCAAATCGAATGAAATCGAGCAAAACTGGACCGAACCGAACTGCCGAATTGAACCGAACTGAACCAAGTTGAATTGAACCAACTAAACTGAGCAGAACTAAGATACACCAATCAAACACGGATAGGACAACCAAGTCGACTAAAGACACACCAATCAAACATGGACGAGATGAATGAGTTGAAAATTTATTAGGGCCGAACTTCGAGATGAAGCTACCTACGTATCCCAAAGATAGGAATCAGGCCATCGTAGTCCGGGCTAAGGGTCACTCGGGTATTGGTACTCTCCTTTTGTGCTCTAATTTTTGCCAAAGCCGCCCTTTCAGATTTTCAACCTTGCGAGCTTTTCATTTTTCATTTTCATCATTTTTTTTATCATTTTTTTTTAATTTTTTGTTTTTCTGCTCTAACTTTTGCTTGGGTCGCCCTTCCGGGTTTTCCGCCCAGCGAGCCTCTCAAGGGTTTCAGTTTAGCTTGTCCATGTTGATTGGGTGTGAGATCTCTAAGCCATCAAAATCTATAATAATGACTGCTACACTTGACTAGGAGATATGATGATGTAAGGACTAGGCTACTTGGGTCTGAATTTGCCTCTAGTGTTGCCCCTTGTGTAGTGGATAGGAACTCGACTGTCCTTCAATAATAAAATTCATTCTCTCAAATTCTGGGTTTGGCCTTTCTGGGCAGTTTTCATTGGGAAACGATTCAGTTTTAACTCTTTGATCACATCCAACTTTTTGCCCCTAGTTCAAGGGCTGCTTTAAATCTAAATCACATCCAACCTTTTTGCCCCTAGTTCAAGGGTTGCTTCCAATCTGAATCCCAGGCCCTACATAGTTCTGGCTAAGGTTCACTCGGGTATTGACACTCTCTTTTTACGCTCTAACTTTTGCCAAAGCCGCCCTTTCGGGTTTTCAACCTTGCGAGCTTTTCATTTTTCTTTTTATTATTTTTTCCTTTTTTGTGTTCTAACTTTTGCCTAGGTCGCCCTTCCGGGTTTTCGGCCCAGCGAGCCTCTCAAGGGTGGTACCTTATTGCCCCTAGTTCAAGGGCTGCCTCCATTTCAGCCATGCAAGCTTCACACTTTTGCCCTTAGTTCAAGGGCTGTTTCAAATTGAAATCACGTTCTCTGCCGTTAGTTCAAGTGCTATTTCCAATCTAAATCATATTCGACCTTATTGCCCCTAGTTGAAGGGCTGCCTCCATTTGAATCACATCATGGCCCCTAGTTCAAGGGCTATTTCCAATTCGGCTATGCAAGCCTTACACTTTGAATGATCATTGAATACTTCAAATCAAGGTTTGAAAACTAAGGAGCTAAGGAGGTCGGACCACAAGTCAAGAGGGATCCTATGTTGTATAACTAATTCCAGGCATGTTTTCGTAGGACCACGCAAAAACAGTTTTTAAAATCTTTTCACAAAGTGACTAATCACTCGTACTCTTACGAAGACAAGATAGAACCAATTTGGACCAAGCCAGGATCCTTTTTAGTACTCATATGAACAAAAATGATTTTATTCATCAAAGGCTTAGCACACCTCTCTTCCTTTCAGTTGATCAAAATTTGCAAATCCCAAGGAAATTCTTCCTCTTTGTTTTTATCAGAGTTTTGGAAAACTTTGGTCAATGCGATGAATTAAGGCATAGAGAAGTAGGCAGACTCTATGGCATTTTGTTTTTTTTTTTTTTTTGTTTTTCTATTTATTGAAAAGAGACTATGACTCAGGAATGACAACAAACTTTTGACAACATACTCAAAAGAAAATGACAAAGAGGACCTAGACAGGACAGAAATGTCTAGGTTAGCACTATCGAAATTAACAGACTCTGACTCATTAGGCTGACTCGAGCCTGACTCTAACTTTACAAACTTGGTGGAGTCAAACTTAGACTCAATACTCAATTCAGAACTCAGAATAAAACCATTCTCAAATTGCCAATCAAAGTGTGGGCCAGCCACAACATTCAAAATAAAGCTCGTGCAATCAACATATGGTCACTCCCCAATTACAGAAACAAAATGGAACTTCCAATTATGCCCTCACTAAAAACACACTGAACTCCAAAAACTGAAATGTTGGAACCACTCATTCGAATTTGAGCCCCTGTATAGATCCAATACATTGTACATAACACATAGCAAGAAAAAGAACAAACACCCCTATGGAGGGTAGGGTTATCCTGTCCTAGCTTAAAATGATCTAGGGTTTCACTATTCGGACAAGTGGTATCATACATCCTAGAAATGGGAGAGTATCATGTCCTAATGTTGAAAGGTACTAGAGCTCACTATATGTACAAGGTTGACTCTACACTAAGGGTTAAAGTCAAGGTGACGTTACCAAAGAGTCCTTTGGGTCATAACCAATGAAGATCGTTAGGAAATCATAAGAGTCAACATAGCCTCTCTTCAAAGTCTGAGAACCTTCAGATCTCAAAAGGTTATAACATAAGACCTCCAAAGTAATGTAGAGATAGGTGTAGTGTCACAAAAAGTGTGCCTGTGCTCCCACCAGCATCTGGGCAACACAGGGACTTTAAGTGCACCAATGTATGCAATGCAATAAACATATAATTGAAAATAAAAGTCATATCATGGAGTTCGAGTCAAGGTTTCATAAAATCCCCAGCAGAGTCGCCAGAAACTGTAACATGCCCGGGGGGTACCCGCGCGCGTTAAACAGTTCGGACTCCCGAGATCTCTTTGATCTAGTCTCACGAGTGCAATGTGAAATGTAGATGAGAGTCCAGATTTGGCAACTTTTATTAAAAATTCATTTTATTGCAATTTTTTCAAAAATGGACTACGTCATCAGATCTCAGAGTCGCCACCTAATATTTCAGGAAATTAGGAAACCCATGACTCGGTGCCAAGGCCACTGTTCGTCGTAACCAAGGATGCTTGGCTCGGAACCTTAGGTATGAGAGGGGAAGGTCAATAATGAGCACCCCCGCTCACCCGATCAAAAGATCGGCCTCTACTAAACCATGATATGACTTTTTATTTTCTTTTATATGTTCATGTTCTGATTATTTTAGTAAATCCTAAAATTTACTATGTGAAGCATACAAGTATAGACTAGTTTGCTCAAATTGGAACAATTCAATTTCAAGTTTGTTTGTCGAAAAGGGTTTGAATTTGCCACTTGACAGAGTGGGCTTAAAGTTTGTGAATTTGCCACTGCAAAGTGGGCTTAAAACGTACATTTATTGAATTATTCCAATTCAAACAACAAGCCTTCATCCACAGGCATTCATACAGTTATATCAAGTAAGCAAGTAGCCTCATGGTAGAATACTAACACATAGTAAGAAAAACACACACAAATAGGATGCTAAAGCATAAAAACTCACAGATTGACCGACGTCCCTCGAACAACTACAAAACAAAGTTAGTAAAATATGCAAGATCTTATATACAGAATCCTAATGCAATTCACTCACAAGATGTAGCTAAAGATTCAGCTTCTAAGATATGGCATGTGAATCATCTCAAAAACATGAGGTAGCGCATAGAATCACATAAGAATTAATTAAATCCACACATGTAAATGTAGCCGAATCTTAATGCATGAGACACATGAATGTAAAGCATGGATATGCATGGCATGTCAGATATATACATATGCACAGTTAGGAAAAGCGATTAAAGAATGAGATAGAAAGAAGCGGGGTGTGGGAATTATTACAACACTTTAAATATTACAAATCCAAATGAGGAAGGGAAAAGAGAATAATAAGAAAATAAAATAAAATAAAAAACTCACAAAACACTCAAAATAAAAATCTTCAATCGAGCAGGCCTACACACCGTAGCCCATGTACTCATCTGCAAGGGAGGGCCCACCACAAGGAACTTTGATTTATTATTCCATCCTCCCTTATCAAGGTTGACAGGACATGGCTCACAAATGCACAAGGTCCACACACCACTATCATGCAATTCTCTGGTAGATAGAGATTTATTTTCTTCCAATAATGCTTCCAAATGAGTGACTTGTGAAGCGTCATGAGCTCGGCAGTTTAGTATCTTGGACAAGTCAACTAGAGAGAGAGAGAGCGCTCCCATCTGTGTGCCTGTTTTGTGTGTCTCACATTTTTTACTCCCCTCTGTCCCTCTCCTCTAACCCGAGTGGAGAGAGAGAACTCAGCCAAGGAGGCTCAAGGTTGCAGGTGTTCTGGTGGGCAGTGACGGAGGAGCAATGGCTGTTGTTCGGTGAAGAGGTAGTGGCTTGGTGCAGAGTGGGTATGGGACTGGGGTGGTGATGGCGCCGAGGCAACAGTTACCAAAACAAAATGGGAGTGAACCGAGAGGGAGCGGAGAGTGAGCAAGTCAAATAGAGTAGAGAGAAAGAGATCAATGCATGTCGTCCCTGTGTAAGTCTGTCCTCAGTGTATCTGTGTGTGTATGTGGTCTACCTGTGCTGTGTTACCCCCGCAAGAGAGAGAGAAGTGGGTCTGTATCTATCATGGTCCATTTTGTTTGTTCCTCACCATATCTCCCTCTCTCACATGTCCCACTCTGGTTTTTCTTTTTGTATCCAGCCTCCCTCATTTTCTCCTCTAACCCGAGTGCGCTGTATATGGGTGATGTGGTGTATGAAGTATGTGTTAGAGTGTTGAGTGTAGTGTGTGTGTGTAGTGTGTCGCTGGGTGTATGTGAGTGTGTGCTGGGTTTGTGGGTGTGTGGTCTGCCGAGAGGGAGAGAGAGGTGGGTTGTGTGGCTGTGTGATTCTCTCTCTCCCTCTCTAAACCCGTGTCTCTCCTCCTCCCCCTCTCCTCTGCCGTGAGTCAGTGTGTTATAGAGAGAGAAGAGAAAGCCCATGCATGTGTGCATCGGTGTGTGTTGGTGTGAATGTGTGAGGAGAGTCAGTCGGCTTAGTGTGTCATGTGTGCATGTGGGTGTTGTGGTGTAGCCGTTGTCTCCTCTCTCTCTCTCTACCCGTGTGTATTCATTGTAAAGAGAGAGGGAGAGAGATGGCAGTGTGCATGTGTCCCCTCTCCTTTGAGTGGTGTTAGGTCTCTTCTTCTAGAGAGAGAGAGCATGTGCATGTCTGTGTATTGTTCTCTTTTTCTCTTTTATTTTTGATCCCCCCACTCACTCTAAAATGCTTTCCACTGAAAAACTGTCTCCCCTCTCCCTCCTTTCTCTTGCTCTTTTCTTTTTATCATCACCTACCAGCTCCTTTAACAATTATTCTCTACCCACTCTCACCTACTCTCTTTTCTTCCTTTTTTTTTTTTTTTTTATATCACCCACTCCCTCTTTTTCTTACTCTCCTCTTTGTTTTTCAACAACGGCTCCCTGGCTACCCCATTTTTCTCTCTAAAAAAATATTATCCCTCAATTCTTGTTTCCTCACCCACGAGGCCACTCCCTCTTTTCTTATCACCCACGAGACCACTCACATGAACCACCCACTATCTCTTAAAATAATTTATCATTTTTCCCACCCAAACCTCATCATAATATATTCTATCTATATTTTAATATATAAACATATACGTATATATATATATATATTTAATTTAATTTAATTTCTTTTTCTTTTTTTTATTTTCTATTTTTCTATTTTTTTTGTTTTGTTTTTCTTATTTTTTATTTCTAAAATACACCATCTCAAAATATATACACACACATCAAATTATATAAAAACATATAAAATTATAAAATACTACAAAGTAATAAACTATATGATATAAACTAATTTGGCCAAAATAAGTGAGGTTTGGGATTAAAATTTCAATTTGATTTTTTTGGTGAGGGTGGTCAAAACAAGGTGCCCAAGTCTTAGGGCTGGTCAAAATGGGGTGTCTACATAAGTGTGTGTCTTGCAGTATGGTATTTCATTTCGTAATGTTTGTCACACCCTAAACCTGGGTATGACCGGCCGTAGCCCACAGGGCCTTAGCCCAAGGCACATGTAAGCCTAAATACGAATCCATACACATTGAATAACTATAAAATAGTTCATTGATAAATAACCAAAACTCAATCCAGTGTCATGCCACAAGAATAAATGGCAAAACCAACCATAATCCATACGATCCAAACTTATGGGATATAAACAACCCACATATCAAAATAATCCTAAATGAACCTCAATAAAAATAAATATAAATATGCACAAACTTGACATAATAGTCTAAAAGAAAATAAATGAATGTCCTAGAGGTCCATGCAATTGAGTCCCTGCTACGCTATAAGTCCACTCTAATTCCTTCTAACACTTGGAAATGGTAAACAACTAAGTCAGCTGATAGCTCAGTGAGTAGCAACATGGATAGTAAATACAGTTTTGAAAACAGGGTTCAATTCCACAATAAGATGTATATCACAGAAACTAGATTGGCATATAGTTTGGTAAAGACAATCTGTTTCAAAAAGAAGGTTCCACAGTTCAACAGTTAAAATACTCATGTCTCTCAAAAACATGATAAATGACATTTTTCACTTAAAACAGATTACAACATGAACACCGATAATTTTCTGGGTACCAAGAAATAACAAGTAACATGCTACACCGTTCTCAAGGCTATAAGCCCCGTTGGATCAAATACCGAACTAAGAGTCATCCTCAGGGTGGTAACCTGGGCTTTTTCTCTAAGACGATCCGATTGAAGGTCACCTAGCTTAACCTAGGTCTTTTCCTTATAATCGTTGAGCACTAGAGTCATCACGGCCCAACCTGGATCTGTTCCCTAGTGGCCAGAGTCACCACACACAATGGAATAATTTCCCTAGACTAAAATACACAAATGGTCCCGATAATCAATACACATCAGTTTCGCAAAGCATGGTAGTTCACCATTATAAATATGAGAACAAAAATAAATAGTTTACAGTATGCCAAGTTCACACATGTTTCAGAAATAATTTGATTCCATTGATAATATAATAATTTATCAAAATAGTTTAGTCATGAAACAACAATTTAATTTTCCAACAGTTTAGGGTAGGGGAACATTTATAAAAATATGTAGCATGAAACTACTCACCTGAAAACGGAATAATGTAATCCTCGAATTGAGTATAAAAGTCCAACTAGTACCCAGAACCAAGTATGAAAACTACACGTCACTACTAATTTAAAAATACTAAAGAGAATAATAAACTAAGTACCCCACACTAAAGTGTACTAACGCAGCTCAACCCAACTCACTGTTACCCTTAAATATTGCCTAAGCTCATGTTCTTCAAGGTCTAGAATTATCCGAGACATGCGTTCAGATCGAAACTTAATTAAAAGTAACTTTAAGATAAAATAGAGTTTTAAACAGGTTTTGCCAATCTATTCGCTAACTTTGAAAATTAAAAACCCACTCCACGTTGTTCAAAAAATTCTAAAACCCTCCAGATATCAATTAATATATCCTAAGTTTCAAACCCAAATGGTTTCACTTGATTTGCTTATCAAAATAATTATCTACAACTAATTATATCTAAACAGGTTGTTTTCTGCAGCACTTTAAAGAAATTAATGGTTCTCTTAGTATACATGAGCAATCAACGCAAGGCCAAAAAGGTACGAAACTAGACTTGTAACTGGTTCTAATGACGCTGATTTGATAATTTTTGGATCCATACCCAAAGAGAAAAACACTCCCGAATTTACTGTTTAAACCAGTTTTCTGGACAAATTTGAATGCATCAGTTTATATGGATTTTGACTCACAAAAATTATGAAAAAATTTGGATATGCAATACAATATGTAATTAATCTGTTGTAAAAGTTTCAGTTCAAAATTCATCCGTTTGATATGATTTCTTGATTTTTAAAGTTTGTGATATTGTGTAGAAATTTTGGACTAAGAATTACACCCATTCTTTATATATGAATTTAACTCCTCAGATTTCTTAACAGTATATTTATATATACAAAATACATAAACCTACAACCTCTCCATCAATGAACTAAATAATAATAGAGTAGGGATAAAGAACAAAAACAAAGAGAAGAAGAAAGATAGAGACCTACAACACACCCAAAAGTTATTCCTTGTTTGCAACCCCTTTTTTTTCTTCTTCTTTTCTCTCAACCTCTCTCTCCCCGTGGCTGTTGTTATATATCGTATTAGGCAACCTAGGGTTACTTTATATGTCTAAACAAAGAGGCTCTAAATTATTATCTCTTTATATTATTTTATTTTCTAACCCATTAATTTAAATAAAATATAACTATTAATATAACAAAATATACTTACTAACTTACCCTCTATTTTTTTTTTAAATAATAAATCTTGCCTCTAAATTAAATACTTTCACCATAAATTTGTTTTAAGTTTAAAATTAATTAAAAGACCCTCCAATAATATTTAATTCGCGCTTAAAGATTCACAATAAAATATTTGAGATTTGCAAACTTATTATTATCTAATTATTTATTTTATTTGTATATTCGGGTTCTCACAATGTTTGTGATTTATAGTGGACACGTTGTAATATGCTTGCTGTGTGATGCGGTATGTCGTGATGTTTCCCAGAAAAGACAAAATTGATTCTCACGTTACAAGAAAACAACATCATCAATTGAAACTCATCCACTGTATATCACTCTACAAAAATCAAACACACAAAAATGAAAATATAAGACTTTACCCTCTCAATCACTACACACAAATGAGCAAAAAAGAATCCACCAAAATAATAACAAGAGTAAATGTGTAAACTCCACCTATGCCAAATCGAAGGAAAATATTCCTTACCAATTAAATAGGACCAAATGGTTCGTAAGAAAAAACACAAGACTAAATGGATCATCATTCCCTAATTTGGGATTTATCGGTAATTTCTCCTTAAAGGGTGTCACGACACATAAAAATTCATTAAGATTGGTGCAAGAAAATAAAGAAAATTCTACTTATATCACCAATTTAATTCCTTACACCTTTAGAATTTTTTTTAGAGTACTGCTATTAACACATGAAACGCGCAATACAAAAAGGACGAGTTTGAATGGAATGACAATTAATAAAAATGAGAATTGGTTAGCTTGTAATTTCAAAGAATTAATGAGAAAAACACTGATAATTGTCATAATGTTTGACTTATTTTCACCTCACATGATACATGCAATACAAAAAGGACGAGTTTGAATGGAATGACAATTAATAAAAATGAGAATTGGTTAGCTTGTAATTTCAAAGAATTAATGAGAAAAGCACCGGTAATTGTCATAATGTTGGACTTATTTTCACCTCACATGATACGCCCAATACAAAAAGGACGAGTTTGAATGGAATGACAATGAATAAAAATGAGAATTGGTTAGCTTGTAATTTCAAAGAATTAATGAGAAAAGCACCGATAATTATCACAATGTTTGACTTATTTTCACCTCACATGATATGTGCAATACAAAAAGGATGAGTTTGAATGGAATGACAATTAATAAAAATCAGATTTGGTTAGCTTGTAATTTCAAAGAATTATTGAGAAAAACACCGATAATTGTCATAATGTTGGACTTATTTTCACCTCACATGATACGCGCAATACAAAAAGGACGAGTTTGAATGGAATGACAATTAATAAAAATGAGAATTGGTTACCTTGTAATTTCAAAGAATTAATGAGAAAAGCACTTTTATAATAATGGTATTGATTGTGAATTCATCATATCTATAGTGAATTAGGTATTAACTTGGCTATGAATCAATTAGTATAGTGAACAGATCAATACACATGTACTAAGTGGGGAGGATTAACTTTTTAGACATGGAAAAAATTTGAAAATAAGATTAAAGCCTACATTTTCTTGAATCACTAAATATCATGCAAAATAAATAAATAAACATTTGCCATGCTCTCATATGTCACTACAAAAAATTAAGGTTTTAGAGACCAAAACTTAGGGACAAATTTATTTTTTAGAGACCAAATATTTTTGTTGCGAAAAGTGTTGTTATTGTATTTTTAGCAATGAAAATTAGACATTGGTGATGAATTATTATTCTTTTGGGAACAAATTTTTGTCTCAAAAAATAAACCATTTTGAGAACAAATTATTTTGTCCCTAAAAGTCTGTTTATTAATGATATTTTCAAAATTTGTTACTAAAAGCTTTATTTTTGACTTTTCAGGAGACCTTTTAGCGAATATCCTTGTAACGATAGAAATTGGTTCCTAAATGTCTTTTTGAACAAAATTTTCACTTTAAATACCAAAACATTTGGTCTCTAAAACTCTTATATGTTGTAGTGTGTATCCAGTTAGTCATGCATCCTCAAGTGTGCTAAACAAGTATTAAAATTGTATTACTTTACATTTACATCATATATTTGTTAAGGGGGCAATTTGGGACTAAAAGCTACCTTTTAACTTTTAATCTATTTTGGGTCACATCACCTCTCACATTTTTTACACACAAAAAGACAAAAAAATCAAAATAAATAAATAAAAAGTTAGCTTTTAATCAACTTCCCAAATCACCCCTAAATCTTCAAATTGATAAGTATTAAAAAGTGTTTTTATTTTATTTTTTTATTAGTGAATTTTCAACATTTGATTATTTCTAGAATTCTCAACATTTGATGGTTACATATGCAACATTTTTGATCATTTGATTTTGACATCCTTATCAACAAAACCTTGTGTTCGTTGAATAGTCCACACGGTTTCGAAAGTTCAAAATTGAAATAGCCCACACGGTTTCTAGCTTTTTAATTTTTTCCCATAATTAAAAATTAAAAATGCAAACATACCGTTAGCCCACATGGTTTCCTAAAACAATCAGATTGACACATCTGTCCTCTTCCATGGACGTTTTTATGTGTTTAATGGGGGCGAATGTGGAATTTTGTTGTGGGTGAAATTACATTTGTGGACATAAAGCACACTATAGATATTTTTTGGTTTCCCTCTTTTTGATTGAATGTTTGATCTGTATATGGAAACATTGTCAAGAAACATTCTCACATTAAATCATTTCTATGTTAGGGGATTGGAACACTAGATGTGATTGAGGGTTTTTCGAAGAGTTCTTCCCACAAATTCCACATTTGTGCTTTCGACTGAAACCCTAATCAGAGGAACCTCTTCACCGACAAACCACCTTCAACAATAGTCGATCAATGTCCGCCGGTGAGGGTTTGACATCGTTGTCTCCAGAGACATACATACAGACACAGTGGATAGTGTTTGTCGTCGTACACGCCGATTACACCATTGTTGTAATTTCAAATGTCGACAATGAAAGGTGAAGGTGTGTAATGTTTGACACTTTAATTGTTGATGTGCACTGCAATTTGTTACCTATTATTCATATTCGATTTTGGTTTTGTGGTTTGAGTCGTCATTGCATGCCCTAATTGGTTGATGTAATGTGCAATGTGAGATTTGAGGCAAATTTAACATTGTGATTTTGATATATGATGATTTACGCACATCGAATGTGTATGATTAGAGTTGATGTTCGTATGGTTTTAATGTTATGGTGTTGTGTATTGAATGTTAATAGTCAGAGTTATCTATTAGTTTATGGTAGAAGGCGTATGTTGATATTGTTGTGTGTATTTATAGTCGGAATAATGCCCTGTTTGGACGTAGGATATGCATTTTATTGTTGTGGTAATTTAAACGTGTGGGTGTTGTTAACATCATCCATCCAAGGTTTTGCTTCCCGACATTAGTTATGCATGCTAGTTTTAGAGTGAGATCGGAGGGTACGTGGTTATGTTTCCCATGTGTTGTACCAATATGTTCAATGTGGAAATATGTTGTGTACTATAAGTGCGTGTCTTGCAGTATGGTATTTCATTTTGTAATGTTTGTGATTTATGGTGGACACGTGGTAATATGCTTGTTGTGTGATGCGGTACGTCGTGATGTTTTCCAGAAAAAACAAAATTGATTCTCACGTTACAAGAAAACAACATCATCAATTGAAACCCATCCACTGTATATCGCTCTACAAACATCAAACACACAAAAATGAAAATATAAAACTTTTCCCTCTCAATCATTACATACAAATGAGCAAAAAAGAATCCACCAAAATCATAACAAGGGTAAATGTGTAAACTCCACCCAGGCCAAATCAAAGGAAAATATTCCTTACCAATTAAATAGGACCAAATGGTTCATAAGAAAAAACACAAGACTAAATGGATCATCATTCCCTAATTTGGGATTTATCGGTAATTTCTCCTTAAAGTATCACGACACATAAAAATTCATTAAGATCGGTGCAAGAAAATAAGGAAAATTCTACTTATATCACCAATTTAATTCTTTACACCTTTAGACTTCAATTTTTTTTAGAGTATCGCTA
This sequence comes from Camellia lanceoleosa, assembly GCA_025200525.1. NCBI lineage: Eukaryota > Viridiplantae > Streptophyta > Magnoliopsida > Ericales > Theaceae > Camellia > Camellia lanceoleosa. The sequence continues at coordinate 128,552,604 of CM045768.1, forward strand.
TTAACATATGCTTAAATATTTGGGACACCCCAATTTCTAATTTTTCGTTTATTACAATTATACCCTAAAATCAAATTACATTAAAAGAGATCATTTAATGAAAGACTCACCTATCAAATAAAACCAACACTACACAATATTGTACACCCACCCCCACCTCCACCTCTAGCTATATGTATTCCACCTTTCTAAACCTTAAACCCGTTACTCTTCATAACCATCTTAAATTCTGAATATATCCTTTTCATCACCATCATAAACCCTCCTGAATCAGAAACCCTAAACCAGAAAGTTCTTTTCAAGTCCAACGTATTACTCTTCATTAGTTATTTCACCTTGTAGAGCAATGGAGGATGATGACAACAATTTTGATGAGGCTTGCGTTCCATTGGTAAGTTTATTTGTCTTATATTAAGATTCTGGGTTGTTTTCAATCATTGTTGTTTTGTTCAAACTGTTCGGTACTGATTTGCCTACTGTTAAGATTATGTTTGGTAACACAGTATTGAACACAAACATTGAGTTCAATATATGGGTTCTGAACAATATGTAGATAGTCGGGACTGTTGAACTGAATATAACCTTTATTTTCGGCACTAGAGGTCCATGCAATTATGTCCTTGCTGCGCCATGAGTCCACTCTAAGTCCTTCTAATACCTGGAAGTGATAAACAACTAAGTCAGCTGATAGCTCAGTGAGTAGCAACATGGATAGTAAAAACAGTTTTGAAAACATGATTCAATTCCAAAATAAGATATATATATATATATAAAAGAAACTAGATTGGCATAGAATTTTGATAAAGATAATCTATTTCAAAAAGAAGGTTCTACAGTTCAACAGTTAAAATACTCATGTCTCTCAAGAACATGATAAATGACTTTTTCCACTTAAAACAGATGACAACATGAACACCAATAATTTTCTGGGTACCAAGAATAACAAATAACATGCCACACAGTTCTCAAGGCAATAAGCCCCGTTGGATCCAATATCGAATCAAGAGTCATCCTCGAGGCGGCAACCCAGGCCTTTTCTCTAAGACGTTCTGATTGAAGGTCAGCTAACCTAGCCTAGGTGTTTTCCTTACAATCGTTGAGCACTAGAGTCATCACACACAGTGGAATAATTACACTGGACTAAAATATACATCTGGTCCCGATAATCAATACAATTCAGTTTCGCAAAACAGGATAGTTCACCATTATAAACATGAGACCATAAAAATAGTTGACAGTATGACAAGTTCACGCATGTTTCAGAAATAATTTAATTCTATTGATAATATAATAATTTATCAAAACAGTTTAGTATTGAAACAACAATTAAATTTTCCAATAGTTCAGGGTAGGGAGACATTTATAAAAATATGTAGCATGCCACTACTCACTTGAAAACAGAATAATGTAATCCTTGAATAGAGTATAAAAGTCCAACTAGTGCCCTGAACCAAGTATGACAACTACACGTCACTACTAATTTAAAAATACTAAAGAATAAGAACTAAGTAACCCCAAACTAAAGCGCACTAACACAGCTCAACCCAACTCACCGTTACTCTTAAATATTACCTAAGTTCATGTTCTTCAACGTCTAAAATCACCCAGGACATGGGTTCAAATCGAAACTTAAGTAAAAGTAACTTTAAGATAAAACAAAATGTTAAACATGCTTTCCCATTCTATTCGCTAACTTTGAAAATTACAAAACCCACTCCACATTGTTCAAAAAATTTCAAAATCCTCCAGATATGAACTAATATATCCTAAGTTTCAAACCCAAATGGTTTCACTTGATTTGCTTATCAAAATAATTATTTACAGTTAATTATATGCAAACAGGTTGTTTTCTGCAGGACTTTAAAGAAATTAATGGTTCTCTTAGTATACACGAGTAATCAATGCAAGGCCAAAAATTTAAGAAACTAGACTCGTAATTAGTTATAATGATGCTAATTTGATAATTTTCGGATTCATACGCGAAGAGAACGACACTTTCGAATTTATTGTTTTACACCAGTTTTCTTGACAGATTTGAACGCACCAGTTAACATAGATTTTAACTCCCAAAAATTCTGAGAAAATACTGATAGGCAATTCAATATGTAATTAATCTATTGTAAAAATTTCAATTTAAAATTCATCCGTTTGATATGATTCCTCAATTTTTAAAGTTTGTGGTTCTGTATAGAATTTTTTTGAACTAAGAATTACACCCATTATTTCTCATCACCAACCACTGACTTGGCACCCAAACAACACACTCGTTTCTCCCATTCCTTTCTAACAACAAGTAGATTACACACATGAACCATCACTGTGATACCCCTATTCCGTAATATGTTAATTGGTCCTTAACATGAATGTGATTATGTGTTTTGATATGATTTTGTGCACCATTATGTGAAAATATGTGGTTTTGAATTTCTATCTGTTCACCGTAGGAATATCTGTTTGATTTTTCCGCTTTGGAAATTAAATTGGAGGCCTTATCGGCCACAGAACCTGAAATTGATTACGCCATTATGATTGGCATAATTTTTAGAGCCTTCGGTGGAATTTAATTGAAAATTGATTCGGGTCAGATTAAATCGATTAAATTGATGAATTTAGTGCCCAATTATTTAATAATATTAAATAATGGTTAGTGGGACTTTATGTGAGAGGCCATATACACTCAATTTGTACATTTGAGCTCAAAAACCAAATTTTGTGTCTTGGAATAGAGAGAGAGCCGACCTTGAGAGGGAAAGGAGGCATCTTGGTGTATTTTGGCTTGTAAATTGTGAATTGGGAAGGCTAGGTGCAAAACTTGGCCATAATTGTGAAGATTGAGCTCTTAGGTAAATGAATTCATGAATTTTAAGTTACCACCTTGTGAATTCAAATTTGATTAATGGTCAAGCGCATGAGTTAGATTGATTATGTTGAATTTGAAGTCTTAGAACACATGCATGTAAGAAATTGCCATGAATCTCCATGTTTGAGCATAAAGTATGTAATCCATGTTGAGTTTTGATTATTGACCATGTATTTGATCACCTCCTCACCAATTGAGTTGAAGATGTTATGTATATTTCACATGCAAGTGTAAATCATGGGAGTTTGAGTCTTGCATGTTTGAATCTAGTGTGTTGGTGATGGATTTGAGTTAAATTGAGCCATGCATGTGATTTAATTGTGAAATTGAGCTTCATTATGTTATAATTTGGTGTTTATACCATGTTAGAGTGTGTATATGTGAAAATTGAGCCAAAATCATGCATTTGGAACCTTTGAACATCAAGATGAAGCACAAGAACACAATCTGGGAAACCCAGAATTTTGAGGTTTGCTCGAGCGGGGAACCTGCCACTCGAGCGGGAAATACGTGCTCCCAGTACTTTTTGCAGACTTGATGTCCGCTCGAGCGGGTTAATTCACACTCGAGCGGGGGAGTTATTTTGACAGGCCTTCCGCTCGAGCTCTCCATTTAACGCTCGAGCGTATTTTTGATGCAACCAGCACTTTTGCAGGCCTTAAGGGTCCGCTCGAGCGGGGTATTTCACGCTCGAGCGGGGACCCTGTTTTCTGAAATTCTGAAAATGCAGTTTGTGTTATGTTCTTCCGTTCCCTTTCACTTCTAAGCACTCTTAGGCATACATTGAGCATTGTAATTGAGTTAAGGAAATAAGAATGAAGCCTAAAGAGGAATATGTGAATTAAAGAACGGATTGAATTATTTGTGACCCATATGTGTTATGTAATATGTAGGGTCAAGCTCCAGGGCAATTCAACCGACCGATCACTGTGAGTAATATCTGACATATGTTATTGTCCAATGGCTACTTTTATGTAAGTTTTGTAAAGTTCATTAATTTGAATGGTGGACACAGTTTGATATGAAAGGCCTATGAGCCAGTTCGATATAAATGAATGGACCGAAGGTCGTTTTGGCATAAATGAATGGACCGAAGGTCGTTTTGGCATAAATGAATGGACCAAAGGTCGTTTTGACATGAATGTATGGGCCAAAGGTCGTTTTGGCAGAAATGAATGGACCGAAGGTCGTTTTGATAGAAATGAGTGGACCGAAGGTCGTTTTGACATATATGAATGGACCTAAGGTCGTTTTGACCTGAATGAGTGGGCCGAAGGCCGTTTTGAGATGAATGTATGGGCCGAAGGCCGTTTTGATGTAAACGAATGGGCCGAAGGCCATTTTTACAAAAATGAATGGGCCGAAGGCCGTTTTGAAATAAATGAATGGGTCGAAGGCCATTTTGACATGAATGGAAAGTCTAAATGGGCCAGAGGCCGTTCTGTCATGAATGAAAGTCTGAATGGGCCAAAGGCCAGTTTGTCATTTAGATGGGCCAAAGGCCAGTTTGTCACTTGAGTGGGCCAAAGGCCAGTTTGACACGAATGATAGTTTGACATAAATAATTGTTTGACACAAATGATAGTTTGATATAAGTAATAGTTTGACACGAATAACAGTTTGATCTGAATAATAGAATAAATGGGCCAGAGGCCGTTTTGACATGAATGAATGGGCCAGAGGCCGTTTTGACATGAACGAAAGTCTGAATGGGCCAAGGGCCAGTTTGTTATGGAAAGATAAATGGGTCAAAGGCCAGTATGTTTGGAACCACAGTCACTTGACTTAAAGTGTATATATATGTTAAATAGAAATATGAATTGGGCCCAAGGCCGTTCGGAATATGTTGTTCTGCATATTGTTGTATCTTCTTATTTGATATTATTCACCGGGCTTTCGCTCATGCTCATTCATGTGTTTGTAGGTGAGCTGAGAGAGGTCCAGACCCAGCCCCAGTGAAGCCATTGTGGAACAACCAAGTTTTTGAGAGTCAGCCCCTACGTCTCACGCATGATACTCGTCTTCGCCCTTTTGTTTGGTATTTATATTTTGTCACATTGGCGAGGACTCTGTATTTGTTGTGTATAGTTTTGACGGGGTGACTTAGACTAATGATCCTGTCTGTACAAAACCTTTTGTTACTGTATTTTCTGATGTGAGTTGTTAACATATTTGTGTCTGAAATGTTATGACGTGCACGTAAGCACAGCTCTATGGACAAAGTTTTAAATTGCTTCCATTTGGCCCCCCTTAACTTTGTTAAAATACGGTTGGTTTGGTTTGAGGCCGTAGGTAACCTCATGATTACTGGCTGGTTACGCCCTTAACCCATGGGGGCGGGTTCGGGTTGTGACAATCAAAATATATAGACATAATAAAATAGGACAATACCTTAGAGTTGTTGACCATCGATGTTGCTAAATGTTTCTCTCAAATCTCTTTCTTTCTCTTTCTCTCCATCCCTCATGGCCGCTGCTAACATGTGAGGAACAAATAAGAAGGTAGGGTTTTGTGTATATTTTATTTAATACTAGTGGTTGGGCACACCCAAAGCATGTGTATGTTAAATAAATAAATAATATACAAAATGTTTAAATAAGTTGTAAGCAACTCAAATGGTATGACCATTATTTATCTAATTGTGGTCTAGAGTTCAAGTCACACCCTTTTCTCTATTTTTTCTTCTTAAAATAATAAATCTTGCCTCTAAATTAAAGACTTTCACCATAAATTTATTTTAGGTTTTAAAATTAATTAAAAGACCCTCCAACAATATTTAATTTGCACTTTAGGATTCACCATCAAAATATTTGAGATTGTAAAATTATTATTATATTCGGATTCACCATAAATTTATTTTAGGTTTTTTATATTCGGATTCTCACATTCTCCCTCCCTAAAAGAAAAGTTTCGTCCTCGAAACTAACTTGAGTAAATCATGAGAATAGATGTGGGTACTTCTCATGCATCTCGTCCTCACGTTCCCAAGTCACCTCTTAACCTAGATGATTATGCCACAGTACCTTAACCAATTTAATGGCCTTTGTACGCAACATTTTCTCTTTCGAATCCAAAATCTGAACAGGCATTTCCTCATACGAAAAATCCTCTCTAATCTGAAGTGGCTCATAATCTATCATATGCGACAGACTATGCACATATTTCCTCAGCGTAGACACGTGAAACACATTATGCACTCCTGCCAACCTAGGGGGTAAAACAACATGGTACACAACCTCACTAACCTTCTCCAATATCTCAAATGGATCAATGTATCTAGGACTTAACTTTCCTTTCTTTCCAAACCTAATGACTCCTTTCCATGGTGATACTTTCAAGAATACCATATCCCTCACATGAAACTCTAAATATCTTCTACGATGATCAACATGACTTTTTTGTCTACTTTGAGCAGTTAGTAATCTCTCTCTGATGGCGACAATTTTCTGTGTAGCATCCTGCACCAAGTTAGGTCCCAACAATTGCCTTTCACAAACCTCATACCAACACAAAGGAGACCTACACTTCCTCCCATACAAAGCCTCATAAGAAGCTACTCCCAAACTAGAATGATAACTATTATTATACGCAAACTCCATGAGCGACAAATAATCATCCCAATTACCTCTTCCCTCCAAAGCACAAGCCCTCAACATATCCTCAGGGGTTTGAATAGTCCTCTCCGATTGCCCATCAGTTTGAGGGTGATAAACTGAACTAAAATTTAATCGAGTACCCATAGCTGACTGTAAAGCATCCTAAAACTTAGACACAAAACGAGGGTCTCGATCTGACACTATTGACACAGGTGCACCATGCAATCTAACAATTTCCTTCACATACAACTGTGCAAATCGAGCTAAAGAATAGTTCATCCAAACTGCAACAAAATGTGATGACTTGATTAATCTGTCGACAACTACCCAAACTGCATCGTGATTACTACTAGTACGAGGTAATCCACACACAAAGTCCATGGTAACATGATCCCACTTCCACTCTGGTATAGGTAAGGGTTGTAGTTTTCCCGCGGGTTTCTGATGTTCTACTTTAACTTGTTGACACACCAAACACAGAGCCACAAATTCTACAATATCTCCCTTCATACTGTTCCACCAAAAATGTTCATGAAGATCCTGATACATCTTAGTGCTTCCAAGATGAATGTTGTAACTAGTTGTCACGACCGGTTTTGTTGCGCGTTTCTTGTTCCTCTCTGTTTACCTTTGGGTTTACACTTGTTAGAGCGTCAGTTTTGACTTGAAGTCTTGTTGATTATTTGAGGTTGTTGTGTTCAAATGTTTTTCTCAAAAGTTCTTGTTCGTTGTTTATTCCGGCGTTGAGTTTCATTTGTTCGAGAGCGTGCGAGGTCGGTCTGAAGCGTCGGGAGTTGAATCAAAAATTTTTCGGGCTGAGGACCAGGGTTGCATGTGCGGGATCTTGGGCTGTACGTGTGGGAGAGGGGCCACACGTGCGAGGTGGTAAGCCGCATGTGCGGATTTCAGGGTATGGCAACTTGCACACTACTAAAAAAGCAGGTTCAGGAGTGAAGTGCAGGGGAAAAGGGCCGCACGTGCGGGGTTATTGGCTGCACGTGTGGGAGTAGGCTCCACACGTGTGAGAGGTAGGTGGATCTGAAATTTTTTCTCTTTCTTCTCTCTTTAGGCTGAAGTTGTATCACTTTTGTATACCTCTCTCTCTCTAAAAACGTTTCCTCTTCCTTCTCTCTACATTTCCTACCAAAAACCTCACAAGATCTTTGATTTCTTTAAATCCATTGGGATTTAGATCTACGTCCTTCATCAAAGTTGGTTAACTTTTCAAGGGCTTCGTTGTGTGGGGTGAAGATCGAGTTTAAACACTGTTGATTTAGGGCTTTCTACTAAATTCTTCTTCAAACTTGAGGTAGGTATTTTCTTTGAGTAATATATATGTTTTTTTTTTTGTAAAATCTAGATGATTTTCGAAACCCTTCTTTGATAGCTTTTAAAAATTGGTTCTTGATTTAAGAAGACAATTGATTTTGAAAGTGGATTTACTTTTGTTTCTTTTAAAATAGAAATTGAGGGCTTCGAACTATATTGATTGATGAATTATGTTTTTGATGAGATTTCTTCAAGTATTTTGGAGAGGAATGATTTTAGTGAGAAAACCTAGAAATTGGAGTTTTTGAAAGATGTTTAAAAACTATGGAAGAAAAGGTCATATTTACCTTGGACGTCAAATAAATGAATGCTTTGTAAAAGTCGTAATTGTATTCAAATCAATGATGAGTTTCATGAAGTATGAGAATTGTGATTTTGGAAATGTAGTTCTAAAACAAAGAAATGTTGTTATAGTCTTGAAATGGCTAAGTTGTTGAGAATGCTCAAAGTGTAGAAAATACGTTGTCCCTTGGATGAATTGAAATATAAGTGTATATATATATATTCATCTTGTGAAATGGCATTGGAAAGAGGAATTGGAATTTTGATTACAATGGTAAGGTTGTGTGGAAGAATTGAACATGGAAGAAATGTTGCATTGCATTGATTATCATTACATTTGCATATCAATTTGTTTGATAATGAGAAGCTTTGAAATTTTGATTGGAAAACTTGCATTGAGAAAAGAACATCGTGAAACAAGTTTTCATGAAATGGTTTTTGGGGTAAATACGATGGTAAGTCTTGAAAGGTGGTGTAGATGAAATTGATAAGTTGGCCTGAGTGTCCAAAGTGAAAGACTGAAAAATCCGCGTGGATAGGTGTCGAGCCTTCCGGTTAATACCGGTAAAAATGACAAATTGGTAGCACTTGTATAGGCTACTTGCAGACACATACCTAGGGATTACCAGAGTTGTATTTACCACCCCATGAATTAAATTTTTAAGTTTTGAACAATGGTATTGCATGGCATCATTGAGCATGATGATTTTCAAAAGATGAAGATGTGATTTATTTGCAATAAGACATAGCATGGTATGTGCATTCATCTCTTGAGACTTGTATAAAATGTATATACTTTGTTAAGAATTTCCTACTGGGCTTTATGCTCACCCTACGGGATTTTTGTGCAAGAAAGGATGTGGTGATTCCGCCTAACTAAGGGCGTGGAAGTGTGTGTAAAGGGAGCACAATGCTCTCATTTTGCGTTACTCTATTTTGTAAGCCAATGGCTATACTTGTGTGGGTTTGAATAACCGATCTGTGTAACCGGGCCTAAGCCTTGGAAACTTGTAAACCCATGAGGGTATTTATTTGTTTATGTTATCTTGATTTGAGGTGAATGTAGTATCACATGAGGATTATTTGTATCATGTATTGCAAGCGTGAAGATTTATGTTCAGTTTTACTTTAAAGAACCATGATTATTGTATTATCATTTGGGTATGAAAATTGGGGTCTGTCAACTTGGTATTCGAGCTACTAGGTTTGAATACTTGGAGCTCGTGGGAAGTGGTTGTTTAACTACAATGGGTTCATGTTGCATGATAGGTTGCATGATAGGAAGATGTTATGTAATAACTCGACCCTCGTCTATGATTCCGGTATATTTTCAGTCCCTTATTCTGTACATTTATATGCTTATTGTGAAATTCCATATGGAATTAAGTTTAATTAACAAGAGAAAAATCTGTTACAACTGAGATGTTCAGATCGGAAATTGAGAGCCTTAGAGGCTTGATAATTTGAAATTGAATTTACATTTGAGATCAGCATGATTTTTAGGTCATAGTATGATTTTCTGTGAAATTTCATTTAGGAATGATTAAACTGATTAAATTTTGTCTTTATTTACTCTTATGTATATCAATGCTTTTTATATCTTTGACTTGGGGGAAACCATCACTCAAAAATAAAAAGAAAAAAATAAATATCTCCTAGAGAGGGTTAGAAAGAAGGGGAAAGTTTGAGAGGAGGAGAAGAAGGCTCTTCAACAAAGAAGGAATTGGGGAAAATTTAAAGGATTTCAAGGTGTGTCTCACTATTTCTAAATGATTCCAAGGCATTCCTCTATGTTGTTGTGCTATTGTGTTGGATTATCTAGTGAGAATTTCACCTTATTTCCTCAATTACCAAGCTTGAACCTATTTATAGGGATACATGGTTATATATATGTGTGTATGTGTAAGGAAAGTGGAAATATTGTGGAATTAGATTATGTTCATAAGTTTTACAGATTAAAGATTCAAGTTATGTTGAGATTGAGATATGTTATAATGTTTATATACATGCTTGTTAAACCATATTCTACCATTAAAAGCACCTATTTTGAGCCTTGAATAAGTGTACCAAAAATTGGGTTTTTCTGCATTTTCGAATTGCATTCTGCCAGAATCGCCGCATGTGCAGGGCCTCTTGCCGCATGTGCGGGAAGCATCGCCAAGACGCAGGGCTCACATACGCATCGCAGGCCTAAGTCAAGAAAAATTTAGTCACTCCGTTTTGCGTGCTTATGCACGGTATTTTTGAAATATGTGTTTGATGTCCTTAAGATGCTCAGAATTGCTCAAGTAAAATGAAGCAGGAAGTGAATTAAGAAAGAAAAAGAACTAATGACTAAGTTATGTATGTGTACAGGGCACACTCGAGGAGGGACAAGCACTCCGTTGCAACACTGTGAGTAGTAGTACTGTAGCCGTACGTTCAATTATTTTTAATGATTCTCATGGTTAATAATCTGTCCTTTGCAAGTAATTAAGTTAACAATGTATTGATTGGAAAATCTAGAGGCATTATTGAGCGATATTACTATTGACAAAGAAGACTAACATTCTGTTATTTGCAAGATAGCTAGAGTGATTCATGATGAATAAAGGGAACGTATAAGCACTATAGAACCATGGTATTCACCTATCTCTGAAATCATTCAATCGGTAAATGTGCTTATCTCTCATTAATAATTATCAGGAATGTCCTGTTAAACTTAAGTTGACTATGTTAACTCATGAATGATGTAACCACTACCATTAGTACTCTATTAAGTACAAGTCAACTATGTTAACATATATGAACGATCAAACAAAGGTGTATGCCTCTATATGCTATTAATAGATCAAGTGAACTACGCCATTTCTTAATGAATAATTAGTTAAGACCACGGATTGTTTTATACGTTAATACCTGCTAAGCATTATGATAAACAACGGAATGACTTACTGATGACTCAACCTGAAGACAGAATTAAATATCAATGACCTTGTCATGTGACTCACATTATGATGTAAACTGTTCTGTCTTTGTTAAGTGTACTGCAATGACATGATATAATAAGAAATGCTCTATGATTTGATATGTTACGTTTTGACTTAATGAACAGTTGTCCAGATATGTAAAGTAATTATGACATCCGTAACACACGACCCTTACCCGGGGGTAAAAATACCGTGGTTCAAGGATGTTACAAGTTCAAGTATGTACAAGTTCACGTATGTTATAAGTTCTCAGTGTCGGGGGATTCCTTTATGGAACTAACAAGAATGCTTTATATTGATTTGTTAGTGCTATCTAAGTGCCAAGTATAATCAAGTATGAATTTTGATTTCTGTTTATGATTAAAGTATAATGCATATGTATGAATTTGTTTCCATTTATGGTATGACATGATTACTTACTGGTATGGAACAAAGTGCTACTTGGAACTAAGTGCTACATTATGAGCCACCTCTAGAGTCCATGTGATACACCTCTTGAATCCATACATATATGAACTAGGCTTAAAGCCAATCTGGGCCTATGGCCATTGTATATGATCTATTAGGCCAGAGGCCATTCTGTATTTTTGGTATGGAGCAACGTGCTGTACGGAACTAAGTGCTGCAGTGCGAGTTACCTCTAGAATCCGTATGAGCCACCTCTTGAGTCCATACATATGTGAAAGTTATGAGGCTGAAAGCTGTTCTGTGAAAGTTATGAGGCCTATGGCCATATTGTATGATCTATAAGATCTGTTAGTATGAAACAAAGTGTTGTACAGAACTACGTGCTGCAATGCGAGTCACCTCTAGAATCCGTGCGAGCCACCTCTTGAGTTCATACACACAAGTTCAAGGGCTTAATGCCAACATGTTGAAGGGCTCAATGCCAACACGTTTAAGGGCTTAATGCCAATATGTTTAAGGGCTTATTGCCACTCTATTCAAGGGCTTAAAGCCGTTATGTTTCAAGATATTATGTTTTAAGTCATTATGTTTCAAGACTGGGCCTAAGGCCGTTATGAAATTAGTGTAGAATCAATTAACCTTATGCCCTCTTAATTTATGTATGCATTGATATGTATTATACTTCAAGTTGAGCATTGAATCATTTATGTACTACCATTCACTTAGCTTCGCTCACTTTGTGTTATGTCTGTTCTGTAGGTAATCACTTTGGGAGTCCGTCTTAACCCTTGATGCTCACCCTTCAATTGTCAACCTCAGTATGCCCAGACACCCAGACCAAGCCCATGCTTTTATGTGAAGTTTTGTTAAGATTTTGGCTTGCACTATAATTATTTACCTAAGGTTAAAATGTATGTATATACCCCCTTTCTTGACCAATGTTCGGAGATACGCTCATTTATGTGTATGGATATGTATATAGATAAATGGCTCTCACGTATGTGATCTTGGCATGTTAGTTTTAGCTCAATGGATGTTATTCTATGTTACTTTGTAATATTAAATGCTTCCGTTCAGGCCCCATATATTATATATATATCAGGTTATGTGTCCATATCTGCATAGGTCATGCCCGAACTTTTAGGGGCGAGTTTGGGGCGTGACATGTTATGCATTTTGTGATTGTGTGATAACATGCTTATGTTACTATATGAGTATAGGATTGGACTTTTGGGATGTTGCTTGCGCCTGTTAAATTCCTTGAAGTCTTTTTAGAAGGGTACTTGATCAATACTCGTTCTACTAAGAATTAGCTTTTCATAGGATGAATTTCATCATGAAAAAATAATCCATATGTGTTTGCATGACTAAGTGCTTATGTGGAGTGAAATTACATTGTCTATATGGTAGAGAAAAGTATAGCATTGTTGTGATCGAACGTGTGAGGCAAGTTACGAGCACATATGAGTTAGTGCTAAATTTTTTCTATTGTTCTTTATAGGATGTCAGGAAGAGGTCAAATCCGTAGTGGTAGAGGCGGGAGACGCGGTAGGGCCTGCCGAGGTGTACATGAGGTACCGGCCCATGAGGTGGTAGGGCCCGCCGGCTCTTGGAAGCTACGCTCACAATCATCATTCCACTCAAACTTTACCTCTTTCCTGGTGATATTGGTAAGTAGCAAAACAATACGGGAGAATTCTTTCACAAACCGTCTGTAATATCCAGTAAGCCCTAAAAAGCTGCGTACCTCTGTCACCAAAGTAGGTTGTGGCCAATCAACAATTGTTGCCACCTTCGTGCTATCCACAAATATCCCATCTTTACTCACCACATGACCCAAAAAGGATACATTGCTTAACCAGAATTCACACTTTTTAAATTTTGCATGCAATCTCTTCTCCCTAAGGATCTGCAGTACTACCCTCAAATGTTGCTCATTCTCCTCCTTACTCCTCGTATAAATTAGGAAGTCATCAATAAACACTACCGCAAATTTATCCAGCTGGGGTTTAAATACTCTGTTCATCAAATCCATGAATGTGGCTGGTGCATTTGTGAGACCAAAAGGCATCACCAAGAACTTATAATGCCCATAACGGGTTCTAAAAGCTGTCTTAGGAACATTCTCATCCCTCACCTTCAATTGGTGATAGCTTGACCTCAAGTCAATCTTAGAGAATACCTAAGCTCCCTGCAATTGGTCAAATAGGTCATCAATACGTGGCAAAGGATACCTATTCTTCACTGTGACTTTGTTCAGTTCCCTATAATCAATACACAATCTCATAGACCCATCCTTCTTCTTCACAAATAACACAGGTACTCCCCAAGGTGAAATGCTCAGCCTAATAAAACCTTTGTCTAACAATTCCTGTAACTAAGTTTGTAACTCCCTTAACTCCAACAGTAGCATTCTATGGGGGCACTTTAGAGATAAATGCTATGTCAGGGACCAAGTTAATGGAAAATTCAACCTCACGATCTAGAGGAAGTCCAGGTAGATCCTTTGGAAAAACATCAACACGATCACTCACTACAGGCAACTCCTCTAACTTCTATTCTAGCAGTTCGATACTCACCACACAAGCTAAGTAACCATGACACCCTTTCTCAACATTCGGTTAGCCTAAAGAGAAGAAATAAAATAGATAGAAGACCCTTTCCTATCTTCCTAAAAGAAAAACTCAAGTTGTCTTGGCATAGCAAAAACTAACCTCTTTCTAAAACAATCAATAGAGGCGTGATTCTTTATCAACAAATCCATACCCAAAATCACGTCAAAATCCTTCATCTCTAAAGAAATCAAATCCACTAGAAAAATCCAACCCAAGTTTACCACACAAGATCTACAGACATCTCCCAATACAACTGTTTCTCCTAATGGAGTAGACACGGTAATACAAACATCAAAGGCTCACAAGGAATAGACAATCCGTGTAGACATCTAGGTACCAACTCTTAACCTTCAAAATGAAATTAAGAAAGAATCAAGAAAAGTTTAAACAAAACTAATTTAACCATACACTAGTAAGGACTACAGGGACTCGGACCTCATATAAATGATGAAATGCAAGATATGTAACTCGATAAACTACAGCTCTGATACCATAATTGTCACACCCCAAAACCAAGCATGACCGGCCATGGCCTACAAGGAATTAGCCCAAGGCACACGTAAGCCTAAACATGAACCCAAAACCACAAATAATAAATGTTACGATAGCCCAAAAATAAATAAATCAAAACCCAATCCAGTGACATGTCACAATTACAAATGGTAAAACCAGCCATAACCAACTTCCAAAAACATATACTAAATGGAACACAAACTGCCTACAAAATAAAATAATTCTAAATAAAATCCAACCACAATGTATGCACAAAACCCGGCATAACAAGCTAAAACAAAATAATGAATGTCCTAAAGGTCCATGCAATTGAGTCCCCGCTACACCATGAGTCCACTCTAAGTCCTTCTAACACCTGGAAGTGATAAACAACTAAGTCAGCTGATAGCTTAGTGAGTAGCAACATAGATAAACAAGATTCAATTCCAAAATAAGATATATATCACAGAAACTAGATTGACATACAATTTTGATAAAGATAATCTATTTCAAAAAGAAGGTTCAACAGTTCAACAGTTAAAATACTTATGTCTCTCAAGAACATGATAAGTGACTTTTTCCACTTAAAACAGATTACAACATGAACACCAATAATTTTCTGGGTACCAAGAATAACAAATAACATGCCACACAGTTCTCAAGGGAATAAGCCCCGTTGGATCCATTATCGAACCAAGAGTCATCCTCGGGGTGGCAACCCGGGCCTTTTCTCTAAGACGATCCGATTGAAGGTCACCTAGCCTAGCCTAGGTGTTTTCCTTACAATCATTGAGCATTAGAGTCATCACACATTGTGGAATAATTTCGTTGGACTAAAATATACATATGGTCCCGATAATCAATACAATTTAGTTTCGCAAAACAAGGTAGTTTACCATTATAAACATGAGACCATAACAAATAGTTTACAGTATGCCAAGTTTACACATGTTTCAGAAATAATTTAATTCCATTGATAATATAATAATTTATCAAAATAGTTTAGTCTTGAAACAACAATTAAATTTTCCAACAGTTCAGGGTAGGGAGACATTTATAGAAATATGTAGCATGTAACTACTCACCTGAAAATGGAATAATGTAATCCTCGAATAGAGTATAAAAGTCCAACTAGTGCCCTTAACCAAGTATGACAACTACACGTCACTAGTAATTTAAAAATACTAAAGAATAAGAACTAAGTAACCCCAAACTAAAGCGCTAACAGGGCTCAACCCAACTCACCGTTACTCTTAAATATTACCTAAGCTCATGTTCTTCAAGGTCTAAAATCACCCAAGACATAGGTTCAAATTGAAATTAATTAAAAGTAACTTTAAGATAAAACAAAATTTTAAACAAGCTTTCCCAATCTATTCGCTAACTTTGAAAATTACAAAACCCATTCCACATTGTTCAAAAAATTCCAAAACCCTCAAGATATGAACTAATATATCCTAAGTTTCAAACCCAAATGGTTTCACTTGATTTTCTTATCAAAATAATTATTTACAATTAATTATATCCAAACAGGTTGTTTTACTGTTTTACACCAGTTTTCTGGACAGATTTGAACACACCATTTAATATAGATTTTGACTCCCAAAAATTATGAGAAAATACTGATATGCAATTCAATATGTAATTAATCTACTATAAAAATTTCAGTTCAAATTTCATCTATTTGATACGATTCCTCTATTTTTAAAGTTCGTGGTTCTGTATAGAATTTTTTTGAACTAAGAATTATACCCATTATTTCTCATCACCAACCATTGACTTGGCACCCAAACAACACACCCGTTTCTCCTATTCCTTTCCAATAACAAGCAGATTACACACATGAACCCCCACAATATATAGATATAATAAGATACGACAATACCTTAGAGTTGTTGACCACCAATGTTGCTAAAAGTTTCTCTCAAATCTCTTTTCTCTTTCTCTCTCTCTCTCTCGCTCTCTCTCTCTCTCTCTCTCTCTCTCTCGCTCTCTCTCTCCTTTTCTCCATCACGGCTGCTGCTAACATGTGTGGAACAAATAAGAAGGTAGGGTTTTGTGTATAATTTATTTAATATTGGTGGTTGGGCACACCCAAAGGATGTGTATGTCAAATAAATAAATAATATACAAAATGTTTAAATAAGTTGTAAGCAACTCAAATGGTAAGACCATTATTTATCTAATTGTGGTCTAGAATTCAAGTCACACCCTCTTCTCTATTATTTGTTTTTTTAAATAATAAATCTTGCCTCTAAATTAAAGACTTTCACCATAAATTTATTTTAGGTTTTAAAATTAATTAAAAGACCCTCCAATAATATTTAATTTGCACTTTAGTATTCACCATCAAAATATTTGAGATTGTAAAATTATTATTATTTAATTATTTACTTTATTTCTTATATTTTGGTTCTCACAATATTCTTTGGACACCGTCGAGTCGATTCCTGCTTTTGTTGGAAATTTCAATAATGGACTGTCAATGTAATATGCTCTTCACTGAGGCAATGGTGCTTACAGATGTAATGACCGTCAGTGTTCTTTTCAATAGGAGATGGATGGTCATCAAAAGGAGAATGAGAGAGGGTGTAGAAAATTAGGTGGGTGTGCCTTAAGTGTGATAATATTATGAATAACGGTAAATTTGGTATTAAGTGGGGGTGTTCAAAGAAATTTAATTAAAATTTAGGGTTTAGGGTGGGGGCTCAATGAAATGAGGGGTCCGAAGAATTTACGCAGGTGCTAATAGCCGCCCTCTTATTTTATTTTATATTTTTTGAATTTCTATAATTCTTTTATTACCTTCATCCCTAACCTTCATCCTTTTCCTTCTTCTTACACTCAAAACCTAAAAAGCCCTAACCCTAATTCTCTTCCATCACAACCACCTCCACTGGTCCACTACCAGTGCCACCACTCCGCCACCACTCTACTACCCTAATTTTATCAGTTCTTTGCAATTACAACCCAACAAGTAAAGAAAAACCCAACCTTATCCAACATAGATATGGAGGTAACTTATAAAGATTATCATAAATCGCAACCAAAACCATAAAGTTGAAATGAAATAATGATAGCATCAAGATCAAGGTCAACTTTTCCTATCACCAAGTACCATCACAATTAATTCAATTCAATTCAATAGGTTTTTTGATGGACAGTAATTTGATTGAGGAACAAACAATCCATGAGTTTTGTAATCCATTACATACATATGTCTACAAATAGAGAGAGAGAGAGAGAGAGAGAGAGAGAGAGAGAGAGAGAGAGAGATGGACATACCTTGTAAAACATGACCTTTTGGGTCAGTAGAAGAATCACCACAGAGATCACAGACAATTTTGCCATGGATTTCACCAGTCCTAGCTCTAATACCAAAAATCATCATCATCATCATCATCATCATCATCATCATCATCATCATGAGGATTATAGAGACAAAAAGTGGTAGTGGCACTTTCTTTGACAATGACTCCATACGATGGAAGCGACAGTGAGAGGGTGGTTGAAAAATCTAGAAAATCCCTAGATATTGATTTGTGATTATGTATCAATTTTAAGCAGTAAATAATTATCTCAATCAAACAATCAAGACAAATCGACACAATGATTTTAAAGTGAAAAAATCACAATTGAAGTGCCTCCAATTGTGATAAAAAAACCACGGGCCAAAGCTACAAAACAATCCACTAAAAAGATACAAAGGAATTACACAAGTGTACTCTCAATTACCTAGCGAATCCATGCCCGAATCGAACCGACCCCTATGTGCCTCTTTCAACCCCGTCTTCACTTCGGAATTGTCTTGCCCAATGTTGAATCCACAATGCTGATGTCGAATCCACGATGAAGAGCCACTCCAGAATCCACCAAAGCTTCGGACTCAAGTTCCACGAAATCCACCGAAGAACAACTCTCTCTTTTGTGAATAAAACAAACTAAATATAATCCACTTAATTCATGAATGAACTCTCACAGATATCAAAGGAAACAAGCAAAGAAGGTCCAGATAAAAACCCTAATACCCAAGAAGAAGATCTGGAAGCCATACACTAAAATCTAACTGAACCGCACCTTTTATAGCAAACAAATCCGCGATCTCCGCTCGAGCGCAAGAATGGTCGCTCGAGCGGATTGATGCTCGAGCACAGGAATTGTCGCTCGAGCGGAAAAAAAACAACTCCCTGTACTTTTGTAGGTGAGTGAAACTTTTGAAGGGTCATGATCTCCGCTCGAGCGCAGGAATGGCCGCTCGAGCGGAAAAACAATTCCGACTGCAATTTTGTTTTTAAAACTCATAGCCAGTGAAGTGGCAAACATGATAGGATTTAGATCACAAACCCCTCTACATAGGCACAATTTGGGTTGGACTCGCATCTAAAACTCATAGCCTCACTGTAATATAAGAGTGAATAAAATTACAACTGTAAGGAGTTTTGTCAAACGGGATTGCCAAGAACAAAAACCTAACAGCGGTGATTGCATGGTGGTGTCGGTGATGGAAGTTGTAGAAGGTGGCAACGGATAACGAAATCAGGGTTAGGTTTGGGGTAGAAGAAAAATAAGGTGGTTGAAGGGCTTGCGATGGTAAAGATGGTGGTTGGAGGTGATGGTAGGAGAGAATTAGGATTTGGGCTTTTTAGGTTTTGGGTGTAAGGATGGGAAGGAAGGTTAGGGACAAGGGTAATAAAGGAATTACAGAAATTATAAAATTAAAAAATAAGAAAGTTAAATTTTGAGGGTGTAAAGAGTTAAATTGGTGATTTAAGTAGAATTTCTCAGAAAAAACAAAGAGAAAATGTAACGCCCTACTTAAAACATACATGAACATACCAAGACAAACACCATAATATAAACCAAAGGTTATCTTTCTCATTGAACTAGAGATTACAATTCAACATTTACAAAACATCCTGGTTTCACTTTCTAGTTCAATAATCTAGATAGCCTTACAAAAATAATAAGCCTCAAGGGCATACAAAATAATGAAACAAATTCAAAAGTCTAGGTACATTGTTTTCTACATCAACAACATAATATTCTTCAACTAAACTTTCCCAAAATGAACTACTACTTGTCTTCTCCAACCCATCAAGGATGTGGTGTATCATTGATTCCTAAAAAATAAAACAGGATTGAGCTATATGCCCAGTAGGAATACATTTAACCAAGTATTTAATTATTCGAATAAGCATGTGACATCATTGAGGCAAAACACATTAAGGAGTTTCCGTGCACAGGTAATTATTGTCAATCATGTAAACACTATAACAATTGAACAATCACATTTACACCCCACAACATTCATCATCACATCAAAGAGAATAACCCATGAGTCCCATATAAGAGTCCAAGTCCAAACACAAGCTTCTTTTGTTTAAAAATTGCTCCCACATTTGCCGACTATTATGCTGCAGGGAGTGGGCACCCAAAATTATCCGTTTTTTCATTTTTGCCGACTACAATACGGCAGGATCAGTGGACACGCAAAAACATTTTCCTACATTCGTCCAGCAATAAGCCTAGACAAGGCAATTGGACACCTTTAACTTTCCCCCATGCGGGAACCAATACAACTTGCACAATAACAAAATCGACTCTTACCCTAACTCACGCTCAAGGAACACTTCATCAAATTTCCATTAAGTTATCAAACACTTACATGGTCAAGCAAGCAACATCACATAACATGCAAAGGGAATCACCACCCAAATCACAATTCCATCATCACAACAATATCCATATATCTTATTTCCTCATTGTTCATAATGTCTTAGTACCTTAAAGAAATCCTCAATTAAAATATCCTTCTCTACTCAAATTTGAAATTAGGGTTTTACTACATTTAGGGCCTTTTCCATTTCTTCACTTATACGTGTTTCCATTACCATAAAATGCATGTTTAATGAAAATAGTTTGGGAAATTTCAATTAATAGTGAAGGAAAAGTCTATTTTATGTGAATCAAGAGTTTATTTCACCCCAAACACAATATTTCCTCTTAAGCCACAACAATACCACAATATATTCTTCAAAACAAAGAAATACAAGGTTAAAGGTAACCCTACCTCAATGATAAGCAAGATAGCAAAGTTCCTAGGAGAATCCTTCGTAAATCAACTTTTCAATCGGTAGAAAAGTGATAGCTTCGATTCTTCTTCACTTTTTGATAAGTGATCTAAGCCAAATCTTAGTGAAATGAATGGTATTTTAGAGTGAGAATAAAGGGTTTTTAGAAATGAGGGGAGAGGAGGGGAGAGGAAGGGAGATAGAAATTAAAAAGGTGAAGAAATGATCTAGAATGTCCTTTTCAGTTTGCTAATATCGTGCAGTCTGCTTGAATGCAACTTCCTATGCTCGACCGTAAAAGACAAACTCAGAAGGCTCGCTCGAGCGACAATTCCTTCGCTCGAGCGTAAAATGACAAGTCCCAGAAGTTTTGTAAAGCTATAGGGAAACAACTGGGAGCCAGCATTCTTCGCTTGAGCACAACTTCCTGTGCTCGAGCGACCCACCTGCAAACTCGCATTTTCAAGCTTGGGAAGACCAACTACACTTATAGAGCCCTTACCAATGAGTCTAGAAGTGCCACCATCTCCAAAGGTAACAATTCCACCTTTATATTTTTCAAAGGAGATGAAGTAGGATTTGTCACCTGACATGTGACAAGAGCACCCACTATCAAGATACCACATGTGTGAGTCACGTGCTTTTAGAGCAGTGTCAACAACTAAACAAGTCAAATCATCTTTTCCCACCCAAATCTTTTTGGTCTTAACAAAATCAGGTCTAGCGGTCTTGGTAAATGTCTTGGCGTTGTGAACATCCTCATGAATCTTGGTATTCCGCCTAGACATGTAAGGTTGTCTCCTAACCCAAAAAGTATTCGAATTTCTACCCTTTTGAGGCACCTTACCAAACAATTCAAAGCAATAAGGACGAATGTGGCCATACCTACCACAATGATGAAAAATAAAAATAGGTTTTACCTCCCTTTCGTTGATCTTACTCCCGTTTGGTAGATGAAAAGACGGATCACCCTGGTGTACCTTCAGCTTTCCTTTTGCTTGAGTCTTCAGGTCATGTAATGTAGAGGCCTGTCGTTTGTGAGCTGTCGCACCATAGCCTAGCCCACTTTTGTTACAACCCATTTGTTAAGACCCGAGGATGTCTTCTAATGATTTGGAACCTTTGTTCCATATGGTAATTGTGGCTCTAGCAATTCAGAGTTCTTTATCTTTATGACAAACCATCTCTTCCAATGTAGCTTGTGACATCTCAAGGCTTTCAAGCTTCTCTTCATATATGGAATACACTTTTAGGAGTTCATTCCTTTCAGTTTCACAGGATAGAAGTTTCCCACATAGGTCTTGCCTGTTGTAATAGGTCCGCGAGGGAACTCACTGGTTATAGTTCGGACTCAATTTGTGTCACGGTTCTTAATCTTGAACCAAAGAGTCCAACCCTGGCAAATTGTTTTGAGAAAAATAGGTTTTGAAAAGAAGTACCAAACATGGACTGCTTTGCCAGATACATAGTCGCCACCTAAATATTTTTAAAATGGGAAATTTAGGAAACCCTGACTTGGTGCCGAAGGCCACATGTCCGTCATCACCAAAGTTGTCTTGGCTCGGGAGCTTGGGTACGATTGGGGAAGGTCAGCTATGAGCACCCCCTTTCGCCCGGTCCGAAGACCGGCCTCTACTAACCGTGATATCCAATTTTGAAAACATCACATGCTCTTGTTCCGGTTATTAGCCTAAAATTACTATGTTATGCGCACAGCAAACAAGTATAGACTAGATTGCCTAATTTGGAAACAAACATTGCATATCCGTTCGTTTTGAAAGTACTTTGGAATTTGCTACTCGCAAGTAGGCTAAAACACGGATTTCAACGAGTTTTCCAACTCAAGCAATCCAACCTCCACCCACAAGCATTCGAACAGTTTATCTCATATAAGCATCTAGCCGCATGGTAAGCATACTGTCATGTTAACATTCACATGCATGCGAGATGCTAAAGCATAAAAACTCACCTAGTACTTCGTGCCAAAACAATAAACTAGTTAGCAAACATGCGTGTCCTAGTTCATGTTAAGTGACTAATGCATCGCATGCAGAATGTGATTAGGATAGGCTCGGCTAACCCTAAAATGGTATGTGAAATGCAATCATTCGGTGCACGTATTCAAGTTAGATTTGAAAATACAATGCGGTTTGTATGATGTGCCGAGCCCGGTGCATGTCAACAAATGCATGGATGCACACATGCATTGCATAAGGTATGCTAAAATAAACGTGCCCTAATCTACCATCGTAAGCAGGTAAATAAAAGGGAAGAAAGAAGTGGGGGTTGGAAGACATACACACCACTCACGCACACTTATTACAGATTTGCCCTCGCTCGGAGGGACCAAAATAATATACAAATTAATTAACTACACAAGCTAATTAAATATTACAAATTAACTAAATTGACAAATTAATTAATCTAAGAAAAATAGTAAACCGCCTCGGGGCGAAGGCTTAATGCATGTGCGCTCGGATTCCGCTCGGAATTGCACTGCCATGCTTAGCCTGCCTCTGTTTTCCCTGCTTTGCCTCTCTGAAGACTGCCAAAGTCTCAAGGATGCCTCCCTGGATACTGGAGAATCCCACCGGCTGGAGGAAATGACCACCGGCACTAGGATGTGGCCCATCGGCACAAAACATATCCACCGGCCATTGATTGACTGCCGGTCGGCACTAAATCGCCACGGCAATGAATTCTCGCAGAACACGCAACTCACAAAGAATAGAGGGCAGAATCTTGCATGGCAGCTCAATTCAAGCAATGTATGCACCAAACACATTCCTTATCATGTTTGTGACTTAAAGGAGGATGTGCCTCAATTCTCGGGCCACCAATCACACATTTTCATGCATGATAGCCCAAAGAATCAAGTGTGCAATTTTCATGTCAAATAAAATGCAAACTAAACAATCAAAGAGCCCAATCTCCATCACCAAATCAAGGGACAAGGCATGCATGCAAGATGCATTACAACCTAATCATGTTAGCTAGGGATGCAACATGAGCATGTGAACAAACAATGCAAGCATACAAGCAAACATGAAGTAAGCATGCAACCCAAACAAATGATGGTCTTAAACATGTTCTAGGCAACTCTAATTAGGCCTAAAACATTGGCCAAAACCAAGGAAGTGAAAGCCAAAATGCACACACACATGTACGCAATCATGGTCCAAAATTTAAAGCATAATGGGGCGACTTTTAAACACATTTAAGAGGGCATAAATGTGAACAATTAGCATACAAGTTAAGCTCTGAAATCATGTTATAAAAGGTGCCAAACCAACTCACACAAGACAAGCAAAAGCATGCAATTGGGCCAAATACTTGAGGCAAGCCAAGAGGCATTGAACTACACTTGGCAAAACCTAACATGGCAAGACTTAAGCAACTAAAATCAGAGTTTTAGCACACAAAATCAAGCCCAAAGGACCACTTAGATGGCATCTAAATGGTTTGAATTCAAAGGCATGCATAATGGTCAAAACATAAGGCATGCAACACATGCTCTCAAAGCAATAAAGAGGCAACTAAGGAAAGCATATAAGCATGCCAAAGGGACTGAAATTACATGTTGGGTGGTTCCAAACCACCAAAATGATGCAAGCAACATATGCTACACATTCACATACTTGAGGTATACAAGCCTAACAAGCTACAAATGCAAAGAAGCTATACTAAGCATGCCAAAATCAATCCAAACAACTATGGACAGACCTAAAGCATGGCAAAATAAGCACAAAACATTCATAAGTCTAAACCTAAATCATGCTCAAACAAAGGCTAACAACCTAAGGCATGTTAAAGGATCAAAGGGGCATTACATGGCATCTATACTAAACATGTATGGAGTACCAAAACCAACACACAACATGATTATATTATGGCATAATAAGCATGAAATGCAGCCTAGATATGATCAACACACACTTGAACAAAGGCTTCCTTAAGAGACCAAAAATGGTCCCTTTCAAGGACAACAAGGAGAGGGGGTGGTCCTCCCCTTTTGGAGACTTCAAGGCACCATCTCCACCACTGAAATCCCTCAAGATTTCAGTGGTGAAGAGGCCCAAACACCAAAGTCTCGAAACTTGCACAAAATAGCACAAAATGAGGGCCTTTCAAGGCCTAAGGGTGGTCAAACACACGCAAACCACAAAACACTCTTAATAAACAATCAAGAGGGCCTAAAAAAAGAACTTTTTTATGTTATACACTAAACACAAAAACAGCTCTAAGATAGGTATAAATAGGATGCAAAAATGGGGAATAAAAGGCTAGTTTCTTACCCTTGTTGACCACCTTCACAAAGGGTGCTCTTGTTGCCTCCTTAAGCTCCAATCCAGTCAAAAATATCAAGAACAAGCTCTTAGAACCTCAGTAGCTCAAGGAAGGTGAAGCACTAGGTGCTTGTGTGCAATAGTATGGACTAAAACACACACAAGGGCAATATAGAGATAGGATATGTATTGAACCCTAACCCTAAAACCAGAGCTTCTAGCAGTGTTTTCCTTTTTAAAAATGTCTAACTCTTTCAACCTTTAAGCAAGGGAGAGAAGGGCTCCTCTTATAGAGGAGCCAAACTTGTAATACTTACAAGTTAAGCAACAAGAGGACCATCCCTCCATACACGTGTATGGAGGGGAACCAAATGCAAGACAGCTGCCTTAAAATATCTCAAAAAGCAGATGAACAGTAGTCGGCTAGCCAAAAATGTCATTTTGACAAAAATGACTGCCGACCGGCAACAAAGAGTGCCGACCGGCAATATATATTGCCGGTGGCAACAAAAACCAGCCGGTGGCCTCTAGCTAGTGCCGGTGGTGTGTGGGGATGCCTCACAAGGCATTTCCTGCCCTTCCAAGGCAAAACACAAGTGTTTGGTGTAAAACCAGACACAAAACAGTCGAGTTCGGAGATCCTGAGGCAAGGCGCGTAGCCGAGAACTCCGGGAACTCCAAACAAATACAAACATGGATAATCACCGAGTGTTCAAGCGGTGACGTCCAAGTCTTGAGGACGGTCAAAAATGGGGTGTCTACACCTGTCACTAGAGATCTTGATGACATTCTGCTTTGCTATTACAAGTTCTCCTTTTAGCTTGACATTCTCGCTTTCATATGCTTTGAGCTTGAGAATGAGTTTGTCATTGATCTTGGACAAATTCAGAGATTCATCGTAAAGCTTTTTGTAAGCTTGTTGTAAATCATCACCATTAATCTCATCATTGTCTTCTGATGTTTCATCATCTTCTTTTTGTTCCTCATTCTCCTTGGCCTCATCCAGTCGAGCAACTAAGGCAGGAGAGGTGATTGATGGTGGTGAAGATGAATCTCCTCTTTCATGGTATTGGCTTAGAATGTCCCATGCATCTTTAGCCTTTGTGTAGTGAGGAACTCGTTGCTGTTCTTCATCAGAAATTGCTCCACGAATAGTAATTAGAACTCTCTGATTGCTCGAATTGTTGGCACTTTCAACATCCTCTTCAATGGCTTGTCAGCCTTTTGGGTCAAAAGCTCTCAGAAACGCCCTCATTCTGATCTTCCAATACAAGTAATTAGTCCCATCAAAGGTGGGAGCATGATGCAGATTCTGACCACGAGCAAATTCCACTGGCTTCGGAAGAGGTTGTGTGAAAGTGGACCAAAATGCCATGAAAGCACTATCCCCGTCTTCACCAAATTCAATTTCTTCGGGTTCTTGCTCCGACCTGCTTTCATCATCCCAAGTCACTGTGTAGACTTTTGTCACGGCCCAATTTTAATTACTCGAAAATATTACCAAAGCCTTTAAATTAGGTCCATTTTTTTTTTTTTACAAACATTCATTACCCTTAAGTAATAGAAATACAAGGATACATGTTCTCTCTCTCTCAATGAATATTACAATGACAACAATACATGCCAATCTCTGAGTTAAAAATAAATAAATACAAATGTAAAATCCATTTCCTTTACATCTACTATGAAGTTATACAAAGGGATTCAAGAACTCCATAAATCTTCAATCAAATAATCCAAACTTTCTTCCCGCAAAAAGATAAAACAAGAATGGGGTGAGCACTAATGCCCAGTAGGAATCTCATAGTTCTCAATCAATAACAAACACACAGATAGAAATGATCATGCATGCAAGGTGATACCATATAGTAGGGTGACATTTTATAATTTCAAAATATCATAAGTAAAGTACCTTTTCCTCAAAAACTATTTAAATACTTTTAAGAAAAACCTTCAACCATTGGAAATCATCCCTGAACTTTAGAAAACCATAGTTCCTTGTGAAACAAACATATTTAAGAAACAACATCATTTAAAAATTATTAACCAATTCCCAAAATATTTCTCATTTAATTTCCATTTTTAATACTCCTCTTTGTCTTTCATTCTTCCTTTCTACTCATTATATTTATTTAGAACTCCATAACTTCAAGTTCAAGTTCCCTAAGTTATTTACAGAACAACACTCATAATTTATTTTTATTGTCACAACTAACTCATTAAGTTCGCCATCGCCAACCCATAATCCCCTTACCCATTTTTGGTTTCCATTCTTTACAAATAATGTCTATGTACATTTCCTCTTTAAACCAAGTTACACATCAATATGCAATTTCACAATTTCATCACAAGCCACACATAATATCATCAACTCAACACATATATCAATACAATCCACCTTTTGCCGACTTATTATGGCGGGACAGCGGGCATCCAAAAACCATTTTCTTAAAAGCCATTTTCTTCCAAAAACCATATTTTTCCAAAAACCATTTTGCAACAAGCGAAATTCGTATTCCAAGTTCTTATCCAATTTATTAACCAATGAGTTTACCATGAACCTTCATTTTATAATTAATTTCCACGTTACATGTCACAAACTCTTCCCACATTTACTGGCCACCAAGCACAGTAGGGCAAGTGGACACCTCTTACTTTCAGAAACCTCCACATTTACCAGCCACCAAGCACGGAGGGGCAATTAGACACCCATTTCATTCTTAAAACATCTCCACATTTTTCGGCCACCGAGCACGAAGGGGTAATTGGACACCCATCAATCATTGTAACTTTTTCCCCACATTTACCGGCCTACAAGCACGGAAGGACAATTGGGCACCTTTACCAACATACTGATAACACCCCCACATTTTCCGGCCTACAAGCACGAAAGGACAATTGGGCATCTCAACACACACAACACAAACTCAACATAACCCAACACAACACAACTCAACACTATTCAACATGATTCAAACACAATTCATCATAGATCAACACGATTCAATTCAATATTATTCAACACACTTAATTCAACATAAGCCAACACAACTTAATTCAACAACACAATTCGCAATTTCAACATAATTCAAGATAAATTCTTGAATCCCCTTTCAACATTTCATAACCAAATTTATGTCATCTATATCATTAACACATCTTTTCCCCCAAAGCCATTTCACATTATAACTTGATTTACAGTGCCCATAACAAGGTTCATTCGCTAATTTTTAACATAATTGTCAAACATTTCCAAAATTCAAGTAAACTTGTACATATATAATTCAATACCTCAATTTCCTGGTTCTACTTTCAATTTGGATAAAATCATTAATTATCATCATAAACCAACCTAGGGTTTTCAAGAAAATCAAGAATTTCAAGAAAAATTCAAACTTCTTAAACCATTACTTTTTATTCCAATTTTTCCATTGATTATACACCTAAGGTTCATAATCCACCATATTAACCCAACAATTGAACCCCCAACACTTCAAACCCTAAACCCCCAATTCTCATAATGTACACTATATGCTAAAAAATGTAGGTTTTGTATGTATATAATCAAAATACCACAAATCTATCTATTTATGGAAGTATTGAAGAAGAACTAGGACCACTACCTCAAGAATCAAGCAAATAAGCAAAGCTTTGTTGAGATTCTTTCACGAATCTGAATTCCAATCGGTAGAACATGTTGATCTTCAAGCCTCTTCACCTTCTTGTAAGGGATCTTGCCCAAAACTTAGAGGAATGAAAAGTATTTGGGGTCAAAAACCTAGGGTTTTCGGACCTAGGGTGAGAGGGAGGAGGAAGGAAATAGAAAATACAAAGAATGATCTAGAAATGTGCCTTTAAACTTGTTGAATTCGTGCAGTCCGCTCGAGCGTCGCTTTTTCCGCTCGAGCGTACCTGCTTCTAGCACAGATTCCAAAACTTGAAATGGGCATAACTCTCTCATTCGGACTTCGTTCTAGGTCGTTCTTGTGTCCAAATTGAAGCCCCGGAAACAAGATTTCCAATGGTTCTAGCCTCACAGCCAAATTCAAAGTGTGGAAAAAGAAAAGGGCAAAAGAGTGACGGCTGATCGTAGGCAAATTATTCGAATTAAAATTTTTGGTCCAATCTCACTTTACCATCATGTTACCACCTTAATCAATACCCCAAAATAAAATAAGGAGGTTTCAAATATACTAATAAAAATATCAAGGGCAATCTCACTTTCCACGCTCGAGCGTCGCTTTCCACGCTTGAGCGCGCAGACCAACAAAGCTGTCCGCTCGAGCGACCACTCCTACGCTCGAGCAGGAATTCACAACTCTCAGAATTTCAGACCGTCTGCAAAAATACTGAGAACCTCTGAAGTCCGATCGAGTGTCAACTCCCATGCTCGAGCGGAGGGAAAAATTCCAGATCATTACAACTTTCTTGCGATTCTTTTTCGAAAGACATTCAAGGGCTATATGTCCAAACCCTTAAGATTCATAACACTTGACCCCTTGCCTCTTTACAATCTTCTTTTCAATTTTTGGAGTAAGTTTTGGTGGAAAAGTTTTGGGTTTATCATTACTCTTGTCTTTTGAAATAGGGTCTCAGAAATTAGCCTTCTTTTTCTTTAAATTTTTTTGAACTGTTTAGTAAACATAGCCATCATCTCAAACTCTAAATCAAACTCAGTCTCAGGAGTTTTTGCAGTCTCATGAGCACTAGTGCAAGCCACACTATCTTTTTATTTTTTCTTAGAAATTTGGTGGGCTTCATAAGTCTGCAAATTTCCAACCAACTGATCAAGCTTGAGGGTATCAACATCCTGAGCCTCCTCAATGGCTGTCACTTTTGATTGGAACCTCTCGGGTAATGACCTCAAAAATTTTTTAACAACTTTAGCTTCAGGATTTTTTTACCGAGTGTGAAACAGGAATTCATGATGTCACTAAGTTTAGCATAGAAATCATTAAACGTCTCATCATCACGCATAAAAAGAGTTTCAAAGGCAGAGGTGAGACGTTGAAGTTTTGACCTTCTAACAGAAGTAGTACCCTCGTGAATCATTTCAAGAATGTCCCAAGCCTCTTTTGCTACCTCACACGTGCAGATATGAGGAAACTCTTCAGGTGTGATGGAGCAAAAAAGGGAACTGAGAGCCTTACTGTTCTAACTCAAGTTTTGATAATCAGTTGTGCCCCATTTATCAAGGGGTTTGGGAATATCAATACCATCAATGGTGATAATAGGTTTACTCCAACCATAGATCACGCAGTGCCAAAATTTCTCATCGATGGATTTTAAAAACGCTCTCATACGAGCTTTCCAATAAGAATAGTTTGTACCATCAAGTAATGGAGGTCTATGGGTCGAGTTACCTTCACGAATTGAATCCATATCACCAATCACACAAAATCACACTCCAATAGTTTTGATAAAAAACAAAGAGTGACCCGTTCTGATACCAATTGAAAATCCTAAGTGATTCGTGATTAGATCAAGTTTTAACTATTCCAACTCCCAATCATTCAAAACACACAATATAAACCATCAAGTACTTACGAAGGTGATTTAGATTGTTGTTTTCGAAAAACAATAAATCGACAAAAATGATTTTTACGTGGAAAAACCACAATTGAAGCACCTTTAATTGTGATAAAAAAACCACGAGCGAAACGCCACAAATCAATCCACTACTGAAGAAAGAAAGATTACGAAGATAACAAGCAAATTACCAAACGCATCCAATTTGTCTTCAAACCTTCTGTAAATCTTTCACTGTCAGAAGTACGCCATGGGACCTCGCTAACAGCCGGACTCGATTTTTGTGTCATGGTTCTAACCGAACCAAAGAGTCCAAATCCAAAGAAATCGTTTGAGAAAACAGATTTTTGAAAAGTAGTGCCAAAAATGGATCATTGCTGACATGAGTCGCCACCTAAATATTTTTTTAAAATGGGAAATCTAGAAACTCGACTCGGTCAAGGTCGCATGTCCGCTATCACCAAAGTGGTCTTGGCTCGGGAGCTTGGGTACGATCGGGAAGGTCACTATGAGCACTTCTTTCGCCTCATCCAAGACCGCCTTTGCTAACCGTGATATCCGTTTTTGAAAACTTTATGCGTTCTTATTCCGGTTATTAACCTAGAATTACTATGTGATGCGCACAACACAAAAGTATAGACTAGATCGCCTAACTTGGAAATAAACATTGCATATCCGTTTTTGTCTCGAAAAATGTGTTGTTTTCTTTTGCTACTCGCAAGTAGGCTAAAATGCGGATTTCAACGAGTTGTTCCAACTCAGGCAATCCAACCTCCACCCACAGGCATTCAAACAGTTTATCATGTAAGCACTTAGCCGCATGGCAAGCCTACTATCATGGTAAACATTCACACGCATGCGATATGCTAAAGCCATAAACACTTACATCGTACTCCGCGCCAAAACAAGAAACTGGTTAGCAAACATGCATGACCTAGTTCATGTTAAGTGGCTAATGCGACACAAGCAGAAATGCAATCTAGAGTGGGCTCGGCTAACCCTAAACATGGCATGTGAGATGCGCGAGTAGCACGTATTCAATTTTGGAATTGAAAACACAATGCAGTTTGTATGATGTGCCGAGCCCGATATATGTAAACAAATGCATGAATGCACGCATGCATTGCATAAGGTATGCTAATATAGACGTGCCCTAGTCTACCATAAGCAGGTAAATAAAAGGGTTAGAAAGAAATGGGGGTTGGAAGACATACACCCACTCACGCACACTTATTACAATTATGCCCTCACTCGGAGGGACCAAAATAATAATACAGTCCAAAGAATAAATGAATAAATATTACAAATTCTAATTACTAAAATTAAATTAAACAAATAAAATAAATGGAGCCTCAGCCCTACCTCGGAATGCGCGAATGATGCATGCTCGTCGCGACTCGCCCGGAAAGCCCGTGCCATGGCATTGCTGCTTCTGTTTCTACTGCCCTGCCTCTCCAAAAATTCCCAAAGTTTCAGGATGCCTCCCGGATGGCTCAAGTACCCCATGAGAGGAAGAGATCATCTACGCTTCCTTTTGACCATCGCTTGTGGTGATTACTGGCACAAATAAAGTGCCGATCGGCACATTAAACCGCCGTGAAAAGTCCCCAGCAGACAGATTGACAAAGAAGAAGAAGACAAAGAATGCAAGGCATGGGTTTTGGGGACATGTAAGCATGGTCATTGCCTCCTATCATGCTTGGGGACTCAAGGAGGTAAGACCCTTGGTTCTAGGGCCATCAATTATGCATTTGATGCATGATAGCCTAAGGAATCAAGATTGCTCTTTTGATATGAAAATGCATGCAACACAAACAAATGAAGACTAAGTCCCTATCATATGGAGATCAAGGGCCTTAGGGACTTGAGGATGGAGACGAGTTTCACCACTCAAGTGTGAACTCCTCTCAATCTTCATGCTTGGTTTGACAACCCCAAACCAAACCATGGAATACAACTCATGCAACATGCCTCAAATGCAAGGCAACCTATCATGTTAGGCATGCAAAGAGCTAAAGTATGCAAGGTACAAATGTCATGCAACATGGACCAATTAAACATGGAACTAGCATGTATACTAGGTTTCATCAATCAAACATGCAACAAACATGATATGAGCATGCAAAGGTGGGCTAAGCTCAATGAGGCAGCCCTCAAAACCCCCTAAATCAGTGGCAAAACATGCCTCAAAACATGGACAAAATGCTACACAAGCATGCAAGCCATAAGGCTCAAGGCTAAAGCACAAAGTGAGACATTGAACCACCACTTAACAAGACCAATCATGGCACATGTGAGGCAACCAAAACAGGTTTTTTAGCATACAAAATAGCACCCAAACCCCCTTCATGGAACCCCCAAAAATGCACTAAACATGTAAGCATGCAAAGGCCTACTTTAAAGCATACAAGAGCACACCCTTAAAGCATGAACTAAGCCACATATGCCAACATACAAACATGACTGATGGACTGAAATAGGGTCTAAGATGATGCCAAATCATGAGATAAAGATAGGTTAAGCATGCTAGAACTCCATAGAAGCAAGGCCTACAAGCCAATAAGCAAGGCAACCATGCTAAGCATGTCAAACATGGCCAAAACAGTGGCTCACAGCCCTTATGCATGACAAGATGATACTCATATCTTCATGAAATCAAGCTAAGATATGCACGAAATAAGGCTTAAACATATGGCATGCTTTTAGGCATAAAAGAGCATTTCAAAGGAAGTGTGAGAAGCATGTTAGAGGCTATAATTCCAACCAAAAACAGAGATCAAACATGACCTAAAACAGCCCAAAAAGTCCTGAAATGAAGCCAAATGCAAAGATGCACACATGCTATGCTATGAGCCCAAAAACAAAGGCAAATAAAGGACCAAGGGGAGAGGGGTGTCTCTCCCTTAAATGAGACTCGAAAAAATCATCCTCACCACTGAAAACCCACTGGTTTTCAGTGGTGAGAAAATCAAAGAACACCAAAACAAAAAGGCCTAAGAAAAAGGCACCAAAGATGGCCAAACAAGGCTTAAAGTGATGAGGCTTAACTCAAACCATGAAATGACCTTAATGAAGGTTCAAGAACAAGTAAAAACAAGACTTTTTTTATCTTAAACACAAACTCAAAAACACAAAGTAAAGAGGGTAGAAAGAGGTTGCAAGAATGGGGAATCTAAAGCAACAAGCTTACCCTTGAAGAACACTTGAAGAACAAAGGTTGCAGGCCTCCTTAATGCCCAAAACCAGTCCAAAACCACCTCAAACAACCTTCCAAGCCTCCCAATCTCGAGCTAAGGTGTAAGGGTGTGTGTTTTAGTGCAAAAGTAAGGTAAATCACACTATTTGGTCCCAAAACACACACACACAAGGAGGGAGAAGGGAGATATAGATATATATGGATGTATATCAGAGAATATATACCTAAGCTCGGTTTTGACCCAAAGTTTTCTAACCCTAAACAATGGAGATGAATGCAAGTATATATAGCCAAAAACTAAGCCAAAACTTAATGACTAAGTAAGGCCAAAGGGTGCAGGTTCTCGGCTTCCAAGGAAGCTAAGATACCGCCAAGCTTCTCCAAGAAGCTTGGCCAAGGGTTCAAGCTTCTAGAAGCTTCAAGGAGGGTCAAGGGTGCAAGGGTCAATCCTCAGACGGGAGTGGTGATGGTGTAATCCACCGCACACTGCATGCACCATCCTCGAGGGGTTCAAGGGTCACCGCCGGGCCAAAACGATCCACCGCACAAAATGTGCCGGCCGGCATCATACAAAGGCCGATCGGCCAGGATTTGAATAAAATAGTGCCGATGGCTACAAGGGAGAGCGGTGGAGGTGTGAGGGAGCCGGGTTCTAGGGATGGCTAACAAGCCTTCCCCTACCCTCAAATGCAACACACACAAGCCTTGGTGGAAAACCAAGCACGTAACAAACCGGTTAAGAGATCCCGAGGCACAAAGGCACGGACCTCCGGACTCAAAACGAACACAAACATGGATAATCACCGGTGTTCAAGCGGTGATGTCCAAGTCTTGAGGACGGTCAAAAATGGGTGTCTACAGCTGTTGCCCTCTTGACAGAACTCGGAAGTCATAACAATGACGGAGTGAATGTCAAAGCCCGTGAGACGACCCATCTTTGACAAGGTCAAGACTTGGACAAGCATACAAGGCAAACAAGGTATGCGCCGAGGGGGCAAAATGCAACCGAAAATGCAAGAAGCCGAGCATAACTCATGATCATGCAAAGGAAGCCGTAATGGAGCACACATGCAACAAGCCATAAGCTAGCATACATCACCTACATTACAATGCAGAAGGGTGTAAGAGAATTATGGCATTCTCAATACGCCTCAACTCGGGAGATACAATACTGGCGGTTCGTCTGTTTCACCGGCCTCAAACGAGCCGTACATACAATATCGTGCCTGAAAAGAAAACAAACTTAGCAGGTATGACACTGTTAGCAATATCCATGACAATGCAATCGACAGTGCGTGACAACGCATTCAGTGTATAGAAAAGTGTGATTGAACACACACAGTAAAGCAGAGCACGCATACAATGCAATGTGTATAGTGAGATAATTTGACCACGTGTAAGTAAAGCAAAGCACGCATACAATGCAATGTGTATAAAAGGTAATTGAACACATGTCAGT
The DNA here is from genome assembly GCA_025200525.1 of Camellia lanceoleosa. Lineage (NCBI taxonomy): Eukaryota > Viridiplantae > Streptophyta > Magnoliopsida > Ericales > Theaceae > Camellia > Camellia lanceoleosa. The sequence goes on from CM045768.1 coordinate 128,587,696, forward strand.
AAAGCAAAGCACGCATACAATGCAATGTGTATAGAAGGTAATTGAACACATGTCAGTAAAGCAAAGCACGCATACAATGCAATGTGTATAGAAGGTAATTGAACACATGTAAGTAAAGCAAAGCACGCATACAATGCAATGTGTAAGGTAATTGAACACATGTAAGTAAAGCAAAGCACGATACAATGCAATGTGTATAGAAGGTAATTGAACACATGTCAAGAAGCAAAGCACGATACAATGCAATGTGTATAGACGGTAATTGAACACATGTCAAGAAGCAAAGCACGCATACAATGCAATGTGTATAGAAGGTAATTGAACACATGTCAGTAAAGCAAAGCACGCATACAATGCAATGTGTACAGAAGGTAATTGAACACATGTAAGTAAAGCAAAGCACGCATACAATGCAATGTGTATAGAAGGTAATTGAACACATGTCAGTAAAGCAAAGCACGCATACAATGCAATGTGTACAGAAGGTAATTGAACACATGTAAGTAAAGCAAAGCACGCATACAATGCAATGTGTATAAAAGGTAAAAGGTAATTGAACACATGTCAGTAAAGCAAAGCACGCATACAATGCAATGTGTATAGAGAAAATTGAAATTGATCATGATAAAACATGATGTTGAAATGCAATGTACTGCAACACAGTATAATTGAAACAATTTCTTTTGAAATTTACGGGACATAAAAGGATACGAGAAGGGACATCCTTCGCATGTTCCGAGCATCGTTCTCAAAAGTTACGGTGTGAGGTCAACTCGAAGCTCCGCTTATATTCTGAGGGCGCCATTTCTTGGACTGCCTTAAGCGATGAAGATACCAAATCACATGATTGACCCGAACAAGGGCGCAAAAGGTACGATGGCCGAAAGGAGGAGGTTACCGGTGTCAAACCCAGCACCCTGCTACCCTGCTATTTTCTTGCTTTACTTTCCTTTTTACTAGGAGTTTAAGCACATTGCGCTGCCTCGGGCAGGTTTAAATTCTTTTGAAATTGCGGGTTTCTACAAAAACATACGATGGAAATGAAACAGCTATTCGCTTGAAAAGGGATTGTACTCGTGTGCATCTCATCACAAGGCATCACATAACAATGTGAATGAAATTGAAACTGTTTTCTGAAAACAAAGCATCGCATCGTAATAATCAGGTAGTGGACCGACTTACAACTCGATAAGCAAAACAAAGACTCGACAGACTAGCTAAGTGCAAGTACAACTTGATAGACAAAGCGAAGACTTAAAGAGAGTGACATACAACTCGATAAACAAATGCACGACTCGGTAGGAATCAAATCACCGGAGAGTGCTGTAAGTGGTGGAATTCCCCAAGATTCAGCATGAACAGCTTAGAAAACACATGGGGAAGACCATCGGCTGGACACAAGGACCATCGGCTGGGGAGGATGGTCATCGGCACATAATTTGGTCGGTCGGCACAAAATTATGGCCGGTCGGCACTATTTACTGCCGGTCGGCTGTAGACTGCCTGCACCAACAGAATGTTGACATGTGTCCTCCACTCAACCTTATCCTCTACAAAAGATCTTAGCTTCGTGGTCTTCTTCATTTCCATTAATCGATTTGCTCCAAATGGAGGAATTTCTTGCCCAAAATCTTGCAACTTGATTAACAACTTGGATGGCTCAAAAGTCAATTTCCTGCTTTCAAGATAAACGCACTATTCACTTTACGTCGCACCCCGCTGCATTTTCCGTTCCTCCATGCCGCGGCAAGGTTCTGGAACCCGGTAACACATGTCTTTAGCTTTAGCGGGCAAGAGATGTGTCCCACTTTCGAAGATTTCCAAGCTCTAATGGAATCTGGGCGCAATGAGGAAATCCTGCCCCAATTTCGTTTTGGCCATACTCAAGCCTTAGGACAAATGTGTGGGCTCTCCATACCCAATGCTCGTTCTCTGATTTGTGACGGGACACTAGATGTTCCGAGTCTGGTTTGTCGTTTTTCTGAGATGGCAAGGCTTTCGGCGGCACGCCCTCTGTCTATGCATGCTATCTCATTTTCTGTTCGTCTCTGGTTCCGGAGGATCCAGTGTCCGGTTGATTGAAGTCGCCCAAGGCTTGAAGGAGGGCAAAAGCTGTATTGCCATGGTCCTGGCTGAGACACTGCTGGGTTTAGACGCTTTTTATCGTCGGGAGACGATCAGATTAGCAGGGAGTCCACTATTACTACAGGTAATGTTTCCCGCCCAATCTCACTTTTTATGTTTGCTCCCATCACTCGGCCCTCGGGCTCGGTTTTTTTCACAAAAACCCTTTTCTCACTTTTTCTCTCATCGCACTTCTCTCTATTCTTTATTCTCTCATTTTTCATCCCTCCCCAGGTGTGGTTAATGGATAAATTGAAGGTTGTGGACTCTTGCCCGGCATATTCAGCGCGCGGCTATTTCTTCAGACAACGCCTAGTTGACGCCCTGGATGAGGGTTGGTGGTTTGAATGGATGTGCAGTTTGTCCGCAGATCGCATTGCTTGGCGGTGCCCTTGGCTCAATCTCCCAATGATGAGTTACTGATGGCGTCAACCCGGATCCAGTTGATTGGCTTGACTCATCGTGTCTTCTACTTCCCATTCAGATCTCGCGCCAATTTGGTCATGATCGACTTGCCCACTGGAAGGATAGAGTACCCGTCATTCCTAATCCGAGGCTCACAATGGCCCAGATGCCACAAAGATGGAGGACGAGAGAACTCCTGGCCCCCGCTCCCACTTTCAATTGCACTTTGTCTGATGAGTGCTTGGATTGGCTTAATGAAGAGGCACAGGAGGGGCCCACTTTGGCATCAGAGGCTTCGACCAGCTCTGGGAGGGGGCGCAGAGACATTTGACTTAACCATGCCCCGGATTTATTGCTTTATTAGTACTTTCAAGTTTTCTTTATGAATGTAATAAAAAGCAACTTCAATTGTATGCAAGAGCAAGAGAACTCTATTTGAAATCAATGAAATTGAAGGTTGTGGTACTGAAAATTTTCCGTTTTGGTCCGGAAATGGTCTTAGTTGTAAAAAGATTTATTTGAACAAAGTCATCTTTATTAAAACTTCTCAAAACTATTTTCGATATGGATCAGAACTGGACACGCCTGAAATTTGTCACTGAGATGTACAACCCCAGATTCCTGCAATCGGAAAATTGCCCCTAGTTTGAATGGTGCCGCGGCGCTGCATGGCAACAGAAAGTTGCCCCTAGTCTGAATAGCACTGAACCGGAGATTGCGATGAATGCTGATGGACAAAGATGACCAAGATGATCAAATAGACAAAGCTGATCGGGGAAAATGTTTATGGTCAACTTCAGGATGAAGTCGCCACGTATCCCAAGGATGGGAATCAAGCCTTACGTAGTTCGCTGGGTTCACTCGAGTATTTTCACTCTCCTTTGGCGCCTAACTTTTGCCAAGGCCGCCTTTATGGTTTTCAACCTTATGAGCTCGCTTTTATATTTTCTAATTTTTTGTGCTCTGGATTTTGCCTAGGTCGCCCTTCCGGGTTTTCGGCCTAGCGAGCCTCTCAGGGGTGATATTTCTTCAGCTTGTCCATGTTGATCGGTTGGGAGAACTCTAGGCCATCTAGGTCCATCAGAACCACAGCTCCACCTGACCAGATAGACTTGACGATATAAGGACCTGTCCAATTAGGTTTAAACTTGCCCCTTGGGTCGTGGATGGGAGCTCGGTTGTCCTTGAGCACCAAATCCCCTTCCTTCAAATTTCTGGACTTAACTTTCTTGTTAAAAGCCCGGGCGATTCTGCGTTGATAACCTTGGACATGGTACAGTGCTTTCAGCCTTCTTTCATCAAAGAGCATGAGTTCCTCGAACCTACTCACGCTAATCTGCCTCATTTATCCGACACTCACCAGACTGCAGAACGATTTAACCTCAATCTCAATTGGTAGAACGGCTTCCATCCCATAGACCAAATGAATAAGGAGTTGCTCCAAAGTTCTAATTGAAGTCCCAGAGCCCCACAGAGCGAATGGCAACTTGTCCGCCACCCCGATAAGTTTCCACCATCTTCGCAAAGATGTGTTTGATGTTCTTGTTGGCGGCCTCAATCGCCTGCTGGTCTGGCGTCGATATGTGGATGACTTATGAAAAGCCACATTATACTTCTCCAAAGAAATCAATCACCTCTTTCTTGAAGTGAGAACCATTGTCCGAAATGATCTCATTCGGGACTCCATAACGGCAGATAATGTTGTTTCTGATAAACTTTGCGACTTGCGAAGCCTTCAATACAGCATAAGATTGGGTCTCGACCCACTTTGTGAAATAGTCTATTGCTACCAAGATATACTCATGCCCATTCGACTTCTTCTGGTAATAGCCCATCACATCGATTCCCCAAACTGAGAACGGCCATGGTGATGTCATGTTGTATAACTTTGATGGCGGGATGTTCATGCGGTTTGCGTGAATCTGGCATTTGTGGCATCGCCGAACAAATCCGATACAATCTTCCTCCATGGTAGACCAGTAGTAGCCTTGTCTGAGAATTTTTCGTGCCAGCATCACCCCGTTCATATGCGCCCCACATTCTCCTCCATGGATGGCCTCCATCAGGCGCTTCGATTCTTCAGCTTCCACGCACAGCTTGTGCATTCCCAGATGACCTCTCTTGTACAATTTACCCCCGCAGATGATAAACTGAACAGCCATTCTTCTGATTGCCCTTTTGTCTTTGGCATTTGCCCCTAGTGGATATGCCTCCTTTTCCAAGAAATTCCATATGTCATGATACCAAGGGTTGTTATCCTGCACTTCTCCTATGGCAGAGATTGACTCATATGCTGGCGCAAACTTTTGATCAATGATTACTGGACGCATCCGGATTCCCGACGGGATATCTATCATGGAAGATAGAGTTGCTAGTGAATCTGCGAACCTGTTGTTCTCTCTCACTAGGTGAGTGAAACTTAGCTTTTCAAACCGAGGGATTAACAAATCCAGGGTCTGGTGGTATATTATCATCTTTTCCTCCTTTACTTTCCAATCTCCTTTTGCTTGAGACACAACTAGGTTCGAGTCTCCAATGACGTCCAATCGCCTTGCCCCTAGTTCTAGGGCCGCTTCCAGACCGGCAATACATGCCTCGTACTCTGCCTCATTGTTCGAGACCTTGAACTGAAGCTTGAATGCTAAAGGGATACGGGACTCGTCAGGCGCTATCAGCAACACCCCTATTCCATACCCGTACTGATTTGACGCTCCGTCAAAGTACATCGTCCAAGTTTCATTTTCGATGTGCAAAATGGCTTCATCTGGGAATAGGTACTCAACCGCTTCATCCCCTTCAACCGGGTGGTCGGCAAGGAACTCTGCCACCGCTCTCCCTTTTACAGACTTGCGCGTCACATACTTGAGGTCAAATTCTGAGAGCAACAGCAACCAACGAGCTAGCCTACCCGTAAGCGCTGGTTTCTCGAAAAGATATTTGATGGGATCAAGTCGTGAAACCAACATTACAGAGTGAGCTAACAGGTAGTGCCGCAGCTTCCGGGTAGCCCATACTAAGGCCAAACAAGCCTTCTCTAGCGGAGTGTAGCGGGTCTCGTAATCTAGCATCTTCTTGCTCAGATAGTAAATGGCCCTTTCTACTTTGTCTTCTGACTCTTGCGCGAGCATGCAGCCCATTGTGGTTTCAGTCACTGACAGGTACAGTATCAACAGTTTTCCTGGCTCTGGTGGTGACAATACGGGTGGATTCTGTAGATACTCTTTAATCTGTTCAAATGCGGCTTGGCATCGGCCGTCCTATTGGAACTTCGTTCCTTTCTTCAAGAGACCAAAAAGTGGTTCACAAGTTAAGGTTAGTTTTGAGATAAACCACCTTATGAATTGCACTTTACCCAGAAAGCCTCGCACCTCCTTTTCAGTCATTGGTGGTGGCATTTCTAGGATGGCCTTGATTTTAGAAGGGTCGACTTCGATGCCCCTTTGTGTAATCAGAAATCCCAGCATTTTTCCCGCTGTAACACCAAACGTACATTTCTGAGGATTCAACCGCAGCCGAAATTCCCTGATCCTTTGGAAAAACTTTTGCAAGGCGGTGTAGTGGCCCTCTCTTTCTTTGGACTTGACAATCATGTCGTCCACATACACCTCAACCTCTTTATGGATCATGTCATGTAATATTGTGGTTGCACTGCTGATATGTAGCCCGCCGTTCTTCAACCCAAACGACATTACTCAGAGCAATATGTACCCCACGGGTAGTAAAAGCGATCTTCTCCGGTCTTGGTGCCATTACTATCGATTATAGCCCGAAAAGCCATCCATGAACGAGAGCAAAGCATGCCTGGCGGAAATCTACCAACTCGTTGATATGCGGCAGAAAGTCATCCTTGGACCGCTCTGTTCAAATCCTCAAATCCACACATACCCGGATTACGCCATCCTTTTTTGATCGAACAATGTTGGCCAACCAAGTCGGGTATTCCGATACCAACAGAAGCCTCGCTTCAATCAGTGACCTCTTCCTTGATCTTAATGGCCCAATCGGGCGGATCCTCGGAGTTTCGCTTGACGGCCGGCCTCGGGTCAAGAGGGATCCGGTCTTGACGATCTCAGATCGATTCGTGCATGTCTTCGTAGGACCACGCGAAAACATCTTTGAAATCTTTTAATAAAGCGACTAAGCGCTCGCGTTCCTCCGAAGACAACGTGGACCCGATCTGGACCAGCCGCGGGTCCTTCTCAATACCAACATTCACGGTAGTGATTTCATCAATTAAGGGTTTAACAAACCTCTCTTGCTCTTGTTCAATTAGTCGTTGCAAAACCGAGGAATTTCGTCCTCGCTGCTTTCATCAAAATTTTGAAAGTCCCGATTTAAGCAATAAACCAAAGGCATGTAAAAGTACTGAAACCACAGCTACCTCATTCTCATTAGATACTTCCAAACCGCCCGATTCTTCTCATATACAGACTCAAAAGAGTAAGAAAAAGACGACCGACAGATCGTGGCATCCGGGTTATCACTCCCAGAATACTGGGACTCAGACTCGAGCCGAACTCGATTCGACTCACAAGACTCATGGAATCGATTCGCTCACTACCCGACCGGTCGCTTGATAAAAATCCCTCTTCAGATCGCCAGTGAGGAGGGTGCGATGGATGCATCCAAAATAGCCGCTGGTAGGCCCGCAGCCGTATCATCTCCGATCATGGACACCGAAGAGTCGTCCCCCAAGCACACCTGGTTGATCAAAGGATCTGAAAGTAGACATGCCAGTGCTACCCCCATTTCGAACTCTGTGTCCGCAGACTCCAACTCCTTGCTATGTTCAGTCTCAACTGCCTGCATCGCTCTTCAAAGAACATCATCCCAGATAACTGCAAGTCGAAGAAAATCTCGAATCCCGGCGTGCGTTTCCCTTCTTTATTCAGCCATGGCTCCGGAAAACCACAGAATGGGAAGTCTTCCCCTTCCCGGACGAAACGTCCGTTCAAGGTACCCCGGACGGGCCGGTGCATCAATTCAAAAGGTCTCCCCATCTGTTTTGCTTTGGCTCTTCCAGCCATCTCTTTTCCTTTTCTTACCCAATCTTCCTTGGTGGGTAGGTAACCCAAGCCGAAGGCGTGAGGGTTATGCGGCACTTCGGCCAACGTTGCAATGCCCTTACGGCCGCTTCTTCCCAATCCCATCCCGGGGATGTGTTGGAGCTTGTTCATGAGATATACCGCTCACAAGACTGATATATACCCCCTCACTAGCTGCCATGATGTTCTGTACAACCTGAGCCTCAGCCAAGGTAAAACCTGATATGAATACGTCCTCCAGGCCATGCTCTATCTCCAGAACAGGCGTGGATACTTCCGGTGGTGGATGAATCGATGAATTCCCGAAGACGATGGCTACTCCCTTCCCATAGGGGTATTTCACCATTTGGTGCAAAGTAGATGATACTGCCTTCACCTGATGTAGCCACGGCCGCCCCAATAACAAATTGAAAGTTGCAGGTACTTCCAAGACATGAAAATCTATCTCCTGCTGTCCCGGGCCAACCTTGGTCTGGATTTTAACGGTTCCCATCACCTCTCGGCTTGTATTGTCATATGCCCTGATGACCTGGACTGTTGGTACAAAGTCCGCGACTTTCAGACCGATCGCGTAAGCTGTCCTTGCAGGGCAGACGTTGATGGCGGACCCTGTATCGACAAGGACTACCGGTATCCATTTGTTTCTACACTCTACGGAGATGTAGAGTGGCTTGTTGTGATTCGTGCCCTCAGGCGGTAATTCCTTATCAGCGAACGTCAATGTCGGGGCAGCTCCTCCCGGAAAGACTAACCCCACTAGCTGTTCTGGCGTTGTCTCTATTGAAAGCTTTGCCTTATCCATGGCTGATAAAACGGCCTCCCTATGCACTCGAGAAGCCATAAGCAGTCCCCAGATGGAGATGTCTGCTTGTATCTTTTTCAACTGTCTTAATACGGCCTCATCCTCAAGTTGCCTTTCTTTCTGTCTCTCTGCCTCCCTATCCTTTCCGGACGTCTCTGGTTGCTCCAGGTGCGGAGGCTTGAAATACCGTCCACTCCTAGTCATGTGGTCGATTTCCCCCAGGTACCAGGTACCGTCAGGTTGATCATTTCCCCAGCCTTCGTCTGTATGGGCAAGACAAAGATCCTCATCTTCCCACCACATCCCATCAGCAACTGACAAACATCTGTCGGGCTCTGGCATGGACGTTCTCGTACTCGCGGCACTTTCCATTCTCGTACTCGTAGCATTATCTGTCTCTGTGCACACAGCGGTTTCAGTCCCCACATGGGCCTTTGCCTTCCTGGCTCTCTCAGATTCCTCAAACCTTTCCTGTTCTGACCGTGCCAATACATCCGGTTGTTCAACGATTCCTGCGGTCAAGATGCTCCAATCCCGAGCGAAATTCTTCGTGCCGGCGCTCTCCGGCAATACACTTTGCTTTTCAACCTCTCTGGATGTTACTGATGTTCTTGCCCCTGCTGGGCTCCCTTCTGGCTGAAACTCTTCTATCACATCTGGGTGATCGTCTAACCACCCAGTGGCCTCTGCTGTTTCCCCATAATCGAACCAGTTGACCGCCGAGTCCTCTGGATCTTGGTTGTAGTAAAACCGAAGGTTGGCAAAGTCCTCTCCCACGGTTGTTACACTATCCATTTCCTGTCCTAGACTATCTCCTTGGATTACACACAGTTCTCCTCTGGCTGGAAGCTTCACCGCTGCCACATCCTGGCCTATCGGTAAAATGTAGTCACTCGGACTATACGTTTTCTCAATGCAAGCTGTAAATCCTGCGGACTTCGGCTCAACAACTCGTTTTCCCTTCGGGATCTCCTCTCCTTTGTTCTCGGCGGTCACCGCCACTGGCTTAGGTTGGGTGATGAAGGTGCCTATCATGCACAAGTTGGTGCAATCGGGAAGGAACACCTCTGGTTTGGGCAGATGAGTAGGTGTGATGTAGATACTAGGGTCGTAAGACACGCCCCCAGTGTGGATGAAGTTGAGTCTTTTGGGTGGTGGAGCTTGGTTGTATGTAGGGAGGGGATTTGTAGTAACGTTGGGTCTCTCAGGAGGTAGAATCACCCCATTATCAATGAGATCCTGGATTTCATGGCGTAACCGATAACACTGGTCGGTGTCGTGACCGTGCTGTTGGTGGAACGCACAGTACTTGGCCGGGTTATGGTTAGGGGGAAGTTTTTCTGGTAGGGGCCGCGGCTCCAGGGGCTTCAGGTGCCCTTTCTTAGTCAAAACCCCCAGAGCTTTGGATAGGGGCATGTATAGTGGAGCGAAGGTTCGGGTGTTCTTGGGTGGGTATTTGGTTGTTTGCGGGTTGCTTCCGGACGCGCCGGAGAATGGCGTAGCTGCCGTATTCCTTGGAGGGGGGTTAGTGGTGACCATGCTCACTTCCTGAGCTCTTGCAGTAGTACCGCCACTCAGGCCTGCATTGCTACTGCGATTAAAAGTTAAATCTGCTCCCGATCATTATCAATCCAGCCTTGCTTCAAGGCATCTTCAATCTGCACCCCCATTTCATGTAGGTCAGAAAAGGTGGGAAATGGGACTACTATCATTTTTTGCATCAATTTCGACTGTAGATTGCGCACAATCATCCGAATCTGGTCTTTGTCCGTAGGCCTCAAGGTCATCATCGAAGCCTTGGCCCTCCATCTGGTCACGAACTCTGAGAAACTCTCCTTAGGCTCTTGCCTAGTTGTCTCGAGATCACGAGTCGTAATCTCAATCTGCGTGTTGTATGAGTATTGCGCGATGAAGGCCTCGGCCATTTCGTCCCAATTTCTCTTGACGTCATCTTCTAGTTTGGCATACCACGCGGATGCCACTCCTGACAAGGTCCGACCGAACAAAGACAACTTCTGGAGCCTACTGAGGCCCATTGGCCTTAGAACGTCCGAAAACAGTCTTAAGTGCACCATGGGGTCCCCGGACCCATCAAACCGATCGATATGAGGCATTTTGAACCGATCTGGCAGCGTCACGGCTGCGTCTGTGTATCCATCTTCAATGTCAGGGATGGTCTTGGCTCCCTGGGATCTCTTGAACAGCTTCTCAAGCTTGCTCAACTTTAATGCGGTGGGATCAGTCTCGAACTCAAAGGGAGAGTCCGGTAGGTTGGTGGGTGTCTTTGATTGCTGGGGTTGGATTTGGGGTGGAGCCGAGGCGAGGTGGTCCTGTGGGAAGTTCTCAGATTACCGAGTATTGGTCGTTTCGGCATTAGGAACTCTGGCGGGGAGGAATTTGATGCGGCAGATGCTCCATCACGCTCCAATCTGAAATTGTCTCTGCCGTTTTCTTACAACTGCGGGTCAAAGTTCCGCTGACGGACGACGCATCTGTATTGCTTTCATGCTTTCTTGAAGGTGGCGCACCATCTCCTCCAAACTAGCCATATTATCTCGTTCTGGTTGAATTACTGGTATATTTTCCCTCTCTGTTGGTGACACAGAATCCGGATCCCTACTGAACACAGGTGGGGTAGATAAAGCTCTCTGAACTGTTTGCTGTACTGATGCTTTCTGCCTTACTGACCTCCGTTTAGTAACCGGGGGTAGTGAGTAGTACACTGGTTGTCCGTCTATCAGATCCTCAGATCGAAGGAGTCGACGGCCTCTGACCCAGGGTGCTTGGGGAATGTCTATCGGATTGGTAGCAATTGTGCTCAACTACCTAATAAAAAGATAAATAAAACATATAAATAAACAGACAATCGGACAGCATAACGGCGCAAAGTAAATAAACACACAACACACGGTCGGGTATTTTAAAGTAAACGGTTGAATGCTGGATGCACTGTTTCTCAAACACTGATCACTGATTCATGAACCATTGCCCCTAGGCCTGAATCTGATATCCACAGACAACTGATTCTCAAAACACTGATACTGATGCCCTCGGACCTGATACTTAAACTTGCAAACTGATCTGTACGTTCCCTGCAGAGTTACACTCTAAAGCACATAACAGATAAATGAGAACCCAAACACCCCTATATTGGGGTAGGGTTTCCCTGTCCTATTTTGCCAGGAGCTAGGGTTTCACTACGCACGCAGCGGTTTCAAACAACCTATATCGGGTGAGCAACCTGTCCTAGTTTGGAATGGTCACTATGGATTCCGAATATGCACTAGGTCGAATGGTCCAAAAGGGTGCCCCGGTAAAACCGGGGTTTGTGTCACCATCTTGGCAGAGCCCGCAACCGGTCAACCTTATGGACATGTCTTGACAAGACAAGCCTCCGGCAAACCGCTCAGGAATAGCAGATGACCAACACGGTGTCCTAGGCGCACCAATGCACATGCAATGCAAAGAAACACATAAGTGTAGTCAAAACAGGATATCACGAGTTCGAGTCAAGCTCTCTAAAATCCCCAGCAGAGTCGCCAGAAACTGTAGCACGCCCGCGGGGGACCTCGGCTAACAGTTCGGACTCGATTTTTTTGTGTCGCGGTTCTAAATCTGAACCAAAGAGTCCAAATCCGGCAAATCGTTTGAGAAAACAGATTTTTGAAAAGTAGTGCCAAACATGGATTGCTTTGCCAGATTACAGAGTCGCCACCTAAATATTTTTTTAAAATGGGAAATCTAGGAAACCCTGACTCTGCGTCAAGGCCACATGTCCGTCATCACCAAAGTGGTCTTGGCTCGGGAGCTTGGGTACGATCGGGGAAGGTCAACTATGAGCACCCCCTTTCGCCCGGTCCGAAGACCGGCCTCTACTAACCGTGATATCCGATTTTGAAAACTTTATGCGTTCTTGTTCCGGTTATTAACCTAGAATTACTATGTGATGCGCACAACACAAAAGTATAGACTAGATCGCCTAACTTGGAAATAAACATTGCATATCCGTTTTATCTCGAAAAACGTGTTGTTTTCTTTTGCTACTCGCAAGTAGGCTAAAATGCGGATTTCAACGAGTTGTTCCAACTCAAGCAATCCAACCTCCACCCACAGGCATTCAAACAGTTTATCATGTAAGCAACTAGCCGCATGGTAAGCCTACTATCATGGTAAACATTCACACGCATGCGATATGCTAAAGCCATAAACACTTACGTACTCCGCGCCAAAACAAGAAACTGGTTAGCAAACATGCATGACCTAGTTCATGTTAAGTGGCTAATGCGACACAAGCAGAAATGCAATCTAGAGTGGGCTCGGCTAACCCTAAACATGGCATGTGAGATGCGCGAGTAGCACGTATTCAATTTTGGAATTGAAAACACAATGCAGTTTGTATGATGTGCCGAGCCCGATATATGTAAACAAATGCATGAATGCACGCATGCATTGCATAAGGTATGCTAATATAAACGTGCCCTAGTCTACCATAAGCAGGTAAATAAAAGGGTTAGAAAGAAATGGGGGTTGGAAGACATACACCCACTCACGCACACTTATTACAATTATGCCCTCACTCGGAGGGACCAAAATAATAATACAGTCCAAAGAATAAATGAATAAATATTACAAATTCTAATTACTAAAATTAAATTAAACAAATAAAATAAATGGAGCCTCAGCCCTGCCTCGGAATGCGCGAATGATGCATGCTCGTCGCGACTACTTGAAAAGCCGTGCCATGGCATTGCTGCTTTATACATTGCCTCTCCAAAAATTCCCAAAGTTTCAGGATGCCTCCTGATGGCTGAAGTACCCCACCCGAGGAAGAGATCATCGGCTCCTTTTGACCATCGGCTTGTGGTGATTCAAGCACAAATAAAGTGCCGATCGGCACATTAAACGCGGCCGTAAGAAAGTCCTCCGCAGAGACAGATTGACAAAGAAGAAGACAAGAATGCAAGGCATGGGTTTTGGGGGACATGTAAGCATGGTCATTGCCTCCTATCATGCTTGGGGACTCAAGGAGGTAAGACCCTTGGTTCTAGGGCCATCAATTATGCATTTGATGCATGATAGCCTAAGGAATCAAGATTGCTCTTTTGATATGAAAATGCATGCAACACAAACAAATGAAGACTAAGTCCCTATCATATGGAGATCAAGGGCCTTAGGGACTTGAGGATGGAGACGAGTTTCACCACTCAAGTGTGAACTCCTCTCAATCTTCATGCTTGGTTTGACAACCCCAAACCAAACCATGGAATGCAACTCATGCAACATGCCTCAAATGCAAGGCAACCTATCATGTTAGGCATGCAAAGAGCTAAAGTATGCAAGGTACAAATGTCATGCAACATGGACCAATTAAACATGGAACTAGCATGTATACTAGGTTTCATCAATCAAACATGCAACAAACATGATATGAGCATGCAAAGGTGGGCTAAGCTCAATGAGGCAGCCCTCAAAACCCCCTAAATCAGTGGCAAAACATGCCTCAAAACATGGACAAAATGCTACACAAGCATGCAAGCCATAAGGCTCAAGGCTAAAGCACAAAGTGAGACATTGAACCACCACTTAACAAGACCAATCATGGCACATGTGAGGCAACCAAAACAGGTTTTTTAGCATACAAAATAGCACCCAAACCCCCTTCATGGAACCCCCAAAAATGCACTAAACATGTAAGCATGCAAAGGCCTACTTTAAAGCATACAAGAGCACACCCTTAAAGCATGAACTAAGCCACATATGCCAACATACAAACATGACTGATGGACTGAAATAGGGTCTAAGATGATGCCAAATCATGAGATAAAGATAGGTTAAGCATGCTAGAACTCCATAGAAGCAAGGCCTACAAGCCAATAAGCAAGGCAACCATGCTAAGCATGTCAAACATGGCCAAAACAGTGGCTCACAGCCCTTATGCATGACAAGATGATACTCATATCTTCATGAAATCAAGCTAAGATATGCACGAAATAAGGCTTAAACATATGGCATGCTTTTAGGCATAAAAGAGCATTTCAAAGGAAGTGTGAGAAGCATGTTAGAGGCTATAATTCCAACCAAAAACAGAGATCAAACATGACCTAAAACAGCCCAAAAAGTCCTGAAATGAAGCCAAATGCAAACATGCACACATGCTATGCTATGAGCCCAAAACAAAGGCAAATAAAGGACCAAGGGGAGAGGGGTGTCTCTCCCTTAAATGAGACTCGAAAAAATCATCCTCACCACTGAAAACCCACTGGTTTTCAGTGGTGAGAAAATCAAAGAACACCAAAACAAAAAGGCCTAAGAAAAAGGCACCAAAGATGGCCAAACAAGGCTTAAAGTGATGAGGCTTAACTCAAACCATGAAATGACCTTAATGAAGGTTCAAGAACAAGTAAAAACAAGACTTTTTTTATCTTAAACACAAACTCAAAAACACAAAGTAAAGAGGGTAGAAAGAGGTTGCAAGAATGGGGAATCTAAAGCAACAAGCTTACCCTTGAAGAACACTTGAAGAACAAAGGTTGCAGCCCTCCTTTAATGCTCAAAACCAGTCCAAAACCACCTCAAACAACCTTCCAAGCCTCCCAATCTCGAGCTAAGGTGTAAGGGTGTGTGTTTTAGTGCAAAAGTAAGGTAAATCACACTATTTGGTCCCAAAACACACACACACAAGGAGGGAGAAGGGAGATATAGATATATATGGATGTATATCAGAGAATATATACCTAAGCTCTGGTTTTTGACCTAAAGTTTTCTAACCCTAAACAATGGAGATGAATGCAAGTATATATAGCCAAAAACTAAGCCAAAACTTAATGACTAAGTAAGGCCAAAGGGTGCAAGGGGTTCCTGGCTTCCAAGGGAAGCTAAGACAGCTGGCCAAGCTTCTCCAAGAAGCTTGGCCAAGGGTTCAAGCTTCTAGAAGCTTCAAGGAGGGTCAAGGGTGCAAAGGGGTCAATCCCTCGTACGGGGAGTGGTGATGGTGTAATCCAGCTGGCACAGCTGGCATGCACCATCCTCAGAGGGGTTCAGAAGGGTCACCGGCCGGCCAAAACAAAATGTGCCGGCATCATACAGTGCCGATCGGCCAAGGATTTGAATAAAATAGTGCCGATGGCTACAAGGGAGAGCCGGTGGAGGTGTGAGGGAGCCGGTGGGTTCTAGGGATGGCTAACAAGCCTTCCCCTACCCTCAAATGCAAACACACACAAGCCTTGGTGGAAAACCAAGCACAGAACAAACCGGTTAAGAGATCCTGAGGCACAGCGTGCAGTCGGGACCTCCGGGGACTCAAAACGAACACAAACATGGATAATCACCGGGTGTTCAAGCGGTGATGTCCAAGTCTTGAGGACGGTCAAAAATGGGGTGTCTACACAAGCCTTCGTCTCGAAATTGATTTACTTGAAGTTGAATCCACAACTTCACTTGTCGAAGCAACGACTATGCACAATATCAAACTCCACGTTTGAATCTCCGGAATCCACCGAAGAAGAATACTCTTGAATATAACCAATCAACCTCCTTGATATATGCTTATCAATACATGAGTTTAATACTCACTCAAATCATCAAGGAAAACTCACAAAAACTACAAAAGAAAACTTTAAAAAACCTTAAAGTAAATCTCAAAAACGTAATCCTAGTTTTGGACTAAAACTAGTACTTATAGAAATTTGGGACAGCGAAGCTTGCTCGAGCGAGGAACTTATTTCGCATGATTTCCGTAAGTGGCTTCGCTCGAGCCACGCTTCCTGCGCTCGAGCGTACATTTGTGCTTCTCAGGTTTTTTACAGGCGCAGCCTTCGCTTGAGCGAGGACTCCTTCGCTCGAGCGAGCAACACAAAATAGAAAGGAAACTTACAACTCAATAACTCAAGTTTGTTTGTGGGATTGACAAGACTAAAGGACCTAACAATAATGTACAATGTGAAACGAATGAGGGTCTAAATCTTGTAAATTCATAGAAATTTACTAATCTATCAAAATGCAAAATAAAGAACATATCACTAGACCTAGAGTCGCCACCTAATCTTTTTGGGGAAATCAAAAAATCTTGACTCCTACCAATAAAGGCCACTGATACACCGCGACCAAAGAACTCGGTTCGGGAGTTTAGGTATGAATGTGATTTGATGAAATGATGAGAATTTGAACAATTGATTTAGATGAATAATGATTTGAAATTGCTCCACTTTATACCTTGTTGAACTTGTTGAGTATCATTATATATTGTTGTTAGTTATCCTCTAATGTTGCCTATTTGGAATATTTAGATAAAGATAACTGTCGTTAGTAATTGGTTCAAGATTGCATTGTTGTAGAAATATCTCAACAACTAAAACCCATTTGTTTTGTAATTTGGAAACTAATGTGATGATAACTAGATGATTTCGATGATTTGTTATATTGTGTAGTGGGAATGGTGTTAATTGCAAATAATAGGTTCATGCGAAACAAATCTTCTGCATGTGTGGATTGCCCTAAGAAAATTTACTGTGTAAACTTTAAATACGCATATCCCCTTTTTCTGGAGTTGGAATTAGGTCAGATTTGTGTCTAAATTGAAGTCTTGAAAGTAAGCTTTCTAATTTTTTCAACCTTACATCAAAATTCAAAGTGTGGAGAGAGAAAAGAATTGAAGAGTGAAGATTAGTCAAAAACAAAAATCCAAATTTGGGGCCTTTGGTCCAATCTTGCCTAAACACCACTTTAAGACATTGATGAAAGTTTCAAACATCTAGAAGGGATCTCAAATATAATAATAAAAAGATTTAAATTGGCCTGGTCCTTACATGGGACTTTTTGCTAAACCTTAAAAAGTTTAATTTATGCCTTATTCTAGGACTCTTGATGTGAAGAACATAATTTTCAAACAACTTTAGATTATTTTATTTTTTATTTTTTAAATCTTTCAACTGTTGAAAATTTGAGAAAAATAATGTAGTTAGACTAATTATGGGACTAAATAACCTAGTTAAAAAGATGGTTTGATTTAGGTGAGTTTTAATATTTTTCTCATATTTTTCAAACTAGTTTCGCTCACTATTTTTTTTTTTTGAATAACTATGTTTTCATGATTATTTTAATGTTTAATTTTTTATGGATTTTCTAGATTATTTAATGAATTTAGAGCTTACAAGGGTTAAATGATAAATTTGGCCACTTAGGAATAATTAGTCGATTAAAAGTAATTTGAGTAAAATTTTTGAATTTATCATATAAGAAATTAACTTAGGGCTAATTGGAGTAAAATGGTAAATGATGCATTCAGGGAATTTTGTTAATTTGTGCCTGAGAAAAAATTTGGTAATTTAGGTCTTCATGGCATCTTAGTACTTTGTTCCCTAAGGGCATTTAGATTAATTATACGTTCAGGGCATAATTGTAATTTGACCATTAAAGGTGTTTCTGTAATTTGGGTCCTTTAGATTATATTACTTGTCAAACCCCAGATTTCATAAGATTTGAATCACGAGGAATAATCATAAATAATAAGGGAAAATACAATAATAACAAATCAAAAGGATTCTCTCATATGCATATATCGATATCATTCAATACATGAGATTATCCAATTATATACATCATATATTCAACATCTATGTGGAGTGAATATATAGTATGTAATTTAAAAGCAACAATGTCATATATAAATAAAATGCCCTTAGACTTACATCATGTAAAAGGATTCAACTCTTACAAAAATGGCACTCGGCCTACAAAATGAAGGGGCTTAAGGCCTACAAGTCAAAGAGCTCGCTCTCAGCTCATGCATATATCCTATGCCTCGCCTCCAGGTTAGGGCACATCATCAATACCTGAAAAAAGATTTCAGCCATGTAGAATGAACATATAGTCCAGTAGGATAACAATTAACAAGATAATATGTTTCTATGTGTATGTGATCATGATTCTACGAATGTGTAATATGCCCAAACTGTTCGTCATTTTATAAAAGGGTCTACGTCAACTCCAATGACCAATGCCAAACGTTCTCATTAAGTTATCATTCTTTAATTTCATTACTATTAATCTGGTGACTTCTCTCAAGTACATGTATATGTTAGTGGTCATCGCTAAGCACTACCTAATTTAGTGAGCTATTTGAAGCAACACTCTATAAGTAACCATCGCTAAGTGTCACCTAAACACCCACCAAATTTACCAATTTCCAACCGAAAAGACCTTCACACTTACACCGTGTGGGTTTTCGGTCTTTCACCATAGACTATCAAGCAAAAATATTCCCAACATCAACTACATGATCCGGATTCACCACCATTGTTCGATTAAAACCATAATGTTTTAAAGTAATTAATGCAAAACATGCAACCATCCGATTTTCATAAAATGTACTCCAGTACCTCCGTTTAACAACGAGTTTTTATTTTCATAACATCAACATTTCCAATAATGTAATAAACGAATGGGTTTTTGTCAACCTATTGTGTAAAAGTCTACAACAATGACATTCTCCATTGATGGCCAATATAATTATCTCTAACAATAATATAATTCCATAAATTATATACATTCAACATCAATTTTAACATAATATTGCCAATTTCAAGTTTTGCACAATTTCATAAATTATGATTTTTCACAAAATTGAGGCTTTCTCAATTTATAACACCCTCATGCAATTTTATACAATGAAAATAGGTTTAGTAAGAAAATTATAGAGAAATACCCAATCAATCATCAAACCTTAACTCCCTATCATGCATTTTCTCAAAATCTTTCTACCAAAATACCACACATATATTCATAAACTCATATTAAACCAATGAATGAAAACCCTACCTCAAATGGAGGAGATGAGAAATCTGAAAATTGAAAAGGAGTTGGATGGACTTTTAGGCTTTGATGATCTTGAAACCCTCGTTGAGCTCCACAATGTAATACCTTGGATTATAGATAGATTCTCACTCTAAGTTGGTGAAATTCAAGCTTTAATGGAGGGAGTAATGGTAGAGAGAGAAAGTGTACAGAGAGGAGAGAAATATAGATGGAGAATGAGCGGTGTATAAATGGCTAAGGTCCCTATATATAGTAGAAGCATAAAAGTAGCTTTGGGTCCCATAAATCTAGCCAAAAGTGCAGTTTCACGTACTAGACAGACTGCTTGAGTGGTGATTGGGTGCTTGCAGGATCTGAGTTTTTTAAAATTAGAGCTATCTGGATCTATGGACTGCTTAAGCGGTCAAAAGTTCGCTAAAGTGAGTTATGCCGAAAACTTAGGTAGCCAAACTTTGAATATGCATAACTTCCTTATTCGAACTCCGCTTTAGATTGTTCTTGTGTCTAAATCGAAGCCCCGTAAGTAAGCTTTCCAATGGTTTTAGCCTCACTTTAAGATTCAAAGTGTGGAAAGAGAAAAGGAAAAAAGAGTGAAGACTACTCAAAAATAAATATCCGAATTTAGAGTGTTTGATCTAATGTTGCCTAGGCATCATACTAACACCTCAATCAAGGTTCTACACATCTCGAAGGATGTCTCAATTATAATAATTAAAGATCAAATGCAAATATGTCATTATCATGAGTCTAGAAATAATACAAGTACTAAGTAACAAGTACCCACTAACATAAACAAGTCAGGTTTATGACTAAGGACTAAACATTACTATTGTAGCCCTAGGGGGAAATTGATAAAATTGGCCAGAACAAACATTTTTGAGAAAAAAAAAAGCTAAGTGTTGAAAATTATTCTAAGTATGGAAGTGAAAATTTAAGTGGTAAATAACCAGTGTTGGTATTTACTATACTTAATTGTTTTGGACGTGTCCCAATATTATTAATTTTACAGCCTTGGACCGGGTTATAAGTTTATAGTTGATATTGTGAGCTAGTATACTTAAGGTAGATAATGTATCCAACCATTTGCTAGTTATACTCTCACCCACTACATAGTTTAGAGGAGTAGTCTTTGGTGGTTTAGGATGGAGCCTTCAGTATTGTGGTCCAATACTCAATTTATTTATATAGAACATTAACACATAATTTAATATAAAAAAATATTATATAACTAATATTGTTACCAGTAAGAAAATACAGGTTCTCACACCCTTAGCCATGAAGTTTTTTGTAGTACAAGGACATCAATGCAATATCAAGTTTAAAGAGGGGATGTTGAAAATTTGATTTTAGATAATCTCCATAATTATGAGTTTTAGAGATTTATGTTTACAAATACATTCATAGGTTAGTTAATGTATGTAATCCAACAGCCATTTAAAGGGTCATTTAATGCCTAGATAAATGTACAAGACCATAATCATGTTCCTAGGAGCTTGTGAATATCTATGTAACGAGTAATGAAAGAAGTGTGACAAGGGAAGTGAGATGCATGACAAGGTAGTCTCTTCCTATCAACTTCTCTCCGTAATTGTGTTTTTAAGTAATATCAAGCCTGCCACAAATTTTTAGCAAAAGTTTTGCTGAGCTTAATTGAAGTTAGACCTGGTCTACTTTACTGATTTGAGTCCTTCTGTACTTTGATTTACTCAAGTGAGAAGTTGATTTAAGTGAAGTTTGAGTGAGAAATTTGTGTCACCGAACTAAAAACTTGCTAAAATGCATGTTTCATCTCATCAGTACAATACACATTGTCCACATCTTCCTATGTGGATTCGATTATCAAAAAATAAAGAATAAAAAGCTTGAATTACATGACATATTCATAACATTGTTTGCATTGTTTGAGCAATTGGTCACATGTTTTACATCAAACCACAACAAATCTTACAATCACTATAATGATAAATGATTCACCCAAAGAAATGAAGATTTTCTTCTGACTTTTTTGATAGAATCAATTGGCTCTGAAAGGAATTTAATGACCCCATCATTCTTATTCATCCATCTCAAAAAAATTAAATGCAAGCATAGTACAAGGTGAAAACCACCATACGCATAGTTGATGGTGTTGCGATTACGTTTTACTCCAAACATCAAGTTCGTGCTTTAGTTTGTCCTCAAATCTCACCTGAGTAATTTGTTGGAAGCTGTTCGAGGAAACTCTGGTACAATCTTTACAAAGTTCTTGAAACTATAAGTTTTTACTAAGCTGTAGAAAGTCTATAGAAAAATTCTAATGTGGGTCAATCTTTGCAAAATTCTTGCCCCTCCAAATGGAGATGTTATGGGTTCAAGCCCCATGTGGGGCATCGGAGCAACCCCTTTCCCTTAGATTTAAGTTAGAGTAGGTTATTAAAAAAATAAAACTTTATTTGGTGGTCTTGATCAATGATCCACACCTCAGCACATGAGAGAAGCATAGACATAGATACAGACACAGATGCGGATATCGACACTAACCCGGACACGAATACGGGAAAATAGTAATTTCAAAAAAATAAGAACACAGACACGACGATGACATGGCAATTAAAAATATTTTTAATATATTTTATTCATTATGTAGATTAATATTATATACACAAACAATCAAAATTAACAAAAAATAACACTAACCAAAAAAATAATTAAAAAAAGCTCATTCTTAAATTAACTCTTATCATTTGCCTTCTTTTTTTTTTTAGATCTAGTAATTATTTAAATCTTAAACAAAATAAGCATTCAACATTGAATCAAAAGCACTAAGGGGGGGGGGGGGGGAAATGAGTTGGCATGTCCCCAAAAAAAAATTAAATAAAGGGATATACCATGTGACAATAAATCTTCTATTTTCTAGAGTTTGACAATGTGTGGGTCCCATGGTGGTGTATTATGTGACAGTTTTGTTATCAGTGCTATATGTTGTGTGTTTTTTTCTACGCTAATTCTAGGTTTCCCAGATTTACCCAGCTGTACACGGGTTAAACATGGCATCATGAACAATGAGTGCGGATTGGGTCTTTGCCAAAAATATAATTCCAAAAAGAATAGGTGAAAGCTAACTATAAGATTA
The DNA here is from genome assembly GCA_025200525.1 of Camellia lanceoleosa. NCBI lineage: Eukaryota > Viridiplantae > Streptophyta > Magnoliopsida > Ericales > Theaceae > Camellia > Camellia lanceoleosa. The sequence goes on from CM045768.1 coordinate 128,609,996, forward strand.
ATAATTTTACAAAGGAAAAGAAACAGGAAAAATGTGAAAATGAATTCAATTTTGGAAAACCAAAGAAGTCTTTGATTCTATATGTTAGTTGACAATAAAGTTTGTACCTCGTAAAATCTGAACTGTCCAACATAAAGTATGTGCATACATAGGTTCCACATAGAAAAAGAAGGGCCATATATATATAGCAACTCTGTTTTTCACCTATTTTGATTTGCTGAAATGGAAACCAGTAGACATGAATGAGATTGTTACAATAACTACTATCCATGTCACGCCCTCAAAAAAAAACCCATAATATATAACAGTAGCATGCATTGATAAAAGAAAACCAATCATTATCTCATTCATCAGAGTATCATTATTGAAGGATATCACATGTAACATCAAAATAAATGCCCTATGGGCTTACATCTTTCCAAGCTTAACACTTGGACACAAAAATGTGAGGACTAACTCAACTACAAATTCAGCCCTTGGCTTGAGTTTACATGTAATATCAAATAAACTGAAATAACAACTAATCTAAACAGATTCTTCAACTCTAAATCCTTCCAAGCTAATTCCTTGGAGGTAGCACATCACCTGGATCTGAAAATGATGTTCCCGTATAAGGTGAGCCACAGCCCAGTAGAAATATACTAAACCAAATATAAGCATTGAATAAAGCAATAGCATTCAATAGATGGACTACACAAAATATCAGTTTCATCATCATACAGTTTCATGACACTAATGTCCATGACACGTTTCACTTTCCATTTATACAAATATGGCTCAGAACCTGGCCAAATAACTCAACAGAGATTACATCTCTTATTAACAATATTTCCAATTCAATTGGGATAACAAATCAAGTTAAACATTTCTTATATCATATTGGATACACATGTTGGTGTTGTATCAACCTCAACCAAAATTCACTTCCATACTTCCCAATTGATACACATTTTAGTGATGTATCAATAACACGTAAAAACACTTCCATAAATCAATAAGCACACATATTAGTGGTGCTAATGGAGTCCATCCCCTATCTCCTCCCAAACAATATGCATATACAATGTATTAAACACTTGTCATATACAATACTCAATCAATACATGTATTTTCTGTATTAATTCAACAGTTAAAATTAATGACTTAGTCAATGTGATTAGTTTCAGTTTTTCCCTAATCCACATGCAATGTCTACAACAATCATGACTATCCTCCACCGATAGTCCAAAACAGTTATTTCTAAACAGGAAATAAATGTATCAACAATTATAATCTCAACATTTCATTAGGCGAGTGATTAAATTATCCAACTACACCATTTAAGCTTATAATTCCCCAATTCCATGAAGTCAACTAAATTCCCCAATTTTCCTTAAATTAATTACACAAATTAATTTATTAAACAACTAGGGTTTTCTCAAAATTACCAAATAACCCCCAACATATCAAACTACCAAAGCTTAGAACAAAACTTATAATATGGAGTAGGAAATCCCTACCTCGAAGCGAAGAACTTGACTGAAGAAGATGACGAAAATCCAAAGTGCTCCAAACCCAAGATTGTTCAGATTAAAAGGAAGCCCTCGACTCACTCTATCTTTTTAATAAAGAGCCTAGGGTAGAAACACCCTAAAAGTAGATGAAACCTAAGAGAGAAGGTGAGTGGAGGGAGAAAGAAAACGGCCCTAGGGTTCTGAAATCAAAAAGAGGATGAAAAAGTGTTTTAAAAACTGCTGCTGCCCATTTAAATAAAACAGGCTTGCTCGAGCGAAGAAGTGGTCGCTCGAGCAACCAGACGCAAAGAATACTCGCTCGAGTAAAGGAAATCTCGCTCGAGCCAACAATATGATGCTTCAGGTCTGCAACCCAGAAGCACGCTCGAGCGACAGAATGCTCGCTCGAGCGAAGAACTCGAAACTCGCTCGAGCGAAGGAAAGCTCGCTCGAGCCAAGAAATACAGCTCTCAGGTCTATACTAGACGCAATCTCTCGCTCGAGCGAAGAAACCCTGGCTCGAGCGAAGGACCTAAAACAAATAGCTCGCTCGATCGACGAACTGCTCGCTCGAGCGACGGACCAAAATTCTGGGCAGCAACCCTTTGCTCCCAAAACACTCCCAACCTGTAACAAACCTGCCCAATACATCCTATAACTCAAAAATAAGGAATTAAAGGATGACAACAACAAATATGTAACAACAGAATCTACGGAACGTAAGTCCGGATAAAACCACCAAATGGAAAGAGACCGGGGTCGCTATAATCCAAGCTATTAACAACCTGAAAAATTCACCAAGACTTATTCAAAACCATTAACCTAGGTAGATAATTCAAACCTAAGGGACCTAAAATTTTTGATAAAATTTTAGCTAAAAATGACAATAACCAAGTTCAACTCTTGATACTATATTAGCTTTCTTCTCAGACCTAGCAAAACCAGAACAATAACAACGGTTGGATAATGTCTCAAACTCATTTGTATCACATGATGGATCTCTCTATAGTGAATAAAAATCTTGAAATAGAGAATTCCATGCCCATGGTAGCCACGACTAGCCATGCTTGTCTCTAGTTCTTGACAGTACTGTTGGGCTCGTGGGGCCTACCACATATCCTGTTTTGATAATCTGAACCGGTAAATGTATAGAGCTCATTGAATACTTTATTCCCATAAAAAATCACGTTGATCGGATATCAATGGCTATTTGATTGGATCATATTTTTATTAACAATTTATTTTGAAAATTTATTTATCATTGACAGAAATCTAATCCGATCAAGTAGCTATCTATATCCAATTAACGTGATATTTTAGAAGGATAAAGTACTCAATGAGTTCTATATGTTGAATGGTTCGAATTATCAAAACAGGACCTGTGGTGGGGCCCCACAAGCCCAATAGCACGCTCCATTCTAATCTCAGACTAGAGAGAAGCCTGGCCCGTATTGGAAATGACTATTACACCAAATATATCATTTGTTTATTCACCATCAATTTGTCTAATGGTTATAATTTTCTTCTGGTTACATTATCTTCAATTTAGAGATTTGCAAATTTTAGATGTGTGCAACCTTTGATGTTTCTGTTGTTGATTCTTCCAAATCTGCATTTTTTTTTTCTACTGTCAATTTCCAAATCTAAATCTCTGTGTGAAAGTGGTTTTTCTATTTTTGTCTTGCATTTGTTGTTTCTTGACTAGCTTTAGGTCTTTATTTATTTCACTGTTTGATCATTGATCTTTGTATATTTGGTGTAAACTGTATATGTACCTTTCATGAAATCGTTGTATACTATTGATTAGTCTTGTGGTGACATATGTAGCTTGGGTTTAGAGAAAGTTTGACAGCTTCATTTGATAACCTATTGGGGTTATGCTTCTATATTTATGCTCTCGTATTGGAGGTTTGCTTCCATATTTTTCACTTCCATATTTATGCAATTAGTTGTTTAAATAGTGGCAACTAATAATGCTGGAATGGTAAGTATTGTCTCAAAAATTACACACTCTGCCTCAAAACAAACACAACAAAAACCGACCCCTTCTCTCTAATTGATATTTTGGATTGTGGCATTTGCTCTTTTGTCTATACGACCACTTGAAAGAATTTGCATTGATCTTGGTTTTATTCGGAATACCCGGGCATGACATAATGCACAAACTGGAAGTTTCATTTTGTTTCCTTTTTTTTTTCCGCTTGATCTAATTTCTTTTATGGTTGCATATAAAAATACAAGAAACTAATCAATTTTTGAGGAAAAAAGAATGGTGTTTGTAGTTATAAACTCTAGTTGGTGGGACTTATCTATGAGCTAAAAGCTTTTCAGTGGAACTATGCTTATGAGTAGTATTTGTATTCTTTTTGATTCTTTGTGATTGCAAACATGGCTAGTTTAGAGGGTTCTCAATGTGATGCTGTAGACGTCCCCGAACGCCCCGGGGGGATGAACCCCCGTTCCGTTCATATTGGGCTTACTACAGTTCGGACTCGATTTTTGTCACGGTTCTTAATCTTGAACCAAAGAGTCCAAATCCGGCAAATCGTTTTGAGAAAAACAGATTTTGAAAGAAGTGCCAAACATGGACTGCTTTGCCAGATACAGAGTCGCCACCTAAATATTTTTTAATGGGGAAATTTAGGAAACCCTGACTCGGTGCCAAAGGCCACGTGTCCGTCATCACCAAAGTTGCCTCGACTCGGGAACTTGGGTACGATTGGGGAAGGTCAGCTATGAGCACCCCCTCTCGCCCGGTCTGAAGACCGACCTCTACTAATCATGATATCCAATTTTGAAAACGTTATGTGTTCTTATTCCGGTTATTAGCCTACATTTACTATGTTATGCGCACAGCAAACAAGTATAGACCAAATCGCCTACATTGGAACAAAACATTTCATGTTTGTTTTGAAAACGGTTTGCTACTCGCAAGTAGGCTAAAATGCAGGTTTTGCCACCCTCGAGTGAACTTTTAGAAAAGGTGGTTTTGCCACAATCTAGTGGGCCTAAAACTCTCAGTTTTAATGCATTATTCCAATTTAGGTAATTTGACCTCCATCCACAGGCATTCAAGCAATTATATCACATAAGCAGCTAGCCTCATGGTATTTATGCTATTATGGCAACATTCACACACATGTGAGGATGCTAAAGCGAAAGAACTTACAGAGTACTCCAAGCCAAAACAGAAACCAGTTAGTAATCATATGCATGATCCTAGTTCATGTTAAGGTGGCTAATGCAACGCATGCAGGATACAACTACAATAGGCTCGGCTATCCTAAAAATGGCATGTGAAATGCTGCAATTAACAAGTACTCAACTTGGAATTGAAGTACAATGCAGTTAGTATGATGCTTGCGAGTCTTGATGCAAAGATGATGAATGATGCACGCATGCATAGCATAAGGATGCTAAAATAAATATGCCCTATTACTAACCATTGAAAGCAGGTAAGTAAAAGGGAGAAAGAAGTGGGGGTTGGAAGACATGCACACACTCACCCACACTTATTACAAATTCGCCCTCACTCGGAGGGACCAAAAGAATATACAAATTAATTAACCTACAAACTAATTAATGATTACAAACCACTTAATTAATTAACAAATTAACTAAGCTAAGGAAAGCAGTAAAAGGCCTCGGGAAGAGGGATGCACGCATGCTCGGATTGGCCTCGCCCGGAAATCCATTGCCATGGCACTGTTGCCTCTGCTTACACTGCCTTGCCCCCTAAAAACTTGCACAAGTCCCAAGAATGCTTCTCTGGACACTGGGGAGCATCACCGGCCAAGTAGAAACACCACCGGCCAAAGGGAATGATCACCGGCCACCTTTTTGTCTGTCGGCCAAAAATTTATGGCCAGCCGGCACTACATTTAGCCGACCGGCCAAAACTTCCTGCAGAACCTGCAATTGACAGCAGCAGAGGGCAAGCAGGGTATGGCATGGAATTTTTAGGCAAATGTATGCACGGACACACTCCCTATCATGTAATGGACTCAAGGGAGTGTGGTGCTCGATTCTCGGACCACCAATTGCGCATTTCAATGCGTGATGGCCCAAGAAGCTAAGTTGTGCATTTTAATGTCAAATGTGATGCACACAAACACGTAAGGAACCCAACCTCAATCATGGTGATTCAAGAGGCAAGGCATGCATGCCAAATGCAACCTAAGCATGTGAGCTAAATATGCAATATGAGCATGCAAGCAAGTAATGTACATTAGGCACACAACCTAAGCAAACAAGTATGCAAGGCATGAAGCAATGTAACAACATGTAAAGAGTGGACTTAAGCTAATTTGGGCAGCCCTCAACTAGGCCCAAAACAGCGGCCAAATGTCATGGAAATGAGGGCCAAAACACATGCAAGCATGCATGCACAAGGGCCTAAACATAGAGCATAGGCCATCAACTCTTCAAAGCATGAAAGGGATGGAAAATGAAAGTATGCAAGCATGGAACATGGACTGAAATACGGTTTCCAATGATGCCAAATCGTGAGAATAAGCCAACTAAAGCATGCTAGTGACCCACATACTCAAGGCTAGTGAGCTAGAATACAAAGGAGTTATACAAAGCATGGCAAGGATGGCCTAAACAACCAAAAACAGACCTTAAGCATGTTAAAACATGACCAAAAACTTCACAAAGCTAAGCCAAAATATGCAAGCATGGTGGTCCAAATGCTAGATACATGTTAAGGCAATTTCATGACATTACAAGACAAGTATGCAAAGCAAGCATGGTGTGTCTAAACCAAGTAAAAACAGAGGTAATACATGGAAAAATACTACCAAATAACACTTAAGACATGGCCAACATGCACTTAAAAATGGTGCTCACACATGAGGCTAAAATGGCACTTTTTGAAGACAACAAGGAGAGGGGGTGGCCCTCTCCTTATTAGGACCTTAAACCACCATCCTCACCACTGAAATCCCTCAAGATTTCAGTGGTGAGGAGGCCCAAACAAGGTGGTCCCGAAGTTCGCCAAAAATAGCACAAAATGGGGCCAAACAAGGTCTAAGAGGGGGTAAACGACCCCAAACACAAAAGTGTCCTTAATAAAGTATCTTAAAAAGAAAAAAAAAGAACTTTTTTATGTTATACACAAAGCTCAAAACAGCAAGCAGGACAGGCTAAAAGCTAGTGCAAAAACGGAGAATAAAAGAGGATTAAAGGCTCACCCTTGTAGACCAATGAAACCAGCAGCTTCTTGGATCAAAAACCAGTCCCTTAGCCTCTGAAAATGGCCTCCAAGCTCCTTAGGTTGATGATGGAGGTGTTAGGATAGGAGTTGTGGTGCAAAGGGGCCAAGAATCACTCACTTTGGAGCACTCTAACACATACAAATGTAGAGAGATATAGAGAGATAGTGATATATATTCTATATATATCAGATTTTTCTAACCCTTGAAAATGGTGGAGAATCTCTCTATATATAGAGCAAGACAAGGTGCTAAGTTTCTTAGAGAAGCTAACGCAAAAAAGGGTCAAAGGGGGCAAGCTTCCAAGGGAAGCTAAGCAAAGGGGTCAAGAAAGCCAAGCTTCTTGGAGAAGCTAGACAAAAGAGCCAAGCTTCTTGGAGAAGCTAGGCAAAAGGTTCAAGAGGTGCAAGCTTCTCTTGGAAGCTAGAAAGGTGCAAGCTTCTCCAAGAAGCTAAAAAGGTTCGAGCTTCTTGGAGAAGCTAAAAAGGGTCAAGCTTCTTGGAGAAGCTAAAAAGGTTCGAGCTTTTTGGAGATGCTAAAACCAAGGGTTCAAAAGGTTCAAGCTTCCTCAGGAAGCTAAAACCAAGGGTTCAAAAGGTTCAACCTTCCTCAAGAAGCTAAAACTAAGGGTTCAAAAGGTTCAAGCTTCTTGGAGAAGCTAAACCAAGAGTTCAAAAGGTTCAAGCTTCCTCAAGAAGCTAGAACCAAGGGTTCAAAAGGGTCAAGCTTCCTCAAGAAGCTAAAATATGGGGGTTCAAAAGGTTCAAACCCCCCTCAAGAAGAGGTCTCGGCCAGAAAAAGAGTCAATCGGCCAAATAAAGATGGCCGACTGACCAAACAGAGTGCCGACCGGCCAAATATATGGCCGATGGCAACAAAACACTGGCCGGTGGCCTCTAGCCATGGCCAGTGATGTGTGGGGATGTCTCACAAGCCATTCCCTGCCCCTCAAAAGCAAAACACAAGTGTTTGGTGTAAAACCAAACACAAAACAGTCAAGTTGGGAGATCCTGAGGCAAGGCGCGTAGCCGAGACCTCCGGGAACTCGAGACGAACACAAACATGGATGATCACCGGGTGTTCAAACGGTGACGTCCAAGTCTTGAGGACAGTCAAAAATGGGGTGTCTACAGATGCTTGTCAATATGTTATGCTGAAATGAATGTGATGCAGAATATAAGAAGGTCGAGGAAGAGTAAATTCAAAGAAGCGACGATATTTGCAAATTGGAATGGCTTCAAAGAGAAATCGATAGGAACCATACATAATCATGTTTATAATATTATTATAGTTCTTTTTAAAGATTATTTCTATGTTTTCTAGGATTTTTAGGCGAGGGGTATTTTGGTAATTTTATATTTACTGACATGGGTTGTATAGGTCACCCATGGCTCATCTTGTGGGTCAAATTATTTAATTAGTCTTTGTTTTTGTTTCTTATTTGGTCTTAAATTAGTTTTAGAAATTAAAGATATTTTAGTAGTTTCCTTTTTTGGTTACAGTTAGTTTAGGAAGTCTCCTAATTCTATATAAAGCCATGTAATGCCTATAATTTAATAGAGTTGATATTTTATAAAAAAGTTGACAACTTTAAAACCTCTTTATGGATTATGTGATGCAATCAAACCCTAGATGTGATGCCTATGGAATGTTGTGACAACCTCGATCCATAATTAGCCTATAATCTGTAATTAAGAATGCTAATTAAGTTGTAAGAATGAGATTATGTGTTAAATTTGCATTTTGTATAGGGTTGGCATTCCTATCTATTAGCCGTAGGAATATCTGTTCAGAATTTTGCTTTGTTCTGTTAATTGAAGGCCTTATCGACATCCGAATATGAAATTGACTACGTCAATGTGTTAATTTGGATTTTTAGGATTTTATGGTAAGTTTAATTGAAATTCAATTTGGAGTCAAATAATTAGAATTAATCACACTTAACTAGCCTAATGTTTATCAAGCCTATATCAGGCATAAGTGACTTCTAGACCATCTTATATACATACATTTCCTTATCTTTGTGAGCTCTAAACCGTGAGAGAGAGAGAGAGAGAGAGAGAGAGAGAGAGAGAGAGAGAGATAGATAGATTAGAGCCAATTTTGAAGAGGAAATGGGATCAAGCTAGGAGAATTGCTAGATAAGTGAAGGAAATTGGAGAAAGCAAGCAAGATTTACTAGAATCCAAGGGAATTAAAGCTTCTAGGTAAGAATTCAACTCTAAATTTATGACTAAGTTAGATGCCATGTGAATTCAAGGGAATTTAGAGATTAAAACCAAGAATTGAGATCAATTCATGCATTGCATGCATAATTCACCATTTTTGAGTTCCATTTTCACAAATTCTTACATGCAAGTGCATATGTTTGCTATATCTTGAGAGTTCACCATGATTTTACATTAAAACACTTAATTTATTCATGTCTTGGAAGTTTTGAACTCAAAACAATACATGCATGTGTTATACATTAAGTTTTAAGTTTGATTTTGGAAGAATTGACATGCTTTAGGGCCTTGATTTGCGAAATGATCTTCAACTCATGATGTGTTAAGAGTTTCTACATGTTTTCTTTCATTTTGGCCCAAAAGATTAAGTTTTGATGTGTTTAATTTGAATTTTGAACTTGGATCAGCAATCCGGAAATTCAAGAATTCTGCTTGATCGCTTGAGCGATGGTTCTTTAGCTCGAGCGCACTTTGTATGCTCCTAGTACTTTTGCAGTCAAGGCAGTTGGCTCGAGTGACCAAAGCTTTGCTCGAATGAACTCACTTTTGCAAGGTACATGGCTTAAGCGATCGAAAGTTGGCTCAAGTGTAAAACGAGAGCTTCCAATACTTTTGTAAATTTTACAAACTGCTTGAGCGACCAAAGCTTCACTCAAGCGAAATGGCCTATTTTCTAAAAATTCTACAAGTGTTTCAAAGTGCATAATTGCATTCCCATTCCATCTTAGGCATTCTTAAGCCATGGTTTAGGCCATATTAATGGCGATATGAATTAGAAACACATATAGAAAGAAAGTAATAAGTTTAAACATCAACAGAGCATGTGTTTCAATGTGTATCTATTATGTGTCTATGTGTAGGTCACGAGCAATCGTCCGTCTAATCTGTTTAAGTTATCTGTTCAGCTTCGGGAGCTATCGGTGATGAATAACTCTGTAAAGCTATGTTTGACCATACGTAATTTCTGAAAGAAATGATATGATAAGCTCTGTTTTTTGAAATGATATTTTCTGTATAGATGAATGATTGTCCTATTTCCGAAATGTATCGTGATATCCTTAGCATCATTGATATGTTATATGTGACTTGGTACCAGGGTTTTAAGTGGGTTCCATTTATGAAACTGATTATGCATAATCAACTATATGATTTGCAAGTGGGTCTTTATGACCATCTCATGTGAATAAGGGTCTTAAAGACCATCTGCTCTGTATATGGGTCTTTATGACCAATCTGATTTGTTAGCACTAATGGATATACCACATATGACTGTTTACACGTTTAAATATGTATATGAATCTGTTTCTGCTTTGAATTATGATTTCTAAATCTGTTATGGACATCATTCATAAAACCTTTACTTTGTTGTTATTCACTAGGCTCTAGCTCATTATTTATATTATATATGTTGGTAACCAGGCGCGTGACCAAGTTTGAGACTTCCAATTTGGATCTGTTTTTGTCAAGCTAAACAATGCGCCTTACGTGGAGGTTCCCCGAAGTCTTTGTGGTCAATGTTATGTTAAGTGAATAGTTTTCTTTTCTTTTCTTTTGTTTGGACAAGTTTATGGTTATGGTTATTTTGTATGGCAGGTTAAGTCCCCTTTTGACATATCCGTTTTTAGTTGATGTAAAGATGATGTCATAATATATGTATATATGAGTTTAAATTTTCTATCCCACATAAGTCTGCGCAACTCTATGGACAATTATATTTTGTTATTTACTTCTGCTAGCCTCTTATTTTGCTAATCTATTTCAGAGGCCTTCGGTAATCTTAGGATTACTGGCGGGTTACGATGCTAAACCTATAGGGGTGGGTTTGGTTGTGACAAATGTAGGTGTGATGCATAGATCTATCTTTTTCTCTTCTTCTTCTTCTTTTTTTTTTATTTATTTATTTCAATTTACTATTCTTGGATTACTATTCACAGCCCTCTAAAATTGTACTTTTCAATCTCAACTCTATCCAGTCACCCTTAAATCAACCCTAATCCCTTCCCTTACCTATTAACCTTCATTTTAACCCTTGAAATCCTAAATTACTCACTGTATAGGCCGTCAAATAATCGCTGTTTTGAAAATCCAATGCTGTCCCTATTTGTCCTACATCATAATGACAAGTAAGTTTCAATCATTTCATTCCATTAACATTCATTGTTATTTCACTAGCAATAAGATGGTATTGTTTCTTGTTTCTTTATGTAATTATAATACATAAACTTTTCATTCTCATTATCATATTGCTGATGCCTATGGTATACTTTTTTGTTAAAAAATAATTCATAAAAAATTTCTTCTATAACGAACTTTTATATGTTTCCTTGACTAAATGAGGGGGGTTCCATTATGGTGACTATGGTGGAGTTTCAAACAAACTTGTTTTTCTCTATTTTTGAATTGTTGAACTCACATGATATGTTTGATGTGCCCTGTCATAATTGACCATATGATTAAATTTGAAGCAAGCAAGGATTGGCCTATGAAATTTGGGAATTGAAATTTGATCATTATGTTTGTTGATAATAACTAAATTTCAGTTGATGAAACTTACCTCAAATATCTTATTATACAAGTTCATTTATACAAATATTTTTGGTATTTATAATAGGTTAGTTGGTATTGTGACAAAGCATTGAGGAAGTGGCATTTAGAATTTATAATTGTTTCCTATTTGGTAAGTATGATTTCTCCATGTTTCTCTTTGTTAGGTTTTTATAATTAGCAATGTCGTTTGACAAAACTCCTTTTAGTTGTAACTTTATTCACTTTTTTATTTCAATGAGGATGTGAGTGTTTAAATACGAATCTAACCCGAATTGTACCTATGTAGAGAAGTTTGTGATCTTGAACCTTTCGTGCTTTCCACTTTGCTGACTATGTACAGGGATCGAATTGTTTGATCGCTTGAGCGGTCATTTGTGTGCTCGAGTGGTGAATATGAGCATCCAATATCTCTACCTACAAACTGAACTTCTTGGAAACAAGTTTTACCACTTGAGCGGTGAATGTTGCGTTCGAGTGGTCGGTCTATATGTTTTGTATTTCCTTTACTCGCATCGCTCGAGCACTGAAGTGTGTGCTCGAGCTGCCTTTGCGAATCTGTTTATTATAAAGTGCGCCTTTTGCTTTTTTTAGGGTTGAAACCATCCAAATTTTGGGAGAGCAGAGCTACCAAGGTTTTCTATATTGGAGGGTATTTTTATAAGTGTTTCCTTGATGATTTAAGAGAGATCGGTGGATCTACAAGTTTCATATTGGTATCATCACGAGGTTTATCTTTAATCTTTTATTTACAAAAGAGAAAGGTGTTCTTCGGTGGATTCTAGGGAACTTGGGCCTGAAGCTTTGGTGGATTCTGGAGTGCCTCATCGTCATGGATTCAACATTAACGTTGTGGATTCAATGTTGGGCAAGACAATTTCGAGAAGAAGAATGTGGTGGAAGAGGCACATTGAGGTCGGTTTAATTCGGGTGGATTCGCTAGGTAATTGGGGATACACATGTGTTATTCCTTTTTATCTTCTTAGTGGATTGTTTTGTGGCTTTGGCCTGTGATTTTTTTATCACAATTGGAGGTGCTCCAGTTGTGATTTTTTCTATATTAAATCGTTGTGTCGATTTGTTATTGATTATTTGATTCGAATTGGAATTCACTATTTAAAATTGAAACATAATCACGAATCAATATATCAGGGGCCATTAGATTTTTCACTCTTTAAGCAATATTGTCTTACCAAAATGCATATTTGGTATGAACTTTTTCAAAGATTGTAGAATTTTAAACATCTTTTATCTAGTGAATTGGTGACTGGCTGTTTGTTTTTCTTGTTTGCTATGTGTTGATGTCATGGATGTTTGACACAATCATTGTTAATATTTTCCGCAAAACTATGGATTTAGCAAATGCTTTAGTGATAATTGTTAGAATATATGGTACATGTTATTTTTTGTGTTGAGTGAGGATACTATGGTCATATTATATTCTATATAATTGCTGATGTTTTAGGTTTATAAAGCAACCAAGAAACATACGATTAATAATATATTCAGTCTTCTTTTTATTCCTTCTCTCTTTCTCTTTAGCCCTAATCAAAAGTCAAAAGACGCTGACACACAACTAATACTATGACTAGAAAAAGAACTACTGTGATGCTTGCAAAGCTAACACACTTCACATTCAAGTTGAGACAAATGGCTTAAACTTGGAATAGCTAACTTAAGCTTTGCTAAGGACGGATGACCAAAACAGAAATGCCATTGCAAGGGAGACACAGTAGCACTCAAAATAGCAGAACCAGAAGGAGGAGAACCAACAGTGTCCAAAAAACATAAGCCATCCTTCTCATGCCTCGAACCAATCATCTTCTTGGTCTAGAGCTCCTGTAAAACACAAGAAGAGAGAGAAAAGGTTACATAATCAGACTTGGGAACTTACACCTCTTTTTTCTAGGAAACCTGTTGTTGGCTGTCATTGGATTTATACTGTTAAGTATCTTCCTAATGATACTGTTGATCGGCTTAATGCCCGTCTCGTGGCCAAAGGTTACACTCAAACCTATAGCGTTGATTATCTGGATACCTTCTCTCCCGTGGCTCAACTGAATTATGTTCGGATTCTCCTCTCTGTTGCCATTAGTCAGTCTTGGCCTTTATATCAGCTTGATATAAAGAATGCCTTTCTTCATGGGGATCTCAACACGGAGGTCTATATGGATCAGCCCACTGGCTATGTTGTTCCTGGTCATGTGCATATGGTTTGTCGGTTACGGAAGGCTTTGTATGGTCTCAAACAATCTCCTCATGCTTGGTTTGATTGCTTTAGTACCGTTATGCTTGCATATGGGTTTCGTCGTTCCACTTCTGATCACTCTGTTTTTGCTCGCAACTCATCTACTGGGTTATTGTTCTCATTGTTTATGTGGATGACATCATCATCTCTAACAGTGACTCTGCCAGTATTGCTGATTTGAAGCTTTATTTGGGTAAGCAATTTTATACAAAGGACTTGGGTAATCTACGGTATTTTCTTGGGATTGAGATTGCTCACTCCTCTCGGGGTTTGTTTCTTTCTCAACGCAAGTATGTTCTTGATCTTCTTTTTGAAACTAGTCTTTTGGGCACTCGTTCCAGTGATATACTCCGATGGACTCCTCGGTTAAACTTGATAGTGAGACTGGAGAGTTGTTTCTTGATATTCATCGGTATCGTCGTTTAGTTGGGAAGTTGATTTATCTTACCATCACTCGTTCGGATCTCACTTATACTATGAGTGTTGTTAGCCAATTTATGCATGCTCCTTGTGAACCCTATTTTGATGTGTATGTTGAATCTTGCATTATCTCAAACGTGCTCTAGGTTATGGTTTACTTTATTGTCCTTGACTGCCACTAGCTTCAGTGATGCTGATTGGGCCGGCAGTCGGATTGACCATCGTTCAACATTTGGATATTGCACCTTTGTTAGAAGTAACCTTGTTACTTGGCGTAGCAAGAAACAGCCACTTGTTGCTCGTTCGAGTGCTGATGTTGAGTATCATGTTATGGCGCATACCGTCTCTGAGATATTAAAGGTTTATTATCTTCTGAAGGATTTTGGTATTTGTATTCCTACGCCTATGAGCATGAACTGTGATGATCAAGCTGCTATTTTCATTGCCAATAACCCCGAGTTTCATGAGCATATGAAGTATATTGAAGTTGATTGTCATTTAATATGGGATTTGTTATTGTGTCAGCAACTTGTGATATCATATGTTTGCTCTGATGATCAATTGAGTGATATCTTCACCAAACCACTTGTTCGTTCTTCATTTCAGTGTCTCTCTCCCAAGCTAGGCGTGTTCGATCTTTATGCTCCAACTTAAGAAGAGCGTTAGAATATATAGTACATGTTATTTTTTGTGTTGAGTGAGGGTACTATGGTCATATTGCATTCTATATATATTTGCTGATGTTTAGGTTTATAAATAGAACCAAGAAACATACGTTTAATAATATATACTGTCTTCTCTTTGTTCATTCTCTCTCTCTCTCTAGCCCTAATCAAAGTTTTGCATACATTTACACTTCAACGATAATATTAAAATTTTCATTTCTTGCATTATTTGTTTTGTCACAAGTTTTATTTTCTGTTATAGTTGATACTTGCTTATACTAGGAGTTATGTTGGAGGATCTGATAGGGGCTCTCAATTATTTATGGCTTCTCGGTACACATCAATGTTAGGCGGTCCTCAAGAATCAGATATTACTGGATATAGATGTCATCCCTCTGCTAGAGCTCATTATGGTGAGCTAATTCTGTGTATGGCTCTACTACTTTGAGTAGTGGTTAACAAGTAGGTTGATTTTTCTTTGATTATTGTCTATTTGAAAACTAAGAAGAAAGCTAACAGTTGTCTATTTGAAAACTACGTTGTCAATGATTACTGTTGATTTGGTTAAGAGGATATTGAATTGCTGTTATTCCCTTGATTTTTCTATTTTTAGTTCATAGAGTTTACATGTTTTTATAATCTATGATTAGGTTGATAAGTTTTCTAAAAAAAGATTAAGATAATTTTCTTTGTTTTCTTCAATAGGTTTTTGATGAAGAGCCCAAACAAGAATGAGAGAGAATTTAGAGATGGAAATATCTCAATCAATCAATATTTATATCTAAAAGTTAGTTACAGTGGTTATCCGCTTCTAGATATAAGCCACAATTTTCCCTCGACTAACTATCACATGTTATTATGCACATGCTACCCTACGTAATACTCTTCCACTCAAAAAAACTTGTCCTCAAGTAAAGACAACAAAACACAATTAATGCACTAGAATGAAACCAAAACTAGAAGATACAATCCAATCAAATTCCGCAACGAAGAACTTATCTGCAATGATGTTGGCACGGGAATCATTCAGCAAATAAGACACAAGGTGTTGCACATTAAAAGTGTTGGAGATGGATAAATGAGGTGGCAATTTGACTTGATAAGCATTGTCATTGACTTTGTGCAACATTTCACAAGGACCCACCTTCCTATCACTTAACTTGGTGTAAACACCATGACGATACCTTTCTTTGCTCAACACATCCCAAACAAGATCTCCTACTTCAAACAACACTTTCCGTTTATGCACATCGACGGCCGACTTGTATTTGGCATTGGACCTGTCAATTTGGGCCCTAACTTGAGCATGAACATTCTTCATGAATGTGGCCATGTCCTCCACTTTAACATGTCCCTTCCTTGAGATAGGCAAAGGACCCAAGTCCACAACACTTGAAGGTTTCATTTCATAAAATACTTCAAAGGAAGAAGTATGTATGGTGCGGTTGACCAATGAATTGTAAGCAAACTTGGCCAAAGGAATAATACCATCCCAACTCTTGGGATGATCTCTCGCTAGACACCTCAACAAGTTACCAAGACTTCAATTCACTACCTCCATTTGGCCATCAGTTTGAGGATGAAATGTAGTGCTAAAGTTCAAGTATGTACCAATTTTGTCCCACAAAGTTCTTCAAAAGTGAGCAAGGAACTTAGTATTTCTATCAGACACAATAGAGGTAGGCATCCCATGCAACTTATAGACTTCCTTGAAGAAGAGATTAGCAATATTTGTAGCATCCATAGTCTTCTTGCAATGTACGAAATGTGCCACCTTAGAGAAACGGTCCACCACCACCATAATAGAATCACTCCTCCTTTGTGTGGGAAGTAAACCCAACACAAAGTCCATACTAATGCATTGCCAAGGAGCATCCGACACCAGTAAAGGCATATATAATCCTGCATTAGTTACAGTCTCTTTGCTTCTTTGACAAATTTGACATCGCTTCACGTAACTGCCCACATCCTTGGTCATGACTGGCTAATAGTAAGCATCTTGAAGTAACCCAAGGGTCTTGTCTTTACCAAAATGTCCCAATTTGTGATGCTCAACCAACAAATGCATCTTCAAAGAACAACTAGGCACACACAACTTAAGGCCCTGGAAAAGGAAACCATCCCTAATCATGTAGCTTGGATAAGTAGCTCTATCCCCCATTTGCAAAGCATCAAAAATCTTGAAAAAATAAGGATCACTTGCATAGAAGGTGCGAAACTCATCAAAACCCACAACTTTATTCTTCATCTCAACCAAAAGAGTCGGTCACCTACTCAAACCATCAGCCACTTTATTAAGAACCCTAGATTTATGTCGCAAAGAAAATGTAAATCGTTGCAAGTAAGCGACCCATTTGGTATGTCTCTTGTTGAGATGGGATTGGCTATTGATGTACTTGAGGGCCTCATGGTTAGTGTTAAGCACAAACTCCCTATAAGCAAGGTAGTAGCTCCAATGCTTCATGGCTTAGATAATGGCATACAATTCCAACTCATAAGTAGAATACTCGAGTTTGGCTTTATTCAACTTTTCACTAAACAAGGCAATTGGCTGCCCTTCTTGGCTAAGGATGCCCCCAATGCCCAATCCCGAGGCATCACATTCAAGTTCAAAGGTTTTTTCAAAGTCCGATAGTGCCAAAATTGGAGCTTCGGTAAGTACCTTCTTCAAAGGTTGCAACATTTGCGTCATCACTCTCATAAAAGTGCTTGGAGCGTTGGTAAGTCCAAATGACATCACAAGCCACTCAAATAGTGCATGAGGTGTTTTGAAAGTTGTTTTCCCCTTATCACTTGGCTTAATGCGGATTTGATAATAACCGTTTCCAAGATCAATCTTAGAAAACACCTTTGACCCTACAAGACAATCCAACATATCATCCAATCTTGGAATTGAAAAGTGATATTTTATGGTAATTTTATTGATGGCACGACTATCCACACACATGCGCCGTGACCTATCCTTCTTGGGTGTCAAAAGAGCTAGAATATACCCTTTAACCAAAACCTCATCTACTTGTCATTGTAGCTCCTTTTTCTCCTTTGGTGACATGCGATAGGCTAGTTTATTCGGAAATGCTAACCTAGGTACCAAATCAATACGATGTTGGATGTCACACATGGGAGGCAAATAGGGAGGAAATTCTTAGGGAAAGACATCGTTATACTCTTCCAAAAGAGTAGTGACATCAACCTTTTCCTTAGTAGCATCCGTGTGCACAATCGAAACCAAGACCAATATAACTCCAAAATCCAAAGTTTCTTCCAAAAATTCCTTGGAGGCAAGCAAGGTGGTAAAACTAGAAGATGGTTTAGAAGTAACTTTCTCCTTCATTGGAAGCAAGGTAAAATGGCCTTCATCCTTGAGAACGGTGTAAGTGTTCCTTTTGCCATTATGCAAAAATTGCCGGTCATATTGCCAAGGATGCCCAAGTAGAATGTGACATGCATCCATAGGCATGACATCACACCATACCTCGTCAAAGTACTTCTTTCAAATAGAAACGCCATCAAACATTGTTTGGTACCTTGATCTCATTGCCTTTCTTGAACCAAGATAGAGAATAAGGATATGGATAGTCCTCCATAGGAAGGTTAAGTTTAGCCACCACCTCTTGAGAAACCACATTCTCATAACTTCCACTATCAATGATCATGTTACAAACATGTCCACCAATATTGCAAGTGGTAAAAAAGATATTGGTACACAACCAATCTTCTTAGCTCTCTAGCTTTGGTGATAGAAGCATCTTCTTCACCATAAGAGCAACACCCTCTTCTTCATCATTATCTCCACCGATTTCAATATTGTTCGAAGTGTCATAAATTGGAGCACTCTCATAGTCACCGTGTTCCTCAACTTCTTCAAAAAGAAGTGCCTTGTTCTGATTAGTACCCATATTTTTGTGGCAATCGGAAGCTATCGCTTGGTTCTCTACATTGAAGCACTTGAAAGCTCCACCTTGAGGTGGATTTCGGTTTCGGAGGCACCATTAGAACAAGGAGCTTGAGCGGAAGAAGCACCCTTGTCCATACACTTGGAATGAGGAATAGTTTTGCCAAAGCTAGGAGGAGAAGGACTTGGCCTAGAAGCACCTCGAAACCCTCCTTGGGAGTATTGTCCCATTTGAGGGACACAACGACTTTGTTGCTTTTGCATGATTAAGGCTCAATTATAGGCTTCGGAAACATTACACAATGTACGCAAGGCAAGAATATCCTAGATCGAAGACTTCAAGCCACTCACATAACGAGCCACCCGTTGCTCTTCACTCTCATTAAAATCAACCTGAGCAATAAGTTGATAGAAAGACTCCATGTAGTCACCCGTACTCCTAACTTGCTTGAGAGCATAAAGTGCTTGGTAGACACTTTAAAGGTAGTTGAATGGTAAGAAATGACCCTTCAACTTCTTCTTCATCTTCTCCCAATCACAAATTTTCTCCTTGCCACATCGCCAATGATTAAGTTGAAGTTGTTCCCACTAAGCAGAAGCTCTTCCCTTTAATCGAATGACAACAAGCTTGACCATCTTATCATTGGAAACCTTACCATGATCAAAGATCCGCTTGATAGTGTTGAGCCAATCAATGAATTCGTCAGGATTAAGGTTTTCAAGAAGGTCGGAAAATTCAATGTTGATGTTGTTCTCCCATTTGTGTTCCATCCTACCCATATCCATTTGGCTCATTTGTGGAGCCTGAAAAACCTAAGTGATTTGTTATTAGATCAAGGTTTAATTATTCCAATTCCCAATCAAATAAAACTCACAATCTAAATCATCAAGCACTTACAAGAGTGATTTAGATTGTTGTTTTCGAAAAACAATAAATCGGCACAAATGATTTTTACGTGGAAAAACCACAATTGAAGCACCTTCAATTGTGATAAAAAAAAAAAAAAACCACGGGCGAAACGCCACTAATCAACCCACTATTGAAGAAAGAAAGATTACAAAGATAACAAACAAATTACCCAAACGCTTCCAATTTGTCTTCAAATCTTCTGTATATCTCTCACTGCAACCTTCGTCTCGGAATTGATTAGATTGAAGTTGAATCCACAACTTCTATTGTTGAATCAACGGCCACGTACAGAATCAAACTCCTTTGACACTCCACGCTTGAATCTCCAGATTCCACCGAAGAAGAACACTCTTGAATAGGAACAATCAACCTCCTTGATGTGTGCTTCTCAAAACATGAGTTTAATATTCAATCAAATCATCAAGGAAAACTCACAAAAAACTCCAAAAGAAAACCCCAAAAACCTTAAAGTAGATCTTTAAAACGTAATCCTAGTTTTAGACTGAAAGTAGTACTTATAGAAAACTGAGGCAGCGAAGCTCGCTCGAGTGAGAAACCAAAAACGTGTGTTTCCCTTAAGTGGCCTTGCTCGAACCACGCTACCTGCGCTCGAGCGTACAATCATCCTTCTTAGGTTTTTTACAGAAGCAACTTTTGCTCAAGCGAGAACTCCTTCACTTGAGCAAGCAAGACAAAAAAACTTAGAAAAAATACAACTCAACAAAAACATGTTTGTTCACGGGATTGACAACACTAAGGGACCTGACAATCTCCTCCTTTGTCAATTCCCGGACAAAACATTCTAACAATTTCCTAGACACCACAAGAGCTAAAGAAAACAACCAACCTAGCTTAACAACCAACCTAGCTTAACAAAACAACCTGAACCAAATAGCTGCAAAAATAGAAAAATCATCACCAAGAAAAAGAATCAGAGAATATAGAGAATATTGGTTCAGAAAAAAAAAATATATTAAGACATATTAAGACATAACACATTAGAAGCTAGATCATAATGTAAGCAAAAAAACTAGTCCAGTAGTATGTCCAGGCTGCCTACAAAATCCATAATGAGTATGCAGACTTAACAACATAGATCCCATATATCCCATATATACCCCCAAAAATTAACGAACCAATACTCCTCCTTTTTGTCCGGGAGAGACAAAAGAAATAGTATATACAAACCATAATAAAAGAAAATAAAAAACTGTCCAAAAAACACACTGTCCAAACACTGTCAGAAACTAGGAGTCTAGTGGAGGTGGCTGCTGCATCTGGAGCAAGGAAAGAATCTGGGCTAGCATTGTGCTCTGTTGATCAAGATGACCATCAAGTGTATCCAGCCGAGCATCCAACTGATCAAGACGATGCGTGACCGACTGCTCGAACTGCTACAGTTGGCCATGAAATGAACGCGAACGCATCTCAGGCATCTCAGGTGCACCAGCAGCGGCGGCATCATACTCGGCCTCCTCAGCTAAGGGATCATCACCTGTATTAGAAACCCCGACTCCCGATGGACCCCCTCGAATATGAGCTTAACTTTGAGACACTGTCAACTTGGTAATGGGTTTAACAGGAAAGGCAAACTCGTCATCCTCAAAGATGGGGACACCAAGAGAAGTGAGAAATCTAGTGAGGAAACAACTGTATGGAAGGCCTAAGGACTTGTGTCCCTCAAATACAATGGTCATTTTGGTGACAATCATCACGGCAGGTCACTGGGAAGACGGTAATCAATGCAATATAACACATATCCCTGATCTTGGGTAATGTGAGAGGAATGAGTGGTCACATGAATATTAGCACAGGCAATGATGTGAAGAATTTGAAAACGAGGAAGAAGCTCAGTTTGCTGAATGAGCGCCTCAGCAATCCAAGACCGAGGAGTACCACAAAGTTCAGTGGCAACTTGATCAAAATCAACACCACTACGAGTAAGGAAAGGAAAATGAAAATTTCAGACTTCTGGAAGACCAAGAAACAACCAAAAAACATTGTCAGTGATGACTAAAGATTTCTTCCTAACCCAGGTGCCAAATGAGGGTGGAATTTCCTTGCGGGGAAAATGCATATTACAATAAAATTCATGGACCAAACTGAGACTTTGAGGCCCTGAGAAAAGAAAAAGTTGATCACCCCCTAAAGAATCAAACAATGAACGGATGGGGAGCAACTCAAACGCACTAGGAAGGACATTCTGTTCGAGGTGAACTTTCCTAGAGGCATAGAACTCCCTAAACAGTTTGGATTTTTCCTTGGATTCAAATTTTTCAGCGTTGAAATTTGGGCGAGACACAGTGGTTTTACGATGTTTTGATGGCTCACCCATGACTGACCACTAAAGAAGTGAAGACACCCACAAGACTACAACCCATCAAGGCATAACCAGAAAAAAACACCCAAGGCCCATTAGAAACCAAAAAACAATTTAGAACCCCCAAAAGCAAACAAAGGATCACAGCAAACTTTATTAGTCCAACAGGGTTAGAAAAATAATAAATACAAAACCATAGCGTAACATCAATGATATGAAGAACAGAGCTAGGTTAAAATTCCAACATAAACCAATTGCAGTAATATGATAGATATGGAAATAGTAGAGCATGAAAAACCAACAATCATACAATGTACTAAGGCCACCATAAAGCAGAATTCGAAACAAAGGACAACAACTAAGGTAGGAAAAAATCAAGCCCTAAGAACAAAAATCCTCATAATGAACCCTAGTAACAATGTACCAAATCACCAAGCAAAGATGTAATTGGGAGACAATAAAACATACTAAATAGACCAAAACCAACAATGAAGAACTATAGACACCATAGTCGAAACAGAGCAGACACAAAGACAAATTGAGCATGAAAAAAAAATAGAGAAAAGAAAAGAAAACTTACCAAGTAATGACAATGCAAGATGGATGAAGGAGTGATGCCCCCAAAGATCGAGTGAAGATCAAAAGATGAAAGGCAATGGGAGCGTAAAAAACCCTAGATGAGAGAGAGAACTCGAAGTAAGAGGGAAAAAATGAAGTGAAGGGATGCAACAATAGAATTTAAACCACGATAGGTTGCTCTAGCGAAGACACTTAAGCACAAGGGGTCGCTCGAGCCAAGATCTTGTCGCTCAAGTTTAAAAAGCATGCTCTAATAATCTAAGCCATTTGCAGAAGCACGCTCGAGCGAACACTCCCTCGCTCGAGCGAAGAAGAAAAAAACAAAAACCAAAAAAAAAACTTTCTGAGCAAAAACACAATACTCACACCATGAAGTGGAACCTGAAACACAAGTAGGTGAGCACAACAGCAAAAAGGTGATACTAAGATAAAATAATCTACAAACCATGAAGCCCGCGAACTTGCAGTTATAACAATATAAAGGATATAATCATGAGCAAATCAGATAAAATTTAATCAATGATCATAAGCTACATGAGAATGTACAACTCAAAAACCAACATGAGAGCTCACAAAATGAATGTGTGTGTGTGCAATCTTTGAGAGGCCACAAAGCTAGAGTTAATGCTCGTAGTGATCAGATGGTTGGACCTCCAGCAAGAGTAACTAAACATCATAGAGAAAAGTCAAACCACTAGGAATCATGGGGTATTTGTTAAGTAAACGCGAAGGCTCCCCCTCAATCAATGAGTCCTTATTATTATTATTATTATTATTCAACTTTTCTTTCTTGTGGGCACTCACTGGTGGCATGCACGCTTAAGAGTATGGAGACCAAACTAGAGAAGTATGAAATCAAAAAGGATGGCCTGGTTGGTGCCTTTGAGGTAGCCTTTTCCTAATGCCCAGACTTCAATGAACTGAGGGAGAAATCGTGGAAGTGAAAAACGATGGTAGATGGTTAAGAGACTCAACATCACCCATAATATACTAGTATAGGTCAATTTCTCTGAAAAAAGTACAAGAAACACTGTTAGTGGTCCATAGAGAACTTTGATCACTTGTGCGAAAACTCCTGCAACAGTTTATCTCAAGGATGTGTACAAAATGAGATCATGAAGTCAATGAGAATGGGCATTTAGAATGAGCTATGAACAAAGAAGAATGAGATCTTGTAAGAAGCATGAGCAGTGTTCATATAAATTTAGATGTAAAGATGATAGGAATCAATGACAATGAGATTATAGTATCCAAGCATACATAAAGCCAAACACTCATACCCACTCAAGGAATAGGTAACACCCTAGTGTCTGAGCACTACACCCAAGGTCTTTCTAAGGAATTAAAATTGAAGAAGATCAAGGGGTTTTGTAAAAATATTAGCTTTTTGATGCTCAGTGGATACATGTTCAAGAATAACAAGGCCCTCTTCCACTTACTCTCGAATAAAATAATGACGAATGTCAATGTGTTTGGTGCGAGAGTATTGGACAGGATTTTTGGAAATGTTTATAGCACTTGTGTTATCACAGAAAAGAGTGAGGGTGTTCTAATCTATCCCATAATCATGAAGCATTTGCTTCATCCACAACATTTGTGCACAACAACTCCCTGCAGCAATGTACTCAGCCTCAGCAGTCGAAAGAGATATGGCATTTTGCTTTTTGCTATGCCAGGCAACCAAATTATTTCCAAGGTAAAAACACCACCCGAATGTACTCTTCCTATCATCAGCACACCTTGCCCAGTCGATATCAGAAAAACCAGTAATTTCAGTTGTAGTATCGGTAGAAAACCAAACCCCATACCCCAATGTCCCATTAACATATTTAATGATGCATTTGATTGCAAAAAGATGAGACTCTTTAGGGCTGGCTTGGTAACGGGCACAGACACCTATACTAAATGCAATGTCAGGATGACTGGCTGTGAGGTAAAGAAGACTCCCTATCATACTCCTATAAAGGGTAGGATCAACATCAGCACCAGAGGAATCTTTGGAAAGGTGAAGACTGGTGCTTATGGGAGTGCGTGCATGTTTGGCAGGCTTAAGATCAAACTTTGACACAAGATTTTTGGTATACTTAGTCTAAGAAACAAACATACCCGAAGCAGACTGTTTAATTTGAAGACCTAAGAAATAAGACAACTCTCCCATCATGCTCATCTCAAACTCATGTGTTATGTAATCCGAAAAATATTTTACAAGATGATCAGCAGTGGATTCAAACACAATATCATCAACATAAATTTGAGCAACACGAATATGAGACTTAGTATGTTTCACAAATAAAGTCTTATCTACACTACCCCTTTGAAAGTCATTATCAAGAAGAAAGGTAGTAAGTCTATCATACCAAGCCCGAGGGTCTTGTTTTAACCCATACAAAGCCTTGTCTAACTTGTAGACATGGTTAGGACATTTAGAGTCCTCAAACCCTTTTGGTTGCTCAACATAAGCCTCTTCTTTCAAGTACCCATTTAGAAAGGCACTTTTCACATCCATTTGAAACAATTTCAAACCAAGAAGCATGCAACACCAAGTAAAATACGAATAGATTCGAGACGTGCAACTAAGGCAAACGTCTCATCATAGTCAACACCCTCTACTTGTGTGTAGCCTTGAGAAACCAACCTGGCTTTATTTCTAACCACAGTACCATTCTCATCAGATTTATTCTTAAAGATCCACTTGGTACCTATCACATTCATGTCTCTAGGTCTGGGAACTAGAGTCCAAATATTGTTACGTTCAAATTGACCTAATTCTTCATGCATAGCATTGACCTAACTATCATCTAGTAAGGCCTCTTTTATTTTCTTAGGTTCAATTAATGAAATACCTCATCCCGAATTTGCCTTCGGGTTTTCATTCGATCCGATACACTTCCAATCACCCGCTGAGAAGAATGATTCAGCCTCACCCTTGCTGATGGTTTGAACTCTGGACTTGTGGTGATAGAAGCATCAGAAGTGGTGTCTTTCTGTGCACTCTTTGGACTCTGACTTACCTGAGAAGTTGGTGCTGTCTTAACTTCTTGTGCTTGGATCTCAGCATCTCTTTGACTTTGTGGTTTTGTATCCAGGATTGGAGACTCACCATTTTCTTCCTCATTTGTCGTTGGTGTAGGAGAACCTGTGTCATCTATAGCCACATTGATCGATTCCATTAAAGATGAAGTTCGCAGGTTATAGACTCGAAAAGCCCTGCTAGTGGTTAAATACCCTAGAAAAATACCTTCGTCACTTCGGGAGTCAAATTTGCCCAAACGCTCTCTATCTTTGAAAATGTGACACTTACTCCCAAAAGTTTTGAAGTATTTTATATTAGGTTTCAATCCCTTCAACAATTCATATAGAGTTTGTAAAGTGCCAGGCCTTAAATACACGCGATTTATGACATAAACAACAGTATTTAGGGCTTCAACCCAAAAATTTGGAGGAGCTTTCTTACTAAGGAGCATCACCCTAGCCATCTCTTGAACAATTCTATTCTTCCTCTCAACCACTCCATTTTTTTGTGGAGTAATGGGTGTAGAAAATTCATGCTTAATTCCATGCATATCACAAAAATCCGAAAATGAACTATTTTCAAACTCTCGACCATGATCAGTTCGGATTCTTATGATACACCTAATGAAAACACGTTGTTCATTTTGGATTTTAAGGACTAAAGCCTGTAAAGCATCAAACACGTTAGATTTTTCTCTTAAAAAATTTACCCATGAAAAACAAGTAAAATCATCAACAGTTTAAGAAATGTATCATTTACCTCCAATGCTTTCAGTGCGAGTAGGTCCCATTAAATCTATGTGAACCAATTTTAGAGGACATTTGGTTGTAAAGATGTTCACCTTTTATGAGGGGCATGGGTTTGCTTTCCAAGTTGAAATGGTCCACACACGTGGTTCGGATTCTTACCCAGCTTAGGTACGCCTCTCACAAGCTCTTTGTTGGCTATCTTAGTTAGGTCTTTGAAATTCGTGTGACCTAATCTTTGATGCCACAAATCAATGTTACTTATGATGGCTGAGTGGTAAGTGAGATCATTAGTAGTAACAATCCCGTAGTAGTTATCAGATGTGTGAACCCCATGCATGACAGTATTTCCCTTTTTATCCAAAATTTCACATTTATTTTTTGAAAACAATACTTCATGGTGGGAATCACATATTTGACTGATGCTCAAAAGATTTGCTTTAAGGTCATCAACAAGTAATGCATTTTCAAGCTTGGAAAGACCAGCTACACTTATAGAGCCCTTACCAATGACTCTAGAAGTGCCACTATCTCCAAAGGTAACAATTCCACCTTCATATTTTTCAAGGGAGGTGAAGTAGGATATGTGACGAGAGCACCCACTATCAAGATACCACATGTGTGAGTCACATGCTTTTTAGAGTAGTGTGAACAACTAAACAAGTCAAGTCATCTTTTCTCACCCATATCTTTTTGGTTTTAACAAAATCAAGACTGGTGGTCTTGGTAAATGTCTTAGCATTGTGAACACCCTCATGTATCTTGGTGTTCCGCCTAGACATGTAAGGTTGTCTCCTAACCAAAAAAGTATTAGAATTTCTACCCTTTTGAGACACCTTATCAAACAATTCAAAGCAATATGGATGAATGTGGCCATACCTACCACAATGATGACAAATAAAAACAAGTCTTACCTCCCTTTTATTGATCTTACCCCCGTTAGGTAGATGAAGAGAGGGATCACCTTGGTGCACTTTCAGCTTTCCCTTTACTTGAGTCTTCAGGTCATGAGATGTGGAGGCCTGTACCTTGTGAGTTGTTGCATTACCATAGCCTAGCCCACTTTTGTCACAACCCATTTGTTGAGCCCCGAGGATGTCTTCTAATGATTTGGAACCTTTGTTCCACATGGCAATTGTGGCACTAGCAATTCTGAGTTCTTCATCTTTATAACAAACCAGCTCTTCTAATGTAGCTTGTGACATCTCAAGGCTTTCAATCTTCTCTTCATATGTGGAATATACTTTCAAGAGTTCATTCTTTTCAGTCTCACAAGATAGAAGTTTCCCACATAGGTCTTTCTTGTCACTAGAGATCTTGATGACATTCTGCTTTGCTATTACAAGTTCTCCTTTTAGCTTGACATTCTCGCTTTCACATGCTTTGAGCTTGAGAGTGAGTTTGTCATTGATCTTGGACAAATTCAGAGATTCATCATAAAGCTTTTCATAAGCTTGTTGTAGATCATTGCCATCAATCTCATCATTGTCTTCTGATGTTTCATTTTCTTCTTTTTGCTCCTCTTTCTCCTTGACCTCATCCAGTCGAGCAACTAAGGCAGGAAAGGTGATAGATGGCGGTGAAAATGAGTCTCTTCTTTCATGAAATTGGCTTAGAATGTCCCATGCATCTTTGGCCTTTGTGCAGTGAGCAATCTGTTGCTGTTCTTCATCAGAAATTGCTTCACGAATGGTAATCGGAACTCTCTGATTGCTCGGATTGTCAACACTTTCAACATCCTCTTTAATGGCTTGCCAGCTTTCTAGGTTGAAAGCTCTCAAAAATGCCCTCATTATGATCTTCCAATACAAGTAATTACTCCCATCATAGGTGGGAGCACGGTGTGAATTCTAACCACGAGCAAATTCCACTGGCTTCGGAAGAGGTTGAGTGAAAGTGGACCCAAATGCCATGAAAGCACTATCCTTGTCTTCATTGGATTCAGTTTCTTCGGGTTCTTGCTCCGACCCGCTTTCATCATCCCAAGTCACTGTATAGACTTTCTTCCGATTCTTTTTCGATGGTCATTCAAGAGCAATATGTCCAAACCCTTGACATTCATAACACTTGACCCCTTGCCCCTTTACAATCTTCTTTTCAGTTTTTGGAGCAAGTTTTGGTGGAAAAGTTTTGGGTTTATCATTACTTTTGTCTTTTGAAATAGGGTCTCTGAAATTAGCCTTCTTTTCTTTAAATTTTTTTTGAACTGTTTCGTAAACATAGCCGTCATCTCGGACTCTAGATCAAACTCAGTCTTAGGAGTTTTTGTAGTCTCATGAGCACTTGTAAAAGCCACACTATCTTTTTGTTTTTTCTTAGAAATCTTGTGGGCTTCATAAGTCTGCAAGTTTCCAACCAACTGATCAAGCTTGAGGGTATCAATATTCTGAGCCTCCTCAATAGCTGTCACTTTTGATTGGAACCTCTCGGGTAAAGACCTCAAAATTTTTTCAACAACCTTAGCTTTAGGGATTTTTTCACCGAGTGTGAAACAGGAATTCACGATGTCACTAAGTTTAGCGTAGAAATCATCAAACGTCTCATCATCACGCATAAAAAGGGTTTCAAAGGTAGAGGTGAGACATTGAAATTTTGACCTTTTAAAAAAAGTAGTACCCTTGTGAATCGTTTCAAGAATGTCCCAACCTCTTTTCCTACCTCACACGTGCAAATACGACAAAACTCTTCAGGTGTGACGAAGCAAAAAAGGGAATTGAGAGCCTTACTATGCCAACTTGAGTTTTGATAATTGAATGTGTCCCATTTATGAAGAGGTTTGGAAATATCAACACCATCAATGGTGACAATAGGTTCACTCCACCCATAGATCACACAATGCCAAACTTTCTCATCGATAGATTTTAAAAACGCTCTCATACGAGCTTGCCAATAAGAATAGTTTGTACCATCAAATAACAGAGATCTATGGGTTGAGTTACCTTCACGAATTGAATCCATATCACCAATCACACAAAATCACACTCCTACAGTTTTGATAAAAACAAAGAGTGACCCGCTCTGATACCAAATTGAAAAACCTAAGTAATTCGGGATTAGATCAAGGTTTAATTATTCCAATTCCCAATCAAATAAAACTCACAATCTAAATCATCAAGCACTTACGAGAGTGATTTAGATTGTTGTTTTTGAAAAATAATAAATCGACACAAACGATTTTTACATGGAAGAACCACAATTGAAGTATCTTCAATTGTGATAAAAAAAATCACGGGCGAAACGCCACTAATCAATCCACCACTGAAGAAAGAAAGATTACAAAGATAACAAACAAATTACCTAAATGCTTCCAATTTGTCTTCAAATCTTCTGTATATCTCTCACTGCAACATTCATCTCAGAATTGATTAGATTGAAGTTGAATCCACAACTTCTATTGTCGAATCAACGACCATGTACAGAATTAAACTCCTTTGACACTCCACATTTGAATCTCCGGATTCCACTAAAGAAGAACACTCTTGAATATGAACAATCAACCTCCTTGATGTGTGCTTCCCAAAACATGAGTTTAATACTCAATCAAATCATCAAGGAAAACTCACAAAAAACTCCAAAAGAAAACCCCAAAAACCTTAAAGTAGATCTCTAAAATGTAATCCTAGTTTTGGACTGAAAGTAGTACTTATAGAAAACTGGGGCAATGAAGCTCGCTCGAGCGAAGACTCTTTCGTTCGAGCGAGGAACCAAAGACACGTGTTTCCCTTAAGTGGCCTCGCTCGAGCCACGCTACTTGCACTTGAGAGTACAATCATCCTTCTCAGGTTTTTTACAGAAGCAGCTTTCGCTCGAGCGAGAACTCCTTCGCTCGAGCAAGCAAGACAAAAAAAACTTAGAAAAAATACAACTCAATAAAAACATGTTTGTTTACGGGATTGACAAGACTAAGGGACCTAACAGAGCCCAAAAGATATTATCAAAAGAATGATGAGTGCCACCTTCGATATCATCAGAACCATCTTTTCCATCAGTAGAAGAAGGAAGTAGATGTTACACCGTCTCGGTTAGAATGGCAATTTGCCATCTCATCTTGGCCATTTCATCTCTCGGATATGGAACCCCATTACCCTCGGTATCATTACCCAAATCCGGGGCATAACCCCTACCACGACCTCCCCTACGACCTTGACCCCAATTAGCCATAACAACAACCTAATATGTTTCCAAAGTAGTCAAGATATACAAATTTCAAATCCAATTCACAGATTAGGATAACTCAGTGTAACTATCAACTCACTGCAGTATGAAGTCTCAAATATTCAAAAGTCAACAACAAGACTATAATGTCAAGAATTGATTCAAACAATCTGTATAAGGAATTTGAACAGCTCAAGAATTGAAAACAAAGATTGAAAATACCTGTGTAGAACCAGAGTCCAATTACAGATTAAGAATCAAAGTCCCAAACTCAAAAGCATCCCATGTAACACCCCATATTTTGAGGTATTAATATTTAGTGAGTGGTATTAGTGATTTATTATAATAATTTAGTGGTGAGATTTTTAGATAGGAATCTAATTTAAGATTATTTATTTGTATTTATCTCATCTCTTTTATATCTATCTCATTGTTATTTATTCTCATTTAATAATAAATTTATCAAATTTTCCCAAATTTCCCCCATCACAAGGAGAAAAAAAAAAACAAAAACAAAACCGTGGGCAACAATCCACAGTTTTCCTTGCCTTCCACACCAAACCTACCATTCCATCATTTCATCTTTTCATTTATTTTTAATCTTTTAATCTTCTTTCTCTCCTTCATTTCCTCTATAAACGAGCAGAGTGAGGGGAGCTCCTCACATTCCTTTCTTCTTCTTCATTCATTCTCTGTATTTGACTCTCCCGCTCTCATAGATTGTGTAGAGTATAAATATTAAATTTAGATATGGGAGTGTTTAGAGTGAAAGTGAGTATTTTATAAAAAAAAAACTGAGAGTTGTAGATTTTATTAAATCATACATACTTTATGTCTTGGAAGTTTAATCAGAATTATTTTTGGAGATCCATGGAGCAATTTCAAATTTATGGTCACGGAGTTAATTATTTTGAGGTAAATTCGGGTTGTATACAATATGCTCTATTTAAATCTCTTTGCAAAGAGTTCTCTATTTTTAATTATCCTCAATTTGTAATCCACTTAATTATTGTGATTATTGATAGATTTTGTAAAATCATTTGTTGTCGAATCGTTGCTATTCTGATCATTTGGTAAAATTCTATATAAATATTTCATTGTTAAAATGGTGATTTGTCTGACTGAATGACATAGAAATGCTCCATAGATAGATCGAGTGAATCTTGTTAATCTGTTTACACCAATATGCCCAGATAAGCATGGAGCTTGGGTGAGGTAGGTGAATTAATGAATTTGTTCACTGGTCATGTATTGAGTAGGATCGGATATTTGGTCCTGGATAAATTATCATATATTTGGTTGATTTGTTGTGCAATTTGGTAAATTGCTTGATAATTGTATCATTGATTTAATGTCATAAATTGTTAGATTCCTGTTAATTTTTTCTGTATCCGAGCCTTGTATTCCTGTCGTATTGTATACTTCCTAAGTTAATTTATTTTTCAGGTGCGGAGCAAATTTTAGCGGAGATCAAAATTGAGATTAGAAAGATTTATTAATATAGATATTTGGGACCCACCACTGTAATTATTAAATTTAGAGATAGTTGTAATATTGTTTATTTTGGAGAATACTGTACAATTTGGAGACAACTTTGTAGTTATTATTTTTGGGAGAAAAACTTATATATATTTATTTAACGACCCAGAAGTGGGGCATTACATCCTAGTCGCAAGTCACAATAAGCTTTGAAGCCATGAATCTGTGAAGTCGCACTATGGCACTAGATCGAATCACAAAATTGATTGTATGGATGTCGAATCAAAATTGATCTGTCCACCAATGTTCTTGAGACGAACTCCCAGCAAAGAACCCAGGTGAAGATTTAATCAGCGAACTTGAATCGAAAGTTCCAGCGCTTGATCAACAGTGAATTAGCGAAGCCAAATTTATAGTCGAACCCACAACTCAAATCACGATGATGAATCGTAATGATGAATTGAAATCTTGACTGGGTATCGATCTTAGTTTCCGAATGAGCTCAGGTTTTGTGACATTCGTTTCCGAGAGCTAACTCCAATTGCAGTTCCATTTGAAGCAAGAATGAACCAATTTCAGAATTGCCAATCAAATTAGCGCTTCAATTCAATCTATAATGACAATTCTAGAGATCAATTCATAAATCTGACTAAGATTGGGGTTTTAAAGATCATGCTATTTTTGAGGTAATGGTCTATGAAAATCAGTAGGCTAGGATCTAACTCTTGTGCTTTGATCAAACGATGAAGAGCCTAATCAAGAACGAGAGAGAATTTAGAGAGAAATATCTCAATCAATCAATATTCATATTTAAAAGTTAGTTACAAAGTGGTTATCCTCTTCCAGATATAGGCTATAATTTTCCCATCACTAATTGTCACATGTTATGCACATGCTATCCTACATCAGTTTTGCTCTGTTTACATTCTTAGCCCCTTTTGTGTGTGTGTGTGTTTGTGTGTTAGTTTTTACTTTTTCTTGGTTTGTGAATCTAATTGATCTTTTGGTTTTAATTGGTTTTGGTGCAGGTGATGACTAATGGGAGTTTTAGGAGTGTATGCAAGAAGTTTGTACAAGAAATCTGCTTACAAGTCAATTAGCTCTTATCTAAATGTCTAAAAAGGTTGACTCAACTTACTATATATATAAGAATAGGTTCTTTATTTCATCACCCACTGTTTTTTCCCCCCTCCAATTTTCTTCCATTTTGAGCCTAAAACAATGGATTGTGTGTTTTCATGACAATATTTGGTATTGTAGGAATAATGGTCGCCCTATGATTTTTCTTCTTCTTCTTCAAATGATCTTTTTTTTTTTTTTTTGGTGAGAATTTTCAAATGATTTTTTGATTTTGTGGAATACTAGAATTTTTTTTTTTAAACCAGAAGGCTAAAATTGGTATGATAAGGGTTTGGAAGTTCCAAAAATAAATAAATAAATAAATAAAAATAAAAAGTTAAGGCATTTCTTGAAAGCGTCACTAAATGTTGGATATGACATCATTAGTTAACAGAGATGAAAAGAAGGTGATAGATGTTAGGATATAGCAACTTTTTTCATAATCGTCGTTGTAGGACATTATTGACGTTTTTCAAATGCCACAAGCCTAAGACAACAATTTTATCTGTGATGCAATTTAGAAATGTCACATTTTCTTATGGTAGCGTTTTTTCAGAACTACGGCGGCATTTTTGAAACGCTAAGAGCATGATTTCCTGCAATGATACCACAGTTATACTATCTCTTTAGCAAAACCAAATGTTGAAGTTTTCATTCTCTGCGAGTATTAACAAAATGTTTCAATTGTGTTAGGTCATTAAACCATCCTGTCTCACTATCCCAAAAATTATTTTTAGTCTTTCCTTTGAAATATAGAGAGTTTTAGTGAGTACTTTCTAATAATATAAATGGGAGTCTATGCCATATAACAGAAACAACACAAGACAGAACCTAGCAATACACAATGAACCTGTCTGTACTCAAAAACTTTGCTACGTTAACCATACACTATATATGTTCAATTAAAGAGCTCTCTTACTATAGACAACACACAAATTGAATGACCATACATTATTTTTTAGTGAACAACGTACACAACAGAACCACTATAGCAGAGCAACAAAAGCAAGCCTAACTAGTAAAAGAAACTTGAGATGGACATGGAGGCACATCAACTTCAACAACTCCTTCAAGCATCTGGGTGACCTTCCTCATTGTAGGCCTCAGAGATGGATCTTCTTGAATACACCAAATGGTAACCATCAGAAATCTCTCCTACCTCTTCCAGTCATTTAACGCTTCCATATCGTTTTCAACCAAAGTATCCAATCTTCCTTCCTAAAAGCAGTCACAAGCCCAATAAATCAGAATTACTTTCTCTTTTTCACCAACCTCCAAATCGCTGATGCTTTTTCGACAAGAAATGATCTCCAGTAGCAACACACCATAGCTATAGACATCAACCTTTGCAGTGATTGGATTACTGTTGAACCACTCCGCAGCAACACACCCTCTTGTCCCTCTAATGGTAGTGGGATTGGTCTTACTCTGATTCAACTTCAGAAGTTTAGCCAACCCAAAGTCAGAAATCCGAGCATTGTAATAATCATCCAGAAGTATGTTTTGAGGCTTTATATCACAATGGATGATCTGGGTACTACATTCTTCATGCAGGTACACAAGTCCTTTGGCAGTCCCCAATGCAATTTGGGTCCGTTGGTTCCAACTTGGCTTCTTTTCCCCCAAAGAGAAAGCCTGCTAAAGTCCCATTTCTCATGAACTCATACACTAACATCCGATGTTATCCTTCATCACAAAATCTGAGCAGTTAGACCAAATTCTTGTGATGTGTCTGCCCAATTACATTTACTTCAGTTTTGAATTCCTTCTCTTTCTCTTGAACCACCCTATCTAGTTTCTTCACTGCAACAACAACTCTGGAACCCATTTGTATCGCCCCCTTGTAAACAATACCAAAAGCTCCGCTTCCTAGTTCATCCTTGAAACCATTTGTAGCTTCTACAAGCTCTTCGTAAGTAAAACAATGAAGATTAGTCTCCACAACACTGTGATTGCCATGATGACTTTTATGCTTTTATTGTGGTGGATGAGGAAAAAGCCCAAGCAAGAAGCACCAATCAATACAAAATTGATGAACACAGAGCTACCCAATAGAACCGATCCAACGAGAATTAAGGTCCCCTGATTCTTCTTTGTTTCTGGAACTAGAGGAGAAGGAAGGGTTCGAGGATCACTTTTCCTAAACTTCAAGAAAGCATGACGATTAACAACATTGTCCTCTCCCCCATTTGAAAGTGGCAGCTTCTTCTTCCAACAACTACCCTTACCCAAAATGGCAACAACACAAAAACAGTCATTGATGCAAGACCTTTTGCACTGTGCTTCAGTCACAGGCACGAAATGTTCATAGTCAGATGTTGGCCAATCAGTATTGATTAGTGTCTTAAAATCGTAGATATCTTCCGCAGAATTGATGTCATCTTCTAAACAATTTTGTGTGAAATTTGGCTTGCAACTTCCATACGTATTGTTTGGATCAAGTAAGAAATACCTTTGCTGGCATTTGCAATCTAGCCTTTGGTTATCATTGAGTTTTCAAATGCTGTTAAACCTACAAGCCCCACTGCCTTCACCTCCACCAATATCAACACATATATTATCGGGCTTTGACCAAATAGGAGCCCACTTTGTACTGCTATTGAAAGTCTTTGAATGATAATATTGGGTGAAAACTCCATCAAAATTCAGAGTTGCTTTGTGAAAATGTGAGAACCCGAATATACAAATGAAGTAAATAATTAAATAATAATAATTTTACAATCTCAAATATTTTGATTGTGAATCCTAAAGTGCAAATTAAATATTTGGAGGGTCTTTTAATTAATTTTAAACTTACATAAATTTATGGTAAAAGTATTTAATTTAGAGCCAAGAATTATTATTAAAAAAAAAATAGAGAAGAGGGTGTGACATGAATTCTAGACCACAAAATTATTAAATAAGGCTCTTACCATTTGAGTTGCATATAACTTATATATATTTTTTGTATATTTATCTATTTATTTGACCTGTGCCCACCACTAGTACAAAATGAAATAAACACAAACCCTACTCTCTTTTTGGTTGAAAACAGTAGCAGCAGCCGTGAGGGAGCCACCATCGGAGAAAGAGAGAGAGAGAGAGAGAGAGAGAGAGAGAGAGAGAGAAGTTGAGAGAAAAGAAGAAGAAAGAAAAAGGTTGCAAACAAGGAAGAACTTTTGGATGTGTGGTAGGTATCTAGCTTTCTTCTTTCTTTCTTCTTTATCCTTATTCTATTATTATTTAGTTCAGTGATGGAGAGGTGTAGGTTTATGTATTTTGTATATAAACACTGTTAAGAAACCTGAGGAAATAAATTATGTAAAGAATGGGAGAAATTCTTAGTTTAAAAATTCTGTACAGAGTCACAAACTTTAAAAATCAAGAAACCATATTAAACGGATGAATTTTGAACTAAAATTTTTACAGTAGATTAATAACACATTGAATTGTGTACCAGAATTTTCTTATAATTTTTGGGAGTCAAAATCTATATTAACTACTGCGTTCAAATCTGTCCAGAAAACTGGTTTAAAACAATAACTTCGAAAGTGTCGTCCTCTTTGGGTATAAATCCAAAAATTATCAATTTAGCATCATTAGAACTGGTTATGAGTCTAGTTTCTTAAATTTTTTTTCTTGCATCGATTGCTCATGTATACTAAGAGAACCATTAATTTCTTTAGAGTGCTGCAGAAAGCGACCTGTTTGGATATGATTAATTGTAAATAATTATTTTGATAAGCAAATCAAGTGAAACCAATTGGGTTTGAAACTTAGGATATATTAGTTGTTATCTGAAAGGTTTTGAAATTTTTTGAACAGCGTGGAGTGGATTTTGTAATTTTCGAAGTTAGCGAATAGATTGGGAAAGCATGTTTAAAATTATGTTTTATTTTAAAGTTACTTTTAATTAAGTTTCAATTTGAACCCATGCCCTGGGTGATTTTAGACCTTGAAGAACATGAGCTTAGGTAACATTTAAGAGTAACTGTGAGTTGGGTTGAGCTGTGTTAGTGCGCTTTAGTTTGGGGTTACTTAGTTTCTTATTCTTTAGTATTTTTAAATTAGTAGTGACATGTAGTTTTCATACTTGGTTCAGGGTACTAGTTAGACTTCTATACTCTATTTGAGGGTTACATTATTCCGTTTCCAAGTGAGAAGTTGCATGCTACATATTTTTATAAATGTTTCCCTATTAAATTGTTGTTTCAGGACTAAGCTATTTTGACAAATTATTATATTATTGATGGAATTAAATTATTTCTGAAACATGTGTAAACTTAGCATACTATGGACTACTTGTTATGGTCTTATATTTATAATAGTGAACTACCATGTTTTGCGAAACTGAATTGTATTGATTATCGGGACCATTTGTGTATTTTAGTCCAGGGAAATTATTCCACTATGTGTGGTGACTCTGGCCACTAGGGAAAAGATCCGGGTTGGACTGTGATGACTCTAGTGCTCAAGAATTGTAAGGAAAAGACCTAGGTTGGCCTAGGTGACCTTTAATTGGATCGTCTTAGAGGAAAGGTGTAGCACTTGAGCCCTTTAAAGCTTTTGGTAAATGTATTTGAACCCTTTATTTTATTTTGGGAATCTTTGGTATTGTTGTACCTCAGTTTTGGAGGTGTACAAATTGATTTAAACTTGTTGGGATTGCTCGTTCACGCCCGTTTGCGTTGAAAAGTTGTTTGGAAACTTGAAAATCATGTTCTGGGGTCGACACCGGTCTTAGTGGTGTCGACACCTTCTCTTTTGTTTGCCATAAGGGCTTACACTAAAAGCCGGAATGGTCGAATTCCTTGTTTTGAATTTGTTCATCGTGATTTTGGTGTCAACACTGCACTTGGTGGTGTCGACACCTTCTCTTTTGGTTGGCCGCAAGGGGTCGACACTAACTGCGGGAAGGGTACCCTTGTTCTCAAATTGCCCATCGCATTATGGTGTCGACACCATTTCAGAGAAGGGCTTCCACACTGCAAAGGTACCACACTTAGTGTTCTAGATTTCTTCTTAGGTGTCGACACCTGTGTTGTGAAGGGTCGACACCTGTGACTTTTTCCCAGATTTTTCTCACGGTTTGGACCTACTTTTTGGGGATATTTTGACTAAATATTTTGAGTTGACTTTGGGGCTTATATCTATTTTTGACCTAGTACTATATAAAGGCCCGCACTTTACCTTTTCTCTCACTTTTTCTTCCCTTTCCTCTCTCCAAACTGTGAAACACCTTCTCTCTCTCTCTCAAAAGGCACTTTTTACTCAAAGATCCTTAGATCTACTTGTTTGAGCACCTCTACTCACCTTGCTCCTTTGAGATAAAGTGTAGAGCTTGTCGAGGGCTTCATTTTGATCGGAGTATAGCTTGGTTTCTCTTCCGTCGACTTTTGGGTTTTTCTTCCTTCTTTCCCTTCTAAATTTGAGGTAGGGATTTCCTACTCCATATTATAGGCTTTATCCTAAGTTTTGGTATTTTGATATGTTGGGGGTCGTTTGGTAATTTTGGGAAAAACCCTAGTTGTTGTAATAAATTAATTTATATAATTAATTTAGGGAAAATTGGGGGAATTTAGTTCAATTCATGGAATTGAGGAATTTATTGATTAAATGGTGTAGTTGGTTAGTTTAATCACTCATCTATGAAAATGTTGGAATTATATTAGTTGATAGATTTATTTCATGTTTAGAAATAACTGTTTTGGGC
Organism: Camellia lanceoleosa; assembly: GCA_025200525.1. Lineage (NCBI taxonomy): Eukaryota > Viridiplantae > Streptophyta > Magnoliopsida > Ericales > Theaceae > Camellia > Camellia lanceoleosa. The sequence continues at coordinate 128,648,718 of CM045768.1, forward strand.
TATCGGTGGAGGATAGTCGTGATTGTTGTAGACATTGCATGTGGATTAGGGAAAACTGAAACTAATCACATTGGTTAAGTCATTGATTTAGACTGTTGAATTAATACAGAAATTACATGTATGGATTGTGTGTTGTATATGGCAAGAGTTTATTACACTGTATATACATTGTATTGTGTGGGAGGAGATAGGAGATGTACTCCACGGTTTAGGGGAAGATAGGGGATGGACCTCTAAACCGGATTTTGTTTGGGAGGAGATAGGGGATGGACTCCATTAGCATCACTATATGTGTGCTTATTGATTTGAAGTGTATTTACATGTTGCTGATACATCACTAAAATGTGTATCAATCGGGAAGTATGGAAGTGTTTGGATATGAGCCTTAGTCTCATTTGTTTTGTTGATAAATGGAAGAAATGTTAATGTGATATGTAGTTCACTGTTATAGTCTGGCCAGGTTCTAAGCCATGTTGGTAAAAATGGAAAGTTGAACAAATAATGGAAAGTGAAACTGATATTTGTGTTAACCATCTATTGAATGCTATTGCTTTATTCAATGCTTATATTTGGTTTAGTATATTTCTACTGGGCTGTGGCTCACCCTATAAGGGAATATCATTTTCAGGTCCAGGAGATGTGCTACCTCCAAGGACTTAGCTTGGAAGGATTAGGACTTTGAAGACTTGTCTTTAGTTATTTGTTTTTATTTGAGATTACATGTAAACATTCAATCCAAGGCTTAATTTGTAATGGAGTTAGTACTCATTCTTTTGTGTCCAAGTGTTAGCTTGGAAAGATGTAAGCCCTTAGGGCATTTATTTCTGATGTTACATGTGATGTCTTTCAATAAAAGTACTCTGATGGATGATTTAATGATTCGTTTTATTTTATTAATGCATGTTAATGTTATATATATATATATATATTATGGGTTTATTTTGAGGGCGTGACAAAAGGCCCGAGTTGCCACCCTGAGGATGACTCTTAGTTCGGTATTGGATCCAACAGGGTTTATAGCCTTTGAGAACTGTGTGGCATGTTACTTGTTATTTCTTGGTACCCAGAAAATTATTGGTGTTCATGTTATAATCTGTTTTAAGTGGAAAATGTCATTTATCATGTTCTTGAGAGACATGAGTATTTTAACCGTTGAACTGTGGAACCTTCTTTTTGAAACAGATTATCTTTAATTACAGTTGGTTTTGCCGTTTATACTTGTGGTATGTTACTGGATTGAGTTTTGGTTATTTATTATTGGACTATTGTTTAATTATTCAATGTGTTTATGGATTTGTATTTAGGCTTACATGTGCCTTGGGCTAGGGTCCTGTGGGCCACGGCCGGTCAAACGCGGATTTGGGGTGTGACAAAAAATATTCAATGGCTGGGAACAACATACTTTGTGAGATGTAGAATCTTTAATTATTTCTTCTCAATATGTACATGAATCATATGTCGTCAAAGATCACTCAGTAACCAGAATTGGACGAATTGGAGGAATTATACGTGCCGTTGATATAGTAAGCATCATAAGCAAAATTGGAAGTGATGTCTCTGGTATTGAGGACAAGATTCCCATCGGGGGGCAAACGGAGTTGAAACCTTCCCTGCGAGAAATTGGTCTCTAAAAGGAGAGAAAATATTACCCCACCGGACTCCATAATCTGTGTAGGCAACATGGTATCAGTTGGATTTTTGAAACTTTCCCATAGATTGACATAATCGCTGCTCACAAGTACAAAGTTGCTAGTAACATTCATAAAACCATGAGCAACATTATTGTTGAGAATAAGCTGAGAGTTCCACAATTCTTTGCCTTGAGGGTCACTAAGCACTAGCCCTCTGTCAACAGTTAGGCCCAGTTTGGATCCAATTGAGATAGGGACACCATCATGCCCATACCAGACAATGGTTTGGTCTGGTATTTTGTAATACCATATGGAAAGCAAGAAGAGATTCTTTTCCTCAAGTGGTTTAAACCCAAATGCAAAAACACCAGAGGATGACAGCCATCGGGTGTCCTTGTTATTTGCAGTGACAGATTTACCCACAGCCACGATACATTAGTCCAAGCAACAATAGAAAATGGCAGGAGGAAGAGTAACAAGAAGTGGAAAAGTGGATGATGAAGTGGAGCATAAGCCATTGATTGATAGATCAAGCTTGATTTGGGTAGATGGAAATGAATAAATGAAAAAAGAAAGATCAAAGTGTTTTTTTAGGCAAAGGAAAAGACTTTGAAGTCAACCTATACCTTTCAACAAAGACTTCTACATCCATAGCATTATTGGTCTTTGGTCACCGTTCTTTAATGACTCTATCAGAGCCACATATATAGTTGCCTGGACCATTAAAAGTCTATAAAATAAAATACCGATAATTGTCATAATGTTGGACTTATTTTCACCTCACATGATACACGCAATACAAAAAGGACGAGCTTTAACGGAATGACAATTAATAAAAATGAAAATTGGTTAGCTTGTAATTTTAAAGAATTAATGAGAAAAGCACTTTTATAATAATGGTATTGATTGTGAATTTATCATATCTATAGTGAATTAGGTATTAACTCGGCTATGAATCAATTAGTATAGTGAACAGATCAATACACATGTACTAAGTGGGGAGGATTAACTTTTTAGACATGGAAAAAATTTGAAATAAAGATTCAAGCCTATATTTTCTTAAATCACTAAATATCTTGCAAAATAAATAAATAAATATTTATCGTGCTCTCATATGTATCGAGTTAGTCATGCATTCTCAAGTGCGCTAATCAGGTATTAAAATTGTTTTACTTTATATTTACATCATATATTAGTTAAATCTTCAAATTGATAAGTATTGAAAGTGGTTTTTTTTTTTTTAAATTTTTATTAGTGAATTCTCAACATTTGATTATTTCTAGAATTCTCAACATTTGATGGGTACATATACAACGTTTTTGATCATTTGATTTTGACACCTTTACCAACAAAACCTTGTGTTCGTTGAATAGTCCACACGGTTTTGTAAGTTCAAAATTGAAATAGCCCACATAGTTTCCAGCTTTTTTGTATGGGTGAAGCACCAATAAATCCAAGTTTGTGAACTTGTGCACTAGTTAGTCCTGCCTTCTTTTTTTTTTTGTTAAACCAAAAGGTCCTAAAACAATAAAATTGACACATCTGTCCTCTTCCATGCACGTTTTTATGTGTTTAATGGGGGCGAATGTGGAATTTTGTTGTTGGCGAAATTACATTTGTGGACATAAAGCACACTAAAGATATTTTTTGGTTTCCTTCTTTTTGATTGAATGTTTGATCTGCATATGGAAACATTGTCAAGAAACATTCTCACATTAAACATTTCTATGTTAGGGGATTGGAACACTAGATGTGATTGAGGGTTTTTCGAAGAGTTGTTCCCACAAATTCCACATTTGTGTTTTCAACTGAAACCCTAATTAGAGGAACCTCTTCATCGACAAACCACCTTCAACAATAGCAGATCAATCTCCACCGGTGAGGGTTTGACATCATCGTCTCCAGAGACATACAAACAGACACAATGGACAGTGTTCGTCATCGTACACGCCAATTACGCCATTGTCGTAATTTCAAATGTCGACAATGAAAGGCGAAGGTGTGTAATGTTTGACACTTTAATTGTTGATTTGTACAACAATTTGTTACCCGTTATTTGTATTTGATTTTGGTTTTGTGGTTTGAGTCATCGTTGCATGCCCTAATTGGTTGATGTAATGTGCAATGTGAGATTTCATGTAAATTTAACATTGTGATTTTGATGTATGATGATTTAGGAACATTGAATGTGTATGATTAGAGGTGATGTTCGTATGGTTTTAATGTTATGGTGTTGTGTATTGAATGTTAATAGTCAGAGTTATCTATCAGTTTAAGGTAGAAGGGCTATGCTAATATTGTTGTGTGTATTTATAGTCAAAATAATGCCCTGTTTGGACGTAGGATATGCATTCTATTGTTGTTGTAACGCCCTCAAAAATATATATATATATATATATATATAATCCATTAATAAGATCCATTGGTTTATTGAAAATGATATAGTTTCATTCATCAGAGTTTATATTACAAAAAGGTATTACATGTGTTATACATTTACAAACATTCATTCTCAATCTATAGCATGTAATAATAGTTAATAACTCACAAAATAAATGCCCTATGGGTTTTCATCTATCCAAGATAGGACTTGGTTACAACAAAAGAGTCCTAAGCTCTATACATGTAAAGCTCTTGGCTTGAATTAACATTTAAACACAAAAGTAGCAAAACAAAGCCTCCAACTCCTAAGTCCTTCCAAGCTACACCCTTGGAGGAGGCATGCAACTTGTACTTGAAAATGGTTTCCCAAGTAGGGTGAGCCAAAGCCCAGTAAAAATAAACTAACACAATATATGAAGTTTAACTAAGATATAAATGTCAAGTAAATGTTCAATGCTCAAGGCCAACTGACATTCTCCCCATTACCATTCAATATTGATAACCACATCTTAATCCATTTCAAATCAATGCATAAGTATAGTTCCTTATCATCTAAACAATCCCAAATGAGACTACAACTCATTCATTCACAATTCAATAACATTCATTATTCAAACACTTCAATCTTCTTGCCATTTTACGGATTCTCGTCTGAGGGAATCGGCACCCAAATATACATATATAAGGTTTCAGGACTTTCATCATGGACACTCCGGCCAACTTAATTTAAAATGGAGTACATCCCCTATCTCCTCCCAAACAATGATACATATACAATGTATTTAAAAGCGTTGTCATATACAATGATTATCCAAATCACATATTCAATGGTTTAATCAAACCGTCATATTCAATGACATAATTCAAATGACCAGTTTCAATTCACCTAGTCCTCATACAGTTTCTACAACAATCATAGCTATTCTCCACCGATAGCCCAAAACTGATATTTCTAAACAGATGTACAATTTTATCAAACAAATAATTTATCAAATCTTTCATGGGTGAGTGATTTATCAAATCCAACTACACCGTTGATTCACACATCCTCCCAATTTCATATTTCCCATATCAATTTCATTATTTATACAAAATAATTATTTAACACAAATTAGGGCAATTTTCCCCCTTTTCCAAATATCAATCCCAAGTCCAAATTTCATCATTTTAACCCATATAATCTCATATTCAATACCCTATATATATATATATATATATATTCATGGAACCCAACATAAAAGCCCTCTTTTAAATTTTGAACTCAAACTCTAACTTCACCCAAATCCTCCTAATTTCCACCACTTATACAAAATGACAAATACCTAGGTTAAAAACCATAACAAGGTGTAGAATATCCTTACCTCAAGTGTAGAAGCTCAAAGGAGATGAAGGAGAACCTCAAAAGTACACAAAACCAAGTTTGGTTCGGATGGAATGAAAGCCCACAAGATGCTCCACCATTTTCTCAAATGAAGTAGGGTAGTGGTGCTTGGATTAAGGAGTATTTATAGAGAGAGAGAGAGAGAGAGAGAGAGAGAGAGAGAGAAAGAGAGAGTTTTAGAGAGAGAGAGTGTGTGTGTTGGATTAGGGTTTTTAGCAAAAAGGAAATCAAAAAGTGATATAAAACTGCTCAGCTGCGAACTGATATACGCGACCTTCGCTAGAGCGACCAGACACAACAAGTGACCTCGTTCGACCGCAAGAAGAGTCGCTCGAGCGCAGAATGCAAAGCTTCAGAAGTTTTACAGATGCACACGCTCGCTCGAGCACAAGAAACCTCGCTTGAGCGAAGAACTTCACCTTTCCAGAAATTTTGCGTCTGGGAAAGAAACCTGAGGACTCTCAAATCTCGCTTGAGCGTAAGAAACCTCACTCGAGTGAAGAAGCAAGTTTCACAAGGCTCACTTGAATGCAAAAAGCCTCGCTCAAGCGAAGAGGCCAAAATCTGGGGAACAATAATCTAGACCAACTAACAACCAACCTATTCCAAACACGCCCAACATGTTCCAAAACTCAAATTCAAAGAGTTAAAGGAGGAAAACAAGACATGGATAGCAACATTAAACCGTGAAACCCGAGTCTGGAATACAACAAAGTTCGGGTCAAAACTAGGATCATTATAGTTGTGGTAATTTATACATGTTGGTGTTGTCAACATCATCCATCCAATGCAAGCAACAGGGTTTTGCTTTCCGACATTAGTTGTGTATGCTGGTTTTAGAGTGAGATCGGAGGGTACGTGGTTATGTTTCCCGTGTGTCCTACAAATATGTTCAATGTGGAAATATGTTGTGTACTATAAGTGTGTGTCTTGCAGTATGGTATTTCATTTCGTAATGTTTGTGATTTATGGTGGACACGTCGTAATATGCATGTTGTGTGATGCGGTACGTTGTGATGTTTTCCAGAAAAAACAAAATTGATTATCACGTTACAAGAAAACAACATCATCAATTGAAACCCATCCACTATATATCACTCTACAAAAATCAAACACACAAAAATGAAAATATAAAACTTTACCCTCTCAATCATCACACACAAATGAGCAAAAAAGAATCCACCAAAATCATAACAAGGGTAAATGTGTAAACTCCACCCTTGCCAAATCAAAGGAAAATATTCCTTACCAATTAAATAGGACCAAATGGTTCATAAGTAAAAACAGAGGACTAAATGGATCATCATTCCCTAATTTGGGATTTATCTGTAGTTTCTCCTTAAAAGGACACGACATATAAAAATTCATTAAGATCCGTGCAAGAAAATAAGGAAAATTCTACTTATATCACCAATTTAATTCCTTACACCTTTAAAATTCAAATTTTTTTAAAGTATTGCTATTAACACATGCTTAAATTTTTTGGACAACCCAATTTCTAATTTTTTGTTTATTAGAATTATACCCTAAAATCAAATTACATTAAAAAAGATCATCTAATGGAACACTCACCTATCAAATAAGAACTAACACTATACAATATTGTATACCCACCCCCACCTCCATCTCCAGCTATATGTATTCCACCTTTCTAAACCCTAAACCTGTTACTCTTCATGACCAACCAACATAAACCTTAAACCTGTTACTCTTCATAACCATCTTAAACCCTGAATATATCCTCTTCATCACCATCATAAACCCTCCTGCATCAGAAACCCTGAACCAGAAAGTTTTTTTCAAGTCTAACGTATTAGTCTTCATCAGTTATTTCACCTTGTAAAGCAATGGAGGATGATGACAACAATTCTGATGAGGCTGGTGTTCCATTGGTAAGTTTATCTATCTTAAATTAACATTCTCGATCGTTTTCAATCATTGTTGTTTTGCTCAAACTGTTCGGTATTGGTTTGTCAACTGTTAAGATTATGTTCGGTAACACAGTACTGAACACAAACATTTAGTTCAATATATGGGTTCCAAACAATATGCAGATAATTGGTGCTGTTGAATCGAATATAACCTTTATTTTCGGTAATAGTGTGCCAAATGGTTCAATTTTTGTATCTTCAACACCAGATCGCATTTTTTGTGAAGGTTTTTCCCTCTAAAACTCCCTTTTACGCCAAAATAAACCAAAAAAAATGTGATAGAAAGATAAGAGGCAATGCTATTGATAAGATGGGGAGTCAATATTTACCTAAGAGGAATTTTTGACAAGTTTTCTATAATGGTGGACATGAATTTCTGACAAGTTTTCCGACGATATTCTTTGGACACCGTCGAGTCGATTCCTTTTTTCATTGAGAGTTGATAGAAATTTCAATGATGGACCGTTGATGCAATATGCTCTTCACTAAGGTAATGGTGCTTACAGATGTAGTGACCGTCAGCTTTCTTTTCAATAGGAGATGGACGGTCATCAAAAGAAGAATGAGAGAGGGTGTGCAAAATTAGGTGGGTGTGCCTTAAGTGTGATGACATTATGAATAAGGGTAAATTTGGTATTAAGTGGGGTGTTCAAAGAAATTTTATTGAAATTTAGGGTTTAGGATGGGGGCTCAAAGAAATGAGAGGTCCAAAGCATTTACGTTGGTGCTAATAGCATCCTTCTTATTTTATTTTATATTTTTTAAATTTCTATAATTCTTTTATTACCTTCATCCCTAACCTTCATCCTTCTCCTTCTTCTTACACTCAAAACTTGGAAAACCCTAACCCTAATTCTCTTCCATCACAACCACCTCCACTAGTCGATTACTAGCGCCATCACTCCTCCACCACTCCACTACCCTAATTTTATCAGTTCTTTGCAATTACAGCCCAACAAGTAAAGAAAAACCCAACCTTACCCAATATAGATATGGAGGTAACTTATAAAGATTATCATAAATCGCAACCAAAACCATAAAGTTGAAATGAATTAATGATAGCATCAAGATCAAGGTCAACTTTTCCTATCACCAAGCAACATCACAATTAATTCAATTCAATTCAATCAGGCTTTTTGATGGGCAATAATTTGATTGAGGAACGAACAATCTGTGAGTTTTGTAGTCCATTACATACATATGTCTATAAATAGAGAAAGAGAGAGAGAGAGAGATGGACATACCTTGTACAACATGACCTTTTGGGTCAATAGAAGAATCACCACAGAGATCACAGACAATTCTGCTAGGGATTTCACCAGTCTTAGCTCTAATACCACAAATCATCATCATCATGAGGATCATAGAGACAAAAAGTGGTAGTGGCACTTTCTTTGACAACGACTCCATACGATGGTAGGGACAGTGAGAGGGTGGTTGAAAAATCTAGAAAACTCGTAGATATTGATTTGTGGTTATGTATCAATTTCAAGCAGTAAATAACTATCTCAATCAAACAATCAAGACAAATCGATACAATGATTTTAACGTGGAAAAGCCACAATTGGAGCGCCTCCAATTGTGATAAAAAATCATGGGCCAAAGATACAAAATAAAATCCACTAAGAAGACACAAAGGAATTACACAAGTGAACTCTTAATTACCTAGTGAATCCACGTCCGAATCGAACCGACCCCTATGTGCCTCTTCCAATCCCATCTTCACCTCGGAATTGTCTTGCCCAACATTGAATCCGCAATGCCGATGTTGAATCCATGACGAAGAGCCACTCTGAAATCCACCAAAGCTTCAGACTCAAGTTCCATGGAATCCACCGAAAAACAACTCAAACAAACTAAACAAACCCTTTGATAAAATCGACCCAATTCATGATTGAACTCTCACAGATATCAAAGGAACACAAGCAAAGAAGCTACAGATAAAAACCCTAATACCCAAGAAGAAGATCTGGAAGCCGTACACTAAAATCTGATTGAACTGCACCTTTTATAGCAAACAGATCCGTGATCTCCACTCGAGGGCAAGAATGGCCGCTCCAGTGAAAAAAAAACAACTCCTAGTACTTTTGTAGGCAAGTGAAACTTCTGAAGGGTCGCGATCTTCGGTCGAGCATAGGAATGACCGCTCGAGCGAAAAAACAATTTCGACTGCAATTTTGTTTTTAAAACTCATAGTCAGCGAAATGGCAAACATAATAGGATTCAGATGACAAACTCCTCTGCATAGGCACAATTCAGGTTGGATTCGCATCTAAAACTCATAGCCTCACTAAAATAAAAGAGCGAATAAAAGTACAACTGAAAGGAGTTTTGTCAAACGGGATTTCCAAGAACAAAAACCTAACAGTGGTGATTACGTGGTGGTATCGGTGATGGCAGTTTCAGAAGACGGCAGCGGATAACGAAATCAGGGTTAGGTTTGGGGCAGAAGAAAAATAAGGTGGTTGGAGGGCTTGTGGCGGTAAAGATGGTGGTTGGAGGTGATGGTGGGAGAGAATTTTTAGGTTTTGGGTGCAAGGATGAGGAGGAAGGTTAGGGACAAAGGTAATAAAGGAATTACAGAAATTATAAAAATAAAAAATAAAAAAGTTAAATTTTGAGGGTGTAAGGAGTTAAATTGGTGATATAAGTAGAATTTCTCAGAAAACAAAGAGAAAATGTAACTCCCTGCTTAAAACATACATGAACATACCAAGACAAACACCATAATATAAACCAAAGGTCATCTTTCTCATTGAACTAGAGATTACAATTCAATATTTACAAAACATCCTGGTTTCACTTTCCAGTTCAATAATCAATATAGCCTTACAAAAATAATAAGCCTCAAGGGCATACAAAATAACGAAACAAATTCAAAAGTCTAGGTACACTGTCTTCTACATCAAAAACATAATATTCTTCAACTAAACTTTCCCAAAATGAACTACTACTAGTCTTCTCCAACCCATCAAGGATGTGGTGTATCATCAATTCCTAAAAAATAAAATAGGGTTGAGCTATATGCCCAGTAGGAATACATTTAACTAAGTATTTAATTATTCAAATAAGCATGTGACATCATTGAGACAAAACACATTAAGGAGTTTAGGTACACAGGTAATTATTGTCAATCATGTAAACACTATAACAACTAAACAATCACATTTACACCCCACAACATTCATCATCACATCAAAGAGAATAACCCATGAGTCCCATGTAAGAGTCCAAGTCCAAACACAAGCTTCTCTTGTTTAAAAACCGCCCCCACATTTGCCGACTATTATACGGCAGGGAGTGGGCACCCAAAATCATCCGTTTTTCTACCTTTGCCGACTACAATACGGTAGGATCAGTGGACACCCAAAAACATTTTCCTATATTCGTCCAGTAATAAGCCTAGATAGGGCAATTAGGCACCTTTAACTTCCCCCATGCGGGTACCAACACAACTCGCACAATAACAAAACTGACTCTTACCCGAACTCATGCTCAAGGAACACTTCATCAAATTTCCATTAAGTTATCAAACACTTACATGGTCAAGCAAGCAACATCACATAACATGCAAAGGGAATCACCACCCAAATCACAATTCCATCATCACAACAATATCCAAATATCTTATTTCCTCGTTGTTCATAATGTATTAGTACCTTAAAGAAATCCTCAATTAAAATGACCTCTCTACTCAAATTTGAAATTAGGGTTTTACTACATTTGGGGCTTTTTCCATTTCTTCATTATACATGTTTCCATTACCATAAAATGCATGTTTAATTAAAAGAGTTTGGGAAATTTCAATTAAAACTGAAGGAAAAGTCTATTTTATGTGAATCAAGAGTTTATTTCACCCCAAACACAATATTTCCTCTTAAGCCACAACAATACCACAATATCTTCTTGAAAACAAAGAAATACAAGGTTAAAGGTAACCTTACTTCAATGATCAAGCAAGATAGCAAAGCTCCTAGGAGAATCCTTCGCAAATCAACTTTTCAATTGGTAGAAAAGTGATAGCTTCGAGTCTTCTTTACTTTTTGATAAGTGATCTAGGCCAAATCTTAGTGAAATGGAAGGTATTTTAGAGTGAGAATAAAGGGTTTTCGGAAATGAGGGAAGAAGAGGGAAGACGAAGGGAGATAGAAATGAAAAAGGTGAAGAAATGATCTAGAATGTCCTTTTTAATTTGCTGATATCGTGCAGTCCGCTCAAGCGCAACTTCCTACGCTCGAGCGTAAGAGACAAACTCGAAAGGCTTGCTCGAGCGACAATTCCTTCACTCGAGCGTAAAATGACAAGTCCTAGAAGTTTTACAAAGCTATAGGGAAACAACTGGGAGCCAACATTCTCCGCTCGAGCATAACTTTCTACGCTTGAGCGACTCGCCTGCAAACTCATGAGATTCAGAGAGCTGCAATTCTCCGCTCGAGCATAACTTTCTACGCTTGAGCGACTCCCATGCAAACGCGTGAGATTCAGAGAGCTGCAATTCTCTGCTCGAGCACAACTTTCTTTGCTCGAGTGGGCACCTGGAACAAAATGTCATAGACCGTAAAAGGTAAATTACAATTTGCCCTTTTATATTTGGTCAATTTTTTATTTTGGTCTTTAAAGTTTATTTTTTTCCTACTTTAGCCTTTCATGTTTTAATTTTCTTCCAGTTTACTCCTAAAGTTAACTTTTTTCAAAATTACATAGAAAATATCACAATAATTACCACATATCATAAAAAAAAATTATTATATTGAAATTTGAATTTATGTCAGAGGTGTGAATTATATATAATAAAATATTTTTATATCATGTGACTATTAATGTGTCATTTTCTGTCTAATTTCAAAAAAAATCTAATTTTAAAATAAATTGAGAAAAATTTTACATATGGAAGGTAGAAAACAAAGCGTGGCTTTTAGTTAATTGCTACATGTTGGTAATTTAGCCTCTAGAATTTTTTACCATCTCTTTTGAGGTCTACTAATGGCGTTGCACGGTATATAATCGTTATAGACATCCGTGGAAAGATTTGTAAAATAACAAAAGAGGGAGTTCTAAATAGTCTGATGTCTAGTCTTAATGGTTGGGAGGACAAGTCTCTTTGGTGGACTCTAGTAGCCTTGAGTTTTACAGTTATAGTTTAACCATTACTATTTAAATGTTACTGGCTAACTATTATTTATATCTATTAAACTGTTACTTACATGTTAGTGCTAAACCTAATGTCTATACACTTCATCTCAAAGCACCTCTCTCCCGATAAGGTAACAAGATCTTTCGAAAATTGAATCTACTGAGGCAAAGATCCCCGTGCAACCGCATTTCCATGCATGTGCCCGTATAATGGCGGCACGACTGCAGAACATACATAGTGCGACTGTGAACCCATTTTGTGACCCTTAATGGGATGTGCAGGTGGACCAAAGATATGCAACAGAGGCTAGAAAAATATGTGTGCCTACTGGACATGTGGGTCCACGCTTTAACTCTTGGACTATCTAGTTGCACAAGACAACCTAATAAAACTCTAATTGATACTTTGGATCATGAAAATAGTTTTTTATTTGTAAAATTTGTCCACTTGAATTTAATTGGGCCTCCTTCCTTTTTCTCTTTTTGAAAGATATTGAAATGGAAGGTTTTGATGGAAAATGATTTTTGGGGATAAAAAGAGGTTGAACGAGCCCAACAGTGGCCCAAACACAATCTTTCGTCAAACTACACTAAGTCTTATGGTTAGTCAAAATAAGGTGTTTACACTGACAATTCACCCCCGACTTGTTCATAATGTACAATGTGAAACGAGTGAGGATCTAAACCCAGTAAATTCATAGAAAATTTACTAATCTATCGAAATGCCAAATAAAAACCGTATCACTAGACCTGGAGTCGCCACCTAATCTTTTTGGGGAATTAGAAAATCTTGACTCCTACCAATATAGGCCACTGATACACCGCGACCAAAGAACTCAGTTTGGGAGTTTAGGTATGAATGTGATTTGATGAAATGATGAGAATTTGAAGAATTGATTTAGATGAATAATGATTTGAAATTGCTCCACTTTATACCTTCTTGAACTCGTTGAGTATCATTATATATTGTTGTTAGTTATGCTCTAATGTTGCCTATTTGGAATATTTAGATAGAGATAACTGTTGTTAGTAATCAGTTGAAGATTGCATTGTTGTAGAAATATCTCAACAACTGAAACCCATTTGTTTCGTGATTTGGAAACTAATATGATGATAACTAGTTTATTTTGATGATTTGTTATATTGTGTAGTGGGAATGGTGTTAATTGCGAATAAACTGAGGCACACTTGTATTATGATTTGTGTTGTGCTACGTAGAGGTATCGAGTTCCTTCCGGTTAGCACCCAGTAAAGCGGGGTTGTGCCATATGTAGGTACCACATTTCTTCCAATTAGAAACTGGTAAAGTGGGGGTGAGCTATAAATAGGTACCATATTCTTGGTATATAGAGGTACCGCATTCCTTCCGGCTAGTAACCGGTAAAGTGGGGTTATTTATGTGGGGCTTGGCAAGACATAGATGTGTGCATGTGTTTGTGATTCATCGTTTGTACGCATATATGTGTATATTAAATTATTTTGTGAGTTATGAATTGTGGGGAGGAAATTGTTATGAATCATGTAAGTGTTTGGAAGTCATTATGTTTGAGTAGACTCATGTTGAATAATATAGATATAAGTTTTGGAATGGAAATGAAGGAGTTATGGAAATATTTGAGTCATTTGGCTGAAATTGATAAATGTCATATTATATATGTATGTACAATATGGAGCATCATGATCATATACATGTATAGAATTACATCAATTGAAATTAAAGATTTTGCCTACTAGACTATATGTTCATCCCACGTTAAAATCTTTTCAGGTACCGACGGTGCACCATGACCACAAGTTAGTGTGGGAGATGAGACAAGCTAGAAATGCTTCTTTAATTGTGGTCACGGGACCTTTATTTGTAGGTGGAATGCCAGGTGTTTTAAAAGGGTTACACCCTTATCCTTTGTTGATATAAGTTGAAGGGCATTTAATTCCAGTTAATCGTTATTGTTTTATATTTCGTAACGTACTTAAAGATATAATGTATCAAATGATTATTATATCCATATTTATACGAGTGAGACTTCAATTTATCATGCTTATTAATGCCTCGTTAACATTATTTGAATTTATTTATTGCGGGTCAGATTGTAGATTTTAGGGATGTTACAGAAAGAAATCTCAACTAAAATGGAAATTGAGGCTCCAAATACTTGGATGAGGCTACCACATTGCTCAGAATACTCTAATCCCACACAATCCACTTATGTTGATTTGTCCAATAAATTTTTCTCGCGACCTTTCATAATAGGTTCATGCGAAACAAATCTTCTGCATGTGTGGATTGCCCGAAGCAAATTTACTGTGTAAACTTTAAATAGGCATATATATTTTTTCTAGAGTTGGAATTAGGTCAAATTGGTGTCTAAATTGAAGTCCAGAAAGTAAGTTTTATAATTGTTTGAACCTCACATCAAAATTCAAAGTGTGGAGAGAGAAAAGAATTGAAGAGTGAAGATTAGTCAAAAACAAAAATCTGAATTTGGGGCCTTTGGTCCAATCTTGCCTAAACACCACTTTAAGACATTAATGAAAGTTTCAAACATCTAGAAAGGATCTCAAATATAATAATAAAAAGATTTAAATTAGCCTGGTCCTTACATGGGACTTTTTGCTAAACCTTAAAAAGTTTAATTTATGCCTTATTCTCGGACTTTTGATGTGAAGAACATAATTTTCGGACAACTTTAAGTTTTGAAAATTTGAGAAAAATAATGTAGTTAGACTAATTATGGGACTATATAACCTAGTTAAAAAGATGGTTTGATTTAGTTGAGTTTTGATATTTTTCAAATTAGTTTCGCTCACTAGTTTTTTTTGAATAAATAAGTTTTCATGATTATTTTAATGTTTAATTTTTTATGGATTTGCTAGATTATTTAATGA
Organism: Camellia lanceoleosa; assembly: GCA_025200525.1. NCBI lineage: Eukaryota > Viridiplantae > Streptophyta > Magnoliopsida > Ericales > Theaceae > Camellia > Camellia lanceoleosa. The sequence goes on from CM045768.1 coordinate 128,664,062, forward strand.
ATTTAGATCTTACAAGGGTTAAATGATAAATTTGGCCACTTTGGAATAATTAGTCCATTAAAAGTAAATTGAGTGAAAATTTTGAATTTATCATATAAGAAATTAACTTAGGGTTAATTGGAGTAAAATGGTAAATGATGCGTTCAGGGCATTTTGTTAATTTGTGCCTAAGAGAAATTTGGTAGTTTAGGCCTTGATGGCATCTTAGTACTTTGTTCCCTAAGGGCATTTAGATCAATTATACGTTCAGGGCATAATTGTAATTTGACCATTAAAGGTGTTTCTGTCATTTGGGTCCTTTAGATTATATTACTTGTCAAACCCCAGATTTCATAAGATCCGAATCACGAGGAATAATCATAAATAATAAGGGAAAATACAATAATAACATAATCAAAAGGATTCTCTCATATTCATATATCGATATCATTCAATACATGAGATTATCCAATTATATACATGATACATCATATATTCAACATCTACGTGGAGTGAATATATAGTATGTAATTTAAAAGCAACAATGTCAGATATAAATAAAATGCCCTTAGACTTACATCATGTAAAAGGATTCAACTCTTACAAAAATGGCACTCGGCCTACAAAATGAAGGGGCTTAAGGCCTACAAGTCAAAGAGCTCACTCTCAGCTCATGTATATATCCTATGTGTAATGCCCTCAAAAATAAACCCATAATACATAATATTAACATGCGGAATTATAAGGAAATAAAGTATCTTATTCCATTCATCAGAGTACCATGAAATAAAAACATCATAATAGATGCCCTATGGGCTTACATCTTGCCAAGCCAATACTTGGACACAATTCCATGAGTTCTAACTCAAAAACAAATAAAGCCCTAGGCTTGAAAGTTTACAAGTTGTTCAAATAAAACAAATAAAATAAAGCAAGTCTTCTAGTCCAAATCCTCACAAGCTAAGTCCTTGGAGGTAGTGAACCACCTGAACCTGAAAATGAAGTTCCCATATAGGGTGAGCCACAGCCCAGTAGAAAAATACTAAACCAAGCATAAGAATTAACTAAAGCATTAGCATTCGATACATGGTTAACACAAGATAATCAATTTCCAATTTCATGACACGAATGTCCACATTGCCTATGACATATTGTCTATGACACCTTTCACTTTCCAATATTTATTCAACTTTCCAATTATATTATTATGGCTCAGAACCTGGCCAACTATAATAGTGATCCAAATGTCACAAAAATAAATGAGACTAAAGCTCAAACCACAACACTTCCATACTTCCAACTGATACACATTATAATGATGTATCATATCAACAACAAATAGCAATATTGCTATTATCAATAAGCACACATATGAGTGATGCTACTGGAGTCCATCCCCTATCTCCTCCCAACAAATCCGGTTTAGAGGTACATCCCCTATCTTCCCCTAAACCGTGGAGTTCATCCCCTATCTTCTCCAAACAACATGCATATGCAATGAAACACACAATTGCCATATACAACACATAATCAATACAAGTAATGTTCTGTATTAATTCAACAGTCAACATAAGTGACTTAATTCCAGTTATACCTAAGCCACATGCAAGGTCTACAACAATCACGACTATCCTCCACCGATAGCCCAAAACAGTTATTTCTAAACAAGAAATAAATACAACAACGAATGTAAAATCAACATTCTCATAGGTAAGTATTTAAACTACCCAACTATATCATTAATCTCATAATTTCCCCAACTTCATGAATTAAACCCAATTCCACATTTTTCCCTTAAATTAATTATACAAATTAATCTAAGCCAAAACCCTAAGGTTTCTCCCAAAATTACCAAACTATCCCCACGTACCAAAATACCAACATTTAGGATTAAAGCGTATAAATGGAGTAGGAAATCCCTACCTCGAAGAAATAGCTCAAAAGAAGAAGATGAAGATGATGCCCAAAACTCCAAAGTGCTCCAAACCAACAATTTCTCAGATTAAAATGTAGCCCTCACTCTTCTCTACCTTTTTAATAAAGGAACAAGGGTAGATACACACTCTAAATAGATCAATCCTAAGAGAGAAGATGAGTTGGGAGAGAGAAAACTCGTAACCTAGGGTTTTATAAACTGAAAGGGGCTGAAAAACTGTTTTAAAACACGCTGCTGCGTATTTAAACTTGACAGGTCCGCTCGAGCGTACAACACACCGCTCGAGCGTAAAGAACAAAAACAAGGTCCGCTCGAGCGCAATGATAACCGCTTGAGCGTAGATTCTCCCATTTCAGAACCCACGCGAAGAACACACTACCCGCTCGAGCGTCAACAATACCACTCGAGCTCAACCCGCTCGAGCGTATAACTCTCACCTGCAGAAGTTTTGCAGGGACCAAAAATGCTGGAAGAGTGTAAACCCCGCTCGAGCTCAGGAATGTCCGCTCGAGCGGAAAGGCTAAAAACTGGGCAACCAACATCTAGACCAAGGCTCAACCCAACTGTTCAAAACACGCCCAACACATCCTAAAACTCGACCAAATAGAATTAAAGGATGACAACAACAATCTGATAACAACGAAATCTACGGAACATAAGCCCGAATACAGTAATCAAAAGGGAAAAGACCGGGGTCGCTATACTATGCCTCGCCTCCAGGTTGGGGCACACCATCAATACCCGAAAAAAGAATTCAGCCATGTAGAATGAACATATAGTCCAGTAGGATAACAATTAACAAGATAATATGTTTCTATGTGTACGTGATCATGATTCTACGAATGTGTAATATGCCCAAACTATTCATCATTTTATAAAAGGGTCTACGTCAACTCCAATGACCAATGCCAAACGTTCTCGTTAAGTTATCATTCTTTAATTTCATTACTATTAATCTGGTGACTTCTCTCAAGTACATGTATATGTTAGTGGTCATCGCTAAGCACTACCTAATTTAGTGAGCTATTTGAAGCAACACTCTGTAAGTAACCATCGCTAAGCGTCACCTAAACACCCACCAAATTTACCGATTTCCAACCGAAAAGACCTTCACACTTACACCATGTGGGTTTTCGGTCTTTCACCATAAACTATCAAGCAAAAATATTCCCAACCTCAACTACATGATCCAGATTCACCACCATTGTTTGATTAAAACCATAATGTTTTAAAGTAATTAATGCAAGACATGTAACCATCCGATTTTCATAAAATGTACTCCAGTACCTCCGTTTAACAACGAGTTTTTATTTTCATAACATCAACATTTCCAATAATGTAATAAACGAATGGGTTTTTGTCAACCTATTGTATAAAAGTCTACAACAATGAAATTCTCCACCGATGGCCAGTATAATTATCTCTAACAATAATATAATTCCATAAATTATATACATTCAACATCAATTTTAATATAATATTGCCAATTTCAAGTTTTACACAATTTAATAAATTATGATTTTTCACAAAATTGAGGCTTTCTCAATTTATGACACCCTTATGCAATTTTATACAATGAAAATAGGTTTAGTAAGAAAATTATAGAGAAATAACCAATCAATCAACAAACCCTAACTCCCTGTCATGCATTTTCTCAAAATCTTTCTACCAAAATACCACACATATGTTCATAAACTCATATTAAACCAATGAATGAAAAACCTACCCCAAATGGAGGAGATGAGAAGTCTGAAAATTGAAAAGGAGTCGGGTGGACTTTTAGGCTTTGATGATCTTGAAACCCTTGTTGAGCTCCACAACGTAATACCTTGGATTAGAGATAGATTCGCACTCTAAGTTGGTGAAATCCAAGCTTTAATGGAGGGAGCAATGGTAGAGAGAGAAAGTGTACAGAGATGAGAGAAATATAGAGAGAGAATGGGTGGTGTATAAATGGCCAAGGTCCCTATATATAGTAGAAGCATAAAAGTAGCTTTGGGTCCCATAAATCTAGCCAAAAGTGCAGTTTCACGCACTAAAGTTAAACAAACTGCTCGATTGGTGATTGGGTGCTTGCAGGATTTGAGTTTTTAAAAATTAGAGCTATCTGATATATGGATTGCTTAAGTGGTCAAAAGTTCGCTCGAGTGAGCTACGCTGACAACTTAGGTGCCCAAACTTTGAACATGTAGAACTTCCTCATCCGAACTCCGCTTTAGATTGTTTTTGTGTCTGAATTGAAGCCCCGTAAGTAAGCTTTCCAATGGTTTTAGCCTCACTTTAAGATTCAAAGTGTGGAAAGAGAATTGGACAAAAGAGTGAAGACTACTCAAAAATAAATATCCGAATTTAGAGTGTTTGATCTAATCTTGCCTAGCCATCATACTACCACCTCAATCAAGGTTCTACACATCTCGAAGGATGTCTCAATTATAATAATTAAAGATCAAATGCAAATATGTCATCATCATGAATCCGAAAATAATACAAGTACTAAGTAACGAGTACCCACTAACATAAACAAGTCAGTTTTACAACCCAGGACTAAACATTACTATTGTAGCCCTAGGGGGAAATTGATAAAATTGGCTAGAACAAACATTTTTGAGAAAAAAAAAAAGCTAAGTGTTGAAAATTATTCTAAGTATGGAAGTGAAAATTTAAGTGGTAAATAACCAATGTTGGTATGTACTATACTTAATTGTTTCTGGCATGTCCCAATATTATTAATTTTACAGCCTTGGCCCGGGTTATAAGTTTATAGTTGATATTGTGAGCTTGTATACTTAAGGCAGATAATGTATCCAACTATTTGCTAGTTATACCCTCAGACACTACGTAGTTTAGAGGAGTAGTCTCTAGTGGTTTAGGATGGAGCCTTCAGTATTGTGGTACAATACTCAATTTATTTATTTATTTTATTTATATAGAATATGAACACATAATTTAATATAAAAAAAAATTATATAAGTAATATTGTTACAAGTAACAAAATACAGGTTCTCACACCCTTAGCCATGAAGCTTTTTGTAGTACAAGGACATCAATGCAATATCAAGTTTAAGGGGGAGATGTTAAAATTTGATTTTAGATAATCTCCATAATTATGAGTTTTAGAGATCTATGTTTACAAATACAGTCATTGTTTAGTTAATGTATGTAATCCAAGAGCCATTTAAAAGGTCATTTAATGTCTAGATAAATGTACAAGACCATATTCATGTTCCTAGGGGCATGTGAATATCTATGTAAGAGTAGTAAAAGAAGTGTGCCAAGGGAAGTGAGATGCATGACAAGGTAGTCTCTTCCTATCAACTTCTCTCCCTAATTGTGTTTTTAAGTAATGTCAAGCCTGCCACGAATTTTCAGCAAAAGTTTCGCTGAGCTTAATTGAAGTTAGACTTGGTCTACTTTACTGATTTGAGTTTTTTTGTACTTTGATTTACTCAAATGAGAAGTTGATTTAAGTGAAGTTTGAGTGAGAAATTTGTGTCACCAAACTAAAAACTTGCCTAAAATGCATGTTTCATCTCATCAATACAATACACATTGTCCACATCTTCCTATGTGGAGTCGGTTATCAAAAAATAAAGAATAAAAAGCTTGAATTACATGACATATTCATAACATTGTTTTCATTGTTTGAGCACTTGGTCACATGTTTTACATCAAACCATAACAAATCTTACAATCACTATAATGATAAATGATTCACCCAATGAAATGAAGATTGTCTTCTAGCTTTTCTGATAGAATCAATTGGCCCTCAAAGGAATTTAATGAGCCTATCATTCTTATTCATCCATCTCACAAAAATTAAATGCAAGCACAGTACAAGGTGAAAACCACCATACGCATAATTGATGGTGTTGCGGTTACATTTTACTCCAAACATGAAGCTCGTGCTTTAGTTTGTCCCTCAAATCTCGCCTGTGTAATTTGTTGGAATCTATTCGAGGAAACTCTGGTACAATCTTCACAAAGTTCTTGAAACTATAAGTTTTTACTAAGCTACAACAAGTCTAAAGAAAAATTCTAATGTGGGTTAATCTTTGCAAAATTCTTGCCCCTCCAAAAGGAGATGTTATGAGTTCAAGCCCCATGTGGGGCATTCAGCAACCCCTTTCCCTTAGATTTAAGTTAGAGTAGGTTATTAAAAAAAAATAAAAACTTTATTTGGTGGTCTTGATCAATGATCCACACCTCAACACATGAGAGAAGCATAGACATAGATATGGACACAAATGCGGATGTCGACACTAACCCAGACACAGATACAGGGACACAGTAATTTCAAAAAAATGAGAACACAGACATGACGATGACATGGAAATAAAAACTATTTTTAATATATTTTATTTGCTATGTAGATTAATATTATATACACAGACAATCAAAATTAACAAAAAAATAACACTAATAAAAAAAATAATGAAAAAAAAACTCATTCTTAAATTAACTCTTATCATTTGCCCTTTTTTTTTTTAGATCTATTAATTATTTAAATCTTAAAAAAAACAAGCATTCAACATTGAATCAAAAGCACTAGAGGGGGAGGGGGGGAGGGAAGGAGAGAAAGGAATTGGCATGTCCCTAAAAAAATAATTAAATAAAGGGATATACCACGTGATGTGTCTCATATGTGTCCCTATCATGTCCTTGTGTTTGACATTGCTACGACACAAGTTTTAGAGTGTTGGTGTTGTGAGTTGCTCTCCTCAAGATTCCATCATCTCTATATCCCTCAAGACTTCAGTTCATGGGCCCGATGAGGCCCACAACGGTGATCCAAACAGTTCATCTCGTAGTCCTCAAAGAGAACAACATATACATAAATTAGTTTGATTGGATATTGATAGACATACTGTCACGCCCCAAAATTTATTACTCGAAATTATAACCAAAACCTTTAATACAAGTCCATTTTATTAACCACAATTATTATTACAAACACCAATTACATGGGATAACAACAATAACATTGTTCTCTCTCGAATAATACAACAATAATACATGAACAAAATTCACATTGAAATACACCTGAATCTCTCATTTACAACAAGCATCTCTCATTTACACTATGACCAAATAATAGAAAATAAACTCTTCAATTCTCAATCCAGCGTTCCAAACTTTGTTCTTGAAAAATGGTTAAAATAATTGGGATGAACACGAAGTTTAGTAGGAATCTTCCCTGATTCTAAACAATATAGTCCTTAGATACATGAGAACATGAAGTGCTAAAGAGTGATATAAACATCAATTCTTTGTGCTCTTTTTATACTCACATTACAATACATATAGGTAACACCATTCTCATAAAGGAAATTCATGAAAACTTTTCAAAGAAAAACCCTTTCATTTGTTTTTATATCAGTCAAATATATGTTTAAAAAAAAAAGAGTCTTTTCAATAATTCCTTACTAGCTTTATCTAGAATTATAAACATAGCAACGAGTCATTCTCCCACATGTCATAACACATTATAACCCATTATAATCCACATAAAAAGAACCCATACAATTCCATATCTTCGACTTTACCCAATCAAAATTATTCACTTTCCATTATCTCAAAAACCCATGTACAAATCTTATTATAATCATTCCACACAATCCAAATTGGACACTGGATCCATTACTATGCCTTAACATCATACCACACGATTTACCAGTCACAAGCCAGAAGGAATGCGGAACCTCACGCTTTACCGGTCACAAGCCGGAAGGAACGCGGAACCTTTACATATTTCATCAACCCACATGCTTTACCAGGCGCTACTCTGGAAGGAAGACAAAACCTTTATTAAGCGCCATGCTTTGCCGGCTCAAATACGGCGGGAAACGAACCCCAAGGCAACATTACAATCCATCAATTTCTTAAGTCATTGCTCATTATGAATTGTGGGCAAAGCCAACACATTCATTCATCGTTTCTATTACTTATTAGCTCAAGAACATGTACTCATTATTTTCCACCATTCTCTAGTATTAATCAAGTCATTTGTTGTTACAATCCCAACAAAACCAATAATAACATTCATTATTTTTATCACAAAATTCATCCAATAACACATCCACTAAGAGCTTTTGGCGCATTTTTAGAAGCATTCTCAATTCTTATATTTCAATGGTCTTTTAACTTTTCCAGAAAATTATCAAATCTTCATACTCAATTTCATAACACAATAATCATCATAAATTATTCCCAATTAATTAATTTAATTACTCATCTTAATTTCTTCAAAACAACCTTTCTCTACAATCGTTATTTTCTAACCATTATTCATCGTTATTTATTCTCATCTTCTACAAAACATGAACTCCATTCCATAAATCAAATGTCAATTGAAGCTTTCTTTACTCCCAACATAGACAAGAGGGGGTCGACCGTATTCTCCAACAACCAACACACAAATTCTGCAACATAAGAGGGTTGACCCTTCCCAGACTGGTGTCGACCCTATAGAAAACCAATAGAGGCACTTAGAATACAAACACGTATAACTCTCTTGTTCGAACGCTGTTTTATTAGGTCATTCTTGTGTCCAAATCGAAGTCCCAGAAACAAGCTTTCCAATGGTTCTAGCCTCACATTCAAATTCAAAGTATGGAAGGAGAAAACAGCTAAAGAGTGAAGTTTGGTCAAAAAAGAAAACTCAAATTTGGGGCTTTTAATCTAATCTTGCCAAAATACCTTGTTAAGGCTTCAATCAAGGTTCCAAACATCACCCAAGGGTCCTCAATTATAATATTTAATCTTCATTTTCTAACCCATCAATACCAAGAGTCCGACAACCACACAAGTTTTAAGGTGACGAGCACCAATTTACACCAATCCGATACGTATTAAAATCCGAGCCACTACACATACCAATTTATTTTATTTTATTTTATAAAGTGGACACTTTCAGTTTAAAATCATATTTACTACTCATTTCTTGAAACAAAACATGATTGGTTAGTTTGTCTGTCAATGTCCAAACAAGCTAATGTTTTTTTTCCATATATATATATGTTGTTCTCTTCAAGGACTACGAGATAAATGGTTTCAATCACCATTGTGGGCCTTGTGAGGCCCATGAAATAGAGTCTTGTGGGGCATGAAGATGATGTAGTCTTGAGAGGAGATGCTCCCGTTTGTGCTTTATAGACATGAGATTTGTCATATTGTCTCCCAAAAGTCAACACGAAAATATTGAGTCCCACTATTTTAATTAATAGAAAATCAAGTTGGGGTAACATATAGACTTGCCTCGAGGGCACAAATTATTTTCCCTCCGGAAGGGCATCATTCCTACCATTTATGATACACCAATCATTCTAGATACATAAAACTAAGGGTGAAAATTTTTGACCCACAAGGTAATATAAATAAAATAGTATACAAAGTTAGCGGGTTAGGCTTGACTATTTGTAGACACCCCATTTTTGACCGTCCTCAAGACTTGGACGCCATCGTTTGAACACTCGATGATCATCCATGCTCGTATTTGTTTTGAGTTCTTGGAGGTCTCGGCTACGCGCCTTGCCTCAAGATCTCTCAACTTGTCTGTTTTGTGCTTGGTTGTGGACCAAACACTTGTGTTTTTGCTTTTAAGGGAAGAGGGTGGCTTGTTTGCCATCCCCTCAACCCATCAGCCAGGGCATGAGGCCATTGGCTCCTTTTTCTTGCCATCGGCCATGAGTGTTGGCCGATCGGCACTATATTTGGTCGGCCGGCACGTATGTTGGTTGATCGGCCATTTTTGGTGGCCGAACCCTGTTCATCTGCTTTATGCAGATATTTTGTGCCAACTGGTATAGCTGGCATCCACAATTCACCCCCTCCATACACGTGTATGAAGGGATTTGCCCTTTGCTTGGCTTCTCTTGGAAGCTTTAGAATTTGAACTTCTATAAAGAGGGTGCCCCTCCTCCCTCCTCCAAGGTTTAGAAAAATTGTTCTTGAGAGGATAGATATAGTATTGTATCTATTTTTTCTTTGTTTAGCTTTGTTTTGTGTCTAAAAGAGTAGTATTGTCTTACTATTGTACACAAACACACACTAGAACACCATCCTTGGTTGCTGAGGTGCTAGGAGGTTGATTTCAGTGTTCTTGGGTTGGTTTGAACTTAGAAAACTTGCTCGAGCTTTCTTCTTGAAGAGGTTCTACAAGGGTGAGTTCCTTGCTTTAGATACACCATTCTTGCTTAAGCTTTTAGCCCTTCTTTCTTATTGTTTTAAACTTAGATTATAACTGATAAAAGTTCTATTTTTACTTACTTTAGAACTTTGTTTAAGGTCATTTTGAGCTTTGGGTTTGTTTCCCCCCTCTTAGGCCTTGTTTTAAGCCATCCCTCTTGGCCCTTGCTTTTAGCTTTGCATGGCCTCTCTACCACTGAAAATCCAAAGGATTTTCAGTGGTGGAGAGGTGGTTTTGGTGTCTTAAATAGGAGAGGGTCATACCCTCTCCTTGTCATCTTCAATGCTTACATAAATGGCTTATGTTTGTAGCATGTGTGCTTAGCTTGTTTTAGCTTCATTTCAGTATATATTAGGCTTTGTTTTGCCATGATATAGCACTATTTTGACTTGGTTTAGACATACCATGCATGCTTTGTATACTTGTCTGTAATCCCATGATTTGACCTAACATGCATCATGTGGTGACATGCTATTTTAGAATGATTTTGGCTTAACTTCATGAAGCTTCTAGCCTTGTTTTAAGATGCTTGAGCTCTGTTTTTCATTGTTTTGGTCATGCTTGCATTGTTTTGTATAGCTACCATACAATCTAGCTTGTTAGCTTTGGGTGCTTAAGTCACTAGCATGCTTTACTTGGGCCATTTCAGTGATTTGGAATCATTTGTCATGTTATTTCAGTCCATATTTCATGCTTGTATGCTTGCATTTGTCATCCTTTCAATGTCTTGAAGAGTTGGTGTCTTATGATCCATGATCAGGTCATTGTGCATGCCCCTATGCTTTGGTCATTTAGATGCCATCTAAGTGGGTTTTTGAGTTTGTTTTAACACGCCATAAATATGATTTTGGTTGTTTAAATCATACCATGTTTGGTTGTATTAGGTGTAGTGTAACACCTCTTTTGTGGCCTTGTATGCCTCATGTTTTGCCCCTTTGTTTTAGCTTGTTTTGGCTTTGGTCATTGCATGTTTTAGGCTCACTCCACCATGATTTAGGACTGTTTTGGGTTATGCTTGCCATATGTTCTTTGTTTTGTGTAGCTTTGGCTCGAGTCCCTTCACTAGTCTTGGGCTTTAAGCCTTGTACATGCTTTAATTATGATTTGTTTATATGATTTGGCATCACTCCTAGCATCATTTCAGAGTATGTAATGTTGTCACATTATGCATGCTTTTCATTCCTTTTAAGTATTCTTAGAAGTTGCCCTTCGATGCTTAAGTGTTAGGCCAATCACCATGCATGTTTGTATGCGGTTTTGTCCCTTATCCCCTAGCATATTGGCCACTGATTTGGACCTATTTGAGAGCTGTCTATTTTGGTTTAAGTCCATCCCCGCATGTTGTCGCATGCTTGCCTTGCATGTTGTCGCATGCTTGTTGCATATTTGGTAAATTGCATGTTGTAACATGCCAGTTCAATTGTGCCTTGTTGCATACTTAGTCCATAACATGTTGTTGCATGTTTAAGTGGTATTGCATTTGGCATGCTTTTGTTAAGTAGCTTTGCATGTTTGCATATCTTGTCCCTTTACATGTTGTCACATGTTTGCCTTGCATGCTTGAATGTCCATGTTGCATTTTGCATGCTTGTCTAAGTTGCATTGCACTTGGCATGCTTAGCCTTGTATGGCATTGTCATTAACATGCTCATGTTGCACTAGTTTTTCTTGCATGTTCACATCTCCTGCCTCTTGATAAACTGTGATAGAGGTTGGGGTCCTTCATGTGTTTTGTGTCAATTCATTTGACATTAAAATGCACAATTGGCTCCTTTGGCCATCATGCATTGAAATGCGTGATTGATGGCCTGAGGGTCGAGAACCATACTCCTTTGAGTCTCAAACATGATAAGGAGTGTGGTGGTGCAAACATTGTCATGAAAATGCATTGCAATGCTCTGTCTGTCATCTGTTGCAGCAAAAACAGGATTTTGCAGGAAGAGATGGCCGGTCAGCCATCTTCAGTGCCTGCCGGCTATGTATTATTAGCCGAGGTCTCGACAAATGGTCGATGACCAGTTCCCTTTGGCCGATGGCCTTTCTCCTTGGCCGATGGCCTTTCCCCTTGGCCGATGGCCTCTCATAACACCCAGAAGGTGATTCAGAAGTACCCTTGAGACTTGTGCAGTTTTCAAAGGTGCAGAGCAGTGCAAACAGAGGCAACATGACATGGCGATGGATTTCCGAGCGAAGCCGACCGAGCATGCATGCATCTCTCTTCCCGAGGCTTTTTGACTGCTTTAGTAGCTTAATTAATTTGTTTAATTAGTTAAGTGTTGTGTAATAATTAATTATCTTGTTAGTTAGTTAATTTTTATTTTACGTGTCATTTTTGTGGTAAAAAAAGTCATATTTCACCTTCATGTCCTGTTAAAAGAAATCCTTTTGCTATTGCTTTCAATGGTAGACTAGGAAAGAAGAGAAGCCAGCTATATAAAGGGCTAGAGTAGGCCAGGGTAAAGGCCCTAATCTAATATTTCATTTGTTAATGTTTAGTTTCTCATTTTAGAGTACTTGTAAGATAATATCTATAGGTCCATCATCTTCTTCTAATAGCCGCCTAGTTCCAATAATAGTAGGGCTAACTAGAGATCTTTCCTCGACTAAATAGAGATAGATAGGAAAATCACAGTATAGTAAGACTTTCCTTTAATAACATGCTAACGAGTGTAATAGCTAAAGAAGGGCATAAGGAATAAGTTTCATACTGAGCATACGTGGGATATCTACAAGACCTTGGTTAAGAGGCCTAACGTGGCTACTTTTTCTATCCTAGTGTAAAGACACTTCAAAGGTGTCAAATTTTAACTTTTACGAACCTAAGAAAATATGGGTACCAATAGAAAAATCAAATTTCTGTAGATATGTTTCAAGACAAAATCCAATAACAATAGATGGTATCTTGATAGTGCATTCGAGGCACATGACTGGAGATAAAACTACGTAACCTTCAACAACAATAGTAAAGGAAAAATCATTGGTGTAGGTACGGCGAGATTGTCGGCAGCAAGATCAAGTTTTTGCGAGATCTTCACTAATTAGATTTTCAAATATATGAGATCGCGTATATATGGATCAAATTTTCATATATATGATATATAGATATGTATGTGTGTGTGTGTGTCTGTGTGTGTGTGTGTCTGTGTCTGTGTCTGTGTGAAAGGGCAATATAGTCCATAAAAAAAGGAAAAATTATGGTATGTCCTTCTTGAGCTACTCTCCTCTTTCTCAAGGACTTTTTTGAAACTAAATTAGTTAAGTAGTCTTTTATCCTAGAAAAAAAGTCAAAAAATGAGGGTTTCACCAAAAATCCCTTCTATCTAATTATGCTCCAAATTTCCACAAAAAAAAAAAATTTATTATAATTTTATCGCTAACTAAAATTACTAAAAACCCCTTAAACCATAAAAACACAAACCTTAATTTCTCATTTCACCCACCATTTTTTCAATCCTTTTCACTAGGCCACCTCCACTACCACCTGTCGCTGCCCACCTCCGTTGCCACCCGCTTCGCCGCCATCCCAGCCCCTTCTTCCCTCCCCGCTACCACAACCACCTTCTCTTCTTCTCATTCTTCTTTATTCTTCTTCTTCTCCTCCTATTCCAAACTCTAGATCTGAAACCTCTCTCTCTCTCTCTCTCTCTCTCTCTCTCTCCCTCTCACACACACATACACACACACACGAAAGACAACTATGGGGGTTCCATTCGAAGCAAAGAAGATGAGATAGGTTGCAGGCGTAGGGATTTCGAAAGAGGGCCATGGCGTCGGGAGCGACTGGAAAGGAGATTATGGCGATGACTGTGGTCGAGAAGGTAATTGGAATTATTTATCAAAAGAATGCCAAATTTGAAGCCTTTAAAAAACAAGACTTCATTGCAGTGTGAATTGCACAAGTTCCTGCTTCTAGTCCATGTAAGGGCACCATACAACATGGCCTGGTCTCAAACTATTAAAAGTAAAAAGAAAAAGAAAAAACAAAAGATTCTGATACACACACAAGTTATTGGCCAACATACATTATCAGATTCCTAAAGTGGTTGATGTGGACTTGAATTATCATTTTGTTTCGAAAGGTAATTAATTGATCATTTGAATATCACAACTGCCTTTAATATCAACCATGACTGACTGCTCAGAATTGCTGGTAAGTCTAGAATTTTCTTGAATATGACATTTCTCTCTCTCTCTCTCTCTCTCTCTCTCTCTCTCACACACACACACACACACACAAAATAGATAAAATATAAAAAATATATACTGTTACTTGTTCTCCTCCAAACCCATTGGCATGGTTTTGAATGCTGCTAAACACCACAGCCATTTTACATGCAAGAAATCCCAGTATCCCAAACATGACTTCTTTCGGTGTTAACACCATGCCACCACTGTCTCCAGAACCATATTTCACTGTAATAGTAGCAAATATAAATGCTAATACTAGGCTTGAAACTTGACCCTTAAATCTTCTGAATGTTTGAGCAAATTTCCCTCTTCTGGTTATTGATGTTGATGATGCCGCAGGAGCTGGTAATCCATCAATGGACCTCTACAGCAATAACAGATATAAAAAGCCACTAATCCCACCACCTAAGAATGCAAATGCAGCATTTTCCCCAACTGAAAAGGATGCAATTGACGAGCCAGCAAGTACAAGCAAACCATCATAAAGTAACAAAGAATACTTCAAAACCGCATACTCTCTCATGCTTTCTTCATTTGTTATTCCACTGTCACTCACAATTGATGTTGGTTGCAAGAGGTACTCACTTAACAAGGTCAAGTTGTCCCAAGAAAACTCTCTAACTAGGCAAGGCCTCAGTTCCACCATGGAAATGTCACTTTCCTCACCGAGCAAGGTATCCTCGACCTCAAATCTGTATTCAAAACCAATATATTGTATTTCTTTTCTGCCATTTTCTTCCAATGTCGGTTGATACAAGAAAGTGACAATTAAGCTAACATCTCCTAGTCTCCACTGACCTGACATTGGTAAAAGGAAGAGAGAGAAAAACAAGATAATGCTTAAAATTTCAAAAGGCCAAGATAACTCATGTTAAACTCTAATCTCTTACTTCTCAACAAGGCTTGTCTTTGTTAAATAAAGTGTTTGAAGTTAGAGTTGGTTGTTCAATCCACATTGTCTACAATACTAGAGCAATCCAACTAATGGTATTGAAAGTATTTGCCAATGCAGATATACGTTGTTGGGGTTTTTTATTTATTTATTTGTTTTCCCTTTATAATTATTGCATATAGAGCTCAAGAATATATATATATACATATATATAAAATAAATGCATGTAGACCCTTGAATGTGTTTGTTTGACAGTCCTGAAATTCTCTATTATCCTGTGCTAGGCCTATAACCAGCTAGATATCGGGCTTGCATTGAATTGAAATTTGAAACACCTTGCTTCATGAAGAGACTAACCTAATTCAAGACTGATCCATAGAGCTTCAACTTGCCCCAGTTTAGGTCCCTCAAAGGCAAACTCATCAATAGAACCCCTTTGGAAATGGAGTACATCAGAAACAATCTTGTCCTCTAATTGATTAGAATGTTCTTTAATCAGACTCGCCGGTATCCTTTGTAAGATGGAGTCACCATTTTCATCTATCAAACAAAGCAGTATGCCAGCATTTAAATCACTAAGACTTGTATTTAGCTTGGCTTTTTATAAACATTTGCATCCCCTCACTTTGAAAGATGTAAGAATCTTCCCCAGTGAAGAATCTGCACAAACTTCAAGTTCTGCAGCTGGCAAAAGAGGTGAAGGTTTTGCATAGCCCTGAAAATCTGAATCAGAAAGTAGTATATTACTGAAAATGAGTGGCAATTCAACGATGAGAAAAATCAACAAATTTTGCAGAATCTAAAATAGGACAAATACATAAATAAATAATTTATATGTGCCAATGCTAGTTAATTACATTAAGCATAGTGGGGTGCTTGGATGAACACGGTGTCGTCAAGAATGTTCCCTTTTATTTCCACTCAACCATGGAATTTTGGAGTCCAGAACTGTAACCAGCTGTTGATACCTAGGTCATCAATGAATCAGATATGATTTAGGTTGTGTTAAAAAGAAATTTCAAGCCAAAAGATACAAGGACAAGGAGTTATGCATACATCTCTCTGTCTCTCTGTCTCTGTCTCTCTCTCTCTTTCATAAATTACAGTCTTCCATGCTCATTAACTGTCACATGGTCCCATTTTGATTTTAAAAGCAAAAGTTGTTCAGGTTGATAACATCTCTAAAGTTAGTTTCTATTCCATACAACATGGTCAAGAAAAAAGGTTCAATGACTTGACGCAAAAATAAAGGATAAATGTTGAAGTACAATAAGTTTCTTAACATATCCAGCAAATCTAGATCAAGACCGAATGCCAATAGAAATGTCAAAGCACCAACAGAATTGTGCCTAGAAAAGGGGAATAGACCAATTTTAACAGTTGATGCTAATTATGAAATTACCCAAATGATTAATTGATTTCAAGCCAATTCAAAACACAATCATTAACCAATCAATTAATCAAGTTAACAATGTGGAAATTAAACAATCTAATCCATGAATTCACCCATTGAGTCATTTAATCAAACACATAGCAATCAATCATGAGAGTCAAGAATTTACGTGGAATGGAAACCCAATGAGATAACTCTCCCAAGGGATGAAAACCACAATCCTAACACCCTCAACAAATCCACTAATGAATCAGACAGTTACAAGCTTGAACAAGGTTCAACAAGCTTGATCCCCAGTCCAAAGAGGCTTTGACAATGTCAACCTCCGTTGATTCAATAGCAATCACGAAGCTCCTCACTCCAATCTCTGTCTTCAATGGTTCCGATGCTTATGAAAAGATGTTTGAAGGTTTTGATGTGTATAGAATCAATCTAGGTAGAACAATTCATTTCAAACCATATTTCAAAGATTTAGATTCCAAAGCAAATAAGATTCATCAATTAAGTCTGGGTGAACAAGCTATGAAGCTTGTAGAGAGAGAGAAAATAGATCTCAGAAATGTATAACCGTCTATCATAGCTGGAAATGATGAAATCTGACATTTTAAAACGATTCAGGGGCAAAATGGTCACAAAATAAACCACAAACATACCGACAACGCTCGAGCTACTCGAGCCTAGGTCGGGCACCTGTCAAGCACTATCCCCAGCATCTCAAGCACTCGAGCTCTTGTCAAGTGGACGTCAAGCGCTGCTTCCAAGATCTCAGGCGCTTGAGCTCTTGTCAAGCTCAAATCAAGCATAAGGGACTTGAGCTCCTGTGAAGCTCAAATCAAGCAGGAACCAAGGATCTTTACAAAAGCTTTATGAAAAGAGGCTTGAAGTACAATTAAGTAAAATACTAGAAATGGGTTAGTGCCTAAAAATGAGAGAGACAAAAACAATGTTATGCATAGGTTCAGACCGAGTCATATAGCTTTCAAGCAATAGAACCACTGCAACATTTTTCGAAGAGAATCTCTCAAAGTAGTGAACTCAATCACTCGAAGACACTAAAAATATTGCCAACCCAATCACCCCCAGATTACGGACTCCAAACATTTTGGTTAACGGAAATCCTAAACAAGGCTTAGATAGACACTAGAATGTATTGACGCGGTTGCGTTATGCAATATAATAAATGCTTTTTAGTTTTGTTATTTCTCTAACAAGATGATGCATACTGTAGTAATTTCCAAAGCATAGACTCATAGTGGTGACAAATCTGAAACAAAACAATAACCCTGAACTATTTGAAATCACCCATTTAAAAGCACTAACAGTAAGCCTATGTCTACACTTTGGGAAAACAGAAGTTAAGGCTTGGTGATTTCCACCTGTCATTATAGATCACATCTCCTATATTTACCTGCTTAGTAACCCCTACAATTATAATCACTATCATTTGGTTTTTAGGTTGTTTTGGGAACTAGTTATTTTAGTTGACTTTTTGGCTTTTTACGAACATAAGTGTCACGCCCCAAACCCGCCCCTAGAAGTTTGGGCATGACCACTTCAGAAACGGACACTTAACCTGTTATATATAACATATGGGGCCTGAGTGGAAGCATAATTTTATATAATAACATGCAAGGAAAGAGCTACATCCATTGAGCGACCACTATCATGCCAGGATCACAAATAGACAGATAATAATAGTTACATACACATATACAACCCCGCCCGTGTTTAGGCGTATAATAAAAAAAAAACATTAGAAGTTACAACATATTATAGACAATCAGAATCTAAGCCAAAACTTCACCAAACGGGTAGGCTTCACCCAAATGCTTGGACACACAGAGGCTAACAAAGAAAGACGAGCATTAAAAGTTGAGGCTGACCTCCAAACGCAGGACCTACGGAATCAGACAAAATACATAGTGAGATAACCTCAGTGAATAATAGTACGTGAATAACTCAATGTTCGACTTGAATTATAATGCAAATCAGAGTTTATATAATATAAAAGACAGGTAGTTAATCTGATTCCGTACTAATGTCAGAACGGTCTTGTTGGTTCACAAATTCACAGACTGGCCCTTGGCCTGGTGGGTTCACATATTCACAATTAGCCTTTGGCTTTATAGATTCATAATTGAGATTCATAACTTCACAACTTGGCCCTTGGCCCTTTGAATTCATAGTTTCACACGTTGGCCCTCAGCCTCATAAGTTCACAAATTCACAAGTCGGCCCTTGGCCTCATAAGTTCACAAATGGCTCTCGGCCTCATAGATTCATATTTCACAAATGGCTCTCGGCCTCATAGATTCACATCGGCTTTAGGCTCAGTATACATATATATATATATATATGGACTCAAGAGGTGGCTCGTACGGATTCTAGAGGTGGCTCCCACCAAAGTGTAGCACTTAGCTCCGTACAGCACTTTGCTCCATATCAGAAATATATAATAGTTCATACAGAAGCACATAGTTCCTTCTAATTATTCACATGAGTTAACATAGTTATGTTGCGTTCAACAGAGTGCTAATAGCAACTATTCACAGATTGAACTTCATAATGCAGTCACATCCCATTTGTTTGTCATGAATTAATGCCACTAGTTCATAGATAACAGAATGTTATTACATATTAACAAGTCCAGAGATACGAAGATACCGTAGTCTCGTAATGCACTTACATTCCACTTGTCCTTCATAAATCGATACAACCTCGACTTCTGAGATAACGGTGTGTTAATATCCATTATCAACAATAAGCGAGCGAGGTGCACAATAATGCTTTTAGATCTTCCCATGGTTTCTCATAAGGTGACATAATTATCCCACAATAATAGAATAACATTATTAACAATAAACAGAAGGTATATGCTCCATTATATTAATAAGAGTGGAGCCATTCACATCATAACGTGAGTCACATAATTGTGTTATTGACATTCAATTCTTTCTCCGGATTGAGTCATTCAGAGGTTAATCCATTATTTAACATAATTCCACAATGGTCCTCATATAGCATACACCTTTGGTGTTTCCATAATTTCACAAATATTTCTTACGTAGCATACATAACATACATGTCAACATAATTCTTACGACGAAGATCATAACATCAATGACAATAATCATTAACAGTTAAAGATACATCGAAATACTACTACTCACAGTGTTCAGGTGCTTGGTCCGCCCCTGTAGCTGACCCTATACAATTCACGTAATTCAAACATAATTTATCATGGTATATTCAAGTCAATATTAGTTAACACAATATAATCCAACAAGGTCAACACCACTTAGTTTATTAACACCATTTGCAATTCAACATAATGCAACATAAATCCTTGAATCATATTCCAACATTTTAAAACCAAGTTCATATCATCTATATCATTAATAGATTATTTCCCCAATTTTCCCTTCACATTACAACATGAATTACAATGTTTATACCATAGTTCATTTGCAAATTTTAAACATAATTTTCAAGTATCACCAAATTCCAATTAAACTTGCACATATGTAATTCAACCTACTAATTTCATGATTCTAGTTCCAATTTGGGCCAAATCATCAATTAACATCATTACCCAACCTAGGGTTTCAAGAAAACATTGAAATTCAAACAAAAATTCAAACTTATTAACCCATCACTTTTCATTCCAATTTTTCCATTGATTAAACACCTAGGATACATGGTCCATCATTTTAACCCATCAATTTAACTCTCAAGATTCCTTACCTCAAGAATTAAGCAAGCCTTGGTGAGATTCCTCCATAATTTCGGAATTCCAATCGGTTGCAAATGTTGATCTTCATGCCTTCTTCATTCCTTGGTGGAAAATCTTGATCAAAACTTAGAGAAATGGTGAGGATTTGGGATCAAAACTCTAGGGTTTTCGGACCTAGGGAGAGAGGAGA
This sequence comes from Camellia lanceoleosa, assembly GCA_025200525.1. Lineage (NCBI taxonomy): Eukaryota > Viridiplantae > Streptophyta > Magnoliopsida > Ericales > Theaceae > Camellia > Camellia lanceoleosa. The sequence continues at coordinate 128,684,558 of CM045768.1, forward strand.
GAAGAGGGGAAAAGGAAAGTGTGAGAAATGATCAAAAAAATCTCTTTTGAAGCTGCTGTCCCGTAATTCCCGCTCGAGCGGAGAAATTCCCGCTCGAGCGGACCTGTTTTCAGCACAGATTTTGAAACTTTGAACAGGTATAACTCCCCCATCCGGACTTCGTTTTAGGCCGTTCTTGTGTCCAAATTGAAGCCCCGGAAATAAGCTTTCCAATGGTTCTAACCTCACATCCAAATTCAAAGTGTGGAAAAATAAAAGGGCAAAAGAGTGACGACTGATCGTAGATGAATCATTCAAATTAAAGCTTTTGGTTCCTTCCTACTTTACCTTCATTGTACCACCTCAACCCATATTCCAAAATAACATAAGAAGGTTCTAAGTACACTAAAAAAAATGTCAAGGACAATCTTACTTTCCACGCTCGAGCGCCACCTCACCCGCTCGAGCGCTCACAGACCAATAAAGCAGTCCACTCGAGCGTCAACTTCTCCGCTCGAGCGGAGATTTACAATTTACAGAATCTCAGGCCGTCTGCGAATTTGCTGAGAACCCCAAAAGTCCACTCGAGCGTTAACTCTTCTTCTCGAGCGGAGGGAAAAGTTCTGGGTCGTCACAATAAGTGCAAAAAATAGAGAGAAGAGTTGACTTTTTAGAAGAGACTTTTTAGCTATTTTAGTATGTTCCCAAACTACTTACATAAAAGACTAGTGTAAGTAAGTCCAATAGACTAGGTTGTGAATGTATAATCATAAGAATAAAGAAGAAAAGTGAAGCATATTTTTCATTTATTTTCTATTTCTTCTTCTTATTTTTCGTTGTTGTTGTTGTTTTTACATTTCTTTAATTATTATCATATCTTTGGAAATATAACTTAGGGGATGCTGATTGGTGCAAAGGGAAACACTCAGGCTATCATATATAATAATGTGATTTGAGTCTAAAACTTATTCATGAAGCAGGGTTAGGGGTAGGGCACATAGAAGAGTCTAAGATAGGGAGTGTTTACAGGAGCATTAATAAATAGTGTTAGGCAGCCCCCTTAGCTGTCTTTTGATTCTTTCCTTATTTGTATATTTGCAAATATTATATTACATATATTTAGGCCTAGATTTAGGATTACATTTGATTATGATTACACCTAATTTCTATAATGCCTTTTTTATACTCATTGCAATAGCTATATACCTCTATTGAGATGAATACAATGATTGAATTTTCAAATCCTTACAAGTATTATGTAAAAAATACTTTTGTTGCTTAGTCATAATATTTATGTTAAATGCCTCCAACACATGCCCGTTTACACTGATAACAGAAGCATAGTAAATATTTGCAAATCGAGCGACCCCTATGCTAGGGAAGATCAAGACTCCACAATTTCATCTTTTATATTTTGTTTTGTAATTTGCAAAAGGATTGTATTTAATTTAGTATAACGTTTGATAGTGATCAAGTTGTTGGCTCTTAATGTGTGGTTATTCTACTATATATAAGCTTGTCATTATAAGGGTTTTGGTTCTATATAATGAAATGAGCAATGATTCCCTTTTTACAATAGATTGAATTTCTATTTATTGTTTAAACACATTTATTGATATAAGTTACGGATTAATAACACATGTAAGACATAATACGTTAATCTCTAAAGTTTATTTTTATTATTATAAATTTATATCTATATAATAAGGGAGGAAGGATTTTGAAAATGTATAAAATGTATGTGAGATACATTTAGATTGAAAGGCTGAGATCAATTTTGATAAAGATGAATGGTTCGGATGATAATTTATTCCCGCCCATCGCCCATACCCTATGTGCTCTCTCACTCTCCCACCTACCCACGTCTCCCCCATTTCCTGCCTCCCCCCTCTCCCCCCTTCTCTCTCAATGCTCGCTGCGCCCAAGGTAGGGTTTCAGATTTAGAACTCTCTCCCCCTCTCCCCCCTTCTCTCTCAGTGTTCGTTGCTCGCAAGGTAGGGTTCTGATTGAGAACTGGTGTCCGAGTTGGCTCCTCTGTTCCACGACCAACTTCACCACCACCCCAAATTCTCTCCCCCTTTCCTCCCTTCTCTCTTTTTTGAAGAAATTGGAAAATGCAACAGAGAATCTGAAGGTCTCTGTTCTGCCATTGCTGGCTGCACTGGTGTTATCCATCTTGCTTCTCCTAATCCCGAGGTAAGCTTATTATAATTATTATTTAAGATTAAAGGGTAAATATATTTTTCATTCCTGTAACTTAATTTTTAGTTTGATTCCAATTGTTTTAATTTCAACAATATTAACCTTAGATTTTAAATTCACAGTTTTAATTTACCCCTTTGTCTATATGTATACATATGCTACTGCTAATCATTGTTTAACTTTAATTAATGAAAATGGTAGGTAGATTGCCAATGTAGGTAGATTGCTTATGGTAGGTAGATTGCCAATGTAAAGCTTATAATGGTTGGGATTAGCACTCCTTGATGGAGTCAATTTTCCATTATGTCATGGATAAGATAATGGTTTACTTGGCCAAAGTGGGTTCCTCAATATATTTATCAAAAAAGAAAAAAAAAAGAAAAAATTGGGTTCCTCAATATGACAACTTTGAAAATGGAGTAATAAGAAAATAGGATCCTTAGTTGGGTATAGAATAAGGTCTTCATTGTTGTTCTTCGTTGTTTTATATGCCATTGCCAACCATTAGTAATGGGGATTTTCTAGGTAAGTACTATGTAATTTCTGGAAATTGTTTTGAAATATTAGTTTCTTGAGTTGGAAGCCTCATTTAGGGTAAGCCAGTTTCCCTGGGTTTTTCCTTTGTGTTGCTGAGTGTTTGTTATCATTTGTGGGATGGTATTGGTATCATTAAGCTACCTTTCTATTTAATCCAGGTGGAATAAGCTAATCCAAAAGCCTTTTGAGGAGGGTGATGAGAGAGGATTAAAGTTGGTTCAATCAATCTTGAGGCCAATTATGTTAAGAAGAACAAAGTTTAGCACAGACCAAGAAGGCAGGTGAGCACATGGCTAAGAATGTAAATAGAAAGGACAATTTTATTTTTGCCTTTCTTTCCATATAGGCTCTTATCCCTTTTGCCTTTCTTTCCATATAGGCTCTTAATTTTTTATTTTTTTTTGGTTTGCAGGCCAATTTTAATTCTCCCACCAGCAGATGTGCAGGTGATTTATTGTGAACTGACAGAAGCTGAAAAGATTTCTATGAAGCTCTAGTTAGAAGATCCAAGGTTTATAATCTTGATTGATTTTGCTTATTGTGTTATCTTATAATGCATTTTGTATGTCAAATGTTAACTTGAATCGCTACAGGTGAAATTTGATCAATTTGTTGAGCAAGGACGGGTTCTCCATAAGTATGCTTCTATTTTGGAATTACTGTTACGTTTTCAACAGTGTTGTGATCATCCATTTCTTGAAATAATAATTTTTTATACATATGAATAAATAAGTAATGTAAATTGTGGGAAAAAAATAAATCCATTTATTTCAACTTTAAAAAAAATCAAATAATAAATACATTACTTAAAATAAAAAATTTACGTTGTTTATATAGTGTGGAATAAGTCTTATATTAAATTATTAGAATTTTGATTCAAAGCTAAGGATTGAGAGCAATTCTTCCAATGGAGGGAACATACCCAGATCTAAGAGCTTTGAATTGGGAAGTGTCTATGGCGTTGGTTCTTATTCCCAGATCTAAGAGCTTTATTTATTAATTTAATAATATTATTATTATTAATTAATTAATTAATTTGATTTATGTTGATTTATTATGGAATGGCTGAATAATTATTGCAAAAAGGGAGTTTCACGTCAACTGCAAAAGTTCATTTCAACCAAAAACTTCCAGTTTTAATAACCATTTGATAGGCTAGCTATTAAATTGTGTAATCATCAGGTTAGACGTGGAAATACTAATCATCAAAATTGTGTAATCATCAGCTTAGCTATTACATCTTGAAATAATAGTTATACACTCTCTAGGTTAGATACATCTAAGACAGGTGTATTTTGCTGTGAAATGGTGGCAAACAAGGCTTGCGTAGGGCTCTGTTTTGTTTAATTTCTGTTTGGTTGGCGAGAATTTCTGTTTAATTTCTGTTTGGTTGGCAAAGAAAGGCTTTGTATTCACACTTTTCTTAACCTAAGGATGGTTTGAATCAGTTAAAATTGTGGATCTTGAATAAAAGTTGCATTCATCTTTGTTGGAATTCGGTTTTTAAATTCTTAAAAATCTAATCTGTGTTTTCAAGACACACTTTTGAGCTGTCATTTGTCATATTTAGTAGGGCATTCATGGTTCTTTATTTTTTCCATAGGAAGTTACTGTGAAATGGGAGTTTGGGTGATGTGGTGATGTAATGATGGTAATCTTGCTTGCATTTTAAGGTGTATTATTATTGGAAATGAATTCTGCGTGTCATGGGGTTTGGGATGCTTATCGATGTACACATAAAGATTGTTGGAAATGAATTCTTGAATTTCTATGCTCTGAAACACTTTTATCGATGTACACATAAAGATTACCTTCCTTTTTGGGATGCTTAGTGTGTTATGATCATCACATGTATTTCTTTCCCCTGATGATTCATATTTCTCTAATAAATCAGCCAATCTAGATTGTTCATAACTTGGCGAGCATGCATCTTTGAAATGTCATAATGTTTCATCAAGAAACACAACATACTGGATGATAATATCATTTTAGGATCTAATTACGAAACACCTGAAAGGATATCTAACTAACATAATTGTTTTTTTTTTATAGCATTAATATCTATCTATTCTTATAAAAATGCTTTCTTTTTATTGGGACTGGATCATTGAGAACACTAAATGCAAGTCTACATTCTTTTTTCATTGTCATCTTCAATGTTCTGTAAGAAGTTTACGTGTGATATACTTGATTTTTTTCCCATGCAGCAATGCTTGAAGTATCGAAAACCAAGGCTTTTTGTGAGTTCTTTACCTTTGTTTATCTCATTGAACTGTACTTATAAATTGGCACATACTATGTAATTACTTTCACCAAGAACAAGCTTTCTATTTTATGTGTAATTACTTTCACTAAGAACTGTACTATATAAATTGGCAGCCAGGTTTGGTTTTTGGTTTAGTAATGAAATTTTATGCTTACATACACTACTTTCTAAATTTCTTTAGTTTATATCAAGTAAAGCTTTTGGTGAAACATCATGAATAAGTATTTCCACATCATGAATAATTATTCCTTTTACATTGATGATTAGTATTTCCACATCTAACCTGATGATTACACAATTTAATAGCTAGCCTATCAAATGGTTATTAAAACTGAAAGTTTTTGGTTGAAATAAACTTTTGCAGTTGACGGTGAAACTCCATTTCATCAAATCTAAATCAAATCAAGGGATTTGTAAAAAAATTTCACCAAATATTCAACAGTCAAACCCCAAGGCAAGTGACCGAATGGTAAAGTCTGGAGGATAAAATCCACAGGTCTCGAGTTCGAGTTACCCCTTGGGGCCACTGGAGGTTTGCCTGGTCGTTAACTTCAGGGCCCTCAGGATTAGTCCTGGCTTCCCTTAAAATCAGCGGGTTGGGGATGCCTGAGTTATCAAAAAAAAATATATATATATATATATTCAACAGTCATATTTTTAATGAAATTTCAAAAAGAGTAATTATTGGATATGTGTTTCTTTCATTAAAAATGGTTAAAACAGATCTTTAGGATAGGTTTGGATTTTTTTAGAAAGATTTGATGAAATAAAAGAGAGTAAGGTTTGAGTGTTCCATATTAGATCAAGCTTTTAACCAAAATTTCTTTAAAATTTGATGAAAAAAAAGAGACTAGGGTTGGAGATGCTCTTAGTATAGTGATCCTGCTCTTATTTGTATCTCAGTTAACCAAAATTTCTCTAAAATTTGATGAAAAAAAGAGACTAGGGTTGGAGATGCTCTTAGTATAGAGATTAGTATTTCCACATCTAACGATGATTACACAATTTATTTTTCTTTCTACAATCTTTGTTGGAGTAGTACAAGAAGATTTGGAAATATCAGGTATTTATCAGGTTAGGGCTTCATGAGTTTTGCCTATTATCATTAATTGTTTTGTTTTTGGTTCTTTTGTTGATGAATTTTCAGTATGTTGAAATTTTAGAATTGTAATGGATGATTTTCAAGAGTATTAGGTGTTCATTACAATTTTTACTTAATCTATTCAGCTACTCTTGGGATGATTGGGATGATTAGGTGTTCATGATACTTAATAGAATTGTAATACTCTTGGGATTTCAAGAGTATTAGGTGTTCATGATTTTCAATATTATTTTCAGCATTACAATTTTGAAAATACTCTTGGGATTAGGTGTTCATCAATCATCCATTACAAATTTCTTTTCAACATTCTTTCATCTGTTCATCTGTTTTTTGGGGTTCTAATTTTTAAGTTGTTGCTTACAACTTTGCCTTTTTGTTATTGTTTTATTGGGTGTTTTTAGATTTTACATTGTGTTCTCTCCTTGCAATATCTATTCCATAAATGAAAATTTTGTGTTTGGTAATAGTACTTTTATTTTTTGAAAGAGTTAATTACTTAAACCGAATATGTGTTTCCAATGTGGCAGTAATTCAGGTAGTCTGTAGTTTATTTAGAATTCTTGGGGTTTGTTTAGAATTTCATGGGGCATTCTTCAAATTTTTTTTTGAAAAGTTGTATTTGTTGAATCGAATTGAAGCAGGATTGTAAAATTTTTAGGTTTGTATTTGTGAATATGCGATTTCTGGGTTTTTGACTGTTTATTCAATGTTTTGAGAGATGTGAGGTTTGTGAGATTTTGTTGGTTTATTATTGAGTCTTTGTTTTTTGGGTTTGAAACTAATCATTGTGAATCTATGATGTGTTGTGAAGACATACATGTTCAAGTACGACAGTGTTCATGGACAATGGAAGCATCATGATGTCAGGGTCAAGGACTCAAAAACACCTTCTTTTTGGCGAGAAACAAGTCGTCGTTTTCGGAGTCAGGTAATTATGCCCTTTATTCTCTCAATTCTGTTGCAATTTTTTTGAATCAGAGTATATTTAAGTGAAAAGTTTTAATTTTTTTTTTTATGTATTTTTAGGAACCCTGATGAAATCCCATGGGGCGAAACCGAAGCCTATTTCGTTGTGGAGTCTACTGGAGTTTTCACTGATAAGGAAAAGGCTGCTGCCCACTTGAAGGTTTGATTTAATTTCCTATTTGTTTTTTTGTTTTTTTTAAAATATTTTTTTGTTCTGATGGAAATGTTTTTTGATATGTATAATTGGGTTGATTTAGTTGTCTGCATCATTGATCTGTGATCAAAGTTTGAATCGAATACAACACTATTGTCTCTATCATTGTTGTTGATTTTTATGCATCGGTTAGATTTTATAAATGTGTTGATTTGGTTGTCTGCATTCAAAGATCAGTGATCAAAGTTTGAATTGAATATAACACTATTCTCTATCATTGTTATCGGGTTGATTTAGTTGTCTGCGTACAATGATCATTGAAGTTTGATTTGAATGTAACACTATCTCTATCATTGTTGTTGATTTTTTACATCTTGCTTAGTCGTTGAAGTTTGAGTTTGCTTTGAAATCCATGACTTGGGTTCATTTACATTTATCATCATTTCGGTTTCATCTTTGGGATTCTTTATAAATCTGGCGATCAACATTTGAGTCTTAGATCACGCTTTTTGAGTCTTTCTCATTACTCAAATTTTAAAATCACTAAATGATTCGCCTAATGATCATTGTTCGAGTTATTTTTGAAAACAGGTTCAAGAACCAAACATCTTTGTCAAGAACCAAGCAGTTATTTTTAAAATCACTAAATGATTCCCAGATGATCCTCTTCACAGGTTCAAGAACCAAACATGCTGTCAAAAATTGCTTCAGTTGACCGGAATGGCCTTCCGAGTTCCAATTATGGATGTTTCAGTTGTGGACCTCACTGCAAGGCTTGAGAAGGTAGCTACATACCAGCAAATCAAAGATGCTATCAAGTGAGTATTCAGATTTCCTTCAAATTCACCTCATTATGCAGTATATTAGATTGGCAAATTGAGATTTGCATAGTTGTATCAAATTTCTTTGGCTGCCAACTCTTGATTAGCATGTGACGAGGTCTTTTATTCTTTCTTGGTTAATTTCAGGGAGAAATCTGAGGGCAAACTCAAGGGTATTTTGGGGTTCACCGAAGACGATGTGGTCAACAGTTAAATGCTGTGAATTTGAAATATAAAACAAAAAACAGAAAATATGTAGGTCAACTGGGCTTCTGTTTTCATTGGAAGAAGATGACAAATGGGCTTATGTTCCTTTCTTAGGTGGAATCTTACTTAAACCTTTATTAGTCAACTGCAAGTGCCATTTCACACCCACTTTTCTTCCTTTATTGCATTTTCTTTTTGTTAATAGTAAAACCAATACGAGACAAAGGCAATGTAGGAATGGCAACAAAATATGTAGGTCCTTTGCTTTTAATTTTACTAAAGTATTTGCCCTTGGGTCTTTTTATAATCCACAATAGGCCAGTGTATTGAGTTTTCTATTTGTACTTGAGTACCGACATTATGTTTTGTTCCTTTCTTGACTTGGGTTCATTTCTTCCAATTATGAAAACTTTAGTTAGGCCTGTTTTGCTTTTCATTTTCTATTTTTGTTTTCTGAAAACAGGTAAAAAGGTTGGTGTTTTGTTTTTTGAACAAACATAAAAAGGTTGGTTGGTGAACTATTTTTGATTTAATTAAATTTTTGTAATGAACAAAACCCACTTCTTAGGAATTATTGTTTGAATTTTTTTTCAGAACCGCTTTTTGCTTAGCAATGAAAAAATTCACTTATTTTATTTTATTTTTTATTTTAACATTTCATTGTTTCTTTTTTTTTTTTTTGAAAGCATGAAAAACAAAGAAAACAAAAGCATAACCAAACAGGGCTATGTAGGAAAATTATCCAGTTTTATGTCACATTTCTGGGTATTTTTCCAAAAATGAAAAACAGATGACAGAAAATGAAAATATTCGAGTATTCATATGTATATATAATCATAAATATTAAAATTATGGCCATTTTTAGAATTTTTCATTGTCTTCGCTTTTCATAAAAACTAAAAACAGAAACACAACTAAATGGCTAGGAAAATTATTTCTTCTATGTCACATATCGGGGTCATATGCTATCCCAGAAAAATATATAGCAAAGAAGAAAATATATGCCTTTTTCCTAGATTTCATGTCGATTTTATCTTTAAATAGTGTTGGGAATAAATTTAAATAGTGTTGAGATTAAAAAATAAATTTAAATAGTGTTGGGATTAAATTTAAATTTAAATAGTGTTGGGGTTAAATTTAAATTTAAATAGTGTTGGGATTAAATTTAAACAATGTTGGGATTAAATTTAAATTTAAATTTAAATAGTGTTGGGATTAAATCTAAATGTAAATAGTATTGGGAATAAATTTAAATTTAAATTTAAATAGTGTTGGGATTAAATTTAAATTTAAATAGTGTTGGAATTAAATTTAAATTTAAATAGTGATGGGGTTAAATTTAAATTTAAATAGTGTTGGGATTAAATTTTATATTAAATTTGTAATTTTATCAAATTAAAAAATAAATTTAAATAGTGTTGGGATTACTTGAAGAATCGACCTAATTAGTAGAATACGATGGAGGTGGTTTCGACCACTCGGTTGTGGTTGAGATTGATGAATTTAATTCTTATCTTCAATAGATATTGAATTTAATATATAAAAAACTATATAATCGACTCAATCAACTTATTCATATGCGTACAACTTGAAACATGTGTGTTTATTTTCTAAATTAATAACTTGAAATCAGCTTTAAACAATTGTCGCTAAAGAGCTTTACACAATTGTCGTAGAGTATAGTCTGTTAAATATATTTTTATAATTGTATTTTAATCTTAATATTATTTACACCGTGCCTTTAGGCACGGGCATACGCTAGTACATTAATGAGCCGAATAGGAAAGGCTAAAGATTCTCTCACATTATAGAGCAAAATATAGAGCAATGAAAACATATCCAAATTATAGAGTAAAACATGACCCAATTACAAATATATGCAATATTCAAGGATTGCTTCATGGATCCAAGGAGTCCATTTTGTTAGAAAAATAAAAAATAAAGAAGTTCATTTGTTTTAACTGTCTTAAAAAAAAAAAAGTTCAAACAATAAATACATTAGTTCAAATGATAAATTTTATGTTGTTTATGTAGTGTGAAATAAATCTTATGTGAAATTATTAAGATAATATCTATAATAACAATAATTTTAGAGATATGGTTTCTTTTTAAGTATTTTATCAATGAAAATTATATTTTTTTGGTTAAATATTTTTATAATATCTTAACAATTTAGAATTTTTTTTTAATATTGTATAGAATTTAATAATTTTGTTCAACATTACTAAACTATGTATGAGACTTTGTTAAATTTTTTTTGTAAAACCTCAAGGAGGTGAGTGAAATTAACTATTTCAATATGTAAGGGTAATATTGAGATTTCTGACTCATGATACATGGCATAAGCAAATTCTGTTAAATAAACTAACAGACAATTAGCAATGGAGAATCTTAATAATAGTTTCAAAAATAAAGAAAATTAGTGTTATTATTGAAATCACAGTTAATTGTCAAAAACTTATAGGAGAGGGCAGGTAAGTGTAATTTACCCAATTCTTAAAAATCCCTAAACTCCAAACATGATCCACATGCATCTATCTCATCATCAAAGGCCAAAGCTATGAGGAAAAAGAAAAAATTAATAAAGAGGGACAGCTTCACAATGACACACACATAAGCTACCTTATATACAACAAGTATGCATTTCCGATGAATTCATAAACCATTCAAAGAAACACAAGCAATTGGTTTTAGGTGAATAGGAGTTGAAGGCTCAAAAGAAATGAATTAGAAATTGAAAATTTCAACAAATGATGCTAAAAGAAGAAGAAGAAAATTTATCTACCTTGGAAAGCAGATTTTTTGGAGCAAAAGAACAAAGCAAAAGTTGGTGTCTTGATTTCTGAATCTGTTTACATGAATGGGTGTTGATGTTGATGATAATGATGATGGGTATCTCGTAAGGATGCTATTGTGTGTTGCAGAAATCAGATGCCTCGTCGAAAGTAATTCCATTCCCCTGCAAATTCTTCACTTCAAACTATGGAAACAATATGCTGGACAGAGAGTGACAGAGAATAATATATGATTGAGAATATATATATATATATATTTTTATTTTTTAAATCATATAAAAAATAAAATAAAAAAAATAGTCTAAAATCCCTCTTGCATTTTAATAATGGAAGGGATTCATAATATTATTTTATGAGATTTAAAATCTCTCAATCTTACACCCATATATTGCTGACAAATTTAACTCTCTCAAATGAAACCTTATTTCTCTCTCCCTGCCTTCCCTATTTCGTCTCTCTCACTCTCCAAATCCAAACTTCACTTCACTCCCTTCAATGGCTGTTGAGATTCCTTGGAGCCTCGCCTTCATCTCCTTCTCCCATTGCCTCGATGACAGCGATGCTGACAAGGTTCCCTTCTTCAATCACGTGTGAAGCTTGTTGAAGAAGAAACAAGCATCTCAGTGGGGGCTAGGGCAGAGACCGAGGAGTCGGAAAAGAGAAAAGAAGGTCTTGGAATCAAAGGAGAAGATCTCGATAAGCGAGGGTTGATCACGGTGCCTGGCCTTTCCCACTACCACGAGATGGGCGTCTTCCGGCTGCCTGATCCACGAAGCACAAGTCACGGTGCCCTATCTCGACAAACTGTCCTCCATCTTTTTAGAGAGAGAAATGTGAGTGAGAGAGAGAGAGAGAGAGTTCCTGGAGTTCAATTTTTTTTTTTTGTGACTTTCCATTAATTTGATTGATTTGATTAAGAGGATGTATGATTGTTGATTGATTTAATTCTTTAAATACCACGTCACCATGCTACTTCATGCTATACTACTGGCACATATGTCATGCCACGCCATTATTCCCATTGATAGGTAATTTTCAAAAATTCAACAGAATGAAAAGGCATTAATTATGACATCAACACGACGAAAAAAAAAAAATCAAAATCAAAATCAAAATCATGACATACTTATTTTAAAGAGTATGTATTATAAATTCTACCCATAAAATTTTGCAAAATTTACTATTCAGTGATAATTGTACAAAATTATTATATATTCATGAAAAAATTTATAATTTAAATTATTAATGTTTATAAACTTTATCATTTATTTGTAATTATTTTTCCAAAAAGCCTCCACTGAATTTGAAATTTTTTCATAAAATTTTCCTTCCTCACGCTCTTGGTTTTCATCAATTTTTTTAAACATCATGGTTAATTGGATTAAATTAAAAAAAAATAAAAATTTAGAAGGATAACATTAAAAAAATTTAGAAAAATTACAAAAAAAAAAAAAAAAAAAAAAACCAATGTGTGAGTCATGTAACAAAATAAATTATGAATTTTTAATTTTTATCAATTTAAACCCTAAACTTTTAAATTGCTTTTAATCTACATTATTTGTCTATTTTTATTAAGTAAAATCGATGAAAAAATAAATATTTTAGTTATTAAACTCAATGAAAAGGATATTGTAGACATTTAATGTACAACCATATTGAATTTAATAACTAAAATACTCATTTTCCGTTATTTTTACTTAATGAAAATATGTGAATGCTTTAGATTGAAAATAAATCAAAATATTAAAGTTTAAATTGATAAATTGAAAATTCAGGTTTTATTTTGTTACAAGGCTAAAACCTTGGTTGTTGTTGTTGTTGTTGTTGTTTGTTTGTTTGTTTTTTTTTTTTTTTTTTGGTAATTGTTCCAAAAATTTAAAATAATAGGCATAAAAATTAAGACAATAAATAAATTTAGATGAATCTACATTTAGGGAAGAGAATGAAGCTGGGATTGGGGCCATTGTTTGAGATTGCAATGGGGAAGTGATTGTTTTTATGGTTAAAGAGATTGGAGTTTTTGATGGTCATTTAATTATGTTGAGACAAGGAGTGGACATTAGCCCACTGCCTACCATGTCTAGCCCTATTTTTTTAAGGCTTGGTGGCTTATTTTGATCGAAAGGATTAGGCTAGATTAATATCTTAGGCCCGTTTAATACATGAGTTGGACTTGGGCTTTAGGCATCCATTCTAGCCTGATTTGACGATAATCATTTAAATATTTATTTTACTCTTTTATTATTGGGTGCACAACCAAAGTTTAAAATTATTTTTTTGGGCCAAAGGTGCAGTCGCAGAAGAATAATGTTATATGCACTAATGTACTAACTAGTGTACTAATTGATGATGTGACATAATTTAAGACGTTTTTAGTATTTTTAATGTAATTAATAAGTGGTGTCAATAATAATGTCATAACTAGTGTTGATACACTAGTGAGTACACTAATTGGTGCATGTAACATCACCAGTCGCAGAATAGTTTATCCATAAGGACAATCTGAAACAAAATGACCAAAATACCCAACTATATATACCAATGAAGCCCGATCTATCACAAACCAAACAATCTGTCTCTCGCTCTCTCTGCCTAATCTAAACCCTAGGTATGTCATTTCTGCCATCACTGTCAACGTCTCCGCCATCACTGCTTTCTCGTCACCATCGACACCCCCATCGTCACCGCTCACTGCCAACGACTCATCGACGAAAGAGCCTTAGCCATCGCCCAGGTGACGCTGTCATCTTTCTCCACACCACGATTTGACAAAGCGTTCAATGGTTATTCTACAGAGCTCTCATCGTAGAGTTCATAGCTACATTTCTCTTCCTTCGATTTCAACACTTTCTTTCTTTGATCTCTTCTCTCTCTCGGTGTCAGTGACCTGATGAAGAAAAAGGCGATTAGATTTTGCCATTTTTTAATCTTCGATTAAATCTCTATCCCTCTCTCGTTCTACTTCGATGAAGCTTCAAGATGTGATGACGAGTTACTGAGTTGCAAATAAGTAGGCCAAAGCCTCGATGAATCCGCCGAGGTCAGATCCGCCGCATCCCCGTCACAGAGCTTGTTTGGAAACACATTCAAGAAACGACCGTAGATGTTGATCGTGTTGAGCTCCGTCGGAGACTCCTCATTGGCCTCCTCTTTCACCGTCTTTCCCTCTATCTCCATATGCATCTAACCCTTGGAGTTCTGCTTCCACAGCTCCAAATCTTTCAACAACGGTAAATTTGACATTGGTGGTTGAAGTTCCTTAGCCCCCCTCAAAGGGCAGCGTTACCATTTAGGGTTCCATTCCCATTCTCTCTCTCTCTCTCTCTCTCTCTCCATTTTGCTTGTTGCACAATACAATACCAGAGAGCTTTGTTTAGACGACAAGTCTTATTCACAGAAAATGAAATCTATTAAGAGTCATCATTGACTTTTCTAGAATTATCTAGGCCATTAAGTGCATATGTTGAATAATTTAGAAGACTCTGGAAAGATCTAGAGGACTCTAGAAAGATCTAAAGAAATCCGGCAGATTTTAGAACATTGTAGAAGATTTCGGAACATTAGAGACGCCTGTAGAAATCTAAAGAAATCTAGAAAGTTTCGGAAGGTTCTAGAATATTTAGAAGTATAGAAAGTACTATTATATACTAGAATAGTTTAGAGAGTTCTAGAATATAGGAAAGTATGAGTATATGCTAGAATATTCTAGTAGGTTAATAATAGCCGTTGGATCAAAATGATCTTAGTTATCCATTGAGGATGTGGATGACTATATAAAGGGAAGTGACCTCATTTGGAAGGTACAAGACACAACAATCAAGACTGAAGTCAAGTGCTTGAGTGTGAGTGATTCCAAGAGTAAGGTGTCCTTGAGAGTCTTCTTGTATACTGAAGTGTATCTTTACATCTAAATAAAGATTCACTTTTGCATAGCCATTGTGTTCTAACTCAACAAAATCAACTCCCAAATCCTCTCTCTCTCTCTCTCTCTCTCTCTCTCTCTCTCTCTCTTTCTCTTTGCAAATAGATCTGTTTCCTTTTCTTTCTTTTTTTTTAAGTTGATGACAATGATGATGAAATAAATTCAAAATAGATTTTTTTTTTTGGATAGATTTCAACAAATTATTTTTTTTTTTAAAGTTTGTCTACTTTGATCCAATTTCTCCCCTTTGTATTGTGTTCATCATAGCTCTTGTTTTGGTAGAGAAATTCGAAGCCTAGAGCAAACACAACCATCAGAGAGAGTAGCCTGGTTTGATTGCTTGCAAAATTTATATAGATATGAAAATTTTGTACAGATAAAATTTGGATAGAAAATTTGTTGCTGCAGTTGTTGTTGATGATGAAGATTACTATTGTTGATGATGATTGCAACATGTAAAAAAAGATCTGTGGTGCAATAGATAAAAAAAGATCTGTTCAAAATTTGAACAGATAGGTGCTTTGCAGTGGCTTGGTGTATTTCAATAACAAGATTTGAACAGAGAAAAAAAAAAAATAACAAATAGAATTTACGAAAAAAATTCAATAGATAAATAGAATTCAGGGAAAAAATTAAAGAGATAGATATATTTGAGGGTAAAAAATTGAACAGATAAATAAAAATTTGAACAAATATATATAAATTTAAACAGATAGATAAAAAAATTAAACAGATAGAAATAATTTGAACAGATAATTTTTTTTTTATAAATAGATAGGTATAAATTTGAATAGATAATCAATGAAAAGTCAAATAGATATCAAAAAGTCAAAGAGTAAAATTAAAAACAAAACGTTCTCTAAGACTTCTCACCAAATTATTTTACAAAACTTGGATCTCTCATCAACAAAAAAAATATTTCTTTGACCTAATGTCTTGTATCCTTTCTAGATTGGATTTATCACCAATTAGCCCATTATTATTTACTTTCCTAATATTAAACAGCTAATGTCGAATTCGGTGACTGTAGTGTGTAATGAAGTTAATTTTGCTTCAACGCAAAACTGACTTGAAGTGATCTAAGCGTCTATTGTGTTTTGGAATCACTTGACAGTCAACAAAAACTTGAATAGGGTTTGATAGTCAACAAAAGCTTCATTAGTGTGCAAACCATCTTTCTTGAAACTACTAAGCTACAGGAACTCTATAGAAGAATTCTAATGTTGGGTCAATCTTTGCAAAATTCTTGCCCCTCCAAAAGGAGATGTTATGAGTTCAAGCCCCCATGTGGGGCATTAGGGTGACCCCTTTCCCTTATATTTAAGTTAGAGTAGGTTATTAAAAAAATAAAAAATTTATTTGGTGGTCTCGATCAATGATCCACACCTCAGCACATGAGAGAAACATAGACACAAATACAGACACGGACATAGATGCGAAAGTTGACATTAACCCGGACACAGATATGGGACATAGTAATTTCAAAAAATGAGGACACAGACACGACGATGACATGGCAATAAAAAATATTTTTAATATATTTTATTTGCTATGTAGATTAATATTATATCCACAAACAATCAAAATTAACA
Source organism: Camellia lanceoleosa (assembly GCA_025200525.1). Lineage (NCBI taxonomy): Eukaryota > Viridiplantae > Streptophyta > Magnoliopsida > Ericales > Theaceae > Camellia > Camellia lanceoleosa. The sequence continues at coordinate 128,701,101 of CM045768.1, forward strand.
AAAAAAAAAATACTAATTTAATATAATAATTAAAAAAAACTCACTCTTAAATTAACTCTTTTCGTTTGCCTTCTTTTTTTAGCATTCAACATTCAACCAAAAGCACTAAAAAATGGTGGGGGGAGGGGGGAATAAGTTGGCCTGTCTCCAAAAAATATAATTGAATACTGGGATATACCATGTGATGTGTCTCATATGTGTCCCTATCATGTCTTTGTGTTTGACACCGCTACGACACAAGTTTTAGAGTGTTGGTGTTGTGAGTAGCTCTCTTCAAGATTCCATCATCTCCATACCCCTCAAGACTTCAGTTCGTGGCCCTGATGAGGCCCACAACGGTGATCCAAATAGTTCATCTCGTAGTCCTCAAAGAGAATAACATATATATAAATTAGTTTGATTGGATATTGATACATATACTAATTTATTGTATTTTATTTTATAAAGTGGACAATTTTAGTTTAAAATCATATTTACTACTCATTTCATAAAACAAAACATGATTGGTTAGTTTATCTATCAATGTCCATACAAGCTAATTTTTATTTTCTATATATATATATATGTTGTTCTCTTCAAGGACTAAAAGATAAATGGTTTAGATCACCATTGTGGGCCTTGTGAGGCCCATGAAATAGTCTTGTGGGGCATGAAGATGATGTAGTAGTCTTAAGAGGAGATGCTCCCGTTTGTGCTTTATAGACATGAGATTTGTCATACTGTCTCCCAAAAGTCAACACAAAAATATTGAGTCCCACTATTTTAATCAACAGAAAATCAAGTTGGGGCAACATATAGACTTGCCTCGAGGCCATAAATTATTTTCCCTCCAAAAGAGCATCATTCCTACCATTTATGATACACCAATCATTCTAGATACACAAAACTAAGGGTGGAAAATTTTGACCCACAAGGTAACATGAATCAAATAGTATATGAAGTTAACGAGTTAGGTTTGATTATTTTGCACATTAAAACGAATATAAAACCACATAATATGGTGAATATTAAATGAGTTAGGTTAATGTCTAACCTACATAACACGATTGACACTAATAATCTGTTTAATGAAAAATTAGATACATTTTAATAATATTTCCTCTTATTGGAAATTGGGTTGGGTTTAGAACCCAGACTCAATTGGGTCGCCCATGATGGCATGACCCGATTAAGTGAGATCCAAATATTAGTAATATATTATATATCAAGATATGGGATAATCTTGATATGGGATAATTGTCAATAAAATATGTGATAATTATTGATTAAATATTATAGATATGGGATAGATATTATCTGGGATAATATATCTATGCTATGAGTCTCCTAACTCTCCTCTATAAACAGACATTGAGTTCTGTATTTTGATATAACAAAAAACATATGTTCTCTTTTCCCATAAACCATTCTGCTTTTGTACTGTGATTGGTGTGGATAAAACTCTAGTAGTTTTACTCCATTGCTGTGAAGATTATTCAAGGGTACATGATTCACATTCTAAACTTGATTCATTGTGCATTCTGTTTACCAACAAGGTTTGTTTGAATCCATATTATTTTCCACTGTGTATATAGTATTATATTTCCATCATTCGTATTAGAGTCATTATTAAGGTGTTTTCATGTTATGGAATATCCATGAAATTTGTATTTTATACTAATATATGTATATATATTATTTTTGTTTGTATAAAATACTGATATTTGGTCAAAACAATTTGTGGAGAAGTGGTTTGGAAATACTCTTCTGATCCTGGGGGACGCTAGTGATCCTCTTCTAGTCACCTGAAAAGAAATAAACACTTCAGTCGAGGGTGCCGGAATTAGCACTCCAATGGGCAAGTCAGTCTTTACACTCAAGTTTGCTTATATTCTCAATTAAGTACTATAGTTCTCACATACCTCTTTCTAGCTGATGTTCTTTTATTTATATCTTTTTTTTCTTGGGCCTCGAGATTAGGTCCATTTCCTATTCTATATTTGGCATATTTTGTAGTAGTCCACTCTCTACTCGGCCTCTCGCTTAATCGGCTATTTGGTCGAGTAGAGTTGCATTCGAGCGTGAGCATACGCCGAGTACCACGTATTTTGACTCTCCCAGGTTCGACTATCCGGAATCTCTACGACGCCCAATACTCGGCCCCCACAATTGCCCCCCCGAGCACTCCACTAACGACAATTGGTTGGAGTGTTTGGCTTTGAACTCAAAAAGTCAGAGCCGAAATTCGGCGGCTGACCGTTTTCCAACGCAAATGTCTGAACACACGCTTCTCGGTTATCATTTCAACTTCCCGCCTCTTCGTACATTTCTATTTATTGTGATTTAAAATTTCGACGTCTTTTCAAATACATACACGCTTTTAGACACTCGTCGCTGGACTGGCTTCTGAATTACCTCTGCAACTTCCTTTTCTTCTCTATCCTCTTCGCCTCCTGTAAGTTCTCTCCTTCTCTTCTTTTAATCTCATTTCTTGCTTTGTTTTTGGCTTAGCATATTCGTATTGGTTGGGGGAAATGGCGAAACATTTGAAAGATCTCCTCTCACCGGATTGAATTTCTGGCTTCTGACACCATTTCTCCATTCCTGATGACATCCGTCTGTCACTTGTGACAGACGGCGCCCTTGATATGAAGAGGGTTGATGAAACCACGATCGTCTTCCCTCTCTTATCAATTGCAGAGGGTGGAGTCCGTTTCCCCCTTCACCCACTCCTTAGGGCTGTGCTCTGCCATTGGGGCTTAATCCCTTTCCAACCCAACGTCAACTTCTTCAGAATCATGATGGGGATTATTGCACTAAACCGTCGCCTTAGGCATAACCTTGGCATTCCTGCTATTCGGCATTGCTATGCCTTAGCCAAGTCTTCTGGTCGGCACGGGCGTTATTTCCTTAGGGCCAAAGACACCGACCATCAACTAGTGACTATGCTTTCCAGCTCTAGGAAGCGAGTCGATGATGTTATGGTCGTCGTCCAAGGAAATTGGGAATTCGGCGAAGGCGAGGATCACCTTGATCGTATTCCTAGACGGAGAAGCGAACTAGGTGGCCATGTAGATTCTTTTATTTATTTATTTTCTGTTATATTTATAAAGCTTCATTTTCGGGACCTCATGGTTTTGCTTATGCAGGAAATGATTTGAAGAAAGTCCTGACCTCAACCGACGACACTGTTCTTTCGGAAATCAAGGTTGCGCTCAAATATTTCAGCCAGCCGAGTCTTCAGAAATAGGGGAGGGCGGCCCACGTTCTGCTCCGCTATGAGTCGACTTATACAACCTTTTTGGCGGCAGAAAACATCCCAATTTCGAAGGGTGAGGAGTTTCTTACCGCCCTTATCTTGACTGATTTCAAAATTTTGAGGTAGGTCGGTTTAGAGGGATCAGATTCGAAGCGACCGGAAGTAACTGAGGCCGCTGAGTTAGACCAATCTGTAGTCGAAGTCGGCGAGGCTTTAAAGTTAGCATTTGAACAAGCCGGCCTCAATTCAGTCGATCCTCTGTCCACTTCGGGTCGAGGGGACCTTTCACTTGACAATATCTTTCAGGGTCTGGAGGACCTTCCCGGTATGTTCCCAGAAGATATGGCTGGATTGAGCCTTACTAAACTTGCCAAGAAGTCAAATGCGGAAAGGATGGCCGCGCGGCGAAGGGCGGAGGCTATTCGGGCTGCCGAATCTCAGCCCTCCCAGACTGTTGATGGATCTCAGCCCTTCCTGCCTACTGGCGAACCTCTACCCTCCTTGTCCGTTATTGAGGAGGAAACGGCAAAAAATTGAAGTGCCAAGGCAGAACCGGTTGTGCAGGCAAGTGTAGAGGCTGAGCAAAGGGTGGAGAAGCGCCCTGCCGAGGTTGAGGCCGGCTCAGAAGAAGACCGTGCCGACAAACGACCTCGTTTGGAGGAATCGGATGTGATTGTACCTTTTGTTATTCAGCCGAAGATAAAAAGTACGTTGATCTCCTCCGATGCTTCGGTAATCAAAGACCAATGATCGACTTCAAGATACGTCGCTTTCTCTGCTGTTGATAAAGGCGGCCAAAGCGGAGCCGGATTTGGTTATAATTACGTTGGCTATGCAATCGACTCTTTTGGTATATATCTTAACTTTGTCGTTTCACTTTACACAAATATTGTTTTGGTCTTAACTTCGTGTTCTGCAGGCCGTCGGAAGGATAGCCAAGATGGGCCATTGCCATCACGATGCCGTCGAGTAGATTGGCCATTTACAAGTGGAAGTTGAGGGCCAAAGGAGTAGGGCCGAGTTCGAGATTTTGAGGGCGAAAATGGAAGGTGCCCGCGCCGAGGCTGAGATGAAGAGCCTGCAATGCTGAAGAATTGAGATCGGTCACCGAGAAGAGGGCGGATGAGAGTGACGACGTGCTTAAATTGGCCCAGGAGGCGATCTCTAAATTGGAGGCTGAGTTAGAAGAAATAAAGAAGGCAAAGGAAGCAGCCGACCTGGAGGCCTCCAGGGCATTCGACGCCGGGAAAAAATATGCTTTCGATGAATATATAGACGAGGTCCCCAAATTTGAAAACCAGGGATTCAAACACGGCTGGCTTAAAGCCCTTGCTGTTGCAGATGTGACATTGGCTGCGCCAATTCCATATGAGCAAGTGGATATTGAGCCGCTGGAGTCTGACTCTGAGGACTAATTTGGGCAGCTCTTGTTTTTGTTTCAGGAATTTTCATCTTTTAATAGCTTTTTGTTTAGTAGTTTTCATATGTAAAATGGCTACAATTTGTGCCCAATTTACTTAATGAAAATTCCTTTTGCACTTTGCTATTGTTTGTGCTAAATTGTGTTATTGGATCATTCATTCATGTACACTTGTCGACTAGACAATTAGGCAATTTTAACTCCAAAAGCCCAAAATTAGCACATGGAGTGGCTGTGGCACATATCGATCGGCATGGGGCTAGATGCTTTGCCCGTTGGATTGATCAATCTGCCCTTGCCCCAACCAGTGCATGAGCTCCGAGGCATTCATCCATTATTGTCGTTTAGACAATTAGGCCATTTTAACTCCAAAAATCGAAAATTAGAACATGGAGTAGCTGTGGCACATATCAATCGGCATGGGGCTAGATGCTTTGCTGGTTAGATTGATAAATCTGCCCTTGCCCCAGCTAGTGCATGAGCTCCAAGGCATTCATCCGTTATTGCCGTTTAGACAATTAGGCCATTTTAACTCCAAAAACCAAAAATTGGTACATGGAGTGGCTGTGGCACATATCGATCGGCATGGGGCTAGATGCTTTGCCGGTTAGATTGATAAATCTGCCCTTGCCCTAGCCAGTGCATGAGCTCCAAGGCATTCATCCATTATTGCCGTTTAGACAATTAGGCCATTTTAACTCCAAAAATCGAAAATTAGTACATGGAGTGGCTGTGGCACATATCGATCGGCATGGGGCTAGATGCTTTGCCGGTTGGATTGATAAATCTGCCCTTTCCCCAGCCAGTGCATGAGCTCCAAGGCATTCATCCATTATTGCCGTTTAGATCGGCATCCGTCTTTTGGAGTTTAGCGTTAATTAAGTCGCCTCAGGGTCGCTGCAAGCATTAGAAATACATGGGATGGACTCTTCGCGCCAGTAGCTCCCCTTACTGTGTTCAAAATCGATTTAAAGCCATTTGTGGCGTAGGTAAGTGCGAATATCAAATAGAGTTTTCTTCAACAGCAGAGGAGAAGCGCGAACTTTGGCTGAGCCTGATACTGCAATGAATCATGGCAGCGAACCCTGCCGTGCGGGAGGTAGGGCGTCCAAAGAACGAGAGAAGCGTCAGCCTCCAAGTCGTAGAAGCAGATCACCCCGCAAGGAGAAACAGCAACGAGGAAGTTCACTGCGATCGTAATCGAGAAATGAGGCTGACGTGGCGCCGCGACCGTTGAGTTTCGCAGTTTTTGTGGGGAATAAACCGATGATAGAGGTAGACTCTATTATCAACGACCCAGGTGTGGCGGTCGAGTTTGCTCGACAGATTTTTCCACCGGAGGTCCAGAAGTCGATGATGGGTCGACAAGATTTCGACGTATTTCGAGAGGGCATCCACGGGCCGGTTAAAGGGCTGTATACCGCCTATGAAGTCGGTATGCGCCTGCGCGCCGCTCGACGTGAGATAAAGAAAAAGGAGGAAAGAATCTGCAGTTTGGAGGCTCGTGCAGAGAAGGCCGAACGTGAGCTCAAGGAGCTTAGGAAGGCTGAAACCAGTGAGCCGCATGCGATGGGTCAATCCAACCCGATCGTGGATAAAAGGGTGATGTTGAGTCACGCGATCGCCGATCGAGATACGGCAAGCATGTTCGCCGTAGAGAATGCAAGGAACATGGGATACGAACAAGGCTTCCATGCGGGCCGGAAGGTTGGGATTGAGAAAACCAAAGAGAATCTTGCGGAGGAGGTCTACCGATTCGAGAACCGGGGGTTTAGGCACGGTTGGATCGAGGCACTTCAGGCCGCGGAGACTTTCCGAGCAAAGGGTGTTGATTCGGCGTCGCCGCTGTACCGGCATGATCATTTACCCTTTTCTACTTTTGAAATCGAAAAGAGCGACGATGAAGGAGATGCCGCATAAAAACTATGTAAACACAGCTTGCGTTTAAAAATTATGTAATCATTGACTGATTGAATAAATATGTTTTATTTTTCATGTTTGTGTTCTCTTTATAATCTTTGTTCGGCACGCATATGTTTGCATGTTTGCATGTTTTTTTTTTATAAATTGTTTTCTTTAAAATGTTGAAATGAACGTATTTCAGATGATTGAATAGACATTGATCGGTCTGAGTTAATTACAATCAAGCATTTCATCTCGAATGTTTTTATGCTTTAACATATAAATGGGTTTTGTCGGCTCGATATGAGAGCTTTCCACATTAAGTATTGATCGGCATAATTATGTTACACAGGGCCCGAATATACGCCGATGGGGCTCCGAATTTGGAGGCTTTATCGACCCAAAGACGTCATGCGCCGATGGGGCTCCGAATCCGGAGACTATTTAGCCAATCGTGATATCCACGACGGGCGCTCCGAATTTGGAGCCTTTATTGGCGCAAAGACGTCATGCACCGATAGGTCTCTGAATCCGGAGACTATTTTGCCAGTCGTGATATCCATGAAGGGGGGCTCCGAATTCGGAGGCTTTATTGGCCCAAAGACGTCATGCACCGATGGGGCTCTAAATTCGGAGACTTTATTTGGCCAATCGTGATATCCAGGAAGGGCGCTCTGAATCTGGAGGCTTTATCGGCCCAAAGACGTCATGTGCCGATGGGGCTTTGAATCTTGAGACTTTATTTGGCCAATCGTGATATCCATGAAGGGGGCTCCGAATCCGGAGGCTTTATCAGCCCAAAGATGTCATGCGCCGATGGGGCTTCTAATCCGAAGACTTTGTTTGGCCAATCGTGATATCCACGAAGGGTGCTCTGAATTCGGAGGCTTTATCGGCCCAAAGACGTCATGCGCTGATGGGGCTCCGAATCTAGAGACTTTATTTGGCCAATCGTGATATCCACGAAAGGGCGCTCCGAATCCGGAGGCTTTATCGGCCCAAAGACGTCATTCGCCGATGGGGCTCCGAATCCGGAGACTTTATTTGGCCAATCGTGATATCCACGAAGGGCGCTCCGAATCTGGAGGCATTATCGGCCCAAAGACGTCATGCGCCGATGGGGCTCCAAATCCGAAGACTTTATTTGGCCAATCGTGATATCCACGATCCGGAGACTTTATTTGGCCAATCATGATATCCACGAAGGGCGCTTCGAATCTAGAGGCTTTATCGGCCCAAAGATGTCATGCGCTGATGGGGCTCCGAATCCGAAGACTTTATTTGGCCAATCGTGACATCCACGAAGGGCGCTCCGAATTCGGAGGCTTTATCGGCCCAAAGACGTCATGCGCCGATGGGGCTCCGAATTCAGAGAGTTTATTTGGCCAATCGTGATATCCACAAAGGGCGCTCCGAATTCGGAGGCTTTATCGGCCCAAAGATGTCATACGCCGATGGGGCTCCAAATCCGGAGACTATTTGGCCAATCGTGATATCCACGAAGGGCGTTCTGAATCTGGAGGCTTTTTCGGAACACCGTTGAACTAAAATTTTGTAAATAGGGATCTTTGCATTACAACAAATGAGATGTGCATGGCGAACCATTAAGAACAAGCATCATGTCCCACCAGTCGGGTCAATGATAAAATTTGCGTAAATGCGTGGAAGCCGTGGCACTCCTTCCTGACATGTCTTTCAGCCGATATGCCCCTACTCCTGCGATCGAATCAATCTGATATGGACCGTTCCAGTTAGGACCCAATTTTTCATCAGCCGGTTTCTTCGCAGCTGGCAGTACCTTCTTCAGGACCAACTCTCCTGGTGTGTAGCGGCGCAACTGAACACGTTGATTGTATGACTTAGCCAGCTACTGTTGATATCGCACTGTGGACACGAGGGCGCGGTCTCTTCGTTCTTCAATCAGAACCAAATCCAAGGCCAGCATCGTGTCGTTTTGGCCCATATAAAAAACTGTCGATTTCAAGGTTGGGAGGCCGATCTCCAGGGGTATAATTGCTTGGGTTCCAAAGCATAGAGCAAACGGCGTTTCCCCAGTAGACTGCCTCGGTGTAGTTCGATGAGCCCACAGTACACTCGGCAATTCTTCGACCCATTTTCCTTTAGCTTTCTCCAGCCTCTTTTTGATGCCGTCCAAGATGGATTTGTTAGAGGCTTCGGTCTGACCATTGCTTTGTGGATAAGCCGGCGTGGAAAAGTAAGGCTGTATACCATACTTACTGCACAGCTCTCGGTAGACGCCACAATCGAACTGGGTCCCGTTGTCTGAGATAAGTTCTCTTGCAATGCCGAACCGTGTTATGATGTTTCTCCAAACAAAATGCTTCACGTCGGCATCTCGGATGTGGGTTAATGCCTCCGCTTCTACCTATTTTGTAAAATAATCTGTCGCAACAATCAAAAATCACTTGTTGCCCAGGGCACGAGGCAATGGTCCAACGATGTCAAGCCCCCATTGGGCGAACAACCAAGGACTGGTTATGGAGCTTAGTTCTTCTGCAGGCAGGTGGGTTAAAGGAGAGAACTTCTGGCACTGTTCGCACTTTTTCACATAGTATTTGGCATCAGCTCTCATTGTCAGTTAGTAATACCCCTGTGTTATTGCTCGATGGGCCAAAGAATGCCCGCCAAAATGGGCGCCCCAACTGCCCTCATGTATTTCAGTCAGAAGCTCTTCGACTTTGTTCGGGTGTACACATTCCAGGTATGGACTAGAAAGGGATTTCTTATAAAGCTTTCCTTGCGGATCCAAGTAGTACTGCAAAGCTTTGTTTCGCAGCTTATGCGCTTCTTTTTTGTCCGTTGGGAGCTGTTCGGAAGACAGGAATACCGTAATGGGATCCATCCAACTCGGTCCAGCTTCTATAACACTGACCTGGACTTCCTCCGAAGGGCCAATGCTTGGCTCCGAGATGAATCCTACTTCAATGGTCCATTTAATCTCTGAGTTAATGGCGGAGGCTAGGCAAGTAAGGGCATTTGCGTGTGTGTTCTGATCACGTGTTATCTGGTTCAATTCATGATGGTCAAATTTTGCTAGCAAGGAGTTGGCCATTTTCATGTAGGCCACCATACGGTAATTTCTTGCTGCGTACTTCCCTTTTAGCTGATTGATCACCAGTTTTGAATCGCAAAATACAAGCAAACACCGAGCACCCAGAAGATGTGCATTCCGCAAACTGGCTAGAAGCGCTTCGTATTCGGCTTCGTTATTTGACGCTTTGAAGCCAAGCTTAACGGCCTGCTCAATTATTACACCGTTGGGAGCCATGATCACAACTCCGGCTCCGCTACCCCGCTGATTGGATGATCCATCACAATATAACTGCCAAATGTCCCCAACATAAATTCTCCAGTTCGGCTCTAGTCGAATCTCATCAGACTTAAAATCGGCAAGACCCCCAGTGAATTCGGCAATGAAGTCGGCAAGTACCTGTCCCTTGATTGAGGTTCTAGGTAGGAACTGAATGTCGTACTAGCTGAGTTCGAGAGCCCACTTTGAAACACGTCCTGACGCTTTTGCACTTCATAGTACTGATCGGAGGGGATAATCTATTAGCACCCCAATGCTATGTCCCTGGAAGTAATGCATCAGTTTCCTTGCCACCATGACTAGGGCTAGGATGAGTTTTTCCAGCAGAAGGTAGCGTGTTTCGGCGTCAACCATTGCCTTGCTCACGTAATACACTGGCCGCTGCTCCCCGAGCTCTTCCTTTATCAGTACATTGCTAACGGCCCTGTCGGAAACTGTCAGATACAAAATGAGCGGGTCACCAGCAATAGGTGTTGTCAGGAGTGGTACTGAGCGGAGGTAGGTCTTGAGTCCGTTGAAAGCGGCTTCGCATTCGACGGACCATTCAAAAGCCTTGCCCTGTCGTAGTGTATGAAAGAATTGTCGGCAGCGATCTGTAGACTGACTGATGAACCTGTTGAGTACAGCAGCCATCCCCCATCAACTTTTGAACCTCTTTTACTGAACAAGGGGAGCCGAGTTCCAAGATTGCTGTGATTTGCCACGGGTTGGCCTCGATTCCTCGGTGGTTGACAATGTAACCCAAGAACTTGCCAGAGCCGATCCCAAACACACATTTGGAAGCGTTCAACTTCATTCTATATTGGCGTAGAATGCTGAATGTCTTTTCTAGATCGGCTATATGATTCTATTCTTCCTTGGACTTGACCACCATATCGTCAATGTACACTTCCATAGTGTGGCCGAGTTGCTCCTTGAACATGGCGGTGACTAATCTTTGGTAGGTTGCCCCTACATTCTTCAGCCCAAAAGGCATAACTTTGTAACAGTAGGTTCCTCTTGCGGTGAGGAATACAGTTTTGTCCTGGTCCTCTAAATGCATGGCAATTTGATGGTAGCCTCTGTAAGCATCGAGGAAGCTCATACGTTGATGGCGTATCGTCGCATCTACAAGTTGGTCGATTCTGAGTAAGGGAAAACAATCCTTGGGACAGGCTTTGTTTAGGTCCGTGAAATCGATGCACACTCGCCAAGTCCCATTTTTCTTCTTCACCACTACTGTATTAGATAGCCATGTAGGGTAGGTCACTTCCCTAATTGCCTCGGCGTCAAGCAGCCTGTCAACCTCCTCAACAACAGCGGTAGTGTGCTTTGCGACTGACCGCCGGCTTTTCTGAATGATCGGCTTGCACTTAGGATTGACATTCAAATGGTGCTGTGAAACTGACGGATCTATACCCGGCATCTCATACGGAGTCCATGCAAAGACATCGAGGTTGCTGAGTAGGAAAGAGATTAGCTGCTGTCTGTCGGCCTGATTTAGGGACGCGCCGATCATGAAGAACTTGTCTGGGCTTCCATCGATTTCAACTCGGTCTAAGCCTTCCCTGGCCTTTTCATTTGGGAGCCGCCCAACATCGTCAAGGTTCTCTCGATCCGGCACCTCAATGGAATTCACCTGTAGTTCCTTTGGCGTCTTTTCAGCAAGGAGATAACATGCTTGTGCCGATTTCTGGGAGCCACGGATTTGCTCAATACCGCATTCTGTCGGGAAGCATAGCAGCTGATGATAGGTGCTTGGCACGGCCCGCATAGTATGCAACTAGGATCGCCCCATGATGAGGTTATACGGCGATGGCAGCTTGACGACCAAGAATTCCACATCCACTGTTCGGGAACCTGTTCGAACGGGTAGTTTGATTTTCCCCAACGGGTACTCTGGATTTGCATTGAAGCCGAATAGTGGATAAGGGGCCGGAGAGAGATCTGATTTGGACAAGCTGAGTTTGGTAAATGTCTTATAGTACATAATCTTTGATGTGCTCCCCGGATCAATGAGTACGCACTCAACTGTGAATCGGTTTACGCGTAACTCAATTATCAAGGGATCAATGTCGGGCAGTGTTACTCCGGCCAAATCCATGTCATCAAAAGTAATAACCTCGGCTTCATGGGGCCGTTTAGCCGGAGTGAGTTGGTCTTGAGGGTTAGACTTCAACTGAATCGCACACATCGCCGATGACATTGGCAGGCTGTATATCATGTGGATCACGCCGAGTGGGGGTGAATCCTGTGTCATGGCTATTGTTTTGGTTGGGTTTCCTTTTCGAACGTATTGTTGTAGCTGGACATCTGGTACCAATTCCTCCAGGAGGTCCTTCAGTGCAAAACATCTATCAGTATCACAATGGTCGGTGGGGTCTGATTTACCGTCATACAAAGTGAATGACGGTGCTTTGAATTTCTTGGGTAGCACTGCCTTTACAATCCGTCGTACAAAAGGATCGTGTTGATCTTCATCCGAACTGTTTCTTCTTCGCTTATGCCTTAAATGGGGACTCACTTTAGAAGAACTGGAAGTTTCAAATCGTCCCTTCTTCTTGGGCTCCAGGGATAATGAGTCGGAGTTGCTATCAGTATCTTGTTATTGGGCTCGAGATCGTCGACCACTTGCCCTCACAGGTCGTTTCGAGCCTTGGTGTGCAGCTTGTTTGGACTTTGCCACCTCCAACGCCAAATCCTGACGGAGACATTTGTTCTCTGCGATCATCTTCTCCAACCTTTGTTCGTTTTGCTTTGCTTGTTCCATGATCGCTTGCATTGCTTCATGCTCTGGAGTCGAGGGTGAGGCAAAGTTCAGAGCGTGTCTTACGGGGATGGTCTCCGGTCCAAGCATGTTTGATGGAGTGAGTTGTCTCTCTACGTGGTTTCATCAATGACTATTGGAGGGTCTTCTGTTACGCCCACCATGGATGTGTTTGAGTATTCCCACAGACGGCGCCAGTTGTGGAGAAGTGGTTTGGAAATACTCTTCTAATCCTGGGGGACGCTAGTGATCCTCTTCTAGTCACCTGAAAAGAAATAAACACTCCGGTCGGGGGTGCCAGAATTAGCACTCCGACGGGCAAGTCAGTCTTTACACTCAAGTTTGTTTATATTCTCAATTAAGTACAATAGTTCTCACATACCTCTTTCTGGCTGATGTTCTTCTATTTATATCTTTTCTTTCTTGGGCCTCGGGATTAGGTCTATTTCCAATTCTGTATTTGGCATATTTTGTAGTGGTCCGCTCTCTACTCGGCCCTTCGCTTAATCGACTATTTGGTCGAGTAGAGTTGCATTCGAGCATGAGCATACGCCGAGTACCACGTATTTTGACTCTCCTAGGTTCGACTATCTGGAATCTCTATGACTCCCAATACTCGGCCTCCACACAATTTTATTAGTTTTTTTTATTCTGTTTATATTTTTTTATGAACATTCCCATGTATATAATATCTGTAAAATTACATTAATAGATGATAAATCATTATTGATAATTTTATGTTTCAAAGTTATTAGATATTAATGAAAGTAAGGCACTTGAAATCGGTATTAAAAAAAAAAATTGATAATAGCGCAGCACGAGACTGCTACACTGTGTATGCTGACATCAGCGCTGACATGAACACCAGCACATGCGTTGATATATGTGCTTAAGGCATGTGGGATTAGTATTGCTAAGGCTCTGTTTGTTTGTTTTACTTTAAAAACTACATTAATTGCTCCTAAAATATTCTCTATAATTCTGTTTTTAGCATGGCTTGTATGGTTAGTCTTATAATTACTTTTTCCTACAATCTGGTTAATTTTTAGATTTTTTCAAACAAAAAAAATATTTTTTTGAGTTAATAATTCAATTTTTTTTTTTACGTTAAGATGCTTCTGTGCATGCATAATTAATTTTCTGGACTTGAGTTTTTTTATAGAAGTATACTGACATGATATGCTATTTATTGGTATAATATTTATATTGTTTCAGTTTCTAAAATATTTATTTATATTTTTTGTGTATTATTTTATTAAAGAAATTAGGGAAAATTACAGAAAAATCCAAAAAAAATTTTGAAAATTATTTTCTGCTATTTAAGAATATTCTGAATGTTAGGAACATCATGATAAATTTTTTATGTTAGAACTCGTGTTGTTATCCCCAAAGCATGATTAATATTAATTAGAATTTTATGTTAAAATATTGTTTATTATTTTTCAGATTGTATAATCATATTGAGATGCTCATATGTGAATTTTTTTTCAAATCATGCTTATTACATGTCATATGAACTGGAGGATTATTCGTTTAATAAATCTGTTCATTTTTTTTTTTGCGCATTAAATTAAATTGAATGTTTGATAAAAAAAAAATCACTAGAGGCGCAAGAGATGATTATAAGCTTAGCGAATTTTCGATCTTGTGACATGTGTATTTTTTATTAAAATCTAATTTGAATTTATGCATCAAAATTATTCTGTATCGTGCTAAAATTTTATCCCTTGCGTTTTTTTTTTTCTCTAGATATAGTAAACTATGGCAGGAAAAGGCATTGTAGCTGATTTGACTAAGGTAGAAAAGCTAGATGGTGGTAACTATGATATTTGGTGCCGTAAGATCCAGTATCTCTATCTCCTGAATGAGCAAGAGGTCTTGGAGACTTTTGAGCAAGTGATGACTGAGCCTGAGCAAGGAACTATAGCTCAGCATCATCATGATCTTGAGGCCTATCAAAAATGGAGTAATAAAGATTGATGTGCGCACTTTACGATGTTAAGCAGCATGCATAACGACTTGATAGCAGAGTTTAAAGGTTCCTTAACTGCTTTTGAAATGTTTGAGGCTCTCAAACAGAAATTTAGCATCACCTATTTGGCTAAGTTGCACGGTTTGACCATGAAATTTGATTCCTATTAGAAAAAGGCGCATCATTCAACAAAGTAGCATATGAGGGTGATGTCAACTATGATACGTGAGTTGGCGGCAACAGGTTATAATCTGACACAAGAGAAACAAGTTCAAGCAGTGATTTTCTCACTTCCTCATTCTTGGGAAGTAATGAAGCGTCATACGATGCACAATGATAATGTTAAAACATTTGAGGACATATCAAGTCATTTGGAGCTTCAAGCCGCCTCGAGGCAGCTAAACTTGATGGCACTGCTTTTGTTGTTGAGTTTAACTTGCGTCGGGCATTTCGCCCTAGGCGTAGAGGAGCTAAGCGGGCTCCCAAAAAGAAAGATGGGGTTGACCCTGGGCTAAAGCGCGCTAGCACTTTTAAGCGCAAAAGAGGTAAGAGGGTTGGCAGGAATGCTAAGGCTAACATGGCGTGCTTTAACTGTAAGAAGGAAGGATACTTCACTCGGGATTGCCCTGAGCCGAAGAAGGTACTCCCTAACTTATTTCTCGCTTTGACTGTTATGTTTCTAGTTAAGTTTTAGTTACTCACTCTCCTCATTTGTGGGTTGTAGACTTAAAAGCAACTTGCCACGTAGCGAGGTACAAAGTTGGGTTTGTTGAGTATCATCGAGTTCCAGCTGGTAGCAAACAAGTATACATGGGGAATGAATCTAGTGTAGAGGTGCTTATAATTGGTACTTACAAGCTAGAAATGCAACGTGGGCGCACTCTATATCTTCATGACGTACTCTATGCTCCAGAGATTCAACGAAACTTATTATCAATTATTAGCAAGATGAGTCTTGGTTTTAATTTTCAGTTTGAGAGTAGACAAGTTAGCATTTTTTTTGGTACAATTTATTATGGCAATGGTTTTATTTTAGATGGTTTTTTAGTTCTAGACGTTAATAATTCTAGTTTGAATAATGCCAATGACTCTATTTCATATATTACATCGAATTGTGATTGTATTAAATGGCACGCTAGATTAGGCCACATTGGAAAAGACATCATGATCAGGTTAGCTAGAGAAGGCCTTTTAGGCCCACTCGCTAGGGTCAATTTACCCACTTGTGAGCATTGCCTTGCTGGCAAGGCAACCAGAAAACCATTTGAAAAAGCCAAAAGGGCATTTTTTCCATTATAACTAATTCACTCTAACATATGCATACCAATGAATGTTAAGGTACAAAATGGAGCTCCTTACTTTATCACATTTATAGATGGCTGTACGCATTTTGGTTATGTCTATTTGATCTCTCATAAGTCAGAAGCATTGGATTGCTTTTGACGTTATGTTTTAGAGGCCGAGAATCAATTAAACAAAAGCATTAAGGCTTTAAGGACAAACCGAGGCCGCGAATATCTATCTAAGGTATTCAAAAAGCTTTGTGAAGAGAAAAGAATAATTAGGCAGTTGACAATTTCTGGCACTTCGCAACAAAATGGTGCAATAGATAGAAGGAATCGAACACTGTTGGATATGGTTAGATCGATGACCCATTCTATTGGGGAGATGCTTTGCTAACTGCAGCCTACATCCTTAATTGTGTGCCTTCTAAATTAGTACCTTCTACCCCTTATGAATTATGGGTTGGCGAAAAACCAAATTTGGACAAATTGTGGCCATGGGGTTAAGCAACTTTCATACATGACACTTCTTATAAGTGTATGAGAAGTTAGGCCCAAGAGGAAAGAAGTGTATCTTCATTCGCTATTGTGAGCATTCTAAGGGCAATGTGTTCATCGGAGAGCAGCTAGACGGGAGCGTGACTGAAATTGAGTTGCGTGATGTGGATTTCCTAGAAGAAGATTTTCCTAGGAGAGGTAAGGTTAGTAGAGATATAGATCTTTATGAGATGGAGGAACCACAATATGGCACACCAAGTAGCTTAGTTGAGAATGAGGAAATCTCTCAAGCTCCTAGGGATAGTGGGAGCGACATTGATGGACTAGGTCTAGCAAATGTGGATTCTTAAGAACCTCACTGTCGTAGAAACGAGTGTAGATCCATCCCTTGTCGTCGTTTTGAGATTGAGAGGGAAGCATTCATGATTGCTCCAAGTGACATTACTGAACCAAAAATAGTAAAAGAGGGCTCTAGCATCTCTTACGAGTAATGAGTGGAAAGTTGCGATGCTTGATGAGATAGAGTCTATGAGAAAGAACCATGTCTGGGATTTGGTTGATCTGCCACTTGGGCGCAAGACCATTGGGAACAAATGGGTTCTCACGATCAAACGCAAGGCAGATGGTTCCATAGAAAAGCATAAAGCTCGCCTAGTGGCGAAAGGTGTCACCCAATTGGAGGGTGTAGACTATAAGGAAACTTTTTCTCCAGTAGGAAGGTTTGCCTCCATTCACCTTATTCTGGCAGTAGCAACTCGGTTGGACCTTGAGCTATATCAGATGGATGTTAAAACTGCATTTCTCAACGGAGAACTAAATGAAGAAATCTATATGGATCAGCTAGAGGGCTTTATAGCAGCTAGGATGAAGCACAAAGTTTGCAAGCTTCAAAGATCTATTTATGATTTAAAGCAATAATTTAGACAGTGGTATTTGAGATTTCATCGAGCAATTATCACCGATGGGTTCGCGATGATCGATGAAGACCACTGTATGTATGTTAAACAATCCATGGGTAGTTTTTTTGATTCTGTCATTATATGTTGATGATATACTATTGGCCAGAAATGATAAGGAGATGATTGGCACCACCAAAGGATGGCTGTCCTCAACCTTCGAGATGAAGGGCATAGGTGAAGCTAGCTATGTAATCGGGGTTAAGATCCTGAAAGATTGCTCTAAGAGACTTCTCGATTTTTATGAAGAGACTTATATTAAGAACATCTTAGAGTGATTTTGGATGCAAAGTTGCAAACCTGTTGACACTTCTTTAGCTAAAGGTGAGAGCCTAAGTGTTAATATGAGACCTACGACTTCAGAAGAAAAAGAAAGGATGACCCAAGTGCCCTGTGCTAATGTAGTTGGAAGCTTGATGTATGCTATGATGTGTACTCTACTAGATATATGTTATGGAGTAGGATTGGTAAGTCATTACCAGTCTGATCTAGAACCTGCTCATTGGAATGCAGTTAAGAGGATATTGCATTACCTCAAAGGGACTTCAAATTATATTCTTTGCTACTACAGTACGGATTTACGCCTAGTTAGCTACAGTGATACTGATTGGGGCGGTGATATAGATGAGCAAAAGTCCATATCTGGATATGCATTCCTACTTGGTGGTGGAGTCATTACCTGGAGCAGTAAGAAGCAATCATGTATTTCCTTATCTACCATGGAGGCAGAGTTTATGGCATGCTCATCAGCTGTACAAGAGGCTATTTAGTTATGAAGGTTCTTACAGCATTTGGGAGTAGTCTCAGAAGCCTCAGACCCTGTTATTATTCATTATGACAGCATGGCAGCACTCACCTATGCCAAAGATCCTAAGTATCATGGTAGAACCAAACATATAGACATAAAGTTTAACTTCATCAGAGAAATAGTGGCACAGAAACAAGTTTTCTTAAAACAAATTTCTACTAGTCGTATGGTTGCAGACCCACTGACCAAACCCATTTCGAGAGATACTCATTGTACTCATGTTAGGTCTTTGGGTTTACATAGATGGTAGCGATACTTACGTGTTTTTTGACTTGGATGATTACTTATGTACTTTGCAATGTTTGGGATATTATTTATGCAATAAGTATTTATGTTTGTTCTATTTATTTTTTTTGTGTTTGGATATGACTTGTGAAAGAGCACATACAGATTTGTTGATTATAGTGGGAGTTGTTTCTAACTTAGATCATCCACAGCTAAAGTTGCCTTGATTTACCAAGATGAGGTCATGTTACTTGACCGACCATGGATGGAAATTTGTGCTTTCCATGATATGCCTATAGATTATGGCCATATGCGAGATCTCAGTTTAGCGCTTGTATAGCGGTTGAATAAAGAACTCGAGTTAGGCACTTGAAAAGTGACATGTGTGCTAGCTAGTGACTGAACTAAGATTTGTACGGTGTTTGGAGGATGACATCACTCTTTAAAAGAGTAACTCTACTGTAGCATGTATTCATACTACATGTGCTTGGTGACCAATTAGTGAGATGAAAGAAAGGATCCCAATTTTTCCTCATCGTGTGAGTCTAAATACATCAAAAATATGCTTTAAATTTTGACATTTATACTATACCCTTAGCAACTTTTAGACAATGTCATAAAGTAAGAAGTCAATGTTAGCTGCTTTGGTATGTTACTCCTGGTCATGTATGATTCGACTTTGAGGAACATGTCCAGGAAAGCAATTGACTTCGAACTAACTGACATGAGGGCGAAAGGAAGATTGTCTAGAATTACACCTCTGCTCTATATTCACCGTCAACAACTCACATCGCTCTATATGGGATACGGATTGGGTGTGAATACATAGCATGATTGGAGGAGTAAAGTTTGCTCATTGAGGGATCAGAGATGCTTGACTCGGTGTAACTAGATGGATCTAGGGCATATAAGATACTATCTTTGGGTTGATGCCTCTATGCTGGCTCGTGATGAGTTTCTAGTGTAGAGCTCCCACATGTAGGTACCCTCAGTAGTCGCACGGTCCATTGGCTAAGTATGATTACGTTAATTCGGTGGATTGAGATATAAAAGGCGCAATGTCACGACCCCAAACCGCCCCTAGTAGAATGGTGCCGTGATGGCCAGTAATTCGGGATTACCAAAGGCCACTGACAAGATCACAGACACAAATCAGAGTAAACATATGGGGCTTACAAAAGCGGAAGCAATAAACAAAGCTAAGTAGTCCACAAGAGCAGTGCATAAGTTAAATGAAATGACATACATCTTACAATAGCTTATATACAACAAAAATGGAGTACAAAAATTACAGCTTGACCAAAAGGCTTCTCAGCCATCAAATACAAAATACAAGGAAATAACTAAGAAGCATGATCTTCAAGATGCTGCAAAACATGAATCCAAAACACATCGGCAAAACACATCTAGGCGTCGCCGCCGCCCTGCTCATCACCTACATATATATGGAGAGGGTGAGCTTAGATACTCAGTGAATGGTATAAATAATAAAGGGTTTACATGAATGATATCCGAGATCTTTTAACAAAACAATACATGGAATAAATCAAGCTCATCTATCAAATCTTTCAAGCTTCAAGGGATGCTTACTAACATCAATATAATACAAGAGATGACATTCCGGACAAACAAACCCACGCGGTAAAACCGTCAGTGGCATGGCAAGACAAGACAAGAGAGATCTCTAAACAATGGTGTCGTTGCATTATAGTCCCCGGACACTAAGGACTTGTGCTACAAATGCTTATAGTCCCCTAGCACATACGGACTTCCAAACTTTGTGCTACAAATGCTTATAGTCCCCTAGCACATACGGACTTCCAAGAATGTCATCAAACAAGATATAGTACTTATTGCAAGTAGGAATAATCATTCATGCTTGTAAACAATTTCCGAACAAGGCAAAACAAGGTTTTATCAGAGTCTTATAAAATATCTTTATTAAAATACCACTCACTTATTTCTTCAAACGTCGGGGTCAAGGCAAGTCCAAGTCCAACAAACACATGGCAGAAATCCGTTGAATGCACTCTCAAACAAACTTTATATGAATGCAAATGATCTCGGCATCTTCCAAAACTAAGTCAAATCAAAACAAACACTGTCTCCCATCTCGGGGAAACATGCTGGGCACTAACCAAGTCTTGGCCGAGGTCCCACACCTCCTCGCCGAGGTGTGGTCCCGGGGCCACTTTCAAAGAAATGAGGTCGGGAAAAATCTGGGTTTTCCCTCTTCTCAAGAACATGAAGAACATGAACATGAAGATCATGAAGGAGATGAATGCAAGGATCATAACTTATTATTTACAAAATCTGAGATTTCATGCTATGAGTTCGAAAACATGAACCTGGGTGCCCATACAAGAAGATCTTTGGGAAAACAAACACGAAAGCATGTAACTTGTTGCAAACTTTCGGATCAAACAAGGCTTTTCCTCAAGAACACAAGAATACTAACTTTCTCTTTCTAAAACCAACTTTAAATCAATACATGACATGCAAGACAGATTCGATCATGCAATGCAGCTAGATGACCAATAAGAATAGCAAGAGTAGATCAAGATTCTAACCTCAATACTCAAATCTAACGGTTTGAACTCTAAGGATCAAGCTCGATATCTACTCTCTCACTCTAAAACTCCTCCTTCTCCTTCTAGAGCTTCTCTCTCCTCAAGAACAAGATATGATACAAAATGATACATTTCTAGGCTTGCCGGCTGACTTAACACTCAGCCCGGACACGTGGCAACGGTTGGTTGGCTCTATCTGAAAAGGTGGCTGATTGAAAAGACAAGACTATGACAAAGCGTGTTCAACAAGCTAGGCGGCAAGGGACTCCGGCAAGCAATGACATCGGCTAATAACAAGACTTCGGCGAGCAAAGGGACAATGACCTCGGCTAGAAAGGTCAACACTTGGCCCGGCTATGCCACACCTCGGTCTAGGTTGTACCGGTCTAGGGCAAGATCACTTGGGTTCAAGGGCAATATCTCGGCCCAGATAGTACACATCTCAGCCTAGATAATGGTATCTCGGCCAATATGTCAGGGTGCGGATGAAGGTCGACAGTGTGGTTCCAAGATAGTTCTAAGTGTGGAAGGGTTCAAGGATGACTAGGCTTTGGGTGATCTCGGCAGTACACACCAGGAAATGACAAAGCATGCAAGCAACATCCAGATAAGACAAGACTAAATTTGCTAATGCAACACAACAAGTCAAGATCACATATGAATGTATGCAAGTATGACAAGAGTAAGGTGAGGTTCACTACAGTCTACCCCCCTTAAAGAAGTTTGGTCCCCAAACTTAAGTTACCTTGATCTGAAAACAACTCGGGATGTCGAGCTTTCATCTCTTCTTCCATTTCCCATGTGACATCCTTGCCGTAATGTTCCTTCCATTCAATTTTCACCATAGGTATAGATTTGTTCCTCAACTGTTTCACTTGTCTGTCAAGAATTCTCATCGGCTTCTCTTCGTAGCCCAAATCTTCATTTATCACGATCCCGAAATAGTCAATTACATGCTGTGGATCTCGAATATACTTTCTCAACATCGAGATATGGAACACATTGTGCACTTGACTTAATTCTGGTGGTAAAGCAAGTCTGTAAGCAGTCGTATTAATCTTCTCAAGAACTTCAAATGGCCCGATGTAACGAGGTGCTAACTTACCTTTCTTCCCAAATCTGGAAATTCCTTTCGTTGGCGAAATCTTCAGGAATACATGGTCCCCAACTTCAAATTCCAATTCCCTTCTTCTCTGGTCGGCGTAGCTCTTTTGCCAACTCTGGGCAGTTTTGATTCTCTGTCGAATAAGCTTAATCTTCTCGGTTGTCACTTGAATCAGTTCGGGGCCGATCAAAACTTTATCTCCTACTTCAGTCCAACATATCGGCGATCTGCACTTCCTCCCATACAAAGCTTCGTACGGTGCCATGCCAATGCTAGCTTGATAACTGTTGTTGTAAGCGAACTCCACTAATGGTAAATGTGCTTCCCAGCTTCCCTGAAAATCTAGTACACATAGCCTGAGCATATCTTCAAGTGTCTGAATCGTCCTTTCTGTTTGCCCATCGGTTTGCGGGTGAAAAGCTGTGCTAAACTTCAACTCGGTTCCCAAGGCTCTTTGTAAACTTTGCCAAAATCTACAAACATACTTCGGATCTCGGTCTGAAACAATAGACATCGGCACTCCATGGAGTCTCACAATCTCATTCATATACAGTACAGCTAGTCGGTCAGCATTGAATGTAGTCTGAACGGGCAAGAAGTGTGCTGACTTAGTAAGTCTGTCAATTATGACCCAAATCGAATCCATTCCCTTCTGCGTCCTCGGCAACCCAATCACAAAATCCATGGAGATATGTTCCCATTTCCATTCAGGAATTGACAAAGGTTGAAGGAGTCTTGCTGGTCTCTGGTGTTCCGCTTTCACTTGTTGACAACACAAACACTGGAATACGAACTCGGCTATTTCTCTTTTCATATTTGGCCACCAGAAAGTCCGCTTCACATCTTGATACATCTTGGTGCTTCCTGGATGAACGGCAAATTTGGAGTTGTGGGCTTCTTGCAAAATCTTCTTTTTTAATTCTGGAACGTCGGCCACGTACAGTCTTCCTTCGAACTTAAGCACTCCATTCTCAAAAGTGTAACCTGACCTCGGCCTGGTGTTAATCTCGTCGGCTACCTTCTTCAGGAACTCATCCTCCATTTGCCTTGCTTTTACTTCTTCAATGATGATCGGCTCCGCTGAGATCATGGCTAAACACGCCAAACTTTCCATTGACTTCCTGCTCAATGCATCGGCTACTGAGTTGGCTTTGCCTGGGTGGTACTGAATCTGCATGTCGTAGTCCTTCAATAATTCTAACCATCTTCTCTGCCTCAAATTTAGTTCCTTCTGAGTAAATAAGTACTTCAAACTCTTGTGATCCGTGAAAACTTGGCAAGAAGTTCCATACAAGTAATGACGCCAAATCTTCAAAGCAAATACCACGGCTGCTAGCTCTAAATCATGGGTAGGATAATTCTTCTCGTGAGGTTTTAACTGGCGAGATGCATATGCTATGACCTTACCCCCTTGCATTAATACACAACCCAAACCTTTATGTGAAGCATCGCTATAAATCTGAAATTCCTCGTTACCTGACGGCAGTACAAGAACTGGTGCTGTGACCAACCTCGTCTTCAACTCCTGAAAGGCTGATTCTCTGTCTTCGGTCCATTCATATGTCACTCCCTTCTGAGTTAACTATGTCAATGGTACTGTAATCCTTGAGAAGTCCTTTACAAACTTTCTGTAATAACCTGCCAAACCCAGAAAACTACGAACCTCGGATACGTTGGTCGGCGTCGGCCAATTTACAACGGCTTCAATCTTACTGGGATCAACAGAGATACCCTCTTCATCAATCACATGCCCCAAAAATGAGATGCTGGAAAGCCAAAACTCACACTTACTCAACTTAGCATACAACTTCCTGTCCCTCAAGGTCTGCAGGGCAAGTCTCAGATGACCCTCATGCTCGATTGTACTCTTGGAATAGATCAATATGTCGTCAATGAAAACAACCACGAATTCATCTAGGTACGGCTTGAAGACTCTGTTCATTAAGTCCATGAATGATGCCGGCGCATTAGTCACACCAAAAGGCATTACTAGGAATTCGTAGTGGCCATACCTTGTCCGAAAAGCAGTCTTCTCAATATCCTCGGCTTTAACCTTCAGCTGGTGGTAGCCCGACCTTAGGTCAATCTTAGAAAAGACTCGTGCTCCTTGTAGTTGATCTAGCAAATCATCAATCCTAGGCAACGGGTACTTGTTCTTAATGGTTACCTTGTTGAGTTCTCTGTAGTCAATGCAAAGACGAAGTGTGCCATCCTTTTTCTTAACAAACAAGACTGGTGCTCCCCATGGTGAAGTGCTCGGCCTAACAAAACCCTTATCCAACAATTCTTGTAGTTGCACTTTCAATTCCTTAAGTTCGGCTGGGGCCATCCTATAGGGTGTCTTGGAGATCGGCTGTGTTCCCGACAAGATGTCCACGGTAAACTCTATTTCTCTATCGACTAAGTGGCCAGGCAATTCATTTGGAAAGACGTCGGGGAATTCATTAACAACTGGGATATCGGCTAAATTAACATTTCCATTCTGATTACTCAGTATACTACACAAGTAGCCATGGCACCCTTTCTGAATTAGCTTATAGGCCTTAATGGACGAAATCAGGTAAGGTGGGGACACTACTCCTTTACCCTGGAAAATAACCTCGGCTTGGTTTGGGGGTCTCAACATGACATTCTTCGAAACACAATCAATAGATGCATGATTCATTACTAACCAGTCCATTCCTAATATGACGTCAAAGTGGGTCAGGTTTAACGGCATCAAATCAACTAATAATTCTACACCCTCAATCACAATAACACACGCTCTATAGATAGACGCAACAATCATAGTTCTCCCAAATGGAGCAGATACATATAACACATAATCAAGGGGTTCTTGTTCTCTATTTAACTTCTTGGCAAACCTAGCAGATACGAATGAATGCGTAGAACCTGAATCAATCAATATGTATGCATCTTGAGAGCAGATTGGGAGTATACCTGACACTACTGTCTCAGCATTCTGGTTGTCTCCTGGCACTAGCGCGAAAACCCTGCCTTGCCTCATCTGTGTCCTTCCAACGTTGCTTCCCTGCGCAGAGCCCGAGGTGCTCCCATTTTTCTTACCATCATCAATCTTTGACCTCGGACAGTCTCTCACACGATGACCCATTTCCCCACATTCAAAACAGGCGCCCGACGCCCAACGGCAAACCCCGGAATGTGGCTTCCCACAACTGGCACACATCGGCCTGGTATTACCTTCCTGGTTCGAGTTGCTCGAGCTGCCCACATTCGCTTTCTTCTTGGCATTAAACGGAACTCGGCGATTATCATAACTCTGTCTCTTTCTCTGATTCTCCCCTGCATTCTGATATCGGTTCAGATTAGCCTTTGCAAGAATAGCCTTGTCCAAAACTCCTGCATAAGTTGGCATGTTGAGCATGTTGACCCTATCATGTATCGGTCCACGCAGTCCGCTTTCAAACTTCCTGGCTTTCCTGTATTCATCACTGACCATGTGAGGCGCATACCTCGCTAATTCGGTGAAAGTACGGTCGTACTCTGCCACTGTCATGTTCCCTTGTGCTAGAGTCTGAAATTCCGTGGTCTTGCGATCTCGAACACTAATAGGAAAGTGCTTGTTATAAAATAGCTCCAAAAACTTGGCCCAAGTTAAGTAGGGATTTTCTTCTCGAGTCAGCATCTACCATCTTCGAGCATCGTCATCTAACATGAATGCAGCCAATGCCACCTTCTGCACGTCTGTGCTGGGAAAGATCTCAAATAGCTTATCCATTCCTAGAACCCATGCTTCGGCTTTCATCAGCTCTATGCCCCCTTGGAATCTCGGCGGGTTCATCTTCTTGAACTCTTTAATCAGAGTTAGGGTTCCCTCTCCATACAAGGCTGGCTGTAGGGGCACTTGGGGTACCGGAGGGGGTGGAGGCGGAACTGTATGTCGGCTATTAGTCTGTTCGGCCTAGGTAGAGGTAGCACTAGCATTCTGTTGTCTCACTTGTCTCAACTCCCGAGTTAACCCTTCAACTAGTCTTTCTAGTCGGTCCAATCTGTCTTCTGATTGACCTCGGCCAACTGGCGGTCTTCCTCTCCTCATAGTGCTATGAGTATGCAAAGTGTGACTTTAAAACAAAATGCGCAATAAAGTATGTATGCAAGCAACAAGCAGTTATGCCAAGATGATGCACATATTGTCAAATAGCAAGCAACATGATGCAATCCTAACATCTTTCTAAGGGAAATCCTATGCTCTTTAGGATTCAAGGTGTGTGAATAACGTACTATATGGAACTCGTGCTCTGATACCAATCTGTCACGACCCCAAACCGCCCCTAGTAGAATGGTGCCGTGATGGCCAATAATTCGGGATTACCAAAGGCCACTGACAAGATCACACACACAAATCAGAGTAAACATATGGGGCTTACAAAAGCGGAAGCAATAAACAAAGCTAAGTAGTCCACAAGAGCAGTGCATAAGTTAAATGAAATGACATACATCTTGCAATAGCTTATATACAACAAAAATGGAGTACAAAAATTACATCTTGACCAAAAGGCTTCTCAGCCATCAAATACAAAATACAAAGAAATAACTAAGAAGCATGATCTTCAAGATGCTGCAAAACATGAATCCAAAACACATCGGCAAAACACATCTAGGCGTCGCCGCCGCCCTGCTCATCACCTACATATATATAGAGAGGGTGAGCTTGGATACTCAGTGAATGGTATAAATAATAAAGGGTTTACATGAATGATATCCGAGATCTTTTAACAAAACAATACATGGAATAAATCAAGCTCATCTATCAAATCTTTCAAGCTTCAAGGGATGCTTACTAACATCAATATAATACAAGAGATGACATTCCGGACAAACAAACCCACGCGGTAAAACCGTCAGTGGCAAGGCAAGACAAGACAAGAGAGATCTCTAAACAATGGTGTCGTTGCATTATAGTCCCCGGACACTAAGGACTTGTGCTACAAATGCTTATAGTCCCCTAGCACATACGGACTTCCAAACTTTGTGCTACAAATGCTTATAGTCCCCTAGCACATATGGACTTCCAAGAATGTCATCAAACAAGATATAGTACTTATTGCAAGTAGGAATAATCATTCATGCTTGTAAACAATTTCCGAACAAGGCAAAACAAGGTTTTATCAGAGTCTTATAACATATCTTTATTAAAATACCACTCACTTATTTCTTCAAACGTCGGGGTCAAGGCAAGTCCAAGTCCTACAAACGCATGGCAGAAATCCGTTGAATGCACTCTCAAACAAACTTTATATGAATGCAAATGATCTCGGCATCTTCCAAAACTAAGTCAAATCAAAACAAACACTGTCTCCCATCTCGGGGAAACATGCTGGGCACTAACCAAGTCTTGGCCGAGGTCCCACACCTCCTCGCCGAGGTGTGGTCCCGGGGCCACTTTCAAAGAAATGAGGTCGGGAAAAATCAGGGTTTTCCCTCTGCTCACGAACATGAAGAACATGAACATGAAGATCATGAAGGAGATGAATGCAAGGATCATAACTTATTATTTACAAAATCTGAGATTTCATGCTATGAGTTCGAAAACATGAACCTGGGTGCCCATACAAGAAGATCTTTGGGAAAACAAACACGAAAGCATGTAACTTGTTGCAAACTTTCGGATCAAACAAGGCTTTTCCTCAAGAACACAAGAATACCAACTTTCTCTTTCTAAAACCAACTTTAAATCAATGCATGACATGCAAGACAGATTCGATCATGCAATGCAGCTAGATGACCAATAAGAATAGCAAGAGTAGATCAAGATTCTAACCTCAATACTCAAATCTAACGGTTTGAACTCTAAGGATCAAGCTCGATATCTACTCTTTCACTCTAAAACTCCTCCTTCTCCTTCTAGAGCTTCTCTCTCCTCAAGAACAAGATATGATACAAAATGATACATTTCTAGGCTTGCCGGCTGACTTAACACTCAGCCCGGACACGTGGCAACGGTTGGTTGGCTCTATCTGAAAAGGTGGCTGATTGAAAAGACAAGACTATGACAAAGCATGTTCAACAAGCTAGGCGGCAAGGGACTCCGGCAAGCAATGACATCGGCTAATAACAAGACTTCGGCGAGCAAAGGGACAATGACCTCGACTAGAGTAGATCAAGATTCTAACCTCAATACTCAAATCTAACGGTTTGAACTCTAAGGATCAAGCTCGATATCTACTCTTTCACTCTAAAACTCCTCATTCTCCTTCTAGAGCTTCTCTCTCCTCAAGAACAAGATATGATACAAAATGATACATTTCTAGGCTTGCCGGCTGACTTAACACTCAGCCCGGACACGTGGCAACGGTTGGTTGGCTCTATCTGAAAAGGTGGCTGATTGAAAAGACAAGACTATGACAAAGCGTGTTCAACAAGCTAGGCGGCAAGGGACTCCGGCAAGCAATGACATCGGCTAATAACAAGACTTCGGCGAGCAAAGGGACAATGACCTCGACTAGAAAGGTCAACACTTGGCCCAGCTGTGCCACACCTCGGTCTAGGTTGTACCGGTCTAGGGCAAGATCACTTGGGTTCGAGGGCAACATCTCGGCCCAGATAGTACACATCTCGGCCTAGATAATGGTATCTCGGCCAATATGTCACGGTGCGGATGAAGGTCGATAGTGTGGTTCCAAGATAGTTCTGAGTGTGGAAGGGTTCAAGGATGACTAGGCTTTGGGTGATCTCGGCAGTACACACTAGGAAATGACAAAGCATGCAAGCAACATCCAGATAAGACAAGACTAAATTTGCTAATGCAACACAACAAGTCAAGATCACATATGAATGTATGCAAGTATGACAAGAGTAAGGTGAGGGTCACTACACGCAGTGTCATGCTAGTGCATGCTTGAGTGTGAGATGTTTGAAATTGGGTCGGGTTTAGATCTCGGACTCAATTGGGTCGCCCATGGTGGCATCACCCAATTAGGAGAGATCCAAATATCAGTAATAGATTATATATCAAGATATGAGATAATCTTGATATGGGATAATTGTCAATATAATATATGATAATTATGGATTAGATATTATAGATATGAAATAGATATTATATGGGATAATATATCTATCCTATGGGTCTCCTAACTCTCCTATATAAACAGACCTTGGGTTCTGTATTTTGATATAACAAAAAACATGCATTCTCTCTTCCCATAAACCATTCTGCCTTTGTACTGTGATTGGTGTGGGTAAAACTCCAGTAGTTTTACTCCATTACTGTCGAGATTATTCAAGAGTACGTGATTCACCTTCTAAGTTGGATTCATTGTGCATTTTGTTTACCAACAAGGTTTGTCTAAATCCATATTATTTTCCACTGTGTATATAGTATTATATTTCCATCACCTCTAAAGGAAGCCATGATATTTTTGAATACTTTATCTCCATCTAACTAATTAAAAAAAATATGTAAAATAGGATTATATATATATATATTTATATTTATTTATTTTTAATTAAGATAATCTATTTTTTGTCTACTTTTTAGAGTCAATATAGTTAAAAAAAAATATAAGAATAAGATACAATTTTTGTAAATTAGGAAAATCAAATTGAGATGAAATTAAATGTTTCTATGAATAATTTCATCTAAGGTTGGGTTTTTTTGAAGTTCAAATCTAAACTTGACAGTCATGTTCGGGTTTGTGGGATCACTATGGGTCATGTTTCAATGATCTAAACTATTCATTTTGTAAGGTCTTCCATGTATATCATTCACGAAAAAAAATTAAGTCAATTCAATAGCCGTAACATTTAATTTTATCATATTCATGTATAAAAAAATGAACTGACAAATATAATTCTTAAAATAAATCATCTATTTTCTGGGTTTTGACAATGTGTGGGTCCCATAGTGGCGTGTTATGTGACAATTTTATTATCAGTTCTATACACTGTTTTTTTCTATGCTAATTCTAGGTTTCCCAGATTTACCTAGCTGTACACGAGTCAAACATGGCATCGTGAACAATGAGTGTAGAATGGGTCTTTGCCAAAAATAGAATTCCAGAAAGAATAGGTGAAAGCTTATAAGATTAATAATTGTGCAAAGGAAAAGAAACAGGGAAAATGTGAAAATGAATTCATTTTTGGAAAACCAAAGAAGTCTTTGATTCAATAGGTAAGTTGACTGTTGACTGTGAAAACCTGAATATACAAATCAAGTAAATAATTAAATAATAATTATTTTACAAACCTCAAATATTTTATTTGTAAATCTTAAGGTGCAAATTAAATATTACTGAATAATCTTTTAATTAATTTTAAACTATAAATAAATTTTTTATGGAAGTCCACAATTTTAAAGACTGTTAATAATAATCTTAATAATAGTAACAATAATAATAATAATATAGTTAGTAAGGGGTCATTTTGAAAATTTATTATAGGAGGATAAAACCTTAATGGTGAGATATCAATTATTTTCTAAACAACCCTAGCAGCAGTCGTGAGATATAGAGAAAAGAGAGAGGAAGGTGTTTTTTGTGAATGAAATTAAAGAAGGAAAAAAGAGTTGTGCAGATAAATATTTTTATATATAAGCATGTATGTTGTTTTCTTTAATTAAGTCGATGGTAATCATTGAGTTGCTGAAGTCATTGTTTTGTGTGGATGATGGCCGGTGGTGTGAAGCTAGGGGTTGGTGATGGGAAGTTTTGGGTTACAATGGTGGATGGAAATTTTGATCCTAAAATCACAAACTTTAAAAATCAAGAAAACATAGTAAGAGGATGAATTTTAAACAGAAATTTTTATAGTAGATTAATTACATATTGAATTTCATATCTGAATTTTCTCATAATTTTTGGGAGTCAAAATCCATTTAAACTGATGCGTTCAAATCTGCCCAGAAAATTGATTTAAAACAGTAAGTTCGGAAGCATCGTTCTCTTTGGGTATAGATCCGAAAATTATCAAATTAGTTTCATTAGAACTAGTTACGAGTCTAGTTTCGTACATTTTTTTCCTTGTGTTGATTTCTCATGTATACTAAGAGAACCATTAATTTCTTTAAAGTGCTGCAGAAAACAACTTGTTTAGATATAATTAATTGTAGATAATTATTTTGATAAGAAAATCAAGTAAAACCAATTGGGTTTGAAACTTACGATATATTAATTGATATCTGGAGGGTTTTGGAATTTTTCAAATAGTCTGGAGTGGGTTTTTTTAATTTTTAAAGTTAGCGAATAGATTGGGAAAACTTGTTTAAAACTCTGTTTTATCTTAAACTTACTTTTAGTTAAGTTTCGATCAAAACCCATGTCTTGGGTAAATTTAGACCTTGAAGAACATTAACTTAGGTATTATTTACGAGTAACGGTGAGTGGGGTTGAGCTGTGTTAGTGCGCTTTAGTGTGGGGTACTTAGTTTATTATTCTCTTTAGTATTTTTAAATTAGTAGTGACGTATTCATACTTGGTTCAGGGTACTAGTTGGACTTTCATACTCTATTCGTGGATTATATTATTTCGTTTTCAGGTGAGTTGTTTCATGCTACATATTTTTATAAATGTTCCCCTACCTTGAACTGTTGAAAATTAAATTATTGTTTCAAGACTAAACTGTTTTGATAAATTATTATATTATCAATGGGATCAAATTATTTCTGAAACATGTGTGAACTTGGCATGCTATAAACTATTTGTTTTGGTCTCAAGTTTATAATGGTGAACTACCATGTTTTGCGAAACTGGTGTGTATTGATTATTGGGACAATCTGTATATTTTAGTCCAGGGAAATTATTCCACTGTATGTGGTGACTTTGGCCACTAGGGAACATATCTGGGTTGGGCCGTGATGACTCTAGTGCTCAACGATTATAAGGAAAAGACCTAGGTTTGGCTAGGTGACCTTCAATTGGATCATCTTAGAGAAAAGGCCCGAGTTGCCACCCTGAGGATGACTCTTAGTTTGGTATTGGATCTAACGGGGCTTATAGTCTTAAGAACTGTGTGGCATGTTACTTGTTATTTCTTGGTATCCAGAAAATTATTGGTCTTTATGTTGTAATCTGTTTTAAGTGAAAAATGTCATTTATCATGTTCTTGAGAGACATGAGTATTTTAACTATTGAACTGTGGATCCTTCTTTTTGAAACAGATTCTCTTTACCAAATTGTATGCCAATCTAGTTTCTGTGATATATATATATATATATATCTTATTTTGGAATTGATCTCTGTTTTTAAAACTGTATTTATTATCCATGTTGCTACTCACTAAGCTATCAGCTGACTTAGTTGTTTATCACTTCCACGTGTTAGAAGGACTTAGACTGGACTTATGGCATAGCGGGGACTCAATTGCATAGACCTCTAAGACATTCATTTATTTTGTTTTAGCTTGTTATGTCAGGTTTTGTGCATACTTTGTGGTTGGATTTTTTTTTATTTAGAATTATTTTATTTTGTGAGCGGTTTGTGTTACATTTAGTATATATTTTTGGAAGTTGGTTATGGTTGGTTTTACCATTTATACTTGTGATTTGTCACCAGATTGAGTTTTGATTTATTTATTATGGGCTATCATCACATTAATTCTTTGTGATTTTGGCTTCATGTTTAGGCTTACGTGTGCCTTGGGCTGAGTCCTGTGGGCCACGGCTGGTCATACCCGGATTTGGGGTGTGACAACCGGAGTCGAATCATGACGTCATAAATATATTAAAATTATATTTAAATAAAAATATAAGTAATAAAATTATAAATTAAAAAAATTAAATAATTTTAAATATTTCTCCTAATACTTTTTTTACTAAAAAAACATAAAAATATATTTTAAAATATTATAAATTTTAATTTTGGAAGAAGAAATCAAATATTCAATATTCCCTCCATATGATTTTAATTCAAATAATTTGATTGAAAGAAGAGTAAAAATTTTGGAGGGATATCAAAATTTTAAGTTTCCCTCCAATAAATTTGATTGAATCTCACATAGATTTCTTGAGTTTTTATGGAAGAAGTTTTTTCTTATAAATAGGTAGAGGCATTCACAATAATTTCAAACTCTCAATGGGATTCCTCATAAGAGGAGACCCTTAAAAGAGAGTTTCCAATTAAAATTTTCTTATATATATATATATAATATGTAAAATAAGAATGAAAGAAAAGAACGAGAGAATAAAAACAAAAACAAAAATTTGATTTTCTTGACCCGGTGAACTGCCCCCAGGTCGACTGGTTCGGCGGCCAGTCTGGTCCGATTTTTCAAACCATATTTGACACCCCTACGACACAAGTTTTAGAGTGTTGGTGTTGCGAGTAGCTCTCCTCAAGATTCCATCATCTCCATACCCCTCAAGACTTTAGTTCGTGGGCTTGATGAGGCCCACAATGGTGATCCAAACAGTTCATTTCGTAGTCCTCAAAGAGAACAACATATATATAAATCAGTGTGATTGGATATTGATAGACATACTAATTTATGGTATTTTATTTCATAAAGTGGACTATTTTAGTTTAAAAACATATTTACCACTCATTTCATAAAACAAAACATGATTGGTTAGTTTGTCTGTCGATGTCCAAACAAGCTAATTTTTTTTCCATATATATATATATGTTGTTCTCTTCAAGGACTACGAGATAAATGGTTTAGATCATCATTGTGAGCCTTGTGAGGCCCATGAAATAGAGTCTTGTGGGGCATGAAGATGATGTAGTAGTCTTAAGAGGAGATGCTCCCGTTTGTGCTTTATAGACATGAGATTTGTCATATTGTCTCCCAAAAGTCAACACAAAAATATTGAGTCCCACTATTATAATCAATAGAAAATCAAGTTGGGGCAACATATAGACTTGCCCCGAGGGCCACAAATTATTTTCCCTCCAAAAGAGCATCATTCCTACCATTTATGATACACCAATCATTCTAGATATACAAAACTAAGGGTGAAAATTTTTGACCCGCAAAGTAACATGA
Organism: Camellia lanceoleosa; assembly: GCA_025200525.1. Taxonomy (NCBI): domain Eukaryota; kingdom Viridiplantae; phylum Streptophyta; class Magnoliopsida; order Ericales; family Theaceae; genus Camellia; species Camellia lanceoleosa. Next base: position 128,735,095 of record CM045768.1, read on the forward strand.
ATCAAATAGTATACGAAGTTAGCGAGTTAGGCTTGACTATTTTTTACATTAAAATGAATATAACACCACATAATAAGGCGAATATTAAATGACTTAGGTTAATATCTAACTTGCATAACACGATTGACACTAATAATCTGTTTAATGAAAAATTAGATACATTTTAATTACATTTCCTCTAAAGGATGCCATAATATTTTTGAATACCTTATCTCCATCTAACTGATTAAAAAATATGTAAAATAAGATTATATATATATATATATTTTTTTTTTTCTCTTTTTAATTAAGATAATCTATTTTTTTATCTACTTTTTAGAGTCAATATAGTAAAAAATATATATATAAGAACAAGATACAGTTTTTGTAAATTAAGAAAATAAAATTGAGATGAAATTAAATGTTTCTATAAATAATTTCGTCTAAAGTTGGGTTTTTTTGAAGTTCAAATCTAAACTTGGCAGTCATGTTCGGGCTTGTGGGGTCACTATGGGTCATGTTTCAATGATCCAAATCATTCATTTTATAAGGTTTTCCATGTATATCATTCATGAAAAAAAAATTAAGTCGATTCAATCATCGTAACATTTAAGTTTGTCATATTTATGTTTAAAAAAATGAAGTATAATTCTTAAGGGTAGTGATAGAGAGCTCTAAAACTAGAGCTCTAATATGAACTCTAGTGATGTGACCAAAAAAAAAAAAATTACACAAGCCAAAACATCACATCACCATGTGAGACCCACCATTAGAGCTCTATTAGAGCTCCCAAACATTATTGAATTCTTAAAATAAATCATCTATTTTCTGGGGTCTGACAATGTGTGGATCCCATAGTAGTGTATTATGTGACAATTTTGTTATCAGTTCTATACGTCGTGTGATTTTTTCTATGCTAATTCTAGGTTTCCCAGATTTACCCAGCTATACACGGGTCAAACATGGCATCGTGAACTATGAGTGTAGATTGGGTCTTTGCCAAAAATAAAATTCCAGAAAGAATGGGTGACAGCTAACTATAAGATTAATAATTTTGCAAAGGAAAAGAAATAGAGAAAATGTGAAAATGAATTCATTTTTGGAAAACCAAAGAAGTCTTTGATTCAATATGTTAGTTGACAATAACGTTTGTACCTTGTAAAATCTGAACTGTCCAACATAAAGTGTGTGCATACATAGGTTCCACGTAGAAAAAGAAGGGCCATATATACATAGAAACTCTATCTTTCACCTATTTTGATTTGGTGAAGTGGGAACCAGTAATTGTGATAATAACTATTATCCTGGCTGTTAACAACCCTAAAAGTCACCAAGACTTATTCAAGATAATTCAAACCTAAGGGACCTAAAATTTTTGATAAAATATTAGCTAAAAATGACAATAACCAAGTTCAACTCTTGATACTATATTAGCTTTCTTCTCAGACCTAGCAAACTGTTCACCAGAACAATAACAACGGTTGGATAATGTCTCAAACTCATTTGTGTCACATGAGGGATCTTTCTCACCTGATCATATAGTGAAGAAAAATCTTGAAACGGAGAATTCCATGCCCATGGTAGCCACAACTTCATCAAACCATCCATACAAGAAAAATGGGTTATTGCGGGGTTTATAAAATAATGTTTTTATAGCGTCACTAAAATTTTACGTTATTCAAAGTTTTAAAAAACAATGTATTAGGAACGGATAAGTTTTTGATGTCTGGTAGCTGTGGGAAACGGAATTCAAACGAAATTTGAAGGGTCACTGTTTTCACTCACTGTGTGTGTGTGTGTGTGTAAGTGTGTTTGAAATTCATTTATTCTCATCATTACTTTGATATCTGGACTCTATTTCTCTATATTAAATGGAATATTGATCAGTATCTTCATCACTTTATCAGATTTGGAATGGCCAGACTTGTTTCCAGTTCACTTTGAGAATTAGACAGTATTATTAGACCCCGCGGGATCTACCACGGGTTCTATTTCAATAATCAAACCGATCAATGTATAGAGCTCATTGAATACTTTATCTCCATAAAAAATAACATTGATCGGATATCGATAGCTATTTGATTGGATTAGATTTTTATCAATAATTTATTTTGAAAATTTTAATTCCTATCGACAAAAATCTGATCCGATCAAGTAGCTATCGATATTCGATTAACTTGATATTTTACAAGAATAAAGTACTCGACGAGTTCTACATATTGAACTGTCTGGATTATCGAAATAGGACCCGTGGTGGGCCCCCACGGGCCTAACAACACGCACTATTCCAATTTGGGACTAGAGAAAAGCCTGGCCCGTATTGGAAATGGCTATTACACCAAATATATCATTTGTTTATTCACCATCAATTTGTTTAATGGTTACAATTTTCTGCTAGTTGCATTATCTTCAATTTAGATATTTACAAATTTGAGATGTGTGCAACCTTGGATGTTTCTGTTGTCGATTCTTCCAAATCTACATTTTTTTCTATTGTCAATTTCCAAATCTGAATATCTGTGTGTGTGTGTGTGTGTGTGTGTGTGTGTGTGTGTGTGTGTGTTTGAAAGTGTTTTTTCTATTTTTTTCCTACAGCTATTGTTTCCTGACTAGCTTTGGGTCTTTATTTATGTTAGGTTTTTGTAATTGGTAATCCCGTTTGATAAAACTCTTTAGAGTTGTAATTTTATTCGCTTTATTATTTCAGTGAGGCTATGAGTGTTTAGATACGAATCCAACTCGAATTGTGCCTTACAGAGGAGTTGGTGATCTCAATTCTTTCATGTTTGCCACTTTGCTCAAGCGAAGGAAATGATCATCCAATATTTTTGCAGAGTACCTGAACTTCTGGGAAGAAAGTTTTACTGCTTGAGCAGTGAAAGTTGCGCTCGGGCAGTCAGCCTATATGTTTTGCATCGCCTTTAGTCACACCGTTCTTAGTCACACTGCTCGAGCAGTGAAATGTGTGCTCGAGCAATCTGTGTGATCCCGTTTTCTATAAAGTGCACTGTTTCGCTGTTTATAGTGTTTGAGCCGCCCAAATTTTTAGAGAGGAACAAGATACAAAGTGTTTTATATTGGAGGGTGCTTTCTGAGTGTTTCCTTGATGATTTAAGACTGATCAATGGATTCGTGAACTTCATATCAACATCATCAAGGGTTTGTTTGTTTTCATTTATTCACAAAAGAAAAAGTTGTTCTTCTGTGGATTCTATGGAACTTGGGCCTAAAGCTTTGGGGGATTTCGAAGTGGCTCATCATCGTGGATTCGACATCAGCGTTGTGGATTCAATGTTGGGCAAGACAATTCCGAGGTGAAGACGGTGGTGGAAAAGGCACCTAGGGGTCGATTCAATTCAGGCGTGGATTCGCTAGGTAATTGAGGGTACACTTGTGTAATTTTTTTTTTGTCTTTTTAGTGGATTGTTTTGTGGCTTTTGTCGTGGGGTTTTTTTTTTTTAATCACAATTGGAGGCGCTCCAATTGTGGTTTTTCTACGTTAAATCGTTGTGTTGATTTATCTTTGATCATTTAATTGTGATTATTATTTACTATCGCACCCCAAACTCGGGTATGACCAGCGGTGGCCCACAGGGCCTTAGCCCAAGGCACACGTAAGCCTAAACACGAAACCGAGATCAAATTGAACAACTAAACAAAAGTCCAATAGTAAATAACCAAACTCAATCCAGTGGCATGCCACAATTATAAACGACAAAACCAACCGTAAACAATACCATCCAAACTTGTGGGATATAAACAGCCCACATATCAAAATAATCCTAAATGAACCCCAATAAAAAAAATAAAAATAAATATGCACAACTTGACATAACAATCTAAAACAAAATAAATGAATGTCCGAGAGGTCCATGCAATTGACTCCCCGCTACGCCATGAGTCCACTCTAACTCCTAACACCTGGAAATGATAAACAACTAAGTCAGCTGATAGCTCAGTGAATAGCAACATCGATAGTAAATACAGTTTTGAAAAGATGGATCAATTTCAAAATAAGATATATATAACAGAAACTAGATTGGCATACAGTTTTGATAAAGATAATCTGTTTCAAAAAGAAGGTTCCACAGTTCAACAGTTAAAATAGTCATCTCTCTCAAGAACATGATAAATGACATTTTTCACTTAAAACAGATTACAATATGAACACCAATAATTTTCTAGATACCAAGAAATAACAAGTAACATGCCACACAGTTCTCAAGGCTATAAGCCCCGTTAGATCTAATACCGAACTAAGAGTCATCCTCAGGGTGGCAACCCGGGCCTTTTCTCTAAGATGATCCGATTGAAGGTCACCTAGCCTAACCTAGGTCTTTTCCTTACAATCGTTGAGCACTAGAGTCATCACGGCCCAACCCAGATCTATTCCCTAGTGGCCGGAGTCACCACAGACAGTGGAATAATTTCCCTGGACTAAAATATACAGATGGTCCCAATAATCAATACACATTAGTTTCGCAAAACATGGTTGTCACGACCCCATTCCGCCCCTAGTAGAATGGTGCCATGATGGCCAGTAATCCGAGATTACCAAAGGCCAGTTTGCAAGGTCACACACAATCAGAGTATACATATGGGGCTTACATGTGCGGAAGCAATAAATCTAAATCTAATTAGACCATAAGAGCTGTGCATAGATTAAATGAAATGACATACATCTTAACATGGTCTTACAACTTGAATACAACTAAAATAAGTACATAATACATCTTGATCAAAAGGCTTCTCAAGCCGACATATACAAAAGAAATAAACTACCAAGCCAAGAAGCATAATCTTCAAGATGCTACAAAATATGAATCCAAAAACATCTTGCAAATAATCATCTAGGCGCCACCGCCTTCTTGCTCGTCACCTACATATATATAAGGAGAGGGTGAGCTTGGATACTCAGTGAATGATATTAGTAATAAAGGTTTGAATGAATGATATCCAAGATCTTTATTAAAACGAGGGATAACAAGTTCATCTATCAAGTCTTTCAAATCTTCAAGGGATCCTTACTAGCATCTATATAATACAAGGGATGACATTCCGGACAAACCCACGTGGGAAACCGTCGGTGGCAAGACAAAGGAGATATCTCAAACAAGGGTGCTAGTTGCATTATAGTCCCCTAGCACTAAGGACTTTCCAAGACAAACACGCAAGTTGCATTATAGTCCCCTAGCACTAAGGACTTTCCAAGACAAACGCGCTAGTTGCATTATAGTCCCCTAGCACTAAGGACTTTCCAAGATTGTCATTGTAGACACACCATTTTTAACCGACCTTAAGACTCAGATGTCATCGATTGAGCGCTTAGTGATTGTGCATATTGTGCTCGTTTCGAGGTTTTAGAGTTCTGGGCTGAGAGCCTCACCTCTAGACCTCGGGACTTTTTGTACTTTGGCTCGGTCTGCGGACTAAGTCTTGTTTTCCCTTCCGAGAGGGAGGGAGAGGTCTTGTAGACCATCTCTCAATGGTCGTAGACTACTTTTCATGGTCGTAAGCCACTGTTCCCGTTTGGAGACTAGTTTTGATTTTCGGAGTCGTCAACCGTACGCCTCAGTTCGGGACCGCTTAACATTCTCCGTTTGGCACGTTTTTTGGAACACACCTTGTTTCCTCTGTCCAGAGGGACATTGTGGTCCGGGAGACCACTTTTGTGGTCATATGCCACTTTTCGTGCTCAACAGCCAGTTTTCAAGGCTCCCGGCCACGCGTCTTGCCTCTGGTTGGCCAGCTCCCTCTTGTTTTGTCTGTTTGAGTGGGTACTAGCTGTGCCAGCTGGAAGGCACAGACTGCATCCTCCATACACGTGTATGGAGGATCTTGAGCCTTATTTTTAGCTTCCTGAAGAAGCTTTGGCCTTGTTTGTCTATAAGAGAGGCCCTCCCCCTCCTTGAACCAGGTTCAGAATTTCTCTAAGGCAAAACAATACATATCTCTCTATATCTCTATATTTTGGCTCATAAGGTGCATTGTTCTTGACCCTTTTATACTACACCTCATAGCCATACACTTCCACCATTAATTTGAGGTTCTTGGAGGTTGTTTTCAGAGGTTAAAGAGCTGGTTTTTGGTCCCAAAGTTTGCTAGCTTTGCTGAGCTTCAAGGGTAATCACTTTTCCCTTTTTTAAGCATTATTTTGATCCTTCTCTTAGCCTCATTTTCATGCTTATTTGAGCTTTGTTGTCAACTGAAAAAAGGTTCATATTTAAGTGATTTTCATGTTTGTTTAAGGCTCTTTTGGTGTTGGGGGTCATCTACCCTCTTGTATGCTCTATTTAGCCTTGTTTTGAGCCATGCCATGAGACGTTTGTATTGAGCTTTTCTTGGACCTTTAGCCACTGAAATCCAGCAGATTTTTAGTGGCTGGAATATGGTTTTGAGGGCCAAAATCAGAGAGGGGTGACCCTCTCTCTTTTGGCCTTGTTTGCTTGTATTTTTGGCTTTCCAAGGGAGCATATATTTCCCCACTTCCTAGCCTTGGTTCAGGCCTTTTTTAGTGACTTTTAGGACCTTCCTAGACTCTTTCTATGTCTGGTTTGGTCACCTTTTGTTTGCCTCTTGCATGTGTAGAACAATCCCTTGCATAGCCTCTCAAAGTAACACATCATTCTTGCATGTATTGGTCATGTTTCAGTGGGTTTTTGGCCATCATTTGGCATGCCATGATTTTACTTTTTGCTGGTTTGGTAGCCTCTCATATGCTTCACATGCTTGTAGTGTAAATCATGTTAACTAGCTTATAATGCATGTTGTTTTGGCCCTCTATGATAGCATATTTTGGCCATGCTCCAAACTGATTTTGTTCATATTTTGGGTTGCCTTAGCTCTGTTTTGAGGTCCCTTGGTCGAATGATGCTTTCCATGTATGGTTGTAGTGTAATAGCCTTGCTTAGCCTTGAGTTTTGAATCCCCTTGCATGCTTAACTTGAGATGTTTGCATGTTTTAGCATCACTGAGCATGATATTTCAGAGTTTATTTCTTGGCCATATTCTCATGTTTGTCACTCTTTCAATGTGTTTGAGAGTTGCATCATTATACCCCATTTATGAGCCTTTGCATTGAGCTTCATTCTTATGCCTTTCAAGCCACCATCTTGGCTCATTTTACCACTGTGTTGGGCCTGCTTAAGGTCTGTTTGGAGTTAGTTTTGTCATTTGAGCATCACTTTGCATGCCTCTAGTGTAATGTGCTTCACTAGCTTCGGTACTTGAGCCTTTCAACATGCATTGTGTGAGTTTTTTGCATGATTCGGAGCCATTTTGTATGTCGTTTCAGAGCTGGAACATGTGTCAATGTATGCCATATTTCATCATTTCAATGCTTTTGTAGAGTTGTATTTTGTGCCCTTGGGCTTAGGTCCTTGCATCGTGTATGCTAGGATGAGTTTTGGAGTCTTGTTTTCATCATGTTTGGCCACTGATTTGGGTGTGGCTGAGGCCTAGTCATTTTGGTTCAAGCCCATTTTTGCATTGAGTATGCCATTGTATTCCATAGCATTGAGTATGCCACATTGTCGCATGATTGATCATTGCATTATGCATGCCTTGATCATCTCATTGTGTATGTTAGTTCTTAGGTGCATTGTGCATGCTAAGTACCACATGCATTGAGTATGCCATTGTTAGTTCATAGCATTGTGTATGCTAGTTGCATGCTTACATGTCATCCTTTGCATGTTTGCATCACTTAGTTGCATAGCATTTAGGTTGCATACTTAAAGTCGCATTGTGCATGCCATTGTTTGTTGCATTATGTTCGGAATAGGAGTTAGTCTGAACACGGGAAACGAGGGACATTTCGTACTCAAAGTCACGAAACATGCCTCGATTCCCGATCGCCAACACTCTTGACTACCTATGACGGAGTTGTTAGGCGTTACGTGTTCATATGTGCATTCATTTCACATTGAGTCGTGCAATTCGACTCCTCGGCCATCATGCATCGAGATGCGTGATTGGTGGCCCGAGGGTCGAGGACTATACTCCCTAGAGCTTATGCAATGACGGGGAGAGTGGTCATGCACACATGTGTTGCAAATACCTTGTTGTGCCTCTCTCTTTCCCTTTGTTACAGAAAAACAGAATCTAGGAGAAGAAGCTGGTCGGCCAACCAGGTTTTCTGGCAGGCCGACCACCTTCTTTGGTTTCCACCATAAAAGGTGGTCGGTAGTTGGTCTCCCATGCCTATAAACTGGTCGGCAGCCTTCCCAAAGTTTCCTAGGGTGGAGTTTCATCTCTCCGGAGCTTTGTGCAAATTTCTGAAATCAATTGCAAACAAAGGTAGGCAAGCCGGGGCATCGCGATAGATTTCCCGACAAGGCGACTTGAGCATGCATGCATCCTTTATCATTCAAGGCAGAGCTGAGGTAGTCCACATTCATGTAGTTTGCATGCTAGTTTAATTGCTTACTTAGTTAGTTTGTTAATTAATTAGAGTTGTGTAATAATTAGCGGTAATTTATTATTCATTTTAGTTGTGTAATAACTAGCTTAATTAGATTAGCTTAGATTAGCTAGTTGATGTTGTATTATTTATTCGGACCCTCCTCCGAGAGGGCAATGTTGTAAATAAGTGTGCATGTGTGTGATGCATGTCTTCCAACCCCCACTTCTTTCTCCTTTTTTATTTACCAGCTTATGATGGTTAGTTTTAGGGCATGTTTCAATTAGCATCCTTATGCTCGCATGTTTTCATCCATTCATCTGTCTTGCATGCACCAGACTCGGCGCATCATACTAACTGCATCGTATTTCAATTCCAAGTTGAATGCGTGTTATCTGTAGCATCTCATATGCCATCTTAGAATTGCCGAGCCTATCTTAGTCGCATTTTCCATGTGTTGCATTAGCCATCTTAAGCATGAACTAGGATCATGCATTGATTTCTAACGTGGCTTTTGTTTTGGCTTGGAGTACTCGGTAACTGTTTATGCTTTAGCATCCTTGCATGTGTGTGAGTGACTGCCATGATAGCATGCTTACCATGAGGCTATTTGCTTATGTAATATAACTGCCTGATTGCCTGTGGGTGAAGGTTGGATTATTTGAATTAGAACAATTCATTGATTGAGAGTTTTAAGCCCACTTGAGATTTGCAAATCACCATATTTTCTAAGCCCACTTGAGGGCGGCAAAATCTGCATTTTAGCCTACTTGCGAGTAGCAAACCGCTTTCAAAAACAAACATGAGATGTTTTGTTCCAAATTAGGCGATCCAGTCTATACTTGTATGCTGTGCGCATCACATAGTAATTCTAAGCTAATAAATCGGAATAAGAACGCATGTGTTTTCAAAAACAAGATATCATGTTTAGCAGTGGCCGATCTTTGATCGGGCGAGCGGGGGTGCTCATTGCATGACCTTCCCCTCTTGTACCCAAGTTCCCGAGCCGAGGCAACTTTGGTGATGACGGACATGTGGCCTTAGGTGCGAGTCAGGGTTTCCTAAATTTCCCAAAATAAAAACATTTAGGTGGCGACTCTGTATCTGGAAAAGCAGTCCATGTTTGGCACTTCTTTATAAAAAATCAGTTTTTCAAAACGATTTGTCGGATTTGGACTCTTTGGTGATTTATCGATCTTGCATTGCACTTTGTGAGATTAGATTCAGAACCATAGCATTGAGTCCGAACTGTAGTAAGCCCAACGAACAAAATGGGATTTTCCCGGGACGTTCAGGCGCGTCTACAGTTTCTAGCGACCCTGCTGGAGATTTAGAGAACTTGACTCGAACTCATGATATCTTGTTTTGACTACACTTATGTGTTTCTTTGCATTGCATTTGCATTGGTGCGCCTAGGACACCGTGTTTGCCATCTGCTATTCCTGAATAGTTTGCCGGAGGCTCGCTTTAGGAAGCGTGCCATAAGGCTGACCGGTTACGGGCTCTGCCACGATAGGAACACAAATCCTGGTTTTTACCGGGGCACCCTTTTTGACCATTCAACCTAGTGCATATCGGAATCCATAGTGACTATCCCAAACTAGGACAGGTTGCTCACCCGATTATAGGTTGTTTGAAACCGCTGCGTGCGTATATATCAGTTTGCTCACCCTAGCTCCTGACAAAATAGGACAGAGAAACCCTACCCCAACATAGGGGTGCTTTGGATCTCATTTGCTTGCTATGTGCTGTCAAAGTGTGTCTCTACATGTTGTATATATCAGTTTACAAGTCTGGGTATCAGGCCTGCAGGCATCAGTATTTTGAGAATCGGTTATATCTGCGGGTATCAGATTCAGTTTTGGGGTAGTAATTTGGGGAACAGTGATCAGTGGTCAAATATAGTTATTCAGCTATGTTCATGTCTGTATTGATGAAATTGAGCTGCGATGCTCCATGTTTTCTCTTTCAGTTTAGAGATTCGGTCCAGAGCAACCAGTGTTCTCCTTTGCCGAGGCAAAACAGGAAAAAGGCCAGTCAAGGCTCACCGGTTCATCAAATCCGTTAGTCACCAGTCGTATCACCTCTCTTCGATTCATCGAATTTATGATGACACAAAATTTAGAGGAAATCGTGGTTATGATAGCGGCACTAAACTAGGGAATCATCATGCAGGGTGATACCGACGTTGAAGTGCAACACCCACCCAGGTCACCTGCCGCACATCCCATCTGGGAACCCCAGTTATTTCAAGCCCGTGAGCCCATCACTTTTGAGTTGATGGGAATGATCGACGATCTTTAGAGATCTGTGGCTGATTTGGCCTATGGAATGTCGACTCCTCCACCAACCACATCGTATGCCGGGAACTTCATGCCGGAAGAGCCCCCACTACTGGGGCGAATTGTAATTGAGCTCAACCAACCTGAAGCCATCCCAAGTTTGGGCCATGACTTGTCAAGAACAACAAGGCTTCACTCTGATGAAGCAACCCAAACCTTTGACTGAGCTGAGGCGAGCGGTAAGAACAAGGTTGGGGCAGACATCGATCCCTATGAACAACTTCAGCAAGCTGTTGAGGCTTTGAAAGCCAGAGGATTGAACAAACAACAAGTGTTCGCGGTCACTGCAAAGACTATGGATGACATCTTTCCCACTCAAAATAAAGGCAGTTCAAGCCAAAGGGAAAATCAAGAAGAGGGCCGTCGTGCTAGAGCCATTCCTCCCAACCCTATTTTTGCACCAGGGAAAGATCAGAAAACCAAACCAGCACCTGCTGATCCCTTTGCTAGTGCATCTAAGAAAAATCCACAAACCTCGAAGTATCTACCCCGAGGTCGTAGGGTATTCCATGCCCTCTATATGCCTTTGTCTAAGGCTCTTCAGATTCTCGCTGAAAAGGGGCATCTCAAACCCCTCGAGCCTCGGCCTCTCCCTAGCCGTCTTCCATCTGGTCACGATGCTACCCAGTACTGTGCGTACCACCAGCAAACTGGCCATACTACCGACAACTACTTTCGTCTTCGCCATGAAGTATAGGATCTGTTTGACAACGAGGTCATCCTCCCACCGAGCTCAGCAAAGTCCATCATCACTGGACCAATGAACCTGGAAGATAATGTGATGTAATCAGGGGTTGAACCACCTGCGGGTGGCACTCGGTTTACTTCAAATATGGCGCATAGCACGCATAGTTTTGAGCATTTGCGAATGCTAGTTTTTGTGGTTTCTGACTTGGGTATTTCGGTTAGTTCAGTTGTGTTGTTTTGAGTCTGTCTCTTTGTTTTGAGTCAGCCTTCTTGTTAAGGTCTGTCTTGTTATATCGAGTCAGTCCTGTTGTATAGGAGTCGAGTGATTCCGGGGATGTTACCTTGGATGTCACTATTTTGTTTTGTGTTTGTCTCTTTGGTTTCTTTTTGAGTCTGTTTCTACCGTGGAGCCAGTTACACCAGAAGATCTGAATGAAGCAGCAATGGTTTTCATACTTTGTGCTTATTTCTACTTTGAGCCTATTGTTCCAGCAAGTTTAGAATGAAATGGCAGTACATTTCACCCGCTCTTCTGTGCCTTGAAATTGTTGCATTAACCTAAGTTTTTTCAAAACTTTTTGAACATTGTATTCAAAACGAAGAGGAAGGAATTCCTCGGGATTTGCAACAATTTGATCAAATTGAGGGAAAGAGAGGCATGCTAAGCCCTTAATGAATGAAATCATGTTTGTTAATGTGAATAATGAGAAGGACCCTGGCTTGATCTAGATTGGTTCTACACTGTCTTCAGCGCGAGCGATTTGTCGCTTTTTAAAAAAATTTCAAAAAAAATATTTTGCGCGGTCCTGTGAAGACCTATGTGGAATTGCTCTTGAGATTGTGCAGCCTACGATCGTTCTCAGCCTCAAGACTCGACCCCTTTTGCTTTCAAACCTTGAACTTGGATTCAGAATGTTCAACGGTCAAACACAATGCGAAGCCTGTGTAGCCAGATTTGAAGCAGCCCATGAACTAGGGGCAAGGAGGTCAGAAATAATCAAAAGAAAGCTTGCAAAGCCGGATAACAAGTTCCCCTCGAACTAGGGGCAAAAAATGTCAGATGTGCTCGAAGACTCAAAAAATGGGGTCATTGCTCAAGCTAATGAAGATCGGCAAGAACGCCAAATCCCAGAAGGGAGGAAAGAAGAAAGTATTGCTGAAGGATAACCGAGTTCCTATCCACAACACTAGGGGCAAATTCACCCCCCCATTGGATGGACTTCTACATCATCAGCAAACAACAGCCATTCTCCTAGATTCAGATGACTTCGAGATCTCAAACCATTCAATATGGACAAAGCTACACTTTTACCCTTGAGAGGCTTGCTGGGCCGAAAACCCGGAAGGGCCACCCAGGCAAAAGTTAGAGCAAGAAAAAGAACAAAAAAAAGAAAAAAGAAAATGCAAAGAATGAAAAAAAAGAAAAAAAAGAAAAATGAAGAAAATGAAAGGAAAAGATGAAAAAGAAAAAAGTAGAAAAGAAATGAAAAGAATTGAAAAGAAAAGAAAAACAAAGCTCGCAAGGTTGAAAACCCGGAAGGACGGCCTTGGCAAAAGTTAGAGCGCAAAATGAGAGGTTAATACCTGAGTGTACCTTAACCCCGAGCTACGTAAGGCTTGATTCCCATCTTTGGGTTACGTAGGCAACTTCATTCTAAAGTCCAGCCGTAAAACACTTCAAATTTGACTGTGTCCATGTGATGGTTTTGGTTATCTTTGTCTTCTCTGTATCCGAGAATTTGGTTGTAATTGTCACTGTGAGGATTGGTTGCCACGTGCTGCGGCGTTGTTCAAACTAGGGGCAACTTTCCGTTGCCATGCAGTGTTGCGGTGCTATTCAGAGTAGGGGCAACTTTCAGTTGCCATGCAGTACCGTTCAAACAAGGGGCAATTTTCCATTGTTTTGGATCTGAGGTTGTGCATCTCAAAAGTAAATCTTGCGTTGGTCGAGCAGTGGCCATTTGCAAAAATAGTTTTTGAGAATTTTTAATGAGGTTGACCAATTCTCTTGAAAATTATTCTATTTTTCCAAAACAGGACCAATTCTTGGACCCAAAAAGGAAAATTTTCAGTGCTCATAGCCTGACTTGTATGATTTCAAATCGAAAAGTTGAACAAGTATGTTAATCTAACTCTTATATTGGTCAAAATTGTTTTAGTAGAAGCCAAAAGCAAAAAATGGTCAAAATGATGAACTAGGGGCACAGTTGAGTAAGGTTTTCTGTCTTTTCCACTTTGTCAATGCACTTGCCAGAAAGGACATCATACCTGTCGGAAAAGGGCACCACTGAAGCTAGCCGCAAAAGGGCAGAAAGATCTCTCATCCTCCAAGCAGGGAGGTATTGAGCCAAGTGCGAGGCACGAACTGGAATGGATCAAGATATTCCACTCCCTCATCTGGACAGATCTGATCACGTCCAAACTCCCAAGCAAAGTATCGTCAACCGATGTCAGCTGCAGATTTGCTACACACCTAGTCTTAGCGCAACCCCTCTGTTGGAGGAACTCACTGGCTGTGAGCGGAAGAAAGAGAATCTAGTAGCATGCTAGGGGCAAGAGCCTGCAACTTGTTTATCCATCAACCACCCAGGGGAGGGATAAAAAATGAGAGATTGAAGAATAGAGAGATGTGCGCTGAGAGAAAAAGTGAGGAAAAGGGCTTTTCAGAAAAACAGAGCCTGAGGGCCGAGTGATGTAAGAATCAAAAATGAGAAAGGTTGGGAAACAATACCTAGAGAAACTGGCTCCTCGTGCACTGAGAGGTCTCTTGCCATTGGAACACGTCTGTGTGTCGCGTCAATCGTTTTGTTTGTCTCGATTCTTGTTTGAGTCGTTTCGGGTGTCTATAGATGTGTTTAGGTTGTCTTACCTTGTCTTTCTCTTTGTTGTTGAGTCATGGTGTGTTGTCTTCAGTCATAGGCTCAATACCCAGTTGAGAACTTATTCTCACTCTCAATTTCAAAAAAATCGTTTTGTGCTCAGAGTGCCGTGCTGTTCTCCACATTTGTGCAAAACAAGATTTTGTTCTTTCAAAAACTGTAGTGTTCAACCTGGGTCATGTGGAAATAGTAAAACCAGGACCTATCTAAAGCTATATAGGTTCCATACATCGAAGAAAAAGAAAAAAGGGAAAATGTCGGGCATTTCAGTTTGTTTCAACTTCTGCAAGTTCCGTCATCGCATCCCGTATGTTCAGAATGAGCTGTGTGTTCAAAATTAAAAGAATACTGTGTTATGAGCCGTGTGTTTAGATCGAGCAGTGTTGTGTTATGAGCCGCGTGCAAATGAAAATGTCTGAGCTGCGCATAAGTGAATGAGCTGTGTGCTCAGAAATGAAAATTTATGAGCTGCACGCTCAGAATAAAGAATGAGTTGCGTGCAAATGAAAATGTCTGAGCTGCGTGTTCATAATCGAAATGTGTGAGCTGCGTGTTCAAAATGAAGTGAATGAGCTGTGTGCTCAGAAATGAGAATTTATGAGCTGCGTGTTCAGAATAAAGAATGAGCTGCGTGCAAATGAAAATGTCTGAGCTGCGTGTTCAGAATCAAAATGTGTGAGCTGCGTGTTCAAAATGAAGTGAATGAGGTGTGTGTTCAGAAATGAAAATTTATGACCTACGTGTTCAAAATAAAGAATAAGCTGCGTGCAAATGAAAATGTATGAGCTGCGTGTTCAGAATTGAAATGTGTGAGCTGCATGCTCAAAATAAAGTGAATGAGCTATGTGTTCAGAAATGAAAATTTATGAGCTGTGTGTTCAGAATTAAGAATGAGCTACGTGCCCGAAAATGAGCCGTGTGCCCGAAATGAGCCGTGTGCCCGAAAAATGAGCTGTGTGCCCAAAAATGAGTTGTGTGCCCCCAAATGAGTCGTGTGCCCGAAAATGAGCTGTGTGCCTGAAGAATGAGCCGCGTGCTTGAAAAATGAGCTGTGTGCCCGAAGAATGAACTGTGTGCCCGAAAATGAGTCGTCTTGTAGAAAAATAGTCTTGTAGAAGAATGAGCCGTGTGCAAAAAAGCAATTGTGTGCCCAAATGTGCTATGTGCCCCAAATGTGTTGTGTGCCAAAATGAGCTCTGTGCTCGAAAATGAGCCGTCTGCCCAAAGAATGAGCCATGTGCCCGAAAATGAGCTGCGTGCCCGAAAATGAGCTATGTGCCCAAATGTGCTATGTGCCCCAAATGTGTTGTGTGCCAAAATGAGCTGTGTGCCCAAATATACTGTGTGCCCCAAATGTGCTGTGTGCCCCAAATGTGCTGTGTGCCCAAATGAGCTGTGTGCCTAAATGTGTCGTGTGCCCAAGTGAGCTATGTGCCAAATTAACAGAATATTGTGCTATGAGCTGTGTGCCAAGACAGCATCGTATTCTAAATAAGCTGCACTCGAAAATGAGCTGTGTGCCCGAAATGAGCTATGTGCCCAAATGTGATGTGTGCCCCGAATGTGTTGTGTGCCAGAATGAGCTGTGTGCCCAAATGTACTGTGTGCCCCAAATGTGCTGTGTGCCCCAAATGTGCTGTGTGCCCAAATGAGCTGTGTGCCTAAATGTGTCGTGTGCCCAAGTGAGCTGTGTGCCAAATTAACAGAATATTGTGCTATGAGTTGTGTGCCAAGACAGCATCGTATTCTAAATAAGCGGCATGCCAAATCAGTATTGTGCTATGTGCGAGCCGTATGTCAAAGTGAGCAGAATTACTGTGCATAGGAATGTGCTTAGAACGAGCAGATATAATACATAGCAAAAGCATGAAGTGTGCAAGAAATGCAAAATGCATCGTTATGTACACCTTTCTCGCACTGTTATGCACATTTTAAGCGCATTGTTATGCACACTACTCGTCGCATTATCACGTACATCTACCTTGCATTGTTATGCATCTTACTTGCACTGCGCATGCATTTTATCGCGCTATTTTGCGCATCGCACTGTTTTGTGTAGTTTATACTCGCGCTACCTTGCGCACCACACCTGTCCTGCACTTATTAGTACATTGCATCATTCGTGCTATCTTGCACACCTTACTTGCACTAGTTAGTGGATTGCATTGTTCGCGCTTTCTTGCGCATCTTACATGCACTTGTTAGTGCATTGCATTGCTCACGCTGTCTTGCGCACCCACCTTCTTGGCACTGTTCTATGCATTCACTCTGCATCGCACTGTCTTGTGCACATTGTATTTTTGTATCATTCACACTGTCTTGTGCACTCCCTGGTCTAGGAGACCTTAAATCCTCTGGTCTAAGAGACCTTAAATCTTGCATCTTCATTCGCACTGTCTTGTGCACTCTCTGGTCTAGGAGACCTTAAATGCTCTAAAGGTGCAATTCCTTTGGTGTTTGTCATGCCTAAACGACTTTCGGTGGTCTGGTATAGCCACCTGCCTGTGTTTGCGGTGAGTTCCTAGGAGACCAACTGAGACGGTGGAAACTAGAGTTCGAATGGCTCATGCCTAGAACGCAAAGGTTTGGGATTTCTAAGACTAAAGTCTGGTTTAAATACCCAGAGGTATATCCTCGGCTTGAAATCTGTATGGCAGCCCCATAGATTGAGATAGAATGTGTATGCGCCTCAATTCTGGATACTAAACCAACCTAGTCTGTCACCCTGTTAGAGAATAGGGAAAGCTGCAACCATAGTCAGGGAGAAAAGTAGTACCTGCGGTTCAACCGAGAAGAAGGGAAAGGTCCCCAGCAGCATGAGGTAGGTCATTGCCAATTGCCCCTATAAGGTACCTTCGCTTCCTAACTACTACATCATCTAGTATGCCTATTGCATTACATATAGAATATGTTGCATCCCTGTAGCTGCATTGTCCATTGTATTGCCTGGATCCTTTCCATGTTAAGCTTAGACTGGCATGTGCCCATACTTTTCGCATTAAAGCATGGTTATGTGATTATGTGTATGCGCATATTCCACTAAGGGAATTATGGTTTGAGGGTGACGGTACCATTTCTGTGTTAGACGTGGTTTGTTTGTGTCCATGCTTTTTCTAGGCAAAATGTGGTTTGGCGCCGCGCCTTATTCACTTCATCCATTGCATCTATTGTATTGTACTTTACTTTGTTGTATGCAGCATTTAGGATCACGATCTTTCCTCAACAGATCATTCCTCACTTATATCATGCCACCCAATTACTAGTACTTTGTGGTCTCTCTGCGAAACACATAGTTTTCCATGTGCTCGCACCCCTTTCACGTTGAAACACGGTTCTGTTATGTGTAAGCATCCATGCTGGGTTGTGGCCAGTACTAGGATGTAGGCACTTAGCTTGTGTTAGGCATCGTTCGGCTCGTGCCCACTGCCTTTTCTATGTTAAAAGTAGTTCGATTTTGCATCTCCATCCCTTTATGATATTTGTGTGGTTTTGTACTGCTTGTGGTTCGATTATTTCATTGCATTGTATATCATTACATTGTTTCGTAATATTGCATATCATATCGCGCTATCTTGCGCACATCATTCGCACTGTTTTGTGCAATGCATATCATATCGCGCTATCTTGCGCACCTCGTTCACACTGTTTTGTGCATTGCATCAATCACGCTATCTTGTGCACTTTACTTGCACTTACATCCCTTCCGCATTGTTATGCGTCACACTTAGGTTGCATTGTCATGCACCCCTTCACTTGCGTTATTACGCACTTTTCGCTTGCATTGCTATGCATGTTTCTAACGATATTGTACCTGTTGAGTTTATTTCTTTTACAGGCACGATATTGTATGTATGGTTCATTTAAAGTTGGTGCGACCAGACGAACCAGACGGTATTGTATGTACTCCGTGTGAGACATAATGAGAATTGCATAATTCTCTTACGTCCTTTCTGCATGTAATGTAATTTGGTTTGATTTCATTCGCCTGCTTAAACTGTTGCATGTATTGTGTCTATTTGCTTCGTTACAGCTTTCTTTGCATGATCATAAGTTATGTGCGGCATTGTGCATGTCCTTTGCATTTTGCCCCTGCCTGCGGGCACATCTCTTTGATTATCTAGTTTGTTTGTCTAAGTCTTCGGCCTTGTCAAAAATGGGTCGTCTCTGGGTTTTGACATTCACTCCCGTCACTTATGACTTTCAAGTTCTGTCAAAGAGGGGCAACTGTAGACACCCCATTTTTGACCGACCTTAAGACTCAAACGTCATCGATTGAACGTTTGGTGATTGCACATGTTGTGCTCGTTTCGAGGTTTCGGAGTTCTAGGCTGAGAGCCTCACCTCCGGACCTCGAGACTTTTTGTAGTTTGGCTCGGTCTGCGGACGAAGTCTTGTTTTCTCTTCCTGGAGGGAGGGAGAGGTCTTGTAGACCATCTCTCAGTGGTCGTAGACTACTTTTCATGGTCGTAGGCCACTGTTCCCGTTTGGAGACTAGTTTCCGGTTTTCGGAGCCGTCGACCGTGTGCCTCCATTCAGGACTGCTTAACATTCTCCGTTTGGCACGTTTTTTGGAACACACCTTGTTTCCTCTATCTAGAGGGACACTGTGGTCCGGGAGACCACTTTTGTGGTCATACGCCACTTTTTGTGCTCAACAGCCAGTTTTCGAGGCTCCCAGCCACGCGTCTTGCCTCCTGAACTCTCGTTTTGCATCCGTATTGGTTCGTTCTTCGCACGAACCTTGTTTTCCTTGTTTGGAAGATGGTACAAGGGTGGGAGACCCCCTTTTCTCCTTGGAGACCACTTTCTCCCCGCCAGCCGGTTTTCTTGTCGGGAAATTGGTTTTCTTGGTCTTTGGGCCACATTTGCTGGTCTCCCACCACACCACTAGCTTGCTTTCAAAGTGGAGACCACCAAAGGGAGCCACCGACCACTTTTTTGTGTGGGAGACCACCTACCCTAGTCGACAAACCACCTTTTCTGGTCGGCCAACTCCCTCCTGTTTTGTCTGTTTGAGTGGGTGCCAGCTGTGTCAGCTGGAAGGCACAGACTGTATCCTCCATATATGTGTATAGAGGATCTAGAGCCTTGTTTTTAGCTTGTCGAAGAAGCTTTGGCCTTGTTTGTCTATAAGAGAGGCCCTCCCCCTCCTTGAGCCAGGTTCAGAATTTCTCTAAGGCAAAACAATACATATCTCTCTATATCTCTATATTTTGGCTCATAAGGTGCATTGTTCTTGACCCTTTTACACTACACCTCATAGCCATACACTTCCACCATTGATTTGAGGTTCTTGGAGGTTGTTTTCAGAGGTTAAAGAGCTGGTTTTTGGTCCCAAAGTTTGCTGGTTTTGCTGAGCTTCAAGGGTAATCACTTTTTCCCTTTTTAAGCATTATTTTAATCCTTCTCTTAGCCTCATTTGCATGCTTATTTGAGCTTTGTTGTCAACTGAAAAAAGGTTCATATTTAAGTGATTTTCATGTTTGTTTAAGGCGCTTTTGGTGTTGGGGGTCATCTACCTTCTTGCATGCTCTATTTAGCCTTGTTTTTAGCCTTGCCATGAGACCTTTGTATTGAGATTTTCTTGGCCCTTTAGCCACTGAAATCCAGCGGATTTTCAGTTGTTGGAATGTGGTTTTGAGGGCCAAAATCAGAGAGGGGTGACCCTCTCTCTTTTGGCCTTGTTTGCTTGCATTTTTGGCTTTCCAAGGGAGCATACATTTCCACACTTCCTAGCCTTGGTTCAGGCCCTTTTTAGTGACTTTTAGGACCTGCCTAGACTCTGTCTTTGGCTGGTTTGGTCACATTTTGTTTGCCTCTTGCATGTGTAGAACAATCCCTTGCATAGCCTATCAAAGTAACACCTCATTCTTGCATGTATTGGTCATGTTTCAGTGGGTTTTTGGCCATCATTTGGCATGCCATGATTCTGTTTTTGGCTGGTTTGGTAGCCTCTCATATGCTTCACATGCTTGAAGTGTAAATCATGTTCACTAGCTTATAATGCATGTTATTTTGGCCCTCTATGCTAGCATATTTTGGCCATGCTCCAAATTGATTTTGTTCATATTTTGGGCTGCCTTAGCTCTGTTTTGAGGTCCCTTGGTCGAATGATGCTTTCCATGTATGGTTGTAGTGTAATAGCCTTGCTTAGCCTTGAGTTTTGAATCCCCTTGCATGCTTAACTTGAGATGTTTGCATGTTTTAGCATCACTGAGCATGATATTTCAGAGTTTATTTCTTGGCCATATTCTCATGTTTGTCACTCTTTCAATGTGTTTGAGAGTTGCATCATTATACCCCATTTATGAGCCTTTGCATTGAGCTTCATTCTTATACCTTTCAAGCCACCATCTTGGCTCATTTTGCCACTGTTTTGGGCCTGCTTAAGGTCTGTTTGGAGTTGGTTTTGTCATTTGAGCATCGCCTTGCATGCCTCTAGTGTAATGTGCTTCACTAGCTTCGGCACTTGAGCCTTTCAACATGCATTGTGTGAGTTTTTTGCATGATTCGGAGCCATTTTGTATGTCATTTCAGAGTTGGAACATGTGTCATTGTATGCCATATTTCATCATTTCAATGCTTTTGTAGAGTTGTATTTTGTGCCCTTGGGCTTAGGTCCTTGCATCGTGTATGTTAGAATGAGTTTTGGAGTCTTGTTTTCATCATGTTTGGCCACTGATTTGGGTGTGGCTGAGACCCAGTCATTTTGGTTTAAGCCCATTTTTGCATTGAGTATGCCATTGTATTCCATAGCATTGAGTATGCCACATTGTCGCATGATTGATCATTGCATTGTGCATGCCTTGATCATCTCATTGTGTATGTTAGTTCTTCGGTGCGTTGTGTATGCTAAGTACCACGTCCATTGAGTATGCCATTGTTAGTTCATAGCATTGTGCATGCTAGTTGCATGTTTACATGTCATCCTTTGCATGTTTGCATCACTTAGTTGCATAGCATTTAGGTTGCATACTTAAAGTCGCATTGTCCATGCCATTGTTTGTTGCATTGTGTTCAGAATAGGAGTTAGTCCGAACATGGGAAACGAGGGACGTTTCGTACTCAAAGTGACGAAACATGCCTCGATTCCCGGTTGCCGACACTCTTGACTACCCATGATGGAGTTGTTAGGCGTTACGTGTTCATATGTGCATTCATTTCACATTGAGTCGTGCAATTCGACTCCTCGGCCATCATGCATCGAGATGCGTGATTGGTGGCCCGAGGGTCGAGGACTTTACTCCCTAGAGCTTATGCAATGATGGGGAGAGTGGTCATGCACACATGTGTTGCAAATACCTTGTCGTGCCTCTCTCTTTCCCTTTGTTGCAGAAAAACAGAATCCAGGAGAAGAAACTAGTCGGCCGACCAGGTTTTCTGGCAGGCCGACCACCTTCTTTGGTTTCCACCATAAAAGGTGGTCGGTAGTTGGTCTCCCATGACTATAAGCTGGTCGGCAGCCTTCCCACAGTTTCCCGGGGTGGAGTTTCATCTCTCTGGAGCTTTGTGAAAATTTCTGAAATCAATTGCAAACAAAGGCAAGCCGGGGCATCGCGATGGATTACCCGACAAGGCGACTCGAGCATGCATGCATCCTTTATCATTTAAGGCAGAGCTGATGCAGTCCACATTCATGTAGTTTGCATGCTAGTTTAATTACTTACTTAGTTAGTTTGTTAATTAATTAGAGTTGTGTAATAATTAGCTGTAATTTATTATTCATTTTAGTTGTGTAATAACTAGCTTAATTAGATTAGCTTAGATTAGCTAGTTAATGCTGTATTATTTATTCGGACCCTCCTCCAAGAGGGCAATGTTGTAAATAAGTGTGCATGTGTGATATGCATGTCTTCCAACCCCCACTTCTTTCTCATTTTTTATTTACCAGCTTACGATGGTTATTTTTAGGGCATCTTTCAATTAGCATCCTTATGCTCGCATGTTTGCATCCATTCATCTGTCTTGCATGCACCGGACTCGGCGCATCATACTAACTGCATCGTATTTCAATTCCAAGTTGAATGCGTGTTATCTGTATAATCTCATATGCCATCTTAGAATAGCCGAGCCTATCTTAGTCGCATTTTCCATGTGTTGCATTAGTCATCTTAAACATGAACTAGGATCATGCATTGATTTCTAACGTGGCTTTTGTTTTGGCTTGGAGTACTCAATAACTGTTTATGCTTTAGCATCTTTGCATGTGTGTGAGTGACTGCCATGATAGCATGCTTACCATGAGGCTATTTGCTTATGTGATATAACTGCCTGATTGCTTATGGGTGAAGGTTGGATTACTTGAATTGGAACAATTCATTGATTGCGAGTTTTAAGCCCACTTGAGAGTGGCAAATCACCATATTTTCTAAGCCCACTTAAGGGCGGCAAAATCCGCATTTTAGCCTACTTGCGAGTAGCAAACCGCTTTCAAAAACAAACATGAGATGCTTTGTTCCAAATTAGGCGATCCAGTCTATACTTGTATGTTGTATGCATCACATAGTAATTCTAGGCTAATAAACTGGAATAAGAACGCATGTGTTTTCAAAAACAAGATATCATGTTTAGTAGTGGCCGATCTTTGATCGGGTGAGCAGGGTTGCTCATTGCATGACCTTCCCCTCTTGTACCCAAGTTCCCGAGCCAAGGCAACTTTGGTGATGACGGACACGTGGCCTTAGGCGCGAGTCAGGCTTTCCTAAATTTCCTGAAATAAAAACATTTAGGTGGCGACTCTATATCTGGCAAAACAGTCCATGTTTGGCACTTCTTTCTAAAAAATCAATTTTTCAAAACGATTGCCAGATTTAGACTCTTTGGTGATTTATCGATCTTGCATTGCACTTTGTGAGATTAGATTCAGAACCGTAACATTGAGTCCGAACTGTAGTAAGCCCAATGAACAAAATCGGATTTTCCCAGGACGTTCGGGCGCATCTACAGTCATCAAAACAGGATAATACTTGATACAAAACTAGGGATAATCATTCATACTTGAACAAACACTTTTCCAAAACGAAGCAAAGTTTAGCAAAGCTTTATTAAACTTTATAACATGGCAAAGCTTTATCTTCGGGTTTGGGTATTACAAGCAAGGATCCAAGGCCTACAAGTACATAATAAAATCCCATTGAATACATTTCAAGAAGACAAGAAGAAATGCTCAAAGATGGATATGAAATGCATTCCTAAAACAAGCTATGCAAGAGTGTAAATGATCTCGGCATTTCTTTCAAAACTAAGTCAAGACAAAGCAAAATATGTGCTGGGAGTTAAAACACTGTTTCTCATCTCGGGGAAACATGCTGGGTACCAACCAGGTCTTGGCCGAGGTTCTACACCTCTTGGCCGAGGTATGGTCCCGATGACCACATTCAGGGAAATGGAGTCTGGAAATTCTGGGTTTCTTTTTGAAGAACATGAAGGATATGAATGCTAAAATCATAACTTCTTTATTCAAAATCTGAGATTTCATGATATAAGTTCAAAAGTATGGACCTGGGTACCCGTACTTGAAAATCTTCTTGAAAACAAACACAAAACATGGAACTTGTTATAAACTTTAGGATCAAAACATGGTTTTAACTCAGGAACACAAGAACATCATTTTTTCTCTTTCCAAAACAAGCTTTAAATTAATGCATGGCTTATGAATCATGCTAGATCATGCAATGCAATCATATGAACAAAAAGAATAATAAGAGTAGGTCAAGAATCTAACCTCAAAACGCGGATCTAACGGTTCAAGGTGTGAAGATCAAGCTTGGAAATCTATTCACACTCTAAGAACTCTTCTTCCTCTCTTCCTAGAGCTTCTCTCTCTTCTAGGACAAAGATATAACAAATGATATGTTTTCTCTACTGCCGGCTAACTTAACCCTCTGCTGGGACACGTGGCAACGACTGGTTGGCCCTCCTCAAAAAGGTGACTGACTGACAAGACAAGAGCATGACAAGGGTGTACAACAAGTAAGGTGACAAGGGCATTCTGACAAGGCAATGACCTCGGGTCAAGACATAGGCTTCGACAAGAAGGTTTCGATGATCTCAGCTAGGAAGGATAACGCTTGGCCTAGCTGTGCCACACCTCGGTCTAGGTCATACCAGTCCAGGTACAAGATCACTAGGTGCAGGGATCAAAGATCTAGGATGTCTAGACGATACACATCTCGACCTAGGTGATGCATACCTTGGCCTAGATGATGCACACCTCGGCCAATATGCCAGGGCGAAGGTGGAGGTCAACCAAAGTGGTTCCAAGATGGTCCTAGGTATAAGAGGTTCAAGGGTATGACCTAGGCTTAACGCACCAAGCAAGAAACAAAGCATGCAAGCAACACTTAGACAAAACAAATCAAGGTCTGCAAGTGCAAATTTAATAAAGACAAAGGTCGTGCAAATGCACGTGAGCATGACTAAGATAAAGTGAGGGTTGTTACAATGGTAGTTCACCATTATAAACATGAGACCAAAACAAATAGTTTACAGCATGCCAAGTTCACACATGTTTTAGAAATAATTTGATTCCATTGATAATATAATAATTTATCAAAACAATTTAGTCTTGAAACAACAATTAAATTTCCCAACAGTTCAGGGTAGGGGAACATTTATAAAAATATGTAGCATGAAACTACTCACTTGAAAACGAAATAATATAATCCACGAATAGAGTATGAAAGTTCAACTAGTGCCCTGAACCAAGTATGAATACGTCACTACTAATTTAAAAATACTAAAGAGAATAATAAACTAACTATCCCACACTAAAGCACACTAACATAGCTCAATCCCACTCACTGTTACTCTTAAATAATACCTAAGTTAATGTTCTTCAAAGTCTAAAATTACCCAAGACATGGGTTCCGACCGAAACTTAACTAAAAGTAACTTTAAGATAAAATAGAGTTCTAAACAAGTTTTCCCAATCTATTCGCTAACTTTGAAAATTAAAAACCCACTCCATATAGCGACCCCGGTCTTTTCCCATTTGGTTGTTGCATCCGGACTTAGGTTCCGTAGATCCTATTGTTATAAATATGTTGTTTCCATCATTCCATACTTTGTTTTTGAGTTATAGGATGTGTTGGGCAGGTTTGTTACAGGTTGGTTGTGTTTGGGAACAAATAGTTGCTGCCCAGAATTTTGGTCCTTCGCTCGAGCGAGAAGTTGGTCGCTCGAGCGAGATCTTTGTTTTTGGTTCGTTACTCGAGCCAGTATTTCTTCGCTCGAGCGAGCGACTGCGTCTAGGTATAGACCTGAGAGCTGTGTTTCTTGGCTCGAGCAAGCTTTCCTTCGCTCGAGCGAGCGAGGTGTATGTTTTTGAGTTCTTTGCTCGAGCGAGCATTCTGTCACTCGAGCGTGCTTCTGGGTTGCAGACCTGAAGCTTCAAGTTTTTGGCTCGAGCGAGACTTTCTTCGCTCGAGCGAGATTTCTTTTGTCTGGTTGCTCGAGCGACCAATCCTTCGCTCGAGCGAGACTTTCTTCGCTCGAGCGAGATTTCTTTTGTCTGGTTGCTCGAGCGACCAATCCTTCGCTCGAGCGAGACTGTTTTATTTAAATACGTAGCAGCGGTTTTAAAAACACTTTTTCATCCTCTTTTTTATTTCAGAACCCTAGGTCCGTGTTTTCTCTCTCTTTACTCACCTTCTCTCTTAGGTTTCATCTATTATTAAGGTGTTCCTACCCTAGGTTCTTTATTAAAAAGATAGAGGGTCACGAGGGCTTTACTTTAATCTGAGAGTTTGGCGGTTTGGAGCACTTTGGATTTTGGGTCATCATCTCCATCATCTCCATTTGAGTTCTTCACTTCGAGGTAGGGATTTCCTACTCCATATTATAGGTTTTGTCCTAAGTGTTGGCATTTTTGATATGTTGGTGTCGTTTGGTAATTTTAGAAAACTAGAGTTTGTATTATAATTTGAGAAATAGGGAATTGTTTATATATTTAATTCCATGTGATTGTGAATCATGAAAAATGACATTGGTAGTGTCAAGTTGATAAAATTGAACCTTAGGGTTGGTTTTTGAGAAAAAGGAGGAAAGCCCTAATTATTATAATAAATTAAGTTGTATAATTAATTTTGGGAAAATTATGGAATTAAGTTTAATTCATGAACTTGGGGTACTATGGGATTAAACGGTGTAGTTAGATAATTTAATCACTCACCTATGAAAATGTTGAATTTACATTTGTTGATACATTTATTTCCTGTTTAGAAATAACTGTTTTGGGCTATCGGTGGAGGATAGTCGTGATTGTTGTAGACATTGCATATTGATTAGGGAAAACTGAAACTAATCACATTGAATGAGTCATTGAATATGACAGTTGAATTAATACAGCGAATCTGTGTATTGATTGAATATTGTGTATGACAAGTGTTCAATACATTGTATATGCATATTGTTTGGGAGGAGATAGGGGATGTACTCCACGGTTTGAGGGAAGATAGGGGATGGACTCTCAAACCTGTTTAGGAGGAGAAAGGGGATGGACTCCAGTAGTACAGCAAATATGTGTACTTATTGATTTATGGAAGTGTTTTCGTATGAGCCTTAGTCTCATTTGATTTGTTGATATTGGAAGTAATGTTGATGTGAGATGTAGTCGCATCATTATTGTTTGGCCAAGTTCTAAGCCATGTTTGTATAATTGGAAAGTTGAATAATAACGTAAAGTGAAACATGTCATGAACATTATTGTCATGAAACTGTAAAGTGTTATAATGGATTTAAAAGTGTTAACCATATATCGAATGCTATTGCTTTAGTCAATTCTTATATTTGGTTTAGTATATTTCTACTGGGCTGTGGCTCACCCTATACGGGAACATCATTTTCAGGTCCAGATGATATGCTACCTCCAAGGACTTAGCTTGGAAGGATTTGGAGTTGAAGACTCTATTTAGATTAGTTATTATGTTGTTTTATTTTGATATTACATGTAAACTCAAGCTAAGGGCTTAATTTGTAGTTGAGTTAGTACTCACATTTTGTGTCCAAGTATTGGCTTGGAAAGATGTAAGCCCGTAGGGCATTTACTTTCGATGTTATATGTAATGTCTTTTAATAACAATACTCTGATGAATGGAATAATGTTTTGTTTTTCTTTTACCAATGCATGTTAATATTGTGTATATTATGAGTTTATTTTGAGGGCGTTACAACTTGGTATCAGAGCGTACCTGGTTTGAATACTTTGGGTACGTGGGAAGTGATTAGTATCACAATGGGTTTGTCTCGCTTGCTAGAGACTTATGTATGATAGTATGTGTTTATTTGATAACATGCTTATATGATTATTTGGGTATGGGATTTGATTTCTAGGATGTTGATTGGATCCTTGGGTTTCTATGAGTCTTGTTAGAAAAGCACTTGATCAATGCTGTTTCTAACCGGAACTCTAGCAACGCCTTGGGACTATCATTATCTAGGAATGAAATTCGTAAGTGCTTATGTGATTATGTGCTTATGTGGAGTGAATTACTGTTATCCAATGCATTAGGACGTGAGTGTTATCGCTTCGGCACATTTCTTAATATGCAAACGTATTAATCATTTTTGTTACCTTTATTAGGATGTCAGGACGAGGACGAGGACGAGGACGAGGACGAGGACGTGGACGTGGTAGGCGTGGTAGGCAGGGTAGGCAGGAGGTGCCTATATCCTTGGGTTTCTGTGAGTCTTGTTAGAAAAGCACTTGATCAATGCTGTTTCTAATCGGAACTCTAGCAACGCCTTGGGAATATCATTATCCAGGAATGAAATTCGTAAGTGCTTATGTGATTATGTGCTTACGTGGAGTGAATTACTGTTATCCAATGCATTAGGACGTGAGTGTTATCGTTTCGGCACATTTATTAATGTGCAAACGTATTAATCATTTTTCTTACCTTTATTAGGATGTCAGGACGAGGACGAGGATGAGGACGTGGTAGGCGTGGTAGACAGGGTAGGCAAGAGGTGCCTATGCCGGAGGAGATTCCAGAACAGCAGGAAGGAGTTGGCCAGGCCAATGTGGCCGAGCCAGTAGGCCAGCAGGCTATGGACGCTTTGGCCCGCGAGATAGTAGGGGCATTCAGGGATTCTGTGGGCATTCTCAGGGCTGAGAATCAAGCCCAGGTTCATGTTGCAGATGTAGGGCCTGCATTTCTGAAGAGGGAATTCTTCCGATCTAACCCGGACGAGTTTGTGGGTGATCCAAAAGAGCCGCTTAAGGTAGATGAGTGGCTCGAACAGACAACGAAGACGTTTGAGATGCTAGGCATCGAGGACGGGGTTCTGAAGGTGACCTTGGCATCTTTCCAACTAAAGGGAGATGCGGGTCAGTGGTGGAAATTCACGAAGGGGCGTATAGGAGGGACTTGGGAGGCTTTCGTAGCTGCTTTCCAGGAGAAGTTCCTGTCTCCAGCTGTCAGGGAGAGGTTGAGGGAGCAGTTTGCGGCTAGCGGTGAGCTCTTGAAGGGCGAGTTTGAGGCCACATTTACCAGTTTGTCTAGGTTTGCACCTGAGTTGGTGGCGTCTGAAGAATGCCGTTGTTTAGAGTTCGAGAAGAAGTTGAGGCATGGCCTCAAGATGAGAGTTGGAAGTTCTATGACCCGAGAGTATGGGCGTCTGGTGGATGCTGCAGCCCACATAGAGATCATGATGCAGAAGGAGGAGAGGCAGAAGTGTTCCAAGAGGAATCAGGATGGCCAGAGTGATGGCAGGAAACAGAGAGGCTTTACCCCTCAGCAGTCTCAGAGTAGCTTTACTAGATTGACTTTTCCAGTGTCGAGTGCAAGTTCTGGGAAAGGCAGCCAGGGAGACATTACCTGTTTCAAATATGGTCAGCTGGGCCACAAGTCTCCAGTTTGCCCGCAGAATGGAGGAGTACAGAGAGCAGCATCATCTTCGGCTCGATCTCAGAGCCAGAGTCAGGATAGAGGCCAACCGCTCTCGTGTTATCAGTGTGGTCAGACAGGGCACATAAAGAGATTTTGCCCGTAGTTGAGTGGCACATTTGGTGCATCTAGGCAGAGACAGAATCCTCAACCAGCTCAGGTAGTTCAGGCCTCAAGGGCCAATCAGGGGACTTCATCAGTCTTATGCTCCTAGGGGTGAGCAGGTTGATCAGAGACCGTCTGGGCGTGTGTTACCGCACAGGATCTTGTGCCTGCTCCATCTGTCGTGAGAGGTACCTTCTTGTTTTCCAACTCGGTTGCTAGTGTATTGATTGATACGGGAGCATCACATTCATTTATATCTGCTGCATTTGCATCTGTTTTGGGATTGGAGTTGGCACAGTTAGCATCTCCTATTTGTGTTCTATCACCTGTTAGGGGTGAATTGATTTTGAAACAAGGATGTCGGGGCTGTGATATAGAGGTTGCCAACCGCCGATTTCCATTTCCTTTTTTAGTTATGCTCATGTCGGGATTTGATATTATTTTGGGTATGGACTGGTTATCATCATACCGGGCAGTTATTGATTGTTACCGCCAGAGGGTCACAGTATGTACCTTGAGCGGGGATTGTTTCCATTTCTTGGGGGATCGGGTTGGTAGTGTTTTTCCACCGGTGTATGATCTGCGAGGGCAGAGTGAGTTGAGTGGTCTCCTTGCTAGCCTTTTGAGTAGTGAGTGCGATGAGACCCAGACTGTGTTGCCGAGAGTGGTTTGTGAGTACTCGGACGTCTTTCCCGAGGATCTTGTTAGTTTGCCACCTCACAGAGAGATTGAGTTCTCTATTGACCTAGTGCCCGACACGGCACCGATTTCTATGGCACCTTATCGTTTTGCCCCAGCCAAGTTAGTTGAGTTGAAGATTCAGCTCCAAGAGTTGCTAGATAAGGGCTATATTTGTCCTAGTGTTTCGCCGTAGGGAGCGCCGGCCCTCTTTGCTAAAAAGAAAGGTGGTGCTTTGAGACTCTGTATCGATTACCGGAAATTGAATCGGGCTATGGTCAAGAATAAGTACCCTATGCCTCGTATAGATGATTTGTTCGATCAGTTGAAGGGTTCCCGTTGTTTCTCTAAGATAGAATGGAGATCGGGTTACCACCAATTAAGAGTCAGGGAGGAGGATATTCCGAAGATGGTATTCCGTACGCGGTATGGCCATTATGAGTTTCTGGTGATGCCTTTTGGGCTCACCAATGCACCAGCAGTGTTTATGGACTTGATGAACCAGATATTCCGGGAATTCTGAGATCGTTTTGTAGTCGTCTTCGTGGACAGCATCCGGATTTATTCACCTTCTGAGGAGGAGCACGAGGAACACTTGAGAGTGGTGCTCGAATTGCTTAGAGTCCATAAGCTTTATGCCAAGTTTGGGAAGTGTGAGTTCTGGCTAGGAGAAGTCAAGTTCTTAGGCCATGTGGTCTCTGGGGAAGGGGTGTCTGTTGATACATCCAAGATTGAGGCAGTGCAAGATTGGGCACAGCCTAAGAGTGTGTTTGAGATCCGCAGTTTTCTGGGATTAGCTGGGTACTACCGACGGTTTGTGAAGGATTTCTCGAGTTAGCCATTGTTGACTAGACTGACTCGGAAGGGAGTCAAATTTGTATGGAGTGAGACTTGTGAAAAGTCGTTCCAAGAGCTGAAAGTTAGATTGACCACCGCTCCGGTCTTGATTATTCCGGAGAGAGGGTTGGGTTATGTAGTCTATTGTGATGCCTCACGAGAGGGTTTGGGTTGTGTGCTGATGCAAGAGGGGAAAGTGGTAGCCTATGGCTCGCGTCAGTTGAAAATACACGAGAAGAATTACCCTACACATGACCTAGAGTTAGCAACTTTGATCTTTGCCTTGAAGATTTGGACACATTAGCTTTATGGCGAGCGGTTCGAGGTATTCTCGGATCATAAGAGTCTAAAATATTTGTTTACACAGAAAGACTTGAACTTGAGGCAGAGGAGGTGGATGGAGTTCATTGACGATTATGACTTCGAGTTGCATTATCATCTGGGGAAGGCCAATGTGGTGGCCGATGCCCTTAGCAGGAAATCTGTTGGTGACATAGCTAGTATAGCCATCCGGGAATGGGAGATGTTGGGTGCACTTGGGGAGTTTGATTCGCTTCTAGGCAAATCCGTTGAGGCTGCGGCCTTGTTTTCTGTTGTTGCGCAGCCTACACTTGTGACTCGAGTGTTAGAGGCACAGAGAGGTGACCTTGAGGTAGAATCCCTCCGAGAGAAGATTTCCAGTGGGAAGGTTGAGAAGGGTTTGACGGTGTATCCCGACTTGAGTGTGAGATACCGAGACCGTTTGTTTGTGCCGGAGTCTTGCCGAGAGGAGGTACTCCGAGTGTTTCATCATTCACGCCTTGCGGTGCATCCGGCAGGCACTAAGATGTATCGGGATTTGGGTCGCCAGTTTGGTGGCGGGGTATGAAGAGAGATATGGCAGCTTTCGTGTCCAAGTGCCTTACTTGTCAGCAAGTGAAGGCCGAGCATCAGAGGCCAGCGGGTTTGTTGCAACCCTTGCCTATTGCCGGGTGGAAATGGGAGCATGTCACTATGGACTTTGTTGTAGGTCTTCCAAGGACTCAGTGGGGGTAGTGATGCTATTTGGGAGATTGTAGATCGGTTAACTAAGTCGGCGCACTTCATTCCTATGCGCGTGAGAGATTCGGTAGATCATCTTGCCGACTTCTATATTCGGGACATAGTGAGGTTGCACGGGGTCCCAGTGACAATCGTCTCAGATAGAGATCCTCGTTTTGCAGAGTGCCTTGGGCACTAAGTTGACCTTTAGCACGGCTTATCATCCTCAGACTGACGGGCAGTCAGATGTACTATTCAGATCCTTGAGGATATGCTTCGGGATTGTGTTCTTGACTTTAGTGGGTCGTGGGAGAGGCACTTGCCTTTGGTGGAGTTTGCCTACAACAACAGTTTCCAGTCTAGTATCGGTATGGCACCGTTTGAGGCCTTATACGGCCGACTGTGTAGGTCTCCAGTTTGTTGGGCCGAGGTGGGTGATGCACCTTTGTTGGGTCCGGAGTTGGTGAGGGAAACGACGGAGAAAATTGAGCTTATCCGTAGGAGGCTTGTTATAGCCCAGAGTCATCAGAAATCTTATGCCAACCGTAGGATGAGACCTTTGGTATTTGAGGTGGGTGATCATGTCTTTCTGAAGATATCACCGAGGCGGGGATTGATGAGGTTTGGAAAGAGTGGGAAGTTGTCCCCTCGGTTCATTGGCCCTTTTGAGATCCTTGAGAGGATTGGCGAGGCTGCCTATTGTTTAGCTTTGCCACCGCAGTTATCCGGAGTTCATGACGTGTTTCATGTGAGTATGCTTCGGAAGTATGAGCCGGATCCATCGCATGTATTGGATTGGACCGACTTAGAGGTAGATGAGGATGCCTCGTATGAGGAAAGGCCGGTTTGGGTCTTGGATAGGCGGGATCAAGTCTTGCGAGGCAAGACCATTCCCTTGGTAAAAGTTTGTGGAAGCATCACGGAGTGGAGGAAGCCACTTGGGAACGTGAGTTGGAAGTCCATAAGAAATATCTGGACATGTTTGTTGATGTGTAATCATGTATTGAGACTTTATAATATTATCGAACTTTAAGAACATTATGTGTGTCTTAAGTTGTAAAACATTGATTAATGTTTTGGTTTAATGGAAGAATTTTGAAACTTGCCTCAAAATGGAAGTTTAATGGAACATTGCATATGTTGAATGCGTTGTAGAATTGGAGTTATATCATGAAATTGAATATGACATGGAAATGGGAATCATGTATATTGAAAACTGTTGAAATTGAAACGAAATTGCATATTGATACTGCAGGTTGAAATATATATTGTGAAATGCCTCTCGATAAGAGATGAAATGACCGGTATTGGGTCAAGTTGTTTATCATTGTAATGTAATATCTTTGCAAATTGAGAAAAATCTGTTTTAAAAAAAAAAAAAACTTATGCTTAATTTTGGGGACAAAATTCTTTAAGGGGGGAAGGTTATAGCGACCCCAGTCTTTTCCAATTTGGTTGTTGCATCCGGACTTAGGTTCCGTAGATCCTGTTGTTATAAATATGTTGTTTCCATCATTCCATACTTTGTTTTTGAGTTATAGGATGTGTTGGGCAGGTTTGTTACAGGTTGGTTGTGTTTGGGAACAAATAGTTGCTGCCCAAAATTTTGGTCCTTCGCTCGAGCGAGAAGTTAGTCGCTCGAGCGAGATCTTTGTTTTTGGTTCGTCGCTCGCGCGAGCGACTGCGTCTAGGTATAGACCTGAGAGCTGTGTTTCTTGGCTCGAGCAAGCTTTCCTTCGCTCGAGTGAGCGAGGTGTATGTCTTCGAGTTCTTCGCTCGAGCGAGCATTCTGTCGCTCGAGTGTGCTTCTAGGTTGCAGACCTGAAGCTTCGAGTTTTTGGCTCGAGTGAGACTTTCTTCGCTCGAGCGAGATTTCTTTTCTTTGGTCGCTCGAGCGACCAATCCTTCGCTCGAGCGAGACTGTTTTATTTAAATACACAGCAGCGGTTTTAAAAACACTTTTTCATCCTCTTTTTTATTTCAGAACCCTAGGTCCGTGTTTTCTCTCTCTCCACTCACCTTCTCTCTTAGGTTTCATCTATTATTAAGGTGTTCCTACCCTAGGTTCTTTATTAAAAAGATAGAGGGTCACGAGGGCTTTACTTTAATCTGAGAGTTTGGCGGTTTGGAGCACTTTGGATTTTGGGTCATCATCTCCATCATCTCCATTTGAGTTCTTCAGTTCGAGGTAGGGATTTCCTACTCCATATTATAGGTTTTGTCCTAAGTGTTGGTATTTTTGATATGTTGGTGTCGTTTGGTAATTTTAGAAAACTAGGGTTTGTATTATAATTTGAGAAATAGGCAATTGTTTATATATTTAATTCCATGTGATTGTGAATCATGAAAAATGACATTGGTAGTGTCAAGTTGATAAAATTGAACATTAGGGTTGGTTTTTGAGAAAAGGGGGAAAGCCCTAATTATTGTAATAAATTAATTTGTATAATTAATTTTGGGAAAATTATGGAATTAAGTTTAATTCATGAACTTGGGGTACTATGGGATTAAACGGTGTAGTTAGATAATTTAATCACTCACCTATGAAAATGTTGAATTTACATTTGTTGATACATTTATTTCATGTTTAGAAATAACTGTTTTGGGCAATCGGTGGAGGATAGTCATGATTGTTGTAGACATTGCATATTGATTAGGGAAAACTGAAACTAATCACATTGAATGAGTCATTGAATATGACAGTTGAATTAATATAGCGAATCTGTGTATTGATTGAATATTGTGTATGACAAGTGTTCAATACATTGTATATGCATATTGTTTGGGAGGAGATAGGGGATGTACTCCATGGTTTGAAGGAAGATAGGGGATGGACTCTCAAACCTGTTTAGGAGGAGAAAGGGGATGGACTCCAGTAGTATAGCAAATATGTGTACTTATTGATTTATGGAAGTGTTTTCGTATGAGCCTTAGTCTCATTTGATTTATTGATATTGGAAGTAATATTGATATGAGATGTAGTCGCATCATTATTGTTTGACCAGGTTCTGAGCCATGTTTGTATAATTGAAAAGTTGAATAATAACATAAAGTGAAACATGTCATGAACATTATTGTCATGAAACTGTAAAGTGTTATAATGGATTTAAAAGTGTTAACCATATATCGAATGCTATTGTTTTAGTCAATTCTTATATTTGGTTTAGTATATTTCTACTGGGCTGTGGCTCACCCTATACGGGAACAATATTTTCTGGTCCGGGTGATATGCTATCTCCAAAGACTTAGCTTGGAAGGATTTGGAGTTGAAGACTCTGTTTAGATTAGTTGTTATGTTGTTTTATTTTGATGTTACATGTAAACTCAAGCTGAGGGCTTAATTTGTAGTTGAGTTAGTACTCACATTTTGTGTCCAAGTATTGGCTTGGAAAGATGTAAGCCCGTAGGGCATTTACTTTCAATGTTATATGTAATGTCTTTTAATAAGAATACTCTGATGAATGGAATAATGTTTTGTTTTTCTTTTACCAATGCATGTTAATATTGTGTATATTATGGGTTTATTTTGAGGGCGTTACACTCCATGTTGTTCGAAAATTTCCAAAACCCTCCAGATATCAACTAATATATCCTAAGTTTCAAACCCAATTGGTTTTACTTGATTTGCTTATCAAAATAATTATTTACAATTAATTATACCCAAACAGGTTGTTTTCTGCAGCACTTAAAAGAAATTAATGGTTCTCTTAGTATACACGAGCAATCAATGCAAGGCCAAAAATTTAAGAAACTAGACTCGTAACAAGTTCTAATGACACTGATTTGATGATTTTCAGGTCTATACCCAATGAGAACGACACTTTCGAAGTTACTATTTTATACCAGTTTTCTGGACAGATTTGAACGCACCAGTTAATATAGATTTTGACTCCCAAAAATTATGAGAAAATTCAGATATGCAATTCAATTTGTAATTAATCTACTGTAAAAATTTCAGTTCAAAATTCATTCGTTTGATATGGTTTCCTGATTTTTAAAGTTTGTAACTTTGTGCAAAATTCTTATCCAATGCCTTTAGCTCCTTAATTCGCTTTAAAATTTTGCATGATTATACACAAAACACTATCCCAATCAGCCAAATATTTCATAGCCATGCCCAACACATGTACCTACTTCACCAATTTGACCCATCAACTACCCAGCAACTCACAAGAAGAAGAAAAAGATAGTGAGGGAATAAAAAATAAGGGATTTACCTTGCCAATGGCCACCATAAAACTCAACAATTTTCAGCACTTTTCACCCAATAACCTAGACGTCTCTCTCCCTCTCTTTACCTCTCACTACTACTCGGAAAGTTGTGGGAAACAATAACATAAGAATTAGGGTTTTATTATCCTTTATATATATAACCAGTAAACTGACACACCCCCTTCTCTATTTATTTTATTTTATTTTTTAAATAATAAATCTTGCCTCTAAATTAAAGACTTTCACCATAAATTTATTTTAGGTTTAAAATTAATTAAAAGACCCTCCCATAATATTTAATTTGCACTTTAGGATTCACCATCAAAATATTTGAGATTGTAAAATTATTATTATTTAATTATTTACTTTATTTTTATATTTGGTTTCTCACATTTACTGTTTAAAATTGATACATAATCACAAATCAATATCTTGGGGATTTTAAGATTTTTCAATTTATTTCACAGTTTGATCATTGATCTCTATATATTTGGTGTAAATTGTAAATGTACCTTTCATGGAATCCTTGTATACTATTGATTGGTCTTGTGGGGAAAATTCTATTTTCACACACCTAATTAGCTCAAGGCACATCTTTTCTCTATCCACACACCTATTAATTTGATAATCAATTAATTTTCTCAATCTACACACTTAAAATTACAATTACACCCTTCACTTAAAATCATTATACACATCACTAACAAAGCAATATTCCTTAGGGCATCCAGATTTCAGGACTAGCTGTAACAGCTCCCGCGGGGGAACTCGCTACAGTTCGGACTCCCTTTTTGTTTTGTTGCGGTTCGTAATCTGAACCAAAGAGTCCAACTCCGGCAAATCGTTTTTGAAGAAAAACAGATTTTTTGAAAAGTAGTGCCAAACATGGACTGCTTTGCCAGATACAGAGTCGCCACCTAAATATTTTTTAAAATGGGGAATTTAGGAAACCCTGACTCGGTGCCGAAGGCCACGTGTCCGTCATCACCAAAGTTATCTCGGCTCGGGAGCTTGGGTACGATCGGGGAAGGTCAGCTATGAGCACCCCCTTTCGCCCGATCCGAAGACGGGCCTCTACTAACCCTGATATCCGATTTTGAAAACATTATGTGTTCTTGTTCCAATTATTAGCCTAGAATTACTATGTTATGCGCGCAGCAAACAAGTATAGACTAGATTGCCTAATAAGCATTGCATATCCGTTTGTTTTTTGAAAAGCGCTTTGAAATTTGCTACTCG
Source organism: Camellia lanceoleosa (assembly GCA_025200525.1). Classification (NCBI taxonomy): domain Eukaryota; kingdom Viridiplantae; phylum Streptophyta; class Magnoliopsida; order Ericales; family Theaceae; genus Camellia; species Camellia lanceoleosa. Next base: position 128,772,362 of record CM045768.1, read on the forward strand.
GATGTAGGCTAAAACACGGATTTCAATGAGTTTTTCCAACTCAAACAATCCAACCTTCACCCACAGGCATTCAAACCGTTTATCTCATGTAAGCAGCTAGCCTCATGGTAATCATGCTGTTATGGCAACATTCACACGCATGCGATATGCTAAAGCGTAAAAACTCACCTAGTACTCCAAGCCAAAACAGAAACTAGTTAGTAATCATATGCATGATCCTAGTTCATATTAGAGTGACTAATGCATCCCATACATAATGTGACTAGGATAGGCTCAGTTAACCCTAAAATGGCATGTGAAATGCAATCATTCGGTGCACGTATTCAAGTTAGATTTGAAGTACAAATGCAATTAGCATGATGCACCGAGCCCGATTCATGTCAACAAATGCATGGATGCACGCATGCATAGCATAAGGTATGCTAAAATAAACGTGCCCTAATACTAACCATCGTAAGCGGGTAAATAAAAGGGAAGAAAGAAGTGGGGGTTGGAAGACATGCACACCACTCACACACGCTTATTACAGATTTGCCCTCGCCCGGAGGGACCAAAAGAATATACAAATTAATTAACTACGCAAGCTAATTAAATATTACAGATCAATTAAATTAACTAAACAAATTAATTAATCTAATTAAAACAGTAAAGCCCTCGGGAAGCGGGTCAGATGCAGCGCATGCTCGGGACTTGCTCGGAATCGCACTGCCATGCATAGTCTGCCTCTGTTTTCCCTGCTTTGCTCCTCTGAAAACTGCCAAAGTCTCAGGAATGCCTCTCAGGACACTGGGGGATACCACCGGCTGAGTAGAATTACCACCGGCAATAGGATGTGGCCATCGGCACAAAATGAATCCATCGGCTGATGACTTACTGCCGGTCGGCAAACAATGCCTGCAGAACCTGCAACTCACAGCAGCAGAGGGCAAAACTTGCATGGCAATACAATTCAAACAATGTATGCACCAATCATGCCCCCTATCATGTTTGCGACTCAAAGGGGTATGTGCCTTGATTCTCGGGCCACCAATCACGCATTTCCATGCATGATGGCCTAAAGAATCAAGTGTGCACTTTCATGTCAAATGAAATGCAAACCAATCAAACAAAACAAGGCCCAATTCCTATCACCAAATCAAGGAACAAGGCATGCATGCAAGATGCAATGCAACCTAGGCATGCAAGCTAAGGATGCAACATGGCATGGCAAGGCACTTATGCAAGCATACAAGCAAACATGAGGCAATGCAAACTAATGAAAAGGTGGACTTAAACATGATTTAGGCAGCTCTAAATAGGCCTAAAACAGTGGCCAAAATGCCCAAAAATGAAGGCTAAACACACATGCACATGTGCACATATTGTGGTCTAAAGCTTAAGCATTAAACTAGCAACTTTCAAGCACACTTAAAAGAGGCTATGATGGATAATTAGCATGCGATATTAGCTTTGAAAATCATGTCGAAATGTGGTGCCAAACCAACTCAAATGAGACAAGCATAAGCATGCAAGCATGGTCCAAGTACTTAAGGCAAGTCATGGAGGCTTGAACCAAGGTCAATTCCACCAAGCCTCACAAGGCTAAGGAGGCTTAAAACAGGTCAAAAGAAGGCTTAAACAAAACCAAGGGTGCACCTAGATGGCATCTAAGTGGCTCAAATCCAAAGGCATACATAATGACCAAAACATGGAGCATACAACACAAGCTTTCATAGCAACAATGAAGCCTCTAAGGCAAGTATGCAAACATGTTAAATGGACTGAAATTTCATGCTAACTGGTTCCAAACCACTGAAATAATGCAAGCAATGCATGCTATACACTTATGCACTTAAGGCCAACAAGCCCAAATATACAAAGGGGCTACACAATGCATGCTAGGGTTGACCCAAACAACCTAGGACAGACCTTATACATGGAAAAACAAGCACAAAAGCTTCACAAGACTAAGCCTAAAACATGCTAGAATAATGGTTTACAACCCAAGGCATATTGAGGCAACAACAAGGCATTACAAGGTAGGTATGCAAGGCATGCACGGTGTACCAAAACTAACTTAATACAAAGTTATATCATGGCAATATAAGCATAAAATGCAGCCAAGGCATGACCAATAAACACTCAAACATAAGCTCCCTTAAGAGACCAAAAATGGTCCCTTTCAAGGACAACAAGGAGAGGGGGTGGCCCCTCCCCCCTTCTTGAGACTTCAAGGCACCATCTTCACCACTGAAATCCCTCAAAATTTCAGTGGTGAAGAGGCCCAAGCACCAAAGTCTCGAAACTTGCACAAAATAGCACAAAAATTGGGCCATTCAAGGCCTAAGGGTGGTCAAACACACCCAAACCACAAAACACTCTTAACAAATAATCAAGAGGGCCTAAAAACAAAACTTTTTTATGTTATACACTAAACACAAAAAAAGCTCTAAGATAGGTAGAAATAAGATGCAAAAAATGGTGTAAAAAGGACTAGTTTCTTACCCTTGAAGCCTTTCTTCAACAATGGTGATCTTGTTGCCTCCTTAAGCTTCAATCCAGTCAAAAATAGCAAGAACAAGCCCTTAGAACCTCAGTAGCCAAAGGAAGGTGAACCACTAGGTGTTTGTGTGCAATAATATAGACTAAAACACCTAGAACATAAAGAGAGAAAAAGAGATATAGGAGATATGTATCAACCCTAACCCTAAAACCAGAGCTTCTCTCTATGTTTTTCTCTCCAAAATTCTCTAACCCCCTTACCAAGAGAAGAGCCCCTCCTCTTATAAGCAACAAACTTGTAAAGCTTATACAACAAGCTTACAAGGAGGGCATCCCTCCATACACGTGTATGGAGGGGAACAAAATGCCAAACAGCTGTCCTAAAATATCTGAAAAAGCAGATAAATAGTGGTCGGCCGCTCAAAAATGTCATTTTGACAAAAATGACTGCCGACCGGCAACAAATAGTGCCGACCGGCAACATACATTGCCGGTGGCAACAAAAACCAGCCGGTGACCTCTAGCCCCTGCCGGTGGTGTGTAGGGATGCCTCACGAGGCATTCCCTGCCCCTCCAAGGCAAAACACAAGTGTTTGGTGAAAAACCAGACACAAAACAGTCGAGTTCGGAGATCCTGAGACAAGGCGCGTAGCCGAGAACTCCGGGAACTCCAAACGAACACAAACATGGATAATCACCGAGTGTTCAAGCGGTGACGTGCAAGTCTTGAGGACGGTCAAAAATGGGGTGTCTACAGTTGTCCCTCTTTGACAGAACTCGAAAGTCATAACAATGACGGGAGTGAATGTCAAAGCCCAGAGATGACCTATTTTTGACAAGGCCGAAGACTTGGACAAACATGCAAGACAAATAAGGTATGCGCCTGAAGGCATGGGCAAAAATGCAACTGAAAATGCAAGAAGCCGAGCATAACTTATGATCATGCAAAGAGAGCTGTAACGAAGCACACATGCAACAGTTTTAAGCTAGCATACACCAGACTACACTACAATGCAGAAAGGATGTAAGAGAATTATGTAATTCTCTGTACGTCTCACGCGGAGGATACAATACCTGTGTGGCTCGTCCGGTTACATCGGCCTCGAATGAGCCGTACATACAATATCGTGCCTGAAAAGAAAACAAACTTAACAGGTATGGGGTTATCAGCAACATGCATAACAAAGCAAATGAGACACGCATGCCAATGCAGATAAGACACGCATGCTAATGGAAATGAGGCACACATGCCAATGCAGATGAGGCACACGTGCCAATGGAAGTGAGGCACACATGCCAATGCAAATGAGGCACACGTGCCAATGGAAGTGAGTCACACGTGCCTATGGGAAGTGAGGCACACGTGCCAATGGGAAGTGAGGCACACGTGCCAATGCAAGTGAGGCATACGTGCCTATGGGAATGAGGCACACGTGCCAATGCGAGTGAGGCACACGTGCCAATGGGAAGTGAGGCACACGTGCCTATAGGAATGAGGCACACGTGCCAATGCGAGTGAGCCACACGTGCCAATGCAAATGGGGCACACGTGCCAATGCGAATGAGGCACACGTGCCAATGAAAATGAGGCACACGTGCCAAATGAGAATGAGGCACACGTGCTAATGAAAATGAGGCACACGTGCCAATGCGAATGAGGCACACGTGCCAATGGAAATGAGGCACACGTGCCATATGGAAAGATGAGGCACACGTGCCAATGCAGATGAGGCACACGTGCCGAGGGAAAATGAGGCACACGTGCCCATGCGAATGAGGCACACGTGACAATTGGAATGAGGCACACGTGCCAATGCGAATGGGGCACACGTGCCAATGCGAGTGAGGCACACGTGCCAATGCAAATGAGGCACACGTACCAAATGAGAATGAGGCACACGTGCCAATGCAAATGAGGCACACGTGCTAAATGCGAATGAGACACACTTGCCAATGAAAATAAGGCACACGTGCCAATGAAAATGAGGCACACGTGCCGAGGGGAATGGGGCACACGTGCCCATGCAAATGGGGCACACGTGCCAATGCGAATGAGGCACACGTGCCAATGAAAATGAGGCACACATGCTAATGAAAACAAGGCACACGTGCCAATGCAGATGAGGCACACGTGCCAAATGCGAATGAGGCACACGTGCCAATGAAAATGAGGCACACATGCCAATGAAAATTAGGCACACGTGCTGAGGGGAATGGGGCACACGTGCCAATGCAAATGGGGCACACGTGCCAATGCGAATGAGGCACACGTGCCAATGAAAATGAGGCACACGTGCCAATGCAGATGAGGCACACGTGCCAATGCAAATGGGGCACACGTGCCTATGGGAATGGGGCACACGTGCCAATGGAAATGAGGCACACGTGCCAATGCAAATGAGGCACACGTGCCAATGGGAATGGGGCACACGTGCGAATGCAAATGGGGCACACGTGCCAAAAATGAGGATGAGGCACACGTACCAATGCAAATGGGGCACACGTGCCAATCCGAATGGGGCACACGTGCCAATGCGAATGGGGCACACGTGCCAATGCAAATGAGGCACACGTGCCAAATGCGAATGAGGAGGCACACGTGCCAAGGGAAAATGAGGCACACGTGCCAATGTGAATGAGGCACACGTGCCAATGAAAATGAGGCACACGTGCCAATGCAAATGAGGCACACGTGCCAATGCAAATGAGGCACACGTGCCTATAGGAATGGGGCACACGTGCCAATGAAAATGAGGCACACGTGCCAATGCAAATGAAGCACACGTGCCAATGCAAATGAGGCAAACGTGCCAATACAAATGATAACCGATGCAAGTGTGACACGCATGCCACGCGAAATGTAAAATGAAAGTGAATGAGACAAATGAGACACGCATGCCTCATAAGAATGGAAAATGATGCAAATGATGCAAATGATGCAAATGAAACAAATGAGACACGCATGCCTCTTAAGAATGCAAAATGATGCAAGTGTGACACGCATGCCACACGGAATGTAAAATGTAAGTGAGACACGCATGCCTCACGGAATGTGAGGTGTAAGTGAGATGTAAGTGAGACACACATGCCTCACCGAATGTGAGATGTAAGTGAGATGTAAGTGAGACACGCATGCCACACACAATGCAAATGAGACACGCATGCCTCATGGAAATTGAGGCACGCATGCCACAAGGCCTGAACTAAAATGCAGATCGAAAGATGCATGACAATGCGAATGAACTAAAGTGCGTGACAATGCACGTCTTTTGAAATGCATGACAATGCTCGTAATAAAATGCATGACAATGCATGAGGGGTGTGCATGACGGTGCGATGCGACGCGCCGGACAATATGATGGAAGCATGCAACACACATGGGGCAACTTTTAAGTCTTGTAAAAGGCAAAAGGATACAAAAGGATACAATCATTGCATGAATTTGAGTGCTACGCACAGAAGACGCGGTCCGAGGTCAAAACGAAGGCCGGTTGAGCGTCGGAGATACACTTTCTTGCACTTTCTCGAGCTATGAAGACCAAAAACCACTCATATGGCCTAAACAAGGTTGTGGGAACACCACCGGCCGGAAGGGGAAGCCACCGGCTGTCCACCGGCTACAAAATAATTCCATCGGCATAATATTACGCGGCCGCACAAATGTTGCCCGGCGCAAAAAGTTCCTGGATCGGGGCAGATTCGACATTTCACCATGGGTGTTTTAAAATAGGGTTCCAAACCCTATTCTTTTCATTATCCTTCGTCGAAAACGACCCTTCTCTCTCTCTAGATTCTTTTTCTTCCTCATTTCCTTGATTTCTTCGCGTTCTACGCCCGTTTCATCGTCGGATTCGCGATTTCCTTCGCGCTTCGGACATTTTCAACCGAACAAATCTTTGTTTTGGTGCCTCTTTTGCCATTTCCACCTTTTTGGGGTTTGTTCCCCTCACTTTCCTCTCCATTTCCGTGCCTTTTCACATCCCGACCTTTCCGGCCATTTTCCACCCTCCCGGGAGTTGACTTTTCGATTGACTCTTCATATTCCGACCCGATTTTCATTTTCCGACCATCTTCTCATCACTCTTGACATGGCCGACGACATTCCGCGCGGTGGGACTCCCTCGGATCACGAGATGGATCCCGGGGTTGAGCTCCTACCTTTGAGCGAGCGCCCGTTCGACCCGGCGACCTACCAGCCAGTGGTTCATGTTCTGCCCCCCGACGGACTGCGCCAGTTCAGGACTTTCGACATGGCGTTGGATCCCGAGCTACTGCTACGTGAGCCTGCCTCTCACCTATCCTTTGGCGCTTCCGAGGTAACATTTTTTCTCTGCTTTAATTGCTGCAATGTAGAACTCTTTTAAACTGTCAACTGCCATAGCTGATTACAGTCTTTAACTGCTTAGTTCCGATACACTAATATACTGTATATTGTAGTTGATTGCAAATGCACTTCCAACTGATTATCTGTTTAAGACTGACACATGCACACACACTGCACTAGCCTTGAACCACTCAACACACGGCACACACCGTATTTCACTACGAACACCGGCACTTGATACCTGTTTGAATCTGAAAATATGCCCGCATGCCAAATTTGTACTGATCCACTCAAACACGCTGACGCGTCACACGTTGTAGTTCACTGTAAGCACACCGGCACTCGGTATCTGTTTGAATCTAAAAATACGCACACATGCCAAATTTGCACTGATTTTGACTGTTTCTTCAAAACTGTACATTTTATATTGCTTCGCAACTACTTGTTTGAAAACAGGGAGATTCCCATACCATCTGCGGGTATGGGAACACTATCGCTCATGAGTGGTATGCCGAGCTACCCGACGCAGTTCGCCACATCGTAGACCAGGCCGGCTTTGGCGCATTCTGCAGGGGACTCTCCAGGCTCACTACATGCAGACCTCTCCTCGCCGCTCTGTGGAGAGGTGGTGGGACACCACCAATTCATTTCATTTCTCCGCGGCAGGGGACATGACGATGACCCCTTATGATTTCTCGATGCTCACAGGCATCGAGGTACGGGGTGATCCGATCCCCTTTGACATTGACATGGACGAGTGGACCGCGGCTCAGGTCTACTTGCTCGGCGCGGCACCACCCCTTGCACGTCCCGGCTTCGTCCGATACTCCTGGTTTGAGGTGCAGTTCAGGGTCCAGCCCCTCCTTGTCGATGCAGCCACGATGACTCAGGAGGCCGTGGAGAGATACGCACGCGGCTTCCTCATGTTCTTGTTTGGGACGACCATTTTCGCCGACCGGGCGAACACCGTGCCTCTCTGCTGCTTTCGGCCTTGGGACGCGTCGAGGACATCTTACATTATGATCGGGTGGCGCCGCTCGCCACTCTCTATGGGTATATGAGCTCGGCTTCATGGCGGCGGATGATGCTTGCTCGGGGGCTACTGGCGTGTTTGGGAGGTACATTCCTTTTCCTGCCTTTCATTTCTGTTCTATATTTTCTGTACTCTACACACTGGACACACTGTAGTCTGCTTTACACTGACTGTACATTGCTCACACTGTACACCCTGCACAATACACTATACGACACATGGCTCTGCTATTTCTGCTTTATTCTATATTCTGCTTCATCTGATAAATGCACTGGTATTTACCTTGCAGTTGTGGTTTATGCCTACTTTCCTAGGCTTGCTCCCGTACCGGAGACGGAGACTCCACTGGTTGTCCCTTTTTCGCGTCGCTTTGACGGGAGATGCACCCGGAGGCCTCGAGAGACATTCAGCTTCTTCCGCCGCTACTTTGACACCATCACCCCCGCCGAGGTATGTTTTACTTGCAATTCATTTAAGCTTCGCCTTTCCACTACATATTTCAATAATAGTAGATAACAAACTGTATTGCATTTTCAGATCACCTGGCAGCCTTGGGCTCCTTTGCCAGTCGTGATGCGGGATCGGTTTGCCGGTGCCGATGAGACCTCGCGTTTCCGGATTCTGCTGGAGGGCCCGGTCTGTCGAGCTTGGTACCTGGGCGAGCGTTTCCTACGCCAGACCCTGGGTTTACCGGAGCAGATAGTCCCAATGCACCCTCCTGAGCATATGAGGGATACCTAGAGATTCTCCACCGAGCAGATGGCGGACTACACTATTGGCTGGGAGGCGGACGATTTTAGAGGCGAGGGCGATTACTCGGAGTACGTCCGGACCTTCATCATGTGACCTCTGAGTGGCAGCCACCGAGTAGAGAGAGAGAGACCTGCGGCGCCAGCGGCTGGAGTGGGAGCGGGGGCTGGAGGGGGAGCGCCAAGGAGAGCTCGAGTCCGTGGCAGGGGCAGAGTTCAACGAGGGCGGGGGACCGGTTGGCCTACTCTACCCGCTTCATTGACTTTCAAAGGGCAGGGTAGGGCGACCTATCAGATCCCCTTCGCCCCTCCGCCGGCTAATCACGAGTTTGTCGGTGTCCCCGACTTGCCTCCGGTATGTATTACTTCATTCTTGTACAGTTATTTCATTTCAGTTTATTTGATATTCCGCAGAATACTGATGCATCTGATACTTTCGCAGGCGTCTTCTGAGTACACCCGGCAGTCATTGGAGATGAATGCCTCCATGATGGGGATGCTACAGCGGACATTCGACCTCCTAGCCCTTTACAGCATTCCGGTATGTTCTTTCTGACCACAGCCTCAAACCATACACAAACTGCTTTACATAATCTGATGCACAACACAACATCTGATAAACTGCTCACGGCATCTGATACACTGTACTCACACATTGCACCCCGCACTGATTCACTGCTCAATTCACTTTATTCACAAAGATACATACCATGTACTCATACTGCGCATTTTGTCTTGATTCGCGCCGCGGATCCACACATGCTCATACACTGCATTCTGCACTAATAAACTGCTCACGATATCCACACACTGTACTCATACACTGCATTCTGTACGGATAAACTGCTCACAGTATTCTGATGTATTCGCCTTTCATGCTTTTTCAGCCTCCCTTCCAGATTCCTCCTGTGGGTGGCGCTCTGGCTGGACCTCCCATTTCTACCCGGGATGGCAGAGTATATCCCCGTACCAGAGGGGGGCGCACTCATGTCGGGAGCAGCTCATGGGCTCCAGTTCCAGATGACGAGTTTGAGGTAGAGACAGAGGCGGAGGAGACCGGTGATGGCTCGGACTCGAGCTCGGATGGCGATGCCCCTGGTGGTGCCCCTGGTGATGACGCTCCTGGACCTTCGTCCAGGAAGAGGACTAGGACAGATTGATAGCCCCGGGGCCATTTTTTACATTTGATACAGACTTTTACTGTTTTTCTTCTTTTCTGCATTTTCCTCTTTTGTTAGTAGTTAGGGTACTTTGTACTGCCGCAGGCAGATTTTTTTCCTTCGAAACTATGTACTTGAAAAGATGATATGAAGTGAAACAAACTTTTGTCTAAAAGAGTATTATATCTGCGCATTTCATACCTTGCACTGCATTGCATCATATTACACCTCGAAGTAAATGATATTGATCTGTTGTCTGAAAATTAAGCACTTGCACTATGATAATCAGATAACCAACCAACTAACGGCAAACCACTCACACAAACCACTACTCAAACTAAATATACAGCCCATAGTCCATTGGGGATTGATCTGCATATAGCCCATAACACAGCACTCGGTTCATTCTGCACACAGCAAACCCTGAACAAATAACCCAATCTGACAAGACGGATCACAAAACTGAAACAGTTGGAGTTGAAACACACTCGGATGTCCCAAATTTTCTCTTTCCTTCTCTTGCTTTGCACGAATGTAGAGAATGGCACAGCATTCTGAGCACAAACGATTTTTTTAAAATAAAGAAGGGTTTTCAACTAGGGTTTTCAACCAGGGTATCGAGCCTACCACAGAACACAGTAGAGGGACTCAAACAAAGAAACAAAAGGCACACGACCTGAACACAACGAGACACACTCAGAAAAGACTCAAAGCCAAAATCAAGACCGACAAATCAAAAAGACATGACACACGGACATGATTATAAAAAGACCTCAAATCTCGAGGAGCCAATTCCTCCGGGTATTATTCTCACCCTTTTTGATTTGTGATACTCACATCACACGGCCCTCAGGCTCGGGGTTTTTCTCTCGAAACCCTCTTGCTCACTTTTCTCTCCACTTACACCTCTTTATTCTTTATTCTCTCATTTTTCATCCCTCCCCAGGGCGGTTGATGGGTAAACGAGAGGTTGTGGGCTCGTGCCCGATACAGCTAGCTTGCAGCCACTTCTTCTGGTAGATAGGGTGCCTTTCTGGCAAGTATGTTGATGGTGGGAAAAAGACAGAAGACCAGACTCAATTGTGCCCCTAGTTCGTCACTTTGACGATTTTTTTTTTGTTTTCTTCCTAAAACAAGTTTTGACCAAAATGAGAGTTGGATTAACATACTTGTTCGATTTTTGATTTGAAAATCATACAAGTCAGGCTGTGAGCACTGAAAATTCTCCTTTTTGGATCCGAGAAAATGCTCCGGTTTTGGAAAATGAAATAGTTTTCGAGAAAATAATCAACTTCAGTAAAAATAAATTTCAAAAACTATTTTTGCGAACAATCAACGCTCAACGAGCGCGGAACTTACCCTCGAGATATGCAACCTCGAATCGGAGGCAATGGAAAATTGCCCCTAGCTTAAAGGGGGAGGACACGGCAACGGAAAGTTGCCCCTGGTTTGGACGGCAACTCAGGGCAACTTATGGCAATGCATGGCAACGGAAAGTTGCCCCTTGTTTGGATGATGCCGCGGCATGCTGTAAGCCAGTCCTCGTTGATGCCGATCGGACCCTCAAACACGGAGGAGACGAAGTCGGTTTGAATCAATATATGGACACAGTCACCTGGAAGGTGTTGGTGGTTGGACTTCAAGAGGAAGTTGGTTACGTAGTTCCAGGTTGCTGCAATCGAGACATCAGATTCGGAGGAGGCACAAGTAATCAAAACCATGACATGGACTGAGACGCTATGGAAGCGTTGGGGGTTGGACTTCAAGATGAAGTTGCCTACGTATCCCAAACATGGGAATCAAGCCTTACGTAGTTCCGGTTAAGGTACACTCGGGTATTTTAACCTTCACTGTTTAGGCTCTAACTTTTGCCAAGGTGCCCAATGCTGGTTTTCGACCTTGCGAGCTATGTTTTTCTTCTTCTTTTTCTTTTCTTTTCTTTTCTTTTGCATTTTCATTTTTATTTCTTTTGTTTTTTTTTTTTTGCTATTCTTTGTTCTTTTCTTTTCTTTTTGCTTCTTTTTTTGTATTTTTCTTTTTTTTTTTCTTTGCTCTAACTTTTGCCTGGATTGCCCTTTCGGGTTTTCGGCCCAGTGAGCCTCTCAAAGGGTAAAAGTGTAGCAGGCCCATGCCAAATGGTTTTGAGATTGAAGCGTCTCTGTATCCAGGAGAGTGACTGTTGTGTTGATTTGCAGAAAACTCCATCACGGTTGCTTCACGAGTCTTGCCTAGCGGGATCTGATCTCCTTAATCTGACTTTGATGCCTCTTGCTTGAGGGCTGCCTCAAAATGGGCCACACAGGCGTTTCATGGCACTGTTGAACATATTGAACGGATTCCAGTTTGCAACAGATAAATTGAATCTTGAGGCTGAGAGCAATCCTGGGCTGCACAATCTCAAGAGCGATTCCACACAGGTCTTCGCAAGACTGCGCGAAACATTTCGTTTTTGAAAGTTGTTAAGAAAGTGAAAAATCGCTCGTGCAGAAGATAGTGTGGAACCAGTCCAGATCGAATCAGGATCCTTCTCAGTACTCACGCCGACAAGCATGATTTCATTCATTAAAAGCTTAGCATGCCTCTCTTTCCCTCAAAATGATCAAAATTTTACAAAACCCAAGGAATTACTTCCTCTTCGTTTTCATCACCGTAGTATTTGAAAAGGGGTTTTATGAAAAGCTTAGGTCATTACAACGATGTTTAAGGCACAAGAGAGTAGGTGGTATGTACTGTCGTTCCATTCACATCCTCTGGCACGGCTGACTCAAATAGCAACAAGTACGGAACGTGATAGCCACAGCTGTTTCATTCAGATTTGTTGGTATAACTGGCTCTTCGGTAGAAACAGACTCAAAAAAAAGCGAAAACAACTAATTACAAGACAAAACGGTGTTTGAGGCAACAACCCCGAAATCACCTGGTATACTATACAAGAGGGACTGACTCATTACAACAAGACAGACCCTGTAAGCAAAAAGACTGACTCAATACAGAGAGACAGACTCAAAACAAAACAAAAGACTAACTCGACACCCAAGTCAGAATTTACAAAACTAGCATTGGCAGATGCTCAAAAATGCGTGCCAAACGCCACATCCAAAAATGCACCAGGCACTGCCCGCAGGCGGTTCACCTTCTGATTACATACTCGCAGTATCTGTGTCCTTAAAATCCAACAACTGGGTGGTAACGGACTTTGCTGAGGTAGATGGGAGGATAACCTCATTATCGATCAAATCCTGTACCTCATGACGGAGGCGGAAGCAATTATCGGTAGCATGACCAGTTTGCTGGTGGTATGCACAGTACGCAGTGGCGTCATGCGTGACAGGGAGATTCTTCGGTAGGGGTCGGGGCTCCAAGGGTTTAAGATGCCCCTTTTTGGCCAAAATCAAAAGTGCCCAAGACAAAGGCATGTAGAGAGGATGGAAGACCCTGTGCCCTAGGGGCAGGTACTTTGGAGCCGGAGTACTCTTGCTAGATGCACTAGCGAACGGATCGGTGGGTGCGGCCTTGGATTTCTGACCCTTTCCAGATGCAAGGCTGGGAGTGGGAAAAACTGTTTTGGCATGACGGGGCCTATCCCGGTTCTCGATTGATCGAATCGCCTCAAAGTGAGTGGGGAAAGCATCCTCCACAACTTTTGTCACAACTGCAGATATCTGTTGCTTGTTCATCCCCCCGGCTTTCATAGCCTCAACTGCCCACAGCAGTTGTTCGATAGGGTCGGCATCTGCCTTCATCTTACTTTTGTCTCTGGCCTCAGCCTGATCTAGAATTTGGGTTGATACGTCGTTGCCATAGTTGGAGGCCATCTCCGGTTGGCTAAGTTCAATTACTATACGTCACAATAGCGGGGGCTCCTGGGGTACAAAGCCTCCAGCATATGGTGCGGCTGGTGGCGAAGCAGACATTCCATAGGCGAGATCCGCCACGGATCTTTGAAGATCACCTATCATTCCTATTAGTTCAAATGTAGTAGGCTCGTGAGCCTGATATAGTTGAGGGGTCCAAACTGGGTGTGCGGCAGGCGACCTGGGTGGATGCGGCATATCAATATTGGCCTCACCTTGCGGGGTGATCCCTTGACCCAACGCGGCCGTCATGACCACGATCTCTTCTAAATTCTGCGTCATGCTAAGTCCTGCCTCAGCAAGAAAAAGACACTAGCTATTCTGGATTAACTCTCTGAATCTCTGAACTGAAACGGAAAACAAGCAGTATTTCAGCCCCAAACAGATCAAACACGGGTATAGCCGATCAATTGCACTCTACTACTAATCACTGTTCCCCAGAATCACTGTTCAAAACTGAACTGATACCCACAGACATAACTGATCTCAACAACACTGATACCGGTGCCCTCGGGCCTGATACCCAATCTTGCAAACTGATATGTGCATTCCCTGTAGAGATACACTCTAAAAGGCACATAGCAAGTAAAAGAGAGCCAAAACACCCCTATGTTGGGGTAGGGTTTCCCTGTCCTATTTTGTCAGGAGCTAGGGTTTCACTACGCATGCAGCGGTTTCAAACAACCTATATCGGGTAAGCAACCTGTCCTAGTTTGGAATGGTCACTATGGATTTCGATATGCACTAGGTCGAATGGTCAAAAAGGGTGCCCCGGTAAAACAGGGGTTTGTGTTCCCATACTGGTAGAGCCCGCAACTGGTTAGCCTTATGGTCATGCCTTGACAAGACAAGCCTCCAGCAAACTGCTCAGGAATAGCAGATGGCCAACACAGTGTCCTAGGCGCACCAATGCACATGCAATGCAAAGAAACACATAAGTGTAGTCAAAACAGGATATCACAAGTTCGAGTCAAGCTCTCTAAAATCCCCAGCAGAGTCACCAGAAACTGTAACAGCGCCCGCGGGGGAACTCGCTACAGTTCGGACTCCCTTATTGTTTTGTTGCGGTTCGTAATCTGAACCAAAAAGTCCAACTCCGGCAAATCGTTTTTGAAGAAAAACAGATTTTTTGAAAAGTAGTGCCTAACATGGACTGCTTTGCCAGATACAGAGTCGCCACCTAAATATTTTTTAAAATGGGGAATTTAGGAAACCCTGACTCGGTGCCGAAGGCCACGTGTCCGTCATCACCAAAGTTATCTCGGCTCGGGAGCTTGGGTACGATCGGGGAAGGTCAGCTATGAGCACCCCCTTTCGCCCGGTCCGAAGACCGGCCTCTACTAACCGTGATATCCGATTTTGAAAACATTATGTGTTCTTGTTCCAATTATTAGCCTAGAATTACTATGTTATGCGCGCAGCAAACAAGTATAGACTAGATTGCCTAATAAGCATTGCATATCCGTTTGTTTTTTGAAAAGCGCTTTGAAATTTGCTACTCGCATGTAGGCTAAAACACGGATTTCAATGAGTTTTTCCAACTCAAACAATCCAACCTTCACCCACAAGCATTCAAACAGTTTATCTCATGTAAGCAGCTAGCCTTATGGTAATCATGCTGTTATGGCAACATTCACACGCATGCGATGTGCTAAAGCGTAAAAACTCACCTAGTACTCCAAGCCGAAACAGAAACTAGTTAGTAATCATATGCATGATCCTAGTTCATATTAGAGTGACTAATGCATCGCATAGAGAATGTAACTAGGATAGGCTCGGTTAACCCTAAAATGGCAAGTGAAATGCAATCATTCGGTGCACGTATTCAAGTTAGATTTGAAGTACAAATGCAATTAGCATGATGTACCAAGCCCGGTTCATGTCAACAAATGCATGGATGCACGCATGCATAGCATTAGGTATGCTAAAATAAACATGCCCTAATACTAACCATCGTAAGCGGGTAAATAAAAGGGAAGAAAGAAGTGGGGGTTGGAAGACATGCACACCACTCACACACGCTTATTACAGATTTGCCATCGCCCGGAGGGACCAAAAGAATATACAAATTAATTAACTACGCAAGCTAATTAAATATTATAGATCAATTAAATTAACTAAACAAATTAATTAATCTAATTAAATAAGTAAAGCCCTCGGGAAGCGGGTCAGATGCAACGCATGCTCGGGACTTGCTCGGAATCGCACTGCCATGCATAGTCTGCCTCTGTTTTCCCTGCTTTGCTCCTCTGAAAACTACCAAAGCCTCAGGGAATGCCTCTCAGGACACTGGGGGCTACCATCGGCAATAGGATGTGGCCATCGGCACAAAATGAATCCATCAGCTGATGACTTCTATCGTAGGCACCAAATATTGCCAGGCAAACAATGCTCGCAGAACACGCAACTCACAAAGAAGAGAGGGCAAAACTTGCATGGCAATACAATTCAAACAATGTATGCACCAATCATGCCCCCTATCATGTTTGCGACTCAAAGGGGTATGTGCCTCGATTCTCGGGCCACCAATCACGCATTTCCATGCATGATGGCCTAAAGAATCAAGTGTGCTATTTCATGTCAAATGAAATGCAAACCAATCAAACAAAACAAGGCCCAATTCCTATCACCAAATCAAGGAACAAGGCATGCATGCAAGATGCAATGCAACCTAGGCATGCAAGCTAAGGATGCAACATGGCATGGCGAGGCACTTATGCAAGCATACAAGCAAACATGAGGCACTACAAACTAATGAAAAGGTGGACTTAAACATGATTTAGGCGGCTCTAAATAGGCCTAAAACAGTGGCCAAAATGCCCAAAAATGAAGGCTAAACACACATGCACATGTGCACATATTGTGGTCTAAAGCTTAAGCATTAAACTAGCAACTTTCAAGCACACTTAAAAGAGGCTATGATGGATAATTAGCAACTTTCAACTGTCAAACACTTTTTCGTCCTCTTTTTGATTTCAGAACCCTAGGTTCGTGTTTTCTCTCTCTCCACTCACCTTCTCTCTTAGGTTTCATCTATTATTAAGGTGTTCCTATCCTAGGTTCTTTATTAAAAGGATAGAGGGTCACGAGGGCTTTACTTTAATCTGAGAGTTTGGCGGTTTGGAGCGCTTTGGATTTTGGGTCATCATCTCCATCATCTCCATTTGAGTTCTTCACTTCGATGTAGGGATTTCCTACTCCATATTATAGGTTTTGTCCTAAGTGTTGGTATTTTTGATATGTTGGTGTCGTTTGGTAATTTTGGAAAACTAGGGTTTGTATTATAATTTGAGAAATAGGGAATTGTTTATATATTTAATTCCATGTGATTGTGAATCATGAAAAATGACATTGGTAGTGTCAAGTTGATAAAATTGAACCTTAGGGTTGGTTTTTGAGAAAAGGGGGAAAGCCCTAATTATTGTAATAAATTAATTTGTATAATTAATTTTGGGAAAATTATGGAATTAAGTTTAATTCATGAACTTGGGGTACTATGGGATTAAACGGTGTAGTTAGATAATTTAATCACTCACCTATGAAAATGTTGAATTTACATTTGTTGATACATTTATTTCCTGTTTAGAAATAACTGTTTTGGGCTATCCGTGGAGGATAGTCATGATTGTTGTAGACATTGCATATTGATTAGGGAAAACTGAAACTAATCACATTGAATGAGTCATTGAATATGACAGTTGAATTAATATAGCGAATCTGTGTATTGATTGAATATTGTGTATGACAAGTGTTCAATACATTGTATATGCATATTGTTTGGGAGGAGATAGGGGATGTACTCCATGGTTTGAGGGAAGATAGGGGATGGACTCTCAAACCTGTTTAGGAGGAGAAAGGGGATGGACTCCAGTAGTACAGCAAATATGTGTACTTATTGATTTATGGAAGTGTTTTCGTATGAGCCTTAGTCTCATTTGATTTGTTGATATTGGAAGTAATGTTGATGTGAGATGTAGTCGCATCATTATTGTTTGGCCAGGTTCTGAGCCATGTTTGTATAATTGGAAAGTTGAATAATAACATAACATAAAGTGAAACATGTCATGAACATTATTGTCATGAAACTGTAAAGTGTTATAATGGATTTAAAAGTGTTAACCATATATCGAATGCTATTGTTTTAGTCAATTCTTATATTTGGTTTAGTATATTTCTACTGGGCTGTGGCTCACCCTATACGGGAACAATATTTTTAGGTCCGGGTGATATGCTATCTCCAAGGACTTAGCTTGGAAGGATTTGGAGTTGAAGACTCTGTTTAGATTAGTTGTTATGTTGTTTTATTTTGATGTTACATGTAAACTCAAGCTGAGGGCTTAATTTGTAGTTGAGTTAGTACTCACATTTTGTGTCCAAGTATTGGCTTGGAAAGATGTAAGTCCGTAGGGCATTTACTTTCGATGTTATATGTAATGTCTTTTAATAAGAATACTCTGATGAATGGATTAATGTTTTTTTTTTCTTTTACCAATGCATGTTAATATTGTGTATATTATGGGTTTATTTTGAGGGCGTTACACTCCATGTTGTTCGAAAATTTCCAAAACCCTCAAGATATCAACTAATATATCCTAAGTTTCAAACCCAATTGGTTTTACTTGATTTGCTTATCAAAACAATTATTTACAATTAATTATACCCAAACAGGTTGTTTTCTGCAGCACTTAAAAGAAATTAATGGATCTCTTAGTATACGGGAGCAATCAATGCAAGGCCAAAAATTTAAGAAACTAGACTCGTAACAAGTTCTAATGACACTGATTTGATGATTTTCAGGTCTATACCCAATGAGAACGACACTTTCGAAGTTACTATTTTATACCAATTTTCTGGACAGATTTGAACGCACCAGTTAATATAGATTTTGACTCTCAAAAATTATGAGAAAATTCAGATATTCAATCCAATTTGTAATTAATCTACTATAAAAATTTCAGTTCAAAATTCATTCATTTGATATGGTTTCCTGATTTTTAAAGTTTGTAACTTTGTGCAAAATTCTTATCCAATGCCTTTAGCTCCTTAATTCGCTTTAAAATTTTGCATGATTATACACAAAACACTATCCCAATCAGCCAAATATTTCATAGCCATGCCCAACACATGTACCTACTTCACCAATTTGACCCATCAACTACCCAGCAACTCACAAGAAGAAGAAAAAGATAGTGAGGGAATAGAAAATAAGGGATTTACCTTGCCAATGGCCACCATAAAACTCAACAATTTTCAGCACTTTTCACCCAATAACCTAGACGTCTCTCTCCCTCTCTTTACCTCTCACTACTACTCGGAAAGTTGTGGGAAACAATAACATAAGAATTAGGGTTTTATTATCCTTTATATATATAACCAGTAAACTGACACACCCCCTTCTCTATTTATTTTATTTTATTTTTTAAATAATAAATCTTGCCTCTAAATTAAAGACTTTCACCATAAATTTATTTTAGGTTTAAAATTAATTAAAAGACCCTCCCATAATATTTAATTTGCACTTTAGGATTCACCATCAAAATATTTGAGATTGTAAAATTATTATTATTTAATTATTTACTTTATTTTTATATTTGGTTTCTCACATTTACTGTTTAAAATTGATACATAATCACAAATCAATATCTTGGGGATTTTAAGATTTTTCAATTTATTTCACTGTTTGATCATTGATCTCTATATATTTGGTGTAAATTGTAAATGTACCTTTCATGAAATCTTTGCATACTATTGATTGGTCTTGTGGGGGAAATTCTATTTTCACACACCTAATTAGCTCAAGGCACATCTTTTCTCTATCCACACACCTATTAATTTGATAATCAATTAATTTTCTCAATCTACACACTTAAAATTACAATTACACCCTTCACTTAAAATCATTATACACATCACTAACAAAGCAATATTCCTTAGGGCATCCAGATTTCAAGACTAGCTGTAACAGCGCCCGCGGGGGAACTCGCTACAGTTCGGACTCCCTTTTTGTTTTGTTGCGGTTCGTAATCTGAACCAAAGAGTCCAACTCCGGCAAATCGTTTTTGAAGAAAAACAGATTTTTTGAAAAGTAGTGGCAAACATGGACTTTGCGGAATCTGAGTCGCCACCTAAATATTTTTTAAAATGGGGAATTTAGGAAACCCTGACTCGGTGCCGAAGGCCACGTGTCCGTCATCACCAAAGTTATCTCGGCTCGGGAGCTTGGGTACGATCGGGGAAGGTCAGCTATGAGCACCCCCTTTGGCCCGGTCCGAAGACCGGCCTCTACTAACCGTGATATCCGATTTTGAAAACATTATGTGTTCTTGTTCCAATTATTAGCCTAGAATTACTATGTTATGTGCGCAGCAAACAAGTATAGACTAGATTGCCTAATTTGGAAACAAGCATTGCATATCCGTTTGTTTTTTGAAAAGCGCTTTGAAATTTGCTACTCGCATGTAGGCTAAAATACGGATTTCAATGAGTTTTTCCAACTCAAACAATCCAACCTTCACCCACAGGCATTCAAACAATTTATCTCATGTAAGCAGCTAGCCTCATAGTAATCATGCTATTAAGGCAACATTCACACGCATGCGATATGCTAAAGCGTAAAAACTCACCTAGTACTCCAAGCCAAAACAGAAACTAGTTAGTAATCATATGCATGATCCTAGTTCATATTAGAGTGACTAATGCATCGCATACAGAATGTGACTAGGATAGGCTCGGTTAACCCTAAAATGGCAAGTGAAATGCAATCATTCGGCGCACGTATTCAAGTTAGATTTGAAGTACAAATGCAATTAGCATGATGTACCAAGCCCGGTTCATGTCAACAAATGCATGGATGCACGCATGCATAACATAAGGTATGCTAAAATAAACATGCCCTAATACTAACCATCGTAAGCGGGTAAATAAAAGGGAAGAAAGAAGTGGGGGTTGGAAGACATGCACACCACTCACACACGCTTATTACAGATTTGCCATCGCCCGGAGGGACCAAAAGAATATACAAATTAATTAACTACGCAAGCTAATTAAATATTATAGATCAATTAAATTAACTAAACAAATTAATTAATCTAATTAAAACAGTAAAGCCCTCGGGAAGCGGGTCAGATGCAACGCATGCTCGGGACTTGCTCGGAATCGCACTGCCATGCATAGTCTACCTCTGTTTTCCCTGCTTTGCTCCTCTGAAAACTGCCAAAGCCTCAGGGAATGCCTCTCAGGGCACTGGGGGCTACCACCGGCAATAGGATGTGGCCATCGCCACAACATGAATCCATCAGCTGATGACTTACTGCCGGCCGGCACCAAATGTTGCCGATCGGCAAACAATGCCTGCAGAACCTGCAACTCACAGCAGCAGAGGGCAAAACTTGCATGGAAATACAATTCAAACAATGTATGCACCAATCATGCCCCCTATCATGTTTGCGACTCAAAGGGGTATGTGCCTCGATTCTCGGGCCACCAATCACGCATTTCCATGCATGATGGCCTAAAGAATCAAGTGTGCACTTTCATGTCAAATGAAATGCAAACCAATCAAACAAAACAAGGCCCAATTCCTATCACCAAATCAAGGAACAAGGCATGCATGCAAGATGCAATGCAACTTAGGCATGCAAGCTAAGGATGCAACATGGCATGGCAAGGCACTTATGCAAGCATACAAGCAAACATGAGGCAATGCAAACTAATGAAAAGGTGGACTTAAACATGATTTAGACGGCTCTAAATAGGCCTAAAACAGTGGCCAAAATGCCCAAAAATGAAGGCTAAACACACATGCACATGTGCACATATTGTGGTCTAAAGCTTAAGCATTAAACTAGCAACTTTCAAGCACACTTAAAAGAGGCTATGATGGATAATTAGCATGCGATATTAGCTCTGAAAATCATGTCAAATTGTGGTGCCAAACCAACTCAAATGAGACAAGCATAAGCATGCAAGCATGGTCCAAGTACTTAAGGCAAGTCATGGAGGCTTGAACCAAGGTCAATTCCACCAAGCCTCACAAGGCTAAGAAGGCTTAAAACAGGTCAAAAGAAGGCTTAAACAAAACCAAGGGTGCACCTAGATGGCATCTAAGTGGCTCAAATCCAAAGGCATACATAATGACCAAAACATGGAGCATACAACACAAGCTTTCATAGCAACAATGAAGCCTCTAAGGCAAGTATGCAAACATGTTAAATGGACTGAAATTTCATGCTAACTGGTTCCAAACCACTAAAATAATGCAAGCAATGCATGCTATACACTTATGCACTTAAGGCCAACAAGCCCAAATATACAAAGGGGCTACACAATGCATGCTAGGGTCGACCCAAACAACCTAGGACAGACCTTATACATGGAAAAACAAGCACAAAAGCTTCACAAGACTAAGCCTAAAACATGCTAGAATAATGGTTTACAACCCAAGGCATATTGAGGCAACAACAAGGCATTACAAGGTAGGTATGCAAGGCATGCACGGTGTACCAAAACTAACTTAATACAAAGTTATATCATGGCAATATAAGCATAAAATGCAGCCAAGGCATGACCAATAAACACTCAAACATAAGCTCCCTTAAGAGACCAAAAATGGTCCCTTTCAAGGACAACAAGGAGAGGGGGTGGCCCCTCCCCCCTTCTTGAGACTTCAAGGCACCATCTTCACCACTGAAATCCCTCAAAATTTCAGTGGTGAAGAGGCCCAAGCACCAAAGTCTCGAAACTTGCACAAAATAGCACAAAAATTGGGCCATTCAAGGCCTAAGGGTGGTCAAACACACCCAAACCACAAAACACTCTTAACAAATAATCAAGAGGGCCTAAAAACAAAACTTTTTTATGTTATACACTAAACACAAAAAAAGCTCTAAGATAGGTAGAAATAAGATGCAAAAAATGGTGTAAAAAGGACTAGTTTCTTACCCTTGAAGCCTTTCTTCAACAATGGTGATCTTGTTACCTCTTTAAGCTTCAATCCAGTCAAAAATAACAAGAACAAGCCCTTAGAACCTCAGTAGCCAAAGGAAGGTGAACCACTAGGTGTTTGTGTGCAATAATATGGACTAAAACACCTAGAACATAAAGAGAGAAAAAGAGATATAGGAGATATGTATCAACCCTAACCCTAAAACCAGAGCTTCTCTCTGTGTTTTTCTCTCCAAAATTCTCTAACCCCCTCACCAAGAGAAGAGCCCCTCCTCTTATAAGCAACAAACTTGTAAAGCTTATACAACAAGCTTACAAGGAGGGCATTCCTCCATACACGTGTATGGAGGGGAACAAAATGCCAAACAGCTGTCCTAAAATATCTGAAAAAATAGATGAACAGTGGTCGGCCGCTCAAAAATGTGATTTTGACAAAAATGACTACCGACCGACAACATACATTGCCGGTGGCAACAAAAACCAGCCGGTGACCTCTAGCCACTGCCGGTGGTGTGTGGGGATGCCTCACAAGGCATTCCCTGCCCCTCCAAGGCAAAACACAAGTGTTTGGTGCAAAACCAGACACAAAACAGTCGAGTTTGGAGATCCTTAGACAAGGCGCGTAGCCAAGAACTCCGGGAACTCCAAACGAACAAAAACATAGATAATCACTGAGTGTTCAAGCGGTGACGTCCAAGTCTTGAGGACGGTCAAAAATGGGGTGTCTACACTAGCAAAGCCGGAAGGGATGTTACCAAGTATCCTGCCCTTGGATGTGTGTGTGCAGTGATTCAAATTCACATTCCTCATGATTCAACAACTCCAATCTTCCCATGTATTGAGGTCTTCATGAGCATGAGTGCATCGAGATGGAGCATGATGAAAACTAAAAGTATCTATTGGTTAGAATATGGTCTTCAAGTGCAACCATTACAGGGGTGGCAAAGAGGTTAGCTTTGGAGATGAGCAGTCACTACAATTCACTTATGTTGTCACAGTTCAATATACTTTTCCACTTGCTTATGTACAAATACACTGTGAATAAATTTTTTTAGGGCTATAATACCACAATTGATGATATAGCTGCATTTTTTGATTCCTGAGAGAAAAAAGAAAGGGTTGCCTGGGGAGAGGAGATAGGAATTTTTCAGATT
Source organism: Camellia lanceoleosa (assembly GCA_025200525.1). Classification (NCBI taxonomy): domain Eukaryota; kingdom Viridiplantae; phylum Streptophyta; class Magnoliopsida; order Ericales; family Theaceae; genus Camellia; species Camellia lanceoleosa. Next base: position 128,796,060 of record CM045768.1, read on the forward strand.
TAAAAATTAGAAAAAAAAATCCTATTCATTCTTTGTAATGTATCTATGTATGACTGATCAATAAATGTATATATATATAGAGAGAGATGTGTATTTCCACTGAGATTGTATTATATTAGGCTCTTTAATGGTTTCTGGTGAGGCATGAATTCTCTATTATGTTCTGTGATCTACTTTAAGCAGTGGGTGTTGGAGTTTACAAGCAATAGTTGGAGTATTATTTCTAGGTTGTAATGTCAAAGATATTTTGAGAGTATTGTTTTGCAAGCAATAGAAGAGTATAGAGTATGTAATAAGCAAAGTGACAACAATGGAAAAGCTAGGGTTTATTTTTTTTAACTCAAAAGGTGTACATTGAGATCTTTTTGTTCTTAAAAGATGTGTACAAAGAATTTTTGTATATAATATTATGGGTGTTACTAGATGTCTATTATAGTCATTTTAATTTAGGATATAATTGTCATTAAATTAAAAATTCATTAAGTGTGTCCCTGAGTTAATTAGGTGTGTGAAAATAGAATTTCCCATCTCGTGGTGATATATGCAGCTTGGGTTTAGAGAAAGTTTGACAACTTCATTTGATAACCTATTGGGGGTATGCTTCCATATTTATGCTCTTGTATTGGAGGTTTGCTTCCATATTTTTCACTTCCATATTTATGCAATTAGTTGTTTAAATAGTGGCAACTAATAATGCTGGAATGGTAAGTATTGTCTCAATGGTTTTTGCCCCCTTGGTGCATTATGGGGTTTGAAGTGATATGTTTGTTTAACTTTAGGCCAAAATTTAAAGTTATTTATTTAATTTTTCAATTTTCTAACCAATTGCTAGATATCGACCTACCCCAACTTTTCTAAAGTGCCATATTACTTATTATAAGGTATTCCGACGTTGTTTTGACTATAATAAATTACACACTCTGCCTCAAAATAAACACAGCAAAAATCAACCCCTTCTCTCTCTAATTGATATTTTGGACTGTGGCATTTGCTCTTTTGTCTACACGACCACTGGAAAGCATTTGAATTGATCTTTGTTTCAATCAGAATACCCTGGCATAACATAATGCACAAACTGGATGTTTCATTTAGTTTCCTTTTTGTTTTTTCTGCTTGATCTAATTTCTTTATGGTTGCATATAAAAATACAAGAAAATAATCGATTTTCTATGGCTGAGGAAAAAAGAAAGGCATTTGTAATTATAAACTCTACCTAATTGTTTTTATTGGATAATGTACTAGTGTTTATTCAATTTCATTGCCATAAGGCATTTGTAGTTATAAACTCTAGCTAATTGTTTTTATTGGATAATGTACTTGTGTTTATTCAATTTCATTACCATAGTTGGTGGGACTTATCTGTGAGCTAAAAGCTTTTCAATGGAACTATGATTATGAGTAGCATTCGTATTGTTTGTGATTGCAAACATGGCTGGTTTAGAGGGTTCTCAATTTGATGCTCATCAATAGGTTATGCTCAAATGAATGTGATGCAGAATATAAGAAGCTCGAGGAAGAGTAAATTCAAAGAAGCGGCAATATTTGGAAATTGGAATGGTTTCAAGGAGAAATCGAAAGAAACCATACATAATCATGTTTATAATATTACTAGAGTTCTATTTTATGATTATTTTTATGTTTTCTAGGATTTTTAGGCAAGGGGTATTTTGGTAATTTTATATTTACTGACATGGGTTGTATGGGTCTCCCATGGGTCATCTTGTGGGTAAAATTATTTAATTAGTCTTTGTTTTTGTTGCTTATTTGGTCTTAAATTAGTTTTAGAAATTAAAGATATTTTAGTAGTTTCCTTTTTCCTAATCTATATAAAGCCATGTAATGCCTATAAAATAGAGTTGATATTTTATAAAAAGTTGAGACCTCTAAAACTTCTTTATGGACTGTGTGATGCTATCAAACCCTAGATATGATGCCTATAGAATCTAGGTGTGATGCATAGATCTATCTTCTGCTCTTCTTTGTTTCTTCTTTTCTGTTTCAATTTACTATTCTCAGATTACTGTTCACAGCCCTCTAAAAGTGCGCTTTTCAACCTCAACTCCATCCCATCACCCCCAAATCAACCCTAATCCCTTCCCCTACCTATTAGCCTTGAATTTAACCCTTGAAACCCTAAATTACTCACTATTTAGGTCATCAAATAACCTCTGTTTTGAAAATCCAATACTGTCCCTATTTGCCCTACATCAGAATGACAGTAAGTTTCAGTCATTTGATTCCACAAACATTCATTGTTATTTCACTGGCAATAAGATGGTATTGTTTCTTGTTTCTTTATGTAATTATAATATATAAACTTTTCATTCTCATTATGATACTACTGATGCCTATGGTATACTTTTTTGTTAAAAAATAATTCATAAAAAATTTCTTCTACAGTGAACTTTTGTATGTTTCCTCGACTAAATGAGGGGGCCATGAGGTTCTATTATGGTGAATATGGTGGAGTTTCAAACAAACCTGTTTTTCTATGTTTTTGAATTGTTGAACTCACATGATATGTTTGATGTGCCCTGTTATAATTGACCATGTGATTAAATTTGAAAGCAAGCAAGGATTGGCCTATGAAATTTAGGAATTGAAATTTGATCATTGTGTTTGTTGATAATAACTAAATGTCAATTGATGAAGCTTACCTCAACTATCTTATTATACAAGTTCATTTATACAAATATTTTTGGTATTTATAATAGGTTAGTTGGTGTTGTGACGATGCATTGAGAAAGTGGCAGTTGGAATTTATAATTGTTTCCTGTTTGGCAAGTATGATTTCTCCGTGTTTCTCTTTGTTGGGTTTTTATAATTGGTAATCCCGTTTGACAAAAATCCTTTTAGTTGTAACTTTATTTTCTCTTTTGTTTCACCGAGGATGTGAGTGTTTAGATGCGAATCCAACCCTAATTGTGCCTATGTAAAGAAGTTTGTGATCTTGAACCTTTCGTGTTTGCCACTTCGCTGACTATATACAGGGATGATTGCTCAAGCGGTCGGTCTATATGTTTTGTATTGCCTTTACTCACATCGCTTGAGCGGTGAAGTGTGCACTTGATTTATCTTCGTGAATCTATTTATTATAAAGTGCGCCGTTTGTTATTTTTAGGGTTGAAGCCGTCCAAATTCTGGGAGAGCAAAGCTACCAAGGTTTTCTATATTGGAAGGTATTTTTATAAGTGTTTCCTTGATGATTTGAGAGTGATTGGTGGATCTACGAGTTTCATATTGGTATCATCAAGTGGTTTATCTTTAATCTTTTATTCACAAAAGAGAGAGGTGTTCTTTAGTGGATTCCAAGGAATTCGGGCCTGAAGCTTTGGTGGATTACAGAGTGGCTCATCGTCGTGGATTCGACATCAATGTTATGGATTCGACGTTGGGTAAGACAATTCCGAGGAGAAGAAGCTGGTGGAAGGGGCACATCTGGGTTGGTTCAATTTTGGAATGAATTCGATCAGTAATTGAGGGTCCACATGTGTAATTCCTTTTTACCTTCTTAGTAGATTGTTTTGTAGCTTTGGCCTGTGTTTTTTTTATCACAATTGGAGGAGCTCCAATTGTGATTTTTTCAACATTAAATCGTTGTGTCAATTTGTTATTGATTATTTGATTGGGATTGAACTTCATTATTTAAAATTGAAACATAATCACGAATCAATATATTGGGGTTTTTTTTTTTTTTTGAAGAATGTAGAATTTTAAACATCTTTTATCTAGTGAATTGGTGACTTGCTGTTTGTTTTTCTTGTTTGCTATGTGTTGATGTCATGGATGTTTGACATAATCTTTGTTAATATTTTCTACAAAACTATGGATTTGGCAAATGCTTTAGTGATAATATTGAATTTTTCCTTTCTTGCATTATTTGTTTTGTCACAAGTTTTCTTTTCTGTTATAGTTGATACCTACTTATACTAGGAGTTCTGTTGGAGGACCTGATGGGGGCTCTCAATTATTTATGGCTTCTCGGCACACATCAATGTTAGGTGGTCCTCAAGAATCAGATATTACTGGATATAGATGTCATCCCTCTGCTAGAGCTCATTATGGTGAGCTAATTCTGTGTATGGCTCTACTGCTTTGAGTAGTGGTTAACAAGTGGGTTGATTTTGCTTTGATTATTGTCTATTTGAAAACTATGTTTGTCAATGATTACTGTTTATTTGGTTATGAGGATGTTGAATTGCTGTTATTCCCTTGATTTTTCTTTTTGTAGTTCATAGAGTTTACTTGTTTTATAACCGGTGATTAGGCTGTTAAGTTTTCTAAAAGAAGATTTGGTAATTTTCTTTTTTTCTTCAATGGGTTTTGCTTTGTTTATGTTCTTAGCCCCTTTTTTTTTTTGTGTGTGTGTATTTGTGTGTTGGTTTTTACTTTTTCTTGGTTTGTGAACCTAACTGATCTTTTGGTTTTAATTGGTTTTGATGTAGGTGATGACTAATGGGAGTTTTAGGAGTGTATGCAAGAAGTTTGTACAAGGATTTTATATGGTGTGAACACAAGAATTCTGCTTACAAGTTAGTTAGGTCTTAACTAAATGTCTAAAAAGGTTGACTCAACTTACTACATATATATACATATATATATAAAAACAACTTCTTTATTTCATCACCCCCTGTGTTCCCCCTCTCCCCCCCCCCTCCCCTCCAATTTTCTTCCATTTTGAGCCTACAACAATGTATTGTGTGGTTTCAAGACAATATTTGGTTTTGTAGGAATAATGGTCGCCCTATGATTTTTTTTTTCTTCTTCAAATGATCTTTTTTTTTTTTTTGGCGAGAATTTTCAAATGATTTTTTTGATTTGGTGGAATACTAGAATTTTTTTTAAAACCAAAAGGCTAAAATTGGTATGATAAGGGTTTGGAAGTTCCAAAAATAAAAAAATAAAATAAATGTGACGTTTCTTGAAAGCGCCGCTAAATGTTAGATATGACATCATTAGTTAACAGAGACGGAAAGAAGGTGACAGACGTTAGGATATAGCAAATTTTTTCATAATCGTCGTTGTAAGACATTATTAACGTTTTTTAAATGCCGTAAGCCTAAGACGACACCTGCATTTGTGATGCAATTCAGAAATATTGCCTTTTCTTATGGTAGTGTTTTTTTAGACCTAAGGCAGCATTTTTGAAACGCTAAGAGCATGATTTCCTGCAATGATACCACAATTATACTATCTCTTTAGCAAAACCAAATTGTTGAAGTTTTCATTCTCTTCGAGTATTAACAAAATGTTTCAACTGTTTGAGGTCATTAAACCATCCTGTCTGACTATCCCAAAAATTGTTTTAAGTCTTTCCTTTGAAATATAGAGAGTTTCAGTAAGTACTTTCTAATAATACAAATGGGAGTCTATGCCATATAACAGGAACAACACAAGACAGAACCTGCCAATACACGATGAACCTGCCTGTACTCAAAAATTTCGCTATGTTAACTATACACTATATCTGTTCGATTAAAGAGCTCTCTTACTATAGACAACAAACAAATTGAATGACCATACATTATTTTTTAGTGAACGACGTACACAACAAAACCACTATAGCAAAGCAACAAAAGCAAGCCTAACTAGTAAAAGAAACTTGAGATGGACATGGAGGTACATCAACTTCAACAACTCCTTCAAGCATCTGGGTGACCTTCCTCATTGTAGGCCTCAGAGATGGATCTTCTTGAATACACCAAATGGAAACCATCAGAAATCTCTCCAGCCTCTTCCAGTCATTTAACGCTTCCATATCGTTTTCAACCGAAGTATCTAATTTTCCTTTCTGAAAGCAGTCACAAGCCCAATAAGTCAGAATTTCTCTATCTTCTTCACCAAGCTCCAAATAGCTGATGCTTTTTCGACAAGAAATGATCTCCAGTAGCAACACGCCATAGCTATAGACATCAACCTTTGCAGTGATTGGATTTCTATTGAACCACTCCATAGCAACATACCCTCTTGTCCCTCTAATGGTAGCAAGATTGGTCTTACTTTGATTCAACTTCAAAAGTTTAGCCAACCCAAAGTCAGAAATCCGAGCATTGTAATAATCATCCAGAAGTATGTTCTGAGGCTTTATATCACAATTGATGATCTGGGTACTACATTCTTCATGCAAGTACACAAGTCCTCTGGCAATCCCCAATGCAATTTGGGTCCTTTGGTTCCAACTTGGCTTCTTTTCCCCAAAGAGAAAGCTTGCTAAAGTCCCATTGCTCATGAAACTCGTACACTAACATCTGATGTTGTCCTTCGTCACAAAATCCGAGCAGTCGGACCAAATTCTTGTGATGTGTCTACCCAATTACATTTACTTCAGTTTTGAATTCCTTCTCTTTCTCTTGAACCACCCTATCTAGTTTCTTCACTGCAACAACAACTCTGGAACCCATTTGTATTGCCCCCTTGTAAACAATACCAAAAGCTCCGCTTCCCAGTTCTTCCTTGAAACCATTTGTAGCTTCTACAAGCTCTTTATAAGTAAAACAACAAAGATTAGTCTCCACAGCACTGTGATTGCCATGATGACTTTTTATGCTTTTCTTGTGGTAGATGAGGAAAAAGCCCAAGCAAACAGCACCAATCAATACAAAATTGATGAATACAGAGCTCCCCAATTGAACCGATCCAGCGAGAATTAAGGTCCCCTGGTTCTTCTTTGTTTTTTGACCTGGAGGAGAAGGAAGAGTTCGAGGAGGATCGCTTTTCCTAAACTTCATGAAAGCATGGACATTAACAACACTGTCCTCTCTCCCGTATGAAAGTGGCAGCTTCTTCTTCCAGCAACTACCCTCTCCCAAAATGGCAATAGCTCAAAAATAGTCATTGATGTAAGACCTTTTGCACTGCACTTCAGTCGCAGGCGCCAAATGTTTATAGTTAGATGTTGGCCAATCAGTATTGATTAGTGTCTCAGAATCGTAGATATCTTCCGCAGAATTGATGTCATATTCTAAACAGCTTTGTGTGAAATTTGGCTTGCAGCTTCCATACGTATTGTTCGGATCAAGTAAGGAATACCCTGGCGGGCATTTGCAATCTGGCCTACTATAATCACTGAGTCTGCAAATGTTGTTAAACCCACAAGCCCTACTGCCTTCAGTTCCAGCAATATCAACACATATATTATCTGGCTGTGATCAAATAGGAGTCCACTTTGTACCGCTATCGAAAGTCTTCGGATGATAATATTGGGTGAAAACTCCATCAAAATTCAGAGTTGCTCTGTGAAAATATTCAATAGTTGGGAACAACATGCTTTGTCGTTTGATATAGAATCTTTGGTTATTCCTTCTCAATATGTACATGAATCCTGTGTCGTCGAAGATCACTCGGTAACCAGAATTGGACGAATTGGAGGGATCATACATGTCGCTGATATAGTAAGCAGCATAAGGAAAATTGGTAGCCATGTCTCTAGTATTAAGGACAAGATTCCCATCCAGAAGCAAACGGAATTGAAACCTTCCCTGCGAGAAATTGGTCTCCGAAAGGCGAGAATTTATTGCCCCACCGGACTCCATAATCTGTGTAGGCAACATGGTATCAGTTGCATGTTTGAAACTCTCCCATAGATAGAAAGAATCACTGCGCACAAGTACAAAGTTGCTAGTATCATTCATAAAACCATAAGCAACATTGTTGAGCTGAGAGTTCCACAATTCTTTGCCTTGAGGGTCACTGAGCACTAGCCCTCTATCAACAGTTAGGCCTAGTTTGGAACCAATTGAGATAGGGACACCATCATACCCATACCAGACAATGGTTTGGTCTGGTATTTGGTGATACCAGAGGGTGACAGCCATGGGGTGTCCTTGTTATTTGCAGTGATAGATGTACACACAGCCACGGTACCATTAGTCTGAGCAATAGTTGAACATGGCAGGAGAATGAAGAGTAACAAGAAGAAGAGTGGATGATGAGGTAGAGAACAAGCCATTGATAGATAGATCAAGCTCGATTTGGGTAGATGGAAATGAATGAATAAAAAACACAAAGACCAAAGTGTTTTTTTAGGCAAAGGAAAAGATTTTAAAGTCAATCTGTACATTTCAACAAAGACTTCTATATCCATAGCATAATTTCAAATGTATCCCTTCCTTCTACTTGGTCTTTGGTCAACATTCATTAATATTATTACCCCTAAGAAAAGGCAACATTGTGGATCACTAGTATGGTCTCAATGACACTATCAGAGCCACATATATAGCTGCCTGGACCGTTAAAAGTCCATAAAATAAAATATCGATAATTGTCATAATGTTGGACTTATTTTCACCTCACATGATACGCACAATACAAAAAGGACGAGTTTGAATGGAATGACAATTAATAAAAATGAGAATTGGTTAGCTTGTAATTTTAAAGAATTAATGAGAAAATAACTTTTATAATAATCGCATTGATTGTGAATTCATCATATCTATAATGAATTAGGTATTAACTCGGCTATGAATCAATTAGTATAGTGAACAGATTAATGCACATGTACTAAGTGGGGAGGATTAACTTTTTATACATGGAAAAAATTTGAAAATAAGTTTCAAGCCTATATTTTCTTGAATCACTAAATATCATGCAAAATAAATAAATAAATATTTCCCCTGCTCTCATATGTATCCAATTAGTCAAGCACCCTCAAGTGCGCTAATCAAGTATTAAAATTGTATTACTTTATATTTACATCATATATTAGTTAAATCTTCAAATTGATAAGTATTAAAAAGTGTTTATTTATTTATTTATTTTATTAGGGAATTCTCAACATTTGATTATTTCTAGTATTCTCAACATTTGATGGGTACCTTTACCAACAAAACCTTGTGTTCGTTGAATAGTCCACATAGTTTCGTAAGTTCAAAATTGAAATAGCCCACATGGTTTCCAGCTTTTTTATTTTCTCCGATAAATAAAAATAAAAAATCCAAACATATTGTTAAAGTATCACGACACATATAAAAATTCATTAAGAATGCAAGAAAATAAGGAAAATTCTACTTACATCACCAATTTAACTCCTTACACTTTTAAAATTTAATTTTTTTTGTTAGAGTACTACTATTAACACATGCTTAAACTTTTTGGACACCCTAATTTCTAATTTTTCTTTTATTACAATTATACCCTGAAATAAATTCACATTAAATGAGATCATTTAATAGAACACCTACCTACCAAATAGGAACTAACACTATATAATATTGTACACCCACCCCCACCTCCACCTCTAACTATATGTATTCCACCTTTCTAAACCTTAAACTTGTTACTCTTCATAACCATCTTAAACCTCGAATGTATCCTCTTCATCACCATCATAAACCCTCTTGAATTAGAAATCTTGAACCAAAAATCTCTTTTCAAGTGAAACGTATTACTCTTGATTAGTTATTTCACCTTGTAGAGCAATGGAGGACGATGACAACAATTCTGATGAGACTGGTTTTTCATTGGTAAGTTTATCTATCTTATATTAACATTCTCGGACATTTTCAATCATTGTTGTTTTCTTCAAACTGTTCAGTACTGGTTTCTGACTGTTAAGATTATGTTCAGTAACATAATACTAAACACAAATGTTTAGTTCAATATATAGGTTCTGAACAGTACGCAAATAGTTGGTAATGTTGAACCGAATATAACCTTTATTTTCAGCACTGTGTCGAATGGTTCAATTTTTGTATCTTTAACACCATATCATGTTTTTCGTGAAGGTTTTTCCCTCTAAAACTCCCTTTTACGCCGAAATAAACCAAAAAATAAAAATGTGATAGGAAAAAAAGAGGCAATACTATTGATAAGATGGGGAGTCGATATTTACCTAAGAGGAATTTTGGACGAGTTTTCTATAATGGTGGACAGGAATTTTCGATGAGATTTTTGATGGTATTCCTCGAATAGCATCGAGTCGATTCCTTCTTTTGTTGAGAGTTGACATGAATTTCAATGATGGACCGTCGATGCAATATGCTCTTCACTGAGGCAATGGTGTTTACTGATGTAATGACCGTCAGCATTCTTTTAAATATGAGATGGACGGTCATTAAAAGGAGAAGGAGAGAGGGTGTGCAAAATTAGGTTGGTGTGCCTTAGGTGTGATAATATGATGAATAAGTGTAAATTTGGCATTAAGTGGGCTGTTCAAATAAATTTTATTAAAATTTAGGGTTTACGGTGGGGACTCAATGAAATTGGGGATCCAAAAAATTTAGGCAGGTGCTAATAGCAACCCTTTTTTATTTTATATTTTTTAAATTTCTATGATTCTTTTATTACCTTCATCCCTAATCTTCCTCCTCCTCTTTCTTCTTACACCCAAAACCTAAAAAGCCTAACCCTAATTCTCTCCAATCACCACTACCTCCACTGGCCCATTACTAGCGCTGCCACTCCACCACCCTAATTTTATCAGTTCTTTATAATTGCAGCCCCACAAGTAAAGAAAAACCCAACCTTACCCAACATAGATATGGAGGTCACTTATAAAGATTATCATAAATCGCAACCAAAACCATAAAAGTTGAAATGAAATATTGATAGCATCAAGATCAAGGTCAACTTTTCCTGTCACCAAGCAACATCACAATTAATTTAATTCAATTCAATCGGGTTTTTTTATGGACATAAATTTGATTGAGGAATAAACAATCCATGAGATTTGTAGTTCATTACATACATATGTATACAAATAGAGAGAGAGAGAGAGAGAGTGTCACGACCCCAAACTGCCCCTAGTAGAATGGTGCCGTGATGGCCAGTAATCCGGGATTACCGAAGGCCAACTTACAAAGATCACACACAATCAGAGTATACATATGGGGCTAACAAGAGCGGAAGCAATAACTTAAAATACGAGTGGTCCATAAGAGCTGTGCATAAGTCAAATGAAATGGCATACATCTTTACATATAACTTTACAACTTATAAATATACATTACATCGTAACAAAAGGGCTTCTCAAGCCGACATAAACAAGGCACATGAAATACAAAGTCGAAAGCATAATCTTCATGGTTGCCGACATCCTCGATGCCGACCTAACATGCATACAAAACCTCGGCGCAAAACACACATCTCGGCATAGCCGACTTCTAGCTTGGAACCTACATATATATATAGAGGGTGAGTATGGAAACTCAGTGAATGGTACAAGTAATAAAGGGGTTAAATGAATGATTCCCGAGGTCTTGTCAAAACAATACATATATCATAGCTTGTTCAAAACATGCACTTATAGCGTAGCTTATTCAAAACATACGTATAACATGGCTTGCATCAAAACATATTCTTGGCAATACTTGTACAAAACATTCTTGACATATCTTGTATCAAAACGTGTACTGGAGCTTATAACATACTTGGCAAGACATACCCACCCGTTCATAGACCGTCGGTGGCAAAACATACCTGAGCTTTCAAAACTTGCTTACTTATCAAATCATATGATGAACCGTATTCATCAATCTTGACCTTACAAAACATATGTGCCACTTATGCTTAAAGTCCCCTGGCACGTACGGACTTGTGCCACTTATGCTTAAAGTCCCCTGGCACGTACGGACTTGTCTTGATGTGCTACAAATGCTTAAATTCCCCTAGCACGTACGGACTTGTGCCACTTATGCTTAAAGTCCCCGCACGCATTTTACTTGTCTAAAACGTCATCAAACAGAGCTTATACTTGATACATAAAATAGGGATAGTCATTCATGCTTGATCCAATACTTTTCAAGACAAAACAAAGCAAAGCTTATCAAAACATTAGAACATAACTTTATTAAAGGTACCACTCACCTAGTTCTTGGGACGTCGGGATCAAGGCAAGGTCCAAGTCCTACAAACACATGGCAAGGTCTACTGAAAGCACATCTCAAAACAAGTCTCACATACATGCAAATGATCTCGGAAAAACATGCTGGAAGTCAAAACACTATTTTACATGTCAATGAGACATGCTGGGCACCAACCAGGTCTATGCCGAGGTCCCACACCTCCTGGCCGAGGTGTGGTTACCACGGCTTCGGCGTGCGGCTGCAGGCCGAGGTTCAAACAAGACAAATGCAAGTAATCATGCAAGGTAGGCCAAGGTGAGATACGATGCTTGGCCTAAGTGTAAGGTCTAGGTAAGAATGATCTCGGTGACTACACTTCGGGAAGTGAAGTCTGGAAATCTGGGTTTCCACCCGTGAAGAACATGAAGAACATGAACATGATGAACATGAATATGATGAATGCCAAAATCATAACTTGCTTATACAAAATCTGAGTTTTCATGCCATGAGTTTGAAAACATGGACCTGGGCACCCATACTTGAAGATCATATGAAAACAAACATGAAAACATGAATCTTGACATGAGCTCACGGATCAAAACATGACTTTTCTTGAAGAACACTTGAATATCATTTTCTCTCTCTAAAACCGAGCTTCAAAACAATGCATGGCTTACAAATCACATTCAATCATGCAATGAAATAACATAAACATAAAGAACGACATGAGCAAGTCAAGAATCTAACCTTGGAACACAAATCTAACGGTTTGATCTCTAGGAATCAAGCTAGGATCTCTACTCCCTCTAGAACTACTTCTCCTCTTCCTAGAGCTTCTCTCTTCTTCCTTAGAACAAAACACAACAAATGATAGGTTTCTCTCTATCGGCCGACTTAACCCTCTGCTTTCGGACACGTATGCGTTCCGGGTTGGCTCTCCTCAAAAAGGTGACAGATTGACAAGACTTGACTCTGACAAAGCGTACTCAACAAGCTACCCAGCAAAACACTCCGGCAAGGAATGACATCGGCAAGGGTCAAGACATCGGCAACAGAGGACAATGACTTCGGCAACTAAGGTAACAATGATCTCGGCTAGGAAGGAAACACTTGACTAAGCTGTGCCACACCTCGGCCTAGATGTGCCACACCTCGGTCTAGGTCATACCTCTCCAGGACAAGATCACTTCGGTACAAGGGTAACATCTCGACCTAGATAATACACACCTCGGCCTCGGCGATACACACCTCGGCCCAGATGATAATCATCTCGGCCAATATGCCAGGACAAAGGTGGAGGTCAACAAAGTGGTTCCAAGAGGATTCTAGACTGAAGATGACCTCGGCTTGGAAATGATCTAGGCTTAGCATGACCTAGGCTTAACACAACCTAGGCTTAACAATACAAGGGTGGAACAAAGCATACACATACACTTAGGCAAATCAAATACGTACAAAACAAGGCACAATTCATGATAGCAAATCTTAACATGGCAAATCATATAACTGCATGCAAGCATGACTAAGGCATGAAATGTGGGTCCTTACAGAGAGAGATAGACAAACCTTGTAAAACATGACCTTTAGGGTCAATAGAAGAATGGCCATAGAGATCACAGACAATTTTGCCATGGATTTTACCAATCCAAGCTCTCATACCACAAATCATCATCATCACCATCATCATAAGGATCGTAGAGACAAAAAGTGGCAGTGGCACTTTCTTTGACAACAACTCCATACGATGGTAGTGACAGTGAGAGGGTGGTGATTGCGTGGTGCCGTTGGCGACGGCAGTTGTAGAAGGTAGCAACGGATAACAAAATCAGGGTCAGGTTTGGGACAGAAGAAGAATAAGGTGGCCGGAGGGCTTGCGGCAGTGAAAATGGTGGTTGGAGGTTTTGTTTGGGAGGTGGGTTGGCTTTTTGGTTTTTTTGGCTATTTTAACCTGGGGTTAAAAAGCCTGGTTTAGGAAGGATTTTTGATTTTTTTGGCTTTTTTGTGACAGAAGAATATAATGATTATGGGTTGGATGTGATATTTTGTCTTATTGGACTAAAAAACCTATTTTGTTTTTTGTGGCTATTTTAGCCAAAAAAATTCCCAAACCCAACTTCCCAAACATAGGTATAGGATTTGGGTTTTTTTGGTTTTGGGTGCATGGATGAGGAGCAAGGTTAGAGACTAGGGTAATAAAGGAATTATAGAAATTATAAAAATAAAAAAAAAGTTAAATTTTGAGGGTGTAAGGAGTTAAATTGGTGATATAAGTAAAATTTCTCAAAAAACAAAGAGACAATAAAAAGTAAATTGTAACACTCCAAAATTTTCCCTCAGCTCGAGCATAAGAATTGATGCTCGAGCGGCCTTGTGAGGCTCCCAGTACTTTTGCAGTTTGTCCGAAATTTTGGGAGTTGTGAATTTCCGCTCGAGCACAGAAGTGTTCGCTCGAACGGTCGGCCTTGTTGGTCTGTTCGCTCAAGCGCAAGATTGGACTCTTGAGCGGTCTGCCTAGTTGAATCTGAATTTTTCGGACTAGTGGAATTATTTTTGACCTTTTATTATTGTGTTTGGAGCCTCATTGTTTTATTTTGGGGCATTGATTGAAGTGATAACATGATGGCAAAGTAAGATTAGACCAAAAACTTTGATTCGAATAATTTTCCTACGAACAACGATCACTCTTTTGCCCTTTTCTTTTTCCACACTTTGAATTTGGGTGTGAGGCTAGAACCATTAGAATGATTGTTTCTAAGGCATCGATTTGGACATAAGAATGACCTAAAATGGAGTCCGGATGAGAGAGTTATGCCCATTTGAAGTTTTAGTATCTGTGCTAGAAGCAAGAATGCTCGAGCGCAGAAAGTGGCGCTCAAGCGGACTGCGCGAATTCAGCAACTTAAAAAGTGATTTTCTAGATCATTCTTTGCACTTTCCTTTTCCCTCTTCCTTCCCTTCATCCGAAGTCCGAAAATCCCTAAACTTTTGACCCAAATACCTTCCATTTCTCAAAGATTTGGCCAAGATCCCTTACTAAAAAGTGAAAAATACATGAAGCTCAACATTTTCAATAGATTGGATTTTGGATTTGCGAAGGATTCTTCTTGGAGCCTTGCTTTCTTGCTTGATCCTTGAGGTAGGGGTTTCTAGTTCTTTTTCAATACTCTCATTTATAGATAGATTTGTTGTATTTTCTTTATATAAACACAAGACTTACACTTTTGAGCATATTGTTATAAATCATGAGATTGGGGGTTTAGGGTTTGAAATTTTGGGGTTTAATTTTTGGATTATGATTATGGGCTTATGAAATTGGGTGTATAATTAATAAGAGAGTTGGAATAAAAAGTGTTTGGGTGAAAAGTTTCTATTTCTCTTAAAACCCTAGTTTGGTTCATGAAGTTAGATGAAGGTTTTGCTTAAATTGAAAGTAGTATCATGAAATTAAGGTGTTAAATTGCACATATACAAGTTTAATTGAATTTTGGAAGTGTTTGGAAATTATGTAAAAGTTGCGACTGAACCCATATTGTTGATATTTTAAATCATGTCATAATATGAAACAAAATTTGCGGGAAGAAATTGTTAATGATATGGATGATGCGCAATTTGTGATAAGATAATGAAGTGAAGATTTAGAGGCTTTTCCCAAAATAGGCCAACCTACTAACTTATTTCCCAAACTAAGCCTAGTTTGGCCAAAATTCCCAGAATAAGCTGAAACGTGTTTCCAAAACACACTTTCAGCATGTGTTCTGGCCCAGGCGTGCAAAATGAATAAAATCATAAAAGCGTGGCTACAAAACACACTTTTAATTAAGAAAACGTTGTTCCTATTAACGTTTTCATCTTTAGTGAAAGCATGTTTCAGAATCGCGCTTTCAATAGAAAGCGTGGTTAGAAACCACGCTTTTAAAGAAAATTTTCTTTTAGAAGAAAGCGTGGTTCGTAACCACGCTTTTTATACACTTCATTTTTTTTTTCCCCGAACCAGTTCTCCCTCTTTTCTCCCTTTGCTCTCACTCTCTCTCTCTCTCTTCGTCGTTTCTCTACTCTCACTCTCTCTTTCCGTGGGTTCTCTGCTCTCTCTCTCTCTCTCTGTGGGTCACTCTCTACTCTCTCTCTTTCTCGTTGGTATGTGGACTGTCTGTCTGTCTTTCTCTCTCAGTTTGAATTTTATATGTGTTGATTTTGTTTGTGAAAATGTGAATGTGGGTACATAACAAAGTGGGGTTTTGTTAATTGAAATTGATATCAATGTGGGTAGAATAGGGTTTGTGAATTGAAATTGTGGTTTTGAATTCATAGATTGAATCGTAGCCCTAGCCCAATTCTAGGGTTTCAAATTGAACCCTAGCCCGAACCCAATTTTAGGGTTTTTAATTGAATTTGAATTCACAAATTATGATTAGGGTTTTTTTATTTTTTATTTTTTAATTCACAATTGAATTCTAGGGTATTTATTTTTTTGATTGTCAGACAAATGTTCACAAAAATAATAAAAAATAAAAAATTTAAACTCTCTTAAAGTAGATAATAAGAATCTTATAAAAATTGTAAATTCTGTATAAAAATGAGTGCAACAGAGAATGAATAATTCTTTTAAACTCTCTTAAAGACTTTTTTTTAATTATTTTTTATATTTATTAGTACTGTTTGAACATAATTACTAAAATTTGCTTATACAGATTAAGATATTAAGGAATCATTTCAAGAACTCAAAAAGATAAAAATAAATAAATAAATGATTTTGTTACTTCATAGTTTACCAAAATTCAGTACACAATTTTAAAAATATAAAATTATATGAAAACAATAATTTAAATGCAACAAAATTTCACTTAAATGTTACTCTTCTTATATTTTTGATTGCAAAGTTACTAATTAAACTTGCATAATGAAGCTTATCTATTATATCCTTTTCAATGGATAATATAATAAACTGCAAAATTACTAATTAAACATTACTCTTTTTAAATTTTTTTTTTTTTGGTTGCTAGCTGAATTAAAAATAATAATTTTGGACCTTTTGGATTTGGACTCCATTTGAGTGAGGCTTATTAAGAATATTTTAATTTTGAACTTAGTATAAAATGTATAAATTTTTTGGATTCCAATTTTTACAAAATTTTGAATTTAAACTTTTTGTTTTAAAATGATAGACTCAAAATTAAGAATGATAATGGGGTAGGCCAATGTAGGGATCCACTCATATCAGATTGAGAGAGATAAATACGGACAAGGTAATTTTATAATCTTAAGGATGGCGGTATTAATAAAAATGAGAGACAATATAGTATATTATAGATAATAATTTATAGGTCATGCTAAGGGTTGTTAATAAGTACCCATAACAAGATCAAAAAAATTATAATCCCAATACATTTTCCCATATATTCCAGAATATTTTTACACATTTCAATACACTTTTAATATACATGTTACACACTTTTTCAACACTATCAGTAAGTGTTAGGGCTTAATAATAATAATAATAATAATAATAATAATAATAATAATAATAATAATAATAATAATAAGCCTTAGGGCTTTTATTAACATTTTTCATAAATTATAAAAAATGAGACTTAAAAAATGTAAAATGAAAAATAAAGAAATGAAAATGAGTGTTTTAAGTATAACATTTAAGTGTTTTAGTCTTATTATATTTGAAAAAAATTAAATTATATATATTATATAAAACTATATTTGATTAGTATAATGGAGATGGGGGTGAGAATAGGAAAATGCGCCCCCACAGGTAATTCTATTTAAACATCCTTACTTATCTTAGTATATACCATTTATTCATTTTACACCATATACAAATTAAAACTTTTAATTTTGTCTCAATACACATCATTTTACACCATATACAAATTAAAATTTTGATTAGTATAATGGAGATGGTCTATGTAATGGATGCCAGGCAAGAGGAGAGGAATGCTACGAAGGTGGTGATGATCAAAAGGGAGGGAGGTGGCTGCCGGTGGTCAGAAATGGAAAAGGTTAGGGTTGAGTTGGGAGGGAGGGAGAGAGGGAGGGAGGGAGGGGTGTGTTGGTAATTTGATTGAAGGATAGAAATCTAATAAAAAAAAATTTAAAAAAGATGTGTACTAAATTAATTAAGTGTGTTTCACAGTGCTATCTGCGACTGAGAAAATAATTTCAGTTTAATCTCATGTAACATAGCTCATGGGCATGTCAAGACACTTGAGGGTATTATGGGCATTATAGTATTTATTTTGGATGATATCAGCAGCTTCGGTTAGTTGGGTGGACAACAGTACAAAAATGAGAGAATCTTGATATTGTCAATTAAAGTAGGGTAGACTTCTATAATTATTAAAATTACAAGAGAGATTCCTGTATTTGTCAAAAATCTCAAGGGAGGTAAGTGTAATTTACCGAATACAAAAAGAAGCAGAAAATGCAAAAAGGAGAAAATGGGATGACTGTGAAGTTTCATAAACTGAAAATAAGATAAAATATAGGCTGCAGTGCCAATCTTCTTTACATATCAGGTGGCCATTTTATTATTTTGTTTTGAACGTTGTTTTGGTGAAAAAATCAACGATAGTTTTGTAGGTTGAAGTGAGTTGGAAGGTTGTGTATTTACTTGCACTCTGTTTCATAGTTGCTTATGAACAGTATTGCTTTAAAACAAAGAAAATTAAAGCCTCTGTCTCATTTTATGATTTAATTTATAATTTTTTGCAAATTCCAATTTGTACTGAAAATCGTCAATTCAAAGTGACTACTTACTGTATTAAAAAAGCAAGTATTAGAAAATAGTTTATTGTAGCGATGTGACAACTCACTGCATTACTGATTAATTTGACAACTCACTGTTCGAATATGAGGGGATTGCATTGTGAAAAAAACGGCCCAGAATTATTATTTTATCGGACAACTACGTCCGTTCATTTTCTGCTTTCGTTTCTAACTTTATGAAATTGTAATTTTGGTCTGCCAGTGCATGTCCGATGCGACTACTCACTGCAACACCAAAACAACCCATGTTACTTGAGCTTGTCATAGTGGGATAAGGGGTGTCAGAAAAGAAACTATAATGAATTGAATGGTGATTAAGTCTGCCAAAGTGACTGCATCACGGGTACACAAAGTCACGGACAACATATTACTCAGGATTGCATGAAATGAATAAGATAAAATAATATCACGAGTATCACTTCTTCCACAGTGCCCCGACATCTCAATTATCGTCACCATGTCATCTCTTTTGCATGTCTATAAATAGCACTACCCCCAGTATGATGTTTGTTCAAGTCATAACAATAGTAATATATCTACAATTATTATTATTATTATTATTATTATTATTATTTATGAACAATGTCTTCAAGAGGTGCAGGAAGTTCACGCCGTCAAAGAAATCCAAAAGTGTGGCTACTACCTCCATTTACTTATGACTATAAGAGCGAAAAATACTTGAGTTCAAAGGATTATTATGCTGGTATCCGAGCAAAATGGGCATTCAGGGTAACGAAGCAAGAAGGATTATTTAATGATCTATGTAACTTTGGGGCACCGGTACCTCATCGTCGTTCATTGACCATGGCTAAACAAAATGTGAGTGACTATGAAAAAGCAGTTACCAAAATTAAAAAGGAGAACAACAGAATGTTGATGCGGAGATGTCGACATTTCATGCTTCAGCTAGCCACCGAAATGGCAGAAACAAGCAACAGAGAATTGACTGTGATAGAGCGAAATAATATCTTAAACAATGAAAAATATCTCTCTTTCTACTACATGTCAGATGAGAAATGAGAAATCAAACACCTTTATCTTTCATATATGTTTGTATGTTGTGTCGTATCTTCGTTATTGGGGTGTAAGACAATGTTGTTGTTCATCTAGCTTACGGATATATTTCAACTATTTGTTATATGAAGCTGAAGTTTATGAAATCACTACATTTATAAGTACACATGTCAAGATTCGTTATGAATTTCTCTTCCTATTGATAACTCATGTATAAGCATTGCAAAGCCATTACAATGAATGAAAACGTTTGGTCATACATGCAACCAAGTTCATTTAGTATCAACATTATATTCCACTTCAATAATGCATTAAATCATGAAAGCCTAGTTGAATTAGCGTTCTTCAAAATAACAATAACGGAGAGAAAGCAAAGGTAATTATTATTTGTAGAATTACAAGAACTATTCAAAAACTATTGAAATTTCTCCCTACATTGATAAGTCGTGGATAAGCATTACAAATCCATTACAAGATAAATGGTTTGGTCATTCATCCAAACAATTTCATTCATTATCATCATCATCTGACATCTCAATATCAGATTCATACATAGTATCCATGCTCCAGGTGAAGTACTGGTGCACATCATCCATTAACTCATCTTCGGTACTCTCATTTGTGGTCTTCATTAGTTCGGACCTTTGCAAACATTTGGTCATGCGATTAACTTTGTCGTAGATACGATGCAATGCCCTTTGCAACAACTGTGGAGTGTCAATTGGCATACGCATGGCTAACCGGCAAGGAAATTTAATAATAACTTCACAACATAGCTCAACGAGAACGTTTACTCGAGTTATGCGAAATGTCCACTCAGCTCTCATGGTATTGACGGCAGCATGTGAGTAGCGCATATAGCGACCCCGGTCTTTTCTCATTTGATTATTGTATCCGGACTTGGGTTCCGTAGATTCTGTCATTATATATTTATTGTTGTCCTTTAAATCTGTATTCTTAAGTTATGGGTTGTGTTGGGCAGGTTTGTTGCAGGTTGGTTGGGTCCGGAAACCAAGTGTTGCTATTCAGTTTTTGGGTTGGTCGCTCGAGCGAAGGTTTGGTCGCTCGAGCGAGGGTTGAGTTTTGTCTCTGGTGGCTCGAGCCAGGGTTTCTTCGCTCGAGCGAACGATTGCATCTAGTATAGACCTGAGAGCAGTGTTTCTTTGCTTGAGCGAGCGAGGTGTATGTTTTCGAGTTCTTCGCTCGAGTGAGCATTCTGTCGCTCGAGCATGCTTCTGGGTTGCAGACCTGAAGCATTGCATTCTTGGCTCGAGCGAGCTTTTCTTCACTCGAGCGAGTCTTTCTTGTGTCTGGTCGCTCGAGCGACCATGTCTTCGCTCGAGCGAGCCTGTCCAGTTTAAATAGACAACATCGGGAATTTAATCAGTTTTTCATCCTCTTTTTTATTCTAAACCCTAGTTCCGAGTTCTCTCTCTCTCAACTCACCTTTTCTTTTAGGTTTGATCTATTTAGAGTGCGTTTCTACCCTAGTTACTTTACTAAAAAGGTAGTGTGGGTCCCGGCTTCAGTTTAATCTGAACAATCTTGGAGTTGGAGCACTTTGAGTTTTGGTCATCATCTTCGTTTTCTTTTTTTTTGGGTTATTTCTTCGAGGTAGGGATTTCCTACTCCAATGTATACGTTTTGTTCTAAGTTCTGGCATTTTAATATGTTGGGGGTATTTTGGTAATTTTGGGAAAAACCCTAGTTGTTTAAATAAATTGAATTGTATATTTAATTTGAGGAACATTGAGGAAATTAGTTAAATTCATGAGATTGAAGAATTTATTGATTAAATGGGGTAGTTGGTTAATTTAAATCACTCGTCTATTTAATTGTTGAATTATTTATTTCCAAGTCTAGAAATAATTGTTTTGGGCTATCGGTGGAGGATAGTCGTGATTGTTGTAGACATTGCATGTGGATTAGGGATAACTGAAACTAATCACTGGTTAAGTCATTAATCTTGATTGTTGAATTAATACAGACATTATGTGTATTGATTGCGTGTTGTATATGTTATGTGTTTACATACATTGAATTGTAGGAGGAGATAGGGGATGTACTCCACGGTTTAGGGGAAGATAGGGGATGGACCTCTAAACTGGATTTTGTTTGGGAGGAGATAGGGGATGGACTCCATTAGCATCACTTTTATGTGTGCTTATTTATATTGAAGTGTTTAATTGTTTGGGAGGAGATAGGGGATGGACTCCATTAGCATCACTTTTATGTGTGCTTATCTATATTGAAGTGTTTTATTGATACAGCACTAAAATGTGTATCAAACTGGAAGTATGAAGTGTTTTGATGTGAGCTTGAGTCTCATTTATTATGTTGATATTGGAAGTAATGTGAATATGCTATATAGTTCACAGTTGTAAGTTTGGCCAGGTTCTGAGCCACATTGAGAATAATAGATATTGATAAGTGTCATAGACATTAGTGTCTTAAGATTGTATATTGATATAACTGATTATCATTGTTAACCATCTATTAAGTGTTATTGCTTTATTCAATGCTTATATTTGGTTTAGTATATTTCTACTGGGCTGTGGCTCACCCTATATGGGAACATCATTTTCAGGTCCAGGTGATTCGCTACCTCTAAGGAATTAGCTTGGAAGGAATTGGACTTGAAGCCTTGATTTTTTGTTATTTGTTTTTATCTGAATTACATGTAAACATTCAAGCCTAGGGCTTTATTTGTATTTGAGTTAGAACTCATAATTTTGTGTCCAAGTGTTGGCTTGGCAAGATGTAAGCCCCTAGGGCATTTATTTTGATGTTACATATAATGTCTTTATTTAGAAATACTCTGATGAATGAATTGTGGTTTATTGACTTCAGTAATGTATCTTATTATTGTGTATGTTGGGTTATTATTTTGAGGGCGTTACAACTTGGTATCAGAGCGTACCGGGTTTGAATACGTTGGGTACGTGGGAAGTGATTAGTATCACATTGGGTTCGTCTCGTTTGATAGAGACTTAGTGTACTGTTGTATGCTTATTTGATAACATGTTTATGTGATTATGTGGGTATGGAACGTAGTTTCTAGGATATCGATTGGACCCTTGAGTTTTTAGTAGCCTTGTTGGAAAGGCACTTGATCACTGCTGCTTCCAACCGGAACTATAGTAACATTTTGGGACTATCATTATCCAGGAATGAAATTCGTAGGTGCTTATGTGATTATGTGCTTACGTGGAATGAATTATTGTTGTCCAATGCATTAGGACGAGAATGTTTAGTTTCGGCACATTTATTAATGTGCTAACGTCTTTGTTTCTTGTATTAGGATGTCAGGACGAGGACGCGGTAGGCGTGGTAGGCCGGGTAGGCAGGAAGTGCCTGTGCCAGAGGAGATTCCAGTAGTACAGGAGATTCCGGCAGTGCAGGAGGGTGTTGGTCAGGCCAATGTGGCCGAGCCAGTAGGCCAGCAGGCTATGGGCGCTTTAGCCCGAGAGATAGCAGGGGCATTCAGGGAATCAGTTGGCATTCTGAGGGCTGCGAACCCAGCCCAAGTTGTTGTTGCAGATGCTGGACCTTCTTTTCTGAAGAGGGAGTTCTTCCGGTCCAATCCGGACGAATTTTTAGGAGATCCTAAAGAGCCGCTTAAGGCAGATGAATGGCTCGAACAGACAACGAAGACATTTGAGATGCTTGGCATCGAAGATGAGGGGTTGAAAGTGACCTTGGCATCGTTCCAGCTGAAGGGAGATGCGGGTCAGTGGTGGAAGTTCACTAAGGGTCGCATAGGAGCTACATGGGAGGCTTTTGTGAATGCTTTCCAGGAGAGGTTCTTATCTCCAGCATCGAGGAGAAACCGAGAGACCCGGTTACTTAAACAGTCGAGTTCTTCAGTAGCCGAGTTTGAGGCTGCATTCACTAGTTTGTCCAGGTTTGCACCTGAGTTGGTGGTGTCCGAGGAACGCCGTTGCATTGAGTTTGAGAAGAAGTTGAGGAGAAGTTGAGGCGCGGCCTCAAGTTGAGAATTGTTGGGTCTATGGTTCGTGATTATGGGCGTTTGGTTGATGCTGCAGCCCATACGGAGATTATGATGCAGGAAGAGGAGGAAGGGAAGAAAGGCTCCAAGAGGAGTCAGGATGGCCAGGGTGATGGCAAGAGGCAGAGAGGTTTTACTCCTCAGCAGTCTCAGAGTAGCTTTTCTAGATCCACTTTTTCTGTGCCGAGTGCTAGTTCGGGGAAAGGCAGCCAGGGAGACGTTACTTGTTACAAGTGTGGCCAGCTGGGCCACAAGTCTCCAGTTTGTCCTCAGAGGGGAGGAGGGCAGAGGACAGCATCTTCTTCGGCTCGATCTCAGAGCCAGAGTCAGGGTAGAGGCCAGCCGCTCACTTGTTTTTAGTACGGTCAGGCAGGGCACATGAAGAGGTATTGCCCGCAGTTGAGTGGCACACCTAGTGCATCAGGTTTGAGGCAGACTCAGGGTCGGCCAAATTTCAGTCGGGTCAGGCCTCGAGGGCCAATCAGGGGGCTTCATCGTCCCAATCTGTGCAGCAGTCGTATGCTCCTAGGGGTGAGCAGGTTGATCAGAGGTCATCTGGGCGCGTGTATGCTGTTATCGCGCAGGATCTGGTACCGGCTCCATCGGTTGTGAGAGGTACCTTCTTGTTTTGCAACTCGGTTGCTAATATTTTGATTGATACGGGTGCATCTTATTCCTTTGTGTCTGCTGCATTTGCATCTGTTTTGGAGTTGGAGTTAGCACAGTTAGCGTCTCCTATTTGTGTAGTGTCACCTCTTGGGGGTGAATTGATCTTGAAACAAGGTGTTAGGGGTTGTGATATAGAGGTCGATGATCATAGAATCCCATTTTCTTTTGTAGTTTTGCCTATGAAAGGCTTTGATGTTATTTTGGGTATGGACTGGTTATCGTCATACCGGGCAGTTATTGATTGCTACCGTCAGAGGGTCACTTGTTGTACCGTTAGCGGTGAGTGTTTCCATTTTCTGGGGGACCGGGTTGGTAGTGTTTTGCCATCGGGGTGCGTTTCACGAGAGCGAAGTGAGCTTAGTGGTCTACTTGCTAACCTTTCAATTAGTGAGGTTGATGAGACTCAGATTGTGTTGCCAAGGGTGGTTTGTGAGTACTCGGACGTCTTTCCCGAGGATCTTGTTGGTTTGCCACCGCATCGAGAGATTGAGTTCTCTATTGACCTAGTGCCCGGTACGGCACCAATTTCTATAGCACCTTATCGTTTTGCCCCAGCCGAGTTAGTTGAGTTGAAGATTCAGCTCCAGGAGTTGTTAGATAAGGGCTATATCCGTCCTAGTGTTTCACTGTGGGGAGCGCCAGCTCTTTTTGTTAAAAAGAAAGGTGGTGCTTTGAGACTTTGTATAGACTACCAGAAGTTGAATCGGGTGACGGTTAAGAATAAGTACCCTATGCCTCGTATAGATGATCTGTTTGACCAGTTGAAGGGTTCCCGTTGTTTCTCTAAGATAGACTTGAGATCGGGTTATCATCAGTTGAGGGTCAGGGAGGAGGATATTCCGAAGACGGCATTCTGTACACGGTATGGCCACTATGAGTTTCTGGTGATGCCATTTGGGCTCACCAATGCACCAACTGTGTTTATGGATTTGATGAACCGGATATTCCAGGAATTTTTAGATCGTTTTGTAGTCGTCTTCGTGGACGACATCCTTATTTATTCACCTTCAGAGAAAGAGCACGAGGAACACTTGAGAGTGGTGCTTGAGTTACTTACAGCCCATAAGCTTTATGCTAAGTTTGGGAAGTGTGAGTTCTGGCTAGAAGAGGTGAAATTCTTAGGCCATGTCGTTTCTGGAAAAGGGGTGTCGGTTGATACATCTAAGACGGAGGCAGTGTAAGACTAGGCACAACCTAAGAGTGTGTTTGAGATCCGTAGTTTTCTGGGATTAGCTGGGTATTATCGCCAGTTTGTGAAAGATTTCTCCAGGTTAGCTTCGCCTTTGACTAGATTGACTCGGAAGGGAGTTAAATTTGTATGGAGTGAGACTTGTGAAAAGTCGTTTCAGGAGTTGAAAGTTAGACTGACCACCGCTCCAGTATTGATTATTCCGGAGAGAGGATTGGGTTATGCAGTCTATTGTGATGCCTCACGAGAGGGTTTGGGTTGTGTGTTAATGCAAGAAGGGAAAGTGGTTACCCATGGTTCACGTCAGTTGAAAATTCATGAGAAAAATTACCCTACGCACGATCTAGAGTTAGCAGCTGTGATATTTGCCTTGAAGATTTGGAGGCATTATCTTTATGGTGAAAAGTTCGAGGTATTCTCGGATCATAAGAGTCTGAAATATCTGTTTACACAGAAAGACTTGAATTTGAGGCAGAAGAGGTGGATGCAGTTTATGGAGGATTATGATTTCGAGTTACATTATCATCCGGGGAAGGCCAATGTTGTGGCCGATGCCCTTAGTAGGAAATCTGTTAGTGACGTTGCTAGTATAGCCATCCGGGAGTGGGAGATATTGGGTGCACTTGGAGAGCTCGATTTGCTTTTGGGCGAATCAGTTGAGACTACGGCATTGTTTTCTGTTGTTGCACAGCCTACACTTGTGACTCGAGTGTTAGAGGCTCAGAGAGGTGACCATGAGGTAGAATCCCTCCGTGAGAAGATTTTCGGTGGGAAGGTTGAGAAGGGTTTGACGGTGTATCCCGACATGAGTGTGAGATACCGAGACCGTCTATTTGTGCCGGAGTCTTGCCGAGAGGAAGTACTCCGAGAGTTTCATCATTCGCGCCTTGTGGTGCATCCAGGAGGTACTAAGATGTATCGGGATTTGGGTCGCCAATTTTGGTGGCGGGGTATGAAGAGAGATATGGCAGCTTTCGTGTCTAAGTGCCTTACTTGTTAGCAAGTGAAGGCCGAACATCAGAGGCCAGCGGGTTTGTTACAACCCTTGCCTATTGCCGAGTGGAAGTGAGGGCATGTCACTATGGACTTCGTTGTAGGTCTTCCAAGGACTCAGCGGGGTAGTGATGCTATTTGGGTGGTTGTAGATCGGTTGACTAAGTCGGCGCACTTCATTCCTATGCGCGTGAGAGATTCGGTAGATCATCTTGCCGAACTGTACATTCGGGACATAGTGAGGTTGCACGGGGTCCCAGTGACGATCGTCTCAGATAGAGATCCCCGTTTTACTGCTAGGTTGTGGCAGAGTTTGCAGAGTGCCTTAGGCACTAAGTTGACCTTTAGCACGGCTTATCATCCTCAGACTGACGGGCAGTCCGAGCGTACTATTCAGATCCTTGAGGATATGCTTCGGGGTTGTGTTCTTGATTTCAGTGGGTCGTGGGAGAGGCACTTGCCTTTGGTGGAGTTTGCCTACAACAACAGTTTCCAGTCTAGTATTGGTATGGCACCGTTTGAGGCCTTGTATGGCCAACCGTGTAGATCTCCAGTTTGTTGGGCCGAGGTGGGTGATGCACCTCTATTGGATCCGGAGTTGGTGAGGGAAACGACGGAGAAAGTTGAGCTTATCCGTAAGAGACTTGTTACAGCCCAGAGTCGTCAGAAATCTTATGCCGACCGTAGGAGGAGACCGTTAGTGTTTGAAGTGGGTGATCATGTCTTTTTGAAGATATCACCTAGACGGGGACTGATGAGGTTTGGGAAGAGCGGGAAGTTGTCCCCTCGATTCATAGGTCCTTTTGAAATCCTCGAGAGGATTGGCGAAGCTGCTTATCGTTTAGCTTTGCCACCGCAGTTGTCCGGAGTTCATGATGTGTTTCATGTGAGTATGCTTCGGAAGTATGAGCCGGATCCGTCACATGTGTTGGATTGGACTGATTTAGTGGTTGACGAGGATGTCTCGTATGAGGAGAGACCAATTCGAGTCTTGGATAGACGGGATCAAGTTTTGCGAGGCAAGACCATTCCTTTGGTAAAGGTTCTACGGAAACATCACGGGATGGAGGAAGCCACTTGGGAACGTGAGTTAGAAGTCCGTGAGAAATATCCGGACATGTTTATTGATTTGTAATCTTGTATTTAAATTTTGTCATATTGTTGGACTTAAGAGCTTTATATATATCTTAAGTTGGAAAACATTGAATGTGTTGGTTTAATGATAGTAATTTGAAACTTGCTTCATAATGGAAGTGGAATGTCACATTTATAAATCGAATGTGTTTTATAATATCATGGAAGCGAATATGATATGAAAATGGAAATCATGTATATAGAAATCATTCAAATTGGAAGAAATGCATGTTGTTAATGCAAGTTTACGTATATATTGTTTTACTTATTGTGAGATGACTCTTGATAAGAGATGAAGTGACCAATATTGGGTCAAGTTGTTTATTATTGTTACAGCATATCATTGGGACTTGAGAAAAACTTATTTTTGAAAAACTTATGCTTAATTTCGGGGACGAAATTCTTTAAGGGGGGGAGGTTATAGCGACCCCGGTCTTTTCCCATTTGATTATTGTATCCAGACTTGGGTTCCGTAGATTCTGTCATTATATATTTATTGTTGTCCTTTAAATCCCTATTCTTAAGTTATGGGTTGTGTTGGGCAGGTTTGTTACAGGTTGGTTGGGTCCGGAAACCAAGTGTTGCTGTTCAGTTTTTGGGTTGGTCGCTCGAGCGAGGGTTGAGTTTTGTCTCTGGTGGCTCGAGCCAGGGTTTCTTCGCTCGAGCGAACGATTGCGTCTAGTATAGACCTGAGAGCAGTGTTTCTTCGCTCGACTGAGCTTTTCTTCGCTCTAGCGAGCGAGGTGTATGTTTTCGAGTTCTTCGCTCGAGCGGGCATTCTGTCGCTCGAGCATGCTTCTGGGTTGCAGACCTGAAGCATTGCATTCTTGGCTCGAGCGAGTCTTTCTTGTGTCTGGTCGCTCGAGCGACCATGTCTTCGCTCGAGCGAGCCTGTCCAGTTTAAATAGACAGCATCGGGAATTTAATCAGTTTTTCATCCTCTTTTTGATTCTAAACCCTAGTTCCGAGTTCTCTCTCTCTCAACTCACCTTTTCTTTTAGGTTTGATCTATTTAGAGTGCGTTTCTACCCTAGTTACTTTATTAAAAAGGTAGTGTGGGTCGAGGGCTTCAGTTTAATCTGAACAATCTTGGAGTTGGAGCACTTTGAGTTTTGGTCATCATCTTCGTTTTCTTTTTTTTTGGGTTATTTCTTCGAGGTAGGGATTTCCTACTCCAATGTATACGTTTTGTTCTAAGTTCTGGCATTTTAATATGTTGGGGGTATTTTGGTAATTTTGGGAAAAACCCTAGTTGTTTAAATAAATTGAATTGTATATTTAATTTGAGGAACATTGAGGAAATTAGTTAAATTCATGAGATTGAAGAATTTATTGATTAAATGGGGTAGTTGGTTAATTTAAATCACTCGTCTATTTAATTGTTGAATTATTTATTTCCAAGTCTAGAAATAACTGTTTTGGGCTATCGGTGGAGGATAGTCGTGATTGTTGTAGACATTGCATGTGGATTAGGGATAACTGAAACTAATCACTGGTTAAGTCATTAATCTTGATTGTTGAATTAATACAGACATTATGTGTATTGATTGTGTGTTGTATATGTTATGTGTTTACATACATTGAATTGTGGGAGGAGATAGGGGATGTACTCCACGGTTTAGGGGAAAATAGGGGATGGACCTCTAAACTGGATTTTGTTTGGGAGGAGATAGGGGATGGACTCCATTAGCATCACTTTTATGTGTGCTTATTTATATTGAAGTGTTTAATTGTTTGGGAGGAGATAGGGGATGGACTCCATTAGCATCACTTTTATGTGTGCTTATCTATATTGAAGTGTTTTATTGATACAGCACTAAAATGTGTATCAAACTGGAAGTATGAAGTGTTTTGATGTGAGCTTGAGTCTCATTTATTATGTTGATATTGGAAGTAATGTGAATATGCTATATAGTTCACAGTTGTAAGTTTGGCCAGGTTCTGAGCCACATTGAGAATAATAGATATTGATAAGTGTCATAGACATTAGTGTCTTAAGATTGTATATTGATATAACTGATTATCATTGTTAACCATCTATTAAGTGTTATTGCTTTATTCAATGCTTATATTTGGTTTAGTATATTTCTACTGGGTTGTGGCTCACCCTATATGGGAACATCATTTTCAGGTCCAGGTGATTCGCTACCTCCAAGGAATTAGCTTGGAAGGAATTGGACTTGAAGCCTTGATTTTTTGTTATTTGTTTTTATCTGAATTACATGTAAACATTCAAGCTTAGGGCTTTATTTGTATTTGAGTTAGAACTCATAATTTTGTGTCCAAGTGTTGGCTTGGCAAGATGTAAGCCCCTAGGGCATTTATTTTGATGTTACATATAATGTCTTTATTTAGAAATACTCTGATAAATGAATTGTGGTTTATTGACTTCAGTAATGTATCTTATTATTGTGTATGTTGGGTTATTATTTTGAGGGCGTTACAGCGCAAATTTGGATTTAATGGGTATTGAAATTCATCTCCATCTGTAACCCAATGGCGACCCATTACTGAATATAGATCAACCACCGTATATCTCATGATGATATCACTTGATATATCTATAAAACTTTTGTTGTGGTATGATGCGATATTTATACCACATATACACAGCTGTTGTAACATGCACAAATTCAAAATGGAGATCGACGTAAGTATTCATGTCTTATAAACTCTAAACTCACATGCCGACAATGAAGTACTGATACTTCAGGAAGTTCACATGGTAGCTGTATGTTTCAAATTATTGTAAAAGAGTTGTCATGTCAACCTTTATGACCTGAACAACTATGCATCAACTTTATAGGAGTTGTTACTTCGACTTTTATTGACTACTTAGTGCATATTTGAAGGTTTTAAGCAAAGTTCAAATCCGCTTAGAAATTTAATTTCACTTTTCCGCTTACAAATATAGTTCAACTTATTTTTCATTATACAATAGTTTAATTTCACTTTTTACCTTACATATTTAATTTAATTTAATTGAAGAAATTTAACCAATTTAATTTCAAGTTAACTATATGTTGATTTAAGTCAGTGTTGTTCTTGTCTACATACTAGGCTAGCTTTTATCTGTAACACTTTCAAGTTCTATACATCGAAAAACCCATCTATAAGTACTCTACTACAAATTAATCTTCAATACATTCCAACTCTATAATGTTTTCTCTTCAAGGTTTATGAATCTATTTGAAGCTGCATAGGGTGGCTTTTTAAACACAAAGGGTCTAATTGCTTTGTTGTTTTTTCTGACACCCCCTCATCCCATTATGAATTGCTGAAGTTCACATGGGCATAGTAGCTATGGTACAACCTCTTGCTTTTTTCATACAGTGAGTAGTCTCGTCAAAGTCGTCGCAGTGATACATCCAACATTTCTCAGTCATGCAATGATGTAGTGACTTTAACAGACGTAATAAATTAAAGGACTCAATGAAATGGCCAAGTTCACATGGCCACAGTAAACAGCATACGAATGATTGGTCTTTTTTGAAAAAGTGAGTAGTCATCTTCAAGTGACGATTGAAGTACTGATTGTGTGGAACGTGTTTAGCATTGATTGTTTATTACTCTATGTGGGCTTTTAATGGCATGTGACTTTATGCAGCGCGACTTAGATGCTTTGTTTTTTCCTCACATTTCAGATTTGAATTATTAATCACATTAATACGACCACATGGCAATAGTGTTGACAAACAACTATATAAAGGACTGAAGAAATGATGGTAAACACATAACCTTTCCACTCAGTTCTCCCTAGGAAACTATCATTCATTTATTGAGTAAAAATCAAATGGAGTATACATTCACGGTAGGGGGTAGGAATCGCAGAGGTGAGAGTTCACGACGAGGAAGAGGAAAATCGACTGAAGGTGCCGAAAGCATGTTCAGTTGAGATCCAAAAGGAAGATCTAGATAATGTTAATCGACTATGTGAAAGACTTCGACGTGAGATTTCTCAAATGCGTCGTTGGTCAACCCGCGATATGAAACTATCTATACTTAAGTTGGATGCCAAGAAGAACGGAACAGCCCCAAATGGTGAGGGTATCAAGGCTGTCAAGGAGGATCATGCACTTCTCTCTGACCTTGAGCTCTCAGATTGTTCGGACTCTAAGATTGTCGATTTGAGCGAGGATTAGGCATCTATCTGTCTACTAAATTATATTAGGTTATCCATAATTATGTATTGTCTGTGTTAAAATAACTCTTTCGACAATGAGTTTGTGAAAGGTTTGTCTAATATTTGTCTATGTAACTATTAAGTATTGTACTCGTCACTTTATTTTATGTACTGTGTTATGTTGAATGTTTCCACAAATTATTTTTGTGGGATACTTATGTTTGAACTAACTATGTCGTTCTGAAGTATTATAAGTGTTATAGTCTTACCTTTATTTTGTTTTCCTGTTCGTAGTAGTAATTAGCAAATTAGATACTTTGTATATGCTGTGTAAAGTTTTATTTAAATATTTCTTGGCAACAAATATTTAAGAGAACAACAAATATTTAGTTTCGAAAATTCTACGAAAGTAGGCTTAGTTTGGGAAATCAATTAGTATAGGGGCTTAGTTTGGGAAAAGTCCCAACAAAATCTCTTTGAAACAGCGCAAAATGTTCTTTGGGGAGGGTGCGTGTCTCGAGGCCATGATTTTCTTCTTCTTTTTTAATTTTTAATTTTTTATTTGTTGTTTTTATTTTTGTCCATCATCAATCTTTTTTAAATTATATTTGAATTATATAACAAAATAAAATTTTAATTTAAAAATTTATATATAAATAAAAATTTAAAAAACAAAATTATCAGGTAAATTAAGCAAATATTTAATTTATATTTTTTCATATTTTTTTTTAATTTTATATTTTTAAAGTCATAAGCGGTGATCATTGATTCAATGGTAAAATCTTAGTCTAATAATCTTTGATATGATGTTTATGCTTGCTTGTTTGTGGTTTTCTTTTTATTTTTTTATGCCACATCATTACAGCTTAAATCAGAACTCTAGTTTTAGAGCTCTTAATCACTACTCTTTAGATAATTCATGTTGTTTATTTTTAAAAAAATTTATGTATAAATTATTTATGTAAATATCAAATTGATCTGATAATCATATATATAATTTTATCATTTAAAAAAAATGGATGAGAAACATAATTTCAAAATTACATAATTTATTTTTAAATATTAAAATAATAAAATTTGGTAGCTAAGATTGTTTATCAATACGATATTTTATATGAATAATTTATATATAGAGATTTAAAAGATGACCGAGTGAATTATAGAATGCGGATTGAAGAGAAATCAATCAAAATAATAATAAACAGTTTTTTTACTAATTTCAGGGGCTTTTAAAAGTGTGGTTACGAACCATGCTTTCTTTTAAAAACAACTTTCTTTTAAAAATAGATTTCTTTAAAAGCGTGGTTAGAAACCACGCTTTCTATTGAAAGCGCGATTCTGAAACACGCTTTCACTAAAGATGAAAACGCTAATAGGAACAACGTTTTCTTAATTAAAAGTGTGTTTTGTAACCACACTTTTATGATTTTATTCATTTTGTGCGCCTGGGCCAGAAACATGCTGAAAGCGTGTTTTGGAAACATGCTTTAGCTTATTCTGGGATTTTCGGCCAAACTAGGCTTAGTTTGGGAAATAAGTTAATAGGTTGGCCTATTTTGGGAAAAGGCCCAAAGATTTAAAAATTTTATTGCGTAGTTAGAAAGTAATTTTATACCTCAAAACTAAAAGTCCGGATTTATCTTCAACTCTAGTTATGAAGTTTATTTTTTGAAAAATGAAGAATACTTCAATTAACATTAAATTTATGAAATTAAGTCTATGTTGGGTTAAGATGAGTGTGAATAATGATAAATGAGAGATTGTGAAATATGACAGTGTTATATGAATGAGTTGTATCAAAGAAATTAAATGTTGGAGATTTAATTTATAACCTTGGCTAGTAATTGATAATCAATGTGTTGTAAAAATTGAATTTGAAGACTTGATAGTAATATGGAGAAGTAAAGAAATAGTTTGAACCCAAGGATTGTGAACACTTTAAAGATGAATCTTTATGCCTCTATGGATGTGTTGTTATATTTTTGTAACAAAACAATGAATGATTTGATGGATAATGAAGAAGGTCATGGAACATATTTGTACTTGTTATGTAAATGGAATTTTAATAGATGGTGGATGTGTATTGAACTAATGTGTTACAGAAATAATGGAAGACGTGTTGGTATTGCCCACTAATTGTAATGTTGAATTGTGTTGAATTATGTTGATTTGTATTAGATTATGTTGAATTGTGTTGAACTATGTTGAATTGTGTTGAATCATGTTGAGTTGCGTTGGGTCGAGTTGTGTTGAGTTGAGTTGGGTTGTGTTGGGTGAGTTGAAATTGGTACCCGCGCGGGGAGTCAAGGTGCCCAATTGCCTTGTCTGCACATACTACCGGACGAATGTGGGAATATGTTTTTGGGTGTCCGCGAGCCCGCCATTTCTGGAGCTAGCAAATGTGGAAAACTGATGATTTTGGGTGTCCACGTCCCTGCCATTTATGGAGGCGGCAAATGTGGAAGGTTGTGATGTTCTGGGTGCCCACCGCCCCGCATTTTTTGGAGTCGGCAAATGTGGGCATGTTTTCAAACTAAACGGTGATTTTGGGAGTCCACTTCCTACCGTATCAAGTCGGCTAAAGGTGGAAGGTGTTATGAGTTTGGGTGCCCGCTATCCCACCGTATCAAGTCGGCTAAAGGTGGAAGGTGTTGTGAGTTTAGGTGCCCGCTATCCCACCGTATCAAGTTAGCTAAAGGTGGAACGTGTTGAGGAACATGTTGAGTCGGTAATAATACATGTGACATGTGATGAACTCGTGAAATTACAATTTGATGTGTAATTTGGCATGAAAGGAAAATGAAAATAGAAATTATTTGAAGAGAATGGAAAATGGAAAATGAAAAAGCAATTGGATTAGGGATTGGTGATGATGAACTCAATGGATTGCTTGTGACTACAAGGGAAGATTATGAGTTTTGTTTTATAAATAATTGAGAAATTGAACTAGAAAGTGTTTGTTACTCTTGTATTATGTTTGAACTCTAATCCTTTGGATTTTGATGTTATGGAGTATAGTAATTGGAAATAGTATAAGGGAAAAATCGAAATGAAATGAGGAATAATTTGGAATCGGATTAATAAATTTAAGATGATGTTCTTTCTTAAGTGTGCTTGTTTTCAAAGAGAATTTATGGCTTGCTAATGATGAGAGACTACATATATGGCAAGGAGTTTTTTTAAAGGTCCAAATGAAATTTTAAGAAAAAGATACTTTTCGTATAATATTTTGGAATTTACAAAATGTCACCTTACTATATGGTATCACTCCGCATGCATGATCATTTCTATCTATGTGTTAGCTATTGTTGTAGAGCTATG
Source organism: Camellia lanceoleosa (assembly GCA_025200525.1). NCBI lineage: Eukaryota > Viridiplantae > Streptophyta > Magnoliopsida > Ericales > Theaceae > Camellia > Camellia lanceoleosa. Next base: position 128,831,066 of record CM045768.1, read on the forward strand.
AGATTCCTACTGGGCATTAGTGCTCACCCTTCGTTGTTTTATTCTTTTTCAAGAAGAGAAATTTGGATTGATTAGTCGAAGAGTTGTGGAGTCCTTGTATCTTTTATGTATAATTTTATCGTAGATGTGGAAAAAATGAATGTTGTACATTGATGTTTGTAATTATTGATTTGTAGCTTCGTAGCAGAAGCTTGGCATGTATTATAGTTATTATTGTATTCATCGAGAGAGAGAACATGTATTACTATGTTTCTATTACTCAAGGGTAATGGATATTTGTATTAAAAAAAAATGGACCTAAATTGCAGGCTTTGGTAATGTTTCTGAGTAATTAAAATTTGGGGCGTGACTTAAATTACACTTTGCCCTTTTATATTTGGTCAATTTTTTTATTTTGGTCTTTAAAGTTTATTTTTTTCCTACTTTAGCCTTTCATATTTTAACTTTCTTCTAGTTTGCTCCCAAAGTTAACTTATGTTCAAAATTAGACAGAAAATATCACAATAATTACCACATATAATAAAAAATATATTATTATATTATAATTTGAATTTATGTCAGAGGTGCGAATTATATATAATAAAATATTTTTATATCATGTGACTAGTAATGTGTCATTTTCTAACTAATTTTAAAAATAAATTGAGAAAAATTTAAAATATGGAAGGTCAAAAACAAAGCGTGGCTTTTAGTCAATTGCTACATGTTGGTAATTTAGTGTTTGAATTTTTTACCATCTCTTTTAAGGTCTACCAATGGCATTGCACGGTATATAATCGTTGTAGATATCCGTGGTAAGGTTTGCAAAGTAGCAAAAGGGGAAGTTCCAAATAGTCTGATGTCCAATCTTAATGGTTAGGAGGACAAGTCTCTTTGGTGGACTCTAGTAGCCTTGAGTTTTACAGTTATAGTTTAACCATTACTATTTAAATGTTATTGGCTAATTGTTATTTATATTTATTAAATTGTTACTTACATATTAGGGCTGAACCTAATGTCTATACACATCATCTCGAAGTGCCTCTCTTGATAAGGTAACAAGATCTTTTGAAAATTGAATCTGTTGAGGCAAAGATCCCCATGCGGCCGCTTTTCCATGCTTGTGCCCGCACAATGGTGGCGCGGTCGCAGAACATACATAGTGCGACTGTGAACCCGTTTGCGGCCCTTAGTGGGATGTGCAGGTGGACCAAAGATATGCAATAGAGGCTAGAAAAACATGCGTGCCTACTGGACGTGTGGGTCCATGCTTCAACTCTTGGACTATCTAGTTGCACAAGAAAGCCCAATAAAACTCTAATTGATACTTTGGATCATGAAAATAGTTTTTTATTTGTAAAATCTGTCAACTTGAATTTAATTGGGCCTCCTTCCTTCTCCTCTTTTTGAAAGATATTGAAACGGTAGGTTTTGATAGAATAAAAAGAGGTTGAACGAGCCCAACAGTGGCCCAAACACAATCTTTCATCAAACTAGCTGCACTATTTTTATCATCGGGAAGCATCCAAACACCCAAGTCTTATGGTTAGTCAAAATGAGGTGTTTACACCGATAATTCAGCTCCGTCTTATTCATAATGTACAATGTGAAATGAGTGAGGGTCTAAATCTAGTAAATTCATAGGAAATTTACTAATTTATCGAAATGCCAAATAAAGACTGTATCTCTAGACCTAGAGTCGCCACCTAATCTTTTTGGGGAAACTAGAAAATCCTAACTCCTACCAATATAGGCCATCGATACACCGCAACCAAAGAACTCAGTTTGGGAGTTTAGGTATGCATGTGATTTGATGAAATGATGAGAATTTGAATAATTGATTTAGATGAATAATGATTTGAAATTGCTCCACTTTAGACCTTGTTGAACTCGTTGAGAGTATCATTATATATTGTTGTTAGTTATGCTTTAATGTTGCCTATTTGGAATATTTTGATTGAGATAACTATTGTTAGTAATCGGTGGAAGATTGCATTTTGTAGAAATATCTCAACAACTGAAACCCATTTTGTTAATCATGTGATTTAATTTTGATGATATCTAAAATATTATTTGATAAATTGTGATTTTTTAATATACACATGTTATAAAAATTTGACACAAAATACAAAAATATATTATATCTTTTCGATACATGTTGCACCAAATTCAAATTTGTTTTGCATCTTTTAATAGTTTAATTTTATGTAAGACATATCTACGTGATGAGTATATCACGAGTCATTATTTCGCATCATTTGAATATATTATATATAAATAATTTAAAAAGATAAAAAAAACGTACTCAAGTGGTGTCTTAGGGAGAATCTTTTATTTGATTATGTTTAAATATATATGATGTTACATGTATGTATGTATGTTGTTTATTGCAAAAATATATTCGTGAATATCATTTATATTATAATTATATATATATATATATATGTAATATAATATTCAAAGGTATTGATTGCAAGAGAATGATTGGGTTTTTATATAATCAAATCAATCCCTTGGTGAAGTGTTTGAATTTGCCAGTTGCAAAACTGGAAAGTTAGAAAAAAAAAAAAAAGAAAAAAAAAAAAGAAGTAAAGTTAGCCGCATGCTATCTATTCCAGCACCGTCTAGATGAGTGTCTGTCTTCCCAACGGATAGATTTTTGGATATAAATATAAGTGTTTTGTTTGGAGAAAAATCAAAACTTTAAGAGAAAAAATATGTGTGCTCAGAAATCTTGATTGTACTTTCACTCTGCTCTTTCACTTTCAGATTTAAGTGTTTTCTTTGTTCTTACAGTTTCATATCTACTATTTATGAGAGAATTATTATAAAAGAGGGTTAGAATACCTTTTATCTTTATTGATTATTTTGTGAGAGGATTTTGTAAGGGTGAGACATTTATTGTTGAGTGAGGCTCAATAGCTAAGAGTAAGACTTGTGTAAAATCCACAAGCTTGGTGAAGCTCTGGTGGTGTATTGATTCATTTTGATAGTGAAAAAATTCTCGAGGAGGATCCTTGAGGAGTGGACGTAGGCCCGATGTGTCAAACCACGTTGTGTTCGATTTTTTCCCCTATCTCTTTTATTTTTATATTAATTATTATTGTAATGTTTTTTATTTGTTGAATTTTGAATATTTTGACTATTATATTTAATATTGTGAAATTATTTTTAATAATCCAATTCACCCTTTCTCTTGGGTTGCTTACTTGGGATAACAATTGGTATCAGAGCAAGGACTTTAGTATATTTTGCTTAATCATCTTAGAGTAGATTATGGCAATTTCTAGTTATTCATTATCTGAGGGACAAGCATCCAATATACCACCATTGTTTAGCAGCACAAACTTTAGTTATTGAAAAACCAGGATGACCATACACATACAATCTAACGGCTATGATGCTGGAAAATCATTTGTAATGGTCCAAAATCCCTTACCAAAACCGTAGAAAGCCAAAAGATACGAAAACCTGAAGATGAGTGGACGGAAGCTGATATGAGAATTGTTCAAGCCAATGTTAAAGCCACAAATATGTTGTATTGTGCCTTAGATGCCAATGAGTTCAATAGAATTTCCATATGTAAGACATCAAAAGAAGTTTGGGATAAACTCATAGTGACTCATGAGGGAATAGACCAAGTTAAAAAGTCTAAAGTTAACTTGTTAGTCCATAATTATGAGCTTTTTAAGATGAAATATGATGAAACTATTACTCAAATGTTTACTCGTTTTACGGATATTATAAATGGTTTATCTCTCTTGGTAAAATATATACTAATCCTGAAATTATAAGAAAGTGCTCATGTCATTACCAAAGAGTTGGGAGACAAAAGTCATTACCATTACAGAAGCCAATGACTTATCAAAGCTAAATCTAGACAAGCTAATGGAATCTTTTCTCACACATGAGCTCATCATGAAAGAAAGAAATAAAGAAGAAGACAGGAAGAAAAAAAAAAGGAATAGCTTTCAAAACCACTGCTACTCATGAAAAGGAGGATTAATATAATTCAGAATTTGATGATGAAGAACTAGCCTTCTTAACAAAAAGGTTCTAGAAATTTATGAAAAGGAATCAAGGAGGAAGAAGATTTTAACAAAGGAGAATATAGTAGAAAAGATTTTAAAAAGGAGAAAATAATAAGAAAACTGAAATCACTTGTTATGAGTGTAACAAGCCTGATCATATCAAGGCCGATTGTCCGGAAATCAAGAAACAATACAAGAAAGACAAAAGAAGAGCCATGATTGCTGTATGGGGAGATAGCGATGAAAGTGACTCAGAAAATAGTAACAGCAACCATGAAGTTGCCAACCTATATCTAATGGCATTTGGAGATGATGATGAGGTACACAATGAGTCTTATTCTTTTGATGAATTACAATCCGTATTTGAAGAATTGCAAGATGAATTTCGAAAACTTGGCATTAAAAATATTGCTCTTAAAAAATTGCTTTCACGTTCAACAAAAGAAAATGAATCTTTATCTAATAAAATTGAAGTATTACAAAAAGATTTTTTTAAATAAAAAAAGAAAATTAAAATTTTAAATCGAAAGAATCCCCTATTTTATAAAAGGAATTAAATGATTTCAAAATTGAAAATGATTCTTTAAAAAAAGGATAAAGTTGTTTAAAATGAAAATATAGAACATTTAAAAAATATTTTTTCAAAATTCATTCAAGGAAGAGACACTTTAGATAAACTTCTTAAAAGTAAGAATTGGGTATAAACCTTCTTTAAAAGGGAAAAACTTGCAAAATATAGTTTTATTTATGCATCTGCTAGACACTCACATCTTATGTGTCATTTTTATGGTAAAAAAGGCCATATTTCACCTTCATGTCCTGTAAAAAAAAAATCGTTTTGCTAAAATAAAAAAGATGTGGGCTCCTAAAGACACTTCAAAGGTGTCAAATTCTAACTTTTACGAACCCGAGAAAATATGGATATCAATAGAAAAAATCAAATTTTTGTAGGTATGTTTGAAGACAAAATCTAGTAACGATAGATGGTATCTCGGCAGTGCATGTTCAAGGCACATGACCGGAAAAAAAGCTACGCTACCTTTGGCGACAATACTAAAGGAAAAATCATTGGTGTAGGTAGTATTGGTAAAAATCCTTCTCGTATTATAGAAAATGTTTTACTTGTTAATGGTTTAAAACATAACTTGCATAGCATTAGTCAATTATGTGATAAAGGTAATACAGTTGTTTTTGAGAAAACTCACTACACAATTGAGAACACCAAAGTTAATAAAACATCGTTTGTAGGACAGACATGAGAATGTTTATGTGTTTGATTTGCATATCTTGGCTTCCCATTTTGATGTTAAATGTTTATCTGTAATAAATGAAATGGGTTGATTATGGCATAAAAGATTAGGACATGCTCATTTAGATTTAATTTCAAAATTTTCAAAAACTGAGTTAGTCATTGGTTTACCTAAAATTTGTTTTGAAAAAGACAAATTTTGTGATGCATGCCAACTTGGAAAACAAACTATAATTTCTTTTAAATCTAAAAATATTGTTTCAACTACTAGACCGCTTCAACTCTTGCATATTGATTTATTCGGACCATCTCGAACATTAAGTTTAGGAGGAAAATCGTATGCTCTTGTTTGTGTTGATAATTAAACTAGATATACATGGGTATTATTTTTAGCACACAAAAATGAAGTTTTTTCAAAAATTTTAAAAATGTGTAAAAGAATTCAAAATGAAAAAAGTTTTGTGATATTAGAAGTGATCATGATAGAAAGTTTGATAATAATGATTTTATAATGTTTTGTGATGACCTAGGAATAGATCACAATTTTTCAGTCCCTAGGACTCTTCAACAAAATGGTTTGGTTGAAAGAAAATATAGAACTCTTGAAGAAATGACCCGTACTATGCTTTGTGAGAATAACTTACCTAAATATTTTTAGGCTGAAGCCGTTAACAATGCATGCTATGTTATAAACCGTGTCATGATTAGACCTATTTTTAAGAAAACCCCTTATGAACTTTAGAAAGGTAAAAAACCTAATATTAGCCACTTGCGTGCTTTTGGCTGTAAATGCTTTGTATTGAATAACAATAAAGATAACTTAGGAAAATTTGATGCTAAATCAGATGAAATTGTATTTATTGGTTATTCGAATTCTAGTAAAGCTTATAGAGTATTCAATAAAAGAACTTGTTGAAAAATCTATACATGTTACCTTTGATAATCTAACAACGTTGTTTCCAAGAATTTTGTAAGTGATGATACTACTGAAACACATCCAAGGATGGAGACCATTTACATAACAGAAAATGAAAAAAATTCATCTTCTAAACATAAAGAAGAAATCACAATGAAGAATCTTCAAAAAGAATATATTCATCAAAAAAATGAATCAAATCTACCCAAGGAATGGAAGTATGCTCATGGCTACCCTAAAGACCTTATCATATGTGATGCAATGGAAGGTATAAAACTCATTCCTCTATTAGAAATGTTTGTGGCAACTTAGTATTTGTTTCACAAATTGAACCAAAATCATTTTTAGAAGTTGAAAAAGATGAAAATTGGATTTTAGCTATGCAAGAAGGATTAAATCAGCTTGAAAGAAATAAAGTTTGGTTTAAGGATCATCCAGTTATTGGTACAAAATGGATTTTTTGAAATAAAATGGATGAATTTAGAATTGTTACTAGAAATAAAGCTAGATTGGTAGCCCAAGGTTCTAGTCAAGAAGAGGGTATTGATTTTGATGAAACTTTTGCACCGGTTGCTAGACTTGAAACTATTAGAATGTTACTTGCTTTTGCGTGTTTTAAAGATTTTAAATTATATCAAATGGATGTTAAAAGTGCTTTTTTAAATGGGTATATTTTGGAGGAAGTTGATGTTGAACAATTTTTCTGTTTTGAAAAACATAAATACTCGGATTATGTGTTCAAACTTTCAAAAGCTTTATATGGCTTAAAACAAACTCCTAGAGCATGGTATGAAAGATTGAGTAATTTTCTACTTGATGAAAGTTTTTCTCGAGGAAAAATAGATATCACTCTTTTTATAAAAACCAAAAAAGAGGATATTCTAATTGTTCAAATTTACGTTGATGATATTATTTTCAGTGCTACTATTGAAATCTTGTGCAAAGAGTTTACTAAGAATATGCAAGGTGAATTCGAAGTGACTATGATGGGGGAGTTAAATTACTTCCTCGAACTGCAAATTAAACAAACCAATGATGGGATCCATTTAAATCAAACGAAATATATCAAGGATCTAATCAAAAGGTTTGAAATGGAATCATCAAAGCCTATAGCAATTCCAATGAGCACATCAATAAAAATTGACAAAGATGAGCAAGGTAAACTGGTAGATGATCAATTCTTTACTCTATCTTACTGCAAGTAGACCCAACATAATGTTTAGTGTATGTATGTGTGCATGTTTTCAGTCTACACCTAAAGAGTCACACATCACCGCAATCAAATGTATTTTCAGATATCTTGTTGGCACTCCAAATTTGGGTTTATGGTATCCTAAGAGAACCACTTTTGAACTTTTTGGTCACTTGAATGCCTACTTTGCGAGATATAGACTTGACTATAAAAGCACTAGTGGCACTTGTCATTTTCTTGGATACTCACTCACTTCTTGGTTTTGCAAAAAACAAAACTCAGTGGCTCTGTCAACTGCTGAAGCAGAATACATTGCCACCGCTGGGTGTTGCATACAATTACTTTGGATGAAATAACAACTTAAAGATTTTGAACTTCACTATGATCATATTCCTATAAAATATGACAACACAAAAGCCATTAACCTTTCAAATTAAGCACTCATGCACTAAACACATTGAAATAAGGCATCATTTTCTAAGAGATTATGTTCTCAAAGGTGAAATTGAACTCAAATTTGTGCCTACATATCGTCAATTAATTAACATATTTACCAAGCCTCTTAATGAAGAACAATTTTGTTATATTAGAACTGAACTTGGTATGATGAATACTCTTATATAACGTTTATAAACTAAACCAAACCACACTAAGCCTTAAGTCCCATCAAATGGGGTTGGCTGTATGAATCTTTCTTCTCTACTTGGCTCTATCCAAGGCCATTTCGTTAGTCAAATTAAAGAGATTCATATCTCTATTTACTATACTAGTCCACGTCAATCTAGGTTTATCCCTTTCCCTAACACTACCATCTACAGTCACTGTGTTGTATCTCTTCACTACTACCACTATTGGTCTCTGTGATATATGACCAAACCATCTCAATCTATTCTCTGTCAATTTATCTTCTATCGGTACTACTCCTACCCATTCTTGAATATACTCATTCCTAACTTTATCTTTTCTAGTCTTGCCACACATTTACCTTTGCATCCTCATCTCATCTACATGTTGTTTCTTAGTTGTCAAACTTTCCATCATATACAACATTGTTGGTCTAATAGCCTTTCTATAGAATTTCCCTTTTAGTCTAATGAGTACTCGTTTATCGCACAATACTCCAGACGCACTCCTACACTTAAGCCACCTTGCTTTAATTCTGTAGACCATATCCACTCTAATCTCCTCAGTCGTTGTGATAATCGATCCTAAATAACGAAAATGTTCACTCTTAGGTAGTTCTTGTTTCTTAATCTTCACTTCTTCTCTGCTTCCATTGTGACAGTTACTAAAATTAAACTCTATATACTCTGTCATAGTTCTGCTTATCCTAAAGCCTTTAGATTTAAATGCTTTTCTCCAAATCTCCAACTTAGTGCAAACTCATTCTCTAGTCTTATCCACTAACACGATATCATCTGCAAAAAGCATACACCATGGCATTTCACCCTGAATATTGTGCATCAACTCATCCATAACTAAAGCGAAAAGATAAGGACTTAAGGTTAATCCTGTTGGAATAATCTTCTGTATAAAAAAAAAAAAAAATTGAAACGAAATCAAACAAAGAAAATAAATAACTTACTAAATTTATTTTACAGAACCAAATAAATAATTAAAAGATCAAGTCGAGTGTGTGACACTTTGTCCTTAAGACAGATTCATCCCGCTACGGTGCTTACGGATAAAGGCACCCACCTCCCAGGATACAATGATCTTCACAAATTGTAGTAGCACTCCAAACAATTTGTACAGCGAACAAAAACCTGTTTTCTATACTCTCTTTAATTTTCCTAAAAACCTAATATGAAGAATATATGCAATAGAGCAGAAAATTTGACAGCAAAAAAGTAATTTTGAGACTATTTTTCCAACCCCAAAATTGTTGGAAAATGCTAGAATTTATAGACCAAAAGATCTGTCCAAACAGGTGTTGTATTTGAACTGAACAGGTATGAAAAACCCTGAACAGATACAGTTTGGATCCTTGGACAGATCTGCAACTGCTACAGTTATAAAACTATCTAGATTTTGAATCTGTCTAGACAGTTATGAATCTGTCCAGATTTGAAAAAATTGAAAAACTGTTTGGACTGAAAAATCTGTTGAGGAATTTTTGAACCTGTTGAACCTCAGATAAAATTTGTTTGGGAACACAAAATCTGTCTGGTGCAAAACTAGTTTCAAAACCTGTTTTGGACAGATTAATCTGTTATGGAATTGATCTTGAAAGAGGCACAATTATTGGACACAAAATTTGAATTCAAATTTGAATTAAATTCAATTTGAAATTAAAATAATTTCCTGTAAGAATTTGGAAAAATTCAAATAAATTTTGTCCAAAAAATTAATGTTAGAACCGACTCGACCCACAAGACGGCCGATTTTGGCAACGCATTTGACGCGGCGCAAATGGTTTAGGCTAAGGTTCACTTTGTCCATAACTCCTCCCTTCTACAAACTTGGGGTGCCCCCTTGGGGCCTAACCCAAGTGTTGCCCCCTAGAACTTATATACATACATAAGTTCTTTTCAAGTTTCAATGTGGGACAAGCCTTACAAAGAAACCCACATTTAATTCTTTAAATGTCCAATTCCACGAACCCGAAAACAACGTCAACTTCCCATTCACTCATAAATGGTTTTGATGAACCGTCTTTATTATGTGACTTGCTATGCGGCAAGGAACACGTCACCTCTTCAGACCCACCCCAAAAGACGTTTGGGGCCCACTCAATTTTGGGCTCAAAGTTGGCCCAAAATAAGCCTTATAAAAACCAATTTTCCAACTATAGCGACCCCGGTCTTTTCCCATTTGATTATTGTATTAGGACTTATGTTCCGTAGATTCCCTTGTTGTTGTCATCCTTTAGATCTATTTGATTGAGTTTTAGGATGTGTTGAGTGTGTTGGAGCAGGTTGGTTGAGCTTAGGAACCAAGCCCAATTGCCCAAATTTTTGTTTGTCCGCTCGAGCGGGGGTTTGGCCGCTCGAGCAGGGAATACAACCTTTCAGTATTTCCTGTGTTGTGTTGGACGCTCGAGCGGGAGTTCAGTGTGCCGCCGAGCGGGAGTTGACGCCGAGCGGGGAGCTCAGATGCGAAAGTGCTGAGAGTGTGCATCCGCCGCTCGAGCGGGGCGACTGTTATAAAATGGTGAGATCCGACTTTTTGGACCATTTTTCATCTCTCTCTGGATTCTAAAACCCTAAAACCGTTTTTTTCTCTCTCCCTACATACCTTCTCTCTTAGGTTTGATCTACTTAGAGTGAGTTTCTAACCTAGATCCTTTATTAAAAAGATAGAGTGAGTCGAGAGCTTCGTTTTAATCTGAACAATTCTTGGTTTGGAGCACTTTGGATTTTGGATCATCATCTCTATCTTCTCCATACGAGTTCTTTGCTTCGAGGTAGGGATTTCCTACTCCATGTTATACGTTTTGTTCTAAGTTTTAGTATTTTGATATGTTGGGGGTTGTTGGGTAATTTTGGTAGAAACCCTAGGGGTTGAAATAAATTAATTTGTATAATTGATTTAGGAAAGACTATGAAATTGGGTAAATTCATGAAATTGGGGAAATTAGTGATTTAATGATGTAATTGGGTAGTTTAAATACTTGCCTATGAGAATGTTAAATTTATATTTGTTGATATATTTATTTCTTGTTTAGAAATAACTGTTTTGGCTATCGGTGGAGGATAGCTATGATTGTTGTAGATATTGCATGTGGATTAGGGTTAACTGAAACTAATCATTGGTTAAGTCATTAATCTTGACTGTTGAATTAATACAGACATTATGTGTATTGATTGTGTGTTGTAAATGTTATGTGTTTACATACATTATTTTTGTGTGGGAGGAGATAGGGGATGTACTCCACGGTTTAGGGGAAGATAGGGGATGGACCTCTAAACCGGATATTGTTTGGGAGGAGATAGGGGATGGACTCCATTAGCATCACTTTTATGTGTGCTTATTTATATTGAAGTGTTTTATTGTTTGGGAAGAGATAGGGGATGGACTCCATTAGCATCACTTTTATATGTGCTTATTTATATTGAAGTGTTTTATTGATACAGCACTAAAATGTGTATCAAACGGAAGTATGAAGTGTTTTGATATGAGCTTGAGTCTCATTTGTATTGTTGATATTGGAAGCAGTGTGAATATCATATATAGTTCACTGTTGTATATTTGGCCAGGTTCTGAGCCATATTGATAATAATGGGAAATGAAACGAGTCTTAGACATTAGTGTCATCGGACTGTTTATTGATTTAGTGGAGTATCTTGGTTAACCATCTATTGAATGCTATTGCTTTATTCAATGCTTATATGTGGTTTAGTATATTTCTACTGGGCTGTGGCTCACCCTATAAGGGAACATCATTTTCAGGTTCAGGTGATAAGCTGACTCCAAAGACTTAGCTTGGGAGAATTTAGACTCGAACACTTGTCTTTAGTTTATCTATTTTATTTGAGATTGCATGTAAACATTCAAGCCAAGCGCTTAATTTGTAATTGAGTTAGAACTCATATTTTTGTGTCCAAGTGTTGGCTTGGAAAGATATAAGCCCGTAGGGCATTTACTTTGATGTTACATGTAATGCTTTTATTTAGTAATACTCTGATGGATGAGATAATATATTGTTTCCTTTTAAATACTGCATGTCAGTGATATTTATATAATGGGTTTATTTTGAGGGCGTTACACCAACAATCTCCCACATGAATGGAATTTGATGGAGAGAAAATAAAACAACATAATCTAATTACAGAAAGTACAAAAATTGGAAATATTTTGCAAATGATAGGTAGCTTTTGGCTTTGAACTTTTTCTTGTGAGACACTATCGGATTTACTAGCTAACTAGTGAACATGATGTCTTGAACTGTTCAGCCGTTTGTGTAAAACAAGACAATAAAACTCACACAGAATATCACCAGACACAGTTTAGTTCTCACTATTGTGTTCATTTTGGCCCTAAACAACCTGGTCTTTCATGAGTGGTCTAGAGATTTGTAGCCTTTCACAAATCTCATAGAACCGGCCCAGTTCACACTCACATAGGTGATTCTTATGAAGAGTATCCTGCCATACTCCACTAGGTTTACCTAGATATAAGAATCATTAAAAGTATTACTTAACCTAAAACGCTGCAGACATCACTATTTCATCATAGAAATGGGTAGGAGTTTGACTCCCCAGTGATCCTTCTGAGTCATATACAACTCGGTTGTCCCTTTGAACCAAGATATTGGGATCTCTAGTCAACTAGGTTGTGTTCCCATTGTGGTAACTTTTATTTAATAGGCTTAATTCCCATTCCCCTCGATGAATTCTCAACTAACTCTCTTGCTAACCATTTGGTTAGTTGATCCCCTATGTTGTCTTTAAACTTTACATATTCAATGGAAATAATTCCATTAGAGAGTAGTTGTCTTACGATGTTATGTCGACTACGAATGTGTCATGACTTACCGTTATACATATGACTCTGTGCTCTACCAATTGCTGATTGACTATCGCAATGTATGCATATAGCAGGCACCGGTTTTGGCTATATTGGAATATCTTCAAGGAAGTGGTGAAGCCATTCTGCTTTTTCCCCAGCTCTATCTAAAGCTATGAATTATGATTCCATAGTAGACCTAGCTATGCAAGTCTGTTTGGAAGATTTCCAAGATACAACCGCACCACCAAGAGTAAAGACATACCCACTGGTGGGCTTTGAGTCTCTAGTATCCGATATCCAGTTTGCATCATAGTAACCTTCAAGTACTGCTGGATATCTAATATAATTCAGCCTAATGTTACAAGTAAATTAGAGATATCTTAGAACCCTTATAATTGCTTTCCAGTGTTCTACTCCTAGATTACTCGTATATCTACTTAATTTACTTACTGCATAAGCTATATCCAAGCGAGTGCAGTTCATCAAGTACATTAAGCTTTCAATAATTTGGGCATACTCTAATTGAGAAATACTTTCCTGTACATTCTTAGAAAGAAACAAATTAACATCCACAAGTGTTCTAGCAAGATGATCATCATCTTTGCTGAATTTGTCAAGTATTTTCTCAATGTAATGAGATTGTGACAAAGCATAACCTTCTGATGTTTTGGTAATTTTCATACCAAGAATTACATCAGCAATCCCCATGTCCTTCATGTCAAAATGTTTATTCAACATTTTCTTGGTAGTTTTAATCGTGTCATTATTACTACCTATGATGAGCATATCATCCACATAAAGACATACTATAACATAACATTTGTCTGTGTATTTAATATAAACACATTTGTCTCACTCATTAATTTTAAATCCATTTGATATCATTGCCTTCTCAAATTTCTTATGCCATTGCTTTGGCGCCTGTTTTAAACCATATAATGATTTAACTAATTTACACACTTTCTTTTCTTTTCCTAGAACATAAAATCCTTCTGGTTGTTCCATGTAAATTTCTTCATCTAACTCACCATTTAAGAAAGCGGTTTTCACATCCATTTGATGAATTTCTAGATTGTACAATGATGCAATGGCAATTAGCATTCTAATGGATGTTATTCTAGTAACCGATGAGTATGTGTCAAAGTAATCAAGGCGTTCCTCTTGTCTAAAACCTTTGATCACAAGTCTTTCCTTGTATTTGTCAATTGATCCATCCACTTTCATTTTTCTTTTGAAAATCCACTTGTACCCAAGAGGTTTACAACCTAGTGGTAGATCCACCAATTCCCAAGTGTGATTTTGCAGGATGGATTCAACTTCACTATTGACAGCTTCTTTCCATAAAGAAGCCTCAGGACTGGACATAGTCTCTTTAAAAGTTAAAAGCTCATTTTCTAACAAAAAAAGTTAGAAAATCTGGACCAAAAGATTTTAAGGTTCTAGCACGTTTACAACGCCTAGGTTCCTCTTCCTCATTTTGATCAATCTCTTGCTTTTGATCTTATTCTTGATCATTACTAGTAATAACATCAAAAGATCTTTTCTTATTACTAGTCTCTTGTCCAATCTTATTCGGAAACACATGTTCAAAGAAAAACGCATTTTGAGATTCACTAATAGTATTTACATGCATTTCGGAATGTTCTGATTTATGAATCAAAAACCGATATGCACTACTATTCTCAGCATAACCAATGAAAATGAAATCAACGGTTTTAGGACCTATCTTAGTCTTTTTAGGACTACGAATAGCCACTTTAGCCAAACAATCCCACACTTTTAAGTATTTGTAGGATGGTACTCTCCCATGCCACAATTTATAAGGTGTTTGATTCACTTTCTTTCGGGGTATTTATTAAGTATATAATTAGCAAAAAGTATTGCTTCCCCCCACAAGTTCTGAGGTAATCCAGAACTAATTAACATGGCATTCATCATTTCTTTTAAAGTCTTATTTTTCCTTTTAGCAATTCCATTTTGCTGAGGTGAGTAAGGAGCGGTGATTTGATGAATTATTCCATGTTTTTTACAAAACTCACCAAAAGGTGATTCATATTCACCACCTCTATCACTTCTAAGTTTCTTAATTTTCTTACCAAGTTGATTTTTAACTTCATTCTTATATTGAATGAAAGTTTCCAACACTTCATCCCTGATTCGAATTAAATAAACATAACTATATCTAATATAGTCATCTATAAAAGTGATAAAATATTTTTTCCCACCTCTAGTTTGAATTGATTTAAAATCACAAATGTCACTATGAATTAATTCAAGTGGTTCCGTACTTCTTTTAATTGAATGAAAAGGAGTTTTGGATAATTTTTCCTCAATGCAAACTTCACATTTATGATTTGAATCAATGTCAAATTTAGGTAAACATTCCATATTAATTAATCTATGCAAAGATCCATAATTAACATGTCCAAGTCTACCATGCCATAAATTTGAAGACTCAAGCAAGTAAGAAGAAGATGTATTTTTATTAATAACAGATGGTACAACAGTCATTACATTCATTTTGAAAAGGCCATCAGACATGTAACTTTTTCCTACATACATATTGTTTTTGGTCACTTTCAAAAACTAGCCTAAACCTATTTTTACTCAACAAAGATCCGGATACAAGATTCTTGTGAATGTCCGATACATGCAGCACATTGTTGGGAGTGAGTTCCTTTCCAGATGTCATCTTCGGAATAATCTTTCCTTGTCCTTCAACTTTGAAAGTTGAGGAGTTGCCCATAAAAAGTTGTTCACCGTTGTCTACTGTAGAATAAGATGTGAATATCTTTTTGTCGACACAGATGTAGCGAGTAGCACCAATGTCCACCCACCATTCTTCAAAATTTCCGACAAGATTTGCCTCGGAACAACTGCAGAAAGATTTATGACATCTCTATTGGAAATTTTGTCCATATAGGCTTGAGCAGGCTTCTTGCTTGATCCTTTTTTGCCTTTGCGTTTGCAACGACAATCTTTGGCCCGGTGTCCCTCTTCGTCACAAATGTAACACTTGCCATTAAACTTGTACTTTTGACTTTTCCCTCCTTTAGATAGCATTTTCTTCTGCCATCTTTTAAAACCAATTCCTAAGAACTTCTCTAGTTTTTCACCATGATTGACTAGTACAGTCACAATATAAGGAGGGGTTGACATAATTGCAGCCACCATACCAGTACTGCTTTGAACATAAGTTTGACTAGTTTCAGTAGCCATGAATTCTAAATTATAAAACAAAATTATAATTAGAATTTTATACTACATAGAAAATTTAAACCAAAACCACAGAATTAAATTCTATAAAATAAAATAAACAAGAATTGTAAATTTTATTTTCAATTAATTTGAAAATAAAATAAAATTTTGTTTAACCAAATTAATTCCACACAGAAAAATAAATTCTATAAAATAAAAGAAACAAGAATTATAACTTTTATTTTCAATTAATTTGAAAATAAAATAAAATTTTATTTAACCAAATTAATTCCACACAAAAAATTAAATTTCTGTAATACTTCAATAATTAAAATACTGAAACAGAATTTTAATTAATGAACACTCAGAAATAATTTCTTAAAACCAAAATTAACTTCTGACAAAATTCCACAAATAAATATTCTGAATTGTTAATGACACCAGTATATTACTACTAGTTGTCAAAAAAAATAGACAGTATATTACAACTATTTGTCAAACAGTATATTACTACTATTTATTTTCCAACTAGAATATTATTTTGTAAAACCACAAAAAATAATTTTTGTAAGAAGAAGAAAGAGAAAAGGAAACAAATGAAAAATTTTGGAAACAGAATAATTCGAATCTGTCTTAAGATTGTTGAAACAATCTTCTGTGTAAAAAAAAAAAAATTTGAAACGAAATCAAACAAAGAAAATAAATAACTTACAGAATTTATTTTACCGAACCAAATGAATAATTAAAAGATCAAGTTGAGTTTGTGATATTTTGTCCTTAAGACAGATTCGCCCCGTTACAGTGCTTATGGATAAAAGGCATCTATCTACCTGGATACAATGATTTTTACAAATTGTAGTAGCACTCCAAACAATTTGTACGGCGAACAAAAACATGTGTTCTATACTCTCTTTAATTTTCCTAAAAAACTAATATGAAGAATATATGCAACAGACTAGAAAATTGGACAGCAAAAAAGTAATTTTGAGTCTGTTTTTCCAACCCGAAAACTGCTGGAAAATGCTGGAATTTATAGGCCAAAAGATTTGTCCAAACATGTGCTGTATTTGAACTAAACAGGTATGAAAAACCCTGAACATATACAGTTTGGATCCTTGGACAGATATGCAACTGCTACAATTATAAAACTGTCCAGATTTTGAATCTGTCTAGACAGTTATGAATCTGTCTGGATTTGAACAGATTGAAACACTGTTTGGACTGAAAAATTTGTTGAGGAATTTTTGAACTTGTTGAACCTCAGATAAAATCTGCTTGGGAACACAGAATCTATCTGGTGCAAAAACAGTTTCAAAACCTATTTTGGACAGATTAATCTGTTATGGAATTGATCTTGAAAGAGGCACAATTATTGGACACAAAATTTGAATTCAAATTTGAATTAAATTCAATTTGAAATTCAAATAATTTCTTGTAACAATTTGGAAAAATTCAAATGAATTTTGTCCAAAAAATTAATGTTAGAACCCAATTCAACCCACAACCCACACCACGACTCGGCCAACAATGGCGGCCGGTGGCGGCAAGCTGATGGTTTGGGCTAAGGTTCACTTTGTCCATAACTATCTTCTACAAACTTGGGGTGCCCCTTGGGGCCCAACCCAAGTGTTGCCATCTAGAACTTATATACATACATAAGTTCTCTTCAAGTTTCAATGTGGAACTATCCTCAAGGTCCATGAACTCAGTGGTGACAGACTTTGCTGAGTTGGGTGGGAGAATGACCTCATCATCGATCAAATCTTGCACTTCATGACGAAGACAAAAGCAATTGTCAGTGGTGTGACCAACCTGTTGATGGTACGCATAGTACTGGGTAGCATCATGTGAAAGAGGGAGATTGCTCGGGAGAGGCCGAGGCTCAAGAGGTTTGAGATGGCCCTTTTCAGTGAGGATTCGAAGAGCCTTGGACAAAGGCATGTAGAGGGCGTGAAAGACCCTGTGCCCTCGGGGCAGGTACTTCGAAGCCTGTAGACCTTTGCTAGACGTACTAGCAAAAGGATCAACAGGTGCTGCCTTGGCTCTCTGTTCTTTTCTAGGTGCAGGGTTAGGATTGAAAGGAACTGTTCTGGTACAACGGTCCCTATCCCGATTTTTCCTTTGGCTTGAACTGCTCTCGGTCTGAGTAGGGAAAATGTCATCCGCAGTCTTAACCACAACTGCAAGTACTTGTTGCTTATTCAACCCGCCGGCTTTCAAAGCCTCAATAGCTTGTTGGAGTTGTTCATAGGGATCTGTGTCCACCTTCATCTTGTTCTTTCCACTAGCCTCACCTTGGTGGATGGTTTGGGTTGCTACTTCAGTGCGAAGCCCCGTTGTCACCGAAATATCATTGCCAGAGCTTAAGATAGCTTCAAGTTGGCTGAGCTCAATTACAATTCGCCCTAGTAGCGGGGACTCTTGCGGCATGAAGTTCCTGGCATACGATGCAGTTGGTGGCAGGGCCGACATTCCATAGACTAGATCAGCCACAGATCTTTGAAGGTCGCCAATCATTCCTATTAGCTCAAAGGTGGTGGGTTCACAGGCTTGAAACAACTGGGGTTCCCAGATCGGGCACACGACAGGTGATCTGGGTGGGTGTGGCACCTCAGCATCGGCCTCACCCTGCGAG
Organism: Camellia lanceoleosa; assembly: GCA_025200525.1. Taxonomy (NCBI): domain Eukaryota; kingdom Viridiplantae; phylum Streptophyta; class Magnoliopsida; order Ericales; family Theaceae; genus Camellia; species Camellia lanceoleosa. The sequence goes on from CM045768.1 coordinate 128,849,717, forward strand.
ATGATTCCTTGGTTTAATGCAACTGCCATAACCACAATTTCCTCTGAATTTTGTGCCATTATAAATCCGCTGAACTGAACGGAGGTGATGTGACCGGTGGCTGACGGATGAGATATCTGCCTTGCTTCAGCGAAGGAGAACACTGGCTATTCTGAACTAAGTCTCTGAACTGAAAGACAAAACAGGCAGCATTTCAGCTCAATTTCACCCGAACAGACATAAGCACAGCTGAATAACTGTATTCGACCTCTGATCACTGTTCCCAAATTACCGTCCCAAAACTAAATCTGATACCCACGGATATAACTGATTCTCAAAACACTGATGCCCGCAGGCCTGATACTCAGACTCGCAAACTGATACATGCATTCCTGTAGAGGCCAACTCCAAAAGCACATAGCAAACAAGTAAGAGCCAAAACACCCCTATGTTGGGGTAAGGTTTCCCTGTCCTATTTTGTCAGGAGCTAGGGTTTCACTATGCACACGGCGGTTTTCAAACAACCTATAATCGGGTAAGTAACCTGTCCTAGTTTGGAATGGTCACTACAGTTTCGAATATGCACTAGGTCGAATGGTCGAAGAGGGTGCCTTGGTAAAAACCGGGGTTTGTGTTCCCGTCATGGCAGAGCCCGCAACCGGTTAGCCTTATGGCACGCTCCTCGAAGTGAGCCTCCGGCAAACCATTCAGGAATAGCATACGGCAAACACGGTGTCCTAGGCGCACCAATGCACATGCAATGCAAAGAAACACATAAGTGTAGACAAAACAAGATATCATGAGTTCGAGTCAAGTTCTCTAACTCCCCAGCAGAGTTGCTAGAAACTGTGGATGCGCCCCGAGGGGCTTCTGTGCCATAGTTCGGACTCAAATTGTCACGGTTCTGAATCTAATCCCGCAAAGTGCAATGCGAGACCGATAAATCACCAAAGAGTCCAAATCCGGCAAATCGTTTTGGAAAACTGATTTTTAAGAAAGAAGTGCCAAACATGGACTGCTTTGCCAGATACAGAGTCGCCACCTAAATGTTTTATTCTGGGGAATTTAGGAAACCCTGAATCGTTGCCTAAGGCCACGTGTCCGTCATCACCAAAGTTGCATCGGCTTAGGAACTTGGGTACGATTGGGGAAGGTCATCTATGAGCACCCCCGCTCGCCCGATCCAAAGATTGGCCTGTACTAAGCATGATATCGAGTTTTTGAAAACACATGCGCTCTTATTCCGGTTAATTGGCTAATCTTTACTATGTGATGCGTATAGCAAAACAAGTATAGACTAGATCGCCTAACTTGGAACAAAGCATCGCATATCCGTTTGTTTGGAAATGATTTTGAATTTTGCTACTCACAAGTAGGCTAAAACACGAATTTTGATGAATTATTCCAATTCAAGCAATCCAACCTTCACCCACAGGCATTCAGACAGTTATATCACATAAGCAAATAGCCTCATGGTAAGCATGCTATCATGGAAACACTCACACACATGCGAGATGCTAAAGCATAAAAGCTTACCTAGTACTCCGAGCCAAAATAGAAACTAGTTAGTAATCAATGCATGATCCTAGTTCATGTTAAGATGGCTAATGCAACGCATTCAAAATGCAATCAGAATAGGCTCGGCTAATCTAAGAATGGCATGTGAAATGCGACAACTCGATACACGTATTCAAGTTGGAATTGAAATACTATGCAAATTAGGATGATGCGCCGAGCCCGGTGCGTGCAATACAGATGAATGAATGCAAACATGAGAGCATAAGTATGCTAATTGAAACGTGCCCTAAACTAACCATCAAAAGCTAGTAAACGAAAGGGAGAAAGACGTGGGGTTGGAAGACATTCACACACGCACGCACACTTATTACAAATTCGCCCTCTCGACGGAGGGTCCGAAAGAATAATACAAATTAACTAGCTAACAAGCTAATTAATTATTACACAACACTTAACTAATTAAACAAATTAATTAAGCTACTAAAGCAGTAAAACAGCCTCGGGAAGAGAGATGCATGCATGCTCGGTCGGCTTCGCTCGGAAATCCATCGCCATGTCATGTTGCCTCTGTTTGCACTGCTCTACACCTCTGAAAACTTTACAAGTCTCAAGGATGCTTTTAAATCACCTTCTGGGTGCTGTGAGAGGCCATCGGCCAAGTGGAAAGGCCACCGGCCAAGAGGAACTGGTCATCGACCAAGAATGAAGATATCGGCCAACAATGCATAGCCGGCCGGCACTGAAGATGGCCGACCGGCCATCTCTTCCTGCAGAATCCGGTTTTGCTGCAGCAGAGGACAAACAGAGCATGCCAATGCATTTTCAAGGCAATGTTTGCACCACCACCCTCCTTATCAAGTTTGAGACTTAAAGGAGTATGGTTCTCGACCCTCGGACCATCAATCACGCATTTCAATGCATGATGGCCAAAGAAGCCAAGTGTGCAACTTCAATATCAAATGAAATGCACACAAAACACATCAAGGGGCTCGCAACCTCTATCATGGTTGATCAAGAGGCAAGGGATGCATACACAATGCTATGCAACCTAAGCATGCAAGCAAACTAATGCAACATGAGCATGTAAGCAACAATGCTATACAAGGCAATTAGCATATGACAATACGCAAAGACAAGCATGCAAACATGCAAGGCACGTGACAACATTCAAGCATGCAACAACATGTGAGGCGAAGATGTAACAACATGTTAAGCAATTTAAAAAAAAGAGAATGCATGCCAAATGCATTACAACTTGAGCATGCAACATGTCATGGACTAAGTATGCAACAAGGCACAATTGAACTAGCATGTTACAACATGCAATTTATCGAATATGCAACAAGTATGTGACAACATACAAGGCAAGCATGCAACAACATGCGGGGATGGTCTTAAGCCAATATGAACAGCTCTCAAATAGGTCCAAATTAGCGGCCAAAATGATGCGATAAAGGCATGGAATACGCATACAAACATGTATGCTAAAGGTCCATTACTTTAAGCATTGAAAAGCAACTTTTAAACACAATTTAAAGAGGATAAACATGGACATGCGACATACATGTTAAGCTCTGAAAACATGCCAAGAGCGCTGCCAAATCAAACACACAACATAAGCAAGGCATGCTAGTGGACTTAGAGCTCAAGGCTAGCCAAGGGACTTAAACCATGGACATATCAACCAAGCCCCAAAGGGCCAAGGTGACTAAAAACAGTCCCAAGGTAGGCCAAAACAAGGTTAGAACATGCATGGGATGTGGCCAAAACATGCTAGAAAGGTAAGCACAAAACAAGACGCATACAAGGCCAAAAGGGGCAATTGCACTACACCTATTGCAACCAAACATGGCAACGCACAAGCCAATAAAATCAGAGCTATGATATGTCAAAATAAGCCCCAAAACCCACCTAGATGGCATCCCAAAGACCTAAGCATGGTGGCATACGCAATGACACATTCATGAGGCATAAAACACAAACCCTTTAAAGCATTAAAGGAACAATAAATGCAAGTATTCAAGCATACTATATGGACTGAAATAACATTACAAGTGATGCCAAACCACTGAAATGATCCAAATAGAGCATGTTAGAGGATTCAATACTCAAAGCCTACAAGCTAGATTGCATGGTAGCTATACAAAGCATGGCATACATGGTTGAAACAACTCAAATCAGAGCTCTAGCATTGTACAACAAGATTAGAAGCTTCATGAAATTAAGCCAAAATCATACTAAAAAGACATGTTACAACGTGATGCATGTTAAGGCAAACAAGAGGATTGCAAGGCAAGTATATGAAGCATATAAAAGGCCATCAAACCAACTTGAAACAGAGGTATGTTATGGAAAAAAAAAAGCCTAATACACACTGAAATAAAGCTAAAACAAGCTAGGCATACAAGCCACAAACATAAGCCATTTATGCAAGCATTAAAGATGACAAGGAGAGGGGATGACCCTCTCCTATTTAAGACACCAAAACCACCTCTCCACCACTGAAAATCCTCTGGATTTCAGTGGTAGAGAGGTCATACAAAGACAAGAACAATGGCCAAAAGGGATGGCCTAAAAGAAGGCCTAAGAGGGGGGAAACAACCCCAAACCTCAAAAGGACCTTAAACAAAGATCAAAAGCATGCAAAATTAAAACTTTTATCAGTTATAAGTTAAGCTCAAAATAGCATGCAAGATAGGCTAAAATCTTGTGCAAAAATGGGGAATGAAGAGGGTAGTTTCTCACCCTTGTAGAACCTCTTTAAGAACAAGGCACCAGCAAGTTTTCTGAGCTCAAACTAACCCAAGAACACTGAAATCAACCTCCTAGCACCTCAGCAACCAAGGATGGTGTTCTAGTGTGTGTTTGTGTACAATAGTAAGACAATACTACTATTTTGAGTACAAAACAAGACTAAACAAGGAAGTATAGATACAATCTTATATCTATCCTCTCAAGAACCAATTTCTCTGAACCTTGAAGGAGGGAGGAGGGGCTCCCTCTTTATAGAGGCTCAAATTCTAAGGCTTCCAAGAGAAGCCAAGCAAAGAGCAAATCCTTCCACACAAGTGTATGGAGGGGGTTAATTGTGGATACCAGTTGCACCAGCTGGCATAAAATATCTGCATAAAGCAGATGAACAGGGTTCGGCCACCAAAAATGGCCGATCGACCAACACAAGTGCCAGCCGACCAAATATAATGCCGACCGGCTAACACTCTTGGCCAGTGGCAAGAAAAATGGGCCGATGGCCTCATGCCATGGCCGGTGGGTTGAGGGGATGGCAAACAAGCCACCATCTTCCCTTAGAAGCAAAAACACAAGTGTTTGGTCCATGACCAAGTATAAAACAGGTAAGTTAAGAGATCTTGAGGCAAGGTGCATAGCTGAGACCTCCGGGAACTCAAAATGAACACGAACATGGATGATCATCGAGTGTTCAAACGATGATGTCCAAGTCTTGAGGACGATCAAAAATGGGGTGTCTATACCTACTTCCTCCTCTTTTGACCTACCTTTATGTTCCTCATTTAACCACTTCTCAAAATAGTTCTTCCACCTCTCCTTAATATCTTCATCCTTCACCAACACCTTAGAGTCCTCACCCTTAATGCACTTAACCTGATTAAAATCTCTTATTTTCCTCTCTCTTATCTTAACAAGTTTGTATATCCTCTTCTATCCCTCTTTACTAACTAGTCTAGTGTATAGGTCATCATAGTCTTTCAACTTAGTCTCCCTCACTACTTTTTTGGTCTCCTTATTGGCCAATTTGTAGTGTTTAAGGTCTTTCTCAATTCTATCATTCTGCCACTTTTTAAAGGTCTTTTTTTTTTTCCCTTTATTAACGCTTAGACCTCCTTCTTCCACCACCAAGTTTTCCTAACGTTGGGTCCATTTCCTTTTGACTCTCTAAGAACTGCCCTTGAGATTCTCCTCATACACTTGGCCATCAAGTTCCACGTAGTGTTAGCATTATCTTCCAAGTTCTAAGTACCTTCTTTATCCATTCTATTCTTAAATGTGTCTAGTTTATCCCCTTTTAGGTCTCACCATCTAGTCCCGCGATGCCCACTATCTTTCTGAGTTTGGTATTGCCCTTTAAAGCATAAATCTAGTACCAAACTCCTATGTTGAGATGTCAAGCTCTCTTTAGGAATCACCTTACAGTCACTGCATTTTAGACGGTCCCCTTTTCTTACTAGAAAGTAATCTATTTGGCTCCTAATTGACTTACTCTTAAAGGTTATCAAATGCTCCTCTCTCTTCTTATACATAGTATTGGCCACCACTAGGTCAGAAGTCAACGCAAAATCTAAAATACTCTCTCTAGCCTCATTTCTATCACCAAAACCATACCCACCATACACCCTCTCATACCCTAGTTTATCTACTCCTACATGGCCATTGAAATCATCACCTATAACTAGGTGCTCTCCTACGAGTATCTCCTGTAATACCTCATCCATTTGGTCCCAAAAAACTTTCTTAGTCTGATCATCTAATCTTACTTAGGGGGCATATGCACTAATAATGTTCACCATATTTTCTCAAATAACTAGTTTAACTAACATAATCATATCACCTTTCCTAATGACCGCAACTTTATTTTCTACAAGACTCTTGGCAACTATTATTCCTACCCCATTCCTGTGTCTATCCTTGCCACTATAATATAGCTTAAAACCGTATTCTCTATTTCTCAAGATTTCTCACTTGTCCACTTAGTTTCTTGTACGCAAGCTATACTAACTCTCCTCCTAATCATGACATCTACCAATTCCATAGTCTTTTTAGTTAAAGTTCCTATATTCCAAGTGGTTATCCTAAACCTATAATCTCAGACTAGCTTCTTTATTCTAGTTCGTCCAGAAAAATGCAAAAACCTTTACCCATTTTTCACCGCACCCAGGCATCGATGCGGCGCCCTTTGCTCATTTTTCAAAACACCCGGAGGTAGGTGCAACACGTCACTTAAGGGGAATGACTGACTATTTAATTGATTAAGAGTATTAGGCTTCATGTCATAAAGGATTCAAGTGGCTTTTTTACATGTTGCTTGTCGGCTACCTAACACACAACCCTCCTCTACTTAGGCTTGGGACCGGCGGAGTTGTTAAGCTACCCCGGTGGAGTTCTTATATAATGTTTTTATAAAATAATAAATAAATAAATAACATTTTGTGTAATATTTTTTTGTAAATCCTCTCTCTCTCCCTCTTTCTCACCCACTCATCATGCTGCCCTCACTCTCTGTTTCTCTCTCTCTCTCTCTCTCTCTCTCTCTCTCTCCAACACCACCTTCATCACCACCATCATCCACCAACTCCATCACCATCATCATCCATCTAAATCTATCTTCGATCTACCCAAATCCGTCTCTGATCTACACAAACATGTCCTCGTTCTACACAAAATCCATCCCCAATCTTCGCCTTCTTTTCTAATCCTTACCATTATCTCAGATCCTTACCATCGTCATAGATCTTCATCATTATCATCGATCTTTACATCCACCAGCATCATTTCCCTATCCAAATGTTAAAATTATTTATGCATTGTGTTATATTTCTTGTATGGTTGTATGTGTTACAAACTCTTTTGTATTTAATAACAATTGCTTCTACTTGGTATGAAGTAATTGGTTTCACTTGTATTTACTCTATTTATGCCAATGCACTCAGTGTAGTTGTATTTGACCAGATCTTAATGGCCCTTGGTCTTATCAATTGGTAATCCATTGTATTATTTTTGTGTAATTTTTAGTGCATTAATTCAGGGGGAGACTCTTATTATGTGATATTTTGAGATCGAAACAATCTTGTTAAGGAGAGTTTGTATATTCTATACAGAATTTTAGAGGGAGTTTCCATATTCTAATTATATGCATAAATAAATAAATGCTTGTATTTTTATTACAGAAGGAGAACATATTTCTAGATTACATGAGAGTTCTAAGAAGGCTTTACAAATTTTTTGCGTTTAACCTCTCTCGATAGTTTTTCATGAGCCTCTCTAATTTGAATCTCTCTATTCTCGACTTCTATGAGTCTTGACATTATAACGGTTGCATAATATTGCACCACATTCTCCAACTGAGAATTTTTACTATCTAGATTTTTCTTTGCCTAACGAGTTTGGGCAAGTGGTTGTTTTAAATAGATCACCTCTTCTTTTAATCGCTGATTCTCTTAGATTCTTGCCTGTAGTCATCGAGCCATATTGGAAACCGCAGTCATCATCTATGTACTAAGAGCTATAGTATTATTAATAGCCTCAGTATCATAATGATTACCAAAGACACTAGGACTCTTAGGTATTAGAACAACATGCAAATGCATTATAGGTAACCTTTCATTTGCCTGAATCTCAATCATTCATTCAAGTCAGAACCATTGATGGCCAAGGTAAGGAATGAAATGATTACACAGATTGTAATCATTTCTTTTTGCTAAGAACACTTGAAGGTTTCGTATCTCTGCACATCATCTATGTCACTTTTTATACACACCACCGATCTAATAATCGATACATTTTGCTCGAATCTCTTATTTGTCAACATTTTAGGCGCCGTTGCATGATTGTTTCCCTAGCGAATCTTGACATTGAGCACTGGGGAGAAAAACAAATTTAATACATTTTCTTTTGTCAAATCCAATTATTTACTCAATTTTTTTTCCTCTCTATAAAAAATTTGTATATCAATCTTTTATTTTGATGATGTCAAAGGGGGAGAAAAATATGAATTTGAATTGTGCATGTGTTTTAATTATCAAATATTTTATGTTACGAAAAATTCAAAAGATATTGACGTTGATTTAAATTTTATGTCAAATCCATACATTTATTGTCATCATCAAAAAGGGGGAGACTATTAATCATGTGGTTCAATTTTGATGATATTTAAAATATTATTTGATAAATTGTGATTTTTTAATATACATATTTTATAACAATTTGACACAAAATATAAAAATGTAGTATATCTTTTTTATATATGTTGTACCGAATTCAAATTTGTTTTACATTATAAACCAATCAGAGCTTAACACGTGGTTCGTAAAGGGTAATTAAGGGAGTTAATGCAAGTCTCCAATCAGCCACGGACACGTGGCCGTTTATATTGGTAATAAAGGATCTGTGCAGCACTAGAGAAGTTAGAAGGCACAAGTTGATGTGGCTCAAAGGTTATTCGTAATTCAAATGCAAATTCAATTTCATGAGGGAAGTTCAACTGAAAGAATGGCGTAGTGGAAGCTAACTGTGCAAGGCTATGCCCAAAGATTGTGGAAGTGCATTTCGACGGTTAAAAGTCCACCTCGACGGTTACCATTAGAAAGTATAAATAGAAGAGAAGGCCAACAAAAGAGGGACCCAAACTCAGATCCAAAAACCAATTTATTTACTTCATATTTCTTTCCAGTTTTTACATTTCCAGCTCTTCAATTCCTGTACTGCACTTCATTTTCTAGGAGTAGTTTCAAGTAGTTTGTGGCTGTAAACCTCTTTGGGGTTGGGTCATTGTAACTTCATTATAAGTTCCTATTTACTCAATAAAATTCAGTTTCTGAACTATTTTTTTGTACTTGTTATTATTTATAAATTTCTCCTAAACAAGCCACCAGTAAAAGTCCTCTTCATGGAGGCCAAAAGAACTTCAACACAGTTGTCTACTAATAGGTTGGCAATTAAAATTCTATAAGCACTTATTGATCCTTATTGGCACGCTTAAATTACATAATTAACCTTCAAAAGCCAAAAAAGCCAACATATATTTTTGACACGCCTAGTGGGACACTTTAAAATGGCTAGACATAGGAGACAAGGAGAAAATGAACGCCTGGAAGAAGGTGTGGAAGGAGAGGTAGAAGTACCTAATCCAGAGGATAATGTAATATCACATCCTATGGAAGCACCTATCTCATCAAATCCTATGGTCAAACAGACCTGCACTTCAAATTATGCAACACATGTCCAAAACATTAGACAGGGCCATGGAACTTGACCATCCATTGCTCCTTTTACCCAACCAATGAATCCATGGGGAGGTTTGGTAGATGCTATGGGAATGTATACAATGAAAAGATGGGCAACATCCTTTATGGATCGAGTGACCTCTCATTAATCAACTGTCATAAGGTAGAATGAAGAAAACATAAATGTTCATCAGCAAAGATTGGCTCGAGATAAACAGCTTATGCAAAATAATGCACAAAATAATGGTCAAAATCATGAGAGGTCATCACCTGTGCGTCAGTCATGGTGTGAAGCTCTTTCGAGACCACTAGTAAATCAAAATGTACCATTATCTACCAGCGAAACCATACAAATTGGCGAGTCTAAGCCAGCACAAGGGAATGGCATGAGGATGTTTCAAATCCTAAGTTTGAAACCATGCCTGGCACAAGGGTGTTCACCAATCCTGTGCTTGAATTTTCATCCGGGGGATTCAAAGGATTTCCTGCGGTTAAAAGAGAAACAACACCTGTTCTTCCTGCTGCAGCATCTTTCGCAGGACCTTTCGCAGGACAAGCTCCAAAAGGCTAGCCATTCCCTCAATAGCAACCATTACAATAGGGGCAACCAGTCCTAAATGTACCTCTGTATGGACCAAGAGGCCCTCAGGCACATGAAGTTCCTCCAAACCCTGTGATTGTTCCCCCAGTAGTGGTTCAACCAGCACAAAACATGGTTCCTAGGGACCAAGTTGCTGATATTGTTAGGGAAATGTGTGGACCCATGGCTCGAGGGGTCCAGACTCCTGTGTACAGAAAACCTTACCCAGAGTGGGTAGATAGGGTATATGAATACCTAAGGGGATTTAGAATATTAGATTTTGCCCTTTTTTTATGGAAATAGAAACCAATCAATAATAAAACACATTGCTAGGTTTACAAGCCAATGCGGTGAATTCACCAATAATGATTATATGAAACTGAGACTTTTTCCTAATTCTCTAACTGGGGCAGCCTTTTTATGGTACATAAGCCTTACACCTGACTCTATCTAGACTTGGCAACAAATGGAGGAAGTGTTTCACGCCCAATTTTTCCAAACAGAACCTGAAGTTTCCATGGCAGACTTGGCAAGATTGAGACAAAGGTCTGATGATAAGGCTGTTTAATTCATTTCCAGATTTAAAAGGACACAAAACAAATGTAGAGTCATTCTACCTGAGCCTGAATTTGTGAGATTGGCTCAAAATGGGTTAGAGTTTAGGCTTCGAAAGAAGTCTAATTCGACTGAGTTTTGAGGCTTAGTAGAATTAACCTATAAAGTGTCTGGATATAAAACTTTACTTGAAGAAGAACAAGATCGAAGCAATGCATCATATAAGACCTATTATAGAGATCCCAACTTGGAAATTGATGCAGCAGAGATCATAGGAAAAGAGCCTATGACCTGTGAAGCATTGATTTAGAAGGACACTGCAATTGACCAGCAGTTCAAAAAGAAAGACCTTCATAGCAAATATTCTTTTGACATAACAAGGTAGATGACATTTTTGATCATTTGCTTGTGGCACATTTCTTAAAGTTACCCAAAGGAGTTAAACTCCCAACTTCTGAAGAACTTAAAGGAAAGTTATACTGCAAATGGCATAATTCTTGGTCCCATTTCACCAAAAATTGCATTGTTTTTCGAGACAGGATCCAAGAATAAATTCGAAAGGGAAGGCTGAAATTTCCAACTAAGATTGAAAAAGCCATGGGAATTGGAGAGACAGCAACCCATTTCCAGAGATTGGAGAGGTAGCAACTAATGTTGGCATACCAGATTTCCAGAACCTCTCTTTGAAGGAATTGGAAGAACTCAATGTGCAAATACATGTCGCTAGCCAGGCTACCTTCAAGAAGGACACAAGAAATTCACCAACCAGTGGACAAAGCTTTGCAGGCCAAAGGGATGGCTTCAGTGAAGAAACATTGGATGATGACTCCCTCAAAACAGCTGTAATGCAGAGGATGTGTCCCAGATGCAAGTTGAGTTACAAATGGCTGAGAGGACTCCCAATTGATGGGAAACAGTATTACAAAGATGTGCAGAAAGATCGAAAGCAAGCCAACACTTACAACGGTAGGCCATACCCAACTGGTCCTAGACAGCATTCATCCTTAGTTGGCCCACCAAACACCAGGATGCAATCAAAGGGTAAGAGTCCTCTGCATGAAACCAAACCACCCAACTACTACATGGTGGACAACCAGCCTAAAAGAAGGCCTGAATTTGGTGCAAGGGATAGGACCAGGACTAATGATTAGCCCTCAAGGACTTCTTCAAAGACTGCTTCGAAGATAGGGACAGCAAACCCAGTAGCTAGTGCAGTGGGCTCATGGGTCCCTGGGGTTCCAGATTGGTTTGTCATGCAGAACAAACCTAAGATAATGCCTACCCAAAGGAAAACTTTTGGAAATAAGGAGAGGATGATCAAACCCCCTTTAGTGGCTCCAAATAATTGGGTGTTACTCAGAGACCCAAAGACAAGGGAACCAGACATGATTCCTGTGATTTCTAGGTCTCAATGGAGGAAGATCCAGCGAAGGTACACCCAGTATCAAAGGGATCTGAAAGAAAGTGGAGAGAATACTTCCTTGGCACAATCAAAAGGCCATTCAGAAGAAAGGAAAGGTTCGAAGCTAGTTCCTAAGATCAAAAAGAGTGCCAGCAGGGAACAATTGGCCAAAGTGCATGTTGAACTAAGAGCCAATGAGAGATCCAGTCTAGTAGGCCTCCAAAAGGCCTTGATAGAGAGTGATGATGAGACAGATGAAGAAATTGAACTAGGCCAATAAAAGGTATTGGCTGAAGATGAAATGTTCAAAGCTTTCATAGTTGAACAAACCTTCATGGTTGACAAGCCAATAGAGGTAGATCACCAACAAATTGCTTCGAAGGAACCTAATAACACTAAGGTATTAGAATGCAGTATGGAAGTTGTTTCTCAAGCATCAAAGCAAACGCCGGTGGTGTAATTTTGGCTCATCCTTCCAGTGCCAGTTAATATGGTTTATGTGCTACCTCAAGAGTTTCAAGCTGAGGAGGAGAACCAAGAGGGACAAAAAGATGATCCCATTCTAGTTTCTAGTGAGGATTCACAAACCAGCATGGTTCAAGATAAATCTGAAGTAGCCAAGCCCATGGAAACTGATGAGGAGAGTATGAGGTGAGCATTAACCTCTCATACCTCTTTGAATACCCTACAATATCCATGACCTAGCATGCTAAGCCCCTGTACATCAAGGCTTACTTCGATGAGATACAAATGAATAGAGTGCTGGTGGACAATGGGGCAGCAGTGAACCTGCTTCCAAGATCTTCTTTGAAGAAGTTAGGGAAAAGAAATCCCAGGTTGATCCCAGCAAGCATAACCATTGCTGGTTTTGCTGGGGATAAGTAGATTGCTCAAGGCATTTTGTCCATTAACTTGAGTGTGGGAACCAGAGATTACATGACAACATTCTTTGTTATAGATAGCAATGCCAAGTATAATGCTTTTCTTGGCAGGGATTGGATCCACACAAACAAATGTGTGCCTTTCTTTCTACATAATAAGATAATGATAGCACTGTGCAATGGGGAAACAAAGGAGATCAATGCAGATTTATAGCCCTTTATTGCTTGTGCAAATTTTGCAGAGGCCAAGCTATACACTAAGGGGGTGGTACCACTTAGTGTGTCGAGAAAGTTTGATGGAACAGCCGAAGTGACGGCTGATGAAGAAGTAGCACACCTGAAGCATCTAGTACATAAGAGTGTTGATGAGGAGTTCATCACCAAAGATGACAATGATGCCTGGTTGTAGGCAAAAGGATCAAGACCAATAAGCCAGACCATTGGCTTTAATCAAATTTTTAGCATTGGACATAGAATCCATAGTCCAAAAGGTGCAAGAAAGGAGAGAGAATCCATGATGATTGGTTGTAGTCAGGAGCAACAAAGGATCAGACCTCTGGCTCTTGGTAAATACTGTGCATTGGATATTGAAACAAAAGTTCAAGAAATACAAAAGGAAGAGGCTTTGTAGATAGATTTTGTCTACGAAGAAGAGAGTAGGGATGTTGAACCAAAAAGGATAGGAGAAGAGCAAGATGAAAGGGTTGCTTCAAAAGCAGAAGAAGTCAAATGGGGAGCATCAGTGAGTGCCCAAATGCAAGATCCTTTACAAGAAATCAACCTAGGGGAAGGTTTAACACAACAACCCACCTACATCAGTGCCTGGTTGGATCCCAGTGATAGGAGCCAGTTATTGGTTGTCTTGAAACAATATAAGGATTGCTTTGCGTAGTCTTACAATGAGTTGCTTGGTTTAGGCAAGTCAATGGTGGAGCAGAGGCTCCCAATGATGCCTAATTTCAAGCCACACAAGCAGAAACCAAGACGGATGAGCCCTAAAGTGGTTCAAAAGGTAAAAAGGAGATTCTTAGGCTCCTTAAAGCAGGTTTCATCAAAACAACCAGGTATGTTAAATGGTTATCCAATATTGTGCATGTGGTCAAGAAGAATGGCAAGATGAGGGTATGCATTGATTTTAGAAACCTAAATTTAGCAACTCCAAAAGATGAATACCCCATGCCTATAGTTGATTTATTGGTGGATAGTTCAGCAGGACACGGGATTTTTGTCCATGATGGATGGGCATTCTGGCTATAACCAGATCTGAATTGCAGAAAAGGATGTCCACAAGACAACTTTTAGGTGTCTTGGAAATATTGGCACCTTCGAATGTGTTAAAATGCATTTGGTTTAAAGAATGCTAGGGCAACATATCAGAGGGCAATGAATACTATCTTCCATGATCTCATTGGAGGATACTTAGAATGTTACATTTATGATATTGTTGTGAAATCCCAGTCTATAGAGGAGCATCTGGTTCACTTGACAGCAGCCTTAGAAAGAATGAGAAAGTTCAAGTTAAAACTCAATCCTCTCTAATGTGTTTTTGGTGTATCAGCTGGAAACTTCTTAGGGTATGTAATACACAAGAAATGAATACAGATTGATCAGAATAAAGCCAGAGCTGTGAAAACCCGAATATAAAAATAAAGTAAATAATTAAATAATAATAATTTTACAATCTCAAATATTTTGATGGTGAATCCTAAAGTGCAAATTAAATATTTGGAGGGTCTTTTGATTAATTTTAAACCTAAAATAAATTTATGGTAAAAGTCTTTAATTTAGAGGCAAGATTTATTATTAAAAAACAATAGAGAAGAGAGTATGACTTGAACTCTAGACCACAAAATTAATAAATAAGGCTCCTGCCATTTGAGTTGCATATAACTTATATATATATATATTATTTATCTATTTATTTGACCTGCACACGCATTATGTGTGCCCACCACTAGTATAAAATAAAATAAACACAAACCCTACTCTCTTATTTGTTCACCACATATAGCAGCAGCAGTAGCAGCCACACTACCACGGGAGAGAGATTGAGAGAGAAGAAAAAAAAAAAGAAAAAAAAAAAAAGAGTTGCAGTCAAAAAAGTACTTTTGGGTGTGTGGTAGGTTTCTAGCTTTCTTCTTTCTTTTATTTTTGTTCTTTATCGTTATTCTACTTTATGATTTAATTCATTGATGGAGAGGTTGTAGGTGTATGTATTTTGTGTATATATATACTGTTAAGAAATTTGAGGAGTTAAATTCATGTATAAAGAATGGGTATAATTCTTAGTCCAAAAATCATGCACAGAATCAAAAACTTTACAAATCAAGAAATCATATCAAACGGATGAATTTTGAACTGAAATTTTTACAGTAGATTAATTACATATTGACTTACATACCAGAAATTTCTTATAATTTTTGGGAGTCAAAATCCATATAAACTGATGCGTTCAAATTTGTCCAGAAAACTAGTACAAAATAGTAACTTCAAAAGTGTCATTCTCTTTGGATATAAATCCAAAAATTATCAAATTAGCGTCATTAGTACCGGTTACGAGTCTAGTTTCTTAAATTTTTAGCCTTGCATTGATTTCTCATGTATACTAAGAGAACCATTAATTTCTTTAAAGTGCTGCAGAAAGCAATGTGTTTGGATATAATTAATTGTAAATAACTATTTTGACAAGAAAATCAAGTAAAATCAATTGGTTTTGAAACTTAGGATATATTAGTTGATATCTGGAGGGTTTTAAAATTTTTCAAATAGCGTGTAGTGGGTTTTGTAATTTTCAAAGTTAGCGAATAGATTGGGAAAGCTTGTTTCAAATTTTGTTTTATTTTGGAGTTACTTTTAATTAAGTTTCGATTTGAACCCATGTCTTGGGTAATTTTAGACCTTGAAAAACCTGAACTTAGGAATTATTTAAGAGTAACGGTGAGTGGGGTTGAGCTGTGTTAGTGCGCTTTAGTGTGGGGTACTTAGTTTATTATTCTCTTTTGTATTTTTAAATTAGTACTGACAGATAGTTTTCATACTTAGTTCAGGGCACTAGTTGGACTTTCATACTCTATTCGAGGATTATATTATTTCATTTTCAAGTGAGTAGTTGCATGTTACATATTTTTATAAATGTTCCCCTATCCTGAACTATTAGAAATTTAAATTGTTGTTTCAAGACTAAACTGTTTTGATAAATTATTATATTATTTCTGAAACATATGTGAACATGGTATACTGTAAACTATTTGTTATGATCTTATGTTTATAATGGTGAACTACTATGTTTTGCAAAACTAAATTGTATTGATTATCGGGACCATCTGTATGTTTTACTCCAAGGAAATTATTCCATTATGTATGGTGACTCTGGCCACTAGGAAACAGATACGGGTTGGGTCGTGATGACTCTAGTGCTCAACGATTGTAAGGAAAAGACCTAGGCTAGGCTAGATGACCTTCAATCGGACCGTCTTAGAGAAAAGTCTTGGATTGCCACCCAATGATGACTCTTGGTTCGATATTGAATCCTACGGTCTTACTGCCTTGAGAACTTTGTGGCATGTTACATGTCATTCTTGGTACCCAAAAAATTATTGGTGTTCATATTGTAATCTATTTTAAGTGGAAAATGTCTTTTATCATGTTCTTGAGAGACATGAGTATTTTAACTGTTGAACTGTAGAACTTTCTTTTGAAACAGATTATCTTTATCAAAACTGTATGTCAATCTTCTTTCTGTAATATATATCTTATTTTGGAATTGAACCTTATTTTCAAAACTGTATTTACTATCCATGTTGCTACTCACTGAGCTATTAACTGACTTAGTTGTTTATCACCTCCAGGTGTTAGAAGGAGTTAGAGTGGATTCATGGCGTAGCGGGGTCTCAATTGCATGGACCTCTAGGACATTCATTATTTTGTTTTAGCTTGTTATGTCGGTTTTGTGCATACATTATGGTTGAGTTTTATTTTTGTGTTCCATTTAGTATATATTTTTAGAAGTTGGTTATGGCTAGTTTTACCATTTATACTTGTGACTTGTCACTGATTTGGGTTTTGATTTATTTATTTTTGGACTATCATCACTTTTATTCTTTGGGATTTTGGGTTCTTGTTTAGGCTTACGTATGCCTTGGGCTAAGTCCCTATGGGCCATGGCCGATCATGCTTAGATTTTAGGTGTGACAAAAGCCATCATTGAGGCCAAACCTCCATCAAGTAAGAAAGAATTGCAAAAATTCCTTGGTCAGGTTAATTTCCTTCGAGGGTTTATTTCTAACACTGTAAGAAAAACTAAAGTATTTTCTTCCTTGGTAATGCTAAAAAATGAAGAAAAATTTGTGTGGACAGCTGAGCATCAGGTTGCTTTCGAAGGGATCAAAGCCTACTTTGCCAAGCCTCTAGTGTTGTTGCCACCAAGGAGAGACAAACCCTTGAGGCTATACATTGTTGCAACTGAAGAATCATTGAGAGTTTTTCTAGCTTAGTACAATGAAGAAAGCAAAAAGAAAGCAATCTATTACCTTAGTAGGTTTTTGAATTCTTGTGAATGTAAATACTCAGCTGTAGAAAAGCTATGTTTAGCATTGTACTTTGCAACAATGAAATTAAGATATTATCTTTTGCCTACTATTGTCTTGGTAATTACAACCACAGATTTGGTTAAGTACATGTTATCTAGACCTATGCTAAGAGGAAGATTTGGCAAATGGATTTTAGCTTTATCAAAATTTCATCTAGAATATGTTCCCCAAAAGGATGTAAAAAGACAGGTTCTAGCTAATTTTTTGGTAGACCATCCATGTCAAACAGAGAGCCAAGAGATAATGGATCTTGGCATGGTTAATGTTGAACCATGGCAAATATGGTTCGATGGATCAAAAGCCAATGGTCTAGTTGGACTTGGTGTTGTGATCAAGTCACCACAGGGGGTAGAAACCACACATGGTTTCAGAATTGATGAAGCTACTTATTCTAACAATCAAGCTGAATATGAAGCTTTGGTAATGGGACTTGAGATACTTATTGGGCTATAGGCTCACACAGTTGATATATTTGGAGACTCTTAATTGGTAATCAACCAAGTAAAAGGAATTTTCAATTATCAAAGTGCAAGCATGTTACCATATTATGTTGCCACAATACACTTGCTTTCTTAGTTTCAAATAGCAAATGTGACTCATATCCCTAGATTCATGAATCACAAAGCTAATGATATGGCTCATAAGGCTTCAAATTTCAGAAGAAGGGGTGATGTTCAAATAGACATAAGTCAGGCAACATATCAAAAGCTGATACCACCTTTGGCTAAAAGGGGTATCATGGTTGAAGTCAACCAAAATAATTTGAAAGAACATGATTGAAGACATCCAATCATCCAATATTTAACTGGTCCTTCTTCGAAGGCCGACAGAAAGCTTAATTTGCAATCAATGCAATTCATAGTATATGGGAATGCTCTTTACAAAAGAAGAGCAGATGGATTGCTATTGGAATGTCTAGGGCCAAAAGAGGGCTTGACTGCCATGATTGAGGTGTATGAAAACATTTGTGGTGCCCATCAGCCTGGTGTAAAGATGAAATGGTTGCTTCGAAGGCATTCCATTATTGGCCAACCATTCTTAAAGATTGTATGGAGTATGCAAAAAGATGTCAGGCATGCCAAAAGCATGGCATGATAAGACATGTGCCAATAACTGATTTGCATGCAGTTGTAAAGCTTTAGCCATTTAGAAGTTGGGCAATGGATATCATAGGAAAAATATATCCACCTTCTTCGGAGCAACATTGTTTCATTCTAGTGGCCACAGACTACTTTACTAAATGGGTCGAAGCTAAGCCTCATAAGGTTGTGGATCAGATTGAAGTCATTAGGTTTATTAAAGAATGGATCCACAGGTTTGGCATCCCACAGACCATAACTGTAGATAATGGGACTGTGTTTGATGGAAGGATGGTAAGATCTTTCACAGTAGAATTTGGAATTAGTTTTGTTAACTCCACCCCTTATTATGCACAAGAAAATGGTCAAGCTAAATCATCTAACAAATCTTTGAAAAAAGGAATACAAAGAGTTGTGGAAGACAATCCTAGGGATTGGCATAACTTGTTGCTAGATGTGTTGTGGGCTTATAGGACTTCTCCAAGGTCAAGTACAGGAATCACTCATTATGCCTTAGTATATGGACATGATACAATGTTGCATGTGGACATTAATATCAAATCCTTGAGGGTAAAATGCCAAGACTAGTTAACTACTGACCAATATCATCAGTGCATGTTCTTGGAGTTAGAGAATGTGGATGAAACTAGAATTTTGACATTAAATAATATTCTTTTCCAAAAGAAAAGGGTAACCAAAAGCTATAATAAGAAAGTCAAGCATATTAGCTTTGATGAAGGTGATTTGGTGTGGAAAACAATACTTCCAATAGGAATTCAAAGCCATAAATTTGGCAAATGGTCACCTAATTGGGAGGGACCATACCAAATTCATAGAGTCCTGCCTGAGGGAGCCTACCATTTGAGAAATCTAAATGGTTATGTGCATCCCAAGAAAATTAATGGTAGATATTTGAAGCCTTATTATCCAACTGCGTGAGAAACACGAGTGTAAGAGATGCTAAGCAAGAGTAATAGAAAAGCATGGAACACTTACATAAATAATAAGGATTTTATTTCATAGAGAATTAAGTACATTCTACCGCAATTTGGCCCAAAATTCATTACAATGTTTCAACTATTCCCTTACAATAAGTTCTCTACTTCTAAGGGTTGTCAGCAGTTGGATGGTAGTACTCATCTCTTGTTTGCAGTTAGATAGTCCCTGGTGCAAGGAATGTAGTGCCTATGCATTCTGCTCTAACGCCAAGTTGACTGCTGCCAGCTCCTTCTCCAATGCAGCTTTTCTATGTTGAAGTGGAGTCTGGAGTTGTGTGGCAGAGGAGTGTTGTCCCTTCAGTATTGAAACCGCAGTGTGTACTTTGGAGAAAAACTCCTTGTCTTTTAGGACTTCCTTCTTTGCAACCCTAGCCATTTGCTGAGTGTTGGCATAAAATTCAATGGTTACTACTGCCTGATTCAAGTAACCTCCAAAAGAGGCACTAAATTGTTCAAAGAATTGGCAGCATTTAAGGAACCTATTCTTGATGGTTGGCTCGACTAAAGCTTCAAATGGGACCCTTGAGAAAGTCTTGATCAACTCTAGATAAACTTCCAAATCCACCTGAGGAAGAGGGGTGGAAGATTTAGCAGCAGGTGAGCCTCTAATTATCTCCAGGAAAGAGGCTACTAAATCCAAAGGCTTAGCCACACTATCAAATGGAAGTATTGGTATAGATATGCCAAATAAACTGGCCAGTTGGGCTTTGAAGACATCCATTTCTTTCTCTGACAAAGATAAAGTGAAGGAGCCACTAGTGAATGCTGAAACAGTGGGTGGAGAAAAAGGTGAGAAGGATGCCTCAACAACATCGATAGTCCTAGCCACCAGCAAATCCTGAGAGAGATGCCTGGAGTAGGGTAGTAAAGGAAGTGATAGTAGGTTGTTAGTGCCATCCTCAGAGGTGCTAACTGCTAGATTGGAAGATGGAGTAACAGGTGTACTCTGAGGAAGTAAGGAGCTGGCTAGGACCCTGGGAGGTGTCAAGACAGGCAAGGGTGAAGAGATGTCCACCAAAGGCCAGTTGAGGAATTCAGCAGGGTTTGGAGAAGGAGAAAGAGAAGAAATGATGAATGGCAAGTTAAGCTTCAAATGAGATAGGGGATAGGCCACAGGGAGTGTAGAGGCTCGGATTGGAAAAATCATCTATAATGGCTCTACACTCAATGAAAGGTCAATGTCTGCCCTTTCTTTCCCTTTCAAAGCCCTTTTCAAATACTCAGGGCTCAGGAATGGTCCTTCAATGTTTGGAGAAAGAGAAGCAGAGGACAGTAGGGAAGTAAGGAGGCCAGCTGTTGCTACATATCAAGAAAGGAGTATAAGAATAAAGCTCAATGGGAGAATCAAGACAATAAGTTTTGATAAAAATAAGAGGAGTTACCAGCAATTGTAGTAATGATATTTGGGGAGCTGCGAAGGGTGTGATGTTCAGCAGCTTTAAGCTTCTTTGTAGCCAACTGTTGCTTTGCTTGAACAGCAACAACCTCTTTCTTGGAAATTTCTTACTGCCTCTTCTTCTTAGATCTTTGGAAAACCATGATCTCCTTGGCCTGCCCTTGTTCTACTGCCTTTACAGCTGCTTTATGAGCTGCATTTATAAAAAGTTGGACAGTAGAGGAAGTTGTGATTTTCCTTCTCTTCAGAAGGGCTTCTTCTTCTTCTTGTTTAGAGGGGACATCAGAGGCTTCATCCACAGGCTCAGGCCTAGTATGGGCCTGTCTTTTCTGTTGCTTACACTTTAGTGTAGCCAGAGCCTTTGCTCTCTAAGGTGATGCCTCATGTGAAGTCCCTATAATAATGAAAGAGGTTGTAAGGAGTAGAGCTTTAAAGAAAAAAAGCAGTATAAAGGAAGACAGAGGACAGGACAGATACCCTTTTTAGCAGCAACTGTGGTAGTTCTGGTTGGAAGGGTTGCAGTGGGGACAAAAGTCGTGGAAATACTAGTCTCCACAGACTTAGCACGACCTCTCTGAGATGGCAGGTCTAAATTCTGTAATAAATCCAAAGTGGGGACAGCAGGCTTGTAGACACCCCATTTTTGACCGTCCTCAAGACTTGGACGTCATCGCTTGAACACTCGGTGATTATCCATGTTCGTGTTCGTTTGGAATTCTCGGAGTTCTCGGCTACGCGCCTTGCCTCAGGACCTCCGAACTTGACCGTTTTGTGTCTGGTTTTGCACCAAACACTTGTGCTTTGCCTTGGAGGGGCAGGGAATGCCTTGTGAGGTATCCCCACACACCACCGGCAGTGGCTAGAGGCCATGGGCTGGTTGGTGTTGCCACCGACACTATATTGTGCCGGTCAGCACTCTTTTGTGCCGGTCGGCAGTCAATTTTGTCAAAATGACAATTTTGCCCTGCCGACTACTGTGCAGTTGCTTTTCCAGATATTTCGAAGCAGCTGTATAGCATTTGTTTCCCCTCCATACACGTGTATGGAGGGATGAGCTTTTGTTTTGCTTAGCTTGTAAGCTTTGTTGCCTATAAGAGAGGGCTCTCTTCTCTTGGCTCAAGGGTTAGAGAGTTAGACATTTTTGGAGAGAAAAGACAGAGAAGAAGCTCTGGTTTTAGGGTTTGAGTTCTATATCTATCCTATCTCTCTTTTTCTCTCTTGTTTGTACACTAGGTGCTTTAGTCCATATTATTGCACACAAGCACCTAGTGTTTCACCTTCCTTTGGTTACTGAGGTTCTAAGGGCTGGTTCTTGAAGTTTTTGGTTGGATTTGAGCTCAAGGAAGCAACAACATCAACCTTTGTGAAGGTGGTCTTCAAGGGTAAGAAACTACCCCTTTTTACCCCATTTTTGCACTCCATTTTTGCATAGTTTAGAACTGTTTTTGTGCTTAGCATTTAATACAAAAAAGTTCTATTTTTTGATCCTCTTTATTGTTGGTTAAGAGTGTTTTGTGCTTTGGGGAGGTTTGACCACCCTTAGGCCTTGAAAAGGCCTCATTTTGTGCTATTTTTTGAGAGCTCCGGGATTTTGGTGTTGGGGTCTCTTCACCACTGAAATCTTGAGGGATTTCAGTGGTGAAGATGATGCCTTGAAGTCCCAAGAAGGAGAGGGCCACCCCCTCTCCTTGTTGTCCTTGAAAAAGACAAGTTTTGGCCTCTTGAGGAAGCCTATGTTCAAGTGTGTGTTGAGCATGCCATGACTGTTTTTCATGCTTATTATACCATGATATAACATGATTTTAAGTTGGTTTTGGTCCCTTATGCATGCTTAGCATAGTTGCCATGTAATGCCTTGTAATGCCTTTAACATGTCTTAGGTTGTTAGCTTTTATTTGAGCATGATTTAGGCTTAGACTTATGAATGTTTTGTGCTTATTTTGCCATGCTTTAGGTCTTTCCATAGTCGTTTGGATCGATTTTAGCATGTTTAGTATAGCTCCTTTGCATTTGTGGCTTGCCGGGCTTGTACGCCTCAAGTATGTGAATGTGTAGCTTGTGTTTCTTGCATCGTTTCGGTGGTTTGGAACCACCTAACATGTAATTTCAGTCCCTTTGGCATGCTCATATGCTTGCCTAAGTCGCCTCTTTATTGCTTTGAAAGCATATGTTGTATGCCTCATGTTTTGGCCTTTGTATGTGCCTTTATGCTTGGACCATTTAGATGCCATATAGGTGTTCCTTGGGTGTTTGTTTAGGTCTGTTTTTTACCTATTTTGGGTCCCCTTGGCCTTGTGAGGCTTGGTGGGTTTGACCTTGGTTTAAGCCCTTTGGCTTGCCTTAAGTGCTTGGACCTTAATTGCATGTTTAGCTTGCTTTATTGCTTGGTTTGGGCACCATGTTTAGCATGATTTCAGAGCTTTACAATGCATGTTAGTTGTCCACACTTAGCCTCTTTTGAGTGCGCTCGAGAATTGCTTGTTTATGCTTAAGTTGGTACCTTAACATATGCATGTGTGTGTGTGTGGTGGCTTCCATCTTTGGGGCATTTTGGCCACTGATTTTAGGCCTATTTGGGGTTTCCTAGATCATGTTTAAGACCATCATTTGCTTGCTTGCATATTTACCTCATGTTGGCTTGTATGCTTTGCATAAGTACATGGCATTGTTCATATTGCATGATAGTTAACATGACTAGGTTGCATTGCATCAACATGCATTCCTTGTCCCTTGATTTGGTGATAGGGATTGGGATTTTGGTTTGTTTGGTTTGCATGCATTTGAGATTGAAAGTGCACAACTTGGTTCTTTGGGTCATCATGCATGGGAATGCGTGATTGGTGGCCCGAGAATCGAGGCACATGCCCCTTTGAGTCACAAATATGATAAGGGGCATGATTGGTGCACACATTGTTGGAATTACATTGCCATGCAAATTTTTGCCCTCTGCTGCTGTGAGTTGCAGGTTCTGTAGACATTCAGTGCCGGCCGGCAGTATTTAGTGCCGACCGGCAGTCTATTTATGGCCGATGGATGAGTTTTGTGCCGGTGGCCACATATAGCAGCCGGTGGATATTCTGTTTAGCCGGTGGTGATCCCCAGCATCCAAGGAAGTAGTTCTGAGACTTTGGTAGTCTTCTGAGGTGAAAAGCAGGGAAAACAGAGGCAATCTAGGCATGGCAGTGCAATTCCGAGCAAGGCAGAAACACGTCTTTGCATTTGGCTCTCCTCGAGGCGGTTCTTGTTTTCTTAGTTTACTTAGTTTGTCAACTAATTAGGCTATTTGTAATATTTAATTAGCTTGCGTAGTTAATTATTTGTATTATTCTTTCGGTCCCTCCGAGTGAGGGCATACCTGTAATAAGTGTGGGTGAGTGGTGTGTATGTCTTCCAACCCCCATTTCTTTCTCCCTTTTATTTACCTGCTTATGATGGTAGATTAGGGCACGTTTATTTTAGCATACCTTATGCAATGCATGCGTGCATCCATGCATTTGTTGATATGCATCGGGCTCGGTACATCATACAAACTGCATTGTATTTCCAATTCCGAATTGAATACGTGCATCGAATAAAGTGCATTTCACATGCCATCTTTAGGGTTAGCCGAGCCTACTCTAAATTGCATCTTCGCATGTGTTGCATTAGCCGTTTAACATGAACTAGGACATGCATATTTGCTAACTAGTTTGCTGTTTTGGCACGGAGTACAATGTAAGTATTTAGGCTTTAGCATATCGCATGCGTGTGAATGTTAACATGACAGCATGCTTACCATGTGGCTAAGTGCTTATGTGAGATAAACTACTTGAATGCCTGTGGGTGGAGGTTGGATTGCTTGAGTTGGAAAACTCGTTGAAATCCGTGTTTTAGCCTACTTGCGAGTAGCAAATTCCAAAGCATTTTCAAAACGAACGGATGTGCAATGTTTATTTCCAAATTAGGCAATCTAGTCTATACTTGTTTGCTGCGCGCATAACATAGTAATTATAGGCTAATAATTGGAATAAGAGCATGTAATGTTTTTAAAATCAAATATCACGGTTAGTAGAGGCCGGTCTTCGGATCGGGCGAAAGGGGGTGCTCATAGCTGACCTTCCCCGATCGTACCCAAGCTCCCGAGCCGAGACCACTTTGGTGATGACGGACATGTGGCCTTCGGCACCGAGTCAGGGTTTCCTAAATTTCCCCTTTTTAAATATTTAGGTGGTGACTCTGTAATCTGGCAAAGCAGTCCATGTTTGGCACTACTTTTCAAAAATCTGTTTTCTCAAAACGATTTGCCGGATTTAGACTCTTTGGTTCAGATTAAGAACCGACAACAAAAGGGAGTCCGAACTGTAGAGTGAAGCCCAAGGGCGCGTCTACAGTTTCTGGCGACTCTGCTGGGGAGTTAGAGAGCTTGACTCGAACTCGTGATATCCTGTTTTGATCTCATTTATATGTCTCTTTGCATTGCATGTGCATTGGTGCGCCTAGGACACCGTGTTGGTCATCTGCTATTCCTGAGCGGTTTGCCGGAGGCTTGTCTTGTCAAGGCATGTCCGTAAGGCTGACCGGTTGCGGGCTCTGCCAGTATGGGAACACAAACCCCGGTTTTACTGGGGCACCCTTTTTGACCATTCGACCTAGTGCATATTCGGATCCATAGTGACCATTCCAAATTAGGATAGGTTGCTTACCCGATTTTAGGTTGTTTGAAACCGCTGCGTGCGTAGTGAAACCCTAGCTCCTGACAAAATAGGACAGGGAAACCCTACCCCAACATAGGGGTGTATTGGCTCTCTTTTACCTGTTATGTGCTTTTAGAGTATATCTCTGCAGGGAACGCATATATCAGTTTGCAAGTTTGGGTATCCGGCCTGCAGGCACCAATATTAGTGTTATTGAGAATCAGCTGTGTCTGCGGGTGTCAGTTCAGTTTTGAATAGTGATTCTGGGGAACAATGTTCAGTAGTACAGTGCAGTTATCCGGCTACATCCGTGTTTGATCTTTTTGGGGCTGAAATACTGCTTGTTTTCCGTTTCAGTTCAGAGATTCAGAGGGTCGATCCAGAACAGCTAGTGTCTTCTTCTTGCTGAGGCAGAACTGAACATGACGCAAAACTCAGAAGAGATTGTGGTCATGACGGCCGCGTTGAGTCAAGGAATTACCCCACAGGATGAGACTACTGTTGACATGCCGCATCCACCCAGGTCGCCTGCCGCACATCCAATTTGGACCCCTCAACTATATCAGGCTCACGAGCCTACTACATTTGAACTAATGGGAATGATAGGTGATCTTCAAAGATCCGTGGCAGATCTCACCTATGGGATGTCTGTTTCGCCACCAGCTGCACCATATGCCGGAGGCTTTATACCGCAAGAGCCCGCCATCTTGGGAATTGTAATTGAACTCACCAACCGGAGATGGCCTCCTATGGCAACGACGATCAAACCAAGTTCTAGATCGCCGAGGCCGAGACAAAGGCAAGATGAAGGCAGATGAGCCCCTATCGATATATCATGGGCGCGAGAGGCTTTGAAAGCCGGGAATGAACAAGCAACAGATATCCGCAGATACGTCAAAAAGTCAGAGGATGCTTTTCACTCCTTTGAGGGCAATTCCGATCAATCGAGAACCGGATAGGCCCGATAGGCCTTCATCCCACTCCCGATTCTTCCTCGGCCTTGCATCCGAAAGGATCGATCAGAAACCCAAGCACGCCGCCAGATCCGCTAGTGCATCTAGCAAGAGTGCTCGAACTCAAAGTACTGCCCGAGGGCGCAGGGTCTTCCATGCTCTCTACATGCCATTGTCCAAGGCACTTCAAATCCTTGCCGAGAGGGGACACATTAAACCCCTGGAGCCTCGGCCTCTCCCGAAGAATCTCCCTGCCACACATGATGCTGCTCTGTACTGTGCGTACCACCAGTAGACTGGCCATGCTACCGACAATTGTTTCCGCCTCCGGCACGAGGTACAAGATTTGATTGACAACGAGGTTATCCTCCCGCCTACCTCAGCAAAGTCTGTCACCACTCAGTTGTTGGATTTTGAGGATACAGATACTGCAAGTATGTAATCAGAAGGTGAACCGCTCATGAGCGATTGTCTGTACATTTTGATGTGGCGTTTGCACGCATTTTTAAGCACCTGCCAATGCTAGTTTTGTAAATCCTGACTTGGGTGTCGAGTCAGTCTTTTGTTTTTGAGTCTGTCTCTCAGATGAGTCGATTTTTGCTTCTGAGGTTTGTCTTGTTGTAACGAGTCAGTCCCTCTTGTATAGTATACCAGGTGATTTCGGGGTTGTTGCCTCAAACACCGTTTTGTCTTGTAATTAGTTACTTTTGCTTTTTGAGCCTGTTGCTGCCGAGGAGCCGGTTATACCACCAAATCTGAATGAAACAGCTGTGGCTATCACGTTTCGTATTTGCTGCTATTTGAGTTAGCCGTGCCGGAAGATGTGAATGGAACGACAGTGCATTTCGGCTACACTCTCGTGCCTTAAACATCGTCATAATGACCTAAGCTTTTCATAAAAACCCTTTTCGAACACTGCGGTGATAAAAACGAAGAGAAAGTAATTCCTCGGGTTTTGTAAAATTTTGATCATTTTGAGAGAAAGAGAGGCCCACTAAGCTTTTAATGAATGAAATCATGCTTGTCGGCATGAGTACTGAGAAGGATCCTGGTTCGATCCAGACTGGTTCCACACTATCTTCAACGCGAATGATTTGTCGCTTTCTTAAAAACTTTCAAAAATGAAATGTCTTGTGCAGTATTGCGAAGACCGGTGTGGAACCGCTCTTGAGATTGTGCAACTCAGGATCGCTCTCGGTCTCAAGTTTCAATTCATCTGTTGCAAACTGAATCCGTTCAAAACATTCAGTGCTATGAAACGCCTATGTGGCCCATTTTGAGGCAGCCCTTGAGCAAGAGGCATCAAAGTTAGATCAGGGAGATCAGATCCCACCAAGCAAAGCTCGAGAAGTAACCGTGATGAACTTTTCCTGCAAATCAATACAACAGCCACTCTCCTGGATACAGAGGGCTTCAATCTCAAAACCATTTGGCATGGACTTGTTACACTTTTACCCTTTGAGAGGCTCGCTGGGCCGAAAACCCAGAAGGGCGGCTCAGGCAAAAGTTCGAGCAATGAAAAAAATATACGAAAAAGAAGCATAAAGAAAAGAAAAGAACAAAGAATAGCAAAAGGAAAGAAAGAAAAGAAAGAAAAAATGTAAAAGAAAAGAAAAAAGAAAAGAGAAGAAAAACAAAGCTCGCAAGGTCGAAAACCTGCAACAGGCGCCTTGGCAAAAGTTAGAGCCTAAACAGTGAAGGTTAAAATACCCGAGTGTACCTTAACCGGAACTACGTAAGGCTTGATTCCCACGTTTGGGATACGTACGCAACTTCATCCTGAAGTCCAGCCCCCAACGCTTCCATAGCGTCTCAGTCCATGTCATGGTTTTGACCAATTGTGCCTCCTCCGAATCCAATGTCTCGATTGCAGCAACCCGGAACTACGTGATTAACTTCCTCTTGAAGCCAAACCACCAACACCTTCCAGGTGACTGTGTCCACATATTGATTCAAACCGTCTTCGACTCCTCCGCGTCCGAGGGTCTGATTGTCATCAACAAGGATTGGCTTATAACATGCCGCGGCATCATCCAAACAACGGGCAACTTTCCGTTGCCATCCGTTGCCATAAGTTGCCCTAAGTTACCGTCCAAACCAGGGGCAACTTTCCGTTGCCTTATCCCCCTTTAAGCCAGGGGCAATTTTCCATTGCCTCCGATCCGAGGTTGCGCATCTCGAGGGTGAGTTCCGTGCTCGTTTGAGCATTGACTGTTTGTAAAAATGGTTTTTGAAAATTTTCACTGAGGTTGACTATTTTCTTGAAAACTATTTCATTTTCAAAATTGGACCATGTTTGGACCCCAAAAAGGAGAATTTTCAGTGCTCACAGCCTGATTCACATGATTTTCAAATCAAAAATCGAATGAGTGTGTTAATCCAACTCTCATTTTTGATCAAAACTGTTTTAGAAAACAAAAAATGGTCAAAATGACGAACTAGGGGCACAATTGAGTCAGGTCTTCTGTCTTTCCCCCGCTAACATGCTTGCCAGCAGGGCACCCTATTCACCAGAGGAAATAGCCGTGAGCTAATAGTGTTGGGCGTGAATCTGCGATTTCCTATTCATCCATTAATCACTCTGGGGAGGGATTGAAAAATGAGAGATTAAAGAATAGAGAGGAGCAAGTTGAGAGAAAAGTGAAGAAAAGGGTTTTGAGAGAAAAACCGAGCCTGAGGGCCGAGTGATGTGAGTATCACAAATCAGAAAGGGTGGGAAATAATACCCGGAGGAACTGGCTTCTCGAGATCTGAGGTCTTTTTGTAAACATGTCCGTGTGTCGAGTCTTTTGATTTGTCGGTCTCGATTTTTGGCTTTGAGTCTTTTCCGAGTGTGTCTCGTTGTGTTTAGGTTGTGTGCCTTTTATTTCTTTGTTTGAGTCTGTCTCACTGTGTTCTGTGGTAGGCTCGATACCCTGGTTGAAAACCCATCCTTTTCCAAAAAGTAATCGCTTGTGCTCAGAATGCTGTGCCATTCTCTGCAATCATGCAAGGCAAGAGAAGGAGAGGGAAAATTTGGGACATCCGAGTGTGCTTCAACTGCAACCGTATCAGTTTTGTGATCCGTCCTGTCAGATTGGGGCTATTTGTTCAGGGTTCGATGTGTGCATAATGAACCGAATGCTGTGTTATGGCTTGTATGCAGGTCAATCCCCAGTAGAGTATGGGCTGTATATCCAGTTTGAGTAGTGGTTTGTATGAGTTGTTTTGTTGTTAATTGGTTGGTTATCCGATTATCATAGTACAATTGCTCAATTTGCAGACAACAAATCAATATCATTTACATTTGAGGTGTAACATGACGCAATGCAGTGCAAAGTATGAAAGATGCAGATATGAACAGATATAACATTCTTTTCAGACAAAAAGTTTGTTTCATTTCATATCATCTTTTTCAAGTACATAGTTTTGGAAACAAAAATCTGCCTACGGCAGTACAAAGCACTCTATCTACCAACAAAAGAGAAAAGTACAAGAAAAGAAATAAAAGAAACAGCAAAAGTCTAGGTCATCAGCATCATCAATGGCCTCGCGCCGGGGGATCTGTCATTGCCCTCTTCCTGGGCAGAAGTCCAGGAGCATCACCAGAAGTGTCCTTTGTCGAGCAGGGCCGAGCCGCCCCGACCTCCTCCTCGGATAACTCCGCCCCCTCCTCAGACTCGTCGTCTGGAACTGGAGCCCGCGAGCTACTCCCGGCGTAAGTACGCCCTCCTCTGGTGCGGGGGAATATCCTGCCATCCTGAGTAGAAATGGAAGGTCCAGATGGAGCGCCACCACCCACAGGAGGAACCGGGAAGAGAGGCTGAAAAGTACAAAAGGCAAATGCATCAGTATACATGAAGCAGTTTATCAATGCAGAAAGTACATAGTATGAATGCCGTGAGCAGTTGAAACAGTGCAGAATGCAGTGTATGAGTATAGTTTATGAATGCCGTGAGCAGTTTATCAGTGCAGACTGCAGTGTATGAGTACAGAGTATGAATGCCGTGAGCAGTTTATCAGTGCAGAGTGCAGTGTATAAATGCAGAGTATGAATGCCGTGAGCAGTTTAATCAGTGCAAAATACGATTAGTGAGTCTGATGTATCAAGTGCCGTGAAATTTGGATATCGATGTTGTGTTATGCATCAGATTATGCGAAGCAGTTTGTGTATGGTTTGAAATTATGATAGAGAACATCTGGGAAGGCCGTAAAAGGCTAGGAACTTCGAAGGTCATTGCGGCAAAGATCCCGTCATGGAGGCATTCATCTCCAATAACTGCCGGGTGTATCCAGAAGACGCCTGCAAGGGAATTAGATGCATCAATATTCTGTGGGATATCAAATAAACTGAAATGAAATAACTGCATGTAAATGCGATATACATATCTGGGAGGCAAGTCAGGGACACCGACAAACTCGTGATCAGCCGGCAGAGGGGCGAAGGGGATCTGATAGGTCGCCCTATCCGACCCCCGGAAAGTCAGCGAAGAAGGAAAAGCGAGCCAGCTGGCCTCCCGTTCTCTCTGAACTCCGCCCCTGCCGCGGACTCGAGCCCTCCTCGGCGCTCCTCTTCCTACTCCTGCTCCGGCCGCTGGCGCCGCAGGTCTCTCTCTCTCAGCTCGGCGACCACCGCTTAGAGGCCGCATGATGAAGGTCCGGACGTACTCCGAGTAATCGCCCTCGCCTCTGTAGCCGTCTGCCTCC
Organism: Camellia lanceoleosa; assembly: GCA_025200525.1. Lineage (NCBI taxonomy): Eukaryota > Viridiplantae > Streptophyta > Magnoliopsida > Ericales > Theaceae > Camellia > Camellia lanceoleosa. Next base: position 128,880,982 of record CM045768.1, read on the forward strand.
CAGCCGATGGTGTAGTCCACCATCTGCTCGGCGGTGAAACGCTCGGTGTCCCTCATATGCTCAAGAGGGTGCAAGGATCTGCTCGAGTACGCCTAAGGGTCTCGACGCAGAAGCGCTTCGCCAGTACCAAGCCCGACAGACCGGGCCCTCCAGCAGAATCCGGTAATGCGCAGTCTCGATGGCACCGACAAACCGATCTCGCATCATCGCTGGCAGAGGAGCCCACTGCTGCCAGGTGATCTGAAATCGAATACAGTTTGTTACCTACTGGTATTGCAAATATACAGTGGAAAAGTGAAGCTTAAATGAACTGCAAGTAAAACATACCTCGGCAGGAGTGATGGTGTCGAAGTAGCGGCGAAAGAAGCTGAAAGTCTCCATGACCTCGGGCGCATCTCCGTCAAGCGGCGTGAGAAGGGGCGACCGGAGGGTCTCTGATCGCCGGCACGGAGCGAGCCTAGGAAAGTAGACGTAAACCCACAACTGCAAGGTGAATACCAGAATATTTATCAGATAAAGCAGAATACAGAATAAAGCAGAAATAACAGAGCCGTGTGTTGTGTAGTGTATTGTGCGGACTGTGCAGTGTGAGTAGTGTACAGTTAGTATAAAGCAGAGTATGTGTGTGCCGTGTGTATGCGATATCTGATCCGTGTGAAACAGACTACAGTGTGTGCAGTGTGCAGAGTACAAAAAATGTAAAGCAGAAATGTAAAGCGGAAAAGGAAATGTACCTCCCAAGCACGCCAATAACCCCCGAGCAACTGTCCGCTGCCGCGGGAGACTGAGCTCATATAGCCGTAGAGGGTGGCCAGAGCCGCACCACCCCAATCGAAACACAAGATGTCTCGGACATCCACCAAGGTCTTGAGAAAGCGGAGAAGCCTTGTGTTCGCCCGGTCGGCGAAGAGAGTCATCCCGAACAAAAAATCAGAAAGCCGCGTGCATACCTCTCCGCAGCCTCCTGAGTCATCGGAGCTGCGTCCACAAGAAGAGGCTGCACCCGGAACTGCACCTCGAACCAGGAATACCGGACGAAGCCAGGACGGGCAAGAGGCGGAGCTGCGCCAAGTAAGTAGACTTGAGCTGTGGTCCACTCATCCATAGCAGTATCAAAGGGGATCGGATCACCCCCTACCCTGATGCCAGTGAGCACCGAGAAATCGTAAGGGGTCATCGTCATGTCCCCGGTCGTAGATAAGTGGAATGAATCGGTGGTGTCCCACCACCTCTCTGCCAGGGCAGCTAGAAGTGGCCTGCAAGCAGTAAGCCGGGAGAGTCCCCTGCAGAAGGAACCAAAGCCCGCCTCGTCTACAATGTGGCGAACCGCCTCGGGAAGCTCCGCGTACCAATCTCGAGTCGCAACGTTCCCATACCCGCGGATGGTATGGGAATCTCCCTGTTTTCAAACAAATAGCAGCAAAGCAATATGAAATGTATAATTTTGAAAAAAAAAATAGTGGTTCAGTGCCAATTTGGCATGCGTGCAAGTTTTTCAGATTCAAATAGATACCGGGTGCCGGTGTGCTTACAGTAAACTACAACGTGTGATGTGTCAATGTGTTTGAGTGGTTCAGTGCAAATGTGGCATGCGTGCGAGTTTTCAGATTCAAACTGATACCGGGTGCCGGTGTGCTTACAGTGAACTACAACGTCTGATGTGTCAATGTGTTTGAGTGGTTCAGTGCAAATGTGGCATGCGTGCATATTTTCATATTCAAGCAGTTATCAGGTGTCGGTGTGCTTACAGTGAACTATAACATTTGATGCGTCAGTGTGTTTGAGTAAATCAGTGCAAATTTGGCATGCGTGCAAGTTTTTCAGATTTAGACAGATATCGAGTGTCAGTGTTTGTAGTGAAATACGGTGTGTGTCGTGGTTTGAATGGTTCAAGGCTAGTGCAGTGTGTGCGTGTGTCGTTCTTAAACAGATATCAGTTGCAAGTTTGTTTGCAATCAACTACAATACACAATGCATCAGAGTATCAGAGCTAAAGCAATCACAGAATCTAATTGACTATGGCAGTTGACAGTTAAAAGGTTCTACAGTGCAAAAAATTAAAGTAGAGAAAAGATGTTACCTCGGAAGCGCCGAAGGAAATGTGAGAGGTCGGCTCGCGTAGGAGGAGCTCCGGGTCTAGTGCTCGATCAAAGCTGCGGAAATGGCGGAGTCCATTCGGTGGTAGCACGTGGATCGCCGGCCGGTAGGTCGCCGGATCGAAAGGGCGCTCGCTCAATGGGAGGAGCTCGACCTCGGGATCCATCTCGTGATCCGAGGGAGTCCCGCCGCGTGGAACGTCATCGGCCATGTCAAGAATGATGGAAAAATGGTCGAGGAATGAAAATAGGCTCGGAATGTGAAGGGTCAACCAAAAAGTCAACCCCAAGAGGGTCGGGAAAGGCCGGGAAGGTCGAAGTGTGAAAAGGTACGGGTATCGAGAAGAGATCGAGGGGAACAAGTCCCAAAAAGGTGAAAATGGCAAAGGATGTGCCAAAATGAAATTTTGATCGGCCGAAAGTGTGCGAAACGCGAAGGTATTCGCGAATCGAATGACGAAATCGAGCCTAAAACGCGAGAAAATGTGAGGATCGAGGGTCGAAAATACTCTAGAGAGAAGGGGGAGGAATTTTCGGCACAAGGAAAGTGATAAAATAGGGTTGGAAACCCTATTTTAAAAAGCTCGAGGTGAAATGTAAAAACTGTCCCCGATTAGCAACTTTTGGCCGGTTGGCACTATATTGTGCCGGTGGAACTTTTATGCAGCCGGTGGCCACCTAGTCCAGCCGGTGATGTTCCCACAGTCTTGTTTAGGCCATGTGGGTAGTTTCTGGTCTTCATAGCTTGAAAAAGTGCAATAAAGTGAATCCCCGATGCTCAACCGGCCTCCGTTTTGACCTCGGACCGTGTCTTCTGTGCGTGGCACCCAGATTCAAGCAAAGATTGTATCCTTTTGTATCCTTTGTCTTTTACAAGATTCAAAAATTGCCCTGTGTGTGTTGCACGCGTCCATCACATTATCTGGTGCGTCGCATCGCGCCATCTTGCACGTCCCCTGCGACTTACACCGTTTCGCATTGTCGTGTGGCATGCGTGTCATACTTGCGTTTCATTTTCCATTCAAATGAGGTATGCGTGCCTCATTTTGCATTTTAATCGCATCTCGAGGTACGCGTGCCTCGTTTTGCATTTCATTTTCCATTCAATGAGGTATGCGTGCCTCATTTTGCATTTCCATCGCATCTCGAGGTACGCGTGCCTCGTTTTGCATTTAATTTTCCATTCAATGAGGTATGCGTGCCTCATTTTGCATTTCAATCGCATCTCGAGGTACGCGTGTGTAGACGCGCCCGTGGGCTTCACTCTACAGTTCAGACTCAATTTGTGTCACGGTTCTAAATCTGAACCAAAGAGTCCAAATCCGGCAAATCGTTTGAGAAAACAGATTTTTGAAAAGTAGTGCCAAACATGGACTGCTTTGCCAGATTACAGAGTCGCCACCTAAATATTTTAAAATGGGAAATTTAGGAAACCCTGACTCGGTCAAGAAATACGTGTCCGTCATCACCAAAGTTGTCTTGGCTCGGGAGCTTGGGTACGATCGGGGAAGGTCAGCTATGAGCCCCCCCTTTCGCCCAGTCCGAAGACCGGCCTCTACTAACCGTGATATCTGTTTTGAAAACATTACATGCTCTTGTTCCAATTATTAGCCTAGAATTTACTATGTGATGCGCAAAACACAAAAGTATAGACTAGATTGCCTAATTTGGAAATAAACATTGCATATCCGTTTTGTCTCGAAAAACGTGTTAGTTTTTGCTACTCACAAGTAGGCTAAAATACGGATTTCAACGAGTTATTCCAACTCAAGCAATCCAACCTCCACCCACAGGCATTCAAACAGTTTATCATGTAAGCACTTAGCCGCATGGCAAGCATACTGTCATGGTAAACATTCACACGCATGCGATATGTTAAAGCCATAAAAACTTACATCGTACTCCGTGCCAAAACAGTAAACTAGTTAGCAAACATGCATGGCCTAGTTCATGTTAAGTGGCTAATGCAACACATACAGGAGTGTAATCTAAACAGGCTCGGCTAACCCTGAACATGGCACATGAGATGCAACAACTATCACGCATTCAATTTGGAATTGAAAGTACGATGCGGTTTGCATGATGTGCCGAGCCCGATGTATGTAAACAAATGCATGAATGCACGCATGCATTGCATAAGGTATGCTAAAATAAACATGCCCTAGTCCATTACCATAAGCAGGTAAATAAAAGGGTTAGAAAGAAATGGGGGTTGGAAGACATACATCCACTCACGCACACTTATTACAATTTTGCCCTCGCTCGGAGGGACCAAAAGAATAATACAAATTAATTAACTACGCAAGCTAATTAAATATTACAAATCAACTAAATTAATTAAATAAATTAACTAATCTAATTAAACAGTAAATCGCCTCGGGATGAGGCAAAGCTGCCGGATCGTTTTGAATCAAGCCCGCAGTGCAAGTGTGCCTCTGTTTCCTCTGCTCTCCTCTTCAGAAGATTACCAAAATCCCAGGAGTGCCTCTCAGAGCACTGGAGATCACCACCGGCTGGGGTAGAACACCACCGGCTGAAGGAGGAGGCTACCGGCACAGAATTGTTCCATCGGTTGGGAAAAAACTGCCGGTCGGCACAAAATGTTCTGCAGATCCTGCAACTCACAGCAGCAGAGGGAAACAACATGCAAGGCAATGCAATTCAAGCCATTTATGCACCAAGCACACTCCCTGTCATGTTATTGACTCAAGGGGGCATGTGCCTCGGTTCCCGGACCACCAATCGCGCATTTTCATGCATGATGGCCCTAAGAACCAAGAATGCAACTTCACTTTCAAATGCATGCAAAACACATAGGCACAAAAGGGCGCCAAACCTCTATCAAACTCACTTCAAGAGGCTTGGCATGCATGTCAAGGTGGTGCAATCCTAAGCATGTTATCTAGGCATGCAACATGGACTATGCAATGCATTTATGCAAGCATACAAACAAGCATATAAGGCAAGCATGAAAACCAATGAAATGATAGATTTAGACATGAATTAGGCAACTCAAAAAGGCCTAAAATCAGTAGCCAAATGCCAAGTTAAGAGGGCCAAACACACATGCACACATGCACAAGCTAAGGCACTAACACTTGAGCATAATTACACAACTTCTTAAACACATTTAAGAGGCACCAACATGGACTAATAGCATACAATGAAAGCTCTGAAATTCATGTTAAACATGATGCCAAATCATGCAATAAAGCATGCCCAACAAAGCATGCAAATGGTCTTAGGCTAAGGCAAGCCAATAGGGCATTAAACCACACCTAACACAAACACACACGGCATGCATTGAACAACCTAAAACAGAGTTTTAGCATGTCAAAATAGGCCCAAAGGACCACTTAGATGGCATCCAAGGGACATGGAATCAAAGGCATGCAACATGACCAAAACATGGAGCACTTAACACAAGCTTAAGAAGTCACAAAGAAGCATGCAATGTAAACATACAAGCACCTCTAGGGGACTGAAATAGCATATGAAATGGTTCCAAATCATCAAAAACAATGCAAGCATGGCATGTTACACACTCATGCCCTTTAGGCCAATAAGCCAAATGCAAAGGGGCTATATTAAACATGCTAAGATTGACCAAAATACTTATGGACAGACCTAAAACATGGTAATATGAGCACAAAATCTTCACAAACACAAGTCTAAAACATGCTAGAAATGAAGGCATACCACTTAAGCATGTTAAGACATAAAGAGGCATTACAAGGCAACTATACTAAGCATGCATAGGAGACCAAAACCAACTTGAAAACATGTTATATCATGGCAATATAAGCATGAAAGACAACCAAGGCATGCTCAACACACACTCAAACATAGTGCTCCTTTGGAAGCCAAAACTTGCCCTTTTCAAGGACACCAAGGAGAGGGGGTGGCCCTCTCCTTCTTGAGACTTCAAGGCATGCTCTTCACCACTGAAATCCCTCAAGATTTCAGTGGTGAAGAGATCCTATCACCAAAATCTCGGATCTCTCACAAAATAGCACAAAAAGTGCCCTTTTCAAGGCCTAAGGGTGGTCAAACCTACCCAAACCACTAAACACTCTTAATATACAATAAAGAGGGTTAAAAATCAGAACTCTTTTGTGCCAAACACTAAGCTCAAAAACTGTTTTAAAGCAAGCAAAAATAGATTGCAAGAATGGGATAAAAAGAGGGTATAGTGTCTTACCCTTGAAGCCTCTTCACAAAGCTTGGTGTTGTGTCTTCTTTGAGCTCAAAGTCAGCCAAGAATCATCAAAAACCAACCTCTAGAACCTCTGTCCCAAGAGAAAGGTGAAGCACTAGGTGCTAGTGTGCAAAAGTAAGGCACAAAACACCTAGTTTAACAAGAGAAGGATAGATATAGGATAGATATATATTTTCTAACCTAAACCAGAGCTTCCTCTCTGTCTAAAAATGGCTGAAAACCTCTCAAGAAAATCCAACCTTAAGCCAAGAAGAAGAGCCTTCCTCTTATAGAACTTGTAAGACTTACAAGCTAAGCAAACAAGGGCTCATCCCTCCATACACGTGTATGGAGGGGAAGCCAATGGCACACAGCTGTCTGAAAATATCTCAGAAAGCAAGTGCACAGTGTCCGGCCGGCAAAAAATGTCATTTTGACAAAATTGAGTGCCGACCGGCACAAAAGAGTGCCGGTGGAAACTCTAGCCAGCCGGTGGCCTCTAGCCCCAGCCGGTGGTATGTGGGGATGCCTCACAAGGCATTCCCTGCCCTTCCAAGGCAAAACACAAGTGTTTGGTGCAAAACCAAACACAAAACGGTCAAGTTCGGAGGTCCTGAGGCAAGGCGCGCGAGCCGAGAACTCCGGGAACTCCAAACGAACACACACATAGATGATCACCGAGTGTTCAAGCGGTGACGTCCAAGTCTTGAGGACGGTCAAAAATGGGGTGTCTACAGCGTGCCTCGTTTTGCATTTCATTTTCCATTCAATGAGGTATGCGTGCCTCATTTTGCATTTCAATCGCATCTCGAGGTACGCGTGCCTCGTTTTGTATTTCATTTTCCATTCAATGAGGTATGCGTGCCTCATTTTGCATTTTCATCGCATCTCGAGGTACGCGTGCCTCGTTCTGCATTTCATTTTCCATTCAATGAGGTATGCGTTCCTCATTTTGCATTTCCATCGCATCTCGAGGTACGTGTGCCTCGTTTTGCATTTCATTTTCCATTCAATGAGGTATGCGTGCCTCATTTTACATTGTAATCACATCTCTAGGTACGCGTGCCTCGTTTTGCATTTCATTTTCCATTCAAATGAGGTATACGTGCCTCATTTTGCATTTCAATCGCATCTCGAGGTATGCGTGCCTCGTTTTGCATTTCATTTTCCATTCAATGAGGTATGCTTGCCTCATTTTGCATTTTCATCGCATCTCGAGGTACGCGTGCCTCGTTTTGCATTTCATTTTCCATTCAATGAGGTATGCGTGCCTCATTTTGCATTTTCATCGCATCTCGAGGTACGCGTGCCTCGTTTTGCATTTCATTTTCCATTCAATGAGGTATGCGTGCCTCATTTTGCATTTTCATCGCATCTCGAGGTACGCGTGCTTCGTTTTGCATTTTATTTTCCGTCTAATGAGGTATGCGTGCCTCATGTCCATTTCAGTTTTGCATCTTGAGGTATGCGTGCCTCACTTTGCATTTCATTTGCATTTCATTTTGCATCCATGAGGTATGCGTGCCTCATCTTGCATCTCATTTTGCATTCCATCGCGCTATTTTGCGCACCTCATTGTTTTTTGCCCCCGGTCTGGCGAGACCTTAAACACGCACGGTCTAGGAGACCTTAAATCGTTAGAAGGTGCAAGACCTTCATTCGCGTTGTCTCAACGCATCGCATTAGCTTGTGCATTGCGTCCCATTCGCGCTATCTTGTGCGCCTCATCGGCACTTGTTAGTGCGTTGAATATCATTCGCACGGTTTAGCGCATCCCATTGCATTTTACATGCATTCAATTGCACTTTTTTGCACATTGCACTGTTCTGTGCATCACGGTCTGGCGAGACCTTAAACACGCACGGTCTAGGAGACCTTAAATCCTTGGAGGGTGCGAAACCTTCACCATATTTGCACAGTCTAGGAGACCTTAAATCCTCGGAAGGTGCAAGACCTTCGTTGCTTCGGTACACACAATTCATGCATTGTCATGCATTCGTAAAGCCGCGCGTTGCCGCGCATTTCAAATTCATGCATTGTCATGCATCCAAAAGTCGCGCGTTGGCACGCATTTCAAAAGAAAACATGCATTGTCATGCATTGCATCCCGGTCTAGGAGACCTTAAATCCTCTGAAGGTGCAATTCCCTTGGTGTTTGTCGTGCCCGAACGATTTCCGATGGTCTGGTAAAGCCACCAGCCTGTGTTTTCGGTGAGTTCCTAGAGGACCAATGGGGACGGTGAAAACTAGAGTTTGAACGGCTTGTGCCTAGAACGCAAATGTTCAGAATTTTCGAGACTAAAGTCTGGTTTAAATACCCAGGGGGTGTACCCTCGGCTTGAAATCTGTATGGAAGCCCCATAGGTTGAGGCGGCGTATCTATGCCTCAGTTCTGGATACTGAACCAACCTAGTATATCGCCCTGTTGGTAAGATAGGGAAAACTGCAATCGCAGCCATTGCATCATACTGCATTGTCATGCATCATTTGTAAATACTGCATATGTCAAAAAATCCAAAAACAAAAAACAAACAAATATTGCATTGTCATGCATCCTTGTAAATATTGCATATGTCATGCATTTCAAAAAAAAAAAACCTGCATATGTCATGCATCATCATTGTAGTATAGTGCATATGTCATGCATTTTTTGTAAATATCCATTTCCATTGCATTGTAGTTGCATGCATCCACTGCATCATCCTCCATCCATGGCTTGCGCCTTTCCTTGTTGAGCTTGGTCTGGTATGTGCTCATACTTTTCACGTCAAAACACAGTTCTGCATGTGTACGCGCCTATTCCACGTTGGTATGTTGGTTTGAGGGTAGCGGCACCTTTTCTGTGCTAGACATGGCTTGTACGTGTACATGCCCTTCCTAGGCAAAACTTGGTTTGGCCTGCGTGCCATATCCATTGTATCCATTTCTTTTGCATGCATCCACTGCATCCCCTTCCATTTATGGCTTGCACCTTTCCTTGTTGAGCTTGGTCTGGTATGTGTCCATACTTTTCACGTCAAAGCACAGTTCTGCATGTGCATCGCGCCTACTCCACGCTGGTATGTTGGTTTGAGGTTGCGGCACCTTTTCTGTGTTAGACATGGTTTGTATGTGTGCATGCCTTTCCTAAGCGAGATACGGTTTGGCCCGCGCGCCATAATCGCATATTACATTGTAGTGTAATTGTTGCATCCGGCATTAGGATCATTGTTCTTTCCTCAGCAGGTCGTCACTCCACTTATGTCAATCCACCCAATACTTGTCCTTGTGTCCGTCTACATTACTCATAGTTCTGCATGTGTATCGCGCCTACTCCACGCTGGTATGTTGGTTTGAGGTTGCGGCACCTTTTCTATGGTAGACGGACTTGTTACTTCCATCAACCTATTTGACATTTGTGTGGTTTCGAATCGCTCACGATTGAATCATGATTCAATTGCTCTGCATTTAGTTTGCATAGTTTCAATTGCATTGCATTATCATTTGCATTGTTTATACTTCGTTTTGTATATATTGCATATCATTTTGCATTCATCATTGCATTGTCATGCATATTGCTAATGATATTGTACCTGTTAAGTTTGCTTTCTTTTCAGGCACGATATTGTATGTACGGTTCATTTGAGGCCGGTGCAATTACGAGCGAGCCCGCAGTATTGTATCCTCCGCGGGAGACGTTTTGAGAATTGCATAATTCTCTTACATCCTTTCTACATTGTAGTGTAGATTGGCATATGCTAGCTTACAACTGTTGCATGCGTGCTTCATTACAGCTTTCTTTGCATGATCATAAGTTATGCTCGGCTTCTTGCATTGTCTTGCATTTTGCCCCTGCCTTTAGGCGCATACCTTGTTTGTCTTGCATGTTTGTCCAAGCCTTCGGCCTTGTCAAAAATGGGTCGTCTCTGGGCTTTGACATTCACTCCCGTCATTGTTATGACTTCCGAGTTCTGTCAAAGAGGGGCAACTGTAGACACCCCATTTTTGACCGTCCTCAAGACTTGGACGTCACCGCTTGAACACTCGGTGATTATCCATGTTCGTGTTCGTTTGGAGTTCCCGGAGTTCTCGGCTACGCGCCTTGCCTCAGGACCTCCGAACTTGACCGTTTTGTGTCTGGTTTTGCACCAAACACTTGTGCTTTGCCTTGGAGGGGCAGGGAATGCCTTGTGAGGCATCCCCACACACCACCGGCAGTGGCTAGAGGCCACCGGCTGGTTGGTGTTGCCACCGGCACTATATTGTGCCGGTCGACACTCTTTTGTGCCGGTCGGCAGTCAATTTTGTCAAAATGACAATTTTGCCCTGCCGACTATTGTGCAGTTGCTTTTCCAGATATTTTGAAGCAGCTGTATAGCATTTGTTTCCCCTCCATACACGTGTATGGAGGGATGAGCTTTTGTTTTTCGTAGCTTGTAAGCTTTGTTGCCTATAAGAGAGGGCTCTCTTTTCTTGGCTCAAGGGTTAGAGAGTTAGACATTTTTGGAGAGAAAAGACAGAGAAGAAGCTCTGGTTTTAGGGTTTGAGTTCTATATCTATCCTATCTCTCTTTTTCTCTCTTGTTTGTACACTAGGTGCTTTAGTCCATATTATTGCACACAAGCACCTAGTGTTTCACCTTCCTTTGGTTACTGAGGTTCTAAGGGCTGGTTCTTGAAGTTTTTGGTTGGATTTGAGCTCAAGGAAGCAACAACATCAACCTTTGTGAAGGTGGTCTTCAAGGGTAAGAAACTACCCCTTTTTACCCCATTTTTGCACTCCATTTTTGCATAGTTTAGAACTGTTTTTGTGCTTAGAATTTAATACAAAAAAGTTCTATTTTTTGGTCCTCTTTATTGTTGGTTAAGAGTGTTTTGTGCTTTGGGGAGGTTTGACCACCCTTAGGCCTTGAAAAGGCCTCATTTTGTGCTATTTTTTGAGAGCTCCGGGATTTTGGTGTTGGGGTCTCTTCACCACTGAAATCTTGAGGTATTTCAGTGGTGAAGATGATGCCTTGAAGTCCCAAGAAGGAGAGGGCCACCCTCTCTCCTTGTTGTCCTTGAAAAGGACAAGTTTTGGCCTCTTGAGGAAGCCTATGTTCAAGTGTGTGTTGAGCATGCCATGACTGTTTTTCATGCTTATTATACCATGATATAACATGATTTTAAGTTGGTTTTGGTCCCTTATGCATGCTTAGCATAGTTGCCATGTAATGCCTTGTAATGCCTTTAACATGTCTTAGGTTGTTAGCCTTTATTTGAGCATGATTTAGGCTTAGACTTATGAATGTTTTGTGCTTATTTTGCCATGCTTTAGGTCTTTCCATAGTCGTTTGGATCGATTTTGGCATGTTTAGTATAGCTCCTTTGCATTTGTGGCTTGCTGGGCTTGTACGCCTCAAGTATGTGAATGTGTAGCTTGTGTTTCTTGCATCGTTTCGATGGTTTGGAACCACCTAACATGTAATTTCAGTCCCTTTGGTATGCTCATATGCTTGCCTAAGTCGCCTCTTTATTGCTTTGAAAGCATATGTTGTATGGCTCATGTTTTGGCCTTTGTATGTGCCTTTATGCTTGGACCATTTAGATGCCATATAGGTGTTCCTTGGGTGTTTGTTTAGGTCTGTTTTTTACCTATTTTGGGTCCCCTTGGCCTTGTGAGGCTTGGTGGGTTTGACCTTGGTTTAAGCCCTTTGGCTTGCCTTAAGTGCTTGGACCTTAATTGCATGTTTAGCTTGCTTTGTTGCTTGGTTTGGGCACCATGTTTAGCATGATTTCAGAGCTTTACAATGCATGTTAGTTGTCCACACTTAGCCTCTTTTGAGTGCGCTCGAGAATTGCTTGTTTATGCTTAAGTTGGTACCTTAACATATGCATGTGTGTGTGTGTGGTGGCTTCCATCTTTGGGGCATTTTGGCCACTGATTTTAGGCCTATTTGGGGTTGCCTAGATCATGTTTAAGACCATCATTTGCTTGCTTGCATATTTACCTCATGTTGGCTTGTATACTTTGCATAAGTACATGGCATTGTTCATATTGCATGATAGTTAACATGACTAGGTTGCATTGCATCAACATGCATTCCTTGTCCCTTGATTTGGTGATAGGGATTGGGATTTTGGTTTGTTTGGTTTGCATGCATTTGAGATTGAAAGTGCACAACTTGGTTCTTTGGGTCATCATGCATGGGAATGCGTGATTGGTGGCCCGAGAATCGAGGCACATGCCCCTTTGAGTCACAAATATGATAAGGGGCATGATTGGTGCACACATTGTTGGAATTACATTGCCATGCAAATTTTTGCCCTCTCTCTTTGTGAGTTGCGGAGTTCTGTGAACATTGATCTTGCGTGGCGGTATTTAGTGCCGGCCGTGATCTATTTATGGCCGATGGATGAGTTTTGTGCCGGTGGCCACATATAGCAGCCTGTGGATATTCTGTTTAGCCGGTGGTGATCCCCAGCATCCAAGGAAGTAGTTCTGAGACTTTGGCAGTCTTCTGAGGTGGCGAGGAAAACAGAGGCAATCTAGGCATGGCGGTGCAATTAGAGCAAGGCGAGCACGTCTTTGCATTTGGCTCTCCTCCCGAGGCGGTTTACTGTTTTTCTTAGTTTACTTAGTTTGTCAACTAATTAGGCTATTTGTAATATTTAATTAGCTTGCGTAGTTAATTATTTGTATTATTCTTTCGGTCCCTCCGAGTGAGGGCATACCTGTAATAAGTGTGGGTGAGTGGTGTGTATGTCTTCCAACCCCCATTTCTTTCTCCCTTTTATTTACCTGCTTATGATGGTAGATTAGGGCACGTTTATTTTAGCATACCTTATGCAATGCATGCGTGCATCCATGCATTTGTTGATATGCATCGGGCTCGGTACATCATACAAACTGCATTGTATTTCCAATTCCAAATTGAATACGTGCATCGAATAAAGTGCATTTCACATGCCATCTTTAGGGTTAGCCGAGCCTACTCTAAATTGCATCTTCGCCTGTGTTGCATTAGCCGTTTAACATGAACTAGGACATGCATGTTTGCTAACTAGTTTGCTGTTTTGGCACGGAGTACAATGTAAGTATTTAGGCTTTAGCATATCGCATGCGTGTGAATGTTAACATGACAGCATGCTTACCATGTGGCTAAGTGCTTATGTGAGATAAACTACTTGAATGCCTGTGGGTGGAGGTTGGATTGCTTGAGTTGGAAAACTCGTTGAAATCCGTGTTTTAGCCTACTTGCGAGTAGCAAATTCCAAAGCATTTTCAAAACGAACGGATGTGCAATGTTTATTTCCAAATTAGGCAATCTAGTCTATACTTGTTTGCTGCGCGCATAACATAGTAATTATAGGCTAATAATTGGAATAAGAGCATGTAATGTTTTCAAAATCAGATATCACGGTTAGTAGAGGCCGGTCTTTGGACCGGGTGAAAGGGGGTGCTCATAGCTGACCTTCCCCGATCGTACCCAAGCTCCCGAGCCAAGACCACTTTGGTAATGACGGACATGTGGCCTTCGGCACCGAGTCAGGGTTTTCTAAATTTCCCCTTTTTAAATATTTAGGTGGCGACTCTGTAATCTGGCAAAGCAGTCCATGTTTGGCACTACTTTTCAAAAATCTGTTTTCTCAAAACGATTTGCCGGATTTGGACTCTTTGGTTCAGATTAAGAACCGACAACAAAAGGGAGTCCGAACTGTAGAGTGAAGCCCAAGGGCACGTCTACAAGGCTGCACCTCTATGTTAGCAAACCACCAATTTTTGAACCTAACCATGGCCTTGTTGTGTTAGTGAAAGGTATGAATTCGAAGCTAGCAACGTCTCTTCTGAATTTGGAGGTTGCTTCATTCAACCTGGATATGGGCACCTTCAGGTCCCTGGTGTCAAGGTCAGGGTTGGAATGACTGCAAAGTGGTACAAGAATTCCTTGGCTGAGCCCAAATTATCTCATGAATTGGGTAGGACAGTAGGCCTCAGAGACGCATTTGTAAGCTCTGGAATTCAAAGTCCCAATGAAGAATTCCCTTGGTAGTAGAATGGAAGCCCACATATCTTTATCAATGGGTTGGGAGCAAGTGGAGTCGGCCAAAAAATCCCTCAACCATGCTAGCCCTGTAGCAACATCAAATGGGTAGAAAAATGAGGGTCGAGCGGCTAAAGTAATCGATGAAAAAAGGTAAAATAATATGTGAAGCTGGAGGGGTATAAAGATACTCTGGCATATTTCTCTCCATAAGTAGTGGGATCTTGCACTAGAAAGCTTAAGCTACAAGAGTGAAGTTGAGTGAAGTACGCAAAGAGCCAGAGTTGGAGGATCCGAATTGGACCCCCTTGATTGGGTTCCAAAGGCCTCTCACAAAATTGAGAGCAAACCCTGTATACGTGCCCCAGAACATATGAAGCCAAGGCTATTCTCTTCCCTGAAGCTAGAGCTTTGGCCAAATGGACAAATTCAGGTATTATTCTTTGGGACGAAGTGCAAAAAAGAAATTTACAGAGCCAGTAAAGAAAGAAAGCAAAAAGCTCACGATCGGTCATGAGACCTTCTTTCTTATTCTTAGAAGCTATGAAGTCACTATAGGAGGAGTTAAAAGAAGAAAGAGAGAAAGAGACCTTAAGGTCTAGGTAGTGGAGGCCAAAAGTAACCCTAGCAGGGAAGAGCCCTAGAAGGTAGCATATGTCTAGAATGGTGGGGGCCATCATGCCACACTAGAATTGAAAGAAGTTCAATGTAGGGTTCCAAAAGCAAAGGGCAACAGGAATAAGAAAGGGGTCTTTAAGGATAACAAACCTCGAAAGCCGAAGGGTGTCGAGAATATGGAGATCCTCTAAATCCTACTCCTGAGCTTCAACCACTCTGTTATACCACTCCTCCCAATCAGTCTTTAATGTGGGCTAGCATCGGTGAGGTCAATTGATCATCTAGTTTTCCCAGTTGAGAATTCCTTTATAGAGAAGGTAATATTCCTCTAGACGTGGGTACAAGAGAGGAAGTGAAGTTGGAGCTTCCTTGAAAATAGGGCCAAGAATGTATTCTCCTTGCTCATGATGACGAGGGATGAAGATCCGTCCATCAATCACGCTTTGACCCTCTGGTGCCTTGTGTTTGTTTACTTCTTCATCGATACATCTCCTCAAAGCCACTGAGGGACGTAAATGCTCAACAATTAGTACTTTCAAGGAAGAAGAAGCCATCAATAGAGATTTCAAGGAAGAGTGAAGAGAGTAAGTGTACAAGAGGCGAACGGTTGAAGCTTCACAACAAGAGTAAGGAAAAGACTGGACAAGTGAATAGGTAAAAGCGCAAGAAGATAGGGTTTTTAAACCTATCTGTCCAAAAATTACCCATTTAACAAGACAAATAAGCCCAAGTTTGACCCATGTGTGTGATTAAGGCTTTTATTTTAAAATTCCTGAAAACAAAAGAAAAAGAGTTACTTTCAAAACAAGATATGGGTTCATCATAAGGTAGGGAAACATATTTCAAAAGTACTTAGCCTGACACCGAAAATAGTTAATTGGCTTTGAAACCAGTTTTCCAAATGCTTAGCTTGGCTTCGAAAACAGGTAGTTAGCTTCGAAGCCAGTCTTATATCGTAACCTCAAGTGTAATTAGGGTTTGCTTACTTCAAAGGTTTTGAGGGTATTTTCTTAGGCTTTTCGTAACAGGAAATTTCCTTTGAAGGAATCTTTGTAATATTCTATGATTAGAATATGGTTCTTGCCTGATTTTTGAGTTTCAAAGTAAGTAAGCACTATGAATCCAGTATTTGGTCAAGCCATGTGGAAAGTTCAATGACCAAAAGATTTACCCATATATGAGAGTATTTTCTTGAACTTTTTGCTAGAACAAATTCGTTTGAATACAAATATTGTCATTCTTAAGAGAAACTCAATGCTTCGAAAACACTTAAACCAGGCTTCGAAGCAAAATTGGTTAATTCAAAGTAGTTATTTACATAGATTATGTGAACAAAGTAAGAAATAAAGTTATATTAACCATAGAATTGGAATATGAAAAACCTAGTTATATTGATATAAATATTTACATTGGGAGGGCCTATTTGGATACAAATTTAATTTCATAGTAGTAAGGAATAGAAAAGGTAACAAGTTCATGAAATTTATCCCAGCAATGCTCTATAAACTTGTGTTCTTTCTTTATCCTATCTTCAGTTCTATCTAGACTGGGTTTTTACAACTGATGTGCTCTTATTTGGAGGAAAAGTTGCCCAGCCTTCACTTCGAACTTAGTCTCCTTCAAACTCTACTCCATCTCGTCTATATCTACATCATCCCGGTATGTTGAGTCCTTGTTCTTGAAGGTATCATATTCTTCAAGAAGGTTCTCTGCTTCATACTGAGTATGAATTCGAAAGGCAGTAATTTCATCCAAAGAGTCACCAGTGGCCAGGGAGTTTTTATGCCAGTTGAGTAGAAGAGAAAGCTGGTCCAAGAAGGTATGGAGTTCTGTTTGGGCTATGGGGTTAAGAACATGACCTCAAGATACAATGTCACAAGCCTATAAAAAGTTCTTGTGACGAACATCATCTCCAAGAACTGTAAAAGGTAAATGAGAGAAGGCAATAAGCAGGAGTTGAGCTTTTTTTTTCTTTTCTTTTTTTTTTTTTGAACAACCAAGAGTTGAGCTTTATATTGCTGAAACGCAGTAGGAGGAATTGGAGGTTGGTAGGAAGAGAAATATTGACCCTCGAAGGGAGTGAGTTTCAATTCCTCCATCTAGCTAGGATTCTGAGAGAGAGGGGGTGCAGAAGGGTCCATCCCAAAAGAAGAAAGGAATTGGGGGTCATTCACGCACTCCATCCAATCAGAAGAATAATATTTGGGTTTTTTAGCCAAGAATGAGGGACTAAATCCCAATGCTTCAATTGGATTGGGAGTCCTCTACACTATCCTCGTTGGCAAGGAGGAAGTATACCACACCGAAAGCAAGTTGTCCTCTAGACAACGACGACAATCAATGGGTACGTAGGGGTATGCCATTGAGCTTTAGGAAGAAGGAGGCACTAGAAGGGGATCATCGAATTCAATAATTCTATGATGAATCCACTCCCTTATTTGAGGTTGAACCGATGTTAACCAAGTATCCCAACCAGTGTTTCCAGAGGAAGAGAAAGTAGCTTTGTCCCATGCAGAAAGTTTTGGAGCAAAGGAAGAGTTTACAAGATCTATTTTTGTAAATTCTTAGTCCAGAGGTTTGTACTTTGCAAATTCTTGGTCTAGAGGCCTGTAGTCTGCAATTGCTTCCATGACTTGTATAAACGGAGGCGGATAAATGTGGTCAATAAATGCATGAAGGTTCTTTCGAGGTCGATCATCATTGTCTAACACCTCCTCGTATGCTTGATCGATGTAATAAAGGGTTTCTTTGGCCATGAGAGATGTATTAGTCCTTTCGTATACTCAGATAGTGGAGAAAATGTTCAAGCGTAAGAGAGAATTTAATGACGTTCAGTGCTTCATTGCTAGAAGACGGTTGCACTTCTAAGATATGTAAAGTTCAAGCAGGTCCTAGGACGTGGGCAACTGTAGACACCCCATTTTTTTACCATCCTCAAGACTTGGATGTCCTTGCAGGTACATCCAGTGACAAGTTTGATTGCTAGCCGAGTGCTCGAAATCCGCGGTGAAACGCCATAGGTTTGAACTTTCCAAACCCTGTATCCATTCTTTCTCATTTTTGGACCATGTTTTGGTCCTTCCAGCTTGTTGTTTGTGGTACACTGTCGGCCATGATTACTGGCCATGCATCTTGGCCTGCTGGCCATTGATGAGGCCTGTCGGCCATCAATGAGTCGGTGCCGGCCACCACTGATGGTCGGCCGGCCACTAATGCATCAGTAGATAGTTTTGTAGATATTTTGACAGCTATTTGCACAAATGAGCCCATCTGCTTGCACGTGGATGGTTGGATCTCTTCAAGGGGCTTTTGTATCTTCTATATATAGAGCTTATCTATACGCATGCAAGGGGTTACAAAGTTTGAGCTGAGCAAGAATTCTCTCTCTCTCTCACTCTAGAATCCTCTCTATATTTTGTGCTTGAAAGTGTGCTTTCTCTACACATTTGCACTAGCACCCTTAGCCAAACATCTTCACCTAAGAGTTAAGGTTCTTGAAGGCCTTGTTTGAGCTCCTTAGAGTGGTTTTGGCTCAGAAGTTTGGCTGTTTTCTTGCTGTTTTAGTGATGTGCTTCAAGGGTAAGAATTTCACTCTTTTAAGCTTTGTTTTAGTTCATTGCTTGGCCACCTTTGTATGCTACTTTGAAGCTGGTTTTAGCCTCAAAAAGTTCTATTTTTAAGGTCTTAAAATGATGGTTTAAGCCTTTTGTGGTTGGGGGGGGTGGTTTCCTCCCTTGGCTCTTTGGTTTGTAAAGCCTCTTGAGCCCTCTTTCTAAGCTTTTGAAACACCCTTTGTTTGGCCTTTCTACCACTGAAACTCAGAGGAATTTCAATGGTAAAAAGTTTGTTTTGAGGCCCAAAATAGGAGGGGGTAACCCTCCCTCCTTGTATCTTGTTTGTATATATAGATGGCCTAATAGTTGAGCATGTTTTTCTACCATCTCATGGCTTGATCTCAGCATGTTTTTGTGACTTTTTTTGACCTACTTTAGCTTTGTTTTTGGCTAGTTGGGTCACTTAATATGCTTGATGATTTATCCTATCATTCTAGCTTGTGTTAGTTTGATTCCAGCATGTTTTTGCCACTGATTTAGCATGCCTTAACTCTATTTTGAGTGGTCTTGGTCATATGAGACTTGTTATGCATGGTTGTAGTGCAAAGGCCTTGACTTGCTTAGTGATTTAAGGCTCCTAACATGCTTTGCTTGAGTTGTTTCCATGTCATAGCATCATTTCACACATGATTTCAGTGCATGTAGCCTTGTCACACTCTCACATATTCCACTCTTCCATTACTTTTGAGAGGTATGCTTTATGCTTTGTTTATGAGCCAATACATGAGCATGTTTTCTTGCCTTTCATGCTACCATCTCAGCTCATTTTAGCCACTATTTTGGCATGTTTGAGGTCTGTCTAGGGCTGGTTTGGCCATTTGAGTTTGTTATTGCATGGTTCTAGTGTAAAGCTCTTCACTAGTTTTAATGCTTAAGTCTCTAACATGTTATACATGAGTTGTTTGCATGTTAGAGTCTGGTGTTTCATGCCATTTCAGCACTGAAATTCTGTCACCTCCCTCATTTCTTCATTTTTTCTATTTGCTTTGAGGAATGGTTAGTCTTAAAGTTGTGTTCAAGCTTGGGATTGAGGCTTGTGCTTAAATGGCTTTAACCCTCTTTCGAGGGTTCCTCCTAGTCAAAGGCATGGTCTCTCTCATGTTTTAAGTCAGCTTTTGATTGACCTCTCTCTCATTAGAGGACTTTCACATTTGGACAAATCAAGTAATAAATGGTTTGGTAACTTAAAATGTGTAAACAAGAATTGAATCAAGTAAAACAAGGCCAAGATAAGCATGTTGTTTGCATTGCACTGTGTTCAATCGGACATTATATTGAACATGAGGTAGATTGGTCCATTTCATACTCAAAGTGATGAAAATGAGCCAATCTTCCATTGTCTCCATTGCCCTTGATCATACATGATAGGGTAAGTGGTCCTAGAGTCTTGTTTTGTGCATTTATTGAATGTGTACAAGTTGGATATTTGGCCATCATGCATTCAAAATGCTTAATTGGTGGTCTTGGATTCAATAGTGCAACTCCTTTGATGTTTTGAGATGATAAGGAGTGGCACAGTACAGATATACCCTTGGAAGACCCTCCATTTTCCTCTAGTTCGAGCTCTGTTGCAGAATGGTGATGCAGCACACTAGTGGCCGGCAGTGCCTCACTGATGGCCGGCATTGCTTCATCCTTGGCTGGCAGTACACATCTTTGGCCGGCAGATGGCTGGCAGCAAGCTCCCATGGCCGGCAGGCCACTGGTGCATTCCTCAGCAGTGGATTGGTAAGGCACAGCAGAAAGTTCTTGGAGTAACCCTGCAAACAGAGCCTCTCAAGAGTAAATCGGAGAGCTTTTTGGGGCGAAAAGCTAAATGCATGCATGTTCAACTTCCTAGAGCAGAGCTGAGGCAGCATTGTTTAAAGCTTTACTTGTTAGTTAGCATGAGTTTGTAATTAATTAATTTGTTAATTAGTTAAAGTGTTGTAATAGTTAGTAATTAGTTTACTAGTTATTCGTTTGTTTTGTAATGATTAGTCTAATTAGTTTAATTAGATTAGTTTAATTATCTTAGCTTAGATTAGCTTAGCTTATTTATTCGGACCCTTCTTCGAGAGGGTGCAATGTTCTAATAAGTGTGCGTATGTGTGTGCATGTCTTCAAACCCCACTTCTTTCTTCCTTTTACTTAATCGCTTTCGATGGTTAGTTTTAGGGCATTTTTCAATTAGCATATCTTATGCTTGCATGCGTGCATCATTCATTTGTATTGCATGCACTGGGCTCGACACATCATTCAAACTGCATTGTATTTCAATACATTTCTTTGAATACGTGTATTCAAGTGTTGCATTCATATGCCATCATAGATAGCCAAGCCTATTTAGTTGCATTAGGCATCTTAACATAGTTAGGATCACGCATGATTTCTAACTAGCTTTTGTTTTGGCTTGGAGTACATTGTAAGTTTTACGCTTTAGCATACTTGCATGAGTGTGACTGATGCCATGATAGCATGCTTGCCATGAGGCTATTTGCTTAAGTGCTTAACTGCACGAATGCCTATGGGTGAAGGCTTGATTGCCTGAATTGGAACAACTCGATGATTGTGAGTTTTAAGCCCACTTTGTGAAGTGACAAATCATGTTTTAAGCCCACTCGAGGGTGGCAAATCCGCGCTTTAGCCTACTTGTGAGTAGCACTTTCAAACCATTTTTCAAAAACAAACATGAGTTGTTTTGTTCCAATTTTCGTGATTGAGTCTATACTTGTATGTGTATGCCACATAGTAAAGTTAGCTAATAACTGGATAAGAACACATGTGTTTATAAAACAACATACCATGCTTAGTAGAGGCCGATCCTTTGATCGGGCGAACGGGGGTGCTCATTTCAGGACCTTCCCCTCTCGTACCCAAGTTCCCGAGCCGAGGCAACTTTGGTGATGACGGACACGTGGCCTTTGGGACGAGTCAGGCTTTCCTAAATTTCCCAAAAACAAAATATTTAGGTGGCGACTCTGTAATCTAGCAAAGCAGTCCAGTTTTGGCATTATGTGATTCAAAATCTGATTTTCCAAAATGATTTGTCTAGTTGGACTCTTTGGTGTTTATCATTCTCACATTGCACTTTGTGAGATTAGATTCAGAACCGTAATAGGAGTCTGAACTGTAGTAAAACTAATTCACACCTCTCCGAAAGGGGGGCGTGCGAAGAAAGTCAGGTCTACAGTTTCTAGCGACTCTACTGGGGATTTAGAGAACTTGACTCGAACGCACACTTATGTGTTTCTTTGCATTGCATTTGCATTGGTGCGCCTATGTCACAGTGTTTGCCATCTTCTATTCCTAAACGGTTTGCCGGAGGCTTGCTTGGAAAAGCGTGCCATAAGGCTAACCAGTTGCGGGCTCTGCCACGATGGGAATACAAACCTTGAATCTGGACTACCGCTATACCGTTTGATCCTCCTTTCACTTCTCGGTGTTAGGAGCGAGAGGTATATTAGGTGGTCTTGCTGAGGCACCATTTTTAACCATTTGACCTAGTTGTATATCGGAAGCCATAGAGACTGCTCCAAACTAGGATAGGTTGCTCACCCGAATGTAGGATTGTTTGAAACCGCATACGTGCATAGTGAAACCCTAGCTCCTGACGAAACTAGGATAGGGAAACCCTACCCCACTATAGGGGTGTTTTGGCTCTCACTTGCTTGATATGTGCTGTTAGGGTGTGTCTCTACAGGGAATGTATGTATCAATTGCAAGTTTGGGTATCAGTCTGAGGACATCAGTGTTTGAGGGTATTAGTATTGTGACAGAAAATTTGGGGACAGAAATCAGTGTTTCAGTACAGATTGTCCAGCTTATGACTTCAACTGTGTGTTGTCTTTATCTAAGCTGACGTGCTGTATATTTTTCTGATTTTTGTTTCTTTTGCTTTATTTTCTGTTTTGTAAGGTAGTATTTTCATCATTGCTTCCGATGAGGAAGTTACCCCCCAACCACTCTGGACCAGAGTAAGAAGGCTTTATCGATCTGGGGATCTTGTGAGTGGACAACCAGTGTTTGTTTCGCTTCCCCTGGTTACAAGACAGAGGAGAGTTAGGCATAATTCACCAGTTCGTCAGTCACATGTGCTCAATGAAAACCAGTTTTCTACTTCCACTTTCGAGTGTACACCGGGTCAGATAGATCAATATTTCTCAGTCAATATGGAATAAATGATGTGTCAACTTCAGCAGACTATCGAGGCCATGTAGCGGGGTGCTGCTCGCCAAGCGGAGGTCACCGCTCGACAAACAGAGGTTGTAGCCCAACAGGCTGAGGTAATTGCCAGGCTTCAGCAGCAACAACATTAACAACCACAACAAGCGGCAGCGTCTGCTTCACACCCACCCCCACCTAGGGTTCCAATACCCAGGGATACAGCAAATGTCCAGAAGAATACGGACATCCCAAAAGGGCTAGTCCCACCTTAGACCTCCAAAGCTCCAACTTACCCAACAGACACACCGTTGTAGACACCCCATTTTTTACCGTCCTCAAGACTTGGACGTCACCGCTTGAACACTCGGTGATTATCAATGTTTGTGTTCGTCTTGAGTTCCCGGAGGTCTCGGCTACACGCCTTGCCTCAAGATCTCTCGACTCAACTGTTTCATGTCTGGTTTTGCACCAAACACTTGTGTTTTGCCTTGGAGGGGCAGGGAATGGCTTGTGGGCCATCCCCACACTCCACCGGCTATGGCTTGAGGCCACCGGCTATGTTTTGTTGCCACAGGCCAAATGTTTGGTCGGCCGGCACCATAGATGGCCGGCCGGCTATCTTTCTTTGGTCAATTGCATTTTTGGCCGGCCGACTACTGTGCATCTGCTTTTGCAGATATTTTTGTGCAGCTGGCATACACTTTCACCCCCTCCATACACGTGTATGGAAGGATTTCCTTTTTGTTAGGTTCCTTTGGAAGCTTTACAAGACAAATTGTCTATAAAAGAGGGGCTCTTCTCTCTTGTTGGAGGTTAGACAATTTAGACAAAATTTTCTGAGGATTTTGAGTTTTAGGGTTAGGGTTCATATGTCCTCCATCTCCATCTCTCTCTCTTTCTCTCTCTGTTTTGTGAGTGTTTTTGCCTTAGTTTTGCACACAAACACCCACCATCACACCTTTTCTTGGAGCTGAGGCCCTTGAGGGTTGTTTTCGGAGTTTTGGAGCTGGTTTGAGCTTGAAGAACTAGCTGGTTCACCATCGATGAAGAGGGTCTACAAGGGTAAGAAACTTGTCCCTTTATTCCCCTTTTTTGCATTGCATTTTTGCCTACCTTGCATCTGTTTTTGAGCTTAACATATAACATATAAAAGTTATGATTTTTAGTGCTCTAAATAGTTGGTTAAGGTTGCTTTAAGCTTTGGGGTTGTTTGACCCCTCTTAAGCCTTGAAAGGCCCCGTTTTGTGCCATTTTGGTTGAGCTCCGGGACCATAGTGTTTGGGCCTCCTCACCACTAAAATCTTAAGGGATTTTAGAGGTGAGGATGGTGCCTTGAGGTCATAGGAAGGAGAGGGCCACCCCCTCTCCTTGTTGTCCTTGAAAAGGGCTATTTTTGCCTCTTGAGGGAGCATCTAGTTAAAGTGTGTGTTGACCATGCCTTGACTGATTTTTTTTTTGCTTATTATGTCATAATATAGCATTGTGTTTAGTTGGTTTTGGTACACCATGCTTGCTTAGCATACATGCCTTGTAATGCCATATTTAGGCCTTAACATGCTTTAGGTTTTGACCCTTATTCTAGCATGATTTTGGCCAAGCTTTGTGAAGCTTTTGTGTTTGTTTTAGCATGCTTGAAGTCTGTTTTGGGTTGCTTTGGTCGACCATGGGATGCTTTGTATAGCTACCTTACACTTTGGCTTGTTAGCCTTGAGTTTTGGACCTTAGTTACATGCCATGATCATCTAGTTTATTTGGTTTGGCACCATTTTAACATGATTTCAGAGCCTACATTGCATGCTAATTGTCCATGTTTAGTCTCTTTTAAGTGTGCTTAGAAGTTGCTTATTTGATGCTTAGGTGTTTAGGCCTTAACATGTGCATGCTTGTGTGTGTTTTACCTCTCATTCCCTAGCTTGTGGCCACTGTTTTGGACCTAGTTTAGGGCTGTCCAATTAGTGTAAGTCCCTCCCTTAGCATGTGTTCCATGCTTACCTTGTGTGTTGTCACATGCTTGGTCCCATTTGTATGATATTGCATGCCTTGCATACTTGTATGATTAGATTACATCTTGTATACTTGTAAGTTGCATTGCTTCATGCCTTACATGCTTCTTTAGGTTGTGTGCCTAACATGCATTGCTTGCTTGCATTGTCTATGTTGCATACTAGCCAACATGCTTAGAGTTGCATTGCATTAGCATTTATACTTGGCCTCTTGAATTGCTTGTGATAGAGGTTGAGTTCAATTTGTTTGATTATGTGCATTGCATTCCATATCAAAATGCACACTTGATTCTTTAGGCCATCACGCATGGAAATACGCGATTGGTAGTGCGAGAATCGAGGATCATGTCCCTTTGAGTCATAAATATGATAAGGGGGGTGATTGGTGCATACATTGCTTGAAATGCATTGCCATGCCAAGTTCTACCCTCTGCTGCTGTCAAACCAGTCTTTGCAGGAAGATTTGGCCGGCCGGCCATCTTCAGTGCCGACCGGCCATCATTTTTGGCCGATGGAACAACTTTGTGGCCGGTGACTATCATTTACGGCCGGTGGCCAATACCCTCAGCCAGTGGTTTTCCACAGCACTCATAGAAGCAACCCTGAGACTTTGGTAGTCATCAGAGAAGCAGAGTGGGGAAAACAGAGGCAACTTGAGCATGGTGGCAGATTTCCGAGCAAAACCGAGCACGCATTGCATTGAGCCCTCTCCCCGAGGATGTTTACTACCTTCATTAGATTGGTTAATTTGTTAATTAATTAATTGATTTGTAATATTTAATTAGCTTGTTGGTTAGTTAAATTGTATTATTCTTTCGGCCCCTCCGAGCGAGGGCAAATTTGTAATAAGTGTGGGTGCGTGCGTGCATGTCTTCCAACCCCCACTTCTTTCTCCCTTTTACTTACCTGCTTTCAATGGTTAGTTTAGGGCATGTTTACTTTAGCATACTTTATGCTATGCATGCGTGCATCCATTCATCAGTATTGCATGCACCGAGCTCGGCGCATCATACTAACTGCATAAGTATTTCAAATCTAACTTGAATACATGCTACCTGAGCATTTTCACATATCATTTATAGACTAGCCGAGCCTACTCTAGTGACATTTCGTATGCGTTGCATTAGGCATTTAAACATGGACTTGGATCATGCATGATTGCTAACATGTTCTTGTTTTGGCGCGGAGTACTAGGTGAGCTTTTTATGCTTTAGCATCTCACATGAGTGTGAATGTTAACATGACAGCATGATTACCATGAGGCTTGATGCTTATTTGATTAACTGCCTGAATGCATGTGGGTGAAGGTTGGATTGTTTGAGTTGGGACAACTCGTTGAAATCCGTATTTTAGCCTACTTGCGAGTAGCAAATTCCAAAGCGTTTTCCAAACAAACGGATATGCAATGTTTCGTTCCAAATTAGGCAATCTAGTCTATACTTGTTTGTTGTGCGCATAACATAGTAATTCTAGGCTAATAACCGGAATAAGAACGCATAATGTTTTCAAAACAAGATATCATGGTTAGTAGAGGCCGATTTTTGATCGGGCGAGAGGGGGTGCTCATAGCTGACCTTCTCCAATCGTACCCAAGTTCCCGAGCCGAGGCAACTTTGGTGATGACGGACACGTAGCCTTTGGCACCAAGTCAGGGTTTCCTAAATTCCCCCATAAAAAATATTTTGGTGGCGACTCTGTATCTGGCAAAGCAATCCATGTTTGGCACTTCTTTCAAAATCTATTTTCTCAAAACGATTTGCCGGATTTGGACTCTTTGGTTCTGATTAAGAACCGTAACACAAATCGAGTTCGAACTGTAGTAGTGGGGCCCAAGGGCGCGTCTACAACCGTTAAAGTTTGAGGTCAATCCAACCGCTTTGAATGTGAGCAAGCTAGAGAAGTTGTTCAAGCGAGCTTAGGGAGTTAACTCGATTCCAGACATAGAGGACGGCTACACAAATTCGGCGGTGACATTGCTAGACAGATTTAAAATGCCTCACATAGACCGCTTCGACGGCTCGGGCGATCCTATGGTCCATCTGAGGCTGTTTTTAGATATTCTGCGCCCGATGGGCTTGACTAGAATGCAGAAGCTATCCCTTTTTGGTCGGACCCTGTCGGGTATTGCGGCCATCTGGTATGCCAAACTGGAGGATTCAGTGAAGTGGAATTGGGAGGAGATGGCGGAGGCCTTCATTGCCCAATATTCATACAATACTCAAATCGAGGTCACAACTCGTGATCTCGAGGTAACTAGGTAAGAGCCGAATGAGGGCTTCTTTGACTTTGTCACTCAATGGAGGGCCAAGGCCTCCATGATGACCACCAGGCCACTTGAGAAAGACCAAATAAGGATGGTCGTCCAGAATCTGCTGTAGAAGATGATTGTCTTACCCCTTCCCACCTTTGCTGATCTTCACGAGATTGGGGTACAATTAGAAGACTCTATGAAACAGGGTCTGATTGACCAAGAGAAAGAGCTGCCCAAGAGGGCATTTACCTGCGGTTCGAATGTAGTTACAAGTAGCAATGTAGCCGCAAGGACTTCTGACGTTGGAATGGTTACCACCGCACCAAAAACAGCTACACCCTTTACCGGTTCATCTGAAGCCACTCCACCATCTACAAAGTACCCACCTCAAGGCCAGAGGACATTCACCCCACTTTATATGTCTTTGTCTACGGCCTTGAGGGTCCTGATTAGAAAAGGGCATCTAAAGCCCCCTAGAACCCCATCTATTGCCAAATCCCCTCCCTCCTACACACAACCCAACCAAGTATTGTGCCTTCCATCAGCAGCATGGGCATGATACTGACCAGTGCGTCAGATTACATCATGAGATTCAAGATCTCATTGATAATAAAGTGATTGCGCCTCCTGAAAAGCCAAATGTCACTGCAAACCCCCTTCCACCACACAACCAACCCCCTCCCCCATCCAGGCAAGTAAACCTGATCCAAACAATGGTCATTCCGTATGACCCCAGCATATACATCACTCCCTCCCACCTGTCTAAGCCGGCGTTGTTCATCCCGGAATGCACAGATTTATGCATGATGAGCACGTCAATATCCCAACCTGAACCCATGGTGGTGGCTGTGATAGAAGAGGGAACGCTTGAGGGCTCTACAAGCTTAACTGAGGAAGCATACAACCCTTATCGCTTTATTGCGCCAGTTGATCAAGCCAAGTCGAGGGTAGAATTGCCGAGGGAGACTGAGGTAAATATGGTCCGGGAAAACAAGCCAAGTCATGGGTTAGACGATCTAGCAGAGCTTGAGGAGGACATTGCGAATCTGCAGTTCTTTGATGAGCAGGATCCGAGGGATGTGAGCGTCAACTGGTTTGACCTGAATGGATCAACAGACAATACAGGGTGGCTTAGTGATGAGCCCGATATTGATGAAGGGTCTCAGCCGAAATAGGAACAGTCAGAAAATAGGAACGTCTGCAATGGCTAGAACGGTCCACAGGGGAGTTGCCAGAGAGCACTGGTACGAAGAATTTTGCTCGGGAATTGAGCAGTATTTTTATGGCTGACACAGAACAAGAGGCCACATTGAAGTGGTTTGAACAAGAGAGGATCGAGATTGATCAGAGGGCTAGAAAAGCCAAGGCCCCTGTTGGGACAAAATGTGCTGTGAGCACAGAAATAACTATAGCGGAACCGGATAGCTGTTTGCCGGTCACTGAGGGCATATGGTGGGAAGACGATGATTGCGTCTGGCCCATACTGATGAGGATTGGGGACAAAATCTCCCGGATGATACGTGGTACACTGAAGAAGTCGACCACATGACCTGGAGTGGGCGGTACTTTAAACCCTGACACCTAGACCAACCAGAGGCATCCGAGAAAGACAGGGAAGCTGAGAAACAGAAGTACAAACTGTTAGAGGAGGAAGCTGTACTGAAGCAGCTTAAAAAGATTCAAGCAAACATCTCTATCTGGGGACTGCTCAAGGCCTCGCGGGTGCATAGACAAGCCATCCTATCGGCAATGGACAAGGCTAACCTTTCTATTGATACAACCCCCAAACAGTTGGTGGGACTGGTGTTCCCGAGTGGCCCTTCACCAACTCTGACCTTCACAGACAAAGAATTACCTCCTGAGGGCTCCGAGCACAACAAACCGTTATACATCTCTGTGGTGTGTAAGGATAAGTGGATACCAGTTGTCTTAGTTTATACGGGATCTGCCATAAATGTGTGTCCGTCGTGTACGGCATATGCTATCAGGTTGAAGCTCGCAGATTTCGCACCAATAGCCTAGGTGATACAGGCTTATGATAACACGAGTCGAGAAGTAATGGGGGCAGTGCAGATCAAAACTCAGGTTGGCCCGGCCCAACAGGACATCGAATTTCATGTTCTAGATGTTCCAGCCACCTTCAACTTGCTCCTTGAACCGCTGTGGCTGCACCAAGTGAGATCTGTCTCTTCGACTTTACACCAGATACTGAAGTACCCCCATGGGAAGGGGGTGGCAATTTTTTTTGGGAACTCTTCCATACATCTACAGCCAGAGGACACTACGCCAATCTTGGAAATTGCACATGGCGAGGAGGATGTCTTCATGTCTGAGTTCACCTTGGCTGAGGCTCTGGCAGTGTAAGATCTTCTAGCTATTGATGAGGGGTTGTATGTCAGTGCGCAATCTGTTTACCTCATGAATAAGCTTTAACATATACCCGGAATGGGATTAGGAAGGAGTGGCCGGAAGGGCATCGCTAATTGACCGAAGTGCCACACAATCCCCATACCTTTGGTCTAGGTTATACGCCTAACAAAGAGGATTGGGTAAGAAAATGAAGGGAGATGGCTGGAAGAGCCAGAGCTAAACAAGCTGGGAAGCACTATGAGTTAGTGCATAGACCTATCCAAGGGACCCTAAACGGATGCTTTGTCCGGGAGGGGAAAGATTTCCCGTTCTGCAGCTTTCCAGAGCCATGGCTGAATTCAGAGAGGCGGCGCTTGTCGAGTTTTGAGATCTTTTTTGATTTACAGTTGCCAGGGGATGAAGTTGCCGAAGAGCAGACTAACCCACCAGCTGTGGCTGAGCAGTGCAAAGAGGATGCGTCCAGTGGCACAGATTTTGAGTTGGGAGCAGCGCTGGCCTGTCTCCTCTCGGATCCTCAGATTATACCAGAGTGGTCAGGGGATGATTTCTCAGTTTCCATGATTAGGGATCAACAGGCTGTGAGCCCATCTTCCGGCATTCTGGATGCATCCATTGCACCATCCCTCGTCTGGCAATACGAGAAAGGCTTTTTGTCTAGCAATTCTGGGTCAGGTAGTGAATCGGAATCTGATTCCACAGAGTCTGTGGAGTCAGAATCAGATTCCAGTTCTTTTGAGTCGAAGTCCGGTATTCCTGGGGGTGATAACCCGGATGCTTTTGTGTTATTCAGGTCGCCTTTTTCATTTTCTTTTGAGTCAGTTGTAATTGAAGAATCAGACGAACTGGAAGTTATTAATGAGAATGGTACTACTGTGGCTTCTGAGTACTTTTCTGTGCCGCTCGTTTATTGCATTAATCAGGACTTTCAAAACTTTGATGAAAACGACGAGGAAGAAATTCCTACGGTTTTGAAACATTTGATTGATCGAGAGCAGGAGAGGTTTGTAAAACCTTTGGTTGATGAAATCACCTCAATTAATGTTGGTACTGAGAAGGATTCGCATCTAGTTCAGATCAGGTCCACGTTGTCTTCGGAGGAATGCGAGCGCTTAGTCGCTTTCTTAAAAGATTTCAAAGATGTTTTCGCGTGGTCCTACGAAGACATACCTGGAATCGATCTTGAGATTGTACAGCACCGAATCCCTCCTAACCTTGAGGCCCGACCCGTCAAGCAGAAGCTTCGGAGAATCCGCCCGGACTAGGCTCTGAAAATTAAAGAAAAGGTCACGAAGCAGATTAATGCAGGGTTCCTGTTAGTATCTGAGTATCCTACTTGGTTGGCCAACATTGTTCCGGTGTCAAAGAAAGATGGCAGAATTCGGGTATGTGTGGACTTTAGAGATCTGAACAAAGCCAGTCTGAAGGACGACTTTCCTTTGCCGCATATCAACGAATTGGTGAACTTCACTGTGGGGCATGCGCTGCTCTCATTTATGGATGGGTTTTCCGGGTATAACTAGATTTTGATGACACCGAAAGACAGGGAGAAGACTGCCTTCACCACCCCGTGGGGGACCTACTGCTATAGGGTGTTGCCGTTTGGTCTGAAGAATGCTGGGGCTACTTATCAACGGGCAGCGACCACAATTCCACATGATATGATCCATAAAGAGGTTGAAGTGTACGTGGATGACATGATTGTTAAGTCCAAGGAAAGAGAGGGCCACTACACTACCTTGAAGAAATTTTTCCAACGGATCAGAGAGTATCGGTTGTGACTGAATCCTCATAAATGTACTTTTGGTGTCGCAACAGGGAAAATGTTGGGGTTCTTAATTACACAAAGGGGCATCGAAGTCAATCCTTCCAAGATTAAGGCCATCTTAGAAATGCCACCACCAAGGACTGAAAAGAAGGTGCGAGGCTTTCTGGGTAAAGTGCAATTCATAAGACGGTTTATTGCAAAATTAACCTTGACTTGTGAACCACTGTTTGGTCTCCTGAAGAAAGGAAAGAAATTCCAGTAGGATGACTGATGCCAAGTTGCTTTCAAACAGATCAAGTAGTACCTACAGAACCCACCTGTGTTATCACTATTGGAGTTAGGAAAACAGTTGATATTGTATCTGTCAGTAACCGACACGACAATAGGCTGCATGCTTGCACAGGAGTCTGAGGACAAAGTGGAGAAGGCTATCTATTACCTGAGCAAGAAGATGCTGGAATATGAGACCCGTTACACTCCGCTTGAGAAGGCTTGTTTGGCCTTGGTATGGGCTACCAGGAAGTTGAAGCACTACCTATTAGCTCACTCTGTAATACTAGTTTCGAGATTAGATCACATCAAATATCTCCTTGAAAAACCAGCACTTACGGGTAGGCTAGCCCGTTGGTTGCTTCTTCTGTCTGAATTCGATTTGAAGTACATGACTCGGAAGTCTATGAAAGGGAGAGCGATAGCGGAGTTCCTAGCCGATCACCCAGTGGAGGGAGATGAAGCAGTAGAGTATCTGTTCCCAAATGAGGCCATTCTGTAGGTTGAAGAAGAAATTTGGACTATGTAATTTGACGGAACGTCTAACTAGTACAGGTATGGGATAGGGGTGTTGCTGATGGCACCCGACAATTCCCACATACCCTTAGCCTTTAAACTCTGGTTCAAGGTATCAAACAACAAAGCAGAGTACGAGGCATGTATCACTGGCTTAGAAGCTGCCCTGGAACTAGGGGCAAAACGATTGGACATCATTGGGGACTCGAACTTGGTTGTGTCTCAAGCGAAAGGAGACTGGAAGGTTAAGGAAGAAAGGATGAAAATCTACCACCAAACCCTAGACATTCTAATTCCCAGGTTTGAGAAGTTAACCTTCACCCATCTGTTAAGAGAGAGCAACAGGTTCGCTGACGCCTTATCAACTCTATCTTCTATGATAGACATCCCTTTGGGAGTCTGGATGCATCCAATCATCATTGAACAGAGGTATGTGCCGGCCTACGAGCTAATTGCCGCGATAGATGAAGTATAAGATCAGAACCCCTAGTAGCATGACATCTGGAACTTCTTGGAAAAAGAGGCTTATCCACCAGGGGCAAATGCCAAAGACAAGAGGGCGATACGGCGAATGGTTGCTCAGTTTATCATCTACGAGGCTAAATTGTACAAACGGGGCCATCTGGGAATGCATAAACTGTGTGTTGATGCTGAAGAGTCGAAGCGCCTGATGGAGGCCATCCACGGAGGAGAGTGCGGATCGTACATGAGCAGGGTGATGCTAGCTCGAAAAATCCTCAGACAGGGTTACTACTGGTCAACCATGGAGGAGGATTGTATTGGCTTTGTTCGACGATGCCACAAATGCCAAATCCATGTGAATCGCATAAACATTCCCTCGACGAAGCTGTACAACATGACTTCACCATGGCCATTTTTAGTCTGGGGGATTGATGTTATTGGGGCAGTCACTCCGAAGGGGTCGAACGGGCATGAGTTCTGTAATGACCCCAAAATGCGTATAGGAAGTCATCCTTATTTAATTCGGGGTTACTGTGTTTTAATTTAACTATATCTATTGGAATTGAAGAACTATCGGTTGAGTTATGATTTTAAAACTGGAATTGACGACCTTTACTGTAACAATCGAGAATTTTTTTCCCCTCCGCTCGAGCGGGGGAGTTGACGCTTGAGCGGACCTTTGGGGTTTCTAGTAATTTTGCAGGCGGACTAAAATTCTGGCAGTGGTGATTTACCGCTCGACCATAGAAGTAGGCGCTCCAGCAGGTCGCTTGGTTAAGTTTGAACTCCTGAGGCACGTGGGCTCATTTTTGACATTCTTATTAGTGTATTTGGAATGTTCTTATCTTATTCTGGGGTATTGATTGAGGTGGTGGTATGATGGTAAAGTAAGATTGGACCAAAGAATATAATTCGGATAGTTATTCTACGATCAGCCGTCACTCATTTGCCCTTTTCTTTTTCCACACTTTGAATTTAGATGCGAGGCTAAAACCATTGGAAAGCTTATTTCCGGGGCTTCAATTTGGATACAAGAACGACTTAGAACGGAGTCCCGATGAGAGAGTTATACCCGTTTGAAGTTTTGATATCTGTGCTGGAAGTAGGTCCGCACGTGCGGGGATAGCGGCGCACGTGCGGGACTGTGCGGGACAGCAGCTCAAAAACGTGACTTTTGAATCATTTCTTACATTTTCTTTTCCTCTCTTCTTCTCCCCTTCTCCATGTCCGAAAACCTAGCCCTAAAAACCTTGATTTCCCCCACTTTTATCAACAAATCCACCATGGATCTTGCATCAAGGATGGAGAACAAGAGAAGATCAACATTTCTACCGATTGGAATTTTGAAATTTTGGAGGAATCTCATCAAAGCTTGCTTCTTTGTTTGATTCTTGAGGTAGGGGTCCTAGTTCTCCTTCAATACTTACATTAATAGATAGATTTGTGGTATTTTGGAGTATACAAATACAAAATCTATAGTTTTGAGCATATTATGTCCAACTTGAGATTTGGGGGTTTAGGGTTTAAAATGTTGGAGATGCAATTGCTGGGTTAAGGTGATGGATTATGAACTATAGACATGCAATCAATGAGAAAATTGGAACAAGAAGTAATAGTTTGGGAAGTTAGGATTTTTCTTGAAAGCCTTGATTTTCTTGAAACCCTAGGTTGATTAATGATGATAACCAATGATTTGGCCCAAATTGAAAGTACAATAATGAAATTGAGGTATTGAATTATATGTGTTCAAATTTAATTGGAATTTGGAAATGTTTGAAAATTATGTTTAAAATTTGCGAAAGAACTTTGTTATGAACATTGAAATTCATGCTCTAATGTGAAGGGAAAATTGGGGAAATAATCTATTAATGATATGAATGATATGAACTCAGTTTTGGAATGTTGAAATGGGATTCAAGGATTTATTTTGAATTATGTTAAATTACAAATGGTGTTGATGAACTAAATGTTGATTTTGTTGAAATTATGTTGTGTTGAATAATGTTAAATTGAATGGTGTTGTACTATGATGAATTGTGTTTGAATTATTATGGATTGTGTAGGGTAAGCTACAAGGGCGGACCAAGCATCTGAACACTGTGAGTAATAGTATGGAAATGTGCATTTTATTTACCATTGATAATTATTGTCACTAATGCTCTGTTCCTCGTAAGTGATGCATGAACATTTATGACGATTGGAAGTCAATGTAAACGTTGAAACATTGGCATACATCGGTATGACTTTAAAATCATTATGTCCTGTCAATAGTTAATAAATGAAACTATGGTATTCCGGTATCTCTGGAATCATTCAATCGGTAAAATGTGTTTACCTTTCGTTAATATTTATCAAGAACGTTCTGTTAAACTTAAGTTAACTGCATTAACTCAAGTGAATGATGCAATGGTTACCAGTAATACTCTGTTAGTTGCAGGTCAACCATATTAACATATATGAATGATTAAATAAAGGTGTATGTTACTGATTAATAGCTCAAGTGAACCATGCCATTTCTTAATGAACAAAGAGACTTTGTGTTCATCTTCGAAGAATCAGAATAATTGAAAAGTTATGTAAATCCATATGAACTCAAAGTTATTCAGAATCTACGACATGAATGCAAAAGTTTAACATCACTATGTGACCCACATGAGAATGTGAATTATTCTATTTTGTTAAGTGCACGATAATGACATGATATAACAAGAAATGCTCTATTACGTTATGAATTAATGAATGATTATCCATATATGTAAAAGTATTCATGGCATCCTTAGCACAAGGCCCTTACCCGGGGGTAATAATACCGTGGTCTTATGGCCCTTGCCCAGGGGTAATAATACCGTGGTTCGAGTATGTTATGAGATATCTCTTGCCATCGATGGTCTTGTACGGATGGTACCACCGACGGTCTTGTACGGGTGGGTTATGTTTTGCCATCGACGGTCTTGTACGGATGGTACCACCGACGGTCTTGTACGGGTGGGTTATGTTTTGCCATCAACGGTCTTGTACGGATGGTACCACCGACGGTCTTGTACGGGTGGGTTATGATCAAGCATGAACTCTGATTTCTGTTTCTGATTCAAGCATAATTAAGAATATGTATGAATATGTTTCTATTTATCCGTTCCGTTTATGCTATGTTATAACATGATATGAATTGATCGGTCTTTAAGACCTAATGATTTCTGGTGTGGAACAAAGTGCTACACGGAACTAAGTGCTACGACGTGAGTCACCTCTAGAATCCGTGTGAGACACCTCTTGGGTTCATACAAGTATGTTCAGGGGCTATATGCCAACATGTGTAAAGCTTAATGTTAATACGTTCAAGGGCTTAATGCCATTCTGATAAGGGCTTAATATCGTTCTGTTAAAGGGCTCAATGTCACTCTGTTCAAGGGCTTAAAGCCATCTTAGTTAAAAAGGGGCCTAAGGCCGTTATGAAATTAGTACAAAATCAATTAACCTTATGTCCTCTTATTTATGTATGCATTGAAATGGTTTATAATTCAAGTTGAGTATTGAATTGTTATGTACTATTATTCACTGAGCTTCACTCACTTTATGTTATGTCTATTATGTAGGTAATCACTTTGGGAGTCCGTCTTAACCCTTAATGCTCACCCTTCAGTTGTCAACCTTAGTATGCCCAGGCTCCCAAACTAAGCTCATGCATTTATGTGAAGTTTTGTTAAAAATTTTAGTTTGCACTTTAATTATTTATCTAACGTGAAGATGTATGTATGTAACCCCTTTATTTACCAATGTTCGGTTATACGCACAATTATGTATATGGGTATGTATTTAGATAGCTAGCTCTCACGTATGTGATCCTGGCATGTTATTTTTAGCTCAATGGATGTTATTCTATGTTACTTTGTAATATTAAATGCTTCCGTTCAGGCCCCATATAGTATGTATATCAGGTTAAGTGTCCATTTCTGCATGGGTCATGCCTAAACTTTTAGGGGCGAGTTTGGGGTGTGACAAGTTCATCCTGGTGGCGATAGACTATTTTACAAAGTAGGTTGAGGCCCAATCCTATGCAGTGCTGAAGGCGTTGCATGTAGCTAAGTTCATTAGGAATAACATTATCTACCGGTATGGCGTCCCGAATGAGATAATCTCGGATAATGGTTCCCACTTCAAGAAGGAAGTGATCGACTTGTTGGAGAAATACAACGTGGCTTTTCATAAGTCATCCATATATAGGCCGCAAACCAACGAAGCAGTTGAGGCCGCCAATAAGAACATCAAGCACATTCTACAGAAGATGGTGGAAACCTACAGGGACTAGCCAGATAAGCTTCCATATGCTCTTTGGGGCTACAGAACATCGATTCAGACTTGTACTGGGACAACTCCGTATTCTCTAGTTTATGGGATGGAGGTTGTTCTGCCGATCGAAGTTAAGGTTCCATCGCTGTGGGTGACGGCTGAGTGCCAAATAGCGGAAGCAGATTGGCAATAGAGTAGGTTTGAAGAACTCATGTTGTTCGATGAAAGAAGGCTGAAAGCACTATACCACGTTCAAAGTTATCAATGAAGGATTGCCAGGGCTTTCAACAAGAAAGTTAAGTCCAGGAATCTGAAAGAAGGGGATTTGGTGCTCAAAGACAACCGAGCTCCCATCCATGACCCTAGGGGCAAGTTCAGACCTAATTGGATTGGTCCTTACATCATCAAGTCTATCTGGTCAGGTGAAGCTGTCATTCTGATGGATTTAGATGGCCTTGAGTTTTCCCAACCTATTAGCATGGACAAGTTAAAGAAATACTATCCTTAAGTGGCTCGCTAGGCCGAAAACCCGAAAGGGTGACCTAGGCAAAAGGTAGAGCACAAAAAAATTGAAATAAGAAAAACTGAGCTCACAAGGTTGAAAACCCAGAAAGGGCAGCCTTGGCAAAAGTTAGAGCGCAAAAGGAGAGTGTTAAAACCCAAGTGAACCTGAACCGAACTACGTAAGGCTTGATTCCCATCTTCGGGATACGTAGGCAACTTCATTCTAAAGTCCAACCATAAACACCTCCACATCAACTGTGTCCATGTGATTGTCTTTGCCATCTCTGTCTATTCCACATCCAAGAGTTCGGTTATGAGCTGCAATGCAGTGCTATTCAGACAAGGGGCAACTTTCCAGTTGTTGGATTTGGGGTTGTGCATCTCAAAGATAGATCTCAGGCGTGTCCAGTTGTGATCCATATCGAAAATGGTTTTGAAAAGTTTTAATAAAAGTTGACTTTGTTCAAATTAATCTTTTTACAACTTACATCATTTTTGGACGAAAACAGAAAATTTTCAGTACCCACAACCTTCAATTTCATTGATTTCAATACAGAGTTCTCGGACTCTCGATACATATTGAAGTTGTTTTTTATTACATTCAAAAAGAAAACTTGAAAGTACAGATTAAAGCAATAAACTAGGGGCATGGTTAAGTTAGGTGTTCCTATGCCCCGTCCCAGAGCTTGTGGAAGCTTCAGATGCCAAAGTAGGCCCAGTTTGCGCCTCATCTTCAAGCCAAGCTGTGAATTCTCCAGAAAGGGCACAACTGAAATTAGGAGCGGGGGCCAGAAGTTGTCTCATCCTCCATGCAATGGTATACCGAGCTAGCTGTGGGCCTCGGATTGGAAATGAAGCAGGGTACTCTATCCCCTCCTCTGGGCGAGTCTGGTCATGGCCAAACTAACGCTGGAACCGAAATGGAAAATAGAAGACGTAGTGCGTCAAGCCAACCAACTGAATGCCGGGCTGCCAGGACATGCTGTAGCTCATCTTAGGCAGATCAAACCAGGGGCAGGGCCAAGCAATGTCAACAGCAGACCTGTTGCACATCCAATAGCACCACCACCCCTCGTTCGGAAAGTCGACTAGCCGTTGGCGAAAGAAATAGCCGCGTGCTGAATATGCAAGACAAGAGTCCACTACTTTCAACTTATCCATCAGCCATACCTGGGGGGGATGAAAAATAAGAGAGATTACAGAATAGAGAGGTGTACGTAGAAAGAAAAGTGAGAAAAGGGTTTTGAGAGAAAAACAGAGCTTGAGGGCCGAGTGATGTGAGAAACGCATGCAAGAAGGGTGGGAAACATTACCTGCAGCAGTAGTGGACTTCCTGCAAACTTGGTTGTCTCCCGACAATGGAAAGCATCCAAGCCCATCAAAGTTTCAGCAAGTGTCAACCCAATGTAGCTTTTTCCTTCTTTCAAGCCTTAGGCAACTTTGATCAAGCAAATGCTAGACCCTCCAACGCCGAGGGCAAACAGAAAATGGGCCAACATATATAAGCAGAGGGCATGTTGCCGAAAATTTTGCCAAAAGTGGTCACCGCGGTTGCCGGCGTCAGAAAATCGATGAATAAGATTGGGGATGTCTAACTCCCCATTGTGAACCAAAGCTCAGGCATCATGAAAAGTGAACCCACACATCCTTCCTAGAGCCTGGATATGGCCAAAACGAGATTGGGGTAAGATTTCCTCGTCACGCCGGGATTCCATTAAAGGTTGGAATTCTTCGATTGTAGGGCATATCTCTTGTCCCCCAAAGCTAAACACATGTGTAACCGAATTCCAATATCTAGCCGTAGCATGGAGGAACGGAAAACACAGCAGAGTACGGCTCAACGGGAATAGTGCGTTTAGCCCAAAACCCCAAAAATTCCACTTTTCCAAGCCATCCAAAGTTGCAATCCAATTGGAGAGTTTTTCGGTAAAGAATGGTTCCATTTGGGGCAAAAATGGAGCAGAAATGAAGAAACCACAAAGCTGGAACTTTTGTAAAAGATAAGGTAGTGAATGGAAGCCAGGTGTCAACGTTTCGAAGTTTCTGCTCATCAATGGCTAGCACTAGGTCATTGATGCCCGGCAGAAGCTCATCAGTGGCCAGTAGAGGCATATTGATGGCCGGCAGAAGGAAGTGATGGCCGGCAGGCCATCCTCCATGGCCGGTAGCCTCTCTTCAGGCTCACTGACCTCCTCTGTGAAGACTCAGTTGGTTGCTGCAGTGGAGTCTTGTTATTTGTACCTTTTGAGGTCCTATTTTGGTCCTTTTGGACTTGAGTGTGTTTTGTTTAAGTCGTAATCATCTTCGTTTGATTATCGAGTTGTAATCATTTTCGTTTTGTTTATCGAGTTGTTGCAATTTGCTTATCGAGTTGTATTTATGTTATTTATCAAGTTGTTTTGTTCTTTCAGTTGTTAGTTGGTTCACTACCTGATTAAGACAATGCAATTTGAATGTGCAATTTTCAAGCAAAGATCAATCTCATTTTCATGTTGTGCGATGTTATGCGATGCTCAGAATATAAAATGCAACACTTTTTAAACCAAAGCTGAGTTTTGATTCCAATCATGGTTTCTTTTTGCAAAAGAGTACAAGTTTTAAGAAAATAAAACTACCTAAGGCTGTACAATGT
Source organism: Camellia lanceoleosa (assembly GCA_025200525.1). NCBI lineage: Eukaryota > Viridiplantae > Streptophyta > Magnoliopsida > Ericales > Theaceae > Camellia > Camellia lanceoleosa. The sequence goes on from CM045768.1 coordinate 128,920,716, forward strand.
GCTAACATTACTAGTAAAAAGAAAACAAAGCAAAAAACATGTGACGACCCAGAATTCTTCCCTCCGCTCGATCGGAAGAGTTGACGCTCGAGCGGACTTTTGGAGTTTCCAGCAATTGTGCAGACGGCCTGAGATTCTGGGAGTTGTGATTCTCCACTCGAGCGGGGTAGTTTACGCTCGAGCGGACGGCTTTGTTGGTCTGCACGCTCGAGCGGAAGAGTTGACGCTCGAGCGGGCCTCTAGGTTGAGTAGTATTTCTGAAGTGTGGGTTTGTTTTGGACATTTCTATTAGTGTATTTGGAACCTTCTTATTTTATTTTGGAGCATTGGTTGTGGTGGTGATATGATGGCAAAGTAAGATTGGGCCAAAAGCTTTAATTAGAATAAATTGTCGGCGACCAGCCGTCACTCTTTTATCCTTTTCTTTGTCCACACTTTGAATTTGGATGTGAGGTCAGAACCATTGGAAAGCTTATTTCCGGGGCTTCAATTTGGACACAAGAACGACCTGAAACGGAGTTCGGATGGGAGAGTTATACCTGTTCAAAGTTTTGAAATCTGTGCTGAGGGCAGGTCCGCTCGAGCGGAAATCAGTCCGCTCGAGCGGGAATTACGGGACAGCAGCGTTAAAAACTGGTTTTTGAGATCTTTTTCCATGTTTTCTTCAATCCTCTTCTTTCCTCTTTGCCTTAGTCCGAAACCCTAACTCTCAAACCTTTGATTTCACTCATTTTTATCAACAATCCACCATGAGGATCAATGTTTTTACCCGATTAAAATTTGGATTGGTGAAAGTTTCTTCTCAAGCTCACCCCTTTGCTTGATTGTTGAGGTAAGGGTTGAAGACTCTTTAATATTTATATCCATAGATAGGTTGGAGGTGTCTTCATTGTATAATGGTGCAACTTTTCATTTATGTTATGTATATGGAAGAAATTATGAGATTTTGGGAATTTTGGGGTTTGAACATTGGGGGTTTTATGGTTTGAAGATATTGGGAGTTAATTGATGGGTTTAAATAATGATTTATGAATCCTAGATGTGTAATTGATGGAAAAATAGTGTTGGGTTAATAAGTTTGATTATTTCTTGAAATCTCATTATTTTCTTGAAACCCTAAGTTTCTTAAGGATGATAACCAAAGATTTAACCCAAATTGAATGTAGAATAATGAAATTGACGTATTGAATTATGTATGTACAAGTTTAATTGGAATTTGGTGATGTTTGAAAATAATGTTTAAAACTGGCGAATGAACTTTGTTGGGAGTATTGTAAATCATGTTTTAATGAGAAAGGAAATTGGGGGAAAGATTTGTTGATGAGGTGGATGATGTAAACTTGGCTATGAAATGTTGAAATGAGCTTTGGCAACTTGCTTTGAATTATGTTGAATTATATTTGGTGGCATTGAATTAAATAATATGGATTCTAGTGGATGGTGACGAATATGTGGGATTGCGTTGGTTATGTTAAGTTATGTTAATAATGCTGAATTGAATTGTGAGGGATCATAATAAGTTGTGTTTGAATTATGTTGGAATTCATGTAATAATGTGAAGGAAAAATTAGGGAATTGATTTAGTAAGAATCTGGATGACATGAACTCAATTGTGGAGTGTTGAAATGAGATTCAAAGATTTAGTTTGAATTATGTGGAAGTGCAAAGTGATGTGTAATTTGGATAAAGAGAATTAATTAAGAACGAATTAAGTTTTGTGATCCGATTTCTTTGTGTATTACAAATTGTGTAGGGACAACGACAAGGGCAGACCAAACAGCCAAACACGGTGAGTAATAGTACCTCAACCATATGTTATTTACCGTTAGTCATTATTGTTATTGACATTCTATCCTCCGTGAGTTAATGTGTTAACATGTGTGTTGGTTGAGAATGGAGGTGAACGTTAAAAGAATGATCATACACCGGTATGATTCTGAACTTATTCTGTATTTTGGGTTATGACTGATGATTATTGTCAACGTACCATCCTAAGAATTACCTATACTTCTGCATAAGAATTGCATACAACTATTAACACTGTGAAGTTGATTTATGAATTGGTCTGATTTACCTTCGGATTGTAGGTAATGTTAAGATTCTGCTAATTACGAAACAAGTATATCTATGTACAAAGAACCACAAGGAAACATTGTACCATATGTTTTGTTTGCTATTGATAATTAATGTTACCATTCAGTTATCAGCAACGTTCTGTAAACTTAAGTTATATGTTTTCAGTATACCATGAAACGAAATGATTGATTCTTGAAAGGCTATGATATGTTGAAATGAACGAACGAATATCCAGTTTCTAAAAAGTATTTGTGGCACCCTTAGTCCGGATGGCCCTCGCCCGGGGGTAACAATACCGTGGCCTATGGCCCTCGCCCGGGGGTAACAATACCGTGGCCGTTGGTATCAACTTTGTGGTCTTCGGACCTACCTGTTGTGGTCCTCGGACCTACCTGTTGTGGTCTTCGGACCTACCTGATCTGATGGCTAATGGGTGTACCACATATAATCTTATGCAAAATCTAAATATGGAAATGATTATGAAAATGATTACGAAAATGGTTTGAAATCTGGAAATGCATAAGACTCTGTTTCTGATAAGACTATGCTTCAGATATGAATATTTTCTGGTATGGAACAAAGAAGTGCTACACTTTGGTGGGAGCCACCTCTGGAATCCGTACGAGCCACCTCTTGAGTCCATACATCTGTTATTTCGCTACCACGCTTATGCGCTCATTATTTCCGTGATTTCGTTATTTACATTATTTCCGCTTGTTTCGTATTATCAAGTATTCTGGACCTATGGTCGTTCTGCATCTGTAGGCCTATGGCTGTTCTGTATAAACTGGGCTTAAAGCCATTCTATTAAGGAAAGTGGACTATGGCTATTTTGGAAATAATCACGGCATGTAGTTAATCATATGTATCTACAGTTACGCGTTTGGTTATTCAGGTTAAATATCACATTATTTATGTACTATTATTCACTGAGTTCGCTCATTCTATATTTTGTCTGTCTCTTGTAGGTAACCAACCAGGAGATCAATCCTAACCTTTAAGACTTGTGTTCCTCTTGTCAACATTAATGTCCAGGCACCACCTGAAGTCGTGCATCATGTACAGTCTTGTTGAGTGCTGATTTATACTCTGGACGTCTGTTGATAGTAGATTGTATTTAATTCCTTTTTCATTAATATTTTTGTTATACGCCTATTTGTAGAAATGAGTCAAGGTATGTGTGTGTAAACTTTTTGTATAATATTCAGTGTGATGTTGAGATCCTGGCATGTTAGGAATAGCTCAATGGATGTTATTTTATGTATCTTATATTATTGGATGCTTCCGTTCAGGCCCCATATGATATGTATAACAGGATTAGTGTCTGTTTTCGAATGGGTCATGCCCAAACTTTTAGGGGCGGGTTTGGGGCGTGACAAAACATCTAAATCAGCGCCAGTTGCCTCAAGCTCGAGAAGCCCTCTTCGTCCCCTTCCTCGGCCGAGTGGACTCTGGAGCACTATTTCCATCGACACCGCTATCGGAAGCTGGATCAGAGCCTGAACTAGAACCCTTCTCAGCCTCTCCAGCCTCTTTACTAGCAGAATTCGAGCCAGCGTCGTCGTCTCCACCCTCAGATGACTCTGACTGTGGACTCGCTACCTCAACCTCCTCGCTCGTCTCGTCATCATCATTGCCTAGAATGGGCTCTGAAGGGCCACTCTCACTGCGGATGCCTCTAGCTCTACCTCGATTACGTGTCTGAGTCTGTCTCCCTCTCCTCTCTGCTGCCGGGAAAGGAACTGAAGGTTCTGCTACGGCTCCTACTGGGGCATCCGATGGAGCTGGGATCTGGAAAGGGATCTGAAAAGGGCAATTTGCCAGAATATATTAGTTGTGGTGTATATCAAATGCAATGTATCGATGCAGTGTATATGTACAGTGTATGGAAGCAGTGTATTTATGCAGTGTTTTGATGTGATGAATCAAATCAGAGAAGTATGAAACAATTGCAATATTGATGCAGTGGCGGAGACTTTCATGGCATGTAGTACAAACTGAAGAAACTTACTGGAATCCTGTAGAGGCTGAGCAGGTTCATGCTCGTCTGAACCATCCCCATCAGAGAAGCCGCTAGCTCAAGAGCCTACCCGGTGTACTCTATGGATGCCTGTAAATGTGTTGAGATGATCAGTGGTCTATAAAGCATAATCGAAATGAATTGAATGTGCAAAATGTAAAGTATGGAACATATCGGGGTCGAGCCTCGAACTCTGACAAGTTCGTGACCAGCAGGTGCGGGCTCTATGGGAATCTGATAGGTCTCTCCAGAACGTCCCCAGTAAGTCAGTGTAGTAGGCAACTCTGGTCATCCCACTCTCTACCTCTCCCCGGGATCTCTCCTGCCACGGGACCTAGTCACTCTGGCCCCTCTGCCTCTCTCTCTCGCAGCTGGTGCTCTCGCTTCCTCACCTCCTCGAACGCCGGTCAGAGGCAGCATCAGATGTGTCTAAATGAAGGTCGCATAATCACCCTCTACACGGAAGAAGTCAGCCTCCATTCCTACCATGAACTAGATCACCAGGTCGACAAACAGTCTGTGTGTCTCTCTCATGGATACTAGAGGCGCCATCGGTGTGAATGGGGCAGGCAGTCCTAAGAACCAAGTCTAGCAGATCGGGCCCTCGAGAAGAATATGATAGTGAGCGACGACCCTAGCTGTCTCATACTGGGCTCGGAGCCCTGATGGTATCGCATCCCATGGCTGCCATGTGATCTGAAATGAGAGAAGGAACAGATGATCAGTCGTTGTTAATTGATGAATGTGTTGATGAATGTGTGTATCAAGTTGGTTGAAAGCAGAATAACTTTGTTTTGGGTTACCTCGTGCACCGCCACCGTGTCGAAGTACTGGCGAAAAAACATAAAGTTCTCCTGGGTCCTACGGCGGAGCTGGCCATCGTATACCCGAGAAAATGGTACTATCATCGGGGTCTCCTCTACAGGGTCTGGAGCAAGAGCCGGGAAGTATGCGTACACCCACAGCTGCAAGGGAAATGGGATCAATACAATGTATAAGCAGATACAGAGAATGCAAAGCAAAATGTACATGTGTTGAACAAATGTAAAGCAAGAAATGCTAAGCAGAAAATGTGAAGAGAAAAGGGAAAACTAAGCTGTGTACCTCCCAAGCCCGCCAGTAGCCGCCTATCAAGGTCCCGCTCATGCAAGAAGTCGAGCTCATGTATCCATACAAGGTGGTGAGACCGGCTCCGCCCCAGTCGTAGAACTGAACTCAATGGAGTACAACCAATGTGCTAACATGAGGAAGTCCCGCGCGTACTACTCTGCCTCCTTGAGTGTCTTAGGCTCAGACCCCCTGTATTGCTTCTCGAACCAGCTATGTCGGACCATGCCCGCCCGGAGTGTCGGTGGGTGTATCCCAAGCAATGCGGTCCATACTGCCTCCCACTCTCCCATGTCAGGGTCGAGAGGCATCCTATCACCCTCTACGCCTAAGCCGATGATCATGGCGAAGTCATAAGGAGTCGTCATCATCTCCCCCGTGGTGGAGAAATGGAAGGAGTTGGTGGTGCCCCACCACCTCTCCACCAAAGCCCTTAAGAGAGGGCAGCTCGCTATAACCCGCGTCAGACTAGAGCAGAACAGACTGAAGCCTGTCTCGTCGATAATGCCACGGACCCTAGCTGGGAGTTCACTGTACCAGTCACGAGCGGTCATCGTGTCGTAGCCTCTAAAAGAGCGGGATCCGTCCTACAGTAATGCATGAAATGCAATCTGATCAAGTACTGAAAGCAGTGTTGAAAATATAGTTGAATATGAAGCCGTAATGTATGGTATACAGTCAAATCAATGCAGTCTATTGTAGACGTCCCTGAACGTCCCAGGACGAGATCGCATTCTGTTCATTGGGCTCACTACAGTTCAGGACTCAATGTCACGGTCCTGTATCTAATCTCGCAGAGTGCAATGCAAGACCGATGAATCATCAAAGAGTCCAAATCCGGAAAATCGTTTTTGAAAACAGATTTTTTTGAAAGAAGTGCGAAACATGGACTGCTTTGCCAGATACAGAGTCGCCACCTAAATATTTTATTTTGGGAAATTTAGGAAACCCTGACTCGTTGCCTAAGGCCACGTGTCCGTCATCACCAAAGTTGCCTCGGCTCGGGAACTTGGGCACGATTGGGGAAGGTCACTTCGTGAGCACCCCCGCTCGCCCGATCAAAGATCAGCCTCTACTAACCATAATATCGAGTTTTGAAAACATTATGTGCTCTTATTCCGGTTTATTAGCCTAGAATTACTATGTGATGCGCACAACATACAAGTATAGACTGGGTCGCCTGAATTGGAACGAAACATCTCATGTTTGTTTTTGAAAGCGGTTTGCTACCTGCAAGTAGGCTTAAAATGCAGATTTTGCCACCCTCGGGTAGGCTTAGAAAAGATGGTTTTGCCACTATCTAGTGGGCTTAAAACTCACAGTCAATGCATTATTCCAATTCAGATAATCCAACCTTCACCCACAGGCATTCAAGCAGTTATATCACGTAAGCAAATAGCCTCGTGGTAAGCATGTTATCATGGCAATCACTCACGCGCATGCAAAGATGCTAAAGCATAACACTTACCGAGTACTCCAAGCCAAAACAGAAGCTATGTTAGAAATCAATGCATGATCCTAACTATGCTGAAATGCCTAATGCAACATATGCAAAATGCAACTAAAAATAGGCTCAGCTATTCTAAACATGGCATATGAAATGCAATAGATAACACGTATTCAACTCAGAATTGAAATACAATGCAGTTAGTATGATGCGCCGAGCCCGGTGCATGCAAGACAGAATGAATGCAAACATGCGAGTATAAGTATGCTAATTGAAACGTGCCCTAAACTAACCATCATAAGCTGGTAAATAAAAGGGAGAAAGACGTGGGGTTGGAAGATATACATCACATACACGCACACTTATTACACAATTGCCCTCGCTCGGAGGGTCTGAATGAATATTACACAACCAAAATAAATAACGAATTATTACACAATACTAATTACTTGACAAATGAACTAAGTAAGCAAAGTAAACTAGCATGCTATGCTATGTGCAATGGACTGCCTCAGCTCTGCTCGGAATGATGAATACATGCATGCTCAAGTTGCTTTGTCGGGAAATTCAATCGCAATGCCTCGTCTCGCCATTGTTTGCAATTGATTTTCGAAAGTTGCACAAGGCTCCAGAAGGCTGAAACTTCACCCTGGGAAGATTGACTACCAGCTATTGGCTTGGAAAACACCTACCGACCACCCTTTGTGGTGGATATCAAAAAAGGTGGTTGGCCTGCCAGAAAACCTAGTCGGCCGACCAGGTTCTGCCCCTGGATCTTGGTTTTATGCAATACAAAGCAAGAGAGAGACATGGCAAGGTATTTTCAACAAATGTGTGCATGACCACACTCCCCGTCCTTGCATAAGCTCTAGGGAGCGTAGTCCTCGATCCTCGGGCCATCAATCACGCATCTCGATGCATGATGGCCAAGGGACTGAATTGCACGACTTGATATGGAATGAATGCACAAATGAACATGACAAGGCCTAGACTCCATCATGTGTAATCCGGAGTGTCGGCAACTGGGAATTGAGACACATTTTGTCACTTTGAGTATGAAACGTGCCTCGTTTCCTGTGTTTGGGCTAACTCCTACCCCAAACACATTGCAACAAGTATGATGGCATGCACCAATGCAAATCTATCATGCAGCCCTAATGCGATGCAACTAAGTGATGTAAATGTGACTAACATGCACAATGCTATGAACTATATGACGTGCACAACGCTCATGAATTATGGCATACTCAATGCGACTAACAACCTAGCATACACAATGCAAGGTATGACAAAAATGGCATACACAATGCTAACAACATAACATGCACAACACATTGCGCTAACATGCAACCTAGCATACACAATGCTATGGACTAAAATGGCATACACAATGCAAGATGGACTTACACCAATATGAGTGGACCTCAGCCACACTCACATCAGTGGCCAATGGTGGAAATGAGACAACCGAAACACAAGCAAACATGCATGGATGCAAAGGACCGATCCTAAGGCATAACATGCAACTCTAACTAAGCATGGAAAAGGATGAAACATGGCATAGAATGGGACATGATACAGCTCTAAAATGGTATAAAAGATGGTCCCGAAACATGCAAATATGTCACACAATGCATGCTAGGTGGCTCGGGTACCGAAACTAGTGAAGTGCGTTACACTAGAGGTACCCAAAGCGATGCACAAATGGAAAAACCAACCCCAAACAGACCCTAGGCAGGTCTAAAATAGTGGGTAAATGGCCTAAAATGATGGCTCGGAATGCAACGAAATGGAGCTCATTCAATGGTCCGAAAACAAGGCATACAAGTGCGACTCTCAAATGCATTTAAAGAGTACAAAACATGGCCATATGGCATTAAAACAAGCTCTGAAATATGATGTATAATGAGAACAAAACATGAACACACCTCAATATATGCATGGAATGAACCTCAAAACTCAAAGTTAAGCATGGGTATTGAACTACAAGCATGCAAAACAAGCATCATTCAACCATGAGACCCAAAAACAGAGTTAAGGCAGTCCAAAACATGTACAAAATCAGTTTAAGGCATGGCCAAAAAGTGCTAACATGAAGGGCCAAAACAACATGCAACATAGGCTAGTAAGCATGGTTTACACTACATGTATATGAAGCACATGAGAGGCCACTAAACCAGCCAAAAACAGAAACATGGCATGCCAAAATATGACCAAAAACCCATTGAAACTCAGTCAACACATGTTAGAATGAAGTGTTCCTTTGAAAGGCCAATGAGAGGGTTGTTCTACACATGCATGATGGACACACAAAATGGCAAAAATACCTCTGGACAGAGGTTATGAGGGCCCTAAAACTCATTGAAAAGGGATTGAAATGAGTCTAGGAAGCATGAAAGTAAAGGCCCCTTTGGAAGGCCTTGAAGAGGATTACTCTACACATGCGTAATAAACATTCAACATGGCAAAAAGGGCTCTGGAGAGAGCCTATACAGGTCACAAAACTCACAAAAAGTGGCCTTAAACATGGCTTTGAAACATGCAAATAGGGGCTGCTTTGTAAGGCCAACAAAGTTAGTAAACAAAACAAGGGGTGAAAGGGTCCCCCCTCTCTGATTTTGAGGCTCAAAAACACATGTTAGCCACTAAAAATCTACTGGATTTCAGTAGCTAAAAGGCCAAACCAAGGCCAACACAAATGCTCTAATGCATAGCTCAAAATAAGAGGAAATGAAGCATGCAATGGGGTAGATGACCCCCAACAGAAAAATGACCTTAAACAAACATGCTTAGAAGCTCAAAACAAGACTTTTTCAGTTTATGAAAAATCCTAAATATGCTTTCAAATAGTGCTAAACTATGAAGCAAAATAAGGCTACAAAGAGGGAAATAGAGACTTACCCTTGTAGAGAAAAAGGCCAGTAGCTTCTGGACCAAAATAGGGACTCTTCAACCTCTGAAAACTAGCTCCAAGGTGCTTAGAGTGATGGTGGAGGTGTTAGGATAGGAGGTGTAGTGCAATGGTGCAAGAACAGTGGAGCTTTGGAGCTTGGATGTAGAGAGATAAAGAGAGGTGTATGTATATGCCTTAGCCAAAATTTCTCAACCCTTGCAAGTGGAGAGGAGGGTCTCTCTTATAGAAGAAGAGGTCCAAGGCTTCTCTTAGATGCTTGGAGCAAAGGGGCCAAGCTTCTTAAGGAAGCTAAACCAAAAGGGTCAAGCTTCTTGAGGAAGCTAGAGCAAAGGGGTCAAGCTTCCTCAAGAAGCTAAGAAAGGTTCAGGCTTCTTGGAGAAGCTAAAAAAGGTTCAAGCTTCTTGGAGAAGCTAAAAAAAGGTTCAAGCTTCTTGGACAAGCTAAAAAAGGTTCAAAAGGTTCAAGCTTCTTCAAGAAGCTAAAACAAAGGTTCAAAAGGTTCAAGCTTCCTCAAGAAGCTAAAACAAGGGTTCAAAAGGCTCAAGCTTCCTCAAGAAGCTAAAATAAGGGTTCAAAATGTTCAAGCTTCCTCAAGAAGCTAAAACAAGGGAATCAAAAGGTTCAACTCAAAAAAAAACTGGTCGGTGGCCCCATTTGGTGGTCTCTCGATTGAATGCAAGCTAGTGGTGGGGTGAGAGACTAGTAAATGTGGCCCAAAAACCAAAAAAACCAGCTTCCCGACAAGAAAACCAGAAAATCGACAAGCGGGGAGAAAAGTGGTCTCCAAGGAGAAAAGGTGATCTCCCACCCTTGTACCACCTCCCAAACAATGAAAATAGGGTCTGCACCAAAAATGAACCAAGGCGGATGCAAAACGAGGGTTCGGGAGCCAAAACGCGCAGTCGGGTGCCCCGAAAACTAACTGTTAAGCATCGAAAGTGGCGCGCGACCACGAAGGTGGTCTCTCGGGCCACAGTGTCCCTCTAGAGAGAGGAAACAAGGTGTGTGCCAAAAATCGGAGCAAACGGAGAAAGTTAAGCGGTCCCGAACCGAGGTGCACGGCCGACGGCTCCGAAAATCGAAAATTGGTCTCCAAACGGGAATAGTGGCCTACAACCACGAAACGTAGCCTACGGCCACTGAGACATGGTCTTCGAGACCTCGCCCTCCCTTCGAGAAGAGAAAAAAGAGAAAACAGGACCTGGTTCACAAACCGAGGCAAAGCACAAAAGGGTCCCGAAGTCCGGAGGCCAGGCTCTCAGCCGAGACTCTGTGACCTCAGAACGAGCACAATATGCATCATCACCGAGCGTTCAATCGGCGACGTCTGAGGCTTAAGGTTGGTCAAAAATGGGGTGTCTACAATTACCCCTCTTTGACAGAACTCGGAAGTCGTAATTGACAGGAATGAATGTCAAAGCCCAGAGACGACTCATTTTTGTCAAGGCCGAAGAATTAGACAAACAGGCAAGATAAACGAAGAGATGTGCCCACAGGCGCGCCCGCAGGCAGAGGGCAAAATGCAAAATGATATGCACAAAGCCGAATGTAATTCATGACCATGCAAAGCAGCAAGCTGTAATGAAGCAAATATTCACAATAGATGCAACAGTTCTATGCGAGAATGCAAGGTGAAACTACATTTCATGCAGTAAGGATCATGTAAATAAAGCTGTAACGAAGCAAATATTCACAATAAATGTGACAGTTTTAAGCAAGAAAGCAAATCAAACTACATTTCATGGAGTTATGATGTAAGAAGATTATGCAATCTTAGCAAGCATATGCGATAGATACACAAAAGTGAAGAGAGTGTGATGGATACACTATATGAATAAAGTGTGATAGATACATAAAGCGAAACGAGTGTGATGGATACACTAAGCAAAAACGTAATAGATACACTAAGCGAACGTGTGTGATGGATACACAAAGTGAACGGGTGATAGATACACAAAGTGAGCATAGTGTGATAGATACACAAAGTGAACATAGTGTGATAGATACACAAAGCGAAGCGAGTGTGATGGATACACTATATGAAGCAAAGTGTGATAGACACTAAAAGTGAACACAAAGTGTGATAGATGCACTAAGTGAAGTAGAGTGTGATGGATACACAAAAAGCGAACAAAAAGCGAACACAAAGTGTGATAGATGCACTAAGTAAACAGAGTGTGATTGATACACAAAAAGCGAACACAAAATGTGATAGACGCACTAAGTAAACAGAGTGTGATTGATACACTAAAAGCGAACACAAAGTGTGATAGATGCACTAAGTGAACAGAGTGCGATTGATACACTAAAAGCGAACACAAAGTGTGATAGATGCACTAAGTGAACAGAGTGTGATTGATACACTAAAAGTGAACACAAAGTGTGATAGATGCACTAAGTGAACAGAGTGTGATTGATACACTAAAAGCAAACACAAAGTGTGATAGATACAGAAAATGAGAATGTGTGTGATAGATACAGAAAATGAAAGAAGTGTGATTGATACACTAAGTGAAGAGAGTGTGATTGATACACTAAATAAATGAAGTGTGATTGATACACTAAGCGAATGAAGTGTGATTGATACACTAAATAAATGATCTCAAACGGAACTTCTTTGAATGAACCGTACATACAATATCGTGCATGAATGAGAAAGAAACTTGAGAGGTACAATGCAATACAATGCATGATGCAATAAACAAGCATAGTGGCGCTTTAGAAAGCACCTCATGGGGTGAGTGGCGATGAACCGCTCTACTCTGACGGGGATCTCCCCTCGTGCTCTTCGAACACTTACCTTCAACTGACAGTACAAAGGCTCTGAAATGTTGACAAGGGTTCTTCACGTAGAACACTTTGGATGCTGCCTTTCTTCCTGATCATATTCACAACTTTCCTTATTCTCCAACGGGGCGACAGATTAGGTTGGTTCAGTATCCAGAATTGAGGTGTATACACGCTATCTCAACCTATGGGGCTTCCATACAGATTTCAAGCCGAGGACACGCCTCTGAGTATTTAAACTAGACTTTAGTCTCGGAAATCTCAAACCTTTGCGTTCTAAGCAACAGCCATTCAAACTCTAGTTTTCACCGTCGCAGTTGGTCTCCTAGGAACTCATTGCGAACACAGCCAAGATGCCTCTGGCGGGGAATGGTACTCAAGGAGAGCACTTTTGATCGCCATTCTGGCTTGAAGTAGACTTACTCTTGAGCTTGAGGTAGAGGCACACTCATACTTCGGAGCATTGGCAAGACCTGAAGAGGTACACACGGAATGCAATCTTGGAACTTACTGAAGTTGAAACAAACTCAGATACCCGACATTTTCCCTCTTTTCTTTTGCTTTGCAGTTTGGAACCTATATAGCTTCAGATAGGTCCTGGTTTTACTGTTCTCATGTGACCTGGGTTGAACCCTACAGTTTTATGAAAGAACAGATCCTGTTTTGCACAAATGTAGAGAATGGCACAGCACTCGGAGCGCAAAACGATTTTATTTTTGAAATTTAGAAATGAGTTCTTGACCGGGGTATTGAGCCTACGACTGAACACAGTGCACTACGACTCAACAACGGAAAATAAAAGGTAAACAACCTAAACACATCGAGTAACACTCAAAACGACTCGAAACAAGAATCGAGATAAAACAAAAAGACACGACACTCAGACGTGCACAAGGAGCCTGTTTCTCTTGGTATTATTTCCCACACTTTCTCATTTGTGATTCTCACATCACTCGGCCCTCAAGCTCTGTTTTTCTGAAAAAGCCCTTTTCCTCACTTTTTCCCTCAGCGCACATCTCTCTATTCTTCAATCTCTCATTTTTTATCCCTCCCCTGAGTGGTTGATGGATAAACAAGAAGTTGTGGGTTAATGCCCAACGTTATCAGCTCGCGGCTATTTCCTTCGGTGACATTTAGTCGATGCCCTAGATAAAGGAGTGGAGTATCTTGTTCCATTCCAATTCGTGCTTCACACTCGGCTTGATACCTCATTGCTTGGAGGATGAGAGAGCTTTCAGCCCTTTGTTGTTAACTTCAGTTGTGCCCTTCTTAGCGAATAGGGTACCCTTTCCGGCAAGTATGGTGCCCATTCTAGAAAATGCATTGTCAACGGGGAAAAGACAGAACACCTAACTCAACAGTGCCCCTAGTTCATCATTTTGACCATTTTTTGTTTTGTTTTCTACTAAAACAATTTTGACCAAAATGAGAATCAGATTAACACGCTTGTTCGATTTTCTAATTTGAAATCATGCAAGTTAGGTTATGAGCACTGAAAATTTTCTTTTTTTGGGTCCAAGATGTGGTCCAGCTTTGAAAAAAAAAAAAAAGGGATAATTTTCGAGAGAATTAGTCAACCTCAGTAAAAATTCTCAAAAATTGTTTTGGCAAACAACCACTGCTCAACGAGTACAGAACTTACTTTTGAGATGCACAACCTTAGATCCATAACAATGGAAAATTGCCCCTTGTTGAAATGGCACTGCACAGCAACAGAAAGTTGCCCCTTGTTTGAATAGCGCTACAGCACATTGGCAACGGAAAGTTGCCCCTTGTTTGAAATACGTCGCAGTACGCTGTAACTAGTTCTCACAGCGATGATCACAACCAAACTCTCGGATACAGAAATGACAAAGATGATCGGAACCATTACATGGACACAATCGATTTGGAAGTGTTTATGGCTGGACTTCAGAATGAAGTTGCCTACGTATCCCAAACATGGGAATCAAGCCTTACGTAGTTCGGGGTTAAGGTACACTCGGGTATTTAACCTCTCCTTTTATGCTCTAACTTTTGCCAAGGCCGCCCTTCCAGGTTTTCAACCTTGCAAGCTCTATTTTTCCTTTCTTTTCATTTCTTTTTTTTTGCATTTCTCTTTTTGATTTTCTTTTTTGTTCTTTTCTTTGCATTTTTCTTTTCTTTTTTTTTTTTTTTGTTCTTTTCTTCTTTTCTTTTTTTTTTTTTTGTTCTTTTTCTTCTTTTCTTGCTCTAACTTTTGCCTGGGCCGCCCTTCCGGGTTTTCGGCCCAGCGAGCCTCTCAAGGGTAAAAGTGTAGCTTTGTCCACGTTGATCGGTTTGAGATCTCGAAGCCATCTGAATCCAGGAGAACGGCTGCTGTTCACTGACGATGCAGGAGTCCATCCCATGGGGGCTGAATTTGCCCCTAGTGTTGTGGATAGGAACTCAGTTGTTCTTTAGCAATGCTTTCTTCTTTCTTCCCTTCTAGGATTTGGCATTCTTGCCAGTCTTCATTGATTTGCAGGATGATCCATCTTCGGCTCTTCGAGCACATCTGACATTTTTCTGCCCCTAGGTCAGGGGCTGCTTCGAATCTGGCCACACAGGCATCACATTACGGTTGACTGTTGAACATTCTGAGTTAAGGTTCAAGGTTGGAAAGAAATGGGGGGTCGAGTCTCGAGGCTGAGAGCGATCCTAAGCTGCACAATCTCAAGAGCGATTCCACACAGGTCTTCGCAGGACTGCGCAAAACATTTTTTTGAAATCTTTTAAGAAAGCGACTAATCGCTCGCGCTGAAGACAGTGCGGAACCAATCTAGATCAAGCCAGGATCCTTCCCAGTACTCACACTAACAAACATGATCTCATTCGTTAAAGGCTTAGCATGCCTCTCTTTCTCTCACTTGATCAAATTTTTGCAAATCCCTAGGAATTCTTTCCTCTTCGTTTTCATCACAGTGTTCAAAAGGTTTTTGAAAAACTTACGTCAATGCAATGAGTTCGAGGCACAGAAAAGTAGGCGAAAAGCACTGCCATTTCATTTAGAACTTCTGGCACAACTGGCACAAGGTAGAAGTGAATACAAGAATGTGAAAATCACTGCTGTTCATTCATAACTGTCAACACAACTGGCTCCCTGGCAGAAACAGACTCAAAAGGAAACAAAAAGACAAACACAAAACAAAATAGTGATGCCCGAGGTAACACCCCCGGAATCACCTGACTCTAACAAAACAGGACTGGCTCGATACAACAAGACAGACCCAAAACAAAAAGACTGACTCAAAACAAAGAGACAGGATTAAAACAAAACCACAAGACTGACTAAACACCCAAGTCAGAAACTACAAAACTAGCATTCGCAAATGCTCAAAACAATGCGTGCCATGCCCACGTCTGGAGTAAATCGAGTGCCACCCGCAGCTGGCTCATTCCCTCGATCACATGGTCACATTATCCCCCAAGTTCACCGATCCAGTGCCAATAGACTTTGCAGGACCTGACGCGAAGATGACCTTTTTATCAATCAGATCTTGTATTTCATGGTGAAGACGAAAACACATGTCAGTGTCATGGCCAACTTGTTGATGAAAGACACAGTACTTCGCCGAGTTGTGGGAGAGAGGAAGTTTATTCAGTAATGGCCGCGGCTCTAGGGGCTTCAGATGCCCCTTTTTGATCAGGACCCTCAGGGCCGTTGACAAAGACATGTCCAGTGGGCTGAACACCCTCTGGCCCCGAGGTGGGTATTTGGCAGGTTGTGAGCTAGTTGTGTTGGATGTATTGGCGAGAGGGTCGGTAGGTGCTGACTTTTGATGACAGTGTAGGATTGGAGCTGAAAGGGGTGTTTTTGGTACAACATCTTTTGTCTCGGCTTGCCCCTTGATTCAGACTGCCCCCAACTTGAGTGGCAAAAGTATCATCCACAGTTTTTGCAACCACTGCAAGCACTTGCTGTTTGTTTAGTGCTTCGGCCTTCAAAGCCTCAACAGCCCGTTGAAGGTGTTCATGGGGACCAATGCTTGCCCCTACCTTGTTCTTACCACCTGCTTCCCCTTTGCCAAGGGTTTGGCTTTCTTCAAATGCAGCCAGTCCCAAGATTGGGGAGCCTTTTGTCATGAAATTCCCGGTATGTGATGTGGTCGATGAGGGAGCCAATGTCCCGGAGGCCAGATTTGTCACAGTTCTTTGAAGATCTTCAATCATTCTCATCAACTCAGAAGTAGTGGGCTCATGGGTTTGAGATGATTGGGGTCTAGGTGCATCCATCATGCATAAGTCCATGCTTTCTAGAATGAACACCTTAGGCTTGGGTAAATGGGCCGGGGTGATTTATATGCTGGGGTCAAAGGTGGATGGTAGTATATGGATGAGATTGAGGTGGGCAGGAGATGTTTGGTCATTAGGGTCTGAAGATGGAGCTATCGTCCGGTTGTCGATGAGATTTTGGACCTCATGACGAAGGCGGTAGCAATGGTCGGTGCCATGACCGCGTTGCTGATGGTACACATAGTACTTGGAAGGGTTATGTCTGGCTGGGAGAGGGTCAGGTAGGGGTTGAGGATCGAGGGGTTTGAGATATCCTCTTTCCATCAAGACTTTTAGTGTGCTAGTCAGGCTCATATAGAGGGGGGTGAAAATTTTGCCCTGAGCTCGAGCTGGGCCGGTGGTTTGTAGGCTTGGATTAGCAAAAGGGTTGGCTGTGGCGACTGTATTGATTTTTGCGGGTTTGGGAATAACGCTACTACCAGCATTGGTACTCCCGAAAATCGCCCTCCTTGTCGGTTTACTTGTTCTAGGAATGATCCCACCGTTGAACGCATTCTCGATCTGAACCCCCAGTTCACGCAAACTTTTAAAAGTGAATAGCGGAGCGACTATCAACTTTTGCAACATATCATGCTCGAGGTTTCGCACCATCATTTGCACTTGATCCCTCTCAGAAGGGTGGCGATCTGTCATCTGTGTTGCCTTTGCTCTCTACCTTGCAACAAATTCCACAAAAGGCTCTGTTGGGTTTTGGCGGGTTGTTTCAAGCTCTTGCATGGTCATTTCAACTTGGGTATTGTAGAAATACTGATCGACAAAGGCCTCAGCCAATTCTTCCCAGTCTTGCTTCACTTTGTCTTCCAACTTAGCGTACCAAGTGGCTGCTACACCCGACAGGGTTCTTCCATACAGAGAGAGTTTCTGTGGCTTAGTCAGACCCACCGGCTTCAGGACATCCAAGAAAAGTCGAATATGTACCATTAGATCTCCAGACCCGTTGAAACGGTCAATATATGGCATTTTGAATCTGTCTGGGAGCCGTACGGTAGACTCGGTGTGCCCATCCTCAATGTCGGGAATAGAGTTAAGGCCCTGTGCCTTCCTGAATTGCTTTTCAAGGTTCTCAATTTTCACCGCAGTCGGATCGAGGTCATTACCATCAAGGGGATAAAGCCTCTCATTAGGCTATACCAGGGGTTTGACAACTCGAGCTTAAGCCAACCCTTCTTGGGGATCCGGACCCTGCAAATTTTCAGTTGGCGGAAGTGGGTCAAAGTTCGGCTGGGGCCCTGAAGCTAGATATGAGGCAGATGCCCCAGATGGGTGTTGCATTTCAGCATTAGTCTCATCCTAGCACGGCAGTTCCCTAATTTAACGTTGCTACCACGGCCACTAATTCTTCTGAACCCTATGCCATCACGGGTCTACTGATGATGTAACTGGTGACTATCAGATCAGATGAACCAATGAACCCTGTCTGGCCCTTCTTTCCCTTACCACTGGCGAAGGAAAACTGGTTACCCTTGAACCGAATCTCTGACCTGACAAAGTCTATCAACACAAGTCCAATGAATCTGGGGGATATCGAAGCCTTCTGAAGCTATGGTTCCCAGACTACCCTAGCAAAAGAGAAAATAGAGAGCATATCAGCCTAATTTCACAAGAATGGACTTGAGCATAGCTGAATAACTACACTCTTTACTGAATTCTGCCCCAAATTCTGCCTGTAAACCGATACCCTCAGGTAAAATTGATTCCCAAATATTGGTGCCCTCAGGCCTGACACCCAGACTTCCAAACTGATACATGCATTCCTGTAGAGACGCACTCTAAAAGCACATAGCAAGTAAGTGAGAGCGAAAACACCCCTATGTTGGGGTAAGGTTTCCCTATGCAATTTTGTCAGGAGCTAGGGTTTCACTACGCACGTAGCAGTTTCAAACAACCTATAATCAGGTAAGCAACCTGCCCTAGCTTGGAATGGCCACTATGGATTCCGAATATGCACTAGGTCGAATGGTCAAAGAGGGTGCATCGGTAAAAATTGGGATTTGTGTTCCCGTCATGGCAGAGCCAGCAACCGGTCAGCCTTATGGCACGCTTCTCAAAGCAAGCCTCCGGCAAACCGTTCAGGAATAGCATGCGGCAAACACAGTGTCCTAGGCACACCAATGCAAATGCAATGCAAAGAAACACACAAGTGTAGTCAAAACCAGATATCATGAGTTCGAGTCAAGCTCTCTAATTCCCAAATGAGTCGCCAGAAATCAGACGCCCTCAACGCCCCGGAGGAGATCCTGCTCGCTCATTGGGCTCACTACAGCCAGACTCAATGTCACGGCCTCAGATCTAATCTCGCAAAGTGCAATGCAAGACCGATGAATCATCAAAGAGTCCAAATCCGGAAAATCGTTTTTGAAAATAGATTTTTTTGAAAGAAGTGCCAAACATGGACTGCTTTGCCAGACACAGAGTCACCACCTAAATATTTTATTTTGGGAAATTTAGGAAACCCTGACTCGTTGCCTAAGGCCACGTGTCTGTCATCACCAAAGTTGCCTCGGCTCTGGAACTTGGGTACGATTGGGGAAGGTCACTTCGTGAGCACCCCCGCTCGCCTAATCAAAGATCGGCCTCTACTAACCATGATATCGAGTTTTGAAAACATTATGTGCTCTTATTCTGATTTATTAGCCTAGAATTACTATGTGATGCGCACAACATACAAGTATAGACTGGATCGCCTGAATTGGAACGAAACATCTCATGTTTGTTTTTGAAAGCGGTTTGCTACTTGCAAGTAGGCTTAAAATGTACATTTTGCCACCCTCGGGTAGGCTTAGAAAAGATGGTTTTGCCACTATCTAGTGGGCTTAAAACTCACAGTCAATGCATTATTCCAATTCAGATAATCCAACCTTCACCCACAGGCATTCAGGCAGTTATATCACGTAAGCAAATAGCCTCATGGCAATCACGTTATCATGGCAATCACTCACGCGCATGCAAAGATGCTGAACCATAACACTTACTGAGTACTCCAAGCCAAAACAAAAGCTATGTCAGAAATCAATGCATGATCCTAACTATGCTGAAATGCCTAATGCAACACATGCAAAATGCAACTAAAAATAGGTCCGGCTATTCTAAACATGGCATATGAAACGCAACAGATAACACGTATTCAACTCAGAATTGAAATACAATGCAGTTAGTATGATGCGCCGAGCCCGGTGCATGCAAGACAGAATGAATGCAAACATGCGAGCATAAGTATGCTAATTGAAACGTGCCCTAAACTAACCATCATAAGCTGGTAAATAAAAGGGAGAAAGACGTGGGGTTGGAAGACATACATCACATACACGCACACTTATTACACAATTACCCTCGCTCAGAGGGCCTGAATGAATATTACACAACCAAAATAAATAACGAATTATTACACAATACTAATTACTTGACAAATGAACTAAGTAAGCAAAGTAAACTAGCATGCTATGCTATGTGCAATGGACTGCCTCAGCTCTGCTCAGAATGATGAATACATGCATGCTCAAGTTGCTTTGTCGGGAAATTCAATCGCAATGCCTCGTCTCGCCATTGTTTGCAATTGATTTCCGAAAGTTGCACAAGGCTCCAGAAGGCTGAAACTCCACCCTAGGAAGACTACCGGCCAGCTATTGGCTTGGGAAACACCTACTGACCACCCTTTGTGGTGGATACCAAAAAAGGTGGTCGACCTGCCAGAAAACCTGGTCAGCCGACCAGGTTCTGCCACTCGATCCTGGTTTTCTGCAATACAAAGCAAGAGAGAGACATGGCAAGGTATTTTCAACAAATGTGTGCACGACCACACTCCCCATCCTTGCATAAGCTCTAGGGAGCGTAGTCCTCGATCCTCGAGCCATCAATCACGCATCTCGATGCATGATGGCCAAGGGACCGAATTGCATGACTTGATATGGAATGAATGCACAAAAGAACACGACAAGGCCTAGACTCCATCATGTGTAATCCGGAGTGTCGGCAACTGGGAATTGAGACACATTTTGTCACTTTGAGTATGAAACGTGCCTTGTTTCCTGTGTTTGGGCTAACTCCTACCCCAAACACAATGCAACAAGTATGATGGTATGCACCAATGCAAATCTATTATGCAGCCCTAATGCGATGCAACTAAGTGATGCAAATGCGACTAACATGCACAATGCTATGAACTATATGACGTGCACAATGCTCATGAATTATGGCATACTCAATGTGACTAACAACCTAGCATACACAATGCGAGGAATGACAAAAATGGCATACACAATGCTAACAACATAACATGCACACCACATTGTGCTAACATGCAACCTAGCATACGCAATGCTATGGACTAAAATGGCATACACAATGCAAGATGGACTTACACCAATATGAGTGGACCTCAGCCACACTCATATCAGTGGCCAATGGTGGAAATGAGACAACCGAAACACATGCAAACATGCATGGATGCAAAGGACCGATCCTAAGGCATAACATGCAACTCTAACTAAGCATGGCAAAGGATGAAACATGGCATAGAATGGGACATGATACAGCTCTGAAATGGCATAAAAGATGGTCCCGAAACATGCAAATATGTCACACAATGCATGCTAGGTGGCTCGGGTACCGAAACTAGTGAAGTGCGTTACACTAGAGGTACCCAAAGCGATGCACAAATGGAAAAACCAACCCCAAAAAGACCCTAGGAAGGTCTGAAATAGTGGGTAAATGGCCTAAAATGATGGCTCAGAATGCAACGAAATGGAGCTCATTCAGTGGTTCGAAAACAAGGCATACAAGTGCGACTCTCAAATGCATTTAAAGAGTACAAAACATGGAAATATGGCATTCAAAAAAGCTCTAAAATTTGATGTATAATGAGAACAAAACATGAACACACCTCAGTATATGCATGGAATGAACCTCAAAACTCAAAGTTAAGCATGGGTATTGAACTACAAGCATGCAAAACAAGCATCCTTCAACCATGAGACTCAAAAATAGAGTTAAGGCAGTCCAAAACATGTACAAAATCAGTTTAAGGCATGGCCAAAAAGTGCTAACATGAAGGGCCAAAACAACATGCAACATAGGCTAGTAAGCATGGTTTACACTACATGTATATGAAGCACATGAGGGGCCACCAAACCAGCCACAAATAGAAACATGGCACGCCAAAATATGACCAAAAACCCATTGAAACTTAGTCAACACATGTTAGAATGAAGTGTTCCTTTGAAAGGCCAATGAGAGGGTTGTTCTACACATGCATGATGGACACACAAAATGGAAAAAATATTTTTGGAAAAAGGTTATGAGGGCCCTAAACCTCCCTGAAAAGGGCCTAAAATGAGTCTAGGAAGCATGAAAGTAAAGGCCCCTTTGGAAGGCCTTGAAGAGGATTACTCTACACATGCGTAATAAACATTCAACATGGCAAAAAGGGCTCTGGAGAGAGCCTATGCAGGTCACAAAACTCATAAAAAGTGGCCTTAAACATGGCTTTGAAACATGCAAATAGGGACTGCTTTGTAAGGCCAACAAAGCTAGTAAACAAAATAAGGGGTGAGAGGGTCACCCCTCTCTGATTTTGAGGCTCAAAAACACATGTTAGACACTGAAAATCTACTGGATTTTAGTAGCTAAAAGGCCAAACCAAGGCCAACACAAATGCTCTAATGCATAGCTCAAAATAAGAGGAAATGAAGCATGCAAGGGGGTAGATGACTCCCAACAGAAAAATGACCTTAAACAAACATGTTTAGAAGCTCAAAACAAGACTTTTTTTAGTTTATAACAAAGCCTAAATACACCTTCAAATAGAGCTAAACTGTGAAGCAAAATAAGGCTACAAAGAGGGAAATAGAGACTTACCCTTGTAGAGAAGGCCAGTAGCTTCTGGACCAAAATAGGGACTCTTCAACCTCTGAAAACCAGCTCCAAGGTGCTTAGAGTGATGGTGGAGGTGTTAGGATAGGAGGTGTAGTGCAATGGTGCAAGAACAGTGGAGCTTTGGAGCTTGGATGTAAAGAGATAGAGAGAGGTGTATGTATATGCCTTAGCCAAAATTTCTCAACCCTTGCAAGTGGAGAGGAGGGTCTCTCTTATAGAAGAAGAGGTCCAAGGCTTCTCTTAGATGCTTGGAGCAAAGGGGCCAAGCTTCTTAAGGAAGCTAAACCAAAAGGGTCAAGCTTCTTGAGGAAGCTAGAGCAAAAGGGTCAAGCTTCCTCAAGAAGCTAAGAAAGGTTCAGGCTTCTTGGAGAAGCTAAAAAAAGGTTCAAGCTTCTTGGACAAGCTAAAAAAGGTTCAAAAGGTTCAAGCTTCTTCAAGAAGCTAAAACAAAGGTTCAAAAGGTTCAAGCTTCCTTAAGAAGCTAAATCAAGGGTTCAAAAGGTTCAATCTTCCTCAAGAAGCTAAAATAAGTGTTCAAAAGGTTCAACTCAAAAAAAAAACTGGTCGGTGGCCCCATTTGGTGGTCTCCCGATTGAATGCAAGCTAGTGGTGGGGTGAGAGACCAGTAAATCTGGACCAAAAACCAAGAAAACCAACTTCCTAACAAGAAAACCAGAAAACTGACAAGCGGGGAGAAAAGTGGTCTCCAAGGAGAAAAGGTGGTCTCCCACCCTTGTACCACCTCCCAAACAATGAAAATAGGGTCCGCGCCAAAAATGAACCAAGACAGATGCAAAACGACAGTTCGGGAGCCAAAACGCGCAGCCGGGTGACCCGAAAACTGACTGTTAAGCATCAAAAGTGGCGCGCGACCACGAAGGTGGTCTCCCTGGCCACAGTGCCCCTCTAGAGAGAGGAAACAAGGTGTGTGCCAAAAATCGGAGCAAACGGAGAAAGTTAAGCGGTCCCGAACTGAGACGCACGGCCAACGGCTCCGAAAACCAAAAACTGGTCTCCAAACAGGAATAGTGGCCTACGACCACGAAACGTAGCCTACAGCCACTGAGAGATGGTCTTCGAGACCTCTTCCTCCCTTCGAGAAGAGAAAATAGAGAAAACAGGACCTGGTTAGCAAACCGAGGCAAAGTACAAAAGAGTCCCGAAGTCCGGAGGCAAGGTTCTCAGCCGAGACTCTGTGACCTCAGAACGAGCACAATATGCATCATCACCGAGCGCTCAATCAGTGACATCTAAGGCTTAAGGTCGATCAAAAATGGGGTGTCTACATCTATGCAGTCAAATCAAGACAGTGCAAGAAATGCCAACATATAAGGGTAATACTGCGGGAAACAGTGTTCGTACCTCTACAGCGATAGCCGACAAATGAGATGTAGGCTCTCTCAGTAAAAGGTCCTCAGGCACATCCTCAGTGAAGCCAGTGAAGGCTTTGATGCCTTCGTTGCGGGCACTATGTGAGTGTCAGGATGATACCTCGTTAGGTCAAAGGGGCGTATGCTCGGTGGTAAAGGCTCTGGCTCGACCTCTGGCTCGGCCGCAAAGTCTACCTCAAACTCTACCGAAGGAAGCACGGGGAAGGCCCCGTCATGTGGGACTTCATCAGCCATCTGAAATAGATGCAAGGGAAGCAAAAATGAGGAAAAATGAAGAAAATGGTGAAACTTTGAAAAAGTCAAACCCTAGGAGAGAGAAAAGTCAAAGAAAGTCAAAACCCGGGAAAAGTGTACTAACCTTGGGAGAAACTCGAGGGGAATCAACCTAGAATGGTGGAAATGACGAAAGAAACGTTGAAATCAAATCTGATCGGTTCAAAGTGAAGAGACCTAGAGGGTTTTAATGAATAAAGTTTGTTTAGTGTGTTGGAAAACGCATGGAACGCATGGATCTAGAGAGAAAGAGCACCTAGAGAGCAAGGGAGGAAGGTTTTGTGCAAGGGGTTGTGAGGAAATGAAGTGGCTTTGCTTGTACTTAAAGACCCATGGGTCAAAAGACCAAATTGCCCAAATCTGCCATCGATGGCCGGCAGTGTTGTATTGATAGCTGGCAGTGGCCACCAATGGCCGGCAAGGGGGCCGGCAGCCTCCCTGATGGCCAGCATGCTTCCATCAGCTTTCTCTGCCTCTTTTCCTCTGATTGGTGTCCTTGGATCCCGTGAAATGAAAGGTATACTCAAATTTTGATTCAAAATGCCTCCGCGGAAGCTCAGAATCGCATTTCTAATGCGCAGTGGTCATCACTCATCAACACGAAAAGGTGTATCCTTTTTAACATGTTGCAACTCTTCTAAGAGGTAAATCGGAAGTTGCTTTTTAGTCGTCTTTAGCACACTCGCTTTTGTCGTTGCATTGAATTGTTGCATAGAATATGCATTATAATGTTTGCATGGAATATGTATGTTGCATATCATATGCATCATCGATGATTTTGCATTGAATATCCCTCTCTTTTGTTTCTTGCATGTTGTACACAGAGGCATGTCTCTAACATGTGGACTACAATTATTCATCTTGCGCGAAATATGCATTTGTATTGCGTTGTACCTGTAAAGTTTCTTTCTTATGCAGGCACGATATTGTATGTACGGTTCATTTGAAGCTGGTGCAACTAGACGATATTGTATGTACGGTTCATTCAGAGGGATTCTGGGAGATCATTCCTGTCCTTTGAACACCTTGTTTTGGTTAGAAGCATTCGGGTACGCCCGGTGCTTACACCACACCTTGTTGGTTAGAAACATTTGGGTACGCCCGGTGTTTACACCGACACCTTTCTTTGGTTAGAAGCATTTGGGCCGTATGCCCGACGCTTATACCTCCTTGCTTTGGTTAGAAGCATTTGGAACGTGTGCCCGATGCTTATACCTCCTTGCTTTGGTTAGAAGCGTTTCGATCGTGTGTCTGACGCTTATACCACCCCTTTGGTTAGAAGCATTGGGTCATGTGCCCGATGTTTATACCACCTTCCTGGTTAAGAGCGCTTGGACCGTGTGCCTAACGCTTATACCACCCCTCCGGTTAGAAGTGCCTGGGACGTGTGCCCAACACTTATACCTTGCTTTGGTTAGAAGCGTTTGGATCGTGTGTCTGACGCTTATACCTTCCCTTTGGTTAAAAACACTTGGGTCGTGTGCCCGATGTTTATTCCCCTCCAGTTAGAAGCGTTTGGAACAAGTTTCGACGCTTATACCTCTATGTTTTGGTTAGAAAAATTGGAACGTGTTCTGATGTTTATACCACCCTCCGGTGTTTGCACCGCTCCCTTTTTCCCTCTCGCGCGTGGCGCGTTAGGATGCTTTGGTTAAATGCATCTGGATGGGTTCTGATGCTTATACCGTTCTTTGCTTTGATTGCATAATAGTTGGATGTGTTTCAATTGTTATTATGTGCTTTTGTCAATTCAAAATCTATGGTGTGTCCTTAGGATCGCACCACTTCTCTCCTCGCGTGTGCCACGCATTGAGATTTTGTTTGCCGCCTCGAGTGCGCCCGACGGTTGTTGTTCTTTCCCTTTTCTGCATGAGGCGCAGTTGAGATCGCATAATTTTCTTACATCCTTTCTGCATGAAATGTAGTTTGGTTTGTGTTAACTTGCTTATGTATGAGTTTGCTGTAGCATTTCTTTGCATAGCATTTGCATCTAGGTGTTTCGTTACAGCCCTCATTACATGATCACAAGTAATGTCCGGCATCGTGCATATCATTTGCATTTTTCCCCAGCATGTTGGTGTATCTATATTGTTATCTTGAATGTTTGTCTAAGTCTTCAGCCTTGTCAAAAATGGGTCGTCTCTGGGCTTTGACATTCACT
The DNA here is from genome assembly GCA_025200525.1 of Camellia lanceoleosa. Lineage (NCBI taxonomy): Eukaryota > Viridiplantae > Streptophyta > Magnoliopsida > Ericales > Theaceae > Camellia > Camellia lanceoleosa. The sequence goes on from CM045768.1 coordinate 128,947,056, forward strand.
CCCTTTATTTCATGACTTCCGAGTTCTGTCAAAGAGAGGCAGCTGTAGACACTCCATTTTTGACCGTCCTCAAGACTTGGATGTCCTTGTAGGTACATCCAGTGACAGGTTTGATTGCTCACCGAGCGCTCGTAATCCGCGACGGAACGCCATAGGTTTGAGCTTTCCAAACCCTGCATCCATTCTTTTTTATTTTTGGGCCATGTTTTGGTCTTTCCAGCTTGTTGTTTGTGGTGCACTGCCGGCCATGATTGGGCTCTGCCGGCCATGCATCTTGGCCTGCCGGCCATCAATGAGCCAGTGCCGGCCACCACTGATGGCCGGCCAGCGACCAATGCATCAGTAGATATTTTGACAGCTGTTTGCACAAATGAGCCCATCTACTTGCACGTGGATGGTTGGATCTCTTCAAGGGGCTTTTGTATCTTCTATATATAGAGCTCATCTATATGCATGCAAGGGGTTACAAAGTTTGAGCTGAGCAAGAATTCTCTCTTTCTCACTCTAGAATCCTCTCTCTCTATATTTTGTGCTTGAAAGTGTGCTTTCTCTATACATTTGCACTAGCACCCTTAGCGAAACACCTTAACCTTAGAGTTGAGGTTCTTGGAGGCCTTGTTTGAGCTCCTTGGAGTGGTTTTGGCTCAGAAGTTTGGCTATTTTCTTGCTATTTTAGTGTTGTGCTTCAAGGGTAAGAATTTCACTCTTTTAAGCTTTGTTTTAGTTCATTGCTTGGCCACCTTTGTATGCTGCTATGAAGCTGGTTTTAGCCTCTAAAAGTTCTGTTTTTAAGGTCTTAAAATGATGGTTTAAGCCTTGTGTGGTTAGGGGAGGTGGTTTCCTCCCTTGGCTCTTTGGCTTGTAAAGCCTCTTGAGCCCTCTTTCTAAGCTTTTGAAACACCCTTTGTTTGGCCTTTCTATCACTAAAACTCAGAGGAATTTCAGTGGTAAAAAGTTTGTTTTGAGGGCCAAAATAGGAGGGGTAACCCTCCCTCCTTGTATCTTGTTTGTATGTATAGATGGCCTAATAGTTGAGCATGTTTTTCTACAATCTCATGGCTTGATCTCAGCATGTTTTTGTGACTTTTTTGACCTGCTTTAGCTCTGTTTTTGGCCGGTTGGCTCACTTGTTGCTTGCTTCTTGCACTTGTAGTGTAATCATGCTTAGTAGCTTAATATGCTTGATGATTTAGCCTATCATTATAGCTTAAGTTAGTTTGATTCCAGCATGTTTTTGCCACTGATTTAGCATGCCTTAACTCTGTTTTGAGTGGTCTTGGTCATATGAGACTTGTTATGCATGGTTGTAGTGCAAAGGCCTTGACTAGCTTAGTGATTTAAGGCTCCTAACATGCTTTGCTTGAGTTGTTTGCATGTCATAGCATCATTTCACACATGATTTCAGCACATGTAGCCTTGTCACACTCTCACATATTCCACTCTTCCATTACTTTTGAGAGGCGTGCTTTATGCTTTGTTTATGAGTCAATACATGAGCATGTTTTCTTGCCTTTCATGCTACCATCTCAGCTCATTTTAGCCACTGTTTTGGCATGTTTGAGGTCCATCTAGGGCTGGTTTGGCCATTTGAGTTTGTTATTGCATGGTTCTAGTGTAAAGCTCTTCCCTAGTTTTAATGTTTAAGTCTCTAACGTGTTGTACATGAGTTGTTTGCATGTTAGAGTCTTGTGTTTCATGCCATTTCAGCACTGAAATTCTACCACCTCCCTCATTTCTTCATTTTTTCTATTTGCTTTGAGGGATGGTTAGTCTTAAAGTTGTGTTTAAGCTTGGGATTGAGGCTTGTGCTTAAATGGCTTTAACCCTCTTTCGAGGGTTCCTCTTAGTCAAAGGCATGGTCTCTCTCATGTTTTAAGTCATCTTTTGATTGACCTCTCTCTCATTAGAGGACTTTCACATTTGGACAATTCAAGTAATGAATGGTTTGGTAACTTAAAATGTGCAAACAAGAATTGAATCAAGTAAAACAAGGCCAAGATAAGCATGTCGTTTGCATTACATTGTGTTCAATTGGACGTTATATTGAACACAAGGTAGATTGGTCCATTTCATGCTCAAAGTGATGAAAATGAGCCAATCTTCCATTGTCTCCATTGCCCTTGATCATGCATGATAGGGTAAGTGATCCTAGAGTCTTGTTTTGTGCATTTATTGAATGTGTACAAGTTGGATTTTTGGCCATCATGCGTTCAAAATGCTTGATTGGTGGTCTTGGATTCAATAGTGCAACTCCTTTGATGTTTTGAGATGGTAAGGAGTGGCACAGTATAGATATACCCTTAGGAGACCCTCCATTTTCCTCTGGTTCGAGCTCCATTGCAGAATAGTGATGCAGCACACCAGTGGCCAGCAGTGTCTCACTGATGGCCGACATTGCTTCATCCTTGGCCTGCAATACACATCTTTGGCCGGCAGATGGCCGGCAGATGGCCGGCAGGCCACTGGTGCATTCCTCAGCAGTGGATTGGTAAGGCACAGCAGAAAGTTCTTGGAGTAACCCTGTAAATAGAGCCTCTCAAGAGCAAATCAGAGAGCTTTTAAGGGCAAGAAACTGAATGCATGCATGTTCAACTTCCTAGAGCAGAGCTGAGGCAGCATTGTTTAAAGCTTTACTTGTTAGTTAGCATGAATTTGTAATTAATTAATTTGTTAATTAGTTAAAGTGTTGTAATAGTTAGTAAGTAGTTTACTAGTTATTCGTTTGTTTTGTAATGATTAGTCTAATTAGTTTAATTAGATTAGTTTAATTAGCTTAGCTTAGATTAGCTTAGCTTATTTATTCGGACCCTCCTTCGAGAGGGTGCAATATTGTAATAAGTGTGCGTGTGTGTGTATGTCTTCCAACCGCACTTCTTTCTCCCTTTTACTTAACCGCTCTCGATGGTTAGTTTTAGGGCATTTTTCAATTGGCATACCTTATGCTTGCATGCGTGCATCATTCATTTGTATTGCATTCACCGGGCTCGATGCATCATTCAAACTGCATTGTATTTTAATATATTTCTTTGAATACGTGTATTCAAATGTTGCATTTATATGCCATCATAGATAGCCGAGCCTATTTAGTTGCATTATTGCATGTGTTGCATTAGGCATCTTAACATAGTTAGGATCATGCATGATTTCTAACTAGCTTTTGTTTTAGCTTGGAATACACTGTAAGTTTTACGCTTTAGCATACTTGCAAGAGTGTGAGTGATGCCATGATAGCATGCTTGCCATGAGGCTATTTGCTTAAGTGCTTAACTACATGAATGCCTGTGGGTGATGGTTTGATTGCCTAAATTGGAACAACTCGATGATTGTGAGTTTTAAGCCCACTTTGTGAAGTGGCAAATCATGTTTTAAGCCCACTCGAGGGTGGCAAATCTGTGCTTTAGCCTACTTATGAGTAGCACTTTCAAACCATTTTTAAAAGCAAACATGAGTTGTTTTGTTCCAATTCTCGTGATTGAGTCTATACTTGTATGTGTGCGTCATATAGTAAAGTTAGCTAATAACTGGATAAGAACACATGTGTTTATAAAACAACATATCATGCTTAGTAAAGCCGATCTTTTGATCAGGCGAGCGGGGGTGCTCATTTCAAGACCTTCCCCTCTAGTACCCAAGTTCTCGAGCCGAGGCAACTTTGGTGATGACGGACACGTGGCCTTTTGGCACGAGTCAAGGTTTCCTAAATTTTTCAAAAACAAAATATTTAGGTGGCGACTCTGTAATCTAGCAAAGCAGTCCAGTTTTGGCATTATTTGATTCAAAAACTGATTTTTCAAAATGATTTGTCGGATTGGACTCTTTGGTGTTTATCAGTCTCACATTGCACTTTGTGAGATTAGATTCAGAACCGTGATAGGAGTCTAAACTATAGTAAGACCAATTCGCGCCTCTTCGAAAGGGGGGCACGCAAAGGAAGTCGGGTCTACAGCATCGTGCATTGATCCACTAATATCACCAAGTACTAGGTATATTAGTGCGGGGGGGTAATGTTGGCTATATATTTTGTATAAGTCAATCACAGCTTAACACGTGGTTTGTAAAGGGTAATTAAGAGAGTTAATGCAAGTTTCCAATCAACAACAGACACGTGGCAGTTCATATTGGTAATGATGGATCTACGTAGCACTAGAGCGGTTAGAAGGCACAAGATGACATGGCTCAACAGTTATTCATAATTCAAATTCAAATTCATGAGGGAAGTTTAACTGAAAGAATGGCGTAGTGGAAGCTAATCGTGCAAGGCTATGCCCAAACATCTTGGAATTGCATTTGATGGTTAGAAGTCCAATTCGACGGTTACCATTAGAAAGAATAAATAGAAGAGAAGGCCAACAGAAGAGGGACCCAGACTCAGATCCAGAAACCAGTTTATTTACTTCATATTTCTTTCCAGTTTTTACATTCCTAATTCTTTACATTTCCAACTCTTCAATTCCTGTACTGCATTTCATTTCTTAGAAGTAGTTTCAAGTAGTTTGTGGCTGTAAACCTCTTCGGGGTTGGGTCATTGTAATTTCATTGTAAGTTTCTATTTACTCAATGAAATTCAGTTTCCGAACTGTTTTTTTTTTTTTTTTTTTGCACTTGTTATTATTTATATATTTCTCCTAAACAAGCCACCAGTAAAAGTCATCTTCATTGAGGCTGAAAGAACTTTAACACAATCGTTTAATAATTGGTTGGCAATTAAAATTCTGTAAGGACTTGTTGATCCCTGCTGGCATGTTTAAAATTACATAATTAACCTTCGTAAGCAAAAAAAGCCAACAATACTCAAGTGGTGTCTAAAGGAGAATCTTTTACTTGATTATATTTAAATATATATGATGTTACATGTAGGTATGTTGTTTATTGCAAAAATATATTCGTGAATATCATTTATATTATAATTATATTATATATATATATATATGTATATAAAATATAATATTCAAAGGTATTGATTGCAGGAGAGTGATTAAGTTCTATATTATTGATATAATCAAATCAATCCCTTGGTGAAGTGTTTGAATTTGCCAGCTACAAAGCTAGAAAGTTAGAGAAAAAAAAGTAAAGTTAGCCACATGTTATCTATTCGAGCGCTGTGTAGAGGAACGTCTGTCTTCCCAACGGATAGATTTTTGGGTATAAATATAAGTGTTTTGTTTAGAGCAAAATCAAGAACATTGTGAGAAAAAATTTGTGTGCTCAGAAATATTGATTGTACCTTCACTCTGCTCTTTCACTTTCAAATCTAAGTATTGTCTTTGTTCTTACACTTTCATATCTACTCTTTGTGAGAGAATCATTGTAAAAGAGGGGTTAAATACCTCTTATCTTTATTGATTATTTTGTGAGAGGATTTTGTAAGGGTGAGATATTTATTGTTGAGTGAGGCTCAACAAATAAGAATAATCCACAAGTTTGGTGAAGCTGTAGTGGTGTATTGATTCATTTTGATAGTGAAGAAATTCTCGAGGAGGATCCTTGAGGAACGGATGTAGGCCTAGCATGCCAAACCACTATAAATCGCTGTGTTTGATTTTCTCTCCCCATCTCCTTTATTTTTATATTAATTATTATTGTTCTATTTTTTTATTTGTAGAAATTTGAATATTTTGACTATTATATTTAATATTGTGGAATTTTTTTTAATCACCCAATTCACCCCCTTCTTGGGTTGCCTACCTGGGATAACACATTTGTTTCGTGGTTTGGAAACTAGTGTGATGATAACTAGATGATTTTGATGATTTGTTAGATTGTGTAGTGGGAATGGTGTTAATTGCGAATAAATTAAGACACACTTGTATTATGATTTGTGTTGTGCTATATAGAGGTATCGAGTTCCTTCCGGTTAGCACCCAGTAAAGCGGGGTTGTGCCATATGTAGGTACCACATTTCTTCCAGCTAGCAACCAGTAAAGTGGGGGTGAGCTATAAATAGGCACCACATTTCTGCTATATAGTGGTACTGCGTTCCTTTCGACCAACAACTGACAAAGTGGGTTTATTTTGTGGGACTTGGCAAGACCACAGATGTGTGCAAGTGTTTGTGATTCATTGTTTGTATGTATATATGTGTATATTAAATTATTTTGCGAGTTATGAATTGTATGGAGGACATTGTTATGAATCATATAAGTGTTCAGAAGGCATTATGTTTGAGTAAACTTGTGCTGAATAATATAGATATAAGTTTTAGAATGGAAATAAAGGAGTTATGGAAATATTTGAGTGTTTTGGATTGAAAAACTTAAGTGATTCATGATTAGATCAAGATTTAATTGTACCAATTCCCAAACAATTAATACTAACAATCTAAATCATCAAGTACGTACGAAAGTGATTTAGATAATTGTTTCAGAAACAATAAATAGACACAAACGATTTTTACGTGGAAAAAAATCACTATTGGTGCACCTCTAATTGTGACTAAAAAACCACGGGCAAAACGCCACAAATCAATCCACTATGAAGGAAAGAAAGAATACAAAATACCCAAAATAATTACCCAAACTCTATTAATTTGTCTTCAACGCTTTGTATATCTTCCACTACAACCTTCATCTTAGAATTAATTAGATTGATGTTGATTCCATAATATCTACGTTGACTCAACGATCGCGCACAGCTTCAAACACCTTCGAACACTCCACGCTTGAATCTCCGGATTCCACCGAAGAAGAACGCTCTTGAAGATGATCACTCAAACAACACTTTAATGTGAATTAAGTAAACATCAAAGGAAAACTAGCAAAACAGCCCCAAAAGAAAACACTAGAGCCCAAAAACAGATCTAGAAGCCTTAAACCTAAAAACGGGCTTAAACACATATATATAGAAAACATGGGCCGCATACCCCGCTCGAGCACAGGACTTGCCGCTCGAGCGGAGTCACTAAAATGCATGATATAAAACAGAACTACGCTCAAGCACTAGAACTCACGCTCGAGCGCAAAAACACACCTCCCAGTAGTTTTACAGACAAGCCAAATGTAACAAGCCCGCGGGGGGACCTCACTACAGTTCGGACTCCCTTTTGTTGTCGGTTCTTAATCTGAACCAAAGAGTCCAAATCCAGCAAATTGTTTTAAGAAAACAGATTTTTTTTTTTAAAGAAGTGCCAAACATGGACTGCTTTGCCAGATACAGATTCGCCACCTAAATATTTTTTATGGGAAAATTTAGGAAACCCTGACTCGGTGCCAAAGGCCACGTGTCCATCATCACCAAAGTTACCTCGGCTCGGGAACTTGGGTACGATCGGGGAAGGTCAGCTATGAGCACCCCCTCTCGCCCGGTCCGAAGACCGGCCTCTACTAACCGTGATATCGAGTTTTGAAAACCTTATGCATTCTTATTCTGGTTATTAGCCTAGATTTACTATGTGATGCACACAGCATACAAGTATAGACCAAATCGCCTAAATTAGAACAAAACATTTCATGTTTGTTTTGAAAATGGTTTGTTACTCGCAAGTAGGCTAAAATGCAGGTTTTGCTACCCTCGAGTGGGCTTTTTTAGAAAAGATGGTTTTGCCACTATCTAGTGGGCTTAAAACTCGCGTTCAATGCATTGTTCCAATTTAGGTAATTCAACCTCCATCCACAGGCATTCAAGCAGTTATAACACATAAGCAGCTAGCCTCATGGTAATCATGCTATTATGGCAACACTCACACGCATGCGGTATGCTAAAGCATAAAAGCTTACCTAGTACTCCAAGCCAAAACAGAAACTAGTTAGTAATCATATGTATGATCCTAGTTCATGTTAAGATGGCTAATGCAACACATGCGGGATGCAACTAGAATAGGCTCGGCTAGTCTATGGATGGCATGTGAAATGCAACAACTAACACGTATTCAAGTTAGATTTGAAATACAATGCAGTTTGCATGATGCGCCGAGCCCGGTGCATGCAATACAAATGAATGATGCACGCATGCATAGCATAAGGTATGCTAAATTAAATATGCCCTAATACTAACCATCAAAAGCAGGTAAGTAAAAGGGGGAAAGAAGTGGGGGTTGGAAGACATGCACACACGCACCCACACTTATTACAAATTCGTCCTCGCTCGGAGGGACCAAAAGAATATACAATTTAATTAACCTACAAGCTAATTAAATAATTACAGTCCACTTAACTAATTAATAAATCAATTAAGCTACTAAACGCAATAAAGAGCCTCGGGAAGAGGGATGCACGCATGCTCAGATTGGCTTCGCCCAAAAATCCACTGCCATGCGCAACTTGCCTCTTGTAGACACCCCATTTTTGACCGTCCTCAAGACTTGGACGTCACCGTTGGAACACTCGGTGATTATCCATGTTTGTGTTTGTTTGGAGTTCCCGGAGTTCTCGGCTGCGCGCCTTGCCTCAGGACCTCCGAACTTGACTGTTTTGTGTTTGGTTTTGCACCAAACACTTGTGTTTTGCCTTGGAGGGGCAGGGAATGCTTTGTGAGGCATCCCCACATACCACCGGCTGTGGCTAGAGGCCACCGGCTGGCTGGTGTTGCCACCGACACTATATTGTGCCGGTCGGCACTATTTTGTGCCGGTCGGCACTCTTTTTGGCAAAATGACCATTTTGCCCTGCCGACTCCCATACAGTTGTTTTCTGAGATATTTTTAGACAGCTGTATCACCTTTTTCTCCCCTCCATACACGTGTATGAAGGGATGAGCCCTTTGTTAGCTTAGCTTGTAAGCTTTACTTGCCTATAAGAAAGAGGCTTCTCCTCTTGGCTCAAGGTTAGACATTGAAGGGCAAAAACCAGAGCTTATACATACATATATATATCTATATCTCCCTCTCTCTCCTCTTATGTGTGTGTTTTTGGACCAAAAAGTGTGATTTCACCTTACTTTTGCACCATTACACACACTACTACACCTTAATCCGAGATTGGGAGGCTTGGAGGGTTGTTTTGTGTGATCTTGGACTGGTTTTGATCACTAAAAGAGAGCTGGACCTTTTGTTCTTCAAAGGATCTTCAAGGGTAAGAACATCACTTTAGATTCCCCATTCTTGCAACTAGTTTCTACCCCTCTTGCTTTGTGATTTAAGCTTTGTGCATAACATAAAAAAATCTTGTTTTTACTTGCTCAAGAACATTCATTAAGGTCACTTTTGCATTTGAGTGAAGCCTCGCTCTTTTAGGCTTTGTTTTGGTCCTTTTGTGCCTTTATTTGGAGCATTGTCTAACTTCAGTGTTTTTGGTCTTCTCACCACTGAAAACCAGTGGCTTTTCAGTGGTGAGGGAGGTGTTTGGAAGTCTCATGTAGGGGAGGGACACCCCTCTCCCCTTTGTCTACCTTTGGCTTTCATTCTTGGCTCATGAGGTAGCATGTGTGCATGCTTGCATTTAGCTTCATTTCAGAATTTTTTTGAGTGTTTTGGAGCATGTTTAACCTCTGTTTTTGGTCGGATTTGTGGCCTCTAGCATACCTCTCATACTTGCTTTGAAATGCTCTCTTATGCCTAAAAGCATGCCATGCATGTAGGCCATGTTCTTTGCACATTTTAGCTTGATTCCATGAGGGTGTTAGCATCATATTACCATGTATAAGGGCCGTGAGCCACTGATTTTGCCATGTATAGTGTGCTTGACATGGTCGTTTTGTATTTTAGGCTTTTAAGCCTCATGCATTTTGGCCCCTAGTATGTTCTACATTGATCACCCTCATGATTTGGCATCATTTGTGACCTTATTTCAGTCCATAAGTCACGTTTGAATGTTTGTATATGTAGCCTATTTCATGCTTTAAGGGTGTGCTCATGTATGTCTAGGACTTGGCATTGTGCATGCTTGCATACTTGGTGCATTTTGGGGCTGCCATGTGGGGGGATTCGGGTGTCATCTTGCATTCTAATGCTCTGCTTTTGGTGGCCTAATCCATGCCATGAGTGGCTTCGGTAATGATGGAAAGATACTCTCTTTGATGCCTTAAGTTTAGGCTCATTAATTTGCATAATTTGTATAACATTTTGGTCACCATTTTGGGCATGTTTTGCCACTATTTTGGGGAGGCTTGAGGGCTGCCCCATTGTGGCTAAGTCCCTCATTGCATGTTTGTTATATACTTGTTGCATGTTTGCTCCATTAGATGTTATCGCATGGTGGTCTCGTGCTTGATTGGTCCATATCGGCATGATGATAGCATCTTGTACACTCTAGCATTTTGCATGACTAATGTGCTAGTGGTGTGATACTTAGTGTGCTAGCATCCTAATTTCCATAATACATGTTTGCATGTTTGCATGTTTGCATGTTTACATGAGTTGCATTTCATTACTCGGTTTGGGGTGTCAAACCAAGTGTGGGAAATGAGGCGTGTTTGTACTCCAAGTGACAAAACACACCTCAATTCCCATGTCACTAAGGCCCTTGACTTTGGCATGATAGAGCCTTGGTTCCCATTGTTGTGTTGCATGCATTTTTACATTGAAATGCAACCTTGGTATCTTAGGCTATCATGCACCAAGGTGCACAATTGATAGCCCTAGAACCAAGAGCCATGTTTCCTTGAGTCCCATTCATGATAGGAAGCATTGGCCATGCATAAATATGCTCAAAAATCCAATACCATGCAATCGCTGCCGTCTTTGTCACAAACCAGATTCTCTTAGAATTTTGTGCCGACCGTAGGAAAGAGTGCCGACCAAGATATTCTGGCCGACAGACTATTTTGCAGCCGGTGGCCACCACAAATAGCCGGTGGTAATTTCTTCCGGCCGGTGGTACTCAGCAGCATGCAAGGAAGGTGTTCTGGAGACTTTGGGAATTTTTGGAGAGGCAGCGGCGAGAAAGCGTGATGCACGGTATAGGCTTTCCGGGCAAGTCGGAGCAAGCACGCATCATTCACAAGACTTTGAGGCGGTGAGGCCCCATTTCTTTTATTTATTTGATTTATTTTTAATAATTAGAATTCTGTAATAATTTATTCGTTTATTCTTCGGACTGTATTATTATTTGGTCCCTCCGAGTGAGGGCAAAATTGTAATAAGGGTGTGTGAGTGGGTGTATGTCTTCCAATCCCCATGTCTTTCTCCCTTTTATTTACCTGCTTATGTTGGTAGATTAGGGCATTTCTATCTTAGCATACCCTATGCAATGCATGTGTGCATTCATGCATTTGTTTACATGCATCGGGCTCGGCACATCATGCAAACTGCATCGTACTTTCAATTCCAAATTGAATACGTGATAGTTGTTGCATCTCATGTGCCATGTTCAGGGTTAGCCGAGCCTGTCTAGATTACATCCCTGTATACGATGCATTAGCCACTTAACATGAACTAGGACATGCATGTTTGCTAACTATTTTATTGTTTTGGCACGGAGTACGATGTAAGTATTTTACGCTTTAGCATACCACATGCGTGTGAATGTTGCCATGACAGTATGCTTGACATGCGGCTAAATGCTTACATGATAAACTGTTTGAATGCCTGTGGGTGGAGGTTGGATTGCCTGAGTTGGAACAACTCGTTGAAATCCGTATTTTAGCCTACTTGCGAGGAGCAAAATCTAACACGTTTTTCAAGACAAAACGGATATGCAATGTTTAGTTCCAAGTTAGGCAATCTAGTCTATACTTTTGTGTTGTGCGCATAACATAGTAATTCTAGGTTAATAACCGGAATAAGAACGCATAAAGTTTTCAAAAACGGATATCACGGTTAGTAGAGGCCGGTCTTCGGACCGGGTGAAAGGGGGTGCTCATAGCTGACCTTCCCCGATCGTACCCAAGCTCCCGAGCCAAGACCACTTTGGTGATGACGGACATGTGGCCTTCGGCACCGAGTCAGGGTTTCCTAAATTTCCCATTTTAAATATTTAGGTGGCGACTCTGTAATCTGGCAAAGCAGTCCATGTTTGGCACTACTTTTCAAAAATCTGTTTTCTCAAACGATTTGTCGGATTTGGACTCTTTGGTTCAGATTTAGAACCGACACAAAAATCGAGTCCGAACTGTTAGATAGAAGCCCACGGGGGACGTCTACACCTCTGTTTTCCCTGCTTTGCTCCTCTAAAAATTGCACAATTCCCAAGTTATGCTCCATGGACATTAGGGAACACTACCGGCCAAGAGGAATGGCCACCGGCCAAAGGAGATGATCACCGGCTACTTGTGAAGCCATCGGCCACTGATGGATGGCCGGTCGGCACTGCGGATGGCCGGCCGGCCAAATCTTCCTGCAGAATCCTATTTTGACAACAGCAGAGGGCAAAACAAGGCATGGCAATGCATTTCAAGAAAATATATGCACCACCACATCCCTTATCATATTTATGACTCAAAGGGGCATGGTCCTTGATTCTCGAACCACCAATCACGCATTTCAATGCGTGATGGCCCAAGAAACCAAGTATGCATTTTGATTTCAAATGAAATGCAATGCAAACAAGCACAAAGAGACCCGACCTCTATCATACTCAATTCAAGAGGCAAGGCAATGCATGCACAATGCAATGCAACCTAGGCATGTGAGCTAAGGATGCAACATGTCAATGCAAGCAAACATACAAGGTATATAACAACCTGGGCAAGCAAGCATGCAAGGCATGAAGCAATGTGACCACATTTGAACAACATGCGAAAGGTGGTCTTAGACCAATATGGACAAGCCTCGGCCATGTCTAAATAGGAAGCCAAAATGCTATGGAATTGAGGCAAATACACACACAAACAATGCATGCAAACATGGCCCAACACTTGAGCATTAAAGAGCATCTTTTAAGCACACTTAAAAGAGGATAATCATGGACGAATAGCATGCATGGAAAGCTCTGAAATCATGTCATAGATGGTGCCAAACCAAGTAAGCAAAACAAGCAAAGCATGCATAGAAGCTTGGAATTAACCCAAGGACTTAAACCATGATCATATGACACGTGAAGCAAATGATCAAAGTGAATCAAAACAGTCCCAAATCATGTCAAAGTAAGCCCCAAAACATCACTTAGATGGCATCTAAATGACCTACACATGGAAGCATACACAAATGTCTAAACATGGAGCATGAAACAACAACCTTATAAAGCATTAAAGGGGCATCAAATGCAAGCATACGAGCATGGAGCAAGGACTGAAATATCATAACTAATGGTGCCAAACCACTGAAATGATGCAAATAGAGCATGGTAGAGGAGCCAACACTCAAGGCATACAAGCTAGAGTGCATGGTAGCTATACAAAGCAAGCCATGGATGACCCAAATAACCAAAATCAGACCTAAATCATGCCAAAATATGTATAAAAGCTTCACAAAGCTAAGCCAAAATCATGCTAGAAACAAGGCTCAAAACACAAAGCATGTTAAGGCAATTTCATGGCATTACAAGACAAGTATGCTAAGCATGCATGGTGTGTCTAAACCAAGTAAATACAGAGGTAATACATGGCAAAATATTACCAAATAACACTTAAGACATGGCCAACATGCACTTAAAAATGGTGCTCACACATGAGGCTAAAATGGCACTTTTTGAAGACAACGAGGAGAGGGGGCGGCCCTCTCCTTCTTAGGACCTTAAACCACCATCCTCACCACTGAAATCTCTCAAGATTTCAGTGGTGAGGAGGCCCAAAAAAGGTGGTCCCGAAGCTCACCAAAAACACACAAAAATGAGGCCAAACAAGGCCTAAGAGGGGGTAAACGACCCCAAACACAAAAGTGTCCTTAATGAAGTATCTTAAACACACAAAAAAAAAGAACTTTTTTATGTTATAAACAAAGCTCAAAACCGTAAGCAAGACAGGCTAAAATCTGGTGCAAAAACGGGGAATAAAAGAGGGTTAGATGCTCACCCTTGTAGACCAACGGGGAGAGCAGCCTTTGGTCCCAAAAACCAGTTCCTTAGCCTCTGAAAATGGCCTCCAAGAAGCTTAGATGGATGATGGAGAGGTGTGGTTGAGAGGTGGTGTGTAAAGGGGCCAAGAACAAACACTTATGGAGCTTTGGAGAAGGGAGCTATGGAGGATATGGAGGAGAGTGTGTGTATATATCAGATATATATCTATATATCTCTGGTTTTTTGCTCCACCAACCAACCTTTTACAATGGAGGAGGAGAGCTCTTTATATAGGCAAGACTAAGCTTCTAAGACAAGCTACAAAGGGTCAAAGGGGTCCAAGCTTCTAAGAGAAGCTATCCCAAAGGGTGCAAGCTTCTTGAGGAAGCTTGACCCTTTGTCAAAGCTTCCTCAAGAAGCTTGATCAAAAGGGTGCAAAAGGTTGGATCAAAAGGGGTGTAAAGGCTCAAAATGGCCACACATGTGTATGGGGGGTCGAGTCTGTGCATCCCAGCTGGCACAGAAAAGGAGGTCACCGGCCAAAATAAATGGCCGGTCAGCACAATATATTGCCGGTCGGCCAAATAGATTGCCGATAGGCCCTTCCAAGGTCAAAAAAATGGCCGGTGGATGTCCAAATTGAAGCCTCGGAAGTTAACTTTCCAATGGCGCAAACCTTGCATTAAAATTCCTCCTATGCAAAAAGTTATGCCCTTTTTGGTGAAGCCGCACAGATTCGATCCAACCGGGACGATACACAACTTCAACCAATCATATCTCCCCCACCCGGACTTGGCTCTAGGAGATTCTTGAATGAGAAATGAAGCCCCGGAAGTCTTCTTTCCAATGGTGGTGGCCTCATAGCTCAACTCCAAGTGTATAGATAGATAAGCTTGATTTAGCGAGGACTGCTCGTCCCTCTCTTGGTGATCCTTGCCGAACTTCTTCTCCAACCTGTTTTCTCCCCTCTTCTCCTCTTTTCTTCAACTTCAAACCCTTAAGTAAGGTGTTTTGAAAGATTTTTCAAAGATTTCATCTCTCTTTCATTCATTTCCACTTTGTCCTTGCTCGGTTTACCAAAAAGCGCATCAATTGACAAAAATGTGAGCCTCGGAACATTGTAGAAACTTTATTTCAAAAATGTTTTGAAAGAGAGGGTTTTAAAGTCTAACAAACCATTCAAAATAGCTTTGGTCCAAAATGGGGTGTAAAGTTGAGATTTGTCTCTCTCCTTACCGAAGAAAATGAACCTTCGTGTAGACACCCCATTTTTGACCGTCCTTAAAATTTGGACGTCACCGCTTGAACACTCGGTGATTATCCATGTTTGTGTTTGTTTGGAGTCCCCGGAGTTCTCGGCTACGCGCCCTGCCTCAGGAGCTCCGAACTTGACCGTTTTGTGTCTGGTTTTGCACCAAACACTTGTGTTTTGCCTTGGAAGGGCAGGGAATGCTTTGTGAGGCACCCCCACATACCACCGGCTGTGGCTAGAGGCCACCGGCTGGCTGGTGTTGCCATTGGCACTTTATTGTGCCGATCGGCACTCTTTTGTGCCGACCGGCACTAAGTTTTGTCAAAATGACACTCTTTGCCGGCCGGACACTGTGCAGTTGCTTTTTGAGATATTTTCAAACAGCTGTATAGTTTTGGTTCCCCTCCATACACATGTATGGAGGGATGACCCTCTTAGTTAGCTTAGCTTGTAAGCTTTGCAAGCTTTGCTTGCCTATAAGAGGACCACTCCTCTTCTTGGCTTAGGGTTACAAAATTTTAGACATTTTAGACAGACCAAGCTCTGGTTTTTAGGGTTAGGATAGATACACATCCTATCTCTCTTCTTCCCTCTTGTTTTGTACACTAGGTGTTTGTGTCATACTATTGCACATAAACACCTAGTGTTTCACCTTCCTTGAGTTCTTGAGGGTCCAGAGGTTTGTTTTGGAGCTTTGGAGCTGGTTTGGTGCTCAAGGAAACCAACACATCCCCATTGTTGAAGAGGTCTACAAGGGTGAGCAAAACTTACTTTATTTACCCCATTTTTGCACCCCATTTTTGCCTAGTTTAAAATAGTTTTTGTGCTTAGTCTTTAACACATAAAAGTTCTGTTTTTTAGGCCTCTTTATTGTTTATTAAGAGTGTTTTGTGGTTTGAGCAAGTTTGACCACCCTTAGGCCTTGAAAAGGCCCTTCTTTGTGCCATTTTGTGAGAGATCCTAGACTTTGGTGTCAGGATCTCTTCACCACTGAAATCTTGAGGGATTTCAGTGGTGAAGATGATGCCTTAGAGTCTCAAGAAGGAGAGGACCACCCCCTCTCCTTGATGTCCTTGAAAAGGACAAGTTTTGGCCTCCAAAGGAGCACCATGTTTGGTTGTGTTTTGAGCATGTCTTGGCTGTATTTCATGCTTATTATGCCATGATTTAACTTGCTTTTAAGTTGGTTTTAGCACTCCTTGCATGCCTTGCATAGTTGCTTTGTAATGCCATAATAGTCCCTTAACATGTCTAGGTTGTGTGCCTTTATTTCTAGCATGTTTTAGGCTTAGATCCATGAAGCTTGTATGCTTATTTTACTATGAATAAGGTCTGTCCACACTTGTTTTGGTCGGCCATGACTTGCATTACATAGCTCCTTTGTATTTGGCTTGTTGGCCTTAAGAGCATGAGAATGTAGCATGCCTTGCTTGCATCATTTTGATGGTTTGGAACCATTTAGCATGTTATTTCAGTCCCTTTGGTGTGCTTGTATGCTTGCCTAAGTGGCTTCTTTAGTGCTTTAAAAGCACGTGTTGAATGCTTCATTCATTGGTCATGTTGCATGCCTTTGTGCTTAAGCCTCTTAGATGCCATCTAAGTAGCCATTTGGCTTTGTTTTAACATGCTAAAACTCTGTTTTAGGTTGTTCAATGCATGCCATATTTGTTTTGCATAAGTGTAGTTCAATGCTTCGATGACTTGCCTCAAGTGTTGAACCTATGTTGCATGCATTTGTTTATCTTGCTTAACATGATTTGGCATCATTTCATAGCATGATTTTCATAGCCTAAATTGCATGCTAGTTGTCCATTGTTATGCCCCTTTAAGTGTGCTTAAGGGTTGTTTATTGTGCTTAAGTGTTGGTGCCTTAACTTGTGCATGTGTGCATGTGTGTTTGGCCCTCTTGACTTAGCATTTTGGCCACTGATTTTAGGACTATTTGAGTTGCCTAATTCATGTATAAGACCATCCTTCCATTGGTTTGCATGCTTACCTTGCATGCTTGCTTGAACCCTTTGCATGAACATATTGCATAGTCCATGTTGCATGCCTAGTTGACATGTTTAAGGTTGCATTTGTATTGTGCATGTTTGGCCTCTTGAAGTGAAGTATGATGGAGGTTGAGCACCCTTGTTTGCTTGTTCGCATTGCATGCATTTGAAATCAAAGTCGCATTCTTGGTTCTTAGGGCCATCACGCATGGAAATGCACGATTGGTGGTCCGGGAATCGAGGCACGTGCCCCTTTGAGTCAATAACATGATAAGGGGTGTGTATAGTGCATAAATACCTTGAATCACATTGCCATGCATGTTGTTGTCCTCTGCTGCTGTGGGTTGCAGGTTCTGCAGGTGTTAAGTGCCGGCCGGCACTATTTAGTGCCGACCGGCAGTCAATTGCCAGCCGATAACTTCATCTAGTGCCGGTGGCCTCCTTATTCAGCCGGCGGTGTCATACCCCAGCCGGTGGTGATCCCCAGTGCCCTGAGAGGCACTCCTGGGACTTTGGTAATTTTCTGAGGAGGAGAGCAGAGGAAACAGAGGCAAATCATGCATGGCAGTGCGATTCCGAGCCAGTCCCGAGCGCGTGCTGCATTGGGCCCTCATCCCGAGGCGATTTACTGTTTAATTAGATTAATTATTTTATTTAATTAATTTAGTTGATTTGTAATATTTTAATTAGCTTGCGTAGTTAATTAATTTGTATATTCTTTCGGTCCCTCCGAGCGAGGGCAAAGTTGTAATAAGTGTGTGTGTGTGGGTGTATGCCTTCCAACCCCCGTTTCTTTCTCCCTTTTATTTACTTGCTTACAATGGTAGATTAGGACACGTCTATTTTAGCATACCTTATGCTACGCATGTGTGCATTCATGCATTTGTTTACATGCATCGGGCTCGGCACATCATGCAAACTGCATTGCAATTTTCAATTCCAAATTGAATACGTGCTACTCGCGCATTTCACATGCCATGTTTAGGGTCAGCCGAGCCTACTCTAGATTGCATCTATGCCTGTGTTGCATTAGCCACTTAACATGAACTAGGTCATGCATGTTTGCTAACCGGGTTATTGTTTTTGGCACGGAGTACGATGTAAGTTTTTACGCTTTAGCATATCGCATGCGTGTGAATGTTTGTCATGACAGTATGATTGCCATGCGGCTAAATGCTTATGTGTTATAAACTGTTTGAATGCCTGTGGGTGGAGGTTGGATTGCCTGAGTTGGAAAAACTCGTTGAAATCCGTATTTTAGCCTACTTGCGAGTAGCAAATTCCGATGCGTTTTCAAAACCAACGGATATGCAATGTTTATTTCCAAATTAGGCAATCTAGTCTATACTTGTTTGCTGTGCGCATAACATAGTAATTCTAGGCTAATAACTGGAATAAGAACGCATAAAGTTTTCAAAACGGATATCACGGTTAGTAGAGGCCGGTCTTTGGACCGGGTGAAAGGGGGTGCTCATAGCTGACCTTCCCCGATCGTACCCAAGCTCCCGAGCCAAGACCACTTTGGTGATGACGGACATGTGGCCTTCGGCACCGAGTCAGGGTTTCCTAAATTTCCCCATTTTAAAAAAAATATATTTAGGTGGCGAATCTGTAATCTGGCAAAGCAGTCCATATTTGGCACTACTTTTCAAAAATCTGTTTTCTCAAACAATTTGCCGGATTTGGACTCTTTGGTTCAGATTTAGAACCGACACAAAAAGGGAGTCCGAACTGTAGCATGAGGCCCACGGGCGCGTGTTACACTTCGCCCTGCACATCTTTCTCCACCAAGTAAACCATCAGTAACGCCCAACTCTTAAGGGCGGTCAAAAATGGGGTGTCTACACCAAACTACTGAGAAGGTGCATACTCCACTCGAGCGCATCTTTGCCCACTCGAGCGGGACAAGCAAAAAATAAGGAAAAATTACAACTCAATGAAACTAAGTTTGTTCACGGAATTGGCAACAAGTAGAGACCTAACAATCTCCCCCTTTGTCAATTCCCGGACAAAACTTTACTAACAATTTTTCCTAACAAACACACACACTAGACACACTGACAAACACACGAGCTGGGCTATCAGACACAAAACAAAATCTGCAAAACCACAAAACCCGATTTGATGGAAAAAATAATTTGAACAATTTAGAACCATCCACCAATGAAACAACGATCAAAATACCACAAAAACCAAAACTGTGGAACTCAAAAAGATAATTAAATCCATAAGATAATTAAAAAGCAACAGATATGAAAAAAAAACAAAACAAAACAAAACAAAACTAAACTAAATAGCGAAGGCAATTCTAGTAGTGCTAAACCAAAGGAAACAAAGTATCTAAAAATTCTCCCCCTTTTTGGCCGGGAGTCCAACAAAACAGTCCAAGAAGGAGCACAATCAAGGATCAACTGGTAGTGGAGGAGGTGGCTGCAACTGAAGCAAGGCAAGAATCTGATCTAGCTGTAGAGTGGTCTGGGCAGTGGACTGCTCAATATGGCCAAGCCGACCATCGAACGCATCCAGGCATGCATCCATGTGAACCAACCGCTGAGTCATGGACTACTCAAAGCGGCGAAGCTGGTCACACATAGTCCGGGGAGGTACATCTGGCTCCTTTGCTCCTACTGCAACAGCATCAAACTTGGCCTCCTCGGCCATACAATCATCATCACCGGTAGAAAATGTACCTACCCTAGAAGACTCCCCCTTAACATGTGCCCGACTTTGGGAGACAGTCTTTTTGGTGAAAGGTTTAATAGGGAAGGCAAACTTATCATCCTCATAAACAGGGACCTCAAGACTAGACAGAAGACGGTTGATCAGACAACCATAGGGCAACCCTAACTATTTGTTCCCTATAACGGCAATCATTTTGTGAAGGATAAAGGTGGCAAGGTTAATAGGTAATTGGTGATCAATGCAATATAGGGCATAACCTTGTTCTTGGTTTATTTCAGAGCTATGGGTAGTGACAATGAGGTTGGCGCACACTATGAGATTGAGCAACCTAAACTTAGGAAGGAGCTTATTCTGTTTGATGAGAGCCCCTTGAATCCAAGTGCAAGGTGTACCACACAATGGAGTGGCCACCTCGTTAAAATCACAATCAGGTGAAACAAAGAATGGATACCTAGAATGAAGAACTAGACCAATGCCGATGAGGGAACGGATTAGGTCCTTGTCAACAAAAATTTCTTTAGACCGAACCCAAGTTTTAAAAGACTGTCCTATATCATCAACACCTTCGATGTTACAATAAAATTCCCTAACCCAATCCAAGTTTTGACGCTCTGAGAAGGAAAGAACTAGGTCACCTCCTAAAGGCTCAAAGACAGACCTAATCGGAATGGTCTCAAAAGTATTAGGTTGTACATTACGCTCAAGATGGACTGTTTGGGATAGGTAGGCTTCCTTATAGTTTTTGGCTTTGGAAACAGAGGGAAACTTGTCAGAGTTAAACTGTGGGCGGGTAGCGGTGAACTTCCGGCATTTAAAGGTAGGCATGACTAAACCAATCACACCCAAACCAACCAAAAAACAATCCCCCCCCCCCCTCCCTCCCTCCCTCTATAAAAATAAAAAAATAAAAAAAACCACAATAAGAATAGAAAACCATTAGTGAACCAATTTAGTAATGAAGAAATAGCAAGACCCAAAGCATAATCCATGAGCATAATCCAACAGAGCATAATGCAATGAAAAAATGTATATCCCAATAGAGCATAATCCATAAGGAAGGAAAAAATAATCACACTAACGCAGTAACAACAAATGAGCACGCAATTATGTGAACAAGCTTATCTGGATGAAAAACATGCCCAATCTCACCAATATAGCATAGAATGACATTGCCAAGTTCAAAAACCTACTATGTAAAGTGTGTGAATCAAGTGAATAAAACACAAAACCAACATGACTGTAGACCGCCCGGAACTCCACTCCGCGCGCGAGGGCGCGAATCGTTAGTTCTTAGCTACTACAGTTCGGACTCATGTCACGATTCTGAATCTAATCTCACAAAGTGCAATGTGAGACTAATAAATCACCAAAGAGTCCAAAACCGGCAATTGGTTTTGAAAAATCAATTTTGAATCAAAAGCGCCAAACATGGACTGCTTTGCCAAATTTTAGAGTCGCCACCTAAATGTTTTGTTTTGGGAAATTTAGGAAATCCAAACTCGTGCCTAAGGCCACATGTCCGTCATCACCAAAGTTGCCTCAGCTCGGGAACTTGGGTACAAGAGGGGAAGGTCATGCAATAAGCACCCCCGCTCGCCCGATCAAAGGATCGGCCTCTACTAACATGATATGTTATTTTTGAAAACACATGCGTTCTTATTCCAGTTTATTAGCTATCTTTACTATGTGATACGCACAGCATACAAGTATAGACTAGATCGCCTAAATTGGAACAAAACATCTCATGTTTGCTTGTTTGAAAATGGTTTGAAGGTGCTACTCGCAAGTAGGCTAAGACATGGATTTGCCACCCTCAGGTGGGCTTAGAAAAACATGATTTTGCCACTCTCAAGTGGGCTTAAAACTCGCATTTTGATGAATTGTTCCAGTTCAAGCAATTCAACATTCATCCACAGGCATTCAAACAGTTATAGCAGTTAAGCACATAGCCTCATGGCAAGCATGCTAAACATGGCAACACTTACACACATGCAAGGATTCTAAAGCATAAACACTTACCTAGTACTCCGAGCCAAAAAAGAAGCTAGTTAGTAATCAATGCATGATCCTAGCTATGTCAAGAATGCCTAATGCAACACATGCAAAATGCAACTAAGATAGGCTCGGCTATTCTAAGATGTCAAGTAAATGCAACTTGATAACATGTATTCAAATTGGTATTGAAATACAATACAGTTTGTATGATGCGCCGAGCCCGGTGCATACAAGATAGATGAGTGATGCACGCATGCAAAGCATAAGGATGCTAATTGAAAATGACCTTAAACTTACCATCGAAAGCAGGTAAGTAAAAGAGAGAAAGAAATGGGGTTGGAAGACATGCATCACACACACACACACTTATTACAACAATTATGCCCTCTCGACGGAGGGTCCGAATAATAAGCTAACTAGCTAATCTAAGCTAATTAAACTAATTATTACAAAATGAAACTAATTAACTAATCCTAGTTAACTAATTAAAACAAGCTAATTAACTAACTAGTTATAACAACACAAATTGAATAGTTAAGGGCATTAACTAATTAAGTACAAAACCAAAGCATTAGCTAGCTAAGTAAAAAAGCTAAGTAAAGCAGTAAAAGAAGAGGTTCCCAGGGCGAGAAGTGCATGCATGCTCGGTCGCCTCGTTCAAAAATCCATCGCGATGCCCGCAACTTGCCTCTGTTTGCATTTGTTCTCAGAACACTATACAAGCTTCCAGATAGCTTCTATTTCATCATGGGGACCTCCAAGAGGGTGACCGACCAGTTGTTGGTGGTGTAGACCACCTGTAGACCACTTACCTTTGCTGCAGACCAGAAAAAGTGGTTGGCCAGCCACTTTTATTGGTCTACCGACCACTTATTCTGCCACACTTCTAGTTTGCTACAACAGAGAACAATAAGGGGCACGACAGTGTATTTGCAAGGTATGTGTGCACAACCATCGTCCCTATCATTTCTTAGGCTCAAGGAGGTGTGGTTCTCGACTCTCAGGCCACCAACCAAGCATCGCAATGCACGATGGCCGAGGAGCCAAGTTTGCACATTTCAATGTCGATGAATGCACAAACAACAAATAAGAGCCTTAACCTCTATCATACTTGATCAAGAGGGTCGGTAACCGAGAAATGAGGCACGTTTCATCACTTGAAGTATGAAATGTCCCTTGTTTCTTGTGTTTGGATTAACACCCTACCCAAACACAATGCAACACCACAAGACCATGATCAACTTATCAATGCTAATGGCATGCAAACACAATGCAATATAGCAACATGCAAACACAATGCAAGGTAACAACATGTAATGCTATGTGACAACATGCAAACAATATGCTCTTCAATGAGTGCTAGAATGGCATTGTCACGACCCAAACCCGGCCCTATGGGTTTAGCACCAATCGCCAAGAATCCAAGATTACCAAGGCCCTCTTGAAACGATACGCTTAAACAGTCTGAGGCCCTGGCGGAAGCCAATACAGTAAGTAACTAGTGTCCATTGAGCTGTGAAAATCTGTATGCCAAAAACATTTTTCATGCATTCATACAGTTCAGAACAGTATGGTCTATACAATCATATACAAACATTCAGTACGGGGACCTAATCCCTCGACAACAGTACAGTAAAACAGTAGACAGTCTATACAATAGTACAAAACAGTAAGGAGACCGATAGGGGACACAAAAACACCCCAAGCCATAGCATGGCAACTCGGAACCTCGCGGTGAGGCACATAGGCTGGCTTGACAAAACTGGGGACCAACCCACGCTCCTAGCTCCGGTCTGGCTGCTGAGAACCTACATATATATATAAACAGTGAGCTAAAGCCCAGTGAATAACATAATGCGTAAAGAGGTTATGAATGAATGTCCTTCTGAGAATGAAATCAGTTCATTAAACAAGATTTCATCTTTCAAGATTTCGATCAATCACCATATGTGGTACACCCATTAGCCTATAAACAAGAGGGTCCAAAAGGACCGGTCTTAACAGACCAACAAGAATGATGGCCATCAATCAAGAAATGATGGTTCCACAAGGAACCGACAGAGCTCAGAATAAAGAATAAGAAGTAAGTGCTAAGGATGCCACAATACAATTCAGAATACATGACATACATTCATTCAGTAAACAATATCAGTTCAATAAACAGTTCAGTTCAGTATTCAAAAGATAACCATTTTGAACATATCTTTACACAAACGTTACTCACAGAGATTGGGCTAATAGCAGCTAGAGCGCGTCCCCGAGAGCCAACCCTAAACAGTTAACAAATAGAACACACACTAAGTTTCACAGTCGGGAAGGATGATAATTAAATCCCTAAATTTCCTCGGTGTGGTTCCATGTCTAAATCCTCATTAAGATGTCTTAAACTAGGCCTAAGAATGCCTAGGATGGGATGAGGATGCAAAGATGTATATAGAAAACAGTTTTAGAATTCTTCAGAAAACAGAGTCCCGCTCGAGCGCAGGTTTCCCCGCTCGAGCGGACAAGCAAACAAAGTTACCCGCTCGAGCGGCAATATTCCCGCTCGAGCGTACATTCCTCCGCTCGAGCAGACTGATGAACAGTGCAAGATGCTGGATGCTCGATTTTTTCGCTCGAGCGCGCATTTCTCCGCTCGAGCGGACTGTAAAACAAGTCGAAGGAAATGCTAGGAGCATGATTTCCCCACTCGAGCGCTACTTCCCCCGCTCGAGCGGACAGTAAAAATCTGGAAAATCCAGGTTTGTGTTCCAAGTTCAAAACTCAAGTTTGATGCTCCCAACTCGATCCTCTTGGGCCCATTTTCTGGAAAACTCTTTCAAACACATAGAATAACACGTTTTAAAGCTCAATTTAAGAAATCAAGGCCCAAGGGTGTTTCAATTAAACTCAATTTCAAACCTATTTTCAAGAACAACATGCAAACATGACATGCATGCACTTTAAACAATTTTAAGCTTCCATACTAGCTCAATTGAGCTCAATACTTGGAAAACAAAATGAAAACATGGGCTTTAACGAAAACATGAGCTTGCATGTACAATCTACCATGAATTCAACTTCAAAATGCACCAATTCAAGCATGCATGCAACAATCCAAGCATAATTCAACCTCTTAGCACTAAATCATGGTTTAATCCTACAATGGAGCATGAACCATGCAAGATGAAGCTCAAGACAACAAGAAGAAGATGGATTTTCTTACCTAAGTCTCAATTACAAGTCTTGCAAGCTCAATTTAGCAACCTATGTTACAAATCCTCAAGTCTTCAAGCAAGTCATCAAGATGAATACACCCTCTCCCTTTTTTTCTCTCTAAATTCGGCTAAAGCATGAAGAATGGCTGAACAAATGTTGTGTTTGATCAAGTGAAGACTCAATGTATGTGAGATAGTGGGCCACTAGTGTGGTCTAATTGTAAAAAGCTCCAACTCATGTAATTTAGCCTATTTTAATCTAATTTAATCATTCCTAATCAATTTTCAGATAAATATACCATTAAATCACAAATATTCTACTGATTCCAAAACTCTAAACGGTTTCTAATTCGGCCGCCGATAAGGCCTTCAATTAGCAGTTTAAACACATGAATTCAAACAGATATTCAATCAATCAAACAGATGCAATATGCAATTCAATAAATAAACTTATTCAATTTCGCTGATTTCAATCACCCATTCTCAGACTTGATTAAATCAATTATCAGTCATTATCAGTTCGGTTTAGCAGTAATCAGTACGTAATTCAGTGGTTAATCGGTAATCAGTACGAGGGTTGTTACAGGCATGCTCAAGATCCTATCATGCAAACAATGCGTGCATGGCAAACTTAAAAGCTAAGGCCTCAAGGCAAATAAAGTGCATCATACATGAAGCATGCAAGACAATACTCAAATGGCCAAACCAAACATGGATAGACCTGAGATACTTCAAAACAGTGGCCAAAACTCAACAAAACCTAGGCACAAAGAGCAAGGAATACACATTCAAATCATAGCTCGCAAGTAAGACATAAAGGCACAATTTTCAAACACATTGAAGAGTGACATGCATGAGAATATGGCAATGCTACATGCTCTGAAATGAAGTGTTAAATGATGCCAAATCATCCAAACAACACAAATGAGGCATGCTCAAAGGCCTAGAGCATAAAGCTAGTTAAGAGCAATACACAAGGAGCGTGCAATACTAAGCTTAAACCACTAAACCAGCTCTGGACAGAGCTTAACCATGCCAAGTTAAGAGTCAAGAACATGTTGAAATGGAGCTCAAGAGCTTAGGCAAACATGCATGCACATTGGCTCACAAACAAGGCATGAAGACACAACTTTCAAACACATTGAAGGAGTGAAAAATGTGAGAGTATGGCAATGAAATGTTGTAGACCGCCCCCAAGAACTCTCCGGCACCGCGCCGCGAGGGCGCGAATTCGTTTTGTTCTCTAGCTACTATAGTTCAGACTCAATGTCACGGTTCTTAATTTGATCTCACAAAGTGCAATGTAAGATTGATAAATCACCAAAGAGTCCAAATCCGGCAAATTATTTTGGAAAACTGATTTTTATAAAGAAGTGCCAAACATGAACTGCTTTGCCAGATACAGAGTCGCCACCTAAATATTTTATTTTGGGGGAATTTAGGAAACCCTGACTAGTGCCTAAGGCCACGTGTCCGTCATCACCAAAGTTGCCTCAGCTCGGGAACTTGGGTATGAGAGGGGAAGGTCATGCAATGAGCACCCCCGCTCGCCCGATCAAAGATCGGTCTGTACTAAGCATGATATTTTGTTTTTGAAAACACATGTGTTCTTATTCCGGTTATTAACCTAGAATTACAATGTGATGCGCACAGCATACAAGTATAGACTAGATCGCCTAAGTTGGAACAAAACATTGCATGTTCGTTTGTGAAAATGATTTGAAGTTTGCTACTCGCAAGTAGGCTAAATCAGGGATTTGATGAATTGTTCCAATTCAAGCAATCCAACCTTCACCCACAGGTATTCAGGCAGGTAATCAACTAAGCAGTTAGCCTCATGGCACGCATGCTATCATGGAAACACTAACACACCTCATGCAGTATGCTAAAGCGTAAACACTCACAGTGTACTCCGAGCCAAAACAAAGAACTAGTTAGAAATCATGCATGATCCTAGTTCATGTCAAGATGGCTAATGCAACGTATGCAAAAATGCAGCTAAAATAGGCTCGGCTATTCTAGGATGGCATGTGAATGGGACAACTTGGTACATGTATTCAAATTGGAATTGAAATACAATGCAGTTAGTATGATGCGCCGAGCCCAGTGCATGCAAGACAGATGAATGATGCACGCTTGCAAAGCATAAGGATGCTAATCGAAATATGCCCTAAAACTAACCATCGTGAGCAGTTAAGTAAAAGAGAGAAAGAAATGGGGGTTGGAAGACATGCATCACACACACGCACACTTATTATAACAATTGGCTCTCTCGACAGAGGGTCCGAATAAGAAGCTAACTAGTTAATCTAAGCTAATTAAACTAATTATTACATCACAAAACTAATTAACTAACAAGCTAATTAATTAAGCTATTATAACACAAATTGAATAGTTAAACGCATTAACTAATTAAGTACAAAATCAAAGCATAAACTAGCTAAGCAAATTAGCTAAGTAAAGCGATAAATCAGGGGCCTCAGAGGGAGAAGAATGCACGCATGCTCGGTTGCCTCATTCAAAAATCCATCGCGATGCCCCGACTTGCCTCTGTTTGTAACTGTCCTTAAAACCTAGCACCAAGCTCTAGAAAGCTTCTAACTCACCTTAGAAACTTGTGGGAGGGCTGCCGACCAGTTGTTGATGCTTCCAGCCACTGGCCGACCACTTTTTGTTGCTACAAACCAGAAAAAGTGGTCGGCCAGCTAGTTTTTCTAGCTGGCTGGCCAGTTTTTGCTGCACTTCTCCAGTTTGCTGCAACAAAGACCAAGAAAGGGCATGGCAATGTATTTACAAGATATGTGTGCACAACCACCCTCCCTATCATTTCATAAGCTCAAGGGAGTGTGGTTTTTGACCCTCGGGCCACCAATCATGCATCTCAATACATGACGGCCGAGAAGCCAAATTGCACAATTCAATGTAAAATGAATGCACACATAAACACATAAAGCCTAGAACTCTATCATGATAGATCAAGAGCGTCGGCAACCGAGAATTGAGGCATGTTTCATCACTTCAAGTATGAAACGTCCCTCTTTTCTCGTATTTGGACTAACACCTAATCCAAACAAATGCAGTGCGACTCAAGCATGCAAACATGCAATGCAACTACATGGCATACACAATGCAATGTAAGATGGCATGCACAAGGTGAAGAACATGGTATACTCAATGCAATGTAACATGATCAACTTAACAAAGCTAATGACATGCGAAGAAGGCTAATGCATGTATATATAAAGCAAGGCAGCATAAGCATGCAACAACATGACAATGTAAACATGCAAATAACATGAAAGCAAACATGCTCAATAGACTTAAACGAAAATAAACAGACCTTAATCATGCCCAAACCAATGGCCATAACACCAAAACAAAGGCATGAAATGCAAAACAAAGCATGCACATGCATTAGCCCATCAACTAAGCCTAAGACCACAACTCTCAAGAGTGCTCAAAGAGCGATAAACATGGAAGTGTGACAACACTAAAAGCTCTGAAATAAGGTATGAAATGATGCCAAATCATTCAAACAACACAAGCATGGCATGCTATGGTCCTTAAGGCATAAGGCTAGCAAAGAGCAACACGAAGGAGGCATGCAACACATGGCTCAAATGCATGAACCAATCATGGATAGAGCTCAAATAGGTCTAAACAAAGACCAAAACATGCTAAGATGGGGGCCCAAGGACCTAGGCAAGATGGCATACATGCTAGGCCACAAACATAGCAACAATGCATAACACTCAAAGGCACTTAAAGAGTGAATGAAGTGGGAACATGGCAATGCTACATGCTCTGAAATGACATGGTAAATGATGCCAAATCATGTATACAACACAAATGAAGCATGCTATGGGACCCAAAGCTTGAAGCTAACATAGGCATTTGTACTACAACTATACAAAACATGAAGCATATGGTCAAGGCAACCCAAAATAGTCCTAGAACATGTCAAAATGATATTAAAACATGTATGGAAGGAAGCCAAAATATGCTAGCATGAAGGGCATAAGGCATGGAATATGCAAGGCAAATAAGGTGGACTACACTACACCTATCAAGACCAAGCATGGGATGGCTTCGCCAACAAAAATTAGAGTTATATCATGGCAAAATAACCCCAAAAACATACTGAAATGATAGCTCGCAAGCTTAGGCATGAAAGCATACATAATGGT
Source organism: Camellia lanceoleosa (assembly GCA_025200525.1). Taxonomy (NCBI): domain Eukaryota; kingdom Viridiplantae; phylum Streptophyta; class Magnoliopsida; order Ericales; family Theaceae; genus Camellia; species Camellia lanceoleosa. Next base: position 128,976,168 of record CM045768.1, read on the forward strand.
TCATGTTAAGGCATAAAGGACCAACCCTCCAACGCATTGAATGAGTAACAAATGCAAGTGTATGACCATGAAACATGAACTGAAATCACATAACAAATGATGCCAAATCATGAAAATAGTCCAAGTAATGCATGCTAATGGACTCAATACACAAAGCTAACAAGCTAGATTGAACCATGGCTATACAAAGCAAGTCATGCATGACCAAAACAACACAAATCAGAGCTTAAGCATGCTAAAACATGGACAAAAGCTTCTTGAAGTAGAGCCAAAAGCATGCTAGAATAACAGTCTAAGGCATGATACACATTAGGCTACTTCATGGAATTGCACTACAAGTGCATGGAGCATGCAAGGGCCAACCAAACCGACCCAAAACAGATCTAAGGCATGTTAAAAAAACACCAAAAACCTACTGAAATGGAGTCAACATAAGCTAGAAAGACATGCTACTTCATGAAGCATACAAGACTAGTTTATGAAATTTACACTACAAGTGTATTAAGCATGCATGAAGTGATCAAGACAACCAAAAATAGTGTCATGCCATCTCAAAATAACCCCAACTACATGCTAACAACAAGCCAACACAAGCTTAATAAACATGCTCAAACATGAGGCATATGAAGCAAGTATTCAAAATACAAGGAGAGGGGATGACCCTCTTCTATTTGGGACCCCAAAACCACCTTTCCACCACTAAAAATCCTATGGATTTCAATGATGAGAAGGCCATGCAAAGGCTAGAACAAGAGCCTAAAGGGATGGATCAAAACAAGGCCTAAGAGGGGTTAGACCACCCCCAACAAAAAAGTGACCTTAAACAAACATTTTAAGGACTAAAAAATAGAACTTTTTGCAGTAGAAAGTTAAGTCAAAAACACCACGAAAATAGGTCTAAAAGCTTAAGCAAAACAAATAATTAAAGGGCTAGTTGACTCACCCTTGATGAACACCTTCAAAGCTGCAACTCCAGCACACCTTTTGAACCAAAACTAGTCCAAAAACTTCAAAAACAACTTCAAGGGACCTTAGCTCCAAGAGGATGGTGTTCGAGTGTGTGTTTGTGTGTTAAAGTATGATAAAACTACACTTTAAGGCACAAAAATGAAGAGCAAGGGCAAGATAGATACAAAGGTGTGTATATATATCTCAAACACTCAAAAACTGAACCTGGAGGAGGAGGGGGGAGGTTCTCTCTTATAGAGAGCCAAACTCAAGCTTGTTGGACAAGCTTAGGGTTCAAGGCTATCCGTCTATACAGATGGCTTTAGTGCCTTTCAGCTGTGCCAGCTGGATGAAAATATCTCCAAAAAGGTGATGAAAAGTAGCCGGCCAGCTACTTGAAGTGGTCGTCCGACCACCACAAGTGGTCTCCCAAGACAAAAAGTGGTTGGCCATGGTGGGAGAAGGTCAGCAGCATGAAAACAATGCAGTGGTGTGGTGGCCGACCAGAAAAGGAGGCCCAAAGACCAAGGAGACCAATTGGCCGATTAGAAAACTGGCTGGCGGAAAGACAAGTGGTCTCCAACGGGAAGAACTGGTCTCCCACGCTTGTACCACCTTCCAAACAAGGAAAACAAGGTTTGTACCAAAAACATACCAAAAAGGATGCAAGATGAAAGTTCGGAAGGCAAAGCGCGCAGCCGAAGGACTTGAAAACTAGTCTACGGGCATCAAAAGTGGTCCCCCGGACCACAATGTCCCTCTAGTCAGAGGCAACAAGGTATGGTTCAAAAACCATGCCCAACGGAGAACATTAAGCAATCCCGAGTCGAGGCGCGCGGCCGAAGGCTCTGAAAATCGAAAACTGGTCTACAAACGAGAAAAGTGGTCTACGACCACAAAGAGGTGGTCTACAGACCACTCCCTCCCTCCAGGGAAGAGAAACAAGGTTCGATCCACAGACCGAGCCAAAGCACAAAGAGTTCAGAGGCCCGGAGGCAAGGCACTCGGCCAAAAACTAAGAAACCTCAAAACGAGCACAACATGCACAATCACCGAGTGCTCAATTGATAACGTCTGAGTCTTAAGGTCGGTCAAAAATGGGGTGTCTACAAATGTGCTCTAAAATCATGTGAGAACTGAGGCTATATCATGCAAACATCCCATTCTAAGCATGCTAGAGACTTCGAAACTCAAAGCTAATGAGCAAGATTGCACCATGGCTATACAAAGCAAGGCATGCATGACCCAAAACACTTAAAACAGAGCTTAAGCATGGCAAAACATGGATAAAATCATGCTGGAGTGTAGTCAAAATAGGCTAGAATGATGGTCCAAAGTATAGAGCATGTTGGGCTGGCAATGTAGAATTACACTACAAGTGTATGAACCACTCAAGAGACAACCAAACCAGCCAAAAACAGAGTCATATCAGGCCCAAAAAGTCACAAAAACAAGCTTAAACAAAGCCATAAAGGAGTGTAAAAACATGCTCATTTGATAGGCCCTCTATGCATAAAAACAAGGCAAGAGGAGAGGGGACCACCCCCTCTCATTTTAGGCCTCAAAACCACATTTTTACCACTGAAAATCCACTAGATTTCAGTGGTTAAAAGGCCAAGAGAAAGTGATCTCAAAGGCTTAAAGAGATGGCTCAAAGCAAGGTAAAATAAGGCACAAAAGGGGGTAGACCACCCCCAACACTAAAGAGGCCTTAAACAAGCATTTCAAACACTAGAAAATAAAACTTTTTACAGTTGAAAGCTAATCCAAAAAAAGCATGCAAAGATGGCTCAAAGAGTAACCAAAACAAAGCTTAAAAAAAAGGAAAAATGGGTTACCCTTGAAGCACTGCAACAACAGCACCTTCTTCAGCCCAAAACCAGCTTTTATGACCCAAATACCACCTCCAAGAATCTCAGCTCAGAGATGGTGGTGTGTGGCTAGGAGTTGTAGTGCAAAAGTGAAGAAACAACACACTTTAAGGCACAAATATATATATATATATATATAGAGAGAGAGAGGAATATAGAGAGGGAGATATATGTATAGCTCTCATGAAATTTTTCTGAACCTGGAAAAGGGAGAGAGAGCCTCCATCTTATAGAACTCCAAGCTTCAAGCTTCTTGGAGAAGCTAGAAGCTTGGTGCAATCCCTCCATACACGTGTATAGAGGATGCAATCTGTGCTCTCCAGCTGGCACAGCTGGCATCCACAAACTCTGCAGAAAATGCAAGAAAGCTACCGACCACTTAAAGTGGTCTCCAAGGAGACAAAGTGGTCGGCAGGGGGGGAAGGTGGTCTGCACCAAAAAAACAAGGTGGTGGTATGGTGGCCGACCACTTTTGGTGGTCCAAACACCACCAAGACCAGTTGGCCAACCAGAAAACTGGCTGGCGGGGAAGAAAAGTGGTTTTCAGGGAGAAAAATTAGTCTCCAACCTTCATTCCACCCTCCAAGCAAGGAAAACAAGGTTTGTGCCAAAAACAAACCAAAAAGGATGCAAGACAAGAGTCCGGGGGTCGAGGCGCGCAGTCGGAAGCCTTGAAAACTAGTCTACGGGCACCAAAAGTGGTCTACGAGGGAAAAGTGGTCTCCAAGACCTCTGTGTCCCTCTAGACGAAGGCAACAAGGCATGGTTCGAAAACCAGGTCAAAAGGAGAATGATAAGTGGTCCCGAGACAGGGTGCGCGGCCGAAGGCTCCGAAAACCGAAAACTAGCCTACAGGAGGGAAAAGTGGTCTATGACCACAAAAAAGTGGTCTACATGACCTCTCTCTCTCTCTCTCCAGGGAAGGAAAAACAAGGTTTGGTTCAAAACCAAACTAAAAGGGAAGCAAGACAAGGCACTCGACCGAAGGTTTCGGAAACCAGAAACTAGCTTACAAGAGGAAAAAGTGGTCTACAGACCTTTCTCTCCCTCCGGGGAAGGTCAAAAAGGCTTGGTCCACAAACCGAGCCAAAACACAAAGGGTTCAGAGGCCCGGAGGTAAGGCACTCAGCCGAAAACTCTGAAAACTCGAAACGAGAACAAACATGCGCGATCACTACGTGCTCAAACGATGATATCTGAGTCTTAAGGTCGGTCAAAAATGGGGTGTCTACAGTTGCCCCTCTTTGACAGAACTCGGAAGTCAAGAAGTGACGGGAGTGAATGTCAAAGCCCAAAGACGACCCATTTTTGACAAGGCCGAAGACTTAGACAAACAGGCAAGATAACAAAGAGATGTGCCCGCAGGCAGGGGCGAAATGCAAATGACATGCACAATGCCAAACATAACTTATGATCATGCAAAGAGAGTTGATCTGACCCGGAGTTCCTCTGACTGAACTGCACATACAACATTGTCTGGTTGTGCCAGCTTCAAGCGAACCGTACATACAATATCGTGCCTGCACAAAAAGAAACTTAACAGGTACAATATAGTAGAAACACATGTAGGTAGAACATGCATAACAATGCAAGTGAAAAGGTTGCATGACAATGCAAGCGAAATGGGCGCATAACAACGTAGGTCGAACGTGCATAACAACACAAGTGAAAAGGTACATAACAATGCAAGTGAAAAGTGCATGACAATGCATGTGAAGAGGGCATAACAATACGGGTGGAAGGGTGCATAACAATGCAGGTGGAATGTGCGTGACAACGCATGTGAAGAGTGGATGACAATTCGAGTGGAAGGGTGCATAACAATGCAGGTGGAACGTGCGTGACAATGCATGTAAAGAGTGCATGACAATGCGGGTAGAGGGGTGCATAACAATGCGGGTGGAACGTGCGTGACAACGCATGTGAAGAGTACATGACAATGCTGGTGGAGGGGTGCATAACAATACAGATGGAACGTGCGTGACAACTCATATGAAGAGTGCATGACAATGCGGGTGGAGAGGTGCATAACAATGCGGGTGGAACGTGCGTGACAACGCATGTGAAGAGTGCATGACAATGCGAGTAAAACATGCGTAACAACGCAAGTGAAGAGGTGCATAACAATGCAAGTAGCGTGTGCATAACAATGCACGCAGAACATGCGTGACAACGCAAGTAGTGTGCATAACAATGCGAGAAAAGTGCAACTTCAATAGTATGTTTGAGGCAAAATACCGACTAAGGAAATACAAGCCTTAACAAGACCAAATCAAACGCAACCCCCGATTTACCTCTCGGAGGAGTCATAACATACTTAAAAAGGATACACCTCGCTTTTAACGAGTGACAAAGAGCCGCGCATCGAAGACTTGAATTGAAGTTCCCGCGGGGACATTTTTGAGCCGAAAAGTGTACTTTTCTTGCACTTTCTCGAGAGCCGAGGACTCCAATCATCACAAAAACACACAGGGAGGACAATGGGACCCTGGAGACCATCTAAGAGGGCTGCTGACCACCTAAATAGCTTGCCGACCAATTGAAGACCAGTTAAGTGGTCAGTCGACCAGAAAAATTGGTTGGCCGACCAGTTTATCAAAACAGGGGCAACTTGGTCTTTTGAAGGCCTGCTCTTTAAGTACACAACTCCAAATCACTTTTCATCACACCTCCAAGGCCGAAATCACTTGCTCTCCCCCCTAGACCATTTTTCTTCTTAGATCCGGGCTTTGTACGCGTTTTCCAACGCCCCACGCGAAGTTGATTCACAAAAACTTTCGATTCTCTTCGTTTTGAACCGATTAGAATTTGTTTTCGGAGCTTCTTTCTCCATTTTCACCACTTGAGGTATGTTTCTCTCGAAGTTTAGCACCTTTTCCCAGGCTTTGACTTTTGTTGACTTTTTTTCTTCCCGAAAGTTACTTTTGTTGACTTTTTGTAATTTTGGCTCATTTCGCTCATTTTTGCTCATTTTTGCACCTTTTTTCAGATGGCTGACGATATTCCACATGGCGGAGGTTCTCCACGAGTAGAGGACAAGCCTGATGTCATGCCATTGCCTCCGAGGATTCGGCGTTTTGATCCGGAGAGATACCATCCGCAGGAGCACATGCTGCCACCGAGCACTTTCCACCATTTTACGGATTTCGCACAACGAGCGCCCGCAGACTTGCTATTACGGGAGCCGAAGTCCCACTTATCTCATCAGGCGCCCGAGGTGCGTACTTCACTTTTACATTTTCTGCGATGTATTTTGTATTTCTTGCACATTTCATGCTTTCGCTATGTATTATATCTACTCATTCTGAACACATTTACATACACAGCACTTCTGCTTGTTCTGAACATAATTCACAATCTAGCATCATGTTCATTTGGCACACAGCTCATACATGACACTCTACTCACTTGGCACACAACTCATAACACAGCATTCTATTCGTTGGGTACACAGCTCACAACATAATACGTTGTTCATTTGGCACACAACTCACAACACAGTATTCTGTTCATTTGGCACGCAGCTCACAACACAGTATTCTTTTCATTGGGCACAGAGCTCAAAACACAGCATTCTTTTCATTGGGCATGCAGCTCACAACATAACACTCTGTTCATTTGGCACGCAGCTCACAACATAACACTCTGTTCATTTGGCACGCAGCTCACAACACAGTATTCTGTTCATTTGGCACGCAGCTCACAACCCAGCATTCTTTTCATTGGGCACACAGCTCAAAACACAGTATTCTGTTCATTGGGCACACAACTCAAAACACAGCATTCTTTGCATTGGGCATACAACTCAAAACACACCATTCTTTTCATTGGGCACACAACTCAAAACACAGCATTCTTTTCATTTTGAAACTGAATACATCTGTTCATTCTGAACACAGGTAGCTTCCCGTTTCACACGGGGTTACGGGTCGATCATCGCGAGGGAGTGGTACATGGAGCTCCCAGATGTTGTTCGGCATATTGTAGATGACGCGGCGTTCGGCCCATTTTGTATGGGGTTGTCGCGTCATTCGGCGAGCAGGGTGCACTTGTAGAGAGATGGTGGGACACTACCAATTCCTTCCATTTCTCAGCCACCGGGGACATGACGATCACCCCGTATGACTTTTCGATGCTGATAGGCCTCGACGTGGCAGGTCGTCCGATCCCATACGATACCGATATGGGTGAGTGGGAGGCAGCTTGAACTTATCTGCTCGGAGCCCATCCGTCGATCGACAGATCATCAGGCAGGGTCAGGTACACCTGGTTCGCCGAGTAGTACAGGAGGACTACGCCCGAGACTATTGAGGCCATAGAGCAGTATGCCTGGGGATTTCTGATGTTCCTTCTCGGGACCACACTATTCTCCGACCGGGGAAACACGATTAGGCTATATCTTCTCAGTGCTCTAGTAGAGCTATCATAGGTCCGACACTTTGATTGGGGCGGCACTGGCCTCGCTACCCTTTATTGCTACATGAGCGCGACCTCCCACAGGCAGAGGAACATAGTAGGTGGCTACTAGAGAGCCTGGGAGGTACATTCTGCCCTCTTGGTTTACATTTCTGCTTTTCATTATCTGTACACTACACACTGCACACATTGCACACATTACATTCTGTACTCTGCATTCTGCACTCAACACTCTGCATTTTCTATATATTCTGTATTCTGACAGTCACTGTCTTGCCTTTCACAGCTATGGATTTTCGCCTATTTCCCGACACTCGCCCTTGAGCCGGAGGTGGAAGCACCTCTAGATATACCATACTCGCGCAAATTCGAAGATCGGTGTTGGCCCAAGCCCCGAGAGACATTGCCATATCTCCGGCAGTATTTTGACACTGTACGGGTAACCGAAGTAAACCAAAACTCTCAGTTCTTCATGCTTTCAGCTTTGATTCATCTTGCATATTTATGACAACTGATCAATTCATGCATTTGTTATCCACAGGTCACCTGGCAGCCTTGGATAGCCATGCCAGGGTATTCTCGGTTCCAGTTCACTGCGGCATGGGGTGCCTCCCGATACAGGACTTTGTTTGAGGGACCAGTCGGCAGAGCCTGATTTCTCGGGGAGTGCTTCATGCACCAAACGATAGGTAATCCTGCTCAAGATATCCCCTCGCCGCCTCCGCTGGACATGCGATCCACAGAGAGCCTCACTCCCCAAGAGGTTGATGACCTTATGTTGGGTTCTGACGCAGTCTTCTTCTTGGAGGAGGGGGAGTACGCAACATATTTTCACACATACCTGATGCCTCCACTGACAGGTGTCCGTACCCCCATTAGGAGAGCTGCTGACATGCCTTCGTCCAGCCACGCCCGAGCTGCAGAGATTCCTTCGACTAGCAGGGCCAGCACTTCGGGAGGTAAGAGTAGGGAGATCCCCACCATTAGGTAATGGGTTAGATGGCCAGATCTTCCAACTGGGCTGACAAGCTGGCGCTATGGAACGCCTTACCAGATTCCACTGGAGCCTCCATTGCCCGATCATTGATATGTCAGTGACCCTAACTCACCCCCGGTATGCTCCACAGTTTTCATTTATCATTCAGATATTTAGACATTCATTCATTCACTTATGACTTGAACTTGCATCTGCAGCCTCCCAGAGAATATACTGAGGAGTTGCTCGGGATGGTGGCCTCACTCGAGAGTATGGTCTTGTGGAGGGAGACACTGTTGTATGCCTCCAGCATTCCTGTACTTTTCAATTTCCTTGTATTTATCATACTTCTGATGACATACTGAAACTGAGCTTTTCACTGCACTGATTCACTGCATGTGTAGAGCACATCTGACACATCACATTCACATACTATATCTGCATGCACTCACTCTATGCACCATACTTGTATCTGCATCTGATATACATACTCTGGCTGATGTATTCAAACTACCCTTTTCAGGTAACACCGCTACAGCCCAGGCCATCCAGGCCTTCTCGAGCAGCTAGGAGAGGGGTCTCGACTCGCAGCCGAACGAGGCGTCGAGTGCCTGCTAGACAGGATGATGAGTCCAACGAGGAGGAGGAGTCAGCGCATCCTTAGTCAGAGACATCTGCGGGCAGAGATGATGACTCCGGTTCTGGTTCTGAGGGCAGAGGTGACACCGAGGAGGATTCCAAGGATGGTGGCTCCGATTCAGATGGCGGTGCCGGTGGTGGTGGTGCAGAGGCTGCTCAGCCAAAGAGGGTAAAGAGAGCCTCTCGATCTTGAGCCCGATAGCACCGATGCAAATGTTTTTTTTTTCTTTTTACTGGTAATTGTAGCACATTGTACAGCGTTAGGCAGTTTTATTTTCTTTAAAACTTGTACCCTGTTGTAAAAAGAAATCATGATGGAATGTAAGCAGCTTTTTGTTCAAAAAGTGTTGTATTTGTATTCTAAGCACCGCATCGCATCATTTTGCACAAAAATGAGATTGATGAACATTGAACATTGTGTATTGACAAGTCAGGTAGTGAACCAACATAACAAACTAAACAACTTAAAACCAAAACAATTCGTTAAATGAATTACAACAACTCAATAAGCAAATGAGTAACAACTCGATAAACAAATCGCAACAACTTGATAACAAAAGAGCAGCAACTCGATAATCAAAGAATAACAACTCGATAAGCAAATGCATATTGGACAAATGACGTGACAGAACGCATCTGAAACAGAGGTAAACTCAGACCTTCAGCACTCTCAGCACATAGGAAGGCTAGGGACTTTCTTCTAGAGACAAGAAACAGCTACAGACCACATTTTTGCTCATGGCCGACCACCAAAGAAGGCTGCCGACCACATTTTTGGTCTACAGACCAAAAAACATAGCTGGCCGACCAAAAAAACTGGCCGGCCGACCAGTAAGCCTAGGGACCTCCAGATTTTGGCCACCTGTCTTCCAAACAATGCCTTATCCTCCATAAAGGTTCCAGTTTCGTGGTTCCCTCATTCCAACTCAGTTTTGCACCAAATGGAGGCATTTCTTGTCCAAAATCTCACAAATTGGATTGCTAACTTGGATGGCTCGGAAAAGTTGAATTTCTGGGGCTTCGGCATAAATGCACTATTCACGTTGAGTCGCACCCCGCTACGTTTTCCGTTTCTTCATGCCGCGGCAAGGTGTTGGAATCCGGTAACTCATGTTTTCAGCTTTGGCGGACAAGAGATATGTCCCACTTTCGAAGACTTCCAAGCTTTAATGAAATCCGCGCATGAGGAAAAGATCTTACCCCAGTTCCGCTTCGGCCACGTCCAAGCCTTGGGACGGATGTGCAGGCTCACTTTGCATGACGCTCGGTCATTGATTTGCGACGGAGTACTGGACATTCCAAGCTTGATTCGTCAGTTTTCTGATGCCGGTGACCGCGGCGATCATCATTGGTAGGGTTTTTGGCGACACGCGCTTTGCTTGTGCATGTTGTCTCATTTCTTGCTTGCCCCAAGCTCCAGTGGATCTAACGTCCGTTTGATTGAGGTTGCCCAAGGCTTAAAAGAGGGCAAGAGCTGCATCGCCATGACACTAGCTGAGACATTGATAGGTTTGGATCCTTTCCATCACCGGGAGACGACTAGATTCGCAGGGAGTCCACTACTGCTGCAGGTAATGTTTCCCACCCTATCTCACATATATTTCTCACATCACTCGACCCTCAAGCTCAGTTTTTTTTTCTCTCAAAACCCTTTTGTCACTTTTCTCTCAATGTACACCTCTCTATTCTTTAATCTCTCATTTTTCATCCCACCCTAGATATGGTTGATGGATAAGTTGAAGGTTGTGGACTCATGCCCAGCATATTCAACTCGCGGCTATTTCTTTCAGCAACGTCTAGTCGATGCTCTTGATTTGGGATAGTGGTGTGAATGGATGTGCAGTCTGTCCGCTCTCGACATTGTTTGGCACTGCCCTTGGCTCAATTTGCCAGCAATGAGCTACAACATGACTCGCCAGCCTGAGATTCAGTTGATCGGCCTAACACACTGTGTCCTTTACTTTCCATTTTGAATTCGACGCCAATTCGAACGTGATCAGACTTGCCCAGAAGAAGGGATAGAGTATCCTGCTGCATTTCCAGTCTGAGGCGCACAACTAGCTCGGTATGCCACAGCATGGAGGACGAGAGAGCTTCTGGCCCCGCTCCCACTTTCAGTTGCAGCCTTTCTGATAAGTGTATAGCTTGGCTTGATGAAGAGGCGCAGGTTGGGCCTACTTTGGCATCAAAGGCTTCTACAAGCTCTAGGAGGGGGCGCAGGAACACCTGACTATGCCCCGAGTTTATTGCTTTCATCAGTACTTTCAAGTTTTCTTTATGAATGTAATAAAAAGCAACTTCAATTTGTATTCAAGAGTAGGAGAACTCTATACTGAAATCAATGTAAGTGAAGGTTGTGGGTACTAAAAATTTTTCGTTTGGTCCAAAAATGGTCTAAGTTGTAAACAGATTAATTTGAGAAAAATCAACTTTTATTAAAACTTTTCAAAACTATTTTCGATATGGATAACAACTGGACACGCCCGAGATCTATCACTGAGATGTACAACCCCGGATCCCAGTAACTGGAAAGTTGCCCCTAGTCTGAATAGCACTGCAATGGAGATCACAATCGAGCTCTTGATCAGGAAAGTGTTTATGGCTGGACTTTAGAATGAAGTTGCCTACCTATCCCAAAGATGCGAATCAAGCCTTACGTAGTTCGACTCAGGTTCACTCGTGTATTAACACTCTCCTTTTGCACTCTAACTTTTGTCAAGACCGCCCTTTCTGGATTTTCAACCTTGCGAGCTCAGTTTTTATTATTTCAAATTTTTCATGCTCTAACTTTTGCCTAGGTCGCCCTTTCGGGTTTTCGACCTAGCGAGCCACTCAGGGATAGTATTTCTTCAACTTGTCCATGTTGATCAGCTGGGAGAACTCTAGGCCATCTAGGTCCATCAGAACGACAACTCCACCCGACCAGATAGACTTGATGATGTAAGGGCCAATCCAATTGGGTCTGAACTTGCCCCTAGGGTCGTGGATGGGAGCTCAGTTGTCTTTGAGCACAAGATCCCCTTCCTTCAAATCCCTGGACTTAACCTTCTTCTTAAAAGCCCTGGCAATTCTTCGTTGATAGCCCTGGACGTGATACAGTGCTTTCAGCCTTCTTCCATCAAAGAGCATAAGTTCTTTGAACCTACTTTGCTGCCAATCTGCTTCAGCTATCTGACACTCAGCCAATACCCGTAATGACGGAACCTCAACTTCGATAGGCAGAACAGCCTCCATCCCATAAACCAAGGAATACGGAGTTGCCCCAGTAGAAGTTCGAATTGAAGTCTGGTAGCCCCAAAGAGCAACTGGCAGTTTATCTGGCCAGTCCCTATAGGTTTCTACCATCTTCTGTAGAATGTGTTTGATGTTCTTGTTGGCGGCCTCAACTGCTCCGTTGGTTTGCGGCCAATATGTAGATGACTTATGAAAAGCCACGTTGTACTTCTCCAACAAGTCGATCACCTCCTTCTTGAAATGGGAACCATTATCCGAAATAATCTCATTCGGGACCCCATAGCGATAGATGATATTGTTTCTGATAAACTTAGCGACATGTGATGCCTTCAACACCACGTAAGATTGGGCCTCAACCCACTTCGTGAAGTAGTCTATCGCTACCAGAATGTACTCATGCCCATTGGACCCCTTCGGAGTGACAACCCCAATCACATCAATTCTCCAAACTGAAAACGACCATGGCGAAGTCATGTTGTACAGCTTCGACGGTGGAATGTTTATGCGGTTTACATAGATCTAACATTTGTGGCATCGCCAGACAAAGCCAATACAATCCTCCTCTATGGTTGACCAGTAATAACCCTGTCTAAGGATCTTCCGGGCTAGCATTACCTCTCTCATGTACGCTCCGCACTCTCCTCCATGGATGGCCTCCAATCAGGCGCTTGGACTCTTCAACATCAACACACAGTTTATGCATCCCGAGATGACCCCTCTTGTACAGTTTACCCCCGCAGACGATGAACTGAGCAGCCATTCTTCGAATTGCCCTCTTATCTTTGGCATTTGCCCCTGGTGGATATGCCTTCTTTTCCAAGAAGTTCCAAACGTCGTAATACCAGGGATTCTCATCTTGTACCTCATCTATGGCAACAATCAACTCGTAGGCTGGCATGAATTTCTGTTCGATGATGATCGGACGCATCTGGACTCCGAAAGGGATGTCTATCATAGAAGATAGAGTTGCTAATGAATCAGCAAACCTGTTGTTCTCTCTTAACAAATGAGCGAAATTCAGTTTCTCAAACCGAGGAATCAGAACATCCAAGGTCTGGTGATAAATTCTCATCTTTTCTTCTTTGACTTTCCAATCTCCTTTAGCTTGAGATACAACAAGGTTCGAGTCCCCGATGACATCCAACCGTTTTGCCCCTAGTTCCAGGGCGGCTTCTAGTCCAGCAATACATGCCTCATATTCTGCCTCATTGTTCGACACTTTGAACTGGAGTTTGAATGCTAGAGGTATGCGGGAATTGTTGGTTGCTATCAGCAACACCCCCATACCCGTATTGGTTTGACGCTCTGTCAAAGTACATCGTCCAAGTCTCTTCTTCGACATGTAGAATGGCCTCGTCTGGGAACAAATACTCAACTGCTTCATCCCCTTCAACTGGGTGATCGGCTAGGAACTCCGCTACCGCTCTCCCTTTCACTGACTTGCGCGTCATGTACTTCAGATGAAATTCGGAAAGCAAAAGCAACCAACGAGCTAGCCTACCCGTAAGTGCCGGTTTCTCGAAAAGATATTTGATGGGACCTAATCTCGAAACCAGTATTACAGAGTGAGCTAACAGGTAGTGCCTCAGCTTCTTGGTAGCCCATACAAAGGCCAAACAAGCCTTCTCCAGTGGAGTGTAGCGAGTCTCGTAATCCAGCATTTTCTTGCTCAGGTAGTAAATAGCTTTCTCCACTTTGTCCTCAGACTCTTGTGCAAGCATGCAACCCATTGTAGTTTCAGTCACTGAAAGGTACAAAATCAACGGTTTCCCCGGCTCAAGTGGTGACAACATAGGTGGGTTCTGTAGATATTGTTTGATCTGCTCGAAAGCAACTTGGCATCGGTCGTCCCATTGGAACTTCTTTCCTTTCTTCAGGAGACCAAAGAGTGGTTCACAAGTCAAGGTTAATTTTGCAATAAACCGTCTTATGAATTGCACTTTACCCAGAAAGCCTCGCACCTCCTTTTCAGTCCTCAGTGGTGGCATTTCTAAGATGGCCTTGATTTTGGAAGGATCGACCTCGATACGTCTCTGTGTGATTAAGAACCCCAGCAATTTCCCTGTTGTAACACCAAATGTACATTTCTGAGGATTCAGCCGCAACCGATACTCTCTTATCCATTGGAAGAATTTCAGCAAGGCGGTGTAGTGGCCCTCTCTTTCCTTGGACTTGACAATCATGTCATCCACGTACATCTCAACCTCTTTCTGGATCATATCATGCAAAATTGTGGTCGCAGCCCGTTGATACGTAGCCCCAGCGTTCTTCAGCCCAAACAACATCACCCTATAACAATAGGTTCCCCACGAGGTAGTGAAAGCAGTCTTCTCTCGGTCTTCGGGTGCCATCAGAAGATGAATGAGAGCAACGCATGCCCAGCAGTGAAGTCCACTAATTCGTCGATATGCGGCAGAGGAAAGTCGTCCTTCAGACTGGCTTTGTTCAAATCCCTGAAGTCCACACATACCCGAATTCTGCCGTCCTTCTTCGGCACCAGAACTATATTAGCCAACCAAGTTGTGTATTCAGATACCAGCAGGAACCCTACGTCATTTTGCTTGGTGACCTCTTCTTTGATCTTCAAAGCCCAGTCCGAGCGGATCCTTCTGAGCTTCTGCTTAACAGGTCGGGCCTCTGGGTCAAGAGGGATTCGGTGCTGTACAATCTCAGGATCGATTCCAAACATGTCTTCGTAGGATCATGCAAAAACATCTTTGAAATCTTTTAATAAAGTGACTAAGCACTCGCTGTCATGACCCAAACCCACCCCCTTGGGTTAAGGACATAACCGGCCAGTAATCTCGAGATTACCTACGGCCTTGAACCAAACCAGACATAACTCATCAGAGTAAAGGGGCCAAACGGAAGAAAATTTAAAACTTTGTCCATAGAGCTGTGCTTACATGGCACATCATAACAATCCATATACATACATGTTAATAACTCACATCAAAAATATGTAATAACACAAAGTTCTGTACATACAGGATCATTCAAGTCTAAGTCTGCCAATCAAAACTATATACAATCGTAATCCAAAGTTCTCGCCAATATGACAAAATATGATAAAATAGCAAAAGGGCGAGAACAAGTCTCGTGCGTGAGACATGTGGGCTAACTCTTCAAAACCTTGACTGTTTCTCACAAACTTTCACTGAGGCTAGGTTTGGACCTCCCTTGGCTCACCTTCAGACACATGAATGAGCGTGAGCGAAAGCCCAGCGAATAATATCAAATAAGGAAGATGCACGAACAGTATTTAGAATAACATGCACCAAACGGCCTTGGGCCCAATTCACAATTCTATCTAGTATATATTTATATATCAAGTAACTGCGGTTCCAAACACGTCAGATGACCTCAGGCCCAATCCATTCCTTCATTCATGTCGGATTGGCCTTTGGCCCATTCATTCCTTCATTCATGTCGGACTGGCCTTTGGCCCATTCATTCCTTCATTCATGTCGGATTGGCCTTTGGCCCATTCATTCTTTCATTCATTTCAAACTGGCCTTTAGCCCATTCATTCTTTCATTCATGTCAAACTGGCCTTTGGCCCATTCATTCTTTCATTCATGTCAGACTGGCCTCTGGCCCATTCATTTGGCATAGCAAACATTTGTCCACCATTCAAATTAACGAACTTATAAGACTTACATAGAAGTAAGCAATTGGACAAACAACATACTTCAGATATCTTTATTAAGATATTACTCACAGTGATCGGCTGGTTGATTTGCCCTGGAGCTCGACCCTACACATTACATAACACATATGGGTCATAATCAATTCAGTCCGTTCTTAACTCATACATTCCTCTTAGGCTTCTTTCTTATCCTTTTTAATTCATTCATAATGTTCAATGCATGCCTAAGAGTACTTAGAAGTAAAAGAGAACGGAAGATGAAACACAGAACACATTTACAAAATTTCAGAAACAGGGGTCCCCACTCGAGCGTGGACTTTCCCACTCGAGTGGACCCATTAAGTCTACAAAAGTACTGGTTGCCTCATTTTTACACTCGAGCGTGAATTTGGGCACTCGAGCTGAAGGTCATTCTATATAGCTCCCCGCTTGAGCGTGAACTTCCCCGCTCGAGCGGATATCCATGTCTACAAAAAGTTCTGGGAGCTCGTATTTCCCACTCGAGCAGTGCCTTCCCCGCTCGAGCGGACATCCCAAATTCTAGAAAATCTAGAATTGTTCTTGAGCTTCAAACTTGCATTCAAATCAACATATCTTGCATATTATGGCTCAAACTTCACATATACATGTACTAACATGATCCAACACCAAATTCATTACATTATGAAGCTCAATTTCATGAATCAATCACATGCATGTCCCAATTTACACCAAACTTATTTCCAACATAACAATTTCACGCATTCAAAACCCATACTCTTATGAATTGTACATGCATGTGAGATATAGCTCTCATTCTCAATTTAAATGATAAAGAGATGATCAAAAGCATGAACTTCAATCAAAGATTCAACATGGATCATGTATTTCAAACTCAAACACACAAATTCATGGCAATTTCCTACATGCATGTGTACATTGACTTCCAATTCATCAAAACCAACTCAATTCATGTTCTTTATCATCATTCAACTTTGAATTCACAAAGTTACAAACTAAAATCCATGAATTTACTCACCTAGAGGCTCAAATTTTCCAAACTATGGATAATTCTTGAGTTCAACCTCCAATTCTCAAGCCTTGAGCCAAACTTGCACAATTCTTCCTCTTCCTCTCTCCAGCCGACCCTCTTTCTCTCTCCTTAGAGTAATTTTAGTCAAAATGAATAAAAAGAGAGGAGTTGAGTGTATAGTGCTCCTTTTATATAAGTTCCCTTAATTACTTTTATCAATATTAAATAATTGGGCACTATATCATTAATTTAATCTAATTAATCTGATCCGAATCAATTTTCAATTAAATTTCACCGTAGGTTCTAAAAATTATGCCAATCACAATGGCGTAATCAATCTCGGGTTACGCGGCTGATAAGGCCTTCAATTTAAATTCTAAAGCACATAATCAAATAGATTTTCCTACGGTGAGCAGATAGAAATTCAAAACCACCTATATTCATATAAATGGTGCTCAAAATCATATCAAACACATAATCACAATCATAATTAAGATTAGTTAGCATAATACAAAGTAGGGTTATCACCCTCGCGCTCCTCCGAAGACAACATGGACCCGATCTAGACCAGCCGCGGGTCCTTCTCAGTACCAACATTAATTGTGGTGATTTCATCAACCAACGGTTTTACAAACCTCTCATGCTCTTGATCAATCAAACGTTGTAAAACCAGAGGAATTTCTTCATCGTCATTTTCATCAAAATTTTGAAAGTCTTGATTAATGCAATAAATTAAAGGCACAGAAAAGTACTCGGGAACCACAGCCATACCATTCTCATTAATAACATCCAGTCCGCCTGATTCCTCTATTACAACAGACTCAAAGGAAAAAGAAAAAGACGACCTGGACAAGACAGTGGCATCCGGGTTATCACCCCCAAGAATACCGGACTCAGACTCAGACGAGCTAGAACCTGATTCCGACTCCACAGACTCAGTGGAATCAGATTCCGCCACCACCGAATCTTGTCGCCTCGATAAAAGCCCTCCTCGTATTGCCAGACGAGGGAGGGTACGATGGATGCATCCAGAATGTTTGAAGATGGGCCCACAGCCGCTTCATTCCCAATCATAGAAACTAAGAAGTTATCCTCCAAGCACTCCCATATGATTTGAGGATCTGAGAGTAGACAAGCCAGTGCTACCCCCATTTCAGTCTCTGTGCTCTCGGAATCCTCCCCTTGCACTACTCAGCCTCAGCTGGTGGGTTTGTCTGCTCTTCGGCAACGTCATCCCCAGACAATTGCAAGTCAAAGAAAATCTCAAACCCCGGCAAGCGCCGCCTCTCTGCATTTAGCCATGGCTCTGGGAAGCCGCAAAATGGGAAGTCTTCTCCCTCCCAGACAAAGCGTCCGTTCAAGGTACCTTGGATAGGTCATTGCATCAACTCATAATGCTTCCCGGCCTACTTTGCTCTGGCTCTTCCGGCCATCTCTTTTCCTTTCCTCACCCAGTCCTCCTTGGTAGGTAGATAACCTAAACCAAAGGTATGTGGGTTATGCGGCACTTCGACCGATGCTGCAACGCCTTTCCGGCCACTTCGCCCTAATCCCATCCCGAGGATGTGCTAGAGCTTGTTTATAAGGTAGACAGACTATGCGCTGACATATAGCCCCTCATCAACAGCTAGGATATTTTGTACAACCCGAGCCTCAACTAGGGTAAATCCTGACAAAAACACATCCTCCGCGCCATCTTCAATCTCCAGGACTAGTGTAGAAACCTCTGGCGGCGGATAGATTGAAGAATTCCCAAAAATGATTGCCACCCCCTTCCCATGGGGGTACTTCAACATTTGGTAGAGGGTGGAAGAGACAGCTTTCACCTGGTGTAGCCACGATCGCCCCAGAAGTAGGTTGAAGGTTGCCGGGACATCCAAGACATGAAAGTCAATATCCTATTGCCCTGGGCCAACTTGAGTCCGAATCTGTACAGTCCCCATCAACTCTCGGCTACTATTATCGTAGGCCTATATCACCTGGGCGGTAGGCACAAAATCCACGGGCTTCAACC
Organism: Camellia lanceoleosa; assembly: GCA_025200525.1. Lineage (NCBI taxonomy): Eukaryota > Viridiplantae > Streptophyta > Magnoliopsida > Ericales > Theaceae > Camellia > Camellia lanceoleosa. The sequence goes on from CM045768.1 coordinate 128,994,927, forward strand.
CGATTGCATATGTCGTTCTCGACGGACACACGTTGATAGCAGATCTTGTGTAACCAAGAACCACCGGTATCTATTTTTCTCTACACTCGACAGAGATATAGAGCGGTATGTTATGGTTTGAGCCCTCAGGCGGCAGTTCCTTGTCAGTGAAGGTCAATGTCGACGAAGCTCCTCCCGGAAAAACCAACCCTACCAACTGTTCGGGCGTGGTATCGATTGAAAGTTTGCCTTGTCCATTGCAGAAAGGACAACTTGTCTGTGAACTCTTGAGGCTATCAGCAGTCCCCAAATAGAGATGTCTGCTTGGATTTTCTTAAGCTGTTTCAGTACAGCCTCCTCCTCAAGCAGTTTTTCCTTCTGTCTCTCCGCTTCTTTGTCATTTCCGGATGCCTCTGGTTGATCCAAGTGTGGGGCTTAAAGTGCCACCCACTTCTAGTCATGTGGTCCACCTCCTCAACGTACCAGGTATCATCCGGTTGGTTCTGTCCCCAATCTTCGTCGGTGTGGACAAGACGTAAGTCGGCGTCTTTCTACCACATTCCGTCGGCAACCGATAGACAGCTATCCGGTTCCATTGTAACTATTCTTGTGCTCACAGCACGTTCCGTCCCCACAGGGGCTTTGGCCTTTCTAGCCCTCTCCAGATCTTTGATATTTTCCTATTCAAACTGCTTTAGTACAGCCTACTGTTCAATATCTTCCGTATTCAAACTACCCGGATCCCGAGCAAAATTCTTAACACCGGTGCTCTCTGGCGATTTTCCCTGATCCTTGGCCATTCTGGCCACTACTGATATCCTAGCTCCTGATTGCCCCTATTCTGGCTAAGGTTCTTTAACAACATCCGACTGGTCACTGAGCCACCCAGTATTCTCTGCTAACCCATCCCAGTCGAACCAGTTGATGTCCACATTCCCTGAGTCTTGCTCTTCAAAGAACTGTAGAATTGCAATGCCCTCTTCCAGCTCTGTTAGGTTGTCTAACCCCTGACCAAGTCCATTCTCCCGAACCATACTGATCTCTACCCCAACTAGCAACTCTACCTTTGGCCTAACCTGGTCTATTGATGTGATATAACCACTTGGGTTGTACTCAAAGCTCGCAGACCCCTCAGGCTCTGAATCATCATTCCCATCCTCCTCCACAGTCGATCCAATTCTATCTTCGATAGTCACCACCACCGGTTCAGGTTGGGTTAGGGTGGTGCTCAACATGCACAAGTCTGTGCTGTCTGGAATGAACACCTCCAGCTTGGGTAGGTGGAAGGGCGTGATATATATGCTAGGGTCATATGACATAACCCCAGTTTGGATCAGGTTGATGTGTTTAGGTGGTGGAACTTGGTTATGTGGTGGGAGAGGGTTGGTTATGACATTTGGTTTTTTTGGAGGTGTGATCACCCTATTGTCAACGAGATCCTGGATCTCATGACGCAGTCTGTAACATTAGTCGGTGTCGTGACCATGCTGTTGGTGAAAGGCATAGTATTTAGCTGGGTTATGGGAGGAAGGAAGTTTGTCTGGCAATGGCTGTGGCTCAAGGGGCTTCAAATGCCCTTTCCTAATCAGAACCCCTAGAGCTTTGGACAGGGGCATGTATAGTGGGGTGAAGGTTCTCTGGCCTCGGGGTGCATATCTGGCTGTTTGTGAGCTACTTCCAAACGCACCAGTAAAGGGTGTAGCTGTAAGGGTTTTTGGAGTGGTGGTGGTGGTGACCATGCCCATATCTGAAATTATGGCAGCTGCAGCATTGCTCGTGCCTGCATTCGTACTGCAGGAAAATGCCCTCTCGGGCTGCTCTCTGCCGTGGTCAATAAGGCCCTATTTCATGGCATCCTCAATCTGTACCCCAATCTCGTGTAAATCCGCAAAGGTGGGAAGGGGTAAGATGATCATCTTTTGCATCAATTTGGGTTGGAGATTGCGCACAATCATCCGTATCTGATCCTTGTCAACCAGCCTGGTGGTCATCATAGAAGCTTTGGCCCTCCAACGGGTTACAAAGTCGAAGAAGCCCTCTTTTGGCTCCTGTCTAGTTGTCTCAAGATCACGAGTTGTGATCTCGATCTACGTGTTGTAGGAGTATTGAGCTACAAAGGTCTCAGCCATCTCCTCCCAACTTCTCTTGACAGAGTCCTTCAGCTTTGCATACCAAATAGCCGCAACACCCGATAGGGTCCAGCCAAAGAGGGAAAGCTTTTGCAGTCTAGAGAGGCCCATCGGCCTTAGGATATCTGAGAACAACCGCAAGTGTATCATAGGATCCCCAGAACCGTCAAAACGGTCTATGTGCGGCATCTTGAATCAGTCCGGCAGAGTCACGGCTGAGTCGGTGTATCTATCCTCTATGTCTGGAATGGAATTAATGCCCTGAGCTCTTTTGAATAGCTTTTCTAGCTTGCTCACCTTTAGCGCTGTTGGATCCATCTCCGATTCAAACGGCGTATCTGTTGAGAAGGCCGGTGTCTTTGAAATCTGTGGTAGAACTGGTGGCGGGGCTTGCCCCGTTGGAACGTCCGTATCTTCCTAGACGTTTGCAGTATCCCCGAGTGTTGGAATTCTAGGTGGGGGTGGAGGTGGATGTGAAGCAAATGCTTCGGCTTGTTGTGGTTACGGTTGCTGTTGTTGCTGAAGTCTGGCAATCAACTCTGTTTGCTGGGCTACAACCTCAACCTAACGCGCAGCAAACTCTGCCTGACAGGCAGCATCCCGCTGCATGGCTTGCATAGTCTCTTGGAGCTGACATATCATGTCCTCCATACTTGCCATAAGATGCTGGTCTAACTGAACAACCGGTATATCTCTCTCTATGGTAGAAACTGAAACCTCAAATGACTACTCATCAAGGGTGGATAAGGACCATCGATCCCAGAACCTTTGTCTTGATGAATTGTGCCTAACTGACCTCTATCTAATAACCGGGTGTAATGAAAAGAACACTGGTTGTCCGTCTATCAGATCCTCAGATCGATGAAGTCTTCGACCTCTAACCCAGAGTGCTTGGGGAATATCTGCCTAGTTGGAAGCAATTGTGCTAAACTACCTTGCAAAAAGATAAATAAATAAATAAATAAAAAAACAACCAGAAAAATGGACAGCATAATAGCTTAAATAAAGACAACACACAGTTGGCATTACAACACACAGTTGGCATTTGTAAGTTGAATACACTATTCTCAAACACTGATCACTATTCCCAAATCACTGCCTCAGATCTAATACCCTCAGGTAAAACTGATTCCCCAAATACTGATGCCCGCAGGCCTGATACCCAGACTTGCAAACTGATACATGCATTCCTGTAAAGGCACACTCTAAAAGCCCGTAGCAAGCAAGTGAGAGCCAAAACACCCCTATGGAGGGGAAGGGTTTTCTTGTCCTATCTTCTCAAGAGCTAGGGTTTCACTACACACACAGCAGTTTCAAACAACCTACAATTGGGTAAGCAACCTGTCCTAGTTTGGAATAGTCACTATGGATTCCGATATGCACTAGATCGAATGGTCAAAAAGGGTGCCTCAGTAAAAACCGAGGTTTGTGTTCCCATCATGGCAGAGCCCACAACCGGTAAGCCTTATGGCACGCTTCTCAAAGCAAGCCTCCGGCAAACCGTTCAAGAATAGCAGACGGCAAACACGGTGTCCTAGACGCACCAACACAAATGCAATGCAAAGAGACACATAAGTGTAATCAAAACAACATATCATGAGTTCGAGTCAAGTTCTCTAAATCCCCAGTAGAGTCGCCAGAAACTGTAGACTGCCTGGAACTCCGCTCCACGTGCGAGCGCATGAATCGTTAGTTCTTAGCTACCACAGTTCGAACGCATGTCACGGTTCTGAATCTAATCTCACAAAGTGCAATGTGAGACTGATAAATCACCACAAAGAGTCCAAATCCGGCAATTGATTTTGAAAAATCAATTTTGAATCAAAAGCGCCAAACATGGACTGCTTCGCCAGATTTCAGAGTCGCCACCTAAATGTTTTGTTTTGGGAAATTTAGAAAACCCTGACTCATGCCTGAGGCCACGTGTCTGTCATCACCAAAGTTGCCTCGGCACGGGAACTTGGGTACGAGAGGGGAAGGTCATGCAATGAGCACCCCTGCTCACCCGATCAAAGGATCGGCCTCTACTAACATGATATATTGTTTTTCAAAACACATGTGTTCTTATTCCGGTTTATTAGCTATCTTTACTCTGTGATACGCACAACATACAAGTATAGACTAGATCGCCTAAATTGGAACAAAACATCTCATGTTTGCTTGTTTGAAAATGGTTTGAAGGTGTTACTCGCAAGTAGGCTAAGACATGGATTTGCCACCCTCAGGTGGGCTTAGAAAAACATGATTTTGCCACTCTCAAGTGGGCTTAAAACTCGCATTTTGATGAATTGTTCCAATTCAAGCAATTCAACCTTCATCCACAGGCATTCATGCAGTTATAGTAGTTAAGCACATAGCCTCATGGCAAGCATGCTAAACATGGCAACACCTACATGCATGCAAGGATGCTAAAGCATAAACACTTACCTAGTACTCCAAGCCAAAAAAGAAGCTAGTTAGTAATCAATGCATGATCCTAGCTATGTCAAGAATGCCTAATGCAACACATGAAAAATGCAACGAAGATAGGCTCGGCTATTCTAAGATGTCATGTGAATGCAACTTGATAACATGTATTCAAATTGGTATTGAAATACAATGCAGTTTGTATGATGCGCCAAGCCCGGTGCATGCAAGACAGATGAGTGATGCACGCATGCAAAGCATAAGGATGCTAATTGAAAATGACCCTAAACTAACCATCGAAAGCAGGTAAGTAAAAGGGAGAAAGAAATGGGGTTAGAAGACATGCATCACACACATGCACACTTATTACGACAGTTGTGCCCTCTCGACGGAAGGTCCGAATAATAAGCTAACTAACTAATCTAAGCTAATTAAACTAATTATTACAAAATGAAACTAATTAACTAATCCTAGTTAACTAATTAAAACAAGCTAATTAACTAACAAGTTAACTAACTAGTTATTACAACACAAATTGAATAGCTAAGGGCATTAACTAATTAATTACAAAACCAAAGCATTAGCTAGCTAAGTAAAAAAGCTAAGTAAAGCAGTAAAAGAAGAGGTTCTCGGGGCAAGAAGCGCATGCATGCTCGGTCGCCTCATTCGGAAATCCATCGCGATGTCGCAACTTGCCTCTGTTTGCATTTGTTCTCATAACACTGTACAAGCTTCCAGATAGTTTCTATTTCATCATGGGGACCTCCAGGAGAGTGGCCGACTAGTTGTTGGTGGTGTAGAGCACCTGTAGACCACTTACCTTTGCTGCAGACCAGAAAAAGTGGTCGACCAGCCACTTTTACTGGTCTGCCGACCACTTATTCTGCCACACTTCCAGTTTGTTGCAATAGAGAACAAGAAGGGGCACAGCAGTGTATTTGCAAGGTATGTGTGCACAACCATCCTCCCTATCATTTCTTAGGCTCAAGGGGGTGTGGTTCTCGACTCTCGGGCCACCAACCAAGCATCGCAATGCATGATGGCCGAGGAGCCAAGTTTGCACATTTCAATGTCGATGAATGCACAAACAACAAATAAGAGCCTTAACCTCTATTATGCTTGATCAAGAGGGTCGGTGACCCAGAAATGAGGCACGTTTCATCACTTGAAGTATGAAATGTCCCTCGTTTCTCGTGTTTGGATTAACACCCTACCCAAACACAATGCAACACCACACAAGCATGATCAACCTATCAAAGCTAATGGCATGCAAACACAATGCAATATAGCAACATGCAAACACAATGCAACGTAACAACATGCAATGCTATGTGACAACATGCAAACAATATGCTCTTCTATGAGTGCTAGAATGGCATGCTCAAGATCCTATCATGTAAACAATGCGTGCATGGCAAACTTAAAAGCTAAGGCCTCAAGGCAAATGAATTGCATCATACATGAAGCATGCAAGACAATACTCAAATGGCCAAACCAAACATGGACAGACTGAGATACTTCGAAACAGTGGCCAAAACTCAACAAAACCTAGGCACAAAGAGCAAGGAATGCACATTCAACTCATGGCTCGCAAGTAAGGCATAAAGGCACAACTTTCAAACACATTGAAGAGTGACATGCATGAGAATATGGCAATGCTACATGCTTTGAAATGAAGTGTTAAATTGTGCCAAATCATCCAAACAACACAAATGAGGCATGCTCAAAGGCCTAGATCATAAAGCTAGTTAAGAGCAATACACAAGGAGCATGCAATACTAAGCTTAAACCACTAAACCAGCTCTGGACAGAGCTTAACCATGCCAAGTTAAGGGTCAAGAACATGTTGAAATGGAGCTCAAGAGCTTAGGCAAACATGCATGCACATTGGCTCACAAACAAGGCATGAAGACACAATTTTCAAACACATTGAAGGAGTGAAAAATGTGAGAGTATGGCAATGAAATGTGCTCTAAAATCATGTGAGAACTGAGGCTATATCATGCAAACATCTCATTCCAAGCATGCTAGAGACTTCGAAACTCAAAGCTAATGAGCAAGATTCCACCATGGCTATACAAAGCAAGGCATGCATGACCCAAAATACTTAAAACAAAGCTTAAGCATGGAAAAACATGGATAAATCATGCTGGATTGTAGTCAAAATAGGCTAGAATGATGGTCCAAAGTATAGAGCATGTTGGGCTAGTAACGTAGAATTACACTACAAGTGTATGAACCACTCAAGAGACAACCAAACCAGCCAAAAACAGAGTCATATCAGGCCCAAAAAGTCACAAAAACAAGCTTAAACAAAGCCATAAAGGAGTGTAAAAACATGCTCATTTGATAGGCCCTCTATGCATACAAACAAGACAAGACGAGAAGGGACCACCCCCTCTCATTTTAGGCCTCAAAACCACATTTCTACCATTGAAAATCCACTGGATTTCAATGGTTAAAAGGCCAAGAGAAGGTGATCTCAAAGGCTTAAAGAGATGGCTCAAAACAAGGTAAAATAAGGCACAAAAGGGGGTAAACCACCCCCAACACTAAAGAGGCCTTAAACAAGCATTTCAAACACTGGAAAATAAAGCTTTTTATAGTTGAAAGCTAAGACCAAAAAAAAGCATGCAAAGATAGCTCAAAGAGTAACCAAAACAAAGCTTAAAAAAAAGGGAAAAGGGGTTACCCTTGAAGCACTGCAACAACAGCACCTTCTTCAGCCCAAAACCAGCTTTTATGACCCAAATACCACCTCCAAGAATCTCAGCTCAGAGATGGTGGTGTGTGGCTAGGAGTTGTAGTGCAAAAGTGAAGAAATAACACACTTTAAGGCACAAATATATATATATATAGAGAGAGAGAGAGAGAGGAATATAGAGAGGGAGATATATGTATAGCTCCCATGAAATTTTCTGAACCTAGAAAAAGGAGAGAGAGCCTCCCTCTTATAGAACTCCAAGCTTCAAGCTTCTTGGAGAAGCTAGAAGCTTGGTGCAATCCCTCCATACACGTGTATGGAGGATGCAATCTGTGCTCTCCAGCTGGCATAGCTGGCATCCACAAACTCTGTAGAAAATGCAGGAAAGCCGCCGACCACTTGAAGTGGTCGGCCAGCTACTTACATTGGTCGGCCGACCAGTGAAAGTGGTCTCCAAGGAGACAAAGTGGTCGGCAAGGGGGGGAAGGTGGTCTGCACCAAAAAAACAAGGTGGTGGTATGGTGGCCGACCACTTTTGGTGGTCCAAACACCACCAAGACCAGTTGGCCAACCAGAAAACTGGCTGGCGGGGAAGAAAAGTGGTTTTCAGGGAGAAAAATTGGTCTCCAACCTTCATTCCACCCTCCAAGCAAGGAAAACAAGGTTTGTGCCACAAAAAAACCAAAAAGGATGCAAGACAAGATTCCGGGGGTCGAGGCGCACAGCCAGAAGCCTTGAAAACTAGTCTACGGGCACCAAAAGTGGTCTACGAGGGACAAGTGGTCTACATCCACAAAAAGTGGTCTCCAAGACCTCTGTGTCCCTCTAGACCAAGGCAACAAGGCATGGTTCGAAAACCAAGTCAAAAGAAGAACGGTAAGCAATCCCGAGACAAGGCGCACGGCCGAAGGCTCTGGAAATTGAAAACTAGCCTACAGGAGGGAAAAGTGGTCTACAAGACCTCTCTCTCTCTCTCTCTCCAGGGAAGGGAAAACAAGGTTTGGTTCAAAACCAAACCAAAAGGGAAGCAAGACAAGGCGCTCGGCCGAAGGCTCCAGAAACTAAAAACTAGCCTACAAGAGGGAAAAGTGGTCTACAGACCTTTCTCTCCCTGCGGGGAAGGTCAACAAGGCTTGGTCCACAAACCGAGCCAAAACATAAAGGGTTCAGAGGCCCAAAGGCAAGGCACTCAGCTGAAAACTCTGGAAACTCGAAACAAGCATAAACATGCGCGATCACCGCGTGCTCAAACAATAACGTCTGAGTGTTAAGGTCGGTCAAAAATAGGGTGTCTACAATGACCAAGTCACACACGACAGGAAAAAAAAATCAAAACTGAGGGGAGAGACTTGCCAAAGATGAATTAGAGGAGGAAAAATGACAAGATCAAACCAAATCATAGCCTAAGGAGTCGCAATTGAAACCCTAGGGAAGAGAGAGAGAGAGAGAGACAATCTTGAAAAGAGGGGAAAAAAATGAGACTAAAAGGATGTTTGCAGAACATATACTAGGGCATGCTGCTCGAGCATGAGACTCAACGCTCAAGTGGACTCACTTATGCGCGTCCATCCACTCGAGTGTAAAAAACCTGTTCTCAAAATTTCGCGCACTCTACAAAAGTGATGGATAAAGTGAAAAAGCACTCGAGCACTAGGAGGTCCGCTTGAACGGACAAGAGAAAACACCAAAGACCAAAAAACACCCTTCTAAGCAGTTAAAACCACTGCTCACACTTCCAAGTGGGACTTGAAACAATTAAAGCCGAGCACAATAGCCAGAATGTGACACTAAGATGTGATAATCCATAAACCATGAAGCCCATAAACTCGTAATTTGACATTATAAAGCACAATAACATGAGCAAATTAGATAAAAATTGATTGATGAGCATAAGTTACATGGGAATGCACAACCCAATGACAAATATGAGAGCTCACATAATGAATGTGTATGTGTGTGTGTGTGTGTGTGCTTGTGTGTACGCAATCCATGAGAGGCCACAAAGCTAGAGTTAATCCTCGTAGTAATCTGATGGCTGGACCACCGACAAGAGTAACTAAACATCATTGAGAAAAGTCAAACCAGTAGGAATCAAGGGGTATTTGTTGAGTAAAGGCGGAGGCTCCCCTTCAATCAATGAGTTTCTTTTCTTTTTTTTTTATATTTGACTTTTCTTTCCTATGGGCACTCAATGGTGGCATGCACGCTCAAGAGTATGGAGACCAAACCAGAGAAGCATGAAATCAATAAGGATAGTCTGGTTGGTGCCTCTGAGGTAGCCTTTTCCTAATGCCCGGACTTCAATAAACCGATGGAGGAACCGTGGAAGTGAAAAATGATGGTAGATGGTTAACAGACATAACATCACCCATGATATGCCAATATAAGTCAATTTCTCTGTAAATGTAAAAGCAACACTGCTAGAGGTCCATAGAGAACTTTGATCACTTGTACGGAAACCCTTGCAATAGCTTATCTCAAGAATGTGTACAGAATGAGATCATGAAGTCAATGAGCATGGGTATTCAGAATGAGCTATGAACAAAGAAGAATGAAATCTTGCAAGCAGCATGAGAGGTGTTCATATGAGTCTAAATGCAGGGATGACAGAATCAATGACAATGAGATTATGGCATCCAAGCACACATAAAGCCAATCACTCACACCCACTCAAGTAACAGGTAACACCCTAGTGACTGAGCACTACACCCAAGGTCTTTCTAAGGAACTCAAACCTAAGAACATCGAAGGGTTTTGTAAAAATATCAACTTTTTGATGTTCAGTGGGTACATGTTCAAGAACAACAAGGCCCTCTTCCACTAACTCTCGAATGAAGTGATGACGAATGTCAATGTGTTTGGTGCGAAAGTGTTGGATAAGATTTTTAGAAATGTTAATGGAACTTGTGTTATCACAGAAGAGGGTGAGAGTGTTCTAGTCTATATCATAATCATGAAGTATTTGCTTCATCCACAACATTTGGGCACAACAACTCCCTATAACAATGTACTCAGTCTCAGCGGTCAAAAGAGAGATGGCATTTTGCTTTTTGCTATGCTAGGCAACCAAATTATTCCCAAGATAAAAACATCCCCCAGATGTGCTCTTACGATCATCAGCACACCTTGCCCAGTCGGCATCAGAAAAACTAGTGATTTCAGCTATAGTGTCGGTCGAGAACCAAATCCCATAGCCCAATGTCCTATTAACATACTTAATGATGTGTTTGATTGCAAGAAGATGAGACTCTTTAGGATAGGCTTGGTAACGGGCACAAATACCTACACTAAATGCAATGTCAGGACAACTGGCTGTGAGGTATAAGAGACTCCCTATCATACTCCTATAAAGGGTAGGATCAACATTAGTACCAGATGAATCTTTGGAAATGTGAAGACTAGTGCTCATGGGAGTATGAGCATGTTTGGCCGACTCTAAACCGAACTTTGACACAAGGTTTTTGGCATACTTAGTTTGAGAAACAAACATACCCGAAGGAGATTGTTTAATTTGAAGACCTAAGAAATAAGACCACTCTCCTATCATGCTCATCTCAAACTCACGTGTCATGCAATCCGAAAAATATTTCACACGATGGTCAGCAGTAGATCCAAACAAAATATCATCAACATAAATCTGAGCAACAAGTATATGAGACTTAGTATGTTTCACAAATAAAGTCTTGTCCACACTACTCCTTTGAAAATCATTATCAAGAAAAAAGGTAGTAAGTCTATCATACCAAGCCCGAGGGGCTTGTTTCAACCCATACAAAGCCTTGTCTAACTTGTAGACATAGTTTGGACATTTAGGGTCCTCAAACCCTTTTGGTTGCTCAACATAAGCCTCTTCTTCCAAGTACCCATTCAAAAAGGCACTTTTCACATCCATTTGAAACAATTTCAACCCAAGAAAGCATGCAACACCAAGAAAAATATGAATAGATTCAAGACGTGCAATTGGGGCAAACGTCTCATCATAGTCAACATCCTCTACTTGAGTATAGCCTTGAGCAACCAACCTAGCTTTATTTCTAACTACAGTACCATTCTCATCAGATTTATTCTTAAAGATCCACTTGGTACCTGTCATATTCATGTCTCTAGGTCTAGGGACAAGAGTCCAAACATTGTTATGTTCAAATTGACCTAATTCTTCATGCATAGCATTGACCCAACCATCATCTAGTAAGGCCTCTTTTATATTCTTAGGTTCAATTAATGAAACATAACACATATGAGATACCTCCTCCCGAATTTGTCTTTGGGTTTTCATTCAATCTGAGACACTTCCAATCACCTGTTGAGCCAAATGATTCAGTTTCACCCCTACTGATGGTTTGAACTCTGGACTTGTGGTAACAAAGGCATCAGAAGTGGTGTCTGTTTGTGCACTCTTTGGACTCTGACTTACCTTAGAAGTTGGTGCTAGCTCACCTTCTTGTGCTTGGACCTCAGCTTCTCTTTGACTTTGTGGTTCAATATTCAGGATTGGAGACTCACCATTTTCTTCCTCATTTATCGCTGAAGTAGGAAAACATGTGTCATCTATAACCACATTGATCGATTCCATTAAAGATAAAGTTTGCAGGTTATAAACGCGAAAAGCTCTACTATAGGTTGAATACCTTAGAAAAATACCTTCATCACTTTGGGAGTCAAATTTGCCCAAAGGCTCTCTATCTTTGAAAATGTAACATTTACTCCCAAAAGTTTTGAAGTATTTTATATTAGGTTTCAATCTCTTCCATAATTCATATGGAGTTTGTAAAGTGTCGGGCCTTAAATACACACGATTCACAATATAAACAACGGTATTTAAGGCTTTAGCCCAAAACTTTGGAGGAACTTTCTTACTCAGGAGCATGACCCTAGCCATCTCTTGAGCAACCCTATTCTTCCTCTCAACAACTCCATTTTTTTGTGGAGTAATCGGAGAAAAAAATTCATGCTTAATTCCCTACATATCACAAAAACCCGAAAACGAACTTTTTTTCAAACTCACGATCATGATCAGTTCGGATTCTTATGATACGCCCAATAGAAACACCCTGTTCATTTTGGATTTTAAGGACTAAGGCCTGGAAAGCATCAAACGTATCCAAATTTTCTCTTAAAAAATGTACCCATGAAAAATGAGTATAATCATCAATGGTTAAAAAAATGCATCTTTTACCTCCAATGCTTTCAGTGCGAGTGGGTCCCATAAGATCCATATGAACCAGTTCAAAAGGGCGTTTGGTTATGAAGCTATTCACCTTTTTATGAGGGGCACGAGTTTGCTTCCTAAGTTGACATGGTCCACATTCTTACCTAGTTTAGGTACTCCTTTCACAAGTTCTTTGTTGGTTATCTTAGTTAGGTCTTTGAAATTCATGTGACCTAATCTTTGATGCCATAGATCAATATTACTTATGATGGCTGAGTGGCAAGTGAGATCATTAGTGGTAACAATCCCATAGCAGTTATCAGATGTGCGAACCCCATGCATGACAGTATTTCCCTTCTTATCTAAAATTTCACATTTATTTTTTGAAAATAATACTTCATGGTGGGAATCACACATTTGACTGATGCTCAAAAGATTTGCTTTAAGGCTATCAACAAGTAATGCATTTTTGAGCTTGGGAAGACCAGCCACACTTATAGAGCCCTTACCAATGACTCTAAAAGTGCCACCATCTCCAAAAGTAACAATTCCTCCTTCATATTTTTCAAGAGAAGTGAAGTAGGATTTGCCAACAGACATATGACGAGAGCACCCACTATCAAGATACCATATGTGTGAGTCACGTGCTTTTAGAGCAGTGTGAACCATAAAACAAGTCAAATCATCCTTTCTCACCCATATCTTTTTAGTCTTAGTAACATCAAGACTGGTAGTCTTGGTAAATGTCTTAGCGTTGTGAAAACCCTCATGAATTTTGGTATTCCGCCTAGACATGTAAGATTGTCTCCTAACCCAAACAGTATTAGAATTTCTACCCTTTTGAGACACCTTACCAAATAACTCAAAACAATAAGGACGAATGTGGCCATACCTACCACAATGATGACAAATAAAAATAAGTTTTACCTTCCTTTTGTTGATCTTACCCCCGTTAGGCAGATGAAGAGAGAGATCACCCCGTGGCACCTTCAGCTTTCCCTTTGTTTGAGTCTTCAGGTCAGGTGATGTAAAGGCCTATCCCTTTTGAAGTGTTGTAGCAGTATAGCCTATCCCACTTTTATCACCACTCATCTGTTGAGACCCGATGATGCCTTCAAGTGTCTTTGGCCCTTTGTTCCACATATCAAACGTGATTCTAGCAACTTTGAGTTCTTCCTCTTTCTGACCAATCAGCTCTTCCAATGTCACTTGTGACATCTTAAGGATTCCAATCTTCTCTTCAAATGTGACATAGATGCTCAGAAGTTCATTCCTTTCGGTTTTACAAGCTAGAAGCTTTCTGCAGAGGTCTTGCCTGTCATTTGAGATCTTAATGACATCCCTTTTTACAGCTTCAATCTCTCCCTTTAGCTTGACATTCTCGCTTTCACATACTTTGAGCTTGAGAGTGAGTTTGTCATTGATCTTGGACAAGTTCAGAGATTCATCGGAAAGCTTTTCACAGGCTTGTTGTAGGTCATCACCATCAATCTCATCATTGTCTTCCGAGGTTTCATCATCTTCTTTTTGCTCCTCTTTCTCCTGGACCTCATCTAGTCGAGCAACTAAGGCATGAAAGTTGATAGATGGTGGTGAAGATGACTCTCCTCTTTCATCAAATTGACTTAGAATGTCCCATGCATCTTTGGCCTTTGTGCAGTGAGCAACCCGTTGCTGCTCATCATCAAAAACTGTTTCACGAATGGTAGTCTAAACTCTCTGATTGCTCAAGTTGTCAGTACTTTCAACATCCTCTTCAATGGCTTGCCAGCCCTCAGGGTTGTAAGCTCTCAAAAACATCCTCATTCTGATCTTCCAAAACAAGTAATTACTCCCATCAAAGGTAGGAGTACGGTGCAGATTCTGACCACGAGCAAATTCCACTATCTTTGGAGGAGGTTGAGTGACAGTAGACCAGAATGCCATGTAAATACTATCTCCGTCTTCACCGGATTCGGTTTCTTCGAGTTCTTGCTCTGACCCGCTTTTATCATCCCAAGTCACTATGTAGACTTTCTTCCGGTTCCTTTTCGATGGATATTCAAGAGCAATATGTCCAAACCCTTGACATTCGTAACACTTTACACCTTGCCCCTTCACAGTCTTCTTTTTAGTTTTTGGAGCAATTTTTTGTGGAAAAGTTTTAGGTTTTTCATTACTCTTATCTTTTGAAATAGGGTCCTTGAAATTAGACTTCTTTTTCTTTAAAATTTTTTTGAACTGTTTAGTAAACATAGCCATCATTTCGGACTCTAGATCAAACTCAATCTCAGGGGTCTTTGCAGTCTCATGAGCACTAGTAAAAGCCACACTAACATTTTGTTTTTTTCTTAGAAATTTGGTGGGCTTCATAAGTCTGCAAATTTCCAACCAACTGATCAAGCTTGAAGGTATCAACATCCTGAGCCTCCTCAATAGCTGTAACTTTTGATTGGAACCTCTCAGGTAAAGACCTCAAAATTTTTCCAACAACCTTAGCTTCAGGGATTTTTTCACTGAGTGTGAAATATGAATTCACGATGTTACTAAGTTTAGCATAAAAATCATCAAACGTCTCATCATCACGCATAAAAGAGTTTCAAAAGAAGAGGTGAGACGTTGAAGTTTTGACCTTTTAATAGAAGTAGTACCCTCGTGAATAGTTTCAAGAATATCCAAAGCCTCTTTTACTACCTCACAAGTACAAATACGATGAAACTCTTCAGGTGTGACGGAGCAAAAGAGGGAGTTGAGAGCCTTGCTACTCCAACTCGAATTTTGATAATTGAATGCGTCCTATTTATTAAGAGGTTTGGGAATATCAACACCATCAATTGTGACAACAGGTTCACTCCACCCATAGATCACACAGTGCCAAACTTTCTCATCGATAGATTTTAAAAACGTTGTCATACGAGCTTTCCAATAAGAATAGTTTGTACTATCAAGTAACAGAGATCTATGGATCGAGTTACCTTCACGAATTGAATCCATATCACCAATCACACAAAATCACACTCCTATAGTTTTGATAAAAACAAAGAGTGACTTGATCTGATACCAATTGAAAAACCTAAGTGATTCGTGATTAGATCAAGATTTAATTGTACCAATTCCCAAACAATTAAAACTAACAATCTAAATCATCAAGCACATATGAAAGTGATTTAGATAGTTGTTTCAGAAACAATAAATAGACACAAATGATTTTTACATGGAAAAAAAATCACTATTGGAGCACCTCCAATTGTGACTAAAAAACCAAGGGCGAAATGCCACATATCAATCCACTATGAAGGAAAAAAAGAATATAAAATACCCAAACTCTGTCAATTTGTCTTCAACGCTTTGTATATCTTCCACTGCAACCTTCGTCTCATAATTGATTAGATTGATGTTGATTCCACAACATCCACGTCAACTCAATGACTGCACACAGCTTCAAACACCATCGAACACTCCATGCTTGAATCTCCGAATTCCACCAAAGAAGAAGGCTCTTGAAGATGATCACTAAAACAACCCTTTGATGTAAATTATCAAACGATGTGAGTTTAGTACTTAAGCAAACATCAAAAGAAAACTAGCAAAATAGCACCAAAAGAAAACCCTAGAGCCCCAAAACAGATCTGGAAGCCTTAAACCTAAAAATGGACTTAAACACATATATATAGAAAACAGGGGCCGTGTACCCCGCTTGAGCGCAGGACTTGCCGCTCCATCGGAGTCACTAAAATGCGCGATATAAAACAGAACTACACTTGAGCGCTGGAACTCATGCGCGAGTGCAAAAACACGCCTCCCAGTAGTTTTACAGACAAGCCAAACTACTAAGAAGGTGCATACTACACTCGAGCGCATCTTTGCCTGCTCAAGCGAGACAAGCAAAAAACAAGGAAAAATTACAACTCAATGAAACTATGTTTGTTCACAGAATTGGCAACAAGTAGGGACCTAACATGGATAAAAACGATAAATGTCATATTATATATGTACGTACAATGTGGAGCATCATGATCATATACATGTATAGAATTACACCAATTGGAATTAAAGATTTTGCCTACTGGACTGTGTTCATTCCACGTTAAAATCTTTTCAGGTACCGATGGCGCACTATGACCACAAGTTAGCATGGGAGATGAGACAAGCTAGAAATGCTTCTTTAATTGTGGCCATGGGACCTTTATTTGTAGGTGGAATGCCATATGTGTTTTAAAAGGGTTACACCCTTATCTTTTGTTGATATAAGCCTAAGGGCATTTAATTCCAGTTAATCGTTATTGTTTTATATTTCATAACGTACTTAAAGATCTAATGTATCAAATGATTATTATATCTATATTTATATGAGAGAGACTTCAATTTATCATGCTTATTAATGCCTCGTTAACATTATTTGAATTATTTATTGCAGGTTAGTGTAACAACGCCCGCGAGGGACCTCGCTACAGTTCGGACTCGATTTTGTTGCGGTTCCAAATCTTGAACCAAAGAGTCCAAATCCGGCAAATCGTTTTGAAGAAAAACAGATTTTTGAAAGAAGTGCCAAACATGGACTGCTTTGCGGATAATGAGTCGCCACCTAAATATTTTAAAATGGGAAATTTAGGAAACCCTGACTCGGTGCCGAAAGGCCACGTGTCCGTCATCACCAAAGTTGGCTCGAGAACTTGGGTACGATTGGGGAAGGTCACATCGTGAGCACCCCCGCTCGCCCGGTCGAAGACCGGCCTCTACTAACCATGATATCTATTTTTGAAAACTTTGTGCGTTCTTATTCCGATTATTGGCCTAGGTTACTATGTGATGCTCGCAGCAAACAAGTATAGACTGGGCCGTCTGAATTGGAACAAAACACTTCATGTTTGTTTGTTTGAAAATGGTGTGAAGGTGCTACCCGCAGGTAGGCTAAAATGCGGATTTGCCACCCTCGGGTGGGCTTAGAAAACATGATTTTGCCACTATCTAGTGGGCTTAACAAACGATCTGATGAATTGTCCCAATTCAAATAACTCAACCTCCACCCACAGGCATTCAAGGCAATTATATCACATAAGCAGTTAGCCTCATGGCAAGCATGCTATCATGGCAACACTCACACGCATGCAAGGATGCTAAAGCATAAAAACTCACCGAGTACTCCAAGCCAAAACAGAAAACTGATTAGAAATCCATGCATGGACCTAAGCATACAGAATGCCTAATGCAACACACGCAGAGATGCAATTATAGCAGGCTCGGCTATTCTAAAGATGGCATATGAAATGCTACAGTTAACATGTATTCAATTTGGAATTGAAATACGATGCTTTGTATGATGCGCCGAGTCTGTGTGCAAAAGCAGATGAATGATGCAAACATGTCATTATGTCAGATGCTAATTGAAATATGCCCTATATCTAACCATTGTAAGCGGGTAAATAAAAGGGAGAAAGAAATGGGGGTTGGAAGACATACATCACACTCACACACCCTCATTACAGTTGTGCCCTCGCGCAGAGGGTCCGAATAAATATACAGTCCGAATAAAAGAATAATACAAATCAAATATACAAATAAATAATATACAAATTCTTAATTAATTAACAATTAAACTAAGAAAGCAGTAAACTGGCATGCAAGCCAGGGGGTGCCTTGCTTCTGATGTATAGTGTCTACTAGGCTGCCTCGGGTGGAAATCCACTAGGATGCCCTGATTAGCCTCGCTTATGCGATTTCTCGAAATGCCGTTGACCAAAAGTTGTTGATCCTCGATTTGTAACAGAGAGAGCGTGAAAAGGGCATAGCAATGTACTTCACAAATGTATGCATGCCTCGATCCTCGTGCCACCAATCACGCATACCGATGCATGATGGCCGAGGAATCGGATTGCACAACTCAATATAGGGATGAATACGTATGAATGCGACAACAAAACCTAACTCCATCATGGGTAATCCGGAGTGGTGGTGACTTGGGAATTGAGACTCGTTCACATTTGAGTACAAAACGCGCCGCTTCCCGTGCAATATGCAATGATATGCATGAAATGCAATGGTTACTGGTATGCACAATACCGGCGAAAATGAGACGAATGAGGCGCTGAAAAGCGTGCACGCGCACGCAAATCGAGGTGATGATGTGGAATGTAAATCGGGTAATCGGCAGCCAAATGCGCGCCTACGTGCACGCAAACCGAGGCGATGATGAAATGGAAATCGGATAAACCGGCAGCCAAATGCGCGCCTACGTGCACGCAAACCGAGGCGATGATGAAATGAGAAAATCGGATACACCGGCAGCCAAATGCGCGCCATAGGCACGCAAACCGAGGCGATGATGAAATGAGAAATCGGATATAACCGGCAGCCAAATGCGCTCGTGCACGCAAGCCGAGACGATGATGAAATCGAAATCGGATAAATCGGCAGCCAAATGCGCGCCTACGTGCACGCAAACCGAGGCGATGATGAAATGAGAAAATCGAATACACTGGCAAATGCGCGCCTAATGCACGCAAAACCGAGGCGATGGAATGAGATGAAATGGCATACGGAACGCCGCGATGGGCTTACACCAACATGGGAGAGCCTCAGCTCACTCACATAGGAGGCCGATGAATGAAAACGGAGTGCCTCGAAGTGCGTGCCCAAGGGCACGCAAACCGAGGCAATGCATTAAAGCATGAAATAACATGGAAAATGATATGCAAGCATGCGAAACAAATTTCAGCAGCTAAATGAAGGGGAAAACAGCCCCGAAATGATACGAAATGAGAATCAACGCATGAAATCATCCCGAAATGTAGTTTAAGTGCCCGAAATAGCCTACGGCTATGCTAAACAGACAAAATTGGCACACGACAGCAAAAACAGTAGCAAGGCAATCCCAAAAATGACATTTTCTCAGTACAAAACAAGGCCAAATTATGAGTGTGGATAGGGCAACAATGGCATGCAAAAATACGGGAAAAGAGGGGAATTACAAAGCAAGTGGTATTTACAATGCTCAAACCCAAAAATTCAGTTCTACAACATTAGAGAGGGACTAAAAATATGCATTTTTACAGAAGATGAGATCCCAAAATTCAGTGTGTAGATATACTAAATATAGCATGCAAAATTGGGCCAAAAGAGGGCTATAAAGAGAGGTATCATAAGCAATGACCAAAAAACTTAAGACCCTTAATGAAACTTGAAGAACAGACCAAAACAAGACAATTTATAAGCCTGATGAATGCTGAATTCTGAAGCTAAGATGGCCTAAACAAACATGCAATTTTACGGTAAATTTGAAGAATTTCAAAGCAAGTACTAAAATCAATTACCAAATGGCTTAAGACCCTTCACAAAGCATGATTTATGGACCAAAATAAGACTCCTTCAAGGCCTGATGAAGGCCAAAAAAAGAAGCCAAAATAGTCTAACAAAGCATGCAAAATATGCATAGGACATGAATTCAAGGCAAGTAACATGTAGGGCAAGAAAAACAGGTTGAGCCCTTCTTCAATGTTGAAGAGGGGCTCAAAATGAGCACACCATTAGTTCATGCAATGCTCCAATTCAGATCACAAATAGGCCAAATATATCATGCAATTTTACGGTAAATTAGCAGAAATACAAAGCAAGTGCATGATAGAATCACCAAACAAGGTGGAGCCCTTCTTCAATGTTGAAGAGGGGCTCAAAATAGGCCCATCAACAGTTCATAGTATGCTCAAAATCAGATCACTCAAAAGCCAAATAAAGCATGCAATTTTGTGGCCTAAAGAGTGGTATTGAAGCAAGTGTATCAAGGAGATACTAATGAGGTTGAGCCCTTCTACAAAGTTGTAGAGGGGCTCAAAATAAGCACAAAACCAGTAGGGGCCAAAGCCCAAATCAGTAGGCAAGTAGGGTAGAAATAGGAAGCAAGAAAGTGATAGGAAAAGGGATTTAGAGACTTACCCTTGAAGACCTTTCTTTCCTTGCTTCTTGGCTTCAATTTGTTGCTTCTTGGTCACCGAAAACACCCCTTTGCTGCTGGAATGGAGATGTTGATGGTGGTACTAAGGGTTGATGAAGGATTGGCCTAGAACCCTAAAGATTTTTTGAAGTTTTGGCTATGGAAATGGAGTCTTTTGAAGAGGGGCTTATGAGACCAAATTTTGTAACCCTAGCAAAGGGGCTGTCCAGCCCTTTAAATAGGGAAGAAAAGGTGTAAAAGGGGAGGGAAATAGAGGCAAGATTTCCCTCCCAAAATATCCCCCGGATGGGGGAGATATTTCAAGAAAATATCCGGACAGCTGGAATGGGCTGGAAAGTAGAAAGTCGGCCAGTGAATTCTGGAGGTGGCCGGCCACCCCACCTTGTCGGCCAGCCACTCACTCTGGCCGGCCAGCCATGGCCCAAATATGAAGTGCAAAAATTCTGGCCGACCACCATGCAATGGTGTCCTCCCATGTGTGTAGAACAAGGCCCCAAGGTCGAATCTGCAACTCAAGCGAAGTCACAACATAGAGCTTGAAGGAGAGGCTCAAAAATGAAACCAACAATTGCTGGCCGACCACCAACTTTTAGGGTCCTCCCAGATGTGTGGAACAAGGTTCCAAGGTCGGAAATTGGCAACACTGAAGCAGGA
The DNA here is from genome assembly GCA_025200525.1 of Camellia lanceoleosa. Classification (NCBI taxonomy): domain Eukaryota; kingdom Viridiplantae; phylum Streptophyta; class Magnoliopsida; order Ericales; family Theaceae; genus Camellia; species Camellia lanceoleosa. The sequence goes on from CM045768.1 coordinate 129,015,875, forward strand.
GCCACAACATAGAGCTTGAAGGAGAGGCTCAAAAATGAACTCCACAATTGCTGGCCGACCAGTAGTGTATAGGGTCCTCCCATGTCCCCTGATCACAGATATGTAGCTTTGGTTGGAAGAAAATATTCCCAGGGTGTTCAACATTGGCCCGGAAGTGAGCAAAACGGGCGCCGGAAGAGCGAAACTAGTTATCTGGGATAATTGCTGGCCTCCCACCCCCCAGTGATCTTCCTGGTGTTGAAATAGAGGTACCTGCCAAGTTTGAACAAAAACTAATGAGAAATGAACGCCCGGAGCCAAAATCGAGCAATTCGGGATCCCGAAAATGGGTCATGGGTGCAAGTGGTGTTCAAGAATAAATGGGCATCTCAGAACCCCAGTGTCCTCGGAATGATAAAACAGATGTTCTCGCCAAAAATCGAGAAAATCGATCCAAATGAATGCTCGGGGCCCAAATCACGCAGCCGGTCCCGAAACCGACTACAGCACCGAAGTGACATACGGCCACGGTGGGCATCGAGGCCGCAGTGTTCTCGAATCAGAAACAGAGGTGCAAGCCAAAAATCGGAGAACTCGGAGATGGTTGGGCGGTCCCGAGCCGAGGCACACGGCCTGATGGCTCCGAAAACCGGGAACCGGGCTCCGAAATGGGCAAAATGGCCTACGGCCACGAAATATAGCTCACGGCCACCGGGAGATAGCCTACAGGACCACTTCCTTCCCTCAGGAAAGAAAACAGAGAAAATCGAGTCTGGTTAGCAAACCGAGACAAGGCGCAGAAGGGAGTTCGGAAGCCCAGAGGCAGGGCGCACGGCCGCGACTCTGAAACTTCCGAACGAGCACAGTATGCAACATCACCAAGCGCTCAATCGGTGACGTCCGAGTCTTAAGGTCGGTCAAAAATGGGGTGTCTACAGTTGCCCCTCTTTGACAGAACTCGAAAGTCATAAGAATGACGGGAGTGAATGTCAAAGCCTAGAGACGACCCATTTTTGACAAGGCCGAAGACTTAGACAATCATACGGGATAAACAGAGATGTGTGCCCGCAGGCAGGGGGGGCAAGAATGCAAATGATAGGCACGGAGCCAAGTGATTGTGCAAGTGCAACAAGCTGTAATGAAGCAAGTATTGACAAATAAATGCAACAGTTTTAAGCAAGGATGCAAAGCAAGAACTACATTTCATGCAGTTAGGAATGCGGAGAATTATTCAATTCTCGTCACGTCTCACACGGAGAAGATACGATACCTGCGCGATTCGTCTGGTCGCACCAGCCTCAAATGAACCGTACATACAATATCGTGCCTGCAAAAGAGAGAAATCCAACAAGAACAATATGCTAACAACATATATTCAATGCGATTCCTATGATTCGAAAAGTTTGACACACACAGTGTCGATGAAAGGATGCATCACAATGCGAGAAAAGATAACGCGCGACAATGCATGCTCGAGTATAGAAGTACGGTATATCAAGAAAACACGCATGACAATGCAAAACATTCAAGAGAAGGCAAATTATGAGCCAAATAATGACGAACAAGCACAAATCAGGATGCCGGTTTGTTGTGCAACAACGGGTTGAAAAACGCGCATTTCGGCGACGGCAACTCGATCGCGGCCTCTGATTTACCTCCCGGAGAGGTCACAACATGTTTAAAAAGGATACACTTCGATTTTGACAAATAATGATGAGACACATGTCAATAATTGCAGTTGAAGATCCGGCGGAGCAATTCGGCGCCAGAAAATGCACTTTTCTTCAATTTTTTCAGGTCCCGGGGACTCCGATTTTCCTCAAAATTTGCAGAGAGGTAGGGGAGGGGGTGGGGAGTATGGTCGGCCAGCTCTCTTCCCTAGGAGAGGCCATCGGCCAGGGGGGAAAAAGGAGGTGGCCGGCCACCAAAGTTAGGTGGCCGACCACTTGCCCAAAGTAGGGCATTTTGGTCATTTTCAAGATTTCTATATATATGCTTGCCCATTGCCTCCAAATCACACCCCAAGTGTGAAATTCTCCTCTTGCTCTCTAAGCCATTTTCTTTAGATCTCAAGATTTTATACGCCCCTCGGCCTCCCCACGAAGTTGTTTTTGTAAATCTTTCAGATTTAAGCACTTTGAGCCGATTAAATTTCGATTGTGGCTTCTTCTCATTTTCACCACTTGAGGTAATTTTGTCTCAATATTTGGAACATTTTCCGGAGTTGACTTTTGGTTGACTTTTCATTTCCGAGAGTTGACTTTTGTTGACTTTTTCCAATTTTGGCCTGCTTTTGCTCATTTTTGCTCCTCTTGCGATTTCTCGACATGGCGGGTCATTTCCCTCGTGGTAGAGGTTTTCCAGTGCCGAGACGATTACGACATTATGACATTGCCCCGAGGGTTCGCCTTTTATTCTCGGTATGCCCCAAAGAAGACATAGGCTTCCACTGCCACTTTTCGTCATTTCACCGATTTCAATGATCGGCATCGGGGATCTCCTTCATGAGAACCGAGCAACACCTCTCCTACGATGTAGAGGTATGTTACTTTATTTCAGATCTTTCGTGCATTTTGCACCTTTGCCATGCTTAGACACGCAGCTTTAGCTATTTACGACAAGATTTTACTTATGCTCGAAAGCATGCGACTTAGCCACTTGAATTTCACGAACGCACAATACATCGCCTGATTGTGAATGTATAGTACACATTAGGTAGAACTTGAACACACAGCTCAAACATTGATTCACCGAACACACAGCCCGAAGTTGAAATGAACACACAGTCCCTAATTAAGAGTAGAACGCACAGTCCCAAACTCAGATTTACTGAACACGCAGCCCAGATTTGAAGCGAACACACAGCCCACTGATGAAGAGTAGAACACACAGTCCCAAACTCAGATGCATCAACACATTTCAGATTTGAAGCGAACACACACTTAATCGATGAAGAGTAGAACACACAGCCCCAAACTCGATTTATCAACACACACCCAGATTTGAAGCGAACACACGTAATCGATTAAGAGTAGAACGCATACCCAAACTCGATTTATCAACACACACCTCAGATTAAGAGTAGAACACATGTTCTAAACTCGATTTCATCAACACACACCAGATTTGAAGCGAACACATTTAATCGATTAAGAGTAGAACACATGTACCCTAAACTCGATTTATCAACACACAACCCAGATTTGAAGCGAACACACGTAATCGATTAAGAGTAGAACACATGACCCTAAACTCGATTTCATCGAACACATGGCCAGATTTGAAGCGAACACACATTAATCGATTAAGAGTAACACACATTTAAACTCGATTCATCAACACATGACCCCAGATTTGAAGCGAACACACGTTCTTAATCGATTAAGAGTAGAACACATGACCCTAAACTCGATTCATCAACACATGTTCAGATTTGAAGCGAACACACACTTAATCGACGGTAATACGCCTTCTTCATTTCATTTGCACACGCCTTCTTCATTTCATTTGCACACGCCTTCTTCATTTCATTTGTCGATACACGATTCATTCTAAATGCAGCTAGCTCTCGACAAGGCGAGGATACGGCCCACCGCCGAGGGAGTGGTATGCCGAGCCCTAAGCTGTCCGGGATTTGGTTGATTTTGCAGGATTTGGACCATTCTGCAGAGGGTTATCACATTGCCTCATCAGTAGGACCTTATTTGTCGCTTATGAGATGGTGGGACACCACCAATTCTTTCCATTTTTCTCATGATCGATATGACCATGACCCCATGGACTTTGCTATGATCACGGCCTAGACCTAGGCGGTGCTCCCATTCCTTACGACGAGGACATGGGTCAAGGGAGGCGGCTTGACGCATCTATTGGGGGCACGCCTACCAGAGACAGAGGTACCGGAGAGTTCGATACTTGGTTCTCTTCCCATTTTCTACGCCACAGATGGAGCCCCGAGTCTCCGAGGAGGTTGAGCAAGATAATTGGCTTCCTCATGTTCCTCTTGGCACCACTGCTTGCCGATAGAGGGAACATGGTCGGGTTGTATTTATCGAAGGCCTGCAGACCTATCACAGTCGGTCAAGATGATTGTGGGCTACCGCCCGGCTACCCTTTATCGCTACATGAGCGCAGCCTCGCACGCTGGGAGACTTACTTGGCGGCTACGGAGAGCCCGGGAGGTAATGCTCATTCTTTTGATTTACATTTCTGCTCCTCATTACTTGTTCACTGCACACACGGCGCACTTTGCACTCTGTATTTTGCCTTTTAGCACTTTGTACTCACATTCCGCACTGCTTTTCTCAGCTATGGGTATATGCATATTTCCCCACATTAGCTCCAGAGATGGAGGTGGCAGGACCTCCTATGACCCCATTTTCATTGATGTTTGAGGGCGAGCACTTATCGAGGCCTCGAGAGACTCTCTTCCATCTGCGACAGTACTTTGACACTGTTCGGGCGACAGAGGTATTTCAGAACTCTCAGTTCCTTCATTTCATCTTTGATCTGCTCTATATATTCTGATTTCTGATTGATTTACGCACTGGTTATCCGCAGATCACTTGGCAGCCTTGGGCAGTGTTTGGCGATGACCTCGAGAACCAGTATCCAGGAGGATCGACCAGTTCCCAGTATAGGTTCCTGCTCGAGGGACCAGTCGGCAGGGCTTGGTTCCTGGGGGAACGCTTTCAGCGTCAGTGTGGGGTATGATTCCCAGACCTCCCGCCAGGCCTCCACCGACTATGCGGACTGCCGACGGGCTATCTGCCGAGGAGGTCATTAGGGACATGCAGGGACCGATGCTTTGCTATATCTTATTGAGGGGAACTACGCCACCTATCGCCGCATATATCTGATGCCCCCCTTGACGAGGGTGCGGGTTCCGCCACTGAGGCCTACCGGCGCACCATCTTCGAGTCGTGCCCATGATGCAGGCATCCTCTTCTAGCGAGGTGCATCTAGAGGTAGAGGCGCTCGATTCCTCCGATCCTCCGACTCTTGATCATCCCGATGGCCCGATATGCCGATCGAGTTGACGAGTTGGCGAGACTACTTCTCGATCCCGATCCCGATGGAGCCTCCGATGCTCGGCCACGATATGTCGCTGATCCCGACTCACCCCAGATGTTCTACCATTTTCATTTGTCATACGTATATTTTGGCGATTTATTTATTGATGACTTGAGCTTGTGTCCGCAGCCACCCTGAGTACATAGATGAGATGCTCGGGGTAGTAGCCTCGCTTGAGGGGATGGTCCTGCGTAGAGAGGCACAGATGTCCATCATGGGCTTCCAGGTACCCTTCATCTCTCTTGCATTTATCATATTTCTGTTAACACTCTGGTTTTAAGCTTTTTCACAGATTGATAGCCTGTGTAGGACACATCTGGCACACACCCCATTCACATACTGTATTTGCACCTGCTTTTTATGTTTGAACTGATGTATTGCACTTTTCATTTTCAGATGCCTCCCGTGTATGCTTCGACACGAGGTGGGCCACCCGGGCCTTCTCGGAGAGGTCGAGGCGTTAGACCTACTCGAGGTACAGAGTCTCGAGGGGCTGGGCCATCCAGGCCTTACCGAGGAGCTCGAGGAGCAGGGTCGTCTCGCAGACGCAGGGCACACATTGCTGAGGATGAGGAGGAGGAGGAGGAGGAGGTCGCAGAGCGTGTGTCAGAGACATCTCCTGGGGAGGGAGGCTCCGGTCTTGGTTCCGGAAGCGGAGACGAGCCTGAGGGGGATCCGGAGGATGACAGCTCTGACCCGGATGGTGGTGATGGTGCAGAGGTTATCCCACAGAAGAGGATGAGAGGGCCTCCACATTCTCGTTCCCGAGGCTACTGATGTTATTTCCTGCTTTATTTTTACTTTTTTAGCTAGTAGTTTGTAGCACTTTGCACATTGCTAGGCAGTTTTATTTTTCAGAAAACTTGTACCTTTATTTGTTGTAAAACATGATGGAATGAAACAGCTTTTGAAAGGATGTTTGTATTTGAAATTTTTGGCATCGCATCGCATTATTTTGCACAAAAATGGAATGGAATGAAAATGCGCCTCGTGTATTTATTTCCGTCGTAGTGAACCGACGTAACAAATAAAAAACAAATCGACTTACTAAGAGATAACAGAATTTTAGCAAGTTTACAACTCGATAAACAAAGTACAACAATGTTAACGACTCAATAAACAAGACTTAACAAAATTGTGTAACCACAAAGGGTAACAACTCAAAACACAAAATGCGACAGCTCGACAAACTTACAACTCGATAATCAAAACAACAACTCGATAAGCAAAAACACGGCAAAATGTATTTCAGACGGACGATCTGGATGATGAAATGTATCGGAAACTGATAGAAATGGAGGCCTTCGACATTCCCGATGCATGAAAGTACCTCAAACTTCCTTCCGGTGGGCAAAACAGGACCAACGCACGGCCGAAATCATTTTGTATCCGGACAACGAAAAGTGGCCGGCCTACTAGGATAGGTGGCCGGCCGGCCACTCCTCTCGTGACCATCGAAATTTTGACAAGTGTCCCGTGAATAGTGTTTTGGCCTCCTATAAAAGCCCCAATCTTGGAACTCATTCATTTCATCACATTCTCTCTCAAAATGGAAGCATTTCTCACCGAAAATCTTACATCTTGGATTTCTTCTTTAAATGGCTCGGAGAAGTTGAATTTCCGGGGTTTTGGCTTGAATGCACTATTCACGCTAAGCCGGACTCCACTGCATCTTCCTTTCCTCCATGCCGCGGCAAGGTTTTGGAACCCGGTGACGCACGTCTTTAGCTTTGGCGGGCAAGAGGTATGTCCGACTTTTGAAGATTTTCAAATCTTGATGGAGTCCGAGCGAGGCGAAGAAATTCTGCCCCAGCTCAATTTTAGCTATGCCCAAGCCTTAGGGCGGATGTGCGGTCTTAATGCGCATGATGCTAGATCTCTGATTGGTGACGGGATGTTGGATATCCCGAGTCCGATGCATCGATTCTCGATGTCGGTGACCGCAAAGAACCATTATTGGCAGGCTTCCAAGAAGACGCCTCTGCTTGTGCCTACTATCTCATTTTCTATTTGTCTCGGGCTTCGGAGGAGCTAGCATCCGTTTGATTGAAGTCGCTCAAGGCTTGAGGGATGGGAAGAGTTGCATTGTCATGACTCTGGCCGAGACACTGAAGGGCTTGGATGCTTTCTACCGCCGGGAGACAACCAGGTTTATGGGAGTCCACCATCACAGGTGTAATGCTTCCCGCCAAGCTCACATGTATATTCACTTACATCACTGCCCTCTGCCTCGGTTTTTCTCACAAAACCCTTATCTTACTTTTTCTCTCATCGCACATCTCTATTCTTTATTCTCTTATTTTTCATCCCTCCCCAGATATGGTTGATGGATAAATTGCAAGTTGTGGATTCTTGTCCCGCTTATTCAGCTCGCGGCTACTTCTTTCGGCAACGCCTAGTGAATGCTCCTGATGAGAGCTGGTGGTTTGAATGGATGTGCAACCTATCGGCAGATCGCATTGCTTGGCGCTGCCCTTGGCTCAATCTCCCGGCAATGGGCTATAGCATGTCCCGGCAGGTTGGGATTCGACTGATTGGCTTGACTCATTGCGTGTTCTATTTCCCATTCCGCATTTTGCGCCAGTTCGGCCATGATCAGACTTGCCCACCGGAGGAGATAGAGTATCCGGCCACATTTCCAATTCGAGGTGCACAGTTGGCTCAAGAGTCAGAGCATGGAGAGTTAGAGAGCTCGCCCTCGCTTCCTATTTTCAGCTTGCACTTTATCCGATGAGTGCCGATTGGCTCAACGAGGAGGCACAAAGTTGGGCCTAGGTTGGCATCTGAGGCTTCAACAAGCTCTGGAAGGGGGCGCAGGGACACCTGACTAGACTATGCCCCAGATTTATTGCTTTATTAGTACTTTCAAGTTTTCTTTATGGGTGTAATAAAAAAACAACTTCGATTGCATGCAAGAGCAAAAGAACTCTGTTTTGAAATCAATGAAATTGAAGGTTGTGGTACTGAAAATTCTCCACTTTTGGTCCAAAAATGGTCTTAGATGTGAAAAGATTACTTTGAACAAAGTCAACTTTTATTAAAACTTTTCAAAACTATTTTCGATATGGATCAGAACTGGACACACCTGGGATCTGTCACTGAAACGCACAACCCCGGATCCTAGCAACTGGAAAGTTGCCCCTAGTCTGAAAAGGTGCCTCGGCAAAATGTGGCAACGGAAAGTTGCCCCTAGTCTGAAAAGGTGCCGCAACACTTCAATGCAACGGAAAGTTGCCCCCAGTCCGAATAGCACTGTACCGGAGATCGCAATAAATGCTGATGAATAGAGATGACTGAGATGATCAAAAAGGACAAAGTTGATCGGGGAAAAGATTGTGACTGAACTTCAAGATGAAGCTGCCTACGTATCCCAAAGATGGGAATCAAGTCTTACGTAGTTCAGCTCAGTTCGCCAAGTATTTTTGCTCTCCTTTTGCGCCTAACTTTTGCCAAGGCCGCCTTTATGCGGTTTTCAACCTTATGAGTTCGGGCTTTTATAATTTCAAATTTTCTATGCTCGACTTTTGCCTAGGTCGCCTTTCGGTTTTCGCCCAGCGAGCCTCTCAAGGGTAGTATTTCTTCAACTTGTCCATATTGATCGGTCGAAAACTCTAAGCCATCTAGATCCATCGTAACCACAGCTCCACCGACTGATTGACTTGATGATGTAGGGACCACCAATTGGGTCCGAACTTGCCCTTGGGTCGTGAATGGGAGCTCGGTTGTCTTTGAGTACCAAATCTCCTTCTTTCAAATTCTCGACTTAACCTTCTTGTTGAAAGTCTGGCGATTCTACGTTGATAACCTTGGACGGGTATGTTGCTTTCAACCTTCTCTCGAAAAGCATGAGTTCTTCAAACTGCTTCACGCTAATCCGCTTTGCTATCCGCACTCGCCAATACTGTGAACGACGGACCTCAATCTCAATAGGCGTAATGCCTCCATCCCATAGACCAATGAGTACGGAGTTGCCCCAAGAGAAGTTCTCGATCAAGTCCTCAGAGCCCCACAGAGCGAAAGGCGCCTTATCCGCCAATCCCGATAGGTTTCCACCATCTTCGTAGTATGCGCTTGATATTCTTGTTGGCGGCCTCAATCGCCCGCTGGTTTGCGGCCGATAAGTAGACGACTTATGAAAAGCCACATTGTATTTCTCCAACAAGTCAATCACCTCTTTCTTGAAGTGGGAACCATTGTCCAAACAATCTCATTTGGGACTCCGTGAGCGACAGATGATGTTGTTTCGATGAATTTTGCAACGCAGAAGCTTTCAACACTGCATAAGATTGGGCCTCAACCCACTTCGTGAAATAATCTATCGCTACAAGGATAAACTCATGCCCATTCGACCCTTTCGGCGTGACAGCCCCGATCACATCAATTCCCCAGACTGAAAATGGCCATGGGGAAGTCATGTTGTACAGCTTCGACGGCGGGATGTTCATGCGGTTTGCATGGATCTGACATTTGTGGCATCGCCGGACGAAACCAATACAATCCTCCTCCATGGTGGACCAGTAATAACCTTGTCTAAGGATCTTCCGCGCCAACATCACTCCATTCATGTGTGCACCACATTCACCTCCATGGATGGCTTCCATCAGACGCTTGGACTCTTCTGCATCAACGCACAGTTTATGCATTCCCAGATGACCTCTTCTATACAGTTTACCCCCGCAGATGATGAACTGAACGGCCAATCTTCTTATTGCCCTTTTGTCTTTGACATTTACCCCTGGCGGGTACGTTTCTGTTTCCAAGAAATTCCAGATGTCGTGATACCAGGGGTGTTCATCCTGGACTTCATCTATGGCTGCAATCGACTCATAGGCAGGTGCAAATTTCTGGTCAATAATGACTGGACGCATTCGGACTCCACGTGGGATGTCTATCATGGATGATAGAGTTGCTAAAGCGTCTGCGAACTTGTTGTTCTCTCTTAGTAGATGAGTAAAACTTAACTTTTCAAACCGAGGAATCAGCAAATCCAAGGTTTGGTGATACATCATCATATTTTCCTCTTTTACTTTCCAGTCTCCTTTAGCTTGAGACACAACAAGGTTGGAATCCCCAATGACGCCCAAATTGCCTTGCCCCTAATTCCGTGGTCGCTTCCAAACCAAAGAATGCACGCCAGATTCTCGCTTCATTATATGAGACTTTGTAACGGAGTTTGAAGGCTAGAGGATACGGAATTGTCGGTGCTATCAAGAACACTCCTATCCCATACCCATGTTGATTTGACACTCGTCAAAGTACATTGTCCAAGTTTCCTCGTCGATATGCGTAATTGCTTCATCCGGGAATAGGTACTCAATCGCTTCATCCCTCAACCGGATGGTCGGCAAGGAACTCGCCATCGCTTCTTCCTTTTTATCGACTTGGCATCACATATGTAAGATCAAATTCGAGAGCAACAAAGAACCAACGAGCTAGCCTACCCGTAGTTACCGGTTTCTAAAAGATATTTGATGGGATCAAGTCGCTAAACCAACATTACAGAGTGAGCTAACAGTAGTGCCGCAGCCTTCCGTAGCCCATACCAAAGCTAAGCAAGCCTTTTTCCAAATGGGCGATACCGGTCTCATATTCCAAAGATTTTCTTGCTCAAATAATAGATGGCTCTTTCCACCCTATCTTCGATTCCTCAGGCAAGCATGCAGCCCATCGTGGTCTCGCATCTTGATAGATACAAAATCAACGGTTTCCGGTTCACCGGTGATAAAACGGTGGGTTCTCAGAGATATTCTTTAACTGCTCAAACGCAGCCTTGACACCGCCCCATTGGAACTTCTTGCCTTTCTTCGAAGACCAAAAAGTGGTTCACAAGTCAAGGTTAGTTTTGAAATAAACCGCCTTATGAATGGCACTTTACCCGTAAAGCCTCGCACCTCCTTTTCACCTTGGTGGTGGCATTTCTAAGATGGCCTTGATTTTGGAAGGGTCGACCTCGATGCCCCTTTGTGTAATCAAACCCCAAAGATTTTTCCCCAGAACACCAAACGACATTTCGAGGGTTTAGCCGAACCTAATTCCTCGATCCTTTGGAAAAACTTGTGCAAGGCGTGTAGTGGCCCTCTTTCTTTGGACTTGACAATCATGTCGCCCACGCACCTCAACCTCTTTGTGGATCATATCGTAGTATTGTGGTTATGCTCGTTGATAAGTAGCCCCAAAGATTCTTCAACCCAAACGGCATTACCCTAGGTAGACGTCCCTTCACGGGTGGTGAATGCGATTTTCTCTGCCTTCCGCGCCATCACTATCCGATTGTACTCGAGAAGCCATCCATGAATGAGAGCAATGCATGCCCCGCCGCGTGAAGTCCACTAGCTCATCAATGTGTGGCAGGAAAGTCGCCCTTCTGACTAGCTCGCTCAAATCCTCAAGTCTACACACACCGGATCCCGCCATCTTCTTCTAAGACCGAACAATGTTGCCAAACCAAGTCAGATATCCAGATACTAGCAGCAAGCCTGCGTTAATTTGCTTGGTGACCTCTTTCTTAAGCTTGAGAGCCCAATCCGGGCGGATCCTTCTGAGCTTCTATTTGACTGCCGCCTCGGTCAAGGGGATCCGATGTCGCATAATCTCAGATCGATTCTGCATGTCTTCGTAGGACCACGCGAAAACATCTTTAAAATCTTTTAATAAAGCGACTAAGCGCCGCGTTCCTCCGAAGACAACGTGGACCCGATCCGACCACCATGGTCCTCCTCAAGACTAATATTCACGTAAATGATTTCATCCATTAGTGGCTTAACAAATCTCTCTTGCTCTTGCTCAATTAAACGTTGTAAACCGAGGAACTTCGCCTCGCTGCTTTTGATCAAAATTTTGAAAGTCCTAATTAATGCAATAAATTAGGGGCACGAAAAGTACTCGAAATCGATTCACCTCATTCTCATTAAGTTCATCCAAATCGCCCGATTCATCTACTACAACAGACTCAAATGAAAAGGAAAAGACGACCGACAGACTCGCATCCGTTAACCTCCTCAGAGTACCAGACTCAGACTACCGAAGCTGAACTGATTCGACTCACTAGACTCGGTGGAATCAGATTCCGCCACTACCACCGAATCTTTAATCGCCGATAAGAATCCTCCTCGCATCGCCAAGTGAGAGAGGTGCAATTGATGCGCCCAAGATAGTCAGCCGTTGGCTCGCACCGCTTCATCCCCAATCGCGAGACCATGAAGTTATTCCCTGCAATCTTGGTCGATCGGAGGATCGAGAGGAGACATACCAAGTTACCCCATTTCCAATTCCTGCCCTCGTAATCCTCCGCTTTACTCGCCTTTCGCTTGTTGGTCTGCGCTTATGGCAACGCTATCCCCGGATAGTTACTGTCGAAGAAGATTTCGAACTCGCACGCTTCCTCTCCGCGTTGAACCATGGCTCTGGGAAGCCGCAAAATGGAAAATCTTCCCCCTCCCGGACAAAGCGTCCGTTTAGGGTACCCTGGATGGGCCTGTGCATTAGATCAAAAGGCTTCCCAGCCTACTTTGCTCTGGCTCTGCCAGCCATTTCCTTCTCTTTCCTCGTCCAATCTTCTTTGGTGGGCAGATAACCCAATCCAAAGGTGTGTGGATTGTGTGGCACTTCGGCCAACGCTGCGACCCCTTTCCTGCCGCTTCTTCCCAATCCCATCCCAGGGATATGTTGTAGCCTGTTCATGAGGTAGACGGATTGAGCACTGACGTACATACCTTCATTCACAGCCATAATGTTTTGCACCACCCGGGCCTCAGCCAAAGTAAATCCCGATATGAACATGTCTTCCATGCCGTGTTCGATCTCCAGGACTGGCGTAGATACCTCCGGCGGAGGGTGGATAGATGAGTTCCCAAAAACAATGGCTACTCCCTTTCCATAGGGGTACTTCACCATTTGATGTAGAGTAGATGAGACAGCCTTCACTTGATGTAACCAGGGTCGTCCCAAAAGCATGTTAAAAGATGCAGGGACCTCCAAGACGTGAAAATCTACCTCTTGTTGTCCAGGCCCAATCTTGGTTTGGATTTTTACTGTCCCCAGGACATCCCTGCTTGTATTGTCATAAGCTCTGATCACTTGAGTAGTCGATGTGAAGTCTGCAGGCTTTAATCCAATTGCATACGCCGTTCTGGCCGGGCAGACATTAATAGCGGACCCGGTATCAACCAGTACTACCGGAATCCATTTGTCCCTGCATTCTACAGAGATGTAGAGGGGTCTGTTATGATCCACGCCCTCAGGCGGCAGCTCCTTATCCGAAAAGGTCAATGCCGGGGAACCTCCTCCCGGAAAGACTAGCCCAACTAGTTGTTCTGGCGTAGTTTCGATAGAGAGCTTGGCTTTGTCCATAGCGGAGAGGACAGCCTGTCTGTGTACTCTGGAAGCCATAAGCAGTCCCCAGATGGAGATGTCTGCTTGTATTTTCTTTAGCTGTTTCAGTACAGCCTCTTCCTCAACTTGCTTCTCCCTCTGCTTCTCCGCTTCTTTATCTTTCCCTGATGCCCTAAGTTGATCAAGGTGTGGGGCTTGAAATACCGCCCACTTCTAGTCATATGGTCCACTTCTTCGAGGTACTGTGTGTCAGTTGGCCACCCGTCCAATCTTCGCCTCAGGTGGGCGAGATACAAGTCGCCATCTTCCCACCACATTCCACTAGCATCTAGCAGCACTGTCTGTTCCGCTTGTTTGCGCTCTCAGCATTTTCCTCCCACATGCTCACAGCATGTTCAGTTTTTGTGCTCACAGCAGTCTCAACCTCCTCATGGTTCTTTGCTTTTCGGATCCTCTCAGAATCCCATTTCTTTTCTTGTTCCTCCCGTGTCAATTGTTCGGTTTTCAAAATGTCTTGGTCCCGAATTCTTCTTCTGGCGCTCTCCGCAATTTAGTTCGACCTCGGCCTTTCCTACCACAAATGGTACAATATCCGTTGACCATCCAACCACCCGACGACTTCCGCTGACTCCTCGTCTTCGAACCAGTTAATTGACGCGTCCCCTGATTCCTGATCATTGAAAAATTGGAGATTGGCGAAATCCTTTTCCATCGTTGTCAAATCATCCCCCACTGATTCAAGTTTGTCTCTACGGATCATACACAAATCAGCCCGTTCTGGCGGCCCTACACTTATCTTTGACTGGCTCCAAGACAAGATATATCCCCTCAGATCATACGGTCTGCCAGCTACATTCTCGATCGCCCACCCTGCACTCAATAGTTTTGCTCTCCTCAAAAGCCTGCCCAATTCCATTTTCGGTGGTCACCACCTTTGGCTCAGGTTGGGTTGTAGAGGTATCCATCATGCACAAATCAGTGCTGTCAGGCAGGATCACCTCCGGCTTGGGTAGGTGGGAGGGAGTAATGTAGATACTAGGGTCGTAAGACACGCCCCCAGTTTGGATGAAATTGATTCTTTTGGGTGGGTCTTGGTTATGTACTGGGAGTGGGTTGGTTGTAACATTGGGTCGCTCGGGGGGGAGGATGATGTTTTTGTCAATAAGATCTTGAACCTCATGACGCAGCCTGAAACATTGGTCGGTATCGTGACCATGCTGCTGGTGGTATTTGCAATATTTGGCTGGGTTATGGGAAGGGGGGAGTGGATTTGGAGGGGGCCTCGGTTCCAAGGGTTTCAGATGCCCTTTTCTGACTAGAACCCCGAGGACTTTGGTCAAAGGCATATGTAGTGGAGAGAAGGTTCGCTGACCCCTAGATTGGTATCTGGAAGCTTGGTTACTACTCCCAGATGCATCAGAAAAAGGTGTGGCCGCTGCGGGCCTTGGTTGGGAAGGGGGATTGGTGGTGACCATTCCGACCTCTGAAGTTCTTGCATTGGTAGAGCCACTGGCCCGCATTGTTGTTTCGTTGAATGTCCGCCGGTCGTTCTCGGTCTTGGTCAAACAGACCTCGCTTCATCGCATCTTCAATCTGCATCCCCATATCATGCAGTCTGCGAAGGGGAAGGAACTACAATCATTTTCTTCATTAACCCCGTTGGAGATTGCGCACAATCATCCGAATTTGATCTCGTCTCAGGCCTTAAGGTCATCATCGATGCCTTCGCCTCCACCGGGTTACAAAGTCGAGAAAGACTCCTTGGGTTCTCGCTTTGTTGTCTCGAGATCACGAGTGGTAATCTCAATCTGTGTTATATGAGTATTGTGCAACAAAGGCCCCAAACCATCTCATCCCAATTCCTTGACATCATTATCCAACTTTGCATACCGGCGGCCACTCGACAAGGTTCGCCAAAAGCGAGAGCTTTTGGTCTGGTTAGGCCCATTGGCCTCAAGATATCCGAAAATGTACCAGATGAACCATGGGGTCCCTGCACCGGCCAAAACGGTCGATCTGGGGCATTTTAAATCTGTCCAAGAAAGTCACGCCACGCCAAGATAGCCGTCCTCAATATCTGGGATGGCTTTCACCCCCTGTGATTTCTTGAAGAGTTTTTCCAACTTGCTCAATTTCAGAGCTGTCTGGTCTACCTCGAACTCGAATGGAGAGTCCGGGTGATTGGGTGTAGTATTTTTAGACAGTTGCGGCGGAAGCGGGGGCGGAGCCAGCCCCGTCGGAAGACCCGTGTCCTCTTGGGTGTTTTGGAAGTTTGGCAGAGCGTTCTGTGGGTTTGGGAGGGCGTGTTGGGTGTTCTGGGGATTTGGAGGAGCATTCTGACCAGTAGATATCGGCTCAGGTAATGGAGCCCCGGGTGGAGGAGGAACCTGATGTGCCCCTAGTGGAGGAGGGACCTGGTGTGAAGCAGATGCAGCGTTCTGCTGTTGTAATCTAGTGATCAACTCAGACTGTTGGGCCATGACAGCGGCCTGCTGTTTGGAAAATTCCGCCTGGCGGATAGCTTCATCTTGCATTTGTTTCATGCTTTCACTCATCTGGCGCATCATCGCCTCCATTGCTGTATTCTGTTGTTCCATCTGAATAATCGGCAAGTGTATATCTATAGCAGAAACAGGAATCTCTACCCGACTGTCTGACACTAGAGTAAACTGCCGTTCCGGTGACCCGTGCTCTGACACACTATGCCTTCTCGGCCTTCTTCTAGTGACTGGGGGTAAAGAGTGGAACACTGGATGTCCGTCAACTATATCCTCGGATCGGTTGAGTCGGCGACCTCGTGTCCAAATTGCTTGGGGAGTATCGATCGCTCGAAGCAATCGTATACAAATCGCCTAGCAAAAGATAAATAAAGCGAAAAGAAATAAATAACCGTAAATAAACGGCAAGATAACGGCTTAAATTGAATACACCACACACAGGGTATACAACAACACACAGCTTGGTAAGGGCTATACATCGCCCTCAAATCTTGGTCAATATCCTCAGACATCGTTTCCTTAAATCAATCGATATCCGCAGACGATCGATTCTCAAATAATCGATCGATGTTCGCAGGCGTAACATGCTAACTCAAAACTGATGCCCGCAGGCCTGCTGCCCAGACTCATACTGACACATGCATTCCCTGTAGAGACGCACTCTAGCAAGCACATAGCAGATAAATGAGAGCCAAAACACCCCTATGTTGGGGTAGGGTTTCCCTGTCCTATTTTGTTAGGAACTAGGGGTTCACTACGCACGCAGCGGCTTCAAACAACCTATAAACGGGTAAGCAACCTGTCCTAGTTTGGAATGGTCACTACGGATCCGAATATACACTAGGTCGAATGGTCAAAAAGGGTGCCCCGGTGAAACCGGGGTTTGTGTTCCCATGCTGTCAGAGCCCAGAGCCGATCAGCCTTACGGACATGACTTGACAAGACAAGCCTCCGGCAAATCGTTCGGGAATGGCATATGGCAAACACGGTGTCCTAGGCGCACCAATGCAAATGCAATGCAAAGAAACACACAAGTGTAGTCAAAACCAGATATCACGAGTTCGAGTCAAGTTCTAAATCCTCAATGAGTCGCCAGAATCAGAATAACGCTCATGGGGACCTCGCCATACCGGACTCGATTTTGTTGCGGTTCCAAATCTTGAACCAAAGAGTCCAAATCCGCAAATCGCTTTTGAAGAAAAAGATTTTTGAAAGAAGTGCCAAACATGGATCGCTTTGCCAGATAAATGAGTCGCCACCTAAATATTTTAAAATGGGAAATTTAGGAAACCCCGACTCGGTGCGAAAGGCCACGTGTCCGCTCATCACCAAAGTTGGCTCGGGAACTTGGGTACGATTGGGAAGGTCACATCGTGAGCACTTCTCGCCGCGGCAAGACCGCCTCTACTAACCATGATATCTGTTTTTGAAAACTTTGTGCGTTCTTATTCCGATTATTGGCCTAGGTTACTATGTGATGCTCGCAGCAAACAAGTATAGACTGGGCCGTCTGAATTGGAACAAAACACTTCATGTTTGTTTGTTTGAAAATGGTGTGAAGGTGCTACCCGCAGGTAGGCTAAAATGCGGATTTGCCACCCTCGGGTGGGCTTAGAAAACATGATTTTGCCACTATCTAGTGGGCTTAACAAACGATCTGATGAATTGTCCCAATTCAAATAACTCAACCTCCACCCACAGGCATTCAAGGCAGTTATATCACATAAGCACGTAGCCTCATGGCAAGCATGCTATCATGGCAACACTCACACGCATGCAAGGATGCTAAAGCATAAAACTCACCGAGTACTCCAAGCCAAAACAGAAACCGATTAGAAATCCATGCATGGACCTAAATATGAATGCCTAATGCAACACACGCAGAGATGCAATTATAGCAGTTCGGCTATTCTAAAGATGGCATATGAAATGCTATAGCTAACATGTATTCAATTTGGAATTGAAATACGATGCAGCTGTATGATGCGCCGAGTGCAAGTGCAAAACAGATGAATGATGCAAACATGCTGTCATGCTGTATGCTAATTGAAATATGCCCTATATCTAACCATTGTAAGCGGGTAAATAAAAGGGAGAAAGAAATGGGGGTTGGAAGACATACATCACACTCACACACCCTCATTACAGTTGTGCCCTCGCGCAGAGGGTCCGAATAAATATACAGTCCGAATAAAAGAATAATACAGTCCGAAATATACAGTCTGAAATAATATACAAATTCTTAATTAATTAACAATTAAACTAAGAAAGCAGTAAACTGGCATGCAAGCCAGGGGGTGCCTTGCTTCTGATGTATAGTGTCTACTGGGCTGCCTCGGGTGGAAATCCACTGGGATGCCCTGATTAGCCTCTGTTTGCAGTATTTCTCGAAATGCGCGTCGGACTCCAAAAAGTTGTTGATCCTCGATTTTGTCAGAAGAGAGCAGGAAAAGGGCATAGCAATGTACTTCACAAATGTATGCATGCCTCGATCCTCGTGCCACCAATCACGCATACCGATGCATGATGGCCGAGGAATCGGATTGCACAACTCAATATAGGGATGAATACGTATGAATGCGACAACAAAACCTAACTCCATCATGGGTAATCCGGAGTGGTGGTGACTTGGGAATTGAGACTCGTTCCGTTACTCGGAGTACAAAACGCCTCGTTTCCCGTGCAATATGCAATGATATGCATGAAATGCGCGGTTACTGACCGGTATGCACAATACCGATGAAAATGAGAAAATGAGGCGCCGAAAAGCGCACGCGCACGCAAACCGAGGTGATGATGGAATGTAAATCGGTAAATCGGCAGCCAAATGCGCTACACGTGCACGCAAACCGAGGCGATGATGAAATGAGAAAATCAAATACAACGAAACCTCGAAATGCGCGCCTACGTGCACGCAAACCGAGGCGATGATGAAATGAGAAATCGGATATAACGGCAGCCAAATGCGCCCTCAGGCACGCAAGCCGAGACGATGATGAAATGGAAATCGGATAAAACCGAAGTGCCTCGAAATGCGCGCCCACAGGCACGCAAACCGAGGCGATGATGAAATGAGAAAATCGAATACAACCGAAGTGCCTCGAAATGCGCGCCCACAGGCACGCAAACCGAGGCGATGATGAAATGAGATGAAATGGCATACGGAACGCCGCGATGGGCTTACACCAACATGGGAGAGCCTCAGCTCACTCACATAGGAGGCCGATGAATGAAAACGGAGTGCCTCGAAGTGCGTGCCCAAGGGCACGCAAACCGAGGCAATGCATTAAAGCATGAAATAACATGGAAAATGATATGCAAGCATGCGAAACAAATTTCAGCAGCTAAATGAAGGGAAAACAGCCCGAAATGATACGAAATGAGAATCAACGCATGAAATCATCCCAAATGTAGTTTATGTTCAAATAGCCTACGGCTATGCTAAACAGACAAAATTGGCACACGACAGCAAAAACAGTAGCAAGGCAGTCCCAAAAATGACATTTTCTCAGTACAAAACAAGGCCAAATTATGAGTGTGGATAGGGCAACAATGGCATGCAAAAATACGGGAAAAGAGGGGAATTACAAAGCAAGTGGTATTTACAATGCTCAAACCCAAAAATTCAGTTCTACAACATTAGAGAGGGACTAAAAATATGCATTTTTACAGAAGATGAGATCCCAAAATTCAGTGTGTAGATATACTAAATATAGCATGCAAAATTGGGCCAAAAGAGGGCTATAAAGAGAGGTATCATAAGCAATGACCAAACAACTTAAGACCCTTAATGAAACTTGAAGAACAGACCAAAACAAGACAATTTATAAGCCTGATGAATGCTGAATTCTGAAGCTAAGATGGCCTAAACAAACATGCAATTTTACGGTAAATTTGAAGAATTTCAAAGCAAGTACTAAAATCAATTACCAAATGGCTTAAGACCCTTCACAAATCATGATGTATGGACCAAAATAAGACTCCTTCAAGGCCTGATGAAGGCCAAAAAAAGAAGCCAAAATAGTCTAACAAAGCATGCAAAATATGCATAGGACATGAATTCAAGGCAAGTAACATGTAGGGCAAGAAAAACAGGTTGAGCCCTTCTTCAATGTTGAAGAGGGGCTCAAAATGAGCACACCATTAGTTCATGCAATGCTCCAATTCAGATCACAAATAGGCCAAATATATCATGCAATTTTACGGTAAATTAGCAGAAATACAAAGCAAGTGCATGATAGAATCACCAAACAAGGTGGAGCCCTTCTTCAATGTTGAAGAGGGGCTCAAAATAGGCCCATCAACAGTTCATAGTATGCTCAAAATCAGATCACTCAAAAGCCAAATAAAGCATGCAATTTTGTGGCCTAAAGAGTGGTATTGAAGCAAGTGTATCAAGGAGATACCAAATGAGGTTGAGCCCTTCTACAAAGTTGTAGAGGGGCTCAAAATAAGCACAAAACCAGTAGGGGCCAAAGCCCAAATCAGTAGGCAAGTAGGGTAGAAATAGGAAGCAAGAAAGTGATAGGAAAAGGGATTTAGAGACTTACCCTTGAAGACCTTTCTTTCCTTGCTTCTTGGCTTCAATTTGTTGCTTCTTGGTCACTGGAAAACACCCCTTTGCTGCTGGAATGGAGATGTTGATGGTGGTACTAAGGGTTGATGAAGGATTGGCCTAGAACCCTAAAGATTTTTTGAAGTTTTGGCTATGGAAATGGAGTCTTTTGAAGAGGGGCTTATGAGACCAAATTTTGTAACCCTAGCAAAGGGGCTGTCCAGCCCTTTAAATAGGGAAGAAAAGGTGTAAAAGGGGAGGGAAATGGAGGCAAGATTTCCCTCCCAAAATATCCCCCGGATGGGGGAGATATTTCAAGAAAATATCCGGACAGCTGGAATGGGCTGGAAAGTAGAAAGCTGGCCGGCCAGGTGAATTTCTGGGAGGTGGCCGGCCACCCCACCTGGTCGGCCAGCCACTCACTCTGGCCGGCCAGCCATGGCCCAAAAATGAAGTGCAAAAATTCTGGCCGACCACCATGCAATGGTGTCCTCCCATGTGTGTAGAACAAGGCCCCAAGGTCGGAATCTGGCAACTCTGAAGCAGAAGTCACAACATAGAGCTTGAAGGAGAGGCTCAAAAATGAAACCAACAATTGCTGGCCGACCACCAACTTTTAGGGTCCTCCCAGATGTGTGGAACAAGGTTCCAAGGTCGGAAATTGGCAACACTGAAGCAGGAGCCACAACATAGAGCTTGAAGGAGAGGCTCAAAAATGAACTCCACAATTGCTGGCCGACCAGTAGTGTATAGGGTCCTCCCATGTCCCCTGATCACAGATATGTAGCTTTGGTTGGAAGAAAATATTCCCAGGGTGTTCAACATTGGCCCGGAAGTGAGCAAAACGGGCGTCGGAAGAGCGAAACTGGTTATCTGGGATAATTGCTGGCCTCCCACCCCCCAGTGATCTTCCTGGTGTTGAAACAGAGGTACCTGCCAAGTTTGAACAAAAACTAATGAGAAATGAACGCCCGGAGCCAAAACCGAGCACCGATCCCGAAAATGGGTCATGGGTCTAAGTGGTGTTCAAGAATAAATGGGCATCTGCAACCCCAGTGTCCCTCGGAATGATAAAACAGATGTTCCTGCCAAAAATCAGAGAAAACTGATGCAAAATGAATGCTCGGGGCCCAAATCACGCAGTTCGGGGTCCCGAAAACCGACTACAGGCACCGAAAGTGACATACGGCCACGAAGTGGGCATCAGAGGCCCCAGTGTTCCTCAGAACTGTAAAACAGAGGTGCAAGCCAAAAACCGGAGAACTCGGAGATGGTTGGGCGGTCCCGAGCCGAGGCACACGGCCTGATGGCTCCGAAAACCGGGAACCGGGCTCCGAAATGGGCAAAATGGCCTACGGCCACGAAATGTAGCTCACGGCCACCGGGAGATAGCCTACAGGACCACTCCCTTCCCTCAGGAAAGAAAACAGAGAAACCGAGTCTGGTTCGCAAACCGAGACAAGGCGCAGAAGGGAGTTCGGAAGCCCGGAGGCAGGGCGCACGGCCGCGACTCTGAAACTTCTGAACGAGCACAGTATGCAACATCACCAAGCGCTCAATCGGTGACGTCCGAGTCTTAAGGTCGGTCAAAAATGGGGTGTCTACAGTTAGATTGTAGATTTTGGGGGTGTTACAGAGAGAATTTTCAACTAAAATGGAAAATGAGGCTCCAAATACTTGGTTGAGGCTACCACGTCGCTCAGAATACTCTAATCCCACACAATCCGCTTGTGTTGATCTTTCCAATAAATTTTTCTCGCGACCTTTCATAATAGGTTCGTGCAAAACAAATTTTCTGCATGTGTGGCTTGCCCTAATCAACTTTACTGAGTAAACTTTAAATAGGCGTATCTCCTTTTTCTAGAGTTGAAATTTGGTCAAATATGTGTCTAAATTGAAGTCCCGAAAGTAAGTTTTCTAATTGTTTCAACCTCACATCAAAATTCAAAATGTGGAGAGAGAAAAGAATAAAAGAGTGAAGATTAGTCAAAAATAAAAATCCGAATTTGGGGCCTTTGGTCCAATCTTTCCTAAACACCACTTTAAGACATTAATGAAGGTTTCAAACATCTAGAAAGGATCTCGAATATAATAATAAAAGGATTTAAATTGGCTTGGTCCTTACATGGGACTTTTTGCTAAACCTCAAAAAGTTTAATCTATGCCTTATTCTAAGACTTTTGATGTGAAGAACATAATTTTCGGACAACTTTAGATTTATTTATATATTTATGTATTTATTTTAAATCTTCCAAGTGTTGAAAATTTGAGAAAAATAATTTAGTTAGACTAATTATGGGATTAAATAACCTAGTTAAAAAGATGGTTTGATTTAGTTGAGTTTTGATATTTGTCTCATATTTTTCAAACTAGTTTTGGTCACTAGTTTTTTGAATAAATATGTTTTCATGATTATTTTAATGTTTATTTTTTTATGGATTTGTTAGATTATTTAATGAATTTAGAGATTACAAGGGTTAAATGATAAATTTGGCCACTTAGGAATCATTAGTCCATTAAAAGTAATTTGAGTGAACTTTTGAATTTATCATATAAGAAATTAACTTAGGGCTAATTGGAGTAAAATGGTAAATGATGCCGTCAGGGCATTTTGTTAATTTGTGCCTGGGAGAAAATTTGGTGATTTAGGTCTTGATGGCATCTTAGTACTTTGTGCCCTAAGGACATTTAGATCAATTATGCCCTTGGGGCATAATGGCAATTGGACCATTAAAGGTGGAAAATTCTATTTCCACACACCAAATTATCTTTGTGTACATCTTTTCTCAATCCATACATTTAATAATTTGATTTTTATTTCTTTATCTCAGTCCACACACTTCACATTCCAAATATACCCTCACATTCTTTGTGCACATCCTCTCCTTCCATCTTTTCTCACTTCAAAAACCTTAACCCTAACTACACTAGCTATTGGCGATGGCGGCAGCGACAACATCAACCACCGCCCCTTCCCAGCCTCTCAACCATTCTCACATAGCCCTTCACGTTGTCGTCAACTCCATCACGATCATCACCAAACACCGTCACCTCCATTGTGATCATCACCGATCACCGTCACCTCTGCGATCCACCTCTCTACTCTTCCTCCATCACGATCATCGTCGGTCGCCGTCACCTCTGCGATCCACCTCCCCACCCCTTCCCTAGTCTTCTCTGCCCCCTCCCCAATCCTTTCTGCCCTCTCTATCGTGACGCAACCTCCCTCCTTCACCATGATCGATCGATCGATCGATTAACAAAGAAAGAAAAAGAGACAAAGAGAGATTCGATAATTGATGCTCAGACAAACCGTATAGATTCGATAGTTGATATCTGTACATACTCAATTGGTTCAGTGATTGATATCCGAATGGCGGCGATCTGTTCGGCATTGGTTGTCCGATTGGTCGCGATTTCTCTGGAGATCTACAGAGAAAGAAAAAAGACAAAATGGGAAGGTTAGGGACTAAAATGAGTGGGGAAAGTGAAAGGAAATGTTGTGTATGGTTGAGGTTTGGGGATGGAAGGCGATGGTCGGCGGTGAAATAGCTGGTGAGATGGTGGTAGGTAAGATGGTGGTAAGTGAGATGTGTATAGAGAAATTGTGAGATGTGTAGGTCAGATAGTGGTGGGTGAGATGGTAATTTTGTTAAAGGATAAAATTGTGATTCTAAAAAAATTCATTAAGTGTATGGAGTAAGGAAACTTGGTGTGTGGAAATAGAATTTCTCACTAAAGGTGTTTTGATAATTTGGGTCCTTTAGAGTATACTACATGTCAAATCCCAGATTTCATAAGATCCAAATCACGAGGAATAATCATAAATAATAAGGGAAAATACAATAATAACATAATCAAAAGGATTCTCTCATATGCATATCGATATCATTCAATACATAAGATTATCCAATTATATACATCATATATTCAACATCTATGTGGAGTGAATATATAGTATGTAATTTAAAAGCAACAATGTCATATGTTAATAAAATGCCCTAAGACTTACATCATGTAAAAAGATTCAACTCTTATTAAAATGGCACTCGGCCTACAAAATGAAGGGACTTAAGGCCTACAAGTCAAAGAGCTCTCTCTCAGCTCATGCATATGTCCTATGCCTCGCCTTATGGTTGGGGCACAACATTAATACCTGAAAAAAGAATTCAGCCATATAGAATGAACATATAGTCTAGTAGGATAACATTTGACAAGTGTTAAAAGTTTGGATACCTAAGTTGTCAACATAGTTCCCTCGAGTGAACTTTTGACCGCTCAAGCGATCCGTAGACCCAGACAGCTCTAATTTTTAAAAACTCAAATCCTGCAAGCACCCAATCACCACTCGAGCGGTCTATTCAACTTTAGTGCATGAAACTGCACTTTTGGCCAGATTTGTGGGACCCAAAGCTACTTTTATGCTTCTACCATATATAGGGACCTTAGCCATTTACACACCACTCATTCTCTCTATATTTCTCTCCTCTCTATACACTTTCTCTCTCTACTATTACTCCCTCCATTAAAGCTTGGATTTCACCAACTTAGAGTGAGAATCTATCTCTGATCCAAGCTATTATGTTGTAGAGCTCAACGAGGGTTTCAAGATCATCAAAGCCTAAAAGTCCATCTAACTCCTTTTCAATTTTCAAACTTCTCATCTCCTCCATTTGAGGTAGGGTTTTCATTCATTGGTTTGATGAGTTTATGAATATATGTGTGGTATTTTGGTAGAAAGATTTTGAGAAAAGGCATGATAGGGAGTTAGGGTTTGATGATTGATTGAGCATTTCTCTATAATTTTCTTTCTAAACCTATTTTCATTGTATAAAATTGCATGAGGGTGTTATAAATTGAGAAAGCCTCAATTTGTGAAAAATCATAATTTATGAAATTGTGCAAAACTTGAAATTGGCAATATTATATTAAAATTGATGTTGAATGTGTATAATTTACGGAATTATATCATTGTTAGAGATAATTGTATTGGTCCTTAGTGGAGAATGTCATTGTTGTAGACTTTTATACAATAGGTTGACAAAACCCCATTCATTTATTACATTATTGGAAATGTTGATATTATGAAAATAAAAACTCATTAAACAGAGGTACTAGAGTACATTTTATGAAAATCAGATGGTTACATGTTTTGCATTAATTACTTTAAAACATTATGGTTTTAATCAAACAATGGTGGTGAATCTAGATCATGTATTCTTGAGGTTGGGAATAATTTTGCTTGATAGTCTATGGTGAAAGACCAAAAACCCACACGGTGTAGGTGTCAAGGTCCTTCCGGTTAGAAATTGGTAAATTTGGTAGGCATTTAGGTGACACTTAGTGATGGTTACTTGCAGAGTGTTGCTTCAGATAGCTCACTAGATTAGGTGGTGCTTAGCGATGACTACTAACGTATACATATACTTGAGAGAATTCCCCAGATTAATAGTAATGAAATTAAATAACAATAACTCAATGAGAACATTTGGCATTGTTCATTGGAGTTGACATAAACCCTTTTATAAAATGAGGAACAGTTTGAGCATGTTATACATTTGTAGAATCATGATCATGTACACATATAGAAACATTGCATAACTCCCACGTCCGAACTCCGCTTTAGATCGTTCTTATGTCTAAATCGAAGCCCCGTAAATAAGCTCTCCAATGGTTTTAACCTCATTTTAAGATTCGAAGTGTGTAAAGAAAAAAAGTACAAATGAGTCAAGACTACTCAAAAATAAATATCTGAATTTAGAGTATTTGATCTAATCTTGCCTAGCCATCATGCTAACACCTCAATCAAGGTTCTAGACATCTCAAAGGATGTCTCAATTATAATAATTAAAGGTCAAACGCAAATGTCATTACCATGAGTCCGGAAATAATACAAGTACTAAGTAATGGGTACCCATTAACATAAACAAGTCAGGTTTACAACCCAGGACAGTACATTACTATTGTAGCCCTAGGGGCAAATTGATAAAATTGGCCAGAACAAACATTTTTGACAAAAAAATAGCCAAGTGTTGAAAATTATTTGAAGTATGGAAGTGAAAATTTAGGTGGTAAATAACCAGTGTTGATATTTACTATGCTTAATTGTTACGGGCATGTCCCGATATTATTAATTTTATGGGCTTGGCCTAGGTTATAAGTTTATAGTTGATATTATGATCTGGTATACTCAAGAGAGATATGCATCCAACTATTTGCTAGTTATACCCTCAGACACTACGTAGTTTAGAGTACTCTCTGGTGATTTAGGATGGAGCGTCCAGTATTGTGGTCCAATACTCAAATTTTTTTTTTTTTCATTTATATAGAATATTAACAGATAATTTAATATAAAAAAAAAATATTATATAACTAATATTGTTACTAGCAACAAAATACAGGTTCTCACACCCTTAGCCATGAAGCTTTTTGCAGTACAAGGACATCAATGCAATATCAAGGGGGAGATGTGGAAAATTTGATTTCAGACGATCTCCATAATTATGAGTTTTAGAGATTTATGTTTACAAATGCATTCATAGTTTAGTTAATGTATGCAATCCAAGAGCCATTTAAAGGGTCATTTGATGTCTAGATAAATGCACAAGACCGTATTCATGTCCCTAGGAGCCTATGAATATCTATGTAATAGTAAAAGAAGTGCGACAACGGAAGTGAGATGCTTGACAAGGTAGTCTCTTCCTATCAACTTCTCTGCCTAATTGTGTTTTTAAGTAATATCAAGCCTGCCATGAATTTTCAACAAAAGTTTCCTGAGCTTAATTGAAGTTAGACCTGGTCTACTTTACTGATTTGAGTCCTTCTGTATTTGATTTACTCAAATGAAAAGTTGATTTAAGTGAAGTTTGAGTGTGAGATTTGTGTCACCAAACTAAAAACTTGCCTAAAATGCATGTTTCATCTCATCGGTACAATACACATTGTCCACATCATCCTATGTGGATTCGGTTATCAAAAAATAAAGAATAAAAAGCTTGAATTACATGACTTATTCATAACATTGTTTGCATTGTTTGAGCAATTGGTCACATGTTTTACATCAAACCACAACAAATCATACAATCACCATAATGATAAATGATTCACCCAATGAAATGAAGATTTTCTTCTGGCTTTTCAGATAGAATCAATTGGCTCTCAAAGGAATTTAATGACCCTATCATTCTTATTCATCCATCTCAAAAAAATTAAATGCAAGCACAGTGCAAGGTGAAAACCTTCATACGCACAATTAATGGTGTTGCGGTTACATTTTACTCCAAACGTGAAGCTCGTGCTTTAGTTTGTCCCTCAAAACTCGCCTGAGTAATTTGTTGGAAGCTGTTCGAGGAAACTCTGGTACAATCCTTACAAAGTTCACCTGTTAACCAGTAAAAAGAAAAAGAAAAAAAGAAAATCATATGCTTATCATGCAGATTCAGGGTTTTTTTTTTTTTCATGAATTCAATCCATTTTTGGAAAATGTGGTCACTCTCATAATTGACTTGCCACAAATGTTGGCCTAATATGTAACTGAAAGTATTGAGGCAAATATACAGAGATCTTATTGCACATATATTTGCATATGTTACATCTACATAATTTAATATACAAAATTTGGAAGAGCCTATAATCCATCATATGAAAAAATTAACAAAACAATAGACAAACAAAAACAAAATCACAAAATCTTAGGCCAAACAAGTTTTCTACAGTTGTGACAAAATCCACAATTGAAGGTATTGGTGTATTCTTAAACATTTCTACACTTTCAGGGTTAAGCCAAGTTAGAACTTTTCAGTTTTCTGCATATTTCGACGTTTTGTATTTACCGATATTTCTTTATAATTAAAAATGATAATAAGAGGAATACACAAACAATTACTTTTGCATCCCATACATATTTGACACAGCAGAATAAATCTCTCTCTAGATCTACCTTGTTCCCAAAAAATAATATTTTCTTGGATACTCACCTAATGCTAACAGAAAATGAATTGGATGAAGATTTTTATAATATTTTCTTACTTAATATTTAAGAGATTTTATTTTTTACTAGTGGAAGTGTCAAGAATCCCAATGACCAAACAATAGTTTCATTGACCATCCAAGTGGTGTGGTCAACCATGGAGGTCATTGTAGCTCAAAAATGGGGTGTCTACAGTCATCATGTTCAAGTTGTCTAGTAAATTTTTTAAAAGAGTGAGGTTCGACTATATATACCCAACACTACCATTCAGGGTATTATTTTATGAGGTAAGGCACCTAAAAGTGTATATACACCTCTTATGCCTTTACAAACACCTAATTAGTGTTGTTTACACCATTGGAGAGTAAGAGTAGCCTTTATTCATTTGACGCAAGCTGTTAAAGAACTTGCTCCAGGGGATTCTCCAAATTTTTTGCTTGTAGAAGGTAAATATCTCATGTTAATAATGATATACCATATTTTAGTATTAATCCACCCATGTGATATATGTGGGTCCCATACAATCTAGATTGGTTTATACATGTATTTGAGTTAGATAGTAGAGTCTGGAATCTATTAAAAAACTTAATATGTGTAGGAATTGGTTACCTAATTGTATAAAACTAGGATTCTTTTTGTAGACTATTATAAATAGTCATGAGGGCTATAAGTTTTGGTGAGATTGAGGGAGCAATGAGGTAAAATAGAGATGAAGGGGTGAGAAAAAAAATACTGTTAGACACCAAGTGAGCAAGGGCTCAACTACCCTTGAGTATGGGGTTTGAGTAATGGTGTGAGTTTTGAGTATTTTGGCCATCTCACATGCAATCTCTATTTTATTCATATAGTGGAATATCTCCTCCCGTGGATGTAGGTAATTTTCGAACCAAGTAAATCTGGGTGATCATATATTTTATCTTTTGTGTGTGCATGATGTGCTTCTATTTGTGTTGGTGGGATGTGGAATAAATCCCAACACTATAAACCATCGGACACTACACTTGCCTCACATGAATACATTCTTGTGAGATTTTATTAGGGTTGTGATTGGGTGGTTGTGGTTTTGGATGAGCCTAAATCCATTTTTGTTGTTATATATATGTGAAAGACATTAAGGTTATGTTTAGATCATGGATTTGGGTAGGAATTCAGAAAAGGAAAAAGGAAAAGAAATGGCGAGGGAAATGGAGAAAAAAAAAAAAGAAGCTTGTATTTCATTCACATTTCCCTCACCTTTCCTTTATATTTCCAAATCCTTATCCAAATCCATGATTCAAACATAGCCTAAGGGTGGATCACAGTCAAAACACTTCTAGAGTGATTGTAAAGGCTTTGGGCAGCCCTAGTGAAAACCCATTGTGATTAGTGGGTTAATTCCGGTAAGGAGGCCAGAGGCTAATGTTCACAAGTAACTGAAACACCATAAAATCTAGGTATACATCTCTTTCACTTTAATCTGTTATATGCTACATGATGAATGTGATGAATGTGTGGAATTGATTTAAATGTCATAAACGATTCACTAGATGTACTCTTGCCAAAGTAAAACAAATTTGATGATTGAGTAGAGTCCCTTAATTTTACCCAACTGAACACTTGAATTGTACAAGGTAATTAAGATAGTAAAACTGACTCAAGTTACAAATCTAGCTGACGCTCAATAAAAGATATTAATGGTGAATTAAGGTGAAGGATTAAACTAATTTATAAAATTTAGGTTGTCCTATTCAACCCACCTTCTAGGACACTTTCATTAATAATGTCCCTTCATATCCTATGCAGAACCAGAATAAAATAGTAACCATGATAAGGAGTACGCTCAACTTGCATAGGCATACAACCTAACCAAAACAATATATATATATATATATTCAGGATCTTAAAAAGAGGTACAAACCTTAAACAACGGGTTAAGGTTTCTCTGAATGGCTCTTGAAAATAGCATCTTTAGCTTGTCTGGTTGTGTGTTAAATCCTTTCTTCAGTACCACAAATATAGCCAACTGTTCTGGACCACCATTTGCTGGTGCAGCGCTGACAGCAGCAGTTTCCATGATACTTTCATCGGCCTGGTCACACACTCGCTCAATTTCAACTGAGCTCGTCTGCATATCAGGTAATCTCGGTTATTTTTCTCATTTAAGAAATTAGTCCAAGCAAAAAGAAATTAACAGATGTCATGATAAATGAAATTAAGCCCATTCAAAAGTCAAACACGAGCTCATTTTGGGAAAGTAAAGAAGTCAGGAAGTTAATTTTGTCAAGTAGACTCCATGGAAATCTTATTGTCAAATGGTTTAATGTTCTTTGGGTAGTTTACCACCATACGCTCATGAAAAAATAGGAGGCCCAAACACCTTTGGTATAGCATCAGCATGATTCAACACGACTTCAAAAGGGGAGAGAGATATGAGAGTGTGGTTGGTACCTTTACACCGCCAAGATTCATGGTGTCATCAGCCCTTCCCTGTACAACAAAATATCCTCCAGCAGTTCTCTTGATGATGTCTCCGTGTCTCCTTAGTTGCTGTGAGTAGCAATAAGTTAGAATGAATATTATCAGAGCCGCTTCTACGCACCAGATCATATAGCATTTGTACTCATCAGATATTCTGATAATTATCCACTACTTATTTACGGACAAGAGTTCAAGGTTCAAAGTAATCCTAACAAACAATTACATCTTATAATTTTTATCCCCAGTAGTTTCTTACTGGAATTATGATTTATAAAGAGGTATGGTGAATGAGAAGACAAAAAGATTTATTCAAGTCAGCAATTGTTCATGCCAACAGGTTAGGTGAGGACATTGGCCTGATTGCTTTAGTTCTAGAAGACTAAATTTCATTCTTAAACTTTTGAAACTGAACATAATGCAAATTTTGCGAACACATGCAATTCCAAATCATTCATGTTTAAACAAATCCTTCAGAATTTTTTAAAAGAACAGCTCTTATGCTACCTGAGTGACATTTATCCTTCAATTTCCAAGAACAGTAAAAAAATTTCAGAAATGAAAAGAAACAGGTTGACATTCTAGAATCTTATAACATTCATGAAATTCTCTCTTTTACAAAACTGAAACTTATTAAAACCACTGTTTTGAAATATTGATACACATAGAACACTATTAATCCTGGTCAGGCACCCTAAAAATTTAACTCGACCCCAATTAATCCTGGTGTTGACTGATCACCTGAAATGCATCGTGCACATCCATTGTTTTATGGACCTATTTATTTGGGCAATCAGCCTGGTCACAGGAAGTTTCTCTATGAATGATCCAATGCTAAGTTACATGGACACAAGTACGGGAGTCAAGTATGGATGCATATTTAGGGGACAAAACCATCAAACCTCTAATCTAAGAAACACATACACTTCTATGAAGGTGATGTGTCCGTGTCGAATACATGTTGGAAACCGATAATCATTGGACACTTCCTGATACGTGTCAGACACACGTCCAAACATTTTAGACCTCAACATGCTTCAGGCACTTGGGGACACACTTCTATCATTTAGACATACATGAAACACATTATGAGTTTGAACAAAACAATTGAATAATAAAAGAAAAACAGTATGAATTATATCTATTAATCTCTTATCTAAGTATAAGAATTAGCGGTATGTAGCGATTTCTATTTAGATGAAATATTCATATATATGACATAATCTTTGCCCTCTCAAACACACATTAATGTGTACTAATTGAGCCCTCTTTTTTTTTTTTCTTTTTTTTATATGACACATACTAAATATAAAAAATCACATATTTTGAGCATCCATCACGTGTCCAACATTTTTTGAAAATTGTAGTGTCGGCGTGATTATCTTGTATCAGTGTCATGTCGCGCGACCGTGTCTATGTTTCTTAGTCCCTAATTGAAGGATATGAGAACTCCATAAAAAAATATATAAACTCTTTATATTATCAATCTATTTTATGGAATCAAATGGTATTTTATGTAACATAGACTGTCAAAAAAGGTATTTTACTCATTTTACAACAATTATGCAAATAAAATAACATAACAAAATTAAATTGATGGATATGTTTGATAATTGCATATCTGATGGAAGTATTGGACATATTTTACACCCTTATCTACGTGTCAAGTGCCTAACACTGCTTGATTTATTTTGAAGAGTCCATGTAACATATATCTACAATTCTGGAATGAGATTTCTAACATGTTTCTACCATTGTAATGTCTAATGTGCATTGAACTTGACAAATAATTATAACTAACAACTCAGAGCATGGTGTCTCCACATCAGCGTACCATTCCTTTGTACATGGGCATTCCTTTGAAGTACACTTCTTCATGATCAGCATTAAGCAATCTATCAGTAGCTCCCATGTATTGAGGAAATAAACCCACTTCACCAACACAATCTTGATCATCCAGCTGTCACATATGTCAAAAATATCAAACAAATGCAAATGCAGTAATCTCCAAAATGACAATCAAATAGATTTGACTTGTCTAGATGGTTAAATTTTTTATGAGTCATTGTATCCATTGTAACTAGTCACTATCACACAGCCATAGCAGGGCAGGTAATATTGGATCCACTTCACTTGAGAAGGCTTAGCAAGTGATTTACCAAAATAATCCTCACCTAAAGGTGCAGCAAAAACCCTCCAGCCGATGGTGTGATCCAGTAAAAGAATTCTCATAGCAACAATTTTCAAATTTAGTCAGAAAATTTCTTACATAAGGAACCCCATGTTCATCAAGGATGACAAAGCCTGTTGTCATTGACGCAGAGCTAAATGTTCCAAATGCTTGAGGTTGCAGAAGACTTCCCTGGATGTAGGATGATGCGAGTTCAGTGCCCCCACAACATTCAACAATGGGTTTGTAGTAAGCTCTCGAAGAAAGCCAAAGGTCATCATCAACATTAGAGGCTTCTCCAGTAGAACCAAATGACCTGCACATATTCATATTTAAATCCATTTTCTAGTGAATGATGCAACCATGAATATTTGAAATTTAAATGGAAGATTACCTTATTTTTGTCCAATCTAGGTCTTGCATGCAATGTGTACTCTTCCAAGCCTTGACTAAGCTTGGGACTGTGCCCAAAATAGTCACACCTGCATCCTAAACAAACGTAACAAAGAAAAAAGAGGTGTTTGTAGAGAAACTGTCAATTACTTGAATGCATAATAGAGTTGAATCATACCCTTTGGCATGTATTGAAGAGGAAAAAAAATTAAAGAAAAAAAAATTAAAAAATGTAGAAATTCTGTCATCAAAAGGGAAAGAATATACAAGTTTTGAACCTTTTTTCCTAGTTTCTTATCTTCTCCTGTGTTGCCTATTAGACATATTCAAATAGCTTGATATACATTGTTGGGCCCATTTCCTAACAACTTAAGCTTTTGAGACAATTGGTGACTTAACATGGTATCAGAGGTCTTGGGTTCCAAGTCTCTCTTACGTATGAATGCTTTCATCTCCACGTGCAAGATGGGATTGCATGTGAGGGAGGGTATTGAATGGCTTGATATATATATTGTTGGGCCCATTTCCTAACAATTTAAACTTTTGGGACAATCGGTGACTTAGCAAGCAGTAAACGTGAGTCCCTTTTTCATTCTAGTGTAGGAATGAGCAAAATTCTGAGAGTAAATTTTTTGTTTTTTTATAACCATTACTCAAACAGAAATAAAAAGGAATACAAATCCCAAGGACACAATACTCCCTCTATCCCAAATTATTAGTCCCTTATTTCATTTTTCATTGTCTCAAAATATTAATCCATTTTCAAAAGTCAAGGAATAAAATAATATGAATTTACTATTTTTCCCTTCTTTTAAATTCATTAATAACATAAAAAATACAATTATGACAATTGATATTCCAAAAAAAATGTACTATCAAAGGGTAATTTTGAAAAATTAATATTTTTAAAATGCAATAATTGTACTATCAAAAAAAGTTGGATTCTCCAAAATGAACTATTATTTTGGAACGGAGGGAGTAGAAGAAATAATTTATTGCATAAATTCAAAAGGTGCCTCATGAATAAAACAGTAAAAGACTATTTCATTCTAGATGAACAAAAAGGAAAATCAGTATTCGGGAACCTGAACAAATTTTCCAAAACCACGGCCGAGAGGAGATCCATGATAAAGAGCAAGAGTTGCCCCAGTTAGAAAGCATGAATACAGCAAAATTGGCCCCATCACCCATCCTAAATTTGTGGGCCAGCATAAGACATCCCCAGACTGAACATCAACATGTGCCCAGGAATCAGCGGCACATCTAATCGGAGAAAGTTGGGTCCATGGTATAGCTTTTGGATCCCCTTATAAAGGAAAAATAAATTACAGAATCAAGAGATCAGAAAATCCAGAATTAAACTGTAAAAAAACAATGTCAGACCAGAAATTTTACCTGTGGTTCCGGATGAGAAGAGTATATTAGTCGTGGAGTCTATAGGTAGATAGACTGGAGAAAAGTAACTTGATCTGGCAGAAAAGAAAAATATTGTTAAACCAAAGTAAATAAGTCACTACGAGAAAATCGTATATATATATGAGTGTGGCATTACCTAGGGTGGTGATCAACACTGGAAAGAAAATCTTTCCATGATAAGTCCTGTTTCCTTAGTTGAACAATCATGTCCTTTCCAGATGCAGGAATCACAATAGCTTTAGGTGGAACAGCTTCTACTACTCGACTGCAAGGGAAGAGAAAAAAAACACAAAAGCCATGATTATGCTAGAAGTTCATTTAGAAGCATGTCTTGTGAAATTTAATTACATATTTTTAGGATAGGATATTATTAGGATATTAGTCGGAGCTACTAAACTAAGTGCTTCAAGTAAATCTCATAGAAACAATGTTAGATGGACTCGGGTACAAGTATTGGGTGCAGGTGTGTATCCAACTCATCAAAGCTTCCTAAACTTAAATCTTAGGATATTGCGATATGCATCCAAAAGTTGGGCATTGGTACGGGGAGATATCCTGAACACTTGAACACTTGTATGTTTTGCATATTGTATGATATTGTTAGATAAGCTGATGCAAATTATTTGAAATTAAATAAGATTTAGCAAAAATATAGAATTTTTACCTCTCATTCATGTGAGAGGCAAAAAAACATTTTTTTACTAGCAAATGTGAGCTTCTTCTTCAAACATCATACAAAATTAGAGGATTCAAGTGTCTAAATTGTGTACGTGTGTCAGACAACTATCCCACGCATTTATCCTTATCATATCTGTTGGAAACGGGTACTGTGGGGGAAATAGAAAATTGGTGCGTGACATATTTTTAAGAGAAAATTTGGCCTTTCTACACAATTGAAACTTTAACTGCAAATTGTTCAAAAAACTGGGGCAGTTTGAGTGGGGGAGTGACCAATGAAGCTACATTCAACGAATAACTGAATTTGGATCTTTGAATGAAAATGATTCAGAGAGTCCTCCTCTGCTCCATTTCCCAGGACTTCTAATGCATAATTCATTCAAATTTTGCTACCAAACATACATTCCTGCCTCAGAGGGAGTTTTGGGTCTTAAAGGTCCAATAGGTTTATGAAACTTCCCCATGCACTCTCTTTAACTCAACTTTTTGGTCAATATGTAAGAGGCATATATGTCTGTGACCACCAGGCATATGAGCCCTGCACTGTCCTTTTCAAGGAAGTAGAAATTACAACTTTAAGTAACATCTGGTTGTTCTCAACAATTTCCACTCATCCCTGAGCCACTGGGAAGAGCTTATAACATGTAAAATGACATTACATATGCTATCAAATGTAGTTAACAATAATCTTAATTCTCACTTATGCTGCACATAAGAGAAAAATTTCCATAACAAACATGGGCTCTATGGCCTATGAAACAGGAAAAGCCAAGGACATGGATATGGACTTCAAAAGTAGTTAACATTAATCTTAATCCTCATTTATGCTGCACATAGAGCAATATTGTAGTAATAGCATGGCTATATGGGATATGAAACAGGAAAAGCCAAGGAAATGGATATGGACTTCAACAGTAGATCATTGCATGCAGTATTCACTCAATCTGTTTTAAGTGAAACCCTTACCTGTATAAAGGAAATTTTCGACCCCCTCGTACTATAAAATCCTGAATTCAAAATCAAGCAAGAATCAATTTCAAAATAAAGCAAATTATATGCAAAAATAAAATTATTCAACTAATTTATAGAATTCTATCAGCTGTGAAGTAACTACAATAGGAGCAGCTCAAATAGTTTTATTTGAGAAAAATCAGTTTTATTAATGTTGAAGATATTTTTTACCAGAGGTATATAACTGAAGGGAGTCAATATGACCGGGGCATGGCCTGGACTTGGCCGAGCTCCATGCATGGTCCAAGCCCATTGAACCCTATAGATGTGCGCCAAACAAGGAGATGGGCCGAGCTTACTAGATGGACCAAGCCCAATCCAGTGAGCATGCTTGGGTTGAGCCAAGAAATGGCTAAGCCCAGACACCTCACATCACAACTTGGGCCACGTATCAAGAGCATCATGGTTGGGCTGACCACCCATTGGACCGAGGCAGGCATGAGCTGAACATCTGTAAACCAGATCGGTCCGCCTAGACCATCATGTTGGCCAAAGCCCAAAGCACAACGTTGCCAGGCTGGATGAGCTCAACCAGACACCTTAGTGAGCACTCCTGGGAGAGCTACCTCCTAGACTAAGTAACAAGGCCTTGGCCTTAGACTCAACTCAAGGTCACAACAAAGGATTACACGTCATCACAATCACCATGTGCCAAATAAAATGGTTAAGAATCTTGCGTCACATGGAGGGAAATAGATGAGCTCACATGGCAGACATACCTAACAGAATTGTGGTCCCCCTTACTCAGGTGTAATGATTACCTGAGCAAGGGAGCATAGGTTACTCTCTCTCTCTCTCTCTCTCTCTCTCCCTCCCTCTCTCCCCCCATTACCTTCTCTTTACTCTCTTCCTGAGTCCTTGACTTTAGCATTGGAGGGGTTTTCCGACCAACCCCAACCAGGTAGCTCTCACTGTGTTCTTAGTGTATACCTACTAAGTTTACCCACAACATATGCTATATCTGGTCTTATGCAGGTCATGACATACATTAGGTTGCCCATCACTCTAGAGTATTCCAGTTGTTCTACTGCTCTGCCTGTGTTAGGTTACAGCTTAAATCTATGAGCCAAAGGTGTAGATACAAGTGTGCAGTTAAAGTGACTAAACTTTTTAAGAATTTTCTCAATGTAATAAGACTAGGTAAGAATCAAGTTACCATCTTGTCTCTTGATTCTCATTCCTAATATTATATCAGTAACACCCATGTCTTTCATGCTAAACCTATATGACAGAAGATCTTTAGTACTTTGAATGCTATCTTGGTCAGTGCCAAAGATGAGAATATCATCCACATTCTAGCACATTATCACACCTTCATTATTGCATAATTTGCTATCTATACATTTGTCAGATTCGTGGATCTTAAAATCATTTGATAAAATTACGTTAGCAAATTTCTCATGCCATTGTTTAGATGCTTGTTCAAGGTCGACTTCACTTTATGTTCTTGCCCTTGCACAACAAATCCTTTTGGTTGTGTGAGAATATATTGTATATGGGGCATGATTGTGTAAATAGGAATTAGTTTGTATTTCCTTTTTCAGTCATAGATTTAAGGCTATATTAATTGATGAACTCTTTGTAAATGGACACAATTCAATATACAGAAAAGCTCTCAGGAATCTTACATGGTATCAGAGCCACGTTCGAAACCCTAGGTCTGGCCTTGATCATTCGAAGCTCGAAGTGTTCTCTGGTCTTCTTCAAAGTCGCGACAGTCCTCTGTGCCTGGTCTGAAGTCGCAATTCAGGGCTCTCTCGTCTCTCTCTCTCTCTCTCTCTGGTTCAGTTAATCGACCACACATCGTGGGTTGTCTAGGTTGTTCGATCGACAGTCCTTTGTTTCTGGTTCGATACATCATCACGGATCTCCCCCTTAGTTCGTCTACTGCTCTGTTTATCTCTCTCTCTCTGTCGAGTGAAGCCCTCTACTTCGTTGTTGGTATTGACGAAGCTCCCTCTGTCTCTTCGTCTTTGGTCTTGTCTCTGTTCTCTAATAAGAAAGCTCCCTTTCTTTGTATTGGTTCCACCAGGTTTTGTCCTCATTTCACTTTGACTACATCAGTATCAATACCAATGTGTATCATATTGTGGTGATCTGGTTCTGGTTGTTTAGGATTATTATATGTTTTGACTCATCAGTCCTTGGTTTATTATACTTGAACCCCTTACCTTTCTATTAATTACGATGTCTTTGGTTTTTGATGAGTATCATTATCCCAAGAAAGGATGTTTGTCTGCCTTGTCTTCTCAGTAGTTTCCGATCCAGTTCTGCGCCCCTTCTCCGAATATTTTTTAGCCTCCCGCTAGTTCTACTGTATCTACTCCGGTTCCTGATCTTGACTTGGCTTCCTTGAGTGCTTAGATTAATTAGCTTCAGCATATACTGTCTGCCTCCCAGCTATCCCCATCTGCCTCCATTGTTTCCTCTCTTCATTTAGGTTTGCTTGGGTCTTCTTCAGGTATTTCTTCGTCTGTCTAGACTTTTGACTTTGATGCCTCTCATCACATGACTCTCCATCTCCCCTTACTTCAAAATTGTACTCCTCCCTTTCCTATTACTGTCAATATTGCTAATGGGTCTGGTATGTCTGTTATATCTATTGGGTCTGTCCTACCATCTACTATGTTTGCTATCTCTATTCCATCTGTCTTTTATGTTCCTCAGTTATCTGTCAATTTATTATCTATCAGTCAACTTCATACCTCTGGTTTTAATATTATCTTTCTTCTTCTATTTGTTCTGTGCAAGATCGGATATCTAAGCAACAGATTAGGACCGATCGTAAAGTTGGAGACCTCTATGTGGTGGAGAGCTTGCATCTGCCTATGGCAACCTCTCAAATTGCCTTTTTCTCTTTTCAGTTAGATTCTCTATCTAATCCTTTCTACTTGTGGCATTCTAGATTAGGGCATTTGTCTGCTAATTGCTTACAGTCTTTAGCTCAATCGGGTATATCAAGTAAAGTTTCTCCTAGTGAACTTACTAAATGTCAGGGGTGTGAACTTGCCAAAATGACAGCCTTACCTTTTCATAAAAGTACTTCTATATCTGATACAACATTTTCTTTAGTTCATACTAATGTTTGGGGCCCTTCTCCTATTCTCACCAAATGAGGTTCTGCATACTATGTGTCTTTTGTTGATGACTGCACCCGTTACACTTGGGTTTATCTTATGACTCATAAGTCTGACTTCTACCAGATATACCGTATTTTCCAATCTATGGTCACCACACAGTTTGGATCTACTATTAAATTGTTGTGGTCTGACTTGGGCGGGGAATACTTTAAAACTGAATTCTGTGAATATTTAGCCAAATTGGGTACCATTCATCAAATTTCTTATACTAATACACCTGCCCAAAATGGTCAAGTTGAGCATAAACACCGTCATCTTCTTGAGACAGCTAGGTCTCTCCTCTCTACCTCTATTCTGGCTCCGTTTTGGGTTGAGGCAATTCTTACTGCTGCTTTTCTTCTCAACCGTATGCCTACCCTCCTTCTTTCTGGTCGGTTTCCTTATGAAGCTCTATTTTTCCAACTTCCTAATTACTCCCTCCTTCATGTGTTTGGGTCTGCTTGTTTTGTCCTTTTACCCCGTAAA
The DNA here is from genome assembly GCA_025200525.1 of Camellia lanceoleosa. Classification (NCBI taxonomy): domain Eukaryota; kingdom Viridiplantae; phylum Streptophyta; class Magnoliopsida; order Ericales; family Theaceae; genus Camellia; species Camellia lanceoleosa. Next base: position 129,056,007 of record CM045768.1, read on the forward strand.
GATAGGACCAAACTTAGTGCCCGGTCTGTCCTATGTTTTTTTTTTTAATATAGTCTCACTCAGAAAGGTTATCGCTGTTGTGACCCTGTTTCCCGTCGGCTTTATGTCTCCCGCCATGTTGCATTTCTTAAACGTCTACCTTACTTTCAGCTTCCTCCTCTCACTAGCCCAATTTCCAAAGAGGATTTGGTTCATATTGATCCATTTCCTTCTAAAGTCCCGTCTGATGAGTACATCTCCACTGTTCCTCCTGAGCTTGTTCCATCTTCTCCTCCTGCTTCACCTCTGGCTGTTTCTCCTCCTTCGACTTCTTCTCCTCTTCCGTTGTTAGTTTATTCTTGTCGGCAGGCTCCTCCTCCACCAGTTGTCTCTACCCCTGTTGCTGATCCTCCTGCTTCTGACGACTCTGATCCTGCTGCACACTAATATCCTACCCGTGAGCGTCATCCTCCAAACAAATTAGGTTGGTCTAATACATGTTTTTCTGCTTCCTATCATACTTTTTTGTCTGTTATTCATTCTTTTTCAAAACCTCAATCTTACATGGAGGCCTGTCAGGATCCTAATTGGGTTCAAGCTATAGAGGATGAGTTTTTGCCTTGCAGAAGACTGACACTTGGAAGTTAGTTCCTTTACCTGCTGGCAAGAATCTTGTTGGTTGCAAATTGGTCTATAAAGTCTAGACTTATTCTGATGGTTCTCTCTAGCGATACAAAACTCGCTTGGTTGCCAAGGGTTTCTCGTAGGAGTATGGTATTGATTATGAGGAGACATTTGCCCCTGTTGCCAAGATGACTACTGTTTGTACCTTAATTTCTGTTGCTACTGTTCGACATTAGCCTCTATATCAGATGGACGTCAAGAATGTTTTTCTTAACAGTTATCTCACTGAGGAGGTCTACATGCGTCCTCCCCCTGGCCTTCTCCACTCCTCTAGACAGGTTTCTCATCTTTGGCGTGCTCTGTATGGTTGAAGCAATCTCCTCGTGCTTGGTATGATCGCTTTCAGACTGCTATTACTGAGCTTGGGTTTCATCCTTCTGCTTTCGATTCTGCTTTGTTTCTGAGACATACCTCGGCTGGTTTTGTTGCTCTCTTATTCTATGTGGATGATATGATCATCACTAGCTCTGACTCTTCTGCTATCTCTGAGGTCAAGCAACATCTCTTCTGCACCTTCAAAATGAAGGATCTGGGTCCATTGCGGTATTTTCTTGGTATTGAGGTTTCCTCTTTTCCAAAGGGCTATTTTCTGTCTCAAGCCAAGTATGCTTATGAGGTTATTCACTGTGCCGGTCTTACTGATACTAAGGTTTCTGATACACCTATTGAACTTAATGTAAAGCTCAACTCTATTGATGATGTCCCTGTGGATGATCCCACTTTCTATAGCGAGCTTGGAGGCTGTTTAGTTTATTTAACTGTTACTCGCCCTGATCTTGCTTATGCTGTTCATATGGTTAGTCAGTTCGTTTCTGCTCCTCGCTCTACCCATTGGACTGCTTTGGTTCGCATTCTTCGCTATCTCCGGGGTACTATCTTTCAGGGCTTACTGTTGTCCTCTACTTCCTCTTTAGACTTGGTGGCTTATGCTGATTCTGATTGGGCTGGTGATGTTAACTATATGTTTTTTGGTGATTCCTTGATCTCTTGGAAAAGCAAGAAACAAGCTGTTATTGCTCGTTCTACTGCCGAAATTGAGTACTGTGCTATGGCTTATGCTACTGCTGAGCTTGTTTGGCTTTGTTGTCTTCTCTCTAATTTGGATGTACCTCAGTCTTCTCCGACCTGTCTCTATTGTGACAACCACAGTGCTATTCAAATTGCCCACAATACTGTCTTCCATGAACGGACGAAACATATTGAGATTGATTATCACTTTATCCGACAGCATCTGCAATCTGGCTCTATCTCGTTTCCTTTCGTCTCCTCGGCTTTGCAACTTACGGACTTCTTCACCAAGACTCATACTACCGCTCGGTTTCAGTTTCTTCTTAGCAAATTTTTAGTGTTTTCTACTAAAATACTTTGAGTTTGAGCGAGGGTGTGAGAATATATTGTATATATAGCATGATTGTGTATATATGGCATGATTGTGTAAATAGAAATTAGTTTGTATTTCCTTTTTCAGTCATAGATTTAGGGCTATATTAACTGATAAACTCTTTGTAAATGGACACAATTCAATATACAGAAAAGCTTTCAGGAATCTTACAGCGTCATGTAGATCTCTTTGTCTAACTCACCATTTAAGAATGCCGTTTTGACATCCATCTAGTGAATTTCCAACTTATTGATAGCTGCAAGATCAACTAGTACTCTAATTGCAGAGAACATTGCCACCGAAGCATAAGTATTGAAGTAGTCAATAACCACTTTCTAGGAAAAACCCTTTCCAACTACCCTTGTCTTGAACTTATCGATTGCACCATCCACCTTCATTTTTTCTTGAAAATCCATGTGCATCCAATGGATTTAGAACCCGGAGGCAAATCAACAAGGACCCATGTATCCCATGATAGAGTCCATCTAATCTTGTTTGACCTCTTTCCAAAAGCCTACATTTTGAGATTTCATAGCCTTGTCAAAGGTTAACGAATTTGATTCCATTTAGTGGAATCACTGTTTGTTTTATGGTGTCTCTAGTGCTTTCAACTAGATAAACTACAAAGTCTGGACCACAGGACTTCTCTGTTCAAGCCCTTTTACTTCTTCTAAGTTCCACCTCTTCGGCAAGTTCACTATCTTTATTAGAAATTAACAGTAGCGGCTCAATACTTTCATCTGAAACATTTCTAGGGATAGATGTGAACCTATTTGCATAGATCACTGCATCCCTTGATGCAGTCCGGAATATCAAAAATTGCATAATCATTTTTTTTTATAGTTGTTCAAATAACTTATTAACAATAATAGCTAGAATGACATATATGTTGCAAAAAAAAATTAAGAAGTTGGACAAATAAGTAACGAAACTTGGTAACAAGAGATTGCATTAGTAACGTCTAGGGATTGAAGTTACAAAAAAATATTTAGTGATCACATCAATGATATTACTTTATTTTTTGGCTTTTCATAATGAAATTACGAGTATGGAGACCATCAAGGAAAACAGGACCTTGTATGGATTTTCTCTATGTATATCTTTATATCATAAAATATACATGTTAATGTTCAAGATAGAGAAAGCTCCTCGCATTCCCTCAAATGAGAGAATGAAGATTTGATTAGCTTGTTTTTTCACTGGAAAGGTCAATCTATTTCTATTCTAGTTTAACAATCCTGCCTTGTCTATTTATTCTTTGCTATTGGTTTAATTTTTAATGCATTAACCATTCACAAGGAAGATGTACCTGCTCATGTAGCAACAATGTATCCAAGAGGGAAGGAATAACTTAGTAACGACATTGGGTAAAATCATCAACTTCCCCTTTGCAATCCAATGTTTTCCATGTATGGGTAAATGTAAGTAAATTACCTGAGTAAAGATAGCCTTTGCTCTAGAGACACGCAAACGAGTCGCAATTTCCTTTGCTGCAAAGCTGTCAGCTATTGATACAACAACAAATCCTGATAATACAATTGCCAAGTATATAATGACTGCAGTGACCGTCATGGGCATATCAATTGCAATTGCATCTCCCTTTGAAAATATTGCGTCTAGTGCACTTGCCACCGACCTGTTCAATATTTGTAAATACATCAACAAAGGGAGAAAAAGGGATAAGGATAATGTACGCTAGAAAGTATAAAGAGCAACAAGGTTTTTGAAAGTGAATGATATGTTATTACTAAAAAAAATAAAAAATCATTCAGTCTACATTTGTTAGTGTATATAGCAAACTACAGCTTGCATTTAAAGTGAAACTATGCATTCGCAGGATTACTGCTTTACTCGTACCCTAACACAGCTAAAAAGTCATGCAACATAATATATGAATAATTACGATGAAGATAGAGGTAGAAAATTTTAAGTATATATTACCTACTTTGGAGTTCTTATAGTTTCATCTGATTAGCATAGAAATCATCACAAGCTTCATCACTCCATAGAATGGTTTGGTCTGATAGCAAACAACAATGGAGTAATGAAGTTTGTGATGATGTTAACATGTAATGCAACTCCATGCAACAAAATATGAACTGTCAACAATGGAGATAGAAGTGGTTAAATGACAGCATACATTACTTGTTCACGGAGCTCTTTTAATGTCATTTGATTGACATGGGAATCGTCACAATCTTCGTTTCTCCATACAATGGCTAAACTGTCATCCTGCTTTCTTGGATAGTTGGTTGATTGTAAACAACATTCAGCAATATTCAAAACTGAACCAGGAAGCCATGTTCCCCCGTGTTTAGATTTGTCAGAAGTATCCAAAATGCAATTAGGGACTTCACGAAATTGAATAGAAAGCTCTTTTAGTATAAATGACCAGTAAACCTGAAAATTGTTGACACTATTAATTTAAATGAAAACGGAGTCGAAATGTGCACATGTAACAAAGACTTGCCTCAGGATGCTGAACAGTGAACTTCTGAAATAGGCTAAAACTTGTTATGGGATCCTTGTATGATGCACCTAAAAGCTTTGAACCATGAGTTTCCATGAGGCGGCCCAAGTTTGTGTATTTGGACTGATTTCTGACAAGTAATGAACATTAGGATTAGTTGCAGTTGAAAGCAGAGACGCATACTAGAGGTTAACTATTTCAGTAAAAAGTTATGACTTATGATAAATTAATACATGATCTCAGAACATAAAATTAAATAAATTCAAAATGCATCAAATCCACATTGTGATGAATAACTGAGGGAAAAAACACTATTTATTCAATATCATTTGAAAAAATGACAGTATTGCCAGTAAACAGTATCCTTTACTACTTTACACGATAAGGGATTCAAGTTGAAGGTGTTAAAAAGGAAATTTGGTAGGCCAAAAAGAACATCAACATGCACCAAGGATCTAGCCTAGGAGATGATAGCTTTGGATTTATTCCTATGTATGGGTTTGCATATAGTTAACCAAAAAGATGTTAGGCTCTGTTTGGATGGATGTGCATTTGAATTACATGGATTTGACATTAATTATTCAAGAAGAATAACTCAAATTTACATTTGATAGTTTGTTTAGCTATGAATGTCAAATTAAATTAAAAAACTTTATCATGATGAATTTGAAATAACTCTAGAAAAGTAATTATTTGAAATCATGGATAAGGGATCCTTATAGCTACAAAGATCTTCCTAAAATACATCAAAGTTTTTAAAGGCGAATGTGTAACATGAGGCGTTTTACCTCTCATAAGGTGAGGTGTAAGCCTTAGAGCGTTGAGGCGTAAACATTTCAAATTCTGAATTTTTATATTCAGTAATAATTTAAATATTTTAAAACCATAAATAAATTCATCAAAATTAAATATAAAGGTATAAATACCTTTATGCTCAAGGCTCACTGCAAAAAAGGAATCTTTGCTTTTTTTAAAGTGAAATTGGTGTTCTTAGCTGTAGTGATTGAGCTTTTCATTGGGCGTTAACTATGTTTTCTCTTGATTGGTCATTTACTTTAATTTTTCCTATAGATTGCAAAAGGAGTTATTTTTTATTTTTTACTTTTTTATGTTTAAACCATCTACTAGACTAAGGTTAGCAAGAGGCTAAGACGAACTCCTCATATGCGTACTCCTCACATGCTTATGCATAAAAGACGTACAAAACACACCTAAGGCGCATGTCCCAAGACTGTGTGCGCTTGAGGTGTTTTGCCTTAGCCTTGCTCAAGGCGAGCAACGAGGCAAGCCTCAATAAAGCCTTTTAAAACTTTGAAATAAATCTCTTTATCTCAATTTATCTTCATCTATAGCTTTTCTCTACACCTATAATAATTAAAACTCCAATATTTTTAACAGCAAATCACTTGATTTGAAATCCACATAAGGGGGCCTTAATACCTAGTTGAGACTTAGGTTAAGGCTTTTTAAGTTGGTATGAAAATTTTACGTTCCAGCATAGTTTCTTATTATAATATTCGATGGTCAGTTTAGGCTTGTTCCCACTCTAGTTATTGCTTTATCATATTCACAAGTAAACAAAGCAACAAGACATGCACGACATTATGGTATGGTATGCAGATTCTAAAGTAACATTTCAAATTTTTCTTCACAATCAATAATGACATAAAAGTCAGTTGTATCAGCATTGTGCAAAGTAACCACACTAGAGAAAATAATACACAGCACTGTGTGTTAGCTGGCCCTACCCTAACAACATGGCACCCTTTTTTGGGGTCATGAATTATATAGTTTCCTAAATGATCTTGCTTGCTTGCTTGTTTGCTGGGGGTGGGCAGGCATCATGCCCTGGACTGGACCAAATGAAACCACAACCTCAGACCGGGTCACATAAGCCTAGCCCTCAGTCTATTTCCACAATAAACGTTCTATATGTACTTAGAAAGAAAACTAATCATATCTAGAAAAATAATAATTAGGGTCTGAAGGGGGGCCAATACTGTGAAACATGTATTTTATATTATTGTTATTTTGTCTTTCACTTAAGGGTAGTTTAGTCCTATTCTATGCAATTAGAACTCTAGGGTTTTGGTAGTTTACTTATATATATTGTACTTCAGTTTGCTAATCATTGAATAATACACAACATATTATCTTTGTTAATATGGTATTAGAGCCATACATCAGCAGCCTTAGCATGTAGGTGTAGCATCTCTCAATTTGTCCTATTCTACCTCGCAGGCATGTGATTGCAGAACCAAAGATTTGTCTCCAGCCATTTGAACTCCTTTGCAGGTCCAGTTTCGTGGTCGTAGCTTTCTTGCGACCCTTCACGAGCCTTCTACAGGCATCGCAGCCCTCGCACAGGTTCTCTCCAGCCACTCGCAAGTCATTCAGGCATTTGGGTTGAAGATTTCGATCCATCGCTCTGTGGGTATTTGACCCATTGATCAGTTGGCAACTCCGCCAGGATTGCTTTACAAGTCTACCAGTCCCAAGCCTGGATAAAGGAGGAGGGTTGTGTGCTAGATAGCCGACAACCAACACATAAAAAAGATGCTCAGATCCTTTATGACATGAAGCCTAATACTCTGAATCGATTAAATGCTAGGTCGTTCCCCTTAAGTGACGCGTTGCGCCTGTCTCCGGGTGTTTCGAAAAGTGAGCAAGGGGTGTCGTATCAACGCCTCGGTGCGGTGAAAAATAAGCAAAGGTTTCCACATTTTTCTGGACGAGTGTAGATAAAGAAGCTAGTCCAAAATTATAGGTTTAGGATAGTCACATGGAATATAAGAACTTTAACTGGTAAGACTATGGAATTGATAGATGTCATGATTAGAAGAAGAGTTAGTATAACTTGCGTACAAGAAACATTATTAGTGCAAGGATAGACACAGGAATGGGGTAGGAATAACAGTTGCCAAGGGTCTTGTAGAAAATGTAGTTGCGGTCATTAGGAAAGGTGATAAGATTATGTTAGTTAAACTAATTATTAGAGAGAATATAGTGAACATTATTAGTGCATACGCCCCCTAAGTAGGATTAGATGATCAGACTAAGAGAGTTTTTCGTGACCAAATAGATGAGGTATTACAAGAGATATCCATAGGAGAGAATCTAGTTATAGGTGGTGATTTCAATGGCCATGTAGGAGTAGATAAATTAGGTCATGAGAGGGTGCATGGTAGGTATAGTTTTGGTGATAAAAATGAGGCTGGAAAGAGTATTTTAGATTTTACGTTGGCTTCTAACCTAGTGGTGGCCAATACTATGTGTAAGAAGAGATGAGCATTTGATAACCTTCAAGAGTGGATCAATTAGGAGCCAAATAGATTACTTTCTAGTAAAAAAAGGGGACCATCTAAAATGTAGCAACTGTAAGGTGATTCCTGGAGAGAGCTTGATGTCTCAACATAGGATTTTGGTACTGGATTTATGCTTTAAAAGGCCATACCAAACTCAGAAAAATAGTGGGCGTCGCAAGACTAGATGGTGAGACTTAAAAGGGAATAAACTAGACACATTTAAGAATATAATGGATAAAGAAGGTACTTGGAACTTGGAAAATGATGTTAACATTATGTGGAACTCGATGGTCAATTGTATGAGAAGAATCTTAAGAGTAGCTCTTAAAGAATAGAAAGGAAAGGAACCCAACTTTAGGAAAACTTGGTGGTGGAGGGAGGAGGTCCAAGCGGTAATAAAAACAAAAAAAAGAGAGCTTTAAAAAGTGGCAACATGACAGAACTGAGTAAAACCTTAAGTGCTACAAATTGGCCAATAAGGAAGTCAAAAAAGTAGTGAGAGAGACTAAATTAAAAGTCTATGATGACCTATACACTAGACTAGATAGTTAGGAGGGAGAGAAGAGGATATACAAACTTGGTAAGATAAGAGAGAGGGAAACAAGAGATTTTAATCAGGTTAAGTGCATCAAGAGTGAAGACTCTAAGGTGTTAGTGAAGGATGAAGAGATTAAGGAGAGGTAGAAAAATTATTTTGAAAAGCTGTTAAATAAAGAACATGGAGGTAGGTTAAAAGGGGAGGAAGCAGGTAGTAATAAGGAAAACCATGACTATAGGTTTTATCGTAGGATTAAGGCCTTTAAAGTGGAGTTTGCACTTAAGAAGATGAAATTGAATAATGTTTTAGGACCCGATAATATACCTATTAAAGTGTGGAAATGTTTAGGTAAGAAGAGGGTTGTTTGGTTGATTAGGTTATTTAGCAAGATTTTGTTGACTAAGAAAATGCCAAAGGAGTGGAAGAAGAGTATTTTAATGCCAACATATAAGAATAGAGGAGATGTCCAGAATTGCAACAACTATAGAGGAATCAAGTTAATGTGTCACACAATGAAAATGTGAGAGAGAGTGATAGAACATCAATTACGAGATATAACAGAGGTGTCCAAAAATCAATTTAGATTTATGTCTGGTAGGTCAACAATGGAAGCAATCTATTTTGAGAAGAGTAATAGAAAAGTATAAAGAAAAGAAAAAAGACATTCATATAGTTTTTATCGATCGTGAGAAAGCATATGATAGAGTGCCTCGGGATATAATCTAATAGGTGTCAGAAAAGAAATGGACAACAAAAGGTTACATTGATGTGATTAGGGATATGTATGAAGGTGCAGTGACCACTATTAGATCGTCTGTTGGAGAGACGAGTGAATATCCAATTATTGTAGGGTTACACCAAGGATCAATATTAAGTCCTTATCTTTTCACTTTAGCTATGGATAAGTTAATGGGCAATATTCAGGATGATGTGCCATGATGTATACTTTTTGCAGATGATATCATATTAGTGGATGAGACTAAAAAAGGAGTTAACACTAAGTTGGAGATTTGGAGAAAACACTTGAATCTAAAGGATTTAAGCCTCGTTTGGGGAGTGGCTATTTTAGCCAAAAAGTCAAAAAGCCAACTAAAACTAATCACATCACCTCTCTACTTTTTTGCACATCTTTTCGTAAAAAGCCAAAAAGTTACTAAAATAGCTTGTTCCCAAACGAGGCCTAAGAATAAGCAGAACTAAGACACAGTATATAGAATGTAATTTTAGTAACAGTCACAATGGAAGCAAAGGAGAAGTGAAGATTAAAAACTAAAAACTACCTAAGAGTGAACATTTTTGTTATTTAAGATCGATTATCACAACGACTAGGGAGATTGGAGCAAATGTGGTCCACAGAATTAAGGCAGGGTGGCTTAAGTGGAGGAGTGCGTCTGGAGTAATGTGCAATAAATGAGTACCCATTAGACTAAAAGAGAAATTCTATAGAACGACTATTAGACTAGCGATATTATATGGGACAGAATGTTGGGCAACTAAGAAACAACATGTAGAAAAGATGAGTGTTGCTAAGATGAAGATGCTAAGGTGGATGTGTGACAAGACTAGAAAAGATAGTTAGAAATGAGTATAGTCGAGAATGGGTAGAAGTAATACCGACAGAAGATAAGTTGAGAGAGAATAGATTGAAATGGTTTGGTCATATACAATAGAGGCCAACAGAGGCAGTTGTAAAGAGATGTGATACAGTGACGGTAAATGGTAGTGTTAAGGGAAGGAGTAGACCTAGATTAACGTGGACTAGTGTAGTAAATAAAGATATGAATCTCCTTAATTTGACTAACGAAATGGCCTTGGATAGAGTCAAGTAGAGAAGAATGATTCATGCAGTCGACCCCATTTGATGGAACTTAAAGCTTGGTTTGGTTTGGTTTGGTTTTATAAATCGGTTTCTCCTACTCTCTCCTTGGACGAAAGATTTTGACCTATTTGGTGTGTAAGGGCGAACTTCTGCTTCAGTTTCTTCTCTGGTTTATTCAACTTCTGCTTCAGTGGTTTTGTTTTCTCTGGTTAGTTCTTCATTGCTTAGTATTTTGGGCTGGTTATAACTCTACTTTCGTTTTGCAATATATCTAATGATAAGATACGTGCATTAGTATTCGATTGGATGGGTTTAACTACTCGTATTGGTCTCATGTTATGAAGAATTTCATAGTAAGCAAAGGCATGTGGGGTTATGTTATTGATTCCACGAGATCAATCTAAAGAAACCAAGGCCGAAGTTACCAAACGAGACAAAGAAAATGCTCAAATTCTTACTTGGTTTCACAATTCTATGCAACTAAGCATTGGTATGAACACTAGATCATTACTTCCTAATTTAGCAATATCTGATAAAGTGGTATGGCTGCCTTCCAACACTGGAGATTTCACAATTAAAACTGCTTGGGAAGCTAGTAGAGTGAAGAAAATGATTCAACCTTGGCATATGGTGGTCTGGTTTAGTAAAAATGTGCCTCGTTGGAGTTTTGTGGAATGGCTAGCTATTTTGGGTAGATTGACTACCAGAGATAAACTGGTCAAATCGGGAGTCACTACAGAATATTTTGTGCGCTGTCTGTTAATGGTGTGAAGTCCCATTCCCACTTATTCTTTGACCATGCCTACTCTTCTGTTGCGTGGAACTTGATTTTGCAAAGAAACCAAATTTCTAGGGGTCATATTGGACTCCTACAAGAAATGGTGCAAATCAAAGGAAAGGTGGGAGTTTTAAACGTTCTATATACAAGTTGTCGTTGGTTGCTTCTATGTACTTCATTTGGGGGGCAAGAAACTCGAGAATCTTCCAACATAAGGCTGCTAAGAAGCATGGACACGCCAAAATGGAAGCTGTGGCAGTGCCGGATACAAGGACACGCCAGGGACACATATGGGACACGACATCTTAATTTAATTTATTTTTTTGCAAGGGACACGGCGGGGACACGGCGGGGACACGGCGAGGACACGCGTGTCCAAATCTAGACACGCCATGGGACACAACGAGAAGAGTAAACGAAAGAGAAAATGATTACAAACTTGGTCGGCGACTTCTCAGAGCCCATTGACTTCGACTTCGACTTCGACGATCTAGAGCCCTCTTTGACTTTGACGATCCAGAGCCCCCTTCGCCTTCTCAGAGCTCTCTCTCTCGCCTTCTCTCTCTCCCTCGCGATCGCTCTCACTTCTATCTCCCGTCTTTATCTTCTTGATTCTTGATTCATATAATAGTTATTATATAACATAAATATACTTATAAGATAATATATAATACATACTATAAGATAATATACACTTTACATATTAATAAATAAAAAAAATAAACACATGTATGTAAAATAAAATAAAAAATTTAATTGGAACACATTATTTAAAAAATATAATAAATAAATAAAATAATTAATGTGTATTAAAATAAAAATATTTATAAAAAAATTAAAAAATTTGCCGTGTCCCCTGCCTTGTCCGTGTCCCCATTTTTTAGAAATTGCCGTGTCCCGTGTCCCTGTCCATATGTGTGTCTATGTCCGTGTCCGTGTCCATGTTCGTGCTTCATAATTAGGCTGCAATTGCTAAAGTTATTGGTAGAAAAGTAATGGAAGTTGTGAGAACTAAGCTGAGTTCTAGGAAAGCTTTAAAAGATAATAATCAGAATAGATCTCTTTGTACAACTTGGATGATTTCTCGTAGAGTTTTTAAATAAAGGCCTTGTGTATTGCTCTCTGGAGAGGGTTGAGAATATTTGTTCTATTTTGGGGCAGAGGGGTTTAGTTGTGGAGTATGTTGAGGTTTTGTTACTGGAGCTTTAGGGATTTTGTGTAGTGTCTTTCTTGAGCCTTGGTTCTTGAGCCTTGGTTTTAGCTTGGGTTTAGGGGTTGCCTTTTGTAGGCTGTTTGTTTTTTTGCTGGTTTCTTTGTTCAATGAATTATCTACCGGAAAAAAAAAAAAAAAAAAAAAAAAAATTGGTATAAACTTTTATAAGTATGCTACAGCTAATCAAGTTTGGGATTATCTGAAGACCGTGTATCTTGAATCCAACTTTGCCAAGCAATATGAGCTTGAGATGTCGATCCGAAACTCTACACTGCAAGATTCAAGAATTTTGTAATGATGCATATTGGGACCAATTGGCACTCATAGAACCCGCTGATCTCCAAGTACTTGATAGTTATGTGAAACACAGGGAGAAACAGTGCCTTGTCCAGTTCCTGATGGCTCTTTGGGATCAGTTTGAGCCACTTCGGGGGGCTATTCTACATCGGTCTGCCTTGCCCTCTGTTGTGATGCCATTCGAGAGCTTGTTGCAAAGGAAACTTGGTTTAAGATTGCTCATGTGTCCTCTCCCTTTCAGTCTTGAGGATCCTACTCTATCATGAGTTTGTCAGGTGTCTTGTTCATCTCACTGTGACTCGTCCAAATATCTCTTATTTTGTTCACATTCTCAACCAATTTGTCTCTGCTCCCATTCCACCCACTGGGCTGCCATGCTACGTGCTCTTCGCTACATTCATGGCACTTTGTTGCAACGCCTACTATTGTCTACATCTTGGAATTTGACCATTCATTCCTATGTTGATGTTGATTGGGCCGCTGATATCTTTGACCGCAAATCTACCTCAGGTCTTAGTGTTTTTCTGAGAGATTCTCTCATCTCTTGGAAAAGCAAGAAACAATCTGTTGTTACTCGCTCTACCGCCGAGACTGAATATTGTGCCATGGCTTATGCCACTTCTAAAGTAGTTTGGCTTCGCTAGCATGTTTCTGATATGGATGTTTCTCTCTCTTCGCCGACTCCTTTATATTGTGACAATAAGAGTGTTGTTCAGATTACCTGTAATTTGGTTTTCCATGAGTGTACAAAGCATATTGAGATAGATTGTCACTTTGTTTAGCAGCATCTTCAAACTAACATGGCACTATTACTTTCCCTTTTGTTCCCTCTTCTCTCCAGTTGGTCGACTTTTTTACAAAAACTCACACTACCGCTCGCTTTCGTTTTTTTCTTAGTGAACTTTCGATACTTTCTGCACTCACATCCTCAGTTTCAGAGGACGTATGAAATATATATTTTATATTATTATTATTATTGTCTTTTGCTTAAGGGTAGTTTAGTCTTATTCTATGTAATTAGGACTTTAGGGTTTTGGTAGTGTACCTATATATATTGTACTTCAACCTTTCCCTAATCATTGAATAATACACAACATATTATCTTTGTTAATAAATACAACCAAGGTAAGGTTAGACTGAGCCAAGCTCCTCAATTGGGCCAAACCCATCTAGCCACACCAATGTAGGCTAAACCTTGAAAAGACCACGGATGTGGGCTGAACAAGGTCGTGGATCAAACGAAAAAGTTGGGCCAAGCCCAGTCCAATGAAGACACTACAGCCAAGTCGAGCAATGGCTAGGCCCAGTTACATCAGTGAAGGTTGGCTGCTTGTTGGGAATGTCAGGGTTGGACCGAACATCGCATGGGCCGAACACACAGCAAAACAAACCCGGTAAAACCACCATTTAGGCCAGACTGAGCTGAGAAGTGGCCCAAGACCAAACGTTATGGACCAGAACTTGACCTATGTACCAAAAGGCTCTGGAGCCGAACAAACCATTCGTTAGGGCTAAACAAGACCGGGCGAGAGGCTCTGACCTTGGGCATAACTCAAGGTTGCAGAAGAAAATACAAGTCATCATGATCCCTATGTGTTGAACAAAACGGTTAGGAACGAATATTGCATCACAAGGATACGAATCATTCACATTGGCATGTGTGCCTAACCGATTTGTGGTCCCCCACACCCAAGTGTAATGATGGCCAGCGCAGGGGAAGCGCATGAGATGTTCCACACTCACCTTAGGGAGCAAGGCAGCGCTACCTATGTAAGGTAACTATCTTCTTCCTAAAAGAGGATTCCATTTGACTCTCTCTGCACTCAAACTCTCTCTCTCTGTATTTATATATTCCTTCTATTTTCCTTCCTAAGTACCTGACTTTAACATCAGAGTGGTTCTTTGGCCAACCTCGGCTGAGCAGCTTTCACCGTGTTCTTGCTTTTGCAGATCTCTGTTCCTAGATTGTCCAGTTTAATCACGGAGCTCCAACCGATTCAACAGTGTGAAATCCCCTCTCACACAAGGTCTAATAATTTTCTAATGTGATAGAGGTTACACATACACATAACATATGTGGGGTGGATGGTGAAATACTAAATTCATACTGCACATATAAAATCCCAAATTGAAAATATCGAAAAGCAATGTTATGCATTAAATTTATTTATTTATTTAAATATGGAAATCAGTATTTATGGCACATGACATGACAAGGAAAATAGCCTAAAAATAAAATTTAATCAATATGTTGTTGGGGCACACAGCAAATAAAATAGTCCAAAAATTAACTTCACATCAGCCGCAAATTCCTGGCCCACCCAAGTATTTGGGGAAGAAAAAAAAGAAGAAAAAAAAAAGAAGCTGATTGAGCTGCTTACTTCGGCCATTGTCAGTATAAGGTAGTGGATGAGGACCAAAGAGAAGACAATGTCAATTAGCCGAAAAGAAGGGCTGAAATAGAAATATGCTAAAATATAAGGAGTTACAGTACAGTGTACTAATTAAGAAATGGGAATTACTTTTAGATAAACTTCCTGATAATTGGATTTAATCTCCATAAATCAATAAACATAATTTTTTGTTACGATTTTTTATATTCGTTACTAAAAATTGATAATTAATGACTTTTTTTTGTCACTATCTTTATAAACCGTCGCTAAAACTTATAATTAGTAATTTTTTTCTATGATGAATTTTTTAAACTGCCGCCGAAAGTTAAAAATTATTAACATTTTTTGATAATTTTTTATACTCTAGCTAAAACTTATAATGAGTGATAGTGATATTTTTTGTAATAAAATTTTTAAATTGTGATTAAAATTAATAATTAGTATATTTTTTTAATAGTATATGATGGAAAAATATCATTAATTAATAAGTCCGGATAAATCCCCTTACTTTTAACCGTGTAGCACAAAAATAAAATAAAATAAATTTATACAAACATATAGAGGGGTGCAAGTTGCACCCCACAATTTTTCAATCCCACCACAGAATCACTTGCAATTACAGAATCGATTGCACCCCATGTGTTTGTAAGAAATTGGTTAGACAGAGTAAAAGTAGGTGAGAATGAGATGCGAGAGAGAGAGAGAGGTAGTACAGTGAAGGGAAGCAATAGAGAGGAGGGCCATTGGCGGAGGAATCGTAGTGAGCGTAGACAGAGTGGTAGACAAGTTGATGTAGCTGATGTGGGTGCGAAGGTCGTAGCAAGCGCCGAGCAGTGATCTGGCGCCATAGCTCTCTGGGGTCCGATCCACCTCCTCCTGTTCCAGCAATCGCGTCTTTCAGGCCTCTCTCCACCACCTTCGCCTCCTCCAAATCTAAACCAGCTTTCACCAATTCTCCCACTCCCACTTCGCTTATGCCCCTTCCCATCTCTATCTCTCTCTCTCTCTCTCCTCTGCATTGATAGTATCTATCTCTATTTATAGATATATATATATATATACGCCACATGGTGAGTGAGTTGTTGACTTGAAAGTTGGGTTGCACAACGTGATGCACAATTGCTATTAGCAACAGAAGTTCACCTAACCACACTGTTTTCTTCGAATCATTTTACTCCGAACTCGTTTGGGAATTTAATCTTTTAATTTAAAAATTATAAAATTATTTTAAAATTTTAAAAATTAGGGCAAATTACAAACACCCCTCGAGGTTTGATAAAAATACAGATTCCCCCTGAGGTTTGAGAAATTACAAATTGCCCCCTGAGAGTCAAATTTTCATAACAAATTAGGGAAAATTAGGGGGGAATCTGTATGAAAATAAAAACCTCAGGGGGCAATTTGTTATGGAAATATAAACCTCAGGGGGTGGGATGTAATTTCTCAAACCTCAGGGGGAAATCTGTATTTTCACCAAACCTGGAGGGGGTGTTTGTAATTTACCCTAAAAATTAATATTTTATAACAAAAAGTTTTTTTTTAAAAATCTTTATTTTTTATATATCTTTTTTATAAAAAATTAAAAATTCATCTCGAATATATTAATTATTTTTATTTCTTATTTTAATTAAAAAAATTATTAAAATAACATATTTCTAAACGAGTCTCACTATAATTAGGAAGACCATGTATAATGATTTTTTTTCTTAATGTTCTAAAAAATGATACTCCTACTTATGAATGTGTATATGACAAGACTAAATTTTTAAATATTTATTTTTTTCTTGTAAAATTTTTATTTTATTTAAAATATTGGCAAGAAAGTATATTTTCTTTTTTATTTTATTTTTTTCACTCACTTTTTATCAAAATCTGATTTCACTATGAAATCACAACTTCAAGATCCAATTTCATTATAAAATCATATCTCAAAATTGTGATTTCATAATGAACATACTTGTTTGGTTTAGTTTAATAATTTCATTATAAAACCATATCTCAATTTCATTAGAAAAAATTTAATCAGTTTGTTTGGTTTGGTTTTTCAAGATTTACTTTTTAAAAAATTGAAATTTTTTACTCTTCATGTTTTTTTATCTTTACTGAATTTTTTTAATATTCTAAGTAGTTTTTTAAATTTTTAAATACACCTAACATAAATACACTTAAAAAATATAATATTTGTAATAAAAAAACCTTTAGAAAATTCACTAAATACCAAAAATACAAAAAAAATATAAAAATCTAATACATTTTTCATATTCTTGTATATTTATTAATTTTTTAAAATATTTTTTTACAAATATTTTACTTTTTAGATACATCTAAATAAAGTGTATCTAAAAAAGTAAAAAACATGCTTAAAATTTTAAAAATATTCAATAAAAGCAAAAAAATATTTATAAAAAATAAAAACTCAGTTTTCAAAAAATTGAATTTAGAAAATTGAAACCAAACTCAGTGATAATATTTTAATAGTTCAAGTTGCGATTTTAAATAGAAAATACCACTATAATTGTCACATAATATAAAAAATATATTATTATATAGGGTTTGAATTTATGTCAGAAATGTGAATTATATATAATAAAATATTTTTATGACACGTGATTATTAATGTGTTATTTTCTGTCTAATTTTTAACAAAAGTTAACTTTAGGAGTAAATTGAGAAAAACTTAAAACATGAAGGGTCAAAGTGAGAAAAAATAAACTTTAAAAGCCAAAGTGGGAAAATGGCCAATTATAAAGGGGCCAAAGTGTAATTTACCCAACTTTTTATGATAAAGAGAAACTACACTGATCTCTCTTGAGATTTTAAAAAATACAAAAAATTATACAAATTTGACATAATTATAATAGCTCTTCTTAAAATTTTAACTCACATAACATTTATTCCAATTCCATTTGTAGTTCGTTAGTTGTATAGATTAAAAAAAAAAGGCAAAATTTATTTTATCCATTTACGATTTGAGATCAAAATACTTTACCTTTTATGGTTCAATGTTTATTAGAAAACCCTCATGTAATTTTAAATCAAGGTATAATCATTAACTCTGAAGTGTAACTATTAAGATTTTTTTATTTTTTTTTTAGTTATTTCATATTGTTCTAATATTGGTGACGAATTTTTCTCAAATTCTAATCCTTTTTTTTTTTTTTTTTCAAATTCTAAACAAATATTTATATATTGTCCAAATGAAAATAAAGAGTTTACAGATTTTGCCAACCTGTGAGCTAGCTCTACTACCCGTCTGTCCATCCTGGATACACTTAGAAATACAAAAGAATTACATAAAGAGAAAACACATTTAACTACTAATATATTTTAATCAAAAAGTCAAAAAATCAAAAAGTCTCGCTATAAGTTGTCACATCACTCTCTTTACTTTTCTACACATCTTTTCATAAAAAATCAAAAAATTACTATAAAATAATATGTTCCTAAATGACCCCTAAGTTTACTTCCTAATCCAACCCACATTTGTGTGACAAACAATTCATCAAAACCTTATAATCTGTGAAAATAGATAGACATTCTATGTTCATCATTACAACCCACTTGATAGCTTCCAGCATAGCCCTTGCTTTTGCGCTTAATGGAGAAGAAAGCTTGATCTGAACAGCATAGTGATACACCTTATATTGATTTTCGTCATAGCACACCCATGCCAATCCTGCTGCTCCATCCCTGTTCTGTCATGATCCATCTACTACACAAGTAAAAATCTAAAAAACAGAATCTGACGTGAGATTGTTAACAAGTATACAACAATTATTTAACAGAACATAGTCAACCCTATGCTTACCACATTCAGGCATATTATCATTGGCACTACAAGACATCCTTTTGCTATTAATCCATTGTCTATGAAGCTCATCTGCCAATCCTAAAGTTTGCTCTAAGGGCATTTCTTCATTCTGAAAGACAATGCTAATTCGATGTCGCCATATAGCCCACAGAATAGCTATTGAATGGACATCTTCCTCTTTAACACTCTTGATCCATTTAGACCACCACAGTTTAAAACAAAGTGGCCTACCATGTGTGAAATCCAACCCCCACACTGAACCTCTCCACACTCTTTGTGATACAGGACACTGGAAAAAGAGATGTTCTAAAGTTTCTTCAGCTTTTCCACACCTCTCACAGTGTACATCTAGTTGTATACCTCTTCTCCTTAGTTGTTCTCGCACTGGAACAATGTTGTGAAGACATTTCCAAATAAATAAACCCCATTTAGATGGAATTCTAGTTTTCCAGAGAATTTTCCAAACATGACAGTCATTTTCAAAGTTCCTATTAGCACCATCCTGCCTTTTACTGATCGCCACCAAATACCCCGACTTAACAAAATATATACCATCTTTTGTTTTACTCCACACTATCTTATCACGACACGGGATTAAAGGAAGATGAATACCTAAAATTAATTGTACTGTGTTCTTCGAAAACAACCACCTAATCAAATCCTGCCTCCAATAATGATTAATTAAATGGGTAACCCTCATATTTGAGGGGAAAAAATAGACATTCCTAGACCCCTCACTAGACTGATTCTCCCTGGAATCCATGAATCCTCAATAGGGTTATCGATTGCCCATCCGCAACTCTCCACACTATCCCTTCCTTCAATAGTTCCCTACCCCATAGAATACTCTTCCAACCCTATGAAGCTGTCACTGGTTGACCAACTTCCAACAAACTTTTATTGAAACTATACTTACCCAATAAAACTAGTGCTAATCCATTATGGTTGCAAATTTAATACCTACAATTCTCAACTTACATGAAGGGAACTCACTTGAATGCAAAAATAAAATATATTTCAAATTGTTAAACAGTTTAAAACTATAGTTCATCGGTTAAAAAAAAAAAAATAGGTGAACAAGTTGGATTGGGTTATCAAGTCAAATATTCAAAAGTATCGAATTTAGATTCAGGTAATCTATAATCAAATATGACTGATGCAGATTTAGATTGAATTTGGGTTGTGCTTAATAGCATCCGATCACTCTTGATGAAGGAAGATTTTCCAAGAGTTGGCAAATGGATCAATTTAATTAAATAAAATTGAGTTATGCATTTATATGAGTTAACTAGAATTAGTCCAATAAGAACATGGGTTGATTTTGGATGGCTTATCTACCCATATGACGACTGTGAGATCTCTCAAAAGGATATCTGATGCGCTTGGCAATTTGCTCTCTATCTTGTCCACAAATGTGCAGTGCGAAACAATTAAGGGTCAAAATCTAACAAACCCATAGAAAATCCACTAATTAAACAAAATGCCAAATAATGATCACATCACCAGAAACTAAGAAATCCTGGCTCCTACAAATGTAGGCCACTGTTTGTCACAATCAGATAGCCTGGTCCGAGAATTTAGGTATAAGAGAGAAAGGTTATGAATTAAACACTCTTACTCACCCTATCAAAGATCAAGCTATATTAATTCTTGATATGAGATTTTTTACTAAAATATGTCCATATCCGGATTATTAACACTAACGTTACTATGTGGAGCAAACAAGTATAAACCAAATCACCTACTTTGGGATATTCCAATCTCTTACATTTTGAAAGGGTTTTTTGAAATGAGAATCTCAAGAAATGGAAGATAACTCATGTGCAAAGAGATTGAAATGATTCCAACTTAGGCAAAATGCCCTCCAAGCAATAAGCAAACATATAGATATTTCAAGTAAGCACATAACCTCATGGTAGCATGCTAGATATAGTGAAAAAAAAAAAAAAAAGGATGCACAAGCAGGATGTAAAGATAAGGAAGAAGCTCATCTAGTACTTATCAGCACCAAGCCAAGCGCAAAAGGGGTTAAAAAACATGCATTCTCCTATATACGAAGATCTAAAAAAATGCAATGAAACTCATAAAATAAATCTTGTGAATCCAGTAGCTACTAGAATGTCATGTGAATCATTTCAAGCATGAGAATACGCATGATCCACATTGTTGCGATATCTAATAAAACATAATGAACCGAACTCAAATGCATGAGCTAAACTATGATCATAGATGCAAAACATGAATAAAGAATGATAAAGAAAATGTACGGGGGCGAAATATCCTCTCGTGGCGTCGATTCTTGCGCTGATACGTAAGCGATGCCCGGCGGTGGTGTGCCGGATAGACCCTCCGATGATCAAGTCAGACCACTTGAGGAAGAAGAGGACTATCAGAGAGAGTGTTTGTGGAGCAGTGAATTCGCGTACCTCTAACGTTCGTCTTCTTCCATATTTCTAGGCTGGCTATGCAGCCCCAAGGTTGTGCGCGCACTACCTCTGATGTCCTTCCCTGGACAGGTGGCAGTGCTCGCCTCTCACCACCTTACGCGTGTGAAGGCCCTGTACTCCCACCAGTGCACACAAAACTGTCCAACGGTATTGAGGCGAGCGTGGAGCAGATGTCCTCTCCCTCGCGCCATTGGCCCAGGTGGCACACCTAACCAAAATGCCATAACCGGCATGTCCCTTGGCGGAGAATTGCCATTACATACACATAACCGAGCTATACGTCGCCGACTTATAACTTGGAATCGGGCAAGAACCTGACCACCTCGGCCGAGCTATTATTGACCAGTTCACCATAGCGAGGCATCTTGGCCTCGGCCCGTTCTCCTTCAATCTCGGTCACATGAAGCCACTTTATATCGACTGATCGCGCCCACGGTCCAGGTCCAGCTACCTTTTAGCTCGATCAAAATCCGCTACCCTGAGCTGCGTCTAATACGTGCAATCGCAGCTCGGCTAGGCCAGTCCATGCCTGGCCAGTCAACTTCTCCGACCGCGCAAGTCAGGCTGTTGGCCGCGTCAATAGGAGTTAGCTCGACGCCGTGCGGTCCTTCACGTCTGACGTTGACTTAGCTCGGCCGTACTGTCTGGTGCAAATCTCCCCTCTCAGAAAACATGATAAGCAAAAATGAATGGAAAAGAAACAAAATAAAAGGGAGAAAGAAAGATAGAATCAAAGGAACTACATATAATAAGCAAAAAAGATAAGCTAACACAAGCATCAAAGGAGCTAAATGAAACAAAATAACAACTAAAAGATGTAAATAAGTTACGAGGAAAAGAAAGCAGGCTAATAAAAGAATAAAGTGAAATCAATGAGCTTAAGATTTACTTCATTATACATGAAATTGAATCAAAATCTCTCCATAAAGGGAAATGAATAATCAAAATCATGAAAAATGGTTTGGAAGCAAGTAAATCTTAAAACATCATCAATAATTACTACTATAATGCTAAAACAAGCTAATCAAGAAGGAATGGTTGGAATTTACTCCAAACACATGGAAATAAACATGAGAGTCCAAATCCATGAAAATGAGATTGTAAGATAAATTCCAACATTCCTTTAGAAGCTAAAACAAAGAAGAAGCAAACAAAAGCTTCTCCACACAATAAGCAAAAGGAAGGGGGAAAGAGAGAGAATGAGGTGAATCTACTTCAAAAGGGACATGAAAAAGGCATATGGCAAAGCAAAGGCCTCCATCCGTGAAAAGTAACATGAAAGAAGTAGATTCAACATATAATTCAATGGAACTAAGCTAGTAGCTAAGAAAATGGAAGCTAGAAGATAAAAAATGGAAGAAGTCTACTCTCTACTCATGGAAATGAGCATGAAATGTTCAAATCTATGTAATAATGGGTTGAGAGTGTAGGCTCAACCATTCTCCAATGGAAAATACATAATTCAAAAGAGCTAATCTAAGAGAGATGATAACTCAAAGAAAATAGAAATATCTATCTTATTTATGAAAATGCTCAAATCCATGTAGAAACGAATTGAGAGAATGGATTCTAACCATTTTTTAGGAAGAAGTCATGTTTGGCTTCTAAGAAAGCTACTATACTAAACAAGGAAAGAAATAATGAAAACCAATGAAAGTAGAAGAAATCTATTTCTCTACATCATAGAAATAGGCATAAAATACCCAAATCCACATAAAAATGAGTTAAGAGAATAGATTTCATCTACTTTCAATGGTATAACTAGGATTTGGCTAGAATCCACTATACAAGTCTTTATTCAACTAGAAAATAAAAGAAAATGAAGCAATAGATAGTGTTTGGTTACCAAAAGAGAAAGTGCTAAGAAAATTGAAGTAATTCAATCCAACACAATGCATGGGAGGTGTGGTGTGGCAAGGGTCCCCCAAGTAATCTCAATAGAAGTAATATATAAGTGGTGTTTGGAAAACAGAAAAGAAAAGAAACTAGCAAAAGTAGAGAATACCTCAAGTTAATAGAGAAAAGGCTCAAGTAATTTGAATTGTTTCCCTCAAATCTCTAATATGGTCTTAATGCTTCAGATTCTAGCCATGGATGAAGAGAGAAGAGAGCTTATATATATATATACATATATGTATGTATGTTAATGTATACATGAGAGAGAGAGAGAGAGAAACTAAGCATCAAGGATCAAGAGAGCTCTCATCTTTACCTAAAATTGGTGTATTTATAGGCGTCATAGCCTCTAGAACGTGCCTCATCATGTAATTCTCCGAGAAATGTGCAAAATGGCATCTTTCAAGATACTGAGGAACTATCTCATACTTGCACATTTTGTGCGGCCACAACTTTAAGTTGCGCCCATGGAAATATTCAAAAACTATGCGATTCACAAAAAATTGTGGCTCAACTGTTTCTAGAGGATTCTCTCTAGAAAGAACAAAAATTTTTTGATAAACATCTTTAGTGGAATGGTTGAAATAACATCTTGTTAGCAGGTATTTTAATATTATCCTGTGTTATAGGTTGATTTTCTTTTCTTTTCTTCCTAGTTAAGTCTTGGTCTTGGTCTTTCTCCAATCTTATCCATTCCAAGACTTAGAAGCTAAGGCTTTGCCAAAGTCTTCCAAGTCAAGTCCATGTCTTCCAAGGTGAGTTTCCCTAGTCTTGGTCCAAGTCTTGGTCTCCTGTAGCTTATCCAAGTTTTTATACGTTTTCTTTGTCCACCAAGAGAAGGCTCTTATATATATATATATATATATATTTGAGCTAGTGTCTTATCTTGATATATAAGAGGTGAAGAAGTTTGGTTGTCTGGTTATGTCTTGAGTGAGATTATCAGGCAAATAAAAAAGGGTGTGTGTGATAAAGCTTTGGGTTCAACCAATTGTGCAGTATTGGTGAACCATACGACTT
The DNA here is from genome assembly GCA_025200525.1 of Camellia lanceoleosa. Taxonomy (NCBI): domain Eukaryota; kingdom Viridiplantae; phylum Streptophyta; class Magnoliopsida; order Ericales; family Theaceae; genus Camellia; species Camellia lanceoleosa. The sequence goes on from CM045768.1 coordinate 129,080,038, forward strand.
AGTCGGGCTGTTGTATCCTAGGGGGGACAAGTCAAGGTTTTTCTGCTGCACCGGTGATAGGCTTTGCCTAACCGCAGAGGACTTGAATCTCCTTAAAGAGAGCGAGTTTTCCGTGCCTCAGCCCTGATAATATATTATTATAATTTTATTATTTGTATTTTCTGGTGTGTTATTTGTAATTATCACCAACAATTTTAAGGAGATTCAATAAGCAAAAATCCATGGAGCCAGTACTGGAGAAGCATAACGAGAACACCGGCGATCTCAACAAGCCCTTCTAGTTCAAGGGAGCCCATTTCAAGAGATGGAAAGGCAAGGTGCTTTTCTACCTCAATCTCCTAAAGGTGGCCTATATCCTAACCGAGAAAAATCCTAACAAAGTCCCCACTGAAGAAATGACTGATGAGGAGTATGCTGCTCATCTTGAAAAAATCGAGAAATACAACACAGATGAGTATAATTGTCGATACTATCTTTTGAATTGTCTTTCAGATCAATTTTATGATTATTATGATACTACTTACACCACTGCCAAGAAAATTTGGAAAGCCTTGCAGAATAAATATGACACTGAAGAAGCAGGCGCTAAAAAATATGCTGCAAGCCGCTTTTTCCGCTATCAAATGATAGATGGAAAATCAGTGGTGGAGCAAATTCAAGATTTTCAGATGTTAGTGGCTGAAGTGAGATCTGAAGGCATCAAAATTGGAGACAATCTTGTTGTAGCAGGTATTGTTGACAAACTTCCATCATCTTGGAGGGAGTTCCAGAAGTCAATGCGACACAAGCAAAAAGAGACATCCTTGGAGACTCTAATCACACGGATTCAGGTGGAGGAGGAAGCACGAGGACAAGATGCTCTTATGACACAAGAGCATTCCACTGCAAAGGTAAATTTAACTTCTGGAAATACTGTACATAAAGGTCGATTTCATAAAAATAGTCATTTGAAGCCAGTTAAGAAAATTTGGAAAAATACTAGAAGGCCACAAAATAAAAATTACCCGAGGCAAAAGAAATGGAACCAAGAACCCCCTTCACAAGATTTGACAAACGTAACATATTTTGTGTGTGGCAAAAGTGGACATATTGTTCGAACTTGCAAATTTCGAAAACAACAGCCTCGACCACATGCTAATGTTACCGAGGAACCATTTGTGGCTATGATCACAGATATTTTTATGGTTCAATCTGTGAAAGGGTGGTGGGCAAACTCTGGTGCCAATAGGCATGTCTGCTATGATAAAGACTGGTTCAAAGATTTCACTTCTTTTAATAAGGAGAAAACTGTTATGCTTGGTGACTCCAGTTTAACCAAGGTGCTCGGGTATGGGGATGTTGAGCTGAATTTTACCTCTGGACGTGTGCTTGTTTTAAAAGATGTGTTGTACACACCGTCCATGAGGAAAAATTTGATGTCAAGTTATTTGTTCAACAAAGCTGGTTTCAAACAAACTATTGAATCTGACCAATATGTAATCACTAAAAAAGGCATATTTGTGGGAAGAGGGTATGCCTGTGATGGCATGTTTAAATTAAATGTTGAGAATAAGAAAGCACATATTTCTGTTTACGTGCTGTCTTCTATAAATTTTTGGCATGCTCGTCTATGTCATATTAATAGCCGATATGTGGGAGTCATGAGTAGTTTGGGATTAATTCCCAGATTGACAAATAAATTTGAGAAATGTGAAGTTTGCAGCCAAGCAAAAATAACTAAAAGGCCTCATAAAAGTGTGGAAAGAAATACTGAATTGTTAGAATTAATTCACACTGATTTATGTGAATTTGAAGGAATTTTAACATGTGGTGGAAATAGATATTTTATCACTTTTATTGATGATTTTTCAAAATACACTTATGTATACTTATTGAAAAATAAAAGTGATGCTTTTGAAAAATTTAAAGAATTCCTTCTTGAAGTTGAAAATCAATTCGGTAAAAAGATTAAAAGATATAGAAGTGATAGAGGCCGGGAGTATGAATCTTTTGGATTCAACTCGTTTGCTCAGTCTTTGGGAATAATCCATGAAACTACTCCACCATATTCACCTGCATCTAATGGTGTAGCAGAAAGGAAAAATAGAACTTTAATGGATTTAACAAATGCTATGCTAATTGAAGCAGGTGCTCCTTCAAATTTGTGGGGAGAAGCAATTTTAACTGCATGTTATGTCATAAATAGAGTGCCACATAAAAAAATAAAAATTACACCTTTTGAGTTATGGAAAGGGCATAAGCCTAATTTGAGATATTTGAGGGTTTGGGGTTGTCTAGTTTTTGTTAGACTTGTGGACCCTAAAAGACCTAAATTAGGTGTGAAAGCTACCACTTATGCTTTTCTTGGATATGCAACAAATAGTACAGCCTATAGATTTTTTGATATTGAAAACAAAATAATTTTTGAATCAGGTGATGCAATTTTTCATGAAGAAAAATTTCCTTTTAAATCTAAAAATGGTGGGGGTCAAACTTATCAAGAAAATATTTTATCTGAAACTGGTTCCTCTACTCCTCTTTTACAAAACAAAGATACTATAGTTTTTGAACCTAGAAGGAGTAAAAGAGCCAGAGTAGAAAAAGATTTTGGCCCTAATTATCATGTTTTTAATGTGGAGGGAACTCCATTAATTTTACAAGAAGCTTTTGTTGGGTATACCTCCTTATTGGAGTGTGGGACCCAATTGGTTTTGGAAAAAGAGTTTTAAGTTGGCTTGGTTTAGGTATAATATTTTTATATATTATATTTGTGGAGGCCCAATCCAATTGGTATACAATTAGGGTTTGATTACAAAACCCTAGATTCATTATATTATTTATATATTGGAGGCATTGTTGTTGGTTCTATACACACACAAGAAAAAAGTGGACGGCGGCTGCTCTAGCTTCGGTAACAGTGCCATTGGTGAAGATTTGTTCAAGTTTTTTTGTTTCTTTGTGTGGGAGCTGATTTGGTTCGTTATTTTGGGTATTCTTCAACTCTGGTTCTAAAGATTCTGGCTCATCTATTTGGTGAGGTCTTTCCTCTTGTTTATTTGTGATTATTTGGAATTCACCTAAGGGTGGTTTTGTGAGACCATTCGTGTCTCGTTTATAATCGTTTGGAACTTATTTGGTTGATAGTGGAATCGGATTTCGACCCCGTGGACGTACCTCACATTGAGGGAACCACGTAAAAATTCTTGTGTTGCCTTTGATTTAATTTTTCCACATTGGTTTATATTCCCATTGATTGATTTACTTGTGGGGATTTATCGATTTTCCCTAACAACTGGTATCAGAGCTTACGGTTTATTTGGATTTATTTATTTGTGTAAATCAATGGAGGGGAATGTAGGTCGTATGTCTAGCTTCAATGGAAGCAATTGGGTAACTTGGAAAACTAAAATGGAGGACCTATTATTTTGTAAAGACTTGTATGGACCCATTGAGGGTGATAGTGGCAAACCTGCTGATATGAAAGATGATGAGTGAAAGAGGCTTAATCGGAAAGCCGTTGGTGTTATCCGTCAATGGATTGATGACAGTGTGTTTCATCATGTTGCTACTGAAACTTCAGTACATGATTTATGGAAAAAATTAGAGAGTCTTTATGATAGAAAATCAGCCACAAATAAAGCCTTTCTGTTTCGTAAGTTGGTTAATTTAAAATATAAAGAGGGCAGCCCTATTCCGGAACATCTTAATGAAATAAAGAGTATCGTTAACCAACTTGCTTCTATGAAAATTATTTTTGATGATGAGTTGCAGGCTTTGATGCTACTTAGTTCCTTACCCGAAAGTTGGAAGACTTTGGTTGTGACAGTTAGTAATTCGGCGCCCGATGGAGTTGTCACTATGGGTCAAGTCACTAGTAGCTTGTTGAATGAAGAAACTAGAAGAAAATCAGCCAGTACCTCTCATTCGGAAGCATTTGTTGTGAGAGGCCGAAGTAAAACAAGGGAGAGGAGTAAGACTCCTCATGGTCGTGATCAAAGCCGTGACAAGTAAAGAGATAGTTCTTTTTCAAAGAAAGACGTTGAGTGTTATTATTGCCATGAGAAAGGGCACATGAAGCGAGAATGCCGAAATCTCAAGAATAAAGAGAAAAGGCGTGACAAAAGTGTGGATAAGAAGCAAGAAGACACAACAAGCATTACTCTGGATGATATCATGGTCGTTTGTGAAGATGATTGTATCAATTTTGTGGGCCAAGAGAGTCATTGGGTGATTGATTCTGGTGCTTCTTTTCATGTGACTTCTCGAGTTGATTTCTTCACTACCTACACTGCAGGAGATTATGGTTCTGTTCGAATGGGTAATGAAGGTTTGTCCAAGATTATTGGTATGGGTGATGTTTGCTTGGAAACAAATTTGGGCTGCAAATTGTTGCTTAAAGATGTGAGACATGTTCCCGACATTCGCCTTAATTTAATCTCTACTGGGAAGCTAGATGATGAAAGCTTCAACAACAAATTTGGTGATGGAATATGGAAGCTCACAAAGGGTTCTTTGGTGGTGGCTAAGTGCAAGAAGACTCATATACTTTATTCGATGCAAGGAAAAATTTGTAAAGGTGTTGTCAATGCACTTGAAGATGATACTTCTACCGAATTGTGGCACAAAGCTTGGCCACATGAGTGAAAAGGGCTCAAGTATTGTTCAAGAAAGAGCTTCTACCCGGTTTGAAAGGTACACATCTTAAAACTTGTGTTCATTGTTTGGCGGGTAAACAACATAGAGTTTCTTTTCATAAAAATGTTGCTTCTAGAAAAGAAAATGTGTTAGAGTTAATTCATTCGGATGTTTGTGGTCCTTTAAAAGTTAGAACACATGGTGGTGCACTTTATTTTGTTACTTTCATTGATGATTATTCAAGGAAAGTTTGGGCTTATCTACTAAAAACTAATGATCAAGTTCTAGAAGTATTTAAGCATTTTCAGGCCATAGTTGAAGAAAGCAGGCGAGAATTGAAGTGCATCGAGCAGACAATGGTGGTGAATACATTGGGCCATTTGATGAGTATTATCATGACCAAGGTATTCGGCATCAAAAACGATTAAGAAGACTCCTCAACAAAATGGCGTTGAGAGGATGAACCGCACCATTGTGGAAAGAACAAGGTGTTTGCTTTCACAAGCTAAATTGCCAAGATCCTTTTGGGGTGAGGCAATGAGTACAGCGGTTGACTTGATCAATTTATCTCCTTGCTATCCTTTGAATGGTGATGTTCCTAAAAGAGTTTGGACTGGCAAAGATGTGTCTTATGAGCACTTGAGAGTGTTTGGTTGCCGAGCTTTTGTTCACATTCCAAAGGATGAGAGATCCAAGCTTGATAGTAAGTCAAGACAATGTATTTTTCTTGGCTATAGGCGTGATGAATTCGGGTATAGATTATGGGATCCGGTCGACAAGAAAGTCATTCGAAGCCGTGATGTTGTGTTTCTTGAAGACCAAACAATTGAAGACTTTGGTAAAGGTGATCAACCGGAGCCAAAAACTAGTGATCTCATTGACATAGATCCATCTCCTTCATCTCCAGTTGATGATGAAAATGGGGGAAATATGCAGCCATCTATTGAAGATGTAGAAGATGATGCTAATCCTAATGAAGTTGAGCCAGAAATTGAGGAAGAGCATCCAACTCAAGAACCGCCACCACAACTTGAGTTGAGGAAATCTACAAGGGACCGACAACCTTCAAGAATGTATCCTCCCAATGAATTTGTGTTGATTTCTGATCAAGGGGAGCCGGAGAGCTACCAAGAAGCAATTGAGCATGCAAAGAAAGATGATTGGAAAAAGGCTATGGAAGAGGAGATGAATTCCTTACTTGAAAATCACACTTATGATTTAGTAAAGTTGCCTAAAGGGAGAAAAATTCTGAAAAATAAGTGGGTTTTCAAATTGAAGAATGATAGAAAGAATCTGAGGTACAAAGCACGTCTTGTAGTGAAAGGCTTTGGGCAAAAGAAAGGTATTGACTTTGATGAGATTTTCTCGCCGGTTGTGAAGATGTCTTCTATTCGGGTTGTACTTGGCATGGCTGCAAGTATGAACCTTGAAGTTGAGCAACTTGATGTAAAGACCACATTTCTTCACGGTGATCTTGAAGAAGAAATTTACATGGAACAACCGGAAGGTTTTGTGGAGAAAGGGAAAGAGAAATTTGTTTGCAAATGGAAGAAAAGTTTGAATGGCCTCAAGCAAGCTCCGCGGCAATGGTACAAAAAATTTGACTCTTTCATGATGAATAATGGCTTTTCTAAAACCACTTCGGACCATTGTGTGTTTGTGAAAAATTTCCCGATGGCAAATTTATTATTCTTTTGCTTTATGTTGATGACATGTTAATTGTGGGTCAAGATTCTACCATGATTAACAGGTTGAAATTGGAGTTGAGTAAATCTTTTGCTATGAAAGATTTAGGACCGGCAAAGCAAATACTTAGTATGAAAATTGTTCGTGATCGCAAAGAGGGACTGATTTGGTTGTCTCAAGAGAGCTACATTGAGAAAGTTCTTGAGAGATTCAACATGGATAAAGCAAAGCCGGTTGGTTGTCCACTTGCAGGTCACTTCAAACTTAGTTCGAATCAATGTCCTACAAGTGAGAAAGACAAAGAAGAGATGTTGAAAGTTCCTTATGCTTCAGCAGTTGGTTCTTTGATGTACGCCATGGTTTGTACAAGGCCGGATATTGCTCACGCCGTTGGTGTGGTGAGTCGTTTTCTCTCTAATCCGGGTAAAGAACATTGGGCAGCGGTAAAATGGATTTTAAGATATCTTCGAGGGACTTCGAAGGTGTGTTTGTGTTTTGGGGATGGTAAATCGATGCTTGATGGGTTCACAGATTCTGACATGGCTGGTGATGTTGATTCTAGGAAATCTACTTCGGGGTATTTGATGACTTTTGCAGGGGGAGCTATGGCATGGCAATCTAAATTACAAAAATGTGTTGCTCTCTCAACTACCGAAGCTGAATTTATTGCCATTACAGAAGCTTGCAAAGAAGAGTTATGGTTGAAGAAATTTTTGCAAGAGTTGAGTTTGAAGCAAGAAAGGTATGTGCTTTATTGTGATAGTCAAAGTGCTATTCACTTGAGTAAAAATTCTACCTTTCATTCGAGATCGAAACACATTGATGTGAGATACCATTGGATTCGTGATGTGTTAGATTCGAAATTGTTGCAACTCGAAAAGGTTCACACAGATGATAATATTTTGAGATATCTTGACTAAGACTTTGTCGAGGGACAAACATTTAAAGTGTCGAACTTTGGCGGGTATGGTTGATGTCTCCACCTAAGTCGGTAGGGGGAGAATTGTTGGGTATACCTCCTTATTGGAGTGTGGGACCCAATTGGTTTTGGAAAAAGAGTTTTAAGTTGGCTTGGTTTAGGTATAATATTTTTATATATTATATTTGTGGAGGCCCAATCCAATTGGGATACAATTAGGGTTTGATTACAAAACCCTAGATTCATTATATTATTTATATATTTGAGGCATTGTTGTTGGTTCTGTACACACACAAGAAAAAAGTGGGCGGTGCTCTAGCTTGATATGATGCCATTGGTGAAGATTTGTTCAAGTTTTTTTGTTTCTTTGTGTGGGAGCTGATTTGGTTCGTTATTTTGGGTCTTCTTCAACTCTGGTTCTGAAGATTCTGGTTCATCTATTTGGTGAGGTCTTTCCTCTTGTTTATTTGTGATTATTTGGAATTCACCTAAGGGTGGTTTTGTGAGACCATTCGTGTCTCGTTTGTAATCGTTTGGAACTTATTTGGTTGATAGTGGAATCGGATTTCGATCCCGTGGACGTACCTCACATTGAGGGAACCACGTAAAAATTCTTGTGTTGCCTTTGATTTAATTTTTCCACATTAGTTTATATTCCCATTGACTGATTTACTTGTGGGGATTCATCGATTTTCCCTAACAACAGCTTTGGCATCTCCTGACTCTGTTTTTTGGAACGAGACTGTAAATGATGAGATGGAATCATTATTATCCAATAAAACTTGGGTATTAGTAGATTTACCACCAGGTTGTAAAACTATCGGCTGTAAATGGGTTTTGAGAAAAAAACTTAAACCGGATGGAACTATTGATAAATATAAAGTAAGGCTTGTTGCAAAAGGTTTAAAACAACAAGCAGATCTTGACTTTTTTGATACATTTTCTCCGATTACTAGAGTTACATCCATTAGATTATTAATTGCAGTGGCTGCAATTCATGATCTAAAAATTCATTAAATGGATGTTAAAACAGCCTTTTTAAATGGAGACCTGGGTGAAGAAATCTATATGAATCAACCTAAGGGTTTTGTGGAACTCGGTCAAGAAAGCAAAGTGTGCAAGCTAGTTAAATCCCTCTATGGCTTAAAACAGGCCCCTAAACAGTGGCATGAGAAATTTGATTCCTGCATGATTGAGAATGGCTATAAAACGAATGAATGTGATAAATGCATTTATTATAAATCTGAAGAGAATTCACATGTCATTATTAGCCTCTATGTTGATGATTTACTTATATTTGGCTTTAATTTGCATATCATCATAGAAACTAAAAATATGCTTAGTAGCCACTTTGATATGAAAGATCTTGGTGAGGCTAATTATATTTTGGGAATGAAAATTACCAAAACTTGTGATGGTATATTTCTTGATCAGTCGCATTATGTTGAGAAAATTTTGAGAAAATATAATTTTTATAACTGCAAGCATGTTCTTACTCCTTTTGATCCTCATGTGCGTTTATTTCCTGTTGAAAATGATGAAGATGTAATTAATCAAAAAGAATATGCTAGTATGATTGGTAGCTTGCGTTATGCGACTGACTGTACTAGACCTGACATTGCATATGCAGTTGGAGTACTTAGCAGGTTTACTAGCAAGCCTGGCAGTGATCACTAGCTAGCCATTGAGCGCATTATGAAATATTTATCTGGTACCATAAAATATGGCTTGTTTTATAATAAATTTCCTGCAGTACTTGAAGGTTACAGTGATACCGATTGGAATACCTTGTCAGGTGATTCATTATCAACCACTGGTTACTTATTTACATTGAGAGGTGGTGCTATAAGTTGGAAATCGAAAAAACAAACCATTATTGCTAATTCAACAATGGAGGCTGAGCTTATTGCTTTAACTACAGCTAGTGAAGAAGCAAATTGGTTGAGAGATTTGTTAAATGAAATCTCTTGTTGGGAAAAACCAATTCCACCAATATTGATTCATTGTGATAGCACTGCAGCAATTGGTCGAGTTAATAACCGTTATTATAACGGTAAATCCAAACCTATCAGAAGAAAACACAGTACTGTGAGATCTTATATGAATAATGGCATTATAAATGTGGATTATATTAAATCTGGTGATAATCTTGCAGATCCATTAACTAAGGCTTTAGCAAGAGATAGAGTCTGGAATACATCGAGGGGGATGGGGTTGAAGCCCATTAAATATAGCAGGAGCCATGTATGAGGATACTCAACCCAAGGACCAGAGATCCTGTAATTGGGTTCAATGAGAAAAACGATCATATGATGGCCGTGAGAAATGCACTAAATTAATTTTATCCATCCCTATGATGTAAGTGCATTTATCCTGTAACGTTGTAAAGGGTGAGTTATTAAAAACTCTTAATGAATTTCTGTAGCTCTTATTGAGTGGGGTGTCATAGTTACAGGAGCACCCTTGACAGAATTCACCTATGTGAGTGTGGTAGTGGGGTCGCTACCTATGAGATTTGGGCTAATTCTTAAATACGCTCATGAATCCTGAGATCGCACAAGGCCGTAACGTGCTGGCTTTTAAAGCTTTTGTGAACACCTGGAATATTATGTGTGTGCAATAATTATTTATTTCCCTTAAGCAGTCATAGTTCAATGCTGAGCATACTATTGGCTCTAGAGTAGATATTATTGTTTCACTAATGGAGGTTCAATGCAGAGCACACCTACCATGATGCATCATATCCTTATTTGCCTAATAATCTCAGTTTTGTTCCTATAATATTAAAATAAGTGGGGGAATGTTAGCAGGTATTTTAATATTATCCTGTGTTATAGGTTGATTTTCTTTTCTTTTCTTCCTAGTTAAGTCTTGGTCTTGGTCTTTCTCCAATCTTATCCATTCCAAGACTTAGAAGCTAAGGCTTTGCCAAAGTCTTCCAAGTCAAGTCCATGTCTTCCAAGGTGAGTTTCCCTAGTCTTGGTCCAAGTCTTGGTCTCCTGTAGCTTATCCAAGTTTTTATACGTTTTCTTTGTCCACCAAGAGAAGGCTCTTATATATATATATATATATTGGTGAAGAAGTTTTGGTTGTTTGGTTATGTCTTGAGTGAGATTATCAGGCAAATAAAAAAGGGTGTGTGTGATAAAGCTTTGGGTTCAACCAATTGTGTAGTATTGGTGAATCATACGACTTAGTCGGGCTGTTGTATCCTGGAGGGGACAAGTCAAGGTTTTTCTGCTGCACCGGTGAGAGGCTTTGCCTAACCGCAGAGGGCTTGAATCTCCTTAAAGAGAGCGAGTTTTCCGCGCCTCATCCCTGATAATATATTATTGTAATTTTATTATTTGTATTTTTTGGTGTGTTATTTGTAATTATCACCAACACATCTCTACCTACAAAAATTGTTTTTAAAAAGTCATTTTAAAGGAATTAAAAAGCATTTTGCCCAAAATAGGTTTAAGAAAGTATATTTTCTTCATTCAATGACTTATTCTGAAGATATCAAAGCAGTGCATTTTTATTTTTCATCATCGAGAAGCTTAAGGAATGTGTCCAAATCTTATAGTAAGTCAAAATATGGCCTTAGTTTGGATTAATCCACTCTACTAATTTGATTCGGCTTGTTTGGGTGATTTTATTTTAGATAATTTTGTCTCACCCGAACCATTTGATTGAACCTAATCTATTTCAGTTCCCTTTTATGACTTGCTCCGATTTTCTCCAACTGTAATGGAGATTTTATTAGACCAAAGTCATTACTTGACTCGCTCATTGCGCTGTCATCTGGCCCAAACCCATACTCTCAGTGGGCTAAACTAGCTCAAATAAGGCTTGGGCTGAGCCTAGACCTGAGCATTGAGACTCACCTGTGAAAGGCAGCTTGCCCATCAACCAGACTTGTGAGTATGCAAAAATGAGAAAAAATAAGTGAAATAAGAAGTAAAAAAGAGATTCCGAAATAGTGTAGAATCACAGCTTGTTGGACTTGGCCCAGGGCCCAGTCCATTAACCTGTCTAGGCCAAGCCCATTAAGTAAATCTTAGACCCAAGGTTAATGGCTATGGGCAGACCCAGCTGGAACCACAAACCTGGCAGAAAATGTAAAAAGAAAAAATATAAGTAAAATAAGAAAAAACAAAAAATAGGCCCATTTGGTTTGGCCTGCAGCCCAGCCCAGCCCAGCCCAACCAGTTAGGCAAAAGCTTGACTATTTTAGTCCACAGGCGAGCTTGATTGAGTACCAATTTGGCGAGTTAGGTGAGCTTATATTGACCTTATTCAGCTGTAGTTTGATCTAACTCAACACATCAACTTTCTCTTTTAACAATTACTCATCACCTTCTAACAATTCAAGATCATACAACTTCAAAGTAAGCGTTATACATCATTGAATTCTAATCAAATGAAAACAAAATTTAATGTCTTATCAAGATTGAAAATATCCATAACAATTGCTTAGTGAAATACACTATTTACCACATACTGGTTTCATCTCCAGGGCTGTTATCCATTTTAAGTAACAAAAATGAATGCTACTTGAAGAGTGTAGATTACAATTACCCCCCAATACATATCAACATGCTGGCTTGCAAAAGAGAGAAGAGGAATAAGAAAAATAATCAAAATTAACTAAAGAAAAAGAATCATCCAACGCCGCTGTTAAAGCTTGTGAATTTCCCATGATTTCATTATGTTGCAGCTTCCATCCGCTGACTAATTACTCAACCCAGTAAATATCAAAGCAATAAATATTGCTAAAATCAATGACCCAATCTCAAGAATTTGAAGCCTTGAACTTTCTCCGGTGAAAGGAGGAAGAGGTCCAAATGCAGCAGTAGGCGTGATTACTCCACTTGAACTCGAATTTGAACTGTACCCCAAAAAAACAACAAAAAAAATAATTACTATATGCTAAAAGGCCAGACTAAGACAAACTAATTAGGAACAGATGCAGCTTGAAGCTCTTACCTTCCGGTAAAAATGCAGGATCCATAACCTGCAAAAAGGCACACGCCGATAGACAAAATCAGGGGAAGTTAGAGAATGAAAAGACACAGACTTAATTCATCATTTCGTGGAGCGAAGTAGAAATATCACTACATGAATGAGGCAACTAAAATAAAAGAATAACTGCATGTCAAATATTAAATACATAGAAATGGGAGGAACAAGATTCAACACATCCCATAGTACATTTAAACTGATAAATCGGATGGATTCACGAGAAAGAGTGATGCAATGTGTTACATGTTTTATTCATGGGGTCATGTCACTTTCAACATGGCAAGTTCTGATTATCTGAAAAGAAAATATAAACATGACACTGTTTTTTGAGTGCTACTGATAGGTTACATAATGGAGAAAATTTTAACTTCACCTTAGGTTTGTAATCACCAAAGAAGCACAGAATAAAGGCCATCCTTTATGCGGAGATGTGAACCAATGCTTCCAACAATAAAGTTCATGTCCTCGTAGGTCCAGGTTAGATTTCAAAAGCACCAAAATTTAGTAGCTATTTTCTTTGAGCGTACATTTTGTAGTGGTTCCTCAAGGAAGCATGCATCAATTTTCAGGCAGAGCTCAAACTAAAACATGTTACAGCTATCGTACACATCAATCATTATTGACATTGTAAGTCAATTTCCCTCACAATTTGCATTTGCAGCCACAAAAATCTTGTTGATTTATACAAGTGTGAATGAAAACTTTCTTAGACAATTTTTACAGGAAAGCAAAGTTCATGTGAGAACATTGGACAGAGAGACAGCAAATGAGGGCATATTCATTCCTTTAATTATTCTTTTGCAAACTTATTCTTGTATGAGAAATTCAACGCTTTCATAAGAAGGAGGTATCTAAGATATACGACGAAGTACTACCCTTAATCGTTCAAAACATTGCAGTTAGGTTTATTTATTTTTTCACTTTAATTTATAGCACACCTTTTACTGTCAAATGCAAAATCAAGCATGCTGTAAGCTGCTTGTTACTGGCTTACAGCATTCACACAAGAAACCTGCATAAGTTTCTTAATTTAAGCTTGCGTGTGTGAATCAGATGAGTCCCTTTCCAAACCAAAGAAATTCCAGGAGCCTTTAACATCATTAAATAAACCATATGTTAATAATTGTATTGCCTTCACCAAACAACTATTGTTTGCTGCACTGTTTGAAGACAATTTCTACTGAGATGTTTCCTTAGAAAGCATATAAGAAAAAGAACAAACAGAGCTCTGAATAACAAACAGTATCAGTTTAAGAAATGGGCATAAGAACTTACTAGGATCAGCAGTAGTGGTGGTGGCTGTACCATCAAAGTCACAGGTTCCACCAATGCTATGGAGTTTTTGATAGTAATCATTGTAAGCATAAGAAGCATGGTTTTGTATGTTATCAGGGTAATAACAAGGCTTTCCTGGTTGAATAGCACTGCAGTTGGCACGACCTTGCCCACAAGCCCAATTCAGTCCATTTTGCAACTTACTGGAATCTACACCTTGTTTTGCAATACAAAAAGCTGATGAAGAATTTCCAGCGATTCGCTCAGAAGTACTCAAACTCAGAGAATAAACAGCACTCCCATTGACGAAAAAGAGGCCCCAGTTTCTCTCCGAGACAGGCCCAGGCCTCTTGTCTTCATTGAGCAACTCATAAATGTACGTATTGATGGGAATAGTGGGCTGACTAGGTGGACCTGAACCATTTAAAACACGCTGGATTAAGTTATTATTAAAGGTTTCAGCATTCTCTATAGTAGCATCAGGTTCATTGGTTCCCCCAAGCCATGGCCAACCAGATTCAGTCACAACGATTGGAATCGCTGAAAAATTATAACCTGCTATAGAGTTATAGGTGGCATCCACCATAGCCTCAAGCATGCTGTCATAGTGAAAAAGAGTGTTTGGATCAACAATTTGTTTGACCGACGAAAGTGGTTGAAAAAGAGCATAATCAATTGGAAATATGCCATTGGCATTAATGTATCCGTAGTAAGGATAAGCATTTAGCATGTAACAGGAATTTGTGTTTCGTAAGAACTGAAGGATTTGGAAAATTGTAGAGTTCCACGTTGAATTGAAGGTGGCAGTTGATGGGGGAAATGGCTTAGAGATTATATCCATTGATTGTGGGGTCGAAACTTTGATCTGGTAATTTAGGTTTGCAGCAACTAGGGCTTTATGGAGGTAATTCATGGCAGGAACCAAAATGGGGGCAGCATTTGGGATTGAAGTAAGGACCTCACTGCCAACAGCAATGGCCGTGATATTGGTTGAAGGCAAGTAAGCTGCAACATTTTTATTAACCCACGCTGCTGCTGCTGATGAAGATTCTCCAATCCCTAAGACTTCCTCGTTAGTAACACCGACCATAACCTCAATCCCAGTGTTTGAAAGAGAATTCAACAAGTGAGCATCGGCATCAAAAAGGCGGACATGAGTTATCTGATTGGCTTTCAAAATGGCAACCACATCTGAAGCTGCTGGCAGGTTGGAAACATCAGTGCCTACGTTTATTCCTACGAATGCACCAGAAGCAGCATTGCAAAACATGCCAATTAAAAGGATGAGGACAACACTTCCAATGCATATTTGAGGCATCATTCACTCCAAGAAACCTCCAACCTCAATGTTAACTCCTGAACATTCACTACCGTTTGAATTGGTATCGCCAAAGCTACATCAAACACATACAAAATGTCATAAGATGCTGAATCAAACAAAGATATAAATTAAAGCTCCAAATTATGCAACAAGACACCAAACAAAATGAAGCTGAACCACAAACTAATGAACTTCTGAATATTTAGGAGTACTTGGTGGGGCACGGAAAATCAGTCATGCGGTGATTATTGTAATAAGCGTAGATAAAACACAGTTTGAGCTCCAACAGTGCAAGTCAACAAACCTAATGCAGTTGAGCAAGGTGAAAAAAAAAAAAAAAAAAAAAAAAAAAGAAGAAGAAGAAGAAAGAAGAAGAAGATTGTGTGTGTGAATGTTTGAGAGAAAACAATAGAAGCTTGGATAAAATTGAAATCACAATGAAGAATCTATGATGTCTATTGCTGATCTATCATTTTTCAAAGCCCTAACACAAAAAGCAATGAAATTAAAAATAAAAATAAAAAAAAGAAAGAAAGATTTTTAGTCCATTCTTCAGAGCAAAGGAAAAGAAATGCAAGAAAACCCTCAAGAAGTAGGGAAGAAAAAAATAATAATAAATAAAGAATACAGAAGGACATTACCAGCTAAGCATAAACTCAGAGAACCCAACCCACTTAGCAAAGCAAGACATCACAAAACAAAAGACCCAGAAGTAGAAATCAAGAGAAAACCAGTGGGTAAGTAAATGTACCTGATTGTACTCTGGCTTAGCTGCAAACGCCCAGAAATTTACCCTTCCAGTAGTAGACCTCCAAAGATTTAACAAAACCCTAAAATTCAGACACAGATTTAAGCCTCAGAAAGAAAAAAATTCAAATCAGAACACACAGAATCTAATAAAGAGCCTTAAAAGATTTCAAAAGCCCCAACGAAAGTTAAAAGCCTCACACTTTACAGTCTTACATAACATATATGGAAACCAGAAGGGCAACCCATTCTTGTATTGTACACATATATTAGGTAGAAAAATGCTTGGGAGCTTTGAGCATTCCCATTCCATAACTGTACTTCACTTCTCACTTTTCATTATTTTGCTCTATTTTTTTATTTTTTTTATTTCATTTTATTAGAGGTTAAAGGAAAATATTAGAATTGTTCAAAAAAAATTTCACAACTTTAAAATATATAAAATTTTACATTATTCAAATATCAAAATACGAGTGATACATTGGAGATGTTGAGCGACTCCACTACTTATTGACTATGCCCCACCCACCATCACCACCCTTTTCTCTTTAATAAATATTTGGAAAATGTTTTTTAGCACTAAAAAAAATGCCCCTAATGCCCCTAATTTTCCTTTTTGGTAATTGTTTTTTTTTTTTTTATAACTATTTTTTTTTTCTTTCCTTAAAAGGAATTTCGGGGCATTAGTCCCCCCCTTTTTCGAGCTGCATATCACAGCTGTAAATATTTACACACTACAAACTGTACACACACGGTTACGCTAAAATACATACCCACATATAAATATATATTTTTTTCCATGTATCTAAAAAACATATATATATATATATATATATTAGCATGATATCCATACTATATATGAGTTAAATAATTAAAAATTATTTTTGAAATAAAATTATAACGGAATTTTTGTTTATAATATAAAAGAAAATTTATTTAACATTAATTAGTTTCTATTTACCTTACCAAACCAAACTAACTCAAGCCTTAAGTCCCATCAAATGAGGTCGGCTGTATAAATTTTTCTTTTCTACTCGACTTTATCAAATGCCATTTTGTTAGTGATCTCAAACCAATTGAACATTTTGCAAACCCTAAAGTCATTTTCTTAATTTGATCACCACTATAGATCATTTTTAATATTTTATATTTTATATTTTTTAATTGTTTTATATTAAAAAATTTTAGAACTAAAAATAAATTAAACTAAATATATATAAAACAACATAACTCTAGCCCATAGGCTTAAATTTTTTATTATATATTTAATTGAAAATGTGTTAGACCATTTTAATAATTAGTACTTAAACATCGATATTTATATAGTGAATAACTTGAGCTAGAATGACTAATTGGCTTATAGTTTGTATGGTTTAAATAAAAGGTAATGTATATACTAGGAAAAATTAGTTTAAGGTCTCTCTCCTATTTTTAGTAATGAAAGAGATTCACAATATTATTTTATAATGTCTAAGGTCCCTCAACCCCACACCCATGTATTACAAAGAAATTTAGTATACCTCACGGCTTCATACCTTCACCCCTCCCTCTCTCTCTCTCTTCTCTCTCTCAGACTCACGTCTTACCTCTTCTTTCTCACTGCTCTTTTCTCTCTCTCTCTTGCTGATCTAACTCGATCAATCCAAGAAGCCTTATGTCAAGAACTCCTCGGCCACTCTTGCTCCGACTGAACTGCTGTATGAAGGTCTTCCACCGTGACTCGGCGACAATCTCTGACCAATCTCGAAGCTTCTTCAGAGCATCGATCCCCCGATCCCATCACTTTTTCTCTTCCTCACTACGGTCCATGAAGAAAGCCATTAAGAACAATCACGGTTTGATGTTAATCAATCAGAAGTAGAGAATTTTGTGGTTCAGGTGGCTCTATCACCCATCCAAGAATGCACACCAGATGCTCCAAAAGTCAGCTTTCAATTAGTAGTTATAAATAGTGATCACGAGAAACCAGGATCAAGTGGTAGTTTCAATGATGCTTTCACAAAAGCCATCTCTTCTAGTGAAATGGTTGATTTTGAGGATGAGCCTACCTTGAACACTGCGGTTACTTGATCTCGGCAAGTTTGTAGAATTGATTTGCTTGAGAATATCATTGAAGATGCAAGAAATAACAAGGTAGTCTTACTAGTTTTTCAATTTGTTTATTATGAACATAAGCTACTAATAGTGCAAGTTTACAGAAATTCTTTCTTATTTAAATTTTTGTTATTAGAAACCCTTCCTTATAATCTCAGGGCAGTGAAAACAAAACCACCTTGTTGTTAAACCTTTCTCAATACTCTATGTGAGAAATTTGTGCTAAAATTTATCTAATTTGGTTAATTTTCTCTGCTTTGTTTAATTTTTTTCTATTGTGTTCAATTTTCTCTAGATAGATAGAGGGATTTGAATATTGATCCAGAGAAATTTGATGTTAGTCCAGAGAAATTTGGATATTAGTCCAGAGAAATTTGAGAAAAGTTTAAGGGTTTTTGATATTAGTCCAGAGATCCAGAGAAATTTGAATGTTAGTTCAAAAAAATTTGAAAAATGTTCAAGGGTTTTTTATGTTAGTCCAGAGATCCAGAGAAATTTGATGGTAGTCTAGAGAAATTTGAATGTTAGTCTAGAGAAATTAGTCTAGAGAAATTTGAATGTTCAAGGTCTTTAACCCAGAGAATTTTCAATGATTGCTTTGTGTGTTGAATTCATTATGAATATAGACATAAATATGGTTATTGGATCAAGTCTCTTTTTATACTATAAGAATAATGTTGGATCAAATCACTGAAACCATCAAACTGCAGACAACACAAGTGAATTTCTCTAGTTGCAGGGGATTTTCTCTAGGGTTGAGTAAATTTCTCTGGGATGGAGAGATAAATTTCTCTGGGTTGAATCAAGAGAAATTCTCTTGTGAGATTTCTCTGTAAATATGTATCGAAGTCACTAAAGCCATCAAACTACAGACAACACAAAGTGAATTTCTCTGGTTAGAAGGAATTTTCTCTAGGGTTGAGTAAATTTCTCTGAGGTGGAGATGGAAATTTCTCTGGGTTGAATCCAAAGAAATTCTCTAGTGAGATTTTCTCAGTGATGTGTTCAGAGAAATTTGAAATTTTCTCTAGATCGATATTAAGGGACCTTAGATTTTATGAAAATATTTAGTGTCCTTTATACTATAAAATATTAATACCAAGGACCTTAAAAAAAATCCCCTATATACTATATATGAATTAATTTTTTTTTCTCATTTGTTAATAGATTTATGTATAATCTACATTTCAAATAAGAATTTTATAAATTTTAAAGAGTTAATCAGGAACTTTAAAATAAATAAAAAAATGGACATGGAAAAAAAAATGGACATGGTAATATAGTTAACGGGACGATTTGAATTTTTTTTTTATAAATTTTAGATTTTATTAAATTGTTTATCACATTTAATGATACATAATTTTATTTTTAAAAAATCATAAATTATGAAATAATTAGAGTTTTTTTTATGATTATAATTAGATTTTAGTGAATTGCTTCCATACTAGTGGCACATAAATTTAAATTTTGAAATAATTGAGCATACTTTTTTTTTAGAAATCGTAATTTATGAAATAATTAGAATTTACTTGTTATAGTTAAATTAGAGTTAACCATTAGACTTTTTTAAAATTAAAAAATAATTAGATTTTAGTGAATTACTTTTGTATGTAGTGGTACATAAATTTAAGGAATCTTGATATAATTGAGCATTTTTAAAAATTGTAATTTATGAAATAATTAGAGTTTTATTGTTATGATCAAATGAGAGTTTAACCAATAGAATGTTTTTTTATTATTTAAAATAAAAAAAGATTATAAAATTTAATTTGAGAGTTTAGAACTCCCACAAGTCTTGTCATAAACTCCTTTTTACTTAGATAATATACTCGAGTTGTACCCGTACCATGCACAAATTGTGTAATTATTTGTATATATGTGAATTGTGATTTTTTTTTAAATTCTTTTTTGCACATTGAAAAATGAATATAACAAATATAGCATATCTTTAATCAATTATTTTATATTTGCTTTTATTCAAAATTCAAAAATAATGTACTGGCAAAATTTATAACTAAATTAAGAAATTTTTTTTTATCTCTAACGACATTTTTTTACTTCTATATAAATACTTAAAAAAATAAACCTAAAAAGGGTAGTTAATATAAATATTATACATTAAGTAAAAAAAAATGTGATTAGCAATTATGCTTACATAAATTTACTATAGTTTTAATTTCAAATTAAAAAAATATATATTTTAAAAGCATTTTATTTAGCTAGTACTAAATAGAATTTTCTTAGCAAAATGAAAGTTATAAAATTTTATTAGAAATTTTCAAATGTTTATTGTTAAACATTCTATTCTACTTGTTTGTTTGTTTAATTACTTACTTTGAGAGTTTTGATCTTTGATCTTTACTCCACATTCATCGTATTGTTTTATTTAATTTTCTTTTTCTTACTTGGTATTCATATAATATTTTTTTCATAGTGCATCTCTGAGTTTATTAGTGAAAATATCACACTTAAAATGCGTAAAATTACAATATATACAAAAAAAAAAAAAAAAAACGTAAGTAATTGCCCAAAACTAAAACTAATTTAAGAAAAAATAAAAGCATAAATGAAATTGTTTGAAATAGAAAATGATTTATTTCTTTATTAATTAATTTTTAAAAATAAACTTTTAAAGAAAACAAAGAAAACTATATAACAAAAAATACATAAACCAAACATAAAATATAATACAAAAAATAAATGAATTATAGAATTTCAAGAAGTGAGACTTATAAACAAATTTTGTAAAATCTTATCTATTCATATACTTTTTGTGTATGTTTTTTGTACTTTAAATTTCGAGAATGATATTAAAATATTTTGCACTTATTGCATTAGGTCCATTTAATAGCTTTAGCAAATACAAATATAATAAATTTTATAATACAAAACACAAATAATTGTGAGACAAAGTATCTAAAAAAAATGAAAGCAACATTCAATGATGATGTAGAAGTACACCTGACGTTTTAATTGAAGATATCACCAGATAAACTGCCATAGAAGAGGAAGACAACCTTTAATGTCTATCACTCTTCCACACATCCAATTCTCTATCAATATTAGAACGAATGCATGAATAAAAATAAAAATAAAAAAAGGGAAACATTTAAAAAGACAAAAAAATGTGGTTTGAGACCTTTCAATTGTTGAATTCTATTAATTAATAGTTATTGGACTTAATTGGTCGAGCTTCTAATATTTGTTAGCTATTAAAACTGAGTTCTTTAGTTTAATCTATATTTTCTTGATAATTTGAGAGTAGACATGTGTCAAACCTTTATACAAATATTTGGCATATTTTTTGAGCATTATTAATGAAATACAAAATGTAATTTTTTTTTGTCTTTTTTATTTTTTATTTTTTATTTTTTTGCAATTGCAACCTATTATTTTTTAATAAGAATTTAATTTATTTTAGATATTTTTTAAATATAGAAATTATTTTTTTTTTAGATTTTAATGAAAGGCATAGTGTAATTTTTTTTTCTTTTTTCCCCTCAATTGCAACATGTTATTTATTAATAAGAATTTATATTTGTTTTATATATATTTTTTTAATATACCATTATTTTTTTAGATTTCAATGAAATGTATACTGTAATTTTTTTCTCTTTTTTTTTTTCACAATTGCAACTTAATATTTTTTAATAAAAATTTATATTTGATTTAGATATTTTTTTAATGTAAAAATTATTTTTTACAATATAATTTTTTTCTCTTTTTTTTCTCAATTGCGACCTATTATTTTTTAATAAAAATTTATATTTTTTTTTAGATATTTTTTTTATATACAAATTATTGTTTTTTGATTTTTTATAAAATAATTTAACAATCCCACTACCAACCATAGTGTACAGGAGAAGTTGAAAAAAGTGCGGTAGTAAGTATGAGAGAAGTCCAAAAGACTTATAAGTTGGGAGAAGTCAATAAATATTAAGTTTTATTTTTTAAATCAAAAAATTAAAATATTAAAATTACTATAAGATTTATGGGTTAAAAATTCTATTTTTCTAATATAATATAGAGATGGGTGGATGTCATAGCATTACACAAATTGTACAAGTAGCAATTCAGATTCCTTTCAGCATTTGTAATGGATAGAACAGGCAATCTATTCGGCCTGTAAAATCAAATAGTCTGAATTGATTCGTTATAGGGTGGGCGCGGTTTTGATGGTTTGAGGATGTAAATGTCTTTTATTTTTTTATTTTTTTTTTATGGTTGGAGGATGTAAATGTCTTTTTTTTTATTATTATTTTAATTTGTCTAAATTTAAATAGATAATGGATAAAAGGTCTTATTACTTAACTCGATTCGCAAAGTTTGATAGAGATGTGATGATAAACTTTTTCTCAAGAAAATCAATAAAAATGCATTAACAATTGTGTCTTTTCATTTATTGTAAAATATGACAATTTATTAATTATTTATTTATTTATCTATTTTGGACAAATAAAAAAAAAAAAAATTCTAGGGTTCGTGTTTTTTTCAATTTAAATCTCAGAGTTTTAATTATAATAATCAAAATTATGATGTTACTTCCGTATCACAATTTAGCCCCTTGGTCCATCTCTGTCTAATTGAATTAACGAAAATTTGAGTAAAATTTCAAATTTAAACCTACACGTTCAAGCCCTCGTGTCACCCTCATCGTAACTCCATTTTACCTCATTTTCATGTCGTTGGATTTATCTCGTGACTTAATTTGCATTCCACTGCTCATACGCCTTATTCCACCTATTTTTGCGTGTCATTAGAGTTCTGAAAGTTGGCCAAAAATAAGTGTGTGTGTGTGTTTTTTTTTTCCAAATTCAAACTCACGTGTTTAAGCCCTTGTATCTTTCTCGTTGTAACTTTGTTTTGCCTTATTTTTTACGTCATTGGATTCACCTCATGACTTAATTTTTATTCCACTCCTCATACGCCTTATTCCATCTCTTTTGGGTGTCGTCGGAGTTCCGAAAGTTGGCCAAAAATAAGATTTTTCTCTCTTATTTTTTTATTCAGATTCAAACCCACATGTTCAAACCCTTGCATCTCCCTCATTGTAACTCCGTTTTGCCTCATTTTTGCATCGTTGGACTTATTTCATGGCCTAGTTTTCATTTTGCCCCTCATATGCTTTGTTTCACCTCTCTTTGCATGCCGTTGAAGCTTCGAAAGTTGGCCAAAAATAAGATTTTTCTCTCTTGACTTCTTTTCTTTATTGCAGAACTAAGCCAAGAATATTCTCTCTCGAACAAAATGAAACTAAAGTTTTAACCACTTGATGACACCGCTACCATTGGAGATTCGGTGGCCATCATGAGCTTGGTGGAAGATGATGGGTCATTTCACATACCAAAAATAAACATTAAACTATACCAAATTTCTTAGAATAACGGTAAGTCTAGGTATCGATCCACAGGGACAAACAAAAAATTAAACTAATTTAATTGTTAAATTCCCAAATTAATTTTGATAAAAAGATTGAGGGATATTATGACTAAACGAGAATTAAATGAAATTGTGGAATTAAATTAACAATTAAACGTAGGGTTTGAGGTATTGATTTTTTTTTTTTTTTTTTTTTTTTGGGAAAAATCCTAGGGCAAAGAATTCACCACTAACCACATAAACAAGACTTAACATCGGCCATCAATTGCACTCCGGTTTGAACTACCCAATATTTTACAACTACAAGTTTGAAACATTGATAAAGAGGATTGTTGCATTCAACGTATAGGCACGAATCATCTCGAGTAGCATGAGGCATTTGCTCTAAACTATGATAGCAACATGACCCGTCTCTCATAACATGACTCGTCTCATACTTTGAACACAAACACAAAGAAAACTAATGTATAGAAAGTATTAAACAATCACAGAAAGTAAAACATTTGAAGAGATGAAAACGAAAATTATTATAAACTTCTAAAACATCCATACATTTATTCAAACTATTTCACAATTAAAGTCTAAGAAAAATCCTTTTACTTGGATAAGGTTTAATCAAAACCCTAAAACTGGAAGACTAGCCACTCATGGAAGAGTGAGAAGAGGTAGATGAGGTGGAAGAGGAAGAAGCCCCCATGAAAGTTGCCGTTCAAGCTTCAAGTTCTTTTGTTTCAAACATTAGCCTCTCTTTCCCTTTTCTCTGAAATATTTTCCAACCTCTTTTCAGACCCTTTTTCCTCCTTTTATTCCCAACATAAGAGCCTTAAATTTTCACACATGCAACCATAGGTGGGCCGCTCGAGTGGTGGTGGGCTGTACATACGGTGGAGCTTGGTCGTACGTACGGTGAGGTAGCAAGCCGAGATTTTTCGTTTCTCGCACAGAGAATCTGTTTTCGGCCTATTTTTGCTTGAATTTGCATGTTGTCTACCAAATCTGCACAAATACACAAAACACATCATTTCCACCAAATAAACAACATTGAAAGACTAAATATATAACTTAAGTGGCCTCAATGTGGTACTTTTCGGTCTACATCACATCCCCTAACTTACATTTTGCTAGTCCTCGAGCAAAACAAAAGAAATAAGAAAAGTAAAATAAGTCTAAGCCACTTTCGTAGGGATCACGATTATATTTAGCATATGCAACAAGCCTTTAAACCATAAAGTTACCTGTAGACACTCCATTTTTTACCATCCTTAAGACATGGACGTCATCGCTTGTGTACTCGATGATTGTGGTTATTTATGCTCATTTTAGTGCTCAAAGTCCTCGGCGGAATGCTCTGTCTTTGAGCCTTCAAACCCCATCTATTCTGTGCCCTGTTTTGGACCAAAACATTCAAGCCTGCAACCTTTGATGGCTGCCGGCCACCAATTGAGGCTGCTGGCCACCCAAGTGGCCTGCCAGCCATCATTGGTGGCCTGCCGGCTATATTTGTGGCCTACCGACCACCAGTGTCTTTTTTTAGATATTTTGTTGACAGGTATTCCAACTGTTAGTACAATGGGCTTCATCGCCCTACACGTGTAGGAAGGGATTTCTCTCAGCCAAATGCATGTTTTTCTATATATATGGGGTCTCCTCCCCCATTTTTGAGGGTTAGAAAATTTGAAACAAAAATCTCTCTCTCTCTCTCTTTCTCTCTCTACATTTCTGTCTCTCTCTTGTAAATTTGTGCATACTTGCCTACTTACACTACTCTTTTGCATACATCTCCTTAACCAAAGTTGATCATCTTTAAGCTGAGGTTCCTTGAAGTCGTCTTGGAGCTCTTGAAGATGGTTTTGGCTTGAATTAGTGCCTGGAATTGTTCTTTGCTTCAAGAGGTATAATACTTGTCTTTTAAACATGTTTTGCATACTTGTTTTTCTATCTCTTCTTACTATTTTTGGGCCATAAAAAACTCTGTTTTTGTGGGCTAAAATTGGTGTTTCAGGCCATTTAAGGTTGGGGGTATCTCACCCTTCTTTATTCCTTCCTTGTAAGGCTTTTCCACCTTTGTTTCCCACTTTCAAACCATCTCTTTTTGGGATTTTGAGCACTGAATTTTAGAGAATTTTCAGTGGTAAAAATCATGTTTTGAAGTCAAAAATTGGAGGGTTAGCCCTCCCTCATTGTGTCTTGTTTGCTAGCCTAGTTAACTCCATGTGTTAGCTTAATTTTCTAGCCTTTTGTATCTTAATTCCAGCATGTTTTAGGCTCTATTTTAGATTGTTTTAACTCTGTATTTGGCTAGTTGTTGCATTTGGGTCTTGTTTTGTATGCCTCTAGTGTAATAGTCCTCATAAGCTTGGCGTTTTAGGCCATTAGGCACCACTTGTTTGAGTAGATTGCATATTTTAGTGCTTTTCTCACCTGTTTTCAGTACTTATAATCTCTGCAATCTCCCTCATTTCTTCACTCCTTATTTGCTTTGAGGGTTGTTTCAACCTTAGGATAGTTTAAGCTTGAGATTGAGGTTCATTGCTTAATGGTTTAATCCTCTTTTGGGGGTTCATTACCAACGACACGACATCTCTCTCTTGCCTTAAACTACCCCTTGTTTGACACTTCCTTCCCTTTAGAAGACTTCTCACCAATGGACTTAATTGGTTAAAGAATGGGTTGGTAAGTTAAAATGAGTAACTAAAAATTTGAAACTGAAAGTGTGTAAGATAAGAAATTGGTTCTGTTTTGATGTGTTCAATCGGATATTAATTGAACACAAGGAAAATTGGGGCATTTCATACTCAAAGTGATGAAATGTGCCAAGTTTCCTCGGTCTCCATTGCCCTTAATCATGCATGATAGGGTGATGGTCTTTTTTAGGTCTTGTTTGTGCATTTATTAACTTGTACATCTTGGTTCTTTAGCCATCATGCAATGAAATTGCTTGATTGATGGTTCGAGGACCAAGTGTATCATTCATTTGAGATGTTTTGATGATAACGAGGGATACACAGTACAAACAACCTATGAGAATACCCTCTCTTTGCCTTGTTTGCTCTCTGTTGTAGCAAGAGAATTCATGTGTCATCAGTGGCCGGTCGGCCACTGTTACTGGCTTGCCGGCCACCAGTGTTGGACGGCAACCCCTCAATGGTGGCCAGCCGGCCACCATTGAATTTTGGGCAGTGTGCTTGTAAAGCATGGCAGAGTTGATCTGGAGAAGGAAATCAGTGCAAGGGTTGTGCAACAGAGACTTTCAGGAGCAAATAGTGGATGTTCTTCGAGTGAAAACCGAGCATGCATGGGCCTCCCTCACTTCCCGGGACTAGTTAACTAGTTAATTAGTTTAATTAGCAATTAATTATTTATTTGTTTTAAATTAATTAGTTGTAGCTAATTAGTTTGTGTTGTAATATTTAATTAGCTTAATTAGCTGTAGCTATTTAGATTGTGTTGTAATATTTAATTAGCTTAGCCTAGTTAAATTCTTATTTAATTAGCTTAGATAGTTAGTTAAATTATTTCATTCAAGTTTTGTAATAATTACCTTAATTAGCTTAGCTTAGTTAGCTAGTTAGCTTAATTCATTCGGACTCTCCTTCAAGAGAGCGTGATGTAATAATGTGTATGTCTTCCAACTCTACGTCTTTCTCCCTTTTACTTAACCGCTTTTGATGATTAGATTAGGGACATGTTTCAATTAGCATAGCTTATGCTTGCATCTATTCATTTTGTATTGCATGCACCAAGACTCGGCGCATCATTCAAACTGCATTGTCGTTTCAATACCTCGATGAATACATGTTTAAAATGCATGCTAATTTAATCGATTCATATGCCACATTAGTAGTCGAGCCTAGTAATTGCATATCGCATATGTTGCATTAGACATTTGGCATAGTTAGAAATCTTGCATTTTTTTCCTAACTCTTTTTGTTTATTTTGGCTTGGAGTATTAGGTGAGTTTTTAGTGCTTTAGCATACTTGCATGAGTGTGAGTGATTGCCATAACTAGCATGCTTGCCATGAGGCTAAATGCTTACGTGTTAAATTGTTTGAATGCCTATGGATGAAGGCTTTTTGCTTGAATTGGAACGATTCAATAAATGTACGTTTAAGCCCACTTTGTTGAGTGGCAAATTCATAAACTTTAAGCCCACTTGAGGTGGAAAAATCAAACTCTTTTCGCAAAACAAACATGAAATTGAATTGTTCCAATTTGGGCAAACTAGTCTATACATTGTTTGTGTGTATCACATAGTAATGCTAGCCTAATAAATCGGAACAAGAGCATATAATGTTGATAAAAATCATATCATGATTAGTAGAGACCGATTCACGACCTTAGGTGATGACCTTCCACTCTCATACTTAAGTTCTCGAGCCGAGGCAACTTTGGTGATGACGGACATGTGGCCTTTAGCACGAGTCATGGGCTTCCTAGATTTTTCAAAAATATTTAGGTGACGACTCTGTATTTGGAAAAGCAATCCAATTTTGGCATTTTTTATTCAAAATCAATTTTTCAAAAGATTTGCCGGATTTGGACTCTTTGGTGTTTATCAATTTCACATTGCACTTGTGAGATTAGATTCAGAACCACGGGAGTCCGAACTGTAGGGCTTTCTTTCGAGCTTCCGAAAGAGGGCGCGAAAAAGTCGAGCTATATTACCTGAAGTGGACAAGTATAGTTTTGTGAGGTTTCTAGAAATGATACCCACAAACATCAACATTTTCACATCTGCCCAACAATAATAAGTAATCACACTACTCCAACTATTAATTAACTTATGTGCCAACTACAATGTGATACTAAGACATTATGAGTCATTGAAGGCACAATAGACAAACATGAAGGAATCTATTAAGCAAAAACCACAATTCATTTAGTACAAAAGTTAAGTCTCATGTACTTGCGAATACTAGTAAACACATCATTAGTGCCCTTGTTGTAAAGTGCATTTCTCATAACTAGTTAACTATCCAGTATAATAGCCTAGTGTAACTCACAATAACACCTAACATATACAAAAAAACTAAACTTTTGTAACCAAGATTCTCATCATATATTTTTTTTGAAACACTGTGTAATGTTCTGATCCATTAAGCTTTCTAATCAACCCATGTAACAAGCATTGGGCCAATGACTCCCAAACCAGACAGTTTTAGGGCACTAAATGTAAAGACACCCCTACGGGAATAATAACTAGAGCTAAAAAGGCTACGAACTTGAACAAGTCTATATTTTTTTCCCTTAATTGTGCAATGTCTTGGTTCCTTAAGTTTTCTAATTAACCTATGTTGCAAGTATTGGGCCAATGACTCCCAAACCAGACGGCTTTAGAGCACTAGGTGTAGTAACACCCCTATGGGCTTAATAAATCGAGTTAAATAGGTTACGACAAGTCTTTTTTTTTTTTTTTTTTTTTTGGTGAGAATCAAGGCTACTCATTTATTCTTTTCTGCAACACTAGCAATTATCAATGATGTACACCAAGGATTAGAATAGAGAGGTCACCGCTATAAAAGTGTGTTTATGTGAATCAAGGCATACTCATGACAAGTATACTAATACCACAAACACAAACAACTCTCCTAGTGCAAACATCATATGCAAGTATTTACCCAATAAACCTTTTTCATACAAGTCCACTATGTCCCCCAATTAACATATGCTTATATCACCACCATACTAGCAAAAAAGTGAACATCAAGTGAAGTGGTGCAATCAAGTGCAACAAGTACAAACATGAATTGTTTTTAAAAATACCCTCACCCTCCAATTGGAATACAACATTGTCCTCAATGTAAGCAATGGTAAAGTAGATAATAAAATGAGAGAGAAAGGATCTTACTAGACGGCGTAGGTGCACATCCAGCGAGGCAAGAACACACTAAACACACGCACACACTTTTTTTTTTTTTTTTTTGTGGATTGTACAATATAAAGGGAAAAAAAATAAAATAAAACAAAACAAAAAGAAATAAAGAAATAAAACAAAGAAAATAGAATGGATATCATTTATTTGGATCCAGCAGAGATGAAAAATATTGCTCAAATAGGGCATGCATTAGCGTCCGAGTTTCGAATGCCTTATCATGAACCCTAGCGCCATGCTGATCAAACCGCTGCTGGCTAGACTCCCGGTATGTGTAGAAGTTAGTTCGCAAAGATGCAACTGACTACTAATACCCATCAAGTGTCGTCTGTGAGTAATCTCGATATGCCTGAAGCAGTGTGCTTTTGGGCCTGGGCCGCTTGTGCGGCTTGGGCCTTCGTTCATGCGCTCGATTTTTTTTTTTTTTTTTTGATGGACCGCTCGTGTGCCCATCTGGGCTGCATGTGCGGTGAATTTTGAGCCGCTCCAGTGGCAAAATTGGGCCACTCCAGCAGCGCTTGCATAGTGTGCTCTTGGGCTTGGGCTGCTCGTGCGCCCTAGTCCTTCACTCAAGCGCCCATTTTTAGGACCTCCGCTCGTGCGCCGGCTGCACATGCGATCGTTGCATTTTTTTAAATTTTTTTTGTAAATAGCTCAAGTACAACCCAAACCATTTCTACCTTCATTTCACATTCAAAATAAATATAGCACTTTGAAAATATTGGGATGCTTAACAAAGGTATAATCTTCACACGAAAACCATGGGTACTACTTTTCTCCCTAACAGTGTTTGTAACTTTCCTTATTCTCCAACAAGGTGACAAACTAGGTTGGTTCGGTATCTAGAATCGAGGTGCATAAAGCTAACTCGACCTATGGGGCTGCTATACAGAGTTCAAGCTAGGGTGGTTTTGAAGCAATCTCCACACCCCCGGGGTATTTAAACCAGACTTTAGTCTTAGAAATTTCAAACCTTTGCATTCTAGGCTTTGCCATTCGAACTCTAGTTTCCACTATCTAAGCTGGTCTCCTAGGAACTCCCTATAAACATAGTTAGGTGGCTATACCAGACCATCAGATGTCGTTCGAGCATGGCTAACACCAAAGAAATTACACTTTTAGAGGATTTAAAGTCTCCTAGACGTCAAATAAAGCACAACAAGAATAAATAAAAATAGAAAGGAAAGAAAAGAGAACAAGACATCAATCTCTCAATTAGAGTAAAAAAGGTCCATCAAAGTAATGGACTCAATCATATCCTTATTCCCAATCCCCTCTACATACAGCTTCAGTCTTTGGCCATTCACTTTGAAAGTTCGGCCATTTCATGAATCTTACACCTCAACGGTGCCATGCATAAATGCCTCTATAACCACAAAGGGACCATCTTATCTTGATCTTAGCTTACCCAGAAAGAGTCTCAATTTTGAGTTAAAATGCCATACTTTTTGGTCAGGTTTAAAGGATTTTCTATTAATGTGTTTATCATGGAATTCCTTAGTCCGAGCTTTAAAAATTTTCGAACTCTCATATGCATAATTTTGAATTTCCTCTAACTCATTAAGTTGCAATTTCTGGTTGAGCCCAGCCGTGACCATATTGAAGTTAAACTTCTTTATGGCCCACAACCCTCGGTGCGCAAGTTTAACTGGGAGGTGCAAAATTTTGCCAAACACCGCCCTATATGGTGACATCCCAATGGGTGTTTTATAAGTAGTGCGGTAGGCCCATAATGCATCAATCAAACGTTTTGACCAATCATTCTTATCTAGTCTCACCGTTTTCTCTATTATGTGCTTTAGCTCCCTATTAGATACCTCTACTAGGCCATTAGTTTGAGGGTGGTAGGGAGTGCCAACTTTATGAGTGATAGAGTATTTCTTAACTACCGACTCAAAGAACCGGTTATAAAAATGTGTATCTTGGTCACTTATTATGGCTCTAAGAAACCCAAAATGACTAAAGATATTTTCATGCAAAAATTTTATCACTACTTTATGGTTGTTTGTTCAGGTAGCTATCACCTCCACCCATTTAGAAATGTAATCTACTGCTAAGAGAATATACTCAAACCCAAATGACAATGGGAAAGGGCCCATAAAATCAATCCTCTAAATATCAAAGATCTCTAACACAAGAATAGGGGACATTGGCATCATATCACGACAAGATATCAAAGCCATTTGCTGATAGTGCAAACAAGTTCTACAAAATTTATGGGTATCTTTAAAAATGGTGGGCCAATAAAACCCGCTTTATAAAACCTTACAACTCCGAATCTCCCCAAAATTAATACTTGACTTGTGAAAAGAATTAGTTTTTGTCTTGCTTAGACCAATTTTTAGGAATTTGCCCAATGGCCAAGTAATTCACAATATGTGCAAACCATGGAGGGCTCGCTAGTGACACCACAAGAAGTTGTTCGTCTGGGAACGAATCATGCAAAGTTAAAAAGTCACTAGTATACTCAACAAGGACTCAAGAGAGGTGATTCGCAACCACATTCTCAGATCATTTCTTATCTCGGTTCTTTAGGTCAAATTCTTGAAGCAACAAAATCCATTTAATCAACCTAGGTTTGGTCTTTTTCTTTGATAGTAAATACCGCAAAGCGGCATGGTCAGTGAAGACTACGACCTTGGAACCTAGGAGATAGGATCAGAATTTATCTAAGGCAAAGACCACAGCTAGCAACTCTTTCTCGGTGGTAGTGTAATTCAATTGTGCATCCGAGAGAGTGCGACTAGCATAGTATATAACATAGGGTGCCTATTGACCCTTTGGCCTAACATAGCCCCAACAACATAATCTAAGGCATCACACATAATTTCAAAGGGAAGCGACCAATCTGGTAATTTCATGATTGGGGCAGTAGTAAGGGCTACTCTCAATGTTTCAAAGGCTTTCAAACATGTCTCATCAAAGATAAAAGGTGCGTCCTTAGCAAGTAAACTACACAAGGGACAAAATATTTTACTAAAATCTTTGATGAACCTACGGTAAAAACCTATATACCCTAAGAAAAATTGGACTTGACACATAGAAGTGGGTGGAGAAAGGCCTGCAATGAGGTTAACTTTAGCTTTGTCTACCTCTATACCTCGAGGGGACACAATGAGTCCCAACACTATACCCTTACAAACCATAAAATGGCTCTTCTCCTAACTCAAAATCAAGTTTGCCTTAGTACATCGTTCCAACACTCTAGTCAATTTCCTAAGGCATTCCTTAAAAGACGGTTCAAACACCGAAAAATCATCCATGAAAACCTCTAGAAATTTCTCCACTATATCGGAGAAAATGGCTATCATACACCGTTGAAAAGTCACCGGTGCATTACATAGCCCAAAAGGCATGCGCCTGTAAGCAAAAGTGCCAAAAGAGCAAGTGAATGTAGTTTTTTCTTGGTCAGTGGGGTACACCAGGACTTGATTATACCCTAAGTAGCCATCAAGAAAACCCTGCCCCGCTAACCTCTCAAGAATTTGATCAATGAATAACAAAGGAAAATGGTCCTTCTTAGTCATGGAATTCAATCTCCTATAATCAATACACACTTGTCATCCAGTAGTGGTTCATGTAGGGATTAACTCTCCTTGCTCATTCTTTACAATAGTGATGCCCGATTTCTTGGGCAGCACTTGTGTGGGACTCACCCATTTGCTATTCGAGATGGGGTATATAATACCCGTATCTAACAATTTCAATACCTCTTTTTTCACAACCTTTTTCATGTTGGGATTAAGCCTTCGTTGCATTTCTCGAGAAGGTTTGGCATCCTCCTCTAGATGTATATGATGCATGCACGGATCTATCCGTTTCAAATCAGCCACCGACCACCCTATAGCACTTCGATGTGCCACAAGAACACTCATTAATTGACTTTCCTGCTCTGCAATTAAGTCAGATACAATGATGACTGGTAAAGTATCTTGAGGCCCTAAAAATGCATACTTTTTTTTTTTGATCGGCAAAGAAAAATTTCATTAACAACATGAAATTAAAAGTACAGGAAGATGACATGCATCGAGAGAGATTCGAAAAGTACAAATTACCCCTACTACTGCTACTCGCACTCATACAACTGACCTCTCAGCCTCACGATTTTTTTAAATAATAATAATAATAATAATAATAATAATAATAATAATAATAATAATAAAAGAGGTAAGAAGAACTTAACTCAACAAAAATAAAATACAAGAAACCCCACAATTTAACCTATAAAACCCAATACAAAGACACGCATGTTGCACTCCTCGATTCCACCAAAAGTAAAAGCACTTTTTTTATTTACCCGTTGATCAGAGACTTCCATTCCTACCTCTCCGCCGACCGTGCCTACCAAGACCAATAAACACCCATGACCGTTAAAACACCTAGCTCCACTTCCATGGTCGGAACACTTCTTTTCCGATTCAAAACTCCGAACAATCGCTGCAACCGAACACACTCAAGGACGATCAAAACCCACTGCCACAGCCGAACAAGACCCACTACCATCTCCATTTCCATGGTCAGACACATCTTTTCTGATCCAAACTCCGAACACACCCAATCCAGAAGCTCCAATGTTGACAACCCAAAACATCGAACAATTGTCGAGACACCTCCATACATCTGGATGAAATTCACCCCACAAACTCTCACTCGAAAAGAAGTGCTTGAATGAAATCTTAGATAGATATGGATTGACTTCAACACCCATGTTTCCCCTCAAACAAAGCACCAAAGCATCTCCACAAATCCGAACCATAGTTCATCTCTCAAACTCCCATTTGCAAAGGAGCGCCCGAATGAAGATTCTAACCAGATCTAAACATCCTCTATTCCGGTCCAAAACCAACCTCCTTCTACTCTATTTTGACCCCTATTCCGAGCACCCCATGTCTAAACGAAACATACAACCCCAGTGAATCATCCAAAAATGGGCAAAAAACACCAAAAAGTTTAAGATTAATAGTACACAAAACACAACTAAGTGGGAAAACATTGTGGTAATCAAGTTTATTACAAGAAAAAACCAACACACAATCACAAGAGAGAGCTAGAGCAACTGACCGCCATAGCCAAAGGCGGCGGCCGCCGGCCAAAAGTGAGGCCCGGGGTGGAGGTTTTTAGAGAGAGAGAGAGGTTTTTTGAGTATGGCCGGGAGTGGTTTCAACTCAAGTGTACGTGGTGTGACTAAGGATGGTATGGCAAGCTCTCTAGACAAAGGAGGAAGTGACTCAAACTTGGCTTTCCACGGAGGAAAATCTGGTGTAGAAGAAGAATTAAGTAACGCGTTCACCTCCTCAACCGACCCGTCAATATCAAAATTTTCAAACCCAAAATGAGCTAGACAAGCCACTAGAGGGTCCTCTACAAGGATGGAGGGTAAAGCCTCCTCCACAATCCCATCCACAACATCCACAAATAAACAATCCTCTCTTTCATAGGGTTGTTGGGATGCTTAGAAAACACTGAGTTTCACTTCTATATTTCCAAATGAAATATCCATAACCTCGGCACGACAATTTATGCATGCATTGGCCGTAGCCAAGAAAGGTCGTCCTAAGATCATCGAGATTTGTTTCCTAGAGCTAGCTACCGGTTCCATATCTAAAACCAAAAAATCAACAGGAAAATAAAACCTATTGACCTTTACTAGCACATCCTCAATAATGCCACGTGGCACTTTGAGGGATCGATTAGCCAACTGGAGAGTAACAGTAGTGGGCTTTAACTCGCCAAGCCCAAATTCCTCATACCCAAAGTACGGTAACAAATTGACACTAGCCCCTAAATCTAACAAGGCCCTATCAATGAAATGGTCCCCTATAATGCATGCAATGGTTAGGGCACTCGGGTCTTTAAGCTTAGGGGGTGTGTCACTCAATAAGATGGACCTTACTTGCTCCGTGAATATGACCTTTTGGGACACGTGTGCCCTAGATTTACACTTTTGCGTACAAAGGTTCTTTAAAAATTTAGCATCGAAGGGTACTTGTTTAATCGCCTCCAACAGGGGAAGGTTGATTTTAGCATGTTTAAACACCTCCATCATCGCTTCCATGGATACCGTCTTTTTATTAAAATGGGACGATGTATCAAGGCATTGGGGGAAAGGAGTCTTAGGCACATATGGTGCCTTAGACTTATCTGAAGTACTAGGGACTAAGTCATCCCCCTTAGGTGTTTTTCTCTTACCCTTGCTCTCATTGGGTTTACCACCGTGGTCATCCTTTTTAGCCCTAGTTGCATCAGACCGAGGCTCTAACTCTCTCCCACTTCTCAAAGTGATCACCGCTTGTACCTGTTCATGGTGCTTTCCATTCCCACTCGACCCCTCTACCTCATATGGACCCTTAAGGTTGGCCACAGTCTGACTTAATAATTTTCCCTCCTCTCTCATATTCATGTTATTAGCCATTAGACCTAATTGGGCCTCTAGCTTAGCAATAGAGTGAATATGAGAGTAAACTACTGGTGTTAACCCTTTAAGTTCTGAGAGAACTTCCAACACTTGAGTCTCAATGGTAGAGTTTCCTTAAGGAATATGTGGGGGTCGTGGTTGCTGGTAAGGATGTGGGGGTCAATAAGGTTGTGGTGGTTGGCAAGAAGATTAATTGGCAAAATTATTAAAATTCTGCCTTGGTGCTGGAGGATTGTAAAAAGTGCCTTCTGAAGGAGGTCTCCATGAAAAATTAGGGTGATTTCTCCATCCTGGATTATATGTGTTGGAATATGGGTCATTACTCAGGTTGGAGAATCCTTGAGCTGCATTAACATGCTCTTGGACTAATCACGGAAATTGTGATGCGGAACAGCACTCACTCAAATCATGAGCAGGGCTTGCACAAATAGCACGTGCCTCATGAAATTGAGGTTGATCTTGCTATGTAGGGGCATGTTCTAAAGCTAAAAATCGGTCTATTTTGTGGGACAATGCCTTTACTTGTTGGGCTAACTCTAGGTTTTGCCCTACCTCATAAATGCCCTCTCTTTTCAGGGCTCCAACTACTGGTTGCTGAACTTGCCAGGCTACAAAGGCATAGTGAAGGGAATTATCACTTAAGTTCTGAAATAATTGCCATACCTCGGTGTCATTTTTGGATATGAATGTCCCACCAAAAGAAGAATCCACCATTTGGCGGTGAGGCTCAGTTAAGCCATAGTAAAAGGTCTAAACAAGTTGCCAATCAGGCACTTGGTGGTGGGGACACTGTTGGAGAAGGTCATGAAGTCTCTCTTATGTCTCATGAAATTGCTCGCCATCAATTTAAGCAAAATTGGTGATGGCTCACCTGAGTTGGTTTGTCTTACCAATGGGAAAGTACTTTTCCAAAAACTTCTATTGTAATTGGTCCCAAGTTGTGATAGTATTAGCAAGTAAGGAGTTCAACCAGTGTTTGGCTTTGTCCTTTAGTGAAAAGGGGAATAATCACAACATTAGGGCCTCATTGGTAAAATTGTGGATCCTCACTGTAGAGAAAATTTCTAGAAATTCATGCAGATGTTCGTAAGGGTCATCATGAGCTAGTCCATGGAATGATGGGAGCATTCAGATGGTGCTGGACTTAATCTCATAACGAGCAACAGTGGTGTCCAGTAACTGAATGCATAATGGTGATGTATATGCAGCGGATGTGAAGTAATCTTTAAGGGTCTGGTTGGGCCCATTTAGGCCATTTGGGTTCGCCATCTCTATTGGTTCGAAGTATGGATATGGATATTCAAGCCTAGGAACATGGGAAAAGGCTCTAAGTTTCCTAAGAGTCCTTTCTAGTTCAAGGTCCAAATTCCACAATTCAAGGTGACAAGAACGGCACCCGTGGATACACTACTCACACACACACACACACACACACAAAGTTTCGACTATTGTGCACTAAGTTATTAAAGCAAAATACCAAAGAGGAAAATGCTCACAGTGATTTAACGAAAACGCTTTACTCCTCTTGCGGGTGCTTGACGTGTAGATCATTGTCTCGAACCTCCACTTGAGTTCTTTTTTTTTTCTTTTTAGCACTTTAGTGCTTTGCTTGTGAGTATTTACTTTTTCAAGAACTTTAGTGATGCAGTTTGTTTTTAAACCTCGGTTGCGCTCTACTTGCACTTCGGTGATAGCTCATCTTGCAAAAACTCTGCACACTTAGCAACACTAAAATATAAAATCCTAAACTAAAAATTAAAACAAGAATGTAACTTTAAATTAATTAGTTTCGCCAAAAGTCCTTGACAACGGTGCCAAAATTTGATAGGTCGTTTCACACACCAAAAATAAAAACTAAACTATATTAAATTCCTTAAAATAATGGTAAGTCCATGTATCGATCCACAGGGACAAACGGGAAATTAAACTAATTTAATTGTTAAATTCCTAAATTAATTTTGATAAAAAGATTGAGGGATATTATGACTAAACGAGAATTAATGAAATTGACAATTAAACGTAGGGTTTGAGATATTAATTTTTTTTATTTTTTTTTTTTGAGAAAATCCTAGGGCAAAGAATTCACCACTAACCACATAAACAAGACTTAACATCGGCCATCAATTGCACTCCGGTTTGAACTATCTAATATTTCACAATTACAAGTTTGAAACATTCATCAAGAGGATTGTTGCATTCAACGTATAGGCACGAATCATCTCAAGTATCACGAGATGTTTGCTCTAAACTATGATAGCAACACGACCTATCTCTCATAGCATGACTTGTCTCATAGTTTGAACACAAACACAAACACAAACACAAACACACACACACACACACACACACACAAACTAATATATGGAAAGCATTAACAATCATAGAAAGTAAAACACTTGAAGAGATGAAAAGGAAAATTATTATAAACTTCTAAAACATCCATACATTTATTCAAACAGTTTCACAATCAAAGCCTAAGAAAAATCCCTTTACATGGCTAGGCTTTCATAAAAACCCTAAAACTGGAAGACTAGCCACTCATGGAGGAGTAGGA
The DNA here is from genome assembly GCA_025200525.1 of Camellia lanceoleosa. Taxonomy (NCBI): domain Eukaryota; kingdom Viridiplantae; phylum Streptophyta; class Magnoliopsida; order Ericales; family Theaceae; genus Camellia; species Camellia lanceoleosa. The sequence continues at coordinate 129,117,922 of CM045768.1, forward strand.
AGACGTGGATGAAATGGAAGAGGAAGAAGCCCCCATGAAAGTGGCCCTTCAAGCTTCAAGTTCTTTTGTTTCAAATACTAGCCTCTCTCTCCCTTTTCTCTGAAATATTTTCCAACATCTTTTTAGGCTTTTTTCCTCCTTTTATTCCCAATAGAAGAGCCTTAAATTTTCATGCACGCAATCTTAGGTGGGCCGCTCGAGTGGTGGTGGTCAGCACGTGTAGTGGAGCTTGGCCGCACGTGTGGTGAGGTGGCAGGCCGAGATTTTTCGCTCCTCGCACGGAGAATCTATTTTTGCACCATTTTTGCTTGAATTTGCGTGTTGCCTACCAAATTTGCACAAGTGCACAAAACAGATCATTTTAACCAAATAAACAACATTAAAAGACTAGAAATGTAACATAAGTGGCCTCAATGTGGTACCTTTCGGCCTACATTAGAAAGGCTATGAAGGAAAAGGAAAGGATGGAGGAAGGAAAAAGCATGGAGATAGAAGATAGAGGAAGGGGGAAAAAAAATATTTTTGGCCATCTTTCGAAGCTTCGACGGCATGCAAAAAGCGGTGGAATAAGGCATATGAGGAATAGAATGAAAATTAGACCATGAGGTAAATCCAAGATGCAAAAATGAGGCGAAACAAAATTACAACGAGGGAGTTACAAGGGCTTGAACATGTAGGTTTGAATATGGGGAGAAAAAAAGAGAGAAGAGAAATCATATTTTTAGCCAACTTTCGGAGCTCTAATGGCAAGAAAAATGAAGTGAAACAAGGTATATGAAGGATGAAATAAAAATTAGGCCATGAGGTGAATCTAATGACGCAAAAATGAGGCGAAATGGAGTTACAACAAGGGAGCTATAAGGGCTAGAACATTTGAGTTTGAATCTATAAAGAAAAAAGAGAGAGAGAGAGAGAGAGAGAGAGAGAGAGAGAGAGATAAAGAAGACTTTTTTTTGGCTAACTTTTAGAGCCTTGACGGCACGCAAAAAGAGTAAAACAAATATGGAATGAAAACTAAGCCATGAGGTGAATCTAACGATACAGAAATTAGACGAAACAGAGTTAGACAAGGGAAATACAAGAGCTTAAACATGTAAGTTTGAATCTAAAAAAAAAAATCTTATTTTTGGCCAAATTTTGGAGCTCCAACGGCACACAAAAATAGGTGGAACAAGGCATATGAGGGGTGAAATGAAAATTAGGTCATGAGAGGTGAATTGAATGATGTAAAAATGAGGCAAAACGAAATTACGACGAGGGAGATAGAATGGCTTGAACATGTGGGTTTGAATATCTGAAAATTTTGCCTAGATTTTCGTTAGTTCAATTAGATGGAGAGGGAATGAGGGGCTAAATTGTGACACGAAAGTAACATCAGGGCTTCAATTGTTACAATTGAAACCTTGGGGTTTAAATTTAAAAACACGCAAAACCTTGAGATTTTTTTGTAATTTGCCCATTTATTTTTTGTTACCATTTTAGAAAATGATGTTATACTTCATGCATTGCGTGTTAAAAAAATAGCCTTTTATTAATTAGTAATTATAGTTATTTATGAAATATGAATAAAAGGCCAACATCCACAACCCGCTCAATCCGCCAAACTAACCCTTATCTACCGCCAACTCAATTGACCTGCTCAATTCGCATCCACTGACTAAGCGAACGGATGTGGATTATTTTTTTCAATTTGACTAAATTCAGACAGAGGACAGATTAAAAGGTGCTCGATCTAACCAGATTCGTAAGCACCCTTACTAATGCATTTATTAAAGACTCATTAGTGTCAATTCTTACCTCTATCTCAAATTTTTTGTACAGTATGAAAAACCAAAACTTAAAAATAATTTTTTTATGTTAATTTTTTTAATTTTTTACGCAAATTAAAAGAACTTTTAATTAGTGAAATTTTTTATAAAAAAATTTAGTATGAGAATATATTATATTTAAGTTCTCATCTTCTGTACTGGATAAATAATTTGAGATGAAAGGAGCATTACGACAACTAATAAATAAACATTTTTTTTTTCTTTCAAAATGGACAATGGAATAGCTAACTTGTTTGTTAGTTAGCTCAAAAATAATGTGGAGGGCTTAATGTCCTAGGAAGATAAAGAGAGGGGTTAGCATTGTACCTGTCTATGTCTTGTACTTTCTTTCTTTCTTTCTTTATTTAATTTTTAAAAAAAAATCATGTTAATGGCAACTAAATCTTTTAAAATAATTATAATTGCTTTATTTTATGTGTGTGGATGGACTTAAAGGGGGAAGAGGGGGCGATCACCCTCTTACGATTTCAAAAATGAAAAATTTAAAAATCTCGAGATATTGATTTGTGATTATAATTCAATTTTAAATAATGAATAACAATCTCAATCAAACAATCAACAACAAATTGATACAATGATTTAACTTGGGAAAAAATCACAATTGAACTCCTCCAATTGTGATTAAAAAAATTACGGGCCAAAATCATAAAACAATCCACTAAGAAGACAAAGGAATTACACATGAGAATCCTTAATTACCTACCAAATCTACGCCTGAATTAAACCGAACCTGATATGCCTCATCTACCATCGTCTTTACTTCGAAATTGCTTTGCCCAATGTTGAATCCACAACATCGATGTCAAATTCACAACGATGAACCACTCCAGAATCCACCAAAGCTTCAGGCTCAAGTTCTCTCGAATCCGCAGATAAACACCTCTCTCTTTTTTGAATAAAAGAACAAAAACAGCCTTTGATGTTTGTTAATATGTAGTTCATTGATCAATCGATCACCTTCTATACATAAAAAAAAAAAAAAAACTCATATATAAACGCCCTCAAATAGAGAACACTTTGTTTTCTCTTTCTCTCTATGAATTTGGATGGGTTAAACCCTAAAAATAGCAAAAAAATGCACTTTATACTAAACAGAGCTGCGAAGACTGCTCAAGCGCTCATTTCACCGCTTGAGCGGAGTAACTAAAGATGATGCTCACATATAGGCCAACTGCACGAGCGCAACATCTACCACTCGAACGGTAAAACAAGTTTCCCATAAATTTAAAATACAAGTAGAAATACTAGATGAACCACTTCACTGCTCAAGCGTACAAAAGACCGCTCGAGCGGTTAATCAACTTGATTCCCGTACTTAATCAGCGAAGTGGTAAACAAGGAATGCTCAAGTTAAGATTCGGAATGTCAGCACAAAATCCTCTACGCAGGTATAACTATAGACACCCTATTTTTGACCGACCTCAAGACTTGGACATCATTATTTGTGCACTCGCTGACTGTGCTTGTTTGTGCTCGTTGTGAGGGCCTGAAGTCCTTTGCGGAATGCCTTGTCTTTGAGCCTCTAAACCTATTTGTTTTGTGCTTGTTTTTGGGCCAAACCTTATTGCCTCTTGCCTGGAAGGGGAAGGGACCTTGTCGGCCAATCCTAGGCCTTGTCGGCCACTAGTTGTGCTTATCGGCCACCAACTAACAGTGGCTGTCGGCCACTTTAAGTCCTAGGCCTTGTCGGCCACTAATTGTGCTTATCGGCCACTTGTGGTGACCAACGGCCACTTTTAGTGCCCGTCAGTCATTTGTCTCCTTTTTTAGATATTTGTTTGCTAGCTATGCCAGCTGTTGTTCACTGAAAGCTTTCTCCCATTTTGAAAGGTTAGAAAATTTGGATTAAATTTCTCTTTCTCTCTCTCTCTCTCTTTCTTCTTGTTTTGTGCTTGGTGGTTAGTTTTCTCTACACTTTTGCACACTAACCCTTAACCAAACTTGACCACCTTGGAGCTGAGGTCCCTTGGAGCCTAGTTTGAGCCTGAAATTGTGGCTGTTTTGTGCTATGCTTCAAAGGTAAAGAACTTACCTCATTTAAGATTTTTATGCACACTTGTTTTGCCATCTTTTTACACTGGTTTTCAACTACAAAAAACTCTAATTTTGAGACTTAATATGATGGTTTGAGGTCATTTTTTGTAAAGGGGTAGTCCACGCTTCTTGTTGCTTAATTATGTAAGCTTTTGCACCATCTTTTAGCATATTCAAATCAAACTTTTTGGGCCTTTAAACCACTGAAATTCAGAGTTATTTCAGTGGTGGAAAACATGTTTTGAAGTTTAAAATTGGAGGGGGTAGCCTCCCCTCCTTGTGTCTTATTTGCATGCCTAGTTAGCTTTACATGGTAGCATGTTTTTGTAGCTTAACTTAGCTTATTTCCAGCATATTTTTGCCTCTGATTTGGACTATTTTAGCTCTATTTTGGGCTTCTTTGGTCATATGAGTCTTGTTTTGCATAGTTGTAGTGCAAATGGCTTCACTCGTTTGGTGTTTTAGGCCTTTAAACATGATTTGCTTGAGTTGGTTGCATGTTGTAGTGTCTTTTTACATGTAATTTAAGCATATATAGCTCTGTCACATGCTCATTTGTTTCACTCTTTCATTGTTTTTGAGAGTTGCTCTTGTATCTTGTTTGCGAGCCTAGATAGCTTAATATGTGAGCATGTTTTTCTATCATTTTTTACCTTAATCTTAGCATGTTTTTGCCACTATTTTGATTGGTTTTAGCTCTGTTTTGAGCTGGTTTGGTCCTTTGAGGCTTGTATTGTGTGGTTGTAGTGTGAAGAGGCTTCACTAGCTTAATGTTTAGGCTTTTAAACATGAATTGCATGAGTTGCTTGTATGTTTTAGTATCATTTTGCACACCATTTCGGCATTGAAATCTCTGCAATCTCCCTCTATTCTTCACTCTTTCATTTGTTTTGAAAGTGGCTTTGAACCCCTTGTTAGCTTAAGTGTGAAATTGAGACACTTGTGCTTAATGGTTTCAATCCTCTTTTGAGGGTTTCTACTAACCAACGACATGAGGTCTCTTTCATGCTCAAGGCACTTGTGGTTTAAGTCCTCTTTCCATTAGAGAACACTCACCTTTTAGACTAATCAATTAAAGAATGGATTGGTAAGTTAAAATGTGTAAACAAAGTGAACAAAGTAAAAGAGGCAAGATTAAGCATCTTCGTGTTGCATTGCATGTGTTCGGATCAGACGTTAATTCGAACACGAGAAAAATGGGACATTTCATACTCAAAGTGATGAAACGTGCCACTTTTCTTGATCACCATCACCCTTGATCATGCATGATAGGGTCGTGGTTTTGTTGAGTCTTGTTTTGCACTCATTAAGCTTGTACAAGCTTGGTTCTTTGGCCATCATGCATAGAAAATGCTTGGTTGATGGTTCAAGGGCCAAGAGTTACTCTCCTTTGAGCTTGTGTGATGATAAGGAGGGTAGCAGTACATACACTCCTTGAGAATATACTGTTTTACCTTTGTTTGCTCTCTGTTGTAGCAAAAAAGGAAGTTCGGGGCAGGGGTGGCCAACCGGCCAGAAGTAGTGGTCGACGGCCACTAGCAGTAGTTGACCGGCTAGTTAGAGTAGCCAACGGCCACCTTTGGTAGCCGACCGGCCACCAATGAATTTTTGCACAAGTGTGCTCCTGAGTTGGAGCAAAGGCATTCTAGGAGTTGGCACAATTTTCAATGATCAAACGAATGCAAACAGAGGCATCCGATGGCAAGGTAGTGGCATTTTCGGGTGGAGCAACTGAGCATGCATGCGTCCCTCGCCCTCAAGGCCATTTAATTGCTTTAGTTAGCTTAGTATAGCTAGTTAATTCAAATGTCGTACTTAATTAGTTAGTGTAACTAATTCTTCAATTTCGGTTTGTAATATTTAGTTAGCTTAGAATAGTTAGTCAATTTGTTTCAATTGTTGTAATAATTAGCTTAGAATAGTTAATTAGCTTCATTTGTTTTGTAATAGTTTAGCTTAATTAACGTAGCTAGTTAGCTTTAGCTTATTCATTCAGACCCTCCTTCGTGAAGGCATAATGTTGTAATAAGTGTACGTGCGTGTGTGTATGTCTTCCAACCCCACGTCTTTCTCCCTTTTATTTACCCGCTTTCGATGGTTAGATTAGGGACATTTTCAATTAGTATACCTTATGCTCGCATGTTTACATCCGTTCATTTGTCTTGCATGCACCGAGGCTCGGCGCATCGTTTAAACTGCATTGCAATTTCAATACACTTCTTTGAATACGTGTTTAAAAGCATGTTGTTCAAGTTGCTTCGTATGCCATATTAGTAGCCAAGCCTATTAATTTCATATTGCATGTGTTGCATTAGACATTTCACATAGTTAGGATCATGCATTTTTCTAACTAGTTTTTGTTTTGGCTTGGAGTACTCGGTGAGTTTTTTGCGCTTTAGCATACTTGTATGAGTGTGATTGCCATGATACCATGTTTAGCATGCTTGCCATGAGGCTATGTGCTTACTTGTTTAACTGCATGAATGCCTGTGGATGAAGGCTTTGTTGTTTGAATTGGAACGATTCAACAAATGTGAGTTTTAAACCCACTTTGTTATGGCAAATCATGTTTTAAGCCTACTTGAAGTGGCAAATCCGCATCTTTTAAGCCCACTTGAGGGTGGCAAATTCAAACCATTTTCGCAAACAAACATGACTTAAAATGTTCCAATTCTTGCGATGTAGTCTATACTTGCTTGTGTGCGTCACATAGTAAAGTTAGCCTAATAATCGGAACAAGAACACATAATGTTTATAAAACATCATATAATGATTAGTAGAGGCCGATCTTTGATTGGGCGAGTGAGAGTGCTCATTTTAGGACTTTCCCCTCTCGTACCCAAGTTCCCAAGCCGATGCAACTTTGGTAATGACGGACACGTGGCCTTTGGAACGAGCCAGGGTTTCCTAAATTTCTCAAAAATAAAATATTTAGGTGGCAACTCTATAATCTGGCAAAGCAGTCTAATTTTGGCATTATTTGATCACTATAACAAAAAACACATTTGGCGACCCAAAAATTGGTCGCCAAAAGTACAAATTTCGTCACCAAAAGAATCGGTGACAAAGTATACAATTGGTCGCCAAAGGCCTGTCACTAAAAGTATTGGCGACGAAATCAGAAATTGTCAGCGTATGTAGAAATTTAGCGACAAGCAAAATTGATCGCCAAAAATCATATATTTTGTCGCTATAAAATTACAATTTGTCACTAGAAGGTTAAAATTTGGATAGGCTATGTCGTTTTAGCGACAAATAAATGCGTCGCCGAAAGTACTATTTAACGACAAAATTAATTTGGTCGCTAAAAATCACGTTTTTAGCGACGAGTAAGTTTTGGTTGCTAAAAGTTCTTGGAATAACCACTAACTTTTAGCGACAAAAACAATATGTTATCGCCAAATATATTAACAGCGACAAAAACATCACCTGTCACTAAAAATTCACTACACAAATTTTGATTTTAATAATTTTCTTGTTCAAAATAATCCAAAACACCTATTTTCTTGTGCATAATATATACACAAATGTAATGTAAATAATAATACACCTGTGCAAGACATTCATACTAATTCAAAATTAATAGCTATGAAAAATCCCAATAAACATAATTACAATTCTCTGACAATCTAAAACATGCACTGTACTTACAAACTACTAACATCAAACCCATAAATACATTACCAAATCCTATGTCAAAATATTTTCAAAAACACAAAACTAAATATTTTGATGCTAAACATTTAATCCATAAATCATTTACCAAAATCCTATGTCAAAATATTTTCAAAAACACAAAATCAAATCTTCTGATGCAGCCCAAACTGTTTTCCACCATTGCTAATCAGTCATATGAAAAAAGAAAAAACAATATTAGATTGACAAAAAAAAAAAAAAAAACATCGATATGAATTTCACAATTTTGATTTTAATTTTGTAACGAGAAGTCCAATCGAGTGCTGTTTGCTCATACAAGTTTGCTCATACAAGTCTATTTAGGCTTGAACAAGTTGTCCGTGCCAAGTTTCGGTGGTTTCAGTAGTCATTTTGCAATTTCGGCCCCTGAACGGGCCTTTTAAGTCTTGTGTTTTACATTTTTTCTTGTAATTTTCTAACCGGAAATCCAATTGAGGTCTCATTTATTCCTACAAGTCTATTTAAGTTTGAACAAGCTGTCCGTGCCAAGTTTTGGTGGTTTCGGTGGTCATTTCGCAATTTCGGCCCCCGAACGGGCCTTTTAAGTCTTGTGTTTTACAATTTTCCTTCTAATTTTCTAACTGAAGATCCAATAGAGGTCCCGTTTGTTCATACAAGTCTATTTAGGCTTGAAAAGGCTGCCCGTGCCAAGTTTTGGTGGTTTCGGTGGTCATTTCGAAATTTTGGCCCCCGAACGGGCATTTTAAGTCTTGTGTTTTACATTTTTTCTTGTAATTTTCTAACCGGAAATCCGATTAAGGTCCCGTTTGTTCATACAAGTCTATTTAGATTTGAACAAGCTGTCCGTGCCAAGTTTCGGTGGTCATTTTGCAATTTCGGCCCCCCGAACAGACCTTTTAAGTCTTGTGTTTTACAATTTTCCTTCTAATTTTCTAACCGGAGATCCAATAGAAGTCTCGTTTGTTCCTACAAGTCTATTTAGGCTTCAAAAGGTTATCCGTGCCAAGTTTCGGTGGTCATTTCGAAATTTCGGCCCCCGAACGGGCATTTTAAGTCTTGTATTTTACATTTTTTCTTGTAATTTTCTAATTGGAAATCCAATCGAGGTCCTGTTTGTTCCTACAAGTCTATTTAGATTTGAACAAGCTGTCTGTGCCAAGTTTCAATGGTTTCGGTGGTCATTTCGCAATTTCGGCCCCCGAACGGGCCTTTTAAGTCTTGTGTTTTACAATTTTCCTTCTAATTTTCTTACCGAAGATCCAATCAAGGTCCCGTTTGTTCCTACAAGTCTATTTAGGCTTGAACAAGCTGTCTATGCCAAGTTTCGGTGGTTACGGTGTTCATTTTGCAATTTCGGCTCTCGAACAGGCCTTTTTAATCTTGTGTTTTACAATTTTCTTTCTAATTTTCTAACCGGAGATCCAATAAAGGTCTCGTTTGTTCCTACAAGTCTATTTAGGCTTCAAAAGGCTTTCCGTGCCAAGTTTCGGTGGTTTCGGTGGTCATTTCAAAATTTCGAGCCCTGAATGGGCCTTTTAAGTATTGTGTTTTACAATTTTCGTTCTAATTTTCTAACCGGAGATCCAATCGAGGTCCCGTTTATTCCTACAAGTCTATTTAGGCTTGAACAAGCTGTCCGTGCCAAATTTCGGTGGTTTCGGTGGTCATTTTACAATTTCGGCCCCCGACGAGCCTTCTAAGTCTTGTGTTTTACAATTTTCCTTCTAATTTTCTATTCGGAGATCCAATAGAGGTCCCGTTTGTTCCTACAAGTCTATTTAGGCTTCAAAAGGCTGTTTGTGCAAAGTTTCGGTGGTTTCGGTGGTCATTTTGAAATTTCGGCCCCCGAACGAGCCTTTTAAGTATTGTGTTTTACAATTTTCCTTTTCTAACTGGAGATCCAATCGAGGTCCCGTTTGTTCCTATAAGTCTATTTAGGCTTGAACAAGCTGTTCGTACCAAGTTTCGGTGGTTTCGATGGTCATTTTGCAATTTCGGCCTCTGAACGGGCCTTTTAAGTCTTGTGTTTTACAATTTTCCTTCTAATTTTCTAACCCGAAATCCAATCGAGGTCCCGTTTGTTCAACACAACCAGACATATTAAATGAAATGCTTGTGGTGATTTGAAAAGTAAATTATGAAAAATATACTTACAAACGTGTTTGTCAATAAGATTCCTTTGATGGATAATCATTTTCATCAACCTGCATGCCTGCCCGATCCTTGGTCATCCTCATAAACTTCTCAATCTCTTCAAATCTTTTGTTTTGCATTTCAATCATTTTAGCTTGCTCTTGTGCTACCAAGTTCTGGGCTGCAATTTGTTCTTGCTGGACCTCGGACAAATTCTTCAATGACTCTAGTTCTTTTTGTAGGCTCGGAACCACCTCAGTATGTGCTTGTGCAGTAACAGAAGATCTGGATGATGATGGTTTTGGACTAACTCCAAAGCCTTTTAAGTATCCCGATTTCTTTCCAAGAATCTCAATTGACTGCTGCTCCTGAGTTAAAGGTACGGCCCTAGGCTCTAAAGACTTTTCACGTCGCTTTTTCAAAGCTTCCTATCAATTTGTAAACAACTTCAACAAATACCACCATTTACATAAATATGTAACTCTATTAATTGGCATACTTACATGTAATTGACCACATATTGGGGCTACCCAATCCGACATTCTCTTGCTCTAATGGAAATCTTTGTAGAAGTCTACAAAGTCAGTCTTCTCGGTACCCTAATTCCATTTAAAAGTAAGCATATATAATTAATTTTCACACTTTTAAATATACTAAATGCATCACCTGTTTATACATTGCAGCTTGAAATGACTTGGAGCCCATTGTATGATTATATGGTAACCTCGCTCGACTATCCCTTGCTTTTTTTAGCCAAGTTCTGCAAAATTAATTGATTAGTAAAATTAAATTGAAATTACAACATGATTCTTTAAATTATGAAATTTTACCTGATAATTGCCATCAAGCCATACATGATCGATCATGTATACCCAAGCCTCAGAATCGACCCCTTTGTATGGTTTACTATAAGGGTCAACACCAGCGTCTAATAACTTCGAGTAATGAGTCTTTATCTTGTTACGCCAACTTCTGTAAAGAGTTTTACACTTTTTATTGACTCCTTTCCAAACCTCCTTATCCTCATCATAATCAACAATCTCAAATTTATCCTGCAAATATAATGAATGCTTTTATTAATATCATAATGCAAGTAATGGTGATAATCTAATTATCTGAAAAGTAGCAAATACATGTACCCGAACTACTTGAATGATTGGGGCTTTATGAATTTCATCAATCTTGTCCCACTTTTTTATACCAATGATTGGAGCAGCCATCCTTATTTGTAAGCCAAGTTCATTTGCAAATGGAGTGCATAAGGCCCTACTGGCACCTTTGCATCTGCAGGGATCCAAACAGGAAGTTTTTCACCACCATTGTTAGCTATGAGACGTGCTATGCTCTTCCCTCGAGTCTGACCCTTGACTTGTCTAGAATGAGTACGCAAACTAGTGGTAAATGGTGCATCCTGGGTAGTAGTTGCATTTGTAGATGGTGCAGCCTGAGTAGTAGTTGCATTTGTAGATGGTGCAGCCTGGGTTGTAGTTGCATTTGTAGATGATGCAACCTGGGTAGTAGTTGCATTTGTCGGTGGTGCAGGCTAGATACTTAGAGCATTTGTAGATGGTACACTCTGAGTAGATGGGGTTAAATTAGGTGGTGCATGCTTAGTAGGGGCATCAATTCTAGCTGCAGCTTGTTGGGAAGGTAGAGGAACTTTGGATGATTCGCACGTCGAACTTTACCAGGGCCTGCCATCTAGCACAACAACTCAACAATTACATGTGTGAAGCATATGTAAAATAAGCAATTACATTAATATCAATGGCTATATAATAGAATCAATATCAGAACATAAGTGATAACTAAACAATAACATAACATAAGAAACAAAAATAAATAAATAAATAAACAAAGAGAGAGATAGATAGGGACACACACAAACACACATATACAAAAATAAATAAATAAATAAATAAAATAAAATAATTCTTTTTGAATTGTCATTGTACTCAAACTCAAAGGCACTTAAACAACAGTGTCATAAAAACACAAAAATGACACAACAATTAAAGTTCTATGTCAAAATCTATATTACAATCAAAATAATTATGTAGCTCATCTTCTCTGATAGTCAATGCTCGTAGTAATCATCTTCATTATCGCACCCCTCTTCCTCATCAACACCATCGTTGTGTGCTCGACTAACTGATTGTAAAACCACCTTACTTGGGATAATTTGAGGATCAATGTCATTCCTATGAAGTGAGATTGTCACGGGGTCTTCAACGCTCACTGGGACAGCATCAGTTGTTTCATTTTGTTGCAATACATTATCAGGTTCAATGCCATCTTGTTCTGGTACATCCCATATTCCTCGATATTGTAGTCTTTCTACGACTTTCCAATGTTTGCCTAACTTTGTATCATCAACGTAGAAAACTTGTTGCACATGACTTGGTAAGACAAATGGATCATCTTTATACCATCGACTTCTAACATCAATACTTGTGCAATGTGTATCGGTATCTAATGTTCTATTGCTACCGGTATTGAACCATTCATATTGGAATAAAACAACTCGATGTCCAAGTATGTAATGCATCTCCCACACTCTATTCAAGTACCCATAAAAGTTAATTGTTTGTCCCTCATGCTCCCCTTCCACAACTAACCCACTATTTTGGCATTTATGACTACTATCACGATCCTTACTATGAAATCGAACACCATTGGAAATGCAAGCTGAATACAAATTCACATTCACACTAAGACCATTTGCTAATGACCACAAATCATCAATTGCTTCTAGTAATCCTTGAGCTCGTAATTGGTTCATCTACGTAACAACATCAATTTCAATCATTATGTTAGTATTCATATAAGTGTAGCTGAATAAAGTTTGGGATTATATCTTACATGTTCTTTGAACCACTTGGGGAATTTCTTTTTTTGTCTCTTTGTGATGTCACGTGCATCTTCATTTTCTAAAAGATTCTTGTGTTGCCTACTTACAAACATATGATTCATAAGTAACATATTATATTGAACACATAATTCTACAAAAAAAAAACAATATTAAGAACGTACTGTAGATAATGGTCCAGCTCGAGGCTATTATTCAAGACAAACCAATGAGCCGTTTCACGTTCTTTTTGAGACACGTTAGAAACCCTTGTAATTAGCCCAAAAGGACGAACATTTTGCGCGAAGACCTCTAACCCTGACTCATGCACATTAACATCCACATTCCGTTCCTCTCGATTAAATACAGTTTCAATCTCACCCAAATACATTGAGCAAAATGTGAGACACTCCTTGACAACATAAGCTTCTGTGATTGAACTTTCTGGACGAGCTCGATTTGCAACATATCCTTTTAAAGTTCCAAGTAGCCAATGAAACAAACAATAGAATAATCTTATTACACACACACTCACATTTTTATAAATATATATATAGGTTATGCCACAATTTAAGTATTCTAGTGTTTTAATAAGTTAGTAAGTACCTTTCAATGGGGTATATCCACCGATATTGCATAGGCCCACCAAGAATGGCTTCACGCGGCAAATGAATCGCCAAATGGACCATCACATCAAAAAAAGCTGGTGGAAATTTTTTTTCTAACTTGCACAGTATGAATATTATGCGATCTTCTAATTTTTCCAAATTCTTCATCTTCAATGTCTTCGAGCAAAGCTCTTTGAAGAAATTTCCCAACTCAAATAATGCGACACAAATATCATTGTGAAGATATCCACGCATTCCAATGGAAAGAAGTCGCTGTATAAGGACATGACAATCATGACTTTTTAGGCCTGTTAACTTATCACCTTTTATGTTCACACACCTTGAGATGTTTGCTGCATAACCATCAGGATACTTAATTGACTTTAAAAACTCACAGAAACCATGTCTTTCATCTGAGGACAAAGTGTACAATGCTGGGGGCTTTTCAAAAGACCCATCGACACGGCTTTTTAAGTGCAACTCCTTCCTTATTTTCATATCTTCCAAATCTATGCATGCTTTTTCTGTGTCTTTGTTCTTCCCATCTATACTCAGTAATGTTCCAAGCAAACTATCACATATATTCTTCTCTATGTACATAACATCGAGGTTGTGTCGGAGTTTAAGTGTTTTCCAATATGGCAACTCAAAGAAAATACTTTTTTTTGTCTAGTTCAATACTGGATTTTCCCTTTTTCTCTTCTTATTGGTTGGATGCTTTCCAAATGGTTTGAATGTCCTTGAATTCAATTGTTTTAAGATTTGTTCCACTGATAACTCTAAAGGTCTTGATACGAACTTAGTCTTACCATTATAAAGTCGACTCCTCCACCAAGGGTGGTCATCAGGCAGGTAACGACGAGTGCCTGTGTACCCTAGAGGAAGCATTTTTGTTACAGGTGGGACAAGCCAAATAACCTTTCGTACTCCATCCTGACAAGTTGCCATATGCAGGAAAGTCATTAATTATCCACATAATAGCTACATGCATTTGAAAACTTAATTCAGTTGAGGCATCATAAGCAAGCACACCATCTTCCCACAACTCCTTCAACTCATCAATTAATGGTCGTATGTAAACATCAATATCTTTCCCTGGTGCTTGTGGTCTAGGGATAAGCAATGATAGCATACTAAATGATTGTTTCATACATTTCCAAGGAGGCAAGTTGTAAGGCATAACAATCACAGGCCACATACTGTACGAGTTGCTCATGTTTCCAAAAGGATTGAAACCATCAGTGGCCAACCCTAACCTCACATTTCGACTCTCTTGGGAAAACAAAGGATGTTGCCTATCAAAATCCTTCCATGCCTCACCATCAGCTGGGTGTCTCAATATCCCATCATCTACTTGTTTCTCTTTGTGCCATCTCATATCTATTGCTTTTTTTCTCGACATATATAATCTCTGCAACCTTGATTTCAACGGGAAGTATCTTAAGGTCTTGTGAGGAATTTTTTTACCTTTTCTATCATTCAACTTGTATCTAGACTCTTGACAAATCGGACAATTCTCTAAATTTGCATTCTCTTTCCAGAAAAGTGCACAATCATACTTGCATGCATGAATCGACACATATCCTAAGCCTAAGTCACGTAAGAATTTTTTGGCTTCATAAAGGGTCCATGGAATCACTTGATCACTTAGCGGTAGAAGGTCCTTTATATCCCAACAAGATGTTGAAAGACTTATTGCTCCACTTGTTCAACACCTTCACATGAAGCATCTTAACAACAAATGATAAAAGAGAAAACTTACAACACCCAGGGTACAACTCTCTTTGAGCATCATTCAACAATTTGTTAACGTTGGGCACGCCCTCTTTTTCAACACTGTTAGCCACATCATCATCATCGTCATTGTCATTGTCATTGTCATCGTCCTCCTTATCTTCTTCATTTTCATCATCATTTATGGTAGTCCCCATGTAAACATCTTCTAATAAATTTAGGATTTCATCTTGATCTTCGCCTGTCTTTGCTTCCATTCTATCCCCAACACTTCCAACGTCATTGTGGATGTCATCATTCAATGCATGAGATTGATTCATGGGAATAGATTCCCCGTGATGCACCCAAGTCTTATAAGAAGGGGACATCCCTTTCACAACTAAATGATACTCCACAATTTTACTAGTATGTCGTTCACAATTCAAACAGTCTATACAAGGGCAACGAATCTTATCATTTGGCCCCACATTCATCATTGCAAATTAAACAAAAGCCTTCACCACATCTCGATACTGGGAACTCATCCTATTCTTAAGTAACATCCAACTCTTGTCCATATTTGGTCACCTACAAAGCCATGGTTATGTGAAATTCCTTTGAATTAGAGAATTTACAAGATTATGGTTCTATATCTTTTGGTGACCCACAAGATTATGGTTCCACATCCCTTTCATGACCAAATGATACATCAGAATAGTAAGTGATAAACAAGATTTACTATTCAAGTAAAATATGCAATTTAGAGTAAAGGGTGAAAAAAAAAAAAAACATATAGTAAGTGATGAAATTGATATATAGATTACAATTGCTATATAAATTGTGGTCTTGAAATTGTTACATATTAGTTTAGTTATTCTTGGAAAAGCATATTCATCTATTTTAGCTATTTGACGTATTTCTTTGTTGAGTTAGACATGAAATTAAGATTTTGAAACCAAACACAGCAGCCATCCCTAATCATCGCATTTGGTCTTATTTTGTTTACATGTCAAATAGTTCCTTGAGTCATGTAAGTGTTTGTCATATCATGAATGCTCAAAACATTAGGTAAAAAATGTGAAGCTTCTAACAGCCACAAATTTAATAAAAAAAAAAAGTGCCAAAATTCTCTAAGTAAATTAAAAATGCCCTAAAATATAGTCAAAACTTACTTGATGTAGTAATTGCCCCCAACGAATGATTGCAGTTTTTTTATCTCTTCGCATTAGCCAATAACCTGTAACATTTGAATTGTAAATCAAAGTTTAAATTAAAATCGCACTATACATGAAATTAATGGAGAGTGGGCATGAAATGAATGTCAAGTAACATATAAGGATAAACAAGAGAACCTCCACTCAAAAACCAACAAAAACTTTATACAAAACCAGCATTAGAAGGACAGAACTAGCACATTTCAAACATACAACATTGTCATATAACACAAACTTCATTAAAACCAACACTAAAAAGGCAATAGACTCGCTGTTTTTTTCCCTACAGACCAACATTTTTCTTAGTTATAGCCAATTTCAAAATTGCAATAAAGTTTCATACTTTCTTGTAAAAATTTATAGAGTAAATACCCAAGAAGATAAATAAATTTGTTTCTATTTAGATCAGTACCAATGTTGATTGCCAACTTGATCATGAGAAGAAGTATAACTATAATTTCTTAACTACAGCCTACATGCAAAATTTAGAACAAGATCAATAAAGGCCCAGGAACATGAAACACCAAAATGATTTATGTGTATATATGTCATACGAATTGTAGAATGTGATTGCAAAGGGACCACCTAGTTTACATAGTAGTTCTTCTCCCTTGTTCCCACTTCCAACTATTCATCCATACTAGTAATTTTTATGAACTCATAATGCTTAAGATTACTTCTTAATCATTTAAAAAAATATATATTTATGAAAATACATCCGACACGAAATAGAAAAAACTTAATTAATACATAGATGAGCACAAAATCCTTAATTAATAGAAGGAAGATGAGCACAAAATCCTCAAAACAGTAGGAGCCACAGTCCTACATTTAGATGGATATTACTCCGTTCAATGATCAAAACAATTATGTTAAGTCTTCTGCATTCCCAAGCTCTAATCAAATTCAGTTACACTACTTCAAGAGCATTTAAGTGCAGTGGGTTCACTCACAATACAATGGGTTCTCAGTCCTAGTTAATTGCATTACATCATACATAAATAGGATAATTCTGGTACAAACAACACAATGGGTTCACTCACAAGATCACTCCATACTTGAAGAAAAATCGATCAATTTCAAATTCATTGTTCATAAAAGTGCATTTAGTTAAAAATTTAAAAGAGCAACATATTCCAATAAAAAGGGCAAAAAATTTAAAAGACAGATTTTAATCAATCCTAAAATCTGTCTCTACTCATATATTTCAAAGACAGAATTTAGGACTACAATCTATCATATACTCATATATAATATATATATATATATAAATCCTTGAAGACAGATGTTAGGACAACAATCTATCATATATTTATCATATATATATCTGTCTTCAAAATATTAGAGAGAGAGAAGTGAATGTCGTCGGTGGAAATCAATCGGTGGCGAGAGAGAGCGAGAGACGAAGACGAAAAGAAGGAGGAGGAGGCGGTGTGAGAGAATGAGAGAGAGAGGGAGAGGGATACATACCTCTATTTTGCTGTGCCCCACTTGAGGGAGAGAGAGTGAGAGGGAGAGGGAGAGGGAGAGTTAGAGCTTATTTGTTTATTCAGTAAAAGGGTCGGTCCAGTCTTAAAAAAAAAAAAAAAAAATTGAAAAATGCAAAACAACGTAGTTTCGTTTGCTAAGTTATTGGCGACAAAAATACTTCGGTCGCCATAAGTACCGTTCATCTTTTCCGCGACTATTTCATTTATGTCGCCAAAACTTTACAATCGGCGACCAAAATTTCGTCACTATATGTTAATTTCGTCGCGAAAATATTTTTGGCGCTCCCGCCCAAAAAATTAATTTGGCACCAAACCTTTTAGCGACTTGGCAACTAACAATTATATTGTTGCCGATTATATAAAATTGGCGACTAATTTCAGTTTGGTTGCTAAAAAACGTCGCCAAAAATGTTTTTTGTTGTAGTGGATTGAAAATCGATTTCCCAAAAAGGTTTGCCCGATTTGGAATCTTTAGTGTTTATCAGTTTCACATTGCACTTGTGAGACTAGATTTAGAACTGCGGGAGTCCAAACTGTGAGGCATTCTTTTCAAACCCTTTTTCGAAAGGCGAGTCGCAAGAAAAATGCGAGCCCACAATAACTTAGGTTGGATTTGCATCTAAATTCTCATAACTCACAGATACAATAGAGCAAATAAAAGTAAAGATGAATGGAGTTTTGTTCAACATGATTGCCAATTACAAAAACTTAACAAAAAATACCCTTTATTATAATAGTATTAGCTACAACTATCTACAAATTATAGATGCTTGCCCCTTCTAAGTTTTTCGTCTTTTAAAAATTTTAAGTGATTATCATTCTATATCTATGAAACATAGGATCAAAATATAAAATTAAAAAAATGGACAAATTATAATCAAAAAAATTAATTTCTTATAACTAGTGTTAATTGTAAGTCCTAATTTGAAAAAAAAAAAAAAATTAGAATAATGTATCAGCTAGTTATTTGGTCATGTTCATTGAGAAAGATATATTGTACAAGATTTTAATGTTAATTTTATCATAGACATTTTTAATAATATGAAAAACTATCGAGCACAACAACTCAAATTGTCTTACCTTAATATATAAATGATTTTATAGTTGCCATCTTTTGTAACTTAATATGGATACAAAAACATGCTATATATATTCATCTTGTTTTCACTTTTATATTAGTGGAAATTGATATTATAATTCATACTTTCTTTTTAAAAAATTTGTTAGTATATATGTTCGCCCCTTATATGAAAATCCTAGGCTTGTCTCTATTTATGTGTGTATATATATATTTGAGTTAATTCACATTTACATAATATACATTTTAACTATAGCATTTAGGTGGTGTTTGATAAAACTGAAAACTAAGCATTGAAAATTGAATATTGAATTTTTTAAGCTAAAAAGCTATTTAATAAAAATTTAAATGTTGAACCAAAACAAATTGTTTGATATGTATAAAATCAAATTTGAAATTTATTATTTTCAAATTGTATCTCTAAATTTTTATATTGTAATGAGTTGGTGGTGTTGGATAAGGCGGTGACGTTAGCTATGGTGTTTGTCATGACCCAAACCCGCTCCTATAGGTTTAGTATCGTAATCGGCCAGTAATCCTAGGATTATCGAAGGCCTCTAAACATATTAAACAAAATGCAAGGGCTAGTGGAAGCGAATACCAACAAATAAAGTCCATAGAGTTGTGTAGACATATATGAGACAAAAAATTTAAAACTTAATTTACATAATTAAGATGTCATACCACATCACCATCTATACATACAGGAAAACAGAAGACATGTTCAAACTTAACAAAAGAAAATACAAAAAGATCTTTAACATGGTTCACAAAAACTTGACTACTGCAAACGGGAACCTCCTCGGGAGGTACAGTGGTTGGCTGACAAAACAAATCTCCAGACAGCAACTTAGGCCTGGTCACGCCCCTGCTCACCTATATATATATATAAATAATACAATGAGTTGGAGCCTAGTGAATAATAACAAAGTAAAGGTTTTAATGAATGATGTCTATAACAAATTCAAAAATCAAGATTCAGATAAGACACGGATTCATATTCATATTCATACTCATACTTGTGTTCAGAGTTCACATATCCCATATAATCATACATGGTACATCCATTAGCGTTAACAAATCGGATGACCCATATTTGGGACGGACATAGAGGCATTCCGATAACTCATGTACACATAGACGTTTTCGATGACCCATAAAGGGACGACCATAAAGGTATTCTAATGACCCATAAAGGGATGGCTATAAAGGCATTCTGATGACCCACAAAGGGACGCATATTATATGATACTAAAGATGCCACAAATACATTTCAGAAACTTGGACAATCATTCATTCATATAAAATATAGCATTTCAGGAAACTGATCATTTCATATCATCAGAAAATAATTAAAGTCAAACATAACTTTACAGAGTTATTACTCACAGATAGCTCCAATAGCAGATCAGACGAATCAAACAAACCAAATGGGCTAAGACGCGTGACCTACACAAACACACAATGGATACACATTGAAACACACATTCGAAAAACACTTAACTTGTTTCTTTCTATCTTGGTGTGTTTCTAATCCTTGTCCTCATTATTATGTCTTAATTAAGGCTGAGAAATGCGTAGGATGTAATGAGGATGCCAAAATGTAACTTGAAACACTTAGTCAAATTTAAAAAAAACAGAGCAGTTCGCTCGAGTGCAACTTAGGTCACTCAAGCAATCTGCAAAGTCTGTAAAAGTACTAGTTGTATGATTTTTACGCTCGACTATCACTCGAGCCAAGTACTGAGTAAAAGTGGGTTCGCTCAAGCATACACTTTGTCGCTCGAGCTACCATGCAATTGATTGTAAACCTTCTGGAAGCTTGAATTTTACGCTCAAGCATAATTTTTGGTTGCTCGAGCCAAGGTGCAAAACAAAGGGTGGTCGCGTGAGCGCAGCTTTGGTCGCTCGAGCGTAGCTTTGGTCGCTCAAGCTATGATGCAGAATTCTGGAATTTCCAGATTGTACTCCCAGCTACAAAACTAGATGTCAAGGCTTCAAAACGCATCCTTTTTGGACCAAAACTTTAGAAAACATGTCTAAACTTGGACTACATCAAGAATTAAAGATCATTTCGCAAAATCAATGCCCAAAAGTATGCCAATTGTTCAAAATTAAACTTGAAACTTAAAGAACATGACATGCATGAATTGTCTTGAACTTAAACCTTCTAAATCACGATCAAATCATAAGTTTATTTCAAAAACATGTTGAATTTTCCAAAGAAGATTAAAATATGAACATGCATGTAGGATTTCTTTGAAAATAACTTCAAAACTTCATGAATTATACATGCAATGCATGAGTTGGTCCAAACTCTACTCTTTAAGCAAAATTCTCTTATTTAACCATTTTAACCTCTTGAATTCATGCATTAAGTGCTATAACTACACAACTAAAGAAGTGAATTCCTACCTCAAGCTTTGAATTCTCAAGTGTAGAGGTTTAGTTCTTCCAAGATTAAGCAATTCTTTGATCTTTTTCTTAATCTCCCCAATTTCTCTAACAATTCCTATGTTGAGTTCAATATCCTACATTCTCTCTCTCTCTCTCTCTCTCTCTGTGTCCGTTTTTGAGGCTCCAAGAAATGAAGAATGAATTGATTCTAGAATATATTGGCCTTATATAGGCTAATTAGTGATTGTTAATTAGGCTTAACCTAAGGCTAATCAATTATGATTAGTTTATACTCATTCTTTGGTTCTGAATCGAATTCCAATTAAACCTACCATAAAATTCAAAAAAATTCAAATTACAAGTTGACTAAGTCAATTTCACAGTTAGTGGCCGATAAGGCCTTCAATTCATGTGTCAAAACAGAAATACAGACAAATCTTCCTACGACAAACAGATGTAGATGCAAATAATAACACATATAACACACATTTAACACGTAATTTCATCTTAGTACTTATTAGGCATTCTTAATCATGATTCACTAGTTAATTATAGGTCAGGGTTGTTACAGTGTTGATGGCAATAGTAGTAGAGATAGATAGATAGTAGTTGTGGTGATGGTGGAAGAGTAATATTGTGGAGACAAAAAAGAGGTGGCGTCGATAGTTTAATGATGGTTGTTATTGTTATGGCAATGGTGGCAATGGTTGTGGAGGTGAAGGGTTATAGCAGTTATTGTAGTGGTGATAGTAATGACAATGGCGACTGTGGTGGTAGTGTGGTGACAGTAGTAATATGATGGTCATGCTTATAATAACAATGACAATGGTAATTAAGATGGTAGTAACAGTGGTGATGGTGATGGTGATGGTGATGGTGATGGTGGTGGCGGTAGTAGTAGCGGCGTCGGCGACAGTGGTAGTGGTGGCAATGGCATGACGGTGGTAATGGGGGTAGCAGTAACGGTAGCAGTAGCAGTGGTGGTGGTAGTAGTAGCGGTGGTAGTGAGTTTATAATGGTGTATATTGACATCTAAATTTAGTATTTATAAATTTAGTTAGAATTTAAATTTTTTATGACTTAAAGTTTTCTTAACTTGTAGCCTACATTTTAAGAGGCACTCAAATTTTTAAGTGATATCAATTGTGAAACAGTTTAATTAATTATCATTTAATACGTTCAATTTTAATGTTGAATCAGATTATCAAATACCCACTTACTCACTCTCTAAACTAATAAACACTGAAGACACCAAATTAAATCATACTTTTATCATTTTTTTCTTATATATAACACATTTTTTGGCCATATTTCTAATTGCCAATCTCAAGCTTCCTCAGTTCAAACTTTCGTGCATGAGTTTTGTTAGTTTTGTCATTTGTATTGTCTTTCGGTAAAAGTTTAATTTTTTATTTTATTTTATTTACAATGAATTAAATTGTTGTTTGGTTAAAGAATTAAGTCACAAACCCTACTCTTTTTTTCTTTTTCACAAGACACTTTGAGACACTTTGAGGGTTTTGGACGGCACGAGATTGTCGCGGTATGTTTGTACACTAGTATGTCACCAATTACGATACTTGTGATTTCCCCTCGATTTTTTTGTTTTCCTTCCTTTTTTGTTGGTTCAGAAATGGTACTTCAAAAGTCTATAATGGTCGTGTAAGAATGGTTCACATTGGGCAATTATTCAAATTATTATTATTATTTTATTATGTAACAAACTAACGATGGTTATTTTTTAGAAAAAGTTCAACTGTCTAGAATTCTTTTTTTTTTTTGAAATGCTTTTTATGATTTGTTTCAATTTAAGAATTTTATTTCACAAGGTCTTGTTTTTAAATTATTTTGTGTGTCAGCTTCCCTCATGCTTTGGTTCAAGTTTGATTCACTTTTCTCAAACCCTAGATCCACTTTTAGGTTGACAAGCTGCTGTAGATTTATAATATTTTCAAAATTTATGGTTTAGGTTGAAAAGGCAAGTCTCGTTCTCTCAAAACTTACTAAAGTTGGCTAAAACTTCGATCCCCCAAGGGAAGGGGGGGTTGCTTGGGGAACATTCTAAGTCATCCTAGGGTTGTCTCATCGCTTTCCCATTGTGCCTCCGAAATAACTCGCACCAACAGTCCTGCTATAAGATACAAAGTAGAGAAATGAAGTATGAGAGATGAATGATGAGATCATGCCCAACTCATACATTGATTATGTTAGATATAACATCATGAGAGAGCAGCAGGGCAATCTGAAAGCAATGCTCAAGCAAGGAGGTTGGGTTCCAGTGATCAAGCAAAGAGGACGGCAAGTGAATCATAGCAAATGGACTGAAGAACGAAGAGCTGGACTAGTTACCCTCTTTGTAGACAACTTGCCTGAATATATGGACCCTCGTCACTTGTTTGATTTGTTCGTAAAATTTGGTGTGGTTAAGGACGTGTTCATACCAAAAAAGCGGAGGAGATTAACAAATACAAGATTTGGATTTGTGCGTTACGACTGCTCCACTGCAGCTAAAATGGCAGAGCAAAAGGCAAATGGCTTGTGGGTAGACGACAAAACTTTGGTAGTCAAACTTGCCGACTATGGTAGAGGAATTGAGGCTAGGCAGAGATTGCACCCACCACCACCAAGGCAAACAAAGGCCCTCAAGCCATCTGTTATGGCAGCTAAACAAAATTGGAACCAAGGCAGGGATGGTAGGTCATTTGCAGAGGTCCTCAAGGGTATTGAACAACGAAGCACAACAAGAACTATCAGGGTCGAAGAGCTAGGAAATGGGTGGCTTTATGAGAGTATGATTATGAGGCTCAAACCAGTCTACTCTGCCTCTGAGGTGAAGAAAGAACTCATTAAACGAGGTGTGAAGAATACACTAGTAAGAGGCGGAGGAGGGTGGGATGTCATCATATCCTTCATCTCTATGGAAAACTTGTCGAACAATAAACATTTGATCAAGGACTGGTTCCATAATTGGACTGAGTTCATCACAGAGTGGAAACCAGATATGTATCTTCAACAAGAGAGATATGTGTGGATCAGCTGCTTCGGGGTGCCTCCTAATCTCTGGAACTCGGATGCTTTTAGAAGGATTGTAAGACTATGGGGGGAATTGGTTCTCTTTGATGGAAATGTCTGCACACCTAAATCATTTAATTGTGGAAGATTCAAAATATTTACCACTATTATGGAGCCGATAAACACAAGCCTTAATCTTGAGTGCAATGGCAAAATCTATCCAATAAGAGTTCTTGAGGAGCTGATTACAGAGGAAGCAAGCACCAGCTGCAATGGCACTAATACTACCAAGGCAGACAAAGATGTTTGCTCCAAAGTTAATGGGGTCCTCCAACCCATAGCCATCAACAGCTTGGAGGAAGGAGACGATGATAAGGCAGATGAGGTGGCAGGAGTGTCCAATGTGGCAAAAGGGGATTTGGCAACGAGACTGAAAGGAAGTGATGAGCTGGCTGCTGCTGGTAGTTGGAGTAATGCATCTGTAGTGGAAGAGTCTAAAGATTGCGTGGGAAATTCAAATGATGCAGGCGTATGTGTGGTAGAGTCATCATTACCTATGGAAAGCCTACAGCAGAGGCAGTGGTTCAACTCTGCCGTCCCAAAAGGAGTTGTAGGCCATACTGTGGAAAGTAGGCAACAGTGGTTAGAGGGTAATCATGATGCTCAAAATAGTGTTATAGACCCTACTGTTGATGATCAGATTCAAACTCCTGGATTTATGAAAAGTCTGAGTGAGACCCTAAAGGCGAGGCCTGGCATTAATCTTGAGGTAGCCCTTGGTTCTGATCTGTCTGGGCCACAGCCCCATGTCATTGCTACTTCTTCTCATCATCCCATTGGGTCAGCAGATGTTGGGCTTCATCTAGTCAAGAAAGTGGGTGAAGTTTCTGGGCTGGGTTCTCAATCAAAGAAGGGTGTCCACCTTAGCCCATCAATCTCAGGCTCCATCAGTACCCGTATTAAGAAAGGTAAAAGGAAAAGTAGCAGAGGAAGTAGAAGTAATGGAGTTTTAAATCCTCTGTTTCTTGGTAAGTTTAATGGGCTTACTAGACGAATTGGTCATACTGGGGCAAAACCAAACTTAGGTACCCTTAAAGGTTGCAGGATTAGGTCCACTGCTGCTACTCCTTCAAATCTTACTCCTGATTTACAGCGAACCCCTTCTGGTTATGATGCTATTCAAGAAGCTCAGGCCACATTGCAGATGGGGCGAAACTTGGGTCTTGATTTCAAAGGGCAGGAATCTGAGGTAATCAGACATCTAACACTCATGGAGGTGAAGGACAAGGAGAGGTTGGGCAGTGTAAATGGCATTGCGGAATAAAAAGTTCCATAGAGGCGAAATCAGTGATATTTTCTGTTCTTATGAAGACACTAAGTTGGAATATAAGAGGGATGGGTAGACCAGAAAAGAGGAGAAAGATTAGGAAGCTCTTCTTTGGATAAGAAAATAGATGTGGCACTATTCCAAGAAACCAAAAGATCTAATTTGACCGGTGAGATGGTGAAGAGTCTTTGGCCTAAGGAAAGTTTGGAGTTCATGGTTGTAGATCTTGAAGAAATTTGGTAGGTGGGTTACTTTGTCTCGGGATCCTGCGGTTTTCCGGCTCTCACGAGTCTTTGTAGCAATAGGAACTTCATCCTTCTCTCGAGTAAGTTACTCGGCTCCTTTGATTGTGTAATAGTTAATATATATGCTCCAAATGATGTTACAAGGAGAGGAAGCTATGGAGACATTGTTACATCTCAAACACTCCTTCCCATAGCCATGGTGTCTTGGTGGAGATTTCAATGAGATCGAGACACTTAGGGGAGCAGTAGGTTCATCAAGAAGGGTCGAGGCATGCAAGAATTCAATGATTTCATAGACAGGGGTGAGGTGATGGATGTGCAAATGTTAGGCAGGAAATACACTTGGTGTAATGCCTTGGATGAAAACAAATAGAGTAGAATAGACAGATTCCTTATTAGCCCTGAGTGGATGGAGAGGTTCAAGTTTAAACTTTGGGGCCTCCCTAGAACTGCATCGGATCACTGCCCAATTGTCCTCATGGAGGATGAGAGGATTGGGGCCTAGACCTTTCAAATTTTTGAATGCATGGTTATTACATTCTACCCTTGCCCTTTAGTGGAGAAAACTTGGAAGGAATCACAGTTCTTTGGGATGCTGGCTACATTCTCGCAAAAGCGCATACTCTTAAGTTGGCACTAAAACAATGGAGCAGAGGTATATGGCAATGTTGTATCCCAATTGCAAGACTCGAATCGATTTACATGATCTTGATTTGGTAGCTAAAACCGGGCCTTTGATTAAGGAAGAATTGAAGGCAAAGAGAGAAAAGATCGAAGTGTAGAGGTTGAATAGGAAGATAGAATGGGAATGGTGCAAAAATCAAGACCGGATTTGGAGTCTCGAAAGGAGATAGGAACACTAGATTCTTCCACGTCATGGCGACTAGCAGGCAAAATAGATACACTCTACCCTCTATCACAGTTGGGAAGGTAGTATTTGAGGAACCAAACCAAGTTAGAAATGAAGTGTGGACCCATTTTTCCAATCATTTCAAAGAGGAGTGGGTGAATAGGCGATACTTGTTGGCGAGTTCAAGTCTATAAGGCTCGATGATTCTTTCCACATGCTTGAAAGTGAGTTCTTGAGGAGGAGGTCCAGGCATCAATAAGAGCGCAATGGGAACAAAGCTCCGGGGCGGATGGATTTAATCTCATGTTCTTTCGGAAGCAATGGAAAGTGATCAAAGATGAGGTGCTCAATTTTATGAAAGACTTCCACATCAATGGCAAATTGGCCTCGGGTTTAAATAATACATTCATCACTCTCATACCTAAGAAGGAAAAAGTCATCAACCTAAAGGACTTTAGACCTATTAGCCTTTGGTTGGTTCGATTGTACAAAATTCTTTCTAAAGTCCTTACCACTAGACTCAAAAAAGTTATGCCTCTCGTAATTGGTGACGTACAATCAGCTTTCTTGGGTGGCAGGAGTATTCTTGATGGAGTTTTGATAGCTAATGAGGTTGTGGATGGATGGCATAAATCTAAGAAAGTCGAACTGTTGCTCAAACTAGATTTTGAAAAGGCCTTTGACTCTATCAATTGGGGGTTCCTTTACTCCATGCTTGCAAATTTTGGGTTTGGCTCCAAATGGATCTCTTGGATCAAGGAATGTGTTTCTTCCTCAAGGATTTCCATACTTGTCAATGGTTCACCTACCAAGGAGTTTAGTCCTCAGAAAGGTCTTAGGCAAGGCGACCCCCTATCTCCATTCCTATTCAATTTAGTTACTGAAGCGCTAAATATACTCCTCCAGAGAGCTAGGGACTTGAGATTGCTGAAAGGAGTAAGCATTGGTAATAATCATGTTCAGCTCTCTCATCTCCAATTTGCAGATGACTCCTTATTATTTTGTGAGGCTGATCTGCGAAGTTCTTAGCCTAAAAGGCTTCTCAGATGCTTTGAACTAGTATCGGGGCTTAAAATCAACTACCACAAAAGTGTGGTTTGTGGGCTTAATATCTCTACCTCTACTCTTGGTGAGTTTGCTTCCTTCTTGAATTGTAAGATTGATACCCTCCCATTTAAGTACTTGGGTTTACCATTGGGTGCTAGTCCTAAGAGAAACAAGACTTGGCAGTCCGTCATTGAAAAATTTAAAATGAGGCTTTCTGGTTGGAAAAGGAGGTTTCTATCCTTTGCGGAAGGTTGATCTTGGTGAAATCTGTTACATCAAGTCTACCCATATTCTACTTGTCTCTGTTCAAGTTGCACTGAAGGATAGCTAGAGAAATAGACAAAATCAAGCTTCATTCTTATGGGGTGGCCCAGATTCAAAGAGGAAAATACACTTAGTGAAATGGTCGAAGTTACCAAGAGCATCAATCAAGGTGAAATTTGGGTATTAGAAGAATTAGAGATGTGAATGTGTGTCTACTTCTTAAGTGGTGGTGGAGGTTAGCCTATGAGCATAACACGTTATGGAAGAGTTATTTGCGACAAGTCTGAGACTTTTGGAAGGTCAGCGGCTTCCATCTCGACCTCGCTCCAACTTTTCCAAACTTTGGAGGCGACATAATAGCAAGATGAAACAAAAGGACTCTCTCTGCAATATTATGTTAATAACCTTCAATTAAGAGTGGGCAATGGTTGCGAGAATCGAGTTACGGCATGATAGATGGTGTGCAAATTTACATGCGAAGGATGTCTTCCCAAGGCTTTTCCGTTTGTCCTCTAATAAGGAGGGCTATCTCAAGGACTTTGTGGATCTCTCAAACTCTTCGGGGACCTGGATTCTCAACTTTCGAAGGTTCCTATTTGAGTGGGAAAATGAGGAATTTCACAGACTCATTGGCACCTTATCAACTTCACCTGAATTGCATCTAGAGGTCCAAGATAGTGTTGTGTGGTTAGCTGCTAAGCCAGGCTAGTCTATTGTCTCTGCTTTTTACAATCATACTAATCTCATCTTTGGTTGTAATGACAACATCAGCAAATTGGTGTGGATCAAATATATTCCACCCAAAGTGCAATTCTTTGGTTGGCTCGCATGGAAGCATAGGGTCAAAACATCAATGTTCTTGCAAAGAGTTGGTATTTTAAATCTGTCTACAACCACCATGTGCATCTTTTGTAAAACTCAGCAGGAAACAATTGAACATGTTCTTCTTCATTGCCCTTTGGTTTGGAGAATTTGGTCTGGTCTACTTCAGTGGTGGGGGGTTGCCTGGGTAATTCCAAGATCCATCGAAGGCTTGCTGCAATGGTGGGCAGGGCTCTGTTGCAATAAAGAGGTAAGAAGAATTAGGCGAGCCACACCTTTAGTGGCTCTTTGGTCCATTTGGAAGCACAGAAACGAATGCCTTTTTCAGGGATCCCAACCTAAGCTTCAGGAGCTTATTATCACCAGACTTGCTATCTGGTCAAAGGCTGCTTTCAAGGAGTCTCAATTCTCGATTCATGATTTCCTCTATAACTTCCCACAAATTAGATTCTGCTTAGGTGGTGGTCTGGTTTAGCTCTGCTTTGTTCTGCTTTAGTTCTGCTGCTGCTAATCTGAATGGGGATGTTCTGCTAGTTGTTAGGGGTATTAATTCGAGTATTATATACATTCAGTCTGCACTCGCCTTGACCTTTAGCTCTACTTTCGTTCTACTTTAGCTCTGTTTTGGTGCAATTACATATTATATCGATGTGTGGTGTAGTTTGAAACTCTAAAGGGTGGTTGAGGATCCGATCTTTCTTTGTGTTTTAATTGATCTGCAATTTTGGGTGCACTCTGCTGTTGTAATGTTGTGATGTTATTACGCTATGTTTTTGGAGTTCATTTCTTTGTGTTATGGTCTTCATCGAGGGCGTCTTTGCTGTGAGGTCGATCTTGCCTTGCGAGATGTTGTGATGTTTGCGCTAGTGTTTTTCTTGATCCTGACCAGCAGATTTGGAAGTAAGGGCATGATGTGGTTAGGATGATTAAAGAGTGATTCTGTGATGCATTGATGGTTGATTC
Source organism: Camellia lanceoleosa (assembly GCA_025200525.1). Lineage (NCBI taxonomy): Eukaryota > Viridiplantae > Streptophyta > Magnoliopsida > Ericales > Theaceae > Camellia > Camellia lanceoleosa. The sequence continues at coordinate 129,147,453 of CM045768.1, forward strand.
TGGGCTGCTATTGCATTGTTTTGCTACTGATCTGCAGCCTATAGCTTTTTTGCTACAAATCTGCAGCCTGTGCTTTTGCTACTGATGATGGTGTTTTTTGCTACTGATCTACCACTGATCAGATGCTGGTGTTTTCTTTGCTACTGATTTGGGTTTTTCTTCCTGTGTATACCTGTGTTTTTTTGCTTTTGATCTGCTACAGATATGCTGGTTTCTGCTATTGGTGTCTTCTTTTCCTATAGTTGGTTTCTCACCAACTGTTGTATGGTTAGTGAGGGTTGGGCTAGCTTTTTTGATGCCTTTTTCTGTTTGGTTTCAATTAGCTATGCTGGATGTATCTTATGTAATTGTGTTTTCATATTTATATATTTCCTGTGTTTGCTGATAAAAAAAAAACAGTCCTGCTATAAAACAAAACTAGGCGTCGGGCAGTTGTTCAGTCGCACGAACCATGTGCAGGTGCACAAACCAAGTGCATTGACACGATCTATGCATGGCTGCACAATGAATCTTGGGCATGTGTGACATGCATGCATATATAAGTACATGGTTTTGGGCCCTTAGACCCTCCTATGATCTAAGTAGGTCTGTTTGCCTCGTAATTGACGTTTTACATAAAATTGGTCAACAATTTTGAAAATGTTTAACAATTCAAGCTTAACCGGACTCTTCCTCTAAGTGGGACCAAAAATTAGGTTCTGACTAAAAATGAGTTCAGGGTAGAACATTTTTACCAAAAGATGATTTTTGGCTAAAATGGGGTCGTACAACAGCTCATAACAACCTCAAGCATCTTTAGAAATGAAGTAATTACCATTTCATCATTGGAAAGATTTCAAGCGTCCGAAATCTTAGGATCAATAAAAAAATGGAATGTCTAAGCTTTTGTTATTTTAGAGTAAAACTATGAAATTCATACCCAATCCTTTATTCATATTTGGAAAATAAAAATGTTATTTATTAAAGCCCTAATTTTTAATATAATAAATATATGAAATCTCTACACATTTTCATAAATTCATAATTAAACAAAGTACAACATATACATCCTCAACTCATATTCAAATGAGAAAGAAAATCCCTACCTTAATTTTGAAGGGAAGAAGAAAGCCCCAAATTTGAAAATGCCCCAAATGAGAATCCACTATGATGAAATTGAAGCTCTTGACGCGCTATACAACTTTAGTACTTGAGTTTTTGACAACCTCAAGCTCCAAGTGGTGAGATCAAGGGTTTTGTGTGAGATGTGAAACATAGAGGGAGAAAGAGAAGAAATTTTGGAAGAGAAGAGAGAGAAAGAAGAAAAAAAAGTGGGGAGAAAAGAAATAAAAGTGGACTTAAAGTGATATTTACCAGAGCGATCAATCATGACATGATGAGATTGATCGCACAACAGTCGTTGTGTGCTGCTCAAAAATTACAAATGAAGCAATCAATCAGCAATTGATCGCTACATCTGCTAAAATTGACCAATGAAATCAAAATGAAGCGATTGATCTCCCTCAAAATGCGATTGATTGCTACCCTATAAATCTCTCACATTTTATAGGTTATCCACCCACAAAACTCAAACCAACAATTAAAAATATTGGAAGAGTTTAGATACTGATAGTGATTAGGACAAGGCTTAGCTATTGCAACACAATTCGTATTAATAGAAGTCCAATGGCCAATTGTGTTGGGTTTAGATTCGGATTGTTACAGTACTTTTTGTTATATTTTTATAAACAACGTAAAACTTTCAATACATCATGCTTTTAAAATGGGACCGATATTCATGTGATCATATCACATTTTGCATATAAAAATAAATGAGTATAATTTAAGAATGACTAATGTTTCAGACCTCTACTAGGGGTCACCCCTAGTGGGGTCTGATTAGTGCAAGATTATTTATTTATTTTTTTTCTTCCAATAACCAACCCCCACGTGTGTGGGGGGTGGTGAGGGTGGGGAAAACTGGGGGTCTCCATCACGTTTGTTTAAGAATAGACTGTTTATTATTTGAAAAAATTACATCGATCATCACTGCATTTTTCCCTTGTATAATTTTGGTCATTATAATTTCAATTATTTCAATTTTTGCCCTTTTAATTTTAGATTTTATGTCAATTTGGCCTAGTTGATGTCAATTAGGGTTTTTAAAAGAAAATGATCACTAAGTTGGTTGAAATTAACTAACTGAGTTTGTTGACAGAAAATAATCACTGAATTGATTGAGATTAACACAAAATGCATGTGCAGCCCTAAATGGCCGGGCTAGCCATGTGAACAATTTTTTAGGCCTATACAAGGTTGTGTTGGCCCTCTCATAGAATCGATCAAATCCGACCCCTTTCTCAAGAAATCTTGGATGTCTAAGCACCATTGTGCATTAACTTGGCCACTCTGGTTCAAAGTTTTCGAGACTAGTCTTTGGGGTGTTCATCCGAAGGCGAGTAGGGTTTCTTCCAAGCAATGAGAAAACCTAAGGGTAGTAAGGCATTCCCCATTGCAGTTTTGCATTTCAAAAGGTTAGTAATTTCTTTCTTTTTCATTATTGCCTTTTATTTTGTCTTTATTTTTTTAGCCATATTGGGCATATGACCTACATATAATGAAGTCATTTTTTTTTTTTATTTTGAGTTGCATTGGGAATATAACCCATATAGGATGAAGTCACTGTTGGCTTGATTGCATATAGTTAGCATGTGTTCTTTTTATGTATGCTTTATTATTGAGCCTATGATCTATATGTGATCTGATCATTATTGGCTTGGTTGTATATAAATTGGCCAACAATCATGTTTTGCTGATTCTCTCATACATATTCCCTATTCTTATCTATCCTATTCTATGTTTTCATTTTCCTCCTTATGTTTGTTTCCCACTTCTAGCTCTCCCTTTCTTTATTTATTGCTGCTTTATCATGCATAAAGCTTACCAATTTTGAGTTTAAAATTATCTAGATAAGTAGATGTTAACCATGTGTCGAGTGAGGTGGGTGCATAAAACCTTCCTATCTCATACCTAAGTCTCTGGATCTGGTTCCTTTGGTAATGATTGATCAGTTGCTTTCATGAGGTCAATTTATGGTTCTTGGACCTTAAAACCAAGTAGTGGCTCCGAATTTTGAATGTTGTTTATTTAATCACTTAGTCTATGTAGGAAAACGATAAAAGATCCATGCAAATATATAGTGGATCTTAGTAAGATCCGATAAAAAGCTATTTGATCAGATCTATAAACAATCTTGTGGGATTATGAAAATATGAAACTGATAAATCTATTACGCCTTAACCCGAATTAAAACTCCGGAGGCCGATTGCGCTTACACCCATTACAAGAAAGAAAGGAAAATCAATATATGACCATGATACATCTAGTAAATCCCTTATTGTTTTCTAATAATGAAAAATACGTGCCCACATTCACTAATTTTATTGTAAGGTTGTTTTCCATTTAGTTTAAAATGGAAGTATAATCTTTGTTTACATCTTGTCTTATTAAAATGCAAGCCTAATTGTCTTGGCAAAAAAAAAAAAAAGAGGAATTTTATACACTACAAGAAAAATGAGTTTAAAAGACGAAACTTTTTGCGACGACACTTTTTACGATGGCACAACTTGCCGTCACAAAAAATGTGACTTTTTGAGACGGCATGACTTGCCGTCGCCAAAAAATGTGACTTTTTGAAGCAGCACAACTTGCCGTCGCAAAAAATAGAGTATTTGCGACGGCATAAAATGTGGTCGCGAAAAAGGAGAGTATTTGCGACGGCAGAAATTGCTGTCGCAAAAAAAATAGAGTATTTGCGACGGCAGAGATTGTTGTAGCAAAAAAATAAAGTTTTGGCGACGATACCAGCTGCAGTCACAAAAAAAAAAAAAAAAGAGTTTTTTACGATTATAATAGGTACCGTTGCAAAAATAAATAAATATATATATATATATTGTGGCTTTGAGATGGTTTCATATATATATAGTCACAAAATGATTTAAATAAATGAAACGGTATTTTTCTATCACACACAAAAAAAAAAAAAAAAAAAGACATCGTCTTACTCTTTTGAACATTTCTCTTTTCACCCATTTTTTCATCTTCCTATCTCTCTGTCTCTGTCTTTCTTCTCTTTCTCTCTTTCACTTATCACTCTTCTCTGTCTGTCTGTCTATCTCTTTCTCTATGTGTCTCTGTCTCTCTTCTCTGTCTTTCTTTCTCACTCATTACTCTTCTTTGTCTATCTGTCTGTCTGTCTCTTTCTCTCTGTGTCTCTGTCTCTTTTCTCTTTCTCTCTCTCACTTATCACTCTTCTCTGTCTGTCTGTATGTCTCTGTCTCTCTTTTTTTCTGTGTCTCTCGTCCATCTCTCTTTTCCATATCTCCCTCATCTCTCTTCTCTCTATGTCTGTCTTCTCTCTCTTTTCTCTTTATCTCTCTTGCTCATTTCTCTCTATCTCTATCTCGTTTATCTCTTTTTGCTCTCTTTCTCTCTCTTTGTCAATATCTTTTCACCCATTTTTTCATCTTCTTCTCTCTCTTCTCTTTCTCTCTCTTACTCATCACTCTTCTCTCTTTGTCTGTCTGTCTATCTGTCTATCTGTCTCTCTCTCTCTCTGTGTGTCTCTCACTCATCTATCTATTCTTTCATCTCTTTTCTCTCTCTGTCTCTTTCGCTTATCTCTCTTCTCTCTATCTCTCTCGTTTATCTCTCTTCTCTTTATCTCTCTCTCTGTCTCTCTCGTTCATCTCTCTTTTCTCTCTGTCTCTTTTTCTGTCTCTCACTCTCTATCTCTCTCTCTCTCTCTCTCCCCCACTGTGTTCGTGTTGCTCACTCTTTCCTACCCGTCTTCTCTATTTACTAAGCTCCCTCTCGATTTATCGATCCACTACAAGAAAATGCACTTTTAGTGACCACTTTGTCTCTCTCTCGATCATCTCTATCTCTCTCTCTCTCACTCATCTCTGTCTCTCATCACCCATTTCCTCTACTACCTTCACCACTACTGCAAATGCCATTTCATTACCACCACTACTACCATTGTCTTCACTTCACCTCTACAACTACCATTACTACTACCATCGCCACCACTCCACTACCACAATTATCACTACTGCCACTACTACTATCATTACCTCTCCTTCACCCTTGTCATTTCATCTACTCTATCACCACCACAATTTCACCACTAATCTCCTTCGCCATTACCACCACCACCACCATCATCTCTTATCCGCCATCTTCACCATTACTGCCGCTCCCTCTCCTCTACCACAAAAAATTAATTCATGATTTTTAATAACAAAAAAAAATGAGCCGTAGAAAATATTTTTCATTGACCATAGAAAATTAACTTTTATTTTAGTGAAAAATATTTTTCATTAAAATATTACCTCTACTTCTACTAAATAAAAAATAATAATAAATTTTTTTTCATTAAAATAAAAATGAAACAAATAAATTTTTAATCTTAATAACTAAAAAAGAAATGATTTTTTTTAAAAAATTTATTAACTACAAAAAAAAAATTTATTTTAACAAAAAATAAAATTTTTTGACGACAACAACTCCGTCGAAAAAATAAATAAATAAATAAATAATAATTACAAGGCGTTGTTTTGCTTTTTAAATTCATTTGTGACAAAAAAAAAAAAGATTTTGATTTTTTTTTTCCACCGCTCTGTCCCCCCCCCCCCTCCCAAAAAAAAAATTCCCTAATCTCTTCTCTCCCCTCTCTCTCTCTCTCTCGATCTCGATCTCGATCTCGATCGACGGCGAGCGGCGGGAATTTAAAACTGTTGGCACTGGACGTAGCGGTTATCACTCACTAGATAATGGTTAGTTTTGCCTTCAGAATCTGAAATAGATATGAATATATATCTCTGTAATATAAATCTTCAAACACCTCCCCCTCCAACCCCTTTCTGCTCATCTGATTTTCTTGCATACCACAACTCACGTTGCTACCACTTACCAGATTCACATAAACACGGTGGCCGCCGGGGGCTAGCACATAATGTGAAGGATTTAGATGGCTCTTCTATCGTAAGTGAAGGGAAGCTATTGAAGAAAGGAGGTTCTTCTGGCTATGGTTCCCATGAGGTGTGCTTGCAATTAAATTTTTGGTTTCAACTTGAGCCATCAGGCCTTTCTATTTGGTCATTTGCTAATCTGATTAGGTTAATTATTATTTAAATGCAGAAACAAGTGTGGGTTCAGGAGCCAAGTGCTGGTTCTTAACGTTGTTTTAACTGGTAAGCCACTATGCTATACGAATGACTTCTTTTTCATTTTATATGAATGAAAAATTCATATTGCCAAACCAAAATGCTTGAATGTAAACGATTTCAAAAATTCAGTCATCTGTATACATATATCAACAAATATCTAATACAAGAAAGTTCAATTGTTTAGTGCTTGACGGATTTGTTGACTGATGGAAATAGGCTTTCGTAGACCAGTTTTTGAATACATGTCGGTAAGTTGTCCTTTATGGTGACTAGTATTGTGATTGAACTTTTTAGCTGGGTGGAATGTGGGGAATATGGGAAGGGGACTCTGGGACTGACAACCTGGTCAGGTATCCGTCCGAGGTGTAGGGAAGGAACACAATTATTTTGTGTGATTTGTGTTGTTGAGCAGCTATATAGTGTGACTTATTGTTAGTTGTTACATATATAGAAGTCTATGACTTTGTTAATCCTGCCTTCCAATTCTTCAAATTTAGGCTTGAACCTTCGTGCAATTTTTCTCTTTTCTTTTGCTTTCCATTTTCTCCATCTGATACATGTTGATGGCGTTGAAAAGGTGACTACATTTATCAGATTTTTTAATTGGTTTGTCATGCTTGAGCCGTTGACGATATCTGGTCGTAAGAGTGTATTTGTTTGTTTGTTTGTGGTATTGAGAATGGTGTGTAACATGAATCTCTAGGGGTAAATTTTAGAGTCTTGAATTAGTTGAAAGTCTATATCCTTTCTAGCAAGGGTAAATTTTAGAGTCTTGAATTAGTTGAAATTCTATATCCTTTCTAGCAAGTGCTACATGTCATCATAAGACATTAAGGTCCTTTCTCCTTGTGTGGAAAATAGGTTCTTTAGCAAGAAAGAACCTTTAATGGTCTTATTTGGTAGGGTTTATTTCCAGCTTATTTCAACTTTTAGCTTAATTTAAGTTATTTTGATGTGTTTAGTTCAATTTAACAATACAACTTATAGTTTTTTGTAAGTCAAAAATCAACTTATTCTTTGAGTGGGGAAGGAGAAACTTAATTTATAAGTCAAAAATCAGCTTATGTTCACAGTTATAAAGTATAAACTGTTAAATTATAAACTATAATCACTTTTTCACAATTCTACCAAACGGGGCCAATATCAATTTTGTTTTTGTTTTCCAGCCAAATTTTGATTGTTTTGCTCAAGTCAAATATTATTTGGCCGTTTTTGTTTAAGTTTGTTTGGCTAATTTTGCATCCTTTCCCTCTTTTCTTTTATTTTAATCAATGTCTTACATTTTGAATTTTTTTTATTTTTTTATTTTTTAGTAGAGGACACTTGTGTTTCCATAATTTTTTTTACCATTGTTAAGAGAAAAAATTCTAAAACATGACAAAAGGTTGACATATATGCTCACATTAGAATTATCAGAAAGTTGGGTGGATGTTCTCTGGTGAAAACCAACCATGATTAAATTGCTCTACAAATTTGAAATCATTTTAGGTTTATTGAAAATAACAAAATTATGGAAATGGTTGTGAAGTGTTGATGACACTGGAAATAAATAATAATAATAATAAAAGACATCTTTAAGGTTCTGCTGAAGTGGGAACCATTCAATTGACTTTAATAGAGCCTCATGGAAAATGGATAGAAGCATCTCTTTTAGTGGGTGTTTTTCTACTTTTTCAGTTTGGTTTGAGCATCATTGTTTTACTACTTTTGGTAGGCAACAGGTCCCTCTTGTGCATTAGTTTATTATTTTTCTTTTTAAGGTTTGCCATATGGAGAATATTCTTGTCAAGGTTACATGAGCATGTACATATATATATATATATAATATTAATATAGGATTTGGTTAAGAAATGTTATGGTGGAATGGATAAAATTGTGTATTGAAGTGTTTGTTAATTGACAAAAAATCATAAAAGTATGATTTAATTTCGTTTCTAAAAATATTTGTTAATTTAGGAAGTTATTGGATGTTCAAATAATGTAGTTAAAATGTGTGTTAAGTATGAAAATAAGATCCAATTATGTCTATCCCTTTCCTTCTCTCTCTTGTCAAGGGCTTTGCCGCAATTGCCTATTTAGGAGTGTTTCAAACTGCACAATTCCACCGTAACACCTAACACTAGTGCATTCTTAGCTTTTCTATTGAAGGTGCTCGTAAGATGTAAGAAGAAAAGAAAACAAAAAAAAATTAGAAATGGATTTTGCTAGTAATAAGTGCTCTTAGTGAATAAGTAAAAGATAAATAAAAAATTAAAAATCACAAAATATTTTTATTAAATTCAATACACTTTTATTAAAAATAATATTTTAAAAAACATTTTTAAGACATTTTTATATAATTTTTAATGTTAAACAATATATAAGAATCACTTCTACCATTTGCCATAAAATTTTATTATTATGGTGTTGGGAAATGTGTACAAGTTCCTTGAAGTTAATCATGATGACCCATTGAGGTGCTTAAAGTATGCCATGATATCATTGTGTTAATGTTAGAAACTTACATATTTAATTTATAAATTTATTTATAATAATGTGTTAAGTAAATTGAGTCCCCCTATAACAAATCAAAAGTTCTGTTTAGATATTTGTTGATAACCAATTGGGAGTTAGAGCCGAATTTTTGTCTAGTCAAAATTATTTACTTAATTATCTTTGTATTTATATAATAGTTAATTTTTTATGTATTTTTGCAAGTAAAATATTAACACATAATTATATTGTCATTAATTATTTTTATTTTTTATTTTCAGATATTTCCTAGTAGCAGTTTGCTTCTTGTGGAATGCAAGCGTGTGAAGATTGCAATTAACTTTTGTTTTTGTTATTCACGGAAGAATCATGACGAAAACTTTTATTTTTGATTTACGTTATTTTGAATTGTGAACAACATTATGTATTTAAACATTGTATATGTATTATGCAACATTATGTAGTGGGATAATTTTGTTGATGTATTGTTATGAATGGAAGAATATTTTTATTATGGATGAATAGTTATTTTTATACTTGAATTTTAATATTATTATGTAATTATTGGTTTATTTTTCAGTTATTTTTCATTTACTACAAGTAATTTTTATATTTTTAATAATTTTATTGCAGTTTTTTTTTTTTTTTTTTGAGATGGCACCACACTGTCTTAAAAAACATTAGAATCGGATTGTTTTTGCGACATAAGCAATGCCGTCACAAAAGATATTGGCAACAGTTGAAAAAAACATTTCGCGACGGTATTATTTGCTGTCGCAAATAACCTTTTAGAGACAATGTTGTGTGCTGTCTCAAATAAACTTTTAGCGACGGTAGATTACTCGTCGCAATAAAATACTTTCGTGACGACATTTTTGCCATTGCAAATAACACTTTTAGCGACGACAACACAGTGCTGTCTCAAAAAATCTCAAATTTTTACATATTAATGGCGACGACAGAATTCCGTGGCAAAAAGACGACTTTGCCGTTGCAAAAAAAAGGCAACGGCATTATGCAGTCGCTAAAACCTTTTAGCAACGCCCTTTGTTGTGACCCGTCATTTACCGTCGCTAAAAGTCATCTACCATTGCAAAAAAAATTTTGAGACAGCATTTTGAATATTTGCGACAGTATTTTGCCGTCGCAAAAAGTCAAATTTTTTGCAGTGATACTTGGTGTTAATGTTGGGTACTATTTCCTAATGGTACATATATGTTTTGTTGTGAGAATTCTTACAATTTTTATTGTGTCGACTCTGTTTATGTTTAACTATCAATAAGTCGTAATAGTTGGATTTAATTCCCATCAAGTCTTATTGAAAATAAGTCTGGGTAAAATTGTCGCTAAAAATAAATTTTTTGTGACAATTTTTTATATATGTCGCTAAAAATTGACAATTAGTGACTTTTGTCATAATTTTTATAAATTGTCGCTAAAACTTACAATTAGTGACTTTTTTTATGACAAATTTCTCCCATAGGACCTATGAGATAATAAGTTTACTTATTAGGACCTACATGTAAGTACCCCTAGTATATATGTATGTTTAAATGGCTGATATTTGAATTCATATGATTTAAATGTAGGTTCCATAAGGAATCGACTCATTTTCATAATTTGGTTATATTATACACCAATAAACGTACTCTAATTGTTTTCCTTGTTTCTTTGCGAAGGATACAAAAACTTTCATTGAGCAAATTAAGAGAATGTAGTTGAGGCCTGCAAGTACCTGAACAACAAAAATTGCATAACGTTAAATTATTACCTTCTCATTCCCTAAATTGTTTTTTATAATAATAGTAAAATTCCTCATATTGTATATATTTTTTGAATTTGTCCCATGATAGGTAATATGTGTAAACTGTAAATTACATCTATCATTTGAATTTGAAGTATAATTCTTTTTCTTTTTTTTTTTTACTATCTTGATGAAGCAACAAGGAATGGATAATCTGGTTTTTTACTGTTAACTTTTTTCTGCTCACCAATTACACAGGTCAAATTTTCCTTCTTTCGATTATTACTTTTTCGTGTAAAGTGGGTCTGAACTCGATGAAAGGTTAAGGTGTCGTTTGGTAGGGTGTGTTTGGTAACATTTATGTTTTCAGTTTATATTTATAAAAAATTTATAAATTGGTTTTTATTTATTTTTAGAAAAACATAAATTACAAACGCGTTTGGTAATTGACAAAATGTTTTAAAAAATTTTAAAATATAAAAAAGAGTAAAAAATGGCAAGTGGCGGCAGAAGACGGTGGTGGAAAGTGGTGACAGTGGTGGAAAGTAGTGACAGGTGGGTGGTAGTGGTGGGTGGGTGGGTGACGGTGGCTGGTGGTGGCGAATGGGTGGTGGTGGTGATGGTGGCAGGTGGTGGGTAGTGGTGGCAGGTGGGTGGCGAATGGCGGGTAGGTGGCGGGTGGTGGTGGTGGGTGAGTGGGTGACGGTGGCGAGTGGTGGGTGGTGGGTGATGGTGGTAGGTAGGTGGCGGGTGGTGGTGGTGGGTGGTGGCTGTAGGTGGTGGGTAGGTGGTGAGTGATGATGGTGGCGGGCGGTAGCGAGTGGGTGGTAGTGGTGGTAGTGGGTGATGGGTGATGGTGGCAAGTGGGTGGCGGGTGGTGGTAGGGGGTGGCGGGTAGGTGGAGGGTGGTGGTGGTGGGTGGGTGGTGGGTGACGGTGGTGGTGGGCGGTGAGTGATGGTGGCTGGTGGTTGGCAGGTGGTTGGTGGTGGCAAGTGGTGGATGGTGGTAGCAGGTAGGTGGTGAGTGGTAGTGGCAAGTAGGTGGAGGGAGGTGGTGGCGGGCAGTGAATGGTAGTGGCGGATGGTGAGTGGTGGTGGCAAGTAGGTGGCTGGAGGTGGTGGCGGGTGGATGGCAGGTGGGTGGTTGTAGTGGCGGCAAGGGATGGGTGGTGGTAGCGAGTGGGTGGCGAGTGGGTTGTGGCTGGTGGGTGGTGGTGGCAGGTGGATGGTAAGTGGTTGTGGCAGGTGGTGGTGGGGAGTGGGTGGTGATGGCAGAAGACGGTGGTAGAAAATGGTTGCGAGTAGTGGCTAGTGTTGGGTGATAAAAAAAAAAAAAAAACTTAAAATTTAAAACGGAAACACATTTTTTGTGTTTTCATTTTTTAGCCAAATTTATAAACTGAGACTACTGATTTATAAATAAAAAATTTTACCAAACAAGTTTTTATTTGAATTTTTAAATTTTTTGTAAATATAAATAGAAAACTGAAAACGTAAGTGTTACCAAACGACACCGTAGCATTTACGTTTTTAATTTTTAGTTTATATTTATAAAATTTTAAAAATTTAAATAAAAACTTATTTGGTAAATTTTTTATTTATAAATCAATGGTCTTAGTTTATAAATTTGGTTAAAAAATGTAAATTCAAAATATAAGTTTACGTTTTGAGTTTTGAGTTTTTTTTTTTTTACCACCCAACACTAGCCACCACTTGCCACCATTTTCTACTATCGTCTTCCGCCATCACCACCCACCCCCCACTATCACCTGCCACCACCACTCACTACCCGCCACTACCACCCACCTGCCACCCACTTGTCGCCACCACCCACCCCTCGCCACCACCACCACCACCACCCGCCACCACCACCACCACCCACACCACCACCACCACCACCACCGCCACTACCACCGCCACCATCACCACCACCACCACCGACTCCACCCACCACCACCACCACTCGCCACCTACCCGCCACCATTACCCACCCGCCATCCGCCACCCACTTGCTACCACCTACTATCTACCACCGTCACCCACCTACCACCACTAACCCGCCACCACCAACCACCACACTGCCACCACCACCCCCTGGCTACCAGCCACCACCCGCCACCGTCACCCACCCACCCACCACTCGCCGCGACCACCACCATCCACCACCCGCCACCACCACCACCACCACTCACTCGCTACCGCCCACCACCCACCCACTACCACCACCACCACCTACCACCCACCCACCCCCCCACTACCACTACCATCACCTACCACCCACCCACCCACTACCACTACCACCACCAACCACCCGCTATCATTTTCCACCACTGTCTTCCACCACCACCACCCGCCATCATTTTCCACCACCGTCTTCCGCCGCCACCACTCGTCTCCACCCACCACCTACCACCACTTGCCATTTCTCACTCTTTTTTATATTTTAAATTTTTTTCAAACATTTTGCCTAAACCAAACGCATTTGTAGTTTATGTTTTTCTAAAAATAAACAAAAATCAGTTTATAAAATTTTTGTAAATATAAATTGAAAACGTAAACGTTACCAAATAGACAATAATTTTTATTTATTTATTTATTTTTGTAATTGACACATGTTAATTTTTATATATTCAATAAAAAATATTTTCCGAATTTTTTAAATTTTTTTATGAGTTGGGAATAGAATTTTGAGTTTTGTGTTTGGTTATGAGTTATAAATTTTTGTATTAAATATCATATGTCACATCAAAAATTTCTCACTCAATTCAAAACTATTTTCAAAACTAATTCACCAAACAAATTTTCCATACGCAAATCATAATTCTAAAATTCACAAACTTAAAATACAATTTTATTCTTAAATCATATTTAAAAAATTTTACCAAGTGCAACCGAAGTTTTCTCCTGTATGATTCAGACTTGTGAGAAGCTGCAAAAGGCAATGAACTAACAATCAAATGTGAGGCTTTCAAAAGCCCAACCATTGAGCCAACTTACAAATCTCCTTTTCAAATTTCAAATTTCCTTTTCGTTAATAGTTGAGTTTCAATTATGGATTAATTAAAATAAATCATCAAACACTTTGATGTTCAATTTAACCAATTAACAAGTCAACCAATTGATTGACCAATTGGACATTGGGGTTTGGCCCAATAGTCTACTAACCACACATTAGGGTGTGGTGAGAGAGAAGTCGAGGGTTCAAGTTAATAGAATAGCAGTGAATTCTTTCAGTTGTAATCTAACTGTACTAATTTATTAATATTATATTTGTAAAAAAAAATTTAAAAAAATATAAATATAAAAATTGATTGAAATTAACAGCATCTAACCATAAAAGGGAGACTCATTTCTTGGTTATTTCTCCTTCATTAACTAATTCAAAGCTAGATCACCATTATGTTGTTTATTTATTTATTTTTCTTCAATGGTTGTTGAGCTTCTAGTTATATATTATTGAATTATAACAGCTATATTTATTATTATTTTACTACCAAGTGCTAGAAGAAAATTTCTTCGACATGCAATGCACATTGTATGTAATGTTACCTCCAAATTAGGTAAATTTTAACAAATTTATGAGTGATCTCACAAAAGTCTATAAGTTAAATATAAATTCGCATTTGCACACGAAACATTTTCGATGACAAAAAAGTAATAATAATAATATCAAGAAATCTCAAGGGATTAGCCCACTGGGTGCAACTTAGGGTTTAAGAGTGCACTTTTTAGATCTCAGGTTCTACCCCTATTAGGAGCAATTCACTCATTGGAGCCACACTCGCGGGCTCTCTCTAAGATATGCCCAATCCACATGGAATGAGTGATTTGCGTGGGTCCTGAATGAATCAAGGTATACGTAAATTGACCTAGACACTCGATCATAAAAAAATAAATAAATAATAAGAAGAAGAAGAAGAAGAAGAAAAAAAAAATATATATATATATATATCAATTCTCCAACCTTCAATTCAGATGAAAAACCACAGGCCCAAAGTCGCAAAATCAATCCACAATATAAATAAGCAATTACAATAAGCGGTGTATTCTCATCCAAACACAATGGACTTAAATTCCTCTTGTTGAATTCAGTGTTCGCTGCTCTCTGGATCCACGACTGTAGAACTGCTTCCTAAATCTACCGAAGACCATTTTGTATTTCATACCCATCAGACCATCCAACATGTTCAACAGAGAGCAAATTATTGGTCACTTTTGTAAAATAAAATAAAATAAAACAGTTGGAACCTTTTTTTACCCTCTTTTTCATTCCCAAACATTATCCTGCCATGAAATAAAATAAAATAAAATAAATTAATTTTCAAACTATTTTGATATTTCTTTTGCTAAACTAGTTGTAGTATTTTCAAAAAAAAAATATTAATTTAAAAAATTTAAAATTGAAAAACTATCAAATAGAGTCACACCTTGTTCGGATTTCAAACTCAAATACATTTTGAGATTTTTATATTTCGTAATTTGTGTTTAGTAAACTTTTTTTTATATATTATAGTTGAGTTATTTATTTATTTATTTTTAGATGCACTTAACATTTAAAATATTTGTGAAGAAATTTGAAAAAAAAATTAAAGGCAAAAAATATAAAAATATA
Organism: Camellia lanceoleosa; assembly: GCA_025200525.1. Lineage (NCBI taxonomy): Eukaryota > Viridiplantae > Streptophyta > Magnoliopsida > Ericales > Theaceae > Camellia > Camellia lanceoleosa. The sequence goes on from CM045768.1 coordinate 129,162,490, forward strand.
AAAATGGCAAATTTTGTATAGTTTTGTCGTGAATTTCCCTTTGGATTTCTACACAAATTGATAAATGGTTAAACCATTAATAAACTTTATTAAATTAATTTTCTCATTTTATTTTTTTGTTGCGAATTTAATAATTCAATTTTTTTTTTTTTTTTTTTTGTAGAATAATTACAATTAGAATAAAGGCTGGGTCTAGTTGACAATTAAAAAAAAAATTTAAAAAAAAAAAAAAAAAGGAAGAAGAAGCCAAAATTGAAACAATCTCTTACCAGATCAACATGGCCAATGAAAGGTTGTGGCTCACGTGGATGAAGAAGTGTTATCGGTAAGATGATGCAATGGGATGCATGAAGCAAATGCAATTGGATGAATGATGCATGATGTTAATTCAATTGGATGAATGATGATGGATGATGCATGGGTATTTTTGACAACATGAAAAATATATATGTTAGGTCTCTTTTTGATGCCAACTCTGCGAACAAGCTTAGTTTAATTGAGTTGCAATTTTTTTCCTTGTTTTGGTCTTCTTGCTCGAGCGCAACTCGAGCGAGGAAAATTGTACTCGAGCGAAGTTTTTACTTTTTCAGTACTTTGGCTTGTCTGTAAAAATACTGAGAGGTGTGATTTAACGCTCGAGCGTAAGTTTCAATGCGCGAGCGTAGACCCTGTTTTGTCACACACGTGTTAGTGACATCGCTCGAGCAGCAAGTCTTGCGCTTGAGTGGAGATCGCAGATCTGTTTGCTATAAAAGCTGCGGTGCTATTAGGTTTTAGGGCACAGCTTCCAGATCTTCTTTACGGGTTCTAGGGTTTTGTTCTAGAGCTGTTTTGCTAGTTTTCTTTGATGTTTGATTAAGTATTATACTCATGGTTTGACAAGCATACATCAAAAGTTGTTTGATTATTTGACTTCAAGAGTGTTCTTCTTCGGTAGAATCTGGAGATTCAAGCTTGAAGTATTCGAAGGAATTCGAAGCTGTGCGCAATCATTGATTCGACATGGATGTTGTGGATTCAACATCAAGCTAATTAATTCCGAGACGAAGGCGGTGATGAAAGAGATACAGATTGGTGAAGACAAATTGATTGCGTTTGGGTAATTTGTTGTAGTAAATTTGTATTCTTTCTTTCTTTCATAATGGATTGATTAGTGGCGTTTCGCCTGTGATTTTTTAATCACAATTGAAGGCGCTCCAATTGTGGTTTTTCCATGTAAAAAGCATTCGTGTTAATTTATTAATTTTGAAGCAACAATCTAAATCACTTTCATACGTGCTAGATGATTTAGATTGTTAGCTTTAATCGTTTGGGAATTGGTACAATTAATCTTGATTTAATTACAAATCATTTAGGTTTTTCAATTGGTATCAGAGCAGGTCACTCTTTATTTTTATCAAAACTATAGGAGTGTGATTTTGTGTGATTGGTGATATGGATTCAATTTGCGAAGGTAACTCGACCCATGGACCTCCGTTACTTGATGGTACAAACTATTTTTATTGGAAAGCTCGTATGAGAGCGTTTTTAAAATCTATTGATGACAAAGTTTGGCATTGTGTGATCTATGGGTGGAGTGAACCTATTGTCACTATTTATGGTGTTGATATCCCCAAACTTCTTGATAAATGTGATGCATTCGACTATCAAAACTCGAGCTAGAACAGTAAGGCTCTCAATTCCTTCTTTTGCTCCGTCACACTTGAAAAGTTTCCTTGTATTTGCACGTGTGAGGTAGCAAAAGAGGCTTGAGACATTCTTGAAACTATTCACAAGGGTACTACTGCTGTTAAAAGATCAAAACTTCAACGTCTCACCTCCTCTTTTGAAACGCTATTTATGCATGATGATGAGATGTTTAATGATTTTTATGCTAAACTTAGTGACATCGTGAATTCTTGTTTCACACTTGGTAAAAAAATCTCTGAAGTTAAGGTTATTGGAAAAAATTTTATGTCTTTACCCGAGAGGTTCAAATTAAAAGTTACGGTTATTGAGGAGGCTCAGGATGTTGATACCCTCAAGCTTGATTAATTGGTTGAAAACTTGCAGACTTATGAAGCCCACCAAATTTCTAAGAAAAAACAAAAAGATAGTGTGGCTTTTACTATTGCGCATGAGACTGTTAAGACCCTTGAGATTGAGTTTGATCTAGAGTCCAAAATGACAGCTATGATTACCGAACAGTTCAAAAAAAATTTAAAGAAAAATAAGTCTAATTTCAAAGACCCTAGTTAAAAAGATAAGGGTAATGAAAAACCCAAAACTTTTCCACCAAAAGTTGCTCTAAAAACCGAAAATAAAATTGTGAAGGGGCAAGGTGTCAAATGTTATGAATGTCAAGGGTTTGGTCATATTGCCCTTGAATGTCCATCGAAAAAGAACCAAAAGAAAGTCTATACAGTGACATGTGATGATGAAAGCGGGTCAGAGCAAGAACCTGAAGAAACCGAATCCGGCTAAGACAGAGATAATACCTACATGGCATTCTGGTCCACTGTGACTCAACCCTCTCCAAAGCCAGTTGAGTTTGCTCATGGTCAGAGTTTGCACCATGCTCCTACCTTTAATGGAAGTAATTACTTATTCTGAAAGATCCAAATGAGGATGTTTCTTAAAGCTCATGACCCTGAAGGTTGGCAAACTATTGAAGAGGATGTTGAAAGTGTTGACAATCTAAGCAATCATAGAGTTCTGACTACCATCTGTGAAGCAATTTCTAAAGAAGAACAACAACGGATTGCTCACTGCATAAAGGCCAAAGATACATGGGATATTTTGAGTCAATTCCATGAAAGAGGAGAGTCATCTTCACCACTATCCATCAACCTTCATGTCTTAGTTGCTTGACTAGATGAGGTCAAGGAGAAAGAAGGGCAAAAAGAAGATGATGAAACCTCGGAAGACAATGACGAGATTGATGGTAATGATCTACAACAAGCTTATGAAAAGCTTTACAATGAATCTCTGATCTTGTCCAAGATCAATGACAAACTGACTTTCAAGCTTAAAGCTTGTGAAAGCGAGAATGTCAAGCTAAATGGAGAGATTGGAACAGCAAAATAGGATGTTATCAAGATATCCAATGACAGGCAAGACCTATGTTGAAAACTTCTATCTTGTGAGACCGAAAAGAATGAACTTTTGAAAATCTATGCCACATATGAAAAGAAGATTGAAATTCTTGAGATGTCACAAGCTACATTGGAAGAAATGGTCGGTCAGAAAGAGGAAGAACTTCAAGATGCTAGAGCCACGATTAATATGTGGAATAAAGGGTTAAAGATGTTGAAAGACATCCTCGGGTCTCAGCATATGAGTTGTGACAAAAGTGAGCTAGGCTATGGTAATGCAACAGTTCAAAAGGGACAGGCCTTTACGTCACATAACATCAAGACTCAAACAAAGAGAAAGCTAAAAGTTCAACAGGGTGATCCCTCTCTTCATCAACCTAACAGGGGTAAGATCAACAAAAGGAAGGTAAAACTTGTTTTTGTTTGTCATCATTGTGGTAGGTATGGCCACATTCATCCTTATTGTTTTGAGTTATTTGGTAAGGTATCTAAAAATGGTAGAAATTCTAATACTTTTTGGGTTAGGAGACAACCTTACATGTCTAGGCGGAACACCAAGATTCATGAAGGTGTTCACAACGCTAAGATGTTTACCAAGACTGCCAGTCCTGCTTCTGTTAAGACCAACAAGATATGGGTGAGAAATAGTGACTTAACTTGTTTTGTTGTTCACACTACATTGAAAGCACGTGACTCACACATGTGGTATCTTGATAGTGGGTGCTCTGGTCATATGTCTGGTCACAAATCCTACTTCACATCTCTTGAAAAATATAAAGGATGAATTGTTACCTTTGGAGATGGTGGCACTTCTAGAGTCATTGGTAAGGGCTCTATAAATGTGGCTGGTCTTCCTAAGCTCGAAAATGTCTTACTTGTTGATGGCCTTAAAGCAAATCTTTTGAGCATTAGTCAAATGTGTAATTCTCATCATGAAGTATTATTTTCAAAAAATAAATGTGAAATTTTGGATAAAAAAGAAAATATTGTCATGCATGGGGTTCGCACATCTGATAATTGCTATGGGATTGTTATCACTAATGATCTTACTTGTCACTTGGCCGTCATAAGTAATCTTGACTTGTGGCATCAAAGATTAGGTCACATAAATTTCAAGGACCTAACCAAGATAGCCAACAAAGAGCTTATGAGGGGAGTACCAAAATGGGTAAGAACGTGAACCATGTGTGTAGACCATGTCAACTTGGGAAGCAAACTCGTGCCCCTCATAAAAAGGTAAACAAGTTCACAACCAAACGTCATCTTGAACTGGTTCATATGGATCTTATGAGACCTAGTCGCACAGAAAGCATTGGAGGTAAAAGATACATTTTTTTAACTGTTGATGATTACACTCGTTTTTCGTAGGTTAATTTTTTAAGAGAAAAATCTAATACGTTTGATGCTTTCCAGTCCTTAGTCCTTAAAATCCAAAATGAATAGGGTGTCTCCATTGGGCATATCATAAGAATCCGAACTGATCATGGTCGTGAATTTGAAAATAGTTCGTTTTTGGATTTTTGTGATATGCATAGAATTAAGCATGAGTTTTCTGCACCTGTTAATCCATAGCAAAATGGAGTTGTTGAGAGGAAAAACAAGGTAGTTCAAGAGATGGCTAGGGTCATGCTCCTTAGCAAGAAAGTTCCTCCAAAGCTCTGGGTTGAAGCTTTGAATACCGCTGTTTATGTTATAAATCGTGTGTATTTAAGGCCCGGCACTTTACAAACTCCATATGAACTATGGAAAGGGTTGAAACCTAATGTTAAATACTTCAATATTTTTGGGAGTAAATGTTATATTTTCAAAGATAGAGAGTCTTTGGGCAAATTTGACTCCCGAAGTGATAAAGGTATTTTTCTAGGGTATTTAACTACTAATAAAGCTTTTTATGTCTATAACTTGCATACTTTATCTCTAATGGAATCAATTAATGTAGTTATAGATGACACAGGTTCTTCTATGCCAGCAATACATGAGGAAAAAGATGGTGAGTCTCCACTCTTGGATACTAAACCACAAAGACAAGGAGAAGCACAGGGTCAAGCCCAAGAAGGTGAGTCAACACCAACTTCAATGGTAAGTACAAGTCCAAAGAGTGCACAAAGAGACACCACCTCTGATGCTCCTGTCACTACCAATCCAGAGTTCAAACCATCAGCAAAGGTAAAACTGAATCATCCGGCTCAATAGGTGATTGGAAGTGTCTCAGACCGAATGAAAACCCGAAAACATATTCAGGAAAAAGTATATCATATGTGCTATGTTTCATTAATTGAACCTAAGAATATAAAAGAGGCCCTACTAGATAATAGCTGGGTCAATGCCATGCATAAAGAATTAGGTCAATTTGAACGTAACAAAGTTTGGACTTTTGTTCCCAAACCTAGAGACATGAATGCGATAGGTACCAAGTGGATATTTAAAAATAAATCTGATAAGGATGGTACTATGGTTAGAAATAAAGCTAGGTTGGTTGCTTAAGGCTATACTCAAATAGAGGGTGTTGACTATGATGAGACGTTTGCCCCTGTTGCACATCTTGAATCTATTCGGATTTTACTTGGTGTTGCATGCTTTCTAGGGCTCAAATTGTTTCAAATAGATGTGAAAAGTGCCTTTCTGAATGGATACTTGAAAGAAGAGGCTTATGTTCCACACCATGTCTACAAGTTAGACAAGGCGTTGTATAGGTTGAAACAAGCCCCTTGAGCTTGATATGATAGACTTACTACCTTTCTCCTTAATAATGATTTTCAAAGAGGTAATGTGGACAAGACCTTATTTGTGAAACATACTAAGTCTCATATACTTGTTGCTCAGATTTATGTTGATGATATTGCGTTTGGATCCATTTCTGATTCTCTTGTGAAATATTTTTTGGATTGCATGACACATGAGTTTGAAATGAGCATGATAAGGGAGTTGTCTTACTTCTTGGGTATTCAAATTAAATAGTCTCCTTCGGATATGTTTGTCTCTTAGACCAAGTATGCCAAAAACCTCGTGTCCAAGTTCGGTCTAGAGTCAGCCAAACATGCATGCACTCCCATGGGCACTAGTCTTCATCTCCCCAAAGACTCCTCTAGTACTGATGTTGATTTTACCCTTTATAGGAGTATGATAGGGAGTCTTTTGTACCTCATAGCCAGTCGAGCTAACATTGCATTTAGTGTGGGTGTTTGTGCCCGTTACCGAGCCTATTCTAAAGAGTCTCATCCTTTTGCGATCAAACGCATCATTAAGTATGTTAATGGGACATTTGGGTATGGGATTTGGTTCTCGATCGACACTACTACCGAAATCACTGGTTTTTCTTATGCCGACTGGGCCGACTGTGCTAATGATCGAAAAAGCACATCCAGAGGGTGTTTTTACCTTAGGAATAATTTGGTTGCTTGGCATAGCAAAAAGCAAAATGCCATCTCTTTTTCGACTGTTGAGGCTGAGTACATTGCTGCAGGGAGTTGTTGTGAACAAACGTTGTGGATGAAGCAACTGCTTCGTGATTATAGTATAGACCAGGACACTCTCACCCTTTTCTGTGATAATACAAGTGTTATTAACATTTCTAAAAATCCAATCCAACACTCTCGCACCAAACATATTAACATTCGTTATCATTTCATTCGAGAGTTAGTTGAAAAAGGCCTTGTAGTTCTTGAATATGTACCCACTGAGTATCAAAGGGCTGATATTTTTACAAAACCCCTTGATCTTCTTAGGTTTGAGTTCCTTAGAAAGACCTTGGGTGTAGTGCTCAGGCACTAGGGTGTGACGTGTTTCTTGAATGGGTGAGAGTGATTAGCTTTATGTCTACTTAGATGCTTTAATCTCATTGTCATTGATTCTTGTTATCTTTGTATTTAGATTAATATGAACACCTCTCATGCCGCTTGAAGGATTTCATTCTTCTTTGTTCATAGCTTATTCTGAATGGCCATGCTTATTGACTTCATGATCTCATTCTGTACACATCCTTGAGATAAACTGTTGCAGGGGTTTCCGCATAAGTTATCAAAGTTCTCTATGGACCTTTAACAGTGTCTCTTATACATTTTTTTGAGAAATTGACCTATACTGGCATATTATGGGTGATGTTGAGTCTCTTAACCATCTTTCATTATTTTTCACTTCCACGGTTCCTCCCTCCGTTCTTTGAAGTCCGGGTATTAGGAAAATGCTACCTTAGAGGCACCAACTAGGCCTTCCTTATTGTTTTCATGCTTCTTTGGTTTGGTATCCACCCTCTATAGTGTGAAAGCCACCGATGAGTGCTCACAATAAAGAAAAGCCAAAAATCAAATGAAAAAAAAAAAGGCTCATTGATTGAGGGAGAGCCTTCACTGTTACTCAATAAATACCCCTTGATTTCTAGCGATTTCACTTTTCTCAATGATGTTTAATAACTCTTGTCGGAGGTCCAGCCATCCGATCACTACGAGGATTAACTCTAGCTCTGTGGTCTCTTAAGGATTGCACACACACACATTCTTTATGTGAGCTCTCATGTTTGTCTTTGAGTTGTACATTCCCATGTAATTTATTCTCATTGATCAATGTTTACCTGATTTGCTCATGATACTGTGCTTCATATTGTCAAAATTGCAAGTTTGCAGGCTTCATGGTACGTGGATTATCCCCTCTTAGTGTCACTGTTTGCTATTGTTCTAATCCCTTCTTGTTTCAGGTCCCACTTGACAAGTGTGCATTGTTTTTAGCTGCTCATGAGGGTGCTTTTTTCCTTTGGTGTTTTTTCTTACCCGCTCGAGTGGCAACTATGTCACTCAAGCGCAAATTTTCCTCATCCAGTATTTTTACAGAGTGTGCGAGATTCTAAGAGGTTGTTTTTTGGGCTTGAGGTCCACTTTTTCAGCTAGAGTAGTGAGACACGCTTAAGTTAGTCCGCTCGAGTGTTAAATCTCACGCTCGAGCAGCAAGCCCTAGTACATATTTCTCCACCCGTCTTTTCAGGATCACTTTTTCCCCCCCTTGTTCACGACTGTCTCACTTTCTCTTGCCTAGGCCTTCTTTTGCGACTTATTTGGATTGTGTTTTGGTGATTTCATCTTCCCTGTTTTGTCTCTTTGGAATTTGGTTCTATTATTTTGGGTATTGCTATTATTTCATTGAATTTTGTCTAATTGGATTTTGTCACTAATGGTTTTCTATTTCTATTGTGATATGGTCTGTGGGTTTTTTTTTTTTTTTTGGGAATGAGGGGATTGTCTTGTTGGTTTGGGTGTGGTTGGTTTAGCTATGTCTACCTCTAAACGCCGCAAGTCCACCGCTACCCGCCCACATTTTAACTATGACCGTTTTCCTTCTACTGACAAAGCCAAAAACTTTAGGGAAACTTACATCTCTTGAACAGTCTATCTTGAGCATGATGTGTAGCCAAACACCTTTGAGTCTATCCCGATTAGATCTGTTTTTCAGCCCCTATGAGGTAACCTAGTCCTCTCTTTCTCCGAGCGTCAAAACTTGGATTGGGTCAGGGAGTTTTACTGTAACATAGAAGGTGTTGATGATGTAGGTCCTTCCTTCAAAACCTGGGTGAGGTCTAAAGAAATTTTTGTCAATCAGGCCCTTATTCGCTCTCTTCTCGGCATAGGCCCGATGTTTAATTCTCGGTTCCCTTTCTTTGTTCGCCCCGATTGTGACTTCAACGAGGTGGCCACTGAATTGTGTGGTACACCCCGAACCTAGATTCAAGGCACTCTAATCAAGCAGAATGAACTCCTTCCTAAGTTTAGGTTACTTAACCTCATCATTTGCGCCAATCTCATTATCACCACCGATAGCTCAGAAATCAACCAAGACCGAGGTTAAACCTTGTACTGCATTGATCACCAGTTGCCCATCAATCTTGCCACTCTTATCCTACGCAAGATGATAGCTGTTATTGGTAACAAACAATTAGGGTTACTCTATGGTTGTCTGATCAACCGTCTCCTGTCCAAACTTGAGGTCCAAGTCTTTGAAGAGGATGAGTTTGCCACTCCCATTAAACCCTTTACTAAGAAAACCGTGTCTCAAAGTAGGGCTCATGTCAAGGGGGAGTCATCTCAAGAGGGTCCTTCTTCTACAAGTGATGATGATTTTCTAGCCAAGGAGTTGGAGATTAATGCAACGATGGCCGGTAGAGGAGCTTGATGTCCATCCATGGACCATTCGTGGCCAGCTTAGCCAGTTTGAGCAGTCCATGACTCAGTGGTTGGCTCACATAGATCCTCGTCTTGATGCATTCAACGGCCGACTTGGGCATCTTGAGCATTCAGGTGCACAGACTACTCTTCAACTTGATCAAATTATCTCCTTGCTTCAATTGTAGTAGCCTCATCCACCACTGGCCGATCCTTGATTGAGTTGCTCATTGGATAGTATTTTTTTTCACTCTTGGACAGTTTCGTTTTTTTTCTTCTCTCATGTTTTTTTTGTTATTGTTTGTCTCTCGGACAAAAAAAAGGAGTATTTTGGGGTATATTTTTGATCTAGACTCATATTGTTTACTTTGTTTTAGAATTGCTAGACATTTGTGTTTTCTAAAACTGTTTTGGGCATGAACATTGAGATGTATTGGAATAGATTGCTTTGGATATACATTGGGATATTTTGCTTATTCATATCTATTTATCTTTATCTTATTTCGTTCCACAGTTTTGGTTTGTGTGGTATTTTGGTAGTTTCCACAGGTGGATTGTTCAAAATGTTTATAAGTGTTTCTCAACCAAATCGGCATTGGTGGTTTTGCAGTTTTTGTGTTTGTTAGGCTGGAACTTTTGATTATGTGTGTTAGTGTGTCTAATGTGTGTGTTTGTTAGAAAAAGTTGTTAGAAAAGTTTTGTTCAGGAATTGACAAAAGTGGAGATTATTAGGTCCCTACTTGTTGCCAATTCTGCAAACAAGCTTAGCTTAATTGAGTTGTAATTTTTTTTCCCATGTTTGGGTCTTCCTGCTCGAGCGAGGAAAGTTGCGCTCGAGCGGAATTTTCACCTTCTTAGTACTTTGGCTTGTCTACAAAAATACTGAGAGGTGTGATTTTACGCTCGAGCATAAGTTTCAATGCACGAGCGTAGACCCTGTTTTGTCACACGTGTTTTAATGACACCGCTTGAGCGGCAAGCCCTATGCTCGAGTGGAGGTCGCGGATCTATTTGCTATAAAAGTTATGGTTCTGTCAGGTTGTAGAGCATGGCTTCCAGATCTTCTTTAAGGGTTCTAGGGTTTTCTTCTAGAGCTATTTTGCTAGTTTTCTTTGATGTTTGGTTGAATTTTACACTCATGGTTTGACAAGCATACATCAAAGAGTAGTTTGATTATTCGACTTCAAGAGTGCTCTTCTTCGATGGAATCCGAAGATTCAAGCGTAGAGTATTCGAAAGAGTTTGAAGTTGTACGTAGTCGTTGATTCGACATGGATGTTGTGGATTCAACATCAAGCTGATCAATTCTGAGACGAAGGTGGTGGTGAAAGAGATACAAATTGGTGAAGACAAATCAGTTGTGTTTGGATAATTTGTTTTGATAAATTTGTATTCTTTCTTTTTTTCATAATGGATTGATTAGTGGTGTTTCACCTGTGGTTTTTTTAATCACAATTGAATGTGCTCCAATTGTGATTTTTCCATGTAAAAATCGTTCGTGTCGATTTATTAATTTTGAAGCAACAATCTAAATCACTTTCGTACGTGCTAGATGATTTAGACTGTCAGTTTTAATTGTTTGGGAATTGGTACAATTAATCTTGATCTAATCACAAATCACTTAGGTTTTTCAATATATATTAAGACAACATATAGAAACAAGATTCTAAAAGACTATACAAGTCATACAACAAAACGAAAAAACAAAAGAAACAAAACAAAATTCATTAAAAAATTAGTTACAATTTAGTAAAAATTGCTGATATTCTCAAACATATGGTCTGAAAAACAAGATCTATATAAAACCAAGTAAGATCTGTTTGAAAGTCTGCCGTCCCCGTCAATGTCGTCCTCGTCACCACTGCCTAACTCTACCACAGTCGTTGCCGTATTTCGAACACAACATAGAAACTAGAGTTGAGGAGGAAGTACACCTACAATGTTATAAGAGAGAGCTTGAGAGAGGAGGAAACCATTGTGGGAGTTGAAAATCTAAAAATCTATGTTGAAATCGAGTGAGAAACCTTCAAAACTCCTATTTCAGATATAAAAAGTCTAGATCTACACTCTAAAACTATAAATCTATACTCTAAAAATGTAGATCTACACTTTAAAAATGTCAAGGGGTCAGAGTATCATCGAAGCACTATCAAAAACCTCCTAGAGAGAAGCTCTGCATGGGTTTCAATTATATTGGATGAGTGATTACATTTTCATGGATGGAAAAAGTTGATTGGGAGGATAATCTCAACCTGCCAGACAAAGTTACCGCCTCAGCTGTATTTTTTTCATTGTTGTTTTGGGAAGTGCCAAATAAGTTGATTTTTTTTATTTATTATGAAAAGATATATAAAAATAGAGATGTTATATGACCTAAATAAGTTAAAAAGTCAATAAATTGGCTTATAAACCACTTCCCAAACATGTCAATCCCATTGAGAACAGGAGATTCCAAAAAACATTTTTCTTAATACCGATTTTTAGTTTATTTTTATGGTGTTCTAATTTTAGGGTTTAGTTTATTTTTGCTAAGGATAGTGGTGAAACCCTAATAGTTTCAATCATGATTTTTTAATATCAAATTACTTCGATTGATTGGTTTATTTATTTGAGAAAAGTTTTTGTTCTATATAATCTCTTGTTCTATTATAGACTCCAGACATAATAGAAACTTGACATTCCCTACGAATCAAACAACTAGATTTTGTTGGTGTAATCAATCAATCAAAATAATCAACCTTTTGAATTTAATTTTTACATAAAATAATCATTTTTATCTTCCAATTGAAAATACTCTTTTTGTATGTCTCAATTGAGTTATACAAAATGAATCTGAAATATTTTTTAAAAAACATTGGTGGAGAATGTTGGAAAAATAGGTTTATAAAGGCTTATTTTGGGCCATCTTTGAACCCAAAATTGAGTGGGCCCCGAACGTCTTTTGGGGCGGGTCCGAAAAGGTGAAGTGTTCCTTACCGCGTGGCAAGTCACACGGTGAAGACGGTTCATCAAAACCATTTATGAGTGAATGGGACTATGACGTCATTTTCGGGTTCGTGGAATAGGAAATTTAAGAAAGTAAATGTGGGTTTCCTTGTAAGGCTTGTCCCACATTGAAACTTTAAGAGAGTTTTGTTGAGTATATAAACTCTAGCCTACAACAATTGGGTTGGGTCCCAAGGGGCACCCCAAGTTTGTAGAAGGGAGGAGTTATGGACAAAGTGAACCTTAGCCCAAACCACCACACGCGCGCCGCCGCCCCCCAGCCGACCATGCTGGGCGCGGTTGTGGATCGGGTCGGTTCTTGTATTAATTTTTTGGATAAAATTCTTTTGAATTTGTTCAAAAAAAATTATTGTAGGAAAATTTAATTTAATTCAAAAAATTGAATTAATTTTTAGTCCAATTTTTCTTCCTTTAGTCCAAAATATTCCTAACAGGTTCAAACTATTTTAATCAGAGGAAAAAGCGCCAAATGCTTTTCATGTGCATTCTCAAAATAGCAGTTCGAATCTGTTACACTGAGCAATTCATTTTCGCATGATTCAAAATCAAAATTGTTCGGGCAGTTTTCAACAGTTTATGAATAGTTTTATAACTATACAGTTTCCAGATCTGTCCAGTTTGAATCTTGCATCTGTTCATTTCAAAAACTACCTGTTCGGGTAAGTTGAATGGTCACCAAGTGAGCAATAAATATAGATACATTTCCAGCAGTCTAGAGGATCCGAAAATCAGTCTGATAAGTTCCTTTGAGCTGTCCAACTTTTATTTAGTGCATTTTCCTTCATTCTAGTTTTAGGAAAAATCAAAAAGAGTATAGAACACAAGGTTTAGTTCGCCGTACAAATTTGTTTGAAGTGCTTCTACAAGTTTGTGAAGATCATTGTATCCTGGGAGATAGACGCTACTCAACCGTAAGCACCGTAGCGGGGCGAATCTGTCTTAAAGACAGAGTGTCACACACTCGACTTGGTCTTTGAATTTTCTTCTAATTCGGTTCAATAAATAAATTCGGTACGTTATTTATTTATTTGTTTGGTTTTATTTCAATTTATTTTATTTACACAGAAGATTGTCCCAACAAAGAATCCTTAATATTGCCTTAACACCTTTTTATTATAGTCACCTTAATTTATCTTTTAGCTACTTAACTTTTCTCAGATCATTTTAATCATTTCCAAAAATTCAAAGTCAATTTTATTTTTATTTTATTTGAGTGCTCGGTAATTATTTGAACAAATCGGTCCTGAGAATTCGACCTTGGACTTATATACTATTTCGCAACATCCTGTGCTTGGAATTACATTATTAAAGTAGCACCACAAATATCTTACCTTTTAAGTGCATCAAAAAATTTAAAAAACACCAAAATCAAAATGATCAAGAACAATTTTCAAAAGTATACTTGTTTATGAACTAAAGGCGGTTGTTTGGACCCATGGGCCTATCATGGGTTTCATTTCAATTATTCAAACCATTTATTTTATAGGACCTTTCATGTATATCATCTTTGAAAAAAATATATGTTGATCCAATGATCGTAATATGTTCAATTTATCACATTTGTCTTCAAAAAATAGGCAAGTGTATTTTTTAAAATAAGTCATTCATTATTCATTATTATTATTAGGATAAATTACCTGAAAGTCCTATTTAAAAGAGAAGAAATCTATTTAATCCTACAACTTTTTGGATACTATCAAAAGTCCACTATATATTTTTCTTTTTCGTTCTTCTTTGTGCATTCATTCTTTTCTGCCTCTTTCTCTTCTTGATTTCTAGCGACCGACAACCACACCTTACTTCTTCTCTTTCTCTTTCTAATATATAGTCACCAACAACTGACGACCACCATTGATTGGGGTTCACTGCAACCACCAACTCCTTACTTCATCTCACCGACAGCGAAGGAAATGAGTTTTTGGCGAAGAAAATGAGTAGATCTACATGAGATCCAACTAGATCGAAACTAAAAATAGTTGCCAAAGTATAATCTTCTCTCTATATCTATTTCTCTTCTTCGATCTTTTAATTTTTCCTACATTTTCTCTACTACACACTTCTGTTTTAATGGAGAAAATTTTTAAGTTCTTAACAAGTTGTTTTTGAGTTTTAGTTACAAGCGCTGAAACTGTAAAATTTTACAGTTTCAAATTTTTTGGTGCTAAAATGATCATTCTTTAGAACTATAAAATTTTACAGTTTCATAACTTTCTGTAGAATTGTAAAATTTTACAATTTCATAACATGTTTTCCAGTTTGATTAATAAAGATAAATACTTAATAGAATCATGCTTAGAAACTGTAATATTTTACAGTTTCAAAGTTTGCTTTTCAGTTTGATCAATATTAAAGATTATTTGTTTAAATCCTATAAAAATTAAAAAATAATATATGTTTTTTTTCCATTGTTGCTATTTGTTATTATTTTTTTTTTCCTTTCAGTTTATCAATATTTAGCACATTTTGCTATATTTTTTCACTATAATTTCTCCATTTATTCTTTTTTGGGGCAATATTTTGGACATTTTAGTGAGTTTCCGATGATATTCTTGATGTCCAACAAACATTACGGACATTCTAGCTGCTTCTAGTGATGTTCAGAACACTCCGGCGATACTTTGCGCGACTTCCTAGTTTGTCAAACATTCCAACGAGTTTTCAGTGACTGTCTAACAGAAATCTGACAGTGGAAGAATGTAGCAACTTTTTTAAAATTTTAAAATAAAATAAAAAAGTAAAAATAAAAATAAAAAGAATTTTTGGTAACAATTAAAAATATATAGGATTAATTGGTGCAAGAATTTTGTTTTGGGATTAGATGAGTTTTGAAGTTTGTGTATGAGACTTATTGGTAAGTGGCCCTTATTTTTATTGCAAACATGATAAATAGAACCTGTTACAATTATCTGATTCATCTAATTTTTTTCATGAATTATATATATTAAAAGCTCTATAAAATGAACAATTTAAACTATCAAAATAGAACCTATAATAAGCCCTATAGGCCCAAATAACACTCTCTAGTCAAAATCTGAACTAAAGGAAAGCCTAGCCACATATAAAGATAGCTATCTTATACCATTGCAATACAGCTGTTTTTAGTACAAATTGGAAGTGGCAATACAGCTGTTTTCAGTACAAATTGGAAGCGGCCATCAGCCCGATGGCCTGCCCAAAGCACCCAGTCCAGTCTTATATTTTTAGGATTTGGAAAATATTTAACCCATATGGCCAAGCTAGACAAAAATTTGAGCTCATTTAATTTTTTGCTTGGAATAAATAGTTTTAGCGTGGCTCTGCCCTGCCTGCCCATTTAGAAATATTAATTTTAATTTTTCTATTATTTAGTTACAAAATAAAGGAAAAAATAATCAAAGATAAAGAAAAATAAATACATACATACATACATATATATACTTCTTTCTATAGCTTAAACTAAAGTGCTTCTTACAATATTATATTTATTTCTATTTGAGTTTTATTACTATTTTAAATTCAAATAAATATTAAAAGGGTTTAAATAATTTAACAGCCCTTCCAAATGAAAAATAAATAAATTAATAATTCATATCTATATAAATAAATTAATATAATTCATATCTATTGGGTTAAATGGGAGAGTTTAGAGGGTGATTCTATTTGCACCTAGATAATAACTTAGTACACCCAATAAAAATCTTGAAATTTTAGTTTCTATTATATCTTAATGTAAATTTACTAATAAGAACAATACACATTAAATTCTATAAAAAAAAAAAAAAAAATTCTCATGGTACACCCAAATTCAACTCTCTCTATCTTATTCTCCAAGTTATAATTATTTTTTTTCCATCTTATTTCTCATTCCAAAACTCTAATCTACCCTACCAAAACTAACCATTATCATCAATATCATTATTATATAGATATTTTACTTTTGTCCATTTGGATGATTGTATCCTGAACTTTGAAGTTGATAAATTTTTAGAAGATTATCTCGCTTTGCATCCTATGACAAACAACCGTCTTTGGTTAAGGAACAAAGAGAGACTCTGATTAAGAACCATACTTGAATCAAGTTCTTCATCTCACCTTCCATCTTTTGTTGTTGTTGTTGTTGTTGTTTGATGGAGACTATGAGAGTAATATGCTGAGATGGAAATTGATTAGATTTGAATACATATTCTTTGTGTTAATGGATGATAAAATGTATATACACACACATATATAAGAACCATTTAATTGCTTGAGGTTCGTCTTCTCTTTTTGATTTTACCCTTTTATTTTGAATAATTTACTAAGGTGGCCTATATGTTGAGTGAAAGTTTTTTCGTAATTACACAAACATTCTTAGTCAATTATGCAACAAATTTTCTTGTAATTACATAAACATTCTTGGTCAATCATGAAACATGTTTTTTCGTAATTACGCAAATATTCTTGGTCAATTATGAAATATAAATCTTTTATCTTTTAGTAAATTACAAATACACACATAAGGTTTGTTTAAAATAAGAATTAATCCTATAATATTAGAAATTATAACTACTGTTATAAATTTTCATTTAATACAATACTCAGGGACAATAAAAAATAAAAAATAAAAAACCAATTCTCCTATGCAATAGTAAATTATCAAAATTATTTTATTGAAAATTATTTCTCATATTATTAAAAATGATTAATTGAGTTAATTATTTATTTATTAACAAAATGGTTAACTGAAAAATATTTTTCGTATCATTACAAATTATTAATTTACTTAATGATTTACTTATTAATAAATTAATCATTCGTTATGCGAGTATAATTTATGTATTAAAAAAATTAGTTATTTGCATATATATGTATTTTCTTTTGTTTCTTTATTAGTTCAGTGAATCATTTTAATAATTCTTTTTAGATGGGATAATTATCTTAGTATTTGTTTTATATTTATCTATTGAGAAAAGTTATACACCATAATTTCTTTTCTTTTTTTAATAAATTCGGCAGAAATGTTAGACTCATAAATTCACCCAAAATGATATGGTAATAAAATTGGAGTCTATATCATTGGTTGTATAATAAATCAAAAAATGATACATACCACATAATTCTATGATATACATCTAATGATTTATTCTATTAAATTTCATAGAACAAAATTTTAATTTTTAAAAATTTATCAAAATACAAAACTTAAATACTGTAATAATAGCCCGTGCCTTGCACGGGCCTTCTTAATCTAATATATATATAAGAACCACTTAGCTGCTTGAGGTTCGTCTTTTCTTTTCAATTTTGTTATTTCGGCCTCGTTTGGGAACAGACTAATTTAGTAATTTTTTTGCTATTTAGCTAAAATATGAGCTAAAAAAAACTAGTATGTTTGGGATGACTTTTTGATTTTTTACGAAAAGATGTGCAAAAAGTAGAGAGAAAAGAGAATCTTTGACTTTTTGGTATAGATTGTTGACTTTTTGGCTAATTTAGTAATTTTTTGACTTTTTGACTAAAAAGTTCGGTTGCCAAACGAGGCCTTCATTTTGAATAATTTACTGTGGTGAAAGGGTTTGGAAATACTCCTTAGATCCTGAAAGACGCCAATGATCCTCAGCTAGTCACCTGAAAAGATACGAACACTCCGGTCGGGGGTGCCGGAATTAGCACTCCGACGGGCAAGTCAGTTCCTCTGCTCAAGAGAGCTTGTTTACTAAGTTTTCAGAAGTGATTCTTACGTACCTTTACAAATCTGAAGCTCTTGTATTTATATCCATTCTCTGGGCCTCGGGGCCTAGGCCTACTTTTTCAATAATTATTTTTTCTTCTATTCGGCTCTAGGAAGGGGTCTAAATACGACCTATCTATCCTATTCGGCCCCGTATTCTTGCGGGATATATGCCGTCTAGCGTGAAGCTTCTGAAATATACCTCCCTTATCCTCGCCTAATTATTCGGCCACCACAATTGCCCTCCAAACTCCCTGTTGACTAAGCTAACCCATGAGTTTGGTTCAGAATTGAGAAGTTCGTCACGGCTTCAGCGTGCCCCAATATATGTCGAGGCGCGACCTTTTGCTCATCATTACGCTTTCCGCTCTATTCATGTGTATCTCAAAGATTTATTGCGATTTGAAACTTCGGTCTTTTCAAATTCTCGTTTCGTCGATTTTGTGAGACTTTTGGATCGTCAATGCATATCCCTCCGCGACTCGTGTTTTCTGCAACTTCTTCCCGTCTTCCCTTGTCTCATCTGCTCCTCGTAAGTTTCCTTATCCCTTATTTGTAATCCTGTTTTCCGTTTGTTATTTTGGCTCCGGCGAATACTTAGTTCTCTGTTAAGATGGCCAAACATTTGAAAGACCTCCTTTCCGAGGGTCGTATCTCTAGTTTCCGGCAACACTTCTCTATTCCTGACGACGTCCATTTATCCCTTGTAACGGACAACGCTCTCGACATGGAGAGGGAAGACCAAAACACTATAGTATTCCCTCTTTTATCCATTGCTGAGGGCGGAGTTCGTTTCCCCCTACACCCACTTCTGAGGGCCGTTCTCCGCTATTGGGGTTTGATTTCTTCTCAACCCAATGTAAATTTCTTTCGAATCATCATGGGGGTAGTAGAGTTGAATCGACGCCTTAGGATCAACCTCGGGATTCCGGTCATTCGGCATTGCTACGCCTTAGCCAAATCCTCCGGTCGGCTGGGGCGATATTTTCTCAGGGCCAAAGATACTGACCATCACTTGGTGACCATGCTTGCCAGTTCTGGTAAACGGGTTGACGACGTGATGATCAACGTCCGAGGTAATTGGGAGTTCGCTGATGGAGAGGATCGCCTGGACCCTATTCCCAAACATAAGGGTGACCCAGGTTGCCACGCAATGTCTTGTTTGCTGGACTATCTCTTATTCGGCTCCTTTCCCTAAATCGTTTTTTCTCTTCTGCAGGTAATAGGTTGAAGAAAATCTTGACTTCGGTTGACGACGTGATTCTTGGAGAAATCAAGACTGCACTCAAATATTTCGGCCGCCCAAACGTACAACAGTAAAGGAGAGCCGCCCATATTCTCCTTCGGTACGAACCCACTTACACTACTTTCTCGGCTGCAGATAACATCCCGATTCCAAAGAAAATAATGACTCTCGGCCCTTATCTTCCCCCGCTTCAAAAACCTTAGGCAGATCGGTCTCGTAGATTCTGATTCGGGGGAAGACGCCGAGCCGGTTGTAGAGGTGATCGCCGATCCGGCTGGAAGGTCTACTGAGGGGGTTGTAGAGGGCGACAAGGCCGTACGCTCGGCATCTGAGGCCACCGAGCCATCCGCCTCAGGACGAACGGATTTCTCTTCCGGGGATATTTTTGCGAATCTGGGGGATCTACCCGGCGATTTCTTGGAGGGCATGGCGAAGGAAAGCCTAACGCAGATGGCACGTAGAAGAAATGCAGAGCGGATGGCCGCCCGGAAGAAGGCCGAATGCGCGCAGTTCGGATTCCAAATGATCAAGCCCTTCGCACTGCTTCGAGGGGACGGTTGAGGTTGCTGCGTCTGATGCAGAGAAAGAGGGTGGAGAGCAGGCCGATGGGAAACGGATGATTCCGGAGCATGGCCAAAAGCGTGGTGTCGAGGGAGAGACGAGCTTGGAAATTGGCCCCGCTAGCAAACGGCCTCGGCTTGAAGAACCGGACGTGATCCCGCCGTTTGTTATTCAGCCGAAAATCAGGGGCGTGCCGATTTTATCCGACGCTTCAGCCGTCGAGGATCCGGCCGTGGCTCTGAGCCTGGCGGCTTCAATTTCGCTGCCTGCTGACAACAAAGCCTTCGGTGCCGTGCCTAACGTTATGGCCGTTGCCCTAACTGCTCAATCGGCACTCCTGGTAGGTTGCCTTAATCTCGCTCTTGTTTGTTAAAGGTGTTTAATCGTACCGAATTGTTTTGCAGACGATCGGAAGGATCACTGACTTGGGTCGCCGCTTGCGTGATGCGCTCGGGAGAATTGACCATTTGGAAACAGAGTTGTAGGGTCAGAAAAGTCGGGCTGAGTTCGAACTTATGAGAGCTGAAATGGAGAGCGCGCGAGCTGAAGCGGAGAAAGAGAGGGCTCGCGTCGCCGATCAGCTTCGTGTTGATGCTGAGGGTAGGGCAAATGCGAGCGAGGAATCGCTCAAACTCTCAAAGGAAGCACTTGCTGAAGCGGAAGCTCAGTTAGAGGAGCTTAAGGTGGCCCGCGATAAAGCCGAATCGGAGGCCTTTGAGGCAGGGAGAGGCGCCGCTCTGACGAAATATGTTGAAGAAGTGTCCAAATTTGAGAATCGTGGGTTCAAACACGGGTGGCTCAAAGCCCTTGCTGCCGCTGAGGTTACCTTAGATGTGCCAATTCCTTATGAGCAGGTGGACGTTCAGCCACTTGAGTCCGATACCGATGAATGAGCTGGGAGCCATGTAGGCGTCTTTTTGTTTTTGTCTTTCTTTTTGGATAGTGATTTGTTGGTTTAGGGTAGTTTTCATGTATAAATTGGTTAGCGTCGGCACGCAATTTATTAATGAAAATTTCCTTGTAATTTTTGCTACCATTGCACATTCTGTATGAAAGAATTCTTGTAATTTTACTTTTAATGAAAATTTCCTTGTAATTTTTGCTACCATCGCACATTCTGTATGAAAGAATTCTTGTAATTTTACTTTTAATGAAAGAGTTCTGTATTTGTCAATGCATTTGGTAAAATGGAATTGCATATACTGTGGGGAAACCCTGATTTGTGAATCTGCCCTTGCCCCAGTGGGTTCATAAAAAGAATTCTAGCGCTGAATCAACTTGTGAGCCGGCTGGGGTACTTGGTCCGAATAGATTGATAAATCTGTTCTTGCCAGTTAACTCATGAGCCGGATGATTTTGCTGTGGCACGAATGATTTTATCTAGAACTCTTCTAAACACCATTTGTAATTTCATAGAACCACTAAAGGTAGAGGGGAAAAGATTGGTCAACATCTGGGTTCCTGCAGATTTCAGATATATCTCATCAAAATCACCATTTACAATTTCACTGCCTACTGATCTTGTGTCCTTGGATTGATAGATCTGCCCTTGCCCTAGTGGGTTCATGATAGGAACTCTGGCTACGAGGGATCAATTCATGAGCCGGCTGGAGTACTACGCACTTTGGCTGAATATCTTGAGCCAAAAGCTTGTCCTGCCGTTGGCCTATTCGGCGTCAGGCGATTGGGTTTCGCGACTAATGAACTTGCCTCGATCGTGCTGCCTCTGCGAGTGTTAAATGATTAAGGGCACAACTTTTAAGAGTGGTAGGTATCTGATTCAGACTCGTGAGAGAAAATCTATTGTGCGTATGTCGAACAAACTCTTCTTTAACAAAGAAAGGGAAGCCAAGACATTGGCTGAGTGGTGATATGGATCGAAGTGAACATGATGCGCCTTGCGTCTTTGGGAGTAAGAGTTCTATGGGTCGAGAGAGGCGTCAATCTCCTCGACGTCGTAGTAGGTCACCTAAACGGGACAGGCAGTTTCATGGAAGATCGCCACACGCCTAAGTTGAAAGGAAATCAGACGCGAATCCGTGCCCGTTAAGTTTTGCAGTATTCGTGAAGAACAAGCCCATGATGGAAGCGAACTCGATCATGCGAGATCCAGACGTGGCGGTCGAGTTTGCTCGACAAATATTTCCTCTGGAAGTTCAGCAATCAATGGTTGGTCGTCAAGACTACGAAGTGTTTCGCGAGGGCATTCATGGGGCGGTGAAAGGGCTCTATACGGCTTATGAAGTCGGGATGTGATTGCGCGCCGCTCGCCGAGAAATGGAGAAAAATGATGAGCATATCCGTAGTTTGGAGGCTCGCGTGGAGGCGGCTGAACGTGAATTAAGGAAGATCAAAACGGCTCAAGTTCAACCAAAGGCGGTGAATCCAAATGGAAGAGGGTTGCCAGTCGGCTTATAAGCGCTGCCATTGCCGATCGTGAAATAGCGAGCATGTTTGCATTGGAGTCCGCCAAGGGGAGGTCTTATGAGAAAGGTTTTCACGAAGGACGCTTGGTTGGAATTCAGAAGACCCAGGAGAAGCTTGCCGAAGAGGTTTGCCGATGTGAAAATCGTGGGTTCAGGCATGGTTGGATCAAGGCATCTCAGGCCGCCGAATCTCTTCGCTTGTCAGGCATCGATTCGACGTCACCTCTCTATCACAGTAAGGACTTTCCATTTTCTGCTTTCGAGGTTGAGAAGAGTGAGGATGAGGGTGATACCGTATGACTTTAATTATTGTAAGGTTCGAACGCTGGTCGCGTTCGCAATTATGTAATTTCTTGATTCTTTAAATAAAAGATGCTTTATTGAAAATGTCAAATTGTGTCCCGCATTCGGCGTGTGCGTGTTTAATTTGATTGCATAAATGTTTGGAGACGTAAATACATCAATCGGACGCGTGTTTAATTTGATTGCATGTCGAGGCGCCGATTCGTTGTACGTGATCGGCCTCCATATAATGGTCGTTTAATCTTTTGAACAAAGCCTAAGGTGTCTAGCCGTGAGTCAGGGATCGGAGGGGCTACGGCGCTTTGAGTTGGCTTGAATGCCAGATGTCTAGCCGATTGGGCTAGGTAATTTTTTACCCTTGCGCAGCCTATGCGCGCGCGTTTTAGCCAATTGTTGGGTTAATTAGGTCGTGGAGAATGTTGACCGACGATTGTGTTCGTGGAGTTTAGTGTTAATAAAATCACTTCGGGACTTGGGCCTCGAGATCGCGGCCATTACTGAGAATAAAAGCGGCAGGCGCCTCATGCAGTCAAGCATATTTGGTTCTCCAGCATCTATTGCGTGGGATGACCAACAGTTCTTACCATTGGATGGTGATGATTGTTGCAGGAGCTCAAATTCCGGCCGAACTTGGCGCTCGGATGGTTTGCGGCGGAGGATTCTCCGGTGTGGGAGGTGGACCGCTGAGAGGAGAAACTGGAAACACGTCAATCTCCAAGTCGTCGAAGCAGATCGCTCCGAAAGGAAGCACAACGACCGTTACTCCTGACCTCCCTTGTCTTGGATCTTGGCCTTGACATTGTCGATGCTGTCAGAGGCCTGGCGGCATGGTTGTTCTGATGACAAGGGTCGAGTCGATGGGTTGATTTGTCTTAGAAGTTAGAGGTAGATATTGTAATGTTCGAATGCGGATTGCGTCCATGTAACACCTTTTTAATGAAATAAAAAGTGTTATTTCATATAATAAAGTGTTATTTCATATAGTTGAGTTTTATTCGGAAAATGTGTTGTTTTAGCAATGCCGAATGAATGTTCCTGATCCCGGTTAAGTACCTCGTTTCGTATGGTTCAATAGTTTGCTAGTGGAACTTTTGTGTGGCTTAGATATTTTAGCTTAAATATTGTTCCTGTACTCGGGGATCAGCCCTTGCCTTAGGCGGGGTGCGAGTTTGGCTGGAATGGGTCTTACTCGTGGGCCGGCTAAGGTACGCCTTGTCCGGCGGACCATATTAGTGAGTTGATTAAAACGGGCTCTGAATCGTGATATCCACGAAGGGCGCTCCGAATCCAGAGACTTATTCGGCCCTAAGGTGTCATGCGCCGAAGAGGGCTCTGAATCCGGAGGCTTATTCGGCCCTAAGGTGTCATGCACCAAAGGGGGCTCCGAATCCGGAGACCTATTCGGCCCTAAGGTGTCATGCACCCAAGGGGGCTCCGAATCCGGAGGCTTATTCGACCCTAAGGTGTCATGCACCAAAGGGGGCTCTGAATCCGGAGGCTTATTCGGCCCTAAGGTGTCATGCACCAAAGGGGGCTCCGAATCCGGAGACTTATTTTGGCCAATCGTGATATCCACGAAGGGCGCTCCGAATCCGGAGACTTATTCGGCCCTAAGGTGTCATGCACCAAAGGGGGCTCCGAATCCGGAGGCTTATTCGGCCCTAAAGTGTCATGCACCAAAGGGGGCTCCGAATCCGGAGACTTATTTTGGCCAATCGTGATATCCACGAAGGGCGCTCCGAATCCGGAGACTTATTCGGCCCTAAGGTGTCATGCACCAAAGGGGGCTCCGAATCTGGAGACTTATTTTGGCCAATCGTGATATCCACGAAGGGCGCTCCGAATCCAGAGACTTATTCGGCCCTAAGGTGTCATGCACCAAAGGGCGCTCCGAATCCGGAGGCTTATTCGGCCCTAAGGTGTCATGCACCAAATGGGGCTCCGAATCCGGAGACTTATTCGGCCCTAAGGTGTCATGCACCAAAGGGGGCTCCGAATCCGGAGACTTATTTTGGCCAATCGTGATATCCACGAAGGGCGCTCCGAATCCGGAGACTTATTCGGCCCTAAGGTGTCATGCACCAAAGGGGACTCCGAATCCGGAGACTTATTCGGCCCTAAGGTGTCATGCACCAAAGGGGGCTCCGAATCCGGAGACTTATTTTGGCCAATCGTGATATCCACAAAGGGCGCTCCGAATCCGGAGACTTATTCGGCCCGAAGGTGTCATGCACCAAAGGGGGCTCCGAATCCGGAAACTTATTTTGGCCAATCGTGGTATCTGCGAAGGGGTTTGAAGGAGAACGACAGAGAAAATCAATTTTCATTAAAACGTGGGACCAGTACAAACATCGGATCCCACAAGTCGGGTCTGTAAATGGAGTCTATGTTCATAGTCTACGTACGCGCGGACTGCGGTGAGCCGCGGATCTCCTCAATGCCACGGGCTGTTGGGAAGCGCATAAACTGATGGTAGGTGCTTGGGACGACTTTCATGACATGCAACCAGGGGCGCCCCATGATGGCATTATATGGCGACGGAAGCTTCACAACTAAGAAGTCCACGTCAACTGTCTTTGAGCCCGCTCGAACAGGTAGCACGACCCTCCCCAACGGATACTCTGGATTCACGTTGAAGCCGATCAGCGCCTGAGACGACAGTGATAGGTCCGATTCGTTGAGGCCGAGTTCGACAAAAGTTCAGAAATGAAATTTCCGGCGCTTCTGGGTCTATGAGAATCGTTCAACGCCGAACCGTCAGACGCGTAATTTGACGCACCAAAGGATCGACGTATAAGCTGCCGTTCCGAGGTCGAGTCATCGAATTTAATTGTCGAGCTTCTTTGGGCGGCCGGTCGACATGTTATGTTTTTGGGGATTGCGCGATCGACGGTATGCACGGCCGTGGATGCCGGCATCAGAGATTACGTGGATCACGCCAAGCGGGTGAATCTGTCTCAAGGCTAGTGCTTTGGTTAGCCTTCCTTGCTCACGATATCGCAATCGACCATCTTGCGCGAAGTTCCTCCAGATGATCCTTTAGCGCATAACAACTCTCGGTTTCGTGGCCGTGATCTTTGTGGTATTCGTGATCGTCCGTCCTCCTCCGTGTCGAGGCCCCACCATCTTCGCCGGCCACTTGAAAAATGGAAGGTGCTGGACTTTGGTCATTATTGCCGCGATCGGCTCTGTCAACTTCGTATACTTCTTGTCTGTTCGCCTCGAGCGTCTGCTGTCGACTTGTAGTTGTTCATTCGTTCGATGGGGGCACTGATCGCTTGATCGGCGGGAGTCTCGCCTTTTATCCCGCTTGGTCCGTTGTCGAGGCTCAGGGCTCGGCGGCGGCACAGAGCTTATTGGTCGAGCGGTTTCGGGGAAGGCCGTTTTGCTGGGGGTTTGTCCGGCTTTTATCCTCAGGGCGTCATCTTCGACTTTACAATATTCTTCAACTTTTTTCATCAATGCCTGTGACTGTTTTGGGGCCTTCGTCGTGAACCGCGAGCAGACGCCGGGATGTAAACCCATTTTGAAGGCGGTGATGGCCATGGAGTCGTTGCAGGCGTCGTCAACAAGGTTGAAGCACTCCCAATATCGTGCCGAGTACGCTCTAAGCATTTCTCCTGACTGGATCTGCATAGCCCAGAGGGAGTCGGCCTGTTTCGGTTGTACCTCATTGGTGATGAACCTGGCCCTGAAGGATTTCTGCAGCTGTCGGAAGCTTTTAATCGAAGCTGGCTCCAACTTGTAATACCACCTAACAACTAGTGGACCTAGGCTGCTAGGGAATATTCGACACATGAGGGCTTCATTGTCTGCGTGCAGCGTCATGGCCTGTTTGTAATGACGGATATGATCAGTGGAGTCTGATTTTCCGTCATATAGAGTGAACGAGGGAGCTTTGAATTTCTTGGGCAGGGACGCCCTTGCGATCCGTCGAACAAAAGGATCATGCTGGTCTTCCTCGTGTGAGTTGCTTCTCTTGCGCTTGTTCCTCGTTCTCAGATCTTTTCCGGAGGAGCTGGAGGTCTCGGATCGTCTCCTTGTGTCGAGCTCCGTGGATGATGAGTTGGAGCTGCTATCGGTATCCTTCGGGCGAGCCCGAGGTCTTTGTCCGTCTGCCCTCGGGGGTCGCTCTGGTTCCTGGCGCATGGCCTCTCTAGACTTTGCTACCTCCAGGGCCAAATCTTGACGGAGTCGCTCGTTCTCAGCGATCATGTTCTCGAGCCTATGTTCATTCTGCTTTGCTTGTTCTATGATAGCCTGCATTGTTTCTTGTGCTGAAGTTGTTGGTGAATCGAAGTTCGTATGCGTGTCTTGGGATGGTTTCTTTTCCGAGCATATTAGCTGGGGTGAGGTCGTCTTCCTGTGTTATCTCGTTGGTGGCTATCGGGGGATCTTCGGTCACGCCTTCCATGGATGTATTTGAGTATTCCCACAGACGGCGCCAATTGTGGTGAAAGGGTTTGGAAATACTCCTTAGATCCTGAAAGACGCCAATGATCCTCAGCTAGTCACCTGCAAAGATACGAACACTTCGGTCGGGGGTGCCGGAATTAGCACTCCGACGGGCAAGTCAGTTCCTCTGCTCAAGAGAGCTTGTTTACTAAGTTTTCAGAAGTGATTCTTACGTACCTTTACAAATCTGAAGCTCTTGTATTTATATCCATTCTCTGGGCCTCGGGGCCTGGGCCTACTTTTTCAATAATTATTTTTTCTTCTATTCGGCTCTAGGGAGGGGTCCAAATACGGCCTATCTATCCTATTCGGCCCTGTATTCTTGCGGGATATATGCTGTCTAGCGTGAAGCTTCTGAAATATACCTCCCTTATCCTCGCCTAATTATTCGGCCACCACATTTACTAATGGTGGCCTATATATTGAGTGAAGGTTTTTTTGCAATTACGCAAACATTCTTGGTCAATTATACAACAAGTTTTTCGTAATTAAGCAAACATTCTTGATCAATTATGAAATAGTTTTTTCATAATTATGCAAACATTCTTGGTCAATTATGAAACAGAATTCTTTTATTTTTTAACAAATTACAAATACACCTATAAAATTTATTTAAAACATGAATTGGTCCTATAATGTTAGAAATTACAACTATCGTTTGTTATAAATTTTAACTTAACACAATACTCAAGGGAAAAAAAAATGATTCTCCTATGCAATAATAAATTATTAAAATTATTTATTAAAAAATATTTCTCATATCATTAAAAATTATTAACTGACTTAATGACTTATTTATTAACAAAATGGTTAATTGAAAAATATTTTTCATATCATTAAAAATTGTTAATTTACTTATTAATAAAATTGTTCATTTGTTATGCGAGTATGATTTATGTATTAATAAAATTAGTCATTTGTATATATACGTATTTTCTTTTGCTTCTTTATTAGTTCAGTGACTTATCGTAGTAGTTTTTTTTAGATAGAAAAATTATCGTAGTATTTGTTTTATATTTATCTATTGAGAAATGCTACACACCATAATTTTTTTCTTTTTATAAATTCGGAAAAAATATTAAAGACTCACAAATTCACCTAAAATGATATGGTAATAGAATTGGAATCAACATCATGGATATATAACAAATCAAAAAATGATACATATCATACCACATAATTCTATCATATATCTAACAATTTATTCTATTTAATTTCATAGAATAATATTTTAATTTTAAAAAAATTATTAAAATACAAAATTTAAACATACTATAATAATAGCCAATGCCTTGCATGAGCATTTAATTTGGTCCACTATATGTTTTTGTGTTTTTCATTTTTCACTTTTCTTTTATATTATCTACCAATATTAGTGGGATTAATTTGGAAGAAAGTTTTTTCGTAATTATAAAAAAATTCTTGATCAGTTATGAAATATAAATATTTTGATTTTGGATAAATTATAAATACACTCTAAAATTTATTTAAAATATGAAAAACCCCTACAATATTAGAAATTATAACTATTCCTTTAACTTCACAAAATAAACAAAAATAATTTGAATAAAATATGAAAAAATTATTAAGACAAATGAAAATTCATCTATAAATAACTTTTTAAAAATCAAATCAGACAGAATAATTTGTTAGAATATTTGCATTTGGAAAATTTAAATTTATCATAATAATAACTCGTGCCTTGCACGAATCTAAAAATATATATATATTTTTTAAAACAAGCCAAATCAAAATTTAACGGTGATATCACATGATTATTGGCGTGTAAATCACCATTCAATTATCCCATCATACTCAATCTCAATAAAAAAATTCACTCATTTAAATTAAAATTTTACCTCATCTATTTATTCCATAATTATGTCGTAATATTTTTAAAAATTTTTCATATTATTTCATTTCATTTAGCAAACTCAATAAAATATTAGAGTCAAATGTCATAGTAAGCTGTGCTTCGCACATGCTTTTTACACTAGTATATATATATATATATATGGTGGTGGTGGGTTCAGGGCTGGTTGGTGGATTTGCTATTTCATCTGTTTGTTCGCCCCTCCTCTTCATGTCGGATGGTTTAGGGTTCTAGCATGGAGAGAGAGAGAGGAAAAAATTTCTAAAGTAGTGTAATTTGAGGTTTTTTATTTGTTTATAATTTGGGTGTATCTTTGAGGGTAATTTGGAAAGAAAAAGAATACATAAATTGTATTGAGAGTAAATTATAGGAGTACTTACCAATCAATCCTATTAACTAGATTTATTTACTTACAGGTCCTAACTAATAAATTTAATACTATAAAAATAAGAGATTGATAAATTTATCACTATAAATTTTTTCATAAAAATAAAGAGATTGATAAATTTATCACTATAAATTTATTCATAAAAATAAAAGACTGATAAATTTATCTTTATCATTTAATAAATTTATCAATAGGACTTAATGGGTAATAAGTCTCAAAAGTAAGACCTATTGGTAGTTTACCCTAAATTATAACCCTATATGATTTAATAGAGTATACTAAGAAATTGAACGTATTTAGGCTTGGTTTGGGAAGTGGGTTGGCTTTTTGATTTTTTTGACTATTTTAGCCTGGGCTAAAAAGCTTGGTTTGGGAAGAATTTTTTGACTTTTTGACTTTTTTTTGTGAGAGAATAGTGTAACAATTATAAGTTGGATGTGATGTTTTGTTTGTTATGACTAAAATAGCCTATTTTGTCTTTTGTGTCTATTTTAACCAAAAAAATCCAAAAAGCCTCTTCCCAAACAGAGGCTAGGCATTCTTTTAGTATCGAGCTTGGGATGACTAGGTCAAACCCGGTTTCGAGTCAAGTCAGACTTGGGATAATACGCATACTTTTACCATGTAGTGTTAGCTCGACCCAACTCGATATTTGTCTAGCCTTAGTACAACTTACTCCGTTTGACTTTTCAAGATTTTTTTTTAATTCATTTTGTTTCTTTTTTGTGAATTTTTTAACATTTCAATGAAGAAAAAAAAAAATTAGATTCACTTAATCTAGATACACCTAAAAAGTAAAATATTTGTGAGAAATTTTTTTAAAAAATCATAATAAATACAAAAAAATACAAAGAATGTATTAATTTTTTGAACTTTTGTATTTATTTATTTATTTGGTGTTTTTTTATTTAATATATTTTTACAGTTGTGATTTGTGGCACTAAATTTCCTGGCACTAATGGCACTAATTTCTATATCAGGTAAAAAAAAAAAAAACAAAGTTACCAAAACAGGAAATTAGTGCCATTAGTACCAGGAAAATTAGTGCCACAAATCATTTTTCATATTTTTAATAAAAAGTTGCTAATGTTCATAATTTTGAGTTCTTCAATTATTAACTAAACCTTGTGCTATATAATTTAACATTGCTAAATTTTGTATCAAATTCAACAGAAAATTTAGCTATTGTTGAAATTTGACATTTTTATTTGGTTTTGTATCATTAGTTAGACTCACATGTAATATTTTTATTTTGCATTGTCAATGAATTTTTCTTTCGTTGGTCAAAAGAATTGTGTAATTTGAGAAAATCAAAGACCTTGAAAAAAAAAAAAAAAAGAGTAAAAGGGTATCTTCTAAATAATTCATTTTTTAGAATAGAATAATAATGTCATGTATTAAAATATTATTGTCATACACTAGGCATTTTAGTTGGGATGATTGCACTAAAATGGGAATACCAAAAATATATTGCAATTTAGTGAAAGAATGAATAAAAAAAAATTGCAACCTAGATGGAAGCTTAGAAAAAAAATTGCAAACACATAGGAAGAAAATATAAAATTACCAAAATAGTCAATATCTCTTCCTGAACCCAAACTTGCAGTCACAACCTCTCCCCTCCCTACATTCTCTAACACCGATAGCACCTTTCTCACTTCTCTTTCCATCGATAGCCTTTACTGACCTCCCCTCATAGTTGTCAACATCGTCCACCTCCATTTGCCTTTTCCAACTGTGGGGACATATTTTTTGGATAGTAGCACGTGGCCAAGGTGGCACTAAAATGCCAGCTGAGGTGCCACATGTCCTTGACTTGACCCCGAGGTAATCTCGGTTAGGCCGAGATTATCTGCGGAGATACCGGAATCTGAGATGAGCGGATAAGGGACAAGAGTCTTAAAATGGGAGAGGACTTCAAACTAGATAAGGATAAAGCTCTTGAGGAGTTTATCTTTATCTATTGAAGAGCCCGGGATAAACATTGAGCCAGAGTCCATTGAAGCTAGGCTTCTACAGGGATCAGGTCAGTGTTAGCTATAAAAGTAAGGCACCCTTGTGGGTCTAAGGTACGCTTTTTGTATTCTGGCTTGTGAGTTAATTGGTTATCTTTGAGAGATATTGATTACTGACTTGATCGTCGGAGTGCCCCCGGGTGAAAGAACCACCACTGGAGTCTTTTCTTTCTGTGACAAGTCGTTCAGGCGCAATCTATTCTGCTGGTGTTCTCCAGCTGAGTATCTATTTAGCAGTGTGGTCAAAAAACAACACACACAATTTGGCACTGTCTGTAGGAAAGAAAAGAGAATAGATGGCCAACGACGGACAGAAATAAAATGTTGGGGACGACATCCCTACTGGGAGTGGTAAGCACATTGACCCCAACGTGGAAGAGGATAACTGCAATGAAAAAACTCGGGATCAGAATCTCGAAGAGAAAGACGTCGGCAAGGAGGGCGACATACCAAAGAAGTCAGACCGAGGCGGGTATTATAACGAGGACGACCTCTAGGTATGGAAAGATAGATGTCTGTGGAGGGACAGTGAGATAAAGGGAATGGCGAACAAATTGGCAAACCTACAATCAGTCGTCAATTTCATGATACAGAACAACATCATGCGGCCATCATTTCCGTTACAAGATACGCCGATTCCAACGGCCAAGAACAATGCCCAGAAAGGGGGACAGAAACCAGTCCCTACAATCCCCCAGCACACCAAGACCAAGGAACACTCTCATCGACCATCAAGGGAGATCGGGCAAGGAGACTCAATGAAGGGAAATTCTCGAAGGACGCATTGTACCAAGGAAGCTGACCCCAAAGAACATCGGCATGTTCAAAGGAAGAAACTTTGTTTCGACGCAACTAATAGGGAGAGGTCCAAAAAGACTCATAACGACACCGGGAGTAGCGCACCGAAGAGGCTGAAATCCGTTGATAGTCGAGCTCCTGGACGGACCAAGGAGGATCTGAGGGATTACCTACAGAGGAAGCAACAAGATGTCAAGGTAACCTTAACGGTCAAGCCGAGAATGCCGTTCTCGGTAGAATTGGACAAGTTTGAGGCACTGAAGAGGTTCCACATGCCAAGATTTCAGATATACGACGAGAAGTCTAACCCTAACTTTCACATCGGCTTGTACCTGAACTCAATGGCACTGTACACCGGGAACAAGCCGTTGCACTGCAAAGTGTTCCCTTCATCCTTTAGGGAAATTGTATCAGACTGGTTTCACAAATTGCCGAAAGGAACTGTGAAAAGCTATGAAGGCCTAGCCAAGATGTTCGTGGCTAGATTTGTGACAAACAAACTACAGCCATTGAAGGTAGACTCCCTGATAGCTCTAAGAATTGGCGAGGATGAAAGCCTTAGGGCCTATGCCAGGATGCAACCAAGAGATGGCGATCATGTCTTTTAAGAACGACCTGAAAGATGATTGTTTGCTTCGAAAATCATTGGCAAAACACTGCCAAAAGTATGGAGGAATTAATGGCCAGAATAGAGAAGTATGCCACAGTTGAGGAGGATACGCCAGAGCCAAAAGCGTCAAAACAAGAGAAGAGAAACAGCTTACCAAAACGAGGCCGAGATAACACTGGATACAAGCAAGAGATAGGACTGAGGGTTGCACAGGCAGTCACAACCGTATTCTGAATTCTGGTTTACAAAGTCTTGGAAAGAATCCAGAATCAGCCCTATTATAGAGCACTAAAGAAGCTTCCTGGTGAATTTATAGAAGAAGTCTAAGGAAATACTACGCCTACCATAACGAGGATGGACATCTAACTCAAGGGTGCAGAGCCCTAAAGGCACATCTGGAAGACCTGGTAAGACAAGATCATCTAAGGGACCTGGTAGATAAAACCAAGACAAGGGAAGAGCAAGCGAGACAGCCTCAGGCACCGACAGCACCACCTCCACTAGCACCGCAACCGCAAGCAGGTGGACCTCGAGTGATCAATGTGATTCACTCAAAGGTCAATGAGAACTACATACATGGGGAAACTCAGAAGGTAAAACACTTGCAACATGTGTATTAAGTCCGGCAGAAGAGACCTAGCGCAAACGAATGCCAGTGACCAGTGGTGTCCTTTACTAAAGACGACCTAGAGATGGTGCAGCATCCACACAATGATGTCTTGGTAATATCCCTCAAGATTGGAGAGTGCCAGGTAAAGCGAATTTTGATTGACCAAGGCAGTTCTTGTGACATCATGTATATCAAATGTTACAAGGAGCTTGGCCTTCACCAAGATGATCTGGAACAATCCAATGATCCAATGGTCGGGTTCAATAGAACGCCGACGTGGCACGTGGCAGTAGTAAATTTGAAGGCACAGGCTGGCACCAAGAAGGTAAAAACTAAGTTCACAATGATTAACACTCCCTCCCTTTACAATGCTATCCTGGAAAGGCCATGGCTACATGCAATAGTGGTTGTTCCCTCAACATTACACTAGCTGTTGTGATTCCCAACAGAGCATGAAATTGAGAAGGTCAGAGGGGATCATGGCAACCATGAAATCCACCTTCAACATACGAGAAGCAGAAGCAGCATAGATTGAAGATGAGGACATGGAGGTCCTTGACGACGTCGGCAAAGAACCAGCCGAGAAAAATGAGGAAGCCCTGAAGAAGATCTTAGTCCAGCAAGGGGATGAAGAGCGCTTCTTTCTCCTCGGCTTAGACTTGATCGAGGAAGAGGAAAGGGAATTAGAAGCATTCTTAAAAGCAAACCTTGAGGTGCTTGCTTAGACACCATACGAGATGCCTGGCATTGACCCCGAGGTCACTTGCCATAAACTGAATATGGACAAGTCAGCTAAACCTGTCATCCAGCGAGCAAGAAGGCCGACGTTGATGCATGTTGAAGCGGTAGAAGAGGAAATGGATAAACTTCTGGAGGCCAGAGCCATTCGAGAGGTAAACTACCCGACATGGTTATTAGACACGGTGGTTATGAAGAAAAAGAATGGGAAGTGGAGGGTCTGTGTGGACTTCACCAGCCTAAACAAGGCTTGTCCCAAAGACAGTTTCCTACTACCCAAGATTGACCAATTGCTGGATGCCACTTCAGGGCATGGAAGGATGAGCTTCCTAGACGCTTATAGGAGGTACCATCAGATAGCCATGTACCCCCAGATGAGGAGAAAACTGTATTTATCACTCCAAAATGGCTGTATTGCTATAGAGTGATGTCTTTTGGGTTGAAAAATGTAGGAGTAACTTACCAGAGATTGGTGACTAAGATGTTCAGACATCAAATAGGCAAAACAGTGGAGGTATACATTAATGACATGGTCGTAAAGACCAAGGAACCTGAAGATCATCTGGCCGACCTGAAGACCATCTTTGACATTTTAAAGACATTTCGGCTCTGACTCAATGCATCAAAATGCGCATTTGGAGTTAGATTAGGGAAGTTCCTGGGATACCTGGTCACCAGAAAGGGCATTGAGGCAAGCCCAAATCAAATCAAGGCCATTCTGGAGTTAGAGAGCCCAACGTCGGCAAAACAAGTGCAGATGCTGACTGGAAGGGTTGTAGCCCTAAATAGATTCATAAGTAGAAGTTCTGATAAATGCAAACCTTTTTTCAGTTTAGTAAAGAAAGCCACAGACTTCTTATGGACAAAGGAGTGCGAAGTCGCCTTGGCCAACTTGAAGAAATACTTGACCACAGCTCCGGTTCTCTGAAATTCAGTACCTGGAGAGGAGCTGTTCTTATACTTGGCGGTCTCAGAGCATGCAATAAGTGCAGTAATAATCAGGGAAGATAAGAGAGAACAGAAGGCAGTTTACTACGTGAGTAAAACCCTAGCAAATACAGAGACTAGATACTTACCCTTGGAGAAGTTGACAGTAGCTTTAGTAATGGCCTCCAAGAAGCTAAATCACTACTTTCAAGCCCACAAGATTGTGGTGTTAACTGAGCATCCTTTGAAGTCCCTGTTGCAGCAAGGAGATCTAACAGGTAAGATAGCCAGATGGGCAGTGGTGTTGTGCCAGTATGACCTGGAATTCAGACCCAAAACAGCAATCAAAGGACAAATTTTGGCCGACTTTGTGGCCGAGTTCACACCAGGAGCCATCATACATCAGGCTCCGTTGAGCCGAGGTATACGATGTCTAGGAGAATAAGGAGAAACCCAGTTGGGAATAGCTAAATAGAGGAAAGAAGAGAAACTCACGCCCTGTAGTATTTACGTCGGCGACTCCTTTCGACTGTTTATTGATAGAAGTTCAAACCGACAAGGAGCGGGGGCAAGAGTAGTGCTAGTATCGCTGGATGGACAGATGCTGGAACAATCCATTCATTTGGGGTTTAAGGCCTCAAACAACAAAGCAGAATATAAAGCACTGATAGTAGGATTAAAGTTGGCAGCAGCAATGAAAGCCAACAAGGTAATGGTCTTTTGTGACTCCCAGCTTATCGTTAACCAGGCAACAGGCGAATATGCTACCCAAGATAAAAGGATGGTGGCCTATGTCAAAGAGGTGGGCAGACTGATAGCATTGTTCTAAAATTGCCGACTATAGCAAGTTAGCTGAGATGACAACAGCTATGCTGATGCCTTGGCCAACCTGGCTAGTGCAATGAAACTAGGAGAGGCAAGGACAATAATGGTTGACTACTTATCAAGTCCAAGTGTAGAACTATTGAACACAGAGCATGAAGCAATATGCGTGGAGATAGGACCAAGCTGGATGGATGCAATAATAATATTCCTCAAAGAGGGAAAACTGCTAGATCATCGTAAAGAAGCACACAAGATCAGACTGAAGTCGGCAAGATTCAATCTGATAGTAGAGGGGCATCTCTATAGAAGATCTGTTACTGGTCCCCTTTTGAGGTGTGTGCATCCTTCACAAGTTGAAGACTTCTTATATGAGACACATGAAGAAGTATGTGGAAGCCACACTGGGGGCAGGTTACTTGCTCATAGGGCCATTACTCAAGGGTACTAGTGGCCCTATATGTAAAAAAATGCTAAAGCCTATGTTAGAAAATGTGAGAAGTGTCAGAGGTTTACACCTTTGATACACCAACCAGCAACAGATTTGAACCTAGTATCCAGCCCTTGGCCATTTGCCCAATAGGGCATGGATCTTGTTGAACAACTACCTCAAGCAACTGGACAAAAGAAGTCCCTACTAGTGGCAACAGATTACTTCACCAAGTGGGTTAAAGCTAAACCCCTTGGAAAGATTCGGGACATTGATGTAAAGAACTTCATATGGAAGAACATCATCACCAGGTTTGGGATCCCAAGAGCAATAATAGTAGATAATGGAACGCAGTTTGACAGTAAGTTAATCAAGAGCTTCTGTGCAAAGTACAAGATCAAGAATTACTGTTCCACTCCAAGTTTCCCTCAAAGCAATGGACAAGCAGAAGCATCCAACAAAGTTATCTTGAATGGGAGGTTGGAAGTAGCAAAGGGAAAGTGGGTGGATGAGTTGCCCAATGTACTCTAGGCATATCGGACTACGCTGAGAAGATCAACTGGAGAGTCCCCATTCGCCATGGCTTATGGCACAGAAGCAGTTATTCCACTAGAGGTCGGCATCCCAAGGATCAGAACCTAGGGAGTAGAGAATGGGACTGATGATGCATTTTTAACCCGAGATCTGGATTTGTTGGAAGAAAAAAGTGATAAAGCAGTAATCCAACTGAGGGCCTACCAGCAGCAACTTGCCAAGGCTTACAACAAAAAGGTCAACCCATGAAAGTTTCAAGTTAGGGACCTCGTCCTGAGAAAGGTTGTCGGTAACAAGAAGGATCCTAGAAAGGGCAAGCTTGGCCCAAATTGGGAAAGACCTTATAGAATCATCTCGGTCTTGGGCAATAGGGTATATCGGCTTGAAGACAGTGAAGGCAAAGAGTTGCCAAGACCTTGGAATACTTGCAACCTAAAGTTTTTCTATCATTAAGATTTCCTTTTGTTTTTAAGTTTTTCTGTTACTAGCCGAAGTAATTAATAAAATTTTAGCTCAATTTTTTATTTCAAACTTGTGTAAAAGGATTGACCGGTCACTTAGCGATGTTTCTGATTGAAACATGATGAATAACTTAGACTTATTATATGGCAGAGTTGAATTATACTTGCATATAATAGAGTTGAACTAAGTTGGCGATGTTTCTGATTGAAACATGACGAATAACTAGACTTATTATATGGCAGAGTTAAATTATACTTGCATATAATAGAGTTGAACTAAGTTGGCGATGTTTCTGATTGAAACATGACGAATAATTTAGACTTATTATATAGCAGAGTTGAATTATACTTGCATATAATCAAGTTGAACTAAGTTGAATTAACCTAGATTTGTTGTGTCAACAGAATGAAAACTTTGAATGACACTAAATACATATCAGTTAGATTAACAGAGACCGAGGTTGATAACCTCGGCCAGTCTCTGTTTGAATTTGATCTCAACAACAAGATCATAGGTACATACTTAATGTGAACAGAAGTAAAACTTAAGTTCACATTAGGGGGGCAGAGAGTTAGAGAATAATACTTGGAAGTTGGAATTTACAAGAGAAAATTGGTCTAACATTTGTTGAAATTTAAAGAAAAAATTTACAAGTTGAAGTTAAGCCGAGGTTGTGTTGAGAGAAAATTGGTTTAACACTTGTTAAAATCTTAAGAAAAAATTACAAGTTGAAGTTAAGCCAAGGTTGTGTTGAAAGAAAATTGGTTTAACACTTGTTGAAATTTTAAGAAAAATTTATAAGTTGAAGTTAAGCCAAAGTTATGTTGAAAGAAGTATTTACGTACTTGCTGAGATTACCATGTTCCCAAGACTTGGAAAATAATGGAAGATAGAAGTCTTGATAACTAAAAGAGAAGTGGCATGTTTTAGATAAACACTTGAGAAAACTTTCTTACAATATTTTTTCAAGTGCTAAGACAAGGCCGAGATAAACATTTAGCAGATATATCCAAAGTATTTTTTACCCCAAGGAGATTGCACAGTTAAGGTGTACTTCAAAGACATACAAATTATTCTAAGTATGGAAGCAGTAGAGCTTAAAAACATATAAACACTTGAAAGAAGAAGTTGTGCTTGCATTAAGAGAAGAAAAAGGGCACTTCGACCTACAAAGAGACTACTTGTTCATATTACAAAAGTGGCACGTAGGCCAAATATGAAAACTGAAAACATTGTTCGGGAAATTACTAAGTACAAAGAAAAAGTCGATAGCAAGACTATTCGGCGCCGGTGGCGGGCTGTGTCTCGGCCCCAAAAGACAACTGGGGAATCTTCTCAGCAGCCTTCTCAACCTTGAGCTCGGCGTCGATCTCTCGTAGGGTCTGATCAATGCTTCTCTCGATGATTGGCACCTCAAACGTTGTCTTCTGGGAGGGAGGCACCTTTTGAGACCTCGTCCTCATCATCCTGAGTCAAGTCTACTTACTCATTCAGAGTTAGGGACTTGGCCCCAGCAGGATCTTTAGCAACGGCCACCTCGGCCTCTTCATCTTCGGCTTCCTCTCCTTCTTCCTCTTCTTCTTCTTCTTCTTCCCCAACTCTTGCCTCAAACTGGCTTGAAGTGGGTGGGAATGGTACCACAAGTCGACCTACGTCCCTCAGAGGAGAGTCCTCGGGGACAGCCAACTCCTTCAGAGTGGCCATCCAACCAAGAGTGAAGCCCATGTTGCATGTCTCTCTGACTTGTTTTTTGTAGTTCTCGTGGATGTCGGCTGCCCCCTTGGCGTATGATTTCTCGTCGGCCGCTTTGATATCGGCGTCCTTCATGGCCAAGGCAGTGATGAGCTCTGCTTGGGCTTCGACAGTCTTTGCTTCGGCCTCTTTCTTCTCGACTTCAAGGACCTTAGCAACAGCCTCAGCAGCGCATGCCCTCTCCTCGGCCTCATCTTAAGCTTTCCTGGCTGCATTGGCCTGATCTATCAAAGTCTTCATCTTGGCATTGGCCTTATTAACAGTCTTCAGCAAGCCAGCAGTCTCCTTGGTCTTGTTGACCAACTCCTTCTCAATGTCGAAAGCCTGCATCGCGAAGGAGTGGGCGTGCTGAATCGCCTAGAAGAAATGGACAGAACAAAAGTTAATAAAACTCTAAGTATGGAAAAACAGAGAATAAAAAGTACCAAGTGTTAGGGACTTACTTGTACGGAGTGCTACAACATCAGAGCGTAGTTTTCATATTCACTAACCTCGGCGTTGCGTTCGAGGTCTTTCGGAAGGAGCAAGGCAGTAGAGAGGACAACGCCGACTTCAATGTCAGTTGCGCTGTCGCTGACTCTGACTGGCTTGTCCTCCATGGTGATTGAAGGGGCCTAGGGGGCATCTGACTTCAGGGACCCAGAGGTTATAGCAGACTCTGACCTCGGCTTCTTTGACCGAGTGGATTCAGAGAGAACAGCCTCCACGGGCCTCTTTTCGGCG
The DNA here is from genome assembly GCA_025200525.1 of Camellia lanceoleosa. Taxonomy (NCBI): domain Eukaryota; kingdom Viridiplantae; phylum Streptophyta; class Magnoliopsida; order Ericales; family Theaceae; genus Camellia; species Camellia lanceoleosa. The sequence continues at coordinate 129,202,078 of CM045768.1, forward strand.
GCAGAGGCACTTTTTTCCGCCTCGACCATCTTTGAGATCGGCAAGGTATCCTCAGAATCGATCTGAGTTACCGTTGCCTTTGCTTGTGCTTTCTTCAGCCTTTTTGGCTTTGGCTGAGATTGCGATGGTGAAGATTGTACGGTGACAATGTTGGGGATGTCGGCTAGAAGGTCGTCTGTTATAGCCTTTTTACGACCCATCTCGTCGGCGGTTACAGCAACGGTGACCTTAGTGCCGAAATGCATTGCTGGAAGTGCAATTGGAGGGTTGGCTGGATCGTATGAGGGCACCTTGACACTTCGGTATATTCGACTTCGAGTCCTACCTACTAGTGCAAAAAATAGAGCTCGACGTCGGTGTTGGCGTTGAGAAGGTGGGATCAATTGTGGAGTAGAGGTTGATGGTTGCTCCACAAGACCAGATATTGATCCTTGGTCAGTGTCACGACCCAAACCTGCCCCTATAGGTTTAGCATCGTAACCAGCCAGTAATTCTTGGATTACCAAAGGCCTCTTGGCATAATGACATATAATGGGGGCTACGGAAACAATTAATCAAGACATACATAGTCCATAGAGCTGTGCTGACATACATGGAGCAGGTGACTTAAAACTTTTTTTTTATAACAGTAATACAAACCTTACACATCACTTCTAGATACACATTACTAGACACCTTGCCCAAACAAAACATAGTATAAACATAGCCTAACATAATAGCCAAAAACAGCCATGAAACTTGACTTCAATCGGAACCTCCTCGGGAGGCGCAATGGTTGGCTGAAAAACTAAAGTGTAGGCCACTAACTCTAGGCCTGATCTAGTGCTTGCTCACCTAAATACATAATATAAAGAGTAAGCTAAAGCCAGTGAATAATAACAGAGTAAAGACTTTAATGAATGATGCCTATAACATATTTCAAATTTCATAACAGAACAGAATCATAATTATGTTCATATTCAAATCATGTGTAATAACCCTCACCACTGTTTATCGATAAACTGCTGATTACTGCCAAACCGAGACTGATTATGATTGATAACTGAAGTAATCGAAATAATGAACTGACTGACTGAAATCTGAAACTGATTGATTGACTGTATTTGTTTAAATGCATTTTCTATCTGTTGATTGTTAATTTATCTGTTCATATTTTGTGCTTAAATTGATAATTGAAGGCCTTATCGGTGGCCGAACCGGAAATTGATTGACAATTTAGGATCATGAGAATTTATGTGATTTTGTGGTATATTTATTGAAAAATTGATTTGGTATGGTTAAATTAGATTAATTATTGATGAATTGCAAAGTTAGACTTAATTACTAGAATGCCACCTAGTGGCCCACTATCTACAAAACACATTGAGCCTATTTACATTCAACAAAAACATTTCATCAGCCTCATTTCATTGCTATAGCCGACCATAGAGAAGAGAATTAGAGGGAGCGTGAGAGACTTGACTTGGTCTGGTGGATTTTGCTTGGAACTTGGTAGAATTGAAGGGGTTTTTGCACAATTGAGTTTCTATAGCTTGTATTCAAGACCTAGGTAAGGAAATTTAACCTCTTATTGTTGAGTCTATGTTGATTCTTGCATGGTCCATGTCAAATTGTAAAGCTAAGTCATGTTTTAATTCATACATGTTGGATCATGTTAGAATTCATGCATGCATGGTTGTATTGTTGAATTTTGAGTTGATTTCATAGCAAATTGTCACATGCATGTTCATAATTTTGCAATGGTCCATGTTTTCAACTTGTTTTTGGAACAATTGGCTCACTAGAGCATCAAATTGAAGCTTTGAAATGATTTGAATTCATGCATGTGTGCATGTTCTTCATGTTCATGAAATTGGTTTGGAATTTGGATTTAATTGACTCACCCTTGGACTTTAAATTCACAAATTGAGCTTTGACACTTGTTGTATATTGAGTTTAGTTGTGTTTTCCAGAATTTGGGCCCAAGAGGTCGAGTTTTGAGGTTAGGAATGCTTGGTTTGAGCTTGGGAGGCAAATCTGGAAATTCCAGGATTTGGCTTCTACGCTCGAGCGAAGGATTCTACGCTTGAGCGACCACCGTTTACTCTGAGCTACGCTCGAGCGACGGAATGGTGGCTCGAGCGTAAATTGCAAGCTCTCAGAATCTTGGTGCGCACAGGCGTACGCTCGGGCGAAGGGACCTACGCTCGAGCGAAGGGCTGTGTCTTATGCTCGAGCGAGCATCGAGCGTAAATTTTGAGCATCCAGCATTTTTACTGTAGCACACAATCCGCTCGAGCAACGGAATTCACGCTCGAGCAGAGATCCTTTGTCTGCATGTTCGCTCGAGCGAAGGAATCTTCGTTCGAGTGAGACCCCTGTTTTCAGTAAATTTTGCAAAATGTTTTCTAAGTGCATTTTTGCATCCTCTTTCCATCCTAGGCATTCCTAGGGCATATTTAAGGCATCTTAAAGAGGATATAGATGTAGAACACACCGAGGCAAATTAGGGATTAAATTATTATCTTTCCCAACTGTACAACTTAGTGTGTGTTCAATCTGTTAACTGTATAGGGTTGGCATTCCAAGAAGACGCTCTAGCTTACTGTAGCCCAGAACTCTGTGAGTAACAATTGTGTAAAGATATGTTCAAAATGATTATCTTCTGAATACTGAACTGATATTGTTTACTGAATGAATGTATGTCCTACATTCTGAACTGTACTATGGCATCCTTAGCACCTACTGTTTACTGTTACTGTTACAGAGATCTCTGTCGGTTCCCTCGTGAAACCACTACTGTTTACTGATTGATGGCCATCATTACTGTTCGGTCTTTAAGACCTACTGTTTACTGTTATGCTAATGGATGTACCACATATGACTGATTGACTGAAAGACTGAAATACTGATTTAATGAACTGTTTTCATTACTGTAAGGACATTCATTCTAAACCTCTTTACGCATTATGTTATTCACTGGGCTTTAGCTCACTGATCATATATATATGTAGGTGTACAGGCACCGGACCAATGCTAGAAGCATCAGGGTATTTCCAGTTTTGTCGAGCCAACCTATGTGCCTCCCTGCGAGGTTCCGAGCCTGCCAAGCTAAGGCTAGGGGTGTTTAGTGTTCCCCCTCATCTTGCTTTTGTTTATCAGATAGATCAGATAGACCGTGACTGCATCTTGGTTAATAGAGACTTGATCCCTGTACTGAATGTTTGTAAATGTTTTGTATACTGTTCTATATAAATGTATGAAAAATCTTTTGGCATACAGACTGTCATAGCTCATTGGACATTGTTTATTTACTGTATTGGCTTCCGCCAAGCCCCTCAGATCAGATATTGTATTACTGCTAAGCAGGCCTTCGGTAACCTAGGGTTACTGGCCGGTTACGGTGCTAAACCCATAGGGGCGGGTTTGGGTCGTGACATTATGTGTGGTACATCCTTTAGCACAAACATGTCTCTTGGGTCAAGCTTATCAAGTTCCATGAAGGAACCTCTGATACCGGGTAACATATCTCATACATAGGCCACGATATTGTTTCCCCGAGAGCCCGGGCCACTAGATAACCCCGGGCTAGGGCCTCATGACCATAAGCCATAGTATTATGTCCCCTGGGTGAGGGCCTCTGCTAAGGATACCACAATTACATTTCAAAGAAAATTGGACAATCATTCATTCATCCAAACATGGCATTTCAGAAACTTATCATCTCATATCAGCAGAAAATAATTAAAGTTAAACATAACTTTACAGAGTTATTACTCACAAACAATTGGTCGCCCCAACTAGATGGCAAAATGGCACTTCACTTATCCTGAGGTGCATGACCTACACGAACACACATACAATTACCCACTTGAAACACACGCTCGAGTCATACATAACTTACTTCGTTTGTTCTTAGTGTATGTTTAGCCATTAACCTCATTATGGAGTTTTAATCATGGCCTAGGAATGCCTAGGATGGAAAGAGGATGCAGTAATGCACTTGAAAACATTTCTCAAATTTTGCTAAAAATGGGGTTCCCGCTCAAGCGTGGCTTTCCCTACTCGAGCGGATATGCAAGACATAAAGGCTCGCTCGAGCGGGAATTTCCTTGCTCGAGCGGATTGCAAACTTAACAAAAGTACTAAATGCATGAATTTCACGCTCGACGGATGCTCGATCCCCGCTCGAGCGTGAGACTCAGACCTACGCTCGAGCGTGAATTCTCTCGCTCAAGCGGTCTGTAAAACATAAGAACCTCTAGGTATATGCATTTCACGCTCGAGCGTGACTCTCGTCGCTCGAGCGGAAGCGTATGTACTCAGAGTGCACGTTCGAGCATGAAGTTCCCCGCTCGAGCGTAGATCAAATTTTTGGAATTTCCAGATTGATCTTCAAGTACAAAACTCAACCTTTAAAGCTCCAAGCTTGATTTTTCTGGGCCAAAATTTCCAGAAAACACTTAGAAACTCATAATATAACCCGTTTTGAAGGTCATTTCATAAAATCAAAGCCCAAAAGTATGCCAATTGAACACAATTCTAATGTAAGTTTTATGAACAATTCAAAAACATAACATGCATGAGTTCTCATGAACTCCAAACTTCCAAAGCTCGACCAAATGCAAGATTTATGAACAATTCAAAAACATAACATGCATGAGTTCTCATGAACTCCAAACTTCCAAAGCTCGACCAAATGCAAGATTCAACTTAAAATCATGATAAGGTTCTAAAGTATAACCATGATATGACCATGCATGTGAGAATTTCATGAAAACAACCTCAAGGGTCAAAGATATGTACATGCATAGATGGGTTAACTCTCAAATCTACTCTTTTAGGCCATTTCTTGACTTAGCCTCTCATTTTTCCATGAACCATGCAATGAACAACTCAAATTCACAATCAAGAGGGTGATTTTCCTACCTTAAATCTTGAATTCCAAGTGTGGTAGCTCAATTATGAAATTCTTCTCCAATTTCTCCTAAGTCTCAGCAAATTCTTTTGTTGAACAGAGTTTCTTCCAACTCTCTCTCTCTCTCTCTCTCCCACGTTTTTTACCAAGGGAATGGAACATAATGGTGATAAACATGCAATAGGCATAAGAGACATGGACTTGAGAGAGCCCACTCAATGGCAAGAGTGTAAATAACTCAAGCTAAAGTAATTCAATATCATTTATTCTAATTTAATTGTTCCAAGTCAAATTTTAATTAAACCCACCATAAAATTCCATAAATCCTAATTAACACATAACACAAGTCAATTTCTAAATCGGTCGCCGATAGGGCTTCCAATTCGCAATTTGAAATCAAAACTCGAACAGATCTTTCTATGCTAAACAGATATAAACACTATAACGCAAGGCACACATGCAGATTAGTTCAGAATCTCATCTTAATTTTAATCAAGCATAATTAATTACGGATTAATGTTAATCATAGGTCGGGGTTGTTACAATCAGGCCTTGATGATTCAGCTTGAGGAGTTGTTGCTGAAGGAGGAGACTTGTATTTTCTTGGGACATCGGGAAGTATGAACTTGTAGGTTGAAATGTAGCTGAGCAGCAGAGGTGCTTTCCGCTGGTCAACTGGCAAACCCAACAACTTCTTGAAATCCTTGCTAGGATAGAAGGATTTGCGAAAGTCTTTGAGTGGTTAAGGAAGCACTGCAAAATAAAAACAAACAGAGGTTAGAGCATAAAAAAATATCAAAGTAAGAAAGACTTGAAAGCAAGTAAATGTGACACTTGACTCTTACCATCTCCCTCTCTGAAAACTGTTGGGCTTAGGGGATAGAGGTGAAGATCATCATCTGGTGGGAACTCCTAGTTGCCCGAGACGATGAAGTAATCGTCTCCAACACCCTTGTTGGAGTCTGGGAGGTCAGTGACAAGTTTGTATTCTGTGGATCTTGACTTAAGGTAATAGATATAGCCCTTTTCTAACTTCAGGCCGCACATGGTGTAATAATATTGGATGTCGGCAAGGGTAACCCTAGCATTAACTTTTTTTGCTAAGGCAATTATACCATTGATAACTCGGTAAGAGTTTATGGCAATCTACATTGGGTTTAGTTTGTAGTAGTGAAGGACTTCTCGAAAAAGGATGTCAAGAGGGAACCTAAGTCCACACTCTATGAAGGCTACAACTGGAAAGGGCATGGAGTCGTCTTCGGACATAATAGAGTCCTCATCCCCTGCTAACCTAAGATGAACGTCGGCAGGGATGACAAACTCCTGCCTAAAGTATTCTAACTTAGTTGGGGTGTTTACCCTCCTCCTGAACATACCCATGGCGTCGGCTAAGTGGAAAGGGTGTTGGATTTCAGAAGGAAGTGGTTTGTTAAGGTTTAAAGGACCTTAGCAAAACCTAAACGTATACTGGGGCAAGAGTTTTTTGAGGATCTAAGGGGAATTTGTTTCAATTTTTCCTAAAGTTTGTAAGTTCTAAAAACAAGTCCCAAACCTAAGACTATGAAAACAAGAATTGAAGGCAAGAATCTGGAAAAGACAACAAGAAAATAGGGCAAAAAGCATGATTCAGAAGCCAGAAGGAATTCAAGAACATTTTTCAAAAAAATGTACAGATATACAAAGCCAAAAACAGTGGCAGAATACCAAATATTTATACTTGGTTCAGAACCCAGAAAGCAAAAATCATAAACATCAAAAATGTGAATAGCATGTGAGTGTGTGTTTATACCCAGAAACAGATGAAGCTGAACATGTTTAAGGATACGAAAGGTGAAAAATGAAACACAGACAAAGATAGGAGACTATGAATATATTCATCATGATGAATAAACAAAGGCAATAGAGTATGAAAAACTAAAGAGGGGGAAAATAGAAAACTCACTGAAGAAAATGAAGCCGGTGTCAAGTACGACGGGGTCAGAAGATGGCAGCAAATGGAGAACAGCAGCAAAAGCTTCACCGAATGAGGTGAACGAAGAAGTTGCAGAGCTGGAAAGCTTGAAACAATAGAGGATTTGGGAGAGTAGAGAGTGAGAGAACTTGAGCGACGACGAAGATACGAAAGAGAAACGACGAAGAGAGAGAGCGAAATTTTGTAAAAAACACGAAAGGGCTACAAACCACAATAAATATGCCTTGGACGACGTGTCTGTCAGGTGACGCACGCAGAAGCGACGCGACCTAATGGCGCGTGTCAAGTACGGTTCAATGGGGAAGAAATACGTGGCAAAAACGGTTGAGTTACTGTGCATGACAGCTCATACGCGTGTAAAAACTCTTGGAGTTCTTGATTTAATGGAGTAAAGACCTCGGCTATAGGGATGATCTCGGCTAAAGAACTTGAAAAAACTTGGTTCTTGGTTCTAAGGAATTGATGCAAACTTTTTTCATATGGAATCTGATGTGTGATAACCTCGGTAATGAAGAATAGAGCAGGTCTTAGCCGACATGCTAAGTGAGCAAGTAATATAGTTCCATCATCTTAGGATGCCGATGTAATAGAACCTAGGAGGCAGTTGTGGGGACATATTTTTTGGATAGCAACGCGTGGCCAAAGTGGCATCGAAGTGCCAGCCGAGGTGCCACGTGTCCTTGACTTGACACTGAGGTAATCTCAGTTAGGCTGAAGTTATCTGCGGAGATACCGAAATCCGAGATGAGCGGATAAGGGGCAAGAGTCCTAGAATGGGAGAGGACCTCAGACTGGATAAGGATAAAGCTCTTGAGGAGTTTATCTTTATCTATTGAAGAGTTCGGGATAAGCATTAAGCCAGAGTCCATTGAAACTAGGCTTTTACAGGGACCAGGTCAATGTTGGCTATAAAAGTAAGGCACCCTCGTGGGTCTAAGGTACGCTTTTTGTATTCTGGCTTATGAGTTAAGCACAATTGGTTATCTTTGAGAGATATTGATTACTGACTTAATCGTCGAAGTGCCCCTGAGTGAAAGAACGACCACCGGAGTCTTTTCTTTCTGTGACAGGTCGTTCGGGCGCAATCTATTCCGCCGATGTTCTCCAACTGAGTACCTGTTTGGCAGTGTGGTCAGAAAATAGCACACACACCAACCTATGGTTCGGGCCTTCTCACCATCATTTTCTTCCAAATAAAATAAGGTTTCTTCAATTGTTGATTTTGAAGATACTTATCAAATTCGGATTAGAGTGCTTCTTTTGTAGTTTTAGAGTCCCCATTGGAGGTAGAAGCACTTGATATGGATGTCTTGGATTTACTAATAGTAATCTAAGGAAATTCAGATAAATCCATATGAAAATTGTGATACGAATTAGAGGAATGACCTCTACCATGGCTATGCTGACCACGGCCTCTATTGCGGTTACTCATGTGCAGATCCCTGCAAAAACTTGTGGGTTAGAAAATTTGGAAGAGAATTAGTCTCTTCTTTTATGTACTCGATATCAAAATTGAATACAGATAATGAATTTTGCCAGGCTACAAAAATTTGTTTATGAACAAGATTTTCAACATCGTTTTTGAAAACATGTTTAGCAGCACTGCAATTACTTCTTAATAAAAAAAAATGTTGATTGAGAAGATCATCCTAAAATTTAAGAATGCATTTAACAATAGAAAAATATTATTTTTTAATGGTAGAATAACTAAGGGATACACCCTTCCATGCTGCGGATGTGAATCTCAATAATTCTTCTTTCTGATTTTTAAGATTATAGTGTTTAAGAATACCTCCATAACCTTGGTTAGAGGCATCTATTTCAACAATTTTGTTCCAATTAGAATTCAGAAGAGCAAGGCAAGGTAATTGCTTTGCTTTTAATTTAATTTTCTGTACAACTTTAGTATGCTCATGAGTCCAAAGAGTTGGATTTTTCTGAAGTTTGGCATACAAAATGGTAGCATCTTGTGCTAAGTTCTGATAATAATCTACAATATAATTAAGACTTCTAAGAAATCTTTGTAATGCTGCTTATCCTTAATTTCATCAAGAAATTTATATGCAAATTCAATTCTATTGTTAATGGGAATTATAGTGCCATTATGTATATTATGGCCAAGAAAACGTATAGCTGTTTGAAATAATTTCATTTTTGGTACAGATATGACTAAACCATTTCAGATAATGATATTTTTGAATTATAATTAATGACCAATCTTGGCATACCTCTTTCCTTTTTTGCATTTTTATTAACATAAAATACTGTACAACTCCAACAAGAATAGCTCAGTCTAATGAGCTTTTTCTGTAATAGACTAGCAATTTCAGTTTTGCATAATTCCAGGTACTCAAATTTCATTTGACTTGGTCAAGCCTTAGTTGAAATATGGCGTTCATCAAAATTTGGTTCATACGGAAGAGAAACAACTTGTTTCTTTGTTTCCCAAAATGCATTAGGAATGTCACTACACATTTTAGATTGAAATTCTTTTTCAATCTTCTTAATTTGCTGTTGAGTGCTAAATTGGTAAATTAAAAAAACTTCATTTTGAAGAAAGTTCAGTTGTTTTTGCTTAAAATTAACTAGATCCTTGATCTGGTCTAATTCCTTAACATAAGGTTCTGTTATGAATTCAAAAACAATTGATTGATTACTGATAGTTGTGTGAATTCCTGTGGAATCAATTTTGTCTATAGGCATTAATAGACATAAAAATGGTGTTCCCAATATGATAGTTTGGGACATATTTCGGATAAGAACAATAGATGTGGGAAGACAAATTCCTTAGTTGTAGATTAAAACTTTTGGTAATTTATATTTAATTATCATCATGGTTCCACTTTCACTAGTCAGTCACTGTGTGGTTTTTTCAAAATATTGTGTAGGAATTAATCCTTCCTGGATACTATTCATGTCTACACCACTATTGGCGAGACCAATAGCGTTTTCAAGTATGAACACTTTTTTTATAACGTAAGTAATTCGGATATACCATTTCTAGTAGGTAATTTGGTTTAACAATAATAAATATGGTTTAGTCTTTTCAAATTGTTCTTCAATTTCAAAATTGATTATTTTCTTATCCTTTTTGTTGGTAAGAGTTGAAAGTTGCTAATTTATTTAGATATCTAAGAGGGATTTCTGATGAAAAGATTTTAAATTTAAAATTGACTTCTGCTTTTAAATTTAAAAGATTTACAAGTCTAGTTTCATATCTAGATGTTAACTCAAAATGATTTATAAGTTATTTCATGTTGTCAATATTAGTTGGCAATTATTCTTCGGATTTAGCTTTCTGAGCATCAGAATAGAAGACTTCTAACATGTTATATTTCATTTTGAGATCATGAATTTTATCAATAACTTCCAGTAATGATTTTTGATTGTTAGAGAGAACATTAATACTTGGTCCTCCAAAATTGAGACCATTCATTTCTACAATGGCTTTCCAATAGTTATTTTCAAGTATAAAACATTGATTAATATGTGAGCAAGAATAGTTTGGCTGCTCATTATTTTCTAATGATTCTATGTCAAAATATAATTCAGCTAATTCTTCATTACTATCGAATTCAAAGGAATATAACATAATTTTATATAATTATTGTTTTAACCCTTCATCTATGTTTAATTCTTTAATCTTCTATTTAGTTTGGCATTTATTAGCATAATGGCCAATTCTACCACACTTATTGCATTTTGCAGTTGATTTATCCTTTTGCTATTTGGTGGGTATAGATTGTTTTTTCTTATTCTTTGGATAAGAGGTTGATTTTTCCTTAGGATACTATTTCTTTTTCCTTTTATACAGTTTTTTGTAAGATTTCATCTTTCTTTGCTGTTTTGGCTTCTTTGGATATTCAAGTTTGGTTTCACAGGCAAATTGATCATAAAGTTCACCTAATTCTTTTTGTCCTGTATGATTTTATTTTTTCATTCAATACTGAAGTTTGAGGTCATTACAAAGTGCAAGACCTTCCTGAATTACTTTGGAATACTTAGACCATAATTATATTAATGATATGGAATACTTAGGCCATCATGTTTGTCCCTAAGCTTTTTGTGAATTTTTTCAGCAAAAAGTTTTGGTAAGCCATCAATAAATTTGGCTTTCCAGTGTTCACTATTTGCTCAGAACATTGCATGACTTTCATAAGAAAGGCATCCTTACACCAACAAAAGTGCGTAAGAGATGGACATCTCAAATTCTATAACAATTCATGACCTTAGTTAGTGTTGGCGACTCCTAGTGTAAAATTGCCTGAGGGAGTGTATAAACAGCATCTTCTCGAGACTGATTTAGATGGGTAAGAGGATTAACCTCTACTTTGACAGCATCAAGGATTCCAGTATGTTGAGCTTGAGTGAGAACTTTATCCCACCATCCCCTAAGGATTCCAGTAAAACCATTAACAATAAAAGAAACGATTTGCCTATCAAAATTATCATTTTGTTTACAGACACAGGCATACATAAGCATTTGGTGTATCGTTTTAAAATTTTGATATTCAGATTTACCATCTATGTTCCATTCATAGATAGTTTTCCCATGGTAAATTTCTGAGAATGAAGAAAATCTTCTTCATATAAGATATCCTGAGAGGTTGGTCATTGGTAATAATATCTACTCAGTCCCGCAAATGCAGTCCGACTAGTTCGTCCGAAATACTTAATTTTGTTTATGGAGTCTTTCGTATCTTGAAGACTAAGCTGAATTTGATATATTTCGGTAGGATCTCAATCAGTTTCAAATTCATCAATTTTGGAAAGAACTTTAGGTTGAGCTGATAAACATTGATACTGGTTTCGGAAGAAAACATTAATTCTCTTTATTCGGTTAATGATATGTCTAGAAATTCATCATCCATTTTAGTAGATTTTAGTTTAAATTTTGTAATTTCTAGAGGGGTTTCAGGTTGGTTTGGTAGATAAGTTCCTTAGATTTGTGTTTATCTTTCCAATTTTGTTCAAGATCTAGAATAAACTCTTCAATTCGGATTAATTGTTGTCCTACAATTTGAAAACACAAATTAGTGTAATTATTCTATTTGAAGACTGTATTAGGGTGTGCTACTATAACAACATCGGTGTTTTATTCTACTGAGGTTTTGTGTAAGCACAAATAACCAAAGGTTCAGATGAGGATAAAGAAGAGCTAGGAGCTAACTCTAAAGATTTTGGTGGAAGATGGATAGCATTGAGGCTTTTACCATCTACTATATTCCAAGCCTTGTAATAATTATCTAATGTATTAATTTGTTTTTCAAGTAAGTTTTTGTATGATATAATAAAATCATAAAACTATTTTTAAAGGGAATGATTTGTTGTACCCTATTCAGATGTATGTAGAATCGAGCTTTGAAAAAGATTAATTGTTCTGGAGTATGGTGTTTGAAATACCAATTTCTAAATTCTTGGTACTTTTGCTAATAGAATTCCTGGTTTATGAATTTTCTTAATTCACTATGTGGTGAAAAATCCATTACGACAGTTCAAAATTCATATCACTAGCTGTGGGACTATCGTTGTCTTGCCTACGGTAAACTCCATGAGGTATTTAGTTTTCAGAAATGCAGAGTCCTCTAAGGTTTGAATTTATAACTACCTTGAAGGTATAATATGATAAACATATTCTAAGGGATCGGAAATAGAGTGTTGAATAGAAACACTCCTGATTTCGGATTTAATAGGATCAGATACTGATTGTCTAGAAGAACTTGGTAATTCAACTTAATAAGGAATAGAGTTTCGACTAGACATACTTCTCAGAAGTGTGTTTTGGGAATTAGTTCGGAAATTGAGAAAGACATCACCCCCTTATGGACACCAAATTTTATCATTTTATCTTTCTTAGGGGTTTTGAGCTTGCCCTCAAAATCTTAGCTCAAATCTGTACAGTTTCAGACATAAAAAAACGCATATTCTTTGTACAATTATTTCACAAAATTCACAAGGTTAACTAATAATAATAAAATATACATAATTAATACAGAAATACCACGCTAAAAAAAGTTCATCTATTAAATCTCAAATCGAATGGGGCCCACGTGTTGCAAAATGAGCCAATTGTTGCATTGGATTATCAATTCACTAGAATACCTAAAAATTGATAAATAGTACTAGACTAGCATTGTAACATTTAATACCAGGCTTAGAAAGTTCATCTCTTGAATCTCTTGCTAATTTGGACCCAGGTGCAGGCAAATTGAGACGGTCGTTGTATTGGAAACCATAATAAGAAAATAAATTCTAATTGAACGGGATTGACCCTATAGATGATCATGCTAGCATCATATACTGGGCCTTGGGGGTCAATCCCTCGAGTCTCAAATTAGTTGGGGAATTAGTGCACACAAATTGAGATGACCGATCACATAGAAAAACAACCAACAGAGGTCTAAATTGTAATAAAACTTAAGGCCTTTATTATAGTTATTTAAACTTAATAGGGACTCAATTACAATAATAAAAAGATTAAATTTTTCTTGATAGGATTGGTCGACGGTGGGTTGTGGCTGCCAAAGTTGCAGAGGGAGAAGGAGAGGAAGAGAAAAGAAAAAAATAACAAAGGGGTATTTTTTGTCATTTTGATTGAAAATGCCATGTCTTTCTAATTAATTTTGTGGATTCCAACACGATTTTCAAAGCCATACTATTAAATCGCAGTTATTCTTTGAATGTGTCATTTTTCTACAGTTTTTGCTAATTTATTTACATTATGAGATGCAATTGTGTGCATTATTATTCTATAGATCTATAATTATTTTTACTCAACAGGACACCAGAAAATTGACAATGTGACTATCTGTGAGTTACTGTTTATTCTAATTTAAAAGCTAATAATTTATGGGCCTATTTGATTTGTAGGATTAATAGTTAGGGGAATAACAATTCATAAAATTATTGTCCACATTTATTTTGTAATAGATATGAAAATATATAATCTTAGTTACATACGGTGGCGGAGCCAGAAAATTAGGTTAGAGGGGGGCACTTATTAATTATAATTTTTTATTTAAAAAAAATTCATGAGCAACATTAAGATAATAATCATCTTATGAGATAAATTTAAACATAAAAAATTACATATTCATTATTAATAAGAACAAATCAAAATTCTATAATAGTGTAGAATAGCTCGGTGTGAGATGATGATGCAAGTTTGCAATTTTAGCACAAAAAATTATGGATCAAAATTCCTAATTTTAAAAAAATAAAAACACATTATTTATAACACAAATTATTATAGAATCTATTTAATTTTTATTTGACAGAAAAATATTAAAAAGATGACATTGCTTATAAATGATGTGTTTTAAATGAAAATTATTAAACAGTCTTAGAGTACCATATGACGTTACCTACGTGATGCTCAAAGCATAGAAAATTACAAATCACACTAAGTGGTATGTCAACTACTTGAAAATAATGAATTTATTATATCCAATCTATAATATTTTTCGCTACACTATTGATTTAAACTATTACATAAATAATGTCACATAGTGTTCTCAAAGTATCAAATAACTACTTGTTGTGAATAATATAATAAATTATTAGGCAAAAAATATGTTAAAAAAAAGAGAGAGAGAGAATACATTTTATACATGACATAAAAAATAAAATAAAATAATTTCCAAAACTAAGGGGGGGCACGTGATCCCCTCGGCCTATGCTGCCTCCGCCCTTGGTTATATATATGTTCTGCGTTATTAGTCGTAAAATTAAAAAATTTATTAATTATGTTGGATAGAATGATAATTTGATTTTAATTCGAATAATAAAATTTCTAACCAAACAATGTAATGTGAGTTCGATAGATTAATAATCTCAATCATATTTTATCATTCATCCAATCAAACAAGTCCAACAAGTATAATCTAAAGCATAAATTGCACTTATCTCTCTTAAAGTTGGGAAAGACTACCATGTGCACCTTATAACTAAAAAAGAAAATTATATAATTTCATATTTTTTGAGTCATAACCAAACACTACATAAAGCACAATAAAGATATCATGAGTTCTAACTAAAATATTGTCATAACTAAAAAAGAAAATGACATAACTAGAGGTATATATGGTACACCCCTTTCAAGGAGTGTGTATAGTAGAATTTCCCCTTAAAGTTTGAAGAAAATACGATTAGCCCCGTATTTTTGACATAATTACATTAACCTTCTTTTAATATGATTAAAGTGATCAAAACCAGTACCAATAGTTAGTAGACATTGAAATAAATAAAGACCAATATACATTTTACTAAGATAGTGATGATAAAATTATTGTTTCATTTATATGACTAATGAATTACTGATAAAAAAAGATTAAAGTGTTGTTTGAATTAAAATATTAAAGAATATCAATGTAATTATGTTAAAATTGTGAGGTTAACTATATTTTCTTCAAATCTGAAAGAAGGTGAGTGTAATTTACCCTAATCTAAAAGTATTATTTTTTGTATTTCAAGAAAACTATATTATTACTTTTGTAAAATTATTTTGATTACGTAAAGGAAAAATTACAAATCAATGACATTTTCACAAACTATTTATAAATTTATAAAATATTAATAATTTTAATTATTAAAATTGATAAAATTTATCACTAATTTATAAAATAAAAAAAAATGAAATTTACACAGAAGTGCAATTAGAGAAGTAAACATAAATAATTGTTTCAAACAGTAGCAAATACCATAGAGTCGACTTTGTCGGAAAAGTTGGCGAAGGTTGTTGATTGGTTGGGCTATTTTGGGAAAATAATTAAAAATTATCTTTTAATTTTTAATTTATCTTATATCATATCATTTCTCACATTTTTTATATATATTTTTTTTAAAATAATTAAAAATTTAATTTTGAACTATCTTCTCAATATAACCCGTCGCCTAGGCAAGCCTGGTGACAACTAGTTTCGTTTAGGTACGCATGGGCGTGATGGTTCGTCCTAAACTGACCCTATAATGAAAAAAATATTAGGTGAACCCCGTGATGGAAAAAATTTTAGATGGTCTGGAGGCACTATGAGATAATGCTCATATTAATCAGTAAAGACTCATTTGCCAATTTAATATTTTGATCTAAAAATTAAAACTTACCAAAAATAAATAAAAAATCAACAATTTATAATAAAAAAGACAAAAAAAAAAAATCTCTCTACTTTTTATATATTTTTTCATAAAAAATTAAAAAATCATTTCAAGCATATTAATTTTTTATCTCATATTTTAATTAAAAAATTAAAAAATTACTAAAATAGTACATTCCCAAACGAGACCTAAGATGTCATGCACTTGATGTTCGTCTATCATTCAATAATACTAAATTGTGAATCTTATCTTTTTCATTAATCACAATATTTTGAGTCATCAATAACGTAAAGTTATTCAACATGGCTTATTTTGATGAATAAGTTAAAATTTAATTTTTTTGACTTTTTTTAATTTTTTTTAAAAAAATATGTAAAAAAATAGAAATATGATATGACCTAAAAAAATAAAGTCAAAAAATTAACTTTTAGCCGAGTTCTCAAATAGGCCCAAGTCAAGTCTATCATGTGATTGTGTACCTATCTCAAAAAAGAGAATATATAATTAATTTGAGTAAAATGTAAGACATAAAGTAAAAATAATAATAATAATTACCTGGCTCAATACACTTAGAATGATAGACCACATGAAATATAGTTTGGAATGTTTTAAGAAGGTGATTACAAGTTATTTTTTGACTTTTTTTAATTTTTTTATGAGAAAAAAATAGGTTAAAAATTAAGAAGTGATTTTTAATCTACTTCTCAAAACACTCTTTCTAACATATTAGATAATTTTTGCTAATGATATACGTGAAATACCACCTAACTATGCCTCGTACCACCAAATAACTTCTCCTGGGATGACATAGCCTTATGGGGAGCAACAAAAAGGGTATAATAAATGCGGATTGAGAGCCAATTGAGATGTAGAATAGATTGGGAGCCAATTGAGTATCGATCCGTTCCCTCACCACACCGTCAAGAACTGAATGGACGGTGGTGCCAGGTAACATATAATACTACATATACATAGCAAGTTTAGCAACCAACTGGGGGTCCCATCATTGATTAGGTTTACGTTCCAATAAAGGCCTATTGACCTTCAATTTATTATTATTATTTTTTTTTTGGTTAACGAGTAAATTTTTCAAGTTAATTTTTCGGTAATTTCGGAATCAATTACCTAATATTAGTTAATCAGAGTAGGATAAGCGGCAAATCTTAGTGTCTGTACCAACTCCACATTGCATACATCATTTCAGTCAGAGGGTGCAACTGTCATGATTTAGGCCTCGTTTGGGAACATACTAATTTAGTAACTTTTTGGCTAATTGACTAAAAAGGTAAGTAAAAAAAACTTGTATGTTTGGGATGATTTTTTGACTAATTACGAAAAACTGTACAAAAAGTAGAGAGAAGCCGTAATTGTTGACTTTTTGGTATGGCTAATTAGCTAATTTAGTAACTTTTTGACTAATTAACTAAAACAAAAGCATCCCAAACGAGACCTTAATACCATACCTATACCTTAAATACAAGTTGTCCAACACTTAAAAAACCGTATTAGAACTACTACACTAACCTTGAAAATTGGCCTTAGAAAGTATGGAACTTGAGATTTCAGACCTTATGCCCTAAGGCATTACTTAATTGCCACAAGACCTTAGGTTCATTGACCTTCATTCATTCACACAGATAAGCTTATCCTCTCTCTCTCTCTCTCCTCTAAACTAACTTGTCGACCAAGTTTAGAGAGTCACGCACGGGAGAGCTTGTCAAGCAAGTTCTTGCTTCAATTGTCAATGCATGCATAAGAAAGAAAGTTTCAAATAATATATTTCAACTTTCTATCACATTTTTTTTTTTTTTTTTGGGATAAATTACTATAACGTCTCTTAAATTTTTTTTTAAAAAAATAGTAAATTTTATGAATTTGACATAATTGTATTGGATTCCTTTAGGATGTGTTTGGATCATAAATTTGAATAGTAATTTTTAAAAAAAATAAAAGATAAAAAAAAGATTAACAAAATATGAATAAAATATAGACTAATTTTTTTCTCTATTTCTCTTTTCTTTTATAAATTCTTATCTAAATTCATTATCCAAACACAATGCTATGGCTTTTAATTCGCATAACACTTGGCACTCTTTTCATTAGCAATTAGTTACTCGTATAGATGAAAAAAATGATATTGTCTTCTCTTTTATATTAAATTGTAGATTTTACCTTTTTATTTTTGTATCTTCACATTATCTACATTATTTCAATCTCATTAACCTTACTAAAAAGAAGATCAATATAATTATGTCAAAAGTATGAGACTTGTTGTACTTTTTCCGAACCACATTAGCGATTAGTGTAATTTATCCCTTTTTTTTATTTTTATTTGTCTTTAGCATGATGGCTTGATCATTAAACTATTAAGACAACCGTCTAAAGTTTCATATTTAAGAGGATTGATAAATTTTCATACCTTTTAATAATAGAGTGGTGCTATATCCCCAAATAGAGAGAGAAACAATGAGGAGTGAGGAGTAGAGTTCATTTCATATCATTAGGAATGGATTATGGATACTGAATATTAGAGCTTCCAAATATTTTTTAATAATATGTATTACTTTATTTGACATCTCACTTGAAGCCCCTGAAAGAATTAGGTGGCGATTGCTCTCAATTCAAATTTCTTAACAAATCTATAAGAATAAATTTGTCAATTCATATAAAAGTTGCTCTTAATTCAAATTTCCTAACAAATCTATAAGAACAAATTTGTCAATTCATATAAAAGTTGCTCTTGATTGTTGTGGAATTAGGATCACTACTGTAATCTGGGGTGCGACATTTTAGTAGGTGTCATCTTGGATTCACTTTTAAAAGCGAACTAATCATCATATAGAAATTACCAACTAATTATGTATAAAAATAAATTAAATTGATCAGGCATGAATGATCATATTATTATTGTAACGACCCAGAAATTCTTTCCTCCGCTCGAGCGGAGGAGTGGCCGCTCGAGCGGACTTTTGGGGTTTCCAGCAATTTTTCAGACGGCCTAAGATTCTGGGAGTTGTGATTCTCCGCTCGAGCGGGGGAGTTTACGCTCGAGCGGACGACTTTGTTGGTCTGCGCGCTCGAGCGCAAGGTTGGGCGCTCGAGCGGGTCGCCTGGGTAAGTTTGGTTCTGAAGCATGTGGATTCATTTTTGATGTTCTTCTTAGTGTATTTGAAATGTTCTTACCCTATTTTGGGATATTAATCGAGATGATAAGATGATGGTAATGTAAGATGGGACTAAAAACTTTAATTGGAATAATTCGTTATGACCAACCGTCATTCATTTGCCCTTTTCTTTTTCCTCACTTTGAATTTGGATGTGAGGTTAGAACCATTGGAAAGCTTATTTCCGGGGCTTCAATTTGAACACAAGAACGACCTAAAACGGAGTCCGGATGGGAGAGTTACACCTATTTGAAGTTTTGGGAATCAGTGTTGAACAGTCCGCTCGAGCGGAATATGGACGCTCGAGCGGGAATTACGGGACAGCTCTAAAAACGAGATTTTGAGATATTTTTCCACATCTTCTTTCCCGTTTCTTATTTCCTCTTCTCCTAGGTCTGAAACCCTTCGAAACCCTAGCCCAAAACCTTGATCTCCTCTAGTTTGAGCAACAATCTACCATGATTTTGGCATCAAGGATGGAGAATAAGAGAAGAGCAACGTTTTTAACCGATTGGAACTTGGATTTGTGGAGGTTTCGTCTCAAGCTTGCTCCTTTGTTGATTCTTGAGGTAAGGGTTCTAATCTCCTTCAAGATTTACATTAAGAGCTAGAGTGGTGGTAGTTCCATTGTATTAATGTATAAATTTGCATTTTTGAAGCATATTGAGTAACTTATAAGATTTGGGAATTTCGGATTTGAGGCATGGAGGGGCCAATTGATGGGTTTAAATGATGAATTATGGATCCTAGATGTTTAATCAATGGAAAAAATTAGAATATAAAGTGTTGGGTTATAAGTTAATTATTTCTTGAATTTTCACTATTTTCTTGGAACCCTAGATCGATTAAGGTTGATAACCAAAGAGTTGGTCCAAATCGAAAGTAGAATAATGAAATTAGGGTATTGAATTAGATATATACAAGTTTAATTGGAATTTGGTGAGACTTGGAAATTATGTTTAAAATTTACGAATGAACTTCAATTAGGGACATGGTGAATCATGCTATTATGTGAGATGAAAATTAAGGAACAAGATCATTAATGTTAAGGATGATAAGAGTCTTAGGATGAAATGATGAAATGGGATTTAAGACTTCACTTTGAAGGATGTTGAATTATATTTAGGGGTGATAAGTTGAATTGCCAAATGGTACAGCTTATATTGGCTTGTATTGAGATATGAATGAATTGAGATATGAATGAAGAAGTGTGTTGAGTTAATGATATGAATTGCAACTTGATATGTATTTTAGTATAAAGAGAATAACAAGTTAAAAACGGAAGAAACTATATGTGACCCGATTTTTATGTGTATTCCGAATTGTGTAGGGTCAACTACAAAGGCGGACCAAGCATCCAATGCACTGTGAGTAATAGTACGAAGATTTATATATTTTATTTATCCTTGACAATTATTATCACTAACGTTTTGTTTATTGTAAGTATTACATGAACATGTTACACAACCAATTGTGATGATTAAAAGTCAGTGAGAACGTTGAAAGACTGGCAAACATCGGTATGACTTTAAATGGACCTATGTTCGCCCCTTAAACCAAGTATCCGTATGAAATTGAGATGATTTGTGTATCCTATGGTTTGACGATATTCGATGACTTTGGGATTAATCTACTGCTTATGTATTCTGCTTATATATTTGTCTTTCGATCCGCTCCGCTTATGATGTAGCATGATATGTATTGTTGGTTTTAAAACTTATTACTTCGCTATTTCGCACCCTTACACTTTATGCATTCTCGTTATCTCTGGCCGATAAGCCATTCTCATATGACCGGGCCGAAGGCTATTTTGTATCTTTTGGGACCGATGGCTATTACATTATTTGAGCATATGAACATTTTGGATCCTCTGTACATACTAAATCGCTTTGTTAAAGAAACTGGACTCATGATTGTTGAGTTATATTTACTGAGTAATTAAACATATACTTATGCGATTATATACTTTATTGTTTGAGTTGAATATTACATGACTTACGCATAATTATTCACCGAGCTTGACTCACTTTATTTTATGTCTGCTTCAGAGGCACTCATCCCGAGGTCAACCTTAACTGTGGCTTCGTTACCGGTTGCCAAGCCTTGAGTGTCTAAGCCGTTAGATGTTGACCGCTTAAGTTTTGGAGTTTTGTTAAGTTTTAATTTGTACCCTAAGTGTTTATTAAGCTCGATGTATATGTATATGTATTTAGCTATCTCCAAACACACGCCAATGTATATTTATCCGCATTATGTCCCTGTCTGTGATCCCGCATAGTAGTGGTAGCTCATTGGATATTATTTTATACTATTATGATATTAAATGCTTCCGTTCAGGCCCCATAGGTAATATTTATCAGGTTTGGTGTCCAATTTCGAATGGGTCATGCCCAAATTTTTAGGGGCGGATTTGGGGCGTGACAGGTGGTATCAGAGCATGAGTTGCTATCTCACACACGGATCCATTGAAATCAGAGGATGTCTAGAAATGACTTAGGCTTCATGCATGACATGCTTAATGCATATGAAAAGACTGATAGCAACGTTAAGAGTAATTCTTTTTACGTTAACGATTATGAACCATGTCTATTTTGAAAAGCCTGTTTTGATGACATTATGCTTGTTCCGCTATGATACTCGCTTTTGCTTATAATATGACATGATGAGACTTATTGACTTACGTGTGGAGCAAAGTCTTTCAGACGGAACTAAGTGCTACACTTTAGTGAGCCACCTCTAGAATCCGTGACGAGCCACCTCTTGAGTCCATACACATTTCAGATGTTTCGCTCAGATGTTTCGATATATCCGCGCAAAGGGCTATTCGCGCTAAAGGGCTATCTGCGCCGAAGGCTATCTGGGCTTAAAGGCCAATCGATAATTCCGGGCCAACATGCCAATCATAAAATGGTATAAGTAATTGTGGCACCCTTAATTTCTATGGCCTCGCCGGTAATAATACCGTGGCCTATGGCCCTCGGTAACAATACCGTGGTCATGGTATCAACTTTGTGGTCATTAGACCCACTGTCAGGGTCTTCGGACTCACCGTTGTGGTCATTAGACCTCACCTGTTGTGGTCTTCTGACCCACCGTCAGTGGTCATTGGACTACCAATTTGTGGTCTTCGGACCCACTGCTGTGGTCTTCTGACCCACCACAGTGGTCATTAGACCTACCGTTGTGGTCTTCGGACCCACCGCACAGGTCATTAGACCCACTGTGTGGTCTTCTGACCCACTGTTGTGGTCATTGGACCTACCTGTTGTGGTCTTCGGACCTACCTGATCTGATAGTTAGCCATATATGATCTGATGCGAAATGTAAATATGAATATGATTATGAGCATGTATCTGAATCTGTTTCAGTTGTCATAAATTGCTTCAACACTAAGCATGAAAGATTTAGTTATGATATAGTGATGCCTTTCTTATCATGCTATTGTTTGGACCTATGATTTAAAAAGGTATTGTGGTATGTATTTTGATAAGTTGTGTTTTGGATAATAGTTGGACCCATGTAAGAAATGACTTATTCTATTCTGTTAAGTGCACGATAATGACATGATATGACAATCGTTTCATTTTCGACACGTTACGTTCTTAATTAAAGAATGATGATCCATGTATGTAAAAATATTAAGAACCCTTGCCCGGGTAAAAATACCGTGGTATAAGTATGTTACAAGATATCTCTTGCCACCGACGGTCTTATGTACGGTGGATTATGATCAAGTATAAGTTCGATTTTTGTTTCGATTCAAGTATAACTAAGAATCTGCACAAATATGCTTCTATTTATCTGCTTAGTTTATGCTATGTCATAACATGATGTGGATTGATAGTGTCGAATGAGTTCGGTTTACGTGTAATTAAGATCCGTTGTGAAATCATGATTTGTGATATATGAGGTGATAAAAAAAATATAATAATAATAAATGAAAGGAAAAGGGCACTATTGACTACTTGAAGTCAACCTAAATGATCAAGAAGTAGCTAAGCTATTGCAAGAATTCAAATTGCCTTTGTATATTAAGTGACTTAGGATTGAGAAAATCATTCATGTGAACTATTTTATGTGACTATGCAAATGTTAGAGGTTGTGACATTGTTCTGTTCACCTATATGGAAGTTATGATGTGAACTGTTTTGCACGATCTCGTGGATTCTGGTGAAAACAAAAGGACATGAAAATATTTCGTTTTGATAATGGGTTAGCAATACATATTGGCCATTTACTTTCTCTTACATGTTTAGACAACTTTGGACAATATTCACTACATAATTATAATTGATTGACTACCGCATTGAGTTATTCTACCACGAATTACGTTTTATTAAGAATTATGAATTTTGATGTTGTGAAATCAAATTACTCCTTTGTTATACTATTGCATATGTTTTGACACTACAGAATCTGGAAGGATTTGATTCTTATGGTTACTGATTTATGATCCTATGAATGAACTTGGTAGAATTTACGAACGAGGAATAACTGGAAACGCTATTTATGTTAACTGATTGAGCCAGATGGCTGGTCTCTAAATTCTGTATGACCGTTTGTTGACCCTCGATAATTACAAGTGGTGAATACGAAACCATGTGATTGACCTCGTGTTTTCCAGTAAGAAAAAGAGAAGAATTGTTTGAATGATAGAAAAAAAAGGGGTGTTACCTTACGATTATGAATGATTAGTCAAGTATGATTTTGAATTCAATTTCTGGCCTTGTTTTGATAATTGTCTTTGTTATTTAGATTCCCACATATGATGACGTGATCAGGTGTCTATAATGGGGATTTTTTTTCTTTCTACCGCTCGCATCTTGTTAAAAAGTAGAGAAGGTGGGTTAAATCTACATAATGATGTGATTTTGATATGTTTTCGTAAATGGAAGATATGGTACCTCTCAGGCAGGCAGAACCTTATTTGGTAGGGTCTAAGATCTGATTCAATGTTGCCTAATCGGATTTAAGTCTAACCATGTAATTAAGCTACTTGGGAACTACGTCATGGTCGGGACCACCGAGTAAACTGCATTAGAAGATAAGTTCGAACATATACTCTCTAATTAAAATTGTGTAAGGAACTATTACAGCTGGGCTGACTTAGTTAGAGACTTTGTGGAGGGTACTTTCATTACGAGGGAACTTAACGCATGCTATGGGAACTCATTTTGCATAATTGAATAAGAAATTTGAAACTTTAAAGGTTTAATTATCCTAAATTGATTATGTATTTGTGACCAGCATAATTCTTATGTAATCTTAAGTATGTTTATGAGATTTCCATTTTGGAATGCTTAAGCGATTGGATTGTATCCCATATGTTTTATGTATGACCATCTATATATATATATCCAAGTCTTCTTACGCCTAGAAAGAAATAAGGATTGAAAAGAAAAGAAGTAAATGAGAAAGTGAAAAAGGGTGTATAGATTTTAAAGTTTAAGGAATGTTGAGCTTTTGATTGACCTCTCTTGAAGTTGAGTGGGAGCCTCTATGTGAGTGTCTTTAAGAAGTAATTGTATGATGGTCCTCACTATTCTATGTTTTTAGTGTCAATGAAATAAAGAGTTGGTGATGCCGTTAATTGAAGTACAATATGAATTGTCTTTGAAATTGAGAAGTTGTTATGGGCCTTGGGATTATAACTGGTTAGTGTTGTTCTTTGCCCGTTGAAATTTTGATGCGTATATGTTGATCGAAAGTATTTGTGATCCTTTCTATCCCAAGTGTGGATCTAGTTTTGGAACATTACAGGGTGTGTTTCTGTATATGTTTGACCTATTTTCTATTTGGTTTTCTCAAATTTCGAGGACGAAATTTTTGTATGAGGGAAGGATGTAACGACCCAGAAATTCTTTCCTCCGCTCGAGCGGAGGAGGGGGCGCTCGAGCGGACTTTTTGGGGTTTCAGCAATTTTTCAGACGGGCTAAGATTCTCGAGTTGTGATTCTCCGCCGAGCGGGAGTTTACGCCGAGCGACTTTGTTGAAATCTCGGTAAGGTTGGGCGCCGAGCGGGTCGCCTGGGTAAGTTTGGTTCAAGCATGTGGATTCATTTTGATGTTCTTCTTAGTGTATTTGAAATGTTCTTACCCTATTTTGGGATATTAATCGAGATGATAAGATGATGGTAATGTAAGATGGGACTAAAACTTTAATTGAATAATTCGTTATGCGACCAACCGTCATTCATTTGCCCTTTTCTTTTCCTCACTTTGAATTTGGATGTGAGGTTAGAACCATTGGAAAGCTTATTTCCGGGGCTTCAATTTGAACACAAGAACGACCTAAAACGGAGTCCGGATGGGAGAGTTACACCTATTTGAAGTTTTGGGAATCAGGTTGAACAGTCCGCTCGAGCGCGAATATGGACGCTCGAGCGGGAATTACGGGACAGCAGCTCTAAAAACGAGATTTTGAGATATTTTTCCACATCTTCTTTCCCCTTTCTTATTTCCTCTTCTCCTAGGTCTGAAACCCTTCGAAACCCTAGCCCAAAACCTTGATCTCCTCTAGTTTGAGCAACAATCTACCATGATTTTGGCATCAAGGATGGAGAATAAGAGAAGAGCAACGATATTAACCGATTGGAACTTGGATTTATGGAGGTTTCGTCTCAAGCTTGCTCCTTTGTTGATTCTTGAGGTAAGGGTTCTAATCTCCTTCAAGATTTACATTAAGAGCTAGAGTGGTGGTAGTTCCATTGTATTAATGTATAAATTTGCATTTTTGAAGCATATTGAGTAACTTATAAGATTTGGGAATTTCGGATTTGAGGCATGGAGGGGCCAATTGATGGGTTTAAATGATGAATTATGGATCCTAGATGTTTAATCAATGGAAAAAAATTAGAATATAAAGTGTTGGGTTATAAGTTAATTATTTCTTGAATTTTCACTATTTTCTTGGAACCCTAGATCGATTAAGGTTGATAACCAAAGAGTTGGTCCAAATCGAAAGTAGAATAATGAAATTAGGGTATTGAATTAGATATATACAAGTTTAATTGGAATTTGGTGAGACTTGGAAATTATGTTTAAAATTTACGAATGAACTTCAATTAGGGACATGGTGAATCATGCTATTATGTGAGATGAAAATTAAGGAACAAGATCATTAATGTTAAGGATGATAAGAGTCTTAGGATGAAATGATGAAATGGGATTTAAGACTTCACTTTGAAGGATGTTGAATTATATTTAGGGGTGATAAGTTGAATTGCCAAATGGTACAAACTTATATTGGCTTGTATTGAGATATGAATGAATTGAGATATGAATGAAGAAGTGTGTTGAGTTAATGATATGAATTGCAACTTGATATGTATTTTAGTATAAAGAGAATAACAAGTTAAAACGGAAGAAACTATATGTGACCCGATTTTTATGTGTATTCAATTGTGTAGGGTCAACTACAAAGGCGGACCAAGCATCCAATGCAATCGTGAGTAATAGTACGAAGATTTATATATTTTATTTATCCTTGACAATTATTATCACTAACGCTTTTGTTTATTGTAAGTATTACATGAACATGTTACACAACCAATTGTGATGATTAAAAGTCGGTGAGAACGTTGAAAGACCGGCAAACATCGGTATGACTTTAAATGGACCTATGTTCGCCTTAAACCAAGTATCCGTATGAAATTGAGATGATTTGTGTATCCTATGGTTTGACGATATTCAGATGACTTTGGGATTAATCTACTCGCTTATGTATTCTGCTTATATATTTGTCTTTCGATCCGCTCCGCTTATGATGTAGCATGATATGTATTGTTGGTTTTAAAACTTATTACTTCGCTATTTCGTACCCTTACACTTTATGCATTCTGTTATCTCTGGCCGATAAGCCATTCTCATTATATGGCCGAAAAGGCTATTTTGTATCTTTTGGGATGATGGCTATTCGTTATTTGAGCATATGAACATTTTGGATCCTCTGTACATACTAAACGCTTTGTTAAAGAAACTGGACTCATGATTGTTGAGTTATATTTACTGAGTAATTAAACATATACTTATGCGCTTATATACTTTATTGTTTGAGTTGAATATTACATGACTTACATAATTATTCATGAGCTTGACTCACTTTATTTTATGTCTGCTTTCAGAGGCACTCATCCCGGAGGTCAACCTTAACTCGTGGCTTCCGCTACGGTTGCCAAGCCTTGAGTGTCTAAGCTGTTAGATGTTGACTGTTTAAGTTTTGGAGTTTTGTTAAGTTTTAATTTGTACCCTAAGTGTTTATTAAGCTCGATGTATATGTATATGTATTTAGCTATCTCCAAACACACGTCAATGTATATTTATCTGCATTATGTCCTGTCTGTGATCCTGGCATAGTAGTGGTAGCTCAATGGATATTATTTTATACTATTATGATATTAAATGCTTCCGTTCAGGCCCCATAGGTAATATTTATCAGGTTTGGTGTCCAATTTCGAATGGGTCATGCCCAAATTTTTAGGGGCGGATTTGGGGCGTGACAATTATATCACATTTGTTTTGAGGAATCATTTGTAGAACTATTTTGACCCAAAAAAAAAAGAGAGTAAAATTATCTCAAGGCAAATATGGAAACTAGTTAACATAAGGGAGATTTACGTGTAGATTTTAATAGGTGAATTTATTGTCCAATATACTACAATATATAAGAGTCTTAGATACCAAATGTTTTGGTTTCTAAAAGTAAAAATTTTGTTTCAAAAAATATTTAGAGATCAATTTTTATCGTCATGAGCATAATAGCCAAAAGGCCATCTTGAAAAGTCAAAAACTAGGTTTTTAGAGACAAAATTTTGAAAATGTCACTAACAAATAGACTTTTAGGAAAAAAATAATTTGGTCTCAAAATGATTTATTTTTTGAGACAAAAAATTTGGTCCCAAAAGGATAATAATTTATCGCTAATGTCCAATTTTTGTTGCTAAAAATATAATGACAACATTTTTCGCAACAAAATTATTTGGTCCCTAAAAAATAATTTTGTCCTTAAATTTAGTCTCTAAAATCTTAATTTTTGGTAGTGATAGGTCTTATAATAATTAATTGCGATTTTCATCAAATACTATTAAAAACGTTACTAATTATTAATTTTCAGCGACAATTTAAAAATTGTGTCACAAAAAATATCACTAATTATAACTTTTAGTGACAATTTAAAAAAAAATCGTCACAAAAATATTACTAATTTTTAACTTTCAACGACAGTTTGAAAAATTCGTCACAAAAATATCACTAATTGTAAATTTTACACAATTTATAAAAATCGTGATAAAAAAGTCACTAATTATCAATTTTTAGCGACATATGCAAAAAAGTCACAAAAAAATTATTTTTGACTACGATTTTACTAGGACTTATTTTTAATAGGGCTTACTGGTAATTAAGTTCAACTATTACAAGTTTACAACATATTATTAGTATACCCTTAAAATAATCAAAAAATTCATGTCTTTTCATACAAACTTATAAAGATAATTAAAATAACTAATTCTTAAAACAATCCTCAATTTTTGTTAATCACTGTCTTTACGCTATTTTGGAAAGACAAAAAAAAAAGTTGATTTTTTTGGCTTAGGAAAAGGTCAAAAAGCCAATTTATTTGAGCAAAAAAATCATTTGACAATTAGAAATAAGTCAACTTTCAAAATTATAAAAATACCTTCGGTGTATGAAAAAGAATTAGAATAAAGTTATAATTTCATATAATTTCACGGAGGTGATATGGCCAATCTACCTCTTTACTTACTTATGTGATAATATATAAAAATAAAATTAAAAAAAAAGGTAAGAAAATAGCTTTTTTTTCATCTTCCAATTTTGGGCATAAACTAAAATGTAAGGAACTAATCAAAATAAATAAATAAATAAATAGTTTATTTCCATTTTTCAAAATAGCTCTTAAAATACTCATGAATACAATTTTTTTAAAAAAAGAAGATATTGTATGAAAACCAGCCAATGTGAGTAAAATCAATACTTTGACCAGCATGGAAAGAGCAATGAATGCATAAGATTTTGTTGGTGGGTGTATGGTACTTGTAAAGTACAGTAGGGTACACAAGGTCAAAAAATCTTTATATACTAGTCTTTAGAGTGAGTATTGGTCTTGATTATAGTATTATTATTTATAGTATTTGTGACAATTTGGTAAAGCCTTCTAGTTTTATTCTCCTCTGGAGTCAGTTATTCAGACAACAATATATACGATTGGTAGAATAAATCTTTTAGACTTAAAGGTCATGTTTGATTCACAAGATTAATAGTGAAGTATTAATTATCCTATTAAATTAGTGTAGTATTCACTATCCAATTGGATTAATATTCATTGGATTAATAATCCCACCCCTACCCCATTACTAATAATCCTACAAATTTGTTGGATTAATAATCCATTGGATTAATAATCCTAAATCAAAATGTTAAAACAAACATAGGATAATTGGGCCCACGGATTAATAATCCCAATCCCATGTCTTAATCCACCCAATCAAACATGCTCAAAGTGAATTGTATGTCTCAACTTCTTAGGATCTATCCCAGAGAAGTCATTTATATGTGATTAGATCCTAATTGGAATTGCATCCAAAAAAAGTATTCATTGGAGTCAGAATCCTATGGTGACTATGGTCGCAACAAGTGTTGTGATATCCTGATAGAATTTTTTTCAAGTATTCTTTTGATAATTTAAACCGTTTATATTATAAGATTTATTAAATATATTATTTATATAAAAAATTAGGTTTATCGAAAATTTAAAACTCCATGTTCATTGGTCTTGTTTGGACAGTTGATTATTTTAGTTGAATATTTAATTTTTTGACTATTTTAACTTAACTAAAATAGTTGTGTTTGAGAAGTTTGTTGGTTTTTTTTTTTTTTGCAATTGATTTGATGGTTATGAGAAAAAAAATAAAATGATTATATTAGATGTGATATTTTATCTTATTAACTATTTTAGCTTATTTTACCTTTTATTGGATTATTTTAGTACAACTCTCTTCCCAAACAAGACATAATTATTTTTAAAAAATTATTAAGATCATATTAACCTTTTATTTTTAAAAAAATAAATGTATTATTGTTATAGAGATATAAATATATAATCAATTTAATTTTTTACATAAATAATTTACTTAATAAATTTTATAATATAAATAATTCAAATTATGAAGAAAAACAACTTAAAACAGACACCATGGCACACAGTAGCATCCCTCCTTGGTCCTAGTTGTTAAGCGCTCGTTTGGGATGTTTGGAGCTAAAATAATCATATAAAATAAAATAAATTATTTTAATTAAATAGGATAAAATATCACATTTAATTTATAATTATTTCATTTTTTCTTTTACAAAACTCAGAAACATCAAAAGTTTTATCCTAAATGAGATTTTTTAATCCCAAATTAAAATAATTAAAAAATCAACTTGCATTCCAAACCACTTTCCGTTTGAAAAGTGGGTTGACTTTTTGATTTTTTTAATTATTTTAGCCTGAATTAAAAAATTTAATTTAGAAAGTGCTTTTTGACTTTTTAACTTTTTTTGTAAGAGAATAATGTAATAATTATAGATTAAATGTGATGTTTTATTTATTGTGATTAAAATAATTTATTTTATTTTTTGTAACTAAAATAACTACAAATCAACTTGCCAAACAGATCCGTAATTTGTGTTCGTCGGTGCTATGAATAGTTACTGAAGAGTTCTTGCGGTTTGACTTGCAGGGGTTGTTTTTTTTTTTTTTTTTTTTTGAGAGGATAAGAAACCGCGTTATACTCTGAACCATTTTGACATTTGACAAAATCAAATAGGGGGCACGCCACAGCTGTTATAATTTAATAGGCCGATCCACCCACCCACGCTGCTACCTGCTGTACAGCTGCTCTTTGGCGGTTACTTTAGGTTGTTTGGGTTTTCTCACTAACTTTCTATTTATTATTGTCTAATCAAAAATTATCATCCTTAACCAACCTCCCCCCCTCCTCCCAAAAAAAAAAATAATTACTACAATATAATAACAATACAAAATGTTTTCACATTAGTAGAAAGTGCATATGAATGAGAGTTTTGAAAAGTTAGTAAAAAGTTAATTTTTTAATTTTTTTTGATTTTTTTGGCAAAAAATTGGCTTTTTTTGGATTAAAAAATTGATTTTTTTGACTAAAAAAAAATTTAAAAAGTCAAAAAATTGACTTTTTTTAGCTTGTTGCTAAATTGAGCCAAAATTTATAATATAAAATATTAGGTAAATCATAAATATTTTGAAGTTTGTTTAAAAGACAAATTAGTTTACCTGGTTCAAAAAATTATATCCTTCTTTTTAAATTTCTAATTACATAACAAATTATTTATTTTATTAATAAATTATTAAGTCAATTAATGATATGAGAAATATATTTCAATTGAAAATTTTGAAAATTTTATTATTGTATAAAAGAATAGTTAATAATTTCATTTTTTCTGTTAATTTTGTTAAATAAATTTTTTTGATAATGGAGTATTTGTACTTTCCATAACTATAATCGCAATTTGTATTTTAAGCAAATCTGAACTGGTACATTTATAATTTACCTATAAATATATTATGTAATTGAAATTTATTTTAAATGTAATTCATACCATATTAATCTTCACCACACAATGCTTTTTTTTAATGATATACAAATTCACTTTTTAGATTCACTTTTTAAGCCTAGGAATGTGTCAAGAACATAATTGATTGATAATTAGAGAATATTTAATTATTAGCCAATCATCTTCTTGACACATCACTGAATCTCGAAAGTGAGCCTAATTTTTTTAACCAGAATAACAGTGCTCTTTTTTTTTTTTTTTTCTTTTTTTTCTTTTTTCTGTGTTTGTATTTTTCTATCTTTTATTTATGGCACCTAGCATTTCTAATAATAGTAAGGATCATGCTACAATGCACTTTCTTTTGATTGTATACCATACACAAGTTATGGTCCAAATTGGTATTTGATTATGAGCCACTGTAGTGGTGGAATATGCAATTGTCAACTTAAAATTAATTACAACTTAATTTGGTGTTTAGTTATGTTATAAGACGGTGGTAGTTACGATCTCACAACAAAGCGGTATTTTATAATGCCTCAAACAGTGTTGGTTACAACTCAATGTGAAAATAGACTAGAATTTATTTTTTCTAGATCTAACAAATGAAAGTGGGACTGCATATGATCTGTGCATTTTTAAGGGATGTATAGTAGAACTTCACTTATAATAATAGTTTGAATTTTTTTAAAATAAGGAGTAAGAGGTTTCCACCAAAATGATGTGTAATACTTTTGCAATTAAAAATTAATTTGATGGATATTTTTTTTCTTGTAAAGTGATAGATCTATAATTAGTGAAACCAGTTTCTATAAATCTTTGTATTATTTTATTTGTATAATATTACTCTAAAAATATTAAATTTATATATTTAATCATAACTGCTTTTAAGTATGTAAAATAGAGATTGCTTGTAGTATTTTTGTAATAGGTTTTCTTTCTACAATAAAAATTCAGTTAGCAATTATGTATCAATAGTGATAAAATGACACTATTGGTAAATTGAGGAATGAACCTAAGCAAGATATGATATGGAATAAAGACAGTGAAAATAGTTCTTACAGTTCAAATAATTATTGCTTTTATCAAAGTATATGTAGACTCCTTTGGGAAGAGTGGCTATAAATATTAATAATTAAAATTATGATTTTTTTTTATTAATATGTAATAATTTTTTTCAAATTTTCATTGTTGGGTAATTTCCCCTAACATTTTTTGTTAAAGTAGTAACATATTGCTTTCGTCATAAATTATTGGCCGTGGCTTTGGTCCAGTCCGCCATCGGACTGGACGGTGCTGTTGGGCCCGTGGGGGCCAATCACGGCTCCCATTTTGAAAATCTGAACCGTTCAATATGTAGAACTCGTCGAGTACTATATGCCTGTGAAAAATCACGTTGATCGGATATCGATAGCTATGTGATCAAATCAGTTTTGTATAAAAAAAATAGACGGTGAATTAATTAACGGTTGATAAAAAACTGTTTTGATCACATAGCTATCGATATCCGATCAACGTGATTTTTCACAGGCATATAGTACTCAACGAGTTCTACACATTATCGGTTCAGATTTTCAAAACGGGACCCGTGGTGGGCCCTCACGGGCCCAACAGCACCGTCCAGTCCGATGGCGGACTGGAGAGAAGCTGAGCCCTAAATTATTTGTCCAGAACGAAAAATTAGAAGTTTAGAATAATATATTCTTAAAGTTCTTATGTTCCGTGTTAGACAAAAAATTTGGAGTGAAAAGAATACAAATTAGTTATTTTTTAAAAATTTAAAATAATTATCAATGTAAAGTATTAATTTTCACTATATTAGTGGCCTTTATCAAAACAGCGTGTACCTTTTTAATCTCAAAATAATATAGAGAATAAAATGAATGTTAAACCTGAAGCCCTAAGACATCTCGAGCTTTTCATCAATTTTTACATCTAATTTGATTTTTAATTTGAATACAAAGTAGATTTAATTATTCCAATCATGTCATCAAATATTTATTAAAATCTTTTTTTAAAATTTTATTTTATCCCAAATTTCCCTTAAATTTTATAAAAAGAAAAAAAAAATCATCTTCAATGTTCCATTCATTTAAATTTTTATTAAATTCTAATTTGATAAAGAAATTAATAAAAAAAATTGACTCTCCCTTAATTTAATAAATGTTTAATTAAATGATCAGAAATAATTTCTTAATATTTTTTAATCAAATCTGTATTTGATTAAAGAAATAGTAATATTACAAATCTAAACTTAACTACTCAAAAATTATTTAAAATTATTTTTTGTAGTTTAAATTTATTCTACACATAAATGTCATATTATACAAAATCTCTATCACACAATCACTTACTTAAAAAAATCTGGATGAATAAGTCTAAATTCCCCTATTTATTGTTAAAGAAAAGATGAAAGAATTAAAATGCTTTTAGGGATTATTTAGAATGATTTAAATAAATATATTTTTTAATTTTTTATAAAAAAATATACACAAAAAAAAAATTAAAAGATAATTTGACCTAAATAAATATACATATTTAGGACTCTTTTGGAAAGAGCAAAAAATGCCAGCTTTAGGTTTTTTACTTATTTTGAGTCATATCACCCCTCACTTTTTTTATTTACAAAAAAACAAAATAAACTAAAAAAAACCAAAACACTCCTACTATCTTAGTATCATTTCATGATTACTGATTAAATGTACTAAAAATAAAATTAAAAATAAAAAAATAAAAGTAGGGGAACCAGCAACGTGAATATACCACGAGATATAGTTGTCCGTAGATCCGGTGAATTTGTGTCACCCGTAACACGTGGTTCAGTGGAAAGATAACACGTGGGCGTAGGTGAGAAACCAGACTCGTACGGTGCGATGTACCCATCCTCGTCCGTTGGAGCTTTTGCATGGAGATCTGAACTTACAGTTGGACTTCACAATGCGGTGTCTGATTTCTTTTGGATTCGGTCGAATTTAAAAACAAACACATCCATATGATACCAATAAACAAACACATAATTCATTGTTGTGCTCAAACGGATTTGGTTTTGGGTGTTGACCTAAATCGGCTTTTGTTACAAATTATTAATTCACTTTAATTAATTATACAATAGATTGGAGTTTAAGGGTAATGGAATAATAAAGGTTAAACCGACGAACAAACCTACATCAAGATTTTAAGCCCTATTTTAGGTAAAGTTATGTTTATGGGAAAAGTTAAGAACCATGAAAATTTTGTCATGAAAATGATTATGAAAAATTTATAATCCTTAGATTACCTTGATTAATGTATGATGTTTTATTCTAAGTGTAATTTAAGGGTCACAAAATTTTCATGATTATTTTTATGAAAAAAATTTTATGACACCTAGCATTGTTATATGTTTATTTGGGCAAACTGGGTTGGGTTAGATTAATATTTTCATGACTAATAGTTTTAGGATTACGAATCCTTTAAATTGTGTATCTTATCCTATATTTGGATTGAGTTAGTATTATAAGGAGAGATTAATAAAATATTATTCAATTCAATGTTTGTTTAAGGGGATTGGAATGGATAGGACATGAGATATTCAATATATTGACCATAATTCCTCAATTATGGTCATTTGATAAATGATTTGGGAAGTTGGTAAAAAGTGACTTTTGACTTTTTTGATTAATATTTGTTTATGATGTCAAATCATAATCAAATGACCAAACTATCCCTATTTAGTTTAAAATATTACAACTTCACCCATGTAGTATATTTTGACTCATGAGGGGTAAAATTGTAATGTCACCATTGTCTACAAACCACCTTCCCAAATAAAAAAAAAATTC
Source organism: Camellia lanceoleosa (assembly GCA_025200525.1). Lineage (NCBI taxonomy): Eukaryota > Viridiplantae > Streptophyta > Magnoliopsida > Ericales > Theaceae > Camellia > Camellia lanceoleosa. The sequence continues at coordinate 129,237,612 of CM045768.1, forward strand.
AAAAAAGCTAGCTTTTGGCTTTTGCTACAAACCAAAAAAAGTGGCTAAAAGTCAATTTCCCAAAACAAGCCTATATCTCACCACTTATGTGAAATTAAATAATCCATCATATGTGAGATATTATATCCGGATAGATTATTAGTGCGTATTTTAATTTTTTAACCAAATATCGAATTAATAATTTTATTGGACTATTAATCTAATCTCAAGTACATATCCACCCAAACAAATATAGCCTAACTTCTCTATTTTATTTTATTTTTCCCCATATTTTTAGTCTCATGTCTTCCTTGTAATAATATATTTGTGAGCGGACACTTAAGTTTTATTGAGATGAAATTTTAAATTTGAGTTAATAGAGTAGCATTGATTTAGCCTCCGTTTGGCAATGAGAGTTTGGGCTAAAATAGCTTATTTTAGTCTAATAAAACAAAATATCACATTCAATTCATAATCATTACATTCTTTCTCTCACAAAAAGTCAAAAAAGTCAAAAAGCCTTTCCAAACGAGGCTTTTTAGCTCCAGACTAAGGCCAAGTTTGGGAACACCCCAAAAAGTCAAAAAATTACTCAAAAAGTTAAAAAGTTATCACTATTCACCAAAAGTCAAAAATTACGACTGCACAACTCCCAATTCTAATTTTCCCCTACAAACCAATTTTTTATTACACATTTTTTCATAAAAAGTCAACAAGTTAACCCAAACATTCATATTTTCAATCTCAATTTTTTAGTCTAAAAAGACAAAAAGTACATTTATTTAAGACACCCCAAACAATCCCTAAAATAGCCAAAAAATCAAAAAAGTCAACCCACTCCCTAAACGAATCCTTAATAGAGTAGCATTGGTTAGCTGCAATAATCTAACTTTAATATGAAACAAATATAATATCATGTGACAAACAAAAAAAATAAAATAAAATAAACAAACAAATTGCCTCTAATGTTGGCAACCAGGGACGAAGTTAGGAGAAAATTATAAAAGGTCATGGCCACTTGTTTTTGTGAATATTATTATTTGTCATAGAATTTTAAATATATATATACATATATCATTTTATATATAAATGGCCCCCCAATATAAAAAATAGAAGTTTGATAAATAAGTCCTATATTTTGAACTTGTAATTCACATAATCCAATATTTTTTCTTGTGATTCATTTAGTCATTTTGAATGTGTAATGACTCATTTAGCCGCCACATTGGAGTTTCACATTTAAAAAAATAAGTACACTGAAGAGTTTTTCAATGTCACATCAAACTCACCACTTTAGAGTATCACATTTGAGAAAAGTACAGTAAAGAGTTTTTAATTTTTTTGGAGTGTCACATCATAACCTCCACGTTGGAGTGTCACATGTTACGTTTAGAAAAAGTATACTAAAGAGTTTTTAATTTTTTTTAGAGTGTGACATCATGCATGTTATGTTGTCACGTTTGAAAAAAGTACCCTAAAGAGATTTTATTTTTTTTGAAGTGTCATATCATACCTGCCACATTATCATGTTTGAAAATAGTACACTAGGGAGTTTTTTTTTTTTTAGAGTATAAGTTTTGGAATGACACATTATATCCACTACATTGTCACATTTAGAAAAAGTATACTAAAGAATTTTTAATTTTTTTAGAGAGTCACATCGTTAGAGTGCAACTCCAGTCACACTCTCTACTTTTTACTAGCTAAAATACGAAAAAAATTATACTTTTGATTTTACCTAATTACTTTAGCTATTATGTTCTCCAACCACACTTTTTATTTTAACTAATCATTTAAACTAACTTAATTAATTTTTAAAACAAAAAATACTAATTGCTGATATTTTACTAATATAAATTTGCAATAATAATAAATTTGTCCATACAAACATACAAAACCTGTAGAATAAGGAGAAAAAAAAATACAAAATACAAAATAAATATTCCTTAATTCATTAAATAGAATTGAAAGAACATATAAAATTGCTATATATACATATACATATGTAAAATATATAAAATCCCAAATTTAAGACATAAATGTATAAAAATCTAAGATATATACATACATATTTGTTTGGAGAGCCTCTGGGGCTCTTCAATTGTAGTCACAAAAAAAGTAGGATGATAAAGCAGCTAGCCCAATAGCCAGCCTATTAGAGCTCAAAATTAGAGTTACATTGGCTAAAATGCATAACAAACTTTTTTTAACTATTCCCTTGGAGATGCTAATACCTGCCACATTGAAATATCACATCATACCTATCACATTAATAAAAGGATATAACTATCTACCAAAACACTACCAAAATAAAAAATAGGACCACACAGAAAGAAATTCTCTACTAATAAGACTGAACAGATTAATAGAAAAACTTGGGACTAATTGGAATACTTGTTTGTGATATGGAACTTATTGGTAAATATCTCATAAAAAATATATCTGTCATTCTTCTTCCATATTGAATTCTCTTTTTATTTTATATCCAAAAAAAAAAAAAAAAAACTTATTCATCCTATTAGAAATTATTTCTATAATATTTAATTTTTTTTATGTATATATAATTTATATATCATATATACATATATGTGTGTTGTGTATATAGTGAAAAAAATTATCTTTTTTTAGGCCTCCAATAATAAAATCTTGATTCCGTCCATGTTGGCAACTGTACCGGAGACCGTGTTAAATCCCAATAAATTGATTCAAGTTATGTTGGGATTTGGCTTTTTGACTTAAAAAATATAAAAGATAAAATTAATTACATAAATTAATAAGATAAAATGTTACATCTAAACCATAATTATTATATTTTTTTTTTACAAAAATCAAAAAAATCAAAAATCAAAATCAAACGAAACTATAAAAGTCTGGCTAAAATAACAAAAAAAAACTAAAAAGCTAAATTATTTTAGTTCTTTCCAAACGGAGACTTAATAGAAGTAAAGAGTATCATCATAATTAAATTAGCCATAAGAAAACACCTTGTTTTGTTCTAATTTTTGAAATTGAACTTTTTAAAAATTGAATTTTTTATTTTTTGTATTTTTTTATTTATAGTGAATTTTTTTAATATTTTAAACAAATGTTTTACTTTTTAGATATACTTAATATAAATACAATTAAAAGGTATAATATTTGTGATTTTTTTTATAAAAAAAATCACTAAATACTAAAAATACAAAAAGAATATAAAAATTTAATACATTTTCGTATTCTTGTGTATTTATTAATTTTTTATAAATATTTTACTTTTGAGATATATTTAGGTTATGTGTAAAAAAAAAAAATCACTTAAAATATTAAAAAAATTGTTAAAAAAACATGAAAAAAAAAATTAATTTTCAAAAAATTGAATTCAAAATATTAAAACCAAATAAAATGAATAATTTTGGTGGTAGATCATGCTTCTTTAGGTCTTCGTAATGAAGCTTTGCTTACACTAGATTTTTTTTAGTTTAAAGTGATTATGTTAAAACAAAAGTTAATATCATACAAAACAATAAAAGAAAACAACGAAGGACCAAACATGAAAATATATTGAAACTACAACAACAAATTATAAAATCTACCAAAAAATTAGCAACGGTATAGGAAAGCCACTAATGTACTCATAGATGTGATTTGAAAAAGAAAATCCACATCTAAAAAAAAGAATTAGTCCTGCCGTTGCCGTTGCCATTGCCATTGCCATTGATATTACCATTGCCTTCGTCTTTGTCTTTGCCGCCACTGCTCAACTTTGTTACTGTCATCATTGCCTTTTTATAGATCGATTATCATCAAAAGCCAGTGTTACAACCAGCAATTGAAGCCAGAGTTAAACCCAATCCCAATTGTTTGGGTTGATAATTGTTAAATTATCAACGAGATCTGTGATGACACCACCATATATACATTATACATATGAGAATTGTTGGTGATCATACGTTTAGACCCACAAATGTGGCAATAATAGAGTTCGTAGCAAATCAAAAGTTGACACTTATTATATCATATCATTATAAGTCAAACTGTTAGAGTTTCTTGTGGGTGTCAATCATTTTTTCTTGTACATGTGTTCCTCAAAAAATAAAAAAATAAAAACAGTAAAAGTGTAACGCTCAAAAAGGTGATTTGTGTTATGATTTTTCCATTCATATTTTTAATTATTTTCTTAAATATTTTAATCTTTTAAAAAAAAAAAAATTAGATCCACTTAATTTTGATATATTTAAAAGGTATAAAATTTAGAAAAAAAAATTATTGAAAAGTCCACTCTAGCAATTGTCTAAGGTATTAGATCCAATGGATATTTTTTGTTGTGAGAGCTCCACCCTTTGTAAAATAGTTTGGTAAGAATTTATTTTATTTGTTTTGAAGAGTATTTTGTTTCTAATTTTACCTCTTAATTTATCTGTTGACTTTTTTCAAATTTATATCTATATGTTTAAATTTATATTTATCTGTTTAAATCATTTTTTATCTCTTTAATTTTTTTTAACTATTTATTTAAATTTATATCTTCTGTTCAATTTTTTTGACTATCTGTTCAAATTTTTTTTATCTGTTGAATTTTTTTTTTATTTGTTGAAATATTTTTTTATCTGTTGAATTTTTTTAACTTATTTCTTGAAATTATCTATCTAAAATCCATTTATTAAAATATACCAAACTTTTTTTTTCTTATCTGTTGAAATTTGCATAACACATTCCCATGATCTGTTGAAATTTACATAGCATATTTTCGTGATCTATTGAAATTTATCGATATCATGCTTAGGTCTAGAGTCCCTCAAATCCGTGATCTATTTGAGAGACCTCAGATCTCAGAGGGGGAAGAAGATCATTTGAATCACTGACTCAATTCTTTCATATTTTTGTTAAAATTGAAGAGAAATGAGTGTTAATAATACCTGTCAAGTCCCATAAATGTTGTGCCGACGACGAACTCGACGATGTTGGCAATAAAGATGATGAAGGAGGACACATTGGCACAAGAGAGGCTAGCGGCAAGAGCGAAAATGACGGCCAGGCCATCAAAAAAGCCAATGATGATGTCGCAGACAATCTCACCAGCAATGAAATGCTTCTACCACAGTGGTGAAGAGGTTCTATCTCTCGGGGTCTTCCACTATGGTAGTGTTGAGCAGCGGAAGCCAAGTCTAGGAGTTTGGAGATAGAGAGGGTTAGGGTTTGAAAAGAGAGAGAGAGAGAGAGAGAATTAAGGGGTTTTAACCGTGTATATGATATATATATATATATGTAGGGGGTAGTTTGGACATTTTGCACCATCATATCCTTATAGACAAAGTTTTTTAGTGCCAGGACCTTTCACCAAATAAATTTTAAATTTGGATTTATAAATTGAGTGCCTAAAATTTATACAAAAATCTTTACAAAATTCATTCAATACAACAAAATATAAAAATGTATATATATATATAAAAACAGAGATAACCAAACAAGGTGTACGATTTTATCACTTTATTATCACAAAATCACGAGCTACCTTCCTATTCCTAGCAAATGTTTATGTTGTGTTTGGTTGGGAAATTTGGGGAGAGATTTGGAAAAGGAAAGGAAAAATGTGTGTGAAATTAGGTGAAATATAAGTATATTTTATTCACATTTCACTTCTTTTTTCATTTTCCTTTCTAAATCCCTCCTCAAATCCCCTAACCAAACACAACATTAATGAATTAATCATACGCATGCCCATTCATACATACATATATACCTTTACCTAGAATAAAAACTAAAAAAAATAAAATCGTGCATATATTATACATGTAAGGGAAAAATACATTTCAATGATATTTTTATTAAAAAATTATAGATTAGTGAAATTGTTTATAAATTTAATTATTAAAGTGTGTGAAATTTATCATCAAATTGATTTTTTTTTTTTTTTTTTTTTGACAAATTATACTGCAGTGTATTTTCTCCTAACAACCTTGCTACATTCCACCAATATAACAACCTTAATCTACTCTTAATGACGTGAAAGAGAGACAATAAAGACAGATACAGAGAAAAGTGTGGGCTCACCTCTTTATATGATCCATTCCACGGTGATGCAAAATTATTGCTCCCAAACATTTCTTTTCCTCTACATGTAAATATGCATGTGTTATTGGGAGATGGGATCATTACTGTGTTAAAGGTACTGTAGTGATTGTTGTGTCTTAATTTGAGATGTATTATGAACTTATTTTTATGATCCGAACCGTTCATTTTGTAGGATCTGTTGAGTACTTCATGCTTATCAAAAATCATATTAATCTGATATCAATAAACTGAATTATCGAATTGCATATTTTTATGTTATTTCTCAAAAGAAAAACTTATTGTTTATTTTTTTGATTATCGATTATATAGTTATTGATATCCAATTAATATGATTTTTGATAGGTATAAAATACTCAACAAATCTTACAACATAAATGATTTGGATCATAAAAATAAATCTATAATACGCCTCAAATTAAATTGTTGTGCCTTTAGCCAAACAGTGATGCATTTCCGTATTTTTGGTGTGGTTTGCGACACATGCGTCAGATTATACTCTACTTGTCTCTATGTGTTGTTATATTTATTTGGTCTACTATTCCTACGTACGCGTTATGTGCTTTGGATTTAAATTAGTTGACTTATTATTATTATTATTATTATTATTATTATTAACCGACTTTATATATATATATTTTTTTTGGTTCACCACCCGGTATCCGACCCTTAGGCCGACTAATCCGGATTCGGGGAGTAGTTTTGGATGGTTAGACTCAAATCCCCTCCCAATTGGCGATGTGGGGAATCGAACCGTGGTCCTTCCTACCAAGTCAAGCTCCAATCGCCACTTGACCACCAACCAATTGGTTAATTATGAGCCTTTGCTTTGTTTTGAATAGGACACAAATGTTCTTTTTTTAGGTAATAGTAGGACACAAATGTTCACAGCAGTCAGTTCGCACACATTTATGAATTTACACCTTAGTAATGGTGGTGTAGTGTAATTATGGTCAAATAAATGTGATACCTCCATTAATTCTTTCTTTTATTAACAATCGAATGCGTTGGATGCTTCAAGCTTTTACAAAACAAAATATAAAATACATTCACTACTAGTGTGGATGTATTTGCTTTGCTGTTACAAGTAATGGTCAATGCATCTATTTTTAAATCTACAAATTTGGTAGATTCAGATTGCAGGGTTTGAAACCTTTGTATATTCTAGATTTTCGAACATCTTAATTTGTCGGCATCATTTTCTAATGTTGTAAGTTACTGTTAAAAACAATAATACCGTCAGGTAACATTTATATTTTCAGTTTTCTATTTATATTTATAAAAATTTTAAAAATTCAAATAAAAATTTGTTTTGGTAAATTTTTAATTTATAAATCAGTGGTCTCAGTTTATAAATTTGGCCAAAAAATGTAAACTCAAAAAATGTGTTTCTAATTTGAGTTTTTAATTTTTTTTTTTTTTACCACCCAACACTAACCATCACTCGCTACCATTTTCCACCACCGTCTTCCGCCACCACCACCCACCACCCACCCCCACCACCACCACCTGCCACTATCACCCATCAACCGCCACCACCACCACCTCCCACCCACACCCCACTCCCTGCCCCCACCACCCACCAACCGCCGCCACCACTACTACTTGCCACCCACTCGCCACTACCACCACCACCACCACCACCCACCGCCATCCACCCACCACACGCCACTACCATCCACCCACCGCCACCATTCATTACCCACCGCCACTACCCACCACCACCACCACTTGCCACCCAATTCACTACCACCACCACCACCACCATCATCACCTACCACCCACCCGCCACCCACCTGCCACCACCACCCACCACCACCACTATCACCCACGCTACCACCCACCACCCGCCACCGCATCCACCCACCCATCACCACCATTACGCCACTTATCCGCCACCGCCACCCACTCGCTACCACCCGTCACCGTCATCCACCCACCCCACCCACCACCACCACCCACCCGCCACCACTCGTCATCCACCACAAACTTGCCACCACCACCCGCCACCACCACCACCACCACCCACTCGCTACCATCCACCACCCGCCATCGTCATCCACCCACCCAACACCACCACCCGTCATCTACCTGCCACCACCACCCATCCGCTACCACTCACCACCATCTGCTACCTACCTGCCACCACCACCCACCACCCGCCACTGTCACCCACTCACTCGTCACCGCCACCACCACCCGCTACCCACCGTCACCACTTTCCATCACTGTCTTCCGCCGCTACTTGCCGCCACTTGCCATTTCTCACTCTTTTTTATATTTTTAAATTTTTTTAAACATTTTGTCAATTACCAAACGCGTTTTTAGTTTATGTTTTTTTAAAAATAAACAAAAACCAGTTTATAAAATTTTTGTAAATATAAACTGAAAACGTAAACGTTACCAAACAGTGGTTTTAATTTTCTAAATTTAGTTTTTTGAAAATTAAATTTTTTATTTTTCGTATTTTTTTGTTTTTAATAAATATTAGTAAAATTTTAAGTAATTTTTTTTTACTTTTTTATATGCACTGACTTAGATGTATCTAAATAGTAAAATATTTGTGAAAAAATATTTTAAAAAATCAATAAATACATAAAAATACAAAAAATGTAATGAATTTTTATTTTATTTTTTGTATTTTTAGTATTTTGTGAATTTTTTAAAGATTTTTTTCACAAATATTATACTTTTTAAGTGTATTTATGTTAGGTATGTCTGAAAATTTAAAAAAAATTACTTAAAATATTTTTAAAAATTCAGTGAAAACAAAAAAATACGAAAAATAAAAAAGTAAAATTTTCTGAAAAATAAAATTTGAAAACTGAAACCAAATAGAGTAAATCATTTTCACTATTAGAGCCGCTTGTCTTTGTCAACTCATCACATTTTTTACTTTAATGATTCAATTCATTCATTTTGTAGTATTTTTAGATTTATTATTATTATTATTATAAAATTTGAATAAAAATTTAATCTAATATGGAACACTTCAATCCTTACCTTTTTAATTTCATCAAATGTTTTTGAAAAATATTATTTTTCCTAAAAAAATTGTTTTAACCGTTTTGAATGAGAGAAAATGATCCATCTCCAATCATACTATTTCTAAAATTAGAATAAAATTTTATCAAATTTAAATAGAAATATGACTTTGGTGAGGGTTTGGTTTATCCTTGGTGTAAAAATTGTCTCCCTTGATTTAATACATATTTGATGAAACAATTAGAACATACTTTTAGTCTTTTTTTTTTTTTTAATTTATCAAATTTGAATTTGATGAATAATTGGAGATGCTTTAGGTGTATGTAGACCATTTACGAAAAAAACTAAAAATTAATTCAATAATCCTAATCAAAGAATGGGTGAGATACGATTTTGAAAACAAATAGTCTAATTTTGTAAGATTTTTTATGGGAAAAATGGTAAATATTTTATTGATAATAATAAAAATTACAAGATGAAAACATAAACCACTCTAAATCAAAATTAAAGATGATCAAAAACACCTTTTAAGGCATGAGACAAATAGTCAGTCCAAAAACTCCTTCAATTAAAGTACCATGCGTCTAAAAACTCCTTTAGTTAAAGTCTGTCTACACTCCACATACCATTGATTCACATATTAAGTTGCTGAGAGACCAACAACAAATGCATTACCTGTACATTTTACTTTTATTTTTATTTACTTTAAAGATTAATACCATAAATTTAAATGATTACTATTAACGAATCAATTCACTTAAGACTCGAGACCCAAAATGTAAGTCTTCATCAATCAATAATTACCTAGCCTTCTATGTCATTAAAATCTATTTATATAAATTTCCATTTAAATTGCTAACCCAAGTTGGTGTAATTTTACTTACAGCTAATTCGGTTAATGCAAAGTGATTTTACTTAAAAGAGCTCAATTTGTGGTTGAAGAGAGTTTGTTACCCAAACCAAAACCCAGAGCCCTACACCTAGTGGAGGTGAGTTTGAAGTGATTGGAATTTGGAATGGGAAGACTTTGGTAGGCAAATGGCATGCCTGATCAGCCTGTACCAGATACATGTGTCTGGTTGTTGAATGAAAGAAATTTAAAACAATAGGGATGATAAGGAAGTTTCGATTTTTAATAATAAAATTTATAAATATTTGTGTTGAATATTACGATATTTTATGATAAAATTATAAAGAAATTTATGACATGCACTTTAAAGTTAGGGATGATGAAATTATAACATTTTATGATTTTTGTAATAACATTGTTATGAGAAAAATTATGATTTTTTATGATATATGTTACAAAATTTTATAATAAAAAGTTATGAAAAGTATATTATATGTACATTTTTAGAGCGTACATTATAATATATTCTCACAATCTATCATATGCATGACTCTCCTACATCTAATACACTAATATACATATTAATGTATTTTAATGTTTGCTTGTACAGGTAATGTATTGTATTATTAAAGTGACACCACACATATATACACGTATATCTATATATATATATATATGTGTGTGTGTGTGATTGTGTGAGGGGGTACTAATGAATTAAATAGTATATCTATATATGTGTGTGTGATTGTGTGAGGGGTACAAATGAATTAAAATGAGGCTTTTTTTGTTTTTTTTTTTTTGGTTTATTGGCTCATCAAATATACTTTTCTTTATGGTCTTAATTTCCAAGTCAACTAGTGGGTCAGCCCAGAAGAATGCAAGAAGGTTCAATGACTTTGAAATTTCACTTTCCACGACATTCAATTTCAATTTTAATTAAAAAAAGGCAAACAAATTGTCAATTCAACTTCACCAACTCATCCTCCTCATCTAATAGACTCCACGTAGGCAAATACATCATCATCAAACCAACCAAAGCTCAAGCATTTAAATTTGGGGAAATTATACATTTCTGTCTATCTTTTTAAAAATAATTACAAAACTATGGAAAAGTATATGTTTTTAATATTTTCCCCATAAAATTCCTCTCATAGATTTATATATTTTCATTTAGGATAGATTACACTATTAATTCTTATATTTTAACTCTTATATCATTTTAATCCCTATAATTTTGTTTGAATCAATTTTGATATTGATTTTTTATTTTGTCTCAAATTAGTCTAATTTTTAGCATTTTTTTTTTATATAGAAAATGCACACATAAACGGCATATGTTATGCTTTAAAGAGCAAAAATATAAATTTAATCAATTCAGTAAAAATTTTCTATTAAAAATCCTAACGGTATTATTAATTGGGCTAAATTAACGTAAAATCTAAAAGTAATAGTCAAAATTGAGATAATTAAAATTAGAAAGACTAAAATAATACAAGTGACAAATTGTAAAAACTACTGATATAATTTACCTTTTTAATTATTTATTTAGAACTGGGTTTGGAAGGCTTGCAAGCTACGGTACGTCAATAGTTATTTAGAGAAAGAAGAGTAAGTAATTAGTGACATAAGCAATGGCGATCACGAGAATGGTTCAATTGTCACTCAAGTTGAATTGAAGATTACTACAACTTGACTCTGACGAATTTCCATGAAAATTATTTGGACGTTCCTAGAATTTATCTGCAAAACTACAATTAAATTAAGAAAAATGATGCAGACCACTAATTAATGGTTGCACTAGGGATGTAGCACCCACTGCCACATGTGTTTTGTGTCTAAGTTTTTTTTTTTTTAGCTTGCCACATCATTATTGATAGTGTTAGTAGTAGAAATTTAGTGATATGTAGCATCACTGTTAAATTAATATCAAAATTTTTGACCAAGTTATTACTAATCAACCCTTTAAGCATTCAACTTCTAGTTGTTGTTTTTATCAGTCTAACATATATTCAAGTGAAATAAAATAAATAAACCATAAATAAAATTAAGAAAGAAAGAAAAGTAGACTTGTAAACTTTAAAAAAAGAAAAAGGCAAGAAAGCTTGCATGCTTTAATGGAGTACTATTATCTAGTAGACACTTGAATTCAAATTTGCTAAAATTGAAAATCTCAATTTTATGATGAAATTGATTTATTATTGGACTAATTTTGATTAATTTCGGTGAACTAAGTCACTCATTTTATACAACTAACTAAATAAATTATTCATGTAAACAATTAAGTTGATTAACATCAATTATCATATTATTAGAATATTTTTATTTATGTGGGCTATATGGTTTTTAAGAATAAAAAATCCATATGTTATAATATATATGTAATTTCATTATGTGATTATTTATATTTGATCAACGTAATTGTCACATGAGATAAACAGTTCAGATCATTGACATTAGTATAAATTAGCCCAGATGACAATTTTACCTGTGAAGTTGAGATTTTTAACTTTATCAAATCCAAAATTATAGACACTAAGCCTTGAATGATATTATTTTGTTTTGAAGTTTTTTAGCTTAAAATTTGAAAAAGTTTGGACAATGTTTGTTGGCTGATAAAATTTCAGTCTAATTGTTTTTCTGCTAATAAAAATCCCCAAATAACCTCAAAAAAATCTCAAAATTTCAGTCAAATTCCTTTGTAAAAATACATTTTTAAATTAGGTGATGTGATGGGAGTTTTAAAATGTATTGGATCAAAGAAATAATTTCTCCCCTCCCCTCCCTTAGTTTTTGTCAATTATTCTTTATTTGCTAGAAGCATCCTTCAAATTACTTTGAGAGAGACTTTTCTTCAGAAATTGAATTAGAGTATATTGTTGAGTCTCTATAGGATTATCACGAAACTCACATTGACAATCCGAACTGTTCAATGTGTAGGGCTCGTTGAGTGGTTCATCCTTACAAAAAAAATTACGTTGATCGGATATCAAAGCTTATTCATTAAATCATATTTGTGTCAATGGTAAGTATGATTTTAAAAATAAATTGCTAACATAAATATGATCTGATCAAATGATTATTAATATTCGATCAATGTGATTGGTTATAGTAGTGAAATACTCGATGAAATTTACATATTAAACGATTTAAATTATTGATGTGAGTTCCATGATGGGCTCATAAAATCCCAACAACACCTCCAATTGGCCTCGTTTGGAAATAGACTATTTTAATAACTTTTTGACTTTTTGATTAAAATATAAGGTAAAAAAAAATTAGTGTGTGAAAAGTAAAGAAATTTTTTTTCGACTTTTCGATGTAAGTTATAAGTTTTTTAATTTTTTAAATAATTTTTTAACTTTTAAATTAAAACTATTACATGCTAAACGAAATCTAAGTCCGATTAAAAAACTGAACTAGTGAAAAACCCTACACCCTTGCCTTGAATAATACTTGAGACACAAGTTTTTATCTACAACTCGTAATGAGAGTGGAATTTTGTGAAGTTCATTCCTATTGTGAATTCACCATAAAAAATAAAAAATAAAAAAACAATAAAAGATAATAAAATAAATAAATAAATAAATAAAATAGTGTATCCCTAACTTAACTCAATTACCTCATACCAAAGTCCGGTCCACGTGCTTGGAGACTCTCTCTCTGTGTCTGTGTCTCTGTGTCCGAGTCCATTTCAGTGTTTCTCTTTCTAACACTCTGTCCATCCAATCCAGGCAACAACCCCTCCCTATATAATTGTAACAAAGCATTAAAAAGGGTAGCACATCAACTTGTATTTTTTCACATCTTTCCTTTCGTAAAGAAACCAAGACCCACTCTTCTCTTCATTACCCCATTCCCCCCTCCCCTCCCATTCAATTCGGACTCTCATACCCACCATTCTCTCTCTCTCTCTCTCTCTCTCTCTCGGCTCACACAGACTTCCACGACATTCAGGTAAAGTACTTCTCTCAAAAAAATTTAGGATATTTGTTGTTTGCTTACTTTCTCGGACGAAAAATGTTTTTTTTTTTTTTTTCCTTGCTATTATCACTAGTTTTGTAGTTTTACTTGGTCACTTTGTTGAATGAGTTTCTGGGTTTCGTGTATGATCCTGATTTCTTTTGTTTGAATATATGTGTAAGATTGGTAATGGGTTTTGTGAATCCATGCTCTTCTCTATTGATGGTTCTCTGAAGCATTTTATCAAACCTCTTGTGTGTTCACCTAAGACCGTGTTTTGCTTCACTTCCAAATGTCATAAAATGAAATGGGTCTCCTCAGATTCTTCATACCCAACTTGGTTTTTAGATTCTTCTCTAAATGTTGGTGCTTTTGCTATTGGGTTTTGTAAATTTATGCTCTCTTTCCTTGATGGTTTATTGGAGACACTCTTTTATTGAATTTAATTTTAATACTCGGAAGATATAAGGGGGTGTTTGACTCTTCGAATTCCTTGTGTGATTACGGTGTGAAATGCATATATTTTTGAATTTTTTATTGAATTTTTTATTTTATTTTCCTTGGTATTGCAGCAGATCTTTGCTTCTTTTGATGGGTTTCCTAGCAGCATTTGATATTTTTATTATTTGAATAATTTTACAGCTCATTTTCACACAATGTCTGGCTTGTTTCATTCACACATATTTAAATATATATATATATATATTTAAATACATATATCACCATAGACCAAATGGGTATTGTGGATTCATCATCATATTTTTATTGATTTCTTGGGAATTTTATGCAATTTACCATGGTTTGGAAGACTACAACTCATAAACATAATAGCTTCATTTATGGTTTTTTTTTTTCATTTAGTTTGATTGGATTTTGTGACATTCCTCTTACAAGTAACGGTTTGTCTTAGCAGGAATTCAGATCTCATAAACCCATCAAAATTGCATTTGAAGTCGCATGGGGAATTCTTTCTCGTGCCCATTTGCTGCGTTCAATGATTTAGAGAATGCCTTTGAATCTGTTGTTGTAAAATCATTTAATTTGGGGGAAGATGAAGCAAAAACTCCAGTGCGATCCATCAGCTTTAAGAGCAGTGACCCGGAATCCACCACCATATTGCAACCAAAAGGTTCTGGGATGATGATGATGATAGAAGGATGTGTGACCTGGAAAGCAACAGAAACTGAAACTGAAACAATGGTCTCTGTTGAAGCGCCTTCATCTAAAGGAGAGGATATATTTAGTACATCCAGTGGTGTTGAGTGCAAAGAGATGGATTATCAATCCCCAAGATCAGATAGCATGACAGAGAAAATCACACATTTGCCTATTTTGGATAAAAGCACCCCGAAACATGAAGCCGCAGTAAAGTTGCAGAAAGTATACAAAAGCTTTCGGACAAGAAGAAAGCTAGCAGATTGTGCAGTTCTCATTGAGCAGAGCTGGTGTGTTTTTTTTATTACCATTTGCAAATTTCTATCTCTCTCTTTTTTCCCTTGTTTGAATTTTTTATCAGCTTTTCCCACTTTTTTTAATGCAAATTAAAATAATTGCAGGTGGAAGCTGTTAGATTTTGCAGAACTGAAGCAAAGTTCCATATCGTTCTTTGGCATAGAGAAACATGAGACTGCTGTTTCTCGTTGGTCAAGAGCAAGAACCAGAGCTGCCAAGGTAAATTTGAGTCATGTTGAACGAATGTTTATGTTGATTTCTTTTTTACAATTTGTTTATATATTCATGGTTCTTACCTGAACTTTGCAGGTTGGAAAAGGTTTATCGAAGAATGGTAAAGCACAAAAACTTGCTTTGCAACATTGGCTTGAGGCAGTAAGTAATTTAAATCCAATGAACTTGGTGTTTTTCTTCTGATCGCATCTTTTACGGGCTGTTATTGATTCAGTTATTTATTTATTTATTTATTTTATCTTGTTTATTTAATAGATTGATCCACGACATCGTTATGGACACAATCTTCAATTCTACTACCTTAAATGGCTTCACTGTCAAAGCAAAGAACCCTTCTTCTACTGGTAAGATTTTAAAAGATTTAATTGGAAAGAAATTCTTGCGTTCATTTAAAAATGTATATTTAGATGTTTAGAGTTTTCAACTGTGTTGCTAACATGTGCGTATTGGTAAATACAGGCTGGACATTGGAGAAGGCAAGGAATTTAATCTTGTTGACAAATGTCCTCGATCAAAACTTCAGCAGCAATGCATCAAGTATCTTGGTCCGGTGAGCCCCTTTTGATCTCTTTATCATCTCTTTTTATTTTGAATTTCATTTTTTTTTTCTCTCTCTCTAGGCCCTTGAGAACCTTGTTACTGATGATTTTCTTTTATTTTCTCTTCTCACAGATGGAAAGGAAGGCTTATGAAGTGATAGTGGAGGATGGAAAGCTCTTGTACAAGCATTCGGGTGAGCACCTTGACAGCACTGGAGAACCAAAGGGTGCTAAGTGGATATTTGTCCTAAGCACATCTATGACTCTATATGTTGGGCAGAAGAAGAAAGGCACATTTCAGCATTCCAGCTTCTTAGCTGGTGGAGCCACATCTGCTGCTGGTAGAATAGTTGTTGAAAAAGGCATCCTAAAGGTACTACTACTACTACTACTAGTAGAATCGGCTGCAAATTCATATTCATTCCATATTGATTTAGTTGGGTAATGTTTTTTCGACGCTAACTTAACAACATTCTTTCTGGTTAATTTGAACAGGCAGTGTCGCCTCACAGCGGCCATTATCAGCCAACGCCAGAAAACTTTCAGGACTTCATCTCATTCCTCAAGGGGAACAATGTGGATCTCACTGATGTTAAGGTAAAAACTAAAATATCATTTTCTATTGCTTCCAAATTTCTTTTCAAGAGATAGTGATATCAGATACTGATTGAAAATGTTTTGTGTACGTAAATAATCAGATGGACCCAGTGGAGGAAGAAGAATCCTTAAGCAAACAGAGCAGTCTTTTCATGAGAAGTATCTCATCTGAAGAAGACCTAAATGAAAAGGACGGTGTGGAGACAAAACAGATGGATGTGGAGGACAAAACTTCCTCAGATAAAACCAATTCCACAGAGGACGATGAGGATGCTGTTGCAGCTCCATCAGAACCAAGGACATCGGGGGCCAGTCTTCGCACACAATTGACTTATCTTTCAATACCAGATAGGGATGATTTGTTTGAGACATTGAAGTTTGAAAATCAAGCCGTTGAATTGAGTACCAATAAATTTGATGGTTATGAAACAGAGGAAGAACAAGATCAGATGAGTCCTGAGCAACACTCGTTTGACGAAGACCAAGAAGATGAAGAAGAGACTGTCATTCCTCAAGAGTCCATTCTGAAAAGGATTAATTCGCATAAAGGAATGAATTCATATCAATTGGGGAAGCAGCTGTCTTGCAAATGGACTACAGGAGCCGGGCCTCGAATTGGGTGTGTGAGGGATTATCCTTCCAAACTCCAATTCCATGCTTTGGAGCAAGTGAATTTGTCTCCAAGAAGTGCTGCTGCTGCTGCCCATTTCAGATCAAACTCCACTCGAGTCGAGTCTATTCCCAACACTTTTAGTGGAGACATCCACATTAAAATGTCTAGTTTCAGTGGAGAATTGACTCGAATTAGGCATTATACACCACAATCCTCTCCGTTGTGTAAAGGAACCTCAGGAACCATAGCCGCCAAACAGTCATGATACATACAATCCGATAGGGCTTATTCTTTAATTAGTCTATTCTTTTTTTGTGAATAGAAAAGATGACATAGGAATTCTTTGACATTCTTTTCCGTTTGTCATGTACAAATTTTTTGTTTGCTCATCTTGTACAAATGCAAGATGAGAATTGTACAATTTTTGCAGATTTCAGTACCATCCACCTATGATTAAAAAGAAAGAATTTTTGTTTTCCTTGGTATTTGTTTGATATTGAACTTGTGAACTTTATACAGTATTAACAAGGACTAAGGTTTGTGCCTGTCAAGTATTGTTTTTGTCTTCTGTTTTCATTTTTCAGCAAACACAGAAAACTCGCGTTTCTAAAAACTATTTTCAACAATTTTTTTTTTAAAATTTTTTAAAGCAACTTACTTTTTAAAACATACAATAAAGTTATTTTTTAAGTTTCACAAATTATTTTTGCATAAAAATGACGATATGTTAAAAAGATGAGCATTTTATAACTTTTCATTGGTTTTGTTCATGAAAACAAAAAAAAGTAAAAAATAAATGAATATAACAAGAAGAAGGAAAAGGGCAAAAAAAAAAAAAAAAAAAAGGTAGTACAAAACAAGCAAGTATTGCGTTCATCCAAGATATTAGGATTTCATTATTATTATTATTTTTTGAACTGATCCAATATCTTAAGATGACTAGGAAGATTAAGTGCTTGTTTGGGATAAGCTTTTTCAGCTTGAGTTTTTGGTTATTTGGTTATTCTAGTCTGACTAAAAAGTTATATTTGGAATGATTTATTTTTTGATTTATTTATTTATTTTTATTTTTTTGTAGTTGAATTAATAATTGTGAAAGAAAAAATAAAATGATTATGGTTTGAATGTAAAATTTTGTTTTATTAACTATTTTAGTATTTTTTTTATTGACTATTTTAATTAATTTAGCTCATTTCAAACGATCCTGAATGATGCTCGAAAAAAATTAGAAAAATTATATATCAGTTAAAAATTTATAAAATATTTATATATTAATAAAAAAAAGTTTATAAATTTATATATTAATGTTTATAAAGTTTTTTTTATTAATTTAAAGTTTGTTTTTAAAAAACTTACTTGGTTAGAGTTTTCCAAAAATACTTTTTAGAAAATTCTACTTTCTTGTTTTCTGTGTTTTTTTTTTTTATTAAATTTTTTTAATATTTTAAGAATTTTTTTTTTAATTTTTAGACATACGTAACATAAATATACTTAAAAAATAAAAATAATTATAAAAAAACTTTTTAAAAATTCACTAAATACCAAAAATAAAAAAAACGAGAATTTAGTACATTTTTTATATTTTTATGTATTTATTAATTTTTAAAATACTTTTTTACACATTTTTTACTTTTTAAATACATCTAAGTAACGGGTATCTAAAAAAATAAAATAAAAAAAATTTTAAAATTTTAAAAATTTTTACTAAAAATAAAAAAACATAAAAATTAAAAAATTTAATTTTTAAAAAACTTAATCTAAAAAATTCAAATCAAACATACGTACACTTTTGTGTAGTTTCCCTAAAAGATTTAGAGGGCGCATATAGTGATATGATTGGATGATTGATTGATCGGGACTTTTGTAGAATACAATTTGTAGGAGTATTTGCTGGTTGTGATGTTGTCAACGCTCTTGAAGTGAAGTGGGGTGTGGGGTTGGACCCTGTCAAGGCTGAGAAGTTTCTTTCTTGATCCATTTTAATCAACTCTCCATCCAAACTCGTTTGGAGAAGTGTAACTAAAATTTTCATATTTAGGTTAAAATTAAAAGCTTTTGGATTGAAGTTTGGTGAGACACAAGTTTAGAAAATCAATGAGAGAGAGAGAGAGAGAGAGAGAGAGAGAGAGAGACAGCGTGCATATTCTTCCAATTGTAACCGCGTTGGTAATAATATTTAAAAATATAATTCAAACTAGTTGTTGTGCATCTAATAATAATAAATAGTAGTTTCACCTGTTGGGGTAAATGATGCAGAAATTCAAACATGTTTTCTTCTTCTTTTGTCCCAACAATTTGATGTCTGTGAAAACCACTTTAATGGTTTTATTGTTTGTTTGTGTTTTAAATTTCTCCAAGCTCTAGTAATCTTTTTCCCATGAAAGTACACGAATGAAATGACCGACCAAGTCTACCACTACCATGATAGCAACCTTATTACTTGATGGTGAAGGAAGGTGACAAAAATCATTGAGCTCTCAGACCAAGTCCAACATATATTGAAATGAGTCGTCGTCATCATCACAAATTTTTTTTTTTCTCTCTACTTTTGAATTTTATAAAATTACAGTTAAATGGAATTAATAGACAAAAGAAAAGAAAAGAAAATATACAAATACACAAATATGAAGGGGTGCAACTTATTTTTGAGATACATCTGATCTCTTTGTGAGTTGCACCCCCATGTTTTGATATATTTTTTAGGAATTGTAATTTCCCCTTGAATTTACTGGGCAGAGATAGATAGGTTCATAGCAATGACACCTAACATAAATAAGGGATAAGATTGCAGGTATTATTTTAGATTATGTTTGGATTATTAATTTGGTTAGGATTTAGAAATTAAAAGGAAAAAGTGAAGAAATCTGAATGAATTAAGCTAACTTTTTGCTTCATGATTTAAACATAGCGTGAAAGTCGTACACATTCGTTTTAGTTACAATTCGATATGTGCTTTTAAGTTACCACAAACCATATGAGATTATGTGCCCTTTTGAAAACTTGGTAAAAAGTCAATTTTTTTACTTTTTATCAAGTTCTTTCAAAAGCCACAAAAAAATTACTAAAAAAGTCAGTTTTTTTGTCAAAAAAAATCACCAAAAAAGTCGAAAATTCAAAAAATCAACTTTTTACTAACTTTCTAAAACACCCCTATATATAAATAATCGATTGTGTAATTCTTTTTATTATATCATTCAATGGTTATGAACTCAATAAGTATATTGACTTTTTCTTAATTTGAAATAATGGTAAATTTGTATTCCCTAAATAACTGGGTCATTGGAGCTACAACAATATGTAGTTGAGTTGTAACTTCCAATATATTATATCATTATATGGCGCCATAACTGGAAGGGTATGCAACATGCATCCCTTTAGAAGGTATGCTCTAGAAATTCAGCCATTGTTATTGTTATATACTTTTCTATCGGACTTAAACATCAAAAGAATGGGATGGAACAATTGGATTAGTACTGTTAATAAATTAACGTACTGTTCATAAATTAGGTTTAAAATTTTTTAGGTACTGTAGTTGGAATCTTTTTTTATTGATATTCCTTGTAAATTTGTATTTTAATTTCTACTATTTTAGCTAATTTATAATCAATTTATTTTTATTTATTTTTATTTATAAATCTTTGATTTGGATTTTGTAATTTGAGTTAATTTTTTTCTAATCCGGCAATCCGTCCAAACCGCTAAGTTAAAACCATCATTATTGCCAACCGCTATGCCAGTTTGTGATGAAAAAATGATGATTTTTAATGATACCCGCCGAGCGATTTCTCTTTTAACCTCAAATCATATTGAATCGCATTGCTCACACCCCTTGTCACGCTCCCAACCCGCCCCAAGCAGGATGTTGTTGTCACCGGCCAATAGTCATAAACTATCAAATGCCTAACTTTCAAAACTAATTGAACTCTTATAATAATTGGGGCGAATCTATTCTGTTTACAAGTGCATAAGCCATTATTTTCTTATATTGTATCGTAACATTCATTCAAATCAATGCATAACTATATGAAATGAAAGTATACATTTCTTTTGAATTATTATCTTGAATATTACATGGACGATACAATAAAAGTAGAGTACATTACATACAACAAACTTTACAAATCCAATACAAATATACAAGATTGTCTTCTAGCAACTTCCTTTCATAATTAAGTTCTTCGTCACTTACATATGTATATACATATAAGGGAGAGAGGGGTGAGTCATTTCCTAGTGAATAATATTATAGTAATGTGGTAAATGAATAAATTTCAAACCATTTACAAAACATAGATATTATATCGCATTTCTAAAAGCATTCAAACATTTCTCATAAGAATATTTCATATTCAAAACATGATAGTATGGTACATCCATTAGAACCTCTTAATAGAATAACCGGTCCGAGTACCAGTTAGACAACGCCACACCTCTAGGTGGCTGATGAGATCTAATAAAGGCCATGGTCTGTGATGCCGTCCCCCCAAGACTTAGGAATATCTAAGGATGTCATTCATAGATTCAATAAAACATAAGACATTCATTCATTCTAAAACAAAATAAGAATTTCACAAAATTAGGATATATCATCAATGCTTTCAAAACTAATTTTCAAACATAACTTTACAATAATGTTACTTACAAATGGCTCTTTGAACAAAGGGTTTCATCCTTCGAGTGCTTGACCTACACAAAGAATAAGCAAGACAGTGAAAGCACTCAAACTAACAAGCTTCTAAATTCACTTCAAGTATTCTAACTTAACTTAGTGTTTCTTAATATTTTTCTTAGATTATCCAAGACTTTTCTAAGCCTAATTCAAGTCTAAATCAACTGTCAAACATGTATCGAATGCATGCCTAGAAGTATCCTAAGTGATTAAGGCTTGAAGAATATCGAAGTGTGCCGAAAACGTACGTTGAAGGGTAAGTATGCAAGGAATTAGCATGAAATGATTAGGAACAAAGTGAGCAACTTTCACTAATTTAAACATATCTTTTTGTATTAGAATTCAGATATGAGACCACCACCATTAGAAACTAGGCTTCCAGAGCTTGAATTTAGACTCAAGAATCACTTAAAACTAAGTATGGATGAGAGAGATATGTCCATTTGAAGTTGGACTGAAACATGGGTGTCGCACGTGCGAGACAATGTGCAGGAATGTTAGGGCATGTGCAGGAAATCTAGCCGCACGTGTGATTATTTCAAAATGCAAAATGGGTTATAAAGTGTTTGGCCACACGCGCAAGAGTCACTTCCGCGTGTGTGGAAATGGCTGCTTCTAAGCAGTGTGAAATTCTTCTCTTTTCTTTGCTACCTCTTCTCATTTCTAAGCCTTGGAACCTTAAAAACTTGTTATAAAACTTCCAAAACTTAAAGGAAAATATGGACATATGATTCTTTTCATAGTCATAACATCAAAACATGGTTTATTCCCAAGATGCAAGGATTGAAACTTAGGTTTTTGCTAAAGAATTTATGAACTTAACTTCCTATTAAAACCCATCTTTTCTTTCTTCCAAAACATGAAGTTAAACTTGTAAAACTCTTGAAATTTATAAGAGAACATGAAAATGAAGCTTTTCATGGAACAAGGACATCAAAACTTAAATTAAAACAACATGAATCATGAGTTTCTAGCTTGTTCTTCAACTTACCCTATCCTTTCTCATACTTTTCTTCATTTCTTCATTATTAACCCAAATTAATTGTAGTTTTTTTCTCAATCTTTGATAGTAGATAGGTTTGCTACAGGAATTGAGTCTTAAACTTAACTTTTGAATGATTAAAAATGGTGTTCTAGGTTGATTTCTCCAAGCCCTCTTCTTTTCTCCTCATTTCTCCTTTCTTCTTGCTCTTTCTCTTTTTTTCTAGTTTGTTTCCTCCAACAGATTTTCTTCTTCATGTATTGATTTATAAGGTTAGATAGGACAAGGGTTGAATTGGGACACCAAATTTCTTTAATCTCATCTTTAGTTTAATTAATCAATTTTAGTTATTATTAATCAAGATTAATCTTTAATTAATCAAGTTTTAAATTTATCTTGTTTAGATTAATTAATCATGATTAAGGCTTATTAATCGTGTTTAATTAACACAAATCATGTTTAGCAAAATAACATATAGTATCAAAATGATGAGCACATTAATCTAAGACCTTTATGTTGTGTTTGGTTAGGGGATTTAGGAAGAGATATGGAAAGAGAAAAAGAAAAGGTGTGCGAAATTAGATAAAATATAAGTACATTTTATTCACATTTCACATATCTTTTCTCTTTCTTTTTCTAAATCTTTTCCTAAATCTCCTAACCGAACACAATATTAAGCTCCTCAATTAGTGCATAGGCACATCCTAGCATTCACAAATTTTAAACCTAAGGTGTCTCTAACTCTTAGTAATCTTCAAGTACTTCTCTTTCTAAGTTTGTTTTATTAGGGCATGTCTTTCACTTTTATGTTTCTTACCAATTGAACTCTTTTTCTAAGGTTTCATCTTACCACTTCATATTTCTATCTCTAGAGTGTTGTAAGGTAATTAAATTAAAGTGAGAATTCAATTATGTCATGTAAAACTATTTTTGATGTGATTTACACTTACTATATTCAAGAGGTGGCTAGTTCTTAAGTCTTAATAATTTATAGTCTAATTCAATGCTTAGAACTTCTTAATTACTCAATTCTAAACTTTACCTTAAGTATTTGTGCAATGAGATAGTTAATTTGACTTGGGGTATTCAAGGATGAATAATAATATAGTTATAACACATGGTGTTCTTTGGGGTGTCACACCCTTAATGGTGATAATAGATTCAATAGAGAACATATTCTGAACATAAAGATATTAGTGATGATTGGTGCATCGACCACCAAGGGTTTTGAAGGGTAGGGGATTCGTTCAAGGATAAGGGAGATTCACATGGGTTTTGCAGTTGGGATGGGTCTGTTGATTTTGCTAACAAGCGTTGGCAATGGAAAAAGCCACAGAGGCAAGGTTAGAAGAGAAGAGGAAATTTTGTTGAGGGCATAACTTTTTGTTTGTATGGCATCTTTTGATTGGATGGCAGTAAAACTCTACCTCTACGGACCATTCGTAAATAATTTATTCTCATAAGTTTGAGATTTTGTATGATTTTTAATTCAAAAGAAATTTGTTTATTATTTGAAGTCCCAAAGATTTCAGAATTTTAAAGAATAAGAAAATATTGTTATATAAATTGTCTTATAACTCTAAAATCACTATTTTCCAAATCTCTCTATCTCTTTCTATCGGTACGTTATCTTTTTATTTAGGGGTTTCTTTTTCTCTGTTGTCTCTCCCTTTGTGAGCAACACTGGTACTACTATTGTCTGTTATGTCGTCGCATATCGATGACTTCGGATTGAAGATTAATGACCTTACATCTATTGTCATCGATCTCAAATCTACTATCACCAAGCTTATATTAGAAGAAAGTTGTACAATATTGGCTTACCCTAATTTGGGTAAGACCATGACTATTTATAATCAATATAAGATACACAGGAAAAATGAATTAAATAATTACACAATCAAATCCTAAAAATCAAATCCCTAAATAACCGTAATTTATAGAAATCACGGGATCTCCTAAATATGCAATATTCTATATTCCAACACTTCCCCTCAAGCTGGATCAAAGATGTCAACCAAACCCAGCTTGCCAATGAAATATCGAAGGAGGGATGGTCCAACAAATTTGGTGAAGATGTTGGCAGTCTAATCAGAAGATGGAACAAATGAGGGACAAACAAGGCCAGCTCGAACCTTTTCCCGGATGAAATGAATATCAACTTCAATATGCTTAGTGCGCTCATGAAGCATAGAGTTAGAGGCAAGTAAGATGGTAGACTTATTGTCACAAAATAGCTTGGAGGAATTATTCTCTTCAAAGCCTAACTCAGTAAGAATGAACTGAAGCCATAGTAACTCACATGTCCCATGAGCCATGGCTCGGCACTCAGCTTCAGCAGATGATCGAGAAACAACCGCTTGTTTTTTTCTTTTCCATGACAGAAGATGGGTGCCATGGAAAGTGCATACCCCAGAAGTGGAACGTCTGTCAGTCAATGAACTCACATAGTTTGCATCAGTAAAACAGGACAATCCTGTCTGAAGCCCACCATTGAAGAATAAACCCAAACCTAGACATGACTTGAGATATCTCAAGATGTGGTGAACAACATCAAGATGAGCAGTATGAGGTGAATGCATAAACTGACTAACCACACTCACAGCAAATGTCAAATATGGTCGTGTATTAGTCAAATAGATCAAACGTCCTACCAATCTTTGGTATCGAGATGGATCAAAAAGCAACTCACCAGACTCAGCCGAAAGTTTTAGATTTGGATGCATAGGAGTAGATGCAGGCTTGCACCCCATTATACCGATGTCCCGAAGAAGATCCAAAGTATACTTCCGTTGGGACAATGATATCCCACTGCGAGGATGAGCTACTTCAATCTCCAAGAAATATTTGAGAGGACACATGTCCTTGATGTCAAATACTCGACTAAGCTCTTGTTTTACCTGAGTAATACCAATGGAGTCATCTCCAATAAGGATAATATCATCCACATAGACCAACAAAATAATACATCGACCATTGAGCTGATGATGAATGAAGCATATATGGTTGAAATGACACTAAATAAAATCCATGGATAGGATAACAAAGCTAAAACAGTGAAACCATGCACGAAAAGATTGCTTCAAGCCATAGAGAGACTTACGCATACGACAAACCTTGTCAGCATACTCCTCCTCAGTCCGAAACGCGGGTGGAGGATCCATGTAGATCGTCTCAAGTAAGTCCCCATGTAGAAAAGTATTCTTCACATCAAGTTGATAAAGGGGCCAACAAGAAGAGGTAACCAAGGAAATAAGCAAACGAATAATGGTCAATTTAGCAACCGGTGCAAACGTAGCCCCAAAATCCTTGCCAGGAACCTAGGTAAAGCCATTAGCAACAAGACGAGCCTTATATCGGTCCACTGTACTATCAACCAAGTATTTGACAGTAAAAACCTACTTGCACCCAACAGTCGTCTCACTAGAAAGTAAAGAGAGAAAATCCCAAGTGTAATTATGCTCTAAAGCAGCCATTTTAATTTACAGAACTGTAACCCATTGGGGATTCTAGAGATCCTTAGACACAGATCCCGGGATAGAGACCGACTTAAGCTTGCCAAGACAAGACCGATGAGAAGCTGAAAGGGCATCATAACATAAAAACTAGGAAATAGGGTGATTAGTACTATTAAACCAACCAAACTGATTAGGAGGACGGTGTTCACGGGGTTGGATAACGGGAAGTAACTGGGGAGTGAATAGTAGAGGGAGTACCGAGGCTTGAGAGTAAAAAAAATGCTGGAGGGGGCGGAGCACGAGAGCGACAAGAGTATGTTTGTAATGGAGGATGATTGGTAGGTATAGATACATGCAATGATGAAGGAGCAAATGAATCAGTGATAAGAATAGAGCGAGCACTCGGTGACAAAGCAGGAGGCAATACGCTCGAGATGGAATCCTGAAACATAAGGTTAGCACCAAAAAATGACATATCTTCGCAAAATATGACATCCATAGAATGATAAAAATGATGAGACAACGGATCATAGCACCTATAGCCTTTAGAGAGAGTTGAATAGCCCAAGAAAATGCATTTAAAAGACTTGTTATCTAACTTAGTCCGAGTAGGACTATGATCTTGAGCAAAGGAAGTACAACCAAACACACGAGGCATAAAAAGAAATAACATGGTATCTGGACGAAGTAATTGAAAGGGGACCAACTCGTGAAAAATCCGACTAGGTATTCGATTAATCAGGTAAACAGAAGTAAGCACAGCTATATGCCAGTAGGCTTTAGAGACATTCATCCCACAAAGAAGACACTGGACAATAGACATAATATGATGGTTTTTACATTCAACAATCGCATTTTGTTCAGGGGTGTAAGTACAAGTGAGTTACTGCAAAATTCCCTACTTATTAAGATGGGAGCGAAATGCATCGGAGATGTAGTCCCCCTCTATTATCAGAACGAATATTGTGTACAATGGTGTGGAATTGAGTTTTGACCATTTATAGAAATTGAATAAAAAGTGGAAGCACAACAAATTTCTTTTTAAGCAAATAAACCCAAGCACACCTAGAATGGTCATTTATGAAAGTCACATAATAGCGATGCCCAGAAAAATCCAAAAGAGGAGAAGGAGCCCAAATATTAAAGCGAATAAGGTCAAATATACATGAGGCGCAATACATGCGAGGAATATAAGAAGTACGAGTATGTTTAGACAGTTCACAAACAACACAATGAAACTGATAATCCTTGCAAGCTTTATTAAGTGACGGAAAAAGTAAACATAAATAATTAAAGTTTGCAGGTCCTAAACGAGCATGCCACAAGGCTAAAGTCTGAAAAGAGAACACATAGGAAAACGACTCGGGTAACACAGCTGCTTGTAGGCCAGAAGTGGTAAGATAGAACGGCGTTAGGTCCTCGAAGTAATATAGCTCGTTGCGCTCAAACCTCCTACCAAAAGTCTTTTTCGAAGTCAGGTCCTGCAATAAGCAATGAGTAGGTAAGAAAATAATAGCACAATAAAGGTTTTTAGCAAGACGGCTAACAGAGAGAAGATTATAAGCAAAATGGGACACATGTAAGACAGAAGTAAGTGTAATATTAGATGATAAGGACACATCACCCTTATATTAGATTTGTGAAATAGACCCATTAGCAAGACATACAGTCTGAGTGGTAGTAGAGACAGAAAAGGACAAACAAGAAAACTCAATGGTCATACAATCATTGGCCCCAGAATCCAATACCTAAGTAGGTGCAGCACGAACATGAAAGGCTGTAAAAGTACCTGTAGTGAGTGTAGCAGTAGAAAGGACACTTGAAGACATGGTAGTGAATGAACCAAGTTGCTCTTGAAGGCGACCGATCTGAGATTGAAGCTGATAAAAATCAACAGAATGAGTCTGCTGAGGAATACTAGATGTGTCAGCAATAACAGTAGTATGGGGAGGGCTTGAAAGACGTGTCCTTACAAAGCGTTGCTTCAACTCAGGATGAAGCTTGAAGCACCATGCTTGGACATGATCAGCTGTGCAACAATGGTAGCAAATAACCTTACTACTAGAAGTATGAGAACTAAACTTGGCAGCAAGAGCTATCTGATTTGAAACTGAAAATGAGGCAGGAACAAAGGAAGGAAGCGGAGCCATCGGTTGAATCAATGGACGAGCCTCATATAAGGATGGCATAGGTGACATATTCAAAATCTGAATATGAAGAGACTCGAATTCAGGTTTTAAACCCATAGGAAATTGATAGGTGTGCTGACAAGTAAGACGAGTAGACACAATAGAAGCGACAACAGCTGGAAAATCACTCAATGGCTTATACTGTGCTAACTCCTCCCAACGAGATTGAAGGTATCCAAAAAATTCGGCAATGGTAAAACCTAAAGCTTCCTGAGAGACATGAGAAATATCCTGATAAAGTTCGAAATACTAGCATCATTGTGGGCATGTGCGTACATCTGGGTAAGAGCATTCCACAACCGAGGAACTGTATCACAATACATGAACATGTTGTAGATGCGTTCTTCCATAGAGTTGAACATCTAACTAAGTAAGGTGTAATTGTCAATATCCCATTGAACCCACTTAAGATCATCAGCGAAAGGTTGTGTCACGGTTTCTACAAGCCATCCAGATTTGCCTCTACCCCTAAGGTAGAGACGTATAGATCCACTCCAAGCAGCAAAGTTGCGACCATTAAGCAACACACTAGTAATCCGATGAACCGAAATATGGGAAGTAAGGAAAACATCTGAACGAGGCATAATGCTCTAGGTTTGTGTCACAAAGTCAGACATTCTGAAAGACCACGAATCCGAAGTAGCAGTGTCACACAAAAGAGATGTTACTGAACAAATCGGTAGCCTAAGTAATAAGGAACACACACAGGTTGCTTACCACATCAGCAACACACAACCCTAAAAGGGTTAGAAACTAGCCCAGACCACCCTAGAAGGACGCTGAATTGCACAGAACCAGGACAGAATCTGGTCAGCTGCTGCAGGAACCCCGGTAGTGACTAGAAAGGACTGCCGAAAGAGAGAGAGATAGAGAGGGTTTCAGGTGGTGTAAGGTGGTTGAAGGGGGCTGGGCAGGTGAGTCGGCTACTAGGAAAGGGAGGAGAGGCTGGCGATGGTGATGGGTAGGTGCGGCTACGGTTTCTTTGGCTTTGATACCAAGAATAAAGTTGTATAATATTAGCTTACCCTAGTTTGGGTGAGACCATGTCTATTTATAATCAATATAAGATACACAAGAAAAATAAATTAAATAATTACACAATTAAATCCTAAAAATCAAATCCCTAAATAACCGTAATTTATAGAAATCATGGGATCTCCTAAATATACAATATTCTGTATTCCAACAATATTTGCCATTGTCGATAGATTATGCTATGATATAATAATGTAGATTTGCAACACCTCTTCCACTATATAAATATCATATTTGTAAGTGCTATTACAATATCCTCATTACCATTCATTACGGGCTTGTCACTGTCTACAAAAGTTGCCAATATCCGCCGATGCTTCAACTATCCAGATTTGGTTCCTTACTTTGTTCTTTGTTGTCCAAATCTTTCTTCTTCTTCTATTTTTTCTCTTATTTTTATTTTTTTTTATAACTTTAGTGAGAGTGAAATTTCACTGACTTCAGCTAAATTTTACTGAGTTAATTTAGTGATTCACTGTCATTGACTAAAAGTGAAGAAAATTTTGTTCAAATTCCGTGATTGACTATCATAAAGTTTCGTAAGCATTGAGTTTTTTTTTATCTATGACAAATTTTTTTTTTTTAATCTCAAATTTCTCATTTAAGAGCCCTTCATTTGAATTTTTTACTCAAAAATTTGAAAATAAGAATCCCATTTTCGGAATTGACTTTCAAATTTGTAATTTTTGATTATTGATTGAAAATTTCACTGTGTTGGTGAAATTTCATGTGTTCAATGCAGAAAATTCACGATATAGTCAACGAAATTTCACTACTCACTATTGAAAAGAGAATTTCACTTTAATTTGATTGTCCTAAGTGAATTTTTGCATCTAAATTTGAAAATAATAATCTAATTTTTGTAATTATCCTTCAATTTCACATTTTTAGACATCAATTGTCACGACAGTGACATTGAAATTTCATTGTTTAATAAGAACAAACACAACCATATATATATATATATTAGAATTTCATATATATCATGAATTTTATTTTACAACAATGATTCATCCCACTAAAAACACCATCACTAATAGCACTAATGCATTAAAAAAGTAAAAAAAAAAAAAAATACAACTCCAAGACCAAAACATCACATCATTACTGCCGGGACCTACTGCCACCTAATTAGTGGGAGCACTAATTAGTGCTCCCAAGCATTTTTCTTTATTTTAAAGATTTTGATCAGGCAATTAAAAAAAATACAAATATAATAAAAGCGAAGATTTGTTCGTCACTTGTGAGTGAGGATATTTCTTTTCAAAAAATATTTTCATACTTTTTGAGAAATTATTACTAGAGATCTAAATAAGAAAACCCTATAAATATTTTATCAAACTTTATTTTTATTTTTATTTCTATATGATAGATCAATTTGACATAAGAAATGTTTAAAACTTAGAATTTTTATATATAATTCACTCACAATGACATGAAAAGTGAAATAGATCTTACATGATTAAATTCATAACAAATTAAAAATTACATATATTTTACTATATTATTGTGCATAAATTATGTGACTTAAATTATCGGTGTCAATTATTTTATTTTATTTTTTTCACTTTTAGATATGATATACTTTTTTCATTACATCATACATAATACACAAAACATGAAATAAAATAATAAAATACCTAAAACAAAATGTTTAAAACTTTTAAATTTATTTTCAATAATGTGATATCAATTATTAATTTAGGGTGATATCTTAATTAAAAATACTAAAAATTTAAAATAAATTGTGAAATATTTTATATAATACTAGGTTTGAGTTTGAGTCGCATGTGATATGGATCTTATAGGGTGAGCATGGTCCGAATTAAATCGGATTGGGATAAAATCAGAACCAATCTGTTATCTACGGTTCTTGAAAAATTGGGAACAATCCAATCCGTTTAAATCATGGAACCAATCCGAACCAATCCATTTAAACACGGATTGGATCGGTTTAAGACCACAGATTCACATAATTAAATAACAAAAATATATATATATAACACTTTAATTTCATAAAAATATAAACATAGCGCTATATTAGTTCCACAATAATAATATGTCTTTGTATAATAGCGACATACTATTCTAGAATTTAAACAGCTATCAGAAAACTGGTTTCACTAGAAGTATTTTGACCATTACAAATTAAAACTAAAAAACTAACAAACAAAAATAATAAAAGAAGATATTATGCGGATTTAGGTTTGAGTTTAGGTTTTATATGAAATAAGAAAAGATACTATGGGAGGGATGTATAATAAAAATATAGACTATTTGTATACGGTCCGGATCGGTTCCAATCCGGAACCCATCCGTGGATTACGGATTTTTAATTCTTCAATCTGAAACCGAATCATGGATTCAAAAAATCAATCCAAATCTATTGGCTTGGACTGAACTGGATCAGATTACGAATTTTACAAATTCCTTACTCGGCCATAGGATCCTAGCCTACACCATATGAATATTCTCTATTTATTTATTTACATGTGAACTAGCATTACTCTATTTTGAAGGCCTCAACATTGGTCTAACATAAATGGGACAATTATAGAAAAGTGATGACAACACAAAATAATTATAAAGTGAAGAAAGTATATTTTCTTGCACAATCTAATAATGTATAAACTGTTTGTATTATCATCACTTTTTAATTATTTTGTGATATTATCTACTTTTATGTAATGTATAAACTGTTTGTATTATCATCACTTTTTAATTATTTTGTGATATTATCCACTTTTATGTAATTGTCCCAAAATAAATTTGGTAACAAAATATAATTTTTGCTTTTTATTACAAAAAGAAAGGCGACAAGAGGAAGGGCAGTGAGGACTGAGGCGGTTATGTGTGGATTTACAAAGTTGCAGGAGCTGACTGTAAATGTAATGTAAGTGAACTTTCCAATCCAAATCCAATCCTGCTTTGAAATTGAAATGATCAATTAATCAATTAATTTCTCTGAGCTCAAACCCTAAATATCGTTTTTTACCGCAAAGTGTGTACGATCTGAAATTGGATGAATTTCTGACACATTTATACAGACTGACAATCATAGAGTTTTCACTTTTTTTTTTTTTTTTTTAATGTATGTATGTGTGTATGTATGTATTTATTTGTGCATTTGAATCGTCTGTTCATGACTGCATGTTTTTGAAATTGTTCAGAAAACAGAGCCACTTTCATACAAAGACATTTGTTCAAGTTCAATTCTGGTAACAAAATCTATGCTTCTTTATTTTGAATTCTCACCGTTTTGTGTACCCTATTTTTGTACCTCTAATTGTGCATATTATTATTATTATTATTATTATTATTATTGTATTTGTGTTGGTGTTATTTACCTCATTCTAAAATGGAGCAAGCCACATATACATATAACTTTGTATAGGCTTAAAAGTATACTCATAGAGTTTTATTTATTTTTATTTTTATTTTTTTTGTTTTTGGTTGTATAGTTTGGGAGTTGGGTGTTGCCAACCTTTCTCTGCTCTCGATCAATTTTTGGATTGGGCAAATTTTAGTTTACCCCGTGTGGTATAGGTCATGTGCACAAAGCTTCCCTATCATTTGATAATAACTACTTAACCCCCATGTGATTTTTGAACTAAAATACACACCTCGCATGTTAATAATGCAAAAACAAAAAGTTCAGTTTGCCCCTCTATATAATTTACTTCTCAGTCATTCATTCACTTAGCACACCATCTGTAGAGACAAATTGAGGAAAATTAGAGCTTTCACTCTCTGACCAAAAAACATGTCTTTCATTCTTCTTCACTGGTTTTGTGCATGTGTAATCGGACTCTGATTCTGCCCAGTTCGCTCTTATCTGTCTTTCTTACACACACATTCACTCGCTCATATATGTATATAAGAAAAGTGGTGCTCGTACGTAATTGGTAGAAAGCTTAGGGAAAGCATGTAACTGGTGGAATGCTTGGTGATGCTGCCTCTCTTTGTATCACTGATGCCCTTGTTGGGATGATTGAGTTATTGGTAATTCTTTTACTTATTGGGTTCAATTTTATTTATTAGCACGATTACAGTAACCCATTTGTATGCAAATGAATCCATTCTCATTTTACAACAAACAATCAATTTATTAAGTTGATATTGATTTTAATGTGTTAATTGCTTTTTTATGTTGTAAAAATTTTGGTTGGTCATTGTGGTCTCTTGGGTGGTTAGAGGTGGTAGCATTGGAGTGAAGTGACTGTAATGTTAGTGGTTGTGCTTACTGTCAAAGAAAAAGATGAATGAGGTAGAAAAGGAAAGAGAAAGGGCCATTTTGGTTAAAAATTTGGATGGAAGTGTTTTTTTCCAAACCCCTCTTCAGCATGTGTGTGGCTATCACAAACTGTTATCTTGGATAGAAAAGTTGACCTAGCAGTTTAGTCCACAAACCACATAGAGGTTAAGTGGTTAATTTCAAATGATAGGGAGGCTACAAAGTGAAGTTTGCCCTTTCGGGATTTATAGAATTTTTTTTTAAGTGGTGGGGAGCCTATACTCCAAGGGGGTAAAGGGAAATTTGACCTTTTGGATTTTATAGAGTTCTTTTTTAAATGGTAGGGAGCCTATATCACAAGGGGCTAAAGTGAAGTTTGCCCTTTTGGATTTTATGGACTTTTTCTATTTTTTATTTTTAAATTTAATCTATGCTTTTGGTAGTACTTGGGTAGCATTTCCTTAATTCCTTTTGAATGAAATAATCCTATTATTTATCACAAAAAACACTTAAAAAGTAAGTTTGGCATTTAACGATGATAAATGACTGTACAAATAAGGAGTTTAAAGATGATTATGTGTGTAAATGCTTTATGGTTGCCTCAAGATTTGGTAAGGGTTTTCGAAATGCATTTCTTCTTCTTTCTGTCGATATTGCTTTGAAATCACTTGCCTTTGTTTTCCAGTCAGCTCTTCTTTCACATAGATCCTCTTCTAAGAAAGAAAAAAAACCTCTAATCCTGTTCTTTCCTCTGCCTATTGCTTAAAGCTAATTGGTTCTTGTTCGGTCTGAAATAGATATACGTCTTATCACTCCGTAATAAGTGGCACTCATTTTTTGTACTCCATAGGCTGACAGTTTTAACACCTAATATATCTCCAGGAAGAAGCCTTGTTAAAGCCGTTAACTTCTTTTTTTTTTCCAGATGCACTCTGTCAATATGAATGTAAATGGAATGAGCTTACTGATGTCAGTTGTATTGTACACCTTCTACCAATAAGTGGTACGTTCTATGCTCTTGATTGTTATAATGCATACAATTGACCTGCTAGATTCTGTGGTAACACACTACAATCTGAAAAATGGAGCGTCTATACTGATTGATCACTGCATCATAATTAGTTAGTCTGCCTCTGGCGCATAAAATAGATATCACAGTACTTATTTTGAGTCCTTTTCCGTTATCTGTTGATCTTTCTTTAACAACTTAGATATTCTGAACAATGGCCTTTGAGCAACACAAAAGTTTACAATTTATCATTGCCATCGTCTATACCTTATAGACTTGGCTGTTTTAGTTGATATAAGGGGGTCATGTCAGATGATGGAGTCAGCAATTACATTTATGATGGATGATAATTCATAATTGAGATATGAGTATGTAATCTTTGCATCAAATGGGGGATTCATATGACACAGTTTCTGTTGCAGTTGTCTAATCAGTTGGATGCATATAGCATATGGCAGCAGTAGATAAGACACTGTTTTGTTTTTGTCATTGGGGTGGTGAGAACGTGATATGCAAAGATGGATCTGTCACATATGTGGGTGGGATTACTGATCAGATTATGGTAAAATCAGGCATAACATATGATGCTTTTGCGAAGGCTGTTTTCAATAGATTGCGTATTGAGCCTTCAAGCAAAGTGCTGCACTTCACTGTGAAATTCAACAAGACACAATTAATAAGGTTGACAGATCAAGATGGAGTTGACAATTTGATGCGGTTCAACGATGATTTTGCACACGTCTATGTAGAGGAGGCAGTTGTTGCCACACCCATTGTGGGTAGCATAAGGTGAAAGGAAATCTTACTATATCATTTCAGAGATTCGCTTCTTGTTTCTTCATTGAGCATTGGCAGTGTAGCCATGTTATTGTGATTAATGTTAGTAAGTCTTTAATTTATATGCAGGGGATCAACTGCTGATGTCCAAGCAATCCATGCACATTCCGGGGAAGGTCATGTCGGTGGTGATCATTCAGCTTCGGTGACCTCACGTAGTGATTCAACCCCGCTTACCTCTGCCATGTCAGATGAGACAATTTTGGAAGAAGGGCAGGCATTTGAGAATGCCGAAGTATTTCGGCAAGCTATATTCAGATATGCAATTGCCAAGAAATTCACCTACAAGTACCTTAACAATAGCCCGAAATATATGAAAATTCAATGTGCCGTTGATGGGTGCCCATGGAAGTTAACCGCTGGGCGAGAGGGATCGTCAAACCTTGTTTCAGTTAAAACATTCATTGACAATCATTCACATTCTGCAATGGATCAGATAAAGTGTAAACCCAAATTGATGGCTAAGTTGATGGGGAATATCATCCAGGAAAAGATTATGGATAGTCCAACTTATTTGCCACAAGAACTTTATGATGACTCTGTGAAGAATTTAGCAATTACATTAACCAAAAACCAAGCATCGGCTATCAAGAAGAAGGCTAAAGAGGTGATTCATGGGAAATTAGAGAACTACTTTAAGGTAATACCTTGGTTGTGCAATCGTCTAGTGGAATTAATGCCTGGAACAATCGCTAAATGGTCATGTACAGAGGACAACGTATTCAAACAACTGTTTGTTTCATACGAGTGCTCAATACGCGGCTTCCATGTAGGGTGTAGACCATTGATTTTTATAGATGCTCGGCACTTGAATGGTCCATGCAAAAGTACTTTACTAGCTTGTTCAGCATTGGATGCAAACAATGAGATTTACCCTCTTGCTTATGGTGTGCTTACTTCAGACGATAAGGAAGATTGGTTGTGGTTTCTAGAGCACTTGGAGCTCGTGGTACGAGACCGAGAAGTGGTTATTGTTTCTGATAGGAATTCTTCTATACTGTCAGCGGTAGAAAAGACATTTGATTCAAATGGCCATGCTCATTGTTTTCGTGATGTGCAAGAGAACTTCAGTAAGTTTATTGATACTAATCGTAACTTTAAGTTGCAAAGTAAAGGCAAGGAGACTGCACTTAAGTACCTAAATGAGATTGCTTATGCACGGACTGTGGGCACATATGAGAAAGCCCTTGCCAGAATGTGTACATTTCGTAAGGATTTATATGATTGGGTGATTACCAGCGGGCCAGAATATTGGTCTAATGCTTTCTTTAAGAAATGCCGTTGGGATTATTTGAATACTAATGAGGTAGAGTCATTTACTCCTTGGACAGGGGACATGAGTCTGTTGCATATTCCCCTTATGATGGAACCTAATCGTGTGAAGTTGTCCCAAATTTTACTCAATAAACAAACTGAAGCAAGAAACTGGAAACGTCCTGTTGGCCCAAAGATTGAGGAAAAGATTCTTGAAAACCAAAAGCTCAGCCATGGTCTTGTTGCTACACTTCATTCTGATTTTGATGCTGAGGTACAGGAAACCTGTGATGTGAAATTAGTTGTGAATCTTAAATTTGGTACTTGCACTTGTTTGGAGTGGCAAATGAGCGGTATCCCATGCCGGCATGCATGCTGTGCAATTGCATTAGCAGATATGGATGTGTATCAGTGTGTGGCAGATTGGTACAAGAGGGAGGTGCAGGAGCTTATATATGCTGAAGTGATGAATGATATTCCAACAATTGAAATGGCATGTCCTGATGTGCTTGGTGTTGGTGTTGCAGGTGTCTCAATGGTTGAAAACGCTTCCACTTCACAAAACGATGATGTTGTGCTTGCTCCATGTGCCCCAAAGATTAAACGGCCCCGTGGCCGCCCTAGGAAGAGACCGTTTGAGGCCCTTGTCTTGGGTGTTAGACATCTACGCTGTTCTCGTTGCAATGTTGTTGGACACAACCGTAAAACATGCAAAGAATCTTTATAGATTTGGTGGGAACTCTGTTGATGGATGGTATTTTGGTTAGGGTGGACATATGTTTCTTCTTGACATTTTGCTTTGTACTGTTTCACTTGGCTAGTGTTTTGATCGATGAAGTGTATTCCTAGATTATTGTATTAAATTGAGCTGAACTGACGTAAGAATCTGTTTTGTGGATTATGAATCTTAATTACTACCAAGTTTGGTGGATGTGAAACAGTTCCCTGAACTATTTTCTACATGAAAGATAATGGACTGTAACTTGTGTTCAATAAGAGACAAGAAGTTACTAAATTTATTTGACTTATATCTTCAACTTGGGGCCCAATTATTCACAGGACAGGTTGTAGAATTGAATGGGGTAACTGTCAAAACTTTATGGACATCGGAACATTTTGATCAAAGTCTTGGAAATTTTCAAGAAAACAAATAATTGAATCTTAATGGAAGCTATGGAAATCCTATTTGAACAGCGGCGGCTCTGTTCTGCTGTAAAAATGAATACTAAAGAAGGTCTAAAGAAATAGAACAAAGAGACTTTTTGGGTTTAACGTTGATCTTATTGATAAAATTACTGAAATCCTTATGTCTTAAATCTCAAAAATCTGCAATGGAAGATAAAATTGTTGAGTTAGATAATGGCCTCGTTTGAGAAGTTAAGAAAAAGTAAAATGATTATGAGTTTGATGTGATATTTTGTCTTATTGGCTATTTTAATTTATTTTGTCTCTTTGTGAATTGTAGCTCCCAAAAATAAAAAAATTTGAAAAGCCTCTTGCCAAACAGTGCTAATGAGAGGAATGACTTGAGAGAAACATTGGATAGTTCAGAGTCTAGGGTTGCAGAACTTGAGTCAGAATTAGTGACAACCAAAGATTCACTGAAGAGACTATCTAGTGGGAAGGAAAAATTAGTTAAAATTTTGTTGATTGGGCAAACTGGGAAAACTGGAATAGGATTTAAAAGAGATGGTAAAAATAGAACCTGGTTTGTCAATGCTACCAATGATAAGTCTAGTACTTCCCAAAGTCATCCTGTTGAGCCTCCTTAGCATGAACGTAAGAAGGGAGTCAATTCTATTGTCAAGCCTGTTCCTACGTATCACCACTGTGCATTAAGTGCCATATTTGTCCTAATTGTCATAGGTTGAATATGAATAGGTCTTCTAGGAATCCTTTGAGAGGTCAGTCAAATAGGGGGAATAGCGGGTTTCTTCGTCATCTAAAGGCACTGGCAAACCAATCTAGGAACGTTAGTTATGAGATAAATTAGTTTTTCTGTTATTAGGAATTGGCGGGATCCATCTATTAACCAAAATTAATTTGCCAATAAAAACCTAAAGAAATTCAGGAAAAACAACTACCTAAATACTCCGCTTAAGCCTAATGAATTGAAAATAAAAAAAGGTATGGGTAAAGAAAGGGGAGTTGCATTGTTATGTGGTACACATTGCACTTAAACCACATGATTCTTCTATGTGGTATCTTGATTTGTTTGAGACACATGACGGAGATAAGTGATTATTTGAATTTTTTGAGGATAGTTATGAGGGAATTGGGACCTTTGGAGATAGCAATTGTGCCCAAATCCTAGAAAAGGGAATAATTGTTTCTCCGGGTCTACTTAGACTGGGGAACGTCTTGTTTGTTGAGAGTTCGAAGGAATATCTGTTGAATGAAAAATATTTGGGAGCTCTAAACTATGAGCTCTAAAGGAACTTTAGGGGGTGGGCACCACCTATTGATGTGATGTTTTGGCCTTTGTTTTTTTTTTTAATTTCTACGTCATTAGTGCTCAATTAAAGCTCTAAAATTAGAGGGATGAATCATTGTTGGTGCTGAATATAAGCTAAATTTGTGACAGTAATCACTATGTGCAATTTGGTAATTCTGGTTGTTCTATACTTGATAATTCTGGTGCATGCATTGTGAAAGGTACTCAAACTTCTGATAACTGTTAATGCACATAATAGTGTAAAGTTAGTTGAAGTGACATCAATTTCGGTGATCTGTCCAAAATTACAAAAAACTGAATTTGTGAAAGGAATCCCTAGAATAGGGTATAGTAAGGGCCTTGTTTGTGGACCATGTTAGATTGGGAAGCAAATTTAGTCCAGGGGAAAACTCGTATTTTTATATAATTGATTTATTTCAAAAATTGTATTATTGCAATTTTATTTATATTTGATTAGATTAATCTTGATAAATATATTTAGTCTTTTAATTTGTATACTCCAGTTTAGAAAGTCAATTATAAACATTAATTATATTAAGTCACTTTAAAATGGGCAATTCAATTATTAATTTATATTATTAAAATTTCGTGATTAGTAATAATTCTAAACCCTTCTAAATTAATATTTTTTTGTGTTAACTTCTATGTCATAATCAAGTTGGAGAAACTAAATTAATAAAAACTAAATAGATTGAATCCTAGTTAAGATGAAACGATTTAGTTAGAGTACTATATGTATATATATAATGCATCACCTATTACCCTTCTGAGATATATGTTTAATTCTAAATTTTTATACATTTTATATGTTCAAATAAATCTCATCTTCTGTATGATCATGCACGCAAAGAAAAATGGAATCGAAGATCATATTATTGTTTGGTAGTTAATTTTCAGCATTGTCGGGATTTTTTGTACGACTAGAAAAGCTTCAATGTTTAAATTCTAAAGTTATTGTAGCTTGTTTAACATGTATTACATGTATAAATTTTTATAGGACAAACTTCACTTTTCCCCTTCTGGTTTAGGTCATGTGCGATTTAGCCCTCTAATGTTTAGATAATTACGGAACTCCCACATGATTTGTGTATTAAAGTACACCGTTAAACACTATTAAACATTTCGTCCAACTTAACAGTAAGTTTGAAACACGTAATAGACATAAAGGGTTATCTGCTCATTTTAAATTTTAAATTTTAAAGGGGTAAATCACACATAGAATAAAACACAAGAGGTTAAAGTGTACTTTGCCTTCCAAACAAATGATAAAAATAAATGGGTATTTAAGTTTTTTTCATTAAATTGTTAACGGGTCTAAGGGAGCTTCTATTTGCACACACCTTTTCCACTCTTTGCACACACTTAATGATATTTATTTTTATTACAATTTTATCCCTAAGTGAAATTACTATTATAGATAGCACACAAAATTCAAATAAACACACATTCTCATTGCACATCCACATCTATTTCCACATTGAAGCTGCTAAAGCTCACTTCCATACTCAGTTTACTAAACCTCCACATTCCATCATCATCCTTTCAAATCCTTCATTGTTAGCTTCCATTCATTAGTTTACACACACTAAACACTCTCATTCTTGATTCTTAACTTTTAATTAGTTTACACACTCAACCTCATCCTCATTCATCATTGTTATGGCAGATTTCCCTTCTGAAAATTTAGATTTTCAGAAGCAGATAAATGTTTATGAGAAAGATAGTCAAGGAAATGTGAGTTTTGCTATGTGAAAGTCATTTGTTTTAGCATCTTTCGGATAACTAGGGTCGAAATATATCAATTTATTCGATAGTCTACTACCGAAATAATTATGTAATTTCAGAAGTTGTCATCCGAAATAATTTAAATTTTTCAACATTCATCTTCTGAACCAGTAAAAATAATTTAGATAACTACATTCGAATATTATCATTTTGTTCAACACTGTACTTCCGAATGAAGTAAAAAAAAAAAATTCATTTTATATTCCAAATTCGTAAATTGCATACTAAATTTGCAGTTTCAAATTGCAAATTTGCCTTTATAATACCATTTCAAATTTGTAATGTTATACAAAACATGCAAGAATATGTCTAAACTCAAGGAAGTCAGGTTTACGCAGATAGTGTGTTGGATTATACTACTCAATTCACAACTGAACAGATTCACTCTACGAAATTATAATGATTGTGTTTTGAATTGCTCAACAAATGTAAATGTTTTATAATATTTATTTGACTTTGTAGGTATTCAAAAGTAAAAATGAATTGCTTAACTGGATACGTAAAGTTAGAAAGAGAAATGGTTTGGTCATTGTAATCAAAATATCAGACTACGGTGGAGGGAAAAAAAAGACCCAGGATGTATTTTGCTTGTGAGAGGAGTAGCCAATATAGAACGATAAAGAAGCTAAAACATGATGGCAACAATACATCAAGAATAACCAGTACGAAGAAGTGTGGTTATCCTTTTGATATGAGGGCTCACATGTTTACCACAAATGATGAATAGACTTTGACTGTAGTATACGGATTGCATAACCATCCACATGCGGAGTACCTTGAGGGACATTCATATGCGAGGAGGCTATCAAAGGATGAGAAAGCATTGTTAATGGATATGTCAAAGAGCATGGTTAAGTCAAAAGAGATCCTAGTAACCTTGAAACAACGAGATGCCTTCAATGTAAGCACACTTAAAACCATTTACCATGTACGCCATCGAAACAGGGTGGTACAGAGAGTTGGAAGATCATAGATGCAACACTTATTAGGTGAATTGGCCAAGTATAATTACATTGAGCTCCATCGATATGAAGAATCCACAATGACTGTGACAGACTTGTTTTGGGTACATCCTACCAGTTTGGACTTATTTCGGTCTTTCCCACGTACATTGATTATGGATTGCACATATAAAACCAACAGATATCGTCTTCCTCTTCTTAAAATTGTGGGAGTGACATCAATTGAAATGACTTTCTTGGTAACTTTCGCATACTTACAGTCTGAGAGGGTCGATAACTATGCGTGGGTGTTAGCTACATTATGTGATGTCATGGATGGTTTTGTTTTGCTAGCAATTATTGTCACTAACAAAGAGCTAGCTTTGATAAATACCATACAGAAGATATTCCCGAATGGCAAACATTTATTATGTCATTGGTATATCAGTAAGAATATATTGACCAAATGCAAGAAAATGTTTGAGATAAAGCAAAAATAGGAGAAGTTCAACCATGAGTGGAACTCTTTAGTGTATTCATATTCTGAAATTCAATACGATGAGTGTCTTAGATCATTACTTAAGGAATTCAGTAGTTATCCCGATACAGTAAACTACGTCATGGATACTTGGTTGGTTCCTTACAAGGAGAAATTTGTGGCGACATCAATAAGCACGTGTATGCATTGTGGCAATGTTATAACCAATCAGTAAGATTACTTTTGTTCAATAAGTTATTAATAAGTGTTATGTACTTGATTTTTATTTGACTTACATTGAATTGAATAGGGCTGAGAGTGCACATGCAAACTTAAAAGACAATTGGGTTCATATCAAGTCTCATTTGAGGCATCATTTGAGAAAATACACAGTCTGCTTGAGTTGTAACACACTGATATCAAGGCTTCGTTTGAGAAAAGTCTAACTGTTATGCAACATCAATTCAAGCCTTCTCAGTGTAGGGAGCTATAGGGTAATGTGTCTATTTTTGCATTAGAGTATTTTCTTGTAGAAAGTAAGAGAGCCAATTGTTACGACCCAAACCCGGCCCTATGGGTTTAGCATCAGAATCGCCAAGAATCCGAGATTACCAAGGCTCACAAAGAATACGCTTAAACAGAGTACGTATTCATGGAAGCCAATACAGTAAATAACTAGTGTCCATTGAGCTGTGAAAATCTGTATGCCAAAAACATTTTTCATGCATTCAAACAGTTTGGAACAGTACAGTCTATACAATCATATACAACATTCTAGACGGACCTAATCCTCGATGGCAAGACAAGAAAACAAGAGATGCCTATACAAGAGTACAAAACAAGGAGACCGATGGGGACACAAAAAGACCCCAAGCCATAGCATGCCAACTCGAACCTCGCGATGAGGCACATAGGTCGGCTTGACAAAAGCGGGGACCAACCCACGCCCTAGCTCGGCCGTCACGAGAACCTACATATATATATAAACAAAGTGAGCTAAAGCCGTTGAATAACATAATGTGTAAAGAGGTTATGAATGGATGTCCTACAAGAATGAAATCATTCATTAAACAAGATTTCATTTTTCAAGAGCCAATAATCACCATATGTGGTACATCCATTAGCCTATAAACAGTAGGTCCAAAAGGACCGGGTCTTAACAGACCCAACAGTAATGATGGCCATCAATCAGTAAACAGTATGGTTCCACAAGGGAACCGACAGAGCTCTGTAACAGTAACAGTAAGTGCTAAGGATGCCACAGTACAGTTCAGAATACAGAACATACATTCATTCAATAAACAATATCAGTTCGATCAACAGTTCAGTTCAGTATTCAAAAGATAATCATTTTGAACATATCTTTACACAATCGTTACTCACAGAGATTGGGCTAATAGCAGCTAGAGCGCGTCCCCGAGAGCCAACCCTAAACAGTTAACAAATAGAACACACACTAAGTTTCACCGTCGGAAAGGATGATAATTAAATCCCTAAATTTCTTCAGTGTGGTTCTATGTCTAAATCCTTATTAAGATGCCTTAAACTAGGCCTAAGGATGCCTAGGATGAGATGAGGATGCAAAAATACAGTTGGAAGGCATTTTTTAAAAGTTGCTGAAAACAGGGGTCTCGCTCGAGCGAGCCTTCCTTCGCTCGAGCAAGGTTGCAAAATCAAAGGCTTCGCTCGAGCGAACAATCCTTCGCTCGAGTGGTCTGATGAAACAGTAAAAGTACTGGATGCTCAATTTTTATGCTCGAGCCACCAATCCTTCGCTCGAGCGTGGCTCAGAGAAAATGTTGGTCGCTCGAGCGAGGAATCCTTCGCTCGAGCGAAGAAGCCAAATCTGGAATTTCCAGATTTGCCTTCCAAGCTCAAACCAAGCATTCTCAACTCAATTCTTGACCTCTTGGGCCCAAATTCTGGAAAATACATCCCAAAACAATGTATAACAAGTTTCAAAAGCCATTTTATGAATTTAAGCCCCAAAGGTGAGTCAATTGAAACCATTTTTCAAACCCAATTTCAAGAATAATTCCAAAACATGCAATGCATGAGCTTTAAACCAAAATCAAGGTTCAAATCTTGCTCTAATGAGCTCAATAGTTGGAAAACAAAATGAAAACATGGACTTTGATAGAAACATGAGCATGCATGTACAATCCACCATGAATTCAACTAAAAAATCACTAATTCAACCATGCATGCAACAATTCAAGCATAATCCAACCTATTTGCACTAAATCATGGTTTAATCCTACAATGGAGCATGAACCATGCAAGATAAAGCTTAAGGACAACAAGAGGAAGATGAATTCACTTACCTAAGTCTCAATTTCTTGTCTAGAAGTTCAATTATGCAATCTATGCCCCAAGTCTTCAATTTCC
Source organism: Camellia lanceoleosa (assembly GCA_025200525.1). NCBI lineage: Eukaryota > Viridiplantae > Streptophyta > Magnoliopsida > Ericales > Theaceae > Camellia > Camellia lanceoleosa. The sequence continues at coordinate 129,282,583 of CM045768.1, forward strand.
TAGCAATTCTTCAAGAGTAAGCCAATACACCAAATGAAGTCACTCTCTCACTCTAGCTCTCTTCTAATTTCGGTGGGGACTAAAGGAATGGCTGAGGAGAAGCTTTGATTCAATGTATGCAAGGCTCAAATAATAAAAATAACTAAGACCCACTCAATGGCAATTCCGCAATTACGGCAAACTCTTTAATTGGCTCAAATTAATCTAATTTGATCATTCCTAATCACATTTTAAATAAATATACCATTAAATCACAAATATTCTACTGATCCCAAAACTCTAAACGGTTCCTAATTCGGCCGCCAATAAGGCCTTCAATTAGCAATTTAAACATACGAATTCAAACAGATAGTCATTCAATCAAACAGATGCCATATGCAATTCAATGGATAAACTTATTCAATTTCAGTTTCGATTTCAATCAGTCCATTCAGTACTTCAGTTAATTCGATTATCAGTCATTAGCGGTCCAGTTTAGCAATAATCAGTATATAATTCAGTGGTTATTCGGTAATCGGTACGAGGGTTGTTACACCAATTCCATTGGTATTGATGCTGAAGCTTGTGGATACGTCCTTCACCACACTCATGGTTTACCTTGTGCCCTTGAGATTACTGATTACATCAGACAAGATCGTTCTATACCACTTGCTACCATACACTCACAGTGGAAGCAACTTCATATCTCCATATGCAACAAAGAAGAGGAAATGGAGGTGACTTATCATGCAGAAGTAAAGTTGTTTGTGAAAAAAATCAATGAAAATGATAGAACTATGCGGTCGGAGCTTTTAAAGAAGTTGAAAGAGATTGTATGTCCAGGAAGCACTTTTCTTGTTGAGCCGAAGGTGAAGCCTAAAACACGTCCTCAGGGTCATAAGAAGATCAATGTTTTTACCGTCGTGACCCATGTGCATTTGAGTTGGTGCAATCTAGACATGATTCCTTCTCACCTAGGGACACTCAAATCACTACATTAGTTTCTACTCCGGAAACCAAGAAGAAGCGACTTGTTAAGGGAAAGGAGAAGGTGAATGCAAAAGGGAAGGTGTACATTACCAGAACAATAAAACCTGGTGCATATGTTGATGTTTTCCTTTCTGGGTTGAAACCATACATTAAGTTTACCAAGGATGTAACTGTAGATAGGAATTGTGGTTTCAGGGCTATAGAAGCTTCAATTGGTCATACAGAAGATGATTGGGCTTATGTTAGGTGTGATCTTTTGGGTGAGCTACACACACACAAAGAGGAATACATTACACTCTATGGGTCATATGAAAGGTTTGAAGAATTGACAAGCATATTGTCATACTTTGAAGACAGTCCTGGCTACTCACATTGGATGACTATGCTAGACATGGGGTATCTTGTTGCATCGTGCTACAATCTTGTGTTATACCACTTGTCATTACAACATGTCTCACCTTTTAGAACAGTGCCAGTACCTCAACTTGATAGATATGAAATTGCTATTGGGTTTGTCAACGAAAATCATTTCGTCCAGGTATAAGAGAAACTTATCATTTTATGCATGTACAAGAAGTTATAAGGTATAACCACTAACTCAATTGACATTTGGTACAGGTTTTTTTGTAGCCAAGCCATCCAGTTCCTTCTATAGCCACTAATTGGAGAAAATACCATCACCCTTGCGCTGTCAATTGGGATGATTCGTATGTGCGCTACATTCAGCATCTGTAGCTACTCGAGAGACATTTGATGTTGTTGATGTCGAATGACACATGTATGCATTTGACAATGTTAGAACTATGGAAGAAATTAATAGATGTGTTTTTTGATGTTGATGTGTCCTGTGACATGGATTTAATATTATCAACCATTGTTACCACTATATTCTAATACGAAAATATCATTTATAATGTCATCGACTATTGTTACTATTCCATTCTAATAACAAAATATCATTTACAATGTCATTGACCATTGTTACCATTCTATTCTAATAACAAAATATCTTTTATAATGTCATTAAAAGATGTGTACAACAATGTCAGCTTACAAAAGCACCACAAAAAATTCATCAATTGACAAATAACATGTCACGAATCATTTATATGCCTACGACTAGGCCTACGACTGTATGTCAATGTCGGAGCTGAAAAGCGACCTCCAATACAACTAGGTCCAGCAAAACTAGGTCCAGCTTCGTCAATGTGCTGACCTTCAAAGACATGCGCCATAGCCTTGATAGCTTGGTAAAGTCGATGAGGATGTCGAATCCTGTTCTCATAACCAGCTTGAATGATAGGATGTGCAATTCTCAGTACATGTGCAATATGCTGCATTTGAAAAGAATATCACATTTTAGGGAACATATCAGAAAAGCAAAAATAAGTTACAAATGCATAAAAGAGGATAATATATTACATCGACATGTTGGCTGAAATCCTAATGTTCATGTACACGTGGTCCATCAGTGCGCTCAACATATAGATGTGTGATATTCTTATACCAATCAATGTAACCCGATACGTATTCTTAAGGCTGACGAACTGGTGTGCTCCTCTACTGCTCAGATAACATGTGGTTATCCCAAGCCTCCAGAATCTTATCCAAGCATCTATACATGACTGTATATCGTGCAGATATGTTGTCTTGAGCACCACGAGTGAGAGCCAGCAGTGCATTTGGGATGGTTTGATCCCTGCCAAACTGCCTCAGAACTCTATCTGGATGATAAGGTTCGACGTAGATGGATGCTTGAAGTGTTCCATACCTCAGAACACTCTATAATTGTGGTATGAAACCCAAATAACCTGTAAACGTAAAATGTTTTTGAATTAAAGTATATAAAGGGTAAGATAAATAGAAAGTGTTAAAATTATCTCAGGACGAGTAAACTTACATCAGTCGCTACCAAACTATCAAGCTCCGCTTGAAAAGATTTCAAATGATCAATGGAGGAACCCGTCTCTCTCCTAGATGTCTAATGGTACATGTGTGGCATGTTTTCATTGTAGCCCATGTTTGGGTAAGGTCGGAATGCTCGAAAGTGCTCATAAATCCATGCATCCAAAAGAGTTATATAACCACCTATCTGCTTAACACCGGACCGGCTAGCATACCCCAACTGTCTGTGTAAAAATGCTAATACAGCAGCACCCCAGGCGTAAGTATGAATGATCTCAAATCCATCAATAAGCCAAGGTAAACAACAGAAACCCTGCCGCCACTCTTGTCACTGAAGAGCGTACATCCTAACAGAAACAACAAATAAGCTCTAGCAGCACACTGTATAGCCTCCTCTGGGTCTGAATCTATGACACCAGCAAACTGACTTCGTAACCACTCAAGCCTGATTGAATTCCCACCAGCAGTAGAAATCTCGTCATGTGTTACACGTTCAGTAATCCCCAAGCTAGAAACCAATAGTGTAACTTCATGAAGATCCGTCATATCTAGTATGCTGACTGATCTGTCTACAATGGGAAAGCTAAGAATAGTGCCAACATCATCCAAGGTCAAGGTCATCTCACCAACTATCATATGAAATGTGTTTGTCTTAGGTTGCCATCTCTCAACAAAACTGGAGATTAGAAGCTTGTTAACGAATCGATAAGTGCAACGAGCTAACTGTGACAACTCAGACCGCTCAATAATGGCTTTGAATCTGGTGTTGTTGTCTACCGACCACCATGGCCATGCAAGGATCTTCGAAGAGTGATTATGACACTTTAGGGACCCTCGTTTCTATAAAACAAATGAATATTTCATTACAAACTATCATATAACACAAAAAAAAAAAAAAATCATATACAAATAAATTTCATTTCTATTTAGGAATGTTTACCTTCCCTTGCCAAACAGTTGCAGCGACATGACTATTAAAACTCCGCAGTATTGATGGATCAGTCGGTCTACCTAGAAAAACATGAGTAAGGTTCTCTTCCTGGACAATAGGAGAATCGGGTAAAGGGGCATCCTCCACGGCAATGTCAGGTATATCATCACCTTCAACTAGTCTTTGCTTCGACTCTGACTTTGACTGGCACTGAGGATATCATATTCTACCGAAACTGGATCACAACCTCGACCACGACCACGACCTCGTCCTCGCCCACGCTTTCGTCCCCGTTCATGGTCAACATCCAATTCACGACGTCGTCTATTTGAAGTAGTAGGTGGGACACGTTGTTGACATTCATAATCCATATTATCTGCAAAAATTAATATATTTAATGAGTATACAATTATAAAAAGAATATACAAAAGAGAGGGGGGGAAAAAACAAAACAAAACAAAACTGTTTGGAAGTTGAAAACCGCAAATTTCTATTTTGTTTGGAAGTTGAAAACCAAAAAACCAAATTCATTTCGGAAGTTGAATGTTGTTCGAATTAAACTTATTCGGAAGTTGAATGTTAAAAGAATGAAAAAATTTCGGAATTCTACTTCCGAATAAGTTGTTTATTTTCGAAAAACCAGTTCCAAATGAGGAACATATTACTCATTCGGTGGGCTATGTGTTCGTTCATTTTGAAAGTAGTAAAAACAAATCCTACATTACAAATGGAATAAGAATGAGGATTGAAATAAGTAATTAACCTAAGTTCTCCAAATGTGAAGAATTCCTTCAATGGTTCAATGATATGTTTTCAATGCTTCAATGAGATGTCTTCAATGGATGGATGTAGCTTTTGGGGGCGAAAGGTAGATTGTGAGAGATGGACATGTGTGAGAGACGGGGTTGACAGTGGAATAGGTGTGTTAATGCACCGTTCAAAGAGCTGGGTTTGGGGGTTTGTGTGTGTGTGTGTGTGAGGATAGATGTGGAATAAAAGGTGTGTGCAGTGAGCAAAATAGTTTGGGATTAATTTTTTAGGTGTGTATAGTGAGAAGAATGTGCAAAGAGTGGAAAGAATGTGTGTAAATAGAAGCTCCCCAAGTCTAATGGTGCATTTCAGTCCACAAACCACGTGGGGGTTATGTAGTCATCTCCAAATCTTAAGGGATAAACTGCATATGACCCAAATCACAGTGGGGTAAAGTGAAGTTTGTCCATTTGTATAGGCTCATTAAGGAGTATTTTACACCCAAAACAATTATTTTCTCAGCTGCTGTATGTAATCTAGCAAAAACAGCCACTTCGAATAGACCCCATTTTCTCCATAAAACGTATTTTCATGCAAGATCACTTGGAATAGTTAGATATATTAGTTATCTTTCATATGCTTCTAAAAAATCTAGTAAGTATTGAAGGAGAAATTAATAATTTACTAAAATGCAACAAATTCTGTCCGACTTTCTTATAAAAATTATTTCGCCATGTTATAGGGATTTTCAAGCTTCAAATTCTCTGAAGAAGTATTCCTAATATATAACAAATGATTCTGATCTCACCTCTTTTTGACGTCATTTGATCCCTCTTTTCATTTTTCAAACCTAGACTATCTGGGCTAGAACCTGCTGAAACTCACTGTTTGAAAATACCAATTTATTTTCAAAAATAAATTCTCCATCTTAAAATGTTTTTTAGCTCTAGAGTTCTTCCAGACATATCTTCCTAATTTAATGAACTACCTCCAATAAAAAATATTGTGATCTTCGGATCTCTTTTGGTATGGATTTCCTATTTTTCTTTAATATTGGTCACTGCTAAAAATTTCATTTTTAAGGGAAAGCTAAAAATTTATGTGATAATTCTTACAACAATGCTATGTATTATAAAAAATATTTCATGAAAATAATCATGAAAGCTTTGTGATCCTTGGATTACACTTAGAATAAAGCATCACACACTAATCAAGGTAATTCAAGAATCATAACTCTTTCATGATTATTTTCATGAAATTTTTTTCATGATCCTTGACTTTTCTCTAATTCTTAAGTCATCTTTAGTGATCTTTATTTTAGTTATCATGCATGGCTTATTGATTTATGATTATTTCTTATTGTTGTACCCTACCATGTATTAATTATGAACCGGCTTGGGTATATCAAATGTGGGATTATTAACACAGGGTGGTTTTGGGTTTTTGCACGGTAAACATGAAGTTTAAATTTGGTAATGATATGAGGATATTACTGGTTATTAGGGTGAGCCCTGACTTGGAAATTCTTGTGTAAGTTGACCTAGGTTTAGAACGCGGTCTTTAATTAAACCAATATGATCTCTTACCAATGGATCGCGCGTGTCCAAGCGATCAATTGCTCTTTAAGGAAAAGACAGATTTTGCAAATCAATTTAAAACAGGTTTTTGAAAATCTTTAAAAACTCTTTTTGAACAAAACCTTTTTCAATATGAATTAAAATCATGTATGCAATGTATACCTTAATGGGTAATGAAACAAATCTTCTAGGCTTGTTGCAAGCATATGCATTGACAAAAATACCCTCACACAATTAATCTACCAATTACACGCAATTTTGATCACAAAAAATATCTAATACAAAATATCCTATTTCCGGTGACCATAATCTATATATAAGTATAGAAATTAAATGTAAGTAGACCCCCCAAGCCATAAGGGGGGCCCTTCCAAACCTCTATTGGATCCGGGGCTCGATATTCATTACTTATCAAGGTTTACAATACCCAACAACCCACTTAATTACTCTCTCTCTCTCTCTCTCTCTCTCTCTATCCTAGTATTTTTTTTCTCAAAACGATATCTCTCTGACTATGTCTCTCAGTTCATTTGTATACTTTGTTTTTTGTAATTTGAAAATCAAAGATATGTAAAGTACTGAGGAACTGCTTTCATTTTTTTTGCTCGAAGGAACTTAATTGGTTCAGCATAGTCCTTGCAAAGTGATAAGTTCTGCCAGCAAAGCGTTTTGAGTACTTCTAGAGCATTCAAAATACTACCGAAATTGATTTAAAGTTGAACAATCCCATTATTTATCTGTTCTCTTTCTCTTTGATGCTAAAACATTTTGGACCTATCAACTTATAGAAGGTTTTGATAAGAGCAAATGGATGTGGATTTGAAGAACATGCAAACAAAGTCATTTTGTTTAGTACGAAATTTTTTAAGACAACCACAAAATAGTGTCATTTAATTGGCCAGCAGTGGCTGTTTTGCTTAGCAACCCCATTGGTCCAAAGGTATCATGGCATAATAAGAATGTAAAATAGTGATGTTGTATTTGGTTAGGGAATTTAGGAAAAGATTTGGAAAGGAAAAAGAAAAAAGAAAAAAGTGTGTGAAATTAGATTAAATACAGGTATATTTTATTTACATTTCACTTACATTTTTTCTTTTTCTTTCCAAATCTCCCAACTAAATATAGCGAAAGCAAACAAAATTAAGGGCTTATAATAGAAATTTGATATGGGATTAAGGAATGATATAATTAAAGACTTACAAGAGATGAAAGACTTTATTATTGTAATTATTTTATTATAAGTTTACTATTAAAAGACACCTTACTCCTCAACATGTACGGGAGGTGCATCACCCCCATCTCCTCCTTTATCACCTCCTCCTTCTCCGCTCCCATCTCTGCGTCTGCCTCCACCTCCACTTTCACCTCCACCTTCACTCCCGCTCCCGCCTCCGCCTCCAAAGCATGGCTTAGTACAAATGCATTGACGCTTTATTCCATGGCAACCTCCAGCTTCAAAACCGTCTTTCTCACAAGCTATTTCACAATTCCGCTTGACGAAACACATTCCTCTGAATGAAATGCTTTGTGCGTTGCATATTGTTGCTTCAATTTGCATCACTGTCTCTTTTATAATTAGAAACACCATAAAAACTATATTAGTTCTTTAAACTTACAAAATATGATATAAATGTAAATTGTTGGAATAAATTTCCAAAACTTTAAAAGTTTTCAATTCAATAATGATTCTTAAATAATAGATTTTATGGGAGAGTGATTGCCAAAGAGGTAGGATTTTGAGCATTGGGTTTAGATCGTTGAATATCAACTCATTTAAGAATGGAACAACTTATTTATATTTTTTGTACTTTTACACGTCCTGGATAGGGGATGGGGTTCAAATTGCCTACTCTAATACTGTATTAAATTGTTAATCATCAACTCATATAAAAGATACAATTTTATTATTTATAATATATCCTCAACATGTTAGATCTTGAAACTGTCCATTAAAACTTTCACATGGGGAGGCACAATGATTTTAGGAATGTCAATTTTTTGTTCTATCTTAATTTCATATATATCATATAATTTATTTGATATTAATAGCACTTACCAAAAAATTATATATATTTTTTAATAGTGATTTTTTAAATTAAATTATTGTTGTACAACGAGAAAATAATATTTTGTAAACAACCAATTTTACTTCAAAAAAAAAAAAAAAACTGCAGGATAAGAAATGAGATGGTTGTGAGGTGGTGTTTGGGAACTTTGTTCCCAAATTTTTTTCTCATTTTTTCCACTAAAAGATAAAAGTTTTACAAAACCAAAAAAAACACATCCAAACAAAATATCACATCCAACCCCATAATCATTTCACTTTTTCTCTCACAAACATCACATCCAACCATATAAAAACCCAACTATCTTCCCAAACACTAAAATTTTTTTATCTCATAAAAACCTACATCTACTAAAATCTACATAAAAACTCACTTCCCAAACACCCACTAAGTTGTGTGAAAAAAAAATCTGGCTATTAGGGAGAATGGAGAGATACCAGAAGCCAAGAGGAGAAGGAGCAAACGCGAACCCATAAAGCCTCTTACTCATTCTTAACTTTGATGCTTTATTATTGAGAAAATATCATGTCGCCTCCCAAACTTTCACGTCTTTTTTAATTTAATCCCCAGACTTTGATTAAGATCAATTTTACACCTAAATTTTTGAAATTTTGATCAATTTGGCCTCTGCCGTCACATTCCGTCTACAATTGGACGGAATGTGCTGACGTAAAGGGCAAATTGATTTTTAAGATATAGTTTGGAGGGTAAAATGAAATTTCAAATGAATTTTGGTGTGACGTCAGCACATTCTATCCAATTGTAGACGGAATGTAATGGCAGAAGCCAAATTAATCAAACTTTCGAAAGTTTGGATGTAAAATTAATATTAATCGAAGTTTGGGAGTTGAATTGAAAAACGTGTGAAAATTTGGGAGGCAAAATGATATTTCCTCATTTATTATTTGTTATGTTGGTTTCACTTGAGGTCATTAACCTACAAGATGATTTTGTAAATCCTGAAGAGTGAAGATCTCCTTCTATAACACTAGAATAGAATGAAACTTGAAAATTGGCTGAGAAACAAGTCATGCAACTTTGTTACAAATAGCTAACGTGAAAAATCAACTTCCCTAACAATATCATTTATTCAATGTTGGTATAATCTCTTCAAAACTTTAGATATTATCCCCATTCGTTAAAGCTATTGCTAATGGCTTAAAGGCAAACTTTATGTCTTTGAAAAATAAAATTTTGTTAGGAGATCAATTTCACTTGTCTGGAAAAAAAAACCTTATGCTTTATTTGGTTCATCAGAATGAGAGGGAATAGAATGGAATTATGATTTCTTAGACTTTTCTATAAAATGATCATTCTCTTATAATAATGATATGTGATTTCATTCGTAATGCATTTGTTATTATTTTTTTAGTCCAATCAAATAGGAGAATGAATATTTTGATTGAATAATCATTCAATTCCACTTCATTCTAGTGACTAAACACGCGCTTAGTGACAAAATTTCGAAAGTACATTATGCCCTCTAAGGCTTCCAATTTCATAACAAATAGGTCTTTTTATTAATAAATCATCAACTTAATTAACAGTTTTTATTTCAATTAATAATTCAGATAATTTTATTATTGTATAGGTGAACAGTTAGAAATTTCACTTTTTCAATTAATTTTGTTAAATAAAAAATTATGACGGAATGTATTTGTAATTTTTCAAACTACAAAGGGCAATTCGTATTTTAAGCAAATTTCAGGGGTTGTATTTATAATTTACCCTTGTTTTTATATGTTACATATAAACAAATTTATCCACTATATTTTAAAGTGCAAATTACCTACACCTCCCATGAGGTTTAATGAAATTACAAATTTCCCCCTGAGATTTCAAAAATTACATCTGGCGCCATTGCAATGAACGTCGTTAACGGATATCATAAATTGACTAAAATTCCCTTTTGACAAATAAGTACAAATTACCTACACCTCCTTGAGATTTAGCTAAATTACATATTCTTTCTTAAGGTTTAGCTAAATTACAGATTCTCTCCTAAGGTTTAGCTAAATTATCATTTTTAAATAAATTATGAAATGCAAAATTAAAATAGAAAAACACTTATCACACTACGAAAAAATAAGGTTTTAGAGACCAAAATTTAGAGACAAAATTATTTTTAGGGAACCAAATATTTTTGCTGCAAAAAGTGTCGTTATTATATTTTTAGCAACGAAAATTAAACATTAGTGATTAATTATTATATTTTTCGTATCAAATTTTTTGTCTCAAAAAATAAACCATTGTGAGATTAAATTATTTTGTACCTAAAAGTCTATTTATTATTGACATTTTCGAAATTTTATCGCTAAAAGCCTTATTTTTTACTTTTCAAGGCGACTTTTTAGCGACTATCCTTATAACGATAGGAATTAGTCTCTAAATGTCTTTTGCAAATCAAAAAAATTGGTCTCTAAAATTTTATATGTTGTATTGTTAGATGGTGAAAAGATCATAAAATTAACAAATATTTAAATAAATTAAAAACACAAGAAATGGCTTGTCAAGAAATTCTTACAATATGTTTAGTTTGATTTTTAGAAATTTATTTTTTAATTTATTTTAAAAAAAATTAAAAATTAATTTGGTTAAGAAATAAAAAATAATTTATTTTTATATAATTTTATCTTTTGAGTGGTTCAAAATAATTTTTACAAATTAAATATATTTTTATTAAATTAGTTTTTATTTTTTTTTAAAAAAAAAATTCTGAAATTTTTTTTTAAACAATAAATCAAACATGATTCCAAAAACTTATTTTTTTTTTCCATCTAACATAATTCTTTTGTAAATTTTGTTGATTTATTAAAGGGATTTCAACAGGGATAATATCGTCCATCAATTTATATTTTAGTGATGTCAGCTAATCATTTTTAACGTTTAATTAACGGTAGAGATTAAATTGTTATGCGAATATAAATCTCGGGAGGTAGGATGTAATTTCTTAAATCTCAAAGAGAATATATAATTTAGCTAAACCTCAAAGGAAGTGTAGATAATTTGCCCTATTTTAAAAGACAAGATTCCGTGCATAATACGGATTTTTTTGCTAGTATATATCTATAAAAAAAAAAAAATGAAAATGAAAAAAGGTTCCCATAAAATTTTTCTAATTAATGGACAACATTTGGAAGGTATTTCCATATTTATCATTAAATTTATAAAAAAAGAAAAGAAAAAAAAAGAAAACTGATGTGATGCAATAATGTGATGGCACATAGCTTCGCTTTCAATTTGAAATCACTCTCGTATATCTTGTCTACTTTGTTACCACTAGTTGATATAAAAAAAAATTATTTTCTTCTTGTCTACTTTGTTACCATCAATTGATTCAAAGAAATCTTCATCCTTTTGAGACATTCGAACTAGTATCGCAATTGTTTGATTGTTCTTATTTAATTGTTTAGTTTGAATTATTGTTTGGTTGCCGTCGATCTAAGTTTAGCATAATTTTTACTAACAAATCCGCTCTTGAATATGGCTTTTGTTGAAGATATTGAAATCTTGCGAGCTTGTGTTTTCATTATCGAGTGACTAGAGAGATGAGCGCAAGTCTGAGATATTTACATACATGCTACTTATGTACACATTTTTTATCTCCCAAAAAAGGGTAAATTACACTTTACCCCCTTAAATTTTCACCCATTTCCACTTTGGCCCTTTAAATTTAATTTTTCTAACTTTGACCATTCATTTTTGCAATCATTCTTATTTTGGCCCTTTAAGTTTAATTTTTCTCACTTTGGCCTTGCATGTTTGCAATCCATCCCACTTTAGCCCTTCATACTTGTAATCCTTCCCACTTTATTCCTAAACTAATTTCTATCCAAAAAACTAACAGAATTTACCACATCATTAGCTCCATGTGGGATGTAAAAAATTTACTAAAGATACAAAAAATTAAAAATAAGAAAACAAAAAAATTAGTTAGTCTTTAGTGAACTTTTTTTCCCCAAATTTATTCATAAACATTATTATATTATAGATGCATCTAGATTAGATGTAGTTAAAAAAATAAAAACAAATTTAACTAAAAAAAGAAAAAAATCTACTAAAGATGGAAAAAAAAAAAAAAAAATCTACTAACTCAAACACATATATTATCAATTTTGAAATGAAAAATTTACTATTGTTATTTTTTGTTTTTAGTGAACTTTTTTCTTTTTTTAGTTAAATTTGTTTTATTTTTTTAGCTGCATCTAATCTAGATGCATCTATAATGTAATAATGTTTATGAATAAGTTTGAAAAAAAAAAGTTCACTACAGATTAAAAAAAAAATTCAGTTTTTTTATTTTTTGCATATTTAGTGAATTTTTTGCATCACATATGAAGTTGATGTGTTAATGATGTGGCAAATTCTGTTATTTTTTTGGATGGAAATTAGTCTAGAAGTAAAGTCGAAAGTATTGCAAATATGAAGGGCCAAAGTGGGAAGAATTACAAATATGAAAGGTCAAAGTGGGAAAAATCAAACATAAAGAGCTAAAGTGGAAAAGATTGTAAATATGAAAAACCAAAGTGGGAAGGATTGTAAATATAAAGGGCCAAAGTGAAAAATAGGTGAAACTTTAGGGGGGGCTAAGTGTAATTTATCCAAAAAAGTACTAATAATTGGAATAATTAGAAATTAAAACAAAATCATAAATTCAAATTCAAGATCGAAATTGAATTAATTAAAATTATAAAAATTAAAATGACACAAATATCAAAATATAAACTAGCTGTAATTTATCCAAAAATAAATAAATAAATAAATTACTGTAATTTATCTAAAAATAAATAAATAAATAAATAAATAATATTATAAATCTCAAATAATATATTAAAATTTTTATCAAATCTCTAATATGTTGATGAGTTCTACACAAATTTATATGTGCGTCTAAAAGATTTGGTAAAAAGTGTTTAATAGATTATTTGAGGTGGTAGCATACCAAAATAAAAAGTAAAAACAAAACGGTACACCAAGATGAAGAAGATAAGCCAACAGCAGAGAGAGAGAGAGAGAGGGCAGAGATGTATGTTGAATGTGATCGCATTCAGATGGCGGAGTCGCAGGCCTCCATCGATTGAGGTTGGTCGTTCAGCTCTATGGGCGGCGCTACCATCGCTCTTCAATAAAAAGGTATTCCTTTTACGCTCTACCATATTTATTATTTATTTATTTATATATGTAAACTTGTGTGTATGAACTTACTATTATTGTGCTGAAACTAGTTTAGGACTTCTATTATTATTATTATTATTATTATTATTATTATTATTATAAATATACAAAATTCAAATAACAAAAACTCAAGATGTTTGTGTTGCACTGCACTGAAAATTGGTTACTAATTTGCCCTAAATTTCACTTCCAGTTTCACAAAGCCATTTTTTGCCGAATCAGATTTTTTTTTTTTTTTTTACTGAAAACCCAATCGTTTTCCCTACCAGAGTTCCCTACTTCCACATACCAAAACTCAAAACTATATATATATATATATTCTACAAATTACAAAAATTATAATTACAAAAGTTAAATTACCCCAATAATACAATTTATCCATCTTCAAAAAAATAAGAAATCAAAAAAATGAAAAATTTGATATTCATTTGGATCAGTGAGAGAAAAAGGGTTCAATTCACTCTAGAGTGGAGCATGTAATAATTAATTGGATAATGGTGACGTGAACTTTGCAGTGTCAAAATAATAAGTCACCATTGAAGTGGTGTAGTTTAAAAGGGTAAATTACCAATAGATTCTAATAGTTGGACTTAATGTCCATAAAGTCCTATTGAAAATAAGTCCTATTACAATTATTGTTAAAAATATTTTTTTGTGACGATTTTTTAAACGTCGCTAAAAATTGACAATTAGGGATTTTTTTTGTCATAGTTTTAATAATTTGTCGCTAAAACTTACAATTAGTGACGTTTTTCTGTGACGAATTTTTCAAACTGTTGTTGAAAGTTAAAAATTAGTAACATTTTTTTGTGACGATTTTTTTAAACTATCGCTAAAACTTATAATTAGTGACATTTTTTGTGACAATTTTTAAACTATCGCTGAAAATTAACAATTAGTGATATTTTTTTAATAATGTATGATAAAAAATACTATTAGCTATTGTAGAACCTATTAGACAATAAGTCTACTTAATATGACCTACACGTAAGTCCCCCTAGTTAAAATACGTTTTTTCTTTTTCTTTTTTTGTATAGTAGTAAGCCAAAAAATGGCTTTGGCAAAGCTATTTTAACTTTGACCATTGGAGTCACTCTTATTTTGTTTTTATAATTTATGGAAAATTAAAAAGAGAATACTTTGTCCATTGAACAATAATGGCCCTGTTTTGTAGCTTTTCTTAGGTTAAAAGTTGATAATCATAAAACATAAGCTAAAAGCACCACTTCCCCAACTTTCAAATAATATGCTTTTTTCAGTTTATTTAAGCTATTTATGTCTAATATACTATAAGTAGAAGCTGCACCAAAAAGTTTGGTACAAATTACCAAATTAAAATAAGCTGTAGTCACCTCTTAGAAGTTGTACCAAACGGCCCCAATATTACTTCATGGATAAAGAGTTGAAAGATGGTTACATGTTTATGACTTTATAGGCGTTTTAAGATTTGGTTAAAGTTGTGAAGAGTTGATGATGCAGGACAATGTGGGAATTTAGGGTTTCAAAAGGTGCACCAAAAGGATAGGGTTTTGCCAATCAAATATATGAATTTTGGGGCTATTATGGGACTTTTATGAGGCTGTGAACAATGATTCAGGAATAATAACTACGCTGAATTTATGCACAAATTAAAGAAGAAAGAATAAGAACAAGTCTAAGCATCACACCTAAATTATATAGGCATTATACCTAGGGTTAGGGTTGCATCACACAAACCCAAAAAAGGCTTTAAAAGCACTGCAAATACTCTAAAATATCAACTCTATTAAATTAAAAGTATTACACGACTTTATATAGACTTAGAGACTTTATTTTCCAACTAGAACTCGAAAATAAGAAACTACTAAACTTTTGACTTCCAAAACTAATTTATGGCCAAATAAGAAACATTAATATAATTCAATTAAATAACTTGACCCACAAGAAAACCCATGGGCGAGCCCCTATAGGCCATGTCAACAAATATGAAAATTACCAAAATACCGCTAACCTTAAAATCTTAGAAAACATAAAAATAATTATAAAATAAGACTCTAATCATACTATAAACATGATTATGTATTGTTTCTATTGATTTTTCTTCAAAATCATATTGATTTCCAAATATTGTCGCTTTTTAAAATTTACTCTTCCTTGAGCTTTTTATACTCTACGTCATTCTTCCTTGGTTGGAAAAAACTCAACCTTGAGTTTTAAAATATTTAAGGATAAGAATTCACAAGCTCAAAACTTGCAACCATAGCTTGGTATGGAAAACTTTTATACTCCTTTTTCTTTTTTTTGTTTGTGGTAGCAAGAAGGTTATTGATTGATTTTTATTCTTGGTTGTGTCATGGAACTTGGCTGGAATGACAAAATCTATTGGTGTGGAAAGCGCATTGTTGAATTGATCCAAATGTATCTTCATAAAGCCTTCTTTCATTTTCCCAACAATAATGTTGATCCCTTTATTTTTATCCACTTTTCCCAACACAAGATATTTTTTTGATTCAACTTTGGCCTATTCATGGATTTTGATTAAAGTAAATTCATTAGGCGACTTTGTGGCCACTACATCGGTGAGCTTAGATTGCAATATCATGACCTTTAAAGACATAATAAGTTCTGGACCAGCAGCAGGATGCATTAATTCTTCACTCCCTACAACTTATATAACATTTGAGTCTTCTGTTTGGACTTCAGCCTCTTCTCGAGGAATTGGGGGTGCTTTTGAATAATCAATAAGAGCCTTTTCACCCTCATTAACCTTGGCATTCATCGCTTTACCTTGATTCCATTCTCTTCCTCCACTTGTAACTCTTAACGGCTTAGAGCTTTAATGGTTCATCATAGGACTTAGGGACCGAATTAGCCACCTCCAAGTGTATATTAGATGTAGGACCAACAATGGAACTTTTGAATGATGTAGTTACCTTGACACAAATATCACTCAATCTCTTGCTTTCAACTTTTTGTGCTTCATGCAGTTTTGATTGGGGACTTCTCAATCTTCATAATCTGGTCATCCTTCATCTTGTGCAGATTTTTATTGTTCTCCTTCACTTGTCACTTCAATTGCGCAAGGTTATGATTTTCACCAATAGGTTTTGGCTTTGGTGTGACTTGCTCCATATTGTATCTTGATTTGGTCCATCAGGTTTAAGGTCCATTATTAACCATGGTCGGAGAGGGGCGGTAGAGGGGTTGAGGATGACAGGGAAGGGTGACAATGGTGGTGGGGATAACAGGGAAGGGTGAAGGAAGGATTATGAGCTATAAAGCATGGTACCAGTACGATACAGGTACGTCGATACGATAAAATCTAAAAAAGTAGAGCACGAATACGGGTATGGCTAGGTACATTTGTAAGAAATATTTATTTTTAATTTAAAATAACACAAAAATTAGTTAAATGACTTGGATTGTTGAGATCTAACCTATAATTCATATTCAATGCCAAAAAGTAAAGGTATAAACTAAATTAAATGTCCTTATATTTAAATAACTTACAAATGTAGAGGGTTCGAAATGAACAATAAATAATAAATACTGGCAAAACTTCGCTAATGAGCCAATAATCTATGGTAACCGGAGAGTGAGTAGTCGGGTGAGGGTAGAGCAAGTGGTTTCAAGAAGGAATGTCGCAGTGCACGAATGGGCAGCATATCCCCAAAATCCCTGAAAGTTCTTCTTTGACCTTGGGAAATGGGTCCTATTTGTAGGTTTTTCCTTGGTACTAGAATATACCAAGTGGCCAAATAATGCAACGACATGTGTCATAGGATATTCTATCATGAACCACCGAACTTGGTAGACACGCGTCCCTTGACATGCCCTATCTGTTTGGCACAAAGCCTTAGCGAGTGCCATCGTATTATCTATTTGGCATGAGTCTCAACACGTACCTTTTTGGTGTGAACCTCAGCGAGTGTTGTTTTGGTACGGACCGTAGGAGGTGCACCTGCTTCAATGGCTCCTATCCACGATGGTACTCGCTACTACATCCGCCTTCTCAGTTCGGTTTCCCAAGACATGCACTCTCAGGACTCATGACCTACTATTAGCCATATTTGTGTCTACCCCAGCAACTCCTCCACCCTTAGCCTCTTAATCACAAACTCCCCAGCTTTCCAATGCGTGAGCCACAGCAAGGGTTGTGCCTCATACCAAGCCCAAGGGGGCTTCCTCGGCCTTGTGTCAAGGTGCGCCCATCCAAGGGTCAACACCTTGATGCCACACACATTTGTGCCCTTTGGAGAGCCAAAGACATGCCTAAGAAGTTGTTGGTGCAAGTCCAAGACATGCCATGAAGCACGCTAGCCACCAAGTGACAACTTTTGGCCAACTTTTAGAGGGTCAAATGTAATTTTTTTGCCTTGTAAATTTTCATGTAAATACCTTAGTACGAAAGGTGTTTTGAGTCCAAGAGTTGTAATTTTTCTATTCTTATTTTATTTTTAAATATCCATTATGACTCCTCAAACATAGTGGATGTTTCCTTGTGCCAGATAGAAAAGCGCTTAACAAGCTATATATAAGGAGGGGGTACCCAAGTGTTGAACCAGACCACTTGTACCTTAATGTACCCCAATCTTGTATATGGTAAGGCAACTCTTGTAGCACTTTTGTGCATTGTTCAACTTTTGTAATGCCTTTCTTTTGAGTAATGAAGAGTTCATTTCGCCTTTACATTGTACATAGCCTTTCAATTGTTGCTACTTCAGTTTTAGCTTGTTGATTGTTATTTTGTGGCTTGTCTCCAAACTTGTGGCTCATCAACTGGACTGATATTGTGTTTGCTTGTCATTGCAAACCATTCGAGCATTCTTGGCGGGCTAGTGAAGAGTGTCAACTAGCGCCACACACACTTGGTTATCTTCAACAAGGCTTCCGCATTGCCAGTGTGTGACAGTTGGTCTCAGAGCACAGTCTATTGGGCTTTCTCTATTATTGGCTTTCTAAATGGAGGGTACTGGCAACCGTCAACCCACGCAAAGGGAGAGAATTGAGCTCTTGGAGCAGCGTATGGACAACATGGAGGCCATGGCAGCTTCATTAGCCACCCTTGAGCAGCGGGTTTATGATCTTGAGCAAGCTCAAGGCCCTACTCAAGGGCCTGATTTTGAGGATGTTGTCACTGAACTCAGGCTGGAGATTGAAGACCTTAGTGGCCGGGTTGGTGTTCTTACCCGTGCCTTTGGCAATGCACCTAGTGGTGGCATGGAATTCACTAGGGCGCGTGTGCCCGAGCCCCGTGCCTACGGTGGCGCCCGAGATGCCAAGGAGTTAGACAACTTTCTTTTTGATATGGAGCAATATTTCAAAGCCGTGAAAGCCGATGCTGAGGAGACAAGGATTTCTATGGCCACAATGTATTTGTCCGGTGATGCCAAGTTATGGTGGCGGACTAAACATGATGAGATGCAACGAGGCTTATGCACAATTGAGACTTAGAGCAATCAAGCATGAACTTAAGCTCCAATTCTTCCTGAAAATGTTGAGTATAATGCGGCGTGCTGCGGGATCTCAAGCACACCGCACTATAAGAGATTATGTGAAAGAATTTTACGGGCATATGCTAGATATCAAAGATATGTCGAGAAAGACAAGCTCTTCTTCTTCCTTGAGGATTGAAGCCATGGGCGAGTTGAACTTGAGGCAAGAGTGCAAGATTTAGCCCATGCACGGCAATTGAATGCCTTACGGACTACTCGAACCTAAGCAAAGGGATAGTAGTTCCTGCTTGAAGAGTAGGGGAGGTGGAAAGTCCCAAGGCTATGGCAAACCCAAGAGTGGGGGAGCCAACACTTCTACATCCAAAACCCATTCGGGTGGAGGACAATGGCAATAGAAGAGCTATGGTGACAAGGCAAAAGCCCCTCAACAATTCTCTACAAGCAAGCCAAAGGGTCCTATCTCTTGTTTCTTATGCAATGGGCCACATCGGTTATCTGAATGTCCACAAAAGCGTGCCTTGAATGCTCTAGCAACTGTGTCTGACCATGTCTCTCAACCAAGTGATGATGATAGCGAGGAAGAGGACGTGCAGTCTAAGCGAAGTGGCAAGGGTTCTAAGGCAGCTGGCTCTAGAGTGGGAGCCTTTCATATGATGAATGCCATGGAGAAGAAGGCTTCTACAGGGAGGCCTAAGAAGAATGCCAAGAGTGGCAAAGTGGGCAAGCATTCAGATCCCAAACAACTTGTAGAGTCTAGAGATGAAGGCAAAGGGAAGAAACCCATGTATAGTGGGGAATCATCAGGCAAGTTGAACAAAAGCAAGTCATCCAACAAAGGTTTGATGTTTGTGGATGTAAAAATCAACAGGAAGCCCCTTCGTGCGTTGATTGACACCGGGGCCACCCATAACTTTGTTGCGGGGACTGAAGTTGAAAGACTTGGGCTATCTTTAGAGAAGGATGGCAGCCGCATCAAGGCGGTTAACTCGGCAGCGCAGCCTATCTATGGGGTTGCCAAATCCGTTCATTTGAAGGTCAGCAACTGGGAAGGAAGAGTAGATTTCACTGCAGTGCCCATGGATGACTTCCAAGCCATCCTTGGGTTGGATTTCTTGAGAAGCACGAAGACGGCAGTCATGCCTTATTCTAATAGTATGTGTGTCATGGGGGATAAGCCATGTCTCATTCCTGCTATGGCCACCAACAACAGTGACCGGTTTGTCTCAGCTATGCAACTCAAGAGGGGTGTTAGGCATGGTGAGCAAACTTGGGTTGCAGCATTGAAGTTGAATGAAGCTCTTGATTCTACTCCTGTCCTAGCCGCAGTCAAGAAGATCTTAAGGCAATTTGCAGATGTTATGCCTGAATAGTTGCCTAAGGAGTTGCCTCCACGTCGGGGTGTGGATCATGCTATTGAGTTAGTGCCAGGGGCAAAACCACCAGCTCGTGCACCATATAGAATGGCTATTCCTGAGTTGAATGAGTTAAGGAAGCAGCTTACAGAGTTATTGGAAGCAGGCTTTATTAGGCCATCCAAGGCCCCATTCGGTGCACCTGTCTTATTTCAGAAGAAGCATGATGGTAGTCTTCGCTTATGTGTGGATTATCGGGCACTCAACAAGCTAACCATCAAGAACAAGTATCCCCTTCCCCTTATTGCAGATTCATTTGATCAATTGAGCAAGGCAAGGTATTTCACAAAGCTAGATCTTCGGTCGGGGTACTATCAAGTGAGGATTGCCGAGGGAGACGAGCCTAAAACTACTTGTGTTACTCGTTATGGCTCTTATGAGTTTCTTGTCATGCCATTCGGCTTGACTAATGCCCCAGCAACATTCTGCACCATGATGAATGAAGTTTTCCAAGAGTATTTGGATCAATTTGTGGTGGTGTATTTGGATGACATTGTAATTTATAGCTCCACTTTAGAAGAGCACGTGGAGCATCTTCAGAAGGCCCTTACCAAGTTGAGAGAGCACAAGCTTTATGTCAAGCTAGAGAAGTGTTCTTTTGCCCAAGAGAGGATTAAGTTCCTAGGGCACATTGTTGAGCATGGATGCATCAGAATGGACCAAGAGAAGGTCAAGGCTATTCAAGAGTGGCAGCCACCAACAAATGTCTCAGAGTTGCGGTCATTCCTTGGATTGGCTAATTATTATCGCAAGTTTGTTGAAGGCTACTCAAAACTAGTTTCTCCATTGACAGAGTTGTTAAAGAAGGGCAAGCCATATGTTTGGGCAGAGGAGTACCAACAAGCCTTTCAAGCCTTGAAAGAAGCTATGTCAAGAGATCCTGTTCTTGCTCTACCAGACTTAGGTAAAGCTTTTGAGATACAAACTGATGCATCTGATTTCGCTTTGGGTGGTGTTCTTTTGCAGGATGGTCACCCAATTGCTTATGAGAGTAGGAAGCTTAATGATGCTGAACGGAGGTATCCAGCTCATGAGAAAGAGTTGCTTGCAGTAGTGCATTGTTTGAGGACTTGGAGGCACTACATCTTGGGCTCCAGATTTGTTGTGAAGATTGACAACATGGCAGTTAGCCAGTTCTTAACATAGCCCAAGCTAAGCGCACGACAAGCACGGTGGCAAGAGAAGTTGGCAGAGTTTGATTTTGCCTTAGAGTACAAGGCCGGTGCCACCAACCATGTTGCTGATGTACTAAGCAGGAAGGCAGAGCTTGCCGTGTGCCATCATGTATGCTCACTTACTTCTATTTCAACCAGCCTCAAGGAGAAAATCAAGGCTCATCTAGACAAGGATGCTATGGCAGAGAATCTTATGAACCTTGTCAAAATGGGCAAGACTCATCAGTTTTGGGTACAAGATGGACTTCTCATGACAACAGGCAACCGCATATTTGTACCCAGGGCTGGTGACTTGAGGAAGACACTTCTTAGGGAGTGCCATGATACACTTTGGGCAGGACATCCGGGGTGGGAGCGAACTTTGGCCTTGGTGAAACAAGGATATTATTGGCCCCAAATGCGTGATGATGTGGAAGAATATGTCCGCACTTGTCTCACTTGCCAGCAAGACAAGGTTGAGCATAAGAAGAAAGCAGGCTTGCTTGAACCTTTGCCTGTGCCTAAACGTCCGTGGGAAAGTGTATCACTTGACTTCATCACTGGATTGCCTAAAGTGGGAGATATCGGGACTATCTTGAATATTGTAGACCGATTCTCCAAATATGCTACTTTTATTGCTGCCCCAAAGTATGTTTCAGCGGAGGAGACTGCCCAACTCTTCTTCAAGCACATTGTCAAATATTAGGGTGTGCCCAAAAGTATTGTTAGTGACCGAGACACGCGTTTTGTTGGCAACTTCTGGACGGAGTTATTCAAGCTTCTTGGGTC
This sequence comes from Camellia lanceoleosa, assembly GCA_025200525.1. Lineage (NCBI taxonomy): Eukaryota > Viridiplantae > Streptophyta > Magnoliopsida > Ericales > Theaceae > Camellia > Camellia lanceoleosa. The sequence goes on from CM045768.1 coordinate 129,304,746, forward strand.
ACAACTTAATACTTCATCAAGCTACCATCCGGAGGCGGATGGGCAAACTGAACGCTTCAACTGTATGCTCGAGGAGTATTTGCGCCACTTTGTCAATGCTAATCAACGGAATTGGGTGTAACTTCTTGATGTAGCACAGTTATGCTTCAACTCTCAAAAGAGTAGCTCTACGGGCAAGAGTGCTTTTGAGATAGTGAATGGACAGCAACCACTGTTGCCCCACACAGTGGATGGACCTTATGAAGGGAAGTCTCCCAAGGCTTACCAATTTGCTAAGGAATGGAAGAGAAACCATGACATTACTCGTGCCTATCTTGAGAAAGCAGCAAGTAAAATGAAGAAATGGGCTGATGAAAAGAGGAGGCCACTTGAGTTCAAAGCTGGGGATCAAGTTCTTGTCAAACTCAACCCTGAGCAACGCAAGTTCATGAGGGGAAGAGACAGAAGGCTAGTGCGCAAGTATGAGGGACCGGTAACCATTCTGAAGAGAATTGGCAAGTGTGCTTACAAGATAGATGCTCCATCTTGGTTGAAAGTGCATCTGGTTTTCCATGTGAGTTATTTGAAGCCTTACTATCAAGACAAGGAAGATCCAACCCGAAATGAGCAGAAACGCCAAACCATCACAGCCAAAGCAGGGAAAAGGTCTATTGAATCCATCTTGGCTGATCGGGTGAAAATGGTTTCCAAGAAGAAACAAAGGCAATACTTGGTGAAATGGAAAGGCCTTGGAAATGAAGAAATCAGCTGGGAACGGGAGGCAGACTTGTCGGCTTTTCAAGATGAGATTGATGCGTATTGGGCCAAGTCGTCGAGGGCGTCGACCGTTCAAGTGGGGGAGACTGTCAAGGTGCGCCCATCCAAGAGTCACACACTGGCAATGCGGAAGCCTTGTTGAAGATAACCAAGTGTGCGTGGCGCTAGTTGACACTCTTCACTAGCCCGCCAAGAATGCTCGAATGGTTTGCAATGACAAGCAAATACAATATTAGTCCAGTTGATGAGCCACAAGATTGGAGACAAGCCACAAAATAACAATCAACAAGCTAAAACTGAAGTAGCAACAATTGAAAGGCTATGCACAATATAAAGGCGAAATGAACTCTTCATTACTCAAAAGAAAGGCATTACAAAAGTTGAACAATGCACAAAAGTGCTACAAGAGTTGCCTTACCATATACAAGATTGGGGTACATTAAGGCACAAGTGGTCTGGTTCAACACTTGGGTACCCCCTCCTTATATATAGCTTGTTAAGCGCTTTTCTATCTGGCACAAGGAAACATCCACTATGTTTGAGGAGTCATAATAGATATTTAAAAATAAAATAAGAATGGAAAAATTACAACTCTTGGACTCAAAACACCTTTCGTACTAAGGTATTTACATGAAAATTTACAAGGCAAAAAGATTACATTTGACCCTCTAAAAGTTGGCCTAAAGTTGTCACTTGGTGGCTAGCGTGCTTCATGGCATGTCTTGGACTTGCACCAACAACTTCTTAGGCATGTCTTTGGCTCTCCAAAGGGCACAAATGTGTGTGGCATCAAGGTGTTGACCCTTGGATGGGCGCACCTTGACAGTCTCCCCCACTTGAACGGTCGACGCCCTCGACGACTTAGCCCAATACGCATCAATCTCATCTTGAAAAGCCGACAAGTCTGCCTCCCGTTCCCAGCTGATTTCTTCATCTCCAAGGCCTTTCCATTTCACCAAGTATTGCCTTTGTTTCTTCTTGGAAACCATTTTCACCCGATCAGCCAAGATGGATTCAATAGACCTTTTCCCTGCTTTGGCTGTGATGGTTTGGCGTTTCTGCTCATTTCGGGTTGGATCTTCCTTGTCTTGATAGTAAGGCTTCAAATAACTCACATGGAAAACCGGATGCACTTTCAACCAAGATGGAGCATCTATCTTGTAAGCACACTTGCCAATTCTCTTCAGAATGGTTACCGGTCCCTCATACTTACGCACTAGCCTTCTGTCTCTTCCCCTCATGAACTTGCGTTGCTCAGGGTTGAGTTTGACAAGAACTTGATCCCCAGCTTTGAACTCAAGTGGCCTCCTCTTTTCATCAGCCCATTTCTTCATTTTACTTGCTGCTTTGTCAAGATAGGCATAAGTAATGTCATGGTTTCTCTTCCATTCCTTAGCAAATTGGTAAGCCTTGGGAGACTTCCCTTCATAAGGTCCATCCATTGTGTGGGGCAACAATGGCTGCTGTCCATTCACTATCTCAAAAGCACTCTTGCCCGTAGAGCTACTCTTTTGAGAGTTGAAGCATAACTGTGCTACATCAAGAAGTTGCACCCAATTCCGTTGATTAGCATTGACAAAGTGGCGCAAATACTCCTCGAGCATACAGTTGAAGCGTTCAGTTTGCCCATCCGTCTCCGGATGGTAGCTTGATGAAGTATTAAGTTGTGACCCAAGAAGCTTGAATAACTCCGTCCAGAAGTTGCCAACAAAACGCGTGTCTCGGTCACAAACAATACTTTTGGGCACACCCTAATATTTGACAATGTGCTTGAAGAAGAGTTGGGCAGTCTCCTCCGCTGAAACATACTTTGGGGCAGCAATAAAAGTAGCATATTTGGAGAATTGGTCTACAATATTCAAGATAGTCCCGATATCTCCCACTTTAGGCAATCCAGTGATGAAGTCAAGTGATACACTTTCCCAGACGTTTGACGCATGAGCAAAGGTTCAAGCAAGCCTGCTTTCTTCTTATGCTCAACCTTGTCTTGCTGGCAAGTGAGACAAGTGCGGACATATTCTTCCACATCATCACGCATTTGGGGCCAATAATATCCTTGTTTCACCAAGGCCAAAGTTCGCTCCCACCCCGGATGTCCTGCCCAAAGTGTATCATGGCACTCCCTAAGAAGTGTCTTCCTCAAGTCACCGACCACAGGTACAAATATCACGGTTACTGTTGTCATGAGAAGTCCATCTTGCACCCAAAACTGACGAGTCTTGCCCATTTTGACAAGGTTCATAAGATTCTCTGCCATAGCATCCTTGTCTAGATGAGCCTTGATTTTCTCCTTGAGGCTGGTTGAAATAGAAGTAAGTGAGCATACATGATGGCACACGGCAATCTCTGCCTTCCTGATTAGTGCATCAGCAACATGGTTGGTGGCACCGGCCTTGTACTCTAAGGCAAAATCAAACTCTGCCAACTTCTCTTGCCACCGTGCTTGTCGTGCGCTTAGCTTGGGCTGTGTTAAGAAATGGCTAACTGCCGTGTTGTCAGTCTTCACAACAAATCTGGAGCCCAAGATGTAGTGCCTCCAAGTCCTCAAACAATGCACTACTGCAAGCAACTCTTTCTCATGAGCTGGATACCTCCGTTCAGCGTCATTAAGCTTCCTACTCTCAGAAGCAATTGGGTGACCATCCTGCAAAAGAACACCACCCAAAGCGAAATCAGATGCATCAGCGCTTAACAAGCTATATATAAGGAGAGGGTACCCAAGTGTTGAGCCAGATCACTTGTGCCTTAATGTACCCCAATCTTGTATATGGTAAGGCAACTCTTGTAGCACTTTTGTGCATTGTTCAACTTTTGTAATGCCTTTCTTTTGAGTAATGAAGAGTTCATTTCGCCTTTATATTGTGCATAGCCTTTCAATTGTTGCTACTTCAGTTTTAGCTTGTTGATTGTTATTTTGTGGCTTGTCTCCAATCTTGTGGCTCATCAACTGGACTAATATTGTGTTTGCTTGTCATTGCAAACCATTCGAGCATTCTTGGCGGGCTAGTGAAGAGTGTCAACTAGCGCCACGCACACTTGGTTATCTTCAACAAGGCTTCCGCATTGCCAGTGTGTGACACCTTGCCTGTGCGACCAAGGCAGGCTCATGACCTGGGTAAATGAAAAGGGAGTCCTTTACTTTCAGGCTACCTTGCTCCCATCTTCGTGGGATCGTTGCGGTATACTGGTACCTTCGGTACTTGCTATCAGCTCCAACCAGTAAGTATTGGGGCTTGCTATCAGTGCCAAGCTACTTATACTTTGGGCCTGCTATTAGCCCTAGGTTGTCAATGCTTCGGGACCTGTTATCGGCATCAAGCATTAACCTGTCATTTGTATAGCGAAGGCCTCCCTTAAAGGCTGCTATCACCTTGGGGAGTCTTGCCTCAGAAGATAGTTGTGGAGGCTAGAGCTGCTTCGGTTTTCCTTTCCTCAACAAGTGTTCCTAATGCGCCGCCGCAATGTTCTGATGAGATGGCTGCGCTGAGGTAGGTTGCCTCAGCTACTATCCCGCAACAAGTGGAACCTCAATAAGTTACCTTGGATTTGCTGCCTTTCGTTTAGGGACCCATTTGGACCCATTGGGTCAGATCTAGTGTGAACCTCTAGTTGGCCCATTTTCCTTGTGCTTTGACCCATATTCATTTAATGACACTTATTCGCCTAATAAAGGCGACTCTCATGATTAGGTTAGCGCTTTAATTTTTGCCCCTCCACAACAAACTATAGCTTAATTTTAAAATCATGCTAAGCATTAAATTAAACAAATAAATAAATTCTAATGAAACTAATTTTACATTTGTATTATAAAAAAATATGTTTCGACTAATGTACGGTATGGCTTGGGTATACACTAGGGTATATGGGGTACGGAAAAAATTGAGAAGAAAAAAAATTTGGTATGTGTTTCGTATACCTGGTGTGTGCAAAAATACCATAGGAAGTACCGGTTCCCTGTAAGTACCCAGTACAAGTATGCCATGTAGGTCGAAGTGCCCATGCTTCATAGATTATGAGTAATGGGGGAGGGCATGGTAGTGGTGGCTGGCACCCACTGAAGTTGCAAAGGAAGGAATAGAAAGAGGGAAGAGAAATGGGCAATTTAGTAAATTCAAGGAAGAGGAAGGGGGCTTTTTGGTCCAAATTATCTTTTTCAAGGTAGATTCAATGTCTTTGCTAATATTTTTTGACCTTTTATGTCCTTTGGAATCATTTTTTATTCTCTCGGCTTTTTCAATTTTCATTTTTCTTTTTTTAGATCTTACAATTTATTTGCAACTTCCACTAAAAAAAAAAAAAAGATTAAGAGTTTCATCTATGTAGGAAATTTTACTATCCAGGATAATTAAAAATTCTATTGGAATCTATGAAGCACGAACACCTCTCTGGCGGCCGCATATGGGTGTCAGACACGTGTCGGACACGCAGTGGATACGTGTCCGACACTCGACCTAACGTGTCCTTGTTTTTTTTTTTTTTTTTTTTGAATTTTGTTGGCAGACACTCTTTCGGACACTCTTGGACACATTGTGGACACGTTGAAAACAGAGAGAAATCCTAACCAGGAGACAGAGAGAAACCCTAATCCATTGAAGATAGAGAGATAGAGAGAGAGAGAGAGAGAGGGGGGAAGAACTTGTTGAAGCCCTAGATTGAGGCTAGCTCTGTTCGTCTTCGTCTCTGATCGAGGTATGTTCTTCGTTTTTTTCGCATCTCTTTGTTTGTCTCCTGTCTCTGTGTGTTCGTCTCTGTTCGTCTTCGTCTCCTCTCTCTGTCTGTTCATCTTTCTCTGTTCGTCACCTCTTAGTGTTCATCTCTCTTGTTTGCTCTCTTTTTTGTTTGACTCTCTCTCTTCCCTCTTCCTTACCCTCTCTCCCTATTTATTCTTTTTATTCTTTTTCTATTTTTACCTTTTTTGTAAATAAATACAAATAATATATATATATTTTTTAATTTTACATATAAGAAAAAAAAAATTATATATATTGAGCGTGTCCCCAACGTGTCGTGTCTCCTATTTTTTAAAAATTTGCGTGTCCATGTGTCCGTGTCGTGTCCATGTCCGTGCTTCATAGATTGGAATAGACAAGTCATAACAATAAAGAAAACATAAGACAATAATTTTTTTCTTGTACAATGAATACATGTATCCATGTGCTATAACCATTGCTGCTGAATTTTTAAGATGCTAAGAAACATTATTGTAGGGAATGGATGACTCAAATAAGCCATAAGATCTTTAGCCTTACATTTTACTAAGCGAAGACAAGTTTGTTTAATTTTATGTACAACTAATTCCTCATCTTTGTATGTATGATGAGGCTGTATATGTATTCCAATTTTGAGCTCAATTAGAGGATGATGTAGTTTGGGTCAACAATTTGGCTGCAACTTGTTGAAAATGAGGAGGAGATGTGGCGTAATACATCCATCATTCAACTATATAGAATGGAAACACCATTTAAAAAATCCATTTACAAATTAAAATTTGGCTAAATTTCACTTTACCCCCTTGTGGTTTGGCTCATGTGTGGATCACCTTTGGAAATAACCACATAAACCCATATAGTTTGTGGACTAAAGTGCATTATTACATTTTTCATCCAAAGCAACCGGAGGTGCAACTCACATGCCATCATTGAGATTGGGTGTGAGTAAAATAATTTTTTTAGACCAAAATACCCTTATAATGTGACATATATACATATTTCTATACATTATGCATGGAGATCTTGTTCGAACATCTACTCAAGCCTTTTACCTTAATCAATCTAATGTCAACATTTTAATTTTAGAGAGAAACAGTTAGAGACAGACAAACCTTTTGTTGAGATCTTAATACCCATCCATAACTAAATGGAAGACCTTCATTCCTTGTTTTGAGTCCAGAGTAAATTACTAAGCATTTCAGTCTCTGTTAGCAACATATAATTCACTCCAGACATTGACGATCCCTCACATGGCAATCTCGAAAATGGAAGAAGTGAGAGTTTCAGGCCCTTGTCTATTTTCGTGGGATGTGGGGGGCTATGGAGTGGTGGTCGGTTTAGTGGGGATTGGCAGGCATGGAGGAAGAAGGGAGAGAAGATGTATGTATGTATGTATATGTATGTTTAATTTAGAAGAGAGAAGGAAGAAGAGGGTATAAAAGTCAATTCACATGTTCTGTTAACAAAAGTTAGTGTGTGTTTTAGTCCACAAACCACATGGGGGTTATGTGGTTATTTTTATATGACACGGGGTGATCTGCACATGGACCAAACCATCTAGGGGTAAAATGAAATTTGCCCTTAAAATTCTTATAAGGAGGATGAAAGATTAAGTTTGAATCTTAAAGTTTCAAGCTCTAAATGAATAGGTCTAAGTATTTCAAACAAGTGAAGATCAACAACAAAGAGAAATGAAAAAAAATATGAACTAGATCGAGTTACGGTATGGTATGTGCCGATAGAGGCCATTTCAGTAGGGCCCATGAGCAAGCCAATTCGAACCGAGTAATAGGTTGTTCAAGCTTGGCCTGAAAATTTAACAGGCTTCAAAATGTGTTTCAAGTTTGGCTTGTTTATTTTTCAAGTTGATCTCAAATGAGCTTTAATCAAAATGATCACGAGCCGAGCTTGAGTAGCTTAGTTTTTTTATAATGTACATCAAGCCAAATTTGAGCAGGATTCAAAATATTAACAAGTTTTAAAATGTATTTAAGCTTGGCTTGTTTATATAACGATCTAACCTTGAACAAGCTTTTAAGCCCAAGTAGCTTGGTTTGTTTTACAACCCGAAGTATCGATCGTATTAGTTAAAGCCGTATGAGGAGTGGATTTTTTTTTTTTTTTTTTGACCTGACAAATTCATGCGTATCCAAATAGGGATTTCCAAAAACCGTTACATAACTGCCAATACATTACGTAACGGCTGATATTTATGTAATTACCATAGTTTGTCCCTACTCCTTTTCAATTTTTGCTTCTCAAGTGGTTTCCTATAAAAATTCAACAGTGCCAATTTTATTGACAAAATGAAGAAGAGAAAGTCAGCATAGAGAGAGAGAGAGAGAGAGAGAGAGAGAGACAGAGACAGAGAGCTGTGAGCACATAGTGTTGCACTCACTGCCACCAAAAATTAGTTGCAGATGTTCAGGGCCACTATCCATTCATGCTTATTCTCTAGGGTCAGTTACGGGCTGGTCTAGTGTTTTTAAAGGCTCAAGGCGCACCGAGGTGCCGAAGGTCTCTTGGGGCCTAAGCGCAAGGCGCAAGGCGCAAGGTGCAAGGTGGGCTTTATTGAAGTAAGGCGCACAATTTTAGTAAAAAATAGATAAACTAACATAGACTAATGATTCATAGCATGTTAGTACTAGGACAATTTAAAAATAAATAAATAAATAAATGAGGCAAATTATAGAATAATTCTCACAGCCATAAAAGTGCATATTACATAGCATTTCAATTTTCAAAGGTAAAATAATCCACATTTAACACACACACACACACACACACACACACACACACAAAAACCATAAACACCAAACATCCAAAATATAAATATACAACAAATACTAATCACTTTGTTTGGTTTTGATTTCCAAAATTCACTTTTCAGAAAATTCTACTTTTTTGTTTTTCATATATATTTTTTTTCATTGAATTCTTTTAATATTTTAAGAATTTTTTTTTTAAAATTTTTAGACACACCTAACATAAATATACTTAAAAAATATAATATTTGTGAAAATTTTTTTAAAAAAATTCATGAAATACCAAAATACAAAAAATACAAAAATTCAGTACATTTTTCATATTTTTGTGTATTTACTAATTTTTTAAAAATATTTTTTACAAATATTTTACTTTTTAGATAAATCTAAGTAAGATGCATATAAAAAAGTTTTAAAAAAATGCTTAAAATTTAAAAAATATTCACTAAAAATAAAAAACTCAATTTTCAAAAAATTGAATTCAGAAAATTGAAACCAAATACGCGGAATATTAGTCTTAACATTTCAAGAAATTTCAAGAAGAACACAACACAACATCAAAGAAGGGGAGAAAGAAAAAAAAAAAAAAAAAAAAAAAAGACAGGAAAAGAAAATAGATAAAGCAGTGAAGAAGAAGAAGAAGAAGAAAAAGAAGAACTCAGCCAGCCCAACAACGAATAGGAAGAAGAAAAAAAACAGAGAGCAAGTCGAAGACGTACCGAAAAAAAAGTCGACGAAGAAGAACCCAAGCAGCGAAGAAGAAGAGAGAAAGAGAAGAAGAAGCAAAAGAAGAACTCACCTAGACCAGAGACGAGACTAGACGAGCCGAAGGTAAGAGAAGAGACACCACAAGATTTCTTCTTTCTTACGAATTGATTAGGGCATTTTGAATCAATTTGGGGCTGGGTATTCAGTATAGCTCAAATTTCTAATCCTCTGTGATTGAGGCCTTTAAAAACACGATATCAACCGTTAGATTCAATCATAAAACAAAAAAGAAAAAGTCGCAAACAGTTGCGCGACTTGTGCCTTTGTTCGCTTGGCCAAGTCGCACAAAAGGCGCGCCCCTTCTTCAACTCGCCTCGCCTTAGGTTGCTTCAGGCGTTGCACCTGCACCTTGCACCTAGGCACTCGTCTAGGTGCACCTTTCACAACACTGGGCTCGTCCTATGGACCAGACTTTATTTACCGACAAGTCTTGTTCCAACTTTTAATGATAAATTTATCACTATAAAAATATATTGAAAAAGTACAATTCAACTACTTACACTTGCCACCTCATATTTCAATACAAACTAACACAAATAAACTAAAACTAAAACTAAAAACTTGCAAACAAAAGCCAAAATGTCCTAACCATTTATCACTTTGATAAATTTCTCAATATCATAACTAGTTCCGAATGATCATTCCACAAAAGCAAAACATACATCAGTCTCAAAATGTTCTCTTTGTCAAAACAAGGGGCAAATATGTTTAAAAAAAAAAATCGCCAAGGACTTATGAGTAAATAAGTCCGGTCCATAGGACCTGCTAGTAATTATCCATATTCTCTTTATTATTATTTAGCCCTATGGGTGGTGCTACAATCCCTCTTCAGTAGAGGGTATTGGTTTATTCCCTTGCATACATATGCATATGTATATTTATTTATGTATACATTCATGTATGGAAATAATATTATTGTCCTGTTAATTGTTTAGGATTTCTGTTGTTACTAAAAAAAATTATGATGTTTGTGTTGCACTGAAATTGCTTAGCATTTTGCCCTAATTTTTCTTCCACTTTTTATTTATTTGTTTATATTTATAATTTGTGAAAAAATAAGACTTGGTCCAGTGAACATTAATGTGACTTTATGAATGAAGATTTGAAAGATAGCTAATTGTTTTTGTTGTTAATGGTTGTTTTAAGATTTGGTTAAGAAAGTTTTGAAGTTATGAAGAGTTGTATTCATGAACGCTGATGTCCTCTCTCTCTCTCTATATATATATATATAAAGTTAGATAGATATTGATATGTATATGCGTACATGCTTCCTTAATGTATATACAGATTTCTAGTACATTGTATATACTAGATTGTGGCATAATTGAATGGTAAAGTCTGCAGTAACAAATAGTATACGGTACTTAGTTGTTTACTTGATTAATGACACATTAATGGTGGTTAATAAGTGAGATATGTCTTAATTTTTCCTTGCAGGTGTCCAGTCATAGCTATAGATTTTGCATATGGCACCAATAGATAAAACAATATTTTGTTTCTGTCATTGGGGTGGTGAGAATATGTTAGGGAGTGATGGATCTGTCATATACACGGGTGGTACCACCGAGCAGTTTCTAGTGAAGTCAGGTATACCGTATGAGGCATTCAAGAAGGTTGTTTTTGATAGACTGGGTATCGAGCCTTGGGGAAAGTTGTTGCATTTCACTGTCAAGTTCAACAAGAAACAATTAATACGCTTGAAAGACCAGGATGGAGTTGACCATCTAATACAATTCAATGATGATTTTGCACACGTCTATGTTTCAAATGATGAGGCAGATCCCATTGCCACACCTGTTGTGGATGGCACGAGGTAAAAGCAATCTAACTTTACCATTTGGGACTGGTGCAGTGGTTTGTTATTTGAGTTGTGGCAGTACAGAAGCGATTAATGATCGTGGATCTTTAATATCGCAGGGGTGCAACACTAGAGGTTGAACCAAATCAAATCCAATCTGAGGATGAATATGTGAGTGAGGATCATTCAGCGTCAACACCACCTGTGACTACCTCATGTAATGATGCAGCACTGCATGCCTCTACCATGTGGCATGCAGTACTTGTGGGAGAAGGGCAAGCATTTGAGAATGCTGATGCATTTCGGCAAGCAGTATTCAAATACGCTATTGCCAAGAAGTTCCCTTACAAATTCAGTCATAATAGATCGAACTACTTGAGTGTTGGATGTGCCATTGATGAGTGCCAATGGAAAGTAACTGCCAGCCATGAGGCTTCTACTAACTTTATTTCAATCAAGAAGTTTGTTGATTGTCATACTCATTCTCTACTGGATGAAACAAACTTTAAACCCAAATTCAGGTCTAAGCTGATGGGAAGTATTATTCAGAAAGAGAGTTTGGATTGTCCAGCATTGCCACGAGAACTTTGCAGCGACTCTTTGAGGAATTTTTCCATACCATTGACCTATCACCAGGCTTGGAGTTTGAAGGAGAAGGTGAAGAAGGAACTTGAGGGAAAATTGGAGAATTTGTTCAAGTTAATCCCTGAGTTTTGCAGTCACCTGAAGGAAGCTATGCCTGGAACTGTAGCTACATGGTCATGTACAGAAGACAACATATTCAAGCGGCTTTTCGTTGCATATGAGTGCTTGATACGTGGCTTCCATGCCGGGTGCAGACCTTTGATTTTTATTGATGCTTGCCACTTAAGTGGTCCGTGCGAAGGCGGTGTAGTAGTTGCTTCTTCTTTGGATGCAGACAATGGGATGTATCCACTTGCTTATGGCGTACTTATTTCAGAAGACCAGGAAGACTGGCTGTGGTTTCTACAGCACTTGAAGCTTGTGGTACAGGACCGTGAGGTAGTCATAGTTTCTGAAAGGAACCCGTCTATGCTACTGGGTGTGGACAAGATATTTGGTGTGGATAATCATGCTTATTGTTATCGTCACGTGCAAGAGATTTTCAGTAAGTTTATTGACACTAATCATGACTTTAAGTTGAAAAGTCAAGGAAAAGAGACTGCGTTTCAGTACCTAAATGAAATTGCTTATGCACGAACCATGGAGGTATATAATAAATCCCTTGCTAAAATGCATACGCTCCACAAGGAGTTATATGATTGGGTCGTTGCTAGTGGGCCGGAGCACTGGTCTAATGCTTTGTTCAAGAAACCTCGTTGGGATTGGCTGTATAGCAACCTTGCAGAGTCATTTAATGCTTGGTCAGAGGAGGAGAGCTTGTTACAAATCCCAAAAATGATGGAGGCTCATTGCAAGAAGTTATCTGAGATTCTGCTTAATAAAAAAGCTGAATTGGGAAGTTGGAAACTTCTGTTTGGCCCTAAGATTGTTGAAAAACTTTTGGAAAATGAAAAGCTTGGTCATGATCTAGTTGCAACCTTCCGATCTGTTTTCGAGGTTGAGGTGCAGGAACAGTATGCAGAGAGAGTTGTCGTGAATCTCAAGTTTGAAACTTGTACCTGTTTAGAGTGGCAAATGACTGGTATTCCATGCCCACATGCATGCCGTGCAATTGCATTAGCTAATTTTGATGCATATCAGTTTGTGGCTGGTTGGTACAAGAAGGAGGTGCAGGAACATATATATGCCGAAGTTATGCCTGGTGTTTCAAACATTGAAATGCCATGTCCCAGTGAAGTTGGTACTGCTGGTGTCCAAGGGATCGAAAATGGTTCCACTTCAAAGAACAATGTCATCCTTGGTTTGCGTCCACCTAGAACTAAACGACCACCAGGCCGCCCACGGAAGAATCCAACTGAATCCAGAGTCCTGCACGTTAGACGTCCACACTGTTCACGTTGCAATGGTGTTGGGCACAAACATAAGACATGTAAGGCGCCTTTGTGGATGTGGGAGTCTCGTGGATGATTGGGTTTTGCTGGTGGATATATGTTTCTTCTCATGTAGCTTTTGTATGAGGATTGTTGACAGAAATTTTCACTTGACTATCGAGTGTTCAATACATTGTTGGTTTATTTTATTGGTGTACAGAGTCTGACTGAATTGATTGCATACACTTAGGTTTTTTTGGCTGCTGTGATAATTCTTTCATGTCACACAGCTAAAGCTTCATTTTACTTAACAAACTTGTTTTTCTTTTACCTTGGTAGCAACTAAAACCCACTGCAGGAACAATTGTCTAAGGTATGGCATTTTCTTTCTTAATTTAGTTTTTCTTTCTTTTTTTTTTTTTTCTGTTTAAAAATAAATAAATAAATAAATAAATAAAATTGTTTGACAAGTCTTTTCAACAAATGGAGTTTGCTTTGGAACGGTCAGCTATAAATTATCGCATCTGTACATGTAGTTTTCCTACTCTTGTATAGAAGTCTTTCATGCAATTAATGCTTAATGAATTTATCCCACAAGAATTCTCATTTGATGACAAAATTGTCCATGCAGAGTTTCAGGTACTGATCTCATGAATCGAACAGCTGCAATGGCAGTGTTGCTGGAGATGTATGCACTAGAGAGGTAATGATGCAGGTCATCTCCACATGTTCAATTGCTGTTTTCCGTACAAACAAGCAGGGTCTGATGTCAGCTGCTGGAAGGACTATGCTCATCTTGATGACAATCTAATGCTTTGTGGCTTGAAGGTCCAGTGGTCTACCTTCATCTAGAAATACTTTCATTTGCATGACAGCTCTTTTTCTTAGCTCACTGTTTTTGTCACTGTTTGGGTTTGGAAACTACTGTAAACATTGACTCCTCTTTTATGTGTGTAGAATGGTGGATAATGAACAGTTTTGTAATGCATTTTCTTGAATAATATGTAAAATGCCAACTCTGAAAGCATAGACTTGTGAATCCTCCTTGTCAAGTTGATCAGCCGTCACATTTGAAATGAAGGTGTAAGAATTTTTAGTATCTAATTCTTTTTTTTTTATAGTATCTAATTCTGAATAGCAATATATTGTGCAAGTTTGAAGATGAAAACGACTAGTTCTTATTAGGGAAAGATAAATTTTGTGTTTGGTCCTTCTGCAAGCTGAAATCTTGAGAGGACATCCATCTTTTCCCAGATTTCATCACTACATTTGGATAAAAGGTGTGTAAGAAATTTCACTGACTTTTTGTAGAAAGAATATATTATCTTGGTTGTAGAAGGTGGGATCTCTCAGTATCCCTTGAAGTTTGAGTACCAAAGCTCATTGATGCACCAGCTTCAGTATAAGCTATAGAGGCCGCACCTAAGCCAGTTCGAGGTGCAGATTCCAAGGGACTTTATATCGAACTAAAAGTCTATAAAGTCCCTTAAGGCGGGACATCGTAGTTTTTTTTTTTTTTTTTTTTTTTTTTTTTTTTTTTCAGTAATATAATTCCTTGAGTCGGATCATTGTTATGAGTCAAGAATTTTGTTGTCATTCTTACCAGCAGCCAATGTCCTTGAGATTAACAAGCCCAGTCACTTCTTCTCACTATCTAATTCTCTTCTCTATGTGCGTTTCCAGTTCATTTGAAGGTAGTGGGTGATAGAACATTTTACTATCTTTCCATGTCATTAAAAGGTATTACATTATGCAAAAAAATGCAACCCATGTTGGATTAAAATTTTCCACCATTAGCTAACTTTTATCCACGCTATTTTCCGGATTACATGGCATCTCTATAATTTTGTATTCCATGTATGTATGTTATATATCAGTATATACAAATTCATGAAGTTTATGAATATCTTTCTCTGATTGACCTTGTTGTGTTGGCTTGGCTATGGAAAAATTGTCACCCCTTCTCCTGAATACATTGCAGTCATGTTTATTTTACATGGCATATGATATTTTGGAGGGTATCTTAGAAGGATTATTTGAATATTATGTCCATTGATACAATTTAAACATGACCAACCCAGCTTAAGAGCAAGAAAACTTGGATCTCTTTAACTTTTCTATGATCTCTTAACTTTTCTATCTTGTGTGGCTTTTGCTTACTAGGATGGCTGCTACATGGAGAGATCCTTTGTTCTGATTCTTATTGCTGACTGACTGACTGACTGTTCCTCTGTTGTCCACTTTGATTTGCAGGTGAATAATGCATGTGTGTTATTATTAGCAGCTCCCAGTCATTTTTCATGTGCGATTTATGCCGGCGCTCCTGGTGAGTGGTTCTTCCTACTAGGGGGTGTAGGCTATATATGCTATATATAGAGATAAATGGCTGGGCTGTACATTTGTTTGTCTTTGATTTTGTTCACCAGCCACTTGATCTTGCTGATATACCCATTATGATAAGACAAATTTTTCACTAGTAAGAATTTATTTCTCACCTTAAAAATAATGCAAATTGACAATTACATAGTTCCTAAATTGGCCTCTTCCAGGACTATTTTATCCAGTACCTCAATTGTGTTTTGGCATATTAGATTATCAAACTAAAGTTCATGTGCTTGACACATTTTAGATGCTAAAAAAATCAAAATAAATTATTAATGAGCATAGCACTTTTGGGTCCCTCCCTCTCTGCTATATCAAATGAGTAATTGGAAAAGGTTATTAGTCCTGCAAGTTAGGTATACTAGGACCAACCGTTCCGTCTACAGCCGACGGACATAGGCAGTAGGGTATGTTTGGTATCGTTTTTCTTTTCTATCTTTTGTTCTCAAAATTAGAATAAAATGAAAATTGATACGGAAAACTTGTTTGATAAATTGTTTTTGAAATCTATTTTTTTCAAGTTTTTTGAAAGCACCCCCTTTGTAGGAACCACTATAAAATTATTTCTACATTTTTGAATTTTTTTTTTTTGGTACAGATAAAAACAGCGGGTGTATTCGAACTTTTCAATATTTTGTTTCCAAAAGCAGTAAAAATGAAAATCGAAAATTTGAAAACATTGACAAACAGGGCCTAAATGTCTTAAGTCTAGCCATTAAAGGTTAAATCATAAGATCTCATTCTTCAAGTTGAGAACTGCAGTCACAATCTATTCTCTGGGCTTAAATGTCTTTAAGTCTTAGGTCTGTAACTTCTTGGTAGACTTTTGTACTGTCTGGTTTTGCAAAGAATTTCACTTACAGTAGAGGTTATAGCGACATTTTACTAAAGGAAAATGTTATAGCGACATTAGGATATAATGAGATGATTTTGCACCGACCAAAGTTTTTAAAGGTGAACGTGTAACTCAAGGCATAAGTCTTAAGGCGTTGAGGTGCAAGCATTTCAAATTTCAAATTTCAAATTTTAATATTTAGTAATTAAATTAAATATTTTAAAATAGTGAAAAAATTAAGTAAAAATTAAATACAAAGGTGTAAATACTTTTCATCTTAAGGTATCGAACATTTCACTACAGAGAATGAAGCTTGCCTTTATTGAAAGTGAAATTGGCATTCTTAGCTTTCATGGCTGAGCTTCTCACTTGAGCATTAACTTTGTATTTTTTGTTCATTTGTCATTTACTTAATTTTTTCTATAGAATATAGTCACAAATTTATTTATTTATTTATTTTTTTTTGATGTTTAAACTATCTACTAGTCTAAGGCAACCTCTTTGTATAAATACTCATCATATGCTTACGTGCAAAAGGCATATTCTAAAAGTTAAAAACCTTAAAGTTACCCAAAAGACAACCTAAGAGGGGGGAGGGGGGTGAATTAGATTTTTATAATTAAAATTAATAATACCTTAATAAAAATTATGACTAGTACAATAGATAAATATAATTAATGAAATAAAAATAATTAAAGCAAGTGTCTTAACAACTATGTTAGTTAATGATTTTAGCACAGTAAAAATGTAAAATATAGCTATGACAATTTAAAATAAAATAAATAGATAAGGGAGAGAGAGACAAACAAATTTATAGTGGTTCGGCTTTAACTCGGCCTACGTCCACTCCTCAAGCTTCACTTGCGATTTTTCACTATACTCTAGCTTCACAGGGGTGCTAGCAACCTTTTTACAAATGAAGCAATCCTCCACGGATTTTACACAGACTTCACAAGCTTAAACTCTTGCAAATCTTAGGTGATTCACAATTACTCTCAAGATTTCAAGAACACAGTGTTTGCAACACTTTTACAAGATGAAATGGTATTTTTACTTTCAAAGAAAAGTTACAATAAATATCTCTCAAAGATAGATATATAAACTGAAGCTTTGATTTTTCTGTAAATCTCACAAAAGAAAGATGGGTTTAAAGCTATAAGGCTCAGTGTATAATTTCTGAGAATAGATGTGAATGGTTATAGATCAAAGAATATTTTCAAATTTTTTGTAACTTGTTTACATTAGAGGCTTTGGTATATATAATGAAAATTATAGCCGTTTATAGTCGTTGTATTCATTTGAATTTATAGCCGTTTATAGTCGTTGTAGTCATTTGAATTTATAGTCATTTATAGCCATTTATAGCCGTTGTACTTCCATCGTTACCAATTT
Organism: Camellia lanceoleosa; assembly: GCA_025200525.1. Taxonomy (NCBI): domain Eukaryota; kingdom Viridiplantae; phylum Streptophyta; class Magnoliopsida; order Ericales; family Theaceae; genus Camellia; species Camellia lanceoleosa. The sequence goes on from CM045768.1 coordinate 129,322,106, forward strand.
GAATATCTTTCACTCCATCATTACAAATTTGAATATCTTCCACTTGAACCTTTTGGCCTTTTGAGCCTTTATAGCTGTTTATAGTCGTTGTACTTCCATCATTACTAATTTGAATATCTTCTATTTGAACCTTTTGGCCTGTTGCTGTGCTAGACTGTTTGAACCTTTATTTGGGACTGTTTAAACTCATGATTTAATCAAATATTAAATATATTTTAACAACATTTAGGATAAAAGTTTAGGTGAGAAATAATGGGACAAAATAAATTTTGATTCTATTTTTCTCTTTCAAATAAATCATCAAAATAAATAAGTTTAACACTTAATGCATTTTACCTTCACCTCAAGGCAAGGTGAGCCTCAAAAAAGCCTTTGAACACTATGGCGCAGACAAAGATAGTCTTGTGAAGAAAACTTTTCTCACATTATTAACTTGGATGGTTTGTTAGTGAAAATTATGTTGAGGTTAGATTGATAGTAACAAAGCAATAATTCAAACTGAACAATTTAAACAGGAACAATTAGGCAATCATGGTTTTGGTTCGAATGCCTCAAAAGAATGAGGACTTCTTTGGATCAATGGTAACAAAGTAAACAAGAATAAATAACACACTTTTTATATCCACTGATGGTAGCAAAGTAGATTTGAATAAACAGAAGTAATTTCATATTGAAATTATTGAAGTTCACTCAAAAAGTACAAGTTACAATCGAACGAACTACTCCTAAATTACAATTGAAACTACTCCTAAGTCTAAAACTAAGTTGTTTTATTGTTGTTGATGTCCTCTCTCTCTGTAAATTTCTAGCCTTTATATTTCTTCTTTTTCACGCCCTCATGATCTTCTCAATTTGCAACTGCTATAACTGCTTCTTGGCTTCTAGGCCTTCCAATCACATTAGACCTTCACTTCTATTTGTCAAACTGCCCCTTCTTCAAGTCATCACGTGCCTATAAGCCTTTCTAACCTTTCCTCGACAGAGAAAGACTCCCACTTGGTTTATGCTTCCTCTTGAAAGACTACACACTAAGTCCATGATCACCGTCAATAACTGCTCCACCATCCAATGTATCCCATGGGCAAAGCCCACTTCCAGTTGACGGCCCTTGTCTTCTGATGCTACACATCCACTCTGGACTTGGTCACGTGTCCTAAATTGACTAGACCACCTATCGACAGAGTTTAGCAAAAATAGGTGCAAACAATGCCCCCCTTGTTTAAGTTAAATAAATGTCAAACGTTTTTAACTTAAACAAATTTGCTTTCTTGATAAAATCCAAGCACTGCCAAAACCCTCACACTTCTACTGCTTACAAAAAACTTAATACATCAACTTGTTACTGTCGACAGGCCATTGTCCCAACTCAAGACAACTGGAAAGAAATCTCTATCCTCCAACAAAACCTGGATCAAATATCACCCATTCCTCAAAGAGTCCACCACTTCCAAACTGACACCCAACAAATCCTAACCGCCTTCCTCAATCTCATCAACACCTCACTTGAGGAAATAGCCCTTCATCATTGTGATGAAGCTTTGGCCTGCCTTACAGCTATTCTAAACCTTTCCCATAATCCTTTCAATCTAATCCGGCTAAAACAACTAGCTAGAATCACCTTAGAATGGCCAAGTCTTTTTGGAAATGGTTCAAACCTGTTCCAAAGATATCCTAGCTAGAAAGGACTTTCTAGTCAAAGCCCAAACTATATCTACCTTCCTCAAGCTCACTCATCAAACTACCTCAGCCATTTCTAAACAAGATGCAACATTTACACTTAAAGAATCAAGACTTGTGGCAGAATTGACCACTGTTAAACAAAAAAGGCTCCATTTGCAACAGCAAAAAGAACAACTTAGCCAAGAAGCAAGGACTATACTTTCTCAGATTACAAATGGTCTTTCCTCAATCCAAACTGTCAAAACAAAACTGGACTAGGCTCAAAGCATGCTGGCAGATGCTCAATCAGAATGGGGCATTCTGGCCATTTTCTTCCCCAAGACTTAGATTAGTGTTTTTGTTATATGTATTGCACAGAATATTTTACCATCTTTTGTAATTAGTACACTACTGTATTGTCCGTTTTCCTTAATAGATATAAATACTTCGTTTTGCATGGCCTGGTGTACTAAATACTTTATTCTTGTGCAAAGTTCTCTGTCTTTGTATGAAATGTATTGCTTTGTATGCACTTATCAACTTCCTTTGAAAGTCTCCCATATGGTTGGATAGTATCTCTTAAGATACTTCCCATTTATATTCCTCTTATGTGGTTGCCCCTCCAAAGATTCCAATTGATATGCACCTCCCTTAAGGACCTTATGGATCCTAAAAGGGCCTTCCCAATTTAGTGACTACTTGCCAAACTCAAGGTCTTTTGTTTCCAATGGCAAGATAGTTTTCCACACTAAATCACCTTCCCCAAAAAGTTTTAACTTAACATTCTTGTTATAAACTCTCTCAACTTTCTTCTTCTAAGCCATCATACAATCAAAGGCATCAATCATTTTGCACTCTACATCTTGCAACTCCATAAACATGGCTTCTACATACTCATCAATAGGAATGTCATAATGCTTAGCCGCCCTACTAGACTTTATTGTCACCTCTAATTGTAGAATTGTAGCATGACCATAAACTAACTCGTAAGGAGATGCTTGAATGCTATCCCTCATTGAATTCTTGTAGGCCTACAAAACCTCAGATAATAGCTCATACCAATCCCTTGGATTGTCCTCTATCACTTTACTTAGTGTCACTTTGATTGTTTTGTTTGATGACTCTGCTTACCCGTTCACTTGGGCATAATATGGAGATGAGTTCAACATTTGAATGCCATACTCTTTGGCAAACTCCATCACTTCATCACCATTAAACACTGTCCCTTGATTGACAGTAATTGTTTGTGGCAAGACAAACCTATTCACTATGTGCTTCTTGATAAAATCAATCACATGAGATTGATTCACCACTTTTAATGGGGTTGCTTCTACCCACTTAGTAAAATAGTTTGTGACCACTAATATGAATGCATGTTGTTTTAAGGATGGTGGAAATATCTCACCAATTAAATCCATTGCCCAACCCCTAATGGCCAAGGTTTGACAATTGAATGCAAATCCCGAGTTGGCACTTTTTGCACATTACCATGCCTTTGGCATTGCTGGCACCCTTTTGCATAATCAATGCAATCTTTCTTTATAGAGAGCTAAAAATACCCATGCCTTTTGATCAGCCATCTCATCTTCTCTCCTGCTTGATGAGCACCATAAATGCCCTCGTAGACTTCTGCCATGATTTGCATCTGTTCTAATCCTTCAATACATAGCAAAGTCAACCCATCATGGGTTCTTCTGAACAATTCATCCCCCATAATTACATAATTCATAGCTTGATACTTTATCCTTCTATCCACTTTTGTTTCTCGGTCACTCAAATACTTGATCAGAGGTGACCTCCAATCATCCTCTAACACCTCCAAAGTCAATACTTACAAGCCTCGTAACTGTCGACACCTAACAAAAGGCATTGTCCTCTTCTAAATCCTAACTATCCTTTCCTAACCTTATGGAATTCTCAAACCAGAGGCTACCTAGGCCATCTTGTTGGCCTCCTTATTCTCAAGTCTAAACATGTGTTCCAAGTTTTATCTATGTAAATTTTTTATCTGCCCAAATTTACTTTTTTTTTATCTGTTTAAATCAAACACAAATGGATTAACTTCTGTTTAAATCCCAATAACAACACCACACAAAGGTCAAATTTATCTGTTAAAATTCGCACAGAGAGAGAGGAAAAAAAAAAAAGAAGCTAAAGTTCGAGAGAAAGCACGGTTGTTTTAGTTGTTTGGTTCACTTAAGTGATTTGATTATCAATTCAGAGAATACTATATTGATGGAAATCTTTAGAATGATTGAACCATAGACTATATCTCTCTTTTCTCCCAACATTTGTGCTTGCATTTCCATAAACATTTGGTCTTGTTTGTCTGCAAAACTTCATCATAGACCTCAAAATGGTCCCTTATCACTGACCCTTACCCACCATGGCACCTTCCAGGCCCACCTCGCTGAATCCTCTCTCCTCTACCTCATCTCTGACGACGGTTGCTTTTCCACCTATGCTCTGTTGTTGTTGTTGTTGTTGTTGTTGTGGTGGTGGTGGTTGTTGGGGTTAAGAGAATGGGGTAGAGAAAAGAGATCCGCCGTAGTCGGCAGCAAAGGAGGACATAGATGGGATGTCGAGGGTGAGAGTGGAGGAGGAAGTGCTGAAGGCTACTGGGGTTGAAGATGGGCTTCTGAAGAGAGGGCTTGAAGATGGAGTTTCGAAAGTTGATGAAGAGGGTTCAAATCCGTTGTTATTGTTGAAGATAGAGTATAGAGAAAAAGCTGAGTCACCCCACTCATCATCTTCTTCTTTATCTCTCTTTGATCCACCTCCGACTACATATGGCAGCACGAGCGCTTCGCTCTCTCCATTTCCACCACCACCACCTAGATCTGATTCTTTCATCAACAACAACTCTTCCCTCACCTCTACAGCAAGTTACAATTCGAAGACAACCTCGAAGACAAATGGTTTATCGTCTTCCTAATCTCAGATCGGCGACGAAGAGGTGGTGGTAAGGTCGAATGAGTGGAGGCGACGGTGAGAACGATGGTAAACCGACGATGAAAACTAAAAAGAGATAGATACGAGATCAATGTGAGATAAAATGTGTAAGAGGGTAATTTGGTCATTTTACAGTAGCTTATCCTCATGGAGAAAGTATTTCAACGTCTAAACCTTGGAACAAAGAAAATCCAAAATTAAATTTATCGCCCGAGCACCCTTTAAAATGGACAACAACTTAAACCACACATTATATAAAAATACAATATGATTTTTTCATATATTCATCGATATTTAATGAACTTGATTTTTTGTACAGACGATTTTCATTATAAAATTTATAAGATAAATAGTTTAGATTATTATTCACAAAATAGAATATAGTGAAATATGAAAAATAATGGTACGGAGAGGAGTGAATCCTTAAAAATGTGTGCTTTCTTGGGTTGCAATGTACAACATTCTTTTGTTTTTAATTTATTATTATTTTTTAAAATCAAGTTCTAGCTAGCTTAATAAACTTGGATGTAAAACAAGCCTAAAAACATATGGCTAATGTTTTTGGGCCTAAAAATTCATTAATGTGCCACTTGTGAACAACAACAATACCAATCGTAAAATAAAATACTATACAATTACCAAAATTATATAGAATTTATGTATAGAATGATGTGACAAAATCAAATCATTTCCCTTTAAAACATGTCCACTTTTCATTTTATACCTTTGTAGTTTGATTAATTTGTGTATGACTGTTTCGTCATTTAGATAAGCAAGAGCTTAGTTTAAAGGATGAGATTATGGGTTTAATTCTCCTTAAAGGAGAGTTGAATTAAGAGGTATTAATTTAACAACTAACAAATGATTTCATCGATAAAAAAAAAAATACTTGGACTAAAGTGTATTGTCAGTCCATTAACGACTTAACAAAAATAAATAAATAAATATAAAAGTAATCTCATTATGTAAATTATAGATATTTTTATCACTTTGTTTTAGAGGTAAAATTTACTTTAATTCGAATGAAATGTCTAACAATTCACTTTATGGATATTTTTACGAAAGATGCATATCATGTCAGATACCAACATTTTACAGACACTTAAGATTTAATAAATTATTTAAAAACGAAAATAATATCAAATATTTTTTTTATTTATAAATTAAAAGTTTTATAAATATAAATAATTAATTAAAAAGCTATGAATATAAACACGGGTCAGGTTTCTCTTCAGTCCGAGATCGAACTGAAGCGTGCTGTTGGGCTTGTAGGGGCCCACCACATATTCTGTTTCGATAATCCAAACTGTTCAATATGTAGAACTCGCTGAGTACTTCATTTCTACAAAAACATCACATTAATTACCACTTGATCAAATAATATTTTTGTCAATGGTAAATATAATTTTCAAAATAAATTGTTGACAGAAATCGTATCCGATCAAGTAGCTATCGATATCTAATTAATGTGATTTTTTTCAGAAATGAGATACTCGATGAGTTCTACACATTAAAAGATCCGAAAATATTAAAATAGGATCTGTGATGGCCTTCTAGATCCAAACAACAAGGTCTAGTCTATAATGTATGTTTAGATAAACCAAAATGGGAAAGATTAGTCTGTACACAGCCCCCAGACTCACAGTCGCAGATAGGTTGGTAGGCCATGTTTGTTTGGCTTCTTAAAAGAGGGGATTGGATTAACAATTCACGGGGTCCGTCAAAAGTATGTTTGGTTGAGCTAAAATGTTATGGGACTATTAGTCTAATTGGACTACCAATCCCTCCAAATGGTGGGATTAGCATACCCACTGGAGAGGAGTTCAAATCCTCTCCTTATACTCTCTCTTTGCCTCCCTACTCAGGACAGTCTAGATGCATCCAAACAGATCCAATGGTCCAAATCTGCCTATTAAAAGAAAAAAAATCATATTTTCCCGCGCAGAGCTATACATACAGGTATACACATTTGACCTCACTCTCACTCACCCTCACCCTCACCCTCACCCTCACCCTCACCCTTATGATCTTCTCCTCCACCGAACCCAATCTCACCGACGACTCACTCCCGACGACGACCCACTCTCGAAGGCGACCTACTCTCGACAATGGCAACCCACTCTTGAAACCCAAACCATTGCTCCAGCCCTCATTTTCTCTGCTTCGCGAACCATAGCCCACTGTTCACCTCACCTTATCTTCTCCTCTACCTCACCGAACCCATTTCACCGAATACACAGTGGACCAAGTAGGGAGTATATTCCAAGAGAGATAGAGAGACTACATAGGGAGACTCTGTGACCACCATCGATTCGAGCGAAGAAATTTGTTGAGAAGAATGTGGCTTCTCAAGCCGTAGATGAACCAGATTCGTTCTCTAAACTCTGATATCTAATTTTAAATTCAAATTAAAAAGTTAGGGTTGTAATTGAGAAAATAGATTTAAAATTTCAAAATTAGGACTTCGATTTAGGATTCCAACAGGCAAAAATTAGGGCTTTGATTTGGGTTTTCTTGACTTGATTATTTTTAGTGCTATGAACTTGTGGATTTTGATTATGATGTCTACTAGACAATTACCTATACTTAAAAATGCAAGTATTACAAGAAGATGGCAGAGATATGAGGTGTAATCATTATACACGATGGGCATTATATACTTATCACCATATTATACCACCCAATCTACCACCTCATGTATCAACCCATCATTGTTAACCATTTGATTCTCTCTCTCTCCTGAACGCCATTCGATGTTTCCACAGGCCAAACATTCCCGAAATCTATCTCTGGTGTGTTCTTTGCATGCATTGGACTTGTTTGTTTATTTACTGTTTTTTTTCTTTCTTTCTTGTATGACTCTCTCTAGGGTTTAATTCTTATATTTTATATTGTGCTGCAATCAATCCCTTCAGACTCTGTTGGCTTATAAAATCAGTGATATGTAAAAGTGTGATGATTCACACTGAAAAAGTTGTGTGATATATAATATAGTAGTATAGACGATGTATGTATATGTAGGATCTTGTTTAGAGCTTGGTTTGACTCTGGTGGAATTTCAAGATTGTCTGATGTATTTATGTAATCTTTGAAATCATCCAATTAGGCATCTATAGAAATATTGAACCTTTAATTTATTTGATTAGAGTCTTTCCACAACTGATTTGATTTTCATTAGCATCTAATGAAATCATCCAATGTAGTTGAATTTGGATTTTTTTTTTTTTGGCATTTGGCTATACCAAAATAAATAAATAAATAAATTTGAACTCTTGTTTGTTGATGAATAAACGTCTTCGATTAAAAAAAGATTTCATTGATTTGTTTTTGAACTGTAGTGCCCAATTCTCATACAATGAAATATGTCACTTTTTTTTATCAAAAAACAAAAAGAAAGATGTGTATCGTTTTTCTTTTGAAAATAGTTAAGTTAGTTTGAATGGTAGCTAAAATAGAGAGGATTGTTAGAGCATCCGCTTCAGTCCTAACAAAATTTGAGCCAAATTATAACCCAAAATCCACTTTTGTGTTTTAGCTAGCCTTTTTTTTATGTACACACTCCATTAAACTTTTTATTTTAAAATTCTATTTCATTAAAATATTATTTTTTATTCTTTTATTTTTTTCAATTTAAATATATAATGGATTAGTCCTTGAAGAGCAGGAAACAACAAGTAAACAGCAGTAACACAATCACACATGGAGGTCGACCGGGTGGTCGACCGGTCAGGCCAATTTTGGGCATTTTCCTTCTTTGTTGTAGGGCGCTCACGGGACACCCAAGAGGACATCTGGGTGGACGATCGGCCATAGCTTTTTGGCCCATATGGCTTTTTTCCCTATTTATTTATTTTTAATTTTTTATTGTTGCTTTCACACTTGATTAATCAATTTTGAAAATTAAGCTCATACAAACAAATAAGTTCTATAATTTACTATATAACTATAAAAACAAAAATAAAAAATCAAATTTACATACTTGATTCTTAACTACTACATAAAAAAATTTCTACTGTGTTTCAATTTTTTGTAATGCATCTGGTGATTCTCAATACAATCCTATCAATGAACTCCCAATATACTTGTTTCCATTTTTCTTTCATCAAGTACATGATGTAAGGAGTGTGTGATATGCTATATATGTCTTTATCAATTTTCGAAAAATATGGTTGTGATCCTTAGTTGCGGGATTTTTTGTATTGTTTATGTAGATTAAAAAATGGTTTCTTCTTTTACTAACAACAACAACATTAGATTAAAATCAAGACTGTGCGATTGTGGAAGAACAATAACCATATATATTGTAAGAACCAATAAGAATGGAAATCAAGGGCGTTTGTTCTTTATTTGCCCATCAAAATATGTAAATATCTGTACAAGCAGGAAATATTCTTCTCGTATAATCCTGTTGATCAAGTCTGCGCTCCTCCGTACGTCATCGCTTTACTCCCTAAAAACACAAACGTGAGCTAGCCGGCGGGTGTGTGCCGGATACCTCTCCGATGCCTAAGTCAACAAAATAGACAAATAGACAAAAGCTCTGTGTATTAGGGAATCAAAGTTATGTTACCTCTCCATAGGTGATGTTGTGAGCTTTTATAGGTTCTGTGTGGCACAATCCTAGTAGGACTCTTATTTCTCCATGCAGAGTCCTCTTAGGAATTACTCTCCTGAAAGATAATGCTTATCTTTCAACACCGCCCTCACTACTTAAACCAAGTGAGATGGTCCTAGCTCAATGGTATGTTCAAATGACCGAGCTAGCATTGCCATGGCATAATGACAATGTAACCGAGCTAACAATACCCATGTTATATTTATCCCGGCGCTTTATGTGTAACATGTACCTTGGCTTCACCTGTAAACCGTGCTAACCATAGCATACTTGGACCGAGCTACTCGACAGCAAGGCCCTAAGTAGAAGCCAAAAAATACCTCAACTCAAGATGGTTTGACCAAGCTAACTGTCACTGCACCGACCGAGGTGATCGAGCTAACCACCAAGCTCTTTCGGACCGGGCTATCTGCAAAGCTCCTCTGGACCGGACTAATTACAAGGCCCTTTTACTCAGCCCTTCTTACTGTGGTCGACAGAATGGCCCATTACCCAGCTCGGCCCAATTTACATATAAATTACCCTCTCAATTGCCCCTTAATTTCATCTACGCAGCATGATAGGGATTACCTGTTACCAGTCGAGCTAAAAAAGCTTTAGCCTTCCAACCGAGCTAAATTCACACCGTGCTACCAAATCTGTCTGGTCAAAACGTCTTTTCAGTCTCTAAAACTGAATCGATTTCCATTCCAAGGACACGTGGCAGACTCTGATTAGCCCAATGCAGCTGTCACGCTGTCTTCGTACTCCGCGTTTTTTGAACAGTCCCGCCTTTTTGTCTTTTCCTCTACACAAAATAGACCCTTCGTTTTGAATCATACACTTTACTATTCATCTCCTTCTTACTCTCTCTGAGCCTCCATCTCTCCCTAACCTTGTATTTGCAGAGCTCGTGTTTGTTGCTGCTACTACCTCCATCTTCAGTGCCTTCACCATGAACTGGTAAGTGGTTCGAATCTTCTTCCTTTCTGTTGATTTCGCACCTCTTTTGCAATACAAGGCATATTTTATTTGTATGTTTTTCAAAGCACATTCCACTTTTGCGTCCATATTTCTGGGAAAAACCACGCAATAAAGCCACTTGATTTTACGAATAATCTGAAAAATACTATATTTGATCCAAAATCACACATCAACCAAATCAGGATACTGTTTGTATTAGATGCAAGCCTAGCTGTTACGACCCGCTCCCCGTACCCAAGGGTTAAGTATCGTGATGGCCAGTAACTAAGGTTACCTCCGGCCAATTCATAAACAAATTAATAAACGCAAGCGGAAGAAATATTTAAATAAGGGTACCAAAATAATCATCGGAGCTTCTATTTTTATTACAAAATGTATTGACCAAAAAAGTCAATATTTACATATAAAAATATCAATAAAAGTGCTGTGTGTGTCTATTCTGCAGCCCCGCGTCTAAGACTTTCCAAAAGTTATTTCTGAATTGTGTTGTTTCCTGAAAATTGGTAAAAAACTATAAGCACATGGCAAAGTATAAGGGACACAAAATAATCATGGATAGTTAGTTAGGCCAAAACATTTAAGATAACTTAGTCGGAACAAATAATCATTTACGTAGCAAAACTGAGATTATTAATAACCATGACCATGGTAATTTGGTAAACAAATCATTTGAGTAGCAGAAACTGAAATACAGATATTTTGTAAGTAAATGACCATAACCACGGTATAGAACAGAACAGAACAGAGGTCACACAAGTGACAGTCAGAACAGAGGTACGGATTCAAGAGGTGGCTCGTACGGATTCTAGAGGTGGCTCCCACAATAGTGTAGCACTTAGCTCCGCACAGCACTTTGGTTCGCACAAAACAAAAGTACGGATTCAAGAGGTGACTCGTACGGATTCTAGAGGTGGCTCCCACAATAGTGTAGCACTTAGCTCCGCACAGCACTTTGATCCGCACAGAACAGAGGTCAATGGATCTGAGGGCCACAAAGTAACTAAACAGAGGCCAATGGTTATTTAAGTTCCCCAAGGCGTGGGACTCCCGTTGTGGTACTTACAAAACATAATTGTTTATAAGGTCATAGTCAAATATTCTTTAAAATATAAACAAACATATCCATGAGTTTCCTTTTAAGCAAATAGGGTTCAGAAGATAATCCACGTAATTGAAATCTTTATAAAACATAACTTTTATTAATATACTAATAAAACATAAATTGTATAAAATAGATTTTGGCAAGTCAAAACATACGTAAAATATATTTTGGTGACTCAAGGTATAATATAACTCATCTTAATTTTAATACCTTACTCTTTCTTTTCACTATCAAAGACATTTTCAGCTTCCATTATTTTTTTCTTCTTTCTTTCTTCCTTCCTTTTCTTTTCTTTCATTCTTCTTTCTTTTCCTTTCTTCTTTCTTTCACAGGTTGATCAACTCCTATTTATAGGTAGATAGAAGCCTTATCAGGCCAACGCGTGGCTTGTTCGAAGATACGCTCAAGATTTATCCTTATCAAATTAAATATTTAAGATAATTACACTTTGACCTAATTTTTTAATATAATTATATAAATAAATTAATTTCTAATTAAATTATACTTTATCATATACCAACATAAAATTAATTTTTATTTCATTACCACATCCATTATTATTATTATTTATATTATCTATATTATTATTATTTATATTTTGATCCCAAAACTTTTAATAATTATATTATTTTACAAAATTACGCATAATAATATATAATAAATTATATATTTTCCGAACTGAGATTAAATAATATTAGTATAAATTCTACAAAATAACTAAAAATCTGGGTTGTTACACTAGCCACACCCAACAATCGCACTAAAACTTCACGCCATACTTGCGGTTTCCATAGGTTAGGGACCTTTTGTTTCTTTTAACCGAGCTATCAAATCGTACTAGGTTTGCGCAATACCACGCTAGAAAGTCTCAACCACCGACTGAGCAAAAACTTGGGGCTAAACCAGCTCCCTTAGTTCAAACCGAACTAAGAATGCTGCCCCAAAGGCTCAACCAGGCTAAAGCCCCTTGCTTAAACCGAGCTAAGACTGGATAGCATCCTACGTAGTCAAGCTAGGACTTCATTTTTCTTGCCTTTGTTTCTTTTAGCACGGTCCAGGGATCTGTGCTTAACACCTTTCTTTTTCACCTTGCAGACTCTGACTAGGTTGCCCAAGCACTCCTTTGAGCGCTCAACCGAGCTACTCAACGTCATTTCTCGACTGAGTTAATACTTAAGCTAATTTATTCGTAATTTTAATAGCAAAATGGGTAAATATAGGTTTTTAGTAAACTCACCAGGGGCCATGGTCGAGTTTCGAAGGGACTACCATATCCCTGATGACATCCATCTTACCTTAGCCGAACTAGATACCACACCTTGGGGAAACCCTGGCTTTGCTCCCTTTACCCTTCTTTTCATTGTAGAAACCGAACTAAGATTCCCTGTACAGCCTCTTCTTTGCGAGTTCCTCAGACAAACCAACCTTTGCCCTACCCAGCTTTCCACCAACTCTTACCGCATAATAAATGGTATCGCCGAGCTAAACCGCCGGGCTGGCCTTAATCTCGGTTTAGCCGAGCTCTTCCACCAATATTCCATAGGATCAAATGAAGATGGCTGGGTTTACTATCTTAGAATAAGGCGCCGACGTGAAAAGATAATAAAGAATACCCCGGACAAGGATGTAAATGATGATGATTTCTTCTAGGTCTCTGGGAACTTCGAAGACCACGAAGCCCAGATCCCGGGCGACCGAATTAATTGGAATAAAGGAGTCGCCGGTATAACTATCTCGGCCCAATTTCACGTTATTTCTCTTACTTCGGCACTTACTTTTAACCGTACTAACTATTGTCTCCGTTCTTCATGCAGATTTGAACTTTCTTAAGTCCCAATATAGCTACTCCAACTTAAACACACTTCGTGCCGCACTCCGATATCAAAACAGGAGCTGGGCCGAGCTATTGAATTTTGAACCGACCTACCGATATAGTAGCCATAAAAAGACCAGGGTGACCGATTTCCTCTTAGAGCCATCCCCAGAACCTGATCCTTCCCTTCCACAAGTCAACTTGATCCCATTGACTGCGGAGCAAGAGATGGCTAAGAAAAGAGCAGTAAGGGCCCTTCTGACCGAGACAAACGAACCCGAGGTACCACTAGCCGGTCAAACACAGGAGACTGTGGTAGCCTTACCATCCCACCAACCTTCATCATCTCGGGCAAGCAAGCGTGCTCGGACTTCCACAACCGAGCCACGCCTTGTCGACGAGGACGAAACCGCGGTTCCTCAAACCACTCCACCAGGCCCTCCACCTGAGCGCTCTGACCAAGCTAGCTCTCCAAAGTAGGCTCCAAAGATCACGTTTCAAAACCGTGCTATCAAGGATTCTGACTCCATGGTCGCAGAAAAAGACCATTTCTTGACGTTCAACCTCGCAAAAAGTGTTTGCCTTCCAGCCGACATAGAGCACCACAACCATCTAACCGAGCTGAAGGCCATTCGCTCAGCCACAAAATCAATGGTGCTGGTAAGTTATCCCCTTGCTTGTTTTTCTATTTTGAACAACTTTCTGTTCAGTTTCTCTTAAAAGTTTCTTACCATCCTTTCGTAGGCCATGCAGAAAAACCACATCGCTCACAAGCGAGTGTTGGAATTGCGCAAAACCACAAGGCAGGCCATGGCAGAAGCCAATGCCAAAACTGCCGAGCTAGAAGAGTCAAAGAAGCAAATGGCTGAGCTACAAACCGAGATGGCACGTCTGACCGGTCTTGTCAGCTCGGCTGAGGCAGGTAAGAAAAAAGCCGTGGCCGTGGTAAAAGACAAGTATCTGAGCGAGTTGGCCAAGCTTGAGGGAAAAAAGAATGCCGAGATAACCGAGCTGGAGAAGAAGGTTGAGGACACGGAAGACCACGGTTACAAGGAAAGCGAAGCCACGTATATCTTGCAGTGTGAAGCCGCTAAAGATCTATTTTTCAAGTGTGGGTGAAAGGCGGCTATGGAACATCTCGGTCACGGTCCAAAGACCGAGGTTTTCTTGAATCCTCCATCGTACTTCATACTGAGCTGTATGGCGGAGTATGCGGCTGCCATTCAACAAAAATTCTTTCAAGCTGAGTATGATAAAGAAGAAACTGAGCCTAAGAATGCCCCGGTCGTCAATGATCCCGTTGTTCAGCCAGCTCAGGTGGAGCCACCGGTAGAAGACTTAACGACCGAACTACCAATTGAAACCGGACTCCGAGTTGAACTGGATGCGGATCTTGATGACCTCTTTGCGTAATCTTGTATTTTCTTCTTTTTGCTTTTGGAAAGAAATTGTAATCGGGCTGAGGCCCCACCTTTTGTACTTGATTTGAATTTTCCATGAAATCTTCTTTGTTCCAACTTTTGTTTCGGTTTGATCTATGCTTGCCTTTTCTTTCCAATTGTAATCTGAATGAAGTATAATATTTTCCAGCCGAGATACCTATCTCGGTTTTAACCTTGAAATCTCTGATAATACTTGCCAACCTCTTCAGCCTAGGTCTTTACCTCGGCTGAAGATCGCAATAAGTTGTATTCCAGCCAACCACTCTTCAACCTTGATCTTTATCTCGGTTGAAGAGTACTAAGTGTTGGCTTTTCCAGCCAACCTCTTTAGCCTAGATCCTTATCTCGGCTGAAGAACAATAAGTGTTGGTTTTTCCAGCCAACCTCTAAGTTGGTTATTTCTGCCAACCTAGAGTGAAGTGTTTGGTTATTCCTGCCAAACGTCCTGCAGCCTGGATCCTTATCCTGGGCTTAAGAAGGGTGTTGGTTATTCTAGCCAACCTCTAAGTTGGTTATTCCTGCCAACCTAGAGTAAAGTGTTTGGTTATTCCGACCAAACGTCCTACAGCCTGGATCCTTATCCTAGGTTTAGGAGAGGTGTTGGTTTTTCCAGCCAACTTCTTCAACACTGATCCTAATCTTAGCTGAAGAGAGTGCAAAGTTGGTTATTCCGGCCAACTATGCTTTCAGTGCGCCTAACTCACCAAAACAATCTTTTACAGATGGAAACAACTATACTGAAAAGAAACTACTTGTTTTATTGAGAAAGAAAAAATTACAAATACTTGAAAGAAAAGCTAAAAGTAAAATAGTTTGAGATTGGCAGTGTTCCATGGCCTGAGAATGGCTTTGCTGTCTTCATCTTCCAAGTGGTATGCCCATTTTCCTGTTAATCCAACCACCTTGTAAGGTCCTTCCCAATTAGACCCTAACTTGCCATCTCCGGGCACCAAGGTGTTTCCCATCACTTTGTGCAGTATCCAATCTCCGATTTTGAATTGTCTCGGATGTGCTATTTTGTTATACTTTCTGGATAACTCTTGCTGGTACGAGGCAATGTGAACTAGTGCTTTTTCTCTTCTTTTTTCTGCAAGGTCGAGTTCCAATGCTATGGCTTCTCCATTTAAGTCTGGATCAAAATTTTCACTTCTAATTGTAGAGAGGCCAACTTTCAGTAGGATTACTGCTTGCATGCCATAAGCCAAGGAAAAATGTGTTTTGCCAGTAGACCGCCGAGGTGTGGTACGGTAAGCCCATAAAACGTGGGGAAGCTCCTCAGCCCAGTTGCCCTTTGTTTTCTCTAACCTTTTTTTCAATCCATCCAAGATGACTTCGTTTGATGCTTCCGCTTGGCCATTTACTTAGGGGTATGCCGGTGTAGAGTTGTAGAATTCTATCTTGTATTCTTCACAAAGCCTTTAAAAATTTTGCCGTCAAACCGAGTACCGTTATCTGATATTAGAGCTTTTGGTATGCCGAACCGAGTGATGATATTCTACCAGACGAACTTCTTCACATCTTTCTCGTTTATTGATGCTAGTGCTTTTGCCTCCACCCACTTTGTGAAGTAGTCTGTTGCTGCAAGAAAGAACTTTCTGTTGCCAGGTGCTGTTGGAAGTGGTCCTATTATGTCCAAGCCCTACATTGCGAAGGGCCATAGGCTAGTTAAGGGTAAAAGCTCTCTGGCTGGTTGATGTATTTGGTGTGCGAACTTCTGGCATTCCTCGCACTTCTTGACGTATTTCTCTGAATCTGTTTGCATGTATGGCCATCAATATCCTTGCGAAATGGCTCTGTAGGCTAAAGATCTTCCTCCTTGGTGACTGCCGCATACGCCTTCGTGAATTTCGAATAGGAATGCTTCAACCTTGCTAGGATGGACACACTTCAGGTAAGGTCCTGTGAAGGATTTCTTGTACAAGGCCATTGATGAAGAGAGCCAAAATCGCTGTGACTTTGCTCTTATTTTGTTGGCCTCCTTCTTTTCTTCGGGCAAAATGCCGTCTTTTAGGAACACTATAATGGGATCCATCCATGAAGGGCCTAGTTCAGCACAACATACCTCTGCTGCTTCAGCTTCTTCAATGCTTGGTCTTGGTAGGAAGTCGACCAGTAATGGATGTGGGATGGATGTGTCTGCCATCGAGGCAAACCCCGCTAGTTCATCTATTCTGTCATTTTCTTCACAACCGATCTGCTCTATCCGTAATACTTCAAATTTCTTGATCTCTTTTCTGACTAACTCTTGGTACTTAGCCATCTTTTCATCCTTTGCCTCGTAATCGCCTGAAATTTGGTTTACCACTAACTGTGAGTCACTGTAAACCATTAGCTCGGTGGCCTTCATGTAGAATACTAATTTTAGGCCTGCCAGAAGCGCTTCATACTCCGCTTCGTTGTTTGATGCTGGGAAGCCAAGGTTGACTGCTTGTTCTACTACCAGGCCATCTGGTGAGATGAGGACTATGCCAAGCCCTACACCGTGTCTGTTGGATGCTCCATCCACAAAGAGCTTCCACATCTCTCCAACGAATAGCTTCCAGCAGGTAGAGGGATCGGATGATGCCTTGGGGTCTTGAGTGTTGTTGGTGTTTTCCTCAAAGTCCACACTTACCGTTTGCTCCTCACTATCTAATTGTACCAAGTCTTTATTTGTTGATGAATCTTCGCTTGGTGCAGCATGGTTTGCTTCTTCCTCCCTTTGCTCACTCTGGTTTGCCTTAGGATCTGATTGGGTATCCTGTACCAGGGGTTGCGCTATTCCGGTGACAATTTCCATCCCCTTGGTTGTATCAGTCAAGTCCACTAGGCAGATGTGATGACTTCCTAGAGTGAATTCTGCCACAAAGTCTACCAAAGCTTGGGCTTTTATCACAGTTCTGGGTTGAAACTTGATGTCAAACTGTCTCAACTCGACTGCCCACTTCAAGACTCGTCCAGAAAAGTTCACCTTCTCAAACAAAGCTTTTAATGGAAAAGCTGTGAGGACGATTATTGTGTGGGGCGTGGAAGTAATGTGACAACTTCCTTGATGCCATTATCAAGGCTAAGGCCAATTTTTCCAACGGTAAGTACCTGGTTTTCGCGCCCAGCAATGTCTTGCTAACATAAAAGATAGGCAGGTGTTAGATTCCTTCCGCTCTGACCAACACCGCGCTGACTGCATGTTGTGAAACTGCCAGGTACAAAAGGAGCTCCTCTCCAGGTATTGGGGTTACTAGCAACGGGGGAGAAGACATGTATTCTTTTAAGCTTTCTAGGGCGCGGTTGCATTCTTCATCGCACTCAAATTTGGCCTTTAATGCTTGAAAAAATGGTCAATATCTGTCTGACGACTGACTTATAAACCGGTTGAGCGCAGCTGCCATGTCGGTGAGATGCTGCACTTCTTTTATTGAGTTGGGCCTCTCTAGATCTTGGATTGCTTTGATCTGAGAGGAGTCTGCTTCTATACCTCGGTTGGTCACCAGGAAGCCTAGGAATTTGCCAGATCCTACGCCGAACGCACACTTGGATGCATTGAGGCGTAGCTTGTGCTTCTTCAGGATCTGAAACATCTCGCCTAGGTTCCTGAGATGGTCATTCTTATCCTTACTCTTGACTACCATGTCGTCGATGTAGGCTTCCATTGTTCTGCCTAACAATGGTTCGAACATCTTGGTGACCATCCGTTGGAATGTTGCCCCTACGTTCTTAAGGCCAAAGGGCATAACCTTGTAACAATACAGTCCTCTTGGCATCGTAAAAGATATGACCTCCTGGTCTGGCTCATACATAGCGATCGGATGGTAACCTCTGTACGCATCAAGAAAGCTAAGATGGTTGTGTCCTGCCGTCAGATCTACCAGTTGGTCTATCCGTGGTAGAGGAAAGCTGTCCTTTGGGCATGCCTTGTTGACTGTTTTGTAGTCCACACAGACACGCCATTTTCCATTCTTCTTTGGCACCACTACTGTATTGGAGATCTATCTGGGGTAGTGTACCTCTCTGATAGCTCCTGCTTCCAGCAGGTTTTCTACTTCTTCTGCCACTATCTTGGCATGGTGGAGTGCCGATTTGCGAGTGCGCTGTATAATTGGTCTGGCAGTTGGGTGGACATTTAATTGGTGACAGATGAAGTTTGGGTCGATGCCAGGCATGTCATACGGCGTCCAGGCGAACACTTCAATGTTAGAGGTCAAGAATTCCATGACCTCTATTCTCTCAGTGCTGGATAATGACGAGCCGAGCAAAAGAACCTTTCCGGGTTCTTTTCATCTATTCTTACCTGTACCAAGTCTTCCACTGCCTTTTGTTCAGCGGCTTTGCCTACTTCCGTGAACAATTCATTGCTCTTAGGCTCTTCCACCATCTGTACATATCCCTTGGCAACGCGGCTGCCATTTACTGTGATGAAGCATTGCTTAGACATAATTTGGTCTCCAAAGACCTCTTCAATTACCCCGGTTTCGTTGGGGAATCGCATTACTTGATGGTAGGTTGATGCCACTGCTCTCATGGCATGCAGCCATGTCCTTCCCAAGATTATGTTGTAAGTGGAGGGCACTTTCAATACCCAAAATTTCACTTGTTTAGTCATGCTTCTTGCTCTGACTGGGAGGATTATCTTGCCGACTGGCCACTCTGGCATTGAGTTGAATCCGATCAGGGGAGATACGGCAGGTGCCAAGTCTCTGTCCTTTAGTTTCAGTTGTTTGAAGGTTTTGTAATACATTATCTCGCACGAGCTTTCTTATTCGATCAAAATCCATTTGATGTTGTAATCCATGACGCAGAGTGTGACGACCAGTGCATCATTGTGAGGGCAATATATCCTTACCAAGTCTCTGTCTGAGAAGGATATGACGTTCGTGGCTTTTGTTCTCCCATTTTTTATGGTAGGTTGCGCACTTTATACCTCCCTTAAGTGCTCACCCTTCTTGATCGTTCCCCTGAACTTACATACCTGCTCAGGTTCGAATACCCCATATATCACGTTAATCACGCCTTGAGGTGGGGCGTCGATCGGCATTCCGTCTAGGTTGTTGTGGTTCTGGGGGGCTGGTTGCGTCCCTCCTTCTATGTACTGGTCCAGGTGACCAGCTGCCACTAACTCCTCCAGATGTTGTCTCAACGGCGTGCAATTTTCAGTACGGTGCCCCTTTTCCTTATGGAAGGTGCACCGGGATCTTTCATCATAGTCCTTTTACTCTTCTCCCAGCTTAGCTGGCCATCTGACGAAAGGTTCATCACGTATCTCACTGAGAATTCAGTAGATTGGTTTCTTGAATACTGTGGTAATGGCAGTGCGGACTCTCAACCATCTTTTATCTTGGTCCTCTCCGTTGTCTCGCATGCCTCGCCCATTCTTACTTGGACGTTCCATCGTGTTAACTTTTGCCATAGTCTTCTTATCTGGCGCTGCTATTGCACCAGATTTTGCCTTAGCACGGGCGCCATCCTCCTCCACCCGAATATGTTGGTGCACTCTCTCCATCAAGGCTTCTATCATCAGGGGTGGCGTCATAGTAATTGAATCCCTCAACCTGTTTCCGACTGGAAGTCCTCTTTTGTATTGTGCGATGGCAAGATTGGTGGGGCAGTCCCCTATCTGGTTAAATATCTCCCAGTAGCGACTGTTGTAGGATCTCAATGTTTCCTTGTCGCCCATGTCAATGGAGAGTAGCTGATCGATCTCCACTGGGGTCTTGGTGTTTGTTCTGAACCTTGTCACGAATGCCTCTGCCAATTGTGCCCAGGATGCTATGCTACCTTCTGGTAGCCTTTCGAACTAGGTTAAACCTAGGTCGCCAAGGCTTGATGGAAATAGGATGCACATCAAAGCCTCGTTTCGCCGGTATACTGCCATGACCTGGCGAAAGTGGCTTAAGTGCGAGTAGGGGTCTGTCTTCCCCTCATACGTGGTAAATTTGGGCTGAAGGAAGTCGGAAGGTAGGGGCGCGTTCTTAATTGCCGGAACGAACGGCGAGGCCTGTAGTTTTGCTAAGGCTTTGTCTGTCGGTTCGTAAGCAGGGCGCGCTATTGGCATTCTTACCTCGACGCTTCCATGCGTCCGAGGAGCCAACTGCTGAAGGGCTGAGACTCTGCGCGGGTCGCGCGCTCTGGTATCCTCTTTCCATCGTGCCCTTTCTTTTAGGAAGTCGGAAGGTAAGTCGGACAATCTAGGCAATTCCGTATGCCTGGATGATGTCTAGTGCGTGCGCGAGGGCCAATAGGTGCTTCCTTCATTGTATGACCTCTCAATTCTTGTTCTCTCAGACTTGGAGTAACGAGTCCTAGAAGTCCTGGATTGAGTATCACCTGTTCTGAGGCTTCTACTCTCTGCTTGTAACGGTGTGGTATGCCTACCACGATCCTCTGAATGGCGAGGGGGTGTGTTGCCTTTACGCCCCTTTCCTGTCGCCACCCCTTTTCCCTTGATCTGGCGTTTCATAGCCTCCATGTCCGCCGCATCTTCCTTATTAGTTCATCCTGCTCTTTTACGCGATCCTCCAGAGCTTGAGGGTCGATTCTTCACCTTTGCCTTTCAGGACTTTGTAAGCAAGAGCGACAGGGGCTGTTGTTTCGTCTCCCCCTTGCATCCCTCCGGGGGTTCTGTCACTGGGGCTCTAAATCCGCCATAGAAGGGATAGACAGCAAACCTTCGTGTCTCCCACCCCCCTCTGGAGTTTGTCCGTCGATGGCGGACTGTGGCAAATCTTCATTGTGCGTCATTACTTCCAATTAGAGAGGAAAAGCTTGATCAAGAGGTGTTGTTCTTTCTGGTATTCCCACAGACAGCGCCAATTATACAAGCAGGAAATATTCTTCTCGTATAATCCTGTTGATCAAGTCTGCGCTCTTCCGTACATCGTCGCTTTACTCCCTGAAAACACAAACATGAGCTAGCCGGCGGGTATGTGCCGGATACCTCTCCGATGCCTAAGTCAGCAAAATAGACAAATAGACAAAAGCTCTGTGTATTCGGGAATCAAAGTTATGTTACCTCTCCATAGGTGATGTTGTGAGCTTTTATAGGTTCCATGTGGCACAATCTTAGTAGGACTCTTATGTCTCCATGTAGAGTTCTCTTAGGAATTACTCTCTTGAAAGATAATGCTTATCCTTCAACACCCCCCTCACTGCTTAAACCAAGTGAGATGGTCCTAGCTCGATGGTATGTTCAAACAATCGAGCTAGCACTGCCATGGCATAATGACAATGTAACCGAGCTAACAATACCCATGTTACATTTATCCCAGCGCTTTATGTGTAACATGTACCTCGGCTTTGCCTGTAGACCGTGCTAACCATAGCGTACTTGGACCGAGCTACTCAACAGCAAGGTCCTGAGTAGAAGCCAAAAAATACCTCGGCTCAAGATGGTTTGACCGAGCTAACTGTCACCGCGCCAACCGAGGTGACCGAGCTAACCACCAAGCTCTTTCAGACCAGGCTATCTGCAAGGCTCCTCTGGACCGGACTAATTACAAGGCCTTTTTACTTAGCCCTTCTTATTGTGGCCCACAAAATGGCCCATTACCCAGCTTGACCCAATTTACATATAAATTACCCTCTTAATATCTATTGTAGAAATTAATCCTTTAGTAGTTATAAATTAATTTGTCTTATTTGACTAACTGAATGTCATGCATTGTAAAGTAATAAGAAACATTGCAATTACTTCAAGTTCATGGATGAAGATGATGAAGACGTTACCTCCATAATCCGTTCCAATACTAGAGCTCGTGATGCTATAACAGTAGAAGACTTTAACGATCTAAGGACGAGGCTTCATGAGATGGAAAATGAAAATGATGACTATGGTCAAAGGCTTGAAATGATGGAAAATAATTTGAAGACGATGGTGTATGTCATTGTATTTTCTATCATTTTATACTTTATGATGTAACTTATTGACTGGTTGGCTTTGGAAAAATTTTACGAATGTTATTATGGATTTTATGAAACTTAACGGATGTATTGTTGGTATTTGTAGCATTTTTTCTTTATTTTTATGGAATGATTTTTAAAGTTTGTCGCATTTTGGGTTTGATGAATGGATGGAATGATTTTAGATGGTTTTGATCAATGGAAATTTAATGAACGTAGTTATGGATTTTATGATTATATGATAATAGAACTTGTAATGTGTGATGGTCAGTGTGTATTGATTGATGCTATTACGATAATGCTTATCAATTGATCCAGGAAATGCCTATGAAAAAGGTTATATGCACACATGTTGGAGGGTGTCTCCATGCTATTTGGGTCAATGTTACTTGGCCCAGATCTCAATCAACATCTGTGAAGGTGATACATGAACACCAATCTGTCCAAAGTAATAGGAAATCAACTATAATGACCTAGATTTTTTTTTTTTTTTAAATAGTCAATGCATAATTTAATTGAGCAAATTTTCGAATTTGATTGCTGTTTAAATTCTGTGCGAAAATAGTTCGGTTTTGTATTTTTTAAAAATAGTTTTCGATCTCAGAAAATTATGAAATTTTTATGTGTTGTTCCCATATGAGTCTAGCACATTGGATAAAAATTTCAAAATTAAATGATGAGTATTTATTTTATGAAAATTCACGGACTGATTGGTGTTCAATTTAATTTATAGCAGAATTTGAAAATGAGTTTTGGGTGTTCGGACCAGGATTTGAGATAAATTTGTTGGGACTATTTTGGTATATAATTGGACCATGTTTGACTTATGAGTGAGACCCATGATTTAGATTTAATTTAATTTGAGTTTGTTTAGTGACTCGTGTTTAACTGTTTGGTCCTTTTTAATTATGTGATTGGTAGTAACTACCTTAGGAGTTGTTATTATTTATTATATAGGGGTTATAATAAATATTTGATAGTTGATTTTATAGTGTGTACCATATAATAAAAAATTATATATTTTATAAAGAATGAAAATGTACATATTTCGTAGTGAGCAAAAGATTATATTGTATGATGTGCAAAAATATTATATTTTGTGGTAAGAAAAATTATATCATTTTATATTTTATATTATAATATTTTGAGGCATTATTACAAATTTTAAATAATACAACAGTGTGGTGGGTGACAACCCATGTGTGGTTGGCCCTTGCCTGCTACTCATTTCTTCTACTTTTACTTTTCTTTTTTTATTTTGAGCAGAGAGCTCTGCTCTCTTTCACCTCACCCTCTCTCTCTCTCTTTCCGTCTCTCTCTTCCTTTCTCTTTTCTCCATTTTTGCTCAAGCTTTGAGTTTAGAGTGGGAGTCTTTAGAGTGAGATTTTGCAAAAGTTTTGTAAATGAAAGTCGAAAAACTCGTCGTGATCTTCGCAATGGTGATCTCGGATTCACAATCGGGTGATGTTTGCATTTTCATATTTGTTTTTCTTCATATTTGAGGTAGGTACTTTCTTCATATTTTTACATTAAAGCTATGTTAGGATTATTTTGAGAAAATATGTCATTATAAGAGGTATTACATATATATATATATATATATATTCAGATTTTTGTTTGGTAATTTTTGAAAGAAAAATTATTTTAAGATGTTAAGAATGTTGACATTTTGAGATTGATTTGAAAAAATCATTTTGTGTTGATAATTTTGCAAAGAAATCTGAAAATAAAATTTAATAGTTATATGATTGTATTTACATCATATTATGATTAGATTATTTATTTTGAGAAATATAAAGTTGAATTTTTTTTTTTATCTTTGATTTGGAATTTATTTTTGAGAAAAATAAATTAATGTTGAGGAATATGGAGTAAATGCTGAAATAGGAATTATAGTGTTGCTTTGAGATTAAAAACTCTAAAAGTGTTATATTCATGATATTTTATAAAAGATTGTGTTAATTTTTATAAAAATAAAAATGTGAAATCTGGACTTTCAAACTCATAGCCTTGAAAATGTTACTATTGGGCATATTTCATAATTTTTGATGTTAATATCATGTCGGTTAAGTAATTTTAAAAAAAAAGTTGTGAAATTGTTATTGGTGGAGAATTTGGTAAAAATATTACCCCTTTAAATAGCTTGGCATGAAAAATGGTTATGTTGAAATATAGTTATGTTTAAGGGATGAGGCATGTGAAGTTAGGTTTAGTATTGTTAATTTGAAATTTTTTTAATATAATAAACTTACTAATTTAGTGGATTAAATTAGTTTTGGTTAAAAAGTTATATCCGTTATGATTAAAAGTGTGTTATTAAGATTATACCATAACTTTTGACATAATAGGATGGAAATGGTAACATTTAATAAGTAGGGACTTCCTTTGAGTTATATATATGTTTTTGCAAGATCTAGATGATTTTCGAAATCATCCTTTAATTTGTTTTGAAAATTGATTGTTGATTCAAGAAGATGAGAGATTTTTTTTTTCTTTTTGAAAGTAGGTTTACTTTCTTGTTCCTTCTAAAATAGAAATTGAGGATTTTGAACTATGAGGATTGAAGAGAGATGTTTTTGGTGAAAAAATCTAGAAATTGGGAGTTTTTAAGAAAAATGTTGACAATCTTTGAAGATGTTGTTATATTTATTTTGTGTGCCAAAATAAATGATGTTTGAAAAAATGTTTATTTGTTTACATATAAATGATGGTTTTTATGGAATATGAGTATTGTTGAAGTTTTTGAAATTGTTGTTCAAAATGTTGATATAGTCTTGAAGTGACTAAATGGTTGAGATTACTCTAAGTGTGGGAATTTTGTTGTCTCATCGATGAATTGGAATAAAAGTATTTATATTCGTCTTAAGAAATTATATTGAAATGAGAATTTCGATCACAATGAGAATATTGTGTGGAAGTATTGAAAGTGGCAGAAATATTGCATTGTATTATTAATCATTGTATTGGCATATCAATTCATTTGATAATGATGAGCTTTGAAATTTGATTTGAAAACTTTGCATTGAGAAAAGAATGTTGTGAAACAAGTTTTCATGAAATGATTTTGGGGTAAATACGGTGGTAAGTCTTGAAAGGTGGTGTAGATGATAGGTGTCGAGCCTTCCAGTTAATGCTAGTAAAAATGATAAATTGGTAGTACTTGTATAGTCTATTTGCAGACACCAGTCTAGGGATTGAAAGATGGTGTAGATGATAGGTGTCGAGCCTTCTAGTTAATACTGGTAAAAATGCCAAATTGATAATACTTGTATAGTCTATTTGCAGACACCAGTCTAGGGATTACCTGAGTTGTATTTACCATCTTGGAATTTTATTGAAATTGTTGGATTAATGTGTTTTCAAAATGACATTGTGCGTAAGATTTTCAAAAGATGAGAAAAATATTTTAAGCATGACATGACATATGCATTCATCTCATAAGACTGTATAAAATAGATTTGATGAATTGTTTAATTATTTGACTCAATTGATAATGAGATAATTGAATTAATTGAAAAGGATGTCTTGTTGCAATTGAAACATGTTTATTTATTTAAGTTAACTTGTTGTGGTTAATTAAATAAATTGGATTTAAGAGATTATGTAATAAAATCATATGATTTTGACATGCTATGATTTCACGTATATATACGAGTATTTTGGTACCCGCATATCTTCTAATGTTTTAATATGAGATTGCTTGGTAAGCTAGTGGTTGCTCACCTCCTGCCTGTACATGTGTACAGGGAATGCTTTTCGGATTTGAAGATCAAACAATGGTTTTTACCCTTTCATAAGTGTAATGTAGTGATGGATTATAGCGATCCCGATATTCCCTGTTGTTGTTTAATTGTAATCCGGACTCGGTTCCGTAGATTTGTTGTTGTCTTATCCTCATTTCTATCCCTTACTCTTTGTTTTAGAGTTTTGGGTTGTGTTGGGCAAGTTGGGAATAAGTTGGTTGTGTTTTAAAACTTAGAAATTTTGCCCAGGTTTTGGTCTATCCGCTCGAGCGGCGCTTTTGACGCTCGAGCGGGCTTTTGTTGTTGCCTCTTCGCTCGAGCGGCAGTTTGGACGCTAGAGCGTGAATTTCCTTCTCTCAGCATTTTGGTCGTCTGCAAAAAATTCTAGGAGGGTGCATCTGGCGCTCGAGCAGGGTGTTGTACGCTCGAGCGGACATGTTTTATATCAGTCCGTGAAATCACTTTTTGATTTCCTTTCTCTCTCTTACTTTTTCAAAACCTCCAT
This sequence comes from Camellia lanceoleosa, assembly GCA_025200525.1. Lineage (NCBI taxonomy): Eukaryota > Viridiplantae > Streptophyta > Magnoliopsida > Ericales > Theaceae > Camellia > Camellia lanceoleosa. The sequence goes on from CM045768.1 coordinate 129,348,772, forward strand.
TGGTGAGCACCTCACTCTAAAACCTAACTTCTCTCTTAGGATTGATCTAGCTAGAGTGTTTTCCTACCCTTTGGCCTTTGTAAAAGTTGTGTTGATCGTCGAGGGCTTCGTTTTGATCCGAGAAATTTGGGATTTGGAGCAACTTCGAGATTCTTCATCTTCTCCATTTGAGCTCCGAATTGGAGGTAGGGATTTCCTTGTTCTTTTTCAATACTTCGTCTATAGATAGACATGTGGTAGTTTTGTATTGCATGAAAATCATATCCATGTTGGATTTGTTTGAAATCATGAGAAGGAACCTAGGATTGGTTGTTTGAAAATGGTTATTTTATCATTGATGGTTGTTTTGGGCTAATTGGAGTGTAAATTAGCATGTTATAGTTGAAAGAAGAAAAAGCCCTAAATTATATTTTGATTTGGTAAATTAAAATGGAGGGTAGTTAACCTATGTTGTAAATCTCTATTGTTAATATGAGTTGGGTGAAGGTGTTAATGCCTAAGGGGTTAACTTTGGCTTTGGAATGGTTTTGAAATGAATGTAGTGGACTAATGTGAGTTATGGCTTTATTATCAACGGAATTGGTTTTGTAAAACAAAAGGAACGTAATTGGTTTTGTGGAAACAAAAGGGATGGAGTTGGTTTTGTGAAAACAAAAGAGAATGGAATTTGTTTTGTGAAATGAGAAAAGTATCTTTGATATAAGTATGAAAGTTGGATTGTTGTATCTCGAGTGTTGAATACACACATGTGGAGGTTGTATCTTTAACTACCATGTTAATGTTGTTGTTGGGTTGTGATCTCATGTTAATTGAGTCTTTTAATGGATGTACTAAATACATGCATCTAGAGGTTTTGTCCTTGGTCATCGGTGGAGGATGACACGGTTGTGTTGAATTGTCGTGTATGCATTACACCACTGTTGATTGAGCTTTGTATGTGATGAAGTACTGAGTTACATTATATATGTGTACCTATTTGGGAGGAGATAGGTGATGTCCCCCAGTGTGTGAGAGGAGATATGGGATGGACTTCACACGCCTATGTGTTCATATATTTTAACACATTGCTTGTATTTTTGATAGTTTATGTGTATGCATGATACATGTTGGTTGTACCCGGTTGTACTATGGTATTTGGTGTTATACCCCGCGCTGATAATCAGAGGTACCGTTACCTTCTAGCTAGCGCCTGGAGAACTGACTGCGCTGAGAATCGAAAGCACCATACTCTTCCAGTTAGCGCCTGGTAAACTGGTGTGTCGTTGTGAGAGGTGTATCTTTGGCTTACTACGCACATAGCTGGTAGAGCAAAGTTTTGTTGTTGTTGTTTCACTGTATCTAAGAATATCATGGACTTGATTAGTTACAGTTTTGGAGGGCCGAGTTGCCTTATTAGTTGATTTTATACATGTAGATGATTTGTTATCTCCCTTTTATAGAAGGTATGCATGTATAGATATGATTGTATTGGGAAGAAACCAAAACGCCATTTTTGTCTTTTGGAAAGTATGAAGAGGATCGAATACTTTGAAAATATGTTTTGAGAAGGTACATCTGTTGTAGGTGTGGGAAATGGAAGAAAGTAATGGGCTTAGTGAAATTATTTCCTAAGTAATTGTTAATGTTATGAAAGATTGGGAATGGGGATTAATAAAAGGAAAAAGGAAAGATGAATCGCCTATGGCGTTGATTGAAATGGTTGTTTTCGAGAAAAATTCATACTTATGTATATTTTGTGTAGACTGTCACATTATTATTCTAGTATGAGATTGAGCATTCATGATCATAGCTATCTGTAAGTTGTTATTGTTGAGAGCCATGTTGAGATCCCTACTGGACTATATGTTCATCCCACGTTGTTGAATCTTTTTCAGGTGTTGAGCAGGATGTGCTGCAAGATTTGGATCTTCTTATTTGTTGGCCACGGGGCCTCTCTTATATTGGCGGAATGCCATATGTGTAAAAGGGTTGCACCTTTCTTCTTGATTGATTAGTGATGTAAGCCCAAGGGCAATTTATTTAGCATGCTCATGTTGTATTTACTTTGCATATGAATGAGAGTATTGCTATTCACTTCTACGAGTTGAATATATGAGTTTATTTCCGCATGTTATCTCTGAAATGTAATTAAGTTAATGAATTTGGTAATACTTCGAGTAATAAAAAGTGGGGTGTGACATGGATTGTACTACGTCATTTGTTGTTTGGCTGAGTGCTATTTTTTTGTAAAGAATAGTGTCCTTTTTACTCAAAAGAGGGTAACCGGCCAATCCTAAGAAACTACGAATCTCAAATGTGTTCTTAGGTTGCTTCCATTCTGTCACTGTTTCTACTTTAGTTGGGTCTACTGATATTCCCTTGTTAGATACCACGTGACCCAAAAACCTTACTTATTCCATCCAGAACTCACATTTACTAGCCTTAGCATACAGTTGGTTTTCTCTCAAAGTTTGAAGTACTATTCTCAACTGTTATTCATGGTCTCCTTCAGACTTGGAATACACCAAAATAGCATCTATGAAAACTACCACAAATTGCTCTAAGTAAGGCGTGAATATGTTGTTCATTTAGCTCATGAACATGCCTAGTGCATTGGTTAGGTCGAATGGCATCACTACGAGTTCATAGCGGCCATAATGCGTTCAAAATGCAGTCTTAAGAATATGTTCCTCCCGAACACACACAAAAAAAAAGAAAGGAAAAACTCAAAATGCATGGATGTGGGGATACGAGGTTTCGAACCCTTGTCCTCAGGCTTAGTCTCTTATGTGGGGATACGAGGTTTCGAACCCTTGTCCTCAGGCTTAGTCTCTTGCTCTTTCAACCACTGAGCCACGCCACTCCTGTGACAAAATATTCAAATAAATGTATATATAGGTATACGAGACACATATACAAGAAAAAAAAAAACAAAAGAAACACTCGTTGTTATGGGGGCTCGAACCTCTAACCTTAGGCTTAACTTTTCAATCCTCAACACTGAGCCGAACCACTGAACCCAAGCCACTCTTGTAACCAAATATGCAAACAAATATATATAATACATAAATATACAATTCATATATATATATATATATATTCATACAACTCTCCAGCCTCTTTCTCTTCCTTCGAAAACCGCGTTTGACACGCGGGCTTGCTTTTGTGTCGGCTGGCCGACAAAAGTAAGCCTCCTCGATTTGCAAGCTTGCCTCGGCTCTCTCTCCCTCTTTGTCTTCTTCCATTCTGTCTTCTTCTTCTTCATCATTCTTTTCTCTTCTTTTTAATGACTCTCTTCTTCTGTCTCTTCTCCATCACTCTTCCATCCCTTCTTCTGTTCCTCTTCTATTTTCCGTCATTTCTCTACGACTCCCTTCTTTCCTCCCTCTTCCTATACATGGCTTCGTCTCGCCCCCTCTCTCTTTTTCCAGATCTTAATGATCCATCGAGCTCCTCTGGGCCAAGTGCCCCTACTCTTACTCATCCTAGTCTTCCTACACTAACAGTTGAGCAAGTGATGGCTACTCAAACTAATATTGAGGCCAACCACTACACGTTGAAGTCGTGTATGGAGACAGTGGCCGCGGTGTAGCAGCGCCCGCGAGGGACCTCGATGCTACAGTTCGGACTCCCATTTTTTGTTTGTTGCAGTTCTTAATCTAAACCAAAGAGTCCAACTCTGGCAAATCGTTTGAGAAAACAGATTTTTGAAAAGAAGTGTCAAACATGGACTGCTTTGCCAGATACAGAGTCGCCATCTAAATATTTTTAAAATGGGAAATTTAGGAAACCCTGACTCGGTGCCGAAGGCCACGTGTCCGTCATCACCAAAGTTGTCTTGGCTCGGGAGCTTGGGTACGATTGGGGAAGGTCAGCTATGAGCACCCTCTTTCGCCCGGTCCAAAAACCAGCCTCTACTAACCGTGATATCCGATTTTGAAAACATTACGGGTATGTTTGGTAACGTTTACGTTTTCAGTTTATATTTACAAAAATTTTATAAACTGGTTTTTGTTTATTTTTAGAAAAACATAAATTACAAACGCGTTTGGTAATTGACAAAATGTTTAAAAAAATTTTAAAATATAAAAAAGAGTGAGAAATGGCAAGTGGCGGTGGAAGGCGGTGGTGGAAAGTGGTGACGGTGGGTGGTGGGTAGCTGGTGGTGGTGGGTGGTAGCGAGTGGGTGGTGGTGGCGGTGGTGGTGGTGGCGGGTGGCGGGTGGTGGTGGTAGGTGGGTGACAGATGGCTGGTGGTGGCGGGTGGTGGTGGGTGGTGGTAGCGGGTGGTGGTGGTAGGTGACGGTGGGTGGTAGCGAGTGGATGGTGGTGGTGGTGGTGGTGGTGGCGGCAAGTGGTGAGTGGTGGTGGCAGGTGGATGGCGGGTGGTAGTGGGTGGTGGCGGGTGAGTAGTAATGGCGGGTAGGTGGTGGGTGAGTGGGTGACAATGGGGGGTGGTGGGTGGTGGTGGTGGTGGTAGCGGATGGTGGGTGTGGCGGTGGATGGCGGATGGCGGGTGGTGGTAGGTGGTGGCGGGTGGGTGGTAGTAGCGGATAGGTGACTGGTGGTGGTGGTAGGTGGGTGGGTGTGGTGGTGGTGGTGGTGGTAGCGGATGGTGGTGGCGGTAGGTGGCGGGTGGTGGTGGGTGATGGCGAGTGGGTGGTGGTAGGTAGGTGACGGTGGTGGTGATGGATGGGTGGGTGATGGTGGCGGGTGGTGGGTGGTAGCAGTGGTGGGTGGTGGTGGTAGGTGGGTGGCGGATGGTGGGTGGTGGTGGCGGGTGGTAGGTGGTAGCGAGTGAGTGGTGGCGGTGGCGGTAACAGATGGTGGAGGGTAAGTGGCGGGTGATGGTGGTGGTGGTGGATGGGTGGTGTGATGGCGGTGGTGGGTGGTGGCGAGTGGGTGGTGGTGGTGGTGGTGGCAGTGGCGGTGGCGTGTGGCGGGTGGTGGAGGGTAAGTAGCGGGTGTTGGTGGTGGTGGTGGGTGGGTGGGTGACGATGGCAGGTGGTAGCGAGTAGGTGGTGGTGGTGGGTGGTGGTGGCAGGTGGGTGATGGTGGTGGTGGTGGTGGCGGCGTGAAGTGGGTGGTGATGGCGGTGGGTGGTGGTGGTGTGTGGCGGGTGGTGGATGGTGGGTGGTAGTGGCAGGTGGGTGGTGAGTGGTGATGGCGGAAGACAGTGGTGGAAAATGGTGGCGAGTGGTGGCTAGTGTTGGGTGGTAAAAAAAAAAAAAAACTCAAAACTCAAAACGGAAACACATTTTTTGGCCAAATTTATAAACTAAGACCACTGATTTATAAATCAAAAATTTTACCAAACAAGTTTTTATTTGAGTTTTTTAAATTTTTGTAAATATAAACAGAAAACTGAAAACGTAAGTGTTACCAAATGGCACATGTTCTCGTTCCGGTTATTAGCCTAGAATTACTATGTTATGCGCACAGCAAACAAGTATAGATTAGATTGCCTAATTTGGAAACAAGCATTGCATATCCGTTCGTTTTGAAAACGCTTCGGAATTTGCTACTCGCAAGTAGGCTAAAACACGGATTTCAACGAGTTTTTCCAACTCAAGCAATCCAACCTCCACCCACAGGCATTCAAACAGTTTATCTCATATAAGCATTTAGCCACATGGTAATCATGCTGTCATGTTAACATTCACACGCATACGATATGCTAAAGCATAAATACTTACATCGTACTCCGTGTCAAAACAATAAACTAGTTAACAAACATGCATGCCCTAGTTCATGTTAGAGTGACTAATGCATCGCATGCAGAATGTGATTAGGATAGGCTCGGCTAACCCTAAAATGGCATGTGAAATGCAATCATTCGGTGCACGTATTCAAGTTAGATTTGAAGATACAATGCGGTTTGTATGATGTACCGAGCCCGGTGCATGTAAGACAAATGCATGGGTGCACGCATGCGTTGCATAAGGTATGCTAAAATAAACGTGCCCTAATCTACCATCATAAGCAGGTAAATAAAAGGGAAGAAAGAAGTGGGGGTTGGAAGACATGCACACCACTCACACACGCTTATTACAGATTTGCCCTCGCTCGGAGGGACCAAAAGAATATACAAATTAATTAACTACGCAAGCTAATTAAATATTACAGATCAATTAAATTGACAAATTAATTAATCTAATTAAAACAGTAAAGCCCTCGGGGAGCGGATCAGATGCAGCACATGCTCGGGATTTGCTCGGAATCGCACTGCCATGCATAGTCTGCCTCTGTTTTCCCTGCTTTGTTCCTCTAAAAACTGTCAAAGTCTCAGGAATGCCTCTCAGGATACTGGGGGATCCCACCAGCTAAGTAGAATGACCACCGGCACTAGGATGTGGCCATTGGCACAAAATGAACCCATCGGCTGATGAATTACTGCCGGCCGGCACAAAATGTTGCCGGTCGGCAAAGAATGCCTGCAGAACTTGCAACTCACAGCAGCAGAGGGCAAAACTTGCATGGCAATACAATTCAAACAATGTATGCACCAATCATGCCCCCTATCATGTTTGCGACTCAAAGGGGTATGTGTCTCGATTTTTGGGCCACCAATCGTGCATTTTCATGCATGATGGCCCAAAGAACCAATGTATGCACTTTCATGTCAAATGAAATGCAAGTCAAACAATCAAAGAGCCCAATCCCCATCACCGAATCAAGGGACAAGGCATGCATGCAAGATGCATTGCAACCTAATCATATTAGCTAGGGATGCAACATGAGCATGTGAACAAACAATGCACACTAGGCATGCAACCTATGCAAGCAAACTTGCGAGTCAAGAGGCAAGGCAAACCAATGAAAAGATAGACTTAAACATGATCTAGGCAACTCTAATTAGGCCTAAAATCAGTGGCCAAAACCAAGGAAATGAAGGCCAAAATGCACACACACATGCATGCAATCATGGTCCAACACCTTAAGCCTAAACAAGGCAACTCTTAAGCACACTTAAAGAGACCAAACAATAGACAATTAGTATGCAACTCAAGCTCTGAAATTGCACAAAATAGAGGTGCTAAACCAACTAATTCAAGCAAGTAAAGCATGCAAATGGCCCAAATACTTGAGGCAAGCCAAGAGGCTTAAACCAAGGTCAAACCCACCAAGCCTCACAAGGCTAAGGGGACTCAAAATAGGTCAAAGGCAGACTTAAACAACACCCGAGGAACACCTAGATGGCATCTAAATGGCTTGAATTCAAAAGCATGCACACATGCACTTTCAGGGAGCATACAACACAAGCTCATAAGGCGTTAAAGAGGCATGTAAGGCAAGCATACAAACATGTTAAAGGGATTGAAATAACATGAAAAAATGACTCCAATCCACTAAATCAAAGTAAACAAAGCATGCTATACACTTACATACTTAAGGCCAACAAGCCAAAAAATGCAAAGAGGCCATATAATGCATGCTAGGGTCGACTCAAACAACCTAAGACAGACCTAATGCATGGCAAAATAAGCACAAAAGCTTCACAAATCTAAGCCTAAAACATGCTAAAACAAAGGCACACAACCTAAGGCATATTAAGGCAATCATAAGGCATTACAAGGTAGGTATGCAAAGCATGCATGGTACACCAAAACCAACTTAAAACCATGTTATATTATGGCAATATAAGCATGAAAAACAATCATGGCATGCTCAACACAGACTCAAACATGAGCTCCCTTAAGAGACCAAAAATGGTCCCTTTCAAGGACAACAAGGAGAGGGGGTGGCCCTCCCCTTTTGGAGACTTCAAGGTACCATCCCCACCACTGAAATCCCTCAAGATTTCAGTGGTGAAGAGGCCCAAACACCAAGTCTCGAAACTTGCACAAAATAGCACAAAAAAGGGGCCTTTCAAGGCCTAAGGGTGGTCAAACACACCCAAACCACAAAACACTCTTAACAAACAATCAAGAGGGCCTAAAAACAGAACTTTTTTATGTTATACACTAAACACAAAAACAGCTCTAAGATAGGTAGAAATAGGATGCAAAAATGGGGTAAAAAGGACTAGTTTCTTACCCTTGAAGCCTTTCTTCAACAATGGTGGTCTTGTTGCCTCCTTAAGCTTCAATCCAATCAAAAACAGCAAGAACAAGCCCTTAGAACCTCAGTAGCCAAAGGAAGGTGAAGCACTAGGTGCTTGTGTGCAATATTATGGATTAAAACACACACAAGAGTAATATAGAAATAGGATATGTATTAAACCCTAACCCTAAAACCAGAGCTTCCTCTGTATTTTCTAAGCAAAAAGCTCTAATTTTTTCTAACCCTTGAGCAAGGGAGAGGAGGGCTCCTCTTATAGAGGAGCCAATCTTGTAAACTTACAATGTAAGCTAACAAGAGGGGCATCCCTCCATATACGTGTATGGAGGGGAAGCAAATGCTAGCCAGCTATTTCAAAATATCTCCAAAAACAGCTGAACAGTAGTTGGCCGGCCAAAAATGTCATTTTGACAAAATTGACTGCCGACCGGCAACAAAGAGTGCCGACTGGCAACATACATTGCCGGTGGCAACAAAATCCAGCCGGTGGCCTCTAGCCACTGCCGGTGGTGTGTGGGGATGCCTCACAAGGCATTCCCTGGCCCTCCAAGGAAAAACATAAGTGCTCGGTGCAAAACCAGACACAAAACGGTCGAGTTCGGAGATCTTGAGACAAGGCGCGTAACCGAGAACTCCGAGAACTCCAAACGAACAAAAACATGGATAATCACTGAGTGTTCAAACGGTGACGTCCAAGTCTTGAGGACAGTCAAAAATGGGGTGTCTACATGCGGTCACTAACCTGTCTCACCGTCTGCAAAATAAGACGTGTGAGGTACATTGGGTTAACGCCCAACTCACTTTGCTTCAGCATATGTATAAGGACGCGCAAGCGGAGATTTGCGCGCTGAAGGCAGAGAACAAAGAACTGAAACGGAAGGCTACCTCTATGGAGAATAAAGAGGTAAAACGACAGGCCACTTGTATGGTCCGGTTCGGAGCGCCGTCGTATTTTTCCTTTGATGGTCGACAAAAAGTTAACTTTCTTGGTGAAAACACTAAGGCAGGGCCTTCTCTTGGGGAACACACTAAGGCAGGGCCTTCGAAGGTCTCCCAGAACGAAATTGAGATGAAGAAAACGACGGGAGAGTCAAGCAAATGAGGTCAGCGTATGGCCGTTTGCCGGAGGAGAAAGAAAAACAAGATCCCTCTCTTTTTTTTTTCTTTTTTTTTTTTTTTTTTTTTTTGGAGTCTCTGTAATCGGGGATGTCCTTCCCAAACTGCAATAAAATCAATTTAGGTTCTGTACATTCATGGCGTGATTGGCACATCACTCTTATTTGAAAATAATTTTGTTTAATTTGAATTTGAGAATGATTGAATTTGAACTCTGAATTGGACATTGATTTCATACTGACCTGAATCACAAAATAACTTAACGAAAGAAAAACGAGGCAAAACAATCCAAACACATTTATATACACTGACTAGTATGAATACCCTGACCGGTATGAATACACTAACTAGGTGACTCAAACGGAGAAGAAGATAGAACCAGTGACTCAACTATGCCCCTAATTCATTGCCTTGATTTTTATTTTTATTTTTTTGTAAAAATGTTTTGATCAACATGACAGTTAAATTAGCATAAAGCTCGCATAAACTATGAGTCACATAATTCTATTCCTTCTAACACATGACACTACTCCTCAATTGAGGTTAAACCTCTTCCCACCGTCCCTAGGTATTATAACCTAGAGCTCTAATACCATGTTGTGACGCCCCAAATTTTTTGAACATCAAGGGAAATTAAATAAACCAAATGACTTAATAAACTAAAAAGTTGGCATCTTAATAAAGCATTCCAACTCTCGTACATAACCAAATATTCAAATAATATTAAATAAAAACTTAAAATTATCCAAACACAACATCAAAAGAAATTATAAGGTCCTTAATAGCTAGTATCCAAGATAATAAAGTTATTCGACTTTAGTCATGATTTCAAGTCAGCCAAGGCTCTACGTTAGCGTCAACTCCACTTCAGCTTTAATTATTTCCTCGCCAAAACCTGGCATAAAACGCCAAGGCAACAAAAATATATGCCATGAGTTTTGCAACACAGTAAGAAAACATAGTCAACCTACCATTCTTTTTAAGAGAAAAATAATGAGATTATAAACATGAGATAAAAATATAATTGTAAACATAAATTACAATCATTAAAATAATTTCAATAATTTTAATAAATTAGGTGACACTCGAAATCTCACCAAAGAGATTTAACTTACCAACCACTAAGCATGGCAACGGTTAATTTGAAACCCTTCCTTGGTCAAATATTTAAGTGTTACCAACCGTAACCACCAGGGATGCCCACGTCCGGAGTTATATACTAGCAAAGGGCATCCGTAGTCCGCCTCAAGGAAAGCGATCGCCAGGCACGTATCCTCCACATCCACCCTTATTCCAAAACCGAATACCGAAAAGGGTTCAAATAAGTCTCGTGCCATCTTAGAGTTTCGCAACACAATTTACGTGAGAATTTTCAAAACAAGGGCTCACCCTGAATAACCAGTATTGACCGTCAACCCTTAATTTCGTACACTCTTTAAAACCAAGACTCACCCTGAACAACTGGTATTAACCGTCAATTGTTAACTTTGTGTATGCCATTAATCGTTTCAATTAATTTATTTATTAAACACAAATTATTCAAATCTCAATCACCAATAACGTTATACCAACTAAAGAAAAACTCCCAACATAAAACATTATGCATGTCACACAATAATAGTTCAATGTACAAAATTTAGTAAACAATTACCTAAAACCATAGTATGAACATAATAACTTAGATACAAGAAATAAACCATAAATACATGCACAAATTTTTGATTTACAAAATTAGATTAGCACAATATTAAAGGGATGATTTTATCCTGTCCAGAAACATTTTCAGAATATATGTCATGCAAATAAAATTGTAAATACATTACTTATACAACTCTAAAATTCATATCAATCTACAGAATACTCAATAAACATGTTATGGTCATTTTTCAAAAAGCATTTTCCAAAAATTAAATTATAAATAATTCTTAAAAATTCCAAGGGTGTTTATGACACAGATTTGTCACATCTCCTTATATTAATTCCATGCTTAAATTTATAGATCAAACCCATAATATAAAAATTTATCATGAAACTAGACTTCTCAAATTTCATCGTTTAGTTAGAAATTACCAGATTTGGCTTAGTATAGAATTTTAAATAAATTTTCAAATACATGGTAAAATCTGTCTAACAGTTTCAGATTTAGTTAAAAATTTGTATAAATTCGTAGAAGGCTCAAAAATTGTTGCCAAAATTCTTGGATGAACTAAACATTATTATCAACAACTTTGTAGAAGAAATCATCTCGAAATTTTGAGTATAAAATGGTCTAAAAATTCGGGCAACATTCTGGCAGATTCAAAACAGACTATTTTCATCACAGTTTCAGATTTAGTTAAAAATTTGTATAAATTCGTAGAAGGTTCAAAAATTGTTGCCAAAATTCCTGGATAAACTAGACATCATTAGCAACAACTTTGTAGAAGAAATCATCTCGAAATTTTGAGTATAAAATTGTCTAAAAATTCGGGCAACATTCTAGCAAATTCAAAACAAACTATTTTCATCACAGTTTCAAATTTAGTTAAAATTTTGTATAAATTCGTAGAAGGCTCAAAAATTGTTGCCAAAATTTTTGGATGAACTAAACATCATTATCAACAACTTTGTAGAAGAAATCATCTCAAAATTTTGAGTATAAAATTGTCTAAAAATTCTGGCAACATTCTGATAGATTTAAATCAAACTATTTTCATCACAAAATTCCTATACATATATATAAAATTTCTATTTATGAGTAGTCATTTTAATCACAAGGAAGTAATCTGAAAATTTCACTAATAAAAAGAAATGAGAGGGTTTTCTTGCTTAGTAATAGGGTGACAAAATGGTTGAGAATTTTGGCTTCCTTAATCTCCTACTCTTCTTCCTCTCCTATCACTAAGCTTGGTTGCTTCAGGGACTTCTCTCTTCTCTTTTTTTTTTTTTTTTTTTTTTTCTCACCGAATGCTTGCATGCACCCCACAGACAATGAAGGCTTGCATGCATATATATAATGCTTGTTGCACAAATCTCTCTCTCTCTCTCTCTCTTCATTCTAAGTTTTCTTTCTCTTAATTCCAAGAGCATCATTAGCTCTTCTTCCCTAAACAAGCATGCAAATCAACATGTGGAAAGCCTCTAGCAAATTTCTACAAAGGTTTGATTCCCTTTTTTTCTTTTTTTCTTTTTTCTTTTTTTTTTTTTTTTTTTTGGTGTGGGTTTCTGAAAATTGATACACTAAGATTTTTAACTAAGGTATTTTGTAAGAATAATTATTATATTGAATCATAATTAAAGTAGTTTATAAACAACAAATATTGAATACCCACAAAATTATTATTCTTAATAATGTCTTTGTTAGTGATTGAATTGAGTCAATTTAAAACTAACTTTTACACTAATATACAACTCAGATAGACTGAAGACAAAATTAATTTATTTATTTATTTTCTTTTAAGAATAATTAAATGTGAGGTTTTCACATGGTTATACAATGATTCTGGTTTGGCCCGACCCATTTGTAATTCTGGACTCGGGTTTCATGGTTTCATATTGTTGTTCTTGTCTTATTTCCTTTATGCCTCCTTGAGTTTGGCTATTGGGTTGTATTGGTTGCGTTGGAAACAGGTTGGTAGCTTGGTTTTCAAACTTTGGCTGCCCAAAATTTTACTCCTTCGCTAGAGCGTCACTTCTTGCACTCGAGTGGGATTTGTGAATTCTCAGTACTTTTGCAGGTCTGCAAAACTTTGGGAGAGTGTATTCTACGCTCGAGCGATGCTTCCTGCGCCCGAATGGCCTTTCTTGCGCTTGAGTGTTGATCTGCTGTTTGCAAAACTACTAGGAGTATGTATTCTGCGCTCGAGTGAAGTTTTTTCCGCTTAAGCGAAACAACTTATTGTGTCTGGACGCTCGAGCGTCACTTCTTACGCTCGAGCAGACTGTGCATATATCAATTCGTAAAAGTCATTTTTTATATCACTTTTTCATCTCTTTTTCTCTTTAAACATTTCAAAAACCTAAAGTTGAGACCTTCTCTTTCTAGGACTCACTCTCTCTCTACAAATACACCAAGATCTACCCATCTCTCCATCCTACTCTCTTTGTTAAAAAGGTAGAGCTCATCTAGAGCTTTGTTTTCATCCGAATAGAGTTAGATTTCGGCTTCCTTAAGGTTTCTCCACTCTCTCCTTGATCTTCTAGCTTCGAGGTAGGGATATTTTACACTCTTTTATGATTTTTAACTTAGCTATTTGTTTTTCATAAACAATATTGTGATTTTTGAGGATTTTGAACAAACCTAGGATTATGGTTTAAATTTTTTTTTTTTATAAAAAAAAAAGGGGTTTTCAAATGGATGTATGGAAAATGGTTATGGGAGTGGAAATAAAGGGTGAGTAGTGGCTAAAGTATTGATTTCATACTTGAAATTGGATTTTTGGAAGAATGAGGGTTTGTCTTAAATGTCTCAAATATTTATTTTGTATAAATAAATGGAATTGAAGTTAGGAATGTGAAATTGGATGGATATGATATAGATGGTGGAGTTTGATATGTATTATCACTCACCTCGAAGTTTGGAAAGTTCATCTGTATTAGAGATTTTATATCCGTTTAGAAATATCTATTTTGGGGCTATCGATGCATGAAGATTAGGTGAATTGAAACTAATTTCTCATCCATGTGTATTGAATATTGTTGCTCATTAAATACATTGCAAATGTATATGATTTTGAGAAAATGGGTGAAAGTTGAACAGAGGTGTGTACTACCAAACAAAGTTGGTCTGTGTGTCTAGAGTGAAAGTCCCGAAAAACGCACATATGCATGGGTGTCGATTCCCGCGGACGAAATATCTGTAAAATGGCAATAGTAGTACTTGTATAGACTACGTTTACACGGGTGCCGTTTGACGATTTACTGCGGATGAAATATTCGTGAAATGTTGACATGATTTAAGAATTGTGACATAAATTAAGCATGGTATGATTTTGAGAAAGAAATGTAAACCATTTTGACATGGGCATTGTATATGCATTTCACCCTTATATCTTTGTCAAGATTCATATATTGTGTTAGATTATTTCTATTGGATTTTGGCTCACCCTATTTGGGAAAAACCATTTTCAGGTACTGGTGATATGCCTTAACCAAGGACTTAGCTTAGGAGGACTGTGGAGCTGAAGGCTCAGTTTTGTTATTTTGTATTCACTTTTGCACAAGCTTAAGGCATTATTCATATTGAGCTCAGTATTCACTTTTGATGTACCCAAGCCTTAACTTAGAAAGATGTAAGAATTTAAGGCATATGATTATCTGTTTAGTTTTATCTCTTTTTATTGATTCATAACACATGCTGTAGATTTAGGTTGCATTATTTGTGAATGTATATCGCATGTGTCACCCTTTTGTATAATCGAATCTCATATAATATAAGGCCATTATACTCTTATTTATATTGTTATTTACTTATCGTTTTGGATGGTATATTGCATTTACTTCGGGGCGTTATAGGTTGAGCATAATAGCGCTGAGGCATTGAATTTGGCACTACATACATCCTATGCAAATTGTTTGCCTACAACAATGTCATATTATATTAGGCTTGACAATAATGGTTTGAGTTTCATATTATACCCACACAAAAAATACGATGTTAAACTAACACTCACATGATATGTGAGATACATCAATGGAGGAGGAATTGAATTACCACCTATGGCAAAAGCTGGAAGAGGAGGAACGTGTTGATGAATATGGGCATTTCTTCCAACAGATAATGGAGAAGCTCTAACTGTTGGACCTGTAATAGATTTTGAAGAAGCCAAGCTAGTAGCATGGGATTTTTTTTTTTTTTGAAGTTCGCTACCAACGCCGCTTCAAATCCACTTTTTACCTCCTTTTGCCCTTACTAGTTACATCCTTTTTCTTCAATCCTTTTGGTTGCACAACATGATTGTCATATTCGCAATCCACTTCAAAGCTTTGGGTTTCATCATCATTACGTACTTCATTTTCAACAGCAAAATGAGCACTTAACTTGCTTTCAACATTTGCACCTAATGTAGTGACTTGTGCAATTGAAAAATCATAGGTTTCTTCAATTTCAGCAGCTCTACATGCTATTGCTCTAAATACAGTCATCAATGTCTTATACCGTGAGGCTTGTTAGAATTTGACATCTACTTGAATGTCATTTCCCATTAATGTCCTTCACAATTTTAGCTCTTGCTTGTTTGGTCCACCTCTTCAAAATATATTATGAAGGAACCTCTTTCATCTTCAATACGTCTCTAATAACCTTCAAAGAGTGGCAACACAAAATTCATTTCCTTTCAAACTTTGTACGATTACAACCCAAAGAGTCATCCCTGTTCATCTTGACTTTCTTTCCATGTTTCCTAGCAACAACAACAACTGTGTATATGGTACAAGCCTCGCCATATTCAATTGCTTTTATGTTCAATTCAATGGAACGAAAGTACTCATTTTGAAATTCCTCAAAAATATTTTTTGTGTACACATTACTCATTTGAATTAACATTCTTTTTGTCGCTTTCACCTTTGGCAACCTTTGGCACAAAGCATATCCTGCTTCTAACTTCTTGTATCGCTTCTCATAGAGTATCTTTTCAAAATGCATGAAGAATTCATTTAAAACGAATGTAATCCTTCAAAAAAGCATTAAAAGATTCACTAAATTGTGTGGTACTCATTCCCGCAGCCCATGTCAATCTAATATATGGCCAGCCCCATTTTTGTTTCACCGTAAAAGTCAATTTCAACCAATGGTTATCATGAGCATCATATTTATCAAGCTTTTCAACCCACTCTAACTTCCATTCATTTTCATCTTCAATGTCAAACATGAATTTATTTAGTACACTCTGTACCACTTTATCTCAGAAGAGATAATTAACATGTTTTAATGCATTTTGCATTAAATGCCAAGTACACAATCGGGGACTTGTGTCAAGCATAACAATGGGTATGGCTTTAGCCATTGCAACATCTTGATCGATAAACAAATTTTTTGGTGCCTTTCTTGACATAGCCTCTAAAAAAGTTTGAAACAACCATACAAATGATTCGGTGGTCTCATCATACAACAAGGCTGCATCAAATACAACTGCTTCCCTATGATGGTTGAATCCCACAAAAGATGCAAAGGGTCTATATTCTTTGTTTAACTTGTAAGTCGTATCAAATGTAACTACATCACCAAATGGGGCATATTCCATGATCATTTGTGCATTGACCCAAAACCTAATCGTTATTTGCTCCTCATTATCCAACTGGAAAGCATAAAAAAAAGAGAAAAATTTTGCAAAGATTTTTTTTTGAAGTATTGCAATACATTGCCTACTTCTCCATATGCTAAACTTTGTTATCTTTTAGTTCTCAAATAATTTTTTTGGTCTAATTTCGTAAACCCAAGACATTGCCTCCCACCAGCTTTCTTACCTATGAGTTCAAAAGATTGGACTAAACGAAAAACAGATTGTGCGGCCAAATCCAACTCAATTGCTTGGGTAGTCGATATCTTTCTTTGTGACAGCAACATGTGGGCACACTCAGGTGATACAAGTTCATGGTTGTGTTTTTCTTTGAAATCAGTCACAATAAATTTCCCAATACCCTCATCTAATTTAACATAAAATCGAGCCTCACAACCAGTCCTAGTTTTAGCTCCAGGGTTTTTTGTCAATGGGTCTCGCTTATCAACCTTCTGAAATCTCTCCTTGTTGCAAACCAAAATTCTACAAATAAGTTGGTTAGTGAACTTGTTCTTGCTACAATAATTCTTTCTTATGCTAAATCCCATTCTTCCTCTATATGCATTATAAAAATCATACGCACATTGTTCTGAATCAAATGTCATTCCCTCTTTTGGCTTCCAGGCATAAACATTCTCAAGTTCCATATCCATATCAAAATGCAACTGGAAAACCATATAAATCAAATGTTAGCTACAGAATAAGTCATGTAAATTATATCTGCTATAGAAAAAAATGTTATATCTTCTACACAATTTAGAAATAAAAAAAATAACAATTTCATCCTTAATCATTGTGAGAAAAGTGAAGAGGTAGGTCAAAACAGACATGGGTTGAGGTCATGAAAAAAGTGAAGATTACTTTGATGCTGACTGAAACTATGGCTTTGCATAAAGCCAATTACAAACAAAAACCCAACCTAATTCAACAAGCCTTCATTATATTTACCAGCATGAACAACATCTTTTTCACATAATTTTATCTTTTAGATGGTAGAAATAATTTTTGAAAAAATTGAAAATATCTTGTAAGTGTTTATATTTGTCAAACTAACAAAATATAAAAACAAAATTTGAAAATTCCCCTAATTTTTGAACTATTATTATGTGTATCTAGCAAAATTCTCAGTGCATTAGTTAAGTTATTGAAATATCTTTTAAGTGTTTATATTGGTTAGTTCATGGTTTACCATGATAATGAAACTGACATACAAACATAAATTTTTAGTGCATCAGTTAAGTTCTTGACATACAAACAAGAATTTCTTGAACTTATATATGTCAAGACCAGGAGAACCATTACCAATAGGCAAAAATTATGCATGTAAAGACCAAGGATATCAACAACCATTACCAACAAGCAAAAATTATATCGGAAGTGATTGAGACCCCCTCAAGCCTCCACCCCCACCACCCTCATATACACGTGAGGGTTAGTGATTGGAGGAGAAGAAAAAAAAAAAAAAAAAAACTAGCTAATCAGAGGCCAGTGGGGGTCGTAGGGGTCCCGATCTTTTTCCAAATTATATCACATGATTGATTTCATGTATCAAACAAATGAAGCTGAAACAATCAATTACAAAGACAATGAAGATTAACCGGTGGATGATTGACCTCAGACTCAAACGTCGGGTGTTTGAAGCTACAGAGACTGGTTTGCTCGCAAGGGAACTTTGGTTCACGAAGTGAGGGCAGAGAGAATGAGGGCAAAGTAAAGGGTTACGTTTAGGGAGTGGGTCGCTGTCGAGAATGTCGCCGGTGCGATGGGTTCGGTGAGTAAGAGAAGAGCATGAGGGCTCTAGTTTGCGAAGTAGAGAGAATCAATCCACCTCGATGGGTTAAGTCGCCGTCATTGAGAGTGGGTCGCCGTCGACAGTGGGTTGTTGGTGAGGTTGGGTTCGGTGGAGGAGAAGATCGTGAGGGTGAGGGTGAGGGTGAGTGAGAGTGAGAGTGATGTCAAATGTGTATAACCTGTATGTGTAACTTTGCGTGGGAAAATATGATTTTCAGTTTGTTTTGATTGTTTTGTAAGAGGAAGATCTAAACCGTTGGATTTGTTTGAGTGCATCTGGGCAACGAGAGAGTATAAGAAGAGGATCTGAACTCATTGGAAAGTTGGGATTGGTAATCCAATCCTCTTGGATTAAAATATTTTAATTTTATTTTTCTCAAATAATTTATTTGTGAAATAAATATTTTTAAAAAAAATTATTACCGAAGATTAAGTATATGATTTTTTTTAATAAAAAAATATTATATTTAATGAATTTTTAAATAATTTATAAGTAAAATTTATATTTTTTTTAAGTGTTTCTAAATTAAAGGGTTGTTTAAGATGTTATAAATAAATGTACTTTTTGACTTTTTATGAAATATGGGTTGAGTTTGAAGTGGTGTGGTAGAGAAGTGATGTGACTTAAATAAAATGATATGACTTAAATAGGATAGTAATTTTTTATTTTTTGACTTTTTTAGAAAATAACAAACAAAGACTTTGTACTTAAAAAGTATTAAAAAATAATTATAATATTAAAAAATATTAATTTTATATATTAATACTATGAAAAATGAAAAATTTCCCTAAAAAAATTCTCCCTAATCCCCTTAATTGCCATTTTTGGCAAACTATTTTTTTCTTTTTTTCTTTTTTCTTTTTTTTGTTTTAACTTGAAAGGAAAAAACGGGGGATACGGGGGACCCCCATACGGGGGATTTATCAAAGCCCTAATACTATTTATAATATTGTTAATCTAATTACGTACAAACAAATACTTTTATTTTACATCTCTAATTTAACATCATCATGGTAATAATCTTTCGCTCGATAACGTGGACAATGTCTTCCGAGAAGTTGAGATGAGATCCAGGGTTTAAAGCAAAAAAAACAGTGTCCGTCAGCTTTCTCTCTCTAACCCGAGTTCACTGGTTTCTCTCCTTCTCCTCTTACCACCCTCCAACTCTCATCTTCTCTTCATCCAACACCATCAATGCTCTATGTAAATTAAGGCTCTTTCCATATCAGAGGTCAGTAAACCCTAATCCTTTTTCGTGATATACTTGGAGACGCTGCTACTTTTCATTTGATCACCAAAATTACACTTGAAAAAAATCTGTGGGTGATCCAATTTCATTGAAATTAAGGTGTGTTTGGTTTGGATCAATGAAAGAGTTGAATTCAACAACGGATCCAATTGGGCAAAACCTAATAAAGCTGATTACGAATGTGTGTTTCTCAGTCTTTGTATTCTCGGTGCTCATATTTACAGTAATTGCCATCACATACCAACCTCCCGATCCATGGGAATCTTCTAGAGCCCTCACTAGAGTTTTTACCCAATTCGAAAACGCCACCTTCCAAACCGACACTACCCTCCTTAAAACTGGTGAAGACCTTGCTACTCCCGCCGCTCCACCTGCCAACGCCAACCCTAACGCTGTTACCGAATCGATCATTGAGAAATCCGAGGCCCAATTGACTAATCTGACGTTGAAATCGGGTTGTGAGTATATCTCTGCAGTGAATTGTTCCGATCCTCAGGTTTTGATTGCCATTGAAAGGTTTAATTTGAAGGCTTTGAAGTCAATTGTGTTTCTGGAGTATCAAACACCGGTCAGTGGGTTGAGACTTGATGAGTGCGATGTGGCGTGGAGATTTAGGAACAAAAAGGAAAAGTCTTGGAGGAAGTACAGGGATTTTCGGAGGTTTAGGATTGGGTATTGTGAAAATTGTACTTATAAGGTGCTTAATGCGAAGGGTTGGCACTCGGGTACAAATGCCCGCAGGCCAAGGACTACAGTTAATAATGCAAATAGGAGTGGTGAGAATGCTAAAGTCGCTCCTCCATTTCATGACGATGAGATCAATGACACAATCCCTGTGTTGGGTTCAGATATGGCCTTTAGGAAGGGGAAGTATTTGTACTATTCACGCGGAGGGGATTATTGTAAAGGCATGAATCATTACCTTTGGAGCTTCTTGTGTGCCCTTGGGGAGGCTCAGTATTTGAATAGAACATTTGTCGTGGATTTGAGTATTTGCTTGTCGGCAGCATATACTGCTGGTAATAAGGATGAGGAAGGAAAGGATTTTAGGTTTTATTTTGATTTTGAGCATTTGAAAGAGGTGGGCTCAATTGTGGAGGAGGGTGAATTCCATAGAGATTGGAAAAATTGGGATAAGACGCACCAAAAGAAAATTCCTGTCAAAAAGGTTGCTAGCTATAAGGTCACACCAATGCAGCTTAGGAAAGATAAAAGCACGATTATTTGGAGGCAATTTGATGCTCCCGAGCCAGAAAACTATTGGTACAGAGTTTGTGAAGGCCAAGCTGCAAAGTACGTTCAGAGACCATGGCACGCACTGTGGAAATCAAAGAGACTGATGAATATAGTTTCTGACATTAGTGGTCATATGGACTGGGATTTTGATGCAGTTCATGTAGTTAGAGGAGATAAAGCACAGAATAAGGAGCTGTGGCCCCATTTAGATGATGATACATCCCCGGATGCCCTCGTTACAAAGCTTCAAGGGATGATTCAACCTCGGAGGAATTTGTATGTTGCCACCAATGAACCATTCTATAATTACTTTGATAAATTGAGGTCTCATTACAACGTTCATTTGCTTGATGATTACAAGGAATTGTGGGGAAATACAAGTGAGTGGTACAATGAGATGAGGCTTTTGAATGGTGGTCGCCCTGTTGATTTTGATGGATATATGAGAGTTGAAGTAGACACTGAGGTTCTTTACAGGGCAAAGACACAGGTGGAGACATTCTATAACTTGACCAATGATTGCAAAGATGGGATTAATACGTGCTGACCAGGTTGGAGATACCTTTTATTGCTTACATTATATTTTGTGAATTATCTCTTCTTTTTTTTCTTTTGGGTCCAATTATTGTTCAGTTTCAAAATGATAACGTTTAACTCGTGTCATTTCTTTGTACTTGTTTATCCTGTTATTGTATTGATTATATTGTAACACTTCTATTTGTCATGTGAAATCTGTATCTATACAATAGATTCACTTTTTACAGCCTTTGCTTCTTTGTGCCTCTTTGCTGTTTGTGACTTCCTCATGAGATAGGACACCTATTATTTAATTTTCTCATCTTATTTCATCCATCTATGATGTATTCTTGCAATTCACTCAATAGCTACAAAGAATTAAAGAGGGTGGGATACGTGATGTAAAACATTTTACACTTCATATCTTCCTAAAAACCTACAAGTAATATGCTACTCATGAAGGTTTCCTTCAAATCTTTTGCACAAATCATAGGAAAATAAACCCCCTTTTTTTTTCCCTGTCACAGATATTATGTGCACTCTTTCTCAGTAGTTACATTTCTTTTCCTTTGTTATTGTTTTGCTACCGATTTTTAATTTACACCAGGCTTTGCCTATGTTTATAATTGCCACTAATCTGTTAGAGATGAAACCAAGAAGGGGAAACTATAGGGATGACATATCTCTTTGCTGTATCATACACTAATTTATGTCCAATATGCTTTCGTTTAGGCATTATTTTCTGGAAGTTTACACTGGATTTCCATGAACCAAGTCTTGTCTCCCATTTTGTCAAATTCCTCTGTGCTTGTCATCAGGGCAGCTTTTTGTTGGTCCAACAAAACTTTTGACCTAGTTGATGGATCTACATGATAATAGTAGGCCCATTCTATTATCCCTCCTGTTGTTCATTAGATGTAGTCATATTTTACCAAATAAATTTGTGAGAATTTGTAATGAAGCTTTTTATTCGTTGTAGTGTACTCATTGAGATAAAATGAGATGGAAAAATCCTCAACAAGGAAGTGCTGCTTCTGTCCCGTCACAAGGAGACTATCAACATTTGCCTTCTCTTCATATAAGATACAACACCTCTGTTCTGTTTGTATATTTCTCCCCCAGATCCAATGAAGTGACTTGTGTCTGGCATCCATTCACAGTTAGGTTCAATGTTATCTTCTAATTCAGATGTCATACTTCTTTTTTTTATTATTGATATGTCAGAAGTCATATTAGCAGCCAACAAAATCAGTTTCTACCTTCTTAAATGGGTAGGGTATTCTTATTTTGCACACTCTTGGTCTCTGAACTTTGTAAGGAATGTATGAAAAACCCTTGCACTGGAATAAAAGGATTGAAACTGCAATCAACTCTCATAAAGTTGTGGTTATAGGCCGGCAAAAGGCTGGTTCTGCTATCTATTCCCTGTTGTTTTTGTCTGTTACATTGGTTGCGGGGATGGATGTAGGACATTTGCATTATGCTTTCTTGTACGCATACACGAAAGCATAATACAATTTCATTGTATCAGCCATGTGATTTCTTCAATCAACTAGTGTGAGAACCATCAGTTCAGAAGTCATGCATGCTGAGTGAGACAGCCGCCGCCGCCGCCGCCACCACCACCAGCAAATTACATTTTTGTTCCTTAATAATTTCATTCTATTTCACTAAATTTAATGGCATTCGGCCTTTATTTCAATTAATAAAGTATTATTTGAGAGCATTGTCTTAAAATAAGATTTTTCTTCTCAGAATTGAATAAAGTAAAAGATTAAACAAATCGAATCGTTCATATTGTAGGGTTTGTCAAGCATATTATTCATTAAAAAAAATAAATAAATAAAAAATTATCAAATATGTTTTGAATTGTGCAAAGAATTTCATGCAATTTTTCAAAACTAAGAAGCCTTTTTATCCAACAATTGGAGAAAACAAGGGGAAAAAAATACCTTTTATAAAAACAAGAAAAAATTATGAGAAATTCTATTTACATACCATGCAAACTCTCAGTACACATCATAAATGGTGTTCGTATATAAATTTTTAAACAAATGTCAAATATTCGGATTTAAAGTTATGAATAAAAATAAATTGTTCAAATATATATTTCATTTAATTATTTATATCCAAACAATTGTTTTGTTTTCATAAATTTATATTTGAATGTTTGACTTTTGTTCGCATATTTATATCCGAACACTATTTAGGGTTTGTACTGAGAGTTTGTACGGTGTGCAAATAAAATTACCCAAAAATAATATATTTGTAAAAGTTGATTTTTCTAAAATAACCCTCAAAATTTCACCCAAAAACAAAAAAAAAATGAAAAATGAAAAAACAAAAAAGAAAGAAACCAAAAAACGGCAAAATAGAAAATTAAAGAACAAACCAAGGACAAAATAGGAAATAAAAAAGAACAAGCCTTTTGGCAATTAGTGGAGCAATTCTTATATGAAAAATTCTATTTACATCATAATTTTACCTCTTTGCACATATTTTCTCATTGTACCATTAAAAAAAAATTGAAATTCTCATTACACCTTTTATAATATCAAAACTAATCTTAAATTAAACCCTTTTCAAAAGTCTTACTGATTTTTCTTATTACACATATTCCTTTTGAATTACTCTGATATCATGTTACCGAACAAACTATACTTGTCTAGTCATCTGTTATTGGACGTTTATAGATTCATTTTTCATAAAACATCATTTTTATAAATAAAAAAAAATTATGATGGACTTATTTGGTTATACATTGTCAAACAATTTGGATTATTCTAGTGTCATGTTGCTGATAAACTAGATTTGTCTAACTATCTATTGCCGCACATTTACATATTCACTTTTCTTAAAACATCTGTCAATACAAATATCTTCAAATCTTTTTTTTTTAAGGAACATGAAAACAATTATATTCAAATAAAACAAACACTATACAGATGAAAATAAAAACAACAAGACCAGGCCAAACAAACAACAAAAACAAAAATAAAATGCCAAAAAATCAGTTACGATTTAGGAAAAATCACACTGAGATGTTATCACAATTCATCTATGTCGATAGTTACTACATCAGGACTGACAAGCATACATAATTGATTAATACGGATAGTATATACTTTCTCCATCTATTAGCACGCGGGTGATGAAAATGAACCCAATTACTTGTTATCTGAGGTAGTAGATGATCAGGAAGCAAATAAATCTAACAAACCTTGTCTGTAATGAATTTATAATTGTAGTCCATTAACAATACACTACTTGCTTACTGCGATGAGTAAAAGAATAATTCTTCAAAGTGAAAAAAATAAAAACGTCAGAAAAATAAACTAAAAATGTTTGGCAATGAATTACCAGACATATATTTTTTGTTCGACAGTAGGTTACTGGATATATATTTTTTATTTGACAATGTGATTTCAAGTTATTTGATTTTGTTCGGTTTTGCTACACTAAATAAAAGTCAAACAACCCTCTTAAAACACGAAATAAAAACATAAAAACAAAGAAAAAAAAACTCTCCATTTCACTTTTTTGTTGGTCTATCACCATCAATTCTTCGTCCATTACTTTCTTTTATGATCAAAACACTATGATTCTCACTTTTTGAAAGTAGATGTATAGTAGATAAGAAGAAATGAGAAAGGAAGAAAAGATGTAGGGATTGAAGTGTAATGGGTGTAAAGAGATAATCAAATCTATTTAATTTTTATTCTTTATCCTTAAAGGTAATTTCATACATGAGTAAAATTAGGGGAAAAAAACCATCACAAATTGAGGGTATAAAGAGATAAATATGTTGTGTAAATAGAATTTCACTTCTTATATAGATAGATATATATCATGGGGTGTCTCTATTTACACACCACTTTTTATCTCAAGGCACACCACTATTTAAGGCATACCTTTAGTAATTTGATAAATATAAAATTTGCTCAATACACACCACAATCTTCCATCTTTACCCTTACTCACACACCTCTTCCACATCTTCCATCTTCACCCTTATTCACACACCCCACCCACATCTTCCATCTTTACCCTTACTCACACACCCCACCCATGATCTTCCATCTCCCCCTCCATTCTCTATTTCATCAACAACGCCAGTGGTGAAGACCTATTCTCCTCCATTCTCTGTTTCATCAAAAATGTCGGTGGAAACAACTCCACGTTGGAGATACAGTAGGTGAGAATTCTCATTTTGCTTAGATTTGAGGGTTTTATGTACGCTTTTCCATTGCCATAAGTATTGTATATGAATGTTTGGTTTTGTGAACTAGTGGCATAGTATATGAAAGTTTGATTTTGCGAATCGTTCAACACTGGTCTATCAAACATTAACCTTTTGTCCGGAATGTTTTTGTCGAACAAATTCAATATGTTCGATATTTTAGTGTCGAACTTAAGTAAACTATTTGAACTTAGTCTGCCGAACAAGTTCAATATGTTTGAAAATTGAGTGTCGAACAAAATTGAATAGTCTAGCTCTGTACTTTCGAACAGGTTTATCTTTCACTGTTTTCTGTTTTATTTTCAGAAATAGATGACCCTTTGCGTATTCCACCCACTGCCTCAGAGAGACGACGTCATGCATTAACAAATCCTGTTCGTGGCCAAGTTCAAGGTCAAGGTCGAGGTCAGGATCGAGATTGGGGTCGGGGTCAGGGTCGGGGTCGGAATCAAGGTCGGGGTAGGGGTAGAGGTCAGGGTGATGAGGGTTTTTGGTTTTTGTCTCCGGGTTTTTGAATTCTTAAGAGAGAAGAAAATACGTAAGTAACGTTTGAGATACTTGGTGTGTATGGTATTCATTATTGTCCTTTATGGTAATTTTACAAAAAGTGTGTATCATAACCCTTTGTTTTTTGTGGTCATTTTACATAAGATTAATATTGTAATAAAAATTAAACCAATTAATAGTGTACCTTGAGAGAAAAAGTGGTGTGTAAATAGAGGCACCCATATATCATGCTCTAATTTGTGTAAAATATTAAGGGCATGTTTGTTTACAAAGCCACACTACTCAATTCCAATAGACACACTCCATCAAAGAGGCTCAATTCATTTTTAGGTCTTTCTAAGATCCGAAGGTAAACATGGGCAATACAACAATGGCAGCAAAAAGTAAGCTAGGCTAAGCACCTTTGCACTAATTCATTTTTTGCAATTATACAAGTAAACCACATAAAAGAGTATATTTTTATTAGAGCGCAGAAATATCATGTGAAGTTAAATTGACAGATAATAAAATAGAATTAAATTTATCTTCTTATATATGTTTTTGGTTGACATGAATTTTTTAGACAAAGTTGAAAAAAAAAAAAAAAAAAAAAAACTTGAACTCTGTTCCACTTTTCACCTCTCATACAAACATAGAAAAAATTGTGTTAAACTGAACTATTGTTAAATTATTTATTTAGTTCTTAAATTATTAATTATGTCTACTAAATCTCTAAATATATAAATCAAAATCTATTTAATTTTTGAACTATTGATTGAATCAATTAAATCTCTAAAATATTTAATTTAAACCTATTTAATTCCTAAAACAATTACAAAAATTAAATATACGCTCATATAAATCAGTTAAAAATACTACATAGTTAAGATTTTATTCTAAAAAATTCTTAAGTTTCTATTATGTCTTTAAAAAATATTTTGTTCCATTGTGTGTTTAAATTAGTATCAGAACCTGATTTCTTAACATTGCCAATAAAATGATATAAGCATTAGATATACTGAATAAGTATAATTTAAATAATAACACTTCATTACAAGTAATAATAAAACAAAATAATACAATAATTAAGTTATAAAAAAAACTTAAAGACAATCAATTAGAAAATTTTTAATGAAATCCAATATATAATACTAGATAAGGGCAAACAAGTAGCTATCTTAAAATATAAGTTATAAATAATTACTCTTACCTTTATATAAAGAAATTCAACAGAAAAACTGACACTTATTTTTTTAAAATTAAATAAAAATTAAATTTTTTTTAAATAAAATTTTAACAAAGTAGGATAATGTTACTAATTTATAATACTTATATATTTATATTTTATTTTTATAATTTTTTCAAGAACTAAATATGTTTGAGTTCAATACCTTAGATACTTAATTGATTAAATCAATAGTTTAAGAACTAGATAGATTTTGATTTATATATACTTTAGGAACTTTGTAAACTCAATCAATAATTCAATGACTAAGTAGACAATTTGACAAAGTGTAATAAACCTGTAATTTTTTCCCCCCCTCTTGCACTTTGCTTCTCTTTCATCCTAACTACACAACTTAAAAATGTACATTTCAATGTAAAACAGAAGGTAATGTAGTTTTTTTTTATTCATACGACAACGAAATTCTAATAAAAATTTCATCAAATATTACATGAATTAAAACCTTCAAGGAACCCAATGTAATTATGCCAAACTTGTAGAGCCTATTGTATTTTCTCCAAATCTCAAAGGTGGTCAATGCAAAAAAAAAAAAAAAACCACCTCACCCAAAACCAAACTCACCCAAAAAAATTTTGACTACCACAAAGCAATGGGAATAAAAACATGGTACTTGTGTAATATTTGAATCACTAGAATGAAACAGAATACAATAGAATGACTATTCCTTAACCTCCCAATGAAATGATCATTATATTCCACTTTATTGCAATGAATCAAACAAAGCATTAGTTTTTATACATGTTAATTACTTTAATTTTGAATGAAGCTCTGTACATAATTTTAAGTGAGCAAGGAAAGAATCGATAAAAATCTTCTCTGACAATAGATGAACAGGTGTAATAAACCCATTTTACAGATTACCAAATCATGTCTCACACATAACTGTTTCAGTGTGGCTCCCAGACTTTTTAAGGTTCAGAAAGAATTCAGCTTGAACGATAGGCAGTATTCCTCATGAAGTAAACAGTTGCAATCCCATGTGCTCTCTACAGAAAAGGTAATGTTTGAAGATATCCTCAGTGCACCAAGCAGCAGCAACAAACTAACCTGGAAATGGATTATGTAGCTTTTGTGGACAGACTAAATTGAGGTGTTGCATGTCGTGCCACAAATGACTCAACAATTGGGTTGACGAGATGAGGTGCCTCATCCTTAGTACATATCAACAATGATGCAGTTAGAATTCCGAAGTTATCATCATCCCAAAATATTCATAAAAATTTAAAAGGAATCACTTAGATGAGCCATTTTTGCCTCATGATGTTTTGACTGCAAAGTTTGCATTTTAAGCTAACCAGAAGTCAAGGTTCCCATTCTGATATAAAAAATAGCCTTTCAAAGCAAATTTTATATGAGAAAGTAAACCAGATTAAACTACAAATCACAATCCCTGTACATGGTCTGTGTGCTTGTGCATGCGCACGAGAGAGAGAGAGAGAGAGAGAGAGAGAGAACCTGAGGGCAATGGCCGACGTTAGAGAGGACAATAAAATCCTCTACCGAATCAAATTTCTCATAAGCTCTTCCAAGCTCAATGGGTTCCCATGGATCCTTGTCACCCCATGCTATCAAAACAGGGCACTGCGAAGAAGAGGAAGAAAGGGAGAGTGACAAATTTGTATCATCAAAACCAAAATATAATCAGCAACACATAATCGTAGGGATCAGTTTAAAAATATGACCTTGACTTGAGGCAGTAATTCCTCTGGAAGAGGACCTCCAGAATAACAAATGAACTCCAGAAACACATCAGCAGCACCAGGCTCAAGTCCTGGAAGAAGGATAGCCTCAACTAATTCATCTGTCACCTGGGATGTGTCATGGTAACACTGAAAGAAACGCAGTTCATCAGAATCAGTCCACGAAGACAAGAACATAACTGGACTGGATCTTCTAGTCGAAAATACATGGCAAGGGAAAAGTTCCAGTACTACTTCCGAAATTAAGATCTGGTGCAAATGGTATCTATGGCAGGTCTTATCATCATCATCCCTTATAATTTTTTTAAAAATAATCTTGAAACTGTTGCTTCTAATTCAAAATTTTACAGTCACTCAATATCAGACATTAAAACCCAAGAAGTTTGGGGTTAAAGAGCTACTGATTGGTAGTTGATCTACTAAATTTTGCCAAGTAATTTCAGAGTGAATCATGGCACCTATAGATATATTGAAATTGCCTTCTAAGTTTGTTAAAACTAACACTGTAGTGTCATTCTCTAGATTCTTTCCTCTAGAAGTACCAGATATCTGTTTGTACATTATCCTAGGAATAACACAAGGTAATCTAAAATTTTCCAATAGTTGTTTTAGATAAAACTTTACAGATGAAAGTGCAAACTTTTCTGAAAATCCTAGCAGTCTACAAAATAGTTGAAAATTTTATCTTGGTAACACTTTTGTGGAAATGTTTTCTATTTGCTCCTTAAACTTGCAATACTTAAAACTTGATGTCTCCATTGGTTGCTCTTTCTCCTATTAAGTGATGCTTGATTGCTATATGTTTTGTCCTACCACGATACAGATATGCGTGAAGATGTTTTGGAAGCCCTACACATCATTAGAAATCACTAACAAGATTTCAGATTTATGGGCATCTAAAGTTCGGAAATGCTTCTACTGCAATTTCAAAATCAGGGATCTAGGAGGAGCTTCAAGTATGCTGCTGCAACTGGTTCAGCATGTCAACCTATACGGCTAAGAAGAATACTCAATGACATAACGAACAGCAAAAGAGGTAATTCATATTACAATCAAGTAACACTACCAAAGAGAGGTAGCAACTTGTTCAACAATGGAATTCAACTGTTGCAACTTGCAAGTACAAGGAGCATATGACAAACATCACCCCAAAGGGACTACTCAGGGAACAATTTCAACTACTAACATGCTAATAGTACTGAAAAAGTGCATGAAGGAAGATGTAATGGTAATGCACTTCATTAGAAGTTTTTGGAAAGCAAATAAATCTTGACGATTATGAAAAGCAAGTAGAAATATCTAGAAATGCTAGGTTTTATTCCTCATATAATGTACAAACAAATATCTAATATTTCTATAGAAAGTAATGATACAAGGATATAAGGGGTGTGTTTGGTTTGTGTTTGTAGAGTAGTTTTTGAGATAAAAAGTACGAAAACTTGTTTGGTTTGCCTTTTTTCAGAAATGGTTTTGGAAAATGGTTTTGGGGAGAGAGTTTTAAAAAAAGTGACTGATTTAATGTGTATGAGAGAGAGAGTGATTTTGGAAAGTAGGTAACCAAACAAAATTTTGAGATTTTTTTTGAAAAAATTTGTTTGGTTTGATTACTCTTGAAAATTTGTTTGTAGAGAATTTTTTCCAAAAATTTTTCTAAAAAACAAACCAAACAAGGCCAAGGTGTTTTTTTTATAAAAGCTACATGCAAGAATCTTGAGAGAGAACCAAAATGTAACGAGTCTATAAATACCCCACAGGGAGTTGATGATTGTATCCTATGAAGCACAATTATGGGTACGGGTACGTTGATACGGTAAAATCTAAAAAAAGTAAAGTACAAGTACGGCTGGATATGTTTGTAAAAAAATATTTATTTTTAATTTAGAGTAATGCAAAAGTTAGTTAAACGGTTTTTTTGGTTTCACATTTAATGTTTAAAAAAAAAATTTATGAACCAAAATGAAATGTCATTATATTAAATAACTTATAAACCAAAACTTAATTTCCAAATCATGCTAAGCCTAAAGAAAAAGTGCAATAAAACTAACTTCACCTCTACATCGGACAAAACATTATTCTAGTTGAGGTGCAGCTGGAGTATACACTAGATACTTTTAGGGTACAATAAAAATTACGAAGAAAATGAATGGTACATGTTCCGTGCATCTAGATATGTATGCAGAAGTACCGTACAAAGTACCAATACCAGGTAAGTATCCAATACTAGTGCGACATTTTGTTGAAGTACCCATGCTTCATGGACTATAATAAGGTGCTAGCATTGTAAATGGAGAGAAGAGCACCAACTATTAATGAAAGAATATTCCTTCTTTCACCCAAAGTCTTCAATTTCTCTCAATTCTATTACACCCCACTATCATTCTAAACAGCCTTCTACTTCCCAAATTTCTGATTCTCAACTATCACCAAAAAATAAAATACTTCACCAAATACGCTATTACGTACTAAGTACTAATCCTCCTACATTCCAACATAAGTGGAAGATACATAAATCGTGTGATGGCAAGAATAAAGTGAAGAAGTTTAACAAGGTTAGGTGGAGTTTGCTGAGACAGGTCATTGGGGTGACAGATGGCACAACCAACCAGCATGTTTGCAAATCAAATGGAGATCAAAGTACCATCAAAGATACTGAGAGCATGAGAGGATTACTTTCAGATTCATCCCTCTATTTCTGAGCTAGGATACACGTTAAATAACACTTGAATTTAACATCTCTCAAAAGCATAATCTATCTATGCCAGTGGAACAAGTCCACTTACAAAGCTAGTAGCTTGCTTAGTAAAACCATACGATGCAATGGCAGGCCAGTGCCTCACGCAGATGCCAGCCATTGTGTGCATATCTTGCACCTTTTCTCAAAGTATGTCCACCTATGGCCCCAATTAGTGAATTAAACTCTCACTAAATAGATCACCATTAGTGCACCTGCAGAGGAATGGATCTATCACATCAAGCATAATGCTAGTGATAGTTGTGCACAAATTATGCAATATAGTACAACATAGCAGAACCATATTCTTAAGCTTCAGAATTTTGGGGAATTTTTACATAATAATGTTGATAGCTACTCATATGGATCCATGTCAGTCATAATTTCCATATTCAATCATAACCAAGGTTTTGAAAAGCGGTTGTGGTCGCCGGAACGGTTGCGGTGACACGGTAGCGGTTGCGGGGTGTAAAAGCCGTAGCGTAACGGTTGCGATACCTGGAACCGTGATTTTTTTTTTTTTTTTTCGCACAATTTGAAGAAAACTTATCGATACGCATATTATTTTATTTTATTTTTCAAAATCAGATTTATTGGGGTTTTAAATAAATTTTGAACAATTTTTGTTAATTTTAAGTATGATCCAATATATTTCATATTTTTAAATCACTATAAATGAGCTTTTTACATTTTATTTCAATAGTTAATTATTTTAAGAATAATTGATTTTAAATGTCTACAAATAATTTTTACCAATACCTGAACTAACTAAATAAAAAATATTCACAATTATTAAATGAAAGGATTATAAAATAAAAATTATGTCATAAATTTTATAAAAAAAATTATAAAGAAGAAAAATTCATATAAGATTTTTTCTTTGGGCTTGGATCACTTGAGTATTTGTTCTTTTTTCATAAGCTTTTGTTTTTGTTTTTTTTTTTTTTTGGGAAAAGAAGCTATTCAGAATATTATAAAAGGGTGTAACAGTGTCTAACGGACCGTTACAGTACCACTATGGCTGTTACGTAACACCGAAACGGCCGTACACATGTGAATTTCTGTCACACCGCTATAGTGACTGTAATAGGTGGCGATAACCATCACAACCGTTATGTAACGGTTGCAGCCGCTTTTTAAAACCTTGATCATAACATTCTCTATGCTTCTTCCATCCGTAGCCCTTGACATTATAAGCATTATTACCAAACAATGGTGTGACTACATAACCATTGTGTCATATAGGAATACCTGACAAAGAATACTCCTCACTGAATCTGGTGTGGCAACAGATTTATAAAAAAAATTGCCAAGTGCAGTATTCCTGACAAGAAATGCAATTATTTTAAACCCTAATTGCCAAGTTTAATACGCTAGAATATGTAAGAAAAACAATTTTATATCCAATTACCTCAACAAACTCTGAAATGATCTGATTAGAGGTCTTCCATACCATGGTTGCTTCTTAATGTGAAGCATACGAAGAGATAGATTTAAAAGGATAATGCCCATGCAGACTTCAGGCTCCCTGACTGCTGCCTGAAGACCAACAACTCCTACGCCAAGGCAATGATGACTCTTTTCTTAGGCACGCATCATGTTAATCTTATCTTTGCAAAATTCAAAGGAATGCAAATAATCTAAGGCACTGTTTGTTTCAATAATCAATAAAAAATAAAGGCAGCAAAAAGAATGCATCAATTCTGTTGAATGAGATATGTATAGTGTGATAAGAAGAGTCATATCACAAATCAAACATAAAATGAGACTAGAGTATGCATTTGCCATTTTCTCCCAAGGGAAGATGCCCTGCATATTAAGACAATATCTTCGAAAAAGTTGAGCAAGGCACAGGACAGTATGGAGGGTGCAGCCCTTCTCCCAAGGGTCCCCCAAAGTTTTAGACAAAATATAAAAACAAGCCAGTCTCCTAAAATAAAAACAATCAGAAATTTGGTTTCGGGTTGAATGCCTCCAAAATTTCTAATATGGTATCAAAGTTACGTCTTAGGCAATGTTCTAAAACCCAGACCATTGATCAAACCAGGAAAATGACCTGGTCAAGGGTCACTGGTTCAACTGGAATAAAACCGTGATGTCATAATTACCTTATAAAAGATTATGAAGAATATATGGTTATTAGAGTTTGTGTCATGTATGAAAACTATAGGGACACTTAGCCCAAGATTGCCTACACAATTGGAATTACAGTAAATTTTGGAATTAAATTTTGCTAGGGTTAAAGTTCAAAGTGGTAGAAGAAGGCTTTCAAGAATTCTAGATGAAAAATGTGAGATTTTGGCATGAAAATTTGCTAGGGTTAAGGTTCAAAGAAGTAGAAGATGGCTTTTAAGAATTCTAGATGGAAAAATTTTAGATTTGGTTTCATTTTCAAAAATGGCAGATTGTTGGATTTCCAAAGCAAAGACTATTTGAGAACCTAGGCCATGTTTGTTTGGGCGGACTGGATTAACATTCCCATGATTAATAGTCCTAGGACTACGAATTCATTGGATTATGTATCCTATCTTAACTAATAATTAAGTTAAAAATAATTAATCCGTACTTTAATTGTTTAACCAAACATCGGATTAACAATTTTATTGGACTATTAGTCCAATCCCAAGCTCATGTCCATCCAAACAAACATGACCCTAATGGTTAATTTGATGGCCAATATGTACGAAAGGGTTTGGGGCATCATTATAGGATTTTGGGATTTAAAAGTGCACTTTTTGAGGATTACGAATAAATAATAACCCAATAACAAGACTCAAGTAATTTGTGCAAAGGAGGAGAAGATTAAGTCTTAGAAGAGAAGGAAATAGATGCTTCACCCTCGCAATGATTAGCGAGATTCATATAAAAACAATCACAAATTCTCGTAACCCAACTCTCTATTTGAAAAGAAAGATTACATGCATACTTATAAGCTGGCTGACTTTATTATGATTCCATAATAGTGTCATGAAACTTTAACCGACTAGAGTATCTTAAACCTAATAGAGAATCCATTGAAAACCCAACGATATAATTTACCCCCATAAGAAGAGCAACCCCTACAGACCTTACCAAAGTATCCCTAACTACTAAAACTAAATAATACATTAAATCTGTCTAGTAGCATTCTAATCTATAAACAATATTAAATAAGACTCAAACTAACCCTAAACATTATTTACGTAAAACCCTAGATGTGCTCCTTGTGAAATTCCATATTTGTCGTTTTCCATTCTAAAATATTCTAGTCTAAAATATCGAGGGGTGAATAGGCTAATCAATTAAAATTTATAGTTATTTACTCAATTTTGGCCTTTAATCCAATTAACACACTGAAAAGAAATCACACAATAACACCCAAATATTAAGTGAAAAAACCAAAAGGGAAAATTCACGGTCCCAACACCAAATAGAAATCCACTGTGAGATCAAAGAATAGAAAACACAGTCAAGAGGACTTACAACTGTAGACCTAGGTTTACCTAACCCCGATGACTAGTAATTACTCCACGAGCACAATCAGCCTTCTTGATCTTCTAGACACCACGGAGCAGCAGTCCCGTTTTCCGTTCTTGAACGACTCCAATTACCCAACCGGCCCTAGGTGTATAACAAACAATGCAAAGATCTGCAAGGTTTTGAGGAATTTTGAAAATAACTCATAAAAATTCTCTCACAATGATCAGAATATATGCTCGGAACTTTTTTAGAGTTAAGGTGTTTTGGCTGTGAAAACACAATGGTTAAGATCCTGAAATATGAGTTCTGGAGGTGTTTAGATAGAAAGTTAGTATCAAAAACCAAATTGGAAAAGGCTAAATGAAAACCAAAGCTGCGATCGATCACACCCAAAATGCGGTCAATTGCCTATCGATCGCTAGCTACTAGACCAAAAATATTTTTGAACCGATCGATACTATTTGAAAATCATTTCAGGTGATCTCTTATCGATCGATTGCCCTACTTAACTAGGGTTATTTTGCACTTGTTTTTCAAGGAAGGTTTTTGTATATTTTTCGAACTCTTTTTTTGAAAAACCTTTTTCAATACAATTGAACCATATATGTAAACCTAATCTAAAAGGATAACAGAACAAAGCTTTCAATTTCGGTGTGACAGGCTTGGTATGACAAATGACCAAAGAGTCCTCACAACTAAAACACTCCATTACAACCCGGTTTTATACATAAAAATTGTCAAGTCAAAATATACAGTTACACTTTCCATGCCCGTCATCATTGTGTTAGGGATATAAAAGGGTGGGGATCGTGAGTATGGATGAGATGACTTTTGGATACTAATTTAGGATTGATCTTAACACTGAAAAGTTCCCCTAAACACTAAGGTGGTTGATGTAGGACATCTAGAGAATGAAGAAGAGAATAAATCACACCAAGAAAAATAAACTAACATAATGAGGTGATGTCAAGATTCCCCCTTCTGTTATCTATATGTTAAAATGTCTAACATAGTGAGGTGATGTCAGCAACTTTAACTATTAGAATGTCAAAATTGCCCCTGTTCATCTCTTTCTAGGAATGCAAAGATTAAAGGGTAAATTACACTAACCTCCCTTCAAGTTTTATATAATTGCAAAGACCTCCCTTATGCATTATACCAATAGGTTCAACAACATAAAATCTCAATCCATATCATCTTTTTCCTCTCATAAACTAACTTTATCTCTATATTGTTTCTAATTCATTTTTCTTTATTTTTCTCACATTTTTTTAATCATTTTCTTTTTCTTTTTTTTCCGCTTTTTGTGCAATCATGACCCACTTTCTATCTCTACAAAAAAAAAAAAAAAAAAAAAAAAAGTTCACCATCTCTGTCTCTATAAAAAAAAAATCAATTTGCACTACATCCCTCTTTATCCATTTTCTTTCCTCTGTTTCTTTCATTCTTCTTTCTATTTATTCTCTCCTTCATTTTTTTTTATGGTGCCACTGCAACCAATAGTAGTGCCACATAAAAAAAAAATTTGGTGATCTTCCCTTATGCTCCTTCCTCCATTTTCTTTCTTTTTTCTCCTTCATCACTGCTAGCCTGTATCACCCAATACCATACCAACTTACGAAACATGTATATTCTTTTGTCTTGTAAACATATATGTGTATTAAATATTTTTTAAGAAAAATAAACATAATAACATTTCATATTTATAAAAAAATGAACCCATAAATATTACCAAATATTACCTCATAAATATCGTGTTGCTTTTTTTAAACTTCTTTTTTCAGCAATTTGCACTACTTATTTATACATATATAGAAAAATTATCATTTGTATATTTTCACAATCTTATATTATTCTCAAATTTTAATTTTTATCTGAGTCCTTCAATTTCTAGTTGATGCATATTAAAAAAATGCAGGTCAATATTTCTCACCTAATTAACAAAATTTTATAAAATAAATATAAAGTAAAAAAAAAAAAAAAAATCTAATCCTATTACAATAAATTAAAATTATTTGACAGGGAATGCAGGATCAAGAACTTATTTGAGAATGAAAAACCAATCAAACAATTTATCATTTTCTACACCTAAAATTAAAATTGAACTTCACTTGAACGAAGAAATTATTTGAGAATAATAAAATACTCAAATAATTTGTCATTTGTTGCACCTTAAATCTATATCTCCATCTTTGTTTCTCGCATTTAAACTATTTTTTATTAAATTAAATCTTAAAATTAGTTCAAACAAGAAACATGGATATTCTTTCACCTTTTTTAATGGTTGATTTTTTTTTTATTATTTATTTATAAAAGTTGAAAAACTTATAATGGAAAAAAATAATGCATAGTTAGGGAATTACAATTACATTTTTTAATTTTTGAAAGAAATAAAATGATAATTTCATATATATATATAATAGGGCAAATTACACTATATCCCATGAGGCTATGAATAGTGTTTAAAGGGTATTATGGTTATTTACACAGCGAAGTTAACATTGGTTGGGCCAAATTAACGAGATGGGGGAACCTTGACAATGTCAAAAAAAGTAAGGGAGGTCAATGCAATTTCAAAAATCATAGGGAGGTCCTTGCAATTATGCAAAACCTCAAGGGAGATAACTATAATTTACCCAAATACTAAATAAAATAAAATAAAAACTTCATCGCA
This sequence comes from Camellia lanceoleosa, assembly GCA_025200525.1. Classification (NCBI taxonomy): domain Eukaryota; kingdom Viridiplantae; phylum Streptophyta; class Magnoliopsida; order Ericales; family Theaceae; genus Camellia; species Camellia lanceoleosa. Next base: position 129,386,512 of record CM045768.1, read on the forward strand.
CTATTTAAAATGAGTGGAATAGTTTGAAAAATGAAGTCATTTTCATGATGTACTAGGATAATTTCCACAGTAACAACAAAAATGGAAGACCATAACATTAAATTGCCTAGATTCTTCCTAACCCCAAGGGTTGACTTGGTGGTAAGGCCTTGGGTCCTGGCAGTGTGCTCCCTCCAAGGTTTAGAGATCGAAACTTCCTAGGTGCTAACAATTCCTTGGGACCATCAGACAAGGAGAAAATCCTTGAATTAACTGTGGTACACTTGTAAGAAACTCGTTGCCAAGGGCCTGTGCACCTTGGGGATTAGTCGGGCTTTGATCCAAACACCCCGATGCCAATCAAAAAAAACATTTGCCTAAATTCTTCCCAAAAAATAAACAAGTGTGCATCCTCGATGAGGAAATAAAATACATAAATATTGTGCCTTCAATCAATCATTTGCAATCAAATAATCAAGGAGAAGATCAATTAAGCACCAATATGGATGGCCAGGGATTAAACTCAAAGAAATGAGATAAGTAAAAGATGGTCACCTCCAATAGAATTGCATATAAAAAATGCTTTGTCTTTGACCACATCAATACAGAAATCATTTAACTGGGCAGCCCATGTCTCAAATGTATAGAAGGAGTTAGCTTCAAAGTCACTAGGATTTGGTTTCTCTGAATAACCATAACCAATAAGATCGATTGAGAACACCCTATGGGAACATGCAAGCACTGGAATATTTTTCCTCCAATGGTCACTGTTAAAAGAGACAAGTGAGTCATAATTACTGACCAATACACAATAGGTAAACCAATTTAAAAATGTCAAGGGAAAAAACCTTTTGATAATTAATTGCTAATATATTGTGAAACAACATATCCAACTTACACATTTAGCATGCATACTTGAAAGAATAAGATGTGAAAGCAATAGGAAAGGTCAAAAAGTTCAAGCTTCCAAGTCCCAACAAAACCCAATAAAAAGAAAGAAGGAAGGAAAGCAAGAAACTGGTTCTGCGAGTGTCCCTCGGGCTTGGGAAAACCTACAACAACGTGATAATGTTGATTGCCGACAAATATTTAATCACATTATACATGACTGCAATCATGTGTTTCTTGTATACTAGAAAATATTTCATCATCCACAATGTTGATGCCTTTCTTAAGCATACAACAAAGGAGACTCGCTTTTTGTTAATAACGGAAAAGTCCACAATTGTAAAAGAAATATCTTGTGCCACTTACTCAAACAAATTCATGAATTTCCCAGTAAAAAATGATATCAAGTCAAATTTTGGTTTCTCTATTTTGCCTTCCCAAAACAAATCACCATACACTCTCGTGGCAACCTTCTTGGCTCCTACACTACTACTACTACCTCCAAACCATACGTTACAATAATCTCCACCATTACCATCAAATGAACAAGAGGAACTTGCCATTTGAATGATAAAAAAAAAAAAATACTTGTCTGCCATCACTTTGCTACTTCTTTTTGGAATGAACTTCACAATGATTGATCTGATTAAGAAGCATCCAAAGGCATAGAGTTTAAACTTTAACTTACATTCCATAGTACTTCATATAAAACTGTTGTCCTTATGGTTATTAGTATGAATAAAACCACTAACACCATCCATCATGTTAATCAAAATTTTGAATTTATTTTACTCAACACAATTTTACTCACATGACAATATGTCGAATGAGCTTTTATTATGTAGGTCAGACCTATTCAGGATATGTCGTATCCCTTAAATACAATCCCTTGTTTCAAGAAAAATACCCTTTTTTTCCAACTTCTTAATATCACAACTCCCATATAGACAAAGAGCAGGGTAAATTTTTTTTTTTTTTTTTAAATTTTAGGGACTGAACCCAGATTATTTATGTAGTTTGCCCAAGAATCCAAACTGGGGAATAAGTTTGAATCGGAATCAAGGCAAACATAGTTCACAGAATTAAAATTTAAGTTTTCATTTGACTTTATTTATTTGGTTTTGTGACTGTATCCAATAGATTTATTTGCTTACATATGTGTGTCAACAAGTCTGAATAGAACCATAAACAAGTTTGACCATAATCAAGTCAACCGTAGTTATTATTTTAAAATTTCTTTTGAAAATTATATGATTTTGTGACTGCACCCAATAGAATGGGTTGCCTATGTATCCGTGTCAACAAATCCAAATGGAACTAAAAACAAATTCGAGCAGAATCAAGTCAACCATGATTCTTGTTTTGAAATTTGATTTGAAAATTATTTGGTTTTGTGACAATGGTTGCCTATGTATTTGGTCAACAAGTCCGAATGGAATCAAAAACAAGTTCAACAAGAATCAAGTTTGTTATTGCACCCAATGGAATCAGTTGCCCATGTATCCACATCAACAAGTCCAAATGGAATCGGAAACAACTTCGACCAGAATCAAGTCAACCATAGTTTTTGTAGAATTTAGAATTTGGTTAAATTTTTTTGGCCCTGAAGGCTTTAACTTGAGCCTTAAGAAACTTGAATTTTTACACCATGATAGGCATACAACTTCAATTGGATGGGTCATTTTTAAGCCATGAAAAGAAAAAGTACTTTCAGGCCACTAGATGGGCCATTTTCACAACATGGAAGGCAAGACATTTTTGAGCCACTAGTATTGGACAAGCAATTTGAAGTGCATTATAAATTATGTGTAATAAAATTTCTTTATGTGAAGACTATTTTAATAAATATTTTATTGTATAAATTAGTTGAAAACTATTCAAATTTAGCCACTAGTAAAAAAATTACTAAAATTAATTATTTTGTGAATATTTAATATTTCTGTTTGTAACTATTTCTGATAGAGATTCAACTTAAAAATCACCTTTCCTAATTATTTTTGGTTAAAAACCTTATTCAATTGATTTCTAAGGAACCCACACACATACATATTTATACACAAACATAAGTTCTTATTCTTCCACCAAAAAAAAAAAAAAGAGAGAGAAAATAGGTGGCTGGATGGGGGAAGTCACACCCACCACTTGTTGCTTTGCATGGAAGTCTAGAGGGATCTTCTATTGGAGAATGATGGAAAATATTTGTAGTGTAGATTTGATGGGATGTCTCCCATGCAAACTTTAATTAGAGTAGGAAATTAATTAGGTTAGTTCAGTAGAAATTTAGGGTTTGAGTGTAGTTATATTATGCCTATATATATGTATGAGGGGCCCTGTTTTATTTGCTCAGCTGAAAGTTTGTAGTACAGAGAAATAGAGTAAGGAAGAAGGAGAGGAGAAGAAGAGAAGGCCAGAGTTCATCACTCATTCACTATCTCATTCCTTTCTTTTATTGCTATTAAGAAAACCCTCAAACCTTCTCATTCTTCCCTTTAAACATCAAATATTTATGTGTTGATAGTATTTAAATCATGATATAGTACTATTTTGAAGGTTGCATGTGTGATTTATGGCATGTACTAGATGTTTGAAGACTTATCCTTGATTTGGTCTTACATCTCTTAAATATGTCCAAACTCTTGTACGAATTTTTAGACATTTTAAAAAATCAAATTTTTGAGATGGTTTCTTTCTTCTAAGAAGTTGTAAATAATGATGTCTAGAACACCCATAAATTTTGGTATAATTTTTAAAGTTTCATACGAATTTATATTCAAATTTTTCTAAACCTGTGTTTGGGGACAATTTCTTCCTTGTCTTTAAAAGTCACCAAATATTCTACACTGAACCAAATCTAGTGTTTTCTAAGTTGAAAAATGAAGTTTGAGAAGTCTAGTTTCACCAATAATCATGGTTTCGACTTGTAGAATTTAGCGTGGAATTATTTTAAGAAAACGTGTCAGATCTGTGTTCTGTGTCTTCTTGCAATTTTTTAGAATTTTGCATAAATTGTTTTCCAGAAATTCTTTTTGTAAAATAACTATAACATATTTATTGACCACTGTTAAAAATCTCATGAATTTTAGAGTTTTCTAAACATTATATTTGTAATTTTATTTCTAGAACACTGAATCTGGAATTCTGGAAAATAAAAGAAAAAGGGTCCAAAAGTGCAAACTTTAGTTATTTAAGGAAATTAATCCCTACACAAGTGTTTGTGCTAGTATTATTATCTAAATTGTACCATGTTAGTATATGCATGCATAATGTAATTACTTAAATTTTCACGTAATGTTAAGACTTCATTTAATTTATTAATATATAATGGCCCACGATAATAGTTATCTTCAATTCAAAATTTTAGAGCGCGTGTATTAGTAATTCTTGTAATAAATTGCAACAAAAATGGTACAGTGCAGGTTATGACTTAAATATGTAAACGGTAGTGATTATCATAATAACTGATTAAATGGATAAACGGATTTATGAAATTAGCGATTGACGGTTTATTACTAGTTGTTCTGGGTAAACCTTAGTTTTGAGATGTCTTAAGCAAGTCGTGTCGCGAAACCTTAAGATGGCGCGAGATGTATTCGAACCCTTATTGGTATTTCGCTCTTGTAATAAAGGTGGATGTACGGGTGGCACAACAGGGAGAATACTCTTAGCAAACCATTCCCTTGGGACAGACTACAGACACCAATACTTGGGTACCTAACCCTGGACGTAGGCATCCTTGGTAGTTATAGTTTGTACATTTAAATATTTGACCAAGTGGGGTTTCAAATCATCCATGGCCATGGCTTAGCAGTTGGTTAAGTGAGTCTCTACAGCAAGATTGTAAGTGTCACTTGGTAAATTAAACTAGAAATTGTAATGAATCCTTGTAACTTTATGTTGCATGTATACTATTAAGTTATGATTATTATGTTCATAGATCTATCATTTTATTGAGAAGAAAGGTAGGTTTGTGGTGTTTTCTTTCTGGGCTTTGCAGCTCATGGCGTTTGATGCCAAGTTTTGCCAAGGAAGAGATGGAAGCTGAAAACAAAGTTGATGATATTGTGGAGTCTTGGTTGACTTGAAGTCTTGACTAGAGCCGCGTAGTTTTTACCATATTAGTGTCCTAGCTACTTAAGTATTTTGCGTTTGTCGTTTGGATATGGATATTAGGTGACAGTTGATCGCAGTGCAACTTTCCACCTATGCCCAGATGGTGGATCGAACTTTGATTGTAGAACATGAATTGGCAGATGCCGAGCACATTTGAGATCAGCGATCAAGAAATAACAACCTCTCGATCAAGAAATAACAACCACCCACAAAGAGGAGGCCTAGTACAGAACAATAGGAATCAATTTGCACTTGCGCCTTATGCTTGGAGGATTGCAACCACAGCACAGACAAAACTGAGGAAACCAACAAGGAGGAAATCCTGCAAATGAATTTCAAGGAAGGTGCTTTAGATGTGGTCAACCAGGACATCATCGAAATGAGTGTCATCAAGGCAAAGAGTATTTTATGTATCAACGAGGGGCACAACAATATAACAAATGCCAGCTAGGACAAGATTCCTAGCCTACCCAGAATGTTCAAACCAAAAAGGGACAGCCACAAACCTTCAGGAATGTAGGCCAACCAAGGACACAACCACAAGGAGCTGGAGATGGAAAGAAGCCATGTAGATCTAACCAACGTGCAACAGGAAGGATGTACGCTCTTAGGAAGATGTTGGCAACCCATCAGTGATTCAAGGTATGTTGATCCTCATGAATTCTTGGGTTGGAGTATTGTTTGACTCTAGGGCTTTGCATGCTTTTATATCCACTGCATGCTAGTCAAGTTTTTACGTATGGGTAATGAAGTATAATCATATTATCATCTATATAAGTTAGTAGTTAGTTTGTCAAAAATCCAAGCACTGGTATATTAATACTAATAACCATCCACTCACCACCAAGCCCACGAGCAAACTAATAAACTTCACAATCAACACATTTTCATCTCCATAAGCAATAAAATTAACAAATTGGTATACCAATCATTGCAAAAACCAAAGTTCATGCAGGCCCAACAGGTTTCAGTATATACAGGGAAAACATATCTTAATGAAAGTCATTAAAACACAACAGACCCCACATTAACAATCATAAAATATAGACGTATTGGCTCATTAGAAATCTATTTTCCAAATGCCCTAACACAAACAAACTCTATCTTAGGTGGCAACTCCAAGCAAATCTTTCAAGTGTCTGGATAAAGCAATAAAATTAAACAATATTTCCATCATCGCTATTAAAAACTCAGGAAGCGTTTGGTAAAGTTTTCTAAATATGATTTGAGAATAAAGTTGTATTTTGAGTTTGTGAGTTTTGGAATTATGATTTGAGTGTGGAAAATTTGTTTGGTAAATGAGTTTTGAAAAGAGTTTTGAATTAAGTGGGAAATTTTTGATCTGACATATGATATTTGATACAAAAACTTACAACTCATAACCAAATACACAACTTAAAATTCTATTCAAAACTCATAAAAAAAATTTAAAAATTCCGATTTTTTTTTTATTTAAAATATAAAAAATAAAAGGTGACAATTGTTTTAAAAAAAAAAAAAAAAAATTGTGCACTGTTCCGATCAATTGGCCGGATGTCTAGGGGGACGACCAGTTAACCCAAATTTTCCCACCTTTGACAGAGTTTTCAAAAATAAGTGTAGAATTAATTTTTGAAAGCTGTAAACAAACACCACATTCAAAATAAAGGGTAGAACTAAAGTTTGAGAGCTCCACCAAACGAAGCCTTAGATTTTTCCCAATAACTATTAAAAATGAAAATTCAAGTGCAATAGCTGGGGTTTAGAACCGGAAACATTAGAAACAGCTATGAGTGTTGCTTCACCCTTAGGCTATCAAATCCAAGTGAATCTAGTATGTAAATCTTGTGAACTAGAAGGGATAGATTGTCATCGTAAAATAGTGACGACTCGTTTCCAATTTAAGGGAGATAGATAGGATTCTTCGTTTTCAACGTGTCATAAATCGCGATGGCATGACCAACTAACTGGATGGCTAGCGAGCTTGATTTTGGAAGACGAAGATCGAAAGGATATGCGACTCCCTTGTGTGGTAGGCGAGTACGCAAATGTGTTTCCTGATGAACTACCAAGATTACCTCCAAAGCATGAGTTAGATTTTACGATTGAACTACACTATGGGACTTCACCAATATCGATAGCAAAACTTCAAGAATTGAAGACGCTGTTATAGGAATTACTGGATAAAAAGTTCATCAAACCTAGTACATTTCCATCAGAAGCACTAGCATTGTTCGCCAAGAAGAAAGATGGAACCTTGAGAGTATGCATTGACTATTGACAACTCAATCGGGTCACTATTAAGAATCGATATCCATTGTCAAGAATTGATGATACACACACTAACATGCTAAACCATCCACCAAGGGCCATTGCGCACTCGAGGCATTGCACTGGCCTGTAGCATGAGCAGGACAACGTATGTCCATAGCCCTCAATTAGCATTCCGCCTTCCCACAAGTTTGCACAATGTGCCTTGCATGATGGCAATGCTTCATGCCATTCAAATTCACCAAATCGCTAGCTAGGCTCCAGGACCCTCACGTTCACAGTTGAACCCAAGCCAATGTTCACGAGTTGGCATACGAGGTCTTAATGATAGCGCCTCAATAGGCCAATCCGCTCAATCTAGGATGACGCCACAAAATACTACAATGCGCGGAATAGCGAGTGCGTATGTAAACCTCCTGCTAGGGTATGACAAGTAGTGTTGGCACTCATGCCCCTCGATGACACTATCCATGGGGTTTCCATACCCACATGGAGACCAATGACAACTCTCAATAGTATGTCAGAGGCCCACCCTTTGGTCACCTAAAGGTTGCCCATTTGCCATCAAGACTTGCTTGACACCCACCAACGTGCAACCATGGGTGGGCTGGTGTGCAAAGTCATTGGGCATGCATTGGACTACTTGGGGCCAACACGCCACATGCAAGCATTGCGAGCTGAAGTCAAATTGTTAACTCATGACATAGTGTCACGGGCTGCCCCAAAGAGCCCTTTGATGTCCCACGAGTGCTAAGAGGTTCCCAAGCAAAGAGCCAAACATTGCCCAAGAGATGCCCAAGACATGGGCCAAGCGTTGACCAAGCAGCCCCATGGCAAGCCACATACCAAGCAAGCCTAGAGCCAACCTTTGGCCCACAGCTACCACCTTCGCACATATGGGATAATCTAGCCACTTTTTGCCGCACATCCAAGGGTGTGTGACTAATATAGAATATATACTTTGATGTAATACAAGGCATGTTGCCTATTTCCTTTTCTTGTAGTTATTATTAATTTTGTAATAGTCATTATGACTCCTCAAGCATACCCAATGTTTCCTCCTGCCACTCTGAAAAAGGCCTAAGAAGCTATTATAAGGAGGGGGTACCCAAGTGATGAACCAGACCACTTGTGCCTTTAACGTACCCCAACTCAGGCCAGTGCTAGGGAAATTTTGTAGCACATTTGTGCATTGTAGTGGCATTGTAATTTCACTCTTTTGTTAATGGAATTATTGTTATTTCGCTCCTAGTTTGTTGCTTCCATTTGTAATACTTTTGCTTGTATCTGCTTTGATTGCTTGCTTGTAATTTGCTTCCATTGAAGATTTGAGCTTGCTTGGCTTGCCTAATGGGACTTGGTAAGTGCCACACGAGGTGTGCTTGTGTTTGAAAGCCTTGCCCCATGACACATAGGCTTGTGAAATAAGGTTTAATGGTTCGAGAAGGGTGGCTAAACAAATCCAGTTTGAGATTGAAATTATTAAAATTGCAACAACGCAAGGAAAAAGAATAAGGAAGGAAGAGGAAAATCTAGGCATCACATCTAGAGATGGGATACATCACACGATCCAAAAGAAGCTGCAAAAAGCTCAAAAAATTCTCTAAAACATATTCTCAATTGAATTTGAAACATTCCATAACTTTATATAGCCTTCTAAGAACTCCTAATTCTAATAAGACCTGACTCCTAAATTTATAAAATAAGGCTTCGCCTTCCAAAACCTATTTAATCCTACTAAAATCATGTGTTATGACCAATAGCATATTTCACTCAAAAGCAGAACCATAGGCAACCTTACAACACATGTGACCATGTCCAAAAAAAAATTGAAATTGACAAAATACCCTCTGTAAAACCATTAGAAAACAGACAAAAACCAAACTAGATTTAAATCTAACATAAATAATCATAAAATAAGACACTATTAAGGCTGAAAACTTGATTGTACATGGTTTCAATTTGCCCCCACCTTGAAATTATTTGTAAATTCCAATTTTTGCAGGTTCTTTAATTTTAATTTTTCTTGAGCTTTTTACCCATGACGAGAATAAACTTTGTGTTTTTTGTTTTTTTTTTCTTTTAATTTCACAATATAAAATGTGCCCATCTTTATTAAGGTGTTGCGAATCTTGAGATGAAAGAAAGGAAAGTGTTGCTCATGATAGGTTAATTTGTAAACATTACAAGACCAAAAATAGCACGAGCTGATAGGAAAGATCTCGCTAAGACATAATTATCTCATTATTACAACTAGATTATACCAGTACATTTTTAAAGCTCCATAAACTGTGTGTGTAAGTTTAGCCTAACCTTTGAAAACTCAAACCATTCACATAAAATCCTCATATAAACCAATTTTGACGTTTCAAATCATAGAAGCAACAAAAAGCATGAAGATAGATAATTTTTTGTGCCGAGCAGTTTGTGCAGTTTAACAACTATATCAATTAGTAGATGACAAGCAAAATATGAACAATGAGGACCTGTTTGCTCCAAAGCCGTGAACTAAAACTAATGCAGGGCCATTGTTCCCAGAATACTGATAGCGAATGGAATAGCCCCTCCAGTTCCAACTACTACAAGACAAACAAAAAAATTGTTGCATGAAATAATCAGAAAGCCAAAATATTACAATCTATTTTGAAAATACTCAAAATCATCCTTGAATGGCCAAGCATAAATACAAATTGATTTTCAAAAACTATAAAAATAAATGAAGAATCGAATATTCAGTAGCTCTCCCAAGCTAAGTAGTACGGACACGGACAAGACGCTAAAACGGCGACATGTCAATTGTCAAAAAATGCAAGACACGACATACTAGGGACACGTTAAATTTTTATATTTTTACAAATTTATTATGTCTTATATATGAATAATTTATTCAAAGATAATGAAAAATATATAGAGCAACACTAATTACATTAAAAAGCTATATATTTCAGAACTTAAACATTAAGATATCATTCACGTAACAATTATATTCTTACACAACATTGAAATACGCATTATGTATTCATTTTAATGATATTTCAAAACATATTAGAGTGCATAAAAGAATGCAAACCATTGTTATTATAAAGGTATTCATCACATAGGACGTATTCAAAGGGCTCAAGAAGTAATCAAAGTATCCATGATGGGTCGATAAAGAGCCTGATATTATGCATTTGATTTTTTAATTAAGACACATTGAAAAAGTGTTGGACATGCATTTAGGACTGTCCGAAGTTGTCAGTGTCCAACACAACAATCTTCCCCCATAGAAGTGTATGTGTTTCTTAGAGCAAATTTGGTACGATGGAATGAAATGAAGTGGGAATGGAATATAAGGTTGAATGGAATGAAATGTCCATTCCCATTCCATTGTTTGGTTGCCAACATGAAATGACATGGGAATATGATGATAATTCTTATTCTCATGTTTGGTTATACCCATTAAACTCATGGAATGGAATAAATTTTCATTATTTTTTTATTTTTTTTAACAAGCTAATAACAAATAAATTAAAAATTTATATAGATCATGATAATATTAATAGTTGTGATAGTGCTGGTGTGAGTCGTAGTAGTGGCGGTGGCGGTGGCGGTGGCGGTGATAGCAATGATAGTAGGATGGTGGTAGTAGATTGTTGTGGCTTTAGTGGTGGTGGTAAGGTGGTGTTGCGGCTACAATGGTGGTGGTGGTAGTGGCGGCGGTTGTGGCGGTGGCGGCAGCTGATGGTAGTGGTGGTGGTGGTGGTAGTGGCGACATCGGTAGTACGATGGTGGTAGTATAGTGGTGTGGTGGTTGTGGTGGCAATAGGGCGGCGGTGGCAGTGGTGATAGGGTGCTAGGAAAACAAAATGATGGTAATAGTTAAATAGTAATATTTTTTTTACGTGCCAACAAAAAAAATAATAATAAAATTTTATGGTAATTCCATGATGGAATGGAATGGCCATTCCTTAAGTTGGAGGAAGGAATAGACATTTCCACATTTTGTTGGAATAGCCATTCTATTGGAATGACTATTCCCACTTAAAAAGGTATACAAATAAGGGAAAGGGAATGGGAATGTAAAGGTAGAATGGGCATTCCATTCCAGTCCATTCCATCGTACCAAACGTGCTCTTAGCTCCCATGCATAAATGCCAAATGGTTTTCAAAAACAATTATCTCATGCATTAATCTTCTCTTAGTTACTGTTGCCAAAGTTTCATTATATGTAGTCAAGGAGCCATAAAATTGAATCAGGAGGAACGCTCATTAATTACAACTTTAATTTTTCTTCCCACAATCAACAACAATAAGATAATAACAATTTTTTGAGTTAATACAAGTATAAAAACTAAAGGGGCTAAATATGAAACGGATCGGATCCAAGCCTTGGGCTGGCCCAATCAACTAAACCCAAGACCAAATGGGTCAGGTGAACATTTGGGTGAGCCAATTCAGCCCAGTTCCATGATCAACAAATCCACCCAAGTCCTCAAGCACTTGGGCCCAACCCACAGTGGAAAGGTCAATCCAGCCACGATGCTGGGCTAGGTCGAGCTGTAGGACCTGATCCTTGGACCGAACCAAAATGGGCCGAGCCCATACAAAGATATCCTACTGGGCCAGCCCATCTCTACAAGCAATCTCGCAGAGGGCCGAGCCGAGGGAACCTCTTACGGAAACGTGGAAGCTGTGAATGCATGCAAATGCAAGCTGCCACCTCAGCTGATCCCCTTCACCTAGAATTACGGAAATGGTTAATCAAGGAAATGTGGTTTGTTATCAACATGACAACAATGAGTATATACATCCCTTGTCAACTACCTGATGGTCTCCTACCTTGAGCAATGCTAAAGGGAACCTGGCAACACCAAAGCTCCATGAAACCATCTTGGGCAACAAGCAAGGAGTTCTATATAAACTACACTCACTTCACATTGAAGGTAACTAAGTTGAGCTGAATCATACTCACTTAAACACAACTCTCTACACTTAGAGAGCATCTTCCATCTTCTCCGATCACTTACTCCCACACCGGAGGGGTTATTCGGCCAACTCTGGCCGGGCAGCTCTAACGGTGCTCATTGTTGCAGGGTCTCAGTTTATGGATAGTTCAATCAAGTGCAGAGCTCTGATCCACAATCATCTAGTGCGGTATTCAGTACGCACAATTGGTGCGGTGAGCGTGGAACCTTTATCTCTGAATTCTGCACTTGATTCAGGCGATGGGAATTGAGGATATTCCACCCTCATCATTGACTCCACAAACGGAGAAGACGAAAGATAAAGGCTTGGCACCGCCAACGGTTCTGGAGGAACAGACCGAAAACAACAATCGAACGCCCGAATCTGTTGAGCATCGACAGCCCTTTGCTGGTGGTTCTTTCCACCATTTTCTATTGGAGAAGGATTACAAAGATCAAATCATCGATTCCATGGGAATGGAAATACAGGAACTGAAAGCACAACTCAAAAAGATGATAGGCGACCCGACAGAGAAGAAGACCGACGCAAAGCCCTCTCGTTTGAGCCAGAGGAGCCCATCCCAGGAACCACCAGTGAAGAAGGCCTCCAGAAATGAATCAGGTCAGCCAAGTCAGCCAATCTCGATGCAAAGTGAAGCAGCGAGCAACACCCCTGGTTCACATCGAAGAAGGGCTAAGAGGCAAAAAACAGCCAGCCAGCCAGCAAACAGAGTATTCTCCTCAGGATCTCCATACTTGGTTGGTTAGCAACAGACAAAATAAGCAACGGCAAGATCATCAGGCTCAACGCCTTAACCATACTGTCCATCAAAGAGAGCACCAAGCACTAGATTGGCTCGTCTCCTCTCCTTTCTTTCCAGAAATCGAAGCAATGAGACCCCCCAAGAAATTCACTCCACCAAAGTTCACGTCATACGATGGGAAATCAGACCCACTAACACAAATCAACCATTACTGGCAGATGATGTCCTTATGAAGCCGAGACGAGGCACTGATGTGCAAAGTCTTTCCATCCAGCTTGGGAGAATCCGAACTTCGATGGTTCGATCGTCTCCCCGCCAGATCAATTTACGATTGGAAGTAGCTCTCTGAAGAGTTCTTGGCCAGATTCGTTTCCAACACTAAGATCCCAAAAAAGCCGGACACCTTGTTCGGTCTCCAAAATTAACATGAGGAAACGCTACATAATTACGCTAGAAGGTATTGGGAAGAATATAATGATCTGGAGGAAAACGTTTGCAGTGAACAGATGGCTATAATGTCTTTTAAACACGGTTTGCATCCGGAAAGCAAGCTGAAACAATCACTTACCAAACGCCCAGCCACAACACTGAAGGATTTACGTGCCAGGATTGAACAGTACGCTTGTCTCGAAGACAATCAAATCCCCATCGAGGTGGCATCAACTGAACAAACAACTCAAAACAAAAGGAGAGCAGACCGAGGGGAACCCCGAGGACTCGCAGTGAATGAAGTAGACAAGTCTAAATCCCATGAAGCAGTTGTAACTGTCTTCAAGGAACCAATCTATCGTATTATGGAAAAAATCAAGAGAGAGTCATTCTTTACTTGGCCACCAAAAATGCTAGGAGATCCAGCTCGGCGTAACCAAAAACTCAGATGCACCTATCACCAAGACAGGGGGATATAACCCAGAATTGCAAAGCATTGAAGCAACACCTGGAAGATTTGGTAGCTGTTGGGCACCTCCAAGACTACATTAATTAGGACAAGGTGGTGACTGAACAAGAGAACCCCCCACCAGAACCGAACATCAAGCATCCGCCTTGGTTGGTAATAAATGTAATTCATGGTACAACTAGTCACGAGAGCGAAAAGGCACTTCAAGAAGAAATTGCAAAAGCTGTACAGATTCAACAAGTCATATCAGTAAGGCTAGCGCTGAAAAAGGTACAGACAGTACCTAAGCCTCCCTTATACATTGTTTCATTTACTAGGAAGGATTTAGAAGGTATTCAGCACCCACATACTAATACATTGATTATAACAGTGGGAATTGGGAAATGATTTGACATGAAACGAGTCCTGGTAGATCAAGGTAGTGCAGCGGATATATTGTATTACGACTTGTCTAGGAAGCTCGGTCTCTCTGAGCAGCACCTCACCCCAACGGCAAATCCGTTGGTTGGTTTTAATTCACAGCCTGAATGGCCACTTGACAAGATAGTGTTGCCAGTTATGGCTGGGACAAAGACCCTTCAGATAGAATTCCTGGTTATTAACACACCATCTCCTTACAATGCCATACTCGGTCGTCCTTGGATTCATCAAATGGAAGCAGTCCCCTCAACCTACCACTAACTCATCCGTTTCCCGACGGAACACGGAGTAGAGCAAATCTCAGTGGACCAAGTTGCATCAAAACATTGCTTCATGGCAGCCATAAAGGCTAAACAGCTCTGCAATCGGGTTCAAACAGTTGAAGTAGCCGAACAGCTGGTCTCGGAGGATGTCGGAGGAACCCCAGCGGAGAAGATAGTAGAGGATTTGAAAAAAGTCCTAGTGAAGGAAGATGATCCAGAAAAGTATTTCCTTATTGGTACCTCGCTAGGCGTTGCTGAGAAACTTCAGTTGCTGGATTTGCTGAGGGAAAATATAGAGGTATTCGCATGGTTAGCATATGATACTCCAAGGCAGAATCCAGATTTTGCTTGCCATAAACTCAACGTCAACCCTTCCGCTCGGCCCATTGTGCAAAAAAGCCGAAGATCCTCAGTTGAGCACACCGAAATAGTAATTGCGGAGGTCGACAAGCTTCTAGCATTAGGGGCAATTCGAGAAATTCAATACCCACAATGGTTGTCCAACACAATTGTAGTAAAAAAGAAGAACGAAAAATGGAGAGTCTGCGTCAACTTTACCTGCCTTAAAAGAGCTTGTCCCAAGGACAACTTTCCTCTGCCTCGCATAGATCAACTGGTAGATTCAACAGCAAAACATGAGCGTATGAGCTTTCTGGACACCTTATAGCGGCTATTACCAGATACCACTATTTGGCCCAGATCAAGAGAAGACAACATTTATTACTCCAAGAGGCACCTACTACTATAAAGCAATACCATTCGGCCTCAAGAATGCTGGAGCAACCTACCAGCGAATGGTCACTCAAATGTTCAAAGAGTAGCTCAGCAGGACTATGGAAGCTTACATAGATGGTATGGTAGTGAAAAGCAAACCTGCTACAAACCACCTCACAGACCTGAGAGAAGTTTTCAATATCTTGAAAAACCATCATCTTCGCCTCAATGCCTCAAAATGCGCTTTTGGGGTAGGAACAGGGAAGTTCTTAGGGTACATGGTGACTCACAGAGAAATCGAGGCAAATCCGAATCAAATCAAAGCAATACAAGAGCTCGAAATACCAACAAAGGCTAAGGAACTACAGAAGCTGGCTGGAATGGCAGCCGCCCTGAATCGGTTCATTAGCAAGTTTTCAAATCGAATGAAGCCTTTCTTTCAGCTACTAAGGAAAAAGGCTACATTCGAATGGGGTCTTGAATGTACCGAAGCACTGCAAGGCCTCAAGAAGTATCTCAGTACACCACCTCTCCTATCCACTCCAAAACCAGGGGAAGAACTGTAACTGTATCTAGCAGTTTCAGATCACGCCGTAAGCACAATACTGATTCGCAAAGTTGAAAAAGAATAGAGGCCGGTGTACTACGTTAGCAAGACTCTCCTAGATGCCGAGACACGGTACCTACCCATGGAGAAGCTGGCTTACGCACTACTTATCGCCTCAAGGAAGCTACAACATTACTTTCAAGGTCACACCATCAATGTCCTCACTAAATTCCCCCTTAGATCTATCTTCAGTCGAGCCGATTTCTCTAGCCAAACAGCGAAATGGGCGGTTGAGCTTGGTGAGTTTGACATTCGGTATCAACCCAGGACAGCAATCAAGGCCCAGGTCTTGGCAGATTTCGTCCCTGAATTCGCTTCCACCCAAAGCACCGAACATCAAAACTCTAGCTCGATACAGGTGTCACGCACCACCGAATTGGGAAAGTAATGCGCTTCAGAAGCATGGAAACTCTTCATTGGTGACATCTGGCAGCTCTACGTTGACGGATCATCCAATAACCAAGGCTCGAGGACAGGGGTAGTACTTATATCCCCAGAAGGATTTATCTGGGAGCAAGCTCTTAGGCTTGGTTGGAAGGCCTCTAACAATGAAGCAGAATATGAAGCACTGTTAGCTGGTTTACGCAGTGCCGAACAACTCCTAGTTTTCAGCGATTCTCAGTTGGTTGTCAATCAACTCACTGGGGTCTATGAAGCACAAGATGAAAAAATGGCCATATATGCAGACAAGGCAAGGGATTTACTTAAAAAATTCCAATATACGAGTGGAACGAATCAATCGGGACAGAAACAGTCACGCTAATGCTCTGACCTGCCTCGGCTCATCAGTAGATGCCAATGATGCTAGAAAAGTTTAGGTTAAGTTTGTGCCAGAACCAAGCATTACATCTCCAATCCTCTGCACTAACCTAGAGCCGAGCTAAATGGATCCAATAGTTGTTTTTCTAAAATCTGGCACTTTTCCCGAAAGACAAGAAAGAAGCCAACAAAGTTCAACACAGATCAGCTCAGTTTTGGATCTCACCATCTAGGAAGCTATACCAACGCTCTTATCTTAGTCCTCATCTGTTGTGTTTGCATCCAAATCTAGTCAAAAATGGTCTTTACAAAATTCACGATGGGATTTGTGGATGCCATGTTAGTGAAAGGTCATTAGCGCACCGAGCCCTCACTCATGGGTACTGGTGGCCACGGATGCAGCAGAATGCACAGCAGTACGTTCAGAAGTGTAACAAGTGTCAGAGGTTCGCTCCACTAATTCATCAGCTAGCCAAAACTCTTACTCCACTTATTAGCTCGTGGCCTTTTGCCCAGTAGGGTCTAGATATCGTTGGACCTTTGGCACGAGGCACGAGGCACTGGGAATAGATGATTCTTCATTGCCGCAACCAACTATTTCACCAAGTGTGTTGAAGTTGAAGCACTGGCAAGCATCAAAGAAGCTGACACAAAGCGATTTGTCATGAGGAATGTCGTGGTCCATTTCGGCATCACGCGGGTACTAATTGCAAACAATGGAACACAGTTTGACGGAAAGATCTTCAAGAAATTTTGTGCTGACCTTAGGATCGAATATCGGAACTCCTTTCCCTACTACTCGCAGAGTAATGGGCAGGCAGAGGCGTCAAACAAAACCATCATCAACGAAGTAAAGAAGCAGCTCGAAAGTGCAAAAGGGAAGTGGGTTGAAGAGTTACTCCGCGTGTTATGGGCCTACCGAACCACGGCATGGCACTCAACGGGGGAAACACCCTACTCCCTAACTTACAAAATGGAGGCAGTTATTCCACTTGAAATTGGTCTCCCAACCCTCCGATCGGAACTGTTTGAAGATGCAAGTAATGGAAAAGCTATTGCACAAGCACTGGATATGGCAGAAGGCCGAAGAGAAGCAACACTGATCAGACTTCTAGCCTATCAGCAGCAGCTCATCAAGGGTTTCAACCAAAAAGTTTTCCCAAGGCAATTCACACCTGGGGAACTGGTTTTGAGGAAAGTCATGGATCACAAAAGGGTGCCTGGTGAAGGAAAATTAGGACCTAACTAGGAAGGTCCATACAAGGTTACAGTCGTTGCTGTAAATGGAGCATACTACTTGGAGGATATCAAGGGCAAGGCCATACCTCAGCCTTGGAATGTAGCAAACCTCAAAAAGTACTATCAATAGACTAGACCCCACAATTATCTATCAAGTGTAAAAGCATTTATCTTTTGCTCAATGAAAATGCCTCCCTATTTCTTTGAACTTTTGTTTCCAAGCACTTATACAGCTTTGTGGTCAGAACAGATAATTGTTTAACTTGAACTTTATAATCCAAGCCCTAGGAGCATATTTCAAAATAAACATACTTAGCTTTGGTGTTTACCAAACAGACTTAGTTTTGGTGTTTACCAAACGGAATTAGTTTTGGTGTTTACTAAACAGATTTAGCTTTGGTTTTAACCAAACGGAAAAAGTTTCAAAACGACCGAACGGAATTTAGTTTTGGTCTACACTCAAACATGCCAAGTGGGATTGCTTGGTGGAGTTATGTTTGGCCACCAAAATGGATTTTAGCCAAGTGGAACTGCTTGGTGGAAACCGCCCTAATGAATTTTTTGATGCCCAATTCATTTTCTTGGAAATCACAGAATTTCTTAAGGATTATCACATCAACACTTCAGTACTGTTGCATCCAAACAAAGTTGGAACAGACTTGGATAATTCTTTCAAGACCAAACTTTCAACAGCAATCTTACTCAGCTCCAGGTGGGGGCAAACAATTGTTTCTCGGAACCAACCTGGACCTGAGTATGACATCTTCCCTTTAAATCTTTTTGTTCCATTCAATGGAACTTATGCTATCAAAATCAACATCAACTTAAGCAGCTCTCCTAGAGAGCGAGTTCTTCAGTACCCATCTTACTTAGCTCCAGGAGGAGCCAAACAATTGTTTTTCTTGAAATCAACCTGGACCTAAGTAAGTTACTCTCATTCAATTACAAAGATCAATACAACCATGCAGATCGAGCATCTACTCAGCCCTGTGGTCTCAACAGTGCTCAGCTGGAGGCAAACAGTATGAACAACGCAAGTATGAAAGCAAAACATATCAGATTGCAATATCAGAAGGAAAATTCTACCAAAGGCACAGCTGGCCTCGCAAAACAGCAGCAAGAAGAAAGAAAAATTGTCTTGACCAACTTAAGGGGGCAACTCGTTAGAAAGACCGAGCTCCAGTACAGCAAAAAAGTAAAAAATGAGAAAAAGCAAAATGTAAAAAGAAAAACTTCAAATCGTTCCAAAGGTCACTTCAACTTTCATCAGCAGGAGGAATTTCAGGAGTAGCATCCACAATCTTTGTCCGGGCCATCTTGGGGAGGAAAAGTAAAGGCAGCTCCAACTTCCTGGAAAGCAGGAGCCTTCTTAACCACATCTCCCACAGCTTCAGTTTCCAGGGTTTCACCCCCTTCAACGTTCACCGTTTCATTGGCAGTATTACTCTCCAAAGTCTTGTTTGCAAAATCAGTTCTTGGGGAAATCTTAGCTGGAGAAGTAGCAGGGGTAGTAGTAGCCTTCAGATCCAAGGACTTTGAGGGAACAGGAATATCTTGAAACAAAGGAGACCCTTCAGGAATTTGAGTAGCAGTCAAAGCACTTGTCCAACCCTTCAGAAAAAGCTTATCTCGCAATACCAGCACCTCTTCTTTGTAAGCGGCTCCAGCTTCGTCCCAACCTTGCTACCAGTGCTTAGATTCCAAAGCCGAACGTTCAGCGGCCATCACCGCAATAACTGCCTCTAGCTCGGCCACTTTTCCCTCAAGTTGGGCCTGGACCCTAATAGTAGCTTCCTTGGACTTCTCAGCCGAGGTGATAACCTTGCTCAGACGAAATGCCTCCCTCCCAGTAGTCCTGCGTCCCTCCTTCTCGACTTCCCAACTTGTTGTCAACCTCTCAGCAGTCATGGCGGCCTCCAGTAAGGCCTTTTCTAGCTCCTTAACTCAAGTGATGGACAAATGCATCCTCTGGATACACTACAGCAAACAAACAGGTACTAAAGAAAAGTAAACAATACAAATCAGTAAAGAACACAAAAAAGAAATGGAGTAGCACTTACAGCAGTCATCATTTGAAGGGTTCCCTTCAAGATTGGAATGTCCCGAGGTCCGTTATGATCTGCCATATCTACTAGCATCAATAGGGTTTTAGTCAAATCGAAAGCAAAGTCCCCAGAAGCAACAACCGAATCAGAGATAGAAATGGGTCTGCCTTGGTGCAGCATAGGCGGTTCCCACTTCTTAAATGACTCATCCTCAACGAGATTCCCAGAAGCCTCACCAACAATGGCCTTGCTAGTCTCCCTTCTTCTCTTCTGCGCCCTCTCAGCAATCGAAGTAGCAGGATCAGCAGTATCAACGGAAGAACCAGAGGCTTCTATCTCAAGCTTCACATCCATAAGACTCTTCGGCTCGGCCTTGACCAAAGAAGTCTCCAGAGCTGAAGGAAAGCCAAAGGCTTCCACCTCAAGGTCCACTAGTACCCTTCTCTTTGCCATGGATCCTCCCCCTGTGAAGCTAGAGGTAGGAGAAGGGGTCCTCTCAACAGATAAGCTTCAATCGAGGCGGCGGTTCATAACCAAAGGAGCAGGTGAAGAGTCGGTTTCAGTATCAAAGTCAAGGAGAGATGCAGCTAGCCTTGCCTTTTTCTGGATTATGGTACGGTAGGTTGCTTGATAATCCAATAGTTCGGGGGCGGATCTCTTCTTATATCTCAAAATGGCTTTAATTGCCTCAGTATTCTCATGGTTCGATCTACGTTGACAACGGGAAGCCTCTACAAAGAAAGGGGGAACAACATTAGCACAACATTCAAGCAAGCAAACAAAAGTACAGAAGTACTAGGGTACAAAACTTAGACCTAGGTAGCCATCCTTCTGGGGCATCCGTTCGAATTGGAACTCAGTTCTAGCAGGAAATTCCCAGTTACCACCGACTTGCAAAAAATCATCGTTGTGTTTATCCAAATCGAGTAAGCCAGTTACAAGATGACAGTCAGCCAAGCGAACACGGAGATAATAGGTGCTATGATCCTTATTGTGCAACAGAGTATAACAACCCAGAATATCCCAGATGTCCAGGTTCAGACTCAATGGCCTGTTAAGAGCGGAGATGCCATAGACAACTCGAAACAGATTCACAGACACTTGCATAGGGGTAAGTTGAACTTGGTGCAAAAAACGGCGTACTAAGGGATCGAGGGGAAACCGGACCCCTCCTTCGACAATGGCAGCGACGGGGAAGGCGACAGTGTTTTTAGTACCCATGCACTTAGCGTCAACTCTCACCAACGAAAGGGTCACATCATCGGGAATACCGTAGTCACGGCAAAACAAGGCCATCGCCTCAGGAGTGTCTACCAACGCCCGAAATTTCCCCATTATCTAGACCTAAGCAGGGCAGAGACAAAACTCAACTAAGCAAGAAATGGAATTAGTCTTCGGAAACAATGGCGCCAGGGCCAAAAAGGGCGATCAAGACAGAAAAGTAGAACAAAAGATAGATTTCAGGGGAACTTACAGAGATTAAACAGCAGCGACAAGCGGAGAGCCTTGGGACGGGAATGAGAATGGCAGCGAAGCGTCTAGGCAAAGCTCAGTCGGAACCAAGACAGAGGAATAGAAAGGGTTTTGGACTCTCTGAAGTTTGGAGAAAGACGAAGGGGTTTGAATTGACAACCCCAGAACATTTATTGCACCCAACCGGCGCAAAGCTACCCAAATCATGCCTATCTGTATGGAATCGGCCAACTATCTCTGCGCACTAGTACTGTGCCACCACGTGTCACCATGGGAAGACACATGCAGAAGGCATGTGTCAGGATTGAACCATCACCAAGGCTGAACTGGAGCAAATCCGAAGCAACGCGATGGTTGGGGTATTGAGCAGTAGCTCCCCCCAAGGGGAACCTTAGCGCGAGCTATGGGGCAAATGAAGAGACTAAATATAAAACAGGTCGGATCCAAGCCTTGGGTCGGCCCAATCCACTAAACCCAAGACCAAATGGGTCAGGTGAACATTTAGGTGAGCCAATTCAGCCTAGTTCCATGATCAACAAATCCACCCAAGTCCTCAAGCACTTAGGCCCAACCCACAGTGGAAAGGTCAGTCCAGCCACAATGTTGGGCTGGGCCGAGCTGCAGGACCTGATCCTTGGACCGAACCAAAATGGGCCGAGCCCATACAAAGATATCCTACTAGGCCAGCCCATCTCTACAAGCAATCTCGCAGGGCCGAGCCAAGGCACAATAGTACCAAGCCGAGGGAACCTCTCAGGGAAACGTTGAAGCTGTGAATGCATGCATGTGCAAACTAGCACCTCAGCTGGTCCCCTTTACCTAGAATTACGAAAATGGTTAATCAAGGGAATGTGGTTTGTTATCAGCACGACAACAATGAATATATACATCCCTTGTCAACTACCTGATGGTCCCCTACCTTAAGCAATGCTAAAGGGAACTTGGCAGCACCAAAGCTCCATAAAACCATCTTGGGCAACAAGCAAGGAGTTCCATATAAACTATACTCACTTCACATTGAAGGTAACTAAGTTAAGCTGAACCATACTCACTTAAACACAACTCTCTACACTTAGAGAGCATCTTCCATCTTCTCCGATCACTTACTCCTACACACACAGGAGGGGTTATCCGGCCAACTCTGGCCGGGCAGCTCTAACGGTGCTCATTGTTGCAGGGTCTCAGTTTCTGGATAGTTCAATTAGGTGCAGAGCTCCGATCCACAATCATCTAGTACGGTATTTGGTACACACAAAAACTTCAATATTAATTACAAAATTTTTTAATGTAAACTTTTACAATTAACCCCAGTGAGTTTTCATGTTTGAAAGTTTTGCATAATAGTATTTTTATCAATGCCATAAAAAATGTCTATTTCTATACATATACAACTAAGCTATCATTCATTCGACTCAACAACTAATCATTCATAATATTCATTGTTAAAAATAAAATAAAATAATTATCTATGATTGCATAAAACTTAAAAAAATTAAAATTCGTAATCAAAATTTTTAATTTTAGCACAAATCACAATAAATCAAATCTCTAGTTTTAACAAAAATCAAGTAAATTAAAAAAATAACGTTAGGCATAAATATACAAACTGACTATTCTTAGATTTGAACCCATAATCTAAAGATTAGTCGACCAAAGTTTTAATCACTTAACCAATGCTTACTCTCTAACAAATCTAGTTAATTGCAAAAAAAAAAAAAAATCATATATATATATATCAAAAAGTGAGGGGGGCACGTGACCCCCCAAACCTTACATAAATTCATCCTTGATTGTACGATTATAAGTTTAATACCACAATAATCATTGCAACTCTCAATACAAGATCCATGGCAAGTATGTTTTGCTAACATTCAATTTATTGGTTTAAAGTTTCATCCTAGAGAACCCGGCTAGCAATTGTGCAATGATGGAATGTAAACAATCAAAAACTAGGTGGGTGACGGATCAAATTCAACAAGGGTTGATGAATGTGTAGACAGTGTGATTGATTTACAAACCGGGAAGACCTCCAATTGATTCACATTGAGGAGAAGCGGAACTCATGTTCTTCACAATTGAAGAGTTCTGATCTGACAATATTTTTTCCTCCCTTATTTCATTAATAGATATTGTTTCTATACAAAAAAGACTACAACCTACTAAACCATGATCCTACAAGGTACCTGCACCACTAAAATATGTAATAAAGAATAAAATAAAATACATTTTTTTCTTTTTTAAATAACATACATAAAATTTAGTTATGGTTTTAAAAGAGTACAATCATGCTTGTAGTTATGGTTTTGTTAATTCTAACAAGGCAATTCAAAAGTAAATGAATTACAAGAGTATTGATTGAAATCACTATGTTATGACAAGAAAACCCAAAAAGGGAATGAAAATAAATTAAAAAGATTTTGAGCAAAGACGAATTACCCGGTTTTAATTTGAAGTTGAGGGATGTTGTTCTGTTTGGTTGGATCATCAATTATTGGGTCATTCAAACGAGAAACAATAGGAGGATACACATGATGGGAACGAGAAATAGAAGAAATTTTACAAGTTGAGTGAGAAAGAAAGGAATAAGAAGTAGAAAGATGGAATGGAGCAGAAGGCTTCTTTCTTATTGTTTGTGAGTAGAAAGCAGAGGGGAAGTCGAATTGGAAGGTAGAACAACAACTTGTGCTCGCCGCCATTTGCATTTCCACTCAAGAGGTGGTGGAGACTCGACTCAAGCCTGAAATGGAGTCCCACAGAGAGAGTATTTGGGGGCATTATTGTTTGTTGCTGTTGTTGGTTTAGTGGCAGATGCAGTTAGAGTGAAAGATTTTGCCACGTCGCTCACTATTCCTCCTCTATCAAACCATGAGTCTGGGGGGCAGTGCAACCGAATCGAACTTGTACTTATTATTAAGATTTTTGGGTGTTTAAAATTTCAATTTAAAGGAGTTGTTTGAAATGATTTAAATAAGTGTATTTTTTAACTTTTTATAAAGTATGGGTTAAGTTTGAAGTGATGTGTTAAAAAGATAATGTGACTTAAATAAGATGATGTGACTTAAACAAGATAATGACTTTTAATTTTTTTTAAACATGTCAGACTTAGCATAAATGTCTACATAGGTGTAGGATTCACGAGTGAATCTCGTGGATCTCATATTTAATAAAAAATTTCATAAAATTTTTAACATTTTTAATAAATATTTAATAAATTAGGAAACATTTTGTTCCTCTAAAAGTATTAGGTTATAATATTTCATTTTTGACTTTAGCCCAATCATTACCAAAAAAATATAACCTTTATCGAGCTAAATATGAATCGATTCATGATCAACTCTTTGAAGCGTTAAAATGAGTCCACTCATCTAATATTTCTTAGATCCAATTATATGTAAATAAAATTATTGGTGGATTTAGAGAAGGTATGAGAGAAATATTTTATTTAAATTTTTTAATACATTGTCATATCATTTAATTTGAAAAATAAATTTAATTTTTGAACTTGAATAGCACAATTATCAAAAATTTAATTTTTGAGCTTTAATTTTATTTAAATTTAATAAAAAAGAACTCAAAAATTATCTCCAATCATTTTATTAAGAAGTTGGGCTTTTTTTCGGTCCGTAATCGGATGGAGAGTGTGTTGGATGATTGGGGAGCAAAAAAAAGAGGAGTGATGGAGACTCCCTCCAATCACCACCCCAACCACCCTCACACACATGTAGTAGGTAGTGATTGGAGGACAAGAAAACAAAAATAAAAAATAAAAAATTCAACCAATGAGAGAAAGAGAGGGTCAAAGGGGTGAGAAAAAAATGAAATTTTAGACATTTTTGTAAAAAAAAAATGATGAATTGTGATTAATTAGGAACAAAGCCACGTATTGCACTTGAATTACAATATAATTTTTCCATATGATACTCTCCTGTGATGTGGACATTTTTCATCAACCAATCAAATTACAGCTTACAAAAAAAATTAACTGCACCTTGACCCAAGTGAAGGGTCAGTCAAAATTAACTTACATTTACGCTGTGTTTGGTTGAGGGATTTGGGGAGAGATTTGGAAAGGGAAATGGAAAAGGTGTGTGAAACTAGGTGAAATGTAGGTATGTTTTATTCACATTTCACCTACCATTTCCATTTTCCTTTTCAAATCCCTCCTCAAATCCCCCAACCAAACACAGCATTAAGGATCTGCTTGTTTCAGAGATGGAACGTGAGATTTGACTAACAGTTAGGAGTGACCAACAAATATCATGTTTATTTTGAAAATTTACAATGAGGATCAATAGTTATGAAACCCCTCGAATGAGACGTCTAATGTTCTGCTTGGTAAGATTTTTTAATTATGATTTAAGAATATGAATTGTATTTGAATTTATATGTTTTGAAATTATGATTTAAGTGTAGAAAATTTATTTCGTTATGATTTTTGAATAGAGTATTGAATTGAGTATGAAATTGAGTTTTGAAAGTTTGATTTGACATGTAAAGTAAAAAAATTTATTTGGTTATAAGTTTTGGAAAAAAAGTTCAAAACTTAATTTAAATTGTTATAACTCATAACAAAACACATTAAAAATTCTGACCAACACTCATAACCAAACTCTTTTTAAAATTCAATTAAAAAAATTTATTATTAACAAAAAATAACATTAATCAATTTTTTAATTGAAAATACTACAAAGGAAATAATTTTTTTTCAAAATACATATTCAAAAAATTTAAATCATAAATATTTAAATAATTTAAATAATCTAAAAAATTTAATAAGTAAAAAATTAAAATAAATATTCAAAAAATTTAAATCGTAAAAATTTAAATAATTTAAATATTCAAAAATTTTAAATAATTTAAAATTTTAATATTTTAAATTTAAAAACAACTCTACACTTAAATCGTAACCAAACACATAAAACAAAACTCAATTAAGAAATTATTTTTAAAACTCATAACCAAACACATAACTCGAAACTACATACTACTTTCACAACTCTACATTCAAATCGTAACCAAATACATAACAAAAAAAATTAAAATATTTAAAAATATTTTTATAAAATAGAGTTTGAATTTATTTTTATAAAATATTTTAAAATTTAAAAAATTAAAATTGTAATATTTAAAAATTAAAATATTTAAAAATTTTGAAAAAATTAAAAAAATTTAAAAATTTAAAAAATCGTAACATATTTAAATATTAAAATATTTAAAATCTTAACAAAATTAAAATATTTTTAAAATATTTAAAAAATTAAAATATTGATTTGAATTGAGTTTTGAAAAGAGTTTTAAATTATGTGTTTGGTTATGGGTTTTGAAAAGTAATGATTATGTTTTGAATTGAGTTTTGAGAAATTGGTGTAAAATTATGATTTAAAATATCAAAACAAACACTATACTCAAATCAATAGGCAGAACTATAATTTGAGAGGCTTACCAAACGGAGCTTAAATGTTTGTTTGGCATGTATTAAAAAAGTATATTTTTTTGTATAGATATATATATATAGATATATATATATATATTTATTTGGGTTACATTAATTAATATCTATTAACATCCACTTTCTATTTTTCTATCTACTTTCTCTACCTTTTTACATAATTTTTTTATAAAAAATTAAAAAGTATACTTATTTGGAAGATCTCAAATATCTCCTAACAATCCCATAGGAAGGTGGTATTTAAATCAAATCCTATGAGATTAGAGTTAAAATGATTATTTTGTCTCTCATTTTACAAAAATAATTTAATATTAAAATGAAATAGTATAATGATATATTTATACAAAAATATATATATATATATATATGTATATATCAACATAAAATAATATAACACAAAAATATAATTTTTAATTATATAATATAAGCAACAACGTTTTTAGGTATGAACTCAAAACTCCCAACTTTTTTTTTTTTTGATTTTTGAATTAAAAAAAATACAAATTTACATGTGTCATGAAATCATTGGCCTTTCATTTTAATTATAATTATTGAATCTTTCATTATTGTAATAATATATATCAAATTCCTTAATTACTACCTTTCAAATTCAATTATTTGTATACTACTTCAAACATTGATATGGAAAACAAACTACTTCATGACATTGATATGGAAAACAAACTACTTCAAATTTTATTTGTATACTATAATGGCAAACATGATGTCAATACATGCAATACATATACCTATCCATGTTAGTTTTCAAAATTTTACCGTACAAATTTTTTTATTATAAATTTTACATTTATTTGTCGATTCTTTTATCAATATAATAACATTTTTTAAATTTTATTAAATTGCGGTACTTTTGAAAATTAAAAAAAGATAAATTTTTAAATTTTACAAGCTAAAAATCAAAACAATATTAATAGAATACTATTGGTTTTTTGACTTTCGAATGTTATTATTGTAATTTTAAGAGTGCCATCAAGGATCAATTAATCCTTACAAAATATTAATTGCCAACCAATTATTAGACGATTGTGTTTTAGTTCTTTCAACCTCAATGAAGATGACTTTTACTAGTGACTTTATTTAGGAGAATTAAGCAAACAACGATTAATATGAAGAACAATTGTAACAATTCATTAAGTAAAATTGAAGACTTACAAAGATCCAAATCAATCTCGCTGAGGTTTATAGCAACAAACTACTTAAAACTACTCCTATGAACGAAGTGCAGTGCAGGAATTTGAAGTACAGAAATGTAAAGAATAAGAAATATAAAAACTGGAAGGAAAATAAAGTAGATAAAATTGATTTTTTTTATCTGAGTTTGGGGCTTCTTTCTTGGGCCTTCTCTGCTACTTATATTTTCCAATGACAACCGTCGAATCAGCCCTCCATGATCGCTGATCATGTTGCCTTACAGTTAGCTCCACTGTGCCATATCCGCAGTTAGGCTTCTCTCCTGATTTTGAATTTAAATATGCGTAACCGTTGAAGCCACGTCATTTTGCATCTCTTTGCTGATCCAGTGCTATGCAGATCTACAATAACCAATACTAATTGTCACGTGTGTGATTACGATTGAAGATTTGAATTGTCTCATCGTATTGCCTTCATCCTGCCACGTGTCGAACTGTGATTAGCTCATACAAAATGTGCAGCAAACATTAGCCCCCGCACTAATATACCCAATACTTGGTGATATTAGTAGATTAAGGTATTT
Organism: Camellia lanceoleosa; assembly: GCA_025200525.1. NCBI lineage: Eukaryota > Viridiplantae > Streptophyta > Magnoliopsida > Ericales > Theaceae > Camellia > Camellia lanceoleosa. Next base: position 129,415,051 of record CM045768.1, read on the forward strand.
TACCCACGTCTTAGAACATGCATGGGCTTTGTACTTTTTAGAAATGCAACTGTCATTCATCAATGAAGCATTTGCATTAAATTCTCTTCTAACCCTTGAACATTTCCACTATCTTAGTATTCGAACGGACTTGTACATCTTTTATAGCCAAGCAAGTCTTTTCTTAGATTGATCAAGCATACAAAGAGTTATTTGATGATGTTGTTCGTCCTCGAAAAAACCTTCATGCATTGATTAGCCACCTTTATCCACCCCCATTTATACAAGTTATGGAAGCTTTCGCAAATCACCGACTTTCGAACCAAGAACCTACTGCTTACGATTCTTTGGAACACAAATTTGTAATCATGGATATCGGAAGCTCTTCTTCTGCAACAAAGCATTCCGCGTGGGATGAAGCTGCTGCTTCTTCTTTTTCTATAACCTCTGGCTGGGAAACTTGGCCTACCCCTACTCAACCTTAGATGAGGGAACGCATTCATTACCGATTCCCAGAATTCGAAGACCCTCTTGAAATCCCTCCTTCTAAACGCAGTTCTATAGTATATCCATATGTTCCTATTGACCGTATACACAATCTTGAGGACAATCTGCTTTCAGCATGGTATACTTCTACCTTGCCATCTCGGATGGTTCGAAGTGTTCAACGTCTTGATGAAGCTTTAAGAATCAGTCCTGCGCTTTTAAGCCAAAAAAGCAAAACTTTATACCTCAAATTGGCTAGAATGTATGGCCAGACCTGAATTCCTAGATTCGATCAGGGAACCTCCGACTGCTCCTCCTCTGCATTCCAATCCAAATTGGATTGATGAATTGAGGCTCACTCTCTCTAAGGGCCAATACTTTACCCCCTACCAGGCCCCAGCATCTCCAACTCCTTATCAGCAATTTAGGGCTCAGACCTTGCTTGCTGCTTTTTTCCATTTATCCTTTGAAGTCTTTCGAGATGACATTCCCCATAAAAACTTTGTATGGGCTTGTGACATTATGTCTCAAAGTCATCTTCTCAACCCTGTGGCCCAAATAGAGCTTTATACCTTTTTAGACCAACTTCCTCTCCTGCTCAACTGGCACTTCCAAGCTTCCATTACTAGTGAAGTTCTGGATGAAGCCTTCTCTGCTCGAATTCTGGTTCAGTATGAGGCAGAGAACCTCCTTGATGAATATGAGGCCATCAGGAGCCAGGATTCTGAGCATGTGGAGGATGTTGCAATGAACGAAGTGTGTGAAGAAGAGGAGATGGACACCACAGATAAAGCCCTAAAACAGATAGAATTTGAAGTAAAGGCCCAACAACTCATTTCTCAATTAAGGGCTTACCAATTAGATAAACCAAAACAAGATAGATGATAGAGGATAGAGTAGGAAAAGAGTATTCATTTATTGAATTTTGTTGGACTAAATTCCATGATCTTGTAACTTTGTCCATTCCATATTTCTATGAAATTGAGAATGTAATCAAATGAATCCCAATGTAAACAGCACTTATCAATAAAACTAGGCTTTTCGAATTTCATTGGTCAGACTCTGATTTACCACTCCAATTGTAAACTTAATTGTATGGTTGATGTGAAATTTTCAAACTCAAGTCCTAACTCAAACTCTTCCAAAGTGTGAAATTTTCTCTTTAAGAAAACAATTATCGCCCTTCATATCGATTCTATGACTAACATAATTCTTCAGCTATTAGTTTCGAATTAACCAACTTTGTCCTTTGAAACTTGATTTAAACACATCCAACGAAATACTGGAAGCCCATTTTGAACTTTTCCAACATATGGAGTGTAATTGGCAACTTTTGCTGGTTTTCTTTCAGAATCAGAGCTTCGAAATTTACCAATTTTGCTATTCAAAACTTGATTTGATCATATCCAATTCCCCAACATATGGTCAATACAATCAAGTAATTTCAAATCAACTGATTTTGCTTCGAACAAACAGTCTATACCTGGGCGTTCCTGCACCCTTAGGTGGGGAATGTGCTTCGAAGTTGACTTCCTGCTTTCGAAGCTGTTTGTCACTTGACTTTGGCGCCAAAACTTGGCTTCGAAGCCAAAAATCTGATTTCAAAGCCAACATTAGTATTTGAGATACATTTTCCTCCCAAATTATCACCATTGAGGAGAACTTTTTGTATCCGTACTTTTAACACTTCTTTATGAATTCAATCCACTTAAAACGATTGGGTATATTTTTCAGACACAAAGGTTTTTAAAAACCTTTTTACTTCGTGCTCTGAGTCCACTCGTCTGTCTAACACACAAACCTTTCATCTCTACTGACCTTCATTTTCTTGCTGCTCGTTACCAATGGAGTCTTCTTCCTTGAAAGTACCAACTGGCGAACGTATAAGCCCAACAATGGCTTTGAAAAGATGTATTGAGAAAGAAATTGCTAATTTTAAAGTTGGTCGATCGAGTGCCATAGACGGAAGCCTCTTTGTTCCTCATCACAGCGAAAAACAAGAATATGTCCTAGGTCCTATCTTTCGAGAGGTTCCCGCTCAACTTCCGGCTTTGTACCCTCATTTGGAGGACCACTTTTTTCTCCATGAATGGGGGCTTGACTGGCGAAATTAGAGGGTGAACCGACCTTATCGTTGTTGGCTAACATTGAGGGTTGAGTGAGAGAAGTGGTATGACAGGGTCGTGCCTACAAGAGAATGGGACCTACAAGAGCTCTGTATTCTCGATGCCCTTTGTCTTTCCAGGTTTATCATTCCTGAAGACCCTTTTTTGATTCCTGCCGCTCTTTGTTTCTGGAATATGGCCTTTAACTTTTTTCAGTTTCGTTGTGGTATGATGGCCTCCACCGTTCTTGATATCTGTCATCTCTTAGGGCTTTCACCACTCGGTACTCCCTTTACACCCAGCTATCCAGACCTTTCGGTTAAATTTTCTCTTCCACCTTTGAATTCTTCCTTTAGTGACTTCGTAAAGACTGAAAATAAAAAGGTAGGCCCTGTGAGTGATCGAGAACTCTTCACCTTTATTTTATATTGGTTGTGTAAATTTCTCTTTTGTACATCATCTCAACGAATCATGCCTGAGTTTGCCCCGTTTGCAAAGACCCTTGTTTTGAAGAAGCGAATAGCCTTAGCCCCTTATCTTTTAGGCCATGTCTATAGAGCCTGCTCCGAATTCTGCGAGAAACCTCTTGATATCAACCAAGGAGGTCCCCTCTTGGTGCTTCAATTTTGACTCTTTGCTTAATTCACTGATTTGTATCCCAAGTGCTTGAAATTCTTAGTTCAAGACCCTAGCACTTATGGAGAAAAGTATGCTAGAATTGCCTTTTATCCTGCTTCTTTCGCCTACTATCTTACTTTTTTCCACTAGCTTCCTATTTCCCTAACTGCCACCTTCTTTTCTCCCTTCAATGCCAATAAAGGACCGACTTGGCTAAAAACATTCTTGGCTGATAGACAGTGTTCCATCCCATCGCACAAAGATATGTGGGCTTCTATTTTGTTGCCAAGGGAACTTTTTATTGGTACTTTAAACCCTCAAGCTTATAAGTGCATATCTGAGGTATACTACCCTTCCCAATTTGCCAGGCAATTTGGGTTTACCCAAGGAATTCTCATTCCACTCTGCAGTCTCTCAAATATCCATCTTACAGCCAGAGACCTGAGAGTACCCAAATCTAAACTAGAGGAGGCAACATTTAAACTGTTGAAAGATTTGAGTGAGTTTAAGTTTGTCCCCTTCCTCCCCTCTAGCTTAGTTTTAAAAAGATTTCAAAATTAGTGGACAGCTAATATGGAAGTGCATCTAGCAATACATCCTTGTGATTTACTAATAGGGCTAGGTGTGCCTTTTAAGGCTAAATCAAAAGAAACCGGGACCATCCCCTCTCTTTCTACAGCTACCAAGATTAGCTTCATTATTCAAGAATCTTGGGACATAAGTTACATTTGCTATATGAAATTGAGAAAGCAAATGTAATGCAACAACATAGTATGGCAACATGCTTACACTTTGACATTTGAAAATTCCTTTCACCTGGTTAACCACCAACTGAGAATCTCCAAATACATCAACTACATGAGCTTTTCCAATCTCATTATTAAAGCTTCATATTCAGCTTGATTATTGGAACAACTAATTTCATCCACTCTGAAACCATGCGTGGTTTCTACCCCTGGTGGTGACTTAATCACCACACCAATTCCAGTTAGACCATTGGCCTTTGATCCATCGAACCACATTTGCCATGGTTCAACACTAACCATACCAAGTTCTATTATCTCTTGGCTTTCTGTTTGACATGGATGATCTGCCAAGAAATTAGCCAAAACTTGTCCTTTTATTGCCTTTTGGGGAACATATTCTAGATGAAATTCTAATAAAACTAATATCCATTTGCCAATTCTTCCTCTCAACATAGGTCTAGATAACATATATTTTACCAAATCTGTGATTGCAATTACCAAGACAGTTGTAGGCAAAAGATAGTATCTTAGTTTCATTGTAGCAAAATACAATGCAAGGCATAGCTTTTCTATAGCTAAATATTTACATTCACAAGAATTTAGAAACGTACTAAGGTAATAAACAGCTTGCTCTTTGCCTTCTTCATTGTCTTGGACTAAGAAAACTCCCAGTGAATCTTCTGCTGCAGCTATATACAACTTCAAGGGCTTATCACCCTTTGGTGGCATCAGCACTGGAGGGTTGGCCAAGTAGGCTTTAATTCCTTCGAAAGCAGTTTAATGCTTTGTTGTCCACACAAATTCCTCTTCATCCTTCAACCTTAATAAGGAAGAAAATACTTTAGTTTTCCCTCCAGTATTAGAAATAAACCTTCGAAGAAAATTAACCTGCCTAAGGAATTTTTGTACTTCTTTCTTACTTGATGGAGGTTTGGCCTCAATGATAGCTTTGGCTTTGTTCTGATCAATCTATATTCCCTTCTTGTGTACTACATAACCCAAGAAGTTTCCAGCTGATACGCCAAAAGCACATTTGAGAGGACTAAGTTTCAACTTAAACTTTCTCATTCTTTCAAAAGCTGATTCCAAGTGAAACAAATGTTCCTCCATGGATTGGGACCTTACTTGTAACAACCCTCATACTGATCACTGATTAATACCGATTACTGCTAAATTAAGACCGAATTACTGAACTGACTGATTGAAATCTGAAACTGAATCGATTAACTGTATCTGTTTAATTGCATGTTTATCTATTTGAGTGCTTAATTATCTGTTCAATTTTTATGTTTAAACTGTAAATTGAAGGCCTTATCGGCGGCCGAACCAGAAATCGATTAGTGATTTATGATCGCCATAATTTATGTGAATTTATGGTATATTTAATTGGAAGTTGATTTAGTATGATTAAACTAGATTAAATGGTGTCAAACTACATGAAAGGGGCATATTTACATTTAAGCCATCTAGTGGGCCACTATCTAGGCATATTGAGCTACACCACACTTGAATCAAAACATTTCTTCTCCCATTTCTTGCTCTTAGTCGACTATAGAGGTAGAGAGAGAGAGAGAGAGTTAGGAGAGCTTTGGTCTCATCTTGTTGAATTGCTTGGAAAATTGAAGAAATTGAAGTATAGATTGTCAATTGAGCCTCTATACCTCTAATTCAAGACCTAGGTAAGGTAATTGAACCTCACATTGATGTATTTAAGGTTGTTCATGTAAGATTCTTGAGCCTTTAGAGAGCTAAGTCATGTCTTAGTCTAATGATGTTGAATTAGAACTCATTTCATGAATGCATGTGTGTATTGATGAATTTTGAGTTGATTTCATGGCAAATTGTCACATGCAAGTTCATAATTAAGCTTAAGTCCATGTTTTCAACTTGTTTTAAAAAGAATGAACTCATTAGGGCATGTTTTGAAGTTTTGAAATGGTTTGAATTCATGCATGTTTGCATGTTCTTCATGTTCATGAAAATAGGTTTGAAATTTGGATTTAATTGACTCACTCTTGGGCTTTAAATTCACAAATTGAGCTTTGTAACTTGTTGTATATTGAGTTTGGATGTGTTTTCCAGAATTTGGGTCCAAGAGGTTGAGTTTTGAGCTTTGGAATACTTGGTTTGAGCTTGGAAGGCAAATTTGGAAATTCCAAAATTTGGCTTCTACACTCAAGCGAAGGATTCTACGCCCGAGCGACCATCGTTTCTTCTGAGCTCCGCTCGAGCGAGGGAATGGTGGCTCGAGCGTAAATTTCAAGCTCTCAGCATCTTGGTGCGCGCAGGTGTACGCTCGAGCGAAGAGTTGTGTCTCACACTCAAGCGAGCATCGAGCGTAAAATCTGAGCATCCAAAGATTTTGTATCAGACGATCGCTCGGCGGCGGAATCCACGTTCGGCGGAGCTCCTTTGTCTGCATGTCCGCCGAAAGAAGAAAGCCTCGCTCGGCGAGACCCTGCCAAAGAAAATTTATTAAGTGTTTCAAAGTACATCTTTGCATCCTCTTTCCATCCTAGGCATTCCTAAGGCATATTTAAGACATCTTAAAGAGGATATAGATGTAGAACACACCAAGGCAATCTAGGGATTAAATGATTATCTTTCCCAACTGTGAAACTTAGAGTGTGTTCAATCATTAGCGTATAGGGTTGGCATTTCGAGGAGACGCTCTAGTTCACTGTAGCCCAGAACTCTGTGAGTAACAATTGTGTAAAGATATGTTCAAATGATTATCTTTCGAATACTGAACTGAACTGTTTACTGAACTGATATTGATTACTGAAAGAATGTATGTCCTTTATTTCTGAACTGTACTGTGGCATCCTTAGCACCTACTGTTTACTGTTACTGTTACAGAGATCTCTGTCAGTTCCCTCGTCGGAACCACTACTGTTTACTGATTGATGGCCATCATTACTGTTCGGTCTTATAAGACCTACTGTTACTGTCATGCTAATGGATGTACCACATATGACTGTTTACTGTACTGAACAACTGATATACTAATTAAATTGAACTGTTTTTATTACCATAAGGACATTCATTCTAAACCCCTTTACGCTTTATGTTATTCACTGGGCTTTAGCTCACTGCTCATATATATATGTAGGTGTACAGGAACCGGACCAAAGCTAGAGGCATCGGAGTATTTCCAGTTTTGTCAAGCCAACCTATGTGCCTCACTGCGAGGTTCCGAGCCTACTATGCTAAGGCTTAGGGGTGTTTTAGATGTCCCCTTTCTGTACTGTTTTGTCTACTGTATCGCCTGTTAGCACTACTGTACTGTTAAGTCCCTGTACTGAATACTTGTATATGATGTATGTACTGGTTTGTTTCTGACTGTATAATTATATGAAAAATCTTTTTGACATACAGGCTGTCACAGCTCATTGGACATTGTCTATTTCTTTGTATTATTTCCGCCAAGCCTGTACTGTTTCTTGTATTCTTTGTTAAACAAGCCTTGATAATCTCGGATTCTTGGTGATTCTGATGCTAAACTCATAGGGGCGGGTTTGGGTCGTGACATTACTACAATGTCATCAATGTAACACTCTAAATATCCTCCAATGAGATTATAAAAGATAGTGTTCATAGCTCTTTGATATGTTGCCCCAACATTCTTCAGGCCAAATGGCATTTTAACCCATTCGAAGGTACCAATGTTCCCAGGACATCTGAATGTTGTCTTATGGATATCCTCTTCTGCAATGCAGATTTGGTTATAACTAGAGTGCACATCCATCGTTGATAAAATTCGATGCCCTGCTGAACTGTCTACCAATAAATCTACTATGGGTATAGGATACTCATCTTTTGGAGTTACTAAATTTAGGTTTCTGAAATTGATGCATACCCTCATTTTACCATTTTTCTTAACTACAGGCACAATATTGGATAGCGATTCAACATACATGGCTGTCTTAATAAAGCCTACCTTGAGGAGCCTGAGAATTTCCTCCTTGACCTTCTGAATCACTTTAGGACTCATCATTCTTGGCTTTTGATTGTATGGCTTAAAATTAGGCCTCATAGAGAGCGTATGTTCTACTAATGACCTATCCAATCCTGGTAGTTCATTATAAGACCATGCAAAACAATCTTTATACCTCTTTAAAACCACCAACAACTGGTCCCTGCTAAAAGCATTTAACCAAGCACTTATATAGGTGGGCTGCTGTATAGAACCTTCCCCTAAGTGCACTTCTTCCAAAGGGTCTTGCATCTGAAGACTCACTGATTCTTTTTTTTTTTTTTTTTTTTTCTTCTGTCTTCGAAACAATCTCCTTGCTTTGTCCTGCTCCCAGTTTCTTTGATTCAACATCTTTGCCCTCCTCCTCATAGACAAAGTTTGTCCATAAGGCTTATTTTTCCTGTATCTCCTGAACTTTTGTTTCAATGTCCAATGTACAGTATTTATCCAAGGCCAAAACCCTGACCTGTTGCTGTTCCTGCTTACAGCCAATTACCATGGCTTCTTTCTCTTGCTCTTGCACCCTCTGGACTATTGATTTTATGTCCAATACTGAGAACTTAACTAAAGCCAAAGATCTGGCCTCCTAGGTTCTATCTTTTTGCCTACAACTAGGCATCATAGTCATCTTTGGCGACAAACTCTTCATCAGCACTTTCCTGGACTAAGTGCTTCAGGTGTGCTAATTCCTCATCAGCCGTCACTTCGGCTGATCCATCAGGTTTCCTCAGTACACTGAGTGGTGCCACTCCTTCAATATACAATTTGGCCTCTGCAAAATCTGCACAAGCTATGTAGGGTTGAAGGTCTACGTTGATCTCCTCTGTCTCTACATTGCACAAGGCCATCATGATCTTCTGATGCAGAGAGGAAGGCACACATTTGTTGGAGTGAATCCAATCCCTACCAAGTAAAGCATTATACTTAGCATTGCTGTCGATAACGAAGAATGTCGCCATGCAGTCTCTAGTTCCCACACTCAGGTTGATGGGCAAAATGCCCTGAGCCATCTGTTTGTCTCCAGCAAAACCAGCAATGGTTGTGCTGGTTGGGATTAATCTAGGGTTCCTCTTTCCTAGTTTCTTCAAAGAAGATTTCGGAAGCAGGTTTACTGCTGCCCCATTATCCACCAATACCTGGTTCATCTGTATCCCATCGAAGAAGGCCTTAATATACAAAGGTTTGACATGCGGTGTCATGGATGTCATGGGATACTCAAAAGGGTGTGAGTGGTTAATACTCACCTATTCCTCACTCTCATCTCCAATTTCCATTGGTGTGGCCATTTCGGATTCGTCTTGCACTATACTCACTTGTGAGTCTTCACTAGAAACTGGAATTGGGTCAATTTCCTGACCTTGGTTTTCATCTTCAGCTTGAAACTCCTGTGGTAGTATATGCACCATATTTACTGACATAGGAGGAAACGAGCCAAATTAGACGACTGGCTGTACCTGCTTCTTTTCCTGGCCAACTAGCTCAATTACTTCAGAAGCATCTTCCATGCTACATTCTGGCACTTCAGTACTAGTAACTTTCTTCGAATGGTCTGTTTCTGTTGGTTTTTCGACCAAAAATGTTTATTCCGCCATGAAGGCTTCGAACATTTCCTCCTCAACCATCTCCTTCCTTTGGCCTAGGCCAACCTCTCCCTCTGTCTCACTATCACTTTCCATCAAAGCCCTTTCCAATCCTGGTAAACTGGATCTTTCTTTGGCTTTTAGTTCGGAGTGAACTTTGGCCAGCTGCTCTCTGCTGCAACTCATTTTGTCTTAAGAAGTCGTGTTTGGACTATGATCTAACTTTAGACTTTTCTTTCCCTCTGTCTGGCCCTTTGACTGGACCAATGAAGAGCTTTCTCCACTTTCTTTCAGATCCTTCTGGTACTAAGTGTACCTTCGCTGGATCTTCCTCATTTGGGATCTAGAAATCACTGGGATCATATTTGGTTCTTTTATTTTTGGATGCTTTATTAACACCCAATTATTTGGAGCTACCAAATGAGGTTTAACCATCCTACCCTGGTCTCCAATAACATTTCTTTGGATAGACACTTCCCTAGGTTTGTTCTAAATGACAAACTAATCTGCAACTCCAGGTACCCATGAACCTACTAACCCAATTGTCGAACTGTCTCTTTCTTCCTTCGAAGCCAATTTCGAAGCTGGCTGTGAAGGTTACTGCTTGGCTTTGACTGTGACAACCCTCACCACTAATTAGTGCTAATCTATGATTAAGTATGTTAAATGACTGATTGACTGAAATCCTGAACTGATTGATTGAGTATATTAGTTTAATGCATTTCTATCTGTTTGTTATCAAATTATCTGTTCATGTATTATCAGATTATCTGTTCATGTATTATGTTTAAACTGCAAATTGAAGGCTTTATCGGCGGCCGAATCTGAAATTGATTAATGTTTTATGCTAGTTGGAATTTATGTGATTTTATGATAAATTTAATTGAAATTTGATTTGGTATGATTTAATGGGATTAAATACAGTTAAATTACATTAGTTTGAAGTATTTACATGTTTGCCACTTAGTGGACAAATCTAGGATCTTTGAGTTGACTCTTATGTTAGCATTATAACATTTCTTCAGCCACTTCTAAAGAGCAAACCGACTAGAAAGAGAGAGAGATAGGAGTTAGCTTGATTTCATCTTGTTTTGGCTTGGAATTTGAAAGGAATTGTAGAAGATTTGTAACATTAGACTCCCATACTTTGAATTCAAGGCATAAGGTAGGAGAATCATCTTCTTGATTGTTAAATTAAGTCACATGTTGCATGGTTCATGGAAGTTTAGAGTTTTAAGGTCTTGAATTGGTTCTAGCATGTTGAATTGAAGCTTAATCATGCATGCATGTACACATTTGTGAGTTTTGAGGTTTTTTTCATGGAAATTGTTACATACATGCTCATATCTTGATTGTAGTTCATGAATTCATCATGTTTTTGAAAGAATTGACTCTTTTGGTCATGTATTTGAAGCTTTGAATTTGGTTGAACACATGCATGTTTCATACACTTTGTGTTCTTGAAGTTTATTTGAAATGGTGTTTAATTGAACTACCTTTGGGCTTTGATTTCTCAAATTGATCTTTGAAACATGTAATATTATGGGTTTTGAAGTGTTTTGCAGAAAATTAGCCTAAGAGGATCGAATTTGATGCCTTAAAAGTTGGTTTTGAGCTTGAGGTTCAAATCTGGAAATTCCAGATTTTGGACTCACGCTCGAGCGTGGAACTCCACGCTCGAGCGTACACACTAAATTCATGTAGTCCGCTCGAGCGGTAAATGCGTGTATCCAGTACTTTCATGTGTTTCTGATCCGCTCGGCGAGGAATGCACGCCGGCGAGACATGTGTCTTACGCCGGCGGTCGAGCTTTGTCGAGCGTAAATTTCATGCATCCAGTACTTTTGCCATGTTTTACAATCTGCTCGAGCGAATAAAGTGACGCTTGAGCGGAGACCCTTTGTCTGCATGTCCGCTCGAGCGTGACCCCTGTTTTCTGAAAATTTTGTAAAGTGTTTAAAAGTGCATCCTAGTATCCTCTTTCCATCCTAGGCATTCCTAGGGCATGTTTAAGGCATCTTAAGGAGGATATTGATGTAGAACCACACCGAGGCAAATTAGGGATTAAGTTATTATTTTCCCAACTGTGTAGCTTAGTGTGTGTTCGTTCTGTAACTGTGTAGGGTTAGCATCCGAGGACGCTCTAGCTGCTTATAGCCCAATGCTCTGTGAGTAACAATGTTGTAAAGATATGTTCAATTGAGATTATTTTATGAACAAATGACTGTACTGCTTTATGAAATGACACTGTTTACTGAATGAATGTTTGTCCTATTTGTGAACTGTATTCGTGGCATCCATAGCAATCATCTTATTACTACTCTTTATTCAGAGATCTCGCCGGTTCCCATGTTGGAACCACTATCGCATCGATATGATGGCCATCAACTGACTGTTCGACCTGTTAAGACCTACTATACTGTTTGCTATTGGATGTACCACTTATGACTGCTATGATCGAATAACTGTTATACTGATAAATGACTGTTTTTAATACTGAAAGGACATTCATTCTTAATCTCTTTACGCATATGTTATTCACTGGGCTTTAGCTCACTGCTCATATATATATGTAGGTGTTTAGGCACCGGACCGTTGCTAGAAGCGTCAGGCTAAGCTTCCGTTTTGTCAAAGCCAACCACTGTGCCTCACTGAGAGGTTCCAAGTCCTTCAAGCTAGGGCTTTTGGGGGTGTTTTAGATTTTTCCCTTTTTGTATTTGTTTTTGTAATACTGTATAGACTGTACCTGCACTGTACTGTTATGGTGGGGATCTGGTCCCTAACCTGAATATCTGTATATAATGTATGTACATACTGTTTTGTTTCGAATGTGAATATCTATGAAAAGTCTTTTTGTATACAGACTGTCACAGCTCATTGGACATCTTTGTATTACTGTTTTGGCTTCCGCCAGCCCCTATACTCAGACATCATATTACTATTAAGCCTTCTTGTAATCTTGGATTACTTGGCGATTCTGATACTAAACCCATAGGGACGGGTTTGGGTCGTGACACTAACCCCCTGTTTTGGGCCTAGTTCAGGCATTCCATGAAGGTGGCCACTTTCTTTTTTGTGTGAGGCTGGTTTAGGGGGCCAATCTCTGGCTTTGATCCCATGACTTGAGCCCACTTTAAGTCTCCTCTCAAGATGATTGCCCTTCATTCTGTAATAGTTGGGTGGTCTGAATTCATGTAAAGGTCTCTTGCCCTTGGAGTGCACTCTAGTGTCTGTTGGCTCAGCCATGAATGGTTGCTGCCTAGTACCAGTTGGATATGTGTTATAGGCACTGGTTGGTTTAGGACGCCTCTGCACATCTTTGTAATATTGTTTTCCATCAATCGGAAGCCCTTTCAACCACTTGTAGCTCAACCTGCACTTGGGACACATTCTTTGCATGACAGCTGCCTCTAAAGAATCATCATCCAATGCCTCTTCATCAAAATCTTCCCTCTGGTCTGCAAAGCCTTGTCCAACTGTTGGTAAACTTCTAGCATCTTTCTTGATAGTAGTCTGGCTGGCAACATGCATTTGCACATTGACCTCTTCCAATTCTTTTAAGGATAAGTTCTGGAAGTCTGGCACAATAATATTGGCTGGCACTTCTCTAATTTTTGGAAATGGATTAGTGTCAATCCCCATAGCCTTTTCTTCCTTAGCTGGGAATTTTAAACTCCCCTTTCGAATTTGCTCTTGGATCCTGTCTCGAAAAACAATATAGTTTTTAGTTGAGTGAGACCAAGAATTATGCCATTTACAATACATTTTTCCTTTAAGTTCCTCTGGAGACGGAATTTTGACTCCTTTTGATAACTTCAGGAAGTTTGCCGCAAGCAAATGATCAAAAATGTCATCTGCCTTTGTTAAATCGAAAGAGTATTTCCTATGAAGGTCTTTCTTTTTAAACTGCTGGTCTATTATTGTGTCTTTATGAATTAATGCTTCACAGATCACAGGTTCTTTCCCTATAATCTCTGCTGCATCAATCTCATAATTAGAATCTCTGTAATACGTCTTGTATGATGCATTACTTCTATCGTGTTCTTCTTCTAATAATGCTTCGTACCTAGACACCTTATAAGTCAGTTCCACTAAGTCTCTAAACTCAGTTAAGTCAAACTTCTTTCGAAGCCTAAACTTTAAACCATTTTGAGCCAATCTCACGAACTCAGGCTCTGGTAGGATGATCCTACATTTGTTCCGTGCTCTTTTGAATCTGGCAATAAATTGAGCAGCCTTCTTATCAGGCCTTTGATTCAACCTTGCCAAGTTTGCCATGGAAACTTCTGGCTCCGTTTGGAAGAATTGGGCATGAAATGCCTATTCCATTTGTTTCCAAGTTTGGATGGAGCCATGTGTAAGGTTAATATACCATACAAAAGCGGCCCCAATTAAAGAATTTGGGAATAGTCTTAACTTCATGTAATCATTATTGGTAAATTCATTACATTGAGCAACGAACCTAGCAATATGCTCTACCGTTGACTGGTTTCCATTCTCATAAAAAAGAGCAAAGTCTGGTATCCTGAACCCTCTTGGGTATTCATATACCTAATTTACCCATTCTGGATATGGTTTCCTATACACAGGAGTTTGAACCCGCCGAGCCATCGGTCCACACATCTCTCTAACAATATCAACAATTTGGTCCCTAGGAATCGTATTTTGTGCTTGTTGAATCACTACTGGAGGAACAAACACAGGATTTGGTGGACAACCTTGTACCTGAGGTCCTCTTGGTCCATAGGGCAGTATATTTGGGACTGGTTGTCCCTGTGGTGCTGGCTGCTATTGAGGGTATGGGTAACCCCTCTAAGCTTGTCCTACGAAAGGACCTGCGAAAGGTGCTGGAACAGGTGTTGTGTCTCTTCCAGTTGTAGGAAACCCTTCCAACCCCCTAGGTACAAATTCGAACAAAGGATTAGTGAACCCCCTCGTGCCAGGTATGGCTTCGAACATGGGATTTGGAAACATCCTTATGTCATTTTCTTGTGTTGGGCCAGATCCACCAATTTGCATGGCTTCACTGCTAAATAATGAGGCATTTTGATTTGTCACAGGCCTCGAAAGAGGCTCATACCAAGACTGAGGTGATGGTCTTTTGTAGTTTTGATTGCTAGTTTGACCATTAGAATATTCATTATTTTGCATAGGCTGTTTATCTCTAGCCAATCTTTGCTGAGGGACATTTGAAATTTCCTCCATTTGCCTTGCGTTAGTTGGTTGATAAGTATTCATTTGATCCATAAAGGATGTTGTCCATTTTTTTATTGTGTTCATTAACTGCTGTCTCGTGGCATCTACTAGGCCTCCCTATGGATTCATTGGTTTAGTAGATGGAATAGTGGATGGTCTAATTCCTTGACCTCGTCCAATACTTTGAACATGTGGTACTTGCTCTGAAGTGTTGGTCTGTTCGACCATAGGTTCTGATAGAATATGTACTTCTACAAGATGTGTTATCATATTATTCTCTAGATTAGGTATTTCCACCTCTCATTCGACGCATTCTTCCAAGCGTTCATTTTCTTCTTGTCTCCTATGTCTAGCCATTTCAAGTAGTCCCACTGGGTGTGTCAAAAATATATGTTGGCTTTTTGGCTTTCGAAGGTTATTATTGTAATTTTGAGCGTGCCAGCAAGGATCAATCAGTTCTTATAGAATATTAATTGCCAACCAATTATTAGACGATTGTGTTTTAGTTCTTTCAGCCTCAATGAAGATGACTTTTACTAGTGGCTTTGTTTAGGAGAATTAAGCAAACAACGATTAATATGAAGAACAATTGTAACAATTCATTAAGTAAAATGAAAGACTTACAAAGATCCAAATCAACCTGGGAGAGATTTATAGCAACAACTACTTGAAACTACTTTTATGAACGAAGTACAGTGCAGGAATTTGAAGTACAGAAATGTAAAGAACAAGAAATGTAAAAACTAGAAGGAAAATAAAATAGATAAAACTAGTATTTTGGATCTGAGTTTGGAGCTTCTTTCTGGGGCCTTCTCTGCTATTTATATTTTCCAATGACAACCGTCGAAATGCATTTCTAACCATTGAATCATCCCTTCATGATCGCTGATCATGTTGCCTTACAGTTAGCTCCACTATGCTATATCTGCAGTTAGGCTTCCTTCCTGATTTTGAATTTAAATATGCGTAACCGTTGAAGCCACGTCATTTTGTATCTCTTTGCTGATCCAGTGCTATGTAGATCTACAATAACCAATACTAACTGCCACGTGTGTAATTACGATTGAAGATTTGAATTGTCTCATCGTATTGCCCTCATTCTGTCACTTGTCGAACTGTGATTGGCTCATACAAAATGTGCAGCCAACAAATACATATTTGTATCTCCATATATTGGGAGCATGTGTTATTTGTCTAGTTCAAATATAAGCACTAACTAATTGTACTTTATTATTATACGCAATTTAAAAGTATGTATAATAATTAACCATCTTTGGTCAACTACTTTCCAATCTTAAAAAAAAAAAAAAAAAAAAAAAATTTATAAATTTATTTTCCTGTTAAATTTTTTAATAAATTTATGACTTGGGTGGTATTTGATAAAATTGAAAAATTAAGTACTAAAAACGTAATGGTGAATTTTTTAAATTGAAAAATAATAAATTAAATGTTCAACTAAAGTAAAATGTTTGATATGTATAAAATCAAATTTAAAATTTTTTATTCAAACTGTATATATCTTACAATTTTTATATTGTGATTGTGAGTTGGTAGTAACGAAGGATGCAACGACAACATGATATATGACGCCAATGTCAATAGTAGTAGAATTTAATGGATAATGATTGTGGTGATGGTAGAAGGGTATATATTATAGAAAGAGAGAGAGAAAAAGAAAAAAAAAAAAAAAGAAGGTTGGCGACGATGGCAGAATGATGATAGTGGTTGTGACAACAGTGACAATAGTTGTGCAAGTGAAGAGTTGTAGTGGTTGTTGTTGTGGTGGCGGTAATAATGAAATGATAGTGGTACTTATAACAACAATGACATTGGTGATGATTGTGGTGATAGCAGTAATGGCAACAGTGACGGTTGTAGTGAGTTTATAATAGTATATGTCGATATATATATTTTTATTTGAATATGTCACTACTTTATGTTTAGTATTTATAAATTCAGTTATAATTAAATAAGTTTTATATCACTTAAAATTTTATTAACTTTTGGGTTACATTTTAAGAGCCACTTGAGCTTTAAGGGATATCAATTGTAATTATCAAACAGACTTAATTGATTATCACTTATTATATTCAATTTTAAATGCTAAATTAGATTATCAAACACCACCTTAGAGTAAGTCATTTTTAAGTGTAAAATATAAAAGAGCAATACTAGAGACTTTAAAAAAATTATCAAATTTTCTACCCAATATTCACATGTATGTGATTTTCTAACATTTTTAATTTAAAATTACATTTCGATTTCCAAAAGGTAATTCTAAGAAAAATTTATTCTTAATAAATATATATTTTATGTTGTGCATAACACGAGTATACCGCTAGTATTAAAATATATCAAAACACCAAGAGAATTTATGAAATTTCATATAATTAATCACATCATAGGTTAACAAAACAAATACGAATTTTTAATAGGTTAACAAAACAAATATGAATTTTTAATAGTCCGGTGGTCATTAAACAAATAATTTTTTTTAGTCACCTCACTTCAAATTTCTACACTAACAATCTCCTTATTAACAATTATCACACTAACAATCCCACCCAACTCAACTCTAAAATTAAAACGCTTGGAGCTTACAAGGGTAGTGAGAAGAAAAAGATATGAAGACAACAAAGAAAATCATCATAAAGTTGATATGTGAGAGCAACTCATGATTTAGAAAATAATTTCTTTCATAGCATACAAAACACTTGATCAGAAACATTGCAAGCACAACTTTCTAACAATTTCATAACATGAAGAGAGAGTGATAATACATGAGAAATGGAACAGCAGAGAGAGATAGAGATAGAGATAGAGCCAACGACATGGAGATGAGCAATGCTCAGATTAATCAATCACCGAAACATATCCCTCACACAACTACCTCAATAATCTTCACCCTCGTCTTCATCCTCCACAGCTTCAGCACCAACTTCTTCATAATCTTTCTCGAGAGCAGCCAAATCTTCACGGGCCTCAGAGAACTCCCCTTCTTCCATGCCTTCACCAACATACCAGTGAACAAATGCCCTCTTGGCATACATAAGATCGAATTTGTGATCAATGCGAGAAAACACCTCTGCCACTGCTGTGTTGTTGCTGATCATGCACACAGCTCGCTGCACCTTGGCAAGATCACCTCCTGGTACAACCGTTGGAGGCTGGTAATTGATACCACATTTGAAGCCAGTCGGGCACCTGTCCAAAAACCAAAAAAGAAAAAAAAAAAAAAGAAGCAATATTTCAGTTAGGGACAAATTCTACACTAAAGATCAGGAATCTGGGAGTATAAATAAGGGCCATAATATCTGCTTCCCACCCAGAAGAACAAGCCAAACAATGAAAACTTGTTTGACTACAAACTTCATAGATAATAGTAGCAATATGTTTCAATAGAACCTTCAAAAGAGTGTCCCTAAATAAATCTTCAACGATAAACTTTTGATAATTGAACTCAGCAAGTAGCAAGGAAGTACTTTACCTATAGCTAATCTAGAGAGCTTTTACTTTAAATTCCTAACAGTTAACTAATTATCTTGAAGATGATGTTTAAATTTTCCAACTTTGAAAACATCTCAGAAGATGTTTCATGAACTATATGACACATAGCATATTCTATCCGTTATACTCAAATTAACTACAATTATTCGTTCATTGATATGCATTTTTCTCACCAGTCAACAAACTGCACAGTCCGTTTTGTCTTGATAGTGGCAACGGCAGCATTAACATCCTTTGGGACAACATCACCACGGTACATCAAGCAGCAGGCCATATATTTGCCGTGCCTTGGATCACATTTTGCCATCATGCTTGAGGGATCAAACACTGCATTTGTGATCTCAGGTACAGACAGCTGCTCATGGTATGCTTTCTCAGCTGAAATTACAGGGGCATATGAGGAAAGCATGAAATGTATACGGGGATATGGCACAAGGTTAGTCTGGAACTCAGTAACATCCACATTAATGGCCCCATCAAACCTTAAGGAAGTGGTCAAAGATGATATTATCTGGGAAATCAATCGATTCAAATTCGTATAAGTTGGCCTCTCAATGTCTAGGGATCTGCGGCAGATATCATAAATAGCTTCATTGTCCAAAAGCACAGCCACATC
The DNA here is from genome assembly GCA_025200525.1 of Camellia lanceoleosa. Lineage (NCBI taxonomy): Eukaryota > Viridiplantae > Streptophyta > Magnoliopsida > Ericales > Theaceae > Camellia > Camellia lanceoleosa. The sequence continues at coordinate 129,433,860 of CM045768.1, forward strand.
TGTATGCTCAAGGAGGGAATGTGTAGAAAGAACACTGTTATAAGGCTCCACAACTGCAGTTGAGACCTGCAATAAACAAGAAATTAGCTGAACACATATCAACTGAACCACAAATAGGATGAATATGCATTTAGTCACAAATTTTGATGTATATATTGAACAAATATATGCCATCTTTTAACAGATAGGATACATGTTTGGATTTTACTAATAAATTCAATTAAAGATAACCGATATTTTTGACCTTATGTTAACCAGTATTATTACAGTTTTATGTTGGTTCATTGATTAATGCTCTAAACCTTGTTGCTTAAAAAAAAATAATGCTAATACACCGTTACTAAAACCAATAATTCCATGTGAGATTTGTATACTAGGAAGCATGGACAAGGAGATGGACACAACTGGGATACCGCCAAAAAAAAAATATTTTTTATATATTTTAATTTTCTATGTATTTAAATATTACATCCATAAACAATTAATATAATGAAAACTAACACTAACTTCACATTATAAAAAATAATAAAAAAAACTAAATTTAAATTAGCCAGATATTAAATCTATGTTGCATTACGCTCCACGCATCATTAGAAACCAATCTCTCAACTTCATAACTATGGTTAGATTTGTTTTGCTTTGTTGATAGTTTGATATGAGTTATGTATAAATATATATATTATATATTTTAAATCCAACCCTTATATTTCCAGATATTATAATGAGCCCCAAAATTAGCTTTGCAAACTAAAATAAGACTTCACTGTGTCCTTGCCGTGTCCCATGAAATTTTTTAAAAAAATGGACAAACCATATGGCGTGTACCATAAGTGTTCCCACATGTCTATGTCCAACTTGGCTACGACACTTATTTTGCAGTGTTGGTACTTCATAGCTTGTCTCGGAGATTGAGGATCTATCATTAATAAGTTAACAACTATAGGTACCTGAGGAGAAGGATAGATGGTAAATCCAAGCTTAGACTTCTTTCCATAATCTACGGACAAGCGTTCCAACAACAAGGACCCCAGACCAGAACCAGTGCCACCACCAACGGCATTAAAAACCAAAAACCCTTGCAAACCAGTGCAGTTATCAGCTAACTTCCTCACTCGATCAAGGCATAGATCAACAATCTCCTTCCCCACTGCAAAACATCACAAAATCATGTTCAGTCCACAAAAAGACATGTCAAAGTGAAGGTTACCCAATTTTGTGAACAATGAAGTTTACCAGTATAATGCCCTCTTGCAAAATTGTTAGCAGCATCTTCCTTCCCAGAGATAAGCTGTTCAGGATGGAAAAGCTGGCGGTAAGTCCCTGTCCTGACCTCGTCGATAACGGTAGGTTCCAAGTCAACAAATATAGCTCTGGGCACATGTTTGCCTGCACCGGTCTCGCTAAAGAAGGTATTAAAAGCATCGTGCGCAACGCCCACTGATGTGTCACTACAAAAACATCATAAAGTTTGTAAGGAACTCATAAAAAATCTAGACATAAACAAAAGACTCTAAAATAATGAACAAATATACAAAAGCATATGCAAACCAGCAATACCAAACAGAAAACAAATAAATCCTGAATGAATGAGATCTGAATGCAGAAGATGGAAGGTACCAGCTAAATTTACACATCGCCAAATTATGTTCAAGTTGAGCAATGCATAAATACTGATTTAGAATCATGTGGCTCAACACTTATCCTTCTGATTTAAAACAACATTTTTTTTTTTTTTGCGGGATGAGGTAACCTGAATAATGATGCCTCGTACTTTGCTCCATTATTTGAGTAACCTGAACTTGAGTCTCTTTAATTGAGGGTGTAGGGGAATGCAACCTAAGCCCTGGGTGACCTCTTAAGAGGAAAAACAAACAAAAACCTACATTTACTGTCCTATTATTTCAAGGGCTATGCTATAAATTCTAGTTAAATGTACTATAGAACCATGGGGCTCTTCACTTCACTTTTAAGTTTCATTTTAAGAAGATTTTAGTCTACCCACCATTAATTATTATTATTTTTTTTTGTGGAGTTAATGAGATTGATTCTCTTGTTACTATGACAAACAAACAATAATTCATTGATGATCCAACAAGCAAATTAATGAGAAAGCATCAAGGGGAGAGAGAGAGAGAGAGAGAGAGAGAGACTACGACAAAACTAACTGTCTGGAATAAATACTATAACACCAATTCCAGATGCATGAAAACCGTCACAAATAATTTCAATCCAATTCATTTCAATAACATCCAACACAACCAAACCACGAGAAAAGAAAACAGAAAAATTATTCAAGAAAGAAAAAATGAGAAATAAATCAAACAGTTGGGAGATCAAGCAGAAATACAAAGAAAAAAAAGGGATTATGTATTGAGAATATGAATTTCTATGATAAAGTAAAATATATGAATTGAAAGCACAAAATTACAATAAAATCAACAGAAATAATACCTGGGCATCATACCATCGGGCTGAATTTCATGTTCAAGGCAATAAAGCTCCCAACATGAATTCCCTACCTGAATACCTGCTTGCCCTATGTGTATGCTTATGATTTCTCTCATCCCTCTTCTCTCTGATCTCAAATACCACACCAATCCACCAGACACAACTCAGATCTCCCACTCTCTCGCTCGATCTTTCTGTATTTCTTTCTATATGTAGGTAATTAAGCTACCTACTCTCTCTCTCTCTCTCTCTCTCTATTTTGAAGCAAAAAACAGACTTAAAAATTAAATGCCATTAAAAAGATGTTTGGAATCCGAAAAGAGGCCCGCCATTTGGCGCCAGCCTTTCCCCGGGCCCAACCCCAATCCTCTTCGTATGTTGGCTTCATTCCATTTCCCATCCTACCCCGTTCTCTTCTTTGTTATCAATCACATTGCAAATTGTAAACAGGATTTACTTAAAAAGATTATTCACATTTTGTCCCCTTTAAATTTCAGATATTTTTCACTTTACTCCATAATTTTTTCTTTAGTTTTACCCTTTTAATGCCGTTAAATTTTTTTTCTTATTTACTTTCAAAATTTATGTTCAATTTTGAATGGAAAATACTCATTAACAGAGATGTAACATAAAAATTAATAAATTACATTTTGCATCCCGTAAGTTTCATATTTTTTTCATTTTGGTGTTTAAAATATTTTTTCTTCTCATTAATTCTTGTTTGGTAACTATTCTGTTTTTAGTTTTCTATTTATATTTATAAAAATTTCAAATTTGTCATATAAACTTATTTAGTAAGTTTTTAAGTTTATAAATAGTTCTCTCAAATTAAAAACTAAGTTAAAAATCTTAAATTGAAAAAACGTATTTACAAAAGTTTAAAAATTGAAGAAAAATACGTAACCAACACGGAAGCAATGTAGAAGAAACGCGGCGGACCATGTGTTGTGCTGCACAAAATCAGTTATTTGAATCATGAGAGCAACATTTTTTGAACCACGGAAGCTTTTTTTACGAAAGCTTCCTTTCAAAGCAAGGAAGTTCTGACCTTCAGAACAGACTTGTCTGGGGAAATAGGTATTTATAGGATACGCCTTAGATATTTCATTTAGGGGCAGTAGGTCATATTGCGACGTCGGCTCCATACCCCTAACTTCTCGATTTATAAAATTTTTCAAACATTTTGTACAAACACGTTTTCAATTTTTATTTTTTTTAAAATAAACAAAAACTAGTTTATAGTTTTTTTTATAAACAAAAAATGTAAACGTTACGAAATGTCACCTTAACATTTGTAATTTTTCTCAATTTACTTGTAAAACAAACTGTCATTCAATTTTGAAAGAAAAATGCCACCTTGATACAAAGGTTCTAAAAGCTAAACATATAAAGAAAAATGGCATACACCAATGGAAAAATAGAAGGAAAGCCTCTCATGTGTGGAGGAGTATAATGAGCACCAGAAAGACTCTAGCTAAGGGAACTTTCTGGAAAATTGGAATTGGAAATAAAGTAAGATTATGAAAAGATTTGTGGTGTGGGGACAAACCCCTTGAAGTGGGGAGTCAATCCCACCATCCTTTCATGATACCACTGTGGATCATTCATTTGATTGTGAGGAAGAGTGGGATTTAACAGAGTTGAATACTTTGTTTCCTCATAATATTGTTACTGGGGTTCTGAGAATTACTCCTCCAAAATTTTCTTCCATATCTGACCAACCAGTGTGGAAAGGCAGTCTGAAGGGAGAATTCTCACAGGCTGCGGCTTACGATGTCATTACTGGTATCCACAACCAAGATATTAATTGGCAATGGATGTGGGAAATGAAAATCCCTCAAAAAATTTAAGGATTTTTTTGGATTGCCATTCATGAAAAACTCCTTACCAATTGCATAAGGATTAAGAGAGGGCTCATGCTTGACCGTGGTTGTCCTAGCTGCCTAGAAATGGAAGTTATTAATTATATTATCAGAGAATGCACCTCTGCTAAAGTTATTTGGACTTCGGTCTTTAATACAAATTGGTATCTGGATATGCTTAAGAAACCCTTGTTAGATTGTGTTAGATTTTTATTCTTGGCAATTCCGTTTGACAAAACTCTTTTCAGTTGTATTTGTTTTCGTACTTTTTATTTCAATGAGGTTATGAGTTTATTAGATGCGAATCCAACCCGAATCGAGCCTTGCAGAGAAATTTGTGATGTTAATGCTTTCAAGATTGCCACTTCGCTGATTATGACGGGAGTCGAGCTGCCCGGTTAGCTCGCACCCGAAGCAAAATACAAAATTGCATTCAAAGTTGGTTGTCCGCCCTTGCTCGCTCGAGCGAAGAAGTCCTCGCTCGAGCGAAGGAATTGTTGGACAATCTTCACTGTATTTAAAAGATTTAATTCTACTGTATACAAAACAATAACTAGAATTTAACGAAATAAGAAAAGGAGAGAATTTGTTTGATTACAAAAATCAAACTCGAAATAATAAATAAATAAATAAATAATAGATTTTATTTTGTTACAAAAACAAAATTAAAGTCTGATTAAATAAACAAATAAAAACAGAATAAAATTAAACAACTTACTTGGTTAATTTCTTTGAATAACTTTTCTGATCAAGTCCAGTGTTTAATACTGTATCCTTAAGACAGATTCGTTCTCTCCACGGTGCTTTCAGAATTTGGACGTCTATCTCCCAGGATAAAATGATCTTATCAACGAATAAAAGCAGCACTACAATTTAATCGTTCGTCAAACACACTAAGTGTTTACACTCTTTCTTTTATAAATAAAACGCAGCAAAATGTAGAGATTTAAAGCAGATGATGAAATACGAAAATTGAAGTCAAAATCCAAATGACAGGCTAGTCTATTTATAGATGTAAAGGTAGCTGCTGGTTTTGAATTGAACAGGTATGAAACCTATTGGGTTTGAATTTAAACAGATTTGAATCTGTTGGTTTAACTATTCAAACGGATAAAAAAAAGGGGAAGGGCCCTGTTTGGATGAACATTAAATTCAAACCAGTTTAATTCTGTTTGAAAACGGGAAGGACCCTGTTTGGATGAACAGTAAATTAAAACCAGTTTTTTTCTGGTTTAATTTGAATTTTGGATTTTATTTTATACAAAAATAAAATTAAATTCAAATGTTTTTGGCCCAAAAAGATTAGTATTGGGCCGAACAAGCCCAACCCAACCTCACACCACGCACCCACGCCCAAGCCCAGGCCCAGCTCGACCGGACGGACGGACGGTGGCAGTGCGCGCGCGCGTGTGTGGTGGTTTTTGGATCTAATGGGTCTAGCCTATTTTGCCCATAACCTCTCCCTCTAAAACACTTGGGTACCCTTTGGGGGTACACTCCAAGTATCAAACCCATGCCTTATAAACCCTCTCAAAACCTCCCACCAAATCAATGTGGGACAAGCCTTATTCAAACCTTTAAGGAATTTCCACCAAAATTCCATTTCCATATAGCATACTTTGGCTTCAATTTCCCATTCACTCGGTAATGGTTTTGAACAACCAAATATACCATGTGAATCACAACGCGGCATAGAACGCGTTACCACTTTGACCCGTGTAAATCGATGCACGGGGCCCACCTAAAAATTAGACCAAACTTAGGAAAAACTTCTGGTTTTAACTAGAATTTTATAACCATTTCCAACAATCTCCCACATGAATGGAATTTGATGACAACGAAAATGTAACAAAATGCAGACTTAACGAAAGAGTATAAGTCGAAAATATCTTGCATTAGGATAGGTAGTTTTCGGTCTTGAACCTTCTCTAGTGATAACCTATCGGACTTACTGGCTAACTAATGGACGCGATGCCTTGAATTGTTCAGCCATTTGTGTAAGCCAAGACAATAGATTTCACACAAAATATCTTCTAACACATCATGGTTCTCACTGTTGTGTTCATTTTGGCCTTGAACGCTCCTGGTTTTCATGAGTATTTCTAGAGAATGTAGCCTCTTTCATTCTCATAGAACTGGCCCCAGTTCAACACTCATATAGGTGATTCTTATTATGAGTATCTTCTTATACTCGTCTTGATTTTATGCCTCTAATCAAGATATAAGTAACCATTAAAAGCAAAGCTTATCCTAATACCACTGCAGACAACATATGTTGCAGATATCACTCTCACCATAGGAATGGGTAGGGAATTTTAATCCCTTGGTGATTTCTGGCGAGCCATACATAACTTAGTTGTCCCTTTGAACTTAGTTCTTGGGATCTCCAGTCACATAAGTAGGGTTACCATTATGACGACTCTTATATAATAGGCTTTAATCCCATTCCCTTTGATGAACTATACACTAGCTCTTTTGTCAAACCTTTTGTTAACGGATCCGTAATATTCTCTTTAGATTTTATATAATCTATTGAGATTATCCGGTTTGACAACAATTGCCTTATGGTATTATGTCGACGACGAATATGTCATGACTTACCGTTATACATATGATTCTGTGCCCTGCCTATTGCAGATTGACTATCACAATGAATGCAAATAGCTGGCACAGGTTTTGGCCACATTGGAATGTCTTCTAAGAAGTGTCGAAGCCATTCTGCTTCTTCTCCTGCTTTATCTAAAGCAATGAACTCAGATTCCATTGTGGATCGTGCGATGCATGTTTGTTTCGTGGATTTCCAAGAAACAGCAGCGCCTCCCAAAGTAAAGACATATCCACTTGTGGATTTTGAATCTTTAGTATCCGATATCCAATTTACATCACAATAACCTTCAAGTACTGCTGGATATCAAGTAAAGTTCAAACCATGATCACGGGTGAATTTTAGATATCTAAGAACCCGAATGATAGCTTTCCAATGGTCTTCTCCAGGGTTACTAGTGTACCTACTCAATTTACTGATAGCGTAAGCTATATCAAAACGAGTACAATTCATTAGGTACATTAGGCTTCCAATGATTTGGGAGTATTTTAACTGAGACACTGCATCACTTTTATTTTTCGATAAATAAAGACTGATGTCTACAGGTGTTCTAGCTAAATTCAAATCATCCTTGATAAATTTATCAAGTATTTTCTCAATGTAATGAGATTGAGATAATGCATATCCGTCAGATGTTTTAGTAATTTTCATTTCTAATATAACATTTGTGACTCCCATATCTTTCATATCAAATTTTTTGTTAAGCATTTGCTTAGTTAATTTGATCATGTTTTGACTGCTTCCAATGATAAGCATGTCATCCACATAAAGACAAACTATGACATATCCTTGGTCAGTGTTTTTATCATAGACGCATTTGTCACATTCGTTTATCTTAAACCCATTAGTAAGCATTGCATGATCAAATTTTTCATGCCATTGCTTAGGTGCTTGTTTTAATCCATAAAGGGATTTTACAAGTCGACAAACTTTCTTTTCTTGCCTTGATACAACAAACCCTTCGGGTTGCTCCATATAGATCTCTTCATTTAGATCACCGTTTAAGAAAGCTGTTTTAACATCCATTTGATGTATTTCTAAATTAAACAACGCTGCTATTGCAATAAGCATGCGAATGGATGTTATTCTTGTCACAGGGGAATATGTGTCAAAATAGTCCAGACCTTCCTTTTGTCTGTAACCTTTAACTACAAGTCTCGCTTTATACTTGTCAATTGAACCATCTGCTTTCATTTTTCTCTTGAATATCCATTTAAATCCAAGAGGTTTAGAACCTGGTGGAAGATCCACCAATTCCCAAGTATGATTTTGCATAATGGATTCAATTTCATTATTAACAGCCTCTTTCCACAAAGGTGCTTCAGGACCTATCATTGCTGCCTTAAAGCTTTGAGGTTCATTTTCTAACAATTATGTCAAAAAATCTGGACAAAAGGATTTTGATGTTCTCGCTCTCTTACTTCTTCTTGGTTCATCATCAGTTAACTCCTTTTGGTTGAGACCATTACTAGTCTCTTGTGTTTAATTGTCATTAGTCTCTTGACTTTGTGTACAATCATAAGTTCTTTTCTGTAAACTTAATTCCTATCCTTTCTTGTAAGGAAAGACATGTTCAAAAAACACAGCATTTCTTGACTCTATAATAGTGTTCACATTTATATCAGGTATTGCTGATTTATAAGTCAGAAATCGATATGCACTACTATTCTGAGCATAACCAATAAACACACAATCTACTATTTTTGGTCCAATCTTAGTCTTTTTAGGAATAGGGAATTCAACTTTTGCCAAACACCCCCACACTTTTAAGTATTTGTAGGAAGGTGATCGACCTTTCCACAATTCATAAGGAATGCTTTTGGTTTTCTTGTGGGGTATTCTATTAAGAACATAATTAGCAGACAATATTGCTTCCTCCCACAAGTTCTGTGGTAAGCCTGAACTTAGTAACATGACATTCATCATTTCTTTTAGGGTTTTATTCTTTCTTTCAGCAATTTCATTTTGCTGTGGAGAATAAGGGGCTGTAGTTTGGTGAATAATGCCATGTTGTGCACAAAATTCATTTAATGGTGCATCATATTCACCACCCCTATTATTTCTAACCATTTTAATGGTTTTACCAAGTTGATTTTCAACTTCTGTTTTGTAAAGTTTAAACATTTCTAAGGCTTCATCTTTACTTCTAAGTAAATAAACATAACAATATCTTGTACAATCATCGATAAATGTTATGAAATACTTTTTGCCTCCTCTAGTTTGAATAAATTTTAGATCACATACATCAGTATGAATTAATTCTAGAGGTGCAGTTTTTCTTTCAACTGATTTAAATGGAGCTTTAGTTAGTTTTGCTTCTACACAAACTTCACATTTATGATTAGGATTAATTTCAAACTTTGGTACAAAATTCAAACCAATTAATCTATGCAAAGCATCATAATTTACATGACCTAATCTACCATGCCATAAATTCGACTCAAGAATATAAGCAAAAGATGTGTTATTCTCATTCATAGCAACTTTTGGTACAACTGTCATTACATTTAGTTTAAAGAGACCGTCACTCATGTATCCCTTACCAACATACATACCACTCTTTATTAATATAAATTTATCAGACTCAAAGACAAGCCTAAAACCATTTTTACTTAACAAAGAACCAGAAACTAAATTCTTCTGAATGTCAGGTACATGCAGTACGTTGTTGAGGGTTAGTTCTTTTCCTGATGTCATCTTCAAGATCACTTTTCCTTGTCCAGCCACAGTAGAAGTAGAAGAATTTTCCATGAAAAGTTGTTCACCATTTGCAGCCTCATTGTAGGTAGTGAACATCTTTTTGTCTACACATATGTGACGAGTTGCTCCAGTGTCAACCCACCACTCTTTGGGATTTCCAACCAAGTTAGCCTCAGACACCACAGCAGAGAGGTTGATGTTATTCACTCCGTCAGAGATGTAATCCAATTCTGTTACATTGGCCTGATTGGTGGTCTTCTTACTTATAACTCCATGATCCTTCTTAGGACGGCGGCAGTCAGAAGCTCGATGTCCAGTCTTGCCACAGTTATAGCATTTTCCTTTGAACTTCTTGTTGCCATTGTTGTTGCCTTGTTTAGGACCATCTCTAGTAAACTTTCTCTTTTTGTTATGTGGTTTATGAACTTGTTCAACCACATTAGCCTTGGACTCAATGGGATTTTTTCTATTTCTCTTTTCAGCCTTTCGGTTATCTTCCTCAATTCTTAATCTTACAATCAACTCATCCATGGTCATCTCTTTGCGTTTATGTTTTAAATAATTTTTGAAATCTTTCCAAGCCGGTGGTAACTTTTCCACCAAAGCAGCGACTTGGAAAGATTCGCTAAGAGACATACCTTCTGAATGAATATCATGCAAAATTATTTGAAAACTTTGAACTTGAAATATTACCGTTTGGGAGTCTACCATAACAAAATCTAGAAATTTACCGATGACAAATTTCTTCGTGCCGGCATCTTCTGTCTTGTATTTCTTCTCCAAAGAATCTCATAATTCTTTTGCTGACTTCAGAGAACTGTAAACATTATACAGCATGTTGTCAAGGCCATTGAAGATGTAGTTTCTGCACAAGAAATCTGAATGTTTTTAAGCATCTACAGCGGCAACAATTTGCCGATCACTTTCACCCTCTTTAAGTGGTGAAGCCTCTTCATGGAGAAACCGGGCCAAATTAAGAGTTGTAAGATAGAACAGCATCTTCTGCTGCCATTTCTTAAACTCGGTACCGTTAAATTTTTTCGGTTTTTCTCCATGATTGATAGGTACATGAACATGGTTCTGGATAGGAACCGATGTTGGTGTAACAATAGGAGTACCACTGCCAGATGCAGTTTCAGTTGTAGTAGCCATAATCTTTGATTACAAAAATCAGAAAAATTAAAATACAAATTAATTTTCTAGTTACTAAAACCAGAAAATAAATTATAACACAAAAATAATTTTATTTTTCTTGTTACCAAAACTAGAAAAATAAAATAGTACAATAATTTTCTGTTAACACAATTAATATTCTGCAATTGTTAATGACACCAGTATATTACTACTAGTTGTCAAAGAAAAGAGACAGTATATTACTACTATCTGTCAAATAGCATAAACAATATTTGTTTTTCCAACCAGAATATGTCTTTATGAAACAGAAATTTAAATACAATGAAGATACCAAAAAATTATTCTGTCTTAAGATTGTTGGACAATCTTCACTGTATTTAAAAGATTTAATTCTATTGTGTACAAAATAACAACTAGAATTTAAAGAAATAAAGAAAAGGAGAGAATTTGTTTGATTATAAAAATCAAACTCGAAATAATAAATAAATAAATAAATAACAGATTTTATTTTGTTACAAAAACAAAATTAAAATCTGATTAAATAAACAAATAAAAACAGAATAAAATTAAACAACTTACTTGGTTAATTTCTTTGAATAACTTTTCTGATCAAGTCTAGTGTTTAACACTGTGTCCTTAAGACAGATTCGTCCTCTCCACGGTGCTTTCAGAATTTGGACGTCTATCTTCCAAGATAAAATGATCTTATCAACGAATAAAAGCAGCACTACAATTTAATCGTTCGTCGAACACACTAAGTGTTTACACTCTTTCTTTCGGAAATAAAATGCAGCAAAATGTAGAGATTTAAAGCAGATGATGGAATACGAAAATTGCAGTCAAAATCCAAATGGGAGGCTAGTCTATTTATAGATGTAAAGGTGGCTGCTGGTTTTGAATTGAACAGGTATGAAACCAGTTGGGTTTGAATTTAAACAGATTTGAATATGTTGGTTTAATTATTCAAATAGATAAAAAAAAATGGGAAGGGCCCTGTTTGGATGAACATTAAATCCAAACCAGTTTAATTCTGTTTGAAAACGGGAAGGGCCCTGTTTGGATGAACAGTAAATCGAAACCAGTTTATTTCCGGTTTAATTTGAATTCTGGATTTTATTTTATACAAAAATAAAATTAAATTCAAATGTTTTTGGCCCAAAAAGATTAGTATTGGGCCGAACAAGCTCAACCCAACCTCACACCACACACTCGCGCCTAGCTCGACCGGACGGACGGCGACGGCGGTGCGTGTGTGGTGGTTTTTGGGTCCAATGAGTCTAACCCAGTTTGCCTATAACCTCTCCCTCTAAAACACTTGGGTACCCCTTGGGGCACACCCCAAGTACCAAATCCATGCCTTATAAACCCTCTCAAAACCTCCTACCAAATCAATGTGGGATAAGCCTTATTCAAACCTTTAAGGAATTTCCACCAAAATTCCATTTCCATGGAGCATACTTTGGCTTCAATTTCCCATTCACTCGGTAATGATTTTGAACGACCAAATATACCACGTGAATCACAACGCGGCATAGAACGCGTTACCACTTTGACCCGTGTAAATTGATGCACGGGGCCCACCTAAAAATTAGACCAAACTTAGGAAAAACTTCTGGTTTTAACTAGAATTTTATAACCATTTCCAACAGGATTGCGTCTGGCTTAAAACTTAAAAGTGGTCATTGTGCGCTCGAGCAAAGCATTGGTAGCTCGAGCGAAGAACTGTGTCTGCATAAAAACCTAAAAGAGTTTATTCCTCGCTCGAGCGAAGACTTAGTGGCTCGAGCGAAGGTACTAGTAGAAATCACGCGAGTTAAGGTTCTCGTTCGAGCGAGAGAAGCTTCGCTCGAGCGAGCTTCAAAATCCGGATTTTTATAAGGAATTGGTTTTCTTCCAAAACTAGGATTACTTTGGATTTCTATAAGTAGTTGGTTTTCTCCCAAAACTTGACTTACTTCTTCAGATCTTCTTTTTGGATATTAAGGTTTATATCTGAGGATATTTTGCTAGTTTTCTTTGATGTTTTGATTGAGTGTTCAACTCATGATTTAAAGAGTATACATCAAAGAATTAGTTGTTTGTTTTACACAAAAGAGAGAGTTGTTCTTCGGTGGATTCTGAAGAATTCGAGCTTGAAGCTTTGATGGATTCTGGAGTGGCTCATCGTCAAGACAATTCCGAGGTGAAGACGAGGTTGGAACAGACACATAGGGGTTGGTTCAATTCGGGCGTGGATTCGCTAGGTAATTGAGAGTATACCTGTGTAATTCCTTTATATCTTCTTAATGGATTGTTTTGTGGCTGTTGCTCGTGGTTTTTTATCACAATTGAAGGTGTCCAATTGTGATTTTTCCACGTAAAATCGTTGTGTCAATTTGTCTTGATTGTTTGATTGGGATTGTTATATACTGCTTAAAATTGATACATAATCACAAATTAACATCTAGGAGATTTCTAGATTTTTCAAATTGGATCAAAGAAAAATTAAAAAAGAACTTTAATCTTGGTGCACAACCTTTTCGGTCACACTTTGGAAAATTTGGAAAAAAACGCAACTTAAAATGCTTTGAAAACAAAGATGTTAATGTGTATAAGAGTTTGAAATTCATTTTCGATAATGCTAGAGAAATCCAACAAGCGTTTAACATATCTATTTCCAACTTAATTCGTTTACCTCATTAATTAAGTGGCATCCTCTTATTGCGGGTAACATCAAATTAAACACTGATGGAAGCACTGGAAGTAGATTTCACTATAACAAATAGCACTTTTGGAGATTAAATTTTTAGTCACCAGAAGTCAAGTTTTAGTCGCCGAGCGACTAAAAGTTTTGGTCACCAAGTTATTGGATACTAAAAAAACTTTAGTTGCCAAAAGTATTAAATTGCTGACCATTTTTTTAGTCGCCAAAAGTATTAAAGCAAATTAAATATAACATTTTCAGCAACTAAAACTTATTGTGCCGAAAACTTTCAATTATTTTTAACGACTAAAATTTTAGTCACCAAATAATTTTTTTATTTCATCTTTTTTTTTTTTTGGCTACTAAACTTTTAGTCGCCCAAAGTTTGATTTGTTTTTTCCCTTTAGTCAGCAAAAATGTTTTGTTGTTCATCTTGTTTTTGTTTAGCTACTAAATATTGTAGTCGCCCAATGTTTGATTTTTTTTGGCTACTAAACTTTTAGTAGCCTAAAATTTGACTTGTTTTTGCCTACTAAACCTTTAGTCACCAAAATATTTTTGTTGTTTTTTTCAATTTTTTAGCTACTAAACATTTTAGTCGCCCAAAGTCTGATTTTTTTTTACTACTAAACTTTTAGTTGCCAAAATTTTTGTTTTTATTTATTTATTTTTTTTAGCTACTAACTATTTAGTCGCTAAAATATATACTTCCTTTTTGCCTACGAATTGTTTAGTCACCAAAAACACAATGTTATTTTTTTTTTCTCCACATTCTAATTTGTTTACAACATGTATGTATTCCGTGCAACATGCACTATGTATATGAACAAAACAATACATATATTATCAATCATTCCACAATAGTTTTGCATCCATTTCACTTCGAACCATCCAAAAATGAATAACTTTAAATGTTAAATTCCATACAAACCATAGTCTAAACTAAAATAATAATTTCATACAAAACATAACAAGTTACAAATATCAAGCCCTCTGTATACAAAAAATATATGTACTACCATGCCAAATGGCCATTTGTCGTGGTATAAATTACTATCGTAATCTGTACGTAATCTGTACCACGACAAAAGATAATATATATACCATGCCAGTCAGTAATTATCAGGTGTGTGTGTGCGTGTGAAGCTCAGAAAAAATGATAGAAGATCTTAGAAAAATTGTAGATATCTACTATATATATATATATAAGAATGTGTATGTGTGAAGATAAAGAACTCAGCAGCCATGAAAATTATTGATTTACCTTCGGATTGAAGCCAAAGAACTCAAATTTGCGTTGGAGCCATGAAAGTTTATTTTTGTCCCTAAATGATGATTTTAGGGACCAAATTCAATTAGTCCCTAAATGTTAGTGTCTCTATCACTAATTCCTTGCAGTGAACTTAATGAGTTAACTCATTAAACTACAAAACCATTAAATTATATATCCAGAAAATTCAGCATTCTTTGCAAATTCTCCATTGGAGCATTGCTACGAGGAAGCCAATGAGGGAGACTATGACGGGGTCAATGTAGGACACTGGGTTAGTGGACAACAAAGCCAATGTAGAAGGGCAAATGTGAAGATCCACAATATGGGTTAGTGGACAACGACGGAGACTATGACTCTGTAGCTGCTTTGGCAAATGAGGTCTCAAATCTGGCTAAATCTTGATTCTGAAACTATAGTGAAATGGGGAAATCTAGATTCTGAAACTATAGTGAAATGGGAAAATGGGGAAATCTTGATTCTGGCTAAAAAAAACCCCAATAAATTACATGTTCCTTCAATCATTTTATAGAAACCCATTTCAATCATTGGTTCATTGATTTCATATAAATCAAAACCCTACACATAAAAAAGAAAACATTAAAGCTACAATCATGGGGAAATAGAGAAAATGAGATAGAAAAATAGGGGAAAGATAGAGAGAGGAAGAGAAAACCTCAATGTTGAAGCGAAGCGATGTGATGCAAGACGAGGCGAGGCGACGAGCTACAAGTAGAGCGAGTGGCGGTGGCAGTGGAGGTGGAGGTGGCAGTGGCGATGTGAGATGGTGAAAGATCGACGGTTCACGATGGTAAAAGATCGACGGTGAGTCCGTGAGAGAGAGAGGGAGAGCAAGAGCCGCCTTGTTCTAAAGACTGATAAAAACAAATACTGTATGAAAAAAAAAAAACTACTAAAATATAATTGCCTCCATATCTAAAAAAGTTCCCACCAAAATATTTGATGCCATTGCCAACCAAGGTAAATTTAGTCGTCTATCGTAGAATGACTAAAGATAGACTAAAGATATTTTGGTCACTGAAAAAAAATATTCATCGACCAAATGGTCACCAAAGATAAAAACTAAAATTTATGCTTTTCATTTAGTGACTAAATTATTTTGATCACCGAAAATGAATATTTGCCGACCAAACATTTGGTTGCCAAAGATTAATAGCAAACATTATGTTAGCTGTTTGGTGACTAAATTTATTTTAGTAGGCAAAAACTAGTATACCACGATTAAAACAAACTTTAGCAGCCTAAAACATGAACTAATGCCAACTAAAAAAAACTTTGTCGCCTATTGTGCCATATTTAGCGACTAAATTATTTGATAGTCGCCAATAATAATTGTCACGAGCCAAACCCGCCCCTATAGGTTTAGCATCGTAATCCTTGGACTACCGAAGGCCTCTGAACAGATTAACAAAATTAAGGGGCTAGCGGAAGCAATTACATAATTATAGTTGTCCAATGAGCTGTGCTGACTTATATGAAACAGAATATTTAAAACTTTATATACATAATCGGTAGTCATATATTATACCCACACACATTACAGTATTTTAAGTACAGCCAACGACAACACATCAAGTCTTAAATAAATAGAAACCACAGAACTTAAACACAGGACGCTTCGGGAACCTCCACGTGAGGCACAATGGTTGGCTGACAACAGAACACAGATCCAGACAAAAGCCTTCAGGCTCGGGCTCCAAAATGCTCACCTATACATATATATACACACAATAGCTAAAGTCCAATGAATAACATTAATGTAAAGGGTTTAGTGAACGAAATCCGAATGTATCATAAGTAAAAAACAGAACAAAGCATAATCATAATCGTTCTCATATCATAACATAATAATGGTACATCCTATAGAACACATCACAAAACGTCTTCCGACTAGAGTAATCAGTTCTGGATACTGATTAAACACATATCACCACAATGAAGTGGCTAACGAGATCTCGTAAACTTGTATGTCATGGACCCGTATTTTCATGCCGTCCCCCATGACTTGGGACTATCCATGGATAATAGATTTCAAACTTGGAATATTCATTCACAAAAACAGATATCATTTCAGAAATCAGAACTTATCATATTTCATTTGGAACATAATTCATATGAACGTATCTTTACAATAACATTACTCACAGTGGTTCTAGTAAGTAGTCAATCAATCCTCGAGTCTTGACCTACAATCACAAAATACATAACACAAGCATGTCTTATCATTACACATTTATGTGGCCAACACGGCTTAGCTTACATCATATTGATTCTTATTCTTCCTTAACACGTTGCTTAAAACACACTCTTGAATCTCATAACTTAGTACATTCATTCCTTAGTGTGTTTCTAATCCATAACCTCATTACTATGGCTTAATTAAGGCTTAGGAATGCCTAAGATGCAATGAGGATGCCAAAACATGCCTTGGAACACTTAGGCAAAATTTCTGAAAATGAGGTCTATGCTCAAGCGTGGGTTTCCCCGCTCGAGCGGACATGTAGACAATGAAGCTCCGCTCGAGCATGCCTTTTTCCGCTCAAGCGGACTGTAAACTCAAAAAGTACTGGATGCAAGATTTTCACGCTCGACGGGCACTCAACCCACGCTCGAGCGTGGTGAATGAATTCAGGGTTCACGCTTGAGCGTGAAAATCCCTGCTCGAGCGTGGGTCAAATTTCTAGAAAATCCAGATTGACCTCCCAAGCTCAAAACTTGAATTCAACCATCCAAAACACATCTCTTGGGCCTCAAAACTAGAGATAACATAGTAAACTTGTAAAACATGAAGAATTTAGGATCATTTCATAAAATCATGGCCCAAGGGTTTGCCAAAAGTTTCCGATTTCAACTTAAACTTCAAGAATGTTTATGAACATAACATGCATGAATTTTTCTTGTATCAAACTTCTCAAAACATGATCAAACATCACAAAACAACTTGAAACTTGATGATTTCCCTAAATGAAGATAAATTTCAAACATGCAAGAGAGGTTTCATGGAAATCATGCTCAATTTGTAAGAAAATGTACATGCATGCATGAATTAACTCTAAATTCAACATCTTTGGTCCAATTCTTGTGCATAATCACAAATTCTTCTTGAAATGATCTACTTGATGGTTAAAAGTCATAATTAAGTCTTAAATCCTTACCTAGAGTCTTCAATTAGCTAGGTACTTGCACAATCTTTGATCAATTCAAGCTATAGCCTTCAATTCTTCTTCAATCTCTCCTTCTCTCTCTCTAGAATTGTGCTCCCTCTCTCTCTAAAATGTCTCACTAGATTTTTCCACTCAAGGGATGAAAGAAAATGAGCTCACAAATGAGCTTAAGGGTTGCATATAAGCTTATGGTGCTGAAACACATTAATTAGAACATAAGGCTTGCTAAACGCGACTTAACAAATCAAACTTAATCAAATTTTTAATAAAATTTGTCATAAGGTTCTAAAAATTCCAAATAACATATCGGTGTAGTCAATTTCGGTTTCGAATGCCGATAAGGCTTTCGATTTACATATTAAGTGGAATTCCAAACAGATATTTCTATAAGTAACAGATAGAAAGCCAAAATCATACAAAGTGCAAAATAAACACATAATTTTTTTTAATCCTCTCATTAACATCATTAAATACAGATTAGTGGCTAATTACGGATGGGAGTTGTTACAATAATGTACCGTAACTAAAAAAATTTAGTAGCTAAAATTTGAGACAACACCGACTAATTTAAGTTTCAGTTGCCTATTGTATGACTTCTGACGACTAAATTTTTTTTAGTAGCCAATTTTAATCACCAAAAGTGTAAATTGGATAGTGTTTTGGATTTGGAGGATATGGGGTCTCTTTCGTGGTAAAGCAGGCAGTTGGATAAGTGGCTTTTACGGAAGAATAAAAAATTGCTTTAGCTTGGAAGCAGAGGTGTAGGCAATGTATTAAGGCCTGACAATAATTCTCCAACGTGGAATGTCCAAGGTTACAAAGATTGATGTAGCGCAAGTCATCAAGCTAATGGAAGAGGGCCCAGGCAAGAACTGCTCCTTCAGAGGATTAATAATCTCAAATATATAAATCATTTCAAAAACATAATATATACAAATATCTCTAAAAATAATATCACAGTTGTGTGCACAACCTCTCTAACTCAATTCATTCCTTTAATGCTTCAATTCCAATTGCCATTAAATTTGCTTTGCAATTGAAAAATAAATTAACTCAAAAAGTATACAATACGAAATTAATAACAAGGCTAAAATAGAAAATAAATCAATAATGATTCAACAATTTACGACATTACACAAATAATTCAATTTGAGGTTATTAAGTAATTTATCAAATTGCACAAATAAAAATCAACTTAACATATGATAATTTGCACAGGACCAAATACCCAATTCTCCTTGGTACATGACTACTTACCAACCTCACCCAAACACAACCACTTATTCGGACTTATTGGTATAGGCAATATTGGTAGAGTCCATTTGATCCATATATAGAGCAATTCCATGATACTTAGTCAGACAAATAAACACTGTCAATACTAAATAACTTCATTGAATTTATCAAATGACCAAAGAAATCAAATGCATCAACACATAATAATTTCACAGAATTTATCAAATGACCAATATACGGAGTACAAATTGGAATTAATTAAAATAGAACTTTTTGTAAAGAAATTTAGAAAAAAACATATTGTATACTACCAAATTACCTCAAATCAAGATCATGACCACAAGGTGATTAGATCTCACTATTATCAACGCCATATCAAAATTTCATAACAATCCGCCAATAATTTGTCATATGATCTACTAGTTTAACAGAGAAATTTTTTAGTGCAGATAGGGTAGGTGTTATGTGATACCTTTCTTTTCTCTCATTGGTTAAGAGAGTGGAGGCTACATATATGTGTTGGGTGATAAGGAAACAACATAAGAGGCCATGGTGTTTGTAATTGGTTGAAAGCACCATGTGATATGTTACATGGTACCCTAGATCTGCACCCAAGAATTTTTCGATTTAACACACCTCACACCTACAAAAATATAACATTTTTTCCCCTTCATTCTTCCTTTTTCCTTCTCTCCCTCTTTCTCTCTTCTTTTATTTATAGACAAAAAGACATCTACCCTTAAATCAAGGAATTTAGGAAGACTTTATTATTATTTTCTGTTCTTCTCTTTTCCTTTCCTTTCCTTCCAAGTAAATTTGGCTGCCCCTCTTCCGTGTGCCTATATATATATACAAGTAGATAAATCAAATATATAATTTTAAGAAAAAGTACTATGTTCTCATATAAAATCTCACCACCAAGTTAGTATTTTAAATAAAATAAAACACCAATACCTTAAAAATATGGGATTTCATACAATTTAGCCAATTAATTGAATTAACACAGTAAATATCAATCAAACGAGACCACTTGATATTATGTGAAAAAAGCTCAAAGAGCAAAAAATCAGAGTCTCAATACTCAATAAAGATCCACTATGACATCAATATAAGATATGATCGAGAGGACTTACAACCGTTATCTAAATTTACCGAAAAACGATGACTTTTAATTACTCTACGAACATAGTTTGGCTCAGTCAACCTTCTTGATTTTCTGAACACTACAAAACAATAGTCTCGATCTCTACTATAGAATGGCTTCGATTACCCAACCACCCTTGAGTGTAGAATGAACAATACAAAGATATGCAAAGATTTTGAGGGTTTTGGAAAATCTATTTTATAAATTGTTTATAAAGATGGGAATTGAGGATCAAAACTATTCTAAAGATATTATAAGTTCTTATTAGGTGTAAAACATTTGGGATCATGAAAAATGAGTTATAAAAGTGTGTTTATACGAAAATAACTTTTAAAACCAACTCAGGAAATAATTCGTAAAAAATCAGAAGATCACTTTAAGGAGTGATCAATCGCCCATCAATCACTTCAAACAATCAATAGCTTTTAGCAATCAATCACTTAGTTCTAGAGCAAGAGATGTCAATTGCATTTTGAAGCGATTGATCGCATATTAATCGCCTGTCAATCACACCATTCTGAAAAGAAAAAAAAAAACCATTGATTACATTTAAGAGCAATAAATCATTTTGATTATTCAGAGTCAATTTTGAATATGTTTTCAAGTTTTTAAACTTCAAATTAAACTCTATATTTAGAAAAACCTTTTTGAATGCAATACAAACGTATGCAAACCTTACTTGAGAGTGTAACAGAGCGAAGATTAATTTCTTGTGTAATAGGTTAGCTGAGTATGAATTTTTTTTATCAAAAAATCCTCGCACTTCGAAAACATTCTAACACTCCATTACAAACTGATTTTGTCTACAAAAATTGTCAACATAAAATATTCTTTAACAAAAAATATATATTTGAATTTTGTAAAAATATTGCCACCCCAAACATAGAAAATTATATGAAAATATAGTGTTTTTTATTTTTATTTATTTTTATTTTTTGAACATACTAAATTTTTTTAGAAAACAAATTATAAAACCTCAACAAAATAGAGTGGTGTTTAAGTGTACATGAACAATGGTTCTGATATTGGGAGGGACGATCAAGGAATGGGACAAATGGGGGTGGTGAAGGTTGGGGTAATGTGTTTGGTTAGGAGATTTGGAAAGCGAAAGGGAAATGATGTGTGAAACTAGGTGTCATGACCCAAACCCGCCCCTATGGGTTTAGCACCGTAACCGACCAGTAATTCGAGATTACCGAAGGCACCTTATGATGAAGGCCTTACTGTTTGGCGGTATGGGAAGCCTTATAGCTTATGCCCAAACAGCTTATACCTTATAACTTTCAGCTTAAGCTGATTTCCAACTTATTCTCAAAGCATATCTAGCCCAGCTCACAGAATAAGCTGATTTCTGACTTCCACCAAGCTATAAGCTATAAGCATAAGCTAAACCAAACATATCAAAACAGCTTAAATTAAGCTGAAAGCTGAAAATAAGTGCTGACAAATAGGGCCAGTATAACAGAGTACAGGGGCATGGCGGAAGCCAATACAGTAAATAAACAATGTCCAATGAATTGTGACAGTCTGTATGCCAAAAAGATTTTTTATACATGTAGGCATTCGGTACAGAAACAGTATATACATATATGTACAATCATTCAGTAGACAGGGACCTAATCCCTATTAATGCAAGATGCAGTCTGATCTATCTGATATTTAAAGCAGTGCGAGACGGACGGGGAAATAAAAACACCCCTAAGCCATAACTTGGCAGGCTCGGAACCTCGCAGTAAGGCACGGTGGTTGGCTTGACAAAACTAGAGTTTACCCCGACGCCTCTAGCTTTGATCCGGTGCCTGTATACCTACATATATATATGAGCAGTGAGCTAAAGCCCAGTGAATAACATAATGCGTAAAGGGGTTTAGAATGCATGTCCTTACAGTAATGAAAACGGTTCATTTCAATCAGTATATCAGTTGTTCAGTACAGTAAACAGTCATATGTGGTACATCTATTAGCATAATAGTAAACAGTAGGTCTTAAAAGACCGAACAGTAAATGATGGCCATCAATTAGTAAACAATAGTGGTTCCACGAGGGAACCGACAGAGATCTCTATAACAGTAATAGTGAACAGTAAGTGTTAAGGATGCCACAGTACAATTCAGAATATAGGACATACATTCATTCAGTAAACAATATCAATTCAGTAAACAGTTTAGTTCAGTATTCAGAAGATAGTCATTTTGAACATATCTTTACACAATTGTTACTCACAGAGTTCTAGGCTACAGTGAACTAGAGCATCTCCTCGGAATGTCAACCCTATACAGTTAACAGATTGAACACACACTAAGTTTCACAGTTGGGAAAGATAATAACTAAATCCCTAAATTTGCCTCGGTGTGTTCTACATCCATATCCTCTTTAAGATGCCTTAAACTAGGCCTAAGAATGCCTAGGATGGAATGAGGATGCAAAGATGCACTTAGAAAACATTTTACAAAATTTGCTGAAAACAGGGGTCTCGCTCGAGTGAGGATTCCTTCACTCGAACGGATATGTAGACAAAGGATCTCCGCTCGAGCATGAATTCCGTCGCTTAAGCGGACTGTGTGCTACAGTAAAAATACTGGATGTTCAAAATTTACGCTCGATGCTTGCTTAAGCGTGAGACACAACTCTTCGTTCGAGCGTAGGTCCCTTCGCTCGAGCGTACGCCTGCGCGCACCAAGAGTCTGAGAGCTTGAAATTTACGCTCGAGCCACCATTCCATCGCTCGAGCGTAGCTCAGAGTAAACGATGGTCGCTCGAGCGTAGAATCATTCGCTCGAGCAAAGAAGCCAAATCTGGAATTTCCAGATTTGCCTCCCAAGCTCAAACCAAACATTCTACAGCTCTAAACTCGACCTCTTGGGCCCAAATTCTGGAAAACACATCTAAACTCAATATACAACAAGTTTCAGAGCTCAATTTGTGAATTTAAAGCCCAAGGGTGAGTCAATTAAATCCAAATTTCAAACCAATTTCATGAACATGTTATAACATGACATGCATGAACTTTAAACAATTTCCAAGCTTCAATACTAGCTCAAATGAGCTCAAATCTTTGAAAAACAAGGTGAAATCATGGTCCTAAACCTCAACATGAACATGCATGCAACATTTGCCATGAAATCAACCCAAAACTCTTCAATATAGGCATGCATGCAACAATTAAGCTTTATATCAACACTTATTGAACTAATTCATGCCTTAACTCTACAATTTAACTTGAATCATGCAAGATTAACCTCAAACACACAATGAAGGAGGTCAATGGTCTACCTTAAGTCTTGAATTCAAGTGTAGAAGTCCAAAAATGCAAGAATCCCTTCA
This sequence comes from Camellia lanceoleosa, assembly GCA_025200525.1. Taxonomy (NCBI): domain Eukaryota; kingdom Viridiplantae; phylum Streptophyta; class Magnoliopsida; order Ericales; family Theaceae; genus Camellia; species Camellia lanceoleosa. The sequence continues at coordinate 129,457,451 of CM045768.1, forward strand.
ATTCTCTCAACCTCCAAGCCAAATCTCAAGAACCCAAGCTCTTTCTCCTATCTCTCTCTCTCTAATTTGGCTATGAACAAGAAATGAGCTGAGCAAAATGTTGCCTAAGTGTATAAAGGCTCAAATATTTCAATAAACAAAAGCTCACTCACAATGGCAATTTGGTAGATAAGGCAACTTATGTGTTTTACATTATTTAATCTAGTTTAATCATACAAAATCAATTTCAGATAAATATACCCTTAAATCACATAAATTCTACTGATCATGAAACACTAATCGATTTCCGGTTCGGCCGCCGATAAGGCCTTCAATTAACAGTTTACACATGAAAACTGAACAGATAATTAAACAGTCAAACAGATAAACAGGCAATTAAGCGGTCTGATCAATCGATTGATTGATTTGATTAGTCGATTCAAGAACTCAATCAGTTCAATTACTTCTCATAACCAGTCTCAGTTTAGTCATAATCGGTAATTAATCGGTAATCAGTGTGAGGGTCATTACACTAGGTGAAATGTAGATATATTTTATTTGCATTTCACCTACTTTTTTTCCTTTTCCTTTCCAAATCCTTTCACAAATCCTTCAACCAAAACACAATGGAAAGGAACTGTGGAAGTTTGGAATTAAATTTGAAGAGGAGAAAGAAACGGGGTTATAATTTGATTTTGGATTTTGGGCTTAAGTTTTGGGTTTGGGATTTAAAAGCTGGATAGAAATTTGTTTTGGGTGTAAATTGCGAAAAATTACAAACATTACAGACCAAAGTACCCACAAAAAAAAAAGTTTAAGGGTCAAAGTGTAATTTATTTATTTTGTCACGTAGTTCTACTTGACATTTTTTATTCAAAATTGGAAGAAAGTTAATTTTGAGAGTAAATTAAAAAAAATACAAAGGTTAGAAAGCCAAAATGAAAATAAATAAATAAATAATTAAGAACTAAAGTGAGAAAATTATGGAACATAAAGAGGGAAAGTGTAATTTTTCCTTTTATTTAAATATTCAGGGTACAATAGGAAATTTGATAAGGACCATCTCGTCCATGTGCTTGGAACATGTGTACTTTGCAAATAGTTGCACCACCAACACTGGATATGAATATCATGCTTCTTTGATGATGAATTATTTGTCAAATCCAGAAGTTTTTTCCAAGCAAGTTATTTTAAATTTATTTATTTATTTTGCAGCTGAATAACTTCAAACTAAATTTTTATTTTTAAAAAAATTATTTTAAATATTTTATAATAAATTAATTGAATAGTGTTTTAAAAATGTGGCTACATTCAAAGTATGACTTGACTTCACAAAATAAATTTACAAAAATAAGTTCATAACTATTTGAATTTGAAAAATATTCCATTGTGTTCAAATAATATTACGTTTTTATTCATATAAAATAGTAGAATCTACAACTGTAAGTAGGGTCAATAAATTATTTGAACGTGAAATTCACATTTTGGACCAATCATATCTTATGCTTTGTTTACACACTCAAAAAAGTTTATCAATAAATTCATTTTAAAAAATTAGCATTAGATTAAATAAATTAAAAAAAAAATCATTTTTAAAAAATTTACTAGAGACACAAAAATAAATAAATAAAATTCTAAAAAATAACTATCAAATCCAACTGATCTTCTCTCTCACTTTAGAAATTATATTTCTATTTTAATGTTAAGATCAGTCCACTTGTAATTTCTTCCCCACATGCAAAAGTGGTTAATTATTGTGATTATTTTTTCTTTTCTTTTTGCAACCTTAACTATGTGCTTTCTTATTATTATTGACAAAATAATGTTATAAACAAAAATTCCCCTCATGCAGCTAGGCTGTTGTTAAGTTCACCACATTATGTCACATGCAAATACAAACAAAATAAATGTAGCATTGAGAGAGAGAGAGAGAGAGAGAGAGAGAAGATAAGGCTTATGAAACAACATGCCAACTCTATGTAGGGCCATGTATGCTTTGTACTTTACGATTACGTTGGCTGGTGTTAGACTAACAAGGTCGTTAGTTACAACTAACAATTATGAAATGTTTGCCTTCACATGATGAGATTCGTTCATTGCTCTAGAATGTGTGAAGTTAGCGAGTCAGATAATTATTTTCATGTTGAGTATTTTAAAATTTTGGATACAATAGGGTGATCTCTTTTCATGATGTGAATCCTGTATTTAGAGGTTAGACATTGTAACCGATCAGTAATAAAGGTTATCAAAGCTCAATTTTAGAACTAAACTGATTAATAATCATAAGAGGAACCAATTTAATTGGACAAGGATATAGTGGGTATTGTAGACACCCTATTTTGATTTACTTTAAGACTTGAGCACTTCGCTTTAGGCAGCCAATGATAAAAACTAGAATGTGCAAGACTTCGATTTCTCTAGCAAAAAAGCTACATCTAAAAGTGGATTCAAACCTTACACCCATTTTGACCAATTATTTAGACCATTAAAACTATTTTCAAAATATTTTTAATCGTGTAGAATCCAATTATTTCTATGATATTCAAGCTCACTTTTCAATCAAGATATTGTACTTTTCATTAACCGAACAAAGACAAAGTAGAAATGAATGGAGAGAAGGAGAATCCTTAAAAATAAAAACCCTATTTTCACTTCATTTTTGGCCAAGCTGCACAAAATGAGCCCAGCTGAACAACTTTTATGTCTGGCCGTACAACTTTGTACGGGCCAGAGAAAAAGTATATGGCCAGACATGTTTTGTTTAGCCAAACAATTTTGTCGATAAACAGAGCAGTTTTTAGAAGATGGTTCCCCCTGCATATGGAGGTGCCACCTCTGCAATTTTCGAGGGAATTGCGCATGAAGTAACCTCTTGGCTTATAAATACACCCCTCTTTTCAAAGGATTAGGGGTTGAAAGGCTTACAGGGGCATAGAGACACCCACTTGATCTAAAGCTCTTGAATCATCAAATTTCTCTCTCTCTCTCTCTCTACATGCATCTCCATTGAAGCTTGGGATTGAAGCTTTTCATGTTGGAGATTCAAGGAAGATTTCAGAAGCTTGAAAGTGCCTAGAGTGAGGATTGCTAATCAAAGAGCTCTTCCACCTTTGCTTGAGATAAACTCTTGAACTTTCTCATCACTTTCTTTTCTATTTTCTTTTCTTTTCTCTCTTGTCAAACACTATATACTTCTGAATTCTATTGTTTAAGATGTGATTGGGCATGTGGATAGATCAGGGGATTTGCCACCCCTCCAGAGGAATTGATTGAATTACTTGAATTCTTGCACTTTCTTTCTTATTTTCTGACATCCCAAGCACTCTATTTTTTTGGTTTCTTAGCTTATTTAGATTACTTATGGACTATAGAGGGTACTAGTCTCACCCTATGTTTTTTTTCCTGTGATTGTCTTGTTTTCTTTCATTTTCTTCTTATTTTCTCTAATTTTCTCACCAATTTTCTCATCATTCAAACACATTTAATTTTCATGATTCAACCCTTGTTCATGCCTTGATGAACTATTGTGATTGTTTTGTAGGGTTAATTGGGTGATTCATGAGCTTAATTTGGTGATTGAAGAGTTTCTACTTTCATTTTCTTTTGTCATCTCTCATTTTCTTCTCTACTTTCTTGGAAGCCAAGTATGACTTCCACTTAGAAATGGTTTGCAATCTACTCTTTCCATTCAATCTTAACATAGATTTGAGCATCTATTTGCTCTTTCTTTTTTTCATGAGAGATAATATAGATTCTTACTCATTTCTTTAATTTGCTTCTCGTTTTAGTTTACTTATTTATTTTGCTTCTATTGATCATCACATGATTCTTTTATATCTTTAATGATTGAAGAAGCCCCATCTTCTCATGTATATTCCATGATGAGAATGGTGGATTTTTCTTATCTTGTTTCTTTATTTTTCATTACTTGATTGCTTATTTTAGGTTAAGAAAGTTGTATCATTTTCTAATCATAGTCAAAATCACAACAACTATGGACGTAACCCTATTATAAGGTGAACCACGTAAATCTTTATGTTCTTATATGTGAGATTTGTTTAATTCATTTTATTTTTTTTGTTTGTTATTTCGTTTCTCACCGATTTTGGTTAAGAAAAGTTAATTCCTAACAAATAAAAATATAATTATGTCATTAATTAGGGTAATATTATACAAACATAAATTCTATGAAAATTATTAATAAGTCTTATTTTGCTATTAAGATTACTTTTGAGTCCTATGAAATTTTAATGTAGACAATTAAATCCTATTTTTCATAAAATGCTCTCAAAAAATTCATTACCCCATAATGATATATGTTATCCCAATTTTAACCCTCATTTAATATGAATAACAATTTTATAAATTTTTTAATCTAAGTAAAATTATATTTTTTATTATAAAAATTATGATAACCAAACTAAACTAAACCAAGCCTTAAATTCCATTAAATGAGGTCAGCTATGTAAATCCTTATTCTTCACTCGACTCTATCAACGGCCATTTGGTTAGTCAAATTAAGAAAATGCATATCTCTATTTATTACACTAACCCACGTCAATTTAGGTATGTACCTTCCCCTAACACTTCTATCTACCATCACTATAAGGGTGTTTGGCAAGTTGGATTTTGGTTTTTTTTTTTTTTTTTTTTTGGGTGTGGCTAAAATCCACAAAAGGACAAAGCCTCCGTTTGGAAAGGAAGGTTTGGGCTAAAATAGCCATATAAGACAAAATATGTTATTTTAGTCAAATAAGACAGAACATCACATCCAACCCTTAATCATTACATTCTTTCTCTCACAAAAAATCAAAAAAGTCAAAAAGTCCTTCCCAAACGAGGCTTTTTAGCCCCAGGCTAAAAAGGCTAAAAAGCCAATTCACTTCCCCAACGAACTCAAAATAGGTTAAAATAGCCAATAAGACAAAAGGTCACATCAAATCCATAATTATTTCACTTTCTCTCTCACAAATAATAGATTCAACTACAAAAAAATTCAACACTCTTTCCAAACACAATTTTTTTAGCCTAAAATAGTAAAAAACTAAAATAACTAACTTTCCAAACGAGACCTATATTATATCTCTTTACTATTGCCTCCATTGGTTTCCGTTATTTATGACCAAATTATCTTAATTTATTATCTCTCAACTTATCTTCTATATTGTAAAAATTATGATATTGTATTAAAAAAAATCATAAATCACAATGAAAAAATTATCAATTAGTTTTATTTTGCTTTGAAAATTACTATTGAATTATATCAAATTTCAATAACAAATAAGTCATATTTTCTTTTTTATTTTAAAAATTGTTATGAAAAAATTTAATTATTCATAATAGTATATTTTATTTTAATTTTATCTTTCTCATTAAAATATGAACAAAAAGTTTTATAAATAATTTTAATATATTTTAAATTTTATATTAAATTATAATTGTAAAAATTAAATAAATTTTCATAAACAAAAACATAAATATAATATTCATCAACCATCTCATAATTGAGAATTTTAATAGAATTTAGCCTTTTAGATTGTATACACTAAAAAATTTCATGATTTTTTTTAAGAGGGGTAAATGCTGAAATTTTCATTAAAGAAATGCCAAGGTTCATACGGCAAAGAAGCAAAACACAGCATTGAACACTCAACCAATACCACGAGCCTCCGAAGCAATTAAGCCCGAAAGTGACGGGAAAAGTTTCCATCCATACTCGAAGCTCCGATTCCTCTCCAGCTAGACGAGCAAGACAGTAGTCTCGTTTAGAAAGTTAGCTATTTTAATAAATTATTTTAGTAAATTAAAATTTTTGTATTTAAAAAAATAATTTGATTTTTTTGTAATTAGATGTGATGTTTGTAAGAGAAAAAATTAAATAATTATGGTGACATTTTGTCTTGTTAGCAGGTATTTTAATATTACAATGATCTTCCGAGCTCCAAGATAAGTTATTGCCTAGTCTTTGCTAGCTTTATCTATCCAAGTCTTCTCCAAGTCTTTGCTAGACTTATCCATCTAAGTCTTCTTCAAGTCTTCTCATTCCTATTCATTCTAAGGTCTTGATCAAGTCTCTTGTTATCTTATCCACCAAGAACCTTGCTTATTAAGTTTTCTTTTCTATATATTTTGAACATATGTCATATCTTAAATAGATTTGAGAGAAGAAGTTTTTGTTCCCTAGAAGTTTTGTTCCTTTGTTATGTCTAGTGTGAGATTATAAGGCAAATAAAAAGGGTGTGTGCGATAAAGTTTTGGGTTCAACCAATTGTGCAGTATTGGTTAACCACACGACTTAAAGAAAGCTAAAAACCCACTTGTATCCCGGGGGACAAGTCAAGGTTTTTTTTGCTGCACCGGTGTGAGGCTTTGCCTAACCGCAGAGGGTTTGAATCTCCTTAAAGAGAGCGAATTTCCCGCGCCTCAACCCTTTCAATAATTATTGTAACTTTATTTTTTATATTTTCTGGTATTTTATTTGTAATTATCACTAACATGTCTTATTGACTATTTTATTCTATTTTATCTTTTTGTAAATTTTAATCTAAAAAAAGAGAGCTAAAAACCCACTTGCCAAACGACGTCGGTGAGTAGCTTGATTGCCCTCTCAGAAAGTATATAAGATCGCAAATTGACTCATCTCCTTTAGACTTTGCTAGATTCCATGAGTGATGCCCCCATGAAGAAAGCAGCTCGTCCTCAACTCGAATTGCGTTTAGAGATAGAATCAGGATTTTATCTTTGAGCAGTCGAGTTATGAATAACTTTTATTTTAACAATTCTTATACATATTTCAATTCAATAATGAGTTGTAAATTAATATTAAAAAAAATTAATTTCTCTTCGGTGCTATGTTATTTTGAGAAGTGATTATTTTAGTTAATTTTTTTAATATATAAAAAGACTTATTGAAAAGTAAGGAGAAGAGTTGATATTTGAGTAGTGATTTTTTATATTTTAACAATTTTAGATTGTAGTCAAAACAACCCTTAAAGTATAATAAATAAAAATTCATATGTACTCAATCTCAACTAGAGTTATAAATTAATTGATTTTTCGTACATTTATTAAGTAGATTTCAACGTTATTTTAATTTCCAAAAAAATTTAAACAATTGACTCCGTAGTAAAATGTGTTACCCAAATTTATTTTAGTGTGGTCCGCACAACAAATAGATTGGGTCTAAATCACATTATAATTTTTTTTTGTCAATTTATAGAAGATTAATTATAAGGGAAATTCTAATCTACATACCTTTTAAAAGGGTGTATCATATGCACCCCTAGTTATGTCATTTTCTTCTTTAGTTATAACAAATTTTCTTTTTTAGTTAGAATATTATTTTAGTTATGTCTCGTGTTATATTTAGTTATGACATTTCTTCTTTTTTAAGTTATGACTCAAAAAATTAAAATTATGTCATTTTTTTTTAGTTATAAAGGATGTGTACCATATTGTTTACCTAATTATAAATATAAGAAGCAATACATAACTAGAAAGTCACCAAGTCTAACAACTACCACAAGAAATGACATAAACTTAGAAAGAAATAAACAATTACATATAATCCTATGGGAGAGAACTAAACATCACAATAGATATTACTCATAATTTCACACTACAAAAATATGATATACAATTCTTTATCACATTTTAAATTTATCACACACATTTTTATGTGAAAGTGGCATTATTGAATATCAATTCAAACCAAATCACACGTGAAGTAACAGATGGGCCAAATCTATTAAATGCTAAGCATATGTTGCTATAGAAGTAATATATCATGGCACTAGTAGTTCGTCCCTCTTTTGTGTGAAGTAACAAATGGGCCAAGTCTATTAAATGCTAAGCATATGTTGCTATAGAAATATACTATGGCACCGGTAGTCCATCCCTCTTTGGTGTGAAGTAACAGATGGGCCATGTCTATTAAATGCTAAGCATATGTTGCTATGGAAGTAATATACCATGGCACTGGTAGTCTGTCCCTCTTTGGTGTGAAGTAACAGATAGGCCATGTCTATTAAATGCCAAGCATATGTTGCTATAAAAGTAATGTACCATTGCACTGGTAGTCCGTCCCTCGTTTGTGTGAAGTAACAGATAGGCCAAGTCTATTAAATGCTAAGCATATATTGCTATAGAAATATACCATGGCTCCGGTAGTCCGTCCCTCTTTGGTATGAAGTAACAGATGGGCCATATCTATTAAATACTAAGCATATGTTGCTATAGAAGTAATATACCATGGCACTGGTAGTCCGTCCCTCTTTGGTGTGAAGTAACAGATGGGCCATGTCTATTAAATGCTAAGCATATGTTGCTATAGAAGTAATATACCATGGCACTGGTAGTCCGTCCCTCTTTGGTGTGAGGTAACAGATGGGCCAAGTCTATTAAATACTAATTATTTGAACTCAAAATATGTGTCAGTAGGCCTAATTTAAATTTATAAATTTTAATTCTTATTATATCCTAATATGAATTTATTAATAAGGACAACACATATTAAATCCTAAAATAATTTTTTTTTCCCCTCATGGTGTACCATAATCAGTTTTTTTTTTTTCTTCTTGTTCTTCTTCTTATCTTCGGTCCAAAACTCCAATCCACCCTATCAAAACTCACCATCATCATCAACATGATTGTTTTTTTTTTATTACTTTGAAACCCTAAATTCTAAAAGAAAGTTTGAACAAAATCAAATAATGGATGAGAGTAATAATCAAAATAGTTTTTTGAAACAACCCATCAAAAATGAGGTAAGTATTCATATAAAGGTGTTTCATAATTTTTGTAGAGTACCAACAATTATTTTTTATATCGTTTTTGACAAAATTTAAAAAGCCCACTAATTAGGCTAACAATAACATTTTATTGGAGTTATTCTTAGTTTGTTATTTAAATAGTACATTATTTAAGAACTGCTCTTTTTTGTTAGTGCCTGATACTTATATACTTATAAGTTTTGTTTTTACTTTTTCACAAGCATTCTTGTAGATAATTTATAATATGTAAGTTTTTTTTTTTTTTTTTTTTCTTGTATTGAAAAGTTTTATAATGCTTATGTAAAAGTTTGGTTTTTTCTGTATTTATATAATGCTTATGTGCTTATAAGTTTGTTTGTTTGTTTGTTTTTTCTGTATTTGAGAATTATTTTCTATTTTGAAAGTTTTTGAAATTTAGTTTTTTTAGTTTGTTTATTATTTATTATTTGGGTTTACCTTGGGAGTAATTTGAAAAAAATAATAGAGTGTAATGAGAGTAAAATAAAATTTTAAATAATTAAGCAGGATATACTTAGAAATTAAGAGTTCTTAATGATTTTTTAGATGTAAATAAAATCTCCCCATATGTTGCTATACAAGTAATATACCATGGCCCTGGTACTCCGTCCCTCTTTGGTTCCGTCTACCACAGATAGATGGCCTTTGGCATCTGAACATTATGTTGAATAGCTTGATATTCTTGCAAGTAATTACAAGCCCAATTGACCACCTCCGAACCAGTTTGTTGCTTCTGTGCAAGACCCATGAATTGTTGTTGTTCCAAATAGCCCAACATGTCACCAAAAATAATTCCAGGCCCGCCGAATCGAGCTTGCTATGCATATCAAACACCCAACTAAAAGGATCATTTGCTAACCTTGTGGAGAGGACTCCGATCAGCTGATGAATACTACAAACTTCTGAAGCATAATCACAAGAGTAGAAACAGTGAAGCACTGATTCAGAAGATTTGTGACAAAATTTTATAATTTGAAATAACAAAAAAATGATGTATTTTATGCCATACCTGTTCCCATTCAATTGTTATTTATGATTTTTTTATAAACATAATATTAATAATTTTTACAATTAATTTTTTTTTTAATTTTAATTGACTTAAAATTATTTATAAAGTTGTTATTCATATTAAATGAGAAGGTTAAAATTGGAATAAGATATACCAAGAGTAATGAATCTTTTGAAAATATTTTATGACAAATAAAACTTAATTGTCCATATTAAAATTTAATAGGATTTAATAGTAATTTTGAGAGTGAAAATAGAACTATCGATGATTTTTATTAAATTATATACAAAATGACATGACTGTTTATGGTCATTTCATTTCAAGTCAAAATACCAGTTATAATATTTTATGGATAATGTTAGAGATATATATCAAATTTTTTACCAAATAAATGATTAAATATCTCGCATGAGTGTAGGATCCGTAATTTTGTAAACTTCACACCCATATGAGATATTTAGTCATTTATTTGATAGAAAATTTAGAATTTATAGCATTTTTCATATTTTATAATTACAGACATGTCATTATCATATCATTCTAAATGTACATCATTTGGGGAGTTTGTTTATTGGCTAAAATAGTCACATTTTTTTTTTGAATTTTTTTTCTTTGGTGACTTTTTTGTTTTTTAAATTATGTCAAAATATTTTAGTTTTTTAATCTGTCTTGTGCGTATGAATTTAAAAAGTTAAAAAAATTCAAAAAAAAAATTAAAAGTCCAAAATAAATAAATAAATAATCTACTATTTTTGGTTTATTTTTTGTCTTTTCTAGATTCGTTTGGAAATTTTTTAATTTTTTGGTTCGTTTCGGCAAATTGAATCTAGAAATTTAAAAAAAATTTAAAATTTAAAATTACTAAAAACGAAAATAAATAAAAAAGAAACCTACCAAGTATGCAAAAAATACCTATACAAATTCTACTTGTAATTGATTTTCAATTAATTATTCACCCCTTTGGTCAAATTATAAGCATAAAGTTGTACATCGATATTTTCGAGAATCCCTGAGATGGTTAGCTGAGCTGTGGTTCTCGTGAAGCGTACCAACGTAAATCTTCTCTACGCATTTACATTAGGACTTTTTATCAGTCGATCTCAATAATTGAATCTATTACTTATTAATTCTTAAATTTTTATTCATGCATGAGAAAATCTTGTTATATTTTTTTATTTCGATTTTACCCATGTTGTTATACTGCCAAAGCCATTGATGAATTAGTGATGTTGGTAAACTGTTGACTTTTTGACTTTTGAAGGGTATTTTTGTAAATGCGAGCGTGCCAGTAAGGATCAATCAGTCCTTACAAAAATTATAATTGCCAACTAATTATCAGACGATTGTGTTTTAGTTCTTTCAGCCTCAATGAAGAGGACTTTTACTGGTGGCTTGACTTAAGAGAAATTAAGTAAAATAACAGTGAAATGACGAACAACTGAAGTATTTCATTAAAATGAAAACTTACAATGATCCAAACTCAGCCTCGTTGAGGTTTATAGTGACGATCTACTTGAAACTACTTCTATGAACGAAGTACAGTGCAGGAATTTAAAATGCAGGAATGTAAAGAACAGGTATTTAAAGTGCAGGAAATGTAAAGACTGGAAATGTAAAAACTGGAAAAGAAAATATGAAGTAAATAACTGGTTTATTGGATCTGAGTCTGGGCCTTTTTTCTAGGGACTTCCCTGCTATTTATACTTGTCAAGGATGACCTTCGAACTGCACTTCAAACTGTCGAACTGCTCCTCCATGATCGTTGACCATGTTGCCTTATAAGTAGTTCCACTACACCATCATTTGCAGTTAGGCTTCCCTCCTATATTTGAATTTGAATATGAGTAACCGTTGAAGTCACGTCACCTTGCATCTCTTTACTGATCCAATGCTGCTCAGATCACGTGAGAATCAGTATTAACTGCCACGTGTACGATCAGGATCAAAGACTTGACTAGTCTTCCTATATTACCCTTACTCTGCCACGTGTCGAATTGTGATTGGATTTTACAAAATATGTAGCTAACATTACCCCCCGCACTAATATACCCAATACTTTGTGATATTAGTGGATCAAAGTTCTTTTTCCGTTTTTTTTTTTTTTTAGGACGTGCATGGGGTCTAAATTCTGGAAATGCAACCGTCATCCATTGATGATTACTTGCATTAATTCACTTTCAATCTGTTGAACACCCCAATACCTTAGCACTCGCACAGACTGATACTTCTTCTATGGCCGAATCAACTTTCCCCTCCATTGATCAAGCATACGAAGAGTCATATGGTGATGTTTTTCCTCCTCGAAAGAATTTTCATGCATTAATTAGCCACCTTTATCCACATTTCCATATTCAGGTCATGGATGCCTTTGAAAATCATCGACCTTTGGACTACGAACACATTGCCCTTAATCTTTCAACTTAGAAACTTGCCCATATAGATACAAGAAGTTCTTCCTCTGACTCACTCTTGTGCTTCGAACAAACTACTCCCAAATCTTTGATTCAGAAAGTTACAAATATGGACCTGGCAAACTCTTCTTCACAAACCTCTGTATGGGACAAAGCTGCAACTTCTTCATCTTCTAGGGTTTCTGACTGGACAAGCTGGCCAACCCTTGAGACCTGTGATTTAAGGGAACGAATCAACCATCACTTTGTTGAGTTCACTGACCCTTTAGAGTTTCCTTCTTACGCTCGAAGTTCAGTGGTCTACCCCTACGTGCCCATTGACCATCGACGTAGTTTGGAGGAGAATCTGCTTGTGGCATGGTATACCTCTTCCATGCCTACAAAGATAATGCACACTGCCCGGCGTCTGGAAGAAGCACAAGGGTACAACCCTTCATTCTTAGCCAAGAAGGCGAAGATTTGTTCTTCCGATTGGCTTGATTATATTAATGCCTTTGTTCTTTCTGCTCCCGTGCCATCTCCCATAATAGATGCATCCACACCTTCTTCTCCATCTTCTGAAGTAGAAGCATCTACACCTTCTCCTCCACCAACTCTCTGCTGGACAGAGAAACTGAGGCTTGCCCTCCTTATGAATGAAGTCTTTCCACCTTACAAACCTCCACCATTCCCTGCTCCAGCTGAACGGAAATAAGCTCAACTTCTGCTTGCAGCTTTTTCTCACTTGCCCTTCAATGTTCTTGAGGACACAGTCCCTCTTAAGAACTTTCAATGGGCTTGTGATATTCTGACTAGGAGCCATGTCCTTAATCCCCTTCTCCAAGCAGAACTTCATATGTTCCTGGACCAACTTCCATTGCTCCTCTACTGGCATCGAAATTCTAAGGCTACTATGCAATCTTTAGACCAACTTTCGTCTTTTCGAATTCATGCCTAGTACAAAGCAGAGAACTTCATCGAAGAATTCGATGATTTCAAGAATAAAGATTCTGCGTATTGGGATGATTTGGTTATAGACGAACTGGAACAAAAATTGAGAGAGGAAGCTTTCGAAATAAAGGCTGAAGAGCTCTACTACGAAGTGAGAGCATATCAACTCATGCAGCCAACATTAGAAGAAATAGAAGATATAATAAAGAAAGAACAAAAATTCATTGATCACTGTTGGACCAAATTTCATAATCTTGTTATTTATTCCATTCTTTATTTTTATGAGCTTGAGTTCATATCCAAATAGGGTTATTCGATGTAATTGCCTTGGCTTGAATACAAACAAAATTCTTCTGTATTTGGGCATTGTTTGACCCTGTTTCCTTTTGTCTTCAAAAGCCAATTTAGAACTTCGAACTGAACAAACTCATTCTTCGAAACTGGAACCAATTGTTAAAACACTAAAATCAACATAAATTCTTCCAACTTTTGGATTAGAATTGACAATTCTGCTGATTTTTCATTTAGAATCAGTGTTTCGAATTTAACAATCTTATCCTTCGAATATAGATCCAATTAATTCCAATAAAGACGCTGAGATTAATTGTCCAATTTATGGACTATGGTTACCAACTCTTGTTGATTTTTGTTTAGAATTGGTGCTTCGAATTTTAACAATTTTTCTCCTCAGAGCCTGTTTTAATCATAACCAAAATATAGTCATGGTTAGTGCTGACTAGTTTTGCAACAGTCCATACTTACAACAATATGAAAACTGCTCTTGGGGTATATTGTTTTAACCAAACAAACAATTCTTTGATGTACAAACCAACTATTGGTTTAAATGTTTCGAACAACTATTTCATTCCTTAAGGGTCCTCAAGCTCTACCTCAAGGGTATTACTTTTGTTAAGAAACCTATTACAGGTCTTTAATCTCTTCGAAGTAAACCCATCCTTGAGTATTCTTATATTTTAAAGTATGTAGTATGCTTCAAAGCCGACTTCTGTATTTTGAAGCCGTCATTGTTTGATTTTTTTGCGCCAAAACCTAGTTTCGAAGCCAAACATCTTGCTTCGAAGCTGACATCATCATCCGGAATGTGTTTTTCCCTCTAAAAACTATCAATATTGGAAGAGACTCCTCGTATTCGTACTTTTAGTACTTAGCGACTTATGCAATATATCTTTCAGACACAAAAGCTTTAAAAACCCTTTTGTTTCGTGTTCTAAAATCACTTGCTCTTTTAACGCACAAACCCCTCTTTCTACCGATCTTCTGTTAACCCTTTCTTCCTTACTGCTTGCTACCAATGGATCACTCCTCGCTAAAAGTGCTTGCTGGCGACCGTATCAATCCTACCATGGCTTTGAAACGATGTATTGATGAAGAAATCGCCAAGCTAACAACTGGTGAGCCAAGCGCCATAGATGGACGTCTCTTTGTTCCTCGTCACAGCAACCAACAAGAGTACATTCTAGGTCCCATCTTTCGGGAAGCTCCTGACCAACTCCCAGCTTTATACCCTCGTTTGGAGGATCACTTTCTTCTCTACGAAGGAGGGCTTGACTGGAGCAATTGGAGATTGACCCGGCCTCATCGCTACTGGCCGACATTGAGAGCTGAATGGGAGGAATGGTATGACAGGGTTGTGCCTGCGAGAGAAGATAACCTACAGGAGCTCTACATCCTCGACGCCATTCGTCTTTCCAGGTTCATCATTCCTGAGGATCCCTTTTTAATCCCTGCTGCTCTATGTTTTTGGAATACGGCTTTTAATTTCTTCTAATTTCGGTGCGGCATGATGGCCCCCACCATTATTGATATTTGCCATCTTTTAGGACTTTCGCCCCATGGTTCTCCTTTTACTCCCAACTACCCGGACCTCCCTGTCAAATTTTTCCTTCCAGCCCTAAACTCTTCTTACAGTGACTTCGTAAAGGCTGAAAATAAAAGGGAAGGCCCCGTGAGAGATAGAGAACTATTTTCCTTCATTTTATACTGGTTGTGCAAATTTCTCTTTTGCACCTTATCTCAGAGGATTATGCCTGAGTTTGCTCTACTTGCGAAGGCACTTGTCTTGAAAAAACATATAGCTCTTGCTCCTTATCGTTTAGGTCATGTTTACAGGGCTTGTTCCCAATTTTGTGAAAAACCTCTTGATGTCAACCAAGGAGGTCCCCTTTGGGTGCTCCAGCTCTAGCTTTTTGTCTATTTTACTGATTTGCACCAAAAATGCCTAAGATTCCTTGTTCAGGACCCTAGCACCTATGGGGAAAAGTATGCTAGGATTGCTCTTTACCCTGCTTCTTTTACTTATTACTTTGCCTTCTTTTACCAACTCCCTATTTCTCCTCCTACTTCTCTTTTTCGCCCATTCGACGCCAATAAAGGACCTGCTTGGCTGCAAACTTTTATGGCTGATAAAGAGTGCTCCACATCACCACACAAAGATATGTGGGCTTCAATTTTGTTACCGAGGGAGCTGTTCATTGGCACTTTAAACCCTCGAGGTTATAAATGCATATCTGAGGTGTACTGCCCCTCTCAATTTGCCAGACAATTTGGGTTTACCCAAAGGATACCTGTTCCACTTTGCAGTCTCTCGAATGTCCACCTTATAGCTAGAGACTTGAGAATATCTAAATCAAAGCTAGAGGCGGCAATACTCAAACTGCTGAAGGAATTGAATAAATTTCAATTTGTCCCTTTTCTTCCATCTGGCTTAGTTTTGAAAAGATTCGAGCGGTGGATGACCAATATGGAAGTGCGCTTATCTCACACCCTCATGACTTGTTAATAGGGTTACTTGTGCCTTCAAGGCCAAGTCGTGACGATTGAGAACATTCCTCCTCTTCTCAGCCTACCACAACTTCTCCTGCAGCCTCACCTCCTCCAGCTAGAGTTACCAGAGCTGCTTCGAAGAAGGGTAAGCATTTCTAAGTTCTTCTTTCCTTCAACTCTTTTACTTGTCTCCTCTATATTCACATATTTTGGTGCAGGATCTCCACAAGAAGAATCTTCCAAAAGAGCTGAAACTCTAGCTGCTCTCAAGGCCAGACAACAGCAGAAAAAGAAAAGAAAACTGGTACTCACTCCTGAAGAATCTGAATCTCAAAATGAAGAGAGAGAGATTGAGCAAGAGCAAGAGACACCATTACAACGAAAGACAAGAACAAAGGTGGCTGCCCCCTCTTCTGATTTGGTCGAAGATCCTAATTCAGAGACAGTTGACAAAGCAATGGAACAAGAGCTTACTTTTGAAGAGCTTGATTCCCAAATTGAAAAGAGAGAGGTTGAGAAGGAGTCAGTAGTATCATTGCCAAGAAAGAAGAGAAAGAAAGTGACTGTTCCTGCTGCTGACTTGATTGAAGATCCTATTCATGAAGCTGCTGCCAAGGCAGTAGAACAAGAACATTCCAAAGCAATGATTGTCTTTGAGAGGGCTGAGAAAAGAAGGCAGCAACAATTTCTAAGGAATGAAGCTGCTGCTGCTGAGGCACTACAAAGGGAAGCTACAAGAAGGTAACAGACTGCCGAACATTACTCTCTTCGCAGATCTCCCATTAGTGCCAGTGCTTCTGGAACAAGTAATTTCTTTCATGCTTCTACTGTTTTGCCTTATCAAATTTTGACACTAGAGCTTGACCTTACGTCTCTTCTTTTTTGCAGCAACAATTACTGAGGCTATACTTCCAATGAGGACTCCCTCAATTTCAATTGAAGTTGATCAAATGCAGAATGTGAAAGCCATTCAGATAATACTTCCACTTCCTAGGCCCATATTTCATATACCCCCTGTGAGCCCTAGCATTCCTTTAACTCTTTCTTTTGGTTTGACTGCATATCTTCCTCGCTTGACTCTTGATACTTCTCTTTCAAGCCTTGCCCCTCCTCTTTCTTTCAAGGAAATTCCAATTGCTACACCATCTATGATGGCAGTTGATCCCCCTATTGAGGATGCTGGTAGCTCTCTAACTCGAGGTTCATCGCCTTTACCTAGCTCCAGCCCTTCTTCACTTGACTCATTGGTGGCTAGGACCATGGAGACTGCTAAAGATGCTCCATCTATTTCCCCTATCCCTATGCAGTCCTCTGTGCCTTCCACCACAACTCTTTCTGCACCTCGCATGTCTATGGATGAGGTTGATGTCTTCGAAGCCAGACTAGCTAGTCTCTTCGACATACCCTCTACCTCTCCAATATTCAATGCTGAAACTAAGCCATTAGCCTTGGCTGACTCCTTACTGGAAATTTTTGAGAGTTCTTCTTCCTCCAGCAGCAAGCCTTCTAGACCTTTGATAGACTTGGACACATGTTTGGAACTGTTAATTTCTTTTTCGAAGATTCCTTTCGAGGCTCTACAAAGGCCTGTAATCAGAAATGGGTTCCTCCAATGCTGCAAAGTTGCTGAACAGTCCGGCATGAATGTTTCAAGTCACCTATCTCAAGCAGCAGCCATTGTCGATTTCTACCTCAACATTTGTCATGCTGCCAAGGTTGTGGATGAGAAACTGGCTAGAGATCAGAGTTTTGTTTCCCAAGTGCATACCGAAGTATCAACTCTGAAAGAACAACACTCCTCTGCCTCCCACTTTCGAGTCCAGCTGCTGGAAAAGAAAGCTCAGCTTGAAGAGGAGCTGGCTGCAGTAAATCAAGCCTTAGTCCGAACTGATACCAAATTGCAAATCACCAACCAAGGACTGGCTGATCGAAAAAAAGACATGGCTGCAGCTATTCAACTATTTTCCTTCCTTAACAATAGGAAGTCGGTTGTACAAAAACAATTAAGACATTGTAACGATTTCTGGGCCAATTTGTGGCAAAATGTACTTAATTCTTTATAAAGGAACAAATTTTTGTCTATCATTTAAGCAATCTTATCTTCTTGTACTTAGTGTTTTACTTTATTCTTTGTGTTTCCCAAATGGTTGGAAAATAAGGTTTCAAGTATCTACCATTAATCTTTTTAGGATGTATATACCCATTCAAATTTCTCAAATGGTATGCTCCAAAAGGCAGAACTCTATGGATTTGATATGGCCCTTCCCAGTTAGGTGACCACTTGCCAAACTTATGGCTTTTAATTCCTATTGGGAGTATTGTTTTTCATACCAAATCACCTTCATCAAAACCAATGTGCTTGACTTACCAAATCATTTTTAGTAGAGTAATTAGTGGCCACTAGAATGAAACAATGATGTTTCGAAGAAGGTGGGTGTATTTTCCCCATCATATCCATAGCCTACCCTTTGAATGGCCAGGGCTTTACTACTGCATGAAGGTCAGTTATGGGCACATGCCTTATTGTGCCATGCTTTTGACATGCCTAGCAACCCTTTGCATATTCTATGCAGTCCTTAAGGATAGTTGGCCAATAGTAGGAATGCCTTCGAAGTAATCATCTCATCTTTACACTAGGCTGATGAGCGCCACAGATGCCTTCATGAACCTCAGCCATAGCTGTTAATGCTTCTTTTGGGCCTAAACATTCCAGCAATAAGCCATCTCCCCCCCTTTTGTAGAGAGCATTGCCATATATCATATATTGCATAGACTGCAATTTGATTTTCTTGCTGGCCTTCGAAGATGGACCAGCTAAGTATTGCATTATTGGATGCCTCCAATCTTGTTCTTGTAAGTCATTATGATTGACTTCCAAGACCACATTCATTTTATTCAAAGGTTGTATTAATCTTTGATATGTTGTTTGGCGTATGTCCCTTTGGGTATTATCCCTTCTCTTGAAGTTCGAAACTTTCTAAGCTACATCATTAGCTCTATTGTTCAAGAATCTTGGAACATGAGTTACATTTACTATTTGAAACTGAGAAAGTAGATGTAATGCAACAACATAGTATGGCAAAATACTTATACTTTGACACTTGAAAATCCCTTTCACTTGGTTAACCATCAATTGAGAGTCTCCAAATATGTCAACTACATGTACTTGTAATCCAATAAGAATTTCTAGTCCCATTATTAAGGCTTCATATTCAGCTTGGTTATTGGAACAGGTGGCTTCATCCACTCTAAAACCATGTGTGGTTTCTACCCCTTGTGAAGACTTAATCACAATATCAATTCCAGTTAAACCATTGGCTTTCGACCCATCGAACCACATCTGCCATGGCTCAACACTAGCCATACCAAGTTCCATTATCTCTTGGCTCTCTGTTTGAGATGGATGGTCTGCCAGAAAATTGACTAAAACCTGCCCTTTTACTGCCCTTTGGGGGATATACTCTAGATGAAATTCTGATAAGGCTAGTATCCACTTGCCAATTCTCCCCCTCAACATAGGTCTAGATAACATGTACTTAACCAAATCTGTGGTTGCAATTACCAAGACAGTTGTAGGTAAGAGATAGTATCTTAATTTCATTGCAGCAAAATACAAAGCAAGACACAGCTTTTCAACAGCTGAATATTTATATTCACAAGAATTTAAAAACCTACTAAGGTAATAAACAGCTTGCTCCTTGCCTTCTTCATTATCTTGAGCCAAGAAAGCTCCCAATGAATCTTCTGCTGCAACTATGTACAATTTCAAGGGTTTATTTCCTTTTGGTGGCATCAGCACTAGAGGGTTGGCCAAGTAGGCTTTGATACCTTCGAAAGCAATTTGATGCTCTGCTGTCCACACAAATTCCTCTTCATGTTTCAACCTTAACAAGGAAGAAAATATTTTAATTTTCCCTGCAGTGTTAGAAATGAACCTTCGAAGAAAGTTAACCTGTCCAAGGAACCTTTGTAATTCTTTCTTACTTGATGGAGGCCTGGCTTCAATGATGGCTTTGGTTTTATTCTAGTCAATCTGTATTCCTTTCTTCTGTACCACATAACCCAAGAAGTTTCCAGATGATACGCCAAAAGCACACTTAAGAGAATTGAGCTTCAATTTGAACTTTCTCATTCTTTCAAAGGCTGCTTCTAAGTGAAACAGATGCTCCTCCATGGATTGGGATTTAACTACAATGTCATCAATATAACACTCTAAATACCCTCCAATGAGGTCATGAAAGATAGTGTTCATAGTCCTCTGATATTTAGTCCCAGCATTCTTTAAACCAAATGGCATTTTAACCTATTCAAAGGTGTCAATATTTCCAGGACACCTGAATGCTGTCTTGTGGACATCCTCCTCTACGATGCAGATCTAGTTATAACCAGAATGCCCATCCATCATTGATAAAACTTGATGCCCTGCTGAACTGTCTACCAACAGATCCACTATAGACATAGGGTATTTATCTTTTGGAGTTGCTAGATTTAAGTTTTTGAAATCAATGCATACCCTCATTTTACCATTCTTCTTAACCACAAGCATAATATTAGATAGCCATTCAACATACCTGACTGTCCTAATAAAACCTGCCTTGAGTAGTCTAAGAATCTCTTCCTTGACTTTCTGAATTACCTCTGGACTTATTCTTCTTGGTTTCTGCTTGTATGGCTTGAAAATAGGCTTTATAGGGAGCCTATGTTCCACTAATGACCTATCCAATCCTGGTAGCTCATTATAAGACCATGCAAAGCAATCTTTATATTTCTTTAGAACAACCAATAACTGGTCCCTATCCAGATCATTCAAACAAGCACTTATATAGGTGGGCTGTTACATAGAACCTTCCCCTAAATTTACTTCTTCTAAGGGGTCTTGTGTTTGAGAACTTATCGAAGCTTCTTGCTTGGTTTCTTCTACCTTCGAAGCAACCTTCTCGCCTTGTTCTGCTCCCAGGTTCTTTAGTTCAACATCTTTGCCCTCCTCCTCATACACAAAGTCTGTCCATAAGGCATCCTCTTCCTGTATCTCCTGGACTTTTGTTTCAATGTCCAATGTACAGTGTTTACCAAGGGTCAAAATTCTGACCCGTTGCTGTTCCTGTTCACAGCCAATTATCATGGCTTCTCTCTCTTGCTCCTGTACTTTCTGGACTATTGCTTTTACATCCAATGTTGAGAATTTAATTAGAGCCAAAGACTTGGCTTCTTGTTCTTCATCTCTTTGCCTACAATCAGGCATCATTGTCATCCTTAATGACAATCTCTTCATCAACACTTTCTTAGACTAAGTGCTTCAGGTGTGTTACTTCCTCATCAACCGTTACTTCGGCTGAGCCATCAGCTTTCTTCAGTATACTGAGTGGTGTTACACCCTCAATATACAACTTGGCTTCTGCAAAGTCTGTACAAGCTATGAAGGGTTGAGGATCTGCATCAATTTCCTCTGTCTCTCCATTGCCCAATGCCATCATGATTTTCTGATGCAAAGAGGAAGGCACACATTTGTTAGTGTGGATCCAATCTCTCCCAAGTAAAGCATTGTATTTAGCATTACTGTCGATCACGAAGAATGCTGTCATGCAGTCCCTAGTTCCCACACTCAAGTTAATGGGTAGAATCCCCTGAGCCATCTGTTTGTCTCCAGCAAAGCCAGCGATGGTTGTGCTGGTTGGGATCAACCTGGGATTCTTTTTCCCTAGTTTCTTCAAAGAAGATTTCGGTAGTAAGTTCACTGCAGCCCCATTGTCTATCAGAACACGGTTCAGTTGTATCCTATCAAAGAAAGCCTTGATGTACAACGACTTGACATGTTGTGTCATAGAATTCGAAGGATACTCAAAAGGATACGAGAGGTTAATGCTCACCTCTTCTTCACTCTCATATTCAGTTTCCATTGGGGTAGCCATCCCAGGATCATCTTGTACCATACTTACTTGTGAGTCTTCACTAGAAACAGGAATAAGATCCATGTCTTGGTCATCTTGGTCCTTATTTCCAGCTTGGAACTCATGGGACAGTATGTGTACCATATTGACTGATACTGGAGGAAATGAGCCAAATTGGATGGCTGGCTGTACCTGCTTCTTCTGTTGGCCACCTTGTTCAGTTACTTTAGCAGCATCCTCCATGCTGCACTCTGGTACTTCGTTGTTAACAGATTCCTTCGAAGGATCTTTATCGATCGGTTTTTCAACCAAAAATGTTTGCTCAGCCATGAAGGCTTCAAACATTTCTTCCTCCATCATTTCTTTCTTCTGGCTTATGCCAATCTCTTCTTCTGTCTCGCTATCACTCTCCATCAGAGCTTTCTCCAATCCTGTTAAGCTAGACTTCTCTCTGGCTTTTAGTTCAGAATGAACCTTGGCCAATTATTCTCTGCTACAACCCACTTTGCTTTGTAAAGTTGGCTTTGGAGTATGGTCTGACTTTGGAGTTTTCTTTCCTTCTGTCTGGACCAATGAAGAGCTCTCTCCATTTTCTTTTATATCGTTCTGGTACTGAGTGTACCTGCGCTGAATCTTTCTTCTTTATGATCTCGAAATAACTGGGACCATATCTGGTTCCTTTGTCTTTGGGTGTTTAAGCAATACCCAATTATTCGGAGCCACCAAAGGAGGCTTGACCATCCTCCCTTGGATTCCAACATTTCTCCGGGCAGGCAATTCCCTAGGTTTGTTTTGCATTACAAACCAGTCTAGGATTTCAGGTACCCACGAACTTGCTGACTTAGATGTTGAACTGCTTTTTTCTACCTTCGAAGCCATCCTTGAAGTTGGCTGTGAAGGTAAGGGTTTGGCTCTGACCTCATGTTTTGAGCCTGATTCAAACCTTCAATGAAGGTAGCCACTTTCTGTCCTGCGTGAGGCTAGTCTAGGGGGCCAATCTCTGACTTTGATCTCATGAACTGAGCCTCTCTCCAGTCTTCTTTCAGAATGACTGCTCTCCATTTTGTAATAGTTAGGTGGCCTAGATTCATATAAGGGCCTCTTGCCTTTAGCATGCATTCTGTCCATTGCAGGCTCAACTACTGGTGGTCCCTGCCTATCACTAGCTGCATACGGCCTTTTGTTGTAAACGTTGGTTGATTTAGGACGTCTCTGAACATCCATGTAGTATTACTTCCCATTAATTGGAAGCCCCTTCAACCATTTATAACTCGGTCTGCACCTGGGACACATCCTCTGCATTACAGCTGCTTCCAAGGAATCACCATCTAGTGCTTCTTCATCAGAGTGTTCCCTTTAGTGTGAGAAACCTTGTCCAATAACTAGTGGGTTTCTAGTGTCCTTCTTAATGGTTGTCTGGTTAGCAACATGCATCTGCACATTGACTTCTTCCAGTTCTGTCAAGGACAAGTTCTGGAAGTCTGACATAATGACATTGGCTGTCGCCTCTCCAACTTTTGGAAATGGATTACTGTCGATCCCCATGGCCTTTTCTGTTTTGGCTGGGAACTTCAAACTTCCTTTCCGAATTTGTTCTTGGATCCTATCTCGAAAAACAATGCAGTTTTTAGTCGAGTGAGACTAAGAGTTATGCCATTTACAATATACTTTTCCCTTAAGTTCATCTGGAGATAGCAGTTTTACTCCTTTAGGTAACTTAAGGAAGTTGGCCGCAAGTAAATGATCAAAAATGTCATCTGCTTTTGTTAAATCGAAAGAGTACTTTCTGTGAAAGTCTTTCTTTTTAAACTGCTGGTCAATTGTTGTATCCTTATGAACTAATGCCTCACAGATCACAGGTTCTTTGCCCACAATCTCTGCTGCATTGATCTCATAATTTGGATCTCTATAATATGTCTTGTACGAGGCATTATTTCGATCTTGTTCCTCCTTTAGTAATGCTTCATATCGAGACACCTTATAGGTTAGTTCGACCAAATCTCTGAATTCAGTTGAGTCAAACTTCTTTCGAAGCCTGAACTCTAAACCGTTTTGAGCCAATCTTACGAATTCTGGCTTTGGTAGGATGACTCTACATTTATTTCGAGCCCTTTTAAATCTAGTAATAAACTGAGTAGCCTTTTCTTCAGGCCTTTGACTCAATCTAGCTAAGTCTGCCATAGAAACCTCTGGCTTCGATTGGAAGAATTGGGCATGAAATGCCTTTTCCATTTGTTGCCAATTTTGAATGGAGCCAGGTGTAAGGTTGATGTACCATACAAACGCTCCCCCAGTTAGAGAATTTGGGAATAATCTTAGTTTCATATAGTCATGATTAGTAAATTCACCGCATTGAGCAGCAAACCTAGCAATATGCTCTATTGTTGATTGATTCCCAGTCTCATAGAAAAGGGTAAAATCTGGTATCCTGAACCCCCTTGGGTATTCATGTACCCTATCTACCCATTTTAGGTATGGTTTTCTGTATACAGGAGTCTAGACCCCCCGAGCCATCGGTCCATACATCTCCCTAACAATATCAGCAAGGGACCATATTTTATGCCTGCTGAACCACTACTGGAGGGACAAACACAGGATTTGGTGGACAAACTTGTGCTTGCGGTCCTCTTGGTCCATAAGGTGGTACATTTGGGACTGGTTGCCTCTGTGGTGCAGGTTGCTGTTGGGGGTGTGGGTAACCTTTTTGAGTTTGTCCTGCGAAAGGACCTGCGAAAGGTGCAGGAACAGGCGTTGTGTCCTTTCCATTTGTAGGCCAACCTTCCAACCCTCCGGGTATAAATTCAAATAAGGGATTATTATACCCCCTAGTGCCAGGTATGACTTCGAACATGGGATTTGTAACCATTCTTACGCCAGTTTCTTGTACTTGGCCAGATCCACCAACTGGTGTGGTTTCATTATTGAGTACTGAGGCACTTTGACCTGCTATAGGCCTCGAAATGGGTTCATACCAAGACTGAGGTGATGGTCTTTCATAGTTCTGGTTACTAATTTGACCATTAGAATGTCCATTAACTTGCATAGGCTGTTTGTCTCTAGCCAATCTTTGTTGAGGGACATTTAAAACTTCCTCTATGTGTCTTGTGTTTGTTGGTTGGTGGTTATTCATTTGATCCAAAAAGGATGTTGCCCACCTTTCCATTGTGTTCATTAATTGTTGTCCCATAGCATCTACTAGGCCATCCCATGGATTGGTTGGCTGAGTAGATGGAACAGTGGATGGTCCAATTCCTTAGTTTCGTCCAATATTATGAACATATGAAAAATATATGTTGGCTTTTTGGTTTTCGAAAGGTATTTTTGTAAATGCAAGCGTGCCAGCAAGGATCAATCAGTCCTTGCAGAAATTATAATTGCTAACCAATTATCAAACAATTGTGTTTTAGTTCTTTCAGCCTCAATGAAGAGGACTTTTATTGGTGGCTGGACTTAGGAGAAATTAAGCAAAATAACAGTGAAATGACGAACAACTGAAGTATTTCATTAAAATAAAAACTTACAATGATCCAAACTCAGCCTCGTTGAGGTTTACAGTGATGATCTATTTGAAACTACTCTTATGAACGAAGTACAGTGTAGGAATTTAAAGTGTAGGAATGTAAAGAACAGGTATTTAAAGTGAAGGAAATGTAAAGACTGGAAATGTAAAAACTGGAAAAGAAATTATGAAGTAAATGACTGGTTTATTGGATCTGAGTCTGATAACATGGGAGTTTCCACAGGATGTGTTACCACATTATCCTCTGGATTAGGTATTTCTACCTCTCCTTCTACGCCTTCTTCCAAGCGTTCATTTTCTCTTTGTCGTCTTCGTCTAGCCATTTTAACAAGTCCCACTGGGCGTCCAAAAATATATGTTGGCTTTTTGGCTTTCAAAGGGTATTTTTGTAAATGCGAGCGTGCCAGCAAGGATCAATCAATCCTTACAGAAATTATAATTGCCAACCAATTATCAGACGATTGTGTTTTAGTTCTTTCAGCCTCAATGAAGAGGACTTTTACTGGTGGCTTGACTTAGGAGCAATTAAGCAAAATAACAGTGAAATGACGAACAACTGAAGTATTTCATTAAAATGAAAACTTACAATGATCCAAACTCAGCCTCGTTGAGGTTTATAGTGACGATTTACTTGAAATTACTCCTATGAACGAAGTACAGTGCAGGAATTTAAAGTGCAGGAATGTAAAGAACAGGTATTTAAAGTGCAGGAAATGTAAAGACTAGAAATGTAAAAAATGGAAAAGAAAATACGAAGTAAATGACTGGTTTGTTGGATCTGAGTCTGGGCTTTTTTTCTGGGGGCTTCTCTGCTATTTATACTTGTCAATGATGACCTTCGAACTGCACTTCAAACTGTCGAACTGCTCCTCCATGATCGCTGACCATGTTGCCTTATAAGTAGTTCCATTACACCATCATTTGCAGTTAGGCTTCCCTCCTGTATTTGAATTTGAATATGAGTAACCGTTGAAGCCACGTCACCTTGCATCTCTTTACTGATCCAATGCTACTTAGATCACGTAAGAACCAGTATTAACTGCCACGTGTACGATCAAGATCAAAGACTTGACTAGTCTTTCTATATTACCCTTACTCTGCCACGTGTCGAATTATGATTGGCTTTTACAAAATATGTAGCCAACATAAACATGAAAACTGCCAAAGCCATTGATGAATTCGTTGGTGTTGGTGAACATAAGAACTACCTCTGTGGCCCATTGGGTTTGAGAGAGATGTTGTTAGATCTAAGAGAGATCAAAAATGTCGACATTGACGAGTTCCAGAGCCATTGATGAATTCGTTGGTGTTGGTGAACATGAGAACTGTCTTTGTGGCCTTTGGATCTGAGAGAGATGATGTTAGATTTAAGAGAGATCAAGAAAATCGACATGAATGGAGATGGGTGTGTCGACATTGACGAGTTCGGAGCTCTGTATTGTTTAAATCAGTAATAAATTTGTTTAAACCAGTGATAAACTAGTAATAAATTTGTTTAAACTAGTGATAAATTTGTTTAAACCAGTGATAAATTTATCACTGATGAATTTGTTAAAAATTTTACAAATAGCAGACTTGATTTTAGAGAGAGAAGAGGCATCACAACAAATTTATCACTGAATTAAGTAACAAATTTATTAGATCACGTCTGTAGAAGATCAACAATACCTTTCAATGCATTGATTGGACACTTTGCATCCCAAACTGGTGATGGAGGAAGATGGTGGCAACGACAAAATTGAAGATGGTAGATCGATGATGGAGGATTATGGTGTTGAAGTTAGCAGATGAATGATGGGCGAGGAGCAACGATGATGGCAACGAAGGAGAAGGAGAAGGAGAAGGAGATGATGGTTGGTGATGGAGAAGAATGAGGAAATGGTATGCCAGTGAGAGAGAGAGAGAGAGAGAGAGAGAGAGAGAGAGAGAGAGAGAGATAGGCATGTGTTTGAGTTTAGGATAAAATTACTCAATTGAATGTAAGGGGTAAAAACGAAAGATGGGCTAAATTATTTTAGGTCAGGACTTCCTAAAAATTAAGTTTGGTCCAAAGGACCGGCTCCGTAACTTCCCCTTTACATTACTCTCAGCAAATTGATTTTTTTGAATAAATATAACCAATAAACTAGGAAAATATTACTTCATTAGTCTTAACAAATTAATTTTATAATTAGTTATTATTTATATTTGTTATAATAACTCAATAAATTTATTGAGACACTATTCATTCACTATTCAATAATTTATTTTATAGATTTAACCTTATCCTGACTTTTTTGAGTATTGAGTATTGATTATTGAAAGAATGGATAATAAAGTAATGGGTAAATTATATCAGTGGTTCTTATATTTTATCTTTTATGTCATTTTAATCTTTACGCTTTCATTTGGCTCAATTTTGATTCTTAATTTTAGATTTTGTATCAATCTTATCTAATTGATAATATCGATAGTGTTTTCTTTAAAAAAACTATCACTAAATCGGTTGAGGTTAACGTACTAAAGTTGAGTAAGTTTATAATTTTTTCCTTAAAAATATGACACAAGAAACTTATGTGCGTATTTCTATAAAAGAGTACTAAGACTTATAACAAATTAGATCAAATTAAGACAGTCATAAATTCAGCGTCGAAATTGAGCCAATTAAAATTACAAAGACTAAAATAACATAAAGACCAAGGTAGAAGAACTACCGTCGTAATTTGTCTTAAAATAAAATTAGAATAGAGAGTTTAATGGATGGTGTATTTAAAAAAAGAGCTATATAAAATAGATAAATGATTTTGAGATTGTGATTTAGTTCTAAACTTGTTGAGTTTGATGTTGTTACGACTCAAACCCGTCCTTATAGGTTTAGTGTCGTAACTGACCAGTAATCCGTGATTACCGAAGGCCTGTTTAACAATAATAACAATAATACAATATAAAAGGGTTGGCAGAAGCCAGTCAATAATAATATACATTGTCCAATGAGTTGTGAGGATCTGAATGGAAATAAACTTTTATAGACATAGTTATATCCACAAACACTTATATCCATAAAACACATATGTACAAGACAAAACTCAAGTTAGGAAATTAAATCCCATTATCAAGAACAGTATTTTAACAAAAGTTATAAAACATTCTTTTCACTTAGTAATATCAAAAGGGTGAATTTGAGCCACCCAAAAAGCCTTGGCACATGCTGGTTCGGAACCTCGCGATGAGGCACAATGGTTGGCTTGACAAAACAAGGGTTCGGATCGTCGCCATTAGCTTTGATTTGGTGCTTGATCACCTATATATATATAGTAAACAGTAAGTTAGAGCCTAGTGAATAAGAACTGTGTAAAGAGGTTAAGAATGATGTCCTTACAGTATTTGAAATAATCGATTATCAATAGAACACTTTCAATCAATATATTTTTGTCAATCAATCGTTCAATTCAATCAATCATATTCGTATAGGTTATACATGGTACATCCAATAGCAACAATACAATTGGTCTTAAAGACTGAACAATAATTGATGGCCATCAAACAATAGACATTAGTTCCAAGAATTGAAAATGACAGAGATCTTTGTAACAATAGCGATATCAATAACAATAACAATAACAATAACAATATGCTATGGATGCCACGAATACAGTTCAAAAATAGGATTATCATTCAATTAACAAAAGTAATAGTTCAAAAACAATATAATTTACCATTCAGAAAATAAATACAATTGAATGCATCTTTACAACAGTGTTACGCACAGTGAGCTTCTCGATACACGTACTAATGGTTCGGCATCCGACCTAAACAAATAAAGTCAAGCATAACACAATTACAATCACATTCTTTCAATACTACTTAATTCGATTGTTCGATCTCTATTCGCTTCTCTTGTTCAGTTCTCATTCTATTCTTTATTTTGTTTCGTGTCTTTAAAATGCACATAAATGTAATGTATATGGAAAAACATTTTAAAACGATGTAAACGGAGGCTCAGAATGTGGAAAAAAGAAGCGGAAACAAAACCGGGTCTGCCCAAAAGGGCCGTACATGCGAGGGTCTCAACCGCACGTGCGGTGACCATCACCGCACCTACTCCTGCAAGTGCAATTTAAGCAGAATACTTACTCACCACTGCCCTGTTTTCCGTACGTGTGGGGCTCCAAGCTGTACGTGCGGTGCTGTTCCAAAAATAGTCCAAAATCTGCTTCAGTTTTGGAGCTAAATTTGGCAACCTTAAACTCCATTTCCAAGCAATTCAAGACCCAAAAACATTCAAGAACACATTAAAGTGAACATATCAAGCCTTTAAACAAAATTCATGACTTCAAATTGAGGTTCAAATCCATGCGAAAAGTTCAAACTCTTGAAGTTACAAACAAAAGCATAATCTATGCAAACATTAGCTCCAAACTTTGAATTCATGGAGTTTCCTTCTTAACTTTCAAAACTCATGCAAGAAATTAAATGTAAGAAGAAGGCTTTTATGGAATTATGCCATGTATGTAGAATTTGGAAGTTAATTCACTCACTCCTCACATATGAAACCATGCATATAGCAAGTCTCTCATTACATGAACCCACTTCAATTAAGCTTATATTTGCTTGCCTAATCTTAAAGTTTTTAACTTATGAGCATAATTCTTCAAATACATTCAAATACATGAGATTAGGGAGGATAATTCTTACCTAAAGTGAGTGAATTGTGAAGAATAAAATGTAGTTGCAAAGGTTCTTCAAGCTTCTCTTTCCTTTCTTTTTCCTCTTTTCTTCCTCTGTACTGAGTTCTTACTCTCAAGTCTCTTTCCCTCTCTCTCTCTCTACGTGTAGTACACCAAGGCCACCAACTCTCTCTTATTTTCCCTTTTCTTTCTATTGTTGATTTTATTCTCTTATTTATTATATTCTCTGAGAGGGTAATTTATATAAAAATTGAGCCGAGCTGGGTAATGGGCCGTTATGGGCCAACAGTACGAAGGGCGGAGTAAAGAGGCGTAAAGTTACTCCGATCCGCAAGAGGCGTAAAGTTACTCCGGTCCGCAAGAGGCGTAAAGTTACTCCGGTCCGCAAGAGGCTTGAAGTTACTCCGGTCCCAAAGAGCTTACGGTAAGTTCGGTCATCAAGCATAAGTTATCCCGATCGGGACCGGAGTATTGGTTATCCCGGTCAAAAACATACCATGGTAAGCATTGGGAGAGCCGAGGTAAGAGCAGTGAATGGAAGAACCGAGCTAAAGTTATCTTGGTCTAGTCTACGGCTTAGCATAGCCATGCTTACCTCGGTCATATTGAAGTCTGACCATGGTAAAACCATCTCACTTGGTTTATGCAGTGAGGAGGGTGTTGAAGGATAAGCATTATCTTTCAAGAGTATGAATTCTAGGAGGACTCTATATGGAGGAGTAAAAGTCCTACTAGGGTTGTGCCACACTGAACCTACAAAAGCTCACAAACATCACCTATGGAGAGGTAACGCAACTTTGATTCCCGAATTCACAAAGCTTTTTACCTATTTGTCTATTTTGCTGACTAAAGCATCGGAGAGGTATCCGGCACACACCCCCCGTCTAGCTCACGTTTGTGTTTTCAGGGAGTAAAGCGACGTCATACGAAGGAGCGCAATCTTGATCAATAGGATTATACGAGAACGTTTATTTCTTTCCCGTACAATTGGCGCCGTCTGTAGGAATATCAGACTAGAACAAACCTCTTGATTAAGTTTTCCTTGCTAATAAAAAGTAATGGTGCACAACGAAGATTTGCCACAGTCCGCCATTGATGGACAAACCCCAGAAGGAGGTGGGAGGCACAAAGGTTTGCCTCATGTCCCTCTCATGGCGGACTTGGAGCCCCAATGACATAACCCCAGGAGGGATGCTAGGGGGAGGCGGAATAACAGCCCCCGTCACTCTCGTTCACAAAGTCCTGACAGACAAAGGCGGAGGATCAACCCTCAAACTCTGAAGGATCGCGTGAAAGAACATGATGAATTAATAAGGAAGATGGCGACGGATATGAAGGCCATGAAACGCCAGATCAAGGGAAAAGGGGTGGCGACAGGAAAGGGGCGTAAAGGCAACACGCCCCCTCGCCACTCAGAAGATCGCAGTAGGCATACCACGCTATCACAAACAGAGAGTAGAAGTCTCAGGACGGGCGATACCCAATCCAGAACCTCCAGGACTCGTTGCTCCAGGTCTGAGAGAATGAGGACTGAGAGGTCGTATACTGAGGGAAACACCTATCGGCCCTCGCGCACACACCAGACATCATCCAGGCAGACGGAGTTGCCAAGATCATCCGACTTACGGACCGTGCTAGAAGAAAGGGCACAATGGAAGGAGGATAATAGGGCGCGCGACCCTCGCAGGGTATCTGCCCTTCAGCGGTTGGCTCCTCGGACGTATGGAAGCGTCGAGGTTGGAATGCCATTACCACGGCCTGCCTACGAATCAACGGACAAAGCATTAGCGAGGCTGCAGACCTCGTCGTTCGTTCCAGCAATTGAAAACGCGCCCCTACCTTCAGGCTTCCTTCGGTCCAAATTCACCATGTACGAGGGGAAGACAGATCCTTACATGCACCTAAGCCACTTCCGCCAAGTTATGGTGGTATATCGACGCAACGAGGCTTTGATGTGCATCTTCTTCCCATCAAGCCTTGGCAACCTAGGCCTGACTTGGTTCGAAAAACTTCCAAAAGGCAGCATAGCCTCTTGGGCACAACTAGCAGAGGCGTTCGTAACAAGGTTTAGAACGAAAACCAAAACGCTAGTGGAGATCGACCAGCTTCTCTCCATTGACATGGGTGACAAAGAGACACTTAGATCCTACAATAGTCGCTGGTGGAAGACCTTCAACCAGATTGGGGACTGCCCCACCAATCTAGCCATTGCACAGTACAAAAGAGGCCTTCAAGTCGGGAATAGACTAAGGGACTCAATCACCATGACACCACCCTTCACCATGGAGGCCTTGATGGAAAGAGTGCATCAGCACATCAGGGTGGAGGAGGATGGCGCCCGTGCCAAAACAAAATCTGGCACGACCTCAATACCGGAGAAAAAGGCATCAACAAAGGTCAACACGGTAAACCGTCCGAGCAAAAACGGACGAGGTAGGCGGGACAACGGAGAAAACCAGGATAAAAGATGGTTGAGAGTCCGCACTACCATTACCACAGTATTCAAAAAGCCAATCTACCAGATTCTAAGCGAGATACGCGATGAACCTTTCGTCAGATGACCTACTAAGCTAGGAGAGGCTTAGAAGGACTACGACAAAAGGTCACGGTGCACCTTCCATAAAGAAAAGGACATCGCACTAAAAATTGCACGCCATTAAGACAGCACCTGGAGGAGTTGGTGGCAGCAGATCACCTAGATAAATACATTGAAGGAGGGACGCAACCAGCCCCCCAGGACCACAATAACCCCAACGGGATGCCAATCGACACCCCACCTCAAGGCGTAATCAATGTGATACATGGAATCTTCGAACCTGAGCATGTATGCGAGCTCAAAGGGTCAATCAAGAAGGCCGAGCACTTAAGGGAGGTACTAAGTGCACAACCTACCATCAAAAAAGGGAAGACAGAGGCCACAATGATGCCTTGGTTGTCACTCTCCGAGTCAAGGATTTTGACGTCAAGCGGATTTTGATTGACCAGGATAGTTCATGTGAGATAATGTATTACGAAACATTCAAACAACTAAAGCTACAAGACAAAGACTTGGCACCCGCTGTGTCTCCCCTGATTGGATTCAACTCAATGCCAGAATGGCTAGTCAACAAAATAATCCTACCAGTCAGAGCAGGAAGCGTGACAAAACAAGTGGAATTCTGGGTGTTAAAAGTCCCTTCCACTTACAACATAATCTTGGGAAGAACATGGCTGCATGCCATGCGATCAGTAGCATCATCCTACCATCAACTAATGCGGTTCCCCAACGAGGCTGGGGTAATTGAAGAGGTCTTCAGAGACCAGATCATGTCCAAGCAATGCTTTGTCACTGTGAATGGCAGTCGCACTGCCAAGGGATATGTTCATTCGGTGGAAGAACCTGAGAGTAATGAACTATTCGCAGATGTCGGCAAAGCAGTTAATCAAAAAGCGGTAGAAGACTTGGTAGAGGTAAGAATAGATGAAAAGAACCCGGATAAGTTCTTTTTGCTCGGTTCGTCGTTGTCCAGCACTGAGAGATTAGAGGTCTTGGAATTTTTGACCTCTGACATCGAAGTGTTCGCCTGGACACCATACGACATGCCAGGCATTGATTCTAACTTTATCTGTCACCAACTCAATGTCCACCCATCCGCCAGACCAATCATTCAGCGCACACGCAGATCGGCACTCCACCACGCCGAGATAGTGGCAGAAGAAGTAGGAAACCTACTGGAGGCAGGAGCAATCAGAATAACCTCGATCGATTACCATATAACCACCGAAGTTATATATCGACATCGCTAAACCGAATCGATAATGACTGATAAGTGAACTGGATGAACTATCGAATGCATCAATGAAACTGAAAACGAAATTGAATGAGTTAACCTATTGAATTGCATTTCTATCTGTTTAATTGATTTATTATCTGTTTGTGTTTATGTGTTTAAACTGGTAATTGAAGGCCTTATCGGCGGCCGATTTAGGAACCGTTTAGTGTTTTATAATCAGTAGAATATTTGTGATTTAATGGTATAATTATCTGAAAATTGATTAGGATGATTAAATTAGATTAAATTAAGTCAATTAAAAAGTTTGAATTAATTACCACATTGCCATTGGATGGACCTTTGTTTAATCTTGTTTAAGAGCCTTATACACTTAGTTAAAACAATACTCCATCAGCCCCTTCCTTTGTCTCCACCGAAATTAGAAGAGAGTTAGGAAGAGAGAATTGATTTTTCATCACATTTTGCTTGTTGAGCTTGAAACTTAAGAGGATTGAAGTGTTGACCCCATTGTTGATCTCCTAGGCTCTCAATTGAAGACTTAAGGTAGGAATCCATCTCTTTGATTGTGTATTTAAGGTTGATCTTGCATGTTCATTCATCATTGTAGAACTAAGACATGAATTTGCTCATAAATGGTGAATTGAAGCTCAAATGTTACATGCATGCTTGAATTGTTATATTTTGAAGTTAAACTCTTGAAGAATCATACATGCATGTCCATGTTTATATTATAGTCCATGTTTCCACTTCATTTTCCAACTATTGAGCTCATTAGAGCAAGATTTGAAGGTTAATTTTGGATTAAAACTCATACATTGCATGTTTGAAATTGTTCTTGAAATTGGGTTTGAAGAATGGATTTAATTGACTCACCTTTGGGGCTTGAATTCATAAATTGGCTTTTGAAACTTGTTATACATTGTTTTGGGATGTATTCTCCAAAATTTGAGCCCAAGAGGTCGAGAATTGAGTTGAGAATGCTTGGTTTGAGCTAGGAAGGCAAATCTGGAAATTCCAGATTTGGCTTCTTCGCTCGAGCGGCGATTCCTCGCCGAGCGACCAACGCTTTTCCTCGAGCCCGCCGGCGAAGGATTGGTGGCTCGGCGTAAAAATCGAACATCCAAGATTTTCATCGCTCCATCGACCGCTCGGCGAAGGAAGGCTCGCCGAGCGAACCCTTTGATTTTGGAATCTCGCCGAAGCGAGCATCGTAAAATTGAGCATCCAAGATTTTTATGTTTCATCGGACCGCCGGCGAAGGATTGTTCGCCGAGCGAATCCTTTTTTTGCAACCTCGCCGGCGAAGGAAGGCTCGCCGGCGAGACCCTGTTTTCAAAGAACTTTTGAAAAGTGCCTTCCAATCGTATTTTTGCATCCTCATCGCATCCTAGGCATTCTTAGGCCTAGTTTAAAGCATCTTAATGAGGATTTAGACATAGAACCACACCGAGGGAATTTAGGGATTTAATTATCATCCTTTTCAACTGTAAACTTAGTGTGTGTTCTATTGATTGACTGTTTAGGGTTGACTCTCGGGGACGCGCTCTAGCTACTGATAGCCCAATCTCTGTGAGTAACAGATTGTGTAAAGATATGTTCAAATGGTTTTATTTTGAATCTAATCGAATCAAGCATCGAATCGATATTGTTTATTGAATGAATGTATGTCCTCAGATTTCGAATCAGACAGGCATCCTTAGCACCCACTGTTATTGACTGTTACAGAGCTCTGTCGGTTTCCTTGTGGAACCATACTGATTGATGGCCATCATTATTGTTGGGTCTGTTAAGGCTTGGTCCTTTTGGACCTACTGTTTATAGGCTAATGGATGTACCACATATGACTGATTGATTGAAATATTGATTGACTGAAATACTGAAAGATTGAAATATCAGATAATGAATTGATTTCATCAGAAGGACATTCATTCATAACCTCTTTACACGTTATGTTATTCACTGGGCTTTAGCTCACTGTTTATATATATATATGTAGGTGCTCAGCCACCAGACCGAAGCTAGGAGCGTGGGATTGGTCCCCAGTTTTGTCAAGCCAGCCTATGTGCCTCACTGCGAGGTTCCGAGACGCCATGCCATGGCTTGGGGTGTTTTGTTTCCACCGTCTCCCTCTCAGATTGTACCTTTTGTATAGACTGCTTGATCAGATCATATCGAGGATTAAGTCCTCTCGATTGCTTGTAAATGAATGTATAGACTGTACCGTTTTGAACTGTATAAATGCAAGTATGAATGAAAAATGTTTTTGGCATACAGATTTTCACAGCTCAATGGACACTAGTTTTATATCAGATATTTCCGCCAGTTCTCAGACTGATTGATCAGATATCGTTTCAAAGCCTTCTAATCTTGACATCGGCCATTCATGCTAAACCCATAGGGCCGGGTTTGGGTCGTGACACAATCAGAGAGGTGCACTACCCTAGATGGATCTCTAATACGGTGGTAGTGCCAAAGAAAAACGGCAAATGGCGCATCTTCGTCGACTAGAAAACAGCCAACAAAGCATGCCCAAAGGACAGCTTCTCCCTACCACGGATAGATCAACTGGTAGACCTAACGGCGGGGCATAACTAACTTAGCTTTCTTGATACATACAGAGGCTACCATCAAATCACCATGTACGAACCAGACCAAGAGGTCACGTCCTTTACAACTCCAAGAGGACTATATTGCTACAAGGTCATGCCCTTTGGCCTAAAGAACGCAGGGGCAACATTCCAGAGAATGGTTACCAAAATGTTTGAGCCGTTGTTAGGCAGAACAATGGAGGCTTACATCGACGACATGGTGGTCAAAATCAAGGATAAGAATGACCATCTCAAGGACCTAGGTGAGATGTTTGAGATCCTAAAGAAGCACAAGTTACGCCTCAATGCGTCTAAATGAGCATTCGGAGTAGGATCTGGCAAATTCCT
The DNA here is from genome assembly GCA_025200525.1 of Camellia lanceoleosa. Lineage (NCBI taxonomy): Eukaryota > Viridiplantae > Streptophyta > Magnoliopsida > Ericales > Theaceae > Camellia > Camellia lanceoleosa. The sequence goes on from CM045768.1 coordinate 129,494,137, forward strand.
GGACTTCATGGTGACCAATCGGGGTATAGAAGCAAACCCCTCTCAGATCAAAGAAATTCAGGACCTGGAGAGGCCAAATTCAGCAAAAGAAGTGCAGCATCTCACTGGCATGACAGCTGCACTCAATCGGTTCATAAGCTGGTCGTCAGACAGACTACGACCATTTTTCCATGCTTTAAAGGCCAAATTTGAGTGGGACGAAGAATGCAACCGCGCTCTGGAAAACTTAAAAGAATACATGTCTTCTTCACCATTGCTTGTCACCCCAATACCTGGAGAAGAACTCTTCCTGTACCTGGCAGTCTCTTAGCACGCAATTAGCACAGTGTTGGTCCGTGCGGAAGGAATCCAACATCTGCCCATCTTTTATGTCAGCAAGACATTGCTAGGCGCCGAAACAAGATACTTGCCACTGGAAAAATTGGCCTTGGCCTTGATGATGGCCTCAAGGAAGTTGTTGCACTACTTTCAAGCCCACACCATAGTCGTCCTCACAACTTTCCCATTAAAAGCTTTGTTTGAGAGGGCAAACTTTTCTGGGACGAATTTTGAAGTGGGCAGTAGAGTTTGGACAATTCGACATCAAGTTCCAACCCAGAACCGCGATAAAGGCTCAAGCCTTGGCAAACTTCATCGCTGAATTTACCCCAAGAAGTCATCATATCTGCCCAGTCGATCTGACTGACACAACCGAACTAGAGATGGAAGTTGATGCCGGAATAGCGCAACCCTTGGTACAAGATACTCAGTCAGACCCCAAGGCAGTCCAGAATAAAGAAAACAAGGAAGAAAACAAACTATGCTACACCAAGCCAAGACTCACCAACAAATAAAGACTTGGTACAATCAGATAGCAAGGGACAAACAGCAAGCATGGACCTTGAGGAAAACACCAACAACCTTCAGGACCCCAAGGCATCATCTGATCCCTCCACTTGTTAGAAGTTATTCATTGGAGAGATGTGGAAGCTCTTCGTGGATGGAGCATCCAACCGACATGGAGCAGGACTCGGCATAGTCCTCATCTCTTCAGACGGCCTAGTAGTGGAGCAAGCAATCAACCTAGGCTTCCCAGCATCAAACAACGAAGCGGAGTATAAAGCGTTTCTTGCAGGCCTCAAATCAGCATTCTACATAAAGGCCACCGAACTAATGGTTTACAGCGACTCACAGCTGGTGGTAAACCAAATTTCAGGCGACTACGAAGCAAAGGACGACAGAATGGCTAAGTACCAAAAGTTGGTCAGAACAGAAATCAAGAAATTTGAAGTAGTCAGGATAGAACAAATCGGCAGGGAGGAAAACAGCAGAGCAGATGAATTAGCAGGTTTTGCTTCAATGGCAGATACTTCCATCCCTCATCCATTGCTGATCGACTACCTACCTAGACCAAGCATTGAAGATCCCGAAGTAGAAGAGGTTTGTTGCGCCGAGTTAGGCCCTTCTTGGATGGACCCCATCATATTGTTCTTAAAAGATGGCACCCTACCAGAAGAAAAGAAAGCGGCCAACAGAATAAGAGCAAAGTCACAACGATTTTAGCTCTTCCCATCTTTGGCATTATACAAGAAATCGTTCTCAGGACCCTACCTAAAGTGTGTTCATCCTAGCAAGCTTGAAGCGTTTTTGTTCGAAATACACGAAGGCGTGTGCGGAAGCCATCAATGGGGAAGGTCACTAGTATACAGAGTCATCTCACAAGGATATTGGTGGCCTTACATGCAAGTAGACTCAGAGAAGTATGTGAAGAAGTGCGAGAAATGTCAGAAGTTCGTACACCAAATACATCAACCCGCCAGAGAACTTTTACCCTTAACTAGCCCATGGCCCTTCGCAATGTGGGGCCTGGACATGGTAAGACCACTTCCAACAGCACCAGGCAACAGAAAATTCTTTCTTGCAGCAATCGACTACTTCACAAAGTGGGTGAAGGCAGAAGCCTTAGCATCAATCAAGGAAAAAGACGTAAAGAAGTTCGTCTGGCAGAACATCATCACTCGGTTTGGCATACCAAAAGCCCTAATATCGAACAATGGCACTTAGTTCAACGGCAGAATCTTTAGAGGCTTTTGTGAAGAATATAAGATAGAGTTCTACAATTCTACACTGGCATATCCTCAAACAAATGGCCAAGTAGAAGCATCCAACAATGTTGTCGTGGATGGACTGAAGAAAAAGTTAGAGAAGGCAAAAGGCAAGTGGGCTGAGGAACTTCCTCACATTTTATGGGCTTACCGCACCACACCTCTATGATCAACAGGAGAAACACCATTCTCCTTAGCTTATGGCATGGAAGTAGTAATCCCACCAGAGGTTGGCCTCCCCACAATTCGAAACGAAAATTTTGACCCAGACTTAAATGGCAAAGCCATAGCACTGGAGCTCGACCTTGCAGAAGAAAGAAGAGAAAGAGCACTGGTTCACATTGCCTTATACCAACAAGAGTTATCCAAGAAATACAACAAAACAGTACATCCAAGGCAATTCAAGATCGGTGATTGGGTGTTGCGCAAAGTAATGGGAAACACCATAGTATCAGGAGATGGCAAGTTAGGGCCCAATTGGGAAAGACCTTACAAAGTGGTTGGATTAGCAGGAAAAGGGGCATACCACTTAGAAGATGAGGACGGCAAAGCCATTCCCAGGCCATGGAACACTGCAAACCTCAGATTATTTTTTTTAAAACTTTTTTCAAGCATATGTAATTTTCCTTTTCCTTTTTCAATAAAACAAGTAGATTTTTTTCAGTATAAGTTATTTTCTATAACAGATAATTTTAGTGAGTTAGGAACATTGTAAACATAGTTGGCCAGAAAAACCAACACCCATCCTAAGCCCAGGATAAGGATCCAGGCTGCAGGACGTTTGGTCGGAATACCTAAACACTTTACTCTAGGTTGGCTGGAAAAACCAATCTAGAGGTTGGCTGGACAAACCAACACCCTTCCTAAGCCCAGGATAAGGATCCAAGCTGCAGAACGTTTGGTCGGAATACCCAAACACTTTATGCTAGGTTGGCTGGAAAAAACCAACTTAGAGGTTGGCTGAATTAAACCAACACCCCTTCTAAGCCAGGGATAAGGATCCGGGCTACAGGACATTTGGTCGGAATAACCAAACATTTTTCTAAATTGGCAGAAATAAACCAATTTAGAGGTTGGCTGGATTAAAACCAACACTTAGTACTCTTCAGCCGAAGTAAGGATATCGGCTAAAGAGTGGTTGGCTGGACTATACCAACTCTTAGTACTCTTCAGCAGAGGTAGCTAAATCGGCTAAAGAGTGGTTGGCTGGACTACAACTCTCAGTACTCTACAACTGAGGTAGCTATCTCGGCTAAAGAGTGGTTGGCAGATATACTTATAGTTGCAATGTTAAGACCGATATAAAGTATCTCGGCAAGTGAATGTTGTACCTCATCCAAGACTTCGGTTAGAAATTAAAGAACAAGCATAGAGATCAACCAAAATAAGAGTTGGAACAAAAAGCAGACTTCATTGAAAAGTTAAAAAGAGTACAAAGGGTGGGGCCTCATCCCGGTTACAATCTGTTTCCAAAAACAAAGAAAAGAAAAAAAAACAAAAAGAAGAGAAATACAAAGTCAGTTAAACAGATCATCAAGGTCAGCATCAATATCAACCCGGAGTCTCAATTGGGAGCTTCGGTCTCATTCGGGAGCACGGTTGCTTTCATCGTCACCGTTAGTCGTCTTCCATCATATTCCAACCGAATCGACCGACGGCAGATTCGTTAATAACCGGGGTATCATTGGGCTCAGTTTCTTCATTGTCCGAAGCTTCGAGAAATTGTTTCTGAGTAGTGGCTGCATACTCCGCCAGGGAGCTCGGTATGAAGTACTAAGGAGGATTGAAAACCTCAGTCTCAAGCCCATAACCGAGCTGCACCATGGCACCTCTCCACCCACATTTGAAGAAAAGATCCTTTGCCGCTTCACACTGTTTAATGTACAGGGCTTCACCCTCTTTAAAGCCCCGGTCCTCTGCGTCCTCCAGCTCTTTCTCAAGCTCTGTTATTTCAGCTTTCTTTTTCCCTTCGAGCTTGGCCAGCTCACGCAGGTATTTATCTTTCATCACGGTCAGGGCCCTTTGTTTATCAGCATTAGCCGAGGTAACTAGCCCGGTCAGACGGGTTACCTCGGCCTCTAGCTCGGCCGTCTTCTGTTGGGATTCTTTTAGCTCGGCCGTTTTGGCTTCAGCTTTTGCCATGGCCTGCCTTGTTGTTTTTCGGAGTTCCAACACTCGCTTGTGAGCGATGTGGTTTTTCTATATGGCCTGTAAAAGAATGATGAGGCACTTTTTCAATATAACTGAGGTAAAAGTTGGAAAATTTTCATTGAAATCAAGTAAAAAGGCAACTTACCAGCACCATTGATTTTGTTGACGAACGAAGAGCCTTCAGCTCGGTTAGATGGTCGTGATGCCTCATATCGACTGGATGGAAAACACCTTTAGCCAGGTTAAATGCCATCATATGGTCTTTTTCGGCGACCACTGAATCAGTATCAGTGATAGCACAGTTTTGAAAGGTAATTTTAGGAGCCCACTTGGAGGAGGTAGCTCGGTCGAAGCGCTCCGATGCTGGGCTCGGTGGAGGGCTTGGAAGAGTTGTTTGTGGAATCATAGTTTCGTCTTCGTCAACAAGGCGTAACTCGGTTGTGGAAGTCCGAGCACGCTTGCTTGGCCGCGATGACGAAGGCCGTTGGGTTGGCAAAGCTACAACGGTTTCTTGTGTTTGACCGACTGGTGGTACCTCGGTCGGATTAGTTTCGGTCAAGAGGGCTCGCATGGCTTTCTTTTTGGCCATCTCTTGTTTAGCAGTCAGAGGGACTAGATTGATCTGGGGCAAGGTGGGGTCCGGTTTAGGTGAAGCTTCCAACAAAAATCGCCATTCGCTTTTAAATTCATTCAGATTCATCTATACGTCGGTTCAAAATTCAGTAGCTTGACCCAACTTCTTTCGGGATATCGTAGTGCAGCACGAAGTAAGCCTAAGTTGGGGTAGCTATACAGTGATTTGAGGTGGGCTGAATCTGCAGAAAGAAGGCAAACAGTTAGTTCGGTTCAAGGAGTGAAAACCGAGGTAAAATAAAACATGCAATAGAGCCGAAGTAATTATACCGGGGGTTCCTTTATCCCAGTTTATTCTACGACCAGGGATCTGGGCTTGGTGGTCTTCAAAATTCCTAGATACTCAGAAAAAATCATCGTCGCTCAAGTCTTTATCCGGTGTGTCCTTTATTATTTTCTCACGGCGGCGTATTCTTAGATAATAGACCCACCCATCTTCTTTTGAACCTATGGAGTATTGATGGAAGAGTTCGGCTAAGCCGAGGTTAATACCAGCCCGGCAATTTAGCTCGGTTATGCCATTTATTATTCGGTATGAGTTTGTAGAAAGCTGGGTTGGGCATATCCTAGTTTACCTAAGGAATTCACAAAGTAAGGGTTGAACAGGAAATCTTAGTCCGGTTTCTATTATGGATAGGAGGGTAAAAGGTACAAAGCCATGGTTTCCCCATGGTGTGTCATCTTGCTTAGCTAAGGTGAGATAGACATCGTCAGGAATGTTGTACTTCCTTCGGAATTCAGCCAATCCACCAGGTGTTTCTACTAAAAACCTATATTTACCCATTTACTCTTAAGTTATGTATAAATTAAGCTGAGTGTTAGCTCGGTCGGAGAAAGGTGCTGAGTAGCTCGGTTGAGCGCTCAAAAAAGTGCCTGGGCAACCTAAAGTCTGCAAAGTGAAAAACAAAAGTGTTAAGCACAGATCGTGGGACCGTGCTAAAAGAAATAAAGGCAAGATAAATATGGTCCTAACTCGGTTTGAGGAAGGGGTTTGATAACTCAGTCTGTGCAAGGGGTTTGTTATTTCGATTTGTGCAAGGTGTTTGTTATCTCGGTTTATGCAAGGGTTTTGTTAGCCCGGTTGAGCCTCTAGGGGGCAGCGCTCTTAGTTCGGTTTGAACTATGAAAGCTAGTCTAGCCCCAAGTTATAGCTCGGCCGTGGTTGAGACTATCGAGCGCATTATTACAGATTTAGTACGGTTTGTTAGCTCGGCTAAGTTAAATTAAAAGATGGTTTGACTTGTTAAAATTACTGGAATATAGCATGAAGTGTTAGTTCGGTTGAATGGTCTGGCTAGATTGACATCAACTACAAACAGCTTTTTACTCCAATTACATGGTGATTTTGGATCAAATACAGCGTTTTGCAGGTTGTTTCATGAATACAAAGTGGTTCATACAAGGTTTTTTCCAAAAAATGCAAAGCATAGCACAAAATAGAAAAAATGTGTTTTGCAAAAACACATAAAACAAAATACTATGGATCAAACAAGTATGAAAACGAGGAAAATAGAATAGATTTCTGAAGCTTACCAGATGGAGAGGAAGAAACTGGATGTTGAAATGGGCACTGGAAAGATTCACGAGCTCTGCGGTTGCAAGTTTGGGAAGTAGAGAAGAAAGAAAAGGTGAATAGTGAAATGATGAACTCAAACTACTAGGGTTTTGTTTTGTGTAGAAGGAAGGGCAAAAAAAGAGGCGGGACTGTTCAAAAAACACGGAGTACGAAGACGGCGTGATAGCTGCATTGGGCCAATCAGAGTGTGCCACGTGTCCTTGGAATGGGAAACGATTTAGTTGCTGTGAATGAAGAGACGTTATGATCGAACAGGTAGAGCCCGGTGTAAATTTAGTTTGGCTGGAAAGGTTAAAGAATTTTAGCTCGGTTGAAAAGGCTCAAGAGTTAAGCTTGGTTGTACGGCTAAAGTTTTGTAGCTCGGTTGGAAGACTGAAACTTTTTTGCTCGGCTGGTAATAGGTAATCCCTATCATGCAGTGCAGATGGAATTAAGGGGCAATTGAGAGGGTAATTTATATGAAAATTGGGCCGAGCTGGGTAATGGGCCGTTATGGGCCAACAGTACAAAGAGCGGAGTAAAGAGGCGTAAAGTTACTCCGATCCGCAAGAGGCGTAAAGTTACTCTGGTCCGCAAGAGGCGTAAAGTTACTCCGGTCCACGAGAGGCATGAAGTTACTCCGGTCCCAAAGAGCTTACGGTAAGTTCGGTCATCAAGCACAAGTTATCCCGGTCGGGACCAGAGTATTGGTTATCCCGGTCAAGAATATACCATGGTCAACATTGGGAGAGCCGAGGTAAAAGCAGTGAATGGAAGAGCCGAGCTAAAGTTATCTCGGTCTAGTTTGCGGCTTAACATAGCCATGCTTACCTCGGTCATATTGAAGTCTGACCATGGTAAAACCATCTCACTTGGTTTATGCGGTGAGGGGGGTGTTGAAGGATAAGCATTATCTTTCAGGAGTATGAATCCTAAGAGGACTCTATATGGAGGAGTAAAAGTCTTACTAGAATTGTGCCACATGAAACCTACAAAAGCTCACAAACATCACCTATGGAGAGGTAACGCAACTTTGATTCTCGAATTCACAAAGCTTTTTATCTATTTGTCTATTTTGCTGACTGAAGCATCGGAGAGGTATCCGGCACACACCCGCCGGCTAGCTCACGTTTGTGTTTTCAGGAAGTAAAGCGACGTCGTATGAATGAGCGCAATCTTGATCAACAGGATTATACGAGAATGTTTATTTCTTTCCCGTACATTCTCTAATCCAACTTATCCTAGCATTGAACTAACTTAATACAACTTATACTTAATAAATCATATTCAAACAAATTAATTTATTTCTTATCATGATATGATCTTAAACTAAATTTAAATAAATTAATGTGAAATAGGCTCTAACTCCTATCCTATTATTTAATTTTTCCTTGTTAAAATTAACGAATTAAACAGGTTTAAATTTTAACTCTAACTTATCTGTCTACAATAACACAATTCAAATAAGTACATGGCAAATCAATAGCACTTCATAACACATAATCACATAATTAACAATAAGCATATCATTAATATAATTAATTTGTTTAAATTAAAGAGGTGGTTGTCACAGATGTGAATGCTCTAAAATGGTAATTCACAAAATTGACACTCTAACTTCATTTATGTTAGGGAGCTCAAGCCATAAATCCAATTTTTAAACTTATTTGTCAATATCTCCAAGCGTTAACCTTTTAAGGTCACAAGGACATGTATTTTACATATAACTATCTATTCAAATAGTTTACACCTTTATATAGCTATCTCATTTTACAGATAGCTATCTGCTCAAATCATTTACACATTCAAATAACTATATAATCATTTATGTGTTAAAACTTTAACAAGTCATAACTTTATTCTCGGTAGTCTATTTTGGATGAATTTTTTTATTCCATATATTTTTTCGAGATCTATTCATCCAAAAATATTGAAGTTAGTTTTGAGCATTAATTTCTCTGAAAAATGCTATTTCACTATTTTAAACCAAAAAATCAATCTATTTGTCCCCAAATTTGAACATATTTAGAGATTTATGAAGATCGCAGTGCGTTTTGAGCATTAGCAAAGTACAGTTCAAGTAAAATATATGTTGAATCTAAATGAAATCGATGGGGGTTGAGCTTCGTTCCATTTTGAAAGCAATGGATATAAGTTTAGTACATGTATTGTGTGTTTTTAGTTTGAATTAAGTAGGAATTGAATTCTTGAGGTAGATAAATAGACCTTGCTTCAGTTAAAGAATCACAGCTTGTAAGGGTGCTCAGCGGATATTTCGATCTGCCCAAATCGACCAAACCTAACCGATCCGTCACATTTTGGACGGATGCATAATGACGAACGGACGGTTGTGGATTGAATTTTTTCAATCTGCCTAGTTTTGGACAGATGACGGATTTGAGATTCCTTTGGCCGTAACCAAACTGCCAAACTACGAGCACCCCTAGTAATTTATAAGACTTTGTGTTTTTAATTTGTTTAGATATTCTGTTTGTGTTTTCAATTGAAAAAAAGTTTAGTTATTATGTTGTGTTTTCAATTTGGAAATCTTTTTATTAGATGGCAAGTGTTGATATTTGGTATTTTTGTATGGAAAATATAAGACTTAATTTTGTCATTTAAAAAAAAATCAAATTAAATAGTTTTTGAATTAAAAAAAAGTAATGAAATAGTTTTGGTAATGCATGGTTTTCTTATATGTATTCATTATTGGTATTTGACAATTTACTTGGTAATCTTTTGGTTATGTTGAGTTAAATTGTTATTCACAGAACAAATGTTGACAAATTGTTGTATTATGTTCAAAATTTGTAAACGTTTAAACTGCCAAACCGATTCGCATCCATCTGCCAATCCATCAATCCACATCCTCCAATCCGGTGGACAGATGCAGATTATTTTTTTCAATTTGCCAATTCGGTGGACAGACAGCGGATTGGAGGTTGCCCGGCCATAACCGGACCGCAAGCACCCCAGCTTGATATTGGCTTTTCATTTTCAAATTGCTTTTGGAAAATGATCTTAAGAAATGGATATGTTTTTTCATTATTTGGATACTACATAGGTGATTGGCATTCTAGATTATGGGCTCGCAAAAATAGTTGACAATAAACAAAAATATTAGCAAAAAATACTAAGACAAATAAGCGAAAGTATTAGCCTAGATTGATTTGATTTAGATAGATAAGCAAAAATTTTAAGACAAGCAGATTAAAAATAATTTGAACATATAGATTAAAATAATTTAGACAATTTGAAAAGATATGTGAAAAATTTTGGGACAAGTAGATTAACATAATTTAGACAAATATTTAATAATCTAGTTAAAAATAATTTGGACAGATAGATTAAAATAATCTGGATAGATAGGTATGCACAGGGTATTTACTTGGAACAAATAGTTTAAAATAATTTGAAAAGATAGATTAAAAATATTGGGACATAATTTAAACAGATAGGTTCGAATAATTTGGACAGACAATTATATATAGGGAATTTACTTGGGATAGATAATTTAAAATAATTTGGACAGATAGATTATAATTTTGTGACATAATTTGAACAGATAATAATTTGGACATATATATATAGGAAGTAAATTATCTATATTTTCATATCATTTGTGGTATTAAAACTTCAATAAGTCATAAATTTGGACTCGATAGTTAGTTTTGGATGATTTTTTATTTTTTTTTTTGATTCAATGAATGTTTTCAAGATCTATCTATAAAAAATTGGCAAAAGCAGTTTCAGGTGCTCAAAAAATATGGTTTTCTTGTTTTGATTAACTGCAAAATCAATCTATTATTTTTTGTCTAAAATTTTATATTAAATATTGATAATGTTCGAAAGATCTCGAAAAGACAAATCTATGGATATCAATTTTGTTAAAAATAGATTTATATAACTCAAGTTATGAGATTTTAAATTTTTTTAATACAATATCACCTATTTGTTCAATCCACCTTACTCTCATAGCTATCGCCAGCAGCGGCTTTTTCGATGACTTTTTTAACTAGTTTTTCGACTACTTTTCAACGTGTTATTATCACCAAAAGAAGATTAAACCTTAAACTAAGACTTCTTTGGAGAACATGGCTATTTTAGGTCTTTTTAATTTTTAAACTATTTTATGAGATGAAAATGAAAAAAAAAAAAAAATGTTTGGGATGATTTGTGATTTTTTTTTTTTTTTGTAGTGGAATAGTTAGTTGTGAAAGAAAAATTGATTAATAGGTGTGTTGGATGTGACATTTTGTCTTATTAATTATTTTAGTTTTTTTATTTTTATTGACTATTTTAGCCAAAATCCTAATTGCCAAACAAGGCCTAAATAATACATGACTCCATAAGAATAGATTTTTCAATAATTAACTCTAAAATTTATCATTTATTAATAATTATTTTTAAAAAATTTACACTAAACTGAAATTTCTCCAAATATTAATTAATTACAATATTTTAATTTAACTAAACTTGAAGGGAATAAAATAGGACAATTACACCTCAATGAAATTTTGAAAAAAAAATTTATATATTCAAGAAAAAATTTATAATTTTAATTATTAATATTTATAAAATTTGTCACTTATTTAAAATTACTTTCTTAAAAATTCACGTGATATTTTCTCAATAAAATATAGTGAAAATTACACTTTCTCCCTTTAACAATGATTGTTTTTCACTTTACTCTATCAAAGTAAAAATTGATACAATGCATTCCCTTCATCTTTTGAAAATTTTCAATTTAACCTATTGTGCCGGGAAATCCCACATCGGTCTGTGAGGGACTACTTTCCCACCTTATAAGCAGACTGGCTCCTCTCTCTAGCATAGGCCTTTTCTCCCAATGGGGGAGGAACAAAACCGTGCGGCAGGTTTACGCCAAAGCGGACAATATGTGCTAGGCTAGGGACCGGTGGCTTCATTTGGCGCCGTCTGTGGGAACTCCCTCTGGCATTCGGATGTCTTGCGCCGGTGTCGGAGCTAGCTTGACTGGGGGCTAATGTGCGGGGAAATCTCACATCGTCTGTGAGGGACTACTTTCCCACCTTTTAAGCAGACTGGCTCCTCTCCCTAGCATAGGCCTTTCCCCCTAGTGGGAGAGGAACAAAACTATGTGGTGGGTTTTACGCCAAAGCGGACAATATATGCTAAGCCGGGGACTGGTGGCTTCATTTGGCGCCGTTTGTGGAACTCCCTCCGACACTTGGATGTCTTGCGTCGGTGTCGGAGCCAGCTCAGCTGGGGCTAATGTGTGGGAAAATCCCACATCGGTCTGTGAGGGACTACTTTCCCACCTTATAAGCAGACTGGCTCCTCTCCCTAGCATAGGCCTTTTTCCTCAGTGGGGGAGGAACAAAACCGTACGGCAGGATTTACACCAAAGCGGAAAATATGTGCTAGGCCGGGGACCGGTGGCTTCATTTGACGCCGTCTGTGGAAACTCTCTCCGGCACTCGGATGTCTTGCACTGGTGTCGGAACCAGCTCGGCTGGGAGCTAATGTGCTTGGAAATCCTACATTGATCTGTGAGGGATTACTTTCCCACCTTACAAGCAGACTGACTTCTCTCTTTGGCATAGGCCTCTTCTTCTAGTGGGGGAGGAACAAAACCGTGCGGCGGGTTTACGCCAAAGCGGACAATATGTGCTAGGTCAATAACCGGTGGCTTCATTTGGCGCCGTCTGTAGGAACTCCCTTCGGCACTCGGATGTCTTGCGCCGGTGTCGGAGTCAACTCGGACAATATGTTTATATTTTGTTAACAAAACAAATAAAAATGTGCACATAATGTTCACATGTCACATTTATAACGAAAATATCTTTTAAAGATGTATTACAAATATTACATTTGTACATTATATGCACCTTTTTTGTTTGTTTTGTTAACAAAATGAAGATATGAAGGTTAAAGTGAAAACTTTTAGAAGATGAAAGAGTAATATTGTATCACTTTTTAGTTTGAGGGGGTAAAATAAAAAGTAGTGATAATTGAGAGGAGTAAAGTGTAATTTTTCCTAAAATATACTCTGATAACGTAATTCTAAAGGCGGATAAATTTACAGATCTATCCTCGTTAGTTACATAACAAACTCTTATATTTAAAAAAGCAAGAACTTGATGCAGTTGCGCTCAACAGAAAGTCAAATATGTTTCAGGTTCAGGTTTCTTCAAGTCAAAGACCCCCAAAAACCCATAAAAAAAACTCAAGAAATTAAAAAAAGAATAAAGAATAAACATTGAGTGGGATCACTCATCTCAACTTTTTCTCAGTCACATGATGTGATATTTTTAAATTTAAAATTAATTGTTTTGTCACCTTTTGAGTAGAATGGATTTGGTACCAGAGGACATAAGTTTTCCGTTGGTTTGGAAATTTTTTAAAAATATATATTTTTTATTTTATTTTTTAAAAATATTTTAATTAATTTCTTTTATTTTTTGATCGATTTAAATTTGATATACTTAAAAAAATATATAATTTGTAAAAGATTCATTGAATATAACAAAATATGAAATTGTATTAAATTTTAGTATTTTTTTGTAAAAAAAATTTACAAATATTATACTTTGGAAAAATTACAAAAAAAAAAAAACTCAAGATTTAAGCCCCGTAACGATATAAACCTGAGTTTTTAATTTTGTTCATTTAAATTCTAAACTTTCGAATTGTTTTCAATCTAAACTATTTACATATTTTCGTTATGTAAAATCGATAAAAAAAAAAATTGGTATTATGATCATTAAGCTCAATGAAAATTATATTTTAGAAATTTTATTTATATCTACTTTTAGTTTAATGACTAAATTACTCTTTTTTCATTGATTTTACTTAACGAAAATAGATAAACGGTTTTGATTGAAAACAAATCAAAACATTAGGGTTTAAATTGACCAAATTAAAAATTCATCATTTATTTTGTTATATGACTAAAACTTTAGAAGGTTTTTTTTTTTGTAATTATCCCTATATTTTTTAAGTGTATCTAAAAAATAAAAAAATTACATAAAACATTAAAAAAATTCCCAAAAAAACGTCGGACAAGGGGTGTGTGTTGTACCTTATAGGCACAACACGATATTGTGTGGTCCTATGGAGACGTGTCTCGAGTTTATTTTGATGATCCAAACTGTTTATATTATAAGGTTTGTCGAGGATTATTTATAAAGAAAAAATCAAGTTAATCGGGCATATATAATCCTATGATAAAGTTTTAACTATTTTAAAATAAATTATCAAAATTATATTAACTGCTTATTTTTTAAAAAAAACAAATGTGGTCTTGTTTTGAGGTTATAGATATTCAATTAATCTTTTTTTTTTTAATGAATGATTTACTTGACAACCTTACAATATGAACAGTTCAGACCAACTATATCAACCTGAGACAAAGTGTCATAGGCCTCACAGCATTGTACTATGCCTATAAGACACACTACGCACCCTACTTCAAAAAAAAAAAAAAAAAAGAGAAGACGAAAAAATTTATTTTTTGAAAATTGCATTAAACCAAACAATAATATTAATTCTATGCCTTTACTTTTTTTTTAATTTTATTTTTGTCCTAGATGAATGACATGTTGAGAAATTTTATTATGCACACTTTCTATTTGTTTGCACATATTTTTGTTAAATTCTTGTTGACAGGTGGATCAACCAGATGGTGACATATGGTAAAGATTGGGAGTCTTCCATCAGTCAAAGGGACAGGTGGCATAAAAGAAGTTGGTCATGTGTATTGGATGATCCAAGTGGTGGAGCAGTTATTAGGCTAAGTTATGGACTTATTGGATTACTTGCAGAAAGGAACATGTGCAAAATAAAGAGCTTTACCCTGTTGATCTAAGGCTTAAAGTGATAAGGAATATGTGGCAACATAAAGGAACATTGGATCGATAGAGGAAGTTGATGATTTGGTAAAGTGTAAAAGCTTAGAAGTAGAGGAGCAGTGTTACGGCAGTTAAGTAGTGACAGTCATAGTCACAGGGTAAGAGAGATCATGGGATTATGGACAAGTGAAAGTTATCAACCAATGGAAACGTAGCAGCATGGCATGGCTAGTGAAGTCATATAAGAGTTGAGAATTCGAAGAGAGAAGGACCTTCAACCAAATTCATAACATTTTTGAAATCTAGGAGTAGTGTAACTTATCTAGGAGTAGTTATGTAACTTAGAAGTAGATTAACAGTAATTTGAGTACTTTTAACTCAATTTGGACCTGTCGATTGTAATGATATAAAACTTGTATTTTAATTATTGTAATTAAGTGACAAGTTAAAGTGTTATTAATCACATTTCCAGTTTGTTCATCTTTGTTTCTTCACATTACAACTTCCAAAGAAGTCCTTGAATCTGTTAAGGCACGAGATACCAATCATATTGTTTGATTAATCTACTGTTTGTGAAAATTAATTTTCCCTGTCGAATTACCTCTGTTGCTTTGACTTAAACTTAATTTTTGCTAACATATTTTGGCACGTCTAGTGGGATTAGTCCAATTTGGAGTAATGGAGATGAAGAAGCATACTGATGCTTATGGAATCATCATGCCTTCAAGTAGCATGTCTACGTCTTATGCACCCATGGATCCAAACCACCAAAAGAATGACAATGTTTCAATGGGTATGAAGTGCTATTGGAATGCCTTATCTTCTAGGTATAATGATTGTCAATATTATGGCAATGCTTCTAACACATATTGCCAACATAATGGCATGGTAGGCGTTGTGAGGATAAAATTTATTGGTGCAAGAATGAAAGTTTGGCCTTACAAGAAGAAATTAATTCTCTTGATTCGCAAAAATTTTGAATAATTTCATTACCTCCATATTATTTGATGCAAGAAGATATAAATTTCCTTAATGGAAAAAGTTATAAACTTTATTGTCAATTTTACAAAGTTGATAGAGAAATTCAACATTGGTGTAAAAAATTAGAGAATCTTAAAAAACACCCATTTTATGAGTTGTTAAGAGGCTTTTTCAAGCAAAACTTTCTCTTCACAAGCCATGGCCAAGGAAAAATTAAATTATGAAAATGCATGTCTGGGGGGCAATTTCATAAAGAAGGAACTCAGTTTGGGTTTTTAAAAAATATTCTGAACTCATTACTTGAAAAAGAAAGTCGGCCAACATCTTTTCGGTGTTCAAAAAATTATTTAAGCCCATTAATGTGTGAAATAAAAGATCATCCATTTTTCACAACTCTTAATCTAGAGAATAGTGCAAGTAATGTGGCTAAAAAGTGTGGTTTTAAGAATAGTGAATATTCACTGCAAAATGATAGCGAAAATATACTTGGGAGACATGATTTTAAGCTAAAGATGTCTGAAAATTATGAACATGAGGGGCATGATTTTTTGCCAAACATGGCAAAGAGTAACAAACCATTAATAGCTAAAAAATAAAAACAACCTCTTTTGACAAAAAAATGATGAAAATCCATCACAAAATGATGGTAAAGATTTACTAGGGGGGTATGATTTCAAGCCAAACATGACTAAAAATCATGAACAACCCACATTTGTTGAATTTGAAAATTTTGACATTGTTAATTTTGTCAAAATGTTTAATTTTCTAAAACTATTTGATATTATGATTTGTGTTACCCAACGACCACCGTGGGTTGGTGGTTCACATCAAAAGTTGATTTGGATGAATTGGTTAACAAAAATAATATCTTATTCTTATAACATTTGATGTAATACAAAAAAAATATAAAATGGCCATATAGCAGGCATTACTCGGCCAAACAATGACCAGTTGTTTAAATTCTGCATGAAGTTTGATAAAGTTGACACATCGACAAAAGGCCATTAATTTAATGTTGATTTTATAACTTTTCAAGAAGTCTTATTCTTAAAGAGTTAGGGGGCATTGTTTGCATCCATTTTTGTTAAAATCTTGTCGACAAGTGGATCAATCAAATGGTGACATATGGAAAAGAATGGAAGTCTTCCATTAGTCAAAGGGATAGGTGGCATAAAAGGAGTTAGTCATGTGCATTGGATGATCTAAGTGGTGGAGCAATTATTAGGCTAAGTCATGGACTTAGTGGGTTGCCTATAGAAAAGAACATGTGCAAAATAAAGAGCTTTACCCTGTCGATCTAAGGTTCAAAGTGATGAGGAATATGTGGCAATATAAAGGAACATTGGATCAACAGAGGAAGTTGATGATTTGGTAAAGTGTGAAGGCTTAGAAGCACGTAGTTGCAGCAGTTAAACAGTGACAATTGTAGGGTAAGAAAGATCATGGACAAGTAGAAGTTACTAGCCAATGGGCACGTGGTAACATGACATGGCTAGTGAAGTTATATAAAAGCTGGGAATTCAAAGAGAGAATGACCTTTAACCAAATTCACAACACTTGTGAAATCTAGGAGTAGTGTAACTTAGGAGTAGATTAACAGTAATTTTAGTGCTTGTAACTCAATTTGGACCTGTTGAATATAATGCTATAAAACTTGTAATTTAATTATTATAATTAAGTGACTAGTTTAAGTGTTATTAATCAAATTCTCAATCTATTTGCATTTGTTTCTTTATATTATAATATCCAAAGAAATCCTTGAATTTGCCAAGGCATAGGACACCAACCAATACAATTGTAGAAAAATAAAAGACGATTTAGTTAATGAGCATTGCTATTAACATTCCAATTAATATTTTGGATTCCTCATTTCTTTAGATCCCTACCTACAAAATTATCCTAAAAATTTCTAAAACCCCCTAAATAATATCAAAAGTATCCGTATAAAAACATCACACCCATCAAAAATGAAAAAAAAAAAGGAATAATATATACACAATGATTTAAAATATAAATGATTTAAATTATCAAAATAAAACTCGTGATGAGTAAGACATGGTGTGATTCATATAATAAAATAGACAAAACATGAAACCTTTTAACATAATTAGTTTGAAAATATAAGAGGATATGATTGTCAATTCGTGGTAGTCATCTTTTCATAAGGTAATTCCATTTACACACTAAAAAAAATATTAGAAGACACCATTTAATATCGTTAGGATAAATTTTTTTAAACAAAAACCAAATATTCGGATATAAATTTATGAATAGAAAATAATTATCCAGCCATAAACAATTAACCTAAATATATATTTGAATAATTTATTTTTATTTAAAAATTTATATTCAAACAAAAAAAAATATAATGTGTCCTGAAATTTCATATGACGTGCAAATATAATTTCCTTTTAGTAATATAGTGGAAACCGAGGACCACAAAACCAAGAATATAAATATAATTTTGATGCTTCGTTTACACATCCAAAACAGACAACTCCTTGGACAGCTAGCTATTCGTAAAATTTAATTATTTTAATAAGTTTTTTTTAATTTTTAATTATTTTAATAAGTTAAAATTTTTATATTTGAAAAGATGATTAAATTTTTTTATAATTAAATATGATACTTGTTAAAAAAAAAAATTATAAATTTAAATTTAATGTGATATTTCATTTTATTAATTATTTTAATTTATTTTATTTTTTTTAAATTTTAATTAAAAGACTTTAAAATAAAAACACTCTCCCCAAACAGGGTTTATATCAGGTTTGGGTTGGGGTTTGTAGCAGCCTCCGCCACAGCCTCGCAAGTATAAAACAAGTGACTCCCTGCAACCCTCCCGTTTTCACAAAGCCTCTCTTCTCTCTTCTCTGTTGTTCAGTTTTGGTAGCTGAAAGAACGAAAGAAAGAAGAAATGGGAGAGGAGAAGCCAAAATCCATAGGAGTATGGCCCGCAGTGAAACCCTTCGTCAATGGCGGAGCCTCTGGCATGCTCGCTACCTGTGTTATCCAACCCATCGACATGATCAAGGTACCCCTACTTCTTCTTCTTCTTCTTCTTCATACTCTCTCTCTCTCTCTCTCTCCATCAATTAAATCTCGCATCTTTGTCCTCTCTTTCAAGGGTTTCGGATCTTCGACTCTCTGTTAATGTTACATCTTCATTTTGTGCTTCTTTGTTCTACTTCTGTTCTGCTCACTTTTCACTCAAAACTCCTTGCTTTTCTGCTTTGCTTTGCCCTAAGATCTTAGATCAAACGCCTCTGTCTCCAACCTTCACTATGTTGAATTTTGAGCTGAAACATGATTTTTTATTTTTTTATATGTTGGTTAGTTAAGATCAAAGTCGAAAGTTACATGTTAAATATGAATTTTGTTTCTGGAATCTAGATATGGTGGTTGAACAAGACGGGTTTGATTTTAAGCTGTGTTGATTTGGCAATTACAGGTGAGAATTCAGTTGGGTCAGGGATCAGCGGTTGATGTCACCAGGAACATGCTAAGGAACCATGGTATTGGCGCCTTTTACCAGGTTTGTTTCTACCAATTCATGTACTTTTTGCTTTTAACTTTACTTTTGCTTCAAAATTTATTAAAAAACAAAAAAACGAAAAAAAAACCCTTTACTTTTGCTTCACTGATCCTCTTTTAAGGACTATATAGTGTGTTTGTAAAATTGGGGCTATTACATGAACATATCTACTTGCTTTGAGTTAAGGCTAACTATGTAAAACTGGGGCTGTTAGATGACCACATCTCCCATCACTTTGGGATCTAGGGAGGTTCAAAACCTTACCACCATGTGGCAAAGCATCTGTGGTTTGAACCCTTGAGACCCAGTTCACAATGAAGTAACCTTACTGTTGTATAAGAAAGAAAAATATTAGGGCACGATTGAATACCCCACCCCCCAGCAAAATTTTTGAAATTTGTCAATGCAAGGAAAACAGAAGTGATTAAATTGGAGAAAGATGGTGTATTCTCCTATTTTTGTTAGTTGCCCCATATTAAATGATAAAATTTTATTTTAAATGACCCAGGTGGTGCAATGGCTCAATGCAAATTGAAAAGGACATCAAAATACAGTATGTGTTTTAAAATGGATGAATAGGTATTTAAGGTAATATCAGTGAAAACATTGTACCCTCATACTTGTTTTAAGAAAGATAAATTAAGGTTTTGTTACACTACGTGCTAGTGTTCTTTGTGGGAGTTATGTAGGTTTTGTTTTACATTATGTTCCTAGAGAACCCAGATGTTAAAGCCCATAAAATTACTTCTCAAAGCTAGAAAAGCCCCATTTGTTTGTCTCAGTTAAGAATTTTTTTTAGTTGACCTCTTTGGTTGTGGTAGTTTGATTTCAAGGTATGGTTAGATTGTTGTTCTAATCTTCTGATGGGTTGAAGTGATAGGGGAAAAAAAAAAAATGTAAGGTCCTACCCTTCAGTAAATAGGAGCAAATAGCTCTGCTTGAGTTCAGCAAGTCTTGTTTTGGCCATAGCATTAATGGCAGTAGCTAGTGACTGGCTTTATCGCCTTTCAAGTGTATGATGAATGTAGAAGCTGTCATCAGCTTTTTTGGCTGTCTCTAGTGTGTAGATAGATCTCTGCGGAGACTGGAGAGAACGGAGCTAGTGTTTTGAAGCCATGGTTGGTCCATGCTTGTTTGGTTCAGTGCTGTTGTGGCTGGGATAAGGTAGGTGGTGGTTGCTAACCCACTCGTAGTTGTGCGTGTTGGTTGTGGAAAGTGCAGTTTGACAGGGTTTGATTGCCCTTACAAGACATCTTGAGCGTACACGTGGATTCCTCAATAATAGCTGAGATAAATTTTGAGTTTGGGCAGGAAAACCAACCTGTTGATAGTTTGGTGTGTTACAGGCGGCTTTGCCAAGTGGTTGGTTCTACTGGTCATTGCTGTCTTGTTCTGATTAGTAGTGGAAAATGTGACGTTTCCTTATGGGTTTGAGTGGATGACAAGTTGCATTTTTTCCATTGGTGGTAGCCACATATTTTTATTGGGCAAGCTGTTGAGTTTGTATGATCTATAGACTATAATGGTCCTCCTTGATGCATTGATGATTTGGGTCGCCCTTTAATTAGGGTGGGATGGTTTAGTCTTCCATGGGTTGGATTGTGATGCATTGATCATTGAAACACATTTTTATGATGTATTTTTGCCCGTGTGTCTTTGCTTGCTATACTTGCCTAGCCAAGTGGGATGTGATTGGGCCACTTGTTTAGGATAGGTTGGGTATTATGTGTCTTGTTGGACTGTGTGTACATGTGGATACACATATTGAGCGTCATTGTAATATTCTATTTTTGGTAACAAACAAACTTACTTACCCAAAAGGGGCAAAATATAAACAAGTTATCCGTATAGCTTAAAAGCCTAACATTTTCTCATTACCCCCTACTATCACTTCAGTCCCTTTAGAGGATTAGAACATCAATGAAATCTTCTTTGGGACTTAATGGAAAATATTAGTAGATACTTTTAGCATTGCACTTGTTGTACGCACTATTCTGCCTAACTTGGATTATTTTTGAGCAGGGGCTGTCTGCTGGGCTGCTTAGACAAGCTACATACACAACTGCCCGACTTGGATCATTTAGGTGAGTGTTTCTCAATGCTAAGCACTCACAAAGATTGATTATGTGCTCATTATTTATTTGAAATTTTCGCATTTATACTCAATCTTCGTAAGATACAAAACTTGTTATCTTATGTGTGATTTTAAGTTATAACTTAGATGCGTACATAATAATCTCACATTAACCTGGGGTGCATAATAATCACAAAAAACTAGTTGGGTCTATCATGTCTTTGTTTTTACTTTGTTCATTATTATAATATAAGAACCTGGTTATTTTACAGTACACTTTTTCTCTTTCCTTCCTCGCTGCTCTCTCTTTCTTTCTTTTAAATGCTGTTGTACAGAAGAACAAATTTCATTTGAATTCTGGAATGTAAGACTAAGATTATTTGTTTCCTTTAGAGGGTGATTAGTTTCTTTCATGGACTTGTGGCATCAAGTATCATCAAATCACTTCGTTAGAAAATGAAAGAAACCCACCCACCCACCCCCACCCCACCCCACCCCCCTTAGAAATTGAGATAGGAAACTAGTTTTGGCACTAGTTGTACTTGTAGGGGTAGCATAAGAAACTTGGGTAATAAATTGTTATATGCAGTCAGTCAAAAGAGTTCCAAACATCA
Organism: Camellia lanceoleosa; assembly: GCA_025200525.1. Lineage (NCBI taxonomy): Eukaryota > Viridiplantae > Streptophyta > Magnoliopsida > Ericales > Theaceae > Camellia > Camellia lanceoleosa. The sequence continues at coordinate 129,515,596 of CM045768.1, forward strand.
CTGTAGTTTCTTGATCAAAGCACCCTCATTTCCTCCACGTGTGCGCTCTCTCTCTCTCTCTCAAATGTTGTTTATACATACGAGCAAATTTCATTTGAATCGTGGAATATAAGACTAAGATTATTTGTTTCCTTTAGCGGGTGAGAAGAAAGCATTAGATGATGCACTGGTTCTTTATTTAGTTTCTTTTATGGACTTGTCGCATCAAGTATCATCAAATGACGTCATTAGAAAACAAAAAAAACTTGGAAATTGAGATAGGAAACTAGTTTTGGCACTGGTTGTTGAACTTGTTGGAGTAGCATAAGAAACTTGGGTTCTAAATTGTCATATGCAGTCAATGAGAAGAGTTCCAAACATGACAATATTTTCTTGATCAAAGCACCCTCATTTGCTTTATTTAGGGATGTCAAAACCTAAACTGGGTTTTCAATAAGAAATCCAAAGAGTTATGAGAGCTAGGGTAAGATCTGTCTACAATAGTGCACAAATCTTGATAAGAGAGATCACATGGCTTAATGCTCAATTGTCAAACATCACATGGCTCACTGCTCAATAGTCAAGTCAATATCACATTGTCTTTGAACTTGTACTTAAAAGATAAGATGTAATTTGCATACCAAATTAAATAAGTCCACGTGTTTATAAAAAAAACATTATATTCTACATAATTGTTGGTCAGTTCGGGTTATACAAATTTATTTGAACTAAAACTGACAACCGACCATGAATTATATATTTTTTAAATGTTCAATCCGTTGCTGACTGTGGTGCCCATCGAAATCGACCCTGGCTGCAATTTTTGGTTCGGATCGGTCGAGTTTGTTTGTTGAATCAGTTATTTGAAAACCCCTAGTTTGGATTTAGTTTCCTATTTTGAGTTAGGGTTTCTAGTCTATAAATGTTAGGTCTTTGCATTGTAATTAGACATGGCAATGGGCCGGGGCGGGGCTAGGGATCACACTCCCCGTCCCCGATCCCCGATGGTATAAATTTTCCCGTCCCCTGCCCCGATTCTTGACGGGGAACCTATCATTGTCCCCGTCCCCGCCCCCCTCTCTTCTCGTAACATACAACATTTCTACATCATTTTGATCATAGCCAAAATCTTGGTCTATTGTTTTTGTTTAATTAGTGTGGTTACCTTCTTAATATAGCCTCATTGCTTTGGACCATCATCACCATCATTGAAGTCATACAACGGCAATGATTTGATTCAAGAAAAATAAAAAATCCGTATTGTTGATCATCTAAGAAGCACGGACATGGATGCAGACACGGGACACACTATTTCAAAAAAAAAGGGACGCGGCGGAAACATGACAGTAAAATATGTTTTTATATATTTTTATTCGCTATCTATATTGATATTACATCCACAAATAATTAGGCCTCGTTTGGCAATCTTTAGTTCTAGCCTAAAAATCAAAAAGTCACTATAAGTTGTCATATCACTCTCTCTACTCTGCTCATCATTTCGTAAAAAGTCAAAAAATTACTAAAATAGTCTGTTCCCAAACGAGGCTTCAATATTAACAAAAACTAATTCTAATTCTATATATAAATATATATAAATCAAATCAAACCAAACCTTAAGTCCCATCAAATAGGGTCGGCTACATGAATCATTCTTCTCCACTCGACTCTATGCAAGGCCATTTTGTTAGTCAAATTAAGGAGTTTTATATTTCTATTTATTACACTAGTCCACGTCAATTTAGGTCTATCCCTCTCCTAACATTACCATCTATTATTACTGCATCGTATTTCTTCACTACTGTCTCTGTTTGTCTCCGTTGTATATGACCAAACTATCTTAATCTATTCTCTCTCAACTTATCTTCTATCGATACTATTCTTACCCATTCTCAAATATATTCATTCTTAACTCTGTCTTTTTTAGTCTTGCAACACATCTACCTTAGCATCGTCATCTTAGCAATATTCATCTTATCTACATGTTATTTCTTAATTGCCCAATATTTCATCCCATACAATATTGCTGGGTTAATATCGGTTCTATAAAACTTTCCTTTTAGTCTAATGGATACTCGTTTATTGCACAGTACTCCAGACGCACTCCTCCACTCAAGCTACCCTGTCTTAATTCTACGGACCACATCCGCTCCAATCTCCCCAATCGTTGTGATAATCGATCCTAAATAACGAAAATATTCACTCTTAGGTAGTTTTTGGTTCTCAATCTTCACTTCTCCTTGGTTTCCATTGTGACTGTTACTTAAATTACACTCCATATACTCTGTCTTAGTTCTGCTTATCTTAAATCCTTTAGGTCACATTTGTTTGGCGGCTTAGATAGGATGAGATTATTAGTGAGAGGATGGTTAGTGAATAAATTGTTAATGTGTGGATTGTTAGTTTGGGGTGTACTAAAAAAGTACACTTTATTTTTTTATTTTTTTTTGTCACATTACCTCTTTACTTTTTTGCACATCTTTACGTAAAAAGTCAAATAATGCACTTATTTAGATCATCCCAAACAAGTAAAAAGTGTGTTTGTTTTGATGATAGTATGGGAGATGGTTAATGATGGGATTGTTAAATTATTTTTATATAAAATAAATAAAAAAATTATTTCTATATTTAAAAAAACTAAAACAAATATTAAAATAAACAGGTGTACTTGATAAAAAAAAAATAGAATTAAAAAAATAAAAATTTTAATATAAAATAAACTTAATCCACTCACTATTTTTTTTAATCCTACCTAAAATCTAACCAAGCTAATCCCCCTTCTGAGAGAGATTACTAAGCCCCTCACATTGTTAATTCTCCCTCTCAAATCATCACCAAACAAGGTGTAGGTGGAACCCACACCCATACTAATCCAATCCAGCCCCCTACCCTGCCAAACAAACATGGCCTTAGATTCAAGTGCTTTTCTTCAAATTTCCAACTTAGTGTTAATTCCTTCTCTAGTCTCATCCACTAACACAATATCATCTACAAAAAGTATACACCATAGCACTTTATCCAGAATATTGCGCGTCAACTCATCCATAACTAAAGCGAAAAAAATAAAGATTTAAGGTTGATCCTTGGTGTAACCATACAATAATTGGAAATTCACTTGTCTCTCCAGCAAGCGATCTAATAGTGGTCATTACACCTTCATACATATCTCTAATCACATCAATGTAATCTTGTGTCACCTCTTTCTTCTCTAACACCCACCAAATTGTATCCCAAGGCATTCTATCATATGCTTTCTCAATATCGATAAAAATCTTATAAATGTCTCTTTTCTTTTCTCTATACTTTTCTATTACTCTCCTCAAAAGATAAATTACTTCCATTATTGACCTATCAAACATAAATCCAAATTGATTCTCTGATTCCTTTGTTATATCTCGCAATTGACGTTCTATCACTCTTTCTTACACTTTCATTGTGCGACACATTAACTTGATTCCTCTATAGTTGTTGCAATTCTAGACATCTCCTTTATTTTTATATATTGGCACTAAAATACTCTTCCTTCACTCTTCTAGCATTTTCCTAATCAACAAAATCTTGCTAAATAACCTAGTCAACCAAACAGTTAATATCTTTTTTTATTTTATTTTTATGGATGATCTATTAAGTATTTAAATCTAAGAAAAAAATAAGACAATCAATATTCAACATTCATCAAAAATACTAAATTAAATGTGGAAAAAGACAATTTGGCATGTTCCTAGTGTGTTCCCGGCGTGTCTCTGGAAAATAAATTGATCAAATAAGGGGACACGCCATGTGGGGTGTCCCGTACATGTCCCTGTTGTGTTCGTGTGTCTTGCATGGATACAACAATTGTTTTGAAGTGTTGGTGCTTCATAGTCGATCATCAGTTGCAAGATCCATCTCACCATCGCTGACCCTGCTATCTACACCAAGCAAATAAGTCAACCTCAGCAGTTCTACTATGCATGCCTTCTTGTTAGAGTCATGTCTTTGGCAACTTGTTGTCTATCGTTGTCAATCTCCCCTAATTTTTGGAACACCCTTGTGAGTTGTTGGCCACGCCCCTTGCCAATGACCTCGCCGTTGTTGCTTTGCTGTTTAATTATTGAATCGCCCCAATGTTATGTTCAAGGTATGCATATCTGGTGTACCAGTATTTTGCCCATGGTAAACATTGGGTAGCCAAGAAGGGATAAAGCCAAATAGTCTTCTTTATAATTTCTAGGTTTGTTAGAACCTTGACGCAAAAACACCAACCAATTCTATAGCCCTTATATCCGACCTACTTTTTTGACCCAATACCGAACCTATCTTACCCAATAACAGTTTAGCCCATTAATAGAAGCCAAGCCAACCCTTTAAACTTAAAACCAGTCCATCTTGTAAATACCTTTACCCAACCTACTTATTTAAGTCCAAACCAATATCTATAACTCAAGCCCCACCCTAACCAAAGTCCAAACCCAATATTTAGAATGCAGCTAGTCAATACATGTACTCAGCCTATTAAACTTCATCTAGACTAGCCCAACCCAGCCACCAGATCTCCTAAAGCCCAAACAAGAGCATCTTAAGCCCAAACTAGTTCTGACCTCTAGGCTATGTTCAACAACCATCTTCTATTAAGATATACCCAACCCAAGTATCTGTAGCCTAGAAAGAAGCCCAAACAAGACAACCCTAAGCCCAAACAAATTTTGACCTTAAGGTCCAGCCCGACCATATTTAGTCCCTTTGTTTCATCCTTCTTGTCATCATGATGACCAACTCAAAGCTATATATTCAAAGAGTGACATTTTTTCAAGACTAACAAAAAATAATTCTAAGCAAATGATTGATCGGTATGATCAAATGACAGTGCCACTGTAAGAAATGTAAGCAACTTGGATAAATTGTTGACTCATATTTTAGGAGGTACTTCAGAAATTCCTCATAGTGCTTGTGACTCATGTAGAAATTGTTGACCAAGTTGTTCCAACTTAAGGTAAGGAAAGTGATCTTATTTTGGAGAAAAATCTAGAAGTCCAAGAAGTCATTGAAGGGTAAGTGACTCCACACAGGACATGGTTTTATTGAAAGAGGAACTTCCTATTGACACGCTTTGCTCCCCATTGATTCTTCTTTAACCAAGTTAGACATGATTGATTTTGTTGGTATTGAAGATGTTCTTTATGTGTTCAACTTGTGTTTGGTGGACCTTGTCAACAGTCCTATCACACCGATCAATTGGAACAAGAAAGTCAAATGCCATACATATTCAAAATATTTGATCCGTTGGCATAGCTGGATTCAATATCTAAAAGGAAACTCAAGGATGAGTTGTTTTTATTAGTCGAGAAGAATGATGTAGAATGTGTGAGCTCCTTTGGCGTGGATATTTTATTTCGAATTTATATTTCTATTTATGTCTTTATTATATAGTATTTTATTAATTTTTTTTATTATAGTTTAATTTAGGAGTTTTATAAATATTTAGCTTAATATTTGGTCTTATATTTTGTTAGGACTTATTTTGGGGAAATTACCCCTCGATGGAAATTTTCAAAAATTATTACACATTAGTGAAAAAGTTTATGATTTTAATTATTAATATTTATAATGTTTATCACTTATTGGGCTAATCACCTGATTGCTCTAGAATAGGTTAATTGCCGAAGACGAGAACGAGTGAGTCTGGTTTCGAGAGGATGCCTTACTCTAATAGGGGCCGTAGACTTTCTAAGTGTAATTAATTTTTTTGTCCGCCACTGATTTGTTATTTCCTCGTTTATTTTCCTATTTTATATGAGGGTTTCTAGCCTATAATTATTAGGTCTTTGCATTGTAATATTTATTTAGCTTTGGATTATTGATATTGATAATAAGGCTGTGGTCATTTGTGTTAGGACTGTGGCCCTCTTCTCTCCTTTCTTATTTTTGTTTGCAACATTCTACATCACTAATGCTAAGAATTTGTTTTCACATTCGATGACTGCAAAATTTCTACTTTGCAGTGAATATTTGACAACTTAAAAGGAGAAAAGTGTCTACGCTTATATTTAATTTTTAAGTTTAATATTTTTTTGCTATTCTAAAATATTTTATTTATTCAATAAATATAAAAATTTGAAATTTGAAATGCTTAGGCCTAGACACCTGTGCAGGAAACGTCCTAACAGGTGACGAATCTTCGTAAGAAACGCGATTCCGCGTTTCTTAGAAAGAAACGTGTAGGAATCGCGTTTCTGTAGAGAGAGAAACGCGATCCTGGCCAAGATGGGATCGTTGGTGAAGAAGAACAAAAACCCTAGCTTGTTAGTGTCAGATACGGCGAGAGAGAGACAGAGGAGAGAGAGTGTGAAGGAAGAGAGTGAGAAGACAAACCTTCGACTCCAGTCATCGTCGTCGTCGTCGAACATCTAGTTGACTCGATGTATCGATCGAACCTTTATCGTCGTCCTCGAACATCCAGTTGACTCGAAGCATCGATTGATCCTTCGACTCCAGTCGTCTTCATTGTCGAACATCCAGTTGAGAAGACAAACCTTCGACTCGTCTTCTCTCTCTCGCCAGATCTCGTCTCGCGTCATCTCTCCCTCTCACTGTCTCTCTCTTTCAAATTTCTTTCTTATCTCTTATCTCTTATATTATATATATATATATAAGTATATATAAGATAATATATATAAAATCATATTAATATTTATAATATTAATAAAACATATAAAATATAAAATCTTTAACTAAATATAATATATATATAAAACATATAAAATCTTTAAATAAATATATATATTTAAAAAATAAAAAAAATAAAAAACATTAACACATTATTATTTAATATATATCATATAAATATATAATAAAAAAATAAAAATATTAATATATATAAATATAATAAATAAATAAAATAATTAATGTGTATTAAAATAAAAGTATTTATAAAAAAACTTCTAATGTGTATTAAAATATATAAATATATATATTACCGCTTCCCAAGGCGCTCCCAACTAGCGGGAGCTGAGGCGGGGGCGGGGACGGGGGCGGGGAAGCGTGAGCCGATAGAAGTTTCTTAGGTTGAGAGCATCTCGGGAAGCGGTAATATATATATATATTTTAATACACATTAGAAGTTTTTTTATAAATACTTTTATTTTAATACACATTAATTATTTTATTTATTTATTATATTTTTATATATATTAATATTTTTATTTTTTTATTATATATTTATATGTATATATATGATATATATTAAATAATAATGTGTTAATGTTTTTTATTTTTTAAATATATATATTTATTTAAAGATTTTATATGTTATATATATATTATATTTAGTTAAAGATTTTATATTTTATATGTTTTATTAATATTATTAATATTAATATGATTTTATATATATTATCTTATATATACTTATATATAATATAAGAGATAAGAAAGAAAGCTGGACAGAGCCAGCAAAGAGAGAGAGACAGAGCGAGAGGGAGAGACAAACGCGAGACAGATGCGAGCGAGAGAGAAGACGAGTCGAAGGTTTGTCTTCTCAACTGGATGTTCGACGACGAAGACGACTGGAGTCGAAGGATCGATCAATGCTTCGAGTCAACTGGATGTTCGACGACGATTGGAGTCGAAGGTTTGTCTTCTCACTCTCTTCCTTCACACTCTCTCTCCTCGCCGTATCTGACCCTAACAAGCTAGGGTTTTTGTTCTTCTTCACCAACGATCCCATCTTGGCCAGGATCTCTTTTCTCTCTCTACGGAAACGCGATTCCTACACGTTTCTTTCTAAGAAACGCGGAATCGCGTTTCTTACGAAGATTCGTCACCTGTTAGGACGATTCCTGCAACTAAGGGTTGTGCATGTGAATAGCTTATTGGAAAGTAGCCATTATAATTATTTTTTCCATGCAATTTGGAAATTTTAACATAGCTTTAAGAATGAACTTCTATATAGGGAAGCTAACTCGTGCAGGAAAAAATTAGAATGATCCTGAACATGTCAGGTGTGGACCTACAGTAGTAAATTTCATGGATAACGATGTAGACTCCATTCTGAATGCTATGTAAAATGAAGGCATGATTTGCTTTTTTCTGGGTCCACCAGGGCAAACCCAATTGTGCTAGACTGTTTTGTCACTCCTTTTGATATGGCTCTATATGGACACGTAGGTTGTTTGTGGATGATCTGTGATGTTTATGTATAAGATATGACTTTGCTTTTAGATTTGAATTATAAAATCCTTAAATTTAAGTTTGCTACTTATTTTTTCCCCTCTGGTGTCAGGATTTTGACAAATAAGGCAATTGAGGCCAATGATGGGAAGCCCCTACCTTTGTATCAGAAGGCTTTGTGTGGGCTAACTGCTGGAGCAATTGGAGCATCCGTTGGTAGTCCAGCAGATTTAGCACTCATTCGTATGCAGGCAGATGCTACCTTACCTGTCGCACAGCGCCGGAACTACACGAATGCATTCCATGCCCTGTATCGTATTGTCGCAGACGAAGGAGTTTTGGCACTTTGGAAAGGTGCAGGCCCTACTGTAGTGAGAGCAATGGCGCTGAATATGGGAATGCTTGCCTCATATGACCAAAGTGTGGAGTTCTTCAAGGATTCTCTTGGTTTTGGTGAGGCAGCTACAGTGGTTGGTAAGTCTCTGTCAAATAGTAAATAATGCCCAGATTTCCTCAAATGCTTTGGCATGAAATTTAACTAACTTTTTATGTTTTATCATTTATAATAAATTCATGTGTCTCTGTAATTTAAACTATTTGTTTTTGTTTCTTAGGACTCTCTCAGTTTTTCTTCCTCTCCAACTTATTATTTGTACTCAGCTGTATGGTGTCATGATGTAATACTGATGTTTCAAATATTGGGATGAATTTTTAGTAAAAAAAATTAGTTAGGCCATGGCTGTTGCCGAAGCTGCAATGAAGTTTGCCAGATCAACCATTGCTTTGATCTGTTGTACATTAAGTACAAATGTATTGTGCATCACTTTGGTAGAAGCCAATGTTACTTTGGCAATAGATAAGCCTTTTAGTTAATGTTAAGATTTTCGAAATCTACATGCTACATGTTGGTACTCTTACCGAAAGAATTTTATGTGTTCAGATTTAAGCATATTTGAAATTGAGAAGGGAAAAAAAAAAAGAAAAAAAAAGAAAAAGAAGAGTTGTGGACTCTAGAGTCCAAGCCCCATTTGGGGTTGCTTATTCTTGTTGGCTATAGCATCTGATTAGGGTTTTTCTACTTAAAATTAAGATAAAAGCTAAAATTTTTTAGAATCATCTGATTCTTAGTTTATTGCTCATGTGGGGCCCTTTCATACTCGCATACTCGCATTGAATTATACCAACTTCCATACATGTCCTTACCTGAGCACTTTTTAATTGACCTTGCCAAACGCATTCCCAACTTCTTTTAAAGAACCTTCAAGTTCAGCCTCCCTAAATGGGTCTAGAATTTAATTTTGAATCTGAACATGTTTTTAGCATTGTGAAAAATGATGTTGTTCTGTGCTTGTTATAATCCCAATTATGTGTAGGATTCAAATTGATGGCCTCTAAGCTTGTAATTAAATGCTAATGTAAACTAATAGGGTCTATATAGCTGGTCTTAAGCCAGAATAAGATAGTTGGGTTGCTTGTGGGCTTCCTTAAAAAATGTTTCTCCAATATCTGGGTCATGCTTAGTATTGAGTTTGCAATACGAATAGTGCGGTTTTGCAGTCACTGATGGAACAAATTGGTTTCTGATCAAACATATGTTTCTGGTCCATTTATTTTTTGAGCTGTTGTAGAAATTATGGGTTCATGCATGACCTGGCTAGGTGCATCTAATGATTTTCAATCAATTTTAGCTTATTATGGCCCATTTTAATTTTATTGAATTTGAATTCTTTAATATTCATGTTGAAGTTATTCTATAATGCTCAATAGTTGTTCAGTAGAAAAAGATTTGGCCATTGCCTATGGCCAGGTTAGGCTGGCTTTAGCCGTCCATAGTGTGCTAATTTATCTGATTTGTTGGCATATTGGCAACCTTGTATAGGGCCATCATATGGAGTTTGTTTGAGTTGGATTTTGGTGTCCCTTCCTATTTTATGTTGTACAGTTTTGTTGATGAAAGAATGTCATATAAAACTTCTATTCCTTTGAATTGTGGTGATTCTTCGCATATCATTTAATGGATCAAATATGGAGAATACATTTGAGGTATGACATGTTTGTTTCACTTGCCCATTATTTGAACAAATTAGAAAGTGCAGATATAATTGTAGTATGTTTCCGGGTTGTGTGTATTAACATAATGGCATTGATTTTCCTGCAAATGTGATTCTTGTGTTTGATTGGATTGTTTCTATTCTCAGGGGCCAGTTCAGTTTCAGGATTCTTTGCTTCAGCCTGCAGTTTACCCTTCGATTATGTGAAAACCCAAATACAGAAGATGCAACCTGATGCTGAAGGGAAATTCCCATACACTGGTTCCTTAGATTGTGCCATGAAAACCTTGAAATCTGGAGGCCCCTTCAAATTCTATACAGGATTTCCAGTATACTGTGTTAGGATTGCCCCCCATGTCATGGTACTCTCTCTCTCTCTCTCTCTCTCTGTGTGTCCGAACTTGTACAAATTTCACTGGAAGCCACCTGTCTTCAAATTTTAAGTAATTGTTCAAAATGTTGTGCTTTTGCAGATGACATGGATATTCCTTAACCAAATCCAGAAGTTTGAGAAGACTATTGGGTTGTAGTGTGTTCTGCGGATATAGTGATCTTAGTTGGAGCTGAGCTCTGACTATCAGAATAATAATACCTTCTGATTTTGTGTTGTATTTCTTCCTGCCCTTGTTAACTTCATACCTCTGAAGACAAACCTTTGTTTCAGAAATATTTAGCAATTGATAGAATTATATTGTATTACATTGGAACTGAAATATTTTTTGGGTGCGACTGAAATAGGATTTCACCGACTCATTTTTATTTCGGAGAGTTACTTATTTGAGATCCTTGAGAGAAGATTGCTCAAGCAAAATAATTCATGTACTCTGAATTAGAAAAAACCAATTGGCTTTTTGGCATATCAATGTTTGTATTGTCTTCTCCTTGATCAGGGGATAATTTGCTTCTCTTCTTGCTGATCTTTTTATACTTTGAATTATATACTATGCTGTCTTGTGAGTTTGAACGTAAGGGCAGTCGTTTTTATGTAAATATTTTGGAAAATTCTATTTCTACACTCAATCCATACATTTATTGAAATATTATTTTAATGACAATTATATCTTAGGCTAAAATGATCATAATGGATATCTATCAACACCTATAATATTATATCAAAATAGAGTGTTGTTATTAGCACCTTATTAATTATTTTAAATCTCTTATTTTTTTTAGCCTTTATTTTATTTTATTATAATAACAATCTTAAATGAAATTATTAAAAAGGATATTAATAATTTTGAGACATTTCATCTCACAATTAAGTCCATACCCCTCTATTACATCATGAGTTAGGGTTTGTGAGAGCACTTACCTCAATCACTAAATCTCACCTTTAAAACCTATCAATCTTTAAAATCTTGAAAATTCTTTGGTGACAATATTCCGACAGTAACGGTGGCAATTATTTGATTACCTATACTTCTCCGGTAATGATAATAAGTGGAAGTTTTTTCGGTAATCACAACTCCATAAGACAAGAGGAGTACAATAATAAAAATTCAGTTGAGATTTATAATTTTGATGGTTTTCTTAGCTCAAAAGAGATTGACCTTATAAGGGTAAGGTTCTTGACAAAAATGACAAAAATAATAAAAATTATTTGTCATTTTTTTAGGGACTGAACTCTTGAATATATGACAAAAATTCGGGAGCACAAGCCCAAACATTGTTTATTTGTTCAGGAATATGTAACCGAAAATTTATTTTCTCAAGTCATGAACAAGTATGTGGAGATGAAGTAGTAATCACCTTCGTGGATTTTGTTAGGATTTTTGGGAGAGAGATTTTTTGGGGTGTAGGGTGTGGATTTAATTGAATGGGTAGGATATTTTTACGAGAATAATTTTGGTATTATTTGAGGGGATAAAAGAATTTTAAGGGTTTTAGAATTAATAAGTAGAGGTCCAAAGAAATGGGGAGTCCAAATAATTGATGAAGTGCTAATAGCAACACTTATCAAAATATTCTCCGTATACATCTTTTAAAAATAAAAAAAATCTCAATGTATATCTTTTGAGTAAAAAAAATAAATAAATTAATCGTAGTTTCTTCATTATTTGTCACTTCTTCCATTGTTTCACACTTTGCTTGCTACACACTCTACACTCCTCTATTACTTGTAAAGCAATACTCTCATAATAACTCTCACATTGCTTTACTCTCTAGGTTTATACTCCACTTATTTATAGGGATATTTACTAATAAGTCCCATCTCACAAACAAGTACTTCAATTAATCTCAAATTGTTTCTATTATTTTGTTAAGTCCTATTAGTGACGAGTTTCTATTCATGTGGTTTTATTTTCGATTTTGATAGTATTTTGGTGGATGACTATACCCTTTTATTAATGTGGCATGTATGATGTGACACTCTAATGTGACAGATATTAATGTGACACTCCAAAAAAATCAAAAATTTCTTAATGTACTTTTCTCAAATGTGATAACGTGGTGGGTATGATATGACACTCTAAATCTTTTACTAAAAAAAAAACTAAAAACTCCTTAGTATACTTTTTCTAAATGTGACAACATGACGAATATGATATGACACTGTAAAAAAACTAAAAACTCATTAGTGTAATTTTTCTAAATGTGACAACATGGCCCAAATGTGACAACGTGGCGGGTATGATGTGACACTCCAAAAAAACTAAAAACTCATTAGTGTGCTTTTTCCAAACGTGATGTGTGATACTTTAACATGACAGGTATGATATGACATTGCAAAAAATTAAAAATTCTTTAGTGTACTTTTCTCAAATGTGACACTCCAACGTAGCGGGTATAATGTGATACTAAAAAATTTTTTAGCATATTTTTTTCAAATGTGACACTGTAACGTGGTGGGTAAATAAGTCATTACATATAAAAAAGGACTAAATGAATCACAAGAAAAAATATGAGACTATGGATTACAAGTCCAAAATATGAGATTTATTGGTCAATCTCCTTATTTATATCATTTTCTCATTAGTTCTATAATTATTCTTGATTTTGTTATGGAAGAGTTACAAACCAATGGAAGTTCAAAATCAAATAAAATATGTCTGGTTACAGCAAAAGCAGTAATGAAAAGATTAGTTTTTTCGTGCAGGAGTTTCTTTCTTTTCTTTTCTTTTTTTTCATGATTAATTCGGAAAACCAGTGCCAAAATATTCTATTTTATTCGAAGCTATAGTGTTGAACAAATCAATATATTTCGAAACTACTGTGTTGAACAAATCAATCTATTTCGGAAACCAAGTGTCGAATTAAAAAATGCATTTCAAAAAACCAGTGTCGAATTTCTAAAATCACAACTTTTCAAGGAAAAAATGAGGGTGTATTCTAATTTGTCAATGCACTTGACAGAGAAAACAAAATGATACCAAATGTGATAACGAAATCGAAACAAAGTAATAGTTACCTTCAATAGATTTCAGAACTAGAGTGTCGAATGGAGGAAGAGGGTCTTCAATGGAGTTATTGTCAACGGAGATTCTTTAATGGAAGGTCTCAAGGCTTTAGTCTCTTCAATGGAGTTTCCTTCACTGTCTTCATTGTGAGTTGAAATAGGGTAGATCGTTGCTCTTCAATTTTTAATAGGTGTGTGGAAAAAGGGTTGAGTGTGTGGAAAGAGAGTTGAAATGGTGTGTGTGTAAAAGATATGAGTTAAGGGTATGATTGAAATAATTGGTGTGTGGAATAAAAACAAAAATTAATAATCAAATTATTAAATATGTGCACAAAGATAATTAGGTGTATGAAAATAGAATTTTCCAAATTTTTCCTAGATCAGTGCTAGGGATCCAGAATCCCACCCAAGACATTCTAGAAATCATACAAAGTAGAAAAACAACACACATACAAATGAGACATAATATTTAACGTTGTTCAGCCCAAAGTCTACGTCCACGGCAGAGTAACCAAATTTCACTATAGATGGAGAGAATACAAAGATTACAATGGAAGATGAAGGAATACTCATCCTCACTCAACTCACCCTCTTACACCAATGGAGCACCCTCTCTCACACAGAGGTCTAATCTCTCTTACTCTCACATTTTGCTCTCTTGGTTTCTTTACTCTATCATTTGCTCTCTCTTCCTCTATTTATACACAAATTGGAGAGCCTAAAGTCAAGCTCAACCGACGAGCCATTGACAAGCTTAATGACAGCCACCCTACATAGCCACTCTACACAGAGTAGTTTGGTTGACTTATGTTGCACAAAATCCCCAGTTGCATTTTGTATCGTCTGTTTTCTTCAATTTGTAGCTTTCTTTGACTTCCAATGGCTTCCGCATGCACCACTCCTCACATGGAGCAGATGAAAATCGTGATTGGTAAAGGGCTTAAAAACGCACCCAACAATCACTCCGCTCTGCTCATGTGGGGTGATGTGTCGTATCCGCAACAAAATCTGCTGCCAATCCTATCACGCCCAAAACTAGCATAGTCTGTATCTTCATATTGAGACACATGTACTTTATGGCAAAAATACTTAGCACCCCCTCATTCGGGTGTCCATAGTAGAAGCTAGAGATAAAACACTAGAGAAACACAGAGATACAAGAGGATGAGGTAATCCAACATCTTCAACTCAACTCACACCACTCTCTGATTCTCTCTTGGAGAGAGCCTTTGCTTTATCTTATACTCATCTTTTCCACGTTTCCCTGTCACAAATGTCTTTACCTGCCATGCTTAAACCTGATCAAAAATATTTGGCACCCCCTAATTAGATGCCCTATACCCCCTTGAGTGCTCTGTGACACTACAACTTCTTTCTTGAAATGCCACTAACCGGCCATGCACCACTTTGCATGGTCAAAACTAGAGCAATAGAAAACTCTTTGTTTGCTTGGTCAATGTTCTCGCTTTTTCTTGCTCGAGCTTCCTTCATCCAACAACATTGCCCTTTTTTTTTTTGAACAACCTTTATAGCTCCAGCGTCTTTTCCCATTTGATTTTTGATTCCGATCCGACTTATGTTCAGAGATTCCTTTGTTAGTTTGTTGTTGTTTGTTGTAAATTCTATTTGATTGATTTTGTTATGTGTTTGTGTTTGTTTGGTTTCTTGGTTTGAAAAAAAGTGCCAAGATGTTTGTCGCGTTTTTTCCGCCTTCCGCCGAAAGGAATTTTTTGCCTTTCGCCGAGTTCAGCTTCCTTCCTTTTTTTTTTTTTGAATTTTTTTCCCGCTTCGGTATATTTTGCCGAGCGACATTGATATTTATTTTACATTTTTTTTGTTTTTTTCTGTTACGGCGAGCGGTGTGTTGTACGCCGAGAAATTTCCGGCCTTTTTTTTTAAATTTCAAGATTTTTCTTTTTTTCTTTTTTTTTCTCTTTTTTTCCTACCTTTTCCTTTTTCTTCTCTTCTTCTCTAAACTTCCTTTAGGTTTTCTTGAGTTAGATTGTTTTTTTACAAATTTCCTTTTAAAATAGGATAGAGGAGAGATTTCAGCAAGTGTTGATTTGGAGCACTTTGCAGTTACAGTATCTTCTTCGTCTTCCTCTTTTGGATTCTTTCTTTGCTTTAGGAGGGGATTTCTACTCCTTGTATTTTAATCCTAAGTGTAGGTGTTTTGTTTTTGGGTAGTAGTTTTTGGGTTTGGTTTTGGGGGAAAACCTTGTGTCATAGATTAATAATAATTAATATTTTTTTAAATTATTGTGTATTAATTAAATTCATGAGATTTTGGAAATTTGAATTGTTGGTGTGTTTGAATATTTAATCACTATCATTGAAATTATGATATATATTATGATATTATTTTCTTGCTTAGAAATAATTGTTTTTTTTGAGCTGGAGGATAGATAGAGTGATAGATAGTGATTGTTTGTTGCCTTGCATGTGGCTATTTATGAGAATTTAGTTATTTATGTTATAATGAAATTGTAAATTGTATTAATTTTAATATTGTGTTATATATATGTTGTATATTGATTATGTTGTGCATTTGGTAGTGGAGAAGATTGATGAACTATAACTTTGATGAAGAGGGATGGGATGGACCTCATATGGACCTGGGAGAAGATGGGGGAAACTCTAGATGGTGGGGGGAAGATAGGGACTGACAAACCGGATTTTGTTTTGAGAGGAGATGATGGACTCAGTAGATAGGCTCACTTGGACTTTATATTATATATGTTGTGTATTTTATATGTATTGTGTATGTATGTGTATTATGAATATGGAGTATGTGTGAATTGTGATTGATGATTGACCGTGATTGTTGTGTGTGTTGTGTATTGTGTGTGTTTATTGTTGTTATATGTTGTTGTTGTTATCTTTTTGTTGTTGCCATGTTGTTATTGGAGTGATGGTGGTCATAGATATTGTGTCATAGATGTGTCATAGATATTGTGTCTGTATATGTCTTATATTTATTACCTTATTAAAACTATGTATATGATGCTGATATTGTTTAGTTTTAGTGTATTTTTTTTTTAGTTTTAGTCTGCTCTTTCACTATTTTCTCTCTCTTTTCTTTTTTTTTTCTCTTGAGTTTTCTTTTTTGGCTCACTACTTCTTGACTGAAAGACTGGTTTTATTGTGATTTTTTGTTTTTAATTGTTTATTATTTTTTTTTTTTTTTATCTTTTTTTTTATTTTTAATCTTTAGGTTTTTAGTTTTTTTTGTAATAGAACTTTGTTTTTGTGTGCATTTGTGGGTTGTGTTTCAGTATGTGGCTGTTTAAGTTGTTTTTATTATTTTTTATTTATATATTATTATTATAATATATATATATATTTATATATATATGATGATTTATATAATTTTTTTGAGGGCGTTACAACCTTCTAGCATTTCCACACGCTTGTTGTATATGCCATTTGTAATCCCTAATCTCCAGTTCAGTGATACGCGTTGCTTGCATATATCTTCAACTTGTACTGACGATTGACAGTAGCTCCGCTTGTCAAAGCATTTGCCACAAATCTGTACAAGTCACTAACTATGCAACACCTAGCATAATACGCCCACCCATATTCCTTGAGTGCTCATCGTGGCTCCATCTCTTCTCCTACGCTCGAGCTCGCCCGAGAGATTCACAACTACTTTGTCTCATCAAGAGGTGCATTTGTTGCCATGGAACCAAAACCAATCATTCAATCAAAACGGAATGCCATCTACTATACAAAACACAAGCGCTCTTCCAAAACCATAGCAGATTCCATTGCTTAAAAACATATTGAGCCAGTACAAAAAGAACATGCAGAACTAATTGAGCTAGCTCTTTCGATTTTCTACAACTTAAGCTCTACTATAGTGCCAAGTCCCGATTTCCACAAGCGCCAAACAAGTTGTCCTTGACAACTCCAAACACAAATCATGATGAGTAACTTTGCTTGAACCAATGCTGAGGAGACTAATTAAGAGAGGCTTCAATTTTTTCGTCAAAGCAATTTCAAAAGTTGTACTATAAACTTCTAGTTTGATCAACCATCAAACACAAAACTGCTCTCTTCAAACTTGAACTAATCATGAAAGCCAAAAACAAATTCTTTGAGAACGGAGGCAAGTTCTCAACCAAACAAAATTGGTCTGTGGATGCAGTTAGGCTCTAACCAGTTCGGAATTATCGGAACAAACTTCAGATGAACAAACGAAAAAAGAGAACCAAAAATTTTGAAATGTCGAACAAACTCCAGATTCCTCCAACTACAATTCCAATCGACAGACACAAGATGATACACCATCTTCACAACTGTAAAAACTGCCCAACAGCGCATGCACAGTAGGTGCACAACTCCAATAGTCCCCACTAAATCCACTGAGTCAACACACGATCTATCACCTCCAAATCCAATGGTAGATTGAGGGATGGATCACAAAACATGAGATTCAAAATCACCATATTCACGTTTCTCCTCAATAATCTCCTCCAATCTTCAACGAACACCAACAACCACACCACTTCCACAGAAGCAAACACACGTAGTTTGAATCATCACCCAGACTACCAATAGTTGATGTCCTTGAATAAGGTACATATTGCAAAACTGAAAAACCACAAGAGGAAGAAACGTACAAGTCTCATGAACAAACACGATCATAGATCCCAAATGTAGTGAATCTCAACAAAACCATGACTCCAAAGAATTCGCCAATAATCAATGAAAGACAGCCAAAAACAATGCCTCTAGTAGACATTGAAAAAAGATTGCCAAAGCTCCACTAAGATCTGAAGTAGATTGCCATAACTTCTCCCTCAAATCAACAAATGCGGACACTAAAGCTTCACCAAATAAGGATCTTGTAAGAATGATCCATGAAGGATCTCTAATGCCTCCACAAAGGTCAATGCCAATAAAGTACTACTATTTGGACTTATTATACATGCCAAATCTCTGTAGTACACTCTGCCAATGCCAGTTCTCTCTATCCCTTAGAGAGATTTCAATGAACTCTGCAGTTTTCCAACTGACCCGAGAGTCTCCAAATGAACTGACAAATTCTACAGCTGACTTTGAAGGGTCTTCAAATTGGCTTCCAATTGGCTTCAAACAGGTGAACTAAAAAATAAAAAATAAAAAATTATCACCTCCATCACCCACATGGGTGATAAAACGCCATTGTACAAACATGTCTCTAGTCCATCGAGCATCTGGAGCGTCATTACTCCTCCTGCTTGGAATGTCTTTAACCGTCATACACCATCCTACATAACTCACACGTCTATCACTAGGTACTTATATCCTGCAATAGAATGCTTACCGTTTCCCTGTTAAGGTGACTCTACCCAAACTCTCTGGGTGTCCATCGTGACTTCACTGTCACAAACCAAATTCAAGACAAAGAAAGAGATCTACTTCTCACTGGGTACACACTGCCGCATCTTACCTGTCTTAATTTCTCTATTTGGAGCTTTCTTTTATGAACTTCTAGCAACTGGTTGCTGTTTCCAGGCCAATATCCTGCACACCGCACCTCTGTACGACTCTATTGTGTACTTTCGCACTACTGTACGTCTACCCATTTGTGCTCTTGTAGCCATATGCTCTCGTGGCTTATGTGTGCACTTCTGTAGCTACTGCTCTTTTACGTTCACATACCACCAGTACTACTCGTATTCTGTTCGACAATAGTTCTAACTGCCACAACATTCCCTTAAGCCTGTACTGGTTGCCAATCATCTACCTACCAATGAATTGGTCTTATTCTGATTGAACCAGATCTCCTAATCGCCTTGACTCAATAACCGAAAAGTTCCTAGGAAAGACTGATGGGGTCACAATCGGTCTCACTTAAAAACCAGTCTCCTTAGACATTATGTCTTTTTGATAGAACTTTTCTAGACATTGTTGATCTTGAGATAATCATATGCAATTCTTTGATTGTCCCTGGACCAATCTTGATCTCCTTTGATCTGCCACTTGATCAAACCTGATCTCATCTAGTTTCCAATGATCTATCTCCCAATCTGCATCTGTCTGTCCAATCTGATCAGAATCTCACCATTCTGATCTCTTCAATGAATCTGCACCGTCCAAAAAAAAAAAAATTAATTAACCTCCCTCTGACTCTTGAAGATGACAAACTCACACTTTTGGCAATCTTCAAAAAATCATTCAGAATTTCACCATTCTAACATTACAGCTGCGTCTGGAATGGTTCGTTTAGCTAGAACCAACTTTTGATGCACTTTCGGGGGCCTCATTGAAAATACTTCCCAAAACCTGGGACAATTTTATTTTTGAAAAATTTGGACCCTCATTTCATTTTCTCTTGGAATATTCTTTTTGCTGATATCATCATCATGTCATCACTACGTTAGTCTATTTTGTCAGTGATGACATCATCGCCCACGAACCCCTCTTAGGTCAAATCTGGACTGGGTCTCTCATGTATCAGATTTGCTGACGTAATCCAAATCGAACACCACCTGGATCGAATTTGGTTGCACCACTCGTTGCTCTTGCTAACATCATGCTGCGTCATTCTCCACTTAAAAAAAAACTTCAAGGACGTTGGTGGGGGGCTTTGAACCCCTGACCTTGACCTTGTCTCCATGCGCCTTATCTACTCTGCCAGCCAGAGACTTGTTGGGGATATCTTTTCAAATAGTTATTTAAAGCATATTAGCTTTGCTGACAGGTGGTCATCTTCAATATCTAGACATGTGTGTGGTAAGTGTCCGAGAGTGGTCCTCACTTGCGCGTGAGGTCCACCCCAGTCTCCGTTTGGGCTTTTTTTTCTAAGTTGGGATTCCTCTCGTCGAGACCTTCCTCCTGGTATGCTTAAAACTTGATTTCGAGCAACTTGATTTCTAGGCCATTTCGAAAAAATATTCTGTTTTCCACCACCTCGTTCTGATACCACTTGTTGAGGATCCAGGATCTCACACAAATTTCTAGAAATCATACCAAGTAGAAAAATAATGCACACGAAAAGAGACACAATATTTAACGTGGTTCAACCCAATGCCTACATTCATGGGAGAGTAACCAAATTTCACTATAGATAAAGAGAATACAAAGATTACAATAGAGGATGAGGGAATACTCATCATCACTCAACTCACACTTAGCTTACCCTCTCATACCGAGGGAGAACCGTCTTTCACACAGAGGGCTAATCTCTCTTACTTCTCGGTTTTCCCACTCTATCATTTGCTCTCTCTTCCTCCATTTATACACAAATTGGAGAGCCTAAAGTCAAGCTCAACCGATGAGCCATCAACAAGCTTGACGACAACAACCCTACACAACCACTCTACACAAAGTAGCTTGGTTGACTCATGTAGCACAAAATCTTCAGCTACATTTCGTATCCTCTGTTTTCTTTAATTTATAGCTTTCTTTTACTTTCAATGGCTTCCGCATGTGCTGCTGCTCACATGGAGTAGAAACCTAACAATCATGATTAGGATCAGGAGCTGGCAAGTCTTCGATGGTCTGACTGTGCATATAACATAATGGATCTCAATATGGATAATATCATGTTTGCTTTCAGCGCCTCTCCATAGACAAATTATTAGGTGGGTGGAGAATTTTAGTATATGATAGATACATTCATTATATTGTCATTATGTTCATTTTTTTTTAAATAGTCATTGCTCTATTATTTATTATTGGGTGGACAAATAATTCGTAGTTATGGTGGAAGGAGGATGCCGCAACGTAAGAATCAATGTTAAATTTTAATGCTAAATTGTCAATGTCTTCAAATTGCCAATTTTTTATTAAAAAAAATAATAATTGGAGATTGGTTGTGTTTTCATTTTATTTTTCTTACTTTTTTGAAAACATACTAACTTGTTCAGGAAATCTCAAAATATTTTTTGAATTTTTCAATGTTCTTATTTTTGAAATTTTGAAGGGATGTTAGTGTAATTTACTTTTTATTTTACTATAGTATTCTCAATTTTTCTTCTTATTGTGGTGTGTTTAGAATCGATCTATTTTTCTTATTATACTATAATTATCTAGAATGTCATCAAAGTATATCATCAATGAAAAGATAAGGAAAAAAAAAAGATCAATCTAATAATTGTAACCTTATTTTTTTTTAATTTTAGGAAAAATACTTGATAAATTCATATTCCCACCCCTTGATCTGGTTGTTTTCAGAGTTAGGTTAGGTGTAATTGTTAGTGTGTGAATTGTTAGTGAGGGGACTAAAAAATACCATCTCTCCGATGGGATTGTCTCCTCCTTGAAGGGCTTTCATAATCCTATGAGACTCTTAATCCCATGGCCACTTTCTAAAAAAATATGATTTTTTGAATCTCACCTCACTACTAGTCCAATCTCATCCTCAAACTCTAGAAATAAATAGGGCCATAAGCTATGAAGGACAAGGGTGATTCTATAAAGGCATTTATTGGTGAAAAATTCTATAAAGGCATTTGTTGGTATCTTCAATTGTCTTTATTCAGAGCAAGATTCAAAATTCAGAATCAAATGTGTCATAATTGAAAAGTCAGGAACTAAAATGACACAAGGCCCAAACTATAAGGATCGTTAAAGCATCCACAATGGGATAGCTAAAAAAGTGTGTTATATGACAAAAAGTGATAAAAGTGAGACCTAAAAATACGTGTTAAGGTGTGTTAAGAGTTTGTTAATTTTAGAGAGTAACTGGTAGTGCAGTGGATATGTTAAGGTGTGTGTTAAAGAATATATATATAAACAAGAAATAAATAAATTTAAAATGTAGTGGGCCCACTGTAGACACCCCATTTTTGACCGACCTTAAGACTCAGACGTCATCGATTGAGCGCTCGGTGATGGTGCATGTTGTGCTTGTTTAGAGGTTTCGGAGTTTTGGCTGAGAGCCTTGCCTCTGGGCCTCTGAACTCTTTTGTGCTTCGGCTCGGTTTGTGGACCGAACTTTGTTTCTCTTCCAGGAGGGAGGGAGAGGTCTTGTAGACTATCTCTTTGCGGTTGTAGACCACTTTTTGTGGTCGTAGGCCACTTTTCCCGTTTGGAGACTAGTTTCCGATTTTTGGAGTCTTCGGCCGCATGCCCTGTCTCGGGACCGCTTAACATTCTCCGTTTGGCGTGGTTTTTGAACCACACCTTGTTGCCTCTACCTAGAGGAACATTGTGGTCCGAGAGACCACTTTTGTGGTTGCATACCACTTTTGGTGCTCGTAGACTAGTTTTCGGGACTTTCGGCCGCGTGCTTTGCCTCCCGATCTCTCGTCTTGCAGCCGCTTTGGTTTGTTTTTGGTACAAAACTTATTTTCCTTGTTTGGAAGGTGGTACAAGGGTGGGAGACCACTTTTTCTCCTTGGAGACCACTTTTCCTTTTTCCAGCCGATTTTCTTGTCAGATAACTGGCTTTCTTGGTCTTTGGGGCATCTTTTCTGGTCGGCCACTACACCACTGCATTGTTTTCATGCCCTGGACCCTCTCCCACCATGGCCGACCAGTTTTTGTCTTTGTGGACCAGTTGAAGTGGTTGGCCGACCACTTTAAATAGCAGGCCACCTTCTTGGAGATATTTTCCTCCAACTGGCACAGTTGGAGGACATCAAACCTATCCTCTATACACGTGTATGGAGGGATTACCTTGGTGCTTAGCTTCTCCTAGAAGCTTTGCCTTTCCTCTTCTATAAGAGGGAAGCTCCTCCTCCCTTCTCTAGGTTCAGAAAATTGCCATTAGAAGGATAGATGTAGCATTGTCTCTATATTGCCTTGTTTCTCCATTTTTGTGCATCAAAAGTGTAGTATTGTCTTAGTTTAACACACAAACACACACTTAAACACCTTGCTTGTGTTGCTGAGGCTCCTTGAGGTTGTTTTTGGTGTTCTTGGACTGGTTTAAGTTCAAAAAGGCTGCTGGAGTTGCAGTAGTAAAGAGGGTCTTTAAGGGTGAGTTTTTGACCTTTAAATCCTCATTTCTTGCTTAAGCTTTTAGCCTATCTTGCATGTTGTTTTAAGCTTAGCTCATAACTGATAAAAGTTCTGTTTTTGCATGCTTAAAAAGTTTGTTTAAGATCACCTTTGTGTTTGGGGTTGTTTATCCCCTCTTAGGCCTTGTTTGGCCTTGTTTTTGAGCTTTTTTTTGTGAGCTTCGGGACCACCTTGTATTGGCCTTCTCACCATTGAAATTCCTCTGGATTTCAGTGGTGGGGATGGTGTTTTAAGGTCCTAAGAAGGGGAGGGCCATCCCCTCTCCATGCATCTTCAATACATGTCTTAATATGCCTCATGTTTGAGCATCTTTACTAAGTGTATGTTAACCATATCTTAGCTTGTATTTGTGGTTATTTTGCTGTGGCATACCACTGTTTTTGCTTAGTTTGGTCACTCCATGCATGGTTAATACACTTGTAGTGTAAATCACACAATTTAGTCTTGTATGCCTCATGTTTGAGCATGTCTTTCTAGCTTGTTTTGGAGCCATCTCAGTGGGTTTTTGGTGTTGTTTTAACATGCCTTAGATCTGTTTTGGGTTGGTTTGGTTGGCTCTTGCATGCCTAATACACTTGTAGTGTAAATCCCTTAAACTAGCTTTGTATGTTTCATGAAGTAACATGTCATTTTAGCTTGGTTTGAGTCCATTTCAGCATGTTTTTGCTGATTTTTTAGCATGCCATGACTCTGTTTTGGGTGGGTTTGTTGGCCCCTTGCATGCTCCATACACTTGTAGTGTAATGCCATGAAATTGCCTAACATGCATCATGCCTTGACATGTCATTTTAGCATGCTTTTGGCTTAGCTTAAAGAAGATTTTGTTCATGTTTTATCATGTTTAAGATCGGCTATTTTAGTAACTTTTTGGCTTTTTACGAAAAGGTGTGCAGAAAAGTAGAGAGGTGATGTGATGTGTTTTAGTTGGCTTTTTGGCTATTTTAGCCACTTCCCAAACATAGCTTACTTTTCTGCACACCTTTTCGTAAAAAGCCAAAAAGTTACTAAAATAGCCTGTTCCCAAACCAAGCTTGATTTTGGTTGTATTGGTCATCCATGACTTGCTTTGTATAGCCTTGGTTCAATCTAGCTTGTTAGCTTTGTGTATTGAATCATCTAGCATGCATTACTTGGCTTATTTCAATGATTTGGCATCATTAGTTATGTGATTTCAGTCCATGTAGTGTGGCCATACATTCACATTTGTCACACATTCAATGCGTTGGAGGGTTTGCCCCTTTTATGCCTTAACATGAATCATTGCGCATGCCTTCATGCCATAACTTGCGAGCCATCATTTCAGTGTTTATTTGGGGTTATTTTACTATGATATAACTCTGATTTTTATTGGTCGAGTCATCCCATGCTTGGTCTTAATAGATGTAGTGTAATCCACCTTATTTGCCTTGTATGCACCATGCCTCATGCTCACCATGCTAGCTTGTTTTGGCATCCTTCCACACATGTTTTAAACTCATTTTGACATGTTCTAGGACTGTTTTGGGTTGCCTTGATCACATGCTTCATGTTTTGTATACTTGTAGTACAAATGCTCTTGCTTGCCTCAAGCTTTGAGCACCATTGCATGCTTCATTTGTGTCATGTACATGCTTTGGCATCACTTAACATGACATTTCAGAGCATTTAGCATTGCCATGTTCCTACCTCAATCATGCTTTAAGTGCCTTTGAGTGTTATGCATTGTTGCCTAATTTATGCCTTAGCTCGTATGCTCGCATGCCTAGGCCTTTGAGCCCTCATCTCAGCATGTTTAGGTCCTTATTTTGACCCACTTGAGCTCTGTCCATACTTAGTTCATGCATATGTGCCATGTATTGCATGCCCTCTTTGTAGTCCCCTTTACTAGCTTCATGCTTTAAGGACTCTAGCATGCCATACTTATGTTGTTTGAATGATCTAGCATCATTTCTTACCTCATTGCAGTGCACTTAGTGTTGCTACACTTCCATGTTTTTCACTCTTTAAGTGTTCTTGAGAGTTGCACCTTAGTGCCTCAATTGGTGAGCCAATTGGCATGCATGTTTGTATGTGTTTTCGGTGCCTTCATTTTAGCATTATGGCCACTGTTTTGGCATGGCTGAGGTCTCTCCATTTCGATTTAAGTCCATTGAGTATATGGTTTGCATGTTGTTGCATGCTTGGTGTATTGCATATTGTTGCCCTTATTGCATTGCATTGTGCATGCATGCATTACATTGTGTTAAGAACCCTATGATTGCCTTGCATTGAGTATGCCATCTAGTTCTTAGCATTTAGCATTGTGTATGCCATGTTATTCCTTGTATTGTATATGCTAGGTTGCTAGTTGCATTGTGTATGCCATGTAGATCATCGCATTGTGTATGCCTTATACCTTGCATTGTGTATGTTTAGGTTACATCATTGCATTGTGCATGCTAATTGATATTTGCATTGTGCATTCTAATTGTTCTTAGCATTGTGCATTGTGCATGCCATTAACCTTGTTAGGTTGTTCATATTGCATTGCATGTTTGCATGCTAAGGTTGCATTACATTGCATTGAGCATGCCATGTTATGTGTTGCATTGTGTTTGGAATAGGTGTTAGTCCAAACACGAGAAACAAGGGACGTTTCATACTTCAAGTGATGAAACGTGCCTCAATTCTTGGTCACCGACGCTCTTGATCATACATGATAGAGTCTTAGGCCTTGTGTGTTTACTTGTGCATTCATTTTATATTGAATTGTGCAACTTCGCCTCTCGGCCATCATGCATTGAAATGCGCGATTGGTGGCCCGAGGGTCGAGAACTACACTCCCTTGAGTTAATGACATGATAGGAAGGGTGGTTGTGCACACATATCTTGCAAATACATTGCCATGCCCTTTCTTGCTCTCTGTTGCAACAAAAGCTGAATTCAAGAAGAATAATCGGCGGACCGACCGGAAAAAACTAGCTGGCCGACCACTTTTCTAGTTTTTCAATAACCAAAAGTGGTTGGCAAGTGTCTGGAGAGACCAAAAGTGGTCGACCACCCTCCCACAGGATTCCCAAGGTGGAGTTTCAGCTTTCTGGAGCTTGGTGCAAGTTTCTGAGAACAAATGAAAACAGAGGCAAATCGGGGCATCGCATTGGATTTCCGAACGAGACAACCGAGCATGCATCTAGTCTTTTCCCTCCGAGAACCTCCTGTTTTACTGCTTTCCTTAGTTGCCATGCTTAGATAGCTTGCTTTTGCTTTGGTTTGTACTTTAATTAGTTAATGTGTTTAGTTATTTCAATTTGTTCTATAATAATTAGTTAACTAGGATTAGTTAATTAATTTGTTGTGTAATAATTAGTTTAATTAGCTTAGATTAGCTAGTTAGCTTTTTATTCGGTCCCTCCCTCGAGAGGGCGCAATGTTGTAATAAGCGTGCGTGTGTGTGATGCATGTCTTCTAACCTCCATTTCTTTCTCCCTTTTACTTAACCGCTTACGATGGTTAGTTTTAGGGCATGTTTCATTTAGCATATCTTATGCTCGCATGCGTGCATCCATTCATCTGTATTGCATGCATCAAGCTCGGCGCATTATACAAACTGCATTGTATTTCAATTCTAATTTGAATACATGTTATCAAAGTTGCATTTCACATGACATTCTAGATAGCTGAGCCTATTTTAGTTGCATTGTTGCATGTGTTGCATTAGCCATCTTAACATGAACTAGGATCATGCATGATTTCTAACTAGTTCCTTGTTTTGACTCGGAGTACACTGTGAGTGTTTACGCTTTAGCATACTGCACGTGTGTTAATGTTGCCATGAAAGCATGCTTGCTATGAGGCTAATTGCTTATTTGCTACAACTGCCTGAATGACTGTGGGTGAAGGTTGGATTACCTGAATCGGAACAATTCATTGAAATCCGCATTTTAGCCTACTTGCGAGTAGCAAAACTTCAAATCGTTTCCAAACGAATATGCAATGTTTTGTTCCAAATTAGGCGATCTAGTTTATACTTATTTGCTGTGCGCATCACATAGTAAGATTAACTAATTAACCGGAATAAGAGCACATGTGTTTTCAAAAACAAAATATCATGTTTAGTACAGGCCGATCTTTGATCAGGCGAGTAGGGGTGCTCATTAAATGACCTTCCGCAATCGTACCCAAGTTCCCGAGCCGAGGCAACTTTGGTGATGACGGATACGTGGCCTTAGGCACGAGTCAGGGTTTCCTAAATTCCTCCAAAATAAAATATTTAGGTGGCGACTCTGTATCTGGCAAAACGGTCCATGTTTGGCATTTCTTTATAAAAATCAGTTTTCCAAAACGATTTGCCGGATTTTGACTTTTTTGTGATTTATCGGTCTCACATCGCACATTGTGAGATTAGATTCAGAACCGTGACATTTGAGTTCGAACTATAGTAGCTAGAGAACAAAACGAGGTTCCCTCGGGAGTTCTCCGAGCGCGTCTACACCCACCCTACTGCACTATCGCAATGCCTATCCGTCTACCCTCTGTCTATCTCTCTCTTTTGTTGAGTTCACTAAGATGATAGTCACAGTTAACACATACTTTAGTGTCTGACACTAACCCACACCACTAGTGCATAGTTTAGCAACTCTATTGCATAGCATAAAATGCACATAAGCCCACTAACTGATAACGTCTGACATTAACAATGTGTTTAACATGTGCATTGTGGATGCTCTTAGCGTAATTCGCCCTTTTATCTATCTTTTCAATTTTTTAACATATTTGTTCAATTTTTTTAACTTATCTATCTAAATTATTTTTACATCTATTCAAATTAATCTATCTATACAAATTATTTTATAACATTCAATTTTTAACATACTTTTAATCCATCTATCTAAATTAATTTTAATTTTTTTAATTATCTATTGAAATTCTTTTAATTTACATGTCATAGTTTTTTCTTATCTGTCCAAATTGAATATACTTGTCCTATTATTTTTTGCTTATTTGTCCAAATTGAATCTATATGTCCAAATTATTTATCATAATTATTTACCAACACTAACATCCTCTACAAACCCAGATTTAATACAATGAAAATGTTTTTTTTTATTTTTTATGAAGCAATAACTATGTACTTAATGAGTTCCATAGAGAGATTTTCAACGATGCTGCAGCGGTGCTTTGGCGATACTTTGACGACTCCTTTTACGCTTTTAAAGTGTAGATCTACACTCCTAGAATATAGATCTGCATTTTTAAAGTATAGATCTGGATTTTTTATGCTTGAAATAGGGGTTTGAGAGTTTTCTCTCCCATTTTTGGCATCGATTTTTAGATTTTTTACACTCGCAATGGTTCCTTACTCTCTTAAGCCTTCTCCTATATTATTGTGGGTGTACCTCCTTCTCAACTCTAGCTTCTGGCGGTGTCTGAAATACGGCGGCGGTGATGGTGAAGTTGGGCAGCTTTTAAGCCTTCTCCTATACCATTGTGGGTGTACCTCATTCTCAACTCTAACTTTTGACAGTGTCTGAAGTACGACGGTAGCGATGGTGAAGTTGGGCAGCGGTGACGGGGCGACGGACTTTCAACCAGATCTTACTTGGTTTGATGCAAATCTTGCTTTCTAGACCACATCTTTAAAAAGATCAGTAAATTTTTCCTGAATCATAATTGATTTTTTTGACGAATTTGTTATTTTTTTATTTTTTCTTTTGTTGTATGACGCTCTAGGGTCTTGTTCTGTATGTTTTTGTTTTTAATATAAATATTTTTCATGTTCTCAACCCAAAAAAAAAAAAACAGTAATATAAAAACAATGTACTTGTTTACCAACAATCTGATTAAATAGGCATCCACAAACCTTCAAAGTACAATCCACAAAGATTCAGAGCCTAGACATTAAGATTATTGCAAGAGTACTCAAAGAGAAAGTGGTTCTAGGGGAATTTTTGTTGAACAGATGGTGTGCTTCAGAAAAACAGGTGGGTTCGACCCCTACAAGAGGTTTGGGATTGAGAGCAACATGTCATATCCCACCAGATTTAAGAAGGCGCAAGTCAAGGAGAAAATTTGCGACTTTGAGAAAGATGGCGCGACGAGGGCTTTGCGAGCATAAGTGGGGGAGAATGTCACATCCCGCCAAATTACCTAGACAAAATTGCCTACCAAGAGGAAGTCTCAAGGAAGAGAGGCTAATGGAATATTCCGGAAGCTCTAGGAAGACTTGAGAAAATGTAGAAATATAGTACATAATTCTATAATGTAAATGGAAGGATCTAGAATAGGTTTTATAGCAATTAAGTGAAGATTGGAAGAATGGAAGCAATAGAAACTTCTAGAGAAATGGAGGTGGTAAAATATCCTTGCACCTACTTCTAGAATAAGGTAAATGTTAGTATAGATATTTTTAGAGAGGATTCTAGAGCCCTCTTGTAGGATAATGAAAGCTTCCATAATAAACCTGTTTATAGTCCTTTTCTTGTATGCTTTGAAATATTCTAGAGAAGGCCTAAGATGCTTACAAATAGGAGAAGGGCTCATTTGCTCCATCAAGGATTCAAGAGTTGTAAAATTCTCTCAAAGGAATACAAGAGGCATTCTCTCAAAATCTCATTGTCTTCTTACTTGTCTTTCTTGCTAGTTTGTATCAAGTGAGACTTAAGATTGTCTAAGTGCCGTACAGATAGCTTGGAAACAACCAAGGCCTTGACAAATAACTCAAGATTGATTGGAAGTTTTGGTGTGGAATGAAATTTGAAATTGTCAAAAATACTTGAGAATTTGGTGAATTTTATTTAATGACACATTTCTAAGTTTTGGTGTGGAATGAAATTTGAAATTGTCAGAAATACTTGAGAATTTGGTGAATTTTATTTAATGACACATTTCTAACAGGTTCAAAAACCATATTACACAGGAAATAATTTTAAAAATTGATAGGGTAAGGATTATGGAAGAGGAGAGGCCGGGAGGGATCCTCCAACTGCGAAGCCATTGAAATCTTCTTAGCACCTCCTTATGACCCAAACAAATTATGCATCTATCCTTATGGACCCAAACAAAAGGGCACGTGAATCTATATTCTTAAAAGTCAATAAAATGAATCTATAACCTGAGTACATCTTATTTTATCACATTTGCCTTAAAAAAAAAAATGAATATAATTTTAAAAATAGGTCATCCAATTTACTGAAGACAAACACAACAAAATTATGAGTGTTACAATTATTGAATCAAGCTAGGTTTTTTTTTTTTTTTTTTTAATGAATGATATACACGAAAGACCCTACAAAATAAACAACCCACACAATTATTGTCAATTGTGGCCAATGCTAAGGATATAAAAGCCCAGCTCAAAACTTCAATCCTAACCTCTATATATAGAACTGAATTGATTGTTTCTTATTCCCCATTCCACATCCATTGTTAGCAAACAATAATATATAGTATGTATGTGTGCCAGAAATCTCAATTCTATATAATAAAAAAAATACTACCAAACCTCAATAAATGTCTCCATTTAAATTTTAACCAATCTTCCTCGTCTGTCTCATAAGCAAAAGCTGGACAATGATGATATAGTCGTAAAGAGTGACACAAAAATGCTGAATAGCTCTCTCTTAATCTGGAAGAGGATATAGTACACTTCTATGCCCTGAGAAAAGCAGTCAAAACCACTAATCAGCAATATCAAGCACAATTAAAGACGAATCCCTACCCCAATAATAATAACAATAATAATTAATATGAGTAAATTACAAAACACACCCTCTAAAATTTGTTTAAAATACGGATTGTCCCCAGTGGTTCTCTAAATTACATCTCGCCCCATGAGATTTTTAATTTCATAAAAAATAACTCATTTTATTAATAAATCATCAAATTAATTAACAAAATTTAATGATATTAAAAATTTATTTCAATTAATAATTCAAGTAATTTTATTATTGTATAGGAGAGCAGTTAGAAATTTCATTTTTTTAGCTAGTTCTGGTAAATAAAAAATTATGACATGGGGTATTTGTAATTTTTCAAACCACAATGAGTAATCCGTATTTTAAGCAAATCTCCAAGGATGCATTTGTAATTTACTCTATAAATCTTTAAAAAAAAAAAAAAAATAGTACAAACATACATGACTTGGGTATGTGAAAAAACACTAGTGTAAAAGAAAGCCAATAAATAATTTGTTTATACATCCAAAGCCCATCAATAATTGTCTATATATCCAAAGCCCATGAATTTCCTCATACTCGTCAATTCACACACACAATATTTGATTCATTCAATGCACATTAATTAATACTTTTGAGAAGGAATAAAGTACACTATTCAAATGCATATTAATTATGTCAAAGGTAAGTTTGGAGTTAGGAAGGCCATGGTCCTTGAAAACGCCCGCTCCCCATCTACACACCAGTATATATGTTTATATGCATATCTATGTGTGCAAATACATGAGCACACATGCACACATACACACAACCCATCGCTCTTCATTCATTCACTCTTCCCTTAGAGGTTTGTGTTCCCTATCTTCCAACTTCTACACAACATGAAAAGAAAAGAAAAGAAAAGAAAAGAAAAGAGGTGACCCATGAATGAGACTCACGCTAAATGGGATTTGGGGAAAACAAGATGTATGTAGCCTTATCCTCATTATTGGAGAGGTGGTTTTTGTTACTCGAACCTCTGCCACCAAGATGCTAACAAAAAGTTTTACCATCGGACCAACTTTCCCTTTTTCACAAAACATGAATTCTTATAAAAGAAATAGAAAAAAAATAAAAATAAAAAATAAATAAAAATCTACCCACTAGAAAGGTAATTTAATTGAAAATTTCACATACCAAACCTCATCTCATCATATAGGGAAATGCTACCATACACACCCCAAAAGAGTGCATATGGTATCCATCCAAAGTTTCAGCCAAAATGTAGGACGGCACAGTAAGGCCTTTAAAGCTGAATTTCAGTGGATTTTTATGGAGGTTTAAAGTTGAAAATCAG
Source organism: Camellia lanceoleosa (assembly GCA_025200525.1). Lineage (NCBI taxonomy): Eukaryota > Viridiplantae > Streptophyta > Magnoliopsida > Ericales > Theaceae > Camellia > Camellia lanceoleosa. The sequence goes on from CM045768.1 coordinate 129,548,092, forward strand.
TGAGAATTTTAGAGTTCAAATAATGAATGGAATGAACTAGGTTTTTGATTGATAAAACGGACTATGAAAGTGCTGAAATTTAAGAAAAGAAAGAAGATAATTCTAGGAATCACTCCTAGAATCCTTTAAGGATCACCTAGGGTTTGATTGCATCTCACAATCCATAACAAAGCTTAAAAGCTCTACAATTCTATAAAAATCAGATCATTCCTGAGTTTGAAGCAATACATAACTTCTTACAGAAATAAGAGACTGACTTAACCAACTAGAACCTAAAAAGGAAACTACTAAAAACCAAGAAGGAAACTTCCGAAAGACTAACTTCTAAAACCTATCTAATACCAAATAAAACCCATAACGTATTAAACCAATACCAAGACCCATGAGTCAGCACAACGACCCATTCTTGAGACCCAATCCAGAAATTCTACAAATTACAAAAATAACCTTGATCCTAAAATTGAACCAAAACTTCTATAAAATATAAATATAACTTAGAATGACTCTGAATCAGAGTGTGCAAATTCCCATGGGTTTTAGTCTTAAATGCTAGCCAAATTCCATAATTCTTTGCATCTGTGAATTTGCTTTTCCTTGAACATCTTATGGATTGCATCATTCTCCCTGGTTGGAAAAAATTCGACCTCAAGTCTTAAAATATTTAAGTACAAGAGTCCATGAGCTTCAAATTTCAAACCGAAATTTAGTATGTAAGACTTCAACTTGATGCTGCTTTGCCTTCTTTGCTTGAGGCAACAAATTGTACAGCAATTGATTCTTCTTATCGGTTGTGTCATGGAAGTTGATTGGAATGACAAAATCTATTGATGTGGACAGCACATCCTTGAATTGATCCAAATTTGAATTCATAAAGTCTTCTTTCATATTCCAGCAACAACCTCAATCCCATTCTTTTTAACCTCTTTTCCCAGCACAAGATCATCTTTTGATTCACTTTTGGCCTCTTCGCAGATTATAATTAAAGCAAACTCACTAGGTAACTTTGTGGCACTATATCTGAGGCCTCAGATTGTAATATCATGACCTCAAAAGATACAATAAGTTCTAGATGAGCAACAAGCCGCCTTAATTCTTTAAATCCAGGAAGTCTTTGGCGTCAATCTCCCACAACTCGTTTTCGAGTGTCAAGTGCCTCAATCATTGCGTATATTCTTCAAAGAAAGTGTTGTTGTGTCTTGAATTAACAACTTGCTCACGCGACACTACAAGTTTATTTGAAGGCATATACTTCTCTTGGAGCTTAGCTTTCATCTCTTGCCACAAGTTTATTGGTCGCAATTCCAATCTTCTTATATCTTCTTCAATGCGATACAACCAAAGTAGTGCCAAACCTGAAAGCTTTAACTTAGCAAATCTTGCTTTCTAATCATCCATCCAGTCATAACAATCAAAAAAATCCTCAACTGAAGCAAGCCAATTAGAGAACACCATAGGACCATCCATCCCTTCAAAATCTGAAACTTCTTATTGGGTATGACTCCCCCTTTGTAAGAAGAACATAGTGGCAAAACCTTAAGTTCTGATACAAAAAATGATGTAGGACAGCGATATTGAGACTTTAAAGTTGAATTTTCATGGATATTTATGGTGGTTTAAAGTGGAAAATTAATGAGAATTTCAGGCTTTCAATTAATGAGTGTAATGAACTAGGTTTACAGTTGACAAAACGGGAGGAAAGAGATCAAAACAGGGGCTGTGAAACATAATTATATTTAATATATCATAGTAGAAAGATAAGTAATGTTCAGTTGTGTTAAATTGGATGATGGCTAAACCACATTTAATCCTTCAACCATCCATGAAGCACGGACACGCATACGGACACGGACACGGGACATGGCATTTTTAAAAAAATGGGGACACGAACACGGCTGGGGACACGGCAAATTTTTTTTCATATAAATATTTTTATTTTAATACAAGTTAATTATTTTATTTAATTATTATATTTTTAAATAAATATGATTCTATTAATTTTTTTATTTTATTTTATCTACTATTTTTTTTGATTAATATGTATAAGTATATATTATATCTTATATACATATATATTATATAAGATATAAGATATGCCTTTTTATTAATATTAAATAAATACACACACACACACACATATATATATTATACCAAATAAATACATTAATATTAAACCTAATAAATATATATATATATATATTACATGAATTAGATCAGAGCAGAGCAGAGAGACGCGAGAGCGATTGACGCGATCGATGCGAGAACGAGAGCGAGAGGGAAGGCAAGAGACAGGGACGAGAGAGAGAGAGAGACTTACGGATGGAGGTCAACAGGCGAGGTGAGTCGAGGTCGAGGTCATGGATGGAGGTCGACAGGTGAGAGAGAGAGAGTGACTTACGGTGGTCGACTGAATGGAGGTCGATAGGCGACTCGACTGCATCGAAGACTAGGTTTGTATCTTGACCTTTACTCTTCTCCTTTACTCCTCTGTTGCTCTTTGCTCTTTATGTCCAGATTTGGACACGCTTGTCCAGATTTGGTGGACACGCGTGTCCCCGCCATGTCTCCGCCGTGTCCTTGCAAAAAAAATAATTAAATTAAAGGGACACGCCATCTGGCGTATCCCGTACGTGTCCCCGGCGTGTCCCCGTGTCAGACATTGCCACAGCATGAAATCTGGCGTGTCCATGCTTCATAGTCAACCATAATCCAACCAATTCGCCTATTAATGGATCTGCCAGGTAGAATTCATGTTTAGCCTATCTGATGAAAGACTTGCTACCAAATCTATGTTGTCAGTCAGATTCATATCCAAATTTAATTCATTGGAAGGCTGAATACATGTCTACTCTCAAAAGCTACCACTTTTTCAAAAAACGAAACAACATTTGCAGCATTTACTATTACATCCAAGCTACGTAGCTTTAACTAATAATCATAACTACAGGCAAACTAATAAAATGAAGAATGAAACAAACAAGAAAGTATGCCAGTCTACAAATATGACAAAATGAGGCGGCAAAAATTCACCTGGTAATATATGAGTTGTCAAAAGTATTGATAACAATCTGATCACCAGCTAAGACATGTGCTGGTACCTACCAAAAAAAACAAAAAAACAGTAAATAGAAGGAACAAATACAATACAAGTCAAATAAAAATAACAATATGTACAATTCTATAAATTCCCCAAATCAGTGGGCTGCTTTTTTCTCAGTAGTCAAAAATGAAGAGAAGATTCTTTAGTGATAATTCTTTTTATGTGCATAACCTCGAGCCTTCACAAATCTGACATCTTGGTAACTCTATATCACATACATTACCTTGCCCAAGTAACTTTTTTTTTTTTTTTTGAACAGTACCCAAGTAACTTAATCGGCCACCCTAGGGTGCCAAATCGTGCTCTAATCTGCAGATCAACGGATTTAGAGTGAATTCACCATGAATCTGCAGATTCAATGATGTCAATCCTTGGAACGCTTCTGGAAAAGGTTGTGAATTCAAAACAGATTTTAATTTGGCAAATGATATGATGACATGTGCCTGTTTTCATAATAAGCATCACACACGATATCATGTCCAGTTGTGGTTCTGCTTGCACCGCACACACCAATTACTTCCAGCACCATGTACACACTGTCACGTCCCGCCAAGTTTGCCTAAACAAAGTCCATCCTAGAGGAGGTCTAAAGGAAGAGAGGCTAATTGAAGAATCTAGAACTTCCAAGAAGACTCGAGAGAATATGAGAGTATTGTACATAATTCTAGAAAGTGTACATAATATTCTATAATAGAATCTAGAGAGTTCTTGTAAGGTTGTAGAGAGTTCCATGAAAGCTTCTACACAACTCATTTAATAATGTATTCTAGATTGTTTTTAAAAGGCCAAGGTTGCCTATAAAAGAAGTGAGTGTTCATTTCCCTCACATCCAACTTGAGTGTAAAATTCTCTCTCTCTCTCTCTCTCTCTCTCTCTCTCTCTCTCTCACACTAAAAGGTTAAAGGCGAACTTAGCATCACTTCCCTAGCTTGTGAATGTCTACCTTACGGAGTGCTTGGAAATAACCAAGGCCATGACAACACACTCCAATTCAAAACATTTTACAAAATTTTAATTCAAAGCATGTGGATTGAACAAGGAGCCTAGCTGATGTAGTAGAATAAATAGACTAATAAATAGAGTAAGTGTTTGATAAATAGCTTCTTAGTGTAGTCTATAAATAGGTGATGTAATACCCATTGTACTTAGTTTTGGATTAAAGAATATACATTGTGATTGGAGTAGAACTTGGTTTCTCTCTCTAGCCCTTGGGGGTTTTACCCCTAATTGGGGCATTTGTCTTCTTTCTCTCAATTTGATCATTGATTTGAATTTGGATTGCATTATTTGGTATTAGAGCATCAGATTTTGATCCTATTATCTCAGATTCTGATTGGTTCATCACCTAATTCACTACCATGGAATTCATATACCTGATTTAGGCCCTGGTTGTTTGTTGATTGAAAGTCGACTTCCAGATTCTAGGTTACTCTCAGATTCAAGATCGACTCTCCTTGATTCACGAAGCTTCCTCTTGATTCACAAAGTGTCTTCTTCTTGATTCAAGTTCGTTGGATGAAACTCTTTTTGAGTTCTGAAATTCTTCGCAAATGGACTTCTCATATTGGTCTGATTTCGATCTGAGTTCATGATTGCTATTGCGATGAAGATTGCGACCTGGAAGGTGATCTAACTCTTGATTCAAGTTCTTGAGTCAAGTTTGTAGAACCGTAGATTTCGAGTTCAACCTGCTCTTGCTATTTCAATTCGTATCTAGATTTCAGTTCGAGATTGCGACCTTTGAGTCCAAAGGTTGCATTTCGACTTTCCATCGCAATTCGCGATTTGTGGTTTTGATTTCTTCGATCGACTTTGCAACCCACAATCTGATTAGCATATGTGTTCAAAGCCTTAGTTTGAGTTCAGATTCTAGTTTGAAGCTTTTGTTTGAGTTCGTATTCCAGTTCAAAGCCCTTCATGTGTTCGAATCTATCAGGAAACCAAGGGATAACCATTGCAAATCTCTCTGAAGTTGAAGTTGAAGTTGAAGACCTATCGTGACATGAAGATCCACCTTTGTGAACCCAGACCCATCGCAAACTCAAAGTTGTTGTTGTTGTTCATCACGATTGCGACCTAGCTCCTTGATTCGAGTCTGTATTCATTGGAATTCTTGAATCCTCTTCTTGGGTCGAAGTTCACAGACTTCGAATTTGACCTAGTCTTGCGATTTCAGTTTGGCCTTGCGATCTGACTTGCAAATCGAGATTTGATCTGGTATGTTTGACTCACGTTTCTTCTCAATTGGAACTGTTCTGAATCAATTCTTAATGTGGCCATGTTAGTCTTGATTCTTGTTTTGGGATTGGATCTTGATTATTTACTACTTCTTACTGCTGTGAATTGATATTAAATTGAGTTGTCCTCAATTGTGAAATTGGGTCTGGAAATTGTGATCTCTGTAATCTGCATATCTGAGCTATTAGTGAGTCATGTTGGGTTGCTTTGTTATAGCTAATCGGGGTTGAGGTCATCGAGGTGGCCGTGGTAGAGCTTGTGCTTCGAATTTTTGTGAAATCGATATGAATTCGTCAATTGGAAGGGGTATGATGCTAATCCAATTCAAACTCATAATTAAAGAGATAAGTTGAAGCAAATAAATGGACGACTTGTTGCATCACAAGCCGCTATTAAAATTTTTGAAAGCTTCAAAGAAATTATTTGAAGTTTATCACTAGGACTCTTTTATACCTCTTTACGAAGTTGTTTGAGTTGAGTATGTTTGTTGCTTGTGTGCTTGGTTCACATTTTGTGCCAAGGGAGGAAAGAAAGAACGCGTGCAATGCTGAATTCCAGCTCATGATCAGCTACTCTCATGGTTTTGCCTAGTGGATGCATCGTCCATCCTATCATTGTGTCAATCCTCTCAACTTTGCTTTGGAAGATGTCATTTGCAACCATTGGTCTCATTCCAATAGAATGAGTACTCTTCTGCAGGAGTATGCAGGTTAGAGGTGAAGGATTTGGAAATGGGGGTTTATCCGAGTTTTTAGCTAGTGGATATGGACACATCTATGGTTGTTGAACCAAGGATGCAAAGATGAAGTTCAATGTATTTGAAGTTGAGAGAATCATGTTTGTTATTGAGCAAGGAAATGCAGCACATATTCCTTACATATGGTTACATGAGTAGTGTTACGTTGAGTTTACTTAGTTGCTACTTAAACTTGAGGACAAGTTTCTTAAAGAGGGAAAGTATGATGTAGTAGAATAAATAGACTAAGTTTTTGTTAAATAGCTTATTAGTGTATTCTATAAATAGGTGATGTAATACTCCTTGTACTTAGTTTTGGATTAAAGAATATACATTGTGATTGGAGTAGAACTTGGTTTCTCTCTTTAGCCTTTCAAGGTTTTACCCCTAATTGAGGCATTTGTCTTCTCTCTCTCAATTTGATCTTTGATTTGCATTTGGATTGCATTACCAGCTGTCCAGTTTGGTTGTTCCAAAAAATTAAGAAAACATAAATGAACTCATTCATGAATTAGATAATTAGATGTTTTTGGTTGTACAAATGAGTTAACTAAAAATTGTACTAACTTTTTTATTTTCAGGGAACTTCAAATTGGTCATTTCTTTTTATTACATGGGATAACCTAATCTAAAATTAAGAGATTCAAAAATTGTTTTGTTTAGCACCTACAAAAAAACTTGAATTGGTTCATTCATGCATAGGTGAATTTTGAATTAGTTAATTTAAACCAGAATGGTTTCATTCAAGCAAGCAAGCAGTCTAGTAAATTTTAACCAACAAAGTTACCACAATAATGCGTAAGGCTGTAACACTTGACCTATTGATTAATTTTTTCTGTTTTAATTCAATCAACTAGATTAGGATATATAGATGTAACATTTTTTTCCTACTTAGTGAAAGACATGTTACAAATACTCAGGACAAAGATCATATAAATACTTGATGATAACAATACAAAAATGCTTAATAGTACAAATTAAAATGTAAAAATGATATAATATAAATGCTCCGAGTCTTATGAATGTCGAAAGTTTACATTCTCAAGCCCTCACTCAAGGTCCAGAGATTGGTCATTGTAGAGGCAACTCTTGTTTATACTACTCTCATTAAAAACAATCAAGTACTGTTGATTCACTGGAGAAGACTTGGAGATGAGTCTGCTATTGAATATCCATTAGGCTTTACTGACCATGCTACCAAACATCTTCCATGTTTATTGCCCCCAAAACTTTTCAGTACCTTGCTAGTTATTTGGGTTTATCTATTTCAGTGAAGGTAGCAAAGCATTAATTACGAATTCAATGCTCGCTAGCAATCAACAATACAATTTCTAGTAGGACTGCCTTTGCAAATATGTGACACCTTCCAATGTTTGCTAGGATCCTCTCTACCCCTTTCCAACTGTTTGTTTGTAAACTTGAGTTGAATTTTGAAAACTCAAAATATGACACCAATATTGTCATAGAAAATCCACAATCTACCACCATTACACACCACAAGGTCCAACAGCACCAGTTACCAATTACCCCACTTATTCCCAAAGTTTATGGATTCCTGCAAATATTAGAATTTAGTAATAGTCTATTACTAAATTCTAATATTACTAATAGTTATATTTAAATCCTGAACATGGTGTTTCACACCATTCCAATACATGACTATCATTTGTACCAAATTTTTTCCTTATGTTGTATTTGAATTTTCAACAACATAATTATTCGGAATCGTTTTTTCATGTTCAACTAACAAAATAAATATGTTGTGAACTTGTGATAGTTATATCTTAAAGAATCCAACAATAACAAATTATATTTGTTAGAGAAAGAAATAGTCAACAAAATTAGTAAATTGAAAAATATACGGCAAATTATAAGAAATAAAAAAATAAAAAATGAGAGAGAGAGAGAGAGAGAGAGAGAGAGAGACCACCAAATAAGAACAATACAACAACTTACCTGAACAGTGAGACCATTGTCCAGAAGAACTTTTTTATAACTGCAAATCCAAAGAATGAGGAGAAAACCCCCAATTAGACAAGTGTGTGTGGGAAACAAGTAATTAAGCAGGTGGAATGCTTAGTATTACATTTTTCCCCCCTATACGGAGCAATTGTTTGAAAGAGGACATGTATTAATGTGTGTGTCTGCGGGCATGTTTTGACCGTACTTTCAGCAGATGATCGTGTCAAATTCTTGAGAAACACATATATCAAACAAAGGCCAACTATGTCCCCAATGAGTTTAAAATAAAAGAGTATATATGAAACTTCTTTGATGGACAATTATAAATCGTGAAATTCTAAAGCATGAACTTCTTCTCACCATGTGATCCTCATTATTGTTGAGAAGTAAACTTCATTTAGATAATTAAATGTCTATACATACATGATACATGCATGAAGTGGTTCAAGTTTATGTATGTAGTTAAATAATGTTCATGTATGTAGGAGAAGGGTCATGAGTCATTAATGTCTTGGTTCATGTTCTTAGCATAATATTAATATCTATGTACTCTAGGGATTAAGAAGAGAAGTGAAAAAGAGTGAAATGAGAATTGAGATGTAATATGGTGTAATAACCCATGATTTAATCAAACGAAAATTATGAAGTGCTCTCTTCCTATTCACTTTTCTCCCTCATTGTGATTTGAGGTGTCTATCTAACCCACCACGTATTTCCAACAATTATTGATGGACAAATCCGTTCAGAAACAGAGCTCTAATGCATAACTAAAGATTTATAGCATGATAAACTTACTGTGGAGTGGCTGCAATCCCCTTCATAGGAACCTGCGCTTCCACAACTTTGCATGTCACCCGTTGAGGGACCGATGCAGACATCGGTCTTTCATCATAAAGCTGCACGGTGACTGTCATGTTATCTGTTTATGATGAGTATAATATTTTAGTTTGCTAAAATGCAAGTATAGCAGCTGTAACCTTATTATAATCCAGAAGAAGGAATATACATAAACATCAATGGAAGTGCCAAAAGTAAAGGAATCACCAACCATCTACTGTTACGTTATAATAACTCATATATCATTTACTACATATTTAACAATGTTTTGGCTCCCTCCCAATTTTAACAATGTAAATAGTAAATTCATTAAGCAATGGCATTAATATATACCTCCTCCTCCTCCTGTATCAAAAAGCTCAATAAAATCCAAAAATTGGCCAAGAGAGGGATTAACAACTCTCAACTATACAAAAAGGTTACAAAAAAACTCTTAAAACTATACAAAACTCTGTTAAATCAGTTGAATTTTGTAATATGATGACAAGGTTGAATATGGAGAGATAATAAAAACAGAAAAGAGAAGAGAAATTACACAAAGGTTTAACATGGTTCAGCCAATCTTGGCCTACGTCCACCTACACAAAGCCTTATGACTTACATCTTTCATTCACTCAACTTGATCATCTTAATTACATGGTACACCATATATATATATAGTAGGAGATACAATCAAATCCCTTCAGTTAAGGAATTGAAATAAATCAACGATACAAAAAATCATGATAAGCATAAATCATGGGATCTTCATATATTCTGATATCTTTAACAATATAATATGATCTTTGACACTCCCCATCAAGTTGAAACACGGAACGGTTTTAGTGAAGTATCCAACTTGAACTCGAAAGTAGGATGATCATTACAAACAACTATAATGAAATAGCCAAAAAAGGAAAACAATTGTAATCACTGCCCTCGCTTCAATGACAACTTAGGAGAACATAAGAAAGGAATCAACATCGGGGTTTTTTTTTTTCCTTCTTTTTTTTTGGGGGGGGGGGGAGACAACCAACAACAGAATTTTATTGGTAACAAAACTTGAAAACAAGGGGAGGACAAGAAGTCCTCATAAAATGACTAAAGATCAAAGCAGTAATCTAAATCCAAATAGTAAAAACAAGAAAACAAAATAGAAAATAGTCCATCACTAAGGATGACAAATAGCAGCCCAAGTTGAATTTTGTAATAAGACAATATGGTTGAATATAAAGAGAGAATAGAGACAGAAAAGAGAAAAGTAGGAATACAAAGGTTTAACATGGTTCAGCCAATATTGGCCTACATCCACACACACAAAGCCTTAAAGAGTTACATCTTTCATTCACTCAACTTGATACTCTAGTTTATATGATACACCATCTATATAGAGTGAGAGATACAATCAAATCCTTTCAGCTAAGGAATTGAAATAAATCAAAGATATAAAAAATCATAATAAGCATAAATCATGGGATCTCCATATAAGCTAATATCTTCCATATCTTCTGATATCTTTGACAATATAATCTTATCTCTAACACTCCCCCTTTAGTTGGAACACGGAACGGTTGAAGTTAAGTATCCAACAACTACAATGAAGTTGCCAAAAGACAACAACAATTATAATAATTCCCTTCAATGACAACTTCAATGAACATAGCAAGGAATCAATATCTTGTAACAGAGAAATGTGCACTGAATCAATCATGATGCAATAAGATAAACCAACCAAGAGAGTGAAATCAACAAGACCAAAGCAACGGCAAATCACCACAAACATAAAGACTGAAAAACGGCATCCCACAAAGAATGCTACCGAACACACCAATAGCCTAAAAATAAAAAAGAATCAAATACGTGCTTATCACATTAGCACAGGGACCCTAAAAGGGTAGAGAAGCTAGAAAACTCGGCATATCACAAAATAATTCTACCGAACCCACGGAAGCCCCGAAATACGTAAAAATCATAAAGTTTGCTTACCACATCAGCAAACTAGAGGTTAACTCAAGGAAGAGGGAAAAACACCTTGATAAAAAAAAGGTGAAATGAGAGAGTTCTCCATACAGAAACATGCCTAAGGTTCAGTAGGCTCTGATACCAAGTTAAATTTTGTAATAAGGCAATAAGGTTGAATATAGAAAAGTAAGAACACAGATTTAACGTGGTTTGGCCAATATTGTCCTACATCCACATACACAAGGCCCTAAAGCACTACATCTTTCATTCATTCAACTTGATACTCTTGTTTACATGATACGCCATTTATATAAAGTAGGAGATACAATCAAATCCTTTCAGTTAAGGAATTGAAATAAATCAAAGATAAAAAATATAAAAAAAAAATCATAATAAGCATAAATTATGGGATCTCCATATATTATAATATCTTTCATATCTTCTGATATCTTTAACAATATAATCTTATCTCCAATACCCCAATCCCTAGAAATCAAAAACAAAGGAATTCCTTCGAAAAGGGACAACACACAAGCCTAAACTGAAGCCAAATGCCTCACTTTATCCCACATAGCTTCCAATTCTGAATCCTCGTCATTAAAAATCCTTGCATTTCTCTCTAGCCAAATGGTCCAAAAAATAGCAAAGACAATGCAAGACCACAATGTTTTGGCCTTCCTATTACCTCCAAACCCGCCATAAAAAACTAACAGCATATGCGTGCACATCCATGAAGCAACTCACTAAACATCACAAAGACCAAAGAGACGCTGCCATAAAACAAGTGCCACCAGGCAATGACGAAATAAGTGATCAACTGATTCCTCCCCTCTACACATTATGTACCCATTGAGGACAGAGATTAGGCCTTCTTCTTTGGAGAAGAGCAGACCACATGAAAACTTCACTTTATGAGGAATAACTGCTTTCCAAATTTTTTATGAAGTGGAAACAAAGTAGTGGAAGGTACATCAATAATCATATCAAACAAAGATTTACATGAAAAAAACCCCGAAGAAATGATGTTCCATAGCCTCTTGTTTCTATAGAGAGGAACCAAAGAAACTCCATCAAGCAATGACAGTAAAGAAGCCAACTCAAGAGACTCTTTATCGGTTAGATTCCTAAGAAAATTGAAATTCCATGATTTTGGTGACATGGTAGAACATGCCACTGACGCAACAGAAACATTCTGAGATCGGGCCAATCTATAAAGAAGTGGAAAGACTATCAAAAGAGGAATCCCCCACCCATGTATCATCCCAAAATCATACACTTCCCCATTACCCACTTTTAAAGAAAAGAATGTAGACACAAGTGGGAGCAAATGAGAAATGGACTTCTGTTGTGATCGACAACTGCCTCTACTAACCACAATAGAGTACCATTGGCTTGAACACCATACTTGCTCTCAATTATGGAGTGCCATAGCGATTCACTTTCGATTGGAAATCTCCATAACCACTTGCTCAAGAGAGTAAAGTTCCTTGCAACAATATTCCCAATGGCAAGGCCCCCTTTATTTCTAGGAAGAGCAACAACCTCTCACTTAACTAAGTGAATCCTAAACCCCACTTTAAATCCTTTCCAAAGAAAGTCCCTCATTAATCTCTCAATTTTCTTAGCAATCCTAACCGGAATCTTGAACATAGACAAAAAATAGACAGGAATACAACTCAACACAAATTGTACCAAACATCTCCACCCCTCCAGATAACAAGGCCTTCTTTCATCCCTCCAATCTTTTTCCCAACCTTATCAAGGATAGGATTCCAAAAAGCCTCTGACCTATGATCTGCCCCCAATGGTTACCCCAAATACTTCATAAGAAAATTTTCAATGGAACATCCCAAAATTGCCGCCATCTATTGCACAAAGCTAGGCTCCAGATTAATGCCTACGACACTACTTTTAGTAAGATTGACTTTGAGACTAGAAACAACTTCAAAAATCCTCAGAAGCGCGAGAAGATTTCTCACCTTGCTTTAATTGATGAAAAAAATAGTGTCATCCTCAAACTCTAGATGAGTGACACAAATTTTATCCTTTCCCACCACAAACCCCTCAATCTCATCCTTTTCCTTCGTTTTCTCCATCAATCTTCCCAACATGTTCACTACTAATATAAAAAGGGAAGGCGATAATGGGTCGCCTTGTGTTAATCCCCTAGATGCCTAAAAAGATTTCCCATCTTTACCATTTACTATAACAGATATATTGCATGAAGATACACCCCCCCAAATCCACTTCCTCCACCCATCTCCAAAACCCTTCCTTTCCATAGCAAAATCCAAAAAATCTCAACCCACATGATCATAAGCTTTCTCAAAATCCACCTTGAAAATGATGCCCTCCTTATGCAAACCACTATACTCCTCGACAACTTCATTGGCCACTAAGACCATATCCAAAATATGCCTCCCTTGCGCAAAGGCACCTTGTATTGACGAAATCATATCTCCTTCCTAGGACATCCCTAAGTCTCTTCAAAAGCACCTTTCCCAAAATCTTGTAAAGAGATGTGACCAGACTAATGGGTCTAAAATCCCCAATCTTGACCAACCTCTCTTTCTTGAGAATAAGACATGAATGATGCATTAGTGCAAAGATCATCTTCCCAACTTTCAAAAAATTCCCTAAACACTCCCATGCCATTAAAAACCCATCCAGTCCGAGATCCTTATTTCTCTCTCAATCAAAAACAGCCTGATACACCTCGTGCTCATCAAAAGTTCTCTAAAGCCATCTAGTTTTAGATGCTTCCACCGGTTTCCAATTAATCCCTTCAATCCCTGGTCGTTCCACTCCCCCGTTAGAATAAAGATTTGAATAAAACTTGAAAACCTCATCTACAATTTGGTCCTCCTTATTTACCACTACCCCTTGACCAACCTCCAAAGACTTAATGAAATGTTTCTTCCTTTTCCCAGACGCAACTCTATGAAAGAATCTGGAAATGATATCACCTTATTTTACCCATATCAACTTTGCCCTTTGACCCCAAAAAAATTTGCTCCTTAAAAACTGATTCTTCCAAACTCACTTTCACCATAGTTCTTTCTTCCCTCAACTCTCTAGACAAGCCTTCTGTGGACTCCTTTGTATCTAACTCTTCAATCCTAACTCTCTCTACTTTTGACTCGATCAAATCACCAAAAACCTCTCGTTTCCACACTCAACTTTTACTTAATCCCTCTCAACTTTCTCATAAATCTAAACCTTTTCCACCCATGGACTCTGTAGCTAACCCACCACTCTCTAAAATATTCCTTAAACAAAAGATCTTCCAACTACACATTTTCGAACCTAAAAGGTGACGGTCCCCCCTTTAAATGGACAAGGCGATGATACGAAACAACCCTTGACAAAGCCTCTTGCCTAATGTTGGGAAACAACTTTTCCCATCCCAACGAGTAAAGAAATTTGTCCAATCTGCAACACACTAGGTTTTCCTGAAGGTTAGACCAGGTAAAACGAGCATTACTCAAGGGAAGATCAACCAACTCATAATCTCTACAAAAGAATCAAAATCCCTCATGCTCCCATTTGTACTCATACCATTGAGCTTTTCTGATACCCTTCTAACGACATTGAAGTCTCCACCCACACACCAACTCGGAGAACATAACCCAAACAAACCTGCCATCTCCTCCCACCAACCCAGCCTAGCATTAGGCCTATTGGGACCATAAACCCCTGTCAACCACCATTCACTACTATCAACATTTTGAAATTTAATAGACAATGAAAAATCCCCTAGAAGTGTCTCGCACTCCGTCACTACCCTCTAATCCCAAATAATCAAAATTCCCCCTGACTTCCCACAAGAAGGCAAAGAAGCCCACTTACGAAATCTTGTCCCCAGATACTTTTAATAAAAGATCTATCACACATCTCACTCTTAGTTTCCTGAAACATCACAATATTCGGTTGATGAGCTTTCAAAAACTCTTTAACCACGGCCATCTTTCTATAGAACTGCAGCCCTCTAATATTCCAACTTAAAATTTTCATTAAGAACTGGCATTACCCTCACTTCATCCTTCCCTGATAATTATTCCCCCCCTATTCCTATACTCAGTATCATTATTTTTTTTTTCTTAGACCTCTTCCCATTGTTTCTAACCAAAGATAACCCTAAAGTGTCTAGCAAATGCACAAAGTCAGGCAAATCCCCCTCTTCCAAAGGAAAAGATACATGCTCATATCTCTCAACCACTTACCTGTCTCGTCAACACTGTCCCCATGATCACTGTTCTCACCAAGCCTGTGGTTACTAGACATCTCCCTTGAACAATCAATCTCAAGATGGGTTACATTGTCACTGATAGCACAACTATTTATAGGTAAGTGGGACGTAGTGTCAACCCCATTGAAGACCACTCTATTAGACTATGGAAGAATATGAATATTGTGCAACCCTCCCCCAAGAGCAGACCTAGAAAAAAGACCCTAATTATTATTTAAAAGTGAAGAACTCATGTTGTCCCGCTCAAAGGAATCACATAACTTTTCACAAGAATTAATTTCAAAGGCCTTCTCACGTTCTGGGGTCCCAATACACTCCTTGCAAGAGGAAGACAGAATGTTTTCTTCATGGAAAAGCCAATTCAACTTTGGATAAAAAATATTAATCTCATCATCCTTGTCACCTCCATCTATATCCGGAATTGTTGAATCCTCATAACTCAGATGATCCATACCCCTCCAAAGCTTATAACACCTCTTGGGGATTGTGCAACCCCTCTTCCACATCATTCATCACCCCATCTATCCCATTGAGCTCTTTTTCTCATGCCTCTACCTCCCCTCCCAGATTGTCGCCTTCTTTCGAAAATCCACTTTGTAAAAACTCTCCATTTGATCTATCAACATCTGCTAAGCCCAGATGAATCTCGGATTCATTGAGATAAGCTTTCAGGTCCTCAAAAACTCCCTGGAAATGTGCATCTCCAGTCATGACGAATCTCATCGGCTCATTTCCTTCCCAGTCAAGCTCATTTGGCTGCAAGGAGAGAGCCCTAACCTGTGAATCCTCGTGACACAAACCATAAGGCACACCCAGACCCACCCTCAAGTTCTTTCTGATGTGGCTTTGAATATTACTTGGACCCTTCAGGAAATTTGGCCCATTTCCCCCTTTGGTTGTCACTAAAACTCTGGGTCTTGGAAAAATGGCCCATAAGGCTATTGATTGGGCCTACTTGCTGGCCTTTCTCCAACATATGAGAAACAAGTGGCCTCTTTTCTCGTGTTGACCCAACTTCAAACAGCAGCCCATTCGAAGGGGCCTTGGACTGAAAATTTGCTCAGGCCATTTGGCTTTTGAAAATCAAAAGGGTCCTGGACCAACGCATTTCTTAACCCATCTAACCCAAACTCGTGTCTTTCCTCCTCAACCCTTGCTTTACTCTCTAAGTTGACTTTAATCTGCTATAAACCTTTCATCGCTTCGATTCCAACACAACCAATGGACCTCTAACATCCTAACTATCTCCCCTGCCACACATCCTACCTGTCCCTTCCGACTCCTTATCTCCCCATTCTCCGACGCTGGGACCGGCTGAGAAATCTTGTCAAAACTCCATTGTCGATGCTCCACTTTCCTTCAAACAGGTTTTGATAATGGTTTTAATCGGACTTTAATAGGAGCTCCAACCACCTCAAACTCCATGGTTGCTGGGCGAAAGCCACAATCAAATCCCCTTACCTTCACTCTTGCCTCAAACAGATTGTCAAAGGATTTTGTTCTGCGATCAATTTCTAATAACCCACCACATTTTTTCCCAATCAATTCGAAAGTCCCATGGTTCCAAAGATTGAAAGGTAGATTGCAAATAGCAATCCATCCTCCATACGAAGTGATAACACCAGAATTGCTATGCCTTTCCTCTGACCATCTCTCTAGCTTCAAGCAATTCCTTCGTCAAAGAAACGCACACCATGATCTCCAAAGAACCCAACCTCCTCATTATTAATGGCGAAGAATAAAGCCCGATTTAATTGAAACGGACGGAGATCTGTAGTCTTTGAAGCTTGAATAATCCGCTTAGGGTATGATTGAATATCATCCCTTATTTATAACTGAGGATTTAGGGTTTACAAGAGAGATAATTATAGAATAATACAAAAGCTAATATAGTGCAACTTTCGACTTAATAAAAAAATGCTAACACTTTCGGTGAGTATAATATGCTAACACTCCCCCTCAAGCTGGTGCGAAGATATCTCTCATGCCCAGCTTGCCTAATATGTCATGAAATGGTTTATTCCCAACCCCCTTGGTGAGAATGTCAGCAAGTTGTTCACCAGACTGGACAAAAGGAGTACAAATGGTACCACTAGTGAGTTTCTCCTTAATTAAGTGGCGATCAATCTCAACATGTTTTGTCTTGTCATGTTGAACTGGATTGTGAGTAATGTTGATGGCGGCCTTATTATCATAGTATAACCGCATGGAATCGGTCTGATCAATACTTAGATCACTCAACAATAACTTGAGCCATAAAAGTTCACACACACCTTGTGCCATAGCTCTAAACTCAGCTTTGCGCTTGACCTGGCAACCACATTCTGTTTCTTACTCCTCCAGGTAACTAGGTTGCCTCCAACAAATGTGCAATACCCTGAAGTCGATCTCCTATCAGTTACTGATCCAGCCCAGTCAGCATCTGTATAGGCTTCCACATGAAGATGATCATACTTTGAAAAATAAAAACCCTTACCAGGAGCAGACTTCAAGTACCTCAAGATTCTCATGACAGCCTCAAGGTGAATCTGATGAGGAGCATGCATAAACTGACTAACCACACTGACAGCAACAGCAATATCAGGACGAGAGTGAGATAGGTAAATGAGCTTACCCACTAATCGCTGATAGCTCCCCCTATCAACAACTCCCAATTTCTGATTGGGTTCCAGTGGAGTGGCACATGCCTTGCAGCCAAGCATCCCAGTTTCCTTCAACAGGTCAAGCACATATTTTCTCTGTGAGATAAATATCCCATCCTTAGAGCAAGCAACTTCAATTCTCAGAAAATACTTCAAGCTTCCCAAGTCTTTGATTTCAAACTCATTAGCTAAATATTTCTTCAACAGAGGTATTTCCTCACTATCATTGCCTGTAAGAACTATGTCATCTACATAAACAATAAGTGTTGTAGTCTTACCATATGAGGAATATTTCACAAACAATATGTGATCTGCCTGACTTTGTTTGAAGCCATATTTAAACATAGCCTTAGTGAATCTCTCAAACCAAGCCCTTGAAGACTGTTTGAGACCATATAATGACTTCCGAAGCTTGCATACTTTGCCTTCTGTCTGATGATCCGCAAAACTAGGAGGAATGTCCATATATACCTCTTCTTCGAGGTCACCATGGAGAAAGGCATTCTTGACATCAAATTGATAAAGCGGCCAATCAAGATTAGCTGCTAAAGAGAGAAGTACTCTGACTGAATTCATCTTAGCCACAGGTGCGAAGGTCTCCTGATAATCAATGCCATATGTCTGAGTAAACCCTTTTGCCACAAGTCTTGCCTTGTAACGCTCAATAGACCCATCTGCTTTGTGTTTCACCGTATATACCCATTTACATCCCACAGGTCGTTTGCCCGTAGGTAACTCAGTCAATTCCCAAGTGCCATTCTTCCTAAGTGCTTTCATTTCCTCAATCATGGCTAGTTTCCACTCAGAGGTAGCAAGAGCATCCTGAAAATGGTTAGGAATGCTAACAGAGGAAATATTGGACACAAACGCTCTATATGAGGATGACAAATGAGAGTATGACACAAACTGTGAGATAGGATGTTGAGTACAAGATCTCACACCCTTCCTCTTGGCAATAGGAACATTAAGATCAATAGATTCAAGAGATTCAAAGTTACCTAAACTTTCATCAGGAGCAGGAGATGGCAGTGGAGTAGCAGAAGTGGTCCCTTATATCCAGTTAACTTGTTGTCTGTCTATGTCCCGGACATAAACATGCCCGACCTTATCCTTGGTGACAGTGGGTTCTATAGTCCCAGTAGAAGAGGATGGTGCAAGAACAACTGGTTCAACAACTGGTTCCACCATAGGGAGCACAGGACTCACTTCACACCAAGGCTCCCCCGGAAATGAGGACAGTGACACCGGAGAGGACAAGAAATAGGACTGGGACTCAAAGAAAGTAACATCCATGGACACAAACCACTTACGAGAAGAAGGGTGATAACATTTATACCCCTTTTGACTAGGAGAATAACTAAGGAAAACACACTTGAGGGAGCGAGGGTCCAACTTACCACGAGAGAGAGAGTGATTATGAACAAAACAGACACAACCAAAAATTTTAGGGGGAATAGAAAACAAGGACTGAGAACCTAGGAGGATGTAAAGAGGAGCCTATTTGTGCAAGACCTGGGTAGGGAGACGATTAATAAGATGGGCAGCGGTGAGAACGGCATCGCCCCAATAGGGCCGAGGCATATTCATAGAAAAACACATGCACCGAGCCATGTCAAGAAGATGCCGATTCTTGCGTTCCGCCACCCCATTCTGTTGAGGGGTATTGGTGCAAGAGGTCTGATGGATAATGCCATGAGTAGAGAAATATTGTCCTAACCCAGAATCTATGCATTCCCCGCCATTATCAGAACGAAAGAGTTTGACAGTGGCCCCAAACTGAGTACAAATCATCTTATGAAAAGTGCGAAACACAGAGAAAACCTCACTCTTATCTTTTATGAGATACACCCAAGTAGCACGAGAAAAATCATCAATAAATGTAACAAACCATCGATGACCTTTCACAGACATAACACGAGAGGGACCCTAAACATCAGAATGTATTAAGGAAAAAGGAACTAAACTTTTATTCAAACTGGGAGCAAAAGAAGCTCTGTGTTGTTTTCCGAGTTGACAAGACTCACAAAGAAAGTCAGACACATGATGATTGGCGAAACCAAAAGGAAATAAATGCTTAAGTAAATGAAATGAAGGATGTCCAAGACGCCGATGCCACAGCCATAAATCAGCGGGGGTAGTAGAAGACGTAGTGGAAGCATAAGCAAGTTTGTCCGGTTGATCTAGGAAGTATAGACCATTTTCTGCACTACCACTGCCAATCGTCCTCCTCGTGACAAGGTCCTGAAAAAGACAATGATCAGGAAAAAACGTCACACTACAATTCAAATCCTGGGTGAGACGACTCAAGGATAACAGATTAACAGAAAAATTGGGAACATAGAGAACAGAAGACAAATGTATGGTAGGAGTGACATGGACTAAACCTTTTCCAGAAATGGAAGAAACAGTACCATCGGCAATCCTAACTTTGTCCTGACCTGAAAATGGCTTATAGACAGAGAAAAGATCAGAGGAGCCAGACATATGATCTGAGGCACCAGAATCAATGATCCAAGACAAAGACTTATGACACAGGAAAGCACAAGGAGAAGAGGCTAAGTTACCTGAGCAGGTAAAGGACGAGGAAGCTATACTGAGAGCAGGAGAAGACCGGCGGTCCAATAATTGGCGCAAAGCATCCTCCAGCTCAATATCAGAAGCTTGGCCAACAGGAGTAGAAGTAGAATCAAGTGGATCAACGACACTAGTCTGATGAGCCCGAGAATAGGAACCACGTCCTCTAGATTGGCCTGACCAACCGCTTCGAGAACCAGACTGATCACCTCAACCCCCGGATGGAGTCCCATGAAGCTTCCAACACGTCTCACGAGTGTGCCGTGGCTTCTTGCAGTAATCACAGAATACCGACTCCTTAGCGGCGAGCGGAGGATGGGAGTCGGTGAGACCATCTCGAGGTAAGCGATGTCTTTGGCGGTCGATGAGGCGAGGACATCATAGCAGACCGGCGACTCTCCTCATTCTGTACATAGGCAAATGCCTCCTGAAGTGAAGGAAGAGTGTCCATACCCAGAACTCGACCGTGAACTGGATCATACTCTACATTTAGTCCGGCCAGAAATTTAAAGACCCGTTCCCGTGCGAGGAACTTCTTGTACCTGACAGAATCAGCAAGGCAAACGGGCTTATAGTCTTCTAGGTGGTCAAGGCGTTTCCAGTCGTTGGTGAGAAAGGTGAAATATTGCAGGACAGTCTGCTCCCCCCTGAATTGAGCTCTCAATACAGCGGCGCAACTCAAATGCCTGTGAGAAATTCCCTTTGCGGGAATAGGTGACAGCCACAGCATCCCAAACTTCCTAGGCAGTCTCCATAGACAAGTAGCCCTCACTAAGTTCTGGAACCATAGAATGGATAAGCCAACTCATAATCCAAGAGTTGTTAATCTCCCATTGGTCATAACCTGAGTCAGTGGTACTAGGTGCCTGTATCCTGCCATCAACATACCCCATCTTCCCTCTGCTCTTCAAAAACATAGTCAAACTTTGAGACCATGTTAGGTAGCTCTGACCATTAAATAGAGAGGTGGTGATTTTTATACTAGGGTTGGGGTTCTCAGTCATGGTAGTAGGTATAATAGGACTCTCACTCCTTGGTGTTTAAGAAGAAGGGGACACACTAGAGGAATCTGTCATGGATACAATACTACCAAACCCGCAACAAAACTAGTGGCAATCACAAACCCGGAAGGTGGTGGCAAAATGACTACTATGAAGGCATAACAAAATTAAGAAGGCATAACAAAATTAAGAAATCATAGTTTTTGTTTTTTTTTTATATATATTTATTTATTTAGGTATTCATTTATATAGATGTATTGATACCGTGTTATACAGAACACAACATAGGATACCAAACCGAGATCAGAGAATACGGTAAGGCGGTGAGAGGTGAAGGTTGGAGGAGCTCGGCAGTGACGAGCTATTTGGAGGAGCTCGGCGAAGGTGAGAAGGTCGATCTTGAGGCGGAAGGCTGAGGAGCTCAACGAAGGTTGAGGAGCTCGATGCAGAGCTCGACGAAGGCTGAGGAAGGCGACAAAGGTTGAGGAAAACGAAGCAGAGGTAAATTTTTGAACCCTAGAGTGTCGTTGGTGCGAAGGGCGACCAACAAGGGTGAGCCAGAACTTTAGTGGTTCTGCTCTGATACCATGAAGCTTGAATAATCCGCTTAAAGTATGATTGAATATCATCCCTTATTTATAACTAAGGATTTAGGGTTTACAAGAGAGATAATTATAGAATAATACAAAAGCTAATATAGTGCAACTAGTGCAACTTTCGGCTTAATAAAAAAATGCTAACACTTTCGGTGAGTATAATATGCTAACAGTCTTCTCAAAAAATTTGCTCAGTTCCTTTTCAGTTTGGGCCCAACTACTGAAGAAATCAGTCCTAGTGCAAACCACCACTTGCTTTGTGCCCAACCACTATTCCCATGCCAGAATCAGAGAAAATCACCTCTTGCTTTGAAGCATCTCCTTTGAACAAATCTGCATACAAGCATGTTTTGTTCACCCCTGTTTTCAGACCCTTAACCAGGTCTGCAAAAGAACCACCTCTGTGATTGTTTTTTGATTTCCCATCTTGGACAATTCAATAAAGGCTCCTCTCTTGTTGCCGAACTTCTGTAGACAAAAATACTGCCGAACTACTACTATATTTGCTGAAAAAGATTCCATCATTGATTTTTTTTTTTCCACCCCTCACTTAGAGTTTGCATCGCCCAAAAGACACCTCCCAAATCGATCTTCAAAGAAAAGCTTCACGTTCGATTTCTTTCGATAATCTCCACTAACCCCCCTCCTGACTTTTCATCAATCTGAATAATGATGATCTTATGCTCAGTCCTCAACTCTGAGCTTTTCTCCCTATAATCTCTAATCTTAACACACAGTCTCTCTCTCTCTCTACATGTCTTGCGGCTGCAAATGAACTGAGTTGTTCGCGAGCTCAGCTCAGTTTGGTTTGTTAAGTAAATAAACAAGCTCGAGCCTAACTCTTAGGCCTGTTTAGTAAACGAGCAGAGCTCAACCTCAAATAAACTCGGCTCGTCAATCTCGATTCGTTTATCTTTATTTAAATTATAAAATAAATATATTATTTGTATATTATGAATTATGTATAAATAATAGCATAAATATATTATTTATATGTTAAATAATATAAATAATTTTTTTATTAAATAATATATAAATATATTATTTATATATTTAAATAATGTAGATAATCATGATAAAAATTTCATTATTGAGCTTCGAATCGAGCTCGAGTTCGACTAATATTAACAAAACGAGTCGAGCTCAAGTTGGATAATTGAGCTTGATAAACAAACGAGCTGAGCTCAAGCCTAGAAGGCTCGACTCGATTCGTTTACAGCCCTACTTGCATGTGCTCAGGGTATTGAGTCGTGCAAAGAGAAAAGTTTTCTTTAGATTATGAGGATGATTGATTTTGAGATGGACCAACCTCTACACATGAAAAAAAAAAAAACAAAGAGAGCAAGGAATCAACATCTTACAACAAAGAAATGTGCATGGAATCAATCATGATGGAAGCAAGTGAAACCAACCGACAGAGAGAAAGCAACAAGCTTGAACAATGGCAAATCACCACAAACAAAAAGGTTGGAAGAATGGCGTATCACGATGAATGCTACCGAATACACCGGTAGTCCAAAACACAAAAAGAACCAAATATGTACTTACCACATCAGAACAAGGACCCTAAAAGGACATAGAAGTAACCATACCACCTTAGAGGGCTCACCGGACAACACCTATACTAGGAATGGTCTGGTCAGTGATGAAGGAGGCCTCAACAGGGGTTGGGAAGGCCTTTCAAAACCTACTAGGTCTAGAAGAAGGTGAAAGAGAGCCCGTTAGGGCTGGAGGAAAGCAAAAGAGGGGATGGTTGCCGTCAAGTAGGCCTTAGGGATGCCGATCGATGGAGGAGGACATATGAATGAGATGCAGCTAGAATTTAGGCTTTGATACTAAGTTGAATTTTGTAATATGACAATAAGGTTAAATATGAAGAGATAATAAAGACATAAAAGAGAAAAGAAAGAACACAAAGGGTTAAAGTGGTTCAGCCAATCTTGGCCTACATCTTTCATTCACTCAACTTGATCCACACATATAAAGCTCTATGGGCTACAAATTTCATTCACTCAACTTGATCCTTTTGATTGCATGGTACACCATATATATAAAGTGGGAGATACAATCAAATCCTTTCAATTAAGGGATTAAAATAAATCAAAGACACAAAAAATGATGATAAGCATAAATCATGGGATCTCCATATATTCTTATATCTTCCATATATTCTGATATCTTTAACAATATTATCTTATTTTCAACAAACCCCATGTGGTCCAATAATTTATTGCAATAAAAATGCTACTTCCAGAAATGATTAGTTAATCTCGAAATTATTTTCAATCTTAAAAAGGGAAACAATGTCTCAATACATTAGGACAAGTCCCAAACATCATACGCGCAAAACTAACAAATTTTTAAAAGAAAAGGAAAATAAACAAACAAAACATATGATGCTTAAAAAAAAGACAGTCACAATAGCATGATTTCAAAATGATAAAAAAACAAATCTTTGTATTTTTGAAGCTTCCAATGACTAATAATGCTTTATACGTGTACATGTAGATGTAGGACACCTTAGAAAGAAAGAAGAGAGAAGAAAAGATGAGGGAGAAGAGGGCCATAGCCCTAACACAACCACAGCCTAAAACACTCTCAATTCATTAATCAAAACTAAATAATAAAATGCAAATACTTAATATTTATAGGCTAGAAAACCTAATCAAAATAGGAAACTAAATCATAATCTAGACTCCTAATAAAACTCAATTGACTTAGAAAACTAAATCCTAATAAAAAAGGAAGCAAATATTAATAAAAATTCCTAACCAAAATAAGACTCTTGATTAAACTACAATTAAAATAAAATAAATAAAATAAAAAATACTAAAGGCAAATCTCCATGCATGCACGTTCCGCATCACATGTACTTTGACTTCAATGAACTGGAAAGAAGTATTACTGAGTAGCCTTACCACCAATGTGGCATTATGAAGTAGTTGTAAGTAAGAGCAACACAATGGAAGTATGTAGGGTAACACCTAAAGCAAAGGTACGAATGGTGGTGAGAGAGCATGGTGATAGTGTAGTGCATCACGTTAGGTAGTCATGCAGGTAGATGTCAGGGTGGTGGATCTTGCATTGACAATGTTGAGAAGGTGGTGGTTGAAGATGACAATAGCAACAATCAGGTCATGATTGTGGTTATAGGCCTTAGGTTATTGTGAAAACATTGACAAGATCTATTAGCATTTAGAATAATAATTCACCTCAAGCGAGTCTTCCCAACTACACTTGCTTTGTACAGCATTTTTCACTCATAAACCAACACTATATCCTTCATTATATCATTCACTCTCATGTCATTTTATCATCATCATCTCAATCCACAAATGCTAGCCCAGCTTAGACAACCAAAATCTTCTCATCTAGAATAGTGCCTTCTTATAAATCTAAATGCATTATACTCTTTGGATCTTTTACTATTTCAATGGGCACATCTCAGCACTACACCCATTTCCTATAACATTTTCCTTCCTTGACAAGCAAATGGTTCAGTAAAGCGTTAGCTATTGAACTTCATGATTAAATTCATTTTAATTTAGGGGTTGTTTGGGAAGTGCTAGATTAATATACTTTTTGACTTTTTATGAAAAAACGTGAAATATGGGTTGGGTTTGAAATGATGTGGTAGAGAGGTGATCTGACTTAAATAAGATGATTGTGACCTAAATAGGATAATGTGCTAAAATAGCATGTGCTATTTTAGCACATGCCAAACAACCACTTAATCAAATTTACTTTTATCCTTAAGCATTGCTTGTTAAGATAACAAGGCCCATCTTTTGGCACAGGCACATTAATAGAAGAAAAATTGCAGCCAATTAAAGATGTCTTGTTGCAAACAATAAGTTCAAAATGCAAAAACTGAAATGCATGCAACACAAGGCCAAATACTAAATGTCATCAACCTTTTAGATACACAGCGGCTTCACCAAACAAGTCCTTGGGCACATCCAACTGATCATATGTCTTAGGCCTGACAAAATTTGCAAACAAAAAACACGGGGAGTGAATTTTCTGAGTACGTGTGTGTGTGTAACTTTGACTATAAGAAAATGTAACAGGAAAAAAGAAGAAGAAAAAAATAGAACTTACTCCGCTAGCACCACAAAGTTATCCTCAGTATACAAGTATGTATAGGGCTTTTCTTCAACAAATACTTCTGCACCACATCAAATGAGATTAAAATAACACAAAGAAGTGCCAAACACAATAAATATCAAGCTACATACCACATAACCTGATATCCATGAATTTGAATAATATTATCATCAAAAATATATATTGAGCTCAAAGTAGAAGATAACTGCTAGAACTAACAAATGAAACACATAATAGAAGAGGTTTGAAGTGTGTTTCGTAGGCTGTTAGCTTCCCAGCCTAGAGGTTTTGGAGTTAAATGGATCTGATTTGATCATCAGCAAAACCTAATGTCTGGCTGCATGCTAGACTTTGAATCACTAGACATGCTGCCTTGTTTCTTGGTAGTGAGAAAGCAAACAGCAAGCACAAAAGATCCTTTAACAAACAAGGTAATCCCACCAACTTACGTTATCTCAGCTGATCAAATAATAACAAAGAGAGGGCTTGGATGGCCAACAAAATTAATTCAACCCATTTAAGGGTATTGAATGAGTAGAATTTGAAAGTCATTCGCTTTGCATTAGTCCCCCAAAGTGCCCAAATTCGCATAATTAATACAGCTCAATAGAAACCAAGACACATAATATTACTAAGCAATGAAAATTTTATAAATTTTAAATATATAGACCATCTCGAGGTTGAATGTTCTAAATGCATAGCAACTAACAGTCCATCTCTAAGTGGGTAATTAAAGATTATATAGATTTAGCCAATTCAAATATCATAATCAATTGAAATCCATTTGCACTGGGAACAACGCCTGGTGCAGTACCAAAAGCTTAAGTTACCAAGTGCAAGAGTACAGGTTAGAAACTAAAAGTAGGTTTTATGCAAATAATGCCAAAGATTAGTGGGACCAACACCAGGTAAAGATGTAGAGACCCTGCCTTTTGTAATTATCTTTGAAGCCCTAATTTTAAGATTTATTTCAATGAAGACCCTGAGTTATCGAGTAGATGTGCTTTAAACCCTAATCGATCCCAGTGTTTTAGTTATCATTTTTAAACCCTAAATAATTATTATTAAAACCCTAGGGTGTTATTTTATTACTTAAAAACCCTAACTTCCAGTTAATGTTAAACACGCCCGGTCCTTCGCTTTTTTTTTGGTTATTTGATCCATCGGGACCGAAATTAATTCTGTCATTTTCTCATTAAAATATATCAAATATAATTTATTACTTTTCATAATTTAGAGTCTAGCCCCTTTTATTTTTATTTCATTTTCAACCCTAGTTATATAAAATAATATAATTAGTGTACTTTTCTTCCATTTTTATATTGTTATTTGTACAAGATATATGATATATACATAAAAATATATATTTTTGTACAAAAGTCAAGACATGGCCTTTGATGGGTTTGATGTATTGATGTAAAGCATAAGAAGCTCAAGGAAGGCTAAATTCAAAGAAGAATTGATATTTTATAGAATTTTTAGAGCTTTGAAGCCTCTTCTGGGTTTGTGTGATGCAACCCTAACTCTAGGTGTGATGCTTATGGAATCTAGGTGCACTGCGTAGACCTATCTTCTTCTCTTCTTCTTTTATGTTTCAGTTTACTATTCACGAGTCACTGTTTACAGCCTCATAACAGCCCCTAAAACAGTGCCACAATCTCATTTTTTTATGCTCAAACTCTTGCCCCTTTATCACCCAATACAAACCCTTCAAAACCCTATATTCTTATTGCGATTTCAGCTATAAAACATAATTAAAATCAGCCCTAAAAGTCCAGATTTGCTGCTGCCCCAATCCTCCTGCATCACCACTGTGACACCCCAAAGAACGCCATATGCTATAATTATATTATTACCCATCTTTAAATACCCTAAGTTAAACCAACCAATCCGCTATGTTAAATATTTAAATAAAGTAAAAAGTGAATATAGCTAGGAAGCCTTGAAGAAAGAATGTTAAAGAAGAAAAAAAAAGTACTTAGGAATGCTTGTAATTAATAAATAAACCTAAGACAATTTGGAAATGGAAATATGTTGTGATAAAATAATTCAAGAATAGGAAGACTTATTTATAATGAGTTAGGGAAAGACTTAGGACTTGATTTGAGAACCATAGCATGAGCTTTAATACTAATTGAGGAGCTTAATAGTCAATGTACTTGTCATTTTAATGCTATATGCAATTTTGCTAATTGGGATTAGTGCTAATTAATTAGAATTAGTGAATCCTGATCGGGATTAATTAAGCTAAGTAAGATTAAGTTAAACCTTGATTAATTAGAAACTAACCTTGATTAATTATAACCAAGATTGATTAATTAAGCCAAAGGAAAGGAATTAGACAATTAACGAATTTTCCAACTTTTGCCCTACCGCACCAAATAAAAGCTTGGGACCAAGTCAAATAAGAAGAAGAGAAATCTAGTTTAAATGAGCATATCTCTCTCATGAAGACTCAATTTTAGGTGATTCTTGAGGCTAAATTCAAGCCCCGGAAGTCTAGTTTTCAATGTTGGCAGTCTCACATCCAAATTCGAAATACACAAAAAGATATGTTTAAATTAGTAAAGGCTGCTCACTTTCTTCCTAACTGTTTCAAGTTAATTCCTCTCCTAACTTAGTTTCCATTCATTTATTCCTATTTCATTAAACCTTAAATATGTAAACATGACATTTTTCTAATGCTTAGTGTATGAAATTGATGTAGAATACTTAGGGTAGGGCCCTTCAATATACGTTTTCGGCACACTTCAACATTCTTTAAACCTTCATCACCAAGGATAATTCTAGGCATGCTTTCAATACATGTTTGACACTTGATTTAGACTTGAATTAGGCTTAGAAAAGCCTTGGACAATCTAAGGAAATATTAATAAACACTAAGTTAAGTTAGAACATTTGAAGTGAATTTAGAAGCTTGATAGTTTGAATGTTTTCAATGTCTTGCTTGTGTTTTGTGTAGGTTAAGCTTTGAAGAAGATACACTCTTGTTCACGGAGCCATTTGTGAGTAGTAATTCAATAACGCTATGTTTATCAAATTATGTTTTCAATGCAAAGCTTAATTATGTTTACAAGCTTCGATATGTTTTGTTATGAATGAACATTCTATACTCTTTTATCATGTACCTAGATGGCATTCTTGGATCCTGTCCCATAATTGGGGGAATATCCAATCATGTATTATGGCTGAGCTCACACTTGATCCGTTTAGCCGGTACCCGGTCCGGTTAAGCACCTTGCACCTTGTAATCCATGAAATGCTCATCATTATATAATGTTTGCAAGTCAAGTATGTTTTGCCTTGTTCAAGTTATAGATATGAACAAGTTATGTTAAATGTTATATTTCTAAACGCTCGTGGATGTTCATTCATTTACCGCCTTACTTCATTACTATTCACTGGGCAATGCCTCACCCCTCTCCCTTATATATATATATATGTAGGTGACGAAGAGTTTGGGTATGAAAGGAAGTTAAATTAGAAGCCAGACTTGTGTGCTTGTGTTGATTTGTAAAGTTTTGACACGTGTTGTATTTTATTTTATCATTTATGTAATAAGGTAATGTAATGAAATTAAAAAGAATGTATGCTTTCATTTCATATTGTTATACACTGCTCTGAATGGATGTTGTAAACGAACTCAATAAAACAGATAATGGCTTCCGCACATCTATTAAAGAAATTTTGCCCCAATTATATTAAGAGTCCATCTTGTTTTTGCTTTGTTAGGCCTTTGATAGTTGAGGACTACTGGCCGATCACTACACCATCCTATTTGGGGCGGGTGGGGGTCGTGACAACCACCCCTCTATGTTTAATGTGTAATGCCATGTGTTAGACACATGTTAGCATGTGAATGTGTATGATTTTTCAATTATGTAATTCAAATTAAATTCACTTCAAACATAAGGCCTTAACATGCATGAAACACATTTGTGGTCATTACTTGAGTCGAAAAAAATAATTAAATGAAGGCCAAAAATCCAATTACATTTTAAAATTGAAAAATAAAAACAAAGACAGAAAACAAAAAAAGGAAAAAGAAGTAAAAACAAAGAAGAGAACAAAAAAGAAAAAGATAGTGCGTCATGGGCCACTCAAACCTCACGATGAGCCTACTCAAGCCAACTCAGCTTAGTTGGGTTGACAACATCCTCGTCCTTAAGCTTCCTTTTCCTTCTTTTTCTTTTTCTCCTTTTTTGGTTCTATAGCTACCTTATTGCACACATTAGGCCATACTATTAATCTCTTATTTAAGCTTCTTAATATTTACTCCACTAAGTCCTAAAATTTCAAATTTTCTATGAATATTTGAGATGTTTGTAATAGAGTTTTTGGGTGTGTTTGGTTTGTGCTTTTGTAGAGTAGTTTTTGAGATAAAAAGTACAAAAACTTGTTTGGTTTGCCTTTTTTCAGAAATGGTTTTGGAAAATTGTTTCGGGGAGAGAGTTTTAAAAAAAGTAATTGATTTGATGTATATGAGAGAGAGAATGATTTTGAAAAGTAGGTAACCAAACAAAATTTTGAGATTTTTTTTGGAAAAAATTGTTTGGTTTGATTACTCTTGAAAATTTGTTTGTAGAGAATTTTTTTCAAAAATTTTTCTGAGAAACAAACCAAACAAGGCCTTTGTTTTCACTTCTTTCCTGTAGCATTTAACATATAAAATAAATTTTCTATTATACGTCTCTCTTTCTCTCTCTCACCTATTGCCCTCCTAATGAGGTTTGATTTTTTATCATTAAACCTCATGGAAGCTTAGAAATGAGAAAGACACTTAACAAAACTCAGTTATGCAACATTCAACATGGACTATTACCCAAAACAAACAAACAAAAAAAACCAAAAAAAAAAGGATTTAAGATGCATTAACAATATAAAATATTTTCACAAATATTTGCAAAAAGACTTGAGAAGTCAATATGCATACTTTCAATAGCCTCATCTGTACGAAGCCTTTCATTTATTTTGTTCCCACTGTCAATATCACGAAGCTCCACCTGTAGTTTTAAAGAAAACAACTATTAAATACACAATAATTTGAGCAAGATACCCGTTTAAAATGGGAAATGAAAAGGTCATGATATGCTTAAGGCTTAAGAAAAATCACAAGTCCAATCAAGAAGGGACAATTGCAAAATAAATTGATCCAATAGCTTTCATGGTAATTATATATGAGCAATCTACTTGCCAAAAAACATAAAGAACATAAAATCAATACAATAATAAAACAAGCCCCCCCAAAAAAAAAAATCTCTTCTTGCAAGAATGCCAATGAAATATTGTTCTTCGATTCCTCTCGCAAAAAATAAATAAATAAGCAAAAAAATCTTCACATACGCGTGCGCGCACACACACACGCACAAGAACACACACCCACAGAGGGGTAAATTTGGTACAGAACCATTAGCCCACTAGTATGGTTAGGTTAGTACCACACAATACACTATTTTAAAGAAGTTGCAAGCAACACAAATAATAGACAAGGGATGTTCGGTGATTTGAATTTTTTTTTTTTTTTTTTTTCTTGATGACAAGGAACCTTCCCAAGTCAGGGTGTCACTAGTTGCCTTTCAAGAACAACTCAGTGACCCCTTGCATGTGTGGGTGTGACCTTTAGAGTGCTCAAGAGTGCCTTTTAGAAGTACCTAAGTGAATGACCTCCAGATTCCAAGTTGACAAGCCCTAAGCAACACATGGCACCCACGTTGACATCCTCCAGCAACAAACCCAAGCATGCTGCATGCACGTGTCTAGCCCATTGCGTGCATGCCTCATGTGCATGCGCCTAGCAGTCCACCCACGCCCACTCGTATGTATGCATGCCTTGCCGGCCGCCCACGCCTACGCTAGTAGCTTGCTAGGAAGGTTTTTGGGGCTTGTTTTGAAGGGCCAAATAGAGTTTGGTCCAAGATTTTTATTGGGATTAGGCCTAGGTGTAAAGGAACCAAGTTTGATGATTTTTCTCAAATTGTGGAATTTATGAAAAATGATTGACTCCTCGGACATGGGTCGTGTTTCCTCCTAGTTTGTCAATGGCTTAAAATGCTACTATAAATGGGGCAGGGTTTTAACTTGCACATGGGGGTCCCATGGCTTAAAGCAAGCGGCCAAGAGGCAACACCACATATGTGGGCTATCGAATGAAGGCATCAAGCTGGACTATGAAATAATCACCTTGTGCTTAGCAAGTGGGATGGTGTAACGCTACAAACAAGCTACAGATTGACATGTTGCCTTACTTGGGTGGCACGTTAGTGCAACACTACCAACGCACAATGGCCTTAGGCAGAATCTAGCACACGTGTATGCACGGGAATCTGCCATGGGCATGAGAGTGACCCTCGATGACTTATATACAAGAAATGAGGCCTACCAGACCTTGTGACTCTTTGAGGTGTTGTCAAAGACCCCGCATGCTATTTAAGCTTGTCGGTTGGGTTGAAGGCCTTTGCTAGTACATTCTTGTGTGGCTAGGCGCCTTGATAACATGAGCACCAATTGGGGGATCACCTTGAGAAGTTTGGCACTATGAAGCGACTTAAGCTACACCAGGTGCACTTGAGATGTCAACTCTTGTAGTATCTAGGAAGACGGAGCTTCCTTCGTAGGAGTTCTTACTTGACAAAGCATTAGGCCTTAAATGGATAAACACTCAAATTGTCGGTGAAATATAACGAGCTTAAACTTGGTCGAGTTTGAGCACCACATGGGCAAAAAATTGTTCCAATGTGTCTAAAAGAGTTAGTCCATGACACAGGGCCACATTGGACGCCCCCCCCTATAGGGTAATCCCAGATACTTGCAATCACCCGCAAACCACAACTATTGATTAATTTGATTTTGATTACACAGAAAAAACCTAGCTATTTATTACTAGTCACTAGTTTTAACTCATGTCCTTTTTGTTTCAAAAGTAATTGGTATATGTAAAGTCAAGTAAGCCTAAGTCCCACCCAATTGCTTGGGGTTAGACACATGTTTTGTTTTCTCCGGTTTGACTTTGTTAAAAGCCATATCTTAGTACAGTGAGTATAAGAAGTTTGTTTCCATTTCTTAGTTAGGCTAGGAAGCCAACGTTTCTATAAGAGAATTTCAATGATGAGGTCAATTCAAATAATCATAGAAGTATAACATCTACACATTTGTCTTCTAACTTAGAGCATACTCGATGTGAAATTTGTCAAAGGAGATCCTTTCAAATCCTATAATTTTTTAGAACTTTGCAAACTTGACAACAACTGATTCAATTGATTTAGTAAAGGGTATAGCACATGCTTGTAAAGTATTCCCAAGAGAATACATACCAAAGCATACATTAAATGTGTATTGCAAGTCTAAATTAGATGCCGATTGGAGGTAAACTAAGCCTAAAGGAATTTGTAAACAAACCTGTATGCATGCACCCCCCCTTCCCTGCACTGTGTGCTGTGCTTTTACAACCTAGATATCCACGAGTACAGGTAAATAACAAAAATTTATCCCAAAAAGAAATGGAAAAAAAACAACACACAAATGTGAAAATGCTAAATCAGGTACCTGATAAATTTTGCCTGAAGTATGATGACAAGTCCCGTAGATAACAAAAGTGTAAAACATTACAGTTAGTACAAGTATATATATGAGAAAAATGAATGTGAAAATGTGTAGAAAAGGAGAGTTTCGTGGGAAATAAGTAGAAAGTTGAGCCGTGATACTAGTAGGGGGGTAATCGAAGTAAAGCCCCAGATGCCCTCCCTCGTTACCAATAATAACAATAATAAATAAGAAAATACATAAATAAAAAGTAGGGGGAAAATGAAAAGCAAACCTTTTCTTTCAATGACGTTTCCGGGTTTGACCTGTAGAGCAAATTGAGAAAATGATTAATAACACTAAACAAATCAAGAATACAGCAATCATCACATAATAAGGGTCATTGCAAATCAAATTGATATTGGATGGAACTATGAAATTCCATTCCATTCCACAAACCTCAAACACATAGATTGAGCAATTATTAATTACAAGTAATTATATCATATCACATCACATCACATCACTGCAAAATACAGAGAGAGAGAGAGAGAGAGAGAGAGACATCGGAGCCGCGGAACTTGGCACCGCGGAGCTGCGTGGCGGACCATGGAGACTCGAGGACGGCCCCGAATGCATGATGGGGAGATTGGATCAGAGGGTGTGATCGCCGCCAAGTGGTGAGGGCTCTTGCTATCAAAGAACAAGACGAAGATGAAGATGAAGATGAAATAGCGAATGATGATGGTGAAGTCGCAACGATGCTGTAAAGCGCTCGGGATACTTGTTTACTCCAGACTCGCATGTTTTTTTCTCGCGGGCGCTTCCCAAGTGTGTGTACCAATCCCAACTCCAAGCTCTTATTTATGTTTGTCTGGACCAACAGAGCTAGGAGATTGCAATCTAACAAATTGTTAATTTGGGATAAATAATTTTTAGACTATTTTATTCAAAATTATGTGTATCTCATTTTAGTTAGAAAATTATAAAGAAAAATAACTGATGTTGTCATTTTGAATTGTCTACAATGATAATACTAAATTTCAAATATATTTTATTTACTTTTTATTTTATTTAAATAGAAAAAAGTATTTTTTTTACTTATAATTTTGCTAATACAAAAAAATATATATATAGAAATAAGAGAGACTATTATATATATTTAAATAATTCAACATGTTTAAAAATAAAAAATAAAAAAGATGTGATATATTATTTTACTTTTAAGAACACTCGAGCGATAAAATCCAATTTTGGATTTTCTTAGCCCAAAGGTCCAAGCTCTAAAATAGTATGTCCATAAAGACATTATTATGTGAAATGACCAAATTATTCTCAAAATTCACCCATTTATTTATTTGGATCACTCTCTTATCTGTTCAATTTATATTTCTCAAAACCTTTTCTCTCTCTCTCTTTCTCTCACTTCATCATTGGTTTAGGGTTTCCGATCGCAATGGTTTTGCGGCCATCCAAGCGCCGAAAACCACCTCCTCCTCCACCGGTCCTCCATGGCCCTCACTGTCTTCATCGCCCTCTTCTTTATGGACTTCTCCATTTACATCTGTCGCTTCTCCAACAACTCCTCCGCCGATCTCCACCGCCGCCCTAGATCTAGTTCGTCAACAAGATCTTCCACACTCTCTCTCTTCTTTGACCTAGTAATAGTCGATGATTTTGATTTCTCGAAGGGTTTGTTCTGTTCTACCAGCTTTCGTCAAATTCACCGTCAAATCCATTAGCGTGAATCTGTCTTCACTTGTATCTATACATCTCTTCGTTGCTGCCGTCGCTAGAGACAACAGTAGTGGTAGTGGATCAAGTACCTGGAGTGAAGATGATCGATGGAGAAAGACAATCAGATCCATCGATCAGAGCACACGAACTGTGTTTGTCTCAACCGATCTTTCCTAGGGTTTCAAACTCGAAAACCTTAACCCCCACCACTACTATAGTCCTCATCATCTTCAGATTGAAAAGGTGATCACATTAGGTCCAATCAATTCGTGTTCGAAAGAACACTAGAAAATCTATTTAAAACATGAGATGAATTTTGCTTAAATGAACCCAGTTTTGGAACTATCTTTATATTAGCCTCTTTTGGTTTAATTGTTGGTTAATAACAAAATTGTGATCTTGGGAACTATTTTAGGGATTATATTATGTTCTATCTATATAAATATGATTTGTAAGTTGAGCGGATTGGAATTCAATCCTTTTGTTGAATTATAGGCTTCTATCGTGTTGTTTGTTCCTATTGCTAGTCTAGATTCTGGTACTTTTTTTGGTTGGAAGAGCAAACAAATATATTTTTTGGATCTGAGATGTGTAGATCTAGATCTGTGGATTTCATATCTACCTTTTTTTTAATTGTTAATGATTATTATTGTTGTTGATAATGATGATGAACATACAGAATAAACAAACAGATAAGATATCTGTGTGAATTTGAATAGATTTGTGTTGAATTTGAACAAATCATAAAAATGCACAGAAAGAGTGACATATATGATTTTTTTTTTTTTTTAATTTGTTATCTAGCTTGTTCTGTTTATCAATTTTTTCTTTCTTTGTTGTTGTTGTTGATTGCAATAGGTAAACAAAAAAGTTTTGACATATATTTTCAACGAATTGTGTTTCAATAGATAAAAACAAAGAGATTTAATTTTTGACAGATAGAGAGACCAAGACATATAAATTGAAACAGATAAGTGTTAAAAATTGAACAGATAATAAAATTTAAACAAATATTTGAACAGAAGGAGAAAAATTGAATTGATAAAAAAATTGAACAGATAAAAATTATTTCAATAGATAGGTTCAAAAAAATAAACAGATAAAAAAATTTCAATAGATAGCTTTTTTGAACAATAATTTTAACAAATAAGAATTTTGAGCAAATACAAATTTTAATAATTGAACAGATAGGTTAAAAACAAATTCAGCATAAAAAGGGTAAACCTAAAAAGAAAATGTCATTGAAAACAACAAAAGGACTTCTTACAACAATATTTGACAAAACGTGTACTTCTCACCCAAAAAAATTACTAAGTGGACTAACTTTTCATGCGGTCCTCAAATTGGATTTATGGGCACTTTTCTCTACTTTTAAACATTAAAAGTATATTTCCTTTTATTATTTTTGTTAAAAAAATTATTATATTACAAGATTAATTTACACGAGTTTATAAAAAAATTAACAAGTTGAAAAAAAATATTATATTTAAATAAATAAATGTTATATACTCAGATTAATTTCAACATTTAACTAGCTAATTCAGAGTTTTGGCTCAGTCCAGCCATTGTTATCCCACACTCCCATGAGATTAAGTTATCCCACACATATAGAACTATTAGTCTAACATTTACTTTTTTAACCAAACATTGCACTATTTGTTTTGACGGATATGGAGTCCAATCACATAGCCTAATCCCATCAAATAACACCCCCTTAGTGTAATTATCATTAAAAAAATAAAAAATATTGAGTAAAAAACTACAATAATGACAACATATCAAATTTTAGATGGTTGGTTTAACTCAATTTATGTTCACAATTTTTTTTTCCCCTCTTTATCCACTATTAAAATATGTGATTATGCATCATTCACTATGAGAAAAATTAATAGTGATTACACAAAATAAAGTATTTTTATAAAGTTGACTAAAAGACGGTAATATTGCTATCTTTAAGGAGATTCAAGTCTATATGATTGGTAAATTATTCAAAAATCAAATCATACTCATCTACCCCAAGATACAACAACCCAATTATATGTCAAGTTGATTAAACCATCTCTTTAGAAGTCGTAAAATCCAAAATTCCACTATAAAAACACCCTTACATATTACCTTAAAAATTGTATAAAAACATAATAGACAGTGGCAACTCTAGAAAATTTTTTCAGAGTGTTCACAGTGAGTACTCTATAATATATTTTTTTTCAAGGTAGACATTCAAAAATTTTAATTTTTTTGTGACTTGTCAAATCACACACATATAAATAAATGAAATAAAATTCTAATATATTATATTATTGTTTCAAAAAATAAAATGTAGATAGAAAAATTTACATAAATATATTTTATTTTTATAACTAGTATGATAAAAAAAAATTGAGAAAAGCTCATTTAATTCAAATTGAGATAAATTATAAAATTGTTGATCAACATTAACGTTTAAGTGGTACACTTGCAAAATCACATAATTTTGTCAAATACTTTGCACAGGCTGCAACTCCACTGGGGTTGTTAACAACTCCGCCGGTCCCAAGCTCGAGTAAAGGAGAAGGGTTGTGTGCTAGGTAGCTGACAGCAATTACGTAAAAAGGCCGCTCGGATCCCTTATGACAATGAATCCTACTTTGAATCGTTTAAATGTTAGGTCATTCCCTTCAAGTGATGTGTCACGCCTGCCTCTGGGTGTTTCGAAAAGTGAGCAAGGGGCGCTACATCACTGCCTGGGTGCGGTGAAAAATGGGCAAACGTTCCAGTGTTTTTCTGGACGAGCGCGGGTAAAGAAGCTAGTCCAAGACTATAGGTTTAGGGTAGCCACTTGAAATATAGAAACCTTACCTAGTAAGGCAATGGAATTGGTAGATGTTATGATTAGAAGAAAAGTTAGTATAACTTGCGTACAAGAAACTAAGTGGACGGGTAAGAAAACTAGGGAAATTAAGGATACTGGTTTTAAACTGTATTATAGTGGTAAGGATAGACGCAAGAATGGGGTAGAAATCATAATTGCCAAGGGTCTTGTGGAGAGTGTAGTGACGGTCATTAGGAAAGGGGATATGATTATGTTAGTTAAACTAGTTATTGAAGAGAATATAGTGAACATTATTAATGCATACGTCTCTTAAGTAGGATTAGATGATCAGACTAAGAGGGAGTTTTGGAAACAAATAGATGAGATCTTACAGGAGATACCTGTAATAACCCGACC
Organism: Camellia lanceoleosa; assembly: GCA_025200525.1. NCBI lineage: Eukaryota > Viridiplantae > Streptophyta > Magnoliopsida > Ericales > Theaceae > Camellia > Camellia lanceoleosa. The sequence continues at coordinate 129,586,535 of CM045768.1, forward strand.
CTCTTATTGCTTTACATCTTTAATTATACGAGTAATTATGTGCTTAATGTGAAATTCCATGTGAAATTGTGTTTAAATATGTGAATTATTTGATTATGACATTATATCTGTCGGTTATGAGGAAATCTGTTGAAATAGAGACTTTTAGATTGGAAATTGAAAGCTTTATGCGATAATCCGAAATTGACTTCACAGTTATGATCAGCATGATTTTTAGGGTATAATACGAATTTTTGTAAAAATCTAACAACCCCGTTTTGTAGCTTGAGACTTATGGGGCTCGAATGGCCTGAGTCGAAAACGACGACGTTTTGATTTTTGATTTTTGATTTTTTCTTTCTTTTTCTCATTTTTTCTGAAGATGAAAAAAATGAAAGTGAAGAGGAGAAGAAGAGGAAGCTGGAGCTTGACAACTTCATCAAAATCAACAACATCTTTATCAACAACATCATCATCATCATCAACAACAACATCTTCATCAACATCGTCATCATCATCATTGACACATTATCATCATCAACAATTTTTATTTTTTATTTTTATTTTTTTTCTGATCCTGATCTACTTAGAAAAAAAAGAAGAAGAAGAATAATAAGAGAAGACAGAGTTTCAGAGGAATATCTTCATCTTTATCAACATCAACAATATCTTCATTAATATCAACATCATCATCAATACATTATCATCATCAACAATTTTATTTATTTTTTTTTTTCAGATCCAGATCTACTTAGAAAAAAAAGAAAAGAAAAGAAAACAGAGAGATCGGTGATACCCACCAACGCCACTACCATCACCGTCGATCATCTTTTCTCATTCTCTCTTCCTCTTCCTCTTCTCTCTTCTCTCTCTCTCTCTCTCTCTCTCTCTTATCTTCTCTTGTTTGTGTTCGAAAGAAAAAGAAAGAAAAAAAAAAAACACTGCCCAAAACAACGTCGTTTTGGGCAGTCGGGCCATTCGAGCTCATAAGTTTCAAGCTACAAATCATTTTTCAAAATCTAATTCATGATGAATTAATTGATGTAATTTAGGCTCCATCAACTTAACTATACGCCTTGATAAGTATAAGGGTTATACATATGACCTTGAGATGACTTATTCAAAACAACTCAAAAATATCTCCTGGGGAGATTCTGAGGCGAGAGAGAGAGAGAGAAAGAGAGAGAAGGAGGTCAGTCAAGGTTAGGAGATTGAAGAACTTGCTAAGGAGATTTGAAGAATACAACTTAAAAGTGAGTGTAAATCATTAGTAATCTCTCAATCCTTCTTCAATTGTTTTGAATCAAGCTTTGAAATAAAATTTGTCATCCATAGAAGTTAGGGTTATGAGTTATAATTGAGAATGATCAAATCTCATAAATGATCATGTATCTCTTGGATGTGTGTAATGAAAAAGTTGATTCTTTTATGTTATGTTTAATTTGCATTGGCTTGGGAGAAATTGTGCATAATCTTACCCCTTTTGCATGCTTGAGCTCATGTAAATATGGATATATGTATATATATATATAAAATGAAAATCAAGGAATCATGGATTGGACATGTAAAGGCCCAAATAAATCAAATCTTGATCTTAATGGGTTGGGATTTCATGTTTATTGTGTTTATATGCTATGTTTTTGAGGTAAATTTACTTGATTTTGGCTGCATAACTATCACTTGAAAGCTTAAAATTGTTGAAGTTTTGGATTGAATAGCAGAGCCCAGGACCGCACGTGTGGAGCCCATGCCCGTACGTGTGGAGCCCATACCCGCACGTGTGGGATGCATAGCCGCACGTGTGAAAAATAGGGGAGACAGACTGGGGCATTCTGCAATAAAAACACGTGCGGGCGCACCTTTCCGCACGTGTGGTGGGGGACTCCCGCACGTGCACCATTGGGAAGAAATTCTGTCAGCTTTCTTTCCCCTATTTGACCCTCTGAAACTGTTAATGTATATATTTAATCCTTCTAAAATGCTTATAATTGAATGAGAATTTAATGAATTGGACATATGAAAAGGTTAAAGAAAAGTGAATAACTTAAAAGTTGTATGTATGTGCCTTGTGTAGGTCACGTGCCAGAAGGAACCGTTGTTCATCCACATCACTGTGAATAGTAGTAGTGTAACGCTATGTTTTATTTATGTATTGTGATTACGAATCTTATAATGTTACTTGTGAATGATGTCTATTATATGCAATTGTGTTTTATTGGAAAAAAGGAAATGATTGAATGGCGATATATATAATGGACCCGAGGTCGTTTAGCTTTGATTATGAATGATGCGCCCTGGGCCGTTATGACATGAATTGTTTATGACTCATGGCCCAAGGTCGAGAGAGATGGAGACATGTTGATGTTCTATCTACCCTTTAATGTTCCAAATAGCTGTTGATATGTTGGGTCCAAGGTCATTCCGCTATTATATTGGGCCCAAGGCCGTTTTGTATTACGTTGGGCCTAAGGCCGTTCTGTCTTATGTGGGCCCGAGGCTGTTTAGAAATGAAAATATAAGTAAGACTGACTTATGACTTACGATCATGCACTACAAAATTTATGCTCATACACATAACCTCTTTACATTATTATTATTCACTAAGCCTTGCTCACTGCATATTTTTGTATGTTATGTAGGTGATCAGTCCGGAGGACAACCCTAGGTCAGCTCCAGAAGCCTTTTTGCTAGACCTGTTTTGTCGAGTCACCCAAAGTGGCCCTTTTGTTTTATTTTGGGGAGTTCCATGTGGTGGTATATTTTGTTAAATCTTGAATGACTTGTCTTGGTTACATTACCAGTATTTAACTTTCGAGTTGTTACCCTTTGTATAGACTTACATGTAGTATATGCAAATCTTATATATATATGTAAATATGTATGATATGTTGTATTAAAATCCTAGCATTTAGACACAGTTTAATGGATGTTTTATTTTGATGTTATATTTGTTTCCGTTTAGGCCCCAATGTTAAGTAAAACTTAAGGAAATCTTGTTTTGAGGCCTAAGTACAGGCTAGTCATGTCTAAACTTTTAGGGGCAAGTTTGGGTCGTAACAATACCTGTAGGAGAGAACCTGGTTATAGATAGAGATTTTAATGGCCATGTAGGCATAGATAAACTAGGTTATGAAAGGGTACATGGTGAATACGGTTTTGATGACAGAAATGAGGTTGGAGAGAGTATCTTTGATTTTGTGTTGGCTTTTGACTTGGTGGTGGCCAATACTATGTATAAGAAGAGGGGGGAGCATTTGATAACCTTTATGTAGTGGGTCAGGTAAGAGCCAAATAGATTACTTCTTAGTGAGAAAAGTGGATCGCCTAAAATGCAATGATCGTAAAGTAATTCCTAGAGAGAGCTAGACCTCTCAACATAACATTTTGGTACTAGATTTATGTTTTAAAGGGAAATACTAAGCTAAAAAAGGATAAACTAACAATATTTAAGAATAAAATAGATAAGGAAGGTACTTGGGACTTGGAAGATGATGCTAACACTATATGGAACTCGATGGCCAAGTGTATGAGGAGAATCTCAAGGGAAGTGCTTGAAGAGTCGAAAGGAACATGACCTAGTTCTAGGGAAACTTCGTGGTGAAGGTAAGAGGTTCAAGCGGTAGTTAAGGCAAAAAAAGAGTGCTTTAAAAAGTGGCAGAAAGATAGAAATGAGAAAAACCTTAAGAGCTATATATTAGCTAACAAGGAGGTCAAGAAAGTAGTGAGAGAGGCTAAGTTGAAAACTTACGATGACCTATACACTAGACTAGATAGTATAGAGGGAAAGAAGACGGTATACAAACTTGCTAAGATACGGGAGAGGAAAACAAGAGATTTTAATAAAGTTAAGTGCATCAAGAGTGAGGATTATAGGGTATTGGTAAAGGATGAAGAGATTAAGGAAAGATGGAAGAACTATTTTGAGAAATTATTAAATGAAGAACATGGAGATACGTCAATAGGAGAAGAAATAGTTAGTAATGCGATAAACCAAGACTATAGGTTCTATCGCAGGATTAGGAACTTTGAAGTAGAGATTGCACTTAAGAAAATAAAATCAAATAAAACTCTAGGACCCGATGATATTCCTATTGAAGCTTGGAAGTGTGTAGGTAAAAAGGGGGTTGCTTAGTTGACTAGGTTGTTTAGCAAATTTTTGTTGACTAGGAACATGCTAGATAAGTGGAGGAAGAGTATTTTAGTGCCAATCTATAAGAATAAAAGAGATGTCTAGAATTACAACAACTATAGAGGAATCAAGCTAATATGTCATATAATGAAAGTGTGGGAGAGGATGATGGAACACCGATTGTGAGATATAATAGAGGTGTCAGAGAATCAATTTGGGTTTATGCCTGGCAGATCAACCATAAAAGCGATCTATCTTTTGAGGAGAGTAATAGAAAAGTATAGAGAAAAGAAAAGAGACATTCATATGGTGTTTATCGACCTTGAAAAAACATATGATAGAATGCCTCGGGATATAATATGATGGGTGTTAGAGAAAAAAATTGTGACAAAATGTTACATTAATGTGATCAGGGACATGTATGAAGGGGTTGTGACCACTGTTAGATTGCTTGCTGGAGAGACAAATAAATTTCTTATCATTGTAGGGTTATACCAAGGATCTACCTTAAGTCCTTATCTTTTTGCTTTATTTATGAATGAGTTGACGAGAAATATTCAGGATAACATGCCATGGTGTATACTTTTTACAGACGATATCATGTTAGCGGATGAGACTAGAGAAGGAGTTAATACAAAGTTGGAGATTTGGAGAAAAGTACTTGAATCTAAAGGATTCTGGATAAGTAGAACTAAGACAAAGTACATGGAGTGTAAATTTAGTAACAGTAACAATGAAAGTAGAGGAGAAGTGAAGATTGAGAGCCAATAACTACCTAAGAGTGAACATTTTCGTTATTTAGGGTCGATTATCACAACAACGGGGGAGATTGATGCGGATGTGGCCCATAGGATTAAGGTAGGATGATGTAAGTAGAGAAGTGCGTATGGGGTACTGTGCGATAAACGAATACCCACTAGACTAAAAAGTAAGTTTTGTGGAACGACTATTAGACCAGCGATGTTGTATGGGACGAAGTGTTGGGCAACCAAGAAACAACATGTAGATAAGATGAGTGTAGTTAAGATGAGGATGCTAAGGTGGATGTGTAGCAAGACTAGACAAGACAGAATTAGCAATGAGTATATTCGGGAATGGGTAGGAGTAGCACCGATAGAAGATAAGTTGAGAGAGAATCGATTGAGATAGTTTGGTCATATTCAACAGAGACCAGTAGAGGTAGTAGTTAAGAGATGCAATGCAGTAACAGTAGATGGAAGTGTTAGGGGACCAGGTAGGCCTAGATTAACGTTGGCTAGCATTGTAAATAGAAATATGGATATACTTAATTTGACTAATGAAATGACCTTTGATAGAGTTGTGCAGAGAAGAAAAATTCATGTAGCCGACCCCATTTGATGGGACTTAAGGCTTGGTTTGGTTACTTTGCACAGGCTGAGAAAGCAATGCTCCAAAACATGCATCTGTCACAAAGGATATATATTGATTAAAAGATTATCAACTGGGCTAAGTTGGGTTAGGTGTTCAAAAAAGTGGGTTGAATGAGTGTTCCAACTGGGGTGAGTGTTTAAAAAAGTGGGTTAAAATGTTCAACATAAAATTTGTAATTGAATTATATATATAATTAAAAAAAAATTCAAGGTGTGGGTGTAGAGTGCCCCTAGCAACACAAATCATATATCTATATATGATTAAAAGTAGTACTTTTCTTATGTTTATGTGAACATATTATAAGGGCTTACTTTTTCTTAAGAGAGTTACGTCAGCATGTATTTTCTTGATTACATATAGAGTTCTACACAAACCCAAACTTAATTTAAATTATATTAATTTTACCTATTTTATATGGACTCTATTTGATAAATATTTCTTTTTGAGCAAATTTCATTTTTACCCCTATACTTTTACATGATTTTCAAGTACACCCCCAGACTTCGAATAATTTCAATTTTACCCTAAATGTTTTTGAAAGCATATCAATTTTGCCTTTGTTGTTACATTTGAAATGAAAAAAGTTTTAAAAATTACATTTTGACCCCAAATTTCAAAATAAATATGCAAACTCACCCTCTCTTCCTCTCTCTCATCATTTCCTGAATTACCCAAATCCTTCTGCCACCCCCCTCCTCCCTCATTCGTGGTCATCTTTCCCACCACCACCACTACCACGAAGTCCTTTAAAATTGAGAATTGGGTTGTATTTTCATGTAACATTCAACTCATTTGCTATGAAAACTCACAATATCATGCCTTAACGCATAAGATATGGTTATGGAAAATTAAGAATTGGGTTGCATTTGAACCTGAACATACCAGCGTCGGTGGTGACCGAACATAAGACTAATACGTTGCCTTCTGACTCTCCATTGATGCAATAATCCAATGAGAGTATAACACACCCCACAGATGGAAAACACTAGTAAACAACAACTAATATCAACACATTAGACACCGGAGCCGGTCAACCGGTAGGACGACGTCTGGGTCAACTGGTTGGATGTCTACTAAGAACCAACGACATCACAAACGAATCTACAACATCTCTACACAACCTCGCCGGCAAAAGAGACCCGCCAGACTAGACTACATGAAACCCACTCCAAGAAACAGAGCCATTATGAAAAGCATGGCTTCCTTTCTCAAGAAAATCCATTGAAACATCCACCTCTCAATGGAGGTCTTCATCCAGTATCTATCTATGTAGCATATCTGTAGAAACCACCAAGCTTTCTATCACTCTATAAAGTCACACAACCAGTTGGAAAAATAAACAAGGACACCCAGATTACAATCACAATAACTAACCAAAATACATAGATATTTTACTCTCTCTCACTGTAAATGTGTAGAGAAACTGACCATTCACCATGTTACTTTGAGGGGGGAGGTTTCTCTCTCTAGAATCTAGAGAGAAGCTCTTACTTTCTTTTCTCTAAACAAACTCAATCTTCTCTCAAACATTGCAAAGAAATCCATCCATGTAGTGTTGGCTGAGGTAGCTGGCACCGTCGAGCCAATTGGGTCTGAGGATTCCGACTTCAACATGAAGCACTTGGCATTCTGGGTCCAAATCATCCAAGGTGTAGACATAGGAAGAGTCGTTCCATTGAAGGTCGTAGGTGAGCTTATTGCCAAGTTGGTTCTGGATGATGTTGAAATTGCGACCATTAAGCCAGTTGTACCAGAGGTCTGTGTTCTAGAGTATTCCATTGTGGTTCATGAAGAGTAGGGAGTAGAATTAGTAAGGCTATGGTGTTGGAATTAGGTCTATGGTTTTTGATGATGATGCAATTGAGAGGAAGGGGAATAGAGAGGGAAAGAAGATGGAGAATGTGAGTAGGAGGGTGAGGAGGAAAGAAAAGTAGATGGGTTTGGTGTAGATGTGAACCTTATGAGCAGATTCAAAGTTGTTGGAGCAATATTGGAGTAAAAATCTTCAAAAACCCTAGCTCTAGGTTAGAGAGAAGAGAAAAAGAGGAGAGAGAATGAGTTTGGGTAGGAGAGGGTGAATTTGCATCTTATTTTGAAATTTGGGGTCAAAATGTAATTTTTTAAAACTTTTTCCGTGTCAAATGTGACGGTAGGGGCAAAATTGATACAATTTCAAAAACTTTGTGGGTAAAATTAAAATTATTCAAAATCTGGGTGTGTACTTGAAAATTGTGTAAAAGTATAGGGGTAAAAATGAAATTTACTCTTTCTTTTCTATATATTTTTCATGGTAAATTGAAATAATCCACAAATCCAATACCAATTTTGCATTTCACATTTTTCTTCGTAAATTTTTCAAGGGTATTAGGATTTTTTTAATGCTAAATTGCCTTCTTTTTTTTTCCCCTTATTTTTCCGTGCATTGTTTTATACTCAATACCAATTATATATTATTCTATATTATGAATTTGTCGCTTAAATTTTATAGTGATTCTATATATGAAATTATACTTCATTTCCTATATTATTTTTATATAATCATAACTCACTGGAGGAAAAACTTGTACAATAATGATACTTTCAAGAAACCGCTAAAGTTTGGATTTACTGCTTAAGTTACTTTTTCAATTGTTGAATAGTAAGTCCTTTCATGTTTTGATATCATATTACAGATAATTAATCATTTCATACACTGAGATGTATATATCATTTGGACGTTTTTATTATTTTTTCTTTTTGGATTTAGATATTGTTATGTGATTCTTTCTTGATTTGTTGTTGTTGAATTTCTTTCATGAGCAATGCTACGTACCTTGAATTTGATCTTGCCTCAAATGGCTCGAATTTTGTTTTGCTGGTCGTTTGGTAAAAAGGCTGACAACCGCGGTCGACAATATGACAACCACGAGAGACAAGTGGCCGGTCGTCTGGTGAACACAAATTCAAGCCATTCGAGGCAGATCAATTCAAGGAACCACGGATTTCCCTTTTTTTTATATAGTTGATATTTTAATTTAATTAAGAGAATTTATTTTATAATCTTATAATTTAATATATATATATATATATCATATAAAATCATTATATTATAATCCAACTACAACAAATTTATATTTAATTTTTTAAATAAAATTTATATAATTTCTATTTCTACATATTTTTATTTTCCAAATGAATATAAAAGAAAATTAAATAGTTAGAATTATTTTTAATTTTATGTTACTGATTCTTCTTCTAATTTAACTATTATTTTTAATATCAAAATGAGTATTTATTTTATTATTTTATAATTTAATATATATCATACAAAATCATTATATAATAATTATATTTTTATAATACGATAGAACTAAAATTATCAAAATACACAAATAATTTAACTAAAATTAATATATATATATATAAGTATTCAAGTAGTAATTTTATAGAACGATAGCTCCAGTAGTATTAAAATAAATAATTAAAATTATACTTTAATTTTAAATTAAAATTAAAATGATTCTTTTCTAACCCACATTGTACTATTAAATATTTTTTTAAAAAAAATAACAGGTGCATTACATGGGTCAATTGTATAATAACAAATATATATATATATATATAACACTCATTCTTGTGCATTATGACATATTAATGAAAATTATCTTCTATTTTTATTTCACCATTTGTTGTGAAGAGCACTTCCAAGAATAACACAGTTAATGTGATATTACTTGCAATATAATTTAGCCTAAACACAATGCATCCCCCATATCATATCAGTTATTTGTTGCCATCAAATTGTCCACAATGCAGTAGTTTTGAAAAAATGGTAGCTGGAAAAATAATCGCTGAATCAGGAAAATGGTTGTCGGAAATAGCGGCAGCAGTCTTGGTGTAGAAAGTATTGGGGTTGGTGGTAACATGGATAATGTACCTGCTTTTTGGAATAGTAGGGTTCGATACTTGGTGGGTGCACACTTTAGAGTTGGCATTGTACTTTTGTTGTTAGACTCTGTCTCTTGATGTGGAGTGGGAGTGAGGTTTATTGTTACCCCCAATGATGGATTTTTTTTTATAAATTGGGTTAAATCTGGCCATCAACCAATTACCTTAGAGCTCAGGACCTACAAATATTGTCTCCACAGAATTTTTTTTTATTTTGTTAAAAAAGAAAAGTGAGGAGAAATTCTATTACCATATGCATATTTAGTTATGATTCACTGTATTATTAATTATGATACGATATTAGTTATTACATAATTTTGATTATGATTCAAGAATTGTTTGGTTATACCTCATGTAATCTTTGGTTATAACTACTTTATTTATTTATTTTTTATAGTTATGACTCTCACAATATTGTGTTATGTTATTTGTGATAATCAAACTCACAAATGACATAAGTTACTTACAACAATGCTACGCACATAGAGGACCAAACATAGAAACTGTTCCACCAAACGATTGAAAGACACCATGACAACTGCAGTCGATGAGTTCTGCCCTGTTGTCCGGCCGAATGACTTCCATATAGTTTTTGTGTTTGGATCTATGTTCGATCATCTGTGCGTCTAGACTTTTTGATTTACATATGATATACACCTTTAACATTTTCAACATGTAAATCTGAGTTTTTTTTATGTCTATGAAAAGGGATATTTTTAAATTTTTGACACTCCCAATGATTCTCTTTTTTCTCAACCATCCCTTACTATTGTAAGTATTTTTTCGAACCACATCTGTTATAAAATTGGTAAATTTCCCAAAACAGTAGCTGATTTTTTTTGACAACTTTTTTATTTGTAGTTCTTGTTAGATTTTTGTTTGGCCCTTTGGAGCTTTATTTTTATTTTTATTTTTATTTTTATTTTTGTATTTTCTGCATATTGCTTTTACTTTTATTCATTTATAAAGGAATCAGTTTTATCTTTCAAAAGTAATTACTGAAACATGAAAAACTTTATGAATTTAATTATTAAAATTTATCATTAATTTAATTTCTTTTACAGATACGCTGAGTTGTTATTTCCCATTAATATAACTGATTTTTAGTTCATGAATTGTTCCCACTTTATTTTTTTTTAAATTTATTTATTTTAATGCCTTATCCCACTTGAATAGTGAATTTATAGCCAATCATCCCTTGTTTTTCATTTATTTGACTTTGACCTCTACAATCATACGTATTTTCTTTGGTACACTAACAGTTTGAAAAATTCAAAAAAATAAAAAATAAAAAATAGTTCAATGACAGGACTCATTAAACCAATGAAATGGTGACAAATCAGACTACTCAAATTTTGATCAGCATAGCATTTGTTAATATTAAATTGCGGCAGACAATCACCTGGGTAAGGTTTGGTGGCTTCCCCTTTCCTCTTCAATTGAGAGCATAAAAAGAGAGAGAGAGAGAGAGAGAACAAATGATCGATTTAAAAAAACAATACAAGAAAGGTTTATATTGGACAAAGAAAGAACAAACGCTTTCATCAATTAGAGCACTTCAAAACTGCAGCCGAAAACATAACGCCAAATTCCAGCCACAATGATTTCCTTTCTTTCCCTTGATAAGGAGGTATACATCTAATTATTTTCCTATCTCTTTTTTTTTTTTTTTTTTAAACCTATTTCTTTTCACCTCTGTCAATTTACATGATCACATCCATCCTATAGTCATTCATACAGCATGACCCTACTCATTTACAGTGTTTACATCCGAGAACCCGTCCTCAATGCTGGTAGAAGAAGCAAATGACCAAAACAGATCATAATGCTCAGATAAACCTCAAGATTTCAGCAAAAATCATATCCATGCAATCATACCTCTGCATAGATTAAAAAAAAACAATCCATTCCAGCTCATTGAGGAATGGTATCTGATCTGACATGCGCTGAGCTTGAATGAGATTCAAAAAATAGAGAGGCACAACAGTTGATATGAATAACTGAAACCCATAGGCTATCCTTGCAACTCCAATCAGCATTACATTGCAACCCTGCAAAAATAAGCTTCATATCAGTCCTTCAAGCATTTCAAAGGTAGGACAGCTATGCATTTGGGTTTTGCGTCAAAAATGATTTGTTGATAAATTGCCATCTTGGCATAGGTAGAAATTTGTACATCCACTATTTTGGGAAGTGATTTCCAAAGGTGGTTGTAAGCATGGTGATTTCCCACCAGCAGAGTTGCTTCTACAGCATTTACATAACAAATGCAAAAAGAATGAAAGGCTGAGGTACCTAGATGGTAATTATAGTGAAAAAAGCATGGAGAAAACTGTCATAACCATTTAGTAAATTAAAGGAATACATCAGATAAACAAAGCAATGGTGTAGCTATGCACCAGATTCAAACTAATAATGATGCATTATTTTATGCTGAGATACGCTTCAAAAATAGTATTGTAAAAACTGCAGGTCAACCCCAGGGCTCAGGCCCAGTACTTACCAGCAGTCTAAAACACTATTTTGGCATCCTGTGTTTACGAAATAAGAAAAAGTTTTGCCTCAAAATTTTCAGCAATTTGTTTTTATTTAGTTATTTTTATGGATCAGCAACAAAGAAATTTTGTTATTATAGTTAACGAGTAAAAATATGAACTACAAAGACGACAAGAAAGAAAACAATGCAGAGAAGATGTCCCTCTAAAGATGTCACTTCTGGTCTATCTGAAAAGAGAAGCAGAGAGGTTTTTAAAAAAATATTCGGTACCAAAAACTTCAGAGAGTGAAAATCTCATGGATCTGAAAATGTCTGGCCAAGAATTGAGATCGTGGCCTCTGGCTTGGTATACGTCAAGTATTACTTGAACTTGCTCTCTTAATTTCTAATAAAAATTATCATATAATCATCTAAGGTAATTATTTCGATGGGTATGGGGACTTTAAAAATACATAAATAAATAAAATAAAAAATCACAAGCATTGTTAACTATAACTTATAATCTGTTACACATAAACCTGAAGATGAAGTTCCTTGGTGTACACTATAACCAGATGAAGTGTCTAATGCATAAACAAAAGACGAGAAATTTTGAGCAGCATGATCTACCAGTGGAAAATGCATCTTTCAAAGCCTGGTGCCAATTGAGGAGAAAAATGAGCAGAAAACAACTTGCGCATGAGCTAGTAATTCTAGCGTAGAGAAGAGCGAGATTAACCTTTGAGCTTTTCAACAAATTATTATATAAGAAGGGACGAGGGAAAAAATTAAGACAAAAGGAGCAACTGTTGGACGTGTTTTCCAATTTTCTTTTGTTGATAACTGGGTGTCCGGGTCAACTTGCGCACCTTGACTAATCTCAGGACCCTCAAGTTAATGACCGGGTAAATCTCTAGTGACCCCTTGGGTGACTCTAACTTGAAACCTTGGATCTTATCCTCAAGTCTTTACCACTCGGCCAACCCCTTGGAATTGACGTGTTTTCCAATTCAATTTTATCACAGGTTTCTTCCCATTTTTTTATGCCTCCTCCTGTCATTCCTTAAGCCATATGAACTTCAGGGAGTCGTCCGGATCTTCAATATGTAGGAATAAACAAAAAAGATTTTTTCTTTGTAATTGTTTTCCCTTTTCTAGGTCGAAGCTGGCTTTATCAACAAATTTAATATCTTGAATGTGATTAAGTAAATGCCATAGGTCCTACAACAAAACAAATGCGACTGAGACACATGCAGCACTCACTGGACACATGTTTACTGGATTAATTTGTAGTCATTGCTGCTAATTGTAGTATTTAAAAAAAGATATGTTCTAACCACAAAGAAGATCAAACTTCGATGATATTGACAATTTGACTAGGAAATGCTCAAATCCATCTAAAAACAACGCCCAATTAGTACATATTAATGTGTGTTTGGGAGGGGAAAGATTAGGTACACACCTAACCTTTAGTATAGTACACAAAGCGGTTGCCCCGTGACTTGAACCCATAACCTCAAGGTTATTAGGCCAAGGTTTTACCACTGAACCAATACTCAAATCTATCTATCAGAACTAAATACTTACCCATACCCCAAATAAAAAGATGAACCGTCACTTAAAAAAAAAAGAAAAGAAGACCAGATGAAGATGTCCATGCACAAAATTTAGCTGATTAAAGAAAAGCCATAAAATACCATGCAATAATACAATTACATTCTTGGACCATGTCACCATGGAACTCCAAAACTTTCAATCTATACAAATGGCCCTCGCATGCATGATAATCATTTCGTTGTTAGACAGCCTTGTCAGTTTTTTATTTTGTGTAGTTTTATTTTATTATTATTATATTTTTTCTTTTTTGTGTGTGTTTTTTGTTTAGTTTCTTTTGGTCTGTTCACTCAAAGACCTTTGCCTTCCTTCAGAGAAAACTAAAAAGAATGGTAGAGACCTATGCTACCTAGAACATGGATCGTTCCAGTACATGGAACGAGAACGGGAACGTGATACGTTATATGCTCTAAAATGTGGTACGATAAGAGTATACATATATGTTATACTTAAGAATTTAAAATATTTTTAGAGTAATTTTCTTTTAACTATTAGGTATCAAAAAAAAAATTCACGTAGCAAATCATTTTTATGAAAATTATGACCCATTTTTTTATTTGTGTCTTGTCAAAACTTTACTCACCTTAGATTTTAGTTCATATATTTGATTTTTTTTCTCCTAAGGTAACATTTAAAGAAATATATTGGAAAAAACTTTTGGGATCGCTTCGGATCACTAAATTTACTGTTTTGGAACAAAAGTATACCATGTTTCGGAACGTGCATACCAATACGTAAATCACTAGGGTATTAGCGTTTTCTGGTAACATAGGTACAGACAAACAAGACTCTAGCAAAACAAATTTAAGAAAACTTGTATATCTAAAATACTAGGGCGATATTGCTTAGATGCAAGGCCATTTTTCATCACTTGACAAAGCAAACTAAGCATCTATAACATAGAGCAAACAAGATCATAACCCAAAACAGGCTAACGCTACGTTTATTTCAGTGGAAAATATTTTCCTACAAAACAAAAAAATTAGGGAAAACATTTTCCACAAAAATACTTTTCCTAGGCTTGGTTGCAACGTGAAACTAATGCGCTTGTGGTTATATTAGTGGTGTTGGTGGGGTTGTGAAGGAGGTGGTGGTGGTGTCGAGTTGACTTTAGTCTAGAAAGTGTTTTCCACCTTTCAAAAGTGAAAAATATTTTACACCTAAATAAGCTTGCTTTCCGTTGATCATGGAAAAATTTTTTTGTTGACTTTCGTTCTCTGTTGTACCAAATGCTAGAAAATGTGGAAAATGTTTTCCAGAAAAACAAACGGAGCATAAATGTCAATTGGATGTAAAGAAGGCTTCATGTTAGAAAATTACCATGATGCTCTTTCAACCCATTGGAATTCATTCAACCTGATTGCAGGCACTGATGATCCACGCAAAACCCAAGCAATCCAAAATTTGGCAGATGTGCATCGAGCCAAATGAAAACAAAACCAACTGATGAGCAATCACTGTGCATTATAAAGCTTCAAGAGTTATAGATGCTTTGGTGAACACAGAAAGAACAAATGGTGCTTCTTCTCCAGGGTGGATAGTAGTAGGCACTATTGTGTAACCTTTTGGATCAGGATCTAGAACCATTTCACATGATATTTCTCGAGAATTGACATAGTCCGTCCCACCTACTGATTCATGCATATAAATATTGTAAGCAGCCCGACGACCACGAGTCCGGAGTATCCTCATCCCAATGTAGAACATCATTGAGTCATGACTGGATTGGTAATTCCTGAAACCAGCGGAAGTCCTCGAGAAGCTCACGCCCTAAAATATTTAAAGTCAGACAAGTTTGTTTTCCAGTCAACAATAGTTAATGAATATAATCTGCTGGAAGGCATATTGCGATATATACCTGAGTTAAGGTGATGAATACATGAATTGGAAATGATGCATCAGCCCCAATGGCCCTGATTTTGAACTGTGGGTTCTGATGCCATGTATCATAATCTTGGCAGCCACCAGCACTATAACCTCGCCATTGGCCATGAACAGAATAACGCATCTCCAAGGGGTAGACGCGACAAACATATATTGACCGGAAGTGAATCTGGAAGTCTTGCCAAGACATCCAGAAAATACCATCTTTTGCCTGACCAACAAAACAGACAGGCATGAAGCAAATGAAAATCAGATTAATGAATTGAGCTGTTCATGAACAATTCGAGACTTGGCTCGGTTACAGGTTGTTCAAACTTGTTTATTTACTAAATAAACCGAGCTCGAGCCTAACAAACAAGCTCAATAAGTTAACGAGCCAAGCTCAATTTGAGGCAAGCTTGACTTGATTAGGCTCGGCTCGTTTAGATTAATTAATGAAATTATTAATATTAATATTACATTATGGAAATATATATAGGTATACGTATATGTTTTTTACTTTATATTTTTGTTAAATATATTTGACTCTCATATATTGCTACCAACCTTTATAGAGAACTGGATGCCTAATGCATCCTTATGCAGTCGGTGTGGAACAAGAAGTACTGTGCAAACAAGGGGATTTTTCTTTATTGTCGAGAATACAAGAGATTGAATCATCTAAAACTTTATTAGCGTATAAAACTTATATATTTTGCATGGGTCCTTAAGTTTAGTGATTAAATTTTTTCAGATGGTGTTTTTAATAGTGATTAACTGGAAAAAGTCACTATCTACAATAGATATTGAAGCCTCTACAATGTATATACACATGCTATCTCAAGAACTAACATGTGTGACTGGAACCACTTAGTGGGTTGCACAGGTTATTTGTTTATTCGGTTTCCTTGTCCCACATCGCTCCACAAGAAGAAAATGACTACAATGATTCTTCTATTAAGTGTGGATGTGCCTGAATGTATCTCTCTTAGACTTGATTAATCCAAGCAGCAGCCGTAATATTTTAATAGATTCGAGCTATCTCGAGTCGAGCTCGAGCTTAACTAAAATTCAACGAGCCGAGCTCGAGCTTAGTTAGGGTAGCTCGATTCAAGTTCAAGCCGAGCCTGAACATTCTTAAATTTGACAGAGCCGAGCTTTAACACTTGAAAACTCAACTCGGCTTGGCTCAATTGCAGCCCTACTTGTACATGGCAAGCACAATGATTACCTGTGGGACATGCTTGAGCTTGTGCCTCATCCTATCAGTCCATTCAGGTGATGAATCAGACCAAGGGCCATTCCACTCTACTTCATTTGCCCATGGATTTCGAATTTGAACAAGTTTGTGGCCATCTACTTCTCTTACCTGAACAAGAATTGGAAAAGAGGAATGAGCACTTCATGCAAAATTCTTTAGAGTCAAAGAAATGCTCAAGACAAAAGGTGTCAAAAACAACCCACCTGCAATAAAGAGTAAGCATGCCCTTGCACAATCCCACTGGAAGAAATATGAACATCTGAACCTGAAGGACTCCCAGCACCTAGTAGAAATCCCTCTTGTTTGAAGCGCAACAATTGAGACCATAGTCTTCCACTTGCAAGGTCTATCTGGGCCTGTGCACTTCTCATGTCAATCTCCTCTCCAGCACCTCCAGTGAGGTCCACAAGAGCATCTTGGACAAGCCCACCTTCCAATGCCTCATAAGAGCCATGCAATTTGGCATATGCCTTCTCCAATATAGAGACCCAGAGTTCATTCCCCTTCCTACTCGTAGCAAATGCAGGCTTAGCAGGTGATTCACATGGAATCCAATCATCAATGACCACAGGAACCCATTCACCCTAAAATGGAAGACCACCAAAAGCAAAAATTCATTCAGCTACTGTCAGTGAAGTAGCCAATCATAACAACAATCAATTACTTCCTCTTTAACTAATATACTAATCGATTATGTCTAAGTGGTAAACCAATAAAACATTAGGTAAAGAATTTGAATTTATCTTATCCCTATAACTGCAGTATTAGATCCCACAACAGTAGGCTGTATGCTACTTATGACTGTCTGCATGAGTAATCAAGGGTTAGTATGCCTGTTCATTAAAACACCAATCGAAAAATTAGAACTATTCACCAAAAAAAAAATTCATAATTAGAAAGTATGGCCTCATTTGGCGTTAGGCTTTTTCAGTGACTTTTTGAGCAAAAGAAAAAAAGTTTGTGCTTGGGAATGAATCTTTTTAATTGTATGGTAAACACATGAATGACTGGTGTGTACGACTGGCTTTTGTAGTGGTTTTTTTGACTTTTTTAGTAGCTTTTTGCCTTGTTTTTTAGCTTTTTAACTTTTTTTAGCCAAAAAGCCAAGTTGCCAAACAAGGCCTAAAGGAACAACAAAGCGGAGTGAGAAGAAGAGATTTTTCAGCGCATCAATTTTTCACTGTTGCTCTTCTTTTCCTTTTATTTCTTTCTCTCTCTCTTCTTCTTCTTCTTCTTCTTCTTCTTTTTTTTTTTTTTTTTTTTTTCTGCTTTGATTTTGGGAAAATGGAGTTTTTGTATGAAAAGCTCATATTGACAAAGCAAGTCGTTCATCTGATCGTACAAATCTAAAGAGTTGATCTACCAATATTTGTACCTTTGAATGTCCTAAAGCCATTGTTTGTATTGTGTTTCTCTTTCCGCAATCACTCCCTCTTTCTCTTCATAGGTCTTCACTTTTCAGATGTGCATGCTTCTTTTCGATAAGCAGCACTGAGAAAAAGGTAGATAGACCCCTTTATTTTTGGGTCAATTGCACTAATTACGTCTTTTTCTTTGTGAGAGACCCTTCATGTAAGGACATCTTCCTGTCATATCATTAGCATATTCATTAACCTCACATGCTTACCAGGGAAGTTTGCAATTGGCAAGGACACTTGTCTAAGGTCTATAGAATGGACACTTCTATTTTAGAAATTGTATCATCAGTGAGGCTAACTCCCCATGAAGTCAATGATTGCTGGGATCCAAATGGTTTTTCTCTTTGCTTTCTAGGCCACAGTAGTAGCTTTCACTCAATTCAAGAAAGGGTAAGAATTGCTCGAAGTAGAAGAAACAGAAAAGATAAGAGATTGATTTAAAAACCTTACACACTATGCTTAGGTTCTTAGATACTTTTTGCTTTGCTTTGGAGGTTCATAGATACCCATACTGGTAAGAAATGTACATCAAATATTGCAACCATATCTACATTCTACCCACATCTGACCACCGATAAAGAACTAAGGCTTGGTAGTCAAGGAAACTGGGTGTCTAATGAGACTTGGTTGTCACCAATGCCAAGTAATCTTTGGACGGCAAGTAAGCCAACTTGGCAAACTTTTGTTTGAACCCAACAAACCTATCAATTCTTACCTAAAATACATAATTATGCCCATTCTAGCAGCCCCAAAACCTAAATTATTAATATGATTGTAACTCCTTGAAACATAAACTTGCATAAAACTGAATAACAATTATATCACTACAATGGTCAACTTTGACAGAGAGCAAAAAGGCTTATTGATTGCCATGGGACCCATATTCTTAGCTTTCAGCTTCCTATGTTTACAGCATCGCATAGTTTCAAGGATAATTATATCACATAAATTTCTGGGGAGCATTTAAAAGCCAATATTACATTCTGAAATAAAAATCACCCTCAAACTTCCCTAGTTCTATAGAACATCGCATGATGACTTTCCTAGTGCCACCTAATTACTACCTTGAAAGATTATCAATCACAGAAAAAATACTACATATAATCCTATTTCTTACTTCCTTTTCTCACTCCTAAACACAAGTGAATGGGTCTCTTGTGTATTTATTGATGTGGGCCCCATTTCTTCGTGTCTTGGAGTGAGAAAATAAGGTAAGAAATGGGATTATGTTAGCTTCACTCTTTAATCAGACACCACATATTTCAAGAGGTTACTAAACCAAAGCTTATAATCTCAAGTGAGAGTTCCCACCTTAAAAACTCACCAAGTGCCAAGGACCTCTGGATTGCGTTTCAGTAGCATGTTCCATGAGTTTTTATACTACCACCATATTACTAGGTCTCACAGCCACAAGGATAAATATGTAAACTCTAGAGAACTATGCATAATTTTTCTTCGTCGCGATGAACCCACTAATGAAGACAACTTTCCAGGAGTCTAATTAACATATGCTTACCATGAGTATAAAACAAGTCATCTAAGCATGTTCAACATATAATGTAAGATTTTAAGACAATTTTTTATCATCAGATTAGATAGCATAAGTCGTAGTTCTCCAACTTTTAAACTGAATTAGTTACCTGAATACAAAAACGAACTGTATAGATTCCTTCCTCATTATATTCTGGTGTAATTATAACTTCTGATATTTGTGAAACCTCAGTCAAAACAGCAACAGCACTCAAAAACCAACAATCACCGAGTCGGCCCTGTGCACAGAAGAGATGAGCCACTTGGAAGAAATATTAAGCATTGAACTATGTCGGTTCAAATATGAATTCCAATACATTAAAAAAAAAAAAAAAAACATGAACCCACCCCCAACACAAAAACAATACACAAAAACAATAAACAATACATGCCCGTTCTGAAGGAGAGCAAACCTGACAGACATCAGAAGGATTTGCAGCTCCAGAAAATAAACAAGGACGAGAATCCAGATTGTTCTCTTTCACTATTTCAGTTGGCCTCATCCATTCCGATACAACCTAGGTTAAGAAGGCTGAGATTAGGACAGCACATAAAGCTGAAGCACCACAAATGAGTAAAATATCTAAATGCATTGGACACGAACAAATAGATCAGAGATGTACCTGCAATTTTAAAGGGGGGTGCTCCGGATCAACAAATAAAGATCTACCATTTGGAGGAAACTCCTGATCAGTAAAATGTGTTTCCCCTCTTGCAGAAAGGGCTTCTTTGACAGCCAATTCAACAGAAAGCATCCGCTGATTGATTTCTGCCTGTGTTTCCATCCTAGGTTTCCTCAACTTTCGGGCAAAAGAATCCACATCTACTACCAACCCATCACGATCTGACCTTCGTTTCCTCCCACTTGAGTATTGCCCATCCCAATCCACATCATCCCTGTCATAAAGATCCACATCTGCAGGATCACTATCCCACTCATCAACCTGAGTAGAACAGATGAAGTAGCAATCAGTATATAGGTTCAACCAAAATGTCACCTAATCATACAAAGAAGATAAACTACTGGATATTGCAAATTTCTGATCTAAGAAGAATATATGGAAAACTAGAATGTATCACTATTATATAAATGGAGTAAATATAGGCACAGACCCGGGAAGGAGAATCTGCCCATTGCCAATTATCTTCTTGGAGATCAATCATACTGTACTCAGCAGAACCCATAGCAGTATGAAAGACAACAATTTCATCTTCAGTCAAGCACCTTCCCCAAAGAAAAACATCCATTAAATGCATCTTGGATTCCGCTCCTTCACTATCTGACCTCCCAAATGCATCCACATCAGTAGGTGGTCTAACACCAACCCAAACTTCTGTTCCCTGCTCCCAAATGCTATTGCCCACACGCAATGGCAGGCCAGCCTGGTAGCCATCGAAGCCTCCATCCAGATAGCAAGTGGCCTCACCCAAATCAGCATCAAGAGTCATTGTTACCATATGCCACCTGCAAACAATTTAATCCCCTAGTAAGACAGAAAAGCCAGGCAGGGAAAATCATAGAGGACAATAACATAGCATGAACGCATCAACAATATATACGTATATAAATATATCAACAAAAAAAATTGTTTAGGAAGTAAAGATGAACACCTTCCATCAGCGATGCTAGTTGCACTGATACTCCATTCCTTTGCTACTGTAGTTTGTCTATCACCTTTGGTAATTAATCTAAGACCAACTTGTCCAGCCTCAATACCTTGTTCAGAACCAGCCACGAGGATTTCCCAGCACACTTTCTTGTTAAACTCTGTACCTAAGAGACAAACTGGTCCAGACTCGGGCTGAATTGTTACTGCAATAGAGAAGCTGACCTTTTGACTTTCACATATACTAACATCAATGTGACCACAATGTCTGCCAACTGTTGTTGGTTCATCATCAAGAAGACAAATAGTGCCCGTAATTCCCGTCTGTCAATAAGGTCCACAGTCAAGACTACTAAAAACAAATTTGCATCACTTGGTAATTATTACTCATATGAGATGATCTTCATAATAAACTTCAGAAATTTACAAAGACCTTCCACTGACAAGAGGAATCAGTTTAAATTTTTTTTTTCTTTTTTCTTTTTAGAAATGAAGTTTCTAGTTAAGACCATGGGAACAACTAGTACTGTTACTATTGTTTTCTTTTCATCATACCCTTAGGAAGGCATTTTTATTTTATACAAAACTAACACAATGAACATGGCAGCAGCTAAGGATCAGAGGCCTTGTTTGGGGACAAATTTAGAAGTAGTGTATGGTGAAGGATGATTGACGTGTGACCAGTGTTACCATTGTACACTTTTGTTCCAAAAGTGTAAATTTAGCGATCCAAAGTGATCCCAAAGTTTTTCCCCATATATGTCCTTAAGATTTGCTTATGAGAAAAAAAAAATTAAATATTATGAATTACAATATAAGGTGAGTGAAATTTTGACATGAAAAAACGTCAAAAATTGGTCATAGAAATGTGCTGCTACATGATTAATTTGGAGAAAAACCTATATTTTATTGGATGTCTAATTGTTTTAAA